>OY728164.1:1451908220-1456708220 GCA_963277665.1 Viscum album
ATCACAAAACAAGGTATAATCCTTACCCATCATGGGTAGAATCAACATCGGTGAAGTAGTCAAAATCTTATTTAAATCCTAGAAAGCATTCTCACGTGCCTCAGACCATTAATAATTAATTCCCTTCTTATTCAAACCCAAAAAGTGGTGCTTCCAAATTGAAAAATTCTTTGATGAACCATCGAAAATAGCCTGCAGAAACTATAAACTTTCTAATTTTAAAAACATTCTTGGGATGCCCCCAAGATACAACTTCCATCACTTTCTTTGGATCCACTAACACACCTTCCACAGAGTTGATGTGAAGTAAGAAATGTACCTAGTCAATCCAGAAATGAAACTTAGATAGCTTGTCGTATAGTATATGATCTCTTACTATAATCATGATGATGTCAATATGTTTGTAATGTTCCTCATGAGTCTTACAGTACACCAAGATATCACCCATAGAAATGAACAAAAACTGATCCAGGTATGGCTGAAATATTTGGTTCATTAGGGCCATAAACACTACTGAAGAGTTATTCAACCTGAACAGCATCATAAAAAACTCTTATAAATCATACCTTATTTTGAAATAATTTTTCATTATATTAGAGGGAATCAACCTCAACTAATGATACCATGATCTCAAGTAAATTTTAGAGAATAAAGAAGCACCTCTTAAGTATTCAAAAAGATAATATATTCATAGAAGAGGGTATCAGTACATAACTACAATCTGATTCAATCTCTGATAATCGATAAAAAACTGCAACATCCCATAATCCTTCTAGGAAAACAAAATAGGAGATCCCCAAGGTGACTTACTCAGATGAATAAACCCTTTATTCTCCTATTCCTCCAACTGGGTTTTACATTACTAATGTTTTTTTGATGTCATTCTATATGGAGGGATAAAAATAGGTTCTTCTATAGTAAGTAACTCAATCATGAACTCAACATCTCACTTGGGTTAAATCCCCAAGAAGTCATTAGGAAACACATCCTAAAGCTAAACTACCACAAGAATAAATACAAGCTACTCTACTCCCCCATCATCAAACTTAAGACATAACATCGGGGCTATGAGATCACTCAACTGCCAATAAATGGGCCTTGTACATCCTGTTTAGATATCCCATTCCCCATGGTAAAAATAAGTATCCCCCTCAAGGGATGTAAATGTTACCCTATATTGGTAATAATAAATATGGTCCCGATGCATTACTAGCCAATCCATTCCCAATATCAAAGCAATACCAGAAATCTGGAGTCCAAAAAGCTTCCACAGTATATGGTACCCCCCAACATTGAGAACACATCCCTTACATAGCCAATAATTTTCTACATATACTCTTAATAGAGTGTCAGTCAACATATCACCACAACTATATTCCACTACTAGACCCAAAAAAATCTACAAACTAAGAAGAAATAAAAGACTGTGATGCACCTGTGTCAAATAAAGCACTAACAAGTGTGGAAACTATCAGAATCCAACCTCTAAATTTTGATGGTCCAACCACAACACCCCCAGGTGCAGGCTGAACTGCATGAAGTTGACTTATCCTACTACCCTAGGATATGGTCTTTGTTGTTGGTGTTGTACTACCCTAATGATAAGTATTTCATTGTACTAAATTACCATGTCTTCCACCCTAACCGGTATGACTTGTATAACTCTAACTACCTAACTAGTATGGGGTAGTTGATCCCCTACCTACACTCTTCATTGCACTTGATCCTTCATCACTACCAATATATTGATGGTTCATATAGAACCTATGAACATCCTTTATCCTTCCACACACTCGGTACTTAACTAGTGATCAAGGACACTGACCACACACGTGTCCCATCCTACTGCATTGATAAAAAACACCTAGTCACCACCCTGAGAGGTTAAACCTTTTCCTTGGATACTCTATATACCATATCCCTGGTGAAAAATCATAGAACAATGCTTCCTACCATCAACATTAGCACTATTGGATCACCCAACAAGAAATCCATGTCTATCACTATAAGTTCCTTTGGGTTCCCTTATAAAATAATCTCTAGATCAATCATCTCAACAACCCTATTTAAAGGAAATATATTTACCTAGGACTTGATCTCATGTCTAATTCCATCTAAATTTTTTTTCGTATTTTCCTTATCCCCTTCCAACATTGGAATAATTCATTTCAATTTGGTGAAATGGATAGCATAATGCATCACTATCATATCCCCCTAGGTCAACCTCATAAACATTGTAGCCTTCCCTGGCCTCAAGGCCTTTGGATATAAATATTATAAAAACTATTCCTAGAAATCATCCATAACATACCTTTTGCATACTCAGTATAGAGTAGGATATCCCACCAGTGCTTCATCAATCCTGATAACATATAAGCTGCCAACTTGAATCTTGTCTTAGGAGTAGTCTCCAAGTGATCCAAAAATTTCTTGATGGACTCTATCCAGAACTTAGATACCTCAGTTTCACCCTCTGCATCAAACATAGAAAGGTTTTACAACTAAAAGTATCTAGTCAATTCAAACATACTCGACACAACCCACACTAGGTCCCATTCTATCATCTACATAAAATGAGAAAATTTCCCACAGAATTACTCATCCCCTCTGCTACCCAGGATTAATAGGGTTTCCTGGTCCACTACTGGAGGAGCATTCTCAGTGATATCCTCATGTTACCCAATCGATACACATCATCAGGGTAGAATCTCTATATAATACCAAACACACATCTCAAAACAAATAACATAAATCTTTCACAGTTTCTGAAAAATAAGTCTCTTTACTATCCATAAACAACCCATTTCCCATACAATACCCAAAAAAATATAGTTACATCTCTATCACAACCCTCAACCATCCCTACCATGAGTCATGCTCAACATGGGTTAAACCAAATTACACAAACACAACCCCTTTTTACTAGACACCATTTTTAACAATATCACTTTTACAACATAATTCTTTCTCAATTAGGCACCTTTCTCGTCTTCCCCACTTGTCATAATAATATTTTTAAATTGTCTATGACACTTTATTAAGCGATATTATTTAAAAATTATTTCAAGTTATTTCATTTTTACCCATTTGAATGATCTTTATTAGACTCCACTTAATTCAATTTCCAAGTAAAATAAAAAACATTATGTCCCTTACATCCCACATTATTTCCCATGTGTGTCTACCATGATGCATGTCACTTATATCCATAGGTGCCTAAAATGTTTCATGTATGCACAACATCATAACCTTTAGGCTATGAGAAAAATACCATAATATATTAACATCACATATTAATTTTAGAACCCCAATACTTTACCATATTTTCCTTTTATAATAGATTTACTTTTGTTGATAACAAGTAATGCATGCAACACCGAGTTTAAACAAAACACTATTTAGTCATATTTTGCACAACTAATTAAATTCTAACACTATTAGATAATTTATAGAGTAAATTTATATTCTATATATATGATAAATATATTTTATATTCATCTAATAGTTTTTATAGACATTTGATAAGAACAAACTCAATTTTATGCATAAAAACCTATATTTCATAAAGGTAGTTTTACCTCCTTTTAACGGAGAACCTATTTTAATTTCAATTTTTGAAACTTTTATGATTTTAATAAGAAAAAATAATATTAATTTTTAAAATTGAAACATAAAAATTCTTTTAGGGTAAATTTTTGGTATTTTTCTGTGAAGTTTCATTTTTTTATTAATAGTGAAAATTACTGAATTTCAATTCAGAACTACTTTTTATTATAATTTATTTATAAGGTTAAATTATATTTTAAATTTTATTTAAAGTAGAATCATATATATTATATATCTATTAATCCAATTTATGTAATTTTAATCAATTTCACTTTGAATTTAGATATAAAAACATATCAAAAATTTTGGATGTTTTTACTTTAAAAACCTGCATTGGCGTCCTGTCTACGGGATTAATTTTAAATTAATTTTTGCCACTTATATTATTGTAATTTGAAAATTTTGATTCCATATTTTGAAGAAGAATAATTTATAATGTCTAATAATGTCAAATTAGTTTTTTTTTAATATTATTTCAAGTGATTACAATTAATTAAAGCGATTAAGAAAAACAATAGCCTAATAAGAGACTAAACCTTAAACAAAAGACCCAATATAACCTAGAAACTTTCCCAAAATCCATTTGATAGCCATATTTTTATACTATACTCCCTTTTATTGTATTTTTACCATTATGGGATCTACTTTTCATAGGAAAAACATTGGTGGAATTCCCTTTTCAAAAATTTACAAAAATACCACTCCTCCACTATAAAAAGGCACTCACCCCTCCCCCTTAGTCACACATCTCAAGAACATTGGATCACCCAATATATGATCAAATAATCTCCCAAAATACCTTACCTAAACCTAGAATCCTTCCTTTGAGAACAAATCCATCCAAGTAAACCCTATGGTGCAAACCAAAAGAAGTTACCCAAAGAAGAGGTAACCTACTTCCTCAAACTCTTTTGTTTTATTTATATTCTACACCCCTAAATTATTATTATTATATTATTATATAAAAAAAATTATCCTAAATTTACTTATAGGTTTTAATGTTAATTTTTTGACCTTAAATTACACACACATCCATATAATGGGTAACAAACCTACCGTTTATGTATATAGCGAACTACCACCTCACAAAACGATGATTGTTCATTTTTCCTTTACCACCTATAATGGTGGGAATTATGATGGAAACACTATTTATATATGATATATATTATATTTATAATTTATTTATTCTTATGTAAATATATATAACACATACCCTTATGATTTCTATTTTGTGCACGTGTGGACTACTACCTCCTCAAAGCGATGTGATTTGTTCACACTATACATGGAATGTATAATGGATGGTTATAATAAAATTATGTTAGATATATGACATATATACATATATGATACTATAATTATAATATAAATGTGTATTCTTTATTTTTCATTCATTAAATAATATAAAACAAATGGAAGTAGCATTCATCCGTACGTATGGCCTACCATCTTCATGAACAGTGCATTTCATTTCTTATATCCAAATATTATGGATTATTATAAACACATATATACTGGATATAATTATTTATTAAATCATGTTTTAAATTTTGTAGATTATTAAATCATGATTTACATAACAATAACAACAAGTAACAAGTCAAAACATACTTGAAAAACTATGCAATTAGCACTTGAAAAGGTGAAAATAAGGAAATATTGCAAACAAATGGGTAATAAGATATTATAATAAGTTAATTTATGATATTATGAATATTATTATGTCTATTTTATAAGTTAATAAATTATTTTAAACCACTATTTAGAAGGTTAAATTCCACATAACAAAATTTAAGGATAAGGAAAGGGATTTTCATCTCACCTTTTACATATGCGAGATAAATGTCACATTCACAAAATACTACTTTTATATAGTGTATCTACTGCCCCTTTGGATATATTATATCATTAATCATTTTATCTTCATGGTATTTAAATTTTTACTTTGAATTATCTTGTCTAAGGGGTTCTGTCTTGAAAATTTCCTAGTAGTAAAATTTATCTTTCTAGTATCACTTTCTTTTTTGATTGTTAACTTTATCTTGGAATGATCACTTATTAATGATTATTTTATCTTATATTTCCATATTCTCATGAAAGGGATATTATTATTTATTAAATTTATATCATTTTTAAATACGGTGTTCACTTTGACTATTATTCAATTAACTATGTAATTATTGGTAAATTCATATCTTTTATTCATTACAGATATTTTATAAGGCATATTATTCATGAATTTAACCAATTATTCGATATATGAGGAATTATTGAGATAGATATGACATAGTTGAGGCATGGATATAGATATTCCCCCAATGCATTGGTTGTATCATGAGAAGAATCCGTTAGAAAAATTATTTGGGTTTTTACCTGATATGATAAATCATCTTGTGAAAGGTCTTGAAGGTAAAGGTACCATGTGCCTAGAAAACATGGAATCAAGAATTTAAGAATTTCTCTCATTTAGAATCATTTTTTATTTATCCATTATATTTGTTCTTTTATATATCTATGGATGCATTCTATACTTAGTTTATTGATTAAATGGCATGTGTTTTAGTTTCTTACCTTCCCATATTGACTATGCCATATCTAGTTATTTGAATGGAATGTGTTGTTAGTTATTTACCTTACCATGTTGGTTATTCTCATCAATTCATATTTTCTTCCACTTTACTTACCCTTACTGAGCATTTGTGCTCACCCTTATTATGTTTCCTTTACAGAGGTTATAAAGAAGAAATATTTGAATAAGATTTCAAGGATGCACCTTATTTCATTTTATTATCTATCATGTTTTATTTTTTATTTTCCAATGTAATATGGGTATCATATATGTAATATGGTTTTCAAAAACTAAAAAATTGATCAGACCTTCAGGATTTGATTCCTTATAATCATGGAAATGTAATGAAATAATGCACAAGTTCTAAGTATCTGGAGTTGGGGAATTTTAGTTTGTATCATAACAAAGTTTAATAGTAACCTTGAAAACTATATTTAGAAAATATAGATTAGGGAACACGACCCTATAATATAATTTGATGATAAATATAGAATAAAGTCCTAGAATTTTCATAAGGTAGATTTTTTGTGGGTCTTCCTAGTAATACATCCCTTTCTAGATACTATAAGTGGGTATGGTTCTGAAACATATGTACCTAGGGGTAACAACTTTTACAAGGTGCATCAGGCCTGAATTAGTGTAACCAAGTACACAACAACAGGCCTTACTGCACACCTGGTTTGACACTCCTAGTGGATACTCTTAGGATAATTCACATTTTATTTAGAAACCATTTTGAAGGATTTAAAATTAATGATGTCCCTATAAAAACCAAATTTTATGATTATAATATTTATGGGGCGAAAATTTATGTTAGGTGTTATAAGATGTTTGGAATTATATTGTAACACCCCAAGCTTCCTTGGTATGTATCCTTTCGAATAATGCAATGGCGTGCATTGTACGCAACTTCGAGATTTTAACACACCATAACCAATCAAACTAGCTGTTATGAATAGTAATACCTACTTTTTGAAATTTAATAAATTCTATCTCTCAAAATGGACTTCATTTTTGGATTCGTAATATTGAAATTATCCTAGGATGAAATTTTGGTACTTTTCAGATAACTTTCATATTTTGATGAATAGTGAAAATTACTAAATTTTAATTAAAAAAACTTTTTTAATCAAAATAATTAATAGTGATAAATTATGAATTTGAGTAGTTTTAAAGTATATTTAGAATATATATAATACAATGTGGGTCATTGAACAAAATTTCACATTTAAACCAGACATAAACAAGTGACAATCTTTTGATAGTTATTATCTCTAAAAAACACGCTTTTTGTTTTAACAACAGGAATTAATTTTAAATTAATTTCTTCCACTTCTGTGTTTTGAATTTGGAAAAATGGATTCCATATTTGGAATCAGGATGTTCAAATTGTGTAAATAGGTAACTTTTATTTTTAAACATTTTGGATAATTACTCCGGTAAAAATTTTATTTACCATGGTTAAAGGGTAAATCCGGTAAACAAGGGTTAAAAAAATAATATCATAATAATACTAAATTACCCTAAAATGTGTATTAACCCTATTGGTTGATACATGGTCGACCATGGGCATATTTGTGTCGATTTTGGGACCCCATGGATCCACTTGTAAGTGATAATGAGACTTTATTTTAATTAAGTTAAAATAAATACAAAAATGACACAAGCATATATCTTTTAACAAAACAATTGTTACAGAGGGTTATATATGTTTTATTTTATATTATAAATATTAATTAGAAATATAAAAATATTTCCTACATAATGATATTTTATTTATAATTTTTAGACATTAAATAATTTAATTTATTTATGACACAATGATGATGAATTAATTACTTTAATAGTGAAAAATTACAATAATTGATATTATAAATACCCAAATAAATATAATATGAAACTTTTAAGGAATTAAAATAATTTTATAGGATAATATGACATATTAGGATTGATTTAATTGACTTTGTTCGAAGTAATCAATCTGTTATGAGTTTCACAAAAATCAACTATTGAATAGTGTCAAAATTGACATAAAAGAGTTCTTAAAAAAATATTATATTATTAATTGATATTAAATTCCTAAAAATATAAGGTTCGTCCAAGAGACTTATATCATGATAGGTTCATTATTAATGGACCACTTGGGGGTCGATTGGATGTATATAGTAAGTTTATTAACCATATAATATAAAAATACAAAGAGACATTGTAAAAGTGAAACTAATTAACTAAGAGTTAATACTTAAAGATAAGGTTAATATAATGACCCAAACCTGTCTAAATTCTATTGGTTGAGTTTTTTTAGACCCATACCCACCTTAACATTTAAATAATAAACTTTGTAGCCATTATAAACCGAATATGAATTTATTATAAATTAATATTTCTAGCTTTTCCAAAGGTGCCCCTCACCCCTCTTATAAAAGGGCACTCCTCCTTCTCATTTCTTCACACCTTCAAAGCCCTTTGGTTCGGCCAACCCCTGCCCAAATACTATCTCAACTTCCCTCACTACAACCTAAAGTCCTTAGTTTGATCAGAAAGCCAACCTATGGAGCCCTTTTGATCAAATCAAAAGGAAGAACCCGAAGAAGAGGTAATGTTTTCACCACCCCTTTTCAAGTTCCTTTCTTCTTCCACTTCCTCTTTCTTTGTTATTACCATTATAAAATAATAACTCCAATATCATATATATACTGTGATGTTATTATAAATATGGTACAACCATATTCAGTATTCTATCCATCCTTTGAATAACATGTCACCATACGTGCGTACGTGCGGCTTACCGTCTCCACGTCGTGGTGTAATTGTTATTCAATATATTATTATTTGAATGGGTATAATAATGATGTGTAACTCATGTAAATAATAAATATAACATGATAAAGATTCTTTATATATGATATAACATCCAATTATATATTATTTTAATATCAAAATAATGATATTGTCGCTCGTGCGTATGTACGGACTACCGTCTCCACGAACGCGATGAGATTCATTCTCCATCATATCCATTCAAGTATAATTATAATTTGATGATTTAAAAATAGTATATAAGGACTTGATATAATTCTGGATATTAATAATATACATCTCATTAATAAATATGGCTCACATAACAAATAATATAAAGTAAAATGAACCCGTTAACACCCGAAATGACGATAATTCTAAGATATTATTAACAAATCAATGTTAAAAGATCATATATGATATCATATTAAAGTAAATGATTATTTTATAATTCAATAACAATTATTTCACCATTATACAGGAGTTAAACCTACCGTCGATCAAGGAAAAAGTACAAAGTAAGGGATTTTCTTATCTCACTTTCAATTCCGTGAGATTTCCATTTTTCGCCACTAAATTATTGAAAGTGGTGTATTGTGTACTGCCATTTGATATATATTATCATGATTATCTTTATATTTATTTTATTCTGGAAATCATTTGGTGGTTATTAACTTTTGTCCATACGACTCAGTTGATTAACGTGGTAAGGGATTTTCTTATCTCACTTTCAATTCCATGAGATTTCCATTGTTCGCCACTAAATTTTTGAAAGTGGTGTATTGTGTACTGCCATTTGATATATATTATCATGATTATCTTTATATTAATTTTATTCTGGAAATAATTTGGTGGTTATTAACTTTTGTCCATACGACTCAGTTGATTAACGTGGTAAGGGGTTTCTTATCTCACTTTTAATTCCGTGAGAATTCCATTGATCACCACTTAATTATTGCATGTGGTGTATGTGTACTGGCCATGATTGTATTCATTGTATAATATACTTTAATTTATGGGTATTTACATCATCATGGTATGATACTTCTTTCATGGGTTCATGTTTCATAAGTTACCAAATCGATAAGGGAATTTGAGATTTCAATTTCCACTCATTCGGCTTTACGCATATTTCATTGATTATATTACTCCAAGATTATGTGTGGAATCACTATTCATTTGATTATGTCATAAATTCCACTCCCCTTCCTGTGGATATACTTTTGATACACATAATCACTCCACTGATAATTTCTCATGTCATCGATATGAATTTGATAAGAGTAATTTTAACTCATTCTCCATTTGTTGAGTTAAACATCCAATTCATTAGTGTTGTTTTTTTTACAAGATTATGTGTGAATGTACTTTGATTGTTTTACACTAAATATCCAATCATATTTAGTGTATTTATATTTGTCACACATAATTATGTCATTGATTTATCCTTAACCTAAGGATATGGTCTTTATAAGAGAATTCATCTCAATTTACATTCCATTGAGACTTCTTTGTTGTTATACACCAAATCACTTTTATGTGGTGTATATAATTTACTTTGACATAGTATATCATGAATCCCTTTATTCTCATGATATTACAAAGTTTTTATTACCTCAATTATTTGTATTCAAGTGTCTCCCTTTTGATTAGAATCTCTAACTAAAATACCATTTTTAAATGTTTTAAAGACTTATTCATTTAAATATTTCTCATTAATGTCCATGTTTTAAAAATGGTTTTAAGGATTTATTTATATGGACATTAAAGTTTAGAAATTAAAACTCCTTTTAAAAAAAAGTTTCAAAGTGGCATGGGACACTTTGATTCAAAAATCTATTTTTAAATGGCTTCTTGATAAATAGTGTGACTTTTAAATGATTTCAAGAAAAAGGGGGATATTTCTCTCAAATGGTTTTGATGATTATTTTCATATATGTCAACATCCTTCATTATTCTTGATTGAGGTTAATTTGATACATTACAATCTTCCATATTGTATCGAATGAGTTATGTTTGACTGTGGATGTGCTATTTTTATACCATTCATGGTTTGTGGTTAAAGTATTGACATTTCGTATGCTAGTTTTAATACGAATGTTTATGTTATGTTTAAACCTGTTCATATGAGGAATGCATTGGACTTAATAAGTGACGGGTGGAGCCTGCTATAGCTCCTCGATTCATCGGTAGGTCTCATGAGACAAACTAGTGTCTTGGCACAAGGCCTTGGCAAAATCTTATTTGTAGTCTTGGCACGAAGCCTTGGCTATGTGGTTATGATAGTCTGGAATTATGCATTCCATCATTATGAAAGTGGTTATTGATAATGCATGGGATTGTTCGACTAGTAGAATATCCATGTGAGTAAGTAAATGGAATTATTTTATTTTATCTTTTCCATTTTATGCTGAAGTTCAAGTTTAAAAGGCTTTTGTTTTAGTTATAAACTGCCTTAAGTGTGTATGCTTATTTATGAAAGCTTCTGCTATAATGTTATCCTTACTGAGCATATGACCTCACCCCTTTCAATGTTTAATTTTTCCCAGGATTATGAAGAAGTAATTTATGAATGACCTGCAGGGATAGTATGAGGGGATATGAAGACAAGATGTTTTTTTTATGATGTAATGTAAAAATTTATGGATGTATCTAGTTATTACAAGGCTACTAAACTAATCGGTCTTTCAAGACTTGATCTTTTCGTGATCATGCCAATGTTATGTAATAATGCACCGACTCTAGGTAACTAGGGTCGGGGCGTTACAGTTGGTATCAGAGGAAGTTTAGTACAAACCTTAGAAGTTAGATTTAGATAAACTCTGATTAGAGCACGTAGACCTAAGATGAACTTTGAGGATTAGTATAAAAGAACTTCCTAGAATTTTGGTATTGTAGATATTTTGTGAGTTTTCTGAGCAATACATCCCTGTCTGGATATGAGCAGGTAGAGGCGGATCTGGCACAGATGTACCTAGGGGTAAAACCCGAAAACACCGCTTTGAGCTAGACTCGAACGGGAACTGGTGCACGACAACGGGCCTTGCTGCACTCTTGGTTACGACACTCCCGGGGGATATGCTTAGGATAATTTACATTTTCTTTAAAAACCGATTTAAGTAATATATATATAATATGAGAGTAAATGACCATGGTTAATCCTAATATGTTTCAAATTGAGAATATGGTGACATTTTAATCGCTAAATGATTTTACGACTACTGTTACTCACACAATGCTTTCTGGTTTTAGTCAGTGGCTGGATTCCAAGGAAGTCATAGTGACTTTGAGAATGATGTAAAAGGTGGGAATGATGGTGGCAATGAGCAACAAAATGGAATGTTGATAGGTGTAAAAGATATCGTCTTTATGCCAAATCAGTTTTCCAAAAATATGATCAAAAACATATATATTAACCAAATCCCAGACTCAACAAGGAAGAGAAAGGTGATAAATGATAAGAGCTCCAACAATGGAGACCATGGAGAAAAGAACCCTCAATTTTCATCATGTAGGAAATGTGGAAAGAGACACCCAGGAAAGTGTCTCAATGGGACAACGAAATGTTTTACGTGCGGGAAGGAAGGACATAAAGTGAAGAATTGCCGAAGAAAAATGAAGATTACTATAGAAGAATATAAAAATGGTCCCAAGAGTCCATTTACAGTCATTTGCCGTAAATGTAGGGGACCTGGCCATTACCCGAGTGAATGTCCTATTCTATAGGATATTTTCTTGGTCAAAGAAGAAGCTATGTGGAAATAAATGGTTGGAGAAAAATTTAAAAAGTATTAGCACTCCTTGTTGATGGGTTTACTTTGGAATAATTTTCTCTTGTATTTGTAACCCCGCAGTTTTCCATGTGAGAATTATATTTGAAGAAGAATTGTCTCTTCTCTTGTGGATATAGGTATAAATAACCATTTGGTTTTATATGATCATTGGGGTTTGATAAAATTATAAGTTATTATAATTTGGGATGAAAATGCAAGGTATGATATAACATTTGTGGTTAAATTATGTTATTTTGATGAATTTATCTCATTTTGGTAATATTATAAAATATAGTTTTTGAAAAAGGACAACACGTAGACCGTGTGACAACCCGTCGCGTCGGACAAAGCTGTGGGAATCGAACCCACAACCAAAGTGCGATTGGGATTTATCGCCTACCACTGGACTACGTGAAGTCCCTGGTTAGTGTGACTATTTTTTTTGTTAAATGATTTTATTGATCAATAATAAGATGATTTGGGTTCTTATGTCTTATAAAATGAATACCCTTGGTATAGGAAAATGATTTGGTGATTAAGTGATAAATGTTATTTTGGAAGATGTTCGCTTTGTTGGGAACACTATATTCCCAAGGAAAATAGAATACAATGGGGTTTCATTTGTAGAGTAATGGTGGATTTTTAACTACGTTTTTATTGTGGATTTATAGTGATTTGGGTTATTTATGTAAATGATTAACCTATAATAGAGAATATGTGATGATGTTAATTACTTTTAAGTATGTGACTTTAAGAGTATTTGATGTCATTTGGAGATACAATTTAACATGGGAGACTAAATAATCAAATTATTCTATGTTTTGGGTTTCAATATTAGTTTGGATTATATTAAAGGATTTTAAGGACAATTGATTATTGAATGGTATTTATTTTACTTTGGGGTATTGTTGGTTCAAATTTAGAAATTAAGATTAGTGCATATTTATCTCAAGGAATATCCTTTTGGGGGATCATTAGATCATTCACTAACCATTTTGGTTTTGATTAATCTTAAAAGACAATGTAAATATATAGTTTATCCTGCATGGATCATGTGATTCTATAGAATTTTATTCTAGCTCTTCCAGTGTGACCAAGTCTTCTTGAATACTCATCGTTTAAAAAAATTGAGTTAGTGGTGGAAATTTATTAAAGAATGAAACTCTACTTAAAATGTAAGTATATCTCATAATGTTCTTAGTCAATATCATAAATAAATTCCTCGTCTTTATGTAATGTAACTTAAAAAAATGTTGTCTGTTTACTTTCCTACTAGGAGACTAATGGTCGTTTGTCCAAACACAAGTTTGTGGTTTTCTTATTGTTAACTTTCTCCTGATCATGATTTCTATCCCTCTCCATCAGAACTTGACACTTAGTTTATCATCCATATCAATGTTTTCCTACATGGAATCCTAGTATGGGTTATCTTGGATGACCCTTATACCTCTCTTTCTTTCTTTTAAAGTGATAGTTTTATTGACTCTTTTTCCGATGTGGGACTTTCCATTATATTCCCAAACAAAATTTTAAAAAATTGCGAGGACGCAATTTATTGAAGTAGGGGAGAATGTAACACCCCAAGCTTCCTTGGTATGTATCCTTTCGAATAATGCAATGGCGTGCATTGTACGCAACTTCGAGATTTTAACACACCATAACCAATCAAACTAGCCGTTATGAATAGTAATACCTACTTTTTGAAATTTTATAAATTATATCTCTCAAAATGGACTTCATTTTTGGATTCGGAATATCAAAATTAGCCTAGGATGAAATTTTGGTACTTTTCGGATAACTTTCATATTTTGATGAATAGTGAAAATTACTAAATTTTAATTAAAAACAACTTTTTTAATCAAAATAATTAATAGTGATAAATTATGAATTTGAGTGGTTTTAAAGTATATTTAGAATATATTTTTACCATATAATAAAATGTGGTTCATTGAACAAAATTTCACATTTAAACCAGACATAAACAAGTGACAATCTTTTGATAGTTATTATCTCTAAAAAACGCGCTTTTTGTTTTAACAACGGGAATTAATTTTAAATTAATTTCTTCCACTTCTGTGTTTTGAATTTGGAAAAATGGATTCCATATTTGGAATCAGGATTTTCAAATTGTGTAAATAGGTAACTTTTATTTTTAAACATTTTGGATAATTACTCCGGTAAATATTTTATTTACCATGTTTAAAGGGTAAATCCGGTAAACAAGGGTTAAAAAAATAATATTATAATAATACTAAATTACCCTAAAACGTGTCTTAACCCTATTGTTTGATACATGGGCGACCATGGGCATCTTTGGGTCGATTTTGTGACCCCATGGATCCACTTGTAAGTGATAATGACACTTTATTTTAATTAAGTTAAAATAAATACAAAAATGACACAAGCATATATCTTTTAACAAAACAATTGTTACAGAGGGTTATATATGTTGTATTTTAGATTATAAATATTCATTAGAAAGATAAAACGATTTACTACATAATTATATTTTATTTATAATTTTTAGACATTAAATAATTTAATTTATTTATGACACAATGATGATGAATTAATTACTTTAATAGTGAAAATTTACAATAATTGATATTATAAATACCCAAATAAATATAATATGAAACTTTTAAGGAATTAAAATAATTTTCTAGGATAATATGACATATTAGGATTGATTTAATTGAATTTGTTCGAAGTAATAAATCTGTTATGAGTTTCACAAAAATCAACTATTGAATAGTGTCAAAATTGACATAAAAGAGTTCTTAAAACAAATATTATATTATTAATTGATATTAAATTCCTAAAAATCTAAGGTTCGTCCAAGAGACTTATATCATGATAGGTTCATCATTAATGGACCACTTGGGGGTCTCTTGGATGTATATAGTAAGTTTATTAACCATATAATATAAAAATACAAAGAGACATTGTAAAAGTGAAACTAATTAACTAAGAGTTAATACTTCAAGATAAGGTTAATATAATGACCCAAACCTGTCTAAATTATATTGGTTGAGTTGTTTTAGACCCATCCCCACATTAAAATTTAAATAATAAACTTTGGAGCCATTATAAACCGAATATGAATTTATTATAAATTAATATTTCTAACTTTTCCAAAGGTGCCCCTCACCCCTCTTATAAAAGGGCACTCCTCCTTCTCATTTCTTCACACCTTCAAATCCCTTTGGTTCGGTCAACCCCTGCCAAATACTATCTCAAACTCCCTCAATACAACCTAAATGCCTTAGTTTGATCATAAATCCAACCTATGGAGCCCTTTTGATCAAATCAAAAGGAAGAACCCGAAGAAGAGGTAATGTTTTCACCACCCCTTTTCAAGTTACTTTCTTCTTCCACTTCCTCTTTCTTTGTTATTACCATTATAAAATAATAACTCCAGTATCATATATATACTGTGATGTTATTATAAATATTTTACAACCATATTCAGTATTTTATCCATCCTTTGAATAACATGTCACCATACGTGCGTACGTACGGCTTACCGTCTCCACGTCATGGTGTAATTGTTATTCAATATATTATTATTTGGATGGGTATAATAATGATTTGTAACTCATGTAAATAATAAATATAACATGATAAATATTCTGTATATATGATATAAAATCCAATTATATGTTATTTTAATATCAAAAGAATGATATTGTCGCTCGTGCGTATGTACGGACTACCGTCTCCACGAACGCGATGAGATTCATTATCCATCATATCCATTCAAGTATAATTATAATTTGATGATTTAAAAATAGTATCTAAGGACTTGATATCATTCTGGATTTTAATAATATACATCTCATTAATAAATATGGCTCACATAACAAAGAATATAAAGTAAAATGAACCCGTTAACACCCAAAATGACGATAATTCTAAGATATTATTAACAAATCAATGTTAAAAGATCATATATGATATCATATTAAAGTAAATGATTCTTTTATAATTCAATAATAATTATTTCACCATTATACAGGAGGTAAACCTACCGTCAATCAAGGAAAAAGTACAAAGTAAGGGATTTTCTTATCTCACTTTCAATTCCGTGAGATTTCCATTGTTCACCACTAAATTATTGAAAGTGGTGTATTGTGTACTGCCATTTGATATATATTATCATGATTCTCTTTATATTCATTTTATCCTGGAAATCATTTGGTGGTTATTAACTTTTTTCCATACGACTCAGTTGATTAACGTGGTAAGGGATTTTCTTATCTCACTTTCAATTCCGTGAGATTTCCATTGTTCGCCACTAAATTATTGAAAGTGGTGTATTGTGTACTGCCATTTGATATATATTATCATGATTCTCTTTATATTCATTTTATTCTGGAAATAATTTGGTGGTTATTAACTTTTTTCCATACGACTCAGTTGATTAACACGGTAAGGGGTTTCTTATCTCACTTTTAATTCCGTGAGAATTCCATTGATCACCACTTAATTATTGCATGTGGTGTATGTGTACTGGATATGATCGTATTCATTGTATAATATACTTTAATTTATGGTTATTTACATCATCATGGTATGATACTTCTTTCATGGGTGCATGTTTCATAAGTTACCAAATCGATAAAGGGAATTTGAGATTTCAATTTCCACTCATTCGGCTTTACGCATATTTCATTGATTATATTACTCCAAGATTATGTGTGGAATCACTATTCATTTTATTATGTCACAAATTCCACTCCCCTTCCTGTGGATATACTTTTGATACACATAATCACTCCACTGATAATTTCTCATGTCATCGATATGAATTTGATAAGAGTAATTTTAACTCATTCTCCATTTGTTGAGTTAAACATCCAATTCATTGGTGTTGTTTCTTTTACAAGATTATGTGTGAATGTACTTTGATTGTTTTACAATAAATATCCAATCATAATTAGTGTATTTATATTTTCCACACATAATTATGTCATTGATTTATCCTTAACCTAAGGATATGGTCTTTATAAGAGAATTCATCTCAATTTACATTCCATTGAGACTTCTTTGTTGTTACACACCAAATCACTTTTATGTGGTGTATATAATGTACTTTGACATAGTATATCATGAATCCCTTTATTCTCATGATATTACAAAGTTTTGATTACCTTAATTATTTGTATTCAAGTGTCTCCCTTTTGATTAGAATCTCTAACTAAAATACCATTTTTAAATGTTTTAAAGACTTATTCATTTAAATATTTCTCATTAATGTCCATGTTTTAAAAATGGTTTTAAGGATTTATTTATATGGACATTAAAGTTTAGAAATTAAAACTCCTTTTAAAAAAAAGTTTCAAAGTGGTATGGGACACTTTGATTCAAAAATCTATTTTTAAATGGCTTCTTGACAAATAGTGTGACTTTTAAATGATTTCAAGAAAAAGGGGGATATTTCTCTCAAATGGTTTTGATGATTATTTTCATATATGTAAACATCCTTCATTATTCTTGGTTGAGCTTAATTTGATACAATACAATCTTCCATATTGTATCGAATGAGTTATGTTTGACTGTGGATGTGCTATTTTTATACCATTCATGGTTTGTGGTTAAAGTATTGACATTTCGTATGCTAGTTTTAATACGAATGTTTATGTTATGTTTAAACCTGTTCATATGAGGAATGCATTGGACTTAATAAGTGACGGGTGGAGCCCGCTATAGCTCCTCGATGCATCGGTAGGTCTCATGAGACAAACTAGTGTCTTGGCACAAGGCCTTGGCAAAATCTTATTTGTAGTCTTGGCACGAAGCCTTGGCTATGTGGTTATGATAGTCTGGCATTATGCATTCCATCATTATGAAAGTGGTTATTGATAATGCATGGGATTGTTCGACTAGTATAATATCCATGTGAGTAAGTAAATGGCATTATTTTATTTTATCGTTGCCATTTTATGCTGAATTTCAAGTTTAAAAGGCTTTTGTTTTAGTTATAAACTGCCTTAAGTGTGTATGCTTATTTATGAAAGCTTCTGCTATAATGTTATCCTTACTGAGCATCTGAGCTCACCCCTTTCAATGTTTAATTTTTACCAGGATTATGAAGAAGTAATTTATGAATGACCTGCAGGGATAGTATGAGGGGATATGAAGACAAGATGTTTTTTTTTATGATGTAATGTAAAAATTTATGGATGTATCTAGTTATTCCAAGGCTACTAAACTAATCGGTCTTTCGAGACTTGATATTTCTCGTGATCATGACAATGTTATTTAATAATGCACCGACTCTAGTTAACTAGGGTCGGGGCGTTACATATATATTATGATTTTATATGCTAATATGGTTTATTTTATTATTTAGAAATGGTTCCTAGAAGGATGAATGGTATCAATACTCATAGAAAATGTAGATATTTCCCTATTGAGTAAACCAGTACAGCTTATATTATAAGAGAGAAAATTATAATAACATTAGGGAAACTTAATCAGGTTGTAAAAAATAACATTTCTTGAATGGATCAACATATTCCATAAAGAGAATATCTTATATTGGATCTCTTTATAAGACAGAATCCCTCATTGTTTAGTGGGACTATTAATCCAATTATATCTAAGAAATAGATTAAGTATTTGGAGAATATATTCATGGCGTTGGGATGTAATGAAATGGAAAAGGTTACACATCTGATATATTGTCTCAAAGGTGGTTTTAATCAATGGTGGTCTCTAATCTAGTATACTAGAGAGTAATAATAAATAGAACTCATGGAATGGATAACTTTTAAGAGGAAATTCTTAGATAAATACTTCCCTTATGATCATAAAATTGAAATAAAGATAAATTTAATTATCATAAATAAAAATTAAGAATAGATTTTTGAATATTTAGAATCTACCTTTACAAGGTTACCCAGGTATGGTATAGATTACATACACAACACATACTACAAGATTGATCACTTATTTGGATGTATCAATCCAAATCCCTGAAGGGAACTATTTTCTTAGACTTTTTTATCATATGATGAGATAGTTTTATGTTCCATAAAAATACATAATTAATTATCAAGATCCTATATATTTAAAGGAATCTAAGAGATGAAGATGTCCTCTAAACACCATGAAAAAGGGAATTTAACAAACAAGATGAAGGGAATGAAGCAATTCTCACCTTGTAAAAACTGTGGTAAAATCACTCTTGGAAATTCTTGAAGGGATTGGAAGTCTGTTATAACAATATATAAAATGGTCTTCTTGTTAAATAATTTAAGGAGGATAAATAAAATTTTATATTCAATGTTTCACCTATAGGGATATGGGGTACTACTCAAATGAATACAGTAGTCATCAAGGGAATCTACCATAGGAGTGGTTAAGGGGAGATGTCCAAGCTTACATGATCTATACATCCAAGTTAAAAGTACCAAATAATGTGGTGGAAGGTACATTAATCCTATCTTCAAATTTATCCAATTCCTAATTTTATTTTGGATAATCGCACTCTTTTATATCTACCCAATTTTCCAAAAAAAATAGGCATTTTCCTTTTGATTTAATAAGATATTTTTCTATAAAAACTCCTAAGGTAAGTATCATTACAACAAATATGTGTCGAGAAGTCCCCATTATGACACATAAAAGTGCTTTATGTTTTTATGTTGTTATCATACCTATGGTTTACTTTGATATAAATCTTGGAACAAACTGGGTCTCGAAATATAATGAAAAATATATATTTCATGAGGAAAGAAATTATGGTTTTTGAGGGAGATCTAGAATCCCTCATATTTATAACAGAATATTCCTCACTTGATTCTTATCTAGATACACCCCCAGTATCTCTACTGAATAAAATTATTGGGTAAGAATAGAAAACAATATCTAGTAATGGATAAAGTAGTCTCTATATTGGGGATGCACCAATTTTTCAAAAATACAGTGATGTATTTCTATAGGAACTACCTGGATATCCCCCAATATGTGAAGTTTAATTTTCCATTGATTTAATCCTTGACAAAAGGCCAATATGAAAGACTCCTTATAGAATGGAAATTTTGGAATTAGTGGAGTAGAAGAAACAAATAGAAGATTTGGGTAATAAGGTATTTATTCACCCTAGTGTTTCATCATGGGGATCCCTTATCCTCATGTTAAAAAGAAAGATGAATCCATGTGGTTGTCCATTGATTATAGTGAAATAAATGTTATTACAATAAAGAAAAGGTATCATCATCCCCAAATTGATGACTTGTTTGATCAACTTTATGGATCCCAATATTTTTCAAAGATTGATCTTTGTTCTGGGTATCACCAACTTCAAGTAAAAAAGGAATACATTCTAAAGACAGTGTTTTAGATGTGGTATGGACATTACAAGTTTAAATTAATTCCATATAAATTGACTAATGTGCACTCTATTTTTATTTACCTAATGAACCAAGTATTTAATATATATCTTAATTATTTTTTTTGGTATTCATTGATGATATTATAGTGTATTCTAAAAGTTATGAGGACCATGATAATCATTTGCATATTATTCTTAACTATCTTTGAAGGGAAGATTTATTTAGGAAATTCAGTAAGTGAGATTTCTAGCTTCATGAATTTTATTTTCTTGTCCATATTGTCTCTAAGGATATAATATCAGTTGATCCTACAAAGACAAAGGTAGTCAAAGAATGGCCAACACCAAAAAACATAACTAAGGTACTTAGTTTCATTGGTTTGGTAGGTTACTATCAAATATTCATTCATAATTTTTCCTAATTGGATAACCCATTAACCCAACTTACACGCAATGGGGTTAGGTTTTTTTGGAAAAAGGAATGTGAAGAATGATTTGATGAACTAAATATAAGATTAGTCAATTCACTGATTTTAAATATGTTATCTGTAAGTGATGGGTTTTTCATATATAGTGATGAATCGAATAAGGGACTTGGTTGTGTCCTATTTCAAAATGATAAAATTGTTACATATTCATCAAGGAAATTAAAGACTCACGAACAAAACTATCTTACACATTAATATGAGTTAGCAGTTATAATCTTAACTAGGAAAATATAGAGGCATTATCTCTATAGTGAAATATGTGATATATACAGGTATCATAAAATCCTGAAATACATCTTCTCATAGAAATAACTCAATGTGAGAAAAAGGTGATGGATAGATCTACTCAAGGATTATGATTTTTTCAATACACTGACACCTAGAGAAACAAAATAAGGTAGAGGATACATTGAGTATGAAGGATAATGGGGTTCTAACCCAAATGAGGATTGATAAGGATCCTATGTTAAAGTATATAGTAAACATAAATATGGTAATTTATAAGGAATGGGATACATCAATAATTTTTCAAATGATTTCAAAACCATATTTATTAGAGAAGATAAATAATTCTCAATCTTATGATGAGAACCTTCAGAAGAAAATTAAAGTTGTGAATGATGTAAAATTAACATACTTTTTTTGGAAGATAGTGTTATAAAGTTTCGAAAAAATCTATGTGTTCCATCTATACCTAAGTTGAAAAGAGAATTTTTCGATGATTCGCATATCTAAAATATCTCTATACACCATAGTGGCACAAATATGTATAGGGACTTGAAGGAACATTTTTAATGGGATAACATGAAGATAGAAAAAACTATGGAATTTGTCACAGGACTACCAAAGACTTCTAGAAAGAATGATGTGTTATGGGTTATTGTTGATTTCCTAACCAAATCTACACATTTCCTTACTATAAGATAATACCTCCCTCTTAAGAGCCTCAAAAGGATCTATATTAATGATGTTGTAAGTCTTGATGATGCACCTCTATCAATTGTTTCTAATTGAGATCCATGGTTTACATCAAAATTCGGGAAAAAAATTCAGAAGGACTTTAACAAAGAGCTTAGTTTGAGCACTACCTACCATCATCAAATTAATGGACAATATGAAAGATAAATTCAAATAATGGAAGACATTTTTAGGTCTTGATCACTCGAATTTCAAGTTGTGTGGGATCAGAACTTACCTTTGGTAGAGTTTTCATATTATAATAGTTTCCATTCAAGTATTCAAATGACCCCATATAAAGAATTATATGGAAAGAGATGTCATACTCCAACTTATTGGGATGAATTAAGTGAATGGAAACTCATAGGCCTAGAACTTTTTTAAGATATGACGATAAAGGTAAAGGTTATTCAGGATTATATTAAAGAAGTACAAAGTATGAAAAAGAGTTATGCTGATAATTGAAGGAAATATTTAGAGTTATAAGGGGTAGATTATGTTTACTTGAAAGTATTTATCTGTAAGGGTTTTATAAGTTTCAATAACAAAGGGAAGCTGATTCCCAGGTATATAGGACCCTTTGAGATTCTTAAAAGATTTGTAGTTGTCACTTATCATCTGGAAATGCTGCCAAATATCTCAAAGTTACATGATGTGTTCCATATATATATGATAATGAAGTACATTACAAAACCAATGCATGTGCATATATCTGATGAAATATAGTTGTAACCTAAACTTTCATACTTTCAAGAACTCATTCAGATTCTTGAAACCAGATAGAAAGTGTTGAGGAATCGGATGAGTCATCTGGTAAAAGTACTATAGAGAAATTAAAAAATAGAAGAAGCAGCATGGGAACCATTGGATTCTATAAATGAGATATACCCATATATTTTTAGAGGATAATACCCCTAAAATTTCAAGGAAGAAATTTTTTTAGGATGGAATAATGTATCACCCTAATACCTTACTATATTTTTCTTTTAGAATAAATTTAATTTTGTTGATAGTTAGAAATGCACGCAACATTAGGTTTAAACAAAACACTATTTAGTCATGTATTTCATAGCTGATTAAATTATAAAACTCTTATAGAATTTATATATTAAATTTATATGTTATATATCTAATTAATCCCTTTGGTTTAAACCAAAAAGATTTACCCAAAGAAGATGTGACCTCCTTCCTCAAGATCTTTTGTTTTATTTACATTCTCTGCCTCATAAAATATTATTATTCTATGATTATATAATAACATAAGTATCATTAATATACTTATATGTTTTTATATTAATGGTTCGACCTGCACTTACGCACACATCCATCTAATGGGTAACGAATTTTTTGTTTATGTGTATAGTGAACTACCGACTCACGAAACGAAGGTTGTTCATTTCTCATTTACCACCTCTCATAGTGGGAATTATGATGGACACACTATTTATATATGATAAATATAATATTTATAATGTCTTTATGCTTCTATAATTTTTATATATCACATAACCTTATGTTTTCCATTTTGTGTAAATACGATGACATCGTCTGTGGACGTGTGGACTAACCTCCTCAAAGCGATGTGATTTGTTCACGCTATACATGGAAAGTATAATGGATGGTTTTAATAAAAATATGTTACATATATAACATATATATCATAATATAATTATAATATACATATATATCATTTATTTTTCATTCTTCCAAATACGAAAAAAAAAATGGAAGTAGCGTTCATGTGTACGTACGGCCTACTGTCTCCATGAATGGTGCATTTCATTTCTTATCTCAAAATATTATGGATTATTCTAAATACATATAGACTAGATATATATGATAATTAAATAATAATTTAAATTCCTTATATTATTAAATCATGATCTACGTAAGAATAAAAACAAGTAACAAGTCAAAACATACTTGAAAAACTAAGCAATTAACACCCGAAATAGTGAAAATAAGGAAATATTGTTAACAAATGGGTAATAAGTTATTATAATAAGTTAATATATGATAGTATGAATATTATTATGGTATTTTTATAAGTTATTGACATATTTTAAAACACTATATAGGATTTTATATACCACATAACAAAAACAAAGGATAAAGTAAGGGATTTTCATCTCACTTTTTACATCTATGAGATAAATGTCACATACACCACTTACTTATTTTTGTGGTGTATCTACTAGATATTTTGATATATTATATCATTAATAATTTAATATTTATGTAATTTAAAGTTTTAATTTGAATTATCTCATACAAGGGGTTCTGGCTGGAAAATTTCCCAATGGTAAAAGTTATCTTTGCAGTATCACTTTCTTTTGTGATTGTTAACTTTATCTTGAAAGAGTCACTTCCTTATGATCATTTTATCCTAAATTTTCATATTATCATGAAATGGATATTATTATTTATTAAACCATATATCATTTTTAAATATGGTTTCCACTTTGACAATTATTCAATTAACTGGGTAATTATTGGTATATCTATATATTTTATTCAATATAGATATTTGATAGGGCATGTTATTCCTGAATTAAATAAATTATTCAATATATGAGTAATGATTTGGATATGTACGAAATGAGAGGGTCCCACTTATAGATATCCCCTTGATCATCAGTAGTCTCATGAGATGAATCAGTTGGTCAAATTAGATGGGTTTTTACCTAATATGATAAAATATCTTGTGAAATGTCTTGATGGTAAAGGTACAATATGCCTAGGAAACATGGAATCAAATATTTAATAATTTACCTCATTAAACTAATTTGTTATTTATCCATGATATTTTTTCTTTGAAATATATATGGATACATTCTATTCTCATTTTATTGATTAAATGGCATGTGTTTCAGTTTCTTACCTTGTTATATTAATTATGCCTTATCCAGTTATTTGAATGACATGTGTTATCTATTATTTACCTTACCATGTTTATTATTCTAATAAATTCGTATTTTATTCCTCTTTACTTACCCTTAATGAGAATTTTAACTCACCCTTATTATGTTTCCTTTCCCTAGGTAATGAAAAATAAATATTTGAATAATATTTTAATGATGTAGCTTATTTCATTTTATTATATATAATGTTTTATTTTCAATTTCCCAATATTATATGGGTATCATGTATGTAATATATTCTCCAAAATAGGTAAATTGGTCATTCCTTTGGGTTTTGATTCCTTATAATCATGCCAATATAATAAAATAATGCAACGACTTTGGGATTGTGGGCCAGGGAGTTACAACAAGTGCATCTCCCAAGGTGAAATATCATCCAACTATAACAACAAACATAAAGAATAGCCATAACACCCTAGTTAATTAGGTTTTTCCACATACATGAGTTAGCAACTCCCATTAATGAGCTCATTTTCAAGGCCCTACATGCCCTAGTTTCTCATATACCATTCCCAAATAGTAAGGCAACAGAAAGTAAAAACATCTCTAATACCACTTTGTAATGCCCCCATCTTGATATATTTTATATTTGATACCTAGTGTTGGGTCTCCACATGACATTAGGAAAGCCTCCTTATATTCCATAGGCCACTAACTAGCAACAAGGGTCTAATTGAACACATGGGGAGACTATACCTTGTTTATCAGAGTAATCCATAATAGATAAAATACAAAATAAAGGAAACTAATAAATAATAAACATGCATCATAATATATTTCAAAAATTGGGTACAAGACCATAACTAAATGGTAATTATGCTATTTAATTTCATATAGTGCCAAGTGTAAGGAAAACCAAAAATAAATAAAAGATGAAAAAACCACAAAATAGGTCCAAACTCCAAGTTTGGATCCCTTATATTTGTAGATCTCATGCCCAAGTCAACCATCTATTATAGGGCCCTTTCCCTTACCCTGACTTGTAACCATGAAGCCTACCCGAGTAGCCAATGGAGGCCCGAGTAGGGTGTGAGTACAACTTAGTAGGTCACCCCCAATAGTGTCTACAAAATATCCAGTCTAAATTGATATTTTATGTAGGTACATAATTAATAAAAACATAATCATAAGTTAAATCAGAAGGCATTAATTAGCAAAGTTCACTTTAACCACTTTCACTATTTGATCCATGGGTTAGTTATCTTCATCGAATACACTTCATCCAATGTCGGTCATATAAACTATGAATGAGGGTAAAGAATAAATTTCCATCCATAATTAGGTAAAACATTACACAATAATACATAATAATCACCTGAGAGACTCATTCCAGGTATTCATATCCCATGAATTTGTTAGGGGCATGGAGCCTCAGTCTCACACCCTTACCCATGAATTGTTGGTGTGGGGATTAGAGCCTCAGTCTAACCCAAATCATGGGCATAGAGCCTCAAGTATAATACCCCACATAACACTAAACCATATTCATATGATTCTCTAACCATTTTACATTTATACAATTTACAAACTAAAACCCAGTAATCACATTTACCATTTACAAACCATTTTTCATTTAACACATTTACTATATTCATACATTAACCCACAAACACATTTATCATTGACATTTCTTACCCCATAAACACATTTTCCCCTTTCATACCTTTTCTGATCAACATAATTACCATTTACATACCATAATTCATTTAAAACATTCACTTTATACCAAACACCCACTTATTCCATGTCAACCCCTAGACACAATTATCATTACTTCGACTTCATAACTCATTTTATCGTGTTAATATATTAATAATGGGATATTTCTCCTATTAATTAAATTCTACACATAAAATCTCAATTATGTGTTCAAGAAAGTTGTACAACCCACGTGTGGCCCTTAACCCAGTCTAATCAACCTTAATGCATCCCACGAGGATCATGAGGGGTTCAATTCATCATTTAACCAATCAACTCATCATTTCTACCATGGAAAACCAAACAGATATCACAACAGCACAAGATCACAACCACATACACATAAATTTGACCATAAGACTATGAGATAAAACTTTTATACCACCAACTTCAAAGCCCCAAACTATTATCCACTAGAAAAAAAAATTAGAGATTTGGATGAATTATAATGATTCCAGTGTCCCTAGTCTATAAAAGGGATCAAAGAGGAGTATTAGACTCACCTGGAGTTCAATACTCACAAAATGACACCCCAAATGGCATATAAATGAGGTAGATCGATCCTTGAGAAGTTTGAGAGGAAGGTTTCATCACCCTTGGCTGTGATAGGAAGAGTGGGGAGTGAAATTGGATGATAACAATTAAATACCGAGAGGGAAAAATGTTAAATTTCCCTTCTTTAATGGGGAACATGGTTTTTTCACACAATTTTCCAAACGGTGTACCAACCTTGCACCACCCTATATCCATGAGGGGCCTGGTTCTCACGGTTTCTTGGGAAGACCGCATGGTTTAAAAAACATGTGGTAACTATGAAGGATTTCTCTATCCAAGACCACATGGTTTTGATTACCCCCTTACAAGGTTTCACCAATTTTTCACCCCTCCTCTAGGAAATCATGCTTAAATATCATGGTTACTACTAACCATGTGCCATCCACACAACCTACATTGGATGACTCCCTTTTCTCCTCTTTTCATGTCCCAAACCCCATGGACACCACTATGCCTCTTCACAAACTCTTGAAACATTTCATTAACCAACTTAAATGGTTTTAAACAAAAATTTAAACAATAACGTACCTCAAAAAATTCTAGAATCTTACAAAGAAGGTTTTATTACTTCTTTTACAGTATGGGTTTTTGATAATGGTATTTTACAAATATTAAAAAGTATTATTTCCTTTCATTATCAATTTTTTAATCTTTGGTTCCACATTTCCTATAGAAAATTTTATTTTATTTTCAAGGATCAATTATTGAATATTGTTTTTAAAAGTAAAAGTTTTAGAAATATTTCATTTTATATTTTAAAATGTTAATTTTGAAAGTAACATGTATATTTTTATTTTATTTCAATATCAAAAATAATTATAAAAGATATTTAAATTTTTTACGTCCATTTTCCTTTTCATATTCAAAAGGATTTACACTAATGGGATTTATTTTACATGATTTTTCCTCTAATAAATAAATATTTATTTATTTATTTATATTTATATTTTAGGGGATTAAAATTATGGTATAAAAAAATTTGATTCTTGATCCCTTCTTGAGTGATATTTTCTGAATCATTCTTTTTCAAGGATATTTTTTATTTATGTCAACATTCTTCTAAGTTTCATTTATTACAAGGGGGATATGTTCTCTTTAAACCATAAACATTTTTTATCTATATGAATTATGTAACATTATTCTTTATCAAATATATGATCCAAAACTCCTTTTGTATTTTCTATCCATCTATTCTATAATATATGGTTTCTATTCTAATATATTTCCACTATAAACACTCTTTATTTACTTCCTTTGATTGAAGGGTGTTCACCTAGATTCTATATATAGATTTATTTAGAAAATATTGGGAATTTTAATAATTTTTATGCTGATATGGATGTTTATTGATTAATTAGGCAAGTTTACTATGTATTGTTTGCTTATTATCTCATATGATGAATGTATTGGAATTAAACTAGTGATGGGTGGGGCCTGAAATTATATAGCCCCTCTATTCATTAGTGGGTCTTATGATATATTCATGTTTGTGTGTTTGGTGTATCTGTTCCTAATTCAGTAAAATTTCTTGATCATGGTCTTAATGATAATAATTATGTATTGGATATGGACTTGATAGAAATAATGATGTCTTGGTTGAGGCCTTGATGGTAAGACTAAAATTTCTAGAATTATGCATTACTTCACTATGAATTTAGTTATTGTTATCCATGTGATATACTTATTTTAATTTTTATTTATGTATATATTATGATCTTAGTTTTATTTGATTATGAAATTATGATGAATACTTATTCCTACCATAATATTTCTTCCATTTTATACCATGATTGACTCAGTTGTATTTTTTCCATTACTAAGTGTTTAAGCTCAACCTTTCTTATGATTCCATTTCATGAGGTTATGAAGAAAATTATTATACATGATATTTATAACAAGATAGATTAAGTGAATAATTTTTAGGATATGTTGAAGAATTGTCATGGCTTAATCGGTTCTTATTATTATATGGGAATAGTGTCTATTTGATTGGATTTATTAGTTAATGATGTGTCATGACTCTCTAAATCTATAAACATGAAAATATATTTTGGATGTAAGAAATATAATAATCATTATTTTTTATATATTTAAAGATATTTATATCCAATATTTTATATTTGGTATCAAATTTAGTATGTAAAGTATGTTTTTATGTCATTGGGATCCATAGTACGGCTTCAGGGCACCGTAGTTGGTACGAGAGAAGAGTTTAGATAACTTTTGAGGTTAGGATGTTAGTTTAAGATAATTAAGGGTTTATAAGCTATGATTTATCATAATTTATAAATTATAGATAAGAATTTTGGATAGTTAAGGTGATATTGAATATTTTTGTAATTAGGATAATAGAATAATAGTAAAACCCCCAGGGATAAGCCTAATATAGGGTAACTTCCTTAAATTTTGGTAAGTTTTGTATATGTGGTTTTCCTAGAAATTACATCATTATATAGATTACAAAGTGGATGAAGGCTCTAGTACAGATGTTCCTAGGGGTAATAACATCAAAAAGGGTGAATTATGTATTAACTCGATCATAACCTGGTTCACAAAAAATATCCCCAACTGCACACCTGGTTTGACACTCCCAATGGATATGTCATGGCTGATTGTATTCACTTTATGAGCCACTATAAAGGATTGATTTCCTATTTAATTTAAGGTATTAGGTTAAGTAGGATGAGAAAAACCAAAAAATAGTAACTTAGGTTGAACCTATAAGGGTATAGGTTGAGCTATAGATGATATAGGGTGAACTAATATTGATATAAGTTAAATTAAAATAATTATAGGATAACATGAGGGCCCTCATTTAGACTCGTGTAACTTTCCTTTGTTTTTAATAAAGTAGTTCTCATATTTCTTAAAACTATAGGATAGCATGATAGTGTGATAAAGTATGATATATTGAGGTTAAATTTTTATAATTCTCTTATGATGTTAATTTTCCATTACTTATAATAACCCCTTTTTCTTTTAGTAATGGATAGTGTTATAAGGAACCAAGTTAGAAATGGGAGTAAAGGAAATGAAGTGATTATCTCAAAAATAAATGCATGGAAATAGGATCTAGATAAAGAAATTTAGTGATTATGTCAAACCAACTATCATGAAATATGATTAAACACATGAACATAGTTGAAATCTTGAACACACCAAAGAAGATAAGGGAGGAGTCTCGTGGAAGTTTTGGGGATAAATATAAAAAAGGAAAGAATATTCAATTTTCTTTATGACAATGTTATAGAAATAATCATGGGGTAGATTTCTGTAAAGGGATAGATAGATTCTATAAGAATGGAGATGAAAGAAATCATACTCAAAGATATAAGGGAAATAGAGTAGATACAAAAATATACTGCTTCAATTTCAAGTTATTTAATCCTTATGAGACTCAATCACTCAATCCAAGGTCCAATGAAGAAAATAGTCACCAAAACCACAGGGATAGAGAAAAATTGATGAAAATACTACTAATATAGTGGATAGTGGGTTTAAACTCTATATTTTCTGATGAATTATGTCATGATATTTTTCACCAACTATTAGATATTGAGTTAAAAATAAAAACACATAGTGGTATGATTATTATTAAATTATTTTCATGGTTTATGGTAATTTATACCTTATAGACCTAGCTCTTATTCCCATAATGGAAGTCTATTTGAAATTTTTAATTGGTTAACTCCCTTTATATTGGGTTTAAAACAATTTTTCATATATATTAATCTCACTCCACATCATAAATAAACCCATGATCATCTAGAATTGTATGGTTAATTATGAGTTCCCTATAGAAATTACTCTAATCATATGAGTCAAATTATAAGGAAACAATTTATTTAAAGAAGAGATAATTTAACACCCTAATATATTAATATATGATTACCTTAAAATAATTGATAGTAATATATATTAATATTAATAATTGATTAACACTTATTATTAAATGATAATAAATAATAATAATATATTGTGTTTTAAAGAGTTGATTTCCTTAAAAAAATAGTTTTCATTATATTTTATGATTTTATTTCAAAGTTAAATTTTTAAATTTTAGAATTTTAATTTTTAAAAATTAACATTATTTTTTTATTCATAATAGTGATTTTTTCTTGAGATGGTTTTTTATGATTTTTCTGAAAATATTTATTTTAAGTTAAATGGAGTAATATACTGTTTTTACAAATACCATGATTTAATGATATTATTAGCATATAAGAATGTCATAGAAATTTATGAAACCTCATTATACATATAATATGTATTGTATAAGTTATATTATAAATATAAAATTATTTATTCTAGTTTAAAAACCTATATTTTATATTTAATAACTGAAGTAATTTTTCTCAAAAAAAAATTAATACATTATACCTTTATTATTCTAAAGTTAAATTTTATCACTTTTAGAAATTTAGTAAAAAAAATGGATCTAAAATTTATAATAATTATTTCTAAGTAATTTTATAAGGATCATTTTATTTTTAGTCATAAATAATAAATTACTAAGGAAAAAACTAATTACCGTGGTAATAGTTAAAGTGGTAAAAGTGGAACATTTAACAGTAAAGAGTTAAAAACATGTTTAAAACATGTGTATAATTGAATAATAGAGGATTTATCAACATTATTTTTACCTAAATCCATTATTTATAAATTTTTGATCCACATTCCTTAATAATTACTTCCTATTATTAAAATGTTATGGGTATTTACAAAAATGTCATCCCTTTTTACTTATAAATGGGGTTTCTCACCACCCATTTAATACCACTCCTAAAATTTAGTTTCCCCATAAAAACAAAAAAAATTACCTTAATATTTAATTATATATTTCTTCCATTTTTTTCTAGTCATAATATTTTATCCTAATACCTCCATTTCTAGGTGATCTTCTAAGGAAATCTAAAAGTGCTCAATGTGAGTAATCCTTTTTACTTAACCTTTTGCTTTCAATGTTACCATTACAATTATAATTTTCTCATAAATATATACTAAAATAAATATTTTTTATATACTAAATTTTATTATTTTAATTTAATAATCATTAACCACCATGTCCCTCTTCCCTTAAAAAAAGAAAATATGATTTGTGTGCATGTGTGGACTACCACCTCCATGAAGTAATGTGTTCATTTTCCTTCCCAAACTTTCATAGAAGGTAATAATAATGGGTTTAATGGATAAATATTATTTTTATGATATAATTATGGTTCTTTTATTATATATTGTAGAAACTATTAATGAAATGATTAATAAATGATCATCGTCAATTCAATCATTTAAAACAAGTGTACTGAGAGGAAAATATTTTTATTCATATTAATTAATATTTTAATATCCATTAATTATTATTATAATTACTTTAAATTATAATATATCAAAATAATGAACACTAAATAATATCATTATGATTCTCGTATATTGATATTACAACTGAACCACCACATAATCATCTATTAACCATGGTATGCTCATGTTTGGGTCGGTTTAACCACCTACTTGAACATTGCTATAAATTTATATAATTCAAGACGATGGAAACTTAATAACTCCTATAATATGATATAAATATTTAAATAATTATTTTTTTAGTAATGGTAACATTATTATTAAACTCATTAATTAAGAAAACACATTTTGTTCATTAAGAATCATTTAAACATGATCATCATCAATTTCACCTTCATGAATTATAAAAAAACTACCAAGTAATGAAATTATAACTCTATAAATATCATGGAATATATATTCAATTTAATTTAATGATATCAATGTGATTAAATTTGTAAAAATAATGAATACCAAAACCATATTTTATGAAACTAGTTCAAAATGATCAAGATTACTTACACCTGATATTGAAAATATGAAATAACTAACTAGAATTCATATAGAGAATGATTATAAATATAAAATATTTGATTAAGGTTCAAAAATAATTTATTAAGATATCTATTTTTTTATACAGGAGATTATAGGGTGTTCATGGAAGCCAGGATAAAATGTAAGGGTTTTCTTGGACTCAATAGTGATTCTTTGAGACATAAAATATTTTATGCACCTTGTTATCCTTTTATGGTGTATTTAATGATCATGGATGTATTTTCTTTAATTATTTTATTTTATTTTCATGGAATTTACTAATAAAAATCATATTACCTTCTTTAAATGGTTATTAATTCAATTGTTACCCTAGTGGTAAGTATTTTTTTGGTGACTCGACTTTTATTCATTGAGTTATGATCATTGTATTGAACATATTTCATATAAGTTTAAAAAAATTATACCCATGATTGTATTATATGTTATTATCTATTTTTTATATGGATTTACATTCTTATAACATAAATCCTTGTCATATATTTCTTACCTTATGCAGTATGTTTCTTGTAAGGCGAGTCAATAGCTCAAAAATCATTCTTTGAGTTATAAAGTTTTATATTGAACATTGATATTAAACATTTGGGTTATCCCACACTAATATTTTATTTTATTATATTTTATTATTATATTTGGTAAAATTATTTTTTAATACAAATAATGTTTTATTCCTCTTTTTACAATGTGGTTTTTCAACAAAGGTATTTTCAAAATATTAAAAATTTTCCTTTCCTTTCATTATCAAATGTTTTATATTTTACTCCACATTTCTAATTAAAAACTTTATGTCATTTTCAAGGAATAATAATTGTATATTCTTTTTAAAATTAAAATTTTCAAAATATTTTACTTCACTTTTTCAAAAGTTTCTTTTGTAAGTGACATGTTAGTTTGTATTTTACATCAATGTTAAAAATGTTTTCTAAAATCTATTTTAAGTTTTCACATAAATTTTTATTTTAATAGTCAAAATGATTTACACTCATAAGATTTAAGTTACATCTTTTATCCTCAAATAAATATATATTTATATTTTTTGGGATTGAACTCATGGAATCAAACAATTTGATTCTAGATCCCTTCTTTAGTGACACCATTAGAACCATTATTATGCTATGATATTTTTCATCTATGTCAACATCATTCTAATCTTATTTTGTTACATTGGGGATATATTACCTTAAAAAAATCCACATTATTTATTTGGATGGATTATATAATATTCTTCTCTATCAAAGATATGATACATCATTGGTTTTGTATTTCCTATCCATCTATTGTGTATAGGCATATTTTTTCTTCCAATAATTTTCCACTGTGAACACTATTTATTTAATTCCTTTGATTGAAGGGTGAACACCTATATTCTATATATATATATATATATATTTATTACGTAAATATTGAGAATCTGTATAATTTTTATTTCTAAATGGATGTTTATTGATTACACAGTCAATTTTATTAGGTATTGTTTACTTGTTATCTCATATAATGAATGTGTTGGACTTAAATAAGTGATGGGTGGGGCCTGGTATTATATAACCCTTTTATGAATTGGTGAGTCTCAAGGGACAAACATGTTTGGGTATTTTGTGTATACCTTCCTAATTTCAGAAAGATATATTGACTATGGTCTTGAGGATAAGAATGATGTCTTGGATATGACCATGATGAAATGAATAATTTATTAGAAAATTCCATGATGGTAAGATCAAGATATCTGGAATTGGGCACTCCTTCACCATGAATTTAGTTATTGTTATCCATGTGGTCCATTTATTTTTATTTCTACCCATCGGTATATTGTTCTCTCAGTTTTAGTTGATTATGGTATTCTGATGATTACTTATTCATTTCATAATATTTATTCCATGCTTATGCCATGACTTCCTCAGTTCTAGGTTTTCCCTTACTAAGAGTTTGAGATCACCCCTTATTCTTTTTCCATTTCCCTAGGTTATGAAGAAAATTATTATACATTATATATCTAATAAGATGGATTCTGTAGAGGATTTTTTATAGATTCTAAATATTTGTTATGGATTAACCAATTCTTAATATCAAGGGTGAAAAATTTCCATTTTACCAGATTTATTAGTTAATGATGTGTCCTAGCTATCTAAATCTCTAAACTTACTAAAGATCTTTGGGATGTAATAGATTCAATAATCATTACATATTTTTTAATAAATGATGTTTATATATAATCTTTTATAGTAGGTATCAAATTTATTATGTAAATTATGTTTTTATGAAACGAATCTCAAGAGTGTGTGTATGGGGAACCACATTACTTGAATGTTATGTAACATTCAAGTAATTCCAATTGTTTACAACATTTGTAAACTTTTGGTTGATCCAACTCCCATGTGATTCATCTTATGAAACATAATATTAATGATATCCAAGGTTGAATATTACCAAATGATAATGCTTATCATTTGGATCACTAATGAATCAAAGGATTCATAGTGATTTTTACATTATGATTCATGTAATTAGACATTTCCAAGATAGTTCCATATGATATCACTATATCATAGGAAACAATATGGCCAAAAAGAATAGAATATTCATTTATATTATGAATTTTTTACCATGTTATATCCCTTATCATCTCATAATATATTTTAAAAATATTATATATATATATATATATAGGTATTTAATGGCATGTCTCCTTCAATACCTCACTTGTACTAAATCCTCATAAATATTTTTTCATTTCACCTTATATTGTATCGTATACAATGTCCAATGAGAGCATATTCGAAATTCCTTTTGGATAGATTCCAAAAAACTTTTTGAAATATATCATTAACTTTACTGTGTGTCACATCATATGAAATTCCTTGTGAATATCTATCTAAAAGTCCTTTTGGATAAACTTTAAAACACTTTTAGAGTGGATCTATAAGTAAAACTCAATCATAATCTAGTCAACAAAAAAATGTGACCCCGTGTGCCTTTATATAATTGAAAAAATATATGAATTCCTAGATTCATAAATGTAAGAAAATAATGTCCTATAGAAATAATCATCTATACTCAAGCTATAAAGGGTTCTAATGTGATCTCCATCAAACACAAGTACTTATATACTTATGTCCACCAACCATATCATATGAAATAATGTATTTTAATATTATCCCTTTTTCTAATACATTTATTAACCTTGGGACATGGAGTGTTTCAATCCAACATAGCCCCCTCAGGTGTTCTTGATTCTCTGTGAATAAACTGATCAGACTGATGAATACATCACATATGATTCACCTTTAAGGATTATAACATAACATTTCCCTCACCTAATAGTTAAGCACATCATATTTTCTATCTATTTATTGTTTTACGCCTCCTTATTCTATCTCAATTGATATCCAATATGTCATACTCCTCATATGAGGGTAAAAATCCCATCTTGGTTGATCTACAACTGATGACATGATCAATAACATACCCAACAACCCCTGATTAGCTAACCCTAAAGGCTTGTGTAATAAATGTATCATAGTATGAATTTTCTCATGATAGGTTTATCACTAACCTTATATGTTTTGGACTATAAATATGAACCAAATTACTCTAGTATACCAAATATTTAGTGTATGATACTCTATATGGTATACATCATAGGTTATCTATTGAAAAAGATTCGTTTTGTAATTCATGAGCATATGTTATATCCCAATTCAAGAATCCACCCCACACCAACCTTAACATTTAATCATAACCTATAATACTCTATGATGAACATAGATTATGGATAAATCAAAGTCATGCTTATAGAGGTCAAAACTGTTAAAAAATGGGGTTATAACAATAGTTTTTAACTGTTGGTATAAGCTGAAAACCCCATCAGTGTTGACAATACCAACGGTTCTTCAAACTATTAGATAAAATCCCATGGGTATTAGTATATAATAATGGTTTAATATAAACTATTTTTATAGACAACCTGGGATTTCATTTTACCAATGGTTTTATGAAACCGTTGGTATAGAGCTATGCCAAAATTTAGAGAAATGGTTGGTATAGATCTATACCAATAGTTTGAAAAACCATTGGCATAGCCTTTCTTGAATGAAAACTATACCAATGGTTTTATTAAATCATTGGTATAGGATTATACCAATATTTTTTTAAACCGTTGGTATATAATTTCCTTACCTTGGAAACCAGAATCACCCCCACCTTGGAATAAAATCATCAAAAAACACTTGCATCCCTCCACCATGGCCCAAAACCTGGAAACATCATCAAACACCTACAATTGCAAGCACCAAAACCCAAACCACTACAATCCAATATAAAAAAATCAAGAAACTAATTAAATAATTAAACCAATGAAAACACAAATTTAAAACATCAACTATATTCATTCACATCCAATCATCAAACATATTATATCGTAAATATCAGTTAAAAAAATAAAGGATGAGTCTCTCTCTCATTATAACCAATATAATAACCAAAATCATTATAAATGTTATCATCATAATCATCATCATCAACCACACCATTATCCTCACCATCACCATCACTATCACCATCTCCAGGAACATCATCATCCCGACCACCATTAATTCCATATCTCGGTGCACCATATAACATATGCATCATCGACATATATATATCACAATACACTGAGGTATCTGGTGGAAGTGATGGACATAAGGCTACCAGAAATTTTATAAATTAATTTTTGGCCTTTTGATTCCATTTACACTCATGCATGGCTATTTTTTGGCATCTTCTACATTAGTATCATCCTATGCATCCTATACATTATTTGTTTAAAACTTGGTGCTACTAGAACTTGTACCTAAAGTTATACAATATCTAAAGGTGGAAATAATCTTCCTTTTTTAATAGTATACTCTCCCATGGTTCTAATCTCTTAATTCATGATGCAAATGATTGTTCGGCCAAAAATTTTTAGCTTTCTGCTCAACAAGGGCCTCCAAAGAACATTGTTACAAATATAAATAAACTATTTAGTTACAAAATATAAATTAAAATTTGAAATAAAAAAATTAAAACTTACAATATGTTGTTTTGTCTATTTTTACCGCATTTCTATCTTTCTTCTTTCTACGGAAGTAAAATAATTTTTCTCATGGTACACATCCTTCAATATTCAATATCTATATTTATAATGACATAATACAATGTTTATAAATATGTAAATTATATCATAATCTAATAAAAAACAATGAATAATGAATGAACAATAAAATAAAATACAAACCCAATAAGTAACTGGATGAACAAGATAAGAAAATTTCTCCCCCCCACACACACAATTTTCATTAGTAATTAGGTGATTTTAATATATATTAAAAAACAATTTAAAAGTTATTATGTGGTAGTTTTGAGAGATAAAAATCCAAAATATAATTATGGAGAAAATAAAGCTCCCTTGAGTTGAATATTAAGTCCTTTTGTTTTCCTTTCATTAATATGTGGCTATATGATTTACATTAATATGATTTTCTTATAACATGGGCTATGGTCTTATTAAAGGATTCATTTAATATAAAGTTCCAATATTTTTTAAATTATTTCAATTTTAAAATATATTTCATAGTAATTTATTTTATATTTTTCTTGATATACTAAGTTTATAAACTCCCCAAATGAGATTTCAATTTTGAGGCAATTAAGGATAGAATGCCTAAAGTGGTAGTCATTTACCATATTATAATGGGTATTTTATGAAATAATGAATGTTCCATGTATGATCATGTTTTTAACAGTATAATGATTCCATCGAATTTATCATCATCATCATTTTTGATGATGAAGTCTCGGTTAGGACATCAGTGTATTAGGTCAGATCCAAAGAGGACTTTATATCATTCAGATCTTAATAAAAATCATATTGTATCCTTTTTGGTAATTTTAAATGGTTTTTATAGATTATTGTGTAAAAAAGTTTGATCTATATCTACCCATTGGCCATATCCCCATGATCGACCTTCAAAACTAAATCCTAATAAAGTGGATCTAGGATAAATTAAATACTCAACTTTTAAAGTTAGTGGTCAAAAGAACAAGTTTTATAAGACAACATTTAAATGAATATTTTAATGATATGAATTCTATATAAAATTTTTAAACAAATGATTCATGGTTTTATAATCAACAATTTATGTGTTATACTATTTATACATTATAATAAATCATGCAGTTGGGGTGTTCAACAAGTGGTATGGAAACCCTATCACACGGCATCTGATCTGGGTTCAAAACCTAGACAACCCCAATTTGAGGATTTGATGGAAGTTTACTTTGTAGTGAAGGGAGATTCGATGAAGGGAAGTAGGGCGATGAATTTACTGAATGATTCGTGTGGGGAAAGAGGATGGGACTATGGTTGGTCTGGAAAGGAATAAGAAAAGTGTGTAGGAAATGACAGGTCTGGCAGGTATGATGTGTGATGATGGATTCATGTGGGAAGGTGGTCGGGGCTGCGGTTGGTCTTGCGAAGCGCAAGGAAAGTGGGAAAGCGGCTAGGACTATGGTTGTTCTGGAAAGGTGCAAGGAAAGGGTGCAGGTGACGGAGGGTCTAGTGGGGAAGATGCATGGGTGTCATCTATAATGATCACTGGGGTGGAAATGGGCAGGTCGAAGATGTGGTCGAATGAAAGTTTTACATCAGGGCAGGAAAGCCTCTACTGACGGGGATGATAGTGTGAAGACATGCGGAGGGATCTAACGGATCAGGTCTACTTTGATTGGGCCTTCAGGCCAGATCTTGGGGTCTTTGTGCTCTTGGGTGTGTAGACTTCAGGTAGTAAAAAATGGGTATTTTGGTCATGTATTGGTCTTCATGCCCATTGGTCCTTTGGGCCATCCATATAAATAAATGAGGCTTGATGGTTAGGATATCCCATTGGGAGGCTATAGCCCAACTTTCTAGCCTATATGTGAGTTGTGTGTGTGTTTGATGTAATTGTACCCCTAATAATCTAATATATATATATATATATAATCATTATCATACCTTGAAGTTGTAAATATAAAAATAAGATAAAAATGGATAATGGACATGAATTAAGAAATGGATTCTATGTATCATAATCATTTCTATGTTATGGGAGTATTTATGGATAATGTTGAATGCACAAGGTCCATATGGGTATTCAAAATAAGTTGTACATTGATTGTAATGATACTACATATAAAAAAAATTTGTTAATTTTTAAGGTCAGACATGGTGTTGTGTTTGTGAAAAACATATCTCTAATAGAGATGTCTAAATCATTTTGAAATAAAAATCATGTATTAGATAAGCATGAGTAATATAAAAATTTTGAACATGTCAATTTATTGATCAAATAAAGCATTAAATAATGGGGTATTTTTTGTAATGTGTCTACTATTGAACTCATTGATAATGATGTTGTATTTATTATCAAAATATGAGAATAGTAATTTTATATGGATGAAAATTTTTGGTGATGTATTCAGATTTCTAGAGATTAATTTTCTAGGTTCTTGGAGTTTCAAGATACTAATGAATTGATAATGGGTTCTATATGTAAGTGTTATTTTAAATCTATACTATGTATATAAGTGTCACTTTGAAATTACTCTATATAAGTAAGATTCAACATGAAACTATGTAATATTTAAGAGTGACTATGAATTTTAAGTACATGTTTGAGTAAACATTTTTTTCTATGTTTTATTTATGAGTTACCATGGGATTATTCACGATTCATAAGCATGCCACTAATTTTATAAATGTTTCATAAGAGTTACTGTAAGACATAAAATGTTATTTTTTATTAATAATAGAACAATATAAGATTCATTCCAAATTTTACAGGGGTATGGATGATTATATTTAGAAGGAATATTTAATTTCAAATGAGGTGATCAAGAGATATATTTCATAAAAAACTCCATCTACAGAAAACAAATATTTTATTTCATTGAGGTGGGGATGACTATGCCTGAGAAGTCCATAGAAAAAGAAAAAATAATTGGTTCTAGTAATAGATCTTAATAAAAAAAGCATGAAATTGTATTAGATTATTTAGAAGCATGTAAAGACTATGTTAGAATGAGCATGATCCTATAGAAGATTTATATAGAGATTTCCCAAAGTATAATTAAAATGGAAAATAATTTAGTTGATTATTTTATTTTTATTCAGTGATTGAAATATATAGATTAATTTTATAATTTTAAATCAATCTATAGGTTTTAGTGACGATGATTTTTGAAGTAGAAGGTGTGTTCCATGATTGAAGAATCACACTACAATGGGTTTACTACATGTGTTCAAACATACGTGGATTAATAAAAATCCAGTTTTTTATATAATTAAATGGAAATAGAAGATTCTAATAGGTTTATAGAAGACCATGATGACAAAAATAGGCTATGATTTATGGTATTTCAAAGGAGGAAGTTTTCAATATTATTAAAAAAATTGAAATTTTAATCAGTTATTTATGAATCTAAATATTATGGAAGATATCATGGACATATAATATGTTTTCATTAACATGTTTTATATTTATATAAATTGATCATGTAATTTATGGGGGGTCCAATAAAACTAGAAGAAGAATTTTTTCTCAAATATGGGAGGTGAGACTACCAAAAAGGGTGATACTTAATGTTGTAGTTATGAGAATGAGAATATAGAGAGAGGGAGATACATGAATATTGTAGTAGAGTTGATTTATTTAGTTCATGAATTTATGAAGGAAAAATATGCACTTTTTAATAAGTATATAGTGACTCCACCGAACATATGATGTGTAGAACATGGAAATTCAGCATATAATATTTTTTTAATAAACCACTTAGTAGAAATTAAAATGTTCTAATATAGTGCATGATTATTGATTTTTCTATGAATTAAATAAAAACTAAGATAACATATGTTTGAATCACTTAGGGTATTAAATTATAGAGCACAAAACATACACTCTTAATAACAATCTATGAGTTCATAGAACATATATATATAAGTATAGAATATTTATCTTGAGTGAATATGTTCCATTGAAATTTATAAGAGATCCATTTTAGATTGATAAAGAATATTTTGTATAATTATATATAAAAATAATAAGAAAAATGAAAAATTTATAGAGCATAAAAAATAAAATAAACTTCAAATATATTTATCATATATTTTTGTTTTTGTTTCTAGTTTTTATTAGACTATAATGATTATGAAGTTATTCTTCTTCATGTCCATTTCTATATCGGACATGGAATTAATATGGCTTTAGGTCTAGTGGTTCAAAAATTTATTTAGGATGATGGATTAATTTTTTCTACCTCATTCATGATTGAAGATAATTTTTTGATGTCTAATAATATCAAGAATATTCATGTTTCATAATTTATCTTGTGGAAGATTATAATCCAAATTAATCTAAACCAATATGATTCAACTAGATCCAAAACAATCTGAACCAAATTGATCATAATTCAATAAAACCAAACTGAAATAAATCTGATATAATAGAATAAATTCAAATAGATTCAAACCATATTTATCCAAACTGAAATAATTTAACCCGGTATAAAACAAACCAATCCTAACTAAACCACACCAAATGGAATAGAACAAAATATAATCGAATTGATTCAAACCAAACAAAACTGAATATGACCAAATAAAAAAATAGAAAGGATGATAACCAAAATGAACCAAACCACACCAAACTTGTATAAAAGGAATAAAACTAAAATAAACCTAATTAAAATTAACTTAATCCAATGAAAATTTTTAAATTATTTAAAAACAACTGACTTTTTCCAAATAGAACAGAAAAACAATTACACTGAATAAAACCAAATTGAATTGAGATGGAATAAATTGATCTAAACTAAATTGAATCTTATGAATCAAATTTAAATTAAAAAAAATTAAATTTAATTATTGTAAGTAGTATCAATTAAAAAAATACCAAACTAAAATCAATATTTCCTCCAAGAAGTATTTTGGTTAGAATATGGATAGTTAGATGCAATATGCATGTGAAAAATGATGGACGAAACATTTTATCTAACTCATACAAAATTAATATTTCATCTTCCAGCAGTTTTACAAGAAATACTTGGATAAAATCTTACTAGAAATTTCTCTATAAAGATGGAATAGATGAATAAATAACACCCTAAAATTATTGGATAGTATATGGGGGATTGTTATTGGATTCAAATCATGCAAAAGGATGTGATAATTATGAGTCTCAAAGATTTCTGATTCAACTCTCTTCTATTGAATCATTTTAATGTGTTTCTAAATATCCATCATGAGATTTTATATTCTCTAATACTTCTGGAAATTTATTTTTTTTCTACAAGTTTCATCACATAATAAGAACATGGAACTTTATATTTATTTTCACTGATACACCAGGATGAAATTCTGGTATGATACCCCAATCCACAAAGTCACACCAAGATTGTAAATATTCTTTTTTTTCCTTGACATTTAGAATAATTTAAATAAACATTTCACATATTTCTTTTCAATGTGAATTATGTCTAATAAATTAAAAAACAAATTGGCTCACTAATAAGGAAACTCAAAGAATATACTTTTATTCTTCTAATTTTAATTGAATTCTAAGGAAACATTCTTCCTCTTTATAAATTTCATTTACCCCTTACCAAATGAAAAATCACATCTTGAAATTAATTAGGAACATTAAATCCAAACATGTTCTGAGGTGGATTGTTGGTCTTCATGGTATTTTCAAACATTTTATGATTATTCCTATATGTAAGATCCATTAGTAAGAGTTATTTATGTCTCGTAAAACTAAAACTATTGAAATATTTAAATATTATAGGTTGTGTATATTCATAAAAACAAAACATGAATGTTTTCCATTTTTTTCTTACAAAACATCATTTCATAAGTAGTAAAATCATTTATCATCCATATAAGAATAGCTCACATCTGAAATATGTCTTTTAAAAAACCATTATATATGCACACACTCACTTTCCAAATATGCTTAAAATATTTTATTAAAGGTTAAATGTACACATCTATATAATTTTTAAGATCATAAGGTCCATATATGAGTATACTCATAAAAGTGAAAGGTTTTTTCATACACATCCATGGAGGAAGGTTATAAATGTGTATGAAAACCATCCATGTATTATCCAAAGTAAGCATCTTCCCAGACAGATTAATCACATAATAGACCCAACCTCACATTACTCAAATCATTTGAAAATTTAGTATAATGGTCATCAAATTTATTCCATGCTAATCTGTCTATAGGATCAATGAACTCATCATTATCTTTCTTTCTCCCAATATCATGCCATTACATATTTATTGATATTTCATCAGATATAAAAATATTCTAGAGTCTAGGAATCAATGGAAAGTGCCAAATTGCTTTATATAGAACGCAATATAGTTTTACATCATCATTTGTATTTCATAGTGATGTGTCATATTTTATAAGATAATTTCATTCAATAGTTTCCTCTCAGAATAAGCTTCAACTTTTCAAGTAAGAATGAATTTTTTTAGAAAATATAAGTTTTTCGACTAAATTCCATGTCATATAATGGTTTGATTGAATATATGCATCATATGGAAGTAAGTACTTCAAAAAGGTAAGAATATTATCAATATAAGTATTATAAATCCCATACATGGTGTTCCCATGAAAAAGTTGGATTAAAAATTATAACTTTTTCATTTTACCACATTGCTGGTGTACTGGATTTTTGGTAGCATCATTCAATTTTTCCACCATAACAACATCATAATTTTCATCGCATTCCTCATATGTGATCATATAAAATTATTCTTGGTTCAGTATCCTTTATTTATCATGATGAAAAATAAATGGAAACCATTCATCTAATAAATTCTCCAATCCATCCCTCTCATTTAGATCGTAAACATTTTTGGATTTCATTTTCCCTCCATTGTGATACCAGACATAGTATTTTGTTTGAAAATCATATTTGGTTATATGGTATATAACTTATTAATGATGTAACCAAGGTATCACAACATAATTATGACATGGAAAGTGTATAAGACCTCTATCTGAAGCATTGTTAAATGAAAAAACTAAAAAACCCTCCAACTTGTTTTGAAACTGCTGGAGATCCAATCAGTTTTATACATCCAACTTCTATACATTATATACAATAATGTTATATTTCTTGTTATAAAGGAAATTAAATAATATTAATGTTAAATCATAAATATATTTAAGTAAATGAGAATTTTTCACTTTATATAAAATCATAACTAACGCACCAGTTTATATGAGAATTATAATATAAAATAAAAAAATACTATATATAAAACAAAATAATATATATATATATATAACCATGATATTTAATTCCATTATATAAATGGGATGATTGAAATATATTACAAGGCATGATTTTCTATTATAGGATAACCAAGCCTCTTCTAAAGTGTTAGTTATCTCCATCAAGATTCATTAAACAATCCCTAACTAGAAAATCTCTTTTCCAAAAAAATAGGACCAACTAGTAATAATAATATAATTGATTTGAAAATTCCAACTAAATTATATATTGTGACAAGAAATTACTGTAGTTTGACTCAATGGTGAACTTTTGATCAACTTTTCAATTTATTACTTAAGTGGAAAACATTTTTATTGTTTGAAAGATTGATTTTATCACACTTCACTTTTCAGTGGAAAATGAAAATTAAAAATGATGAGTGAAAAAATTCCCAAGAGAGTCAAATTAGGTTCCACATATCAAAAATACAAGGCTGATAATTATAATGAGAAACCTATCACTAAAAATTCCCCTATAGGTATTGAGCTAAGAAAATAATCCACTAAAAACTAAAGTTAAATATATATCCATAGTGAATGTATAAAATAAGATAAATAAAGAGAGTGAACAAGAAGAAATTTAAGAAACTCTCCTTCGATATATGTATGGACACCCCTTGTTTCAATAGCACACAAGCAGTAAAACTTCTCCAAAATCAGAGTAGATGTTACTAAAAAATAAAATCCATCCGAGAAACTTAGACCATCCCAAAGACAGAGGGGACCTTATAAAAATAAAAAAAACCACCCATTCCCTATATAATTCATACATTAAACATGTCAAACCACTTCCACCACAATAAACACATCATCATTAAAATTCTAAAAAATAGTTACATATAAACAAAAAAACTCTAAAAATAGTAAGGATAACCAGAACAAAAACATAGAATAAAAAATTAATTATTACAAACCATGAGTACCATTACTAACCCCTGTTCAATGAATCTAGAATAATACTACCATAAAAATATAGGTTATTATTTTATACATAGAAAAAAATGAAAATGATTCTTGGAAGAATAGTTGGAGGATTTAGAAGTCATACATTTGATGATAAAGAATAACCAAATGAAAAAAAATTGCAGATAGATCATTTTTACTGGGGAAGAGGATGGAAGGCACTCATAGGGTTGAAACCATATGGTAGTTAGATCTAAGGAGAGGGAGGTCGTGAATAGGGATTTGTGTGAAGTGATATAGAAATAGTTTTTTAAAACCATTGGTTTAGTTTTTCTATACCAATGGTTAACTAAAACTATTGGTATAAATTTTATGTTTTCTCTCTATACTAACAATTTCACTAAACTGTTAGTATAGCCTTGCACATGGACTACTCTATACAAATAGTTTATTAAAATTTTTAGCATAGCTTTCATTAAAACATCCCATACTAATGATTTTTTGAAACCATTGGTATATCATTCAATAAAAATTCTTATACCAATGGTTTTAGTAAACCATTCGTAGAGAAAGACCTATACCAATGGTTTAAGAAAACCATTGGAATAGGTATATTGGTATAGCTCCATTTTCCACTAGTTCAATTATCATTTCACTACAAGATATATATTTATATACATATAGCCAACTAGAAAAAATGAAAAGGTTGATTTTTCCTTTTTATAACATGATTTATATTATATTCTTAAAAACCTTTAATAATTTTAACAAAACCATACATAATAACTTGTCTTATCATGTCACTTATGATATAATTCTAAATCATCCTTATGTTTATTGAACTTTCGGGGGTTTTCTTGCTATCATTTCATCTTTATATAATTCCTTTCACATCTCTATGTGACCATATGATAAAACTCTCCTGCTAAAATCTTTTAGTATGTAAAATTTTTAAGTACATAAGTTTTAATAATGGTGAGACTTAGGAAAATTATTCTTAATTCTCAAATATTTTAAAAGGTGTTCAAACCCCTTAACTTCACAACATATAATATTAAGATGTTAATAACTTATATTGTCTACTTAGAACTATTTTTAATTTCAGCATCATCATCTTCCTTAAAACCCTTTCCACCAAAATCTTTTCCTTAAAATATTTTGGTAACTAATGAAACTTTTTATATTAATCTTTTACATACATACCCTAAATATTTTAGGATATTAAGTGACATTCACTTTGACTGGCATAATTCTTTGGTTGTGAACTTTTAACTTCTAAAAGTTCAAACATTCTCTTAATATCATCTTAGAAAATATATTCACTTTAAAATATTATGTTAAGATACACAAACACTTTTTTGTTAGGAAATAACACTAATTTCCTTTAGTGGGAATATTTAATAAATAAACTATTGTTTCCTTATCATATAAGGTGTTATATGTGTTTGGAGAGTTACTTTGAAAAGAAAAATTTATTCTTTAAAATATTCAATTGATCGGTGGTGAAATCTTATTTCCCCATGTTTTAAAAAATATCTAAATTAAGTTTTTATCATGGATAAAATAGATTTTCATCATTATATTCTACTCAAAAAAAATTAGAGTTAAATGAATAATAAACCATGAGTTTTAAAACCATAATCTTATATTGTTCATCGAAAATCTTGATAAAAAATGATTTATCTTATCATATAAGATAAATGAGATGAAAAAAAACATCCTATATTTTAGACCCATTGGAGCTTGATATATTTGAATCCATGATTCAGTAACCCTTTTCTTCATCATTTAAAAACAAAAAAAATATCTATAAATGATTACCTTCATTTTTAACTCCATTATATTTAAAAAAAATTACAAAGTATACATTTGGTATCATATACTTTTCAAAATAAAATAATTGATTCATTAACGCTGGTACCTAACATATAATTTCCACAAAGTTTCTCAAACACCTTAAAGTATATCGTAAAATTCCATCCTATAGAAAAATGTTCCCCCCTTACTGTCACTATCTATAGGTTTCACTAACCTTGAGTAGATATTTTATGAAACATTATTGGAATTTTAACTAACTTTTCTTCTTTAAGTTTTAACTTTTATCCACTTGTACAGTATGTACAACACCAGAACTTGGGCATCACCTGCCAAGTTCATCTTCCTCAACACATTGAGAAAATAAGGTAAACATTTCTTGAACTCATTCACATTATTTGAAAATTTTCAAAAAATATAAAAAAATAAATTCCATAGCTAGAATAATCCTTAATAAAATTATCATATGCTTCACATAAACATCTAGATCAACTTGTTTAACTACTTTAATAGTTAGTTACTTGAGAAGGATTTACATTAACACATAGAAATTTTCTTTTTTACTTATTAACAATTCTTAAGTTTTTATACCATTCTAATAAGTTACTTAAATTAATATTCTCCTTCTTAGGATTGTTCTTGAGGTTAAGTCAGAAGATTATGATGTTATTTATTTACAAAAAAAACTTTTATTAGATGAGTATTATGATTTATAAACTTTTAATAAGTACTTTTATTAAATGTTCTCCCATTAAAATTATGGTCCCTTTTTAAATTAATCATATCCATTAATGGTCCAAGATCCATATTTCACTTATAAAATGGCCCCATTTTAGCGTAAAAATCAATGATTGGCTATTTTGGTAGGGAAAAGTCACAATCACATCACCAATGAATCTTTGATAGTTGAGTGGGAAACACTTTAGTCAATTAATCAAATGGAAAACTCTACACTATTCCTATGATATAATAAATATTAGGGTTTCCCATCTAAGTGTAACCCAAATAAAAGACCAAAAATGAGGCAACTAACTCTTAGGGTCACCTCATTACTTGCTTTCCCTAGACATGATAATCCAATTGCACCCTAATTTGGCATGGAACTACCCAGTTGGATGATCAAGATCGTGATAAGTTTCTTACTTTCAAGGAATATAACACTTCATATTTTTAAATTGGATTTAATCTCAACATATTATCTCATGTATTCCCTTTACATGTATACATGATTCTAAATATTTAGTCTGGAATCAAAATTCCTTCTATCAAATTAATATAATCAAACCATATTTTTGTGAAACTCTTTACACACTCATAACTTGTGTTACTAATCCAAAATAAAATATGACTATATTTATACAAATCCAAATACATCCATTCATAAGTTATATAAAAACATTTTTATATAAAGTCTTTGAATCATATTAAATCAATAATCCCCATAAGAGTAATCTTCGAGTGACAAGTAGTCAACCCCCACTTTTATAGACAAGGCATAAGCCTCCGATTCAGTGAGTAGTTTGACTCAAAGTCCCTCTACTAAATGATAATTTAATAAAAATATACTTTAATTACACTATAATTATATCACTAATATTATAAATCATAATTAACTACTTAATTCAAGATCATGACTCAATATAAGAGAAAAAATCAAGGTGGAAGAAAAGATAATTAATTATCATACCAAACAAGTAACTCCTTATATTCATGTATGACTATGTATAGAATATGTTTAACTATTTAAACTGAATAATACAACCATTCATAATATAAAAATTATATTTAGGAATAAATTGGATAGTATACAAAATAAATAAAAAATTTACATATGAAAAATGATATAAACACTTTATGAATAATTTATAAATAAAGAAATTTTAAAAAAAATTATAGTTTGTCATGCATTAAGGGAATTCTATAATTAAATAAATATAAACATTTTGTATTAATTTCCAATATTAACTCCTTTATATAATTATTTCATATGGAACTTATTTTAAATTTATGATACTGAATAAAATATAAAGATTTTATATTTCAATTATATTATGTAAAAAATTTACATAATCTAAATATTACATATTTAATATTATGTAAAACTTGAGCATATAAATTATCAAAAAATGTTTTTATTTGGTTTAAATAATTTATAAAATAAGGCCTTTAATTTGAAAATTTTAAATTAAATAATTACTAACAATTCATAATTTAAATATAAATTATTTTATATTTTTTTCCTTCTCTTGTAAATTATAAACATTTTATAAACTACCCACATAATTTATATAAAAATATTTTATATCAAAATTATAAGTCATGCCATATAATTCAAAAGGTATTTAATATCAACATTCGACGTTATGGATAATTATTTATTAAATTTTCCAAAAGAACTTAATAATTAATTATAATTAATTTATAAATAATAAATTTATAAACACTTTATAAATTAAATAAATATCCTAAAATACATTTTAAATTGATTTATAAAAATTTTATAAACCAATTAAGTTATTCCATAACTAAAATATAGAAAAATAAAAATCTTCTTCTTATATCATAATTGATGATATAAATCATATCATAAGGTGTGATAGAACGGTCAAGGCATGCAAAAAAACATAGATTTTTCAATCATATTTTATGATTGATAATCTCATTCCATGAAATCATAGCTTGTGATAAGCCTCTATATAGGGTAAAATATAGTGTTCTAGGCTATCCCAATTTTTGATAGGATACCGTATAAGATTAAAAACTTTGGTTCCTAGGTAATCATATTTTATGATTGGTATCGGTATCACATCAATAATATGATTCTATTTTTTACATGTGTTACTCAATGCTTTAGTATAATATGAATCTTAGCATATCATATGATATGATACACCAAAAACTGAAGAATTAAATTGTGTTGTGGCCTATGATATCCCATGTCATATGGTTTAACCCAATCATATACTATGATATCTCATATTGTATGGACAACCATAATGAAAATTTTAAATCATATTTAACCATTATTAATATGAAAGTAATACTATATGTCATTTTCTTCAATTTAAACATGGTTTCATGATTCAAATCACATAGTGAATCTCTAATACCACTAATTGGTTTTTAATTATTGATTGACACTCAATCAACATGGCATAAAAAATAATAAACCTCATTCCCAATATCTTCCATGCTAGAAACTGAAATCATGGTATAAATAAAATGAAGAAAAATTGTGTACCTTACACCAATCGATGCCTCTCCTATTGTCTTCAATAAATATGCTTAATAAATATCTCTAAGTGGTAGAAAAAAGACTCCCTCCTATGTGGTGTATCCATGGGATGGATGATTCATCCATCATATAGATAGGATTCTCCTTCAAACTCATGGAATTATAGTACCTCTAAAAGTAAAGAGAAAAGAGAGAGAGAGGTTTTGGAAAGAAATAGTCCATGGAATACAATAAGCATCTTCATGGCCTTTGGATTTTTTATATAATCTTTGATACATTCCTAAGCCTTTTTAGAATTTACTCAAACTTTATGTAACATTTGAGTAATTTAATCTATTCATAAGGTTTATAAACAATCATCTAATTAAGATCCCATGTGTTTAATCATTTGAAACATATTATTAATGACAAAAAATGTAGAATATTCTTGAATGATAATTCTTATCATTAAGATTCCCATTGAATCATTGGATGCACAGTGAATCGGACATTATGAAACATCCAATTCAAAATATACAAGGCAGTGTAATACGATATTTCCAAGGCAGAAAATTATGATTCATGTAATATGATATAGTGAGAGAGTTGATTTCAGAGATGACTATATTGATAAATGACATGTGATTTATTCCTATTTTTTAATTTTTCTTTACTTGGAGAGTCAAGAATCAATAATTTGGAATATATGATATTGGAATGTTCCATGTTTCGAGGTTATACTCAATATCATAGGCAAATATATTTTATGATTATACATGATGTGTGGAGACACATCTAGTGGATTCCTATATAGAGATACATGTATTTGATAGAGATCACGCGGTATCCCTCTATGGCTTGAGTAATAGAGAAATTTTACTAAATACATCTCTTTATTTATCATTTTAATTTGGAGTTCATAATCATTGTAAATTTTATAAATCCACACCTAATAACATAAAAAGGTTACTTGAATGAGTATTTTTCTTGGTATAAGGTGATTTTCCAAAACTAATAAACCTTTTTTATGTTTGGTTAAAAAGTAAGAGGATCTAGAGAGGTTGAAAAACAATTTTATAATTTTATAGATTCCAATTAAATCTTTGAATAAATTAAATTTATTATCAAAGTTTAATTATTATTCACATGAAATAATAATAATAATAAGCACCAGAAAATAAAAGAGAGAATGCAGTGTGGTCCAATATGAACCTACATCTACTCTTACACCTCTATACTCTTTCAGAGATGTATTATACACTACAAAAATTTTTAAGGGGAATTGTAATTTAATACACCTACCTATTCTAGTAGAGGTATAACCAATACACACACCTAACTTCTGATGGAGAGTCATAACCCATTAAAATATAATTTTTGAAAAAGATATAACATATCCAAACATTAAAATCTAGGAGTCACAATCCAAAAGACTAGAATCTAGGAGTCACAACCTAAATTGAGAATTAATTTGTTGGGGAAATCAAAAACCAAAAAAGTAAACATGATTCAGAGAGATAGAATGAATTAGTGAAAACTCAAATGAAATCAAGAAGAATAATTTGAAAATATGGATGAATACTAGCCTATGGTTATTTGAGTAAAGGATAGGTAAATTTTTTCAAGGAAATAGTAATATTTGAAGAATTTTTTTCTCTTTGAGAGCCATTTAGCAGATAATAATGATTTTTAAAGGATCACTTGAATTTTTAGAGTATTTCATGGCACTTTATAGATTGAAATTTTATGTCAAACAAAAATTATCTTATTAGTGGATCATATCTGTATTTTTAATCCTTGAATGATCCTTGATCCAATTAAATAAGACTAAAAAATAATTAAACAATAGTAAATAAATCTGTTAGATAACTCAAATAACAATTCAAAATTATCATAGGGAGAGAGATTATCATTCCACAATAATTGTTCGATATTAAAAAACTAAAGGCTAGTTTAAACCAATTTGAATTCATCATTTAAAAATTTGAAATATCTATATAATAATAGTTAAATAAATTCCATAAATATTGCATATCTTCTATCTACTAAATTAAAATTTGAATTTTAAAAGACAAACTTTCCATATACATGCAAATATATGATAAAATCAAAATTCATAACATACTAAATTAAATACTATAAAAAACTTTAAATTTTTTTAGCACTAAAAATTAATTTATAATTATAAAAAACAAATAAAATCACTGATAATAAATAAATTAAAAACATTTAAAATTTATGTTGTAGATTTATACAAGAATAAAGAAAATTTTAAAAAACATTTAAACCCTTATAAAATTTTAATAAACACTTTGCATGGTTTCTATACGATTGATAAGAATTTTTTAAACTAATAAACCAATTAAAACAACTACTAAAAACTTGTAAAAAATAAAATATCAAAATACATGAAAAAAAGACTAATCTAGGCAGTCTATAAATTTCTAGATTTAAGTAAAGGACTAACTGTGAGGTTTAACTGACTATGGGGTTCAACCTACTATAAAGTACCAACCACATAAATAAATGGTTGATTGTGAGGTATCAAATTCATTTAAAAAATATTGATCTTAATAAAAAAGTATCGACCGCAAGAGAAAATGAATCAACTGTAAGAACAAATGATTGACGATAAGAACAAAATAATGGATCGCATGAACAAAATTTTGTGTGGTAATTCATGTGTGTGTATGAATTTAAATCATCCATAATAATAAGTGAATATGTAGTAAGTTAAGTTTCCATGTGACTGGGGTAGAAAAGATACCCTGAAACTTAATCATGTGGCGGGTCAAGTGATTGTGAGACATAAAAACATGAAAAATAAAGATATAAATAGTGATTGCATAATCCTTTATCAAAAATAGTATATAGAAAACACAAAAAATATAAATAACATCTTAATTATATGATGGTGTGGGAAATTAAAATTAATAATTATTTGAGGTATTTGTAACATTACTTGTGGTGTTTATAATATTCAAAAAAACAAAATATAAACAAACAATAACATGACAAATCCAGCCGACTCTAAGAACTAACAAACATCCCCTTTTTGAAAATTAGAAACCAAAGCATGATTTTTACAAAAATATCCCTCTTTTGGAAATTTATGAAAAAATAATTAATATAAATTTAAATAAAAATATATTTTAATACAATTAAAGTTTAAATATCATAAAAAATCTCACTTAATAAATGCATATTAAGTAAAATATACAATAAAGAGTAAAACAATATTTAAAACAAAATATAAATCATATAATGCTCATATTTAATTTTCTTAAAATTTGAAAAATACATGGGTTTAGTAAAAATATAAGAAAATTGATTTTCAATTGAAATATACACTAAAAATATAACTTTCTTTATCACAATCTTTAATAATATAAAATCTCATGTTAATATGTTTCATTACAGAATGTTGTAAAACGTTTTTTGAAATTGAAATAGAATAAGAATTATCACAATAAATAATAATATTTCTAAAATTAAAACCATGGTAGAGCAATGTTTGTTTAATAAATAATGATTGTTAACAACATGAATTAGTACAAATATATTCACTTTAAGTAGTAGTAAAACCAAAAAAATGCAGTTCCTTTGAATTCAAAGATACTAAACTTTTTTTAAAAAAATGACACATAACTGGAGTAATTTATCTATAAAGTTTGTATCTACAAAAATAAGAATTAGAATAACTAATAAAATCAAAATACGTATTTCTAGAATAAAATAGTCTAATTCATTTAATATATTTTAAATAATATTTCTTAGGATCGAATTGAAATCATACACATAAACTAACACTAAAAATGATAACAAGTCCAAAAGTATTCAAATATAAAGAACTACCATTCATACCTATAAACAATTTTGAATATAGATATTTTCTATATTTATCTAAATATAATTTATAATTAGTACAAAAAGGGTTTTTAAAAATTTTTAAAAGAATATAAACCAAACCTCAAAACTAAATCTTTAGCATATTTACTTTGATTCAAAAATATTCAATCATTTGTTTAAAAATTTTAAAGACTCAAAAAGAATTTAAGTTCTCCCATTAAACTTATATCAAATCAATTTTACATCATGTTAGAAAATTCATTACAAATAAATTAACTTGAATATCCAAAAAAAAGATCAGCAACATAAATTTGAACAATCAAAATATCATTTAAAATCATTTTAATTAATATAGTAGGATCTAATTTACCTTTATTAAAATTATTTTTCAGAAAAAATAAAGTAATTTTATCATACCAATCATGAGATACTTTCTTAAGACCATATACACTAAAAAAAGTGACGGTTAATGGTAGTTATTTATTGGTCTAGCAGAGGTTCAAACAACTGCCTAATTGTTTAGCAGTGGTTCTTAAAACCTTTATGTATTGCATAGTTGCAAGTCAATTAGTGGTTGTTTATTTTATTTCACAATGGTTTTTCTAGGTGACATTTTTGGAAAATTTAGAGGTAGTTTAATATTTAATTACTTATGGTTTCAAAAAAAATCTGCTAGGAATATAAATAAAAATAAATTAATCGCCATAAATCATTTAGTTGTGGGTTTTTTAGCTATGGTTAATCTGAACTGCCACTAAATATATAGAATAATATATGTTTAAGGGCGGTTATAAAAAACCACCGCTAAATCTATTTTTATTTTTTAAAAACTATTTAATAAAAAACTATAAATATACAAAAACTAACATTTTATAAACTCAAATATAAATATATGATAAACTCGTCATTTATAAATCACACATCAACAGTCATACAAACAACCACAGTCATCATAACCTAAGTCTCAGTCACCCCATACATCAACCAATAGCTCGACCATCAATATATACATATAAAATATGTCTAACAATATATAATGCCTAATATAAATCCATATCACGACCTCCACTGCATCTATCTGCCTCCACATCATATAATCAACTAAAACCAACAACATCATCTCATCATCCATAGAAAAAAATGAATCAAAAATTAAAACTAAGAATAGTAAATCAGAATTATAGTAGAATAATTCATAAAATTTTAACATTACACAAAAACTAAGAACCTTCATGACTACTTTATGAATAATGTCAGGGATTGGAATGGTCAACCTCATGCCTATTGCCGGGATCTACCACTTATAATGAAAACTAAAACATTTAGGAAAAGAAATACGTAAGATAAAATACATGGAGTATATTCACAATGTTGCACATAAAATTTGTTATTTTGTTAATCAAATAGAATAAATTTTGACATAGAATAAAAAATATATAATCCAAAACAAATTGAAAATAGAAACATACCTATTTAAGATAAGATTCAATACTTGAAACTAGAAAGGGATAATTAAATATTCGAATTTATTTTTAAAGCAACGTGCAGCGTGCTCGAAATTTATTTAATAAACAAATTTTAAATATTTTGATATCATATCATGTCCTATAATTCAAAAAAAACAAATCGGTGGTTGTCCCATGATTTCGCATCAATCTAAGGTCATATTATATGGTTTTGACCATTCCAATCACGTTTTAGTGTTTTAGAAAACTAATAACATGTTCATGGACATAACGGCGAAACCATCATTTAGAATGATGTGTCATCAATTCCAAAATTTCAAAAATTAAATATACAATAATTTTTCCCTAATTTCAAGATAATATAATGTCGTTTATCTATCTTTGACCATTCCATGCATGTTTTAGTGTTTTAAAACACTAAAAATGTGTTTACATACATAACAGGAAAACCGTCACTCGGAATGAAATTTCATCAATTCCTAAATTTCACAACTAAATATATGGTGGTTTTTCCTAGATTTCAGGGAAATATAATGTCATTTTCCTGGTTTTGACAGTTCTACGCATGTTTTAGTGTTTTAAAACACTAAAAATACATTTTTGACCATAATTGGAAAATCATCACTCAGAAGGACATTTCATCAATTCCAAAATTACAAAATTAAATCAATAGTAATTTTCCCTAGATTTAAGGACAATAAGGTTTTATTTTCTGGGTTTTGACCATTCCATGAACGTTTTAGTGTTTTCAAATACAAAAAAAACATTTACGGTCATAACGGGAAAACCATCACTCAGAATGGTGTGTCATCAATTACTACATTTCAAAATTAAATATACGGATATTATAACCTGATTTCAAGACAATATGATGTTTTTTATCTGGTTTTGAGTGTTCCAAGCACATTTTAGTGTTTTAAAACACTAAAAATGCATTTACAGACATAATGGGAAAACCATCACTTAGAATGACCTGACATGAGTTCCTACATTTCATAATTCAATCTACTGCCATTTTCCCCTAATTTTAGGAAAATATGACATCATTTTCCTGGTATTGACTATTCTATGCACATTTTAGTGTTTTAAAACACTAAAAACGTGTTTATGACCATAATAGGAAAACCATCACTCAGAATTACATGTCTTCGGTTCCTACATTTCCAAATTAATTATACAATCATTTTAGTTTGATTTCAGGATAATTAGATGTTGTTTTCTTTATTTTTTAGAATTACATGCATGTTTTAGTGTTTTAAAGAACTAAAAATATGTTTACAACCATAAAAAAAACGCCATTCAGAATGAAATAATGTCAGTTCCTACATTTTAAAATTAAATCTATGGTCATTTTACCTAGATTTCAGAAAAATGCAACATTGTTTCCCTAGTTTTGAACCCCCAACACTTGTTTTTAAAGGATTTTGTACCTTTCATAATTTTTTACCAAATAATTTTGATCAAACCACACATCAGATTGATGTTTAGTTTATACATACATGTAAAAAAATAAGTGGTGGTTTCCCGTTGATTTCAGGACAATCTAGCGTTATTTTCCTGGTCTTGACTGTTCCATGCACGTTTTAGTGTTTTAAAACACTAAAAATACATTTACAACCATAATGGGATAAATGTCACTCATAATTATGTAGAATCGATTCCTATATATAAAAATTAAATATATGGTGGTTTTCCCATGATTTTAGGACAATAAGAAAATTTTTTCCTAATTTTGATCGTTCTAAGCATGTTTTAGTGTTTCTAAACACTAAAAAAAATTTACAGCCATAACAGAAAAACTGTCACTTAGAATGATGTGTTGACAGTTCTTAATTTTCATAATTAAATATATGGTCATTTTCCTCTGATTTTAGGGTAATCCAGTGTTTTTTTTCTTGGTTTTGACCGTTTCACACACGTTTTAGTGTTTTAAAACCCTAAAACGTGTTTACATCTATAACAGAAAAAACCGTCACTCGGGATGTTGTTTCGATAGTTCCTATATTTCAAAATTAAATCTATGGTCATTTTTCATTTAAATACAATAAATATGTATCAATTTTTTATATTTTATATGTATATGATATTATTTTTATGGGATAAAAAGATAATGGTGTATTCTACCTTAGTGTTATAACTAAGGAGGGTACATTCCATTGAAAAATATCTACATTGATTAATGTCTAAACCATTTACCATGGTATAACTAAGACCAAGTGCACCCCTTTAAAAATATGAAAGCAAAGTATACTTTATTGGGATATCACACACTATTTGATATCTAAAACCGTTAAACATATAATCTTTAGGTTGTTATATATTCTTATCCTTCATTATACCATTTAAGGTTATTTTATATGTGAACCTAAATTTACTACAACACTAGCCGTGGAGGGGAACCTTTTACTAGAAACATACTACGCCATATTATTTAGTGATTTTACAGAAAAATATTAAAATTAAAAAAATTCTCCATTGTGAGAAGTAATTATTATTGAATCTTAGTCATGTTTTTGGAATTGTTAATAGGTATCTAGTGAATGTAGTGGAAGATTATATTTTATAGATTAATACATGTCATTCCTCACCTTGTTTATTTTTTTCATTTTTCTTCTTTAGGATTAGTGTTTTCATAATGGGAATTTATTATTATACAAAGTTGTTCCCTAAATATTTTACTCAAGATAAATTTATTAAATCAAGGAATAAAATTTCAACTATAATCCCCAGATTAATAATTTATTGAGAAATAAAAATGAATGAATACTAAATTAATGAAGTTAATCAATCTCATAGAGTAGAGTAAGTAGTAAAAATAGAAAAAATAAGGTAAAACACACTCAGGGTGTACAATTTACATTAAAGTATAGGGGTATAACCAAGTTTCATTATGCCACCAATTATTGTGAAAAAATTCAAGATAAATCAATATATTCCAATTATGTATATTATAACCAATAAAATAATTTTTAGGGATGGAGGTCACAAGAGAATACACTTTGAGAAACATCTTTATAAAATTTTATTTGAAAACTCAAATACTAAATAATCATAAATCCATTATATTAAAGTTTACCCAACATTGGTTCTTAAAAATCCATGAACACCATTGGAATTCACGAGTTTACATTAAAAATTATTTTAAGAACTAAAAAAACTGCTAAATTAATGAAATAACGTAATAAAATACATTCTACTATTTTATCAAATGTTAGGTGTGCATGGTAGTTGAAAAATAAATTCAAAATACATGTATTCATATAAAAAACCTTCTAATTCAATGGAAAATAATCAAAACATGGTTTCCCTTTAAAATAAATGTATATACACATATAATAATTTAATTTGGAGTTTAAAACCAAACTTAAAGAGGTAAGAAATTAGTGTTTATTAATTTAATGAATTTTGAAATAAAAAAACAACCTATGATCTTCCACTTCCAAAATGTGGGACAATGAATCATCATAAAAAGGATAAAGAAGACTTATGAGGCTAGGGGAATAGGAACTGGTCTTGGGATAGGAAGGTCAGAGGGGGGGTCTGAGTTGCCACTAGGGAGGGGAATCGTTGGGGAGAGGGAGGTAGGAGGGGGGTTCTGCATTGTCGTCAGGAAGAGGGAGGTTAAAGGGGGTTTGCGGGGGTCAAGGTCACCATTGAAGGTGGAGGACAGAGGTAAAAGGGAGATTTTTATGTCACTGTTGGGGAGAGGGAGGTTGGATGGTGGGGGTCATGGGGTTGGGGTCACGTGGGGAGTGTGGGAAGATAGGGTTCAGGGTCGAGTTACACAAAGGGAATGGGGGAGGGGGATAAAATAGGGTTTTTTAAAAACATTTTTTGACTGTTTAATATAAACTACAACTAATTATTAAAATAAAAACTATATAGAGGTGGTTTTGAAGAAACCAATATAGTATTAAATTTTTTTAAACTAGATTTATTTAGCAACGGTTAATAGAACTACAGCTAAAAAACTTCCACTAGCCAGTGATTTTTTTGTAGTGATAAATCTTTTGATAACTTGAAAAAATGATTATGAAAATTTTAATTTTCAAAACCCAGTGGTTGAAAAACATAATCTTCTTCAAAAACAAGAACATTTAAAAATCACTTTTAACATCCATTTTAAATGATTTAAAACCTTGAAAATTTAAAAAATATAAAAAAAATATAATAGATTCAATTATAGAAAGAGGTAAATAATATTAATCAAAATTTATACCTTCTTCTTAAGAATAACCTTAAGATACAATTATAGATTTATTATTAATAATTTGACTAGATCCATCCAGGTTATTTCTAAAAAACCATTTAGTTCTAATGTCATTTTTATCTATAAGGATTCAAACAAAAAAAATTATTTACAGAAAAAAAAAACTAATCTCATCTTGAATATAAATAATCCAATCAGCATTATTCAAAGCATCAAAAACACCATTTGGTACACATTGAGAAATAAAAACCTAATTTCCATAAAAATTCAAAACATAATTTTTGGTTTAAATTCTAGAATCAATATTCCCAATTATATTATCAATAACTTGTTCTATAATAAATTTACCTAATTTAGGATCAGAATAAGAAGTATGTTCCCCCTAAAAAATTACATTATTATCTTTAAGTTTTTATTCACTAAAATAAAAGTTACTAAATTATTCCTAAAAAATATCTAAATATAAATTCTTTCTCAAATTATCTTCATCAAAATTAAAAAGAAAAAATTATTCTACAAAAAGTAGTTCTTTAACTATATACTCTATAAGAAATAATTTTATTAGAATACCCTAAAAAATTCCTTCATCACTTTTGGAATCAAATTTATAAAATTTATCCTTAGTATTTAAAATTAGAAAGATCAACTAAAAGTATAAAAATAACCAACATTAGGTTTCTTACCTTTAAACAATTCATAAGGAGTTTACTTTAAAAAAAGGTATAATTAAAACTCTATTTAAAATATAGAAATCTATATTTAAATATTTATCCCAAAAATATTTAATTATATTATATTATTTTAACATAGTTTTACCCATTTCTATAATATTTTTGTTTATTTTTTCTATAACATAATTTTGTTATGGTGTTCTAGGAGTAGAAAAAATTATGAAAATAACCATTTTATTAAAAAAATATCAAAATTAATATTAAAAAAATTCACCACTATTGTCCCTTCTAATAGAAATAATTAAATAAACTTTATTATTTTGAACCAATTTATAAAAAAAATTAAATAAAGTTTCATTTTTATGTGACATAAAATAAGTTCAATTAAATCTATTAAAATCATTAACAATCATAAAAACATATTTATTTTCTTCTAAACAATAAATATGTATCAAACAAAATAAATATAGATGAATAAGTTTTAATGGTATAGTATTTTTTACTTAATTAATAGATCTAAAACTTATTCTATGTTATTTACCTTTTAAATAAGAATTGATAATAAAATTCTTACTAATTTACACATTGGGTAGTTGTTTCACATGTTCTTTATTTGATAGTTTTTATAATATCCAAAAGTTTACATATCCAAGTCTATAATACCATAATATATCATATGTTTATATATAATTAATATACTCAACATTTAGGTTAGTTAACTTATAAAAATCAATGTAATAAATAATCTCTTTCTTATTAACATAAAATAAAATAGATTCATTTTTTAAAATAAAACATTTATTATCTTAAAATTTAACACTCATTCCATCATCCCATGATTTTGAAATACTAATTAGTTTTTTTAAACCATAATTGTATAATACTTTAAAAAATCAAATAATGTTAGATATACCTACTTCACCAAATCTCTTAAACTTGCCTTCTGAGTTATAATTGAATTTCATGGAGCCATCATTGTATTGATTATAATATAAAAACATTGATGGATCTTCAGTCATGTTTCTAGAGTAGTTATTGTCCATGTACCATGTATCTTTAACACTCTTAAGGAATGTTTCTTGAAGTATTAGTTAAGTAGAAAAAAATTTGATACATATGTTATAATGGGCCCGATAGGGTTTGTATAAGAATTCTTAGGTACCCATATATATTTTAAACTAGTATTTGTGGGTAATCTAGAAGAAAAAACATTGGAAATAAAAATTTTAGTATGGCCTAAAGAATGATAAAATCTGAATGAACATTCATTAGCATAATTATTTTTCATTACACATCTAAAGCATGTATATATCATCTTATTACAAGATTTCAGGTACTTCTTTACCCTTATCACTCTTTCTTTGGATCTTATTTTAGGTCATTTTTGGGGAATTTTTTGAAGTTTTTAGAGGTTTTTTGTACTATTATTGGTTGGCCCATAGTTAGGTAAAATCGTGCAGTTTATACTAGAAAATTGTGTTCCCTATGTGGTGGTTCTAAAGGGTAGCACACAATTTTCACATGATTGGTCCAAATTTTAATGCCTCTCCTTCAAACTGCATGACGATGGGTAGTAGATGTTTAAATGGTTGGTGCATATTTATTCTAACAATATGGCCAAACTACATACCCTTTCTAGAATCCCAGTGAAGGCACATGGTTAGGTGATCAATTGGTACTAACTATGTATCCTAACCCAGTAAAACATGTGAATTTATTTTTAACCCCTAGAAATTCTAATTAAAATCCTAAACCCCCATTATTACTATTAAACACCTCCCATTCAACCCTAATCAGATCCTTTGGATTTTAGAGGCTCTTAAGTGTGAAATTGGATCCTCCAACCTATCTTCTTCTCAGATCAAAGCATCAGAGGATGTCTTTGATTTATCTTTGGTAAGTGATTTCTACTTGAATTTGAATTTATCTTTCCTATCTTATCTCCTCATTTGATAGGGATAAAGTCCCATGTTATTGATGGATTGGATATTTGATTTGATGGATTTTGATTCTACATATTGATTCTTGATCTTCCTCACCTTCAATTATCTATTAGTGATTCCCATTTTGGTTGATTAATATTCTAATCATGTGATTAAAGGTAGGTGTTTCTATAAGTATTTTCCCTATAATTTAAACTTTTATTTATTTCTTAAATTGAAATTTATTTTTAATTTTCTTAAAACCTTGAATTTTAATGATTTTACGATTGATTCAAAGTCATGAGATTTGTTAAATAAAACATATTTTCAATGGATTTGGAAATATGTTGTGATTTTGATAAAGATGTATTTAAATTATTTAATGTTGATTATTGTGAAAAATATCTTTTATGAAAGATGACTTTGAAAGGAATGAACTTGATTAAAACCTTTATTTTGGTTTTGAAATTAAAAGGGAATATATAACTTAAAATTGCTTATTTAAACTATTAATGATGAATTTAATTGAAATTAATAATTTTCCTATTATTTATTGATTAATTAAAGTGAATGTGAGGTTGATTAGTTAGTTATTGATTAGGACAAGCATACTAGGACTCTGACTCCCTATAAATGGATTAACGATGACAACTCTTACTAAACTAAGTTCGGAATGATTTCCCCATATGGGGTGTTTATTGAATTTATCTTGATGGATTGATCCTTAGGGAAGTGTGAACACACTTGACCCATGTTGGTTGACTAAGTAGTTCATGGATCCTATATCCAAGGACTAACTAACCAAGGGTCTTATGAACATGCTGCTTTGTGTTTTTTCTAATTACGATCTTCCATTGATTATAAAACTGTGTTTATTCATTACCTTTATATATGAAAATTTTCTTTAAATATTATTTTTTATATATCTTCTATATACTTCAATTGAGATAATGTTTTTAATGATAAAATTGATATTTTTTTACCATTACTTATATTTATTTAAATTTAATCATAAAAGGTTTTTTTATATTATAATTACTTATAAAACATTTGGTGTAATCCAACAAGGCTCCTTGATCACACCCTAATTTTCCTTTGATCGTATGTAGATTATGTTATACTAATTTTGGGAAAAGGGAAAGTACCACTTGGAGGTGGTAGGTGTGCTTGATGCATAGGATCTGGGATGATGATGGGGACCATTGGAAATGTGGTCCACTCATTTGATGGAGTTTCTAATTGTTCATCTTAATGGATGTTGTGGCATTTATTTGAATGATATAACATTTGATATATTTATATATATTTATGTTAATTTTATCCTTGGGAAGTGTTTAGAACATAGATTTATCTTCATTTTATCTTATGTTGTTATATATTGACTTCTTGTTATTAGGGTGAAAACATTCTCTCCCACTTTTATTGATTTCTAGTAACTAGTTTCCAGCCCGTGGGTATCGATAATGGACTTAGGTTCATGTTAGTGTTATCTTGGATACTTTTGTACTAGGATATTTAGGTTGGTTCATGAAAAAATGGTATCAAAGATGTGGGTTTATCATCTCTCCTTAAATTTAGTATGCAATCACGGATGTTTTAGTAAATATGAGGTAGGATTTTCGGGACATGTGATGTAGTTGTGAGTAAGAGTCTAGATAAATCTCATTATAGTGAACCTTAAATCACCATGGGTGTCTGAGAAAAGAATATTTGGGGAATGGATTTATATAACTCTATTATTTTTCTAATCCTGATCTAAGTGTTTTTAAATTACAAAAATTTAGATTCTCTCTTATGGAATTGATATTTCTATATCTATTGATGTGTTGATTATCTGAGTATATTTTTTGAGGTTTTCATGTTTCATGTTTATGTCATGTAGTATCATCACCCCAAGAAGATTTTTAAATAGACCTCAAGAGGGATATATCAATGATCCATGGAAATAAAACACCCATTAATCAAAATCTCATTGGGATAGTGGTTTGTGTTGTCCAAGCTCTGGGATATGTAGCTTCACCCATTCATGTTTAGGATCCAGTAGTAGAACCTTAAAGGGATGAAATTGGAGAACATTATTAGAAGTTTCTTTAGTGGAAATAACCATCTTTACAAGGATCAAATGATCCTCAAGATGTAGATGATTGGTTGTAGAATATTGATCTGGTTTTTGAGTTCTTGGTAATGCTGGACTCCATAAAGGTGAAATGTGCTACCATTAATCTCAAAAGTCCTAGCAGGATGTGGTGGGATTCTATTTTTATGGTGAATAAACATGAGGTATTTGAGTGGAAAGAATTTGGATCTATTCTAAAGGAACATTTAAATCTAGATTCAATGGTTTTAGAAAATTCTATGGAGTCTCTAAACCTTAAAAAGGATGATAGAACTGTGACTCGATATGTAGAATGCTTTGCTGAACTTATTCAGTTTTCTACTGAGGTTTTGATGAATGAGAAACTTAAGGCATGAATATTAAAGATGGGACTTTGATATAATATCTTATCTCAATTATTCATGACGAATCTCACTTCTTATGATGAAGTTTTGGATAGAGAATTTATTACTGATCTTGACCTAGATAGTAAGTTAGGGCTGATTGGACTTCCTCTTACTCCCAGTGATAGTTTAATTGGTTCCTATAAAGGGGAGAGGAAACATGATGAGTATCATGTTGTATCTCAATAAAATTTATTATCCAGAAATTTTATGGCATCTACAAGAGTACCTTTTACTTTATTTTAGTGTTTCAAGGTTAGGTAATTGAAACAGTTTTGTACTAATGCAATAAAGATTTGTGGTTCATGTGGTCATTCATACTACTTGCAAAAGTTATGTCATATTTTTTCTTCCATGTATAGTGGCATAGGCTAATAAGCATTTAAAGGTCTAACATTGAAATCATATGTTTTAATAACTAAGGGGTTCCAACCTCAAGCATCCAGAATGAAGCTTCTTCACATAGTGGAAGAGTCTCCAGAGGAAGTCAATGCGGGTCTAATGATAGTGAGAGGTACCATCACTATAGCTTCATCTTTAGTAACTACTTCATTTTATATTGGTGCATCTCATTCTTTCTTATCGACTTGTATTATAAATTTTCTAAATATTCCTTTGAGTACTACATCTTATTTGATGGATATTTCTATGACCCTATGAAATAATAGAAATAAGGGTCCCCAATTACCTTCTTATGACTTATTTTTCTCAGAATTTAACTCACCTAGAATTTTCTACTTCTTGGTATGAAACCTTTCAATTTAATTATTAAGATGAATTCACTTATCTACCATAAATCTTTAACTAAATTTTATCTTTGAAAATTCTCCTTTAATACCCCTGATGGGGTGTATCATTTTTTTTAAAAGAGAATGGAATTTGAGATCTAGAAAAGTCAGAACACATTTTCTGAAGTTGTTAAAGGTGATATTTGTGTTTTCTTTTTGATCTGAAGTGAGAATATTGGAGTAATGATCTTCATCTTGTAGTTATTGAGTTCCCTGATGCATTTAATGTTGACTTTTCTAGATTTCCATTAGTGAGCTAGATAGATTTTTCTATTGACTTTGTTTGAGGTATCTATCCTATCTCTATCCCCTATTATGATATGGAACGAGTTGAACTGAAATAGTTGAAGACTCAGTTGGATTATTTTATGGATAAAGTAATTATATGGCCAAGTGTGTCACCTTGGGCAGTGACCATTCTTTTTTCAAATAAAATTGATGGTACAATTCACCTTTTTCTTTCTTATAGAAAACAAAATTGAGTTATAGTAAAGAAAAAACATCTATTTCATTGGAGTGATGATTTGTTTGACCAGTTGAAAGGGGTGAAGTGGTTCTTGAAGATTAGTATTTTGTATGGTTACCACCATTTAAGAATTAAAGAATATAATATTCGAAAGACTTCTTTCAGTAGAAGCTATGTTCATTATGAGTACCTTGTGATGACTTTTTGTCTAACTATTTCTCTAAGGTTTTTATGGAATTGATGAATAGGATATTCCATGAGACCACGACTCATTCTTGGTGGTCTTTGTGGATGACATCTTAGTTTACTCTAAATCCATGTAGGATCATATTTGTCATTTGAGAGTATTTTTTGAAATCTTGAGAGATCACTAACTTTATTCCAAGTTATCAAAATGTAATTTATGAATTCAAGAAGTGAATTTATTGGGATATGTGGTCTCAAAACATGGTATTTTAGTTTATCCTAAAAATTTGAGGGTATCTATGACATGAGAATAGTTATAGAATGTTTTAAAGATTCATAGGTTCTTGGGTTTAGTGGGTTATTACTATTGGTTTTTCAATGATTTCTTGAATTTTTCTTCTTTGATAATCACTCACACTTAGAAGGGATTTAATTTCTCATGGGATTTGAAATTTCATAGTTCTTTTTTTGAGTTGAAACGTCTTTTGAATTATTCCTTAATGTTTACTCTTCTATAGGATGGATAAGGCTATGTAGTCTTTTTTTATGCATCAATTTCGGGTTTGGGTTGTATTCTCATGTAGGTTGATCGCATGGTGGCCTATAATTCCCAAAATATTAGGCTGCATGAGAATAAATATGCTATCCATGATCTTGAACTCATAGTTGTGATGTATGCACTTAAGATTTGGAAGCATTGTCTTTTCATAGAAATCCTTATCATTTATTCTAATAAAAAAATATTGAGTTATATCTTCTCACAAAAATATTTTAATTTTCATCATAGGTTATGGATATAATGCTTACAATCTTTTGATTTTTACATATCCTACACACCTATCATGGGAAATTCCATAGATGATTCTTTGAAAAAGAATCTTCCAACCCAGGTCGTGAAAGAAGCATCAGAAGAGAGGAACATGATGGCTCTATTTACACATCTGAATTTGGAAGTTCAAGAGGATGAGACTGAGATGTTGTTGAAATTATTTCAGGTGAACTCCTCCCTTCTTGGGATAATTCTTCAATAGTATCATCTTGATAATGAGTTTTGTGGAATTTGGAAATATCATTATGGTGGGGAGATCCTCATTGATTGGTCTTTATCTTCTAAGGTAATCTTGTGATTTTGGAACTGGTATGTCTCACCTTTTCCCATGAGAAAATTAGTGATGGGGGGTTTCCATTATTCTAAGTGGGTGGTACACCCTAACACCATGAATATGTTCTATTACATAGAGAGATTATTCTTGTGGCCATTTACGATATGAGACATTGATAACTTTTTATCATCATTATACCTGTTATAAGGTCAAGGCCGAGCACCAAAAACCTTCAGGTATGCTCCATCCCCTTTCAGTGATGAATTGGAAGTGGGGTGAGATTTATATGGATTTTGTGGTTGGGTTGCCTCATACCCCATGAGGAAATAATGTGATATGGGAAGTGATCAATTGGTTGACCAAATCATCTCACTTTATACACATTCATGATGTAACTAAATTTTAGGATTTGGGAAATATTTATGTGTAGGAGATCATCAAATTTCATAGATTTCCATTTGTTATAGTTTATGGTTTGCATCCCCACACTACTAGAAATTTAGGCAATAGCCATAGTTCTAAACCGTGGATATAATCCCAAAAACCGTGGCTATAGTTTATAGCCACGGTTTCATGAACCGTGGATGGTATTGGTGTGCCTATAGGTCAGATCCTATAGCCATGGTTTGAAACCATGTCTATATCCCTATAGCCACGGTTCGAACCGTGGCTATATCCCAAAATCCATGACTCCAACTGTAGCTATAGCCCTATAGCCATTCCAATAAAGGCCACATTTCATAGAACCGTGGCTAAAACCCTATAGCCACAGTTTAAAACCATGTATGTAGGTTAATAGTCACGGTTCAAACCATGTCTATAGGGCTTTAGCCACGGTTTAAAACCATGGCTATAGGCCTTTACACTGCATAAAAAACCAGCATGGTTCACCGTGCTGGTTGTTGGGAGGATACTACCAACTCCCCCCTCCCCCCACCCATAGCTCTCCCACCAAGCAGCAGCACCCCCCACCCCCTGCTCCTACACACCTCCCCTGCCCCACCCCCCTTCCCCCTCCTCACTACACACCACCCTCCCCCTAGACACCCTCCCCCCCACTCCATGCTCCTACACACCTCCCCTGCCCCACCCCCTGCACCTTACACCCCACCCCCTGCCCCCTCCCCACTGCAAACCCCCCCCCCCCTCCCCCCTAGACAGCCCACCCCCCTCCCCACCCTGCACCAGCACCCCCCACCCCATGCTCCTACACACCTACCCTGCCCCACCACCCTGCACCTTACACCCCACCCCCTGCCCCCTCCTCACTGCACACCCCCCTCCCCACCCTGCACCAGCACCCCGCACCCCCTGCTCCTGCACACCTCCCCATCCCCACCCCCCTACACCTTGCACCCCAGCCCCTGCCCCCTCCTCACTGCACACCCCCACTCCCCCCATTCCTACAAACCCCCCTCCTCAACAGACCCCCCCCCCCCGGATAGTCCCCCACCCTAGACCCCCCCCCCCCCCAACCTTCCCAACACACCAGTCAATTGAATTGCAAAAACCAAAAACATGCTAATATGGATATGATACATAAAATTCTAGTCAAACGAGCTACACTAATCAAAAACATGCTAATACAATTAGAACTAAATCAAACATCATCAAGCCAAATTGAGTAGAGTGGAACTAAACCAAATGGTTTTGAAAAAGATGAAACTGAACTAAACTGAAAATAATGTAACCAAACTAACTCAAACCAATCAAAACTGACTTCAACAAAGAATAATTGAGCGAGAAAAAAATGAAACAAATGAAACATAACTAGTTGAATCTAAAATTAATTTAATTTAACTGAATAGCCCCAAATCAAACAAAATGAACCTGTTACAATTGACATAAACCAAAAAAAATGAACCCAATAAAAAATAACCTAGAAAACCTAACCTGACCCAAAATGAACCAAGGAGTCGGGCCTTGTGAAGAACTTTTAGAAGACCTCATCCCCACAGGTTGAGAGGATATCCCAGTCATGTGGTGATTCGCTGTCCTCAATGAGATCCAAAATGCACTGCAAAAATATAGGGAACCCAAAAACCACAAAAACCCTAATTAAAATTGAGTCAAAGAATAAAAATGGAAGAAACCTTACCTGAATCCGATAATGAACTGCACAGCTTGCACCTTGTAATCCATGACACCCTGCACCTGGTTAATCATAAATGAGTGCCCATCATCCATATGTTAAGATACCAACTCCCCATCCATAAGTTAAATATTCTCAAAGTACATGATATTATTTACCTCATAGTTGGAACACATGAACATAAAAAAACTACATGAAAGAAAAATAAATCATGAAATGTCTAACACCCTGAAAAACACCCTACACAACACCCTGCACTGCACCCTGCATTGTCTACACTGCACCCTGCACTGCAATGCCTGCACTCCACCCTCCACTGCCTGCACCCTGCACTGCCTGCACCCTGCACCCCCCCTGTCATTCCCCCCTTCCCATTTCCCCCTCCCCTACCCCCCCCCCCCCCCCACCCCTTACACCCCCCCAACCCACCCCCTGCCACCCCCACTTCCCATTTCCCCCTCCATTCCCCACAGCCATCCCCCCTGTCAGTCCCCCCATGCATATTCCTGATTATTTATACATATTGGCTTTATTTACATGTAGATTCTAAGAAAATAAGAATAAAAGGATGAAGTAGAACCATAATTAACCAAGTTAATATGTAGTGATACAACTTTTGGACTTCATGGTTATCCTCATGAGTGAATGTCCTGCAATGTATGCACAGTCTGATAAGGAAAAATGGGATTTATAGAAGAATACTAATGATTGTACTCTTCTTTGACTTTGAACTGGATCTATTTCCTAAGAGCGCACACACTGATAGGACCTATAAACTTCATCTAAAAGTAACCTACATTTCAAATAAATAAATCGAATTGATAACTCATGATCATCCCCATAAAACCACATTAGTATTCCAAAGAAGTGGGAAAAGGATTGAAATTAGTAAATTCAATGGTACTAGTAAGGGAAATTTGGAAAAAGAATGGATCCAAAATTAGTACCTTGAGAATTTACAGGGATAAAGGAAGCTCCCACGCCATTGGCCATGATACATTTTACTTTGTGCAGTTTTTCATTGAGCTACAATAAAGTAAAAGCATAATGTATTTAGATATTAAAACACTGGAATAATATATCACTCTAGTAACATAAATTTGGGTGGATACACCCCTTCTGTCAAATTGAGGCCTATAGAAAAACTAATCGATTATTAATTAGAAGAAAATGGACAAGATAAATCATAATAGAAGGTTTAAGGCATATTTGTTAAGGAATTACAACCTTATCAGCTAAAGAAGAATCGAAGGCTTTATTATCAAGAAGAGACCATGTTAAAGAGTTCAGCCTTTTGATTGTATAGTCGAGTGAAATAGCACGCTGAAAAATAGCCTTTTCCTCGATGGATTCCTTTGAAATAAATGATGCAGCTGAATCCTCCAATTCCTTCACTTGTCCCAATACCTTAGATACTTATTCCTATACATTTATTCATGATTCCTCTAATGTTGTGGTGTCATCCATTGAACTAAGTAAAATTCAGTGCACGCACACAAAATACTACTACTGCTTCCTCCCTGTGACCAAGTAAACATAACAAGTTCTAGTGAACTTAAGATGAGACTTGTGCTTGCACAAATATAAAGAAGTTAAAAGCTCATCTCTCAGTCACTCTGAAATTCTAGTGTTTCCATAGAACACATGAATTTATGATGCAATAGTTTTATACCCCCCAAGGAAGAAAATTTCACCAACCACCCCCCCCCCCCCACCACACACACCCCCTGCACCAGCTCCCCCCCACCTCCCCCTGCACCAGCACCCCACCCCCAGCACCATCTCCCCCCCACCTCCCCCCTTCACCAGCACCCCCCCCCCACGCCCTGCATTAGCCCCCCCCCCCCCCCCCCCCGCACCAGCCCCCCAACTTTAACTATAGGAAAAATGAAAAAAACATAAGCACATCCATGAACAACACTAAGAAAATAGAATTTTCCATTAATATACATATATACCTATAAGGTTAAGAGATTAATAGACATTACAAGTAGTTAAGAAGAAGAAAAAGGGGATGTTTATATAGAATATATTCTAAGAGACTATTTTATTTCTTACTTTGACCATAATTCCATATCTTATAAAAAAGTAAAATTATTGTAAAAGAATAAAAGAAGTGTAAATGTGAAGTATAATGATCTCATAAAAGAGATAAAAATGTCCATGTTGAAATGTGTATAATAAGACAGGATACCAGAATCTCTTAATAGAAAAATGGTTTCTAAATAAAAGGAACTTCATGAGGCATAATCTAAGTATCTTATATCTGTAAATGCCTTAAATAATATGATATAAGTCTATGAAAATGTGGTGGATATTCAAGATGAACCATCCAAGGATTATGAGAAAACCAACCCCATGAAAAAGGTACAACATTTTTATAAATTATCATTTGATACTAAATCTTTTTCCTTTCATTATAAAGATTGTGAAACATAATTTGAATATTTTTAGGATAATGAATGGTGTAAAAATTTTCCTCCTATGGATGAACTGATAATGGGAAAACCCCAAGGAAATGTGAAAATAAAGGCTGGAGGATGCCTGGAAAACAAGAAGAATTTTATAAACAAAATCATCAATATAAAGGAAGATCAAGTTTCAAGGGATATTAATATTTTTGTAGAAGTTTTCAGTATAAATATTTTGAGTACTGGTACAACATGCCATTTCACTGGAACTGGGATGAAAAAAGGGGGAGCAGACCTGAGAAGAATAGAAGTAGTTATAATAGAAGTAGGAATACTCTGAGTAAAAAAAATATCATCCTGAAAAAACTACTGGAAAGATATCACCTCTTTATTCCCATTCATTTTATATATAATTTCCTATAGAGAATTAAAGAAAACAATTGGGGAGATGGATGACTGTTGTATTATTTGGGTATAACAAGAATGAAGTACCCTTCCTAGAATACCATTGAAGTTATATTTTCTATGATGAAGAAAGTTAGACCATCCCTCAAGGGGTGAAAATCATAATTCTAATTCTAATTAGTCATTGAGGTTATGTTGAACAACCCCAAAATTAATTTTTATATTGACATCACATACTAAATGATTTATGAACTACATTGATTAATTTTTTATAAACTCTTTTTTCTATAAAGTTTTTTGCCTCATAGACTTATAGTTGAATATCTCAAGTCTGTTTTCCAATAATATCATGTGATTATATCCTTCTCTAAAAAGTGGATAAGTTTGACACATCAAATATATTGAGGAGAAGAAGATTTCAAGATGGGAGTGCTCGGCATCCAAGACCACTATCAGTGAGTTCTAAAAATCCATTCCCACTGACCCTATAGCCATTTTGTAACTCTAAACCAGGGGGTGCACTAATTCAGATAACCCATTAGCTCTCTAGGACCTGTCTAACAAAACTAGCAGACCAATAAAAGAAAACATCATATCAATATCAGGGTCAAATCCAAATACAGTAATATCCCAAAGTTATCATCCTATTTCTAGTACCTGAGTAAGGAACTACCTCAACATTCTTTGGTATAAGGTATAAAACACTATTCAATCAAATTCATGAACAAAACATTACAAAAATAGCTACAATAGGTTCACATTTCCAAACTCTAGGTTCTAAGGTAACACCCAAAGACACCAATGATTAAATAAACACTGACCCTATTAGGTATAATAAAACATGGGGAACCCATGGTCCCCTAGATCACATCTATCAAATCATGATCCAATCTAGATAGGGAAACCACATCGGGAGACTCTAAAAACTAACCCATCCACGATCATCACCTCACCCACAAGGGAATCATCAAGAAACACCACACCCATAAGAAATTCCTCAAGGTTTCCTTAGACCCATCTCATTTCTTGTTCGCATCGTATCCTACCAAACAGCAGCCCCCCCTCGATAGTATCCCCCCTAGATAGAAACCCCCCTACTAGACCCCCCTGTATGTCAGCCCCCCCCCCTCGGACCCCCTGGACAGCAACCCCCCTGGACAGAAACTCGTATCCCCCCTTGGACAGCATCCCCCCCTGGACCCCCTGGACAGAAGCCCTCCCCCCTAGACAGAACCCCCCTACTGGACCCCCCTGAATAGCTGCCCCCTGCTAGACCCCCCTGAACGACTGCCCCCCCTGGTGGACCCCCATGAACAGCTGCCCCCCCCCCCTGCTGGACCCCCTGGACAGCACCCCCCCCCCCCCTACTTTGGATGCTTCTTAAGGTTGAAGCTAGGAGATGCTGGGTTTATCCAAAAGAAACTTACATAGATTCTCATAGTGGGGTTATAGGTTTCTTGTGGAGGATTTAGGAGGTGATGTTGTGAGTTTCGTGTTGCTGTTTGGAATTATAGGACCTTTAAAGATGGGTTTTAGCCGGGGGTGTTGTTGTTTGGATTTTTCTACATGGTGTAGTACAGGATACACTTATATGGTGCATGGTGCCGGTTGATTTCTGATTTCTACTATGGTTGGTAACATGTTTTGGGTGCATAGGGGTTGGCTTTCTGGTGTTTCTTCTTTGTTTTGGATTATTGTTGTAGGCTTCTGGTTCTATCGATCGTCTAGTGTGGCGGATATAGTTTGGGGTGGGTCTTTAGGTGTTGGTTTGGAGTAAGTTTAGTTGTCTTGTGCTCGGTTTCCCCATATTGTGTATTCTATTTATTGATGGTGTAGGGATTTCTATGGTGGATGTTATAAAATTCCCTTGAGATGTTGGATGATGCAGGTTAGGAGGCATGTTTCTGGTAGATGGGTGGTTCTCTTTCTAGGGTGGGTGCATGTTGACTACTTAGGTGGGTCTAAAGGTGTTGGATTCAGGGTGGGTATTAGCTCACATTTGGATCAGGAACTGCTTGGGGATTCTTTAGGTTGTATGATGGGTTAGGCGTGGGTGATGCGGGGTACTTCGGATGGATGGTACTAGTTGACTGCTGGTTTTTTAGACTTTCTTATGGTGCGGTGTTCCATTTTGATGCAAGGTGTTTAGATGGTGATGGATGGGGCTAGATGGTTGTATGGGGATGATTTGGTTTCTAGCTAATATTTTGGGTGTTGTGTTTACTATATGTTCTTATTTTGGTTGGATCTAATGTGGTTTAGGGTTCTTATGCAAGTAGGTGTCGGTGTAGTGGCCATTAGTTGGCATGGTTGTCTAGAGGGATTTCACTCTAGGCTTTGTTTGGATAGATTCCCCTCCTCCTGGACAGATTCCCCTCCCCGGGATAGATTCCCCCCAGACCCTGGACAGATTCCCCTCCCACTCCCAGTCCTTCCCCCACCCCCAGACCCTGGACAGATCCCCCCCAGAACCTGGACACCCCCCCAAACCCTGGACAGATCCCCCTAGACAGATTCCCCTCCCCCTGCCAGTCCCCCCCCCAGACCCTAGACAGCTCATACCTATCTTAGAGGGTGTTTTCTATTTTAAGGATTTTTCTCTTGTGATAGGTAGATACCTTTTTATTTGGAATCATTTAATCCTTGAAATGATGGGTTTTGATGTAATCAATAGTATTGATTGACTAGTTCCCTATTGATCCCATATTAACTGTTGTCATTAGAGGGTGATGATTAAATCCCCATAGGGAAGTAGGTATGTGAATAAGTTATAATGGGATGTCTGTGTGACTCAAGATAGGTATGAGCTGTAAAGGATGGGTAGTGTGATAGATCATATCACTAGCATTTTCCTTGAGTACCAGGGGTTACAACCCTTTGTTCTCCACTAGTAGTGGGAAAATTCAGTGAAGACTATCCTAACAACATCTATGGTCTACCACTAGTATGGGAGGTAGAATACAATATCGAAATTGTTCAAAGAGAATACCAATAAAAATTACTCCTTATAGGATGGCACCTATGGAGATTCTGGATCTCAAGAAGATATTTGAGGACCTAGAGGCTAAAGGCTTCATATTCCCCAGTACATACCATGAGGTTTCACTAGTTCTTTTTTTACGAGAATGAAAATGGAACCCTCAGAATTTTCATGGATTACTACCAATTTAACCAGCTCACATTAAATAATTGGTTTCCACTACATAGAATAGACGACATATTTGATCAACTATGAAGATATAGAGTGTTTTAAAAGATATATTTAAGGTCAGTCTATCATCATGTTTGTTTCAGGACTTCATAGATACCTCACACGGTTTTCAAGATCATGTTTGGTCTGTACAAGTGCCTTTTCTTGCAGTTTGGACTGACAAATGCACCTACAGTCTTTATAGATCTTATAAACTGATTTTTACACCCATATATAGATTCATTAATGGTAGTATTTATTGATGAAATATTATTGTATTCAGACTTGAGACATGTCCATGAAACCCATCTTGATATCATGTTGAATACACCTAGAGAGCATCGTCTCTATGCTAAGATCAGAGAATGAAACTTTTGGATCAACGAAGTACACATCCTGGGTAATATCATCTCTGAGTTAGGAGTCTTGGTAGGCCTAGGAAAGTAATATTTGTAGTTTCATGGGAATATTCCAACAATGTATTTGAAATCATGTGTTTATTTGGAAAATTCGGTTATTAACGACGCCTCATCCCGTATTTCTCACGTCTTAAAACTCCATATACTAGCTTAAAAAAGAAAGTTTTAAAATTCATATGGTTATAATCTTGTGAAGTAGCATATCCAAAGTTGATGTGTCAATTCAATTCAGCACCGATACTGATTCTTTAATAGCTAGGTAGAAGTTATACTTCATACTATGACACATCAGGTACTGGGCTTGGAATTTTTCTAATGTTGGATGATTGAGTTTTCACTTACAGGTTTCAGAAATTGAGGCCACATGAGCATAATTTCTGAACACACGATCTCATGCTAACTGTTGTAGTTCATTATCTACACTATTGGAGACACTATCTACTTGGAGGTAGTTTTGTTTTATATATTGACCAAAAACCCTCAAGTATATCTTTACATAGTGTGATATGAATCTCAGGAAGTTTAGGTGGGTGGAATACCAATAGTCATTTGATTTTGAGCTTGCATTGATGCCAGGTAAAGGAAATGCTATAACTGATTTTCTATGAAGAAATACTTAGACTCAGGTGGTTAATGAGGATACTAGTGAATGAAAAATCATGGTTTATTCTCAGATATTCTTGTTGTGGTTTAGAAGGAACATTGTAAGACTATCCTCTCAACCTTAATAGTGACCTCTACTCTTTTGGAATGGGTAAGAATGAGGAAACTATCTGATCATGAGGGGATTTTCCTAAGGGAAAGTTTCTCTAATGAAGATACATAATTATGTTGGACCACGTATATGTTTGATACTTTAGTATTCCATGGAAATTATTGTGTCTGAAATGACATTAGGTAGGAGATGATGTGGGAATTCCATGCTTAGTAATGGGAAGTTCACCCAAGTGTCACCAAAATGTATTGAGATCAATGATGAAATCATTAGAGGATTGGTATGAAATGAGATAACAATTGTTTCATCACTCAATATTACACCATTCAGCTAGTGAAGTTGGAGCATCCATTCTTAGTAAGTCTTTTACATCTATTTGCCATTCTTGAGTGGAAATGGGACGATGTTTCGATGGATTTCATGACTAGTTTTCCCAGATCAACTCATGTAAATGATGAGGCATGGGTTTTCATTGATCATTTTATAAATTTCACACACTTATTACCTATACAAGAGAACTTATTAGTAGATGAGCTATGAAGCATGTATGTCATGGAGGTTATATATCTTCATGGAGCTCCACCTTATATTATTTACAACAGAGACACTCATTTTTTACATCACGGTTATGGAAGTGGTTATGAAGGCCTTGGGTATATATATAATTATGAGCACATAGTTTCACCCAAATTATAATGGAAAGAGGGAGCCTGTGTTTTTTGGTTCTAGAGGGCATGATCTGTGCATGTGTCCTTGACTATGGGGGGGTTGAGAGAAACATATTCCTCTCATCGAGTTCGCTTATAATAATATATTTTTGTCTACCATAGAGATGTATCCTTATGAATTCTTATATGGAGGGCCTTTCTGATCAACTCTGTGTTGGCTAGAGGCAAGGGATGTGGCTATTCATTGATCACATATTGTGTAGGAGACTATAGAGTAGCTCCAGTTGTTCAGAAGGACCATTATGAGAGCATTATCTAGACATTAGTCATATGCCAACCAATACTGATGAACTCTCAAATTAGAAGTTGGAGATCGTTTTTTATTTAGAGACTCACCCAGGTTGGTATATAGACATATTCATAGGTTGGATAAGCTCTTACTGAGGTTCTTTAGACCCTTCGATGTTCTGAATCATATCAGACTAGTGGACTACAAGTTAGCACTCCCTCAAAAGTACTAGTCAAAGCATGATATACTTCAAGTGTCTTGGATGCACTAATACTCTCTAGACACAACACATGTGTTTTGTCCTGATGAGGATTAGTAGGATGTATATGCTTCATTAGAGGAGTATCTCATTAATATTGTTGATTAGAGCATAAATACACTCTAAGTTAAATCAGTTCCCCTGGTACAGATGCTATAACAACATAGTTAAGTACAGGAAGAGACCTAGGAAATAGAAGATGATATATGAGTTTAACAGCTAGAAATATTCACTAACAATGCCTTTTGACCTTCATAAGATCAACTCTAGGATGAGTTTCATTGATGGGAGGTTGTAATTACCTGCCTTTTCATGAATTATCATCTTGTTTGTTTTTTAATATAAATTCCTTTAGGTGCCAACACTTTTCCCTATATTCATGGATTTAGATATTTTCATTGATATCTTCCAACCTACTTCAAATATGAGGGAACCATGAGATGAGGATACATCAATGAACCTAAGGTAGGTAATATCATCTTTTTACCCATGATTATTGATGTCTCATAGATATGTTGTTGTGTTTCCAGCTAGATTTTTCTCCCCCCCCTCCCTGCCCCCTGTTGGACCCCCCTGGACAGCAGCCCTAGCCCCCCTAAACAGTAGCCCCAACCCCCCTGGGATGTAGGAAGTCGGGGGGTGGTGAGGGCTGGGGCTGTTTTGCAGGTGGCAGAGGGAAGGAATGAGTGTTTTGTAGGAGTCTAGGGGGTGGTGGCTGGTGTGGTGGCTGGTGTGGGCTAAATTGCAGGTGGTCGGGGGCTGGTGTGGACTCGAATGCAGGTGGAAGGGGGCTGGAATGCTGGTGGAAGGGGGTTGGTTTTAGGTACTGGGGGGATGGTGTGGGCTGATTTGAAGGTGGTAGGGGGGCTGTTGCAGGCTGGAATGCTGGTGGTAGCGGGCTGAAATGAAGGTGGAAGGGGGATGGTGTGGGCTGGATGTGGCTGGAGCAGGGCCAAATCACGGCGTGACCGTGGCGTGACCGCGGCATGTTGGCCCAGTCCATTGACATCCGCGGGGCAGCATCTTCCAGCCAAGAGCGAATAGAGTGAGAGGAGGTGAGTAAACATTCTGGTCGTCGCCCCACCGGAAGAAATTACCTTGGTGTGACCGCGGCATGTTGGCCTAGTCTAACGACATCCGTGGGGCAGCATCTTCTGGCTAGGAGCCAAGGAAGAGAGAGGAGGCGGGGAACATTCCGGTCATCGCCCCGCAGGCATAAATTGTGATTACTCAGTCTCAATATTGATCACAAGACTCATGGAATACTATCACTGCAAACCGCCGTGGGGTGTCATCCTAGAGCAGGGTCAAATAATATCATTACCATGGAGTGACTACGGTGTGACCACGGCGTGACCGCGGCATGTTGGCCGGGTCCAGCAACATATGCGGGGCAGCATATTCCGGCTAGGAGCGAAGGGAGTGGGAGGAGGCGGGGCAACATTCCGGTCATCACACCACCGGAAAAAAAAAATTATTAGTCAGTCTCAACATTGATCACAAGACTCATGGAATACTATCACGGCGAACCGCCATGGGGTGTCATCCTGGAGCAGGGCCAAATCACGGTGTGACCGCGGCGTGACCGCGGCGTGACCGCAGCGAGACCACAGTGTGACCACGGTGTGTTGGCCCGGTCTAGCGACATCCACAGGGCAGGATCTTCCGTCCAGGGTCGAAGGGAGCGGGAGGAGGCGGGGCAACATTCCGGTCGTCGCCCCACTGGCAGATGATAAAACAGATCAACTATTTAATATTCTATAACAAGGGATCGCCAGAGAAGGTTGTAGCAAGTGGCATAATGACGCAACCTCTAAAGGGAAACAAAACGACGGAAAAGAATCATACACCCTACATAAACCATTTACAAATTCATTCACTTTTCCTAAACATGGAAATTTTATTTATAATATTAAAAGCATGAAAAGGAAAGTGTCATGGTCAAGGAAAATGCCTACTCGGGCAATGTCATTTGAGTTAAACGAGTATGATAAGCCAATTTATATTATTTAAAGAAAACAAAAACTAACTAGCCACAAAACAAACACCAACAAGAGGAATATGAAAGACTCAAACCAAATCTAAACATGATACAAATAACTATCACTAATCTTTGGTTTAGAAGATAGCGCACCTCCTTTGGAGGGGTTTTATAATAAAATCATGGCATTGATTTATCACACAATTCATTTAATTATATTTAATATTTATTCTAAAACTCATTCAGCACAAATCAAATGAAATAATTTAAGCAACTAGATCAACATAACTATCACTGTGAGTTTTCGCAGACAGCGCACCTCCGTTGGAGGGGTTTTATTATAAAAACATGAATTTATTTATCAAATGAAACAATTATATTAAAGAACACTTATTAAAGATATGCAATTCAATATAATTAATTTGAATTAAGAAAAAATATAAATTCAATTTAAAGCATTCTTGAATTAAAGAGGCTAGAAGATGGATCCTACCTCAAGGTGGAACCAAACCGTCCACTTCGGCTCTTGGAGTTTTCTAACTAAAATTTGCTACTCCCCTACTAGGTATACACACCTTCACACACATGAAAGAGTTCCAATAAGTGGCAGCATGAATGAATTGTTCTAAACAAGTAAAAACCAAATTAAGTACTCCCCTATGATGATATGATGCAGTTTTCTTCTTTTTAATCAGCCAACCATCCTCTTATATTTTTCACTCAACCTGGATGTTCTCATTTAAGTAACTAAAAAACAAAATCAACATAAGATTCCCATAACTCTATTCCTCATTAGATAACATTAAATAATCAGACCCCCCTTGCACCCCCCACTCTTGGACACCCCACCCCTCCCTTCCTGGACAGACCCCCTGGCACCCCCCCCCCCTCCTTCCTGGACAGACACCCCCCACCCTACACCACCCCCCCCCCATTTCTAAACTAATCTATTTCCACTTTTTAATTAAAGGACTATTGACATATTACTAGGACCTACTTCATTATAGAAACTTCTTGAAGAGATGGGCTAGGGTATACTGGGTATGTTTGTCCTATCATGAATTTTAGTTGGATATATAGTGTGTTGGGATCTATGAGCCAACATAGTGATCAAAATTACATGTCTACAATAATCAGGACTTCATTCCAGATCTGCTGAGAAATTGGACACCAGGGACCAACAAATTTCTCCTACATCATTGGGAGGTCAGAAATGGTATATGGGACCTCTACCACTTCATGAGAATCTATATCTAGAGAGAGATGTATGATGAGCTTCAACTAGATAAGGACGTCTACGATGATAAGGAGGAGAATCCAACGAGCACATGGGCGTCACAACGGTTGTCCTAGGGGAGAGTGACCAAAAAATATGGATGATGGGCATCCATTTCACGCAATGTTTTGGGTATTTTCATAATGAATCAATGGACATACATACAGGTAATTTGTTTCATTATATAAAGGATATTTAATAATGCAAGGAGAACCCATTTTATAAAATACTAGAGGAGAACGGATGGTAGTTGTGGGGACAAAACATGAATCTCAAGGATCCCATGGTCAGGTTAGTTGTATGTATTACTATTATGATTTGTAGCTGGATGATATTGATTTGGGATGTACACATACGGGTGTGGCTGGGTGACCTTATCATGGAAGAGATGCTAGATATGAGGTAGGGAAAAAACCTAGTAGTCCCAATGCATGTGAAAACATGTTTTGATACTCAATAGAATGTATGAAAATTGTATGCACAAATCTGGCCCATCAATATTGTAAACTCACTTGAGTATCTCAATTTCTGAGTATCACATTGGTTGAGGAATGCTTACCTTATTTGGTCAGGAATGGGAAGTTCCACAAAAATTAATAGCTCCAAAAAATGACTACAATGAAAGGAAAGACAAAAAATAATAAAAAAAATTAAATACATGTGATTTGATTATCACATGTTATTCATCGTAACATATTTTATCACATGCTACAAGAAAAGAAACGCATGTTTTAAAAATTATCAATCCATATAAATTAACACCCAAAAAAATATTACATTGAGGAACTTATGAAATCCTTTTTAGCAATCATAAAGTATAGGAAAATACCTCAAAAAAATACATCATGGATATTCACCATTAATGACCAATACAAGAGTCATATAATAAATGTGAATAAGAGTAAAAGAAGGTACAATATAATTTGTTTAATTTTCCCAAAATTATAAGACTGATGCTATGAATGCAAGTATTGGAAATACTGTTAATAACCGAGATTTCATGTCATTGACATTACAGATTAAAAGTGAGCAGAAACATAGTATATTGATGAATAAAGGTTATACAATATTATCATGTAGATTAAAAAATTTAAGAATAAGTTACATTTTTGATAAACTAAAAGTGCATTATACATGTATAGAAAATTAAAGTACATACAGAATATGCATATAGAAAATTCATACAGAATATGAAAAGTGGAAAGCTCTTAATGTTGAGAACCCATGTGTATACAAAATTTATATATATAATAAATATATACAAAACATATGTATAAGAACATAAAAAGTGTATAGCTCTTAATATTGAGAACATTTTTATGGATTTTCCTGGCACCGAATAATTTAAATTGATTAAATTTTATGGTTAATGATGCTGGAGGATCCGATGCTTCTAAGGTTTTCCAAGGACATCAATTGTGGTTAAGCTCGGTTGGGACTGAAATTATCTCTAGACAAATGTGGGTGATTTTTAAGGGTTGCAAAGCATCAAGAAAGTGAAATTTTCTTCAGTATCTCTAATGGAAACCATGTATTCATTTTTAGAGAGTAGAAACTGGAAGTTGATAAGATGACTACTTGATTTGGAATAGTTATTAAAGAAATAGTTGCATTTTTTTATTCACTGATCATTTGAAATTTGCAGTTTTAATCATCTTTCTACTGAAGAAATTGGCGATTTTAAACCAATATGGGGGTTTATTTTTAGAAAAGGGTAAATGGCATAGGATTTTGTGGATTTTAGTGGTTCTTATACTTCTTGATTTAGAATTTAAGACATTGACACTGAGTTTTGGCTGCTATAAAATCAGTGAATTCACACAATCACAAGATTCCAGTTCAAAGTTAATAATATTATGGCTTATAATTCTTTTTCTTCTAAATTTTGATTTAATTTTCTAGCCCATATTTGAGTAATCTATTATATACAACAGAACTTGTACGTATACAAAACATGTTAAGTGAAAGAGAAAACAGACATAAAATAAATATATATATAGAGAGAGTAGACAAAACATACATAATTATATGTGGAGCTTTCCTGGAAATTGGAATTAGAGATATGGTTGAAGAGTGATTTGGAAGAAGCAGAAGATGAGATGATTACAAACCTTCATCATGCCTAGAAATTTATGCTAAAAAAAGTGGATGAATCATATGAAATATTTGTCAGCAAACAGGAAGAAACACAAACTTTAGCTGTAAAACCAATCCATGTTTTTACAGATCATTCGATTGTACATAACACCATCCTAATGGAAACACTTTAAACAAAATTTGATAAGCTCATGTTAATTCAGGATTTTTCACTCTCATATAAATAGAGAACTGATGATTTTGAAAGGAAATATAAAGAAACCTTGAAATAAAGTGAAGATGGAAAAAAGAAATTAGAAGAAGTTGAAAGGAGAGTCCATCAACTCCAGGATTCTCTCAACAACATGCTTTAGGATGTTATACTCCATGTATGGGAAATTTCAAGAGTTAAAAATGATTTTATGTGCCTCATCCTCCACTTCTGCATCTATTCCTGATGACCATGAAGTTGATGTTAGTTATTCTAGCTCTGACAACTCATCAACCAACTCTAAGTTCACTTTTCCAACCCTATCTTTAGCAGCTGGGAATGGATCTCCCATCAATCCTAATGCTCTACAGATTCTAGTTCAGGACATGTCAGTGACTGAAATTTTAGGTTCTGAAAATTGTGCAAGTATCACAGAGCGTGGATTTGATGACTTCTTCTGATGAATTACTATTCCTATACAATATGTAGTAGTGTTTATGTCCCTACTGATTAAATGTGTTAATCTAGTTAAAATTACCCTCTGTCCATGTGGAGAAGGCTAGAAGAAGATATATTTATACTATTTACAAGTCTGATGAAAAATATCAGCTGTCAAATTATTCATTTTTCCTTGTTATTTTGAAGTAAATGAGTAGGAGGGTGACTGTAAATCACCATGCATGATAATTGTGAGTTCAAATTACACTAGTAGGCTTGTAAACTAACTTTTAATGAAAGGGAGAATAAAGGATTAAAAAGTAACACTTATGATACATAATTAGTGTGTTTTTTTGATAATGGAAACCTTATCGCTTGGCTAGATGAAGACAGTGGATCTTGAGCACCAGCAACATGGACATGGCTAAGGGAAACATAAAAAGTTATCCAATATTATTTCATGTCCTCCAGGTAATACTCATGTGTGTTCTACAAGAAAACTTTAATGGCTGTGAATGTTTTTATTAGTCACATGTATGTTCATAGAAAGGATTGATTAAGGCATTTGTCATCATCATGTGTTTCTTTTTTTCTTTGTTAACATGATATTAGACCTAACCCGAATCCCACCATCCCTACCACTTGGATAATTTCACCCCTTACCTTATGTGGTGAAAAAAAGGGGGTGTACAAAGATTACCATAGGTTCTTTGACTTGTAAAAGATACAGATAAGATTAAGATTCCACAACAATCCCAGTTTTGGTGAACATCAGGGGGTTCAAATATTTCTAAATCCAAAACCAATAAATCCCAAATGACTTCAGCATCAATAATGATCACATAGAACTTTTAGCACTTAAAACCTTTCTTTATCCTCTTTCCCAATGAAGTATAAAGGTCCATCACATAAGGCATCAACATAGATCATAGTCCCAAGGCATTAATCAACTTAGATAAGATAAATTAATTGGATACTCATATGTCAAATAAATGTAAAGATATATATAAAACAATGAACATCATCCCTCTGAAATTTGATGGCCCCACATCTAACTCATATAGATTATTCTTTCCCACATACAAGTGACTAGACTTAGGCCCACTCTAAGATTTGTTCAAAAAATGACAGTCCCTTTCACTTAAGAATGAGATCATGCTCCATTTGATGCATTTGACTGTACAAGGGAACCCTTGGCATTAGTGGACCATGCTTTACTACCCTGAGGAAAGTACTTGAAATACCACTGAAGATTTACCAAGAATATACACTAGTGTAAGGTCCTCATAGTTTCTTAGAAATATTTTTTGGTATGTATGGCCCTCCCACACTGATAACTCATGACTTTCTTTTTACTTGAGGAAGCTACTGGAATAAGGTTTGAAGGACATTATACACTCCCACTACTATCTTGATTCAATTACTTTCACTTCCTATTTTTATCTAAAGAGGAACTCTAGATTACAACCATAATAGTTAGACAATGCCTCAAACTGATCAGCCCTACAATATCTACCTTGTCAATAACCACCTTGTTTCCACTTCATCAAGGTGGGAAAACACAATAGAATAATCCTGGACCAAATTCCTAACATCAAACCCATTTTAAAATTATATTCTTTCATGTATTAATTTGAAAGGATCTTGGGTTAAAGATGTACTAGTTTGGTAAATTGATTGGGCTACTTCATGATGGATCAGTCACCCTTCTCCAAAATCATAAGCTCTTTGGCGTTCTCCACTCTTAATATCTCCAGGTAAAATTTCTATTCAAACATTTTTTTAACCCAATTCAAGTAAGATATTCATGAAGTTTAGACATCACTACCAAGTCCCACTATCTTCTCCTCATCCCTTGTAATATATAATTTTCAAATCACACCATTGACATCATAGAGGTCTTGAGAAATTAGAAGTTATGTTCAATATTTTCCATCCATTCTTATAATTATTGAGGCCCCAGATCACCCTTAAACACATGTAAATTTTTCTTTGTGAACTCCTGGGACAAATCTATCAACTAGACTTTCCCTGATTGAAAACTTTTCTTAAGATACTAAATGGTTCTGATCACTGATTTTATGAGATAAGGGTCTATAGGAGGATTGGTTTGTGGAGTGTTCTCTATAGCTTCCTTCCTCTGGTTCTTAAAGTTCCTTGCATAAGGAATGATCTGAATATATAAAAAAAAGAATCCAATAAATACATAATTTATTTAAAATGTATTCTAATAAAAATATTCCAGGGAATCATCCCCAAAAAAACATAATAGAAATAAAGAATCTCAAATTTCATAAAATTACTCATTACAAAAGGCAACAACACAAAATCCCAACCGCCCTAGTAACTCAAGGTCTGGAAAAAATAAAATTTGGCCAGAAAATCCCCCTCACCATCACTATAGTCCTGACATTCTTAATAAAAACTACCACACTACCCCTGATAACTAGATGGGCTCAGATAATATTTTTCAAAAAAACAACCCTAGTCAATCTTTCATGTCACTTAAGTCATCTCGCTACATAGCTCAAAGTGTGTTCTCGATCACCTAGGGATAGAAAGTAGCACCAGAATAATAATGCTAACACATGGGAATAATTTCAACCTCAAAGTCAAAGAAAATATTCCAAGGATTCCATTCATATTGTGCAACAACAATACAACGGGATCCAAATAAGTAATTATTGAAGGGAGAAAATCATAAAATTGTATGTTCATGGAAGAAATATTGTTGACTATCTAAATAAACACATATTATAACAAAATAAAAAGCAGTTTATATGGGATATGGTATTGGGTAAAGAGAAATTCATAAATATAATTCATTTTCAGTGGTAGATTAGGGGGGAAATCAAAAATAACCAACTTGTTAACTATAATCTTGTAAAAATGAACTGTGATGGGAACCCTAGCTTGTTATGCAGATGAAATTCAATGGAGGGTATGAGGTCGGAGTTTTTCATGAAAAATCACAGAAGGGAGGATTTATCTAGTGTCCAGGTTAGTGAGAAATCGCATGAAGAAGTGGATCTTGAGGGTAAGACTGGGTTTGTGTAAGAAATCAGGGAGGTGGGGTGGCCACGTTGGAGGAGGATGATCTCGTGGTGGTGGGGTAGCTGCATCAGAGGAGGACAGCCAAAGCTGGTGTGGCCGAGTTAGAGCAGCGGTGAGCTGCATTGGAGGAGGAGGGTTGTAGTGAGGTAGGGGGCATCGGAGCCACGTCGACTGGGAGGTGGGGAGGTCATGTCCACAGGGAGGTGGGCGTTGGAGTTACGTCGGTAGGGAGGCATCATAACCACATTATTGCCACGTCGTTGGGGAGGTGTGCTGACTGTGTCGGAGCCAGAGGAGGAGGAGGAATCGTGAGGGGAGGATGGGGAGGAGGGGAGTAGGAATGGAAAGGGTGTAGGAATGGTGTTGGAGTAATCTCCGAGGGAGAGAGAAGGTTTTGCGGGTGGGAGAGGAAAGTCATGATGGAGATAAAAAAAATTGGTGACCTATTCCCATGCCCAACTTACAACCCATAGCCATATTTCACCTAATATCCATGGATCATTTAAAATGTGGCTATATATCCATGGCTATAAGTTATTTTCTATTAGTGCCACTTCACTTCTCAATTTTTGAGAGTCCTCTAGGAGACAATGGGATCTTGAGTTATTTTGATCATGGTAGATCATTCGCATATGGATGGCTAGATATAATGAGTCATATAGATTCTTGAATACATGATTCATGCTTCTGTTCTTAATTTTGGTGGATCTTGGGATAACCACTTAGGACTGGTTGATTTTCCTAAAACAATAGTTACTAATCTTTTATTATGATAGAAACATTTAAGGGCTTTTATGTATTCCCATGTAAATATCTATTGTATTGGTCATAGGTTGGTGAAACTTCCCTAGTATGACCTAGATTGGTCCAAGAGATGATGAAAAGGATTTAGTTGATTCATTAGATAAAAGATATGACATTGAGCTAGTAAAAATCCTATGCTAATCATAATCAATTCCCTTTGGATCATGAATTTTTTGACTGGGTGTTTTTTAAAGTTCCACTACAGTCAGTTCATTAGTTTCTTTGGAAATAGGGAAATCATGCACTAAGATATATAGAACTGTATGAGGTTGTTAAGCAGATTGTAAATCTGGCATAAATTTTTTATTTTCCACCTCATTTGACAATGATTCATATTGTGTTTCATGTGTCTCATATCATGAAGTATCTATCTGACACATATCATATTTTGATCTAGGAGGACCTTGATATAGAACCTAATTTATCTATAACTGAGCATCTAGTTTGGATTTTTTATTCTAATATGAAGGTTGTTCATGTGAAGTTTATACCTTTAGTCTATGTGTGTTGTTATCATGGTTCTGATTCATATGATACTTGGGATCTTGAGGTGCTAATGAGAAATTATTTTCCTTATCTATTTGATATGAAGTCTTCTTAATATGATTTTTGGGGGTAGAAACCATTTATGATGGGGATATTATAACATCCTATTACCATATTTTAGGTACTTCTTGACCCTTATATTGATTACACTTTTTTGGATCTTGTTATGGGTCATTTATAGGAACTTTTTGAAGTTTTTGGAGGTTTTTTAGACTATTCATGGTTGGTGAATGGTTAAAAAAACCATGAAATTTAGTTTAGAAAACTATGTTCCCTATGTAGTTGTTATTGTGGGTGGAACACAGTTAGCGAATGGTTAGTCTAAACTGTGTGTCCTCCCCTCCAAACCATGCAAAGTTGGGTAGTGGGGGTTTTTATGGTTGGTACACTATTATTCTAAATGTTCACCATAACCACACACCCATTCCATAATCCTAATGAGGTCACATGGTTAGGTGCATGGTTAGTACTAAATAAGTGGCATAACCTAGTAAACCATGGGACTGAATTTTTAACCCCTTGAAAATTATAATTAAAATACTGAACCCCCCTCCCCAATATAACTCCTAAACACATCCCATTTGACCCTAATCTTATCCTTTCGCTTTTAGAGGCTCTCAAGAGGCTAATTGGATCCTAAAAACTCTCTTATTGTCATATTGAAGTGTCAGTGGATGTGTTTGATCTCTCTCTAGTAAGTGATTTCTCCTTGAAATGGAATTTCTCTTTCCTATATTCTCTCCTCCTTTGAGAGTGATGATTCCCCATGTTGTTAGTGGATTTGATCTTTGATTTTATGGATTTTGATTTTAGGGATTCATTCTTAATATTCTTTTCCTTTGATTCTTCATTGGTGATTCCCATTTCGGGTGATTGATCATTTGATCATGTGATTTAAGGTAGGTAGTTCCATAAGAATTTTCCCAACAATTGAAACCTTGATTTCTTTCTTTAAATTGAAGTGTATTTTCAATTATTTTCTAAACCTTGAATTTTGATGATTTTGATGATTAATTTCAAAGGCATGATATTTTTAAAATAAAACATATTTTCAAAGGCTTTGTAAATATGTTGTGATTTTGAGAAATATGGATTCAAATGATTTGATGTTTATTCTTGTGAAATATTACTTCTATGGGAGATGGATTTTAAAGGAATGAACATGATAAAAACCTTTATTTTGGTTTTGAAACTGAAATGGAATGTTAAACTTGAAATTAGGCATTTTAACTATGAATAATGAATTCAATTGAAATAAATTATTTTCCTGTGATTAATTTTTTTATTTAATCACGTGTAATCCTGAGTAGTTAGTGTGTTACTAGGATAAGAATGACAGGACTCTAACTCCCTAACAATGGATTGATGATGAAAACTCTAACTAAAACAAGTTTGTCATGAATTTATTATATTGGGTGTTTATTGAATTTATCTTGATGTCATGAGCCTTAAGAATGTGTTCACATGCATTAGTTTTGTTTATTGACTCAGTAGTGTGAGGATATTGTAGATTGGAACTAACTAAACTTATGGATTATGAACATATTTCTTGGTTTTGGTCTGATTATGATATGACATTGATTATATAACTATTTTTATTCATGCCCTTGATTTATGAAAACTTTCATTAAATCCTATTTTTGATATATCTTCTATCTACTTGAATTGATATAATGTTTTGACTAATAAAAGTGAAAAAAATACCATTCCTAATCTTTATTTAAATTGAATCATAAATGGTTCGTTTGTGCTAGAATCTCTTATGGAACATTTGGTGGAATCATACCAGTATCTTTGATCACACCCTACCTTTGCCTTCAATAATTTCTAAATTATGTTATTCTAGGTTTAGTAAAAGGTAAAGTTCAACATATAGGTGGTGAGTGTGCTTGATGCATGGGATATGGGGTGATGATAGTGACCAATAGGTCTGTGATCCACTCATTTCATGGAGTTTCTGATTTTTCATCTCAATGGATGTCATAATTTTTATTTTGATAATATACCATTTTATCTATTTTGTCTGACTATGGTAATTTTCTCCTTGAGGAGTGTTTGGTATACCAAATAATTATTGATTTTTGTCTAATTATTATTTTATTATTGGGGAGAAATCATTCTGTTTGACTTTTATTGATTCTGAATCACTAACTGCTAGCCTTTGGGAATAGGGAATGCCCTTTAGGTCATGTCAATATCAGCACAAGGATCGGTGTACTAGGGCAGTCAAGTTGTTTTGTAACAATTCAACATTATATATACTTCCTTTAATAATTTTATGAATTAAAGTCTTATATAACTTAGGTATTTTTTTAATTATATTTAAAACAACTCTTGTATTTATTTGGTTTCATAATGAACACCATTTTATCATACTTATCTTGAAATTGAACAAAATTAAATGAATATTCTTTCAAGAATACAGTTTCTTTCTTAAAATTATCATTATCTTTTATATGAAAATATCAAATTAGTGTAGATTTTTCATTTAAACAAGAAGCGGTATTTTTTTAACACTTTATTTTCTTGAGTAAATTTTTTATTTTTTTTAATAAGATATTTATTTTATCCTTTTAATTTTTATACAAATCAACAATTTAGAAAACATATTTTTATTAATTTTAATTTTTTTTCAATTATTTGTTCTGTATTAGGTTTTTTAGATTCAAAATAATATTAACTACAATCAGAATAACTACTAACCTTATTGATATTGGTCACCATCAAGCATAGGTTAGCCCTTTATTTTTCACTTCTTATTCCATCACTTGAATCAGATTCTTCTATGTATCTATATCCAACTATCAAATCCATTTTCTCCTTTTTATTATATTTTTTTTTCTTGGTTCAATTTCAAATAGTTAAACTGTATATATCCCTTATTTTATACTCATATCATGTTAGTTCAAAAACATCATTATGATCATGTCTACCTTTATTCTTTCAACCATCCTTTTGAGTATCCTTTCTAAATAATTTATTAAATCCTCCAAATCCTTTTATTATTTTTTAAACACTGTTAGTAAAATTATAAATTTCCTTCTCGCTTTCATATGATTCAAAATTAGAAGAGTTAGTAGAACCAATTTTATTTGATTTAAATGAAACACCTTTATTATTTTAAGTCTTATCTTTAGTTATGTTCTTCATATATAATTATTATTTTAGTAATAAACCAATGAGTTTATCTAATTCATGCTCTTCAAAGTTCTTGATTTTATCAATTGTTACTTTCTTCACATTACACTTTTTGGGTAGAGCTCTCAGGACTCGTTAAACAATCACAGGATTATATAAATTTTCTCCAATGGAATTCATTACATTCACAATTCTAGTGAATCGGTGGAGAATTTTCTTAACACCTTCATCTTTACCCATATTGAAATCTTGATACTCATCTCGAAGCATATCGAGCTTAGTTCTAACTAGATTATCTGAACCAAGGTAAGAAACTTGAAAAATTACCCATAATTCATGAGTTATCTTACACACAAAATTTCTATTAATATAAAAATATAACATATTCATAATTTTTTATTTCAAAACACATTTAGAAAAATCACTTCATGTTTGAGAGTCAGGTTCAAAATTTGTTAATTTATACTATCTTACCATTATGTTCTAGAGATCAATGCTTAATTTTTTGAGGTATTCTACCATTCTAGATTTTTCAGTAACCATGGTTGTTTATATCAAAAAAAATGGTCTCTGAGGGGTCCAACCATCATTTAAGTTTATTCGTACCATTCAACACAGATTTTTTTTATTAGACTCATGGGTTTAGGACAATCTAGTTAGCACAAAAAGAAATAAGTAACAAAACCAATATCCATGGGGAACATGATTTGATACTAAGTGTTGAGTTTGATTATAAAGGAATAAGTTCTATAGGGGGGATGAATAGACTGTGTCAAAATTTTAGAGAGTTGAATTAAATAACTACATTTATTCAATTAATTATCACAGTTTAATTATTACACGCATATAGTAATAATAAGTAGTGGAAAATAAAATAGAGAACGCATATGATTTTATAATAGTTAAATTTAATTTGAACCTACATATGCTCTTACACACTCTACTCTTATGAAATCTAATTTTTAACTCTTTGTACTAGATGAATTTTATATTTTTATGATCAGTCTATGTTGTGCACCCAGATTTTGACTTATCATGTATTGACTGTTATCTTCATGTGCATGGATTCTCCAATATTGATGAATCATTTATCTTGATGAATTATTGTGTTTGATTCATAGCTGGAGGCTATTTGTTGGTATGAAGGGAGTTTATAGTAGTTTTTTCATGTTTTATGGGAGCTTCTTTACTTATGTTTTGAATACGTGCTTTAAAGTGTTGGTGTTATGGATCAACTACCTGTTATTATAGGGTTATTTTTGTAGTGACATTGCACATATTTTTATGTTGACCTTATTAATGAGTGATCAGTGGAAATTATCTTTAGATTTCAGTTTTGTCTAAGAATTAGTGTTACTGGATCACCAAAATTTTCCTCCTAGATTCTTCTGAATTCTTTTACATAATTCTACTGGAGATACACCAGAATGGATAGTTTTAGTTGGGATAAGAACTCTAGGAGTGACATATATATATTTATGGGCTTTATGATTTTCTTTTTCACTAGAAAAAATACATTCTTTTGATGGATTTATGTTCACAAGGGGAAACTATATTTTTTGGATATAGTGAGTTTCTTGGTAGTTACCATGCTTTTTCAGAGTTTTTTGTTGCAATGTGTGATTTTAGAAGGGTTTTTATGTCTCTTAACACTATATTTACCTCAATTCCTTGATGGTGTAATCCTGTTACACCTCGTTTCTATAATTTTAACTATTAAATTTTTAATAAATTTTCTAGTGCCATAAATTGGGTGACTAATTCATGTCTCAATTTGTTAAAAAAAATTAAAATCACTAATAATAATAAAATTGAAATATTGAAACTTTATGTTTTAGGTTTATGTGTGAATAAAGAAACAATTTAAAAGAATATTTAAATCTACTTAAAAATTTTAAGAACACTTCTTATAGTTTCCATAAAATTAATAATAATTATTGAAATCAAAAAATAAATTAAAACATATAGTAAAATAAAATATCAAAATACATGAAAACAGAGGAATCTGGGTAATCTAGAAATTTTTAGATTTTAGTTAAAGTGCTGACCGTGAGGATCCATATATCATGAGGCTCAAATAGAAATGAGTTTTAATCTATCATGAGGTATCAACCGCAAGAACAAATGATTTACTATGAGGTATCAACTACATGTGAAAAAAGATCAATCGTAAGAGCAAATTGTCGACTAGAAAATTATGGGATTAAAAAATTAATAATTATTTATAATAGTGTAAAAATATTTAATTTTGATGAATGTGGAAGCCCTGAATTATAGAATCAAATGACAGTGGATAAGAGTTCAATAGGGCTTCTTAAAATTTTTAATTAAATAATTATTGCTTTGTTATTTTTTATAATATTTTTTAAAATGTGCCTTGGTTTCACTTACTGGTATTGTACGTGTGTCCCATTTGAAAATCTGAATATAATATTTGGGAGCTCAATTAGGGTTGCAAAATTTTAGTTTTTTTATAATCAAATCAAAACTTGATATCCATATATTTTTTTAGTTATAATTTTAATAATCAAAACAAATAATTATTTTTTTATTAATTTTCATTAACCATTTGGTTGTTTTTATTCTAGTTTTCGATTAAATGTCACATAAAAAAATCTCACCAAAACTACATTGTAAAAAAAATAAAATCACAAATAAATTTTACATCACTTGTGTGAATACATGGGACTATTCACCTTTGTGATTAAACAAATAAGAAAGTTGGATAAAAATGTGATATTAGAAATGAAGGAAGCAAGAAAATTGAAATTACAACAAAATTAACCTAATTTTTTCAAGATAATAATGAAAATAGTGATATGGTTATCTATATACATGTGACATGAAGCTTTTTGTGTGCTTGGTAGATATAGGCAGACTAATAAAAAATAGTTATTATATGTTTACCATGCTTGTTGAGAATAGTTTAACTACACTACTATAGAATCATGAATATTGAGCAGTATCCTTTATCAACACTAAAAACAAGGTGATAAAGACGGTGGTTTTATCAGTGCTACATAAAATAACTGATAAAGGGTATCTTTATCAACACTAAAAAAATGATGAGAAATTTACCACCTTTTTTAGTGCTTTTTTAGCACTCATAAAGGTTATATTTATCATGGATTTTATCTAGCATTGATAATAGTGACATTTATCAGTGTGTTTTTTCACGTTGATCAAAGGTGATCTTCTTAAAGAAGATTATATATTTTTAAAATTTATATTTAATATGAAGATATATTTATATTGATATATATATATATAACATTTTCTTAAATATAATTTTTATAATACTAAATATGAATTTACACTTAATATGTCATATATTTAGTGAAAAATATTTTATAAGTTAATTAAAATTTAATATTTATTAAAAATATTGACTAATTAATGTTAATAGATATTTAATAACATTTTTTTATATCAATGTCATTTGTTTTTTCAATTTTAACATATATCAAACCTGTGTATATATACATTAATTTCACGCATACATATATGAAATTAATTCAATTTTATATAGAAATACACATATAAAAATAATAATTTTTAAATTATTATCATTTTAGTTTTTTATTTATTAATATTCAATATTTACTAAATTATTTTTCAAATTAGTTCATACTATTCATTTTATATATTTTATTTATTATTTATTATTAATTATTTTTAATATATATATTTTTAAATTTATTCATTTTTATTATTATTTGTTTCATTAACATTTTTTTTAATATTTTTCTAATTTATTCATTCTTATTTTTTATTTATTTTATATTTTTGTAATTTTATCATTTTTAATATTTATTTATACATATTTATTGATTAACATTTAATGTTTTTAATACGGTTGTAATTTACATAATTAATATATGTATTCATTTTCATTTTAAAATATATTCATTTTAAATTTTTTAAAATTTTATATAATTGAAAACTCTTATTTATTTCTTAAAAATCACTCTATTTATTTTTTTTAATTAAATTTCACTCATTTTTAACATTCATTCATTTAATTTTATTTATTCGTTAAAAATTATAATTATTTTTTACATTTTTATAATTTATTCATTTTTAATATTCATTCATTTAATATATTTATAATTTATTCATTTTAAAAAAAATATATATACATATTTATTCATTAATATATATATATAATATATTGAATATATATATATATATATTTATATTGATATATATATATATGTATATATTATTTCCTTAAATATGATTTATATAATACAAAATATGTATTTATAGTTGAGGAGGAGAATGTAGGCCTGGGAGTTGCTTCGTGAAGGCAAAAATGGTGTCTAGGGAAAATACTAGACCACGGATATCCCGCAATTTATTGGCTCTCAACACCTTCCAAAGAGGAGTTTCAAGGTTTATCCTAGGTTCTGAAGCCGAGGAATTCCAAAAAATCATTGATTTTAGATGTATGATCGAGGGCATCTCTGGATCTGAAATCGAACTCCAGCAGGCAAACTTTAGCATCTTTCAAGGACACATTCACTAGAATAATCCTCAAGAAGTGATCTTTGGCTCATGTAGAAGAAAAATAGGATTCATTTTTATAGAATTTGGCCATGGGGGAAAACTCCCTTATTACATGGATTATCATTCCAAAAGGGGAGATTCCCTGGATGCTCAAGGACCTGGTTTGTAGGGGTTTTTTATCTAGGGTTTCTCATATTATAGGTGTGTATCACTAGGGTGTGGTTTTTTTCACTGTATTTTTTCTTCAGATGAGTTAAATCTTTGATTATAGAGCACTGGTTCATTGACTTTGAAGCTTGGATTGTGGAATCTATATGAATGGTCTCTAGATTTTGATGTCTCACAAGTGAAAAATAATTTTTAAGGGTATGGGTTCGTTTACATGGGCTTAATTGGATTCTTTTTCATCCAAATATCACGCACGATATTGCAATAATAATTGGAACTCCTATCTGCCTCAAAAAATAAACTGAACAAGTGATATTTAGACACTATTCCATAATGCTTGTTGAAGTTGGTCTCAATTACACTTTGATTGACAAGGTTACTCTCTCCACTCACACTGATGATATTCACAATAATGTTGAATATGAGAATAAACCTTTGTTTTTTGATATTTTGTTGGTTGTTGGACATTCACTGGAGATTTTCCACAGGAATTCCTTTTGTAGAAGATGTGGGTCTAAGGGGAATCTTACCAATAATTGCTGCAAAAGTATTTGGGGAAAGGTGGTAATGCCAAATTCATCTCATGAAGGAGTTGGACATGGAAAATTTAGGGACCTTACCAATGTTTATGTTCAGGTTCCAGAGAAAGATAATTCCTATAAACTTGTATTAAAGTATGAGGGGATACTACATTATGGGTACTCATCAGCTGAGAAAAAATGTAACAGAGGAATCTAGAGCACATTATAACACTAAGCCTTCTAAAACTTGGTAAGATCTTGTAAAAGATGATGTTTCACCCAAAGAATAGGATATTAATAATATCTTAGTTTTTCTATATCATATAGGGTCTCAGACTGAGGAAGTAGAGGATAAGAAGCATTCCCTCTCTTTTAGGGATGCACTTGCTCATAGTTTGGAGGATAAAAGGCAGATGGTCTCTTCAATCAATTAATCATATGGTTAAAATATGTTTCAAGCCTTGACTGATCAACACCTATGGCTTTAACATAAAGTTGTAAATTCTAAGATACATAAATCTAATAAAAATGTTGTCTTTTATTCAGGTAAGGGATCCAATAGTAATAGGGATTCTAGTTCTCAAAAAATAGAGACTCTGGTAAGTTTTAACATTATTAATGTAACTTATAACACCGAGGTGCCCATTTGTGTCTTCCCAGAGATCTTTGGGGAAATCAAGGGTAAATGGTTGTTTTTTATTCTGATAGAATCCCTAAACCTATCAATGTGGATAATATGATAGATTTAGACCCTATATAAATTCCAAAGGTTAAGTATACCGAATCTATGATATAAGAAAAGATGGATATTGAGTATGTTTTATTAGGTGATCATGGGATGTTGTAGGATAAAAGGAATCCCACACATGACTTTATCAATAAGACAAAGGTTTATACCTTCAATACTTTTGAGGTGCTTCAATTGATTGATGATACAGGATCACTTTCTAAAGTTGAAGGGATCTAATTTGATTCTTTTAACATTCAGTATATAATGTATATGAATGAGCCACTGGCCATGACAAGTGAACAAGTACCTAATTAATATTTTTTATGCAAGGTACAAGAGCCTACTCCAAGCTCTCTTGGAGTGACTGATCAGCAACATGAACCAGATAGCCAAATAAAAGATAGTAGGGCATAAGAAGCAATATCCAGGTCTCTTGGAGCACTATATCATCCTCAAAGCCAAGTAGGTCTAACTAAAATAAAATTGGACCTATCTAGCCCTAAAATCCAAGATCTTGTGAGGAAGGTAAGTTATCAACTTGATGAGGGTGACTCTAAGGATTCAAGAGATCTAGGCGGTCCTTAGAAACGTTCAAAAACTTAGAGGAGAGGTCGACATCCATGAAATAGGGGTTGTGGGCATGGTCGAATTAAATGGGTAGCTCAATATGTTAAGAGTCTCGACGCTCAAAAATAAATTATTAAATTACTCGGTCTATAATTGATGAGAATAGTTTCTTTGTCTGACACTATCATCCTCCTTGTGTTTTTTTGTTTTATCTTAATAAAGGGGCTCTGCCCTGACTTTTAAAAAATGTATTTATACTTCATAAGTCATAAATTTAGAGGAAATGGTTTATAAAATAATAAAAAATAAATATTAATTAAAAATATTGACTAATTTTTATTGAGTAATAGACATTTAATAACATATTATATATATTCCATTTTTTCAAATTAACATATATTAATCTTGTGTTATATATAAATATATATATATATATATATACATTAATTTCACACACATTTATACATAATTAATGCAATTTTATAAGCACACACACACATAATATTTTTGTAATTTATTCAATTTTTAATATTAATTTTAGAATTTTATTTATTAATATTTAATAATTAGTGTATTATGTTTTAAATTAGAAATTTTTATTCATTTTTTATATTTTTATGTAATATAAACTATTTATTACTTTTTAATATATTTTTTTAAATTTATTTATTTTTTATATAATTTATTCACTAATAATATGAATTATTTTTTAATATTTTTTTAATTTATTCATTTTTAATTTTTATTCATTTAATATTTTTTCAATTTAATCCATTTTTAATATTTAATTATTAATGTTTAATGTTTTAAAAATGGTTACAATTTATATAATTAATATGCATTCATTTTAATTTTAATATATATTCATTTTTAATTTTTACAATAATCTATATAATTAATAACACTTATTTATTTATTTTTTAATATTTTACAATCTATTAATTTTTTAATCATTAAATTTCACTCTTTTTTAACATTCATCGATTTAATATTATATATTGATTAATAATGTTAATTATTTTTTACTTTTTCCTATAATATATTCATTTTTAATATTTATTTATGTGCATTTATTTATTAAAATTTAATTTTTTTAATACGGTTGTAATGTACATATTTAATATGAATTCATTTTTATTCTAATATATATTTAATTTTAATTTTTTTAATAATTCATATAATTAATAAATTTTATTCATTTTTTAAAAAAAATTTAAGTCTATTCTTTTCTAATTATTAAATTTCACTCGTTTTTAACATTCTTGCATTTAAGATTTTTTATTTATTAATAATTATAATTATTTTTTACTTTTTTATAATTTATTATTTTTTAATATTGATTTGTTTAATATTATTTTAATTTATTTTAAACAATTTTTATCAGCGGTTTTTTAAAGCATTGATAAACCCCTTTTCATTTTTTTAAAATAAACCCTAATAAAAACTTCACTCGCTCACATCGTTCAAGCTCTTGTGAAACTCGACCTCTACCACCGCTCTCCCTCAAATTTTTCAGATGAATCGAACCTCCCAAAACCAAATGTATGTGATTCTTTATACTTCTTTTTAATCAATCTTTCATTATTTCAGGATTTTTAATTCTTATTCCCTGATTAGTAATCTCTAAAATCCAAGATTTAAATCCCCCTTTACAATAATGTTTTGCAATGTGTGTTGAGAAAATGTTTTCTTAGATCCAATGGGTTTTTACTTTTGGATCCCCGGGGTTCTCTATCATCTTGGTATTTTGGAATGAAGGGCTTCCCTTTACTTCGATTTTCAGGGTTGCTCTTATGTGTGTTTATGTATATATGTATATATGTATATATTAACAAATGTATAATAAATTAAAATAAATTTAAACAAATTTATATATATGAATATATACATATTATATATATAACTAAATTTAATTCAGGTGGAGTAATTAAACTACATCATTAGAAAACTATTTTCTATAATGATATGACACTATTTTTTATAAAACTAAAAATTTCTATCCTTTTTTATCATTAAAACTTTCGTTTGATTATTTCCTTGAGTTTCCTAAGTGAGTATGACTTTTTTCTTCATAAAATAATCAAATTTATTAAAACTATTAAAAAAATCTCCATTTATTTTGAATATTTTGTACTTCTTTAAAACATAGGCTTCATATATTTACACAAAAATATGTTTAGACACATATATACATAATTATATATTTACACTCAAATTATTATACTTTTATAGCATTCCATACTTTTCATACATAGATATTTCATCTTTCTATATGAATATTCCTTACATGTCATAATGATTCATTCCAAAATCGTATAGGTCTAGTATCTTTGGAAACTATGGCATATAACCAACTGGTGCATAAAAGATCTACATCATCTCCCACTAAGTTTTTTGTAACTAAAAACCTTCTTTGACATTCATACTTAATACCTTTCTTCATTACCTGGGGAATGGAAATATAAGAAATGGTGAGCTCTGATGCTCAGTAAGGGTAAAAAATAGAGATATCAATGATTATATAAGCATAACATGAGCATAAGGGTACAAGAATATGAGATTAACATTTTAAAATCATACCATGCATATCAAATATCATAATCTTGATTCATGGCATAATTCTTGATAGTTCATAAGACATGAATCAAAATGGAATCAAATAACGTGAGCCATGAGAGTATAACATTGGCCTAATACATGGAATTATGTCATATACATGAGCATAGAAAATAATTTCCTTATTTATCATCATTCACAACCAAGACTATTATAGTGGATTAGGTTCCCTCCTCAAAAAATTTTAGTAGTAAAGGTTCACTTTCAAACCATCATAGTATTCAAGGTTCACTCCCCAAACTATCAGAAAATTCAAGGTTCACTCCCAAGACTATCATAGTGTATATAGTCTCTTACTAAACTTGGTTTAATCTCCATTCGAGTCTTGTTTATCTCATCATATATATATATATATATATCTTTACCCAGTGCATTGGTGGTATATATAATTTCAAGTCACAACATCACATAATGAAAATCATACATCTATGTGCCTAAAGATCATAAAAATTCATTATATCAAAACCCAATAAATGATATTGGTTTCATAAATATTTCATCATTTCATCATAGAATAACCCATGGAAAAAGAATAGGTTTCATAAATATATTTTCATCATAAATATAAACCATGTAGAGAGAGAATAATTATTTTATCCTTGGTTTACGTCCCCATTAAAGCACAAGTGAAATCACGGGTTGTTGTCTTTAATGAATAGAAAAACCATTACAAGATTATTAAAACATTCTTGAGTAAAATAACCTTTCTACTTTGAAAATAACTTTTCAAAAAACTAAACATTCACAAAATATTTTGAAAATCATTTTCTTTGAAAATATCATTTTAAACTTATAAATTAAGCTTTATAGTATTGAGCAGTCATAACAACGGGAAATTCCATTCATGTCCTATAAGATAAAAAAACATTCCTTTCACATTCTTGTAAAAAGTCAAAAAGTACCTCATTTATAAAATTTCTTAAAGATTCAATTTAAAACACTTTTTAAAAATTAAATAATTGTTAAAAATTACTTTAAATTATCATTGGATAATATAAAAATTCTTCTTGAAAACATTTTGAGAAAATATGGATATAGAAGAAAAAATAATTCAACCGAAGAGATAAATGAAGTCGATTTTCCTTATAAAAATATTTTTGATCTATTGAGTATTTAAGGTTAGTAAAATGAATGGAAAAAAATATTTTAAGTAAATAAATATAGGATAATTAATTTCATGAGTTTCTTTATATGTAGATCATAATATTTCATCATCATAGGATTAATCATAATCAATTCCAATAAACAATGAGATGGTAACATAAAATCTATTGTGAATTTTGATTCATTTGAATCATAAGAACCATGAAATAAATAAGATTATATTTATTTTAAAATATTCATAACATTTACAATAATAATCATAAAATGCATTCATGGGCATTATATACACCACATAAAAGAAACAAGTGGTGAATGTCATGTGTCTCATAGAAATAAAACTAAGATGAAAATCCCTTACCTTAGGTATGAATTCCTTCATACGTATTGGAACATACTTTATAATAAATATATATTTATTATAAATATATTACAGAAACATAATAATAGATATCATAACATATATCATTTACTTATATCCTTTTATCACACATTTTTTTAATTCTTTATTAAAATCATTGTTCCCGGTGATGTCTACTTTGTTTTTCATGAATTTTTTAGTTTGGTAGTTTTGGACCTTGTACATTGATCATGGTTTAATAATATACATTATTTAAATCATTATATAAATATAATATATATTAATTATATACATATTTTTATTCATTTATAAATTAAATATAGAAAAATGATTTACACCGTTCATGGAGATGGTAGATAGTATAAATGCATGAACGATGTTTTCATTTTTCAACGAATGGAATGAAAGAAAGGTAAACAATAAATCAAATTTAAATAATAATTATTATATCATATATATTCATTAAATCTATCATTATTTCCATCCAAGTAAAATGTAAATGAAAAAAAATCATATCGCTTCATGGAGATGGTAGTCCACACGTATGCACGAGCAACGTTATCATTTTCCAATGGTTTGGAAGGTAATAAAGTAGATACAATATTATCATTAAAAAGGTATAATTATTTCATAAGTATCATATATAAACATTAAACCCATAAAAATATTGATCCATAAAATATGGTGATGATAAATGAATTGTATCGCAACATGGAGACGGTAAGTCGTACGTACACACAAGAGATACTTTCACTTCAAATTTGATGGGAAAGAGGGTGGATAATGGTGATTTTGTAATAATAATAAAATTTTAGTATATTTAGTATAATTAATTTATTATTTTATGATAAATAACATAAATTTATAGGTGGTGAAGAAGAAGTAAAAAGAAAGTGATCGGTTAAGTTGATTACCTCATCTTTGAAAGAGCTCCTTTAGATCTCCTATTAAGGATCCTAAGGTTGGTATTTTTGAAATACCAAAAACTCTATAATATAAATATATGTAAGTTTATAAGTTATTTTCTTATGTTATGATCAACTAAAAAGACTCAATTTGGTGTGAATAAGAGAAAGGAGAGGTGCCCTTTTATAATTGAGGGGAGGGACACTCTTATGATTTCCTATAAGATTATAATATAATGAAGTAATTCTCAAGAAAAAATGATTCCAAATGGAAATATATTAGAATATAATACATTATTTGGTTTTAATATTATCTACCAATAAAATATTTATAGGTTTTTGTTTCATTTTAAACCATGACTTTTTTATTAACCGCTTGGTTAACCAATTTTAACATTAACCATTATAATGTCATTTTTACTCTTAAAGGGTTATACTTTTACTTATAAGGTTAAAATTGGATCATAAATAAAAAATTGATGGAATTTTAGACCAAATATTGTACATATTTTCCTCTTTAAATATTTTTGTGATTTTTAAATAATTAAATATAATATAATGTTGATAAAATATCATTAATGTCAATTTTGACACTATTTATTTAATTTGATTTAAAATACATAAATAAAAAGTTATAATTATAATATAATAATTTTAAGAATAATTAACATGTTTTATTTATCTAAAAAATTGTAACACTATATATCACCAAAATTATATTACTTTTAATATTTTTAAAATCATTTATTTTATTTCTCTACTAATTGAATAAATATTGTATTAGTGTTGTATAAGAATTTAAGGTAATTATTTAATAACTAAAAATTATAAATAAATTTCCATAATTAATATAAATTTATTATTCACAAAATATACATTTTTATTTGATCGTAACTATTTTTTTCCTAAATGAACACATAATAGATATTTAAAACTAAGAGAGTGACATTTTGTAACTTTATTTACTTTAAATGTTATATATGCCATTTGTATGAACAATAATACAATAAAAATTAAATTTATATCTTAAGGTGATAATATTAAAAATTAATATACCCACTAATAATTAATGTGAAAAATTATGGTCGTATCACATAGTTTTAAACTAGATTAAACTGATTTACCCTTTACTAAGGTGATAAATTTTACTATTGTTAATATTCATACTGACCAAAAATAAAGGTTTATATTTATAAAATTTAAAACTACTAATTAAAAAATATGGAATCCATTTTTCAAGATTCAATTTCTATAATTGGTGTAAATTAATTTAAAAATAAGGGCACAAAACCCGATTAAAATCGCTTTTAGAATAATACAGTTTTTAAGCATAAAAATGGATTTATTCTTATCTCATGAAAAGTAAAAATATTAGATTAATATTAAAAAATTTAATTAATATATAATATATACATTTAATTAAAATAATTCACTAATAGTTATTAATTTACTTTATTAAGATAAAAATACATTGTGTGTATAAAATAATTTTTCATAAAAAATGCCTTTTTTACATATAAAAATTTTTTTATACCAAATTCAAACATAAAATTGATTAAAATGAAATTAATTTGATTATTTAAAATATAATAGAACTAATTTTACATTGAAACCATTTTATAACAAAATTTAACTATGGACATTCTTGAAATAAAAATATAGTTTTCAATAGAAATTAGTATTTTTTACTATTCATTGCAAAATCATACTCTTTAGAAAAATATTAGAAATTCATACTAAGATAATTTTGACATGATAAAATAAAAAATTATATCCTTTTTATCAAATATAATTTCTAAAAGTTTCATAAATTAATTATAATATTTTATCAAAAAAATCAATAAAAATCATTTTTGAAGAAAACATATTATTGAATAATAAAATGACTACTAAAAATTGAGTGATTATTTACTAATAATTTATCAATACATTTATACTGAATAATAACCTTAACATATATATATATATATATCGTAAATAAGTTAATCATATCCATACTCTCTAATTTAATGCATAGCTTATAGTGGTTATGTTTAAATAATAATATTTAGTGGTTCATTTAGGCTCAGTTGTAGAGACCCAAAGCTTGACATACATGGACATTAAATTACTTTTGCAGAATTCTTAATACATAATAAAAATAGATGCCCAAGGACCGTAACAGTTTAGTGTATTTGGAAACTCAGAACATAATCTTCTAATCATGGTGAAAGATCTTCAACATCTCCCATAAAGATATTCCCCTTTTGTTTCCTTACCTAAAACCGTTCCTTATATCCTGGGGAAAAGAAAACATATAAAGGGTGAGCTCAAATTCTCATTAAGTTTAAGAATTGATAAAATAACACAAAACCATATACATTTGAACTTAAAATCATGAACATAATGTTTAAACATCAAAATCTTGAGTTGTGGATTAAATCTTGACAGTATGTAAGGCATAGATCATAAAGGAACATCAATCATGATAAAATAGCATGGGAATAAAACATCTAATTGTGGAAAACCATTAAACACATGATATGATTTCAATTATATCCAATTCATTTCTTCCAAGACCATCATAGTGGAAAAAGTCCATTACTGAACCGGGTTTACTTGTCGTTCCAGCCCTATATTACTGAATGAGATTTACTTGTCGTTCCAGTCATGTTTATCTCATGAGATATAAATCTTTACCCAATGCATTGGAGGGAGATATAGGTCTCAACCATCTCATAATGAAATCATTCTTTTGTGTGCCACAAAATAAAAATAAATCATTCATCATAACCCAATGAATAAAATGGGTTTCATATACATCATCTCGTCATAACATAATCCATATAAAAAAATGGATATAATTTCATCATAAAAACAATAAAAACATGAAAATAATACGTACATTATACATGAAACATATCCATATTAAAGGATTTCATCTTATATGGAAAATACTTTTGATAAGACACTTGAAATGAATTCTTGAGGAAAATTTCCTTTCTTCTTCAAAATCATTTTCTTTTCTCAAAATGTAATGCAATTTTAAAAGAAAACAACTTTATTGAAAATAATCATGAAATATTTTAGAATAATATTCATCGAAATAAGGTGTTATGAAACCGTAAAAATCCATTCACACCGTATAAGTTAAAAAAACATTTTTCTTGTACTTTTACCAGAAAAGTCAAAAAGTACCTCATATGGTAAACAAAAGAAATATTCCTTCCATACTACATAGTAAAAGTAAAAAGGGGGTAAACATGACTTTAAACAAAAATGGAAGAACAGTAAACACTATATTAAAAATTTATTAAAAAACACGGACTTGGATGAAAAATATAACCCCAATAAATACTTACGTATAAGCAATATTGGATAAAAATGAGATTGAAAAATTATCCCTTACCTTTAGGTCTAATTTCTTCTATTCATGACCAAACATCCTGTATAATGATTTAAAAAATTGCATTGACTTATTCAAGAATCATAGTCATTTTTATGATATCATATGTGATTCACTTACGACTTTATATTACCCGTTCATTTGTCAATTCCATATTGAAGCAACATTTTGGGTAATAATCGTTTCATTTATCGTATGTGTTTGGACTTGTTGTTCTTGATATTATTACTTATATCATGATTTACTTACTTCCTAAATGTAAAACATGATTTATATATCATAAATATATTCATTGTATATATATAATAGATAGATAAATTAAATGAAATACATCGTTCATGGAGACGGTAGGCCGTACGTACGCATGAACGTTGTTTTCCTTTCCTTATTGACTTGAATGGAAGTAAGTAGATGACATATATATATATACATATAAATCCAATATCATTATTATGTCATATATCTCATTATTATTCATTATATAAACTTTATAATCATTCTTGAATGGTTAACATGGAGAATGAATCTCATCGCGTCGTGGAGATGGTAATCCGTACGTACGCACGAGGGATGATATCATTCCCATAATTATTGAATGGAGTTGGAGTGGATGATATAATATCTCATATTTATTATCATGTTATAATAATCATATGTAGTTATTATTTCCACCATTATACCCATCCAAGTAGGGGGTGGTGGAAAAACAGATTACACCACAGCGTGGAGACGGTATTTCGTACGTACGCACGCGTGGTGATTTTATTTTTCATAGGATGGGTAGAAGGTGAAATAGGTTTGTTTCATATTTATAAAAACATATCAGTATATTAGTTATACTGATGTTATTACTTTATAATGAAACAACTAAATAAGAGGAAGTAGAAGAATAAATAAACTTGAAAGAATCGGTAGAAGATACTACCTCTTCTTCGACGCACCTCCTTTGAACTTCCTCTTAAGGCAATAGAGTTGGTCTTTTGAGAAGACAAGAACCTCTATAATGTTACTAGAGAGGTTTAGAAGAGGAATTTTCAAGGTTTTTCTGAGCTTGAAGGCTCAAAACTGTGTGAGGAGGAGAGCAATGAGGTGCCCTTTTATAAGAGAAGAGAGGGGCACTTTTGGAAACCTCAGAAATATTAATTAATAATAAAATTAAAACCCACTTAAAAACCTCCAAAAATCACTCAATTATAATATGTGATGCGATAAGTTTTTTATATCATCAACCAATAAAATTTAGACTTGTTTTAAGTTTATTATAAACCTTTTCATTTTGATTTATCCTTATTTAATCTATTTAATTTGATTTGTGGTAATACTATTCTAATTTTTAAATTGTTACAAATACTTACTTATGTGTTGTGAATTTTCCATAATTAGATAAATTATTAAATTTTCGACCATATAATTTTCAATTTGTAATTTTTAAATATTTTTGTGATTTTCAAACAATTTAATAATATGTTATTTTTATAAAATATCAATAGTGTCAATTTTGACTCTATTCAATTAGTTGAATTTAAATAAAATACACACAGAAGACATATTCGAACCAGAATATTTAATAGATTACTAACATGTCATATTCATATAAAAAATTCATGTACTACATTAATTTTTTCATATAATATTTATTTTATTGTTTTTAAAACCATTTATTTGATATTTCTCTTAATAAAATAATTATTACAACATTTATGTATAATTATTTAATATACATATTTTTTCATAAAATAAAAAATAAAATACAATAATAAAGATAAATCTAATATCTTTCATAATAACGCTTTTACTTGAATTTATCATCTTAAAATCACAACATTTAAATTGTTATATTTATTAAATTATGAAGGTGACAACTTTGACATATTTTAAAATAAAATAATATAAGTGTCATAATCACTTTTATAAGGCTCAAAATGGTCCAAAATTCTACCATTGGATGATTATGGTTTACATATACACGAAAAATAAGTTTTGGTCTGGTGTATGGGCCTTTTATGGGTATTATTATTTGAATAAAAACTATTTTATTAATTTTTCACTAAATAAATAATTTCTGCATCATTAATGTATAAGCTATTAATGTAATTATATATTTTTTAAAAGTCACAAATACATTACCATGATGAAGAAAACATTTTTTCTTTCAAATGAGTATTTATAATTGAATTTATATTCTATATAACCTTATATTAAAAATACTTCAGTTATTAAATTTTGAGTGAGACATATTTCACTTTCTTTAAATAAAATAAATTAAAGGTCTTAATCACATCCAAGTGGGTTCCAATAGATTCCATTTCGACCCAATTATGTTTTAAGAAGAAATATAATCATACAATTATATTAAAATAAGTGTTAGGGTAATTTTATGATATTATTTTTACCATTAATTACCTGATTTACCTTTAACTGTGGTAAATAAAATTTACCGTAGTTACTATTCATAATGCCTAAAAATAAAAAGTAGCCAATTAAAATAATTTGGACCTACTGATTCCAAATATGGAATCCATTTTTTTAAATTCAAAACATGGAATTTGCAGTATTTAATTTAAAATTAATTTCGCTGTTGAGAAAATGGGTTTTAAAAGTTAAAACATTGCAAAAGATTGAAATGTTTTTACCTATAAATTCAAGGTAAAATTTATGATAATGACTTAAATTATATTAAATGGAATAAATATATTCCATTTATACTTTAAAACCATTAAATATTATAATTTAACCATATATATTATCTTCATGAAAAAAGTTTTTTTTGATTAAATTTTAGTGTATTTTTACTATTCATCAAAATATGAATATTAACAGAAAAATATAAAAAAAATATTCAAAGTAAATTTTTATATACTTATTTCAATTAATAATTTTATTTTGTAAAATTGAACTCATAAATGTGTCAAAAACTAGATTTAAAGTGGGTACGCCATCAAAAGGTGGCAAAAATGCATTTTTTGAAAAATACTTATTTTACCTGAAAATTTTATTTTGTTCTCATACCATGTTATAGAATATGTGTAATATGAATGAGAATATAATAAAATTCAAAATTTGGTTAATACTATTTATAACGGCTAGTTCATAATATATCATTGTTTAGTGAAACTCGGTATTGCATATAACACACGCTAATGAGGAAGGTCGCTCTTGCGTGCAACACACGCCAAGAATAGTGTTTTCGTATACTACAAGCTAATATGGTGTGGCGTATAGTGCAAGATAATAATGGTGTAGGGTAAAACACAAGACATCAATAAAATTAAAAAGAATCTTTCTCATAAAATTTCAGGGTGTTACATTCTACCCCCCTTAAAATGAATGTCACCCTCAAAATTCGTCGGGGTTATAAATGGTTTACTAATTAAAATTTTCTTTCATAGAAACACACATCGTAAAAAGTAATACTAAAACTTAATTTTAAAAACTAAAGTATGAAATGTAACGGTTACCCAAATTAAGTCATCATTGGGTTTCCACATAGAAGAACATAGGTGAAAATATCGATATGGAAGAGAAATCTAACCATCAAGTTCTGATGGAAAGTGGTAGAGAACATGGCTATGAAAAATACAAGAATCAAAAAGCCATAAATTTGTGATGATCTAAGGTATCATCTGACTCATCAGATATAATGGTACTAGGACAACGTTTTTGGTTTTCAAGATCATTTCCCCAAAGTTAATGAATTTTTTCATAAGGATAGATACTTACTTGATTTTAGTGTAATATCGTCGTTGGTCATTCTATGAAAAATTTCCACTTCAACTCTTATTTAAGGAAATTAAGTTGAATTTGTCCTTCTTGAAATGTTAGCAGATCATTCGATGAAATGATAGGTTATTCCATTTATCTCAAACAAAATGTTAGCAAAAGTTATTAAATATATATAAGTCCATCTATGGTGAGATTAACCGTATATGATTCCAAAAATGGACTTATACTTCATCCATCATACTTCTTAGTAAAATAAAACTAATTTCTACTAACCAGGGACTTCCTATAGGCTAGTGCTAGGTGATAAGGCATGTCGCACTTCGGTTGTGGGTTTGATTCCCACAGCCTTGTCCGACGCGACGGGTTGTCGCCCTTCCTGCAGGTTTTCCTTTTTCTAAAACTACACCATTATAACATTCCAGAAATAATATCTAAAAAAATTCTAGCCTTAAATAATACTATATGATGTCCAACTTAATCCATTCTAACCTTTAGGCTTATCCAAAATACTTCTGTTGAAACTCACAGTATAAAGAAAATGATTACTAGAAAGGTCATATAACAATCATGTGAATCCCATCATTTATCCCCTATATATCATAACATATATCTTGTTGGTCATATTAGAAACATGTGAATACCTTAATCATGTATTATTGAAACATGAATTACCATAGAACCTTAGTGAAAACACGAATGCAGTAAAGATTTATCTCTTTAAACATATCAAAATCCCAAAAAATATAAATACTCAAATCGTGATATCACTTTGTCCTTATATCAGTCATGAGATCATTAATAATATCCAACATATTATTTTCTCCTTATCCCTTAATTATGCACATATCATCTTCTTTCCAAAAATATTTCAATCACTTTTCATGGTTACCAGTATCATACAATTATTGAAAACCAATACATAGATATTCCAATATTCTATAATACTATAAATGAGAATCCAAAACAATATTTTGGAATCCTGTTACATATACACTTATTCATTCCACCACTTCGTTGTCATACTCAACATCGCCAATAGTGATCACATGTGACTTCCCTTTGTCCTTTGTCTTAAGATATTGTTGATGTTTATCACCATTAACCCTTGGATTAGGGCATTGATTACCATAATGGAACATTTCCCTGCACTTGTAGCATTGAAGTGTTAGTGGTGCATTCTCTGTAGTCTTTTCTCTATTCACATCATTAGATAATTTTTTCTCATTACTTCGGCACTCAGCTGCTCTATGACCTTCTTTTCCACACTTAAAACATTTTCTAGTCCCTTAAGACAATCTCCATCATCCTTCATTCAACACTTTGAGCATAACAAAACATTTGTCTTCTTTTCAACATAGTTTTGAGATTTTTCCTTGAACTCCATCTTTCGTTTCTTATCAAAACCATGAGATGGATATGTAACACCAACTTCTACTTCTACCTTTATAGCACAACACACAATCTCTTCATAGCTACTAAAGTCTCTTATATCTAATTCCATTCAAAGACTATGTTTTAATCCACTAAAGAATCGATCAACTTTACTTTCAGGTTGGATGATAAATCCAGATGCATACCTTGAAAGCCTTGTAAAATTCACCTCGTATATACCAACAAATTCATCATCCTTTTGATTAAGCTCAAAGAACTCCTTTTTTATCTTTATTCGAAGAATATGAGGGAATTACTTATTGAAAAACAAGTTCTTGAACTCGTCTCATTTCATGGATTCAATTTCATATTGGGGCCTTGTATTCTAAATTAGAGTCCACCACTAGTCTGCTTCACCTTCTAAACAGTAAACAGCCAAAATGAATTTTTCATGTTCTGAACAGAAAATTATGGAAAAAATCTTTTCAATGGTACTGATCCATTGTTCAGTAACAAGTGGATCAGAATACCCACTGAAAGAAGGTGGAGGTTTCCTCATGAAGGACTCAATAGAATATTGTTCCCTTCTCTGCTCATTTGGAAGTCCAGAATGATTCATACCTTGTGTAAGTATAGCAATAATATTTTTCACTCCATTTCCCATAACATTTGGTTGTCCATAAGGACAATAATTACATTACCCAGTGCATTGATCGTTAACACGGTTCCTTCGGGTTCTATCCATTATCTAAAACTAAAAAATAATAGTGTGAGAAGTAAAACTCATACTAGGAAAATAACATAATCAAGGGGAGTACTTTCAATCTCTAACATCTTAGGTTTAATCCTAGGTTATTCATGATTGTTATCATAATTATAGGATTGTAAGCTATACTTATACTTAACCTTAGGGACATCCCTAGACATACCTTAGAAATATCTCTAGGTATCTCACTAAAGTTTTTGCATCCTAGTTTCCAAAGGTTAACTAAACCTTTCCTCTGATACCAAATATGGAGAACCAAAACTTAACATACATTAACGTTACATTACTTTTGTATAATACTTAATACATAACAAAAACAAACACCCAAGGACCGTAATATTTTAGGGTCTTTGGAAACTTGGAACATAATCTTCTAATCATGGTGAAAGATCTTCAACATATCCCATAAAGATATTCCCATTTTTTCCTTACCTAAAATAATTCCTTATATCCTGGGGAAAAGAAAACATATAAAGGGTGAGCTCAAATGCTCAGTTAGGTTTATCATGGGGAAAATAACACAAAACCATATACATTTGAACTTAAAAACATGAACATAATGTTTAAACATCAAAATCTTGAGTTGTGAATTAAATCTTGATAGTACGTAAGGAATAGATCATAAAGGAACGTCAAACGTGATAAAATAGAATGGGAATAAAACATGTAATTTTAGAAAACCATTAATCACATGATATTATTTCCATTTTATCCAAGTCATTTCTACCAAGACCATCATAGTGGACAAAGTTCATTACTGAACTGGGTTTACTTGCCATTCCAGCCCTGTATTACTGAACTGAATTTACTTGCCATTCCATCCATGTTTATCTAATGAGATATAAATCTTTACCCAATTAATTGGAGGGAGATATAGGTCCCACCCATATCATAATGAAATAATTCTTTTGTGTGCCACAAAAATAAACATAAATCATTCATTATAACCCAATGAATAAAATGGGTTTCATATACATCATCCCATCATAACATAATCCATATAAAACAATGGATATAATTTCATCATAAAAAAATAAAACTATGTAAATAATAGGGACATTATACAAGAAACATATCCATATTAAAGGATGTCATCTTATATAGAAAATACTCTTAATAAGACACTTGAAATGAATTCTTGAGGAAAATATCCTTTCTTCTTCCAAATCATTTTCTTTTCTCAAAATGTCATGCAATTTTAAAAGAAAAGAATTTTGTTGAAAATAATCATGAAAACTTGTAGAATAAGCTTCATGGAAATAAGTTGTTATAAAACCGTAAAAATCCATTCATTCCATATAAGTTAAAAAAACATTCTTCTTGTAATTTTACCAGAAAAGTCAAAAAGTACCTCGTATGGTAAACAAAAGAAAGATTCCTTTCATACTACATAGTAAAAGTCAAAACGAGGTAAACATGACTTTAAACATACATGGAATAATAGTAAACTCTTTATGAAAACATTATTATAAAACACAGACATGGATGATAAATATAACCCAAGTAAATACTTACGTATAAGCAATCTCGGATAAAAATGAGATTGCAAAATTATCCCTTACCTTAGGTTCAATTTATTCTATTCGTGTACAAACCTTTTCCATAATGATTTAAATAATTTCATTGACTTATCCAAGAATAATATTAATTTTTATGATATTATATTTGATTCACTTATGACTTTATATTACCCGTTCATTTGTCAATTTCACGTTGAAGCAACAGTTTTGGTAATAATCGTTTCATTTATCGTACGTGTTTGGACTTGTTGTTCTTGATATTATTACTTATATCATGATTTACTTATAAATTTTAAAACATGATTTATATATCATATATATATTCAGTGTGTATATATATATATATATAATAGATAGATAAATGAAATGAAATACATCATTTATGGAGACGGTAGGCCGTACGTATGCAAGAACGTTGTTTTCCTTACCTTATTGACTTGAATGGAAGTAAGTAGATGACATATAAATATACACATAAATCTAGTAGAATTATTATGTCACATATCTTAGTATTATTCATTATATAAACTTTATAATCATTCTTGAATGGTTAACATGGAGAATTAATCTCATCACGTCATGGAGATGGTAATTCGTACATACGCACGAGCGATTATATCATTCCCCTAATTATTGAATGGAATTGAAGTGGACGATATAATATCTCATAATTAGTATCATGTTATAATAATAACATATAGATATTATTTCCACCATTACACCCATACAAATAAGGTAGTGGTGGAAAATCAGATTACACCACAACGTAGAGACAGTATTACGTACGTACGCACGCGCGGTGATTTCATTTTTCATAGGATAGGTAGAAGTTGAAATAGGGTTGTTTTATATTTATAATAAAATATCAGTATATTATTTATACTAATGTTATTACTTTATAATTAAACAACTAAAGAAGAGGAAGTAAAAGAATAAATAAACTTGAAAGAATCTGTAGAAGAGATTACCTCTTCTTCGATGCACCTCCTTTGAACTTCCTCTTAAGACACTAGATTGGGTCTTTTGAGAATACCAGAACCTCTATAATGTAACTATAGAGGTTGAGAAGAGTAATTGGTAGGCTTTGGCAGATCTTGAAGGCTCAAAACTATGTGAGTAGGAGAGCGATGAGGTGCTCTTTTATAAGAGAAGAGAGGGGCACTTTTGGAAAACTCAAAAATATTAAATAATAATAAAATCAAACCCCACCTAAAAACCTCCAAAAAATCACTCAATTCAAAGATGAGATGAGATAGGGTTGTAATCTCATCAACCAATAAAATTTAAAATTGTTTTAAGTTTATTTTAAACCTTAACATTTTAATTTATCATTATTTAATCTATTTAATTTGATTTGTGGTAATACTATTCTAATTTTTAAATTATTAAAAATAATTACTTATGTGTTGTGAATTTTACATAATTAAATGAATTATTAAATTTTAGACCATATAATTTTCAATTTTTAATTTTTAAATATTTTTTTTATTTTCAAACAATTTAATAATATGTTATTTTTATAAAATATAAATAGTGTCAATTTTGAAACTATTTAATTATTTGAATTTAAATAAAATACGCACAGAATATATATTGGAAACAAAATATTTAATAGATTCCTAACATTTCATATTAATCTGAAAAATTCATGGACCACATTAATTTGTTCATATAATATTTATTTCAATGTTTTTAAAACCATTTATTTGATATTTGTCTTAATAAAATAATTATTACAACATTTATGTATAATTATTTAGTATACTTATTTTTTGCATAAAAATAAAATATAAATTAATATTATAAATATAAACCTAATATCTTTTATAATAATACTTTTACTCGAATTTATCATCTTAAAATCACAACATTTAAATTGTTATATTTATTAAATTATGAAGGTGACACTTTGACATCTTTTAAAATAATATAATATAAGTGTCATTATCACTTTTATAAGGCTCCAAATGGTCTAAAATTCGACCATTGGATGATTATGGTTTAGATATACATGACCAATAAGTTTTGGTCAGGTGTTTGAGCCTTTTATGGGTATTATTATTTGAATAAAAACTATATTATTGATTTTTCACTAAATAAATAATTTCTGTATCATTAATGTATAAGATATTAATGTAATTATATATTTCTTAAAAATAAAAAATAAATTACCTTGTTGAAGAAAAAACAATTATCTTTAAAATTAGTATTTATAATTGAATTTATATTCTGTATAACCTTATATTAAAAATACTTCAATTATTAAAGTTTGAGTGAGACATATTTCACTTTATTTAAATAAAATAAATTAAATGTCTTAATCACATCCAAGTGGGTTCCAATAGATTCCATTTCTACAAAAGTATGTTTTAAAGATAAATATAATAATCCAATTATATTAAAACAAGTTTTAGGGTAATTTTATAATATTATTTTTAACCTTAATTACCTTATTTACCTTTAACTGTGGTAAATAAAATTAACCGTAGTTACTATTCATAATGCCTAAAAATAAAAAGTAGTCTATTAACATAATTTGGACCTACTGATTCCAAATATAGAATCCATTTTTTCAAATACAAAATATAGTAGTTACATTATTTAATTTAAAATTAATCTGGCTGTTGAGAAAACTGGTTTTAAAAGTTAAAAAATTGCAAAAGATTGAAATTTTTTTACCTATGAATTCAATGTAAAATTAATGATAATGACTTAAAATATATTAAATGGTAAAAATATATTCTATTTATACTTTAAAACAATTAAATATTATAATTTATCCATATATATTATCTTGATGAAAAAAGTTGTTTTTAATTAAAATTTAGCGTATTTTTACTATTCATCAAAATATGAAAGTTAATGGAAAAATATTTAAAAAAATATCCAAAGTAAATTTTTATATGCTTTTTGCAATTAATAAGTTTATTTTTGTCAAATAGAACTCATAAATGTGTCAAAAACTAGATTTAAAGTGGGTGTGCCATCAAAAGGCGGCAAAACTGCATTTTTTCAAAAATAATTATTTTACCCGAAAAATTTATTTTGTTCTCATACCATATTCTAGAATACATGTAAGACGAATGATAATGTTATAAAATTCAAAATGTGTTTAATACTATTCATAATAGCTAGTTCATAATATATCGTTGTTTAGTGAAACTCGGTATTACGTACAACACACACTATTGAGAAAGGTCGCTCTTGTGTGCAACACACGCCAAGAATAGTGTTTTTGTATACTAAAAGCTAATATGGTTTTTCATATAGCGCAAGATAATCATGGTGTAGGGTACAACACAAGACATCAATAAAATTAAAAACAATCTTTCTCATAAAATTTCGAGGTGTTACATTCTACCCGCCTTAAAATGAATTTCGCCATCAAAATTCATCGAGGTTATTAATGGTTTACTACTTGAAAGTTTCCTTCATAGAAACACACATCGTAAAAAGGAATACTAAAACTTAATTATAAAAACTAAAGTATGAAACTTAAAGGTTACCCAAATTAACTCATCACTGGGTTTCCACATAGAAGAACATAGGTGAAAATATGGATATGGAAGATAAATCTAACCAACAAGTTCTGATGGAGAGTGGTAGAGAACATGGCTATGAAAAATCTAAGAATCACAAAGCCATAAATTTGTGATGATCTAAGGTACCATCTGATTCATCGGATATGAGGGTACTAGGACAACGTTTTTTGTTTTCAAGATCATTTCCCTAAAGTTGTTAAATTTTTGCATAAGGATAAATAATTACTTGATTTCAGTGTAATATAATCATTGGTCATTCTATGAACAATTTCCACTTAAATTCTTATTTAAAGAAATGAAGTTGAATTTGTCCTTCTTGAAATGTTAGCAGATCATGCGATAGAATGATAGGTTATTCCATCTGTATCTAACAAAAAGTTAGCAAAAGTTATTAAATATACATAAGTCCATATATGGTGAGATTAACCGTATATGATTCCAAAAATGGACTTATAATTCATCTATCATACTGCATAATAAAATAAAACTAATTTCAACTAACCAAGGACTTGTTTTAGTCTAGTGGTAGGCGATAAAGGCATGTCGCACTTCGGTTGTGGGTTTGATTCCCACTGTCTTGTCTGACGCGATGGGTTATCGCCCTTCCAGTAGGATGTCCTTTTTCTAAAACTACACCATTATAAAATTACAGAAATAATATCTAAAAAAGTTATAGCCTTAAACAATACTATATGATGTCCAACTTAATCAATTCCAACCTTTAGAGTTATCCAAAATACTTATGTCCAAACTCACAATATAAAGAAAATGATTACTAGAAAGGTCATATAACAAGCATGTGAAAACCATCATTTATCCCCTATATATCATAACATATATCTTTTTGGTCACATTTGAGACATGTGAATACCTTAATCATGTATTTTTGAAACATGAATTACCATATAACCTTAGTGAAAACACGAATGGTGTCAAAAGTTATCTCTTTCCACATATCAAAATCCCAAAAAATCTATATACTCAAATCATGATATCACTTTGTCCTTATATCAGTCATGAGCTCATTAATAATATCCAACATATTATTTTCTACTTATCCCTTCATTATGCGCATATCATCTGATTTCCATAAATATTTCAATCACTTTTCATGGTTACTAGTACCATACAATTATTGAAAACCAATACATAGATATTCCAATATTCCATAATACTATAAATGAGATTCCAAAACACTATTTTGGAATCCTGTTACATATACACTTAATCATTCCACCACTTCGTTGTCATATTCAACATTTCCAATAGTGATGTCATGTGACTTCCCTTTGTCCTTTGTCTTAAGAGGTTGTTGATGTCGATCACCATTAACCCTCGGATTAGGGAATTGATTAGCATAATGCCCCATTTCCTAGCACTTGTAGCATTGAGGTGTTGGTGGTGCGTTCTCTGTAGTATTTTCTCTATTCACATCATTAGCTAACTTTTTCTCATTACTTCGGAACTCATCTACTCTATGACCTTCTTTTCCACACTTAAAACAGTTTCTAGTCCCTTTAAGACAATATCTACCATGCTTCTTTCCACACTTTGAGCATAACGAAACATTTGTCTTCTTTTCACCATAGTTTTGAGATTTTTCCTTGAACTCCATATTTTATTTCTTGTCAAAACCATGATATGGATATCTAACACCAACTTCTGGTTCTAACTTGATAGCACAATGCACAATCTCTTCATAGATACTAAAGTATCTTATAGCTAATGCCCTTCAAAGACTTGGTTTTAAGCCACTGAAGAATCGATCAACTTTGCTTTCAGGTTGGATGATAAAGACAGATGCATACCATGAAATCCTTGTAAAATTCACTTCGTATATACAAAAAGATTCATCATTCTTTTGCTTAAGCTCAAGGTACTCCTTTACTATCTTTGTTCGAAGCATACTAGGGAATTACTTATTGAAAAACAAGTTCTTAAACTCATCCCAATTCATGGATTCAATTTCATATTGGGGCCTTGTATTATTAATTAGAGTCTACCACTGGTCTGTTTCACCTTCTAAATGGTAAACAGCCAAAATTACTTTTTCATGTTCTGAACAGTGAAGTGTGGAAAAAATATTTTCAATGGTACTGATCCATTGTTCAGCAACAAGTGGATCAGAATACCCACTGAAATAAGGTGAATATTGCCTCATGAAGGACTCAATAAAATATTGTTCCCTTCTCTGCTCATTTGGATGTCCAGAATGATTCATAGCTTGTGTAAGTATAGCAATAAGATCTTTTACTCAATTTCCCATAACATTTCGTTGTTCATAAGGACAATCATTTCATTACCCAGTGCATTGATCATTAACACGGTTCCTTCCGGTTCTATCCATTATCTAAAACCTAGAAAGAATAGTGTGAGGAAAAATTCATACTAGTAAAATAAGATAATCAAGGGGAGTACTTTCAATCTCTAACATCTTAGGTTTAATCCTATGTTATTCATGATCATTATCATAATTCTAGGACTGTAACATATACTTATATTTAAACTTAGGTACATCCCTAGACATACCTTAGAAATATCTCTAGGGATCTCACTAAAGTTTTCACATCCTAGTTTCCAAAGGTTAACTAAACCTTTCCTCTGATACCAAATATAGAGACCCAAAGCTTGACATACATAGACATTACATTACTTTTGTAGAATACATAACACATAATAAAAAAAGACACCCAATCACCATAATAGTTTAGTGTCTTTGGAAACTCGGAACATAATCTTCTAATCATGGTGAAAGATCTTCAACATCTCCCATAAAGATATTCCCCTTTTGTTTCCTTACCTAAAACCATTCCTTATATCCTGAGGAAAAGAAAACATATAAAGGGTGATCTCAAATGCTCAATAAGGGTAAGCATGGAGAAAATAACACAAAACCATAGACATTTGAACTTAAAAACATGAACATAATGTTTAAACATCAAAATATTGAGTTGTGAATTAAATCTTGACAGTATGTAAGGAATAGATCATAAAGGAACATAAATAATGATAAAATATCATGGTAATAAAACATTTAATTGTGGAAAACCATTAATCACATGATATGATTTCAATTGTAGCTAAGGTTTTGCTTCCAAGACCATCATAGTGGAAAAATTCCATTACTGAACCATCTTTACTTGTCTTTCCAGCCCTGTATTACTTAACTGAATTTACTTGTCATTCTAGCCATGTTTATCTCATGAGATATAAATCTTTCCCCAATGAATTGGAGGGAGATATATGTCCCACCCATCTCATAATTAAATCATTCTTTCGTGTGCCACAAAATAAACATAAATCATTCATCATAACCCAATGATTAAATGGGATTCATATACATCATCTTGTCATAACATAATCCATATAAAACAATGGATATAATTTAATCATAAAAAAAAAACGATGTAAATAATAGGGACATTATACCTGAAACATATCCATATTAAAGGATGTCATCATAGATGGAAAATAATTTTGATAAGACACTTGAAATGAATTCTTGAGGAAAATATCCTTTCTTCTTCAAAATCATTTTCTTTTCTCAAAATGTCATTAAATTTTAAAATAAAAGAATTTTGTTGAAAATAACCATGAAATCTTGTAGAATAAGATTCATGGAAATAAGTTTTTATGAAACCGTAAAAATCCAATCATGGTGTATAAGTTAAAAAAACATTTAAAAGTCAAAAAGGGGTAAACATGACTTTAAACATACATGGATGAATATTAAACACTTTATGAAAACATTCTTATAAAACATAGACATGGATGATAAATATAACCCTAGTAAATACTTAGCTATAAGCATTCTCGGATAAAAATTAGATTGAAAAATTATCCCTTACTTTATGTCCAATTTCTTCCGTTCATGTAAAAAACTCCTATATAATGATTTAAATAATGTCATTCACTTATTCAAGAATCATATTCATTTTTATGATATCATATGTGATTCACTTATGACTTTATATTACCCATTCATTTGTCAATTTCATGTTGAAACAACATTTTGGGTAATAATCGTTTCATTTATCGTACGTGTTTGGACTTGTTGTTCTTGATATTATTACTTATATCATGATTTAATTACTTCCAGAATGTAAAAAATGATTTATATATCATATATATATATATATATATAATATATAGATAAATGAAATTAAATACATCGTTCATGGAGACGGTGGGTCGTATGTTTGCAAGAACACTGTTTTCCTTTCCTTATTGACTTGAATGGAAGTAAGTAGATGACATATATATATACACATAAATCCAGTAGCATTATTATGTCATATATCTCAGTATTATTCATTATATAAACTTTATAATCATTCTTGAATGGTAAACAGGGATATTGAATCTCATCGCGCCGTGGAGACGGTAATCCGTACGTACGCACGAGCAATGATATCATTACCATAATTATTGAATGGAATTGGAGTGGACAATATAATTTCTCATAGTTAGTATCATGTTATAATAATCATATAAAGTTATTGTTTCTACCATTATACCCATCCAAGTAAGGTGGTGGTGGAAAAACAGATTACCCCACAGCCTGGAGACAGTATTCTGTACATAGGCACGCACGGTGATTTTGTTTTTCGTAGGATGGGTAGAAGGTGAAATAGGGTTGTTTCATATTTATAATAACATATTATTATATTAGTTATACTTATGTTATTAATTTATAATGAAACAACTAAATAATATGAAGTATAAGTATAAATAAACTTGAAAGAATCGGTAGAAGAGATTACCTCTTATTCGACGCACCTCCTTAGAACTTCCTCTTAAGGCACTAGAGTTGGTCTTTTGAGAAGAACAGCACCTCTATAATGTAAATAGAGAGGTTTAGAATAGGAATTTCTAAGTTTTGTCCGAGATTGAAGTCTCAAAACTGTGTGAGGAGGAGAGCGATGAGGTTCCCTTTTATAATAGAAGAGAGGGGCACTTTTGGAAACCTCAAAAATATTAATTAATAATAAAATCAAACCCCACATAAAACCTCCAAAAAATCACTCAATTAGAAGATTAGATGAGATAGGTTTTTAATCTCATCAACCAATAAAATTTATACTTGTTTTAAGTTTATTTTAAACCTTATCATTTTGATTTATCATTATTTAATCTATTTAATTTGATTTGTGGTAATACTATTCTAATTCTTAAATTGTTATAAATACTTACTTATGTGTTGTGAATTTTCCATAATTAGATAAATTATTACATTTTCGACCATATAATTTTCAATTTGTAATTTTTAAATATTTTTGTGATTTTAAAACAATTTAATAATATGTTATTTTTATAAAATATCAATAGTGTCAATTTTGACACTATTCAATTATTTGAATTTAAATAAAATACACACAGAAGATATATTCAAACCAAAATATTTAATAGATTCCTAAAATTTAATATTCATATAAAAAATTCATGGATCACATCAATTTATTCATATAATATATATTTTAATTTTTTTTAAACCATTTATTTGATATTTCTCTTAATAAAATAATTACTACAACATTTATGTATAATTATTTAATATACTTATTTTTTGCATAAAAATAAAAAATTAAATACTATGATATAGATAAATCTAATATATTTCATAAGAATACTTTTACTCGAATTTATCATCTTAAAATCATAACATTAAACTTGTTATATTTAATAAATTATGAAGGTGACAACTTTGGCATATTTTAAAATAAAATAATATAAGTGTCATAGTCACTTTTATAAGGCTCCAAATGGTCCAAAATTCGACCATTGTATGATTATGGTTTAGATATACATGACCAATAAGTTTTTTTCAGGTGTTTGGGCCTTTTATGGGTATTATTATTTGAATAAAAACTATATTATTGATTTTTCACTAAATAAATAATTCATGCATCATTAATGTATAAGCTATTAAGGTAATTATATATTTCTTAAAAATCACAAATCAATTACCATGATGAAGAAAAAAATTTATCTTTCAAATGAGTATTTATAATTGAATTTATATTCTGTATAACCTTATATTAAAAATACTTCAATTATTAAATTTTGAGTGAGACATATTTCACTTTCTTTAAATAAAATAAATTAAAGGTCTTAATCACATCCAAGTGGGTTCCAATAGATTTCATTTCTACCCAAGTATGTTTTAAGGATAAATATAATCATCCAATTGTATTAAAACTAGTGTTAGGGTAATTTTATAATATTATTTTTACCCTTAATTACCTGATTTACCTTTAACTGTGGTAAATAAAATTTACCATAGCTACTATTCATAATGCCTAAAAATAAAAATTAGACTATTAAAATAATTTGACCTAATTATTCCAAAAATGGAATCCATTTTTTCAAATTTAAAACACAAAATTTGCAGTATTTAATTTAAAATTAATCCCGCTGTTGATAAAACGGGTTTTAAAAGTAAAAACATTGCAAAATATTGAAATGTTTTTACCTATGAATTCAATGTAAAATTAATGATAATGACTTAAATTATATTAAATGGTAAAAATATATTCTATTTATACTTTAAAACCATTCAATATTATAATTTAACCATATAAATTATCTTGGTTAAAAGAGTTGTTTTTAATTAAAATTTAGTGTATTTTTAATATTCATCAAAAAATGAAAGTTAACAGAAAAATATTAAAATAAATATGTAAATTTTTATATACTTAATGCAATAAATAAGTTTATTTTGTCAAATTTAACTCATAAATGTGTCAAAAACTATATTTAAAGTGGGTGTGCCATCAAAAGGTGGAAAAACTACATTTTTGGAAAAATACTTATTTTACCCGAAAAATTTATTTTGTTCTCAAACAATGTTCTAGAATATGTGTAAGATGAATGATAATTTTATAAAATTCAAAATGTGGTTAATACTATTCATAACGGCTAGTTCATAATATATCATTGTTTAGTGAAACTCGGTATTGCGTACAACACACGCTATTGAGGAAGGTCGCTCTTGCGTTCAACACATGACAAGAATAGTGTTTTCATATACTACAATCTAATATGGTGTTGTGCATAGTTCAAGCTAATCATGGTGTAGGGTACAACAAAAGACATCAATAAATTTAAAAAGAATCTTTCTCATAAAATTTTGGGGTGTTACATTCTACCCCCCTTAAAATGAATTTCGCTCTTGAAATTCGTCGAGGTTATAAATGGTTTACTACTTGAAAGTTTCTTTCATAGAAACCCACATTATAAAAAGGAATACTAAAAATTAATTTTAAAAACTAAATTATGAAACGTAACGGTTACCCAAATTAACTCATCACTGGGTTTCCACATAGAAGAACATAGGTGAAAATATGGATATGGAAGAGAAATATAACCATCTAGTTCTGATGGAGAGTGGTAGAGAACATGGCTATGAAAAAGCCAAGAATCCCAAATCCATAAATTTTTGATGATCTAAGGTACCATCTGATTCATCAGATATGAGGGTACTAGGACAACATTTTTGGTTTTCAATATCATTTCCCAAAAGTTGGTGAATTTTTGCATAAGGATAAATACTTACTTGATTCTAGTGTAATATCATTATTGGTCATTCTATGAACAATTTCCTCTTCAACTATTATTTAAATAAATGAAGTTGAATTTTTCCTTCTTGAAATGTTAGCAGATCATGCGATAGAATGATAGGTTATTCCATTTATCTCAAACAAAAAGTTAACAAAAGTTATTAAATATACATAAGTCCATCTATGGTGAGATTAACCGTATATGATTCCAAAAATGGACTTATACTTCATCTATCATACCACTTAATAAAATAAAACTAATTTCTACTAACCAGGGACTTCCTGTAGGCCAGTGGTAGGCGTTAAAGTCTTGTCGCACTTCGGTTGTGGGTTTGATTCCCACAGCCTTGTCCGACGCGACGGGTTGTCGCCCTTCCTACAGGTTGTCCTTTTTCTAAAACTACACCATTATAACATTCCAGAAATAATATCTAAAAAAGTTCTTTACTTAAACAATACTATATGATGTCCAACTTAATCCATTCCAACCTTTAGGCTTATCCAAAATAATTCTATCCAAACTCACAATATAAACAAAATGATTACTACAAAGGTTATATAACAAGCATGTGAATACCAACATTTATCCCCTATATATCATAACATATATCTTTTTGGTCACATTAGAAACATGTGAATACCTTAATAATGTATTATTGAAACATTAATTTCTATAGAACCTTAGTGAAAACACAAATGTTGTCAAAAGTTATCTCTTTCTACATATCAAAATCCCAAAAAATCTATATACTCAAATCCAGATATCACTTTGTCCTTATATCAGTCATGAGATCATTAATAATATCCAACATATTATTTTCTCCTTATCCCTTCATTATGTGCATATCATCTGCTTTCCAAAAATATTTCAATCACTTTTCATGGTTACCGGTACCATACAATTATTGAAAACCAATACATAGATATTCCAATATTCCATAATACTATAAATGAGATTCCAAAACACTATTTTGGAATCCCGTTACATATACACTTAATCATTCCACCACTTTGTTGTCATATTCAACATCTCCAATAGTGATCGCATGTGAATTCCCTTTGTCCTTTTTTTAAGAGGTTGTTTATGTCGATCACCATTAACCCTTGGATTAGGGCATTGATTAGCATAATTCCCCATTTCCTTGCACTTGTAGCATTGAAGTGTTGGTGGTGCGTTCTCTGTAGTCTTTTCTCTATTCACATCATTAGCTAAATTTTTCCAATTACTTCGGTACTCAACTTCTCTATGGCCTTCTTTTCCACACTTAAAACATTTTCTAGTCCCTTTAAGACAATCTCCACCATACTTCTTTCCACACTTTGAGCATAACGAAACATTTGTCTTTTTTTCACCATAGTTTTGATATTTTTCCTTGAACTCCATCTTTTTTTTCTTGTCGAAACCATGAGATGGATATGTAACACCAACTTCCAGTTCTACCTTGATAGCACAATGCACAATCGCTTCATTGCTACTAAAGTCTCTTATAGCTAATTCCCTTAGAATACTTGGTTTTAAGCCGTTGAATAATCGATCAACTTTACTTTCAGGTTGGATGATAAAGTCGGATTCATACCTTAAAAGCCATGTAAAATTTTCCTCATATATACCAACAGATTCATCATCCTTTTTATTAAGCTCAAAGAACTCCTTTTCCATCTTTGTTCTAAGAATACTAGGGAAGTAATTATTGAAAAAAAAGTTCTTGAACTCGTCCCATTTCATGGATTCAATTTCATATTAGGGCCATGTATTCTTAATTAGATTCCACCACTAGTCTGCTTCACCTTTTAAATAGTAAACATACAAAATGAGTTTTTCATGTTCTAAATAGCGAAGTATGGAAAAAATATTTTCAATGGTACCGATCCATTGTTCAGTAACAAGTGGATCAGAAGATCCACTGAAAGAAGGTGGACATTGCCTCATGAATGACTCAATAGAATATCGTTCCCTTCTTTGCTCATTTGGAAGTCCAGAATGATTCATGGCTTTTGTAAGTATAAAAATAAGGTTTTGCACTCCATTTCCAATAACATTTGGTTATTCAGAAGGACAATCATTGCATTTCCTAGTCCATTGATCATTAACACGGTTCCTTTGGGTTCTATCCATTATTTAAAACCCAAAAAGAATTGTGTGAGAGGCAAAAATCATACTAGGAAAATAGCATAATCAATGGGAGTACTTTCAATCTCTAACATCTTAGGTTTAATCCTAGGTTATTCATGATCGTTATCATAATTCTAGGATTATAACCTATACTTATACTTAACCTTAGGGACATCCCTAGACATACCTTAGAAATATCTCTAGGGATCTCACTAATGTTTTTTCATCCTAGTTTCCAAAGGTTAACTAAACCTTTTATCTGATACCAACTGTAGAGACCCAAAGCTTGACATACATGGACGTTACATTACTTTTACAGAATAATTAATACATAACAAAAACAGACACCCAAGGACCGTAATAGTTTAGTGTCTTTGGAAACTCGAAACATAATCTTCTAATCATAGTGAAAGATCTTCAACATATCCCATAAAGATATTCCTCTTTTGTTTCCTGACCTAAAACCGTTCCTTATATCCTGGGGAAAAGAAAACATATAAAGGGTGAGCCTAAATGCTCAGTAAGGGTAAGCATGGAGAAAATAACATGAAACCATATACATTTGAACTTAAAAACATGAACATAATGTTTAAACATCAAAATATTGAGTTGTGAATTAAATCTTGATAGTACGTAAGGAATAGATCATAAAGGAACATAAATCATGATAAAATAGCATGGGAATAAAATATGTAATTGGGGAAAACCATTAAGCACGTGATATGATTTCCATTGTAGCTAAGGCATTGCTTCCAAGACCATCATAGTGAAAAAATTCCATTACTGAATCGGGTTTACTTGTTGTTCCGGCCCTGTATTACTGAACCGGATTTACTTGTCATTCCATCCATGTTTATCTCATGAGATATAAATCTTTACCCAATGAATTGTAGGGAGATATAGGTCCCACCCATCTCATAATTAAATCATTCTTTTGTGTGCCCCAAAATAAACATAAATCATTCATCATAACCCAATGAATAAAATGGGTTTCATATACATCATCCCATCATAACATAATCCATATAAAACAATGGATATAATTTCATCATAAAAAAAATAAAACCATGTAAATAATAGGGACATTACACATGAAACATATTCATATTAAATGATGTCATCTTAGATGGAAAATACTTTTGATAAGACACTTGAAATGAATTCTTGAGGAAAATATCCTTTCTTCTTCAAAATCATTTTCTTTTCTCAAAATGTCATGAAATTTTAAAAGAAAAGAATTTTGTTGAAAATAATCATGAAATATTGTAGAATAAGCTTCATGGAAATAAGGTTTTATGAAACCGTAAAAATCCATTCATGCCGTATAATTTAAAAAAAAACATTCTTCTTGTACTTTTGTTGGAAAAGTCAAAAAGTACCTCATATGGTAAACAAAAGAAAGATTCCTTCCATACTACATAGTAAAAGTAAAAAAGGGTTAAACATAACGTTAAACATACATGGAAGAATAGTAAAAACTTTATTAAAACATTATTATAAAACACGGATATGGATGATAAATATAACCCCAGTAAATACTTGCGTATAAGCAATTTCGGATAAAAATGAGATTGTAAAATTATCCCTTACCTTAGGTCCAATTTCTTATGTTCGTGTCCAAACCTCCTGTATAATGATTTAAATAATTTCATTGACTTATTCAAGAATAATATTAATTTTTATGATATCATATGTGATTCACTTATGACTTTATATTACCCATTCATTTGTCAATTCTATATTGAAGTAACATTTTGGGTAATAATCGTTTCATTTATCATACGTGTTTGGACTTGTTGTTCTTGATATTATTACTTATATCATGACTTAATTACTTCTAGAATGTAAAAAATTATTTATATATCATATATATATTCGTTGTATATATATATATAATATATAGATAAATGAAATGAAATACATCGTTCATAGAGATGGTAGGTCATACGTACGCATGAATGTTGTTTTCCATTCCTTATTGACTTGAATGGAAGTAAGTAGATGACATATATATATATATAAATAAATAAAGTAGAATTATTTGTCATATATCTCAGTATTATTGATTATATAAACTTTATAATCAGTCTTGAATGGTTAACATGGAGAATGAATCTCATTGCGTCGTGGAGACGGTAATCCGTACATACACACGAGCGATGATATCATTCCCATGATTATTGAATGTAATTGGATTGGATGATATAATATCTCAAAATTAGTATCATATTATAATAATCATATATAGTTATTATTTCCACCATTATACCCATCCAAGTATGGTGGTGGTGGAAAAATAGATCACACCACAGCGTGGAGATGGTATTCCGTACATACGCACGCGCGATGATTTCATTTTTTATAGGATGGGTAGAAGGTGAAATAGGGTTGTTTCATATTTATAATAAAATATAAGTATATTATTTATACTTACGTTATTCATTTATAATGAAAAAACTAACTAAGAGGAATTATAAGAATAAATAAACTTGAAAGAATCGGTAGAAGAGATTACCTCTTCTTCGACACACCTCCTTTGAACTTCCTCTTAAGGCAATAGAGTTGGTCTTTTGAGATGACCAGAACCTCTATAATGTAACTATAGAGGTTTAGAAGAGGAATTGGTAGGGTTTGGCCGAGATTGAAGGCTCAAAATTGTGTGAGGAGGAGAGCGATGAGGTTCCCTTTTATAAGAGAAGAGAGGGGCACTTTTGGAAACCTCAAAAATATTAATTAATAATAAAATCAAACCCAACTTAAAAATCTAAAAAAAATCACTCAATTATAATATGAGATTGTGTAGGGTTGTAATATCATCAACTAATAAAATTTAGACTTGTTTTAAGTTTATTTTAAACCTTATCATTTTGATTTATCCTTTTTTAATCTATTTAATTTGACTTGTGGTAATACTATTCTAATTTTTAAATTGTTATAAATACTTATTTATGTGTTGTTAATTTTGAATAATTAGATAAATTATTACATTTTATACCATATAATTTTCAATTTGTAATTTTTGAATATTTTTTTGATTTTCAAACAATTTAATAATATGTTATTTTTATAAAATATCAATAGTGTCAATTTTGACACTATTCAATTATTTGAATTTAAATAAAATAAATACAGAAGATATATTAAAAAATATATTTAATAGATTCCTAACATATCATATTCATCTAAAAAATTCATGGATAACATTAATTTGTTCATATAATATTTATTTTAATATTTTTAAAACTATTTATTTGATATTTCTCTTAATAAAATAATTATTACAACATTTATGTATAATTATTTAATATAATTATTTGTTGCATAAAAATAAAAAATAAAATACTATGATAAAGATAAATATAATATCTTTCATAATAATTCTTTTAATCGAATTTATCATCTTAAAATCACAACATTTAAATTGTTATGTTTATTAAATTATGAAGGTGACAACTTTGACATCTTTTAAAATAATATAATATAAGTGTCATAATAACTTTTATAAGGCTCCAAATGGTCCACAATTATACTATTGGATGATTATGGTTTATATATACATGACCAATAAGTTTTGGTCAGGTTTTTGGGCTTTTATGGGTATTATTATTTGAATAAAAACTATGTTATTGATTTTTCACTAAATAAATAATTTCTCCATCATTAATGTATAAGATATTAAAGTAATTATATATTTATTAAAAATCACAAATAAATTACCATGGTGAATAAAAACATTTTATATTTTAAATTAGTATTTATAATTGAATTTATATTTTGTATAACCTTATATTAAAAATACTTCAATTATTAAAGTTTGAGTGAGACATATTTCACTTTCTTTAAATAAAATAAATTAAAGGTATTAATCACATACAAGTGGGTTAAAATAGATTCCATTTCGACCCAAGTATGTTTTAAGGATAAATATAATCATAAAATTATATTAAAACAAGTTTTATGGTAATTTTATAATATTATTTTTACCCTTAATTACTTGATTTACCTTTAACTGTGGTAAATAAAATTTACTGTAGTTACTATTCATAAAGGCTAAAAGTAAAATGTAGCCTATTAAAATAATTTGGACCTAATGATTCCAAATATGGAATCCATTTTTCCAAATTCAAAACACAGAATTTACAGTATTTAATTTAAAATTAATCCTATTGTTGAGAAAATAGGTTTTAAAAGTTAAAACATTGCAAAAGATTAAAATGTTTTTACCTATGAATTAAATGTAAAATTAATGATAATGACTTAAATTATATTAAATGGTAAAAATATATTCTATTTATACTTTAAAACCATTCAATATTATAATTTAACCATATAAATTATCTTGATGAAAAAAGATGTTTTTAATTAAAATTTAGCGTATTTTTACTATTCATCAAAATATGAAAGTTAGCAGAAAAATCTTAAAAGAATATCCAAAGTAAATTTTTATATAATTATTGCAATAAATAAGTTTATTTTGTCAAATTGAACTCATAAATATTTCAAAAACTATATTTAAAGTGTGTGCGCCATCAAAAGGCAGCAAAACTACATTTTTTGAAAAATACTTATTTTACCTGAAAAGTTTATTTTATTCTCATACCATGTTTAAGAATATGTGTAAGATGGATGATAATGTTATAAAATTCAAAATTTGGTTAATAATATTCATAACCTCTAGTTCATAATATATCGTTGTTTAGTGAAACTCGGTATTGCGTACAACACACGCTATTGAGGAAGGTCGCTCTTGCGTGCAACACACGCCAAGAATAGTGTTTTCGTATACTAAAAGATAATACGGTGTTGCGTATAGTGCAAGATAATCATGGTGTAGGGTACAACACAAGACATCAATAAAATTAAAAAGAATCTTTCTCTTAAAATTTTGGGGTGTTACATTAGTGTTGTGTGTAACGCAAGCCATCGAATAAATTAAATTTAATTGAAAAATTATTTCATAAAATATCAGGGTGTTATAACTTTTTTTACATATCAATATATATATATATATATTATTTTCATACCTTGTGTGTATTTTTTTATTTATTTTTTACAAAATGAATATTTTTGAGCCTAATGGTATTGATATGAATCAAAAATGGATGGATGTCAATCACATGAAAATTGATTGTGAGGATGGGGTTAAATATTTCATCATGTTTTTAATAGAGCATGGATAAAAACCTTCTCAAATCCTTTTTTTTTTGTTTACATTACTATTTTTCAAGACAAAATCATCCAGAACTTTTAGAAAAACATTTGATTTTTCATGGAATAGATCAAAGCTATAAATGTTGGACTAAACATGAGAAAAACTGAATGTACATTCTAACTAGGGTTATATTGTGATTTATGGATCATTTTATATGAATACTAGTGTAAATTATGATGAATATCACAAGTAAGAAATGAAAATTTTCAATCAAATATGGCCTTCATGATTATCCAAAGTTGTTTTAGAAGTTAAAGAGATGTGCAAAGAGACCATTGTATATCAGCTGTAAAAAATATATAATATTGTCAGCTCCAATAAAGATATATAATTTAAAATCTGGAAGCAGTTGGAGTGACACCAACTTTACAGAACTACTTGGTCTCCAAAATGATGTGATACAAGAAGAAAATGATCTTCCTTTTTGAATATATTATGCTAAATGAATTCTATGTTCAATGGGTATGATCTATGAAAAAATACATGCATGTTCAAATGATTGTATATTATTTCAAAAGGATCATGAATCACTCAAAAAATACCCAAAGTGTGGCGTATCTTAATACAATAAATTTGAATCAAGTCCTTCAAAAGTTGAATATTACTTTCCTATCATTACATGGCTAAGATGGTTATATGGATGTTAAGAAACTGCTAGGAAAATTAACAAGGCACACATATGCAATAATTGAAGATGGGAAACAATGTCACCCAACAAACTCTCCTTAGTGGAAGAAAATTGATTATGAGTATCTTGAATTTGAAAAGGAGCTGAGAAACCTTCTTATTTCATTATATATAGATGGAATGAATCCTTTTGGTGTAAAAAGTAGTGCTCATAGTATATGGTCAGTTATGTAGGTAAATTATAACTCGTCACCATGGTTATGTATAAAGCACAAATACATTATGTTCTATTTTATTATATTTGGATCAAAACAAGCTGGTAATGATATTGATGTCTATTTGGATCCATTGATCAAATATTTGAAAATTATGTGGGGTATAGGTGTTACATTGTATGATTCTCATAAAAGTGAAGAGTTCACATTGAGATCCATGTTGTATGGGATGATAAATGAATTTCCTGCTTATGAAAAAATTTCAGGCTGTAGCATTAAAGGAATTTTGGGGTTTTACATTTGTGAAAAGGTACACGATCAATTAGGTTGAAACGTTCCTTGAATACTATCTTGTTAGGAGATCACAAATTTTTTCCCTAAAGACATAAATATCTATCTGAAATGACATAACTCGATGGAAATATAGAATAGGGTAAAATACTATCTTTACTAATGGGTGATCAATAGTTCAAGAAAGTAAAATATATTGAAACCATTTTCAGTAAACCTTTTTCAAAAACCCTTATGAAATCAGGTTTGAAAAGGAGGTAATTTTTTGAATTACTATACTAGAATTTTTTGTATGTCAGGTATTTTCTTGAAGTCATGCATGTAGGAAAAAAATGTATTTGATGGTGTTATTAGAACATTACCAAATACACTAGATAAGAAAAAATATGGAATTAAGGTTGAATTGGAAATGATTGACATAGGGATAAGGGAAGAGTTGGAACTAGTGAATGGTGAAAGATGAACTTTTCTTCCTCCAGTATCTTACACTCTATCCAGAAAATAAGTTTTTCAATTTTTCAGCTTTGTTAATGGTGTTAAAGTTCTATAGGGGTATTCATAAAATATCAATAATGTCGTGTCAATGACTAATTTAGATTTAAAGGGTCTAAAATCACATGACTATCATATTTTGATGTAATATTTAATTCTTACAAATTTAATTTAAATTATACATAAAATTTATGACATACACTAACCATAAATTGATTCGTTTTCAAATCCATATATAGTAAATTTTTAGATGCAACAAAGTTTCCAATCATGAATAAGAAAATTGCAGTCATATTATATGAATTGTATATTTTATTTTCACTATTGTTCTTTGATATAATGGTCCACCTAATATTTCACTTAGTCAGAGAGATCTACCATATGATCTTGTACATTATAGATGGATTCACTCCATTGAATGGTATATGAATATTTTTAAAGGGTATATCAAGAATCAAAGTTGTTCAGAAGGTTGTATTGTGTAGTGATATATTATTAAAGAAGTAGTTGATTTTTTTACCAATTACCTATCAGATGTTGATATCATTGGTCTCCCAAAATCTTTTCATAGCATATGCCTTTTGGTAAAAGGGGTTTTTGGAATATATGTTGTTATAATTACCATTATATACCAAGAGAAATCTCACCTTTAAATTTTACATAATAGTGCAGTGGTTATATGTTGAAGCCCACAAATTAATTCTTATGAATTTTAATCTATAAAGGTTTGAAATATGGATATAAAATAAAAATAATCAATAGTTTATAGGATGGTTTTGAGATCATATTTATACGGATTTATCTATAAATATAAATTCAATTATCGAATGACTTCGATGGCTAGCCATAGGAACAAGTGTAAATGTATTATCTTACAATGGTTTTGTAATTAATGGTTATATGTTCTATAAGAAGGAATGATCTAAACATGGTATAGTGTATAATAATAGAGTTATGATTATAAAAGAAGAAATTAATGTATTTGATTCTATGCGTATAAATCCAATTTAGGAAAATATGTCATATTTCAGCATCATCGAACAAATATATGATTTGGATTATACAACATTTCAAGTTTTGATATTTTATTGAAAATGTGTTGAGAATAGGAGTGTCATTAAAGTTGATAAATTTGGATTCATGAAGGTGAATTTCAATACGAAAGGCTATAAGGATGATTTATTCATAAAGGCATCACCGGTGGTGTAAGAATTTTATGTTCTAGATGCTACAAATAGAAATTTCTCAATTATCTTATTGGAGGGTAACAAAACTACAGGGTCACATGAAAATTAAATTAAAGATAACCCTTTCATTGAGAGATCACAATCATTTCACAATGGTCCCACTATAGATGGTGTCTTATACATTATAGGGGACCATAGAGAGGGGATTTGGATACTCAAAAGAGGAGCTAAATCTGTTCAACCTTTAAAGAAAGAAAAAGATTTTAATGAATAGGTTAAAAAAATTAATATAAAATGTTTTCCTTATGATATTATATTTTCTCTACTACATTTATGTAATATAATTTAAATGTTTAATTAATCATGCAAATAATGACTTATCTACACACTGATATTACCAATTCCAAGGAATAACACACTATCAATGCTAGAACTGGGTAATTAATAGGGGATCAATAAAATTTGGATGAAAAAAACAGAGAATTGTAGAATCCCTATGTTAACTAAAGTTATTAATGAAAGGAGAAAGGGTATAAAATTTGAGGTGGGATGGAATCAACATAGCCAACCTTTTTACCCTAAAAGGTCAATGTTCATTAGTTACATTGGGGTTACAAATCGAATTCATGTGTCAATTGAAATAGATTTATGGAATAATTTTGTATTTTTATTGAGTACAATCATTTGGAAAGATATTAGGGAAATGTTAGGATATAATTTCTCTATTTTACTAAAAATTATATAATGAAATGTTGGATTAATTTTCATTATCCCTTGTAGAGTTTATTTATTTTAGATGATTACCATAAGAAATTTGTATTAATGGGCATTGGAAAAGCTCATAGAGCCTTTCAGATACTTCTAAAAAATAATTATCTCAGTGGTGATGAGGGGATATTAAACCTCCACCCTCTAGCTATGTAAGCACACATTATAAACCAAGAAACATAGAAATATTTCACTATTCATTGTGATGAGGAATCATTTCAGGAGAATTTCAATTGATAATATTTTATTTTAAATTATTTATTTTATCCACTTTGACTTAAAAAATTTAATTTATGAAATAGTAAAGGAATTTTGAAAGTACACAGCATGTATCAAAACCAATGTACCCCTACTGTAAGGAAAGGATGCGGTAAGCTTCACTTTAAAAGAAAATGGTATGTATTTTAAATCTATATTAAAATTTTTATATGATATGAAATAACATATATTCCTTTATTTATATATATATTAATGAATTGGAATCTAAAACCACTCCCATCCCACATCATCTGCTAAGGAAGGAGGCTTATATAAATAAAAAAAAGCAAAAATAGTAGATGATAACACACAACAAGTATGGGAATCATGTGTAAGTATGATATAATATAAATTTATTATAATTTATAAAATTATTAGATAAAAATATCTATTTATGTATATAGGTTTTTTATACATTTTTAACATAATAATCATTATTGGTTGTACCCAAAGAACAACTACTTTCAATAGCTTTGAAGCGGCCAGAACAATATGGCCACGTTAGAGGTGTAGGTTTTGGAGTGTGTTCCTGAGAATATTTTAGGAAAAAAAGGTCATTAATAGATACATAATAGATAATGAAATATATACAAGCACAAATAGATTCTTCAAAATATATTATTATCTTGTCGGGTTTGGTGCACCAGTATATGCAAAAGGTTCAAAGAGAACCAATAGTAGAACAATGATCAATACTGGAAGAGCCACACCCCCACTATATTTGAGGCTAGCCATTCACTTCAACAGCCTATATTACCCCAAGGTAATAAATTATTTCATAACACTTTCTACTAAATTTGAATAAAACAACTACAGATAAATTTATATTACGAAAATTCTATAGGTTGAAAATATATATGATTTATATTTATCAGCACTAATGCATTGCCTTATTGGGAGGGGTATAGTGTACAATATCCAAGGATACATGATACAAAATAAAATACTCCTAAAATATCATGTGAGGGTGTGGATTGAATTATCTCACAAGTTGAGTGTTGAGTTTCATGTTCCTCTTGATTATATATATACCAAAATGGTTGATAATTATATTATAACTTTCATAGAATGGTTATTTAATCTTATAAAGATACATGGAGATAATTAAAATTCCATTTATAGTTTTTTTCAAATTAAAAACTTTTAATATTTGATGAGAAAATGTTTAAAATGAGGTATGGTATTATATATGGACAAAATGAAAGGGAAATATAAGGTCAGATCAAAAAAATATAGTGGATCAACTAAGAAATCAAAAGAACCTTCTAATAGTACCTTCACCCCACTAGTTCTGCAACCATATATATTAATATTAAAAGTTTATGTGGATACAACATTCAAAGATACAAATGTGTCCTATATTGAATATGAAGCAGAAATATTTGGAGATTCCATTATAGACATGATCATTCTTAAGAGTATGAATGAAATTATCAAGTTTAAATGGTTGGGAGTCCTAGTTGTGAATCCATACATGAAGTACATTTTCATAATATATTTTTCTAAAAAAATTATCTATTATATTCATTACAATTAATAACTATTAAAATTTTCTACAGGCATATATATTATTACTATATAAAAGGAAACCCCTAAGAATAAAGATTTATACTCATTAATCCTACTATAACTTTTATGCCTAAAGTTAATTTGGAAATAGAAGAAATTGAAAAAAAAATATGAACTAAGTTTAACGTTTGAAAAGAAAATAACAGATGAAAAACCATTCTTGATTCCTAAAATACAGGGGTAAAACTCTAAAATCTAATCATATTAAATATATTTTTCTTTTTTATCATTACTTGTTTGTTTTTATTTTTTTAGGAAGCAATGGATCCTCATCACACTCAATTTGGATACCCCAAATATTAATTTTTGGATCCAAATCATGGATTCCCAACAAATTAACCACACATGATTTCCATTGTGAAATTTTAATGCACTAAAATCAACATTTTATAGATAAACATAAAATTATATGTTTTATTTTATGTTTTAAGAATAATTTTCTTATGATAGGGAAATCAATAAATATCATCTAAGTAATGCTATGAGGTTAGTGACTGAACACAAGAAACTTATATATTTCTAAAAATAGAGACAGATTAAGGTATATATAGTAATATTTAACTATCAAATATATATTTTAAATAAATTTTATTATTTTTCTCAATGAATATACAGTATCTAAAAATAATAATGAAAATTATTTTGCATGTTACATCTATAAATTTATTAAATATATTATATACCATCAACAAACTAGAATCCTAGAATATATATTTTCAAAAAGTAATTACAATTTCATTTAAAATGTTTTTTAATTATTTTATTTTTCTATGTTTTCTCAGTACTACTAGGATTTTTGATAATCTACATACTCAAAATAATAAGAATATTTGAATAAAGATGAGTGAGAAGAATGTGTGAAATCAGAATGTTTTTCGACATCAAGTTGAGGTGATTACCTGTGATGTTTTTATTTTTTTTATTTCTTATAGATCATGATGAGTTTATTTCATATCAATATGACACAAGACATGGTCAGTATAACTAAAAGTGTGTGTTTTCACATCAAAAAAGTGGTATTTTACTATAAAACACACATCTGATGGACAAGACTAAGTAAATAGGCTCTGATTGTCTTGATACTTTATAAAAATGATCCATAATTCATTTATAATATGGAAGAATTTAGTACATGTCAATCTGACACAAAATATGGTCGGTATTACTCAAAGTGATTGTTTTCAATATAAAAGTTACATTTTAGTATAAAAAATGATTCACATAGCTAAAAATAAGAAAATGTGATCGAATTATATTAATACTTTAAGAAAAAAAAAATTCATTTTTTATGTGTAATAATTGATGTTACATCAATGTGATACATAGTGTGTCTGGTATGACTCAATGTGCATTTTTCACATTAAAAATGACATTTTATTCTAAAATACACATCACATACCTAAAAATTTGTGAAAAAGCTCATGTTATATTAATAATTTATTATAATTATCAATAATTCATTTTTTTCATGTAGGAATTAACCTCCTGTCAATCTGACACATGATGTGGCTAATATGATTCAAAGTGAATGATTTCAATATAAATGTCGTTTTAGTCTAAAATGAAATTCACATAGCCAAAACCAAGAAAAAAAGATCAGATTATCTTAATACTTTAAAAAAATATTCATAATTATTTTTTGACATGTAGGAGTCAACCTAACATCAATCTGACAAACAATGTAGTTGATATGTCTTAAAGTGCATGTTTTCAATATAATAGTGTCATTTTAGTCTAAAATATGATTCAGATAGCCAAAACAAAGAAAAAATGCTCTAATTATCTTAATACATTAGTACCATGATCCATAATTCATTTTTCATGTGTGGGAATCTACCACACATAAATTTGATACATGACCTATCTATATAACTCAAAGTGTAGGTTTTCAATATAATAGTGTCATTTTAGTCTAAAACATGATTTAGTTATCCAAAACTAATAAAATGATCTCATATTTTCTTGATAATTTATTAAAATTATCTATAATTCATTTTTTATGTGTAGTAATCAACTGAACCCCAATATGATACATTACATGGCTGGTATAACTCAAACTGCTTATTTTCAATATAAAAGTTTCATTTTGGTCTAAAACGTGATTCACATAGCCAAAAATGAGTAAACAATATTGGATTATCTTAATAATTTGGTAAAATGATTCATAATTCATTTTTTGATATCTAGAAATCGACCACACGTCAATATAACACATGATGTGGTCATTATGAATTGAAGAACATTTTTTCAATATAAAAGTGTTATTTTAGTCTAAAACACGATTCACATAGAAAAAACTAGGAACAGGAGCTTGGATCATCTTGATAATTTATAAAAAAATCCAGAATTCATTTTTTATGTGTGGTAATTTATCTCAATCTAACACATGATGTGGCTGGTATGACTCAAAGTGTATGTTTTCACATTAAAAAAAGTGTTGTTTTAAACTAAAACACACATCACATATCCAAAACTAAGAAAACGAGCTTAAATTATCTTGATACTTTAGGAAAATGATTCTCAATTTATTTTTGATGTGTAGGAATCAACCTAACATCAATATGACATAAAATGTGTCCAGTATGACTCAAATTTCTTATTTTCAATATAAGTGTCATTTTAGTCTAAAACACAATTAACATAGCCAAAACTACAAAAAACAAGCTTATATTATCTTGATAATTTAGGAAAAAATCCATAATTAATTTGTGACATGTAGGAATTGACCTCACATAAATTTAAAACATGATGTGTCTGATATGAATCAAAGTTCATGTTTTCAATATAATATTGTCATTTTTGGATTAAAAAGCAATTTAGATAGCCAAAATTGATAAAATTAGCTTGTGTTATATTTATACTTTACAAAAAAGATCCATAATTAATTTTTGATGTGTAGGAATCAACTTTACATCAATTTTACACACAACATGGATGGTATGACTCAAAGTTAATTTTTTCAATATAATAGTGTCATTTGAGTCAAAAATAAGATTCACATAGCTAAAAACAAGCAAACAATCTCAAACTATCTTGATACCTTGGAAAAATAATCCATAATTCATTTTTGACATGTATGAATTGACATTATGTCAATCCAACACATGTAATGACCCCAACTCCAGTAACCCAAAATCGGTGTCTACTTTATTATATTTACATAAGATACAAGGAATCACATCCTGAAGGACTGAATAGTTCAGTGGTATTGGTAAAGTATATACATACATGATTCCCGTACTATATAGGAATATAAAAATTATAATATAATTTTTTTTCTAGAATATCATTATTCCCTCTAGAATATCCTTGCATATCATTCTTAGCACACATCCTTGATTCCTAAGAATGGAAACAAAATAAGGGTGAACTCAAATGATCAATAAGGGTTAAGTAAAGTGGCATCCATTATGATTAAATGAAGAATAATTAATATGGAATAATCAATATTAAAAGTTAAATATCTAAACACACATTCCATTTAATTAATTACATGACTATCATTATTAGATAAGGAATGATCAATATGGAAATGTAAATAATTGAACACACATTCCATTTAAATAACTTGAATATTATGAATAGATAAAGAATGGTCAATATAGTAAGGTAAATAACTGAACACACATTCCATTTAAATAAATTTACTATCATGAATAGATAAGGAATAGTTAATATGGAAATTTAAATAATTGAATACACATGCCATTTTAATAACATGAATTTCATGAATAAATAAGGCATAATAAATATGGTAAGGTAAATAATTGAAAACACATTCCATATAATCAATAACTGATAATGAAATTCATCTATAAATGATATCATTTTAAAATTTTCATGGATAATATTAACTGAATTCTTAATAAATGAAATGATTAATTTTTGGACGTTATTATTTCTAGCTTTATGATACATCTACTATCAAGACCATTCACGATATAGTTTAAAACTATGTCTAAAGAAAACTCATTTAATTCTAGCTTACTTATTTTCCTCATGAGACTAATAATTTAATGAGGTGATATGTAATTCCAAACCCCACCCATTACTGCATGTCCAAATCATTCTTAACATATTTAATAGTCAATTTAATTCACGAACAATGTGTCTAATCATCAAATATTTGTATCGAGTAAAGAATACGAATTTATTAATATTTCTCCAGATAAAAAAATAAATTTCAATATAGATCACCATATATAGAAATGATATAATGTTTAATCAATAAAAATATACATGATAAATAATATTGATATTTAGGATAAATTTAGTTTCTATTGATCATAAGAAAGTAAATATTTCAAGATAAAGTTAGTGACTACAAAAATGAATCAAGAAAGTGAATGTCAAAAATTTCCTAGGCCAAAATGATCAAAAATCATCCATATAAATAATAAGGATGTTGTAATTACAAAAAAAAATCCTCAATAGAGTATAATTAAAATAAAGGATTTTTGTTTTTTATGAATAGAAATTCCATAAAAATATATTTAAAAACATTCTTGAGGAAAATATCATTTTCACTTTAAAAATATTTTTAAAAAAAATTAAAAGCTAAAAAATATTTTGAGAATAATTTTTTTTAAATAAACTTTGAAAATTATAAAGGGATATTTAAAACATTAAGTGATCATGATGGATTGAAATTACATATATGTTGTACATGTTAAAACAATGATTTCTTTCACATTTTCAATAAAATCCAAATGAGGCTTGTTTATAAAGTGATGTGAAGATTACTTTCAAAAAAAATTAAAAATTAAAACATGGTTAAAAAAATTAATAAATCATTTGGAAAATGTTAAAAACATTTTTGAAAACATATTTAGAAAATATAGTTTTGGAAGAAAAGGATTTTTGACCAAAGAGAAATAATGTATAATTTTATTAAAAAAAATTCTCAATAATTTTAAGTACTAAAAAGTGGTAAATGGAATTATTTATTGAAAAAATAATTAATAACCATAGTGGAATAAAATTAAAATTATTTATTATCCAATTATCAAATAATTTCCTTTAATGGAAATCCAAGCATAAACAGTCCTGATTAAAATGAGATTGTCTAATAAACCCTTACAATGATCATAATGTTGAATTGACAATTAACTAATGAATTGATGATGTGTATCAAATTTAAATGAACATAAAACAAGTGGAAATAAAACATAATTTAGTAAAAATTCATTACACAATAAATCTTATAATATCAAAGACAATGAAGAAGTAATATAACCTAATGAAAAGAAATTGAGTTATGAAATTCTTTACAACTTGGTAACTTTTAAGTCAAATCCTCTTGGTTGAAATAGTTAAAATTTAAACTTGAAATAACATTAATTATTAATTAATCATTATATTACATTTAAAAGGTACAGTATATACACTATATAAAAGAAACTAGGTGCATAACATTACAATATTCCTCAATGAAGGGAAATTGAGATGAAGTCCCTTACCTCATTCTTATTTTTGGTTGGACATGATTTAACATATTGTATAATGGTCTTAATAATGTTATTAATATATAATAGAAACATATACATACTTATAAGATTGTATATGATCCCATTATAACATTTTATCACCTATTTTTTAATAATATTTCATTATTTTTATTGTTTTGAGTGTTAATTGGATTTTTTTCTCATGCATGTTTTCTCATATGTGTTTTATCATGAAAGTTATAATTCTTGTTTATATTATATAGTTACATGATACCCATAATTATATTAATTTTATAAATATAATTTTTTTATTATATTCATTTTTAGAATCATTATTTAAATTTGAACATGGAGAATGGATCACATCATTTGTGGAGATGGTAGACCATACATATGTACGAGCGACATTATCATTTCCTTAATGGGTGAAAGGGTAAGGAATTTTGTGATATATTAATTTTATATAATCAATATAAATTCATGTATATCACATATATTCATTAAATTTATCCTTATTATCTTCCATGTAAAGTGTAAGTGAAAAATGAATCACATCGCTTCACGAGGTGGCAGTCCATCATACACACAAGCGACATTATCATAATTTAAACAACATGAAAATTAAGAAGTTATATGTGATATTATAATTCCATAAGTATAATAATATCATAAATATCTTATAAATGAGTTAAATACATCATTATATCTTTCCTTAAATGTGGTTATGGAAAATGAGTTACATCGGTTTGTGAGGTGGTAGTCCTCTATAAACACAATCAATGGTTTTATTTCTCATTTGATAGAAGAGGATATGGATATAGGTCATGAAATTAATATAATAAAATTTAAGTATATTTAATATACTTATGTTATTATATAATCATGGATTTATAATATTTTAAGGATGTGGAATAATAAATAAAATAAAAATGTTTATTTAAGAATGTTACATATTCTTCGGACAACTTCTTTATGTTTGCACCAAAATCCTTCCAAGGTTGGATTTATGATCAAAAAAATAGATTTATAATGTTTTTAGTGGTTTAAGTAAGTTATTTTTTCAGGTATTAGATGAAACAAATGTATTTTTAAGTATGGATAGGGTAGGATAAGGGGTGGCCTTTTATAAGTGAGGGATCGGACACACATAGAATTTTTGAAAAGATTCAATTATACCCACGTTTTTATCTTTCCAAAAGCCTAAAAAATATGTCATTGTCAAATCTTAGAGGTTATAAGGTATAAATATTTCCATGAAATGGGTTTTGGACAAATTTGAGTTCATTTTTTAACCATTATATTCTTAGTTTAACCCCTTGGTAAACCCGTTTTTACCTTAACCGCAATAATTAATTTTTACTATTTTAATTATTTATTATGGTAAAAAATTAATTTAAAATTATTAGATAATATAAATTATGTTGATTCCAAATATCAAATCCATTTTTTTAAGTTAAATTCATAGAAGTGGAAGAATCTAATTTACAATTATCCCTACAAACGCGACGAAAAAACGGGTTTCCAAAGAGAAAATTCTCATAAGTATAGAAGGTTATAATATAAAAGTTTAATAATAAATTGATTAAAATTAACTAAATTGGTTATTTTTTAATATAATTGAACTAATTTTACTTTAAAACCAATTTAAAATATAATTTAACCTCCTAAATTATTTACATGAAAATGTAGTTTCTAATAAAAATCAGTATTTTTTACTATTCATTGAAAAATGAATATTTTTAGAAAACCCAAAAAAAAATCACACTGATATAATTTTGATATGATTATTTCAAAAATAAAGTTCATTTTATAAAAATAATTTTCTAAATGTTGTGAAAATTAATTTTAAATTATATTTTCAAAGCACAACTAGACTATTTTGTAGAAAAATACAATTTTTCAAAAAACATTTATTTTTCTTTTAAATGATTATTATTTTATTTATAATCAAAAAATAATCATAATTTTTATAATTTAGGTAGTACTATTTATACCCTCTAATTTAACATCAAGGTTATAATAGTATACTATATTATAGTTCATTTAGGCTCGAGGTTGTGTGTTCCGCAAGCTATCAAAGAAATTAAATTTAAAGAAATATATGTTGTGGGTTGTGTAATCTCAATATTGAATTTCAAATACACTATCAAATACAATATTATTATTTTAAATTCTCATGGTGTTACATTATCCTCACCTTTAATAAATTGTGTCCTCTCAATTTAAACTTGATCTCCTTAATCAAGGGTTTGACATTTCGAAATACCATTTTTGAAAAAACCGCATCTTAAAAGGGTTAATAAGACTTCCTCTTGATAAGAGAGAAAAGTAAATATAAAGTTCATATAGAATAACACATAAATTGGTTTCCGTATAGAAGAAAATAGGTGGTAGGTGATGATATGGACATGTAAGAAAAGTGTAAATAATTATAGATACTGAAGATATCATTGATCATAAGAAAGTAAATGATCAATGGAAAGTTAAGGACCTAAAAAACATAAATTTATGAATATTTAAAATTCCATTTGATTCATAGGATATTAATATAATAGGATAACATTTTGGTTTCAATATACTTTTCCTAAAGTTGAGTAATTATTTTACTATCGAAAAATATAAGGAAATGTACTTGAAATTTTTCTATTTCAAGCATAATTTCATCCTCTAGTTATGCCTTGATCAATTTCTACTTCATATATTACTCTAAGAAATGAATATCTATAATGAATATTTATGCTTGAAGAACTAAAATTAAATTTTAATGGATCATAAAATCCGTATAAGAGTGACAATTCTTTTTGTCTATTTCTAAATATTTTCCTAAACTAATATGGTTAACATAAGTTATCTAATATAATACATTAATCTCTAAACCTCAATAGTAACAACACTGGTTCGTCATTAATATTTATTCATAAAATCATTTAAGTAAAAATAATGTCATATTAACCAGAACATCACATAGGCTAGTGGTTGGTGTTAAACCCTTATTTCCCTTTGGTTATGGGTTCAAGCCCCACAGCCTTACCGAATGTGGTGGGATATCACCCAATTTGTGGTTTGTCCTTTTTCACTAAAACATATACTAAACCAATGGGTTGTATTTCTATAAATATCTCCCAAAATATCCTTAATCTTAGTATAATCCCATCACATAAAACCTAAAAAGGGGTGTTTAAGACTTTGATATTATGATCAATATTAAACTCATAAACCAATGTTGGTATTCATATTCCTTAAGTTAATTAAGACATATATGCTTATAATATTTAACATCATCCTTAGACATTTCATGAAAAATAACATTAGTAAGAATACTTTTACAATATAATTATGGAATCCCAATACATAAATACCTCAACTGTTTTATTTAAACATAGTTCCCTTACTTGGTCTAGGGGTTAACCTTTAGAAGAGTTCAGTGACTTGGATAATTCCTAGGTTCCCCACATTTTAGATAATTAGGTATAAATGGATCCCTATGATAAAATTTATTTCCTTCCATCGTACTCTTCATTTTTCCTCGTAATTTTATTTCTTTAATCCCTTTTTTTCCACACATAAAAAATTTTCCCATTCCTTTAATACACTTTCCTAGGTGTCTATTTCCAAATTTATTACATGAAGGAAATCGATCCTTCTTTCCTCCATGGTCTCCATCACTCAAGATCTTAGCGAACTCCATCCCTATCTTCTTTGGTGAGTCCTATAGTTGGTTAAGGCATAGGTTATTAATCATATTTTGGGATAACTGGTTGGGAATAATCGTGATATCTTTAACTTCAATCACCATACCATTTTATTTCTCATTATCACCAAATTATCCTTCATATTAAATGTTAACACAATTCCTTTAGGTTCTAGCTATTGACTAAAACCAAAAATCATAGTGTGATTAAAAATAAAAATAATAGGAAAACTATATAATCTTTTATAGGATGTGTAAATCATGAAACCTTCTTTTCAATCTAATATGCCTTTGGTTTAACCTAGGTTATTCATTCTCATCATATATTCAAATCCTTTATAATTATTTGTAAAGAAAATGTAAATTATCCAAAGCATGTCCCTAGGGAGCATCAAACCAGGTGCACAGTATGGCTTGTTTCTGTATGAAATGCCTGAGTCAAGCTCAACATGCCTTTTTTTAAGTTATTACCCCTAGGAACATCTATTCCATTTTTATGTATTTATCCTCAAATTTTATCATAGGGTTATGTTCCCTGATCTGCATTTTCCTAAATCTAGTTCTCAAGGTTTATACTAAACTTTCTCTAATACCAACCGTAATGACCCCAAATCCATTAACCTAGAGATGGTGTCTACTTTATTACATTGGAATAAGATGCAATGAATCACATCTTAAAGGACCGGATAGTTTAGTAGTCTTGGTAAACTATATGCATACATGATTCTCATATTGCATTTAAATATAAAAATTACAACATAATTTTTTTCAAGAATAACATTATTCCCTCTAACATATCCTTGCATATCATTCTTAGTACACTTCTTAGATTCTTGGGAAAGGAAACAAAATAAGGGTGAGCTCAAATTCTCAGTAAGGGTTAAGTAAAGTGGAAGCCATCGCAAGTAAATAAAGAATAATCAATCTGGTAAGAATGATATCTGAACACATGTTCAATTTAATCAATAAATTGATTATCATAATTAGATAAGGAATAATCAATATAGAAAGGTAAAAAATTGAACACACGTTCCATTTAAATAACTTGAATATCATGGATAGATAAGGAATAATTAATATAGAAAGGTAAATAACTGAACACACATTTATATTTAAATAACTTTACTATCATGAATAGATAAGGAATAATCAATATGGTAAGATAAATAACTAAACACACATGAAATTTAAATAACTTTACCATCATGAATAGATAATGTATGATCAATATGGCAATGAAAATGACTGAAAAAATATGCCATTTAATCTTTAATAGCGAAAGAAATGCATCCATGGATATTATCATTATGAAAATCTCATGGATAATAATAACTAAATTCTTAATGAAGGAAATGTTTAATTATTTTATGTCATTATTTTAGGCTTCGTGATACCTTTACTATCAAGACCTTTCACTAGATAGTTTAAAATATGGGTAAATAAAACCCATTTAATGATACTTTACTAATTCACCTCGTGATACTATTGATGCATTGAGGGGCTATATATTTTTGAGCCCCACCCATCACTACTTGTCCAAATAATTCTTCATATATCCAATAATAGATTTAATTCATGAAAAATGTGCCTTATCATCAAATATCAGTATTGAATAAAGAATATGAATTTATCAATATTTCCCCAGATAAAAAAATAACTTTCAATATAGATCAATGTATTTAGAAATGATATATGGTTTAAGAAATAAATATATCTATGATAAATATTATGGATATTTAGGGGAAATTTAATGTCCATTGATCACAAGAAAGTGAATATTTCAAGGGAAAGTCAATGACTACAAAAAATAAATCAAGAAAATTAATGTTAATTATTTCCTTAGTCAAAATAATTAAATACCATCCTATAATTAATAAGGATGGTATCAATACAACATATCCTAAATGGAGTATAAGTAAAATAAAGGTTTGTTTTCATTGATGAATAGAAATTCCATAAAAATAATTTTAAAAAAATTATTGATAAAAATATCATTTTCACTTTAAAATATATATTTTTAAAATCTAAAAGTTAAAAAAATATTTTGAAAATAATTTTCTTGGAAAATAACCTTGTTAATTATAAAGGAATCTTTAAAATATTGAGTGGTCATGGAAGTAGTACATTATGTACATGTCATACATGTTAAACAAATATTCATTTATCATTTTGGATATTTTAAAAATATTTTTGAAAACATTTTATAAAACATGGTTTTAGAAGAAAAAGATTTTTTGACCAAAGTGAGAAATGAAATTGGATTTTATTAAAACATTTTCTCAGTCATTTTTAGTACCAAAGAGTGTAAAAGGGTATTATTACTTGAAAAATCATGAATAACTAAAGGGTAATAAAATTAAATGGTTTTATTATCCAATGATCAAATAATTTCATTTAATGTAAATTTAAGCATAAACAATCCTGATTAAAATGATATTATGCAATAAACCCTTACAAAGATCATACCATTAAAGTGAGTATTAACCAATGAATCAATTATGTTTATTTTTAAATCCACATAAAACAAGTTAAAATAAAATATAATATAGTCAAAATTAATTACACACATAATCTATAACGCCCCAACCCTAGAAGCCCAGAGTCAGTGCATTATTTTAATACATTGGCATGATCACAGGGGATCAAATCCCAAAATACTGATCAGTTTAGTAGCCTTGGATGTACTAGATACATACATAAGTTTTACATTACATTATAAAATAAAAAACAACAACAAAAACATTTTCTCCATTGACCACATTCATATCCCTTAGACTATCCCTGCAGGTCAATCATAATATACTTCTTCACATCCTGGAAAAAATAAAACATAGAAAGGGGTGAGATTAGATGCTCAGTAAGAATAACAATATATCGGAAACTTTCATAAATAAGCATAAACATTTAAGGAAATTTATAAGACTAAAACATAATCCTTTTAAACTTAAACTTCAGCATAATATAGAAAATATAAATCAAATAATGTCATTTACTTATTCACATGGATATTCTACTAGTCAAATAATCACATGCAATATCAATAGCCAATTTTATAATGATGGAATGCATAATGCCAGACTTTATAACCACGTAGTCAAGGCCTTATGCCAAGACTACAAATAATATTTTTTCAAGGCCTTGTTCCAAGACACTAGTTTGTCTCATGAGACCTATCGATGCATCGAGGAGCTTTAGAGGGCTCCACCCATCACTTACTAAGTCCAATGCATTCCTCATATGAAAGGTTGAAACATAACATAAACATTCATATTAAAACTAGCATAAAAAATGTTAATACTTTAACCATAAACCATGAATGGTGTAAAAATAACACATCCATAGTCAAACATATCACAAAACCTTAAATACAAAATGGAATATTTGTATCATAATGAATCAACTTCAAACAAGTGTAAAATCCATCAAAGGATGTTGACATAGAAGAAATCAAAACTATTTGAGAGAAATATCTCTTTTTTTAAAAAAAATCATTTAGAAGTCACATAATTTAGAAAGGAATACATTTAAATACATTTTTGAATAAAATTGTCCTATACCACTTTTAAACTGTTAAAATAATTAACATTTTAAAACAATGATGTCCATATAAATAAATCCTTAAAATCATTTTGAAAACATTGACATTAATTAAAAATATTTAGAAAAATAAATATTTAAAACATTTAAAATTGTGATATAGTTAAATATACCCTTATATAAAACCTTAAAATATTCATTTTGAAACATTTTTATAAAATATGGACATTGATGATAAATATGTCCCATTAAATACTTACTTATAAACAATCTCAGATAATAATGAGATTGAGAAATTAACCCTTACCTTGTACTTTTCCTTGGTAAAGGGTGTGTTAACCTCCTGTATAATAGTTAAATAATTTTTATTAAATTATAAAAGAACCACATACATAATTATGATATCATATATGATCTTCTAATATTTCTTTGTTAATAATAGTTTAGTAGTATCATCATTTCGAGTGTTAACTGATCCGTTTTCCTTTATATGCTTGGTTATGTAAGCCATGTTTGTTTTAGATATGATTTATTTGATTCATATCCAGAATGATATTAAGTTATTAAACATTATTTTTAATCATAAAATTAAAATTATTCTTGAATGATTATGATGGGGAATTAATATCATCGCGTTCGTGGAGACGGTAATCCGTACGTACGCACGGGCGACAATATCATTATATTGATGGTGAAATAGTATGTAATTGGATGGTATATAATATATACAGAATCATTAACATGTTATATTTATTATTTACATAAGTTATACTCATTATTATACCCATCCAAATAATTAAGTATTTGAATAACAAACTACACCACGACATGGAGACGGTAAGTCGTGCGTACACACGTTTGGTGAATTTGTCATTTATAGGATGGATAGAATAAAGAATAGGGTTGTACCATATTTATAATAACATCAAAGTATTTAGGAGTTACTAGAGTTTTTATTTTGGTATGGAAAAAACAACAAAAGAGGAAGTGGAAGAGGAAAAGAACTTGAAAGAGGGTGGTGAAATTATTACCTCTTCTTCGGGTGTTTCCTTTTGAGTTGATCAAAAGGGATCCTTAGGTTGTCTTTATGATCAAATTAAGGAATCTAGGTTGATTTGATGAAAGTTGGGAGGATATTTTTTAAGGGGTCAGCTGAGCCAAATGGCATTGGAGGTGTGATTTTGAGATAAGGGGAAGTGCCCTTTTAAAATAGGGGTGAGGGTCACTTTAGGAAAATATTAAAATATTAATTTATTATATAATAATATTCTATTTATAATGGATCCAAATAAATTTATTTTGAGACTTATGTGGTTATGGGTCTACATCCTCTCAACCAATAGGTTTTAGACAATTTTAGGTTACCATTTAAACCTTATCTTTTAGATTTAACTTTTAGTTAAATAGTTTAACTTTTACTATGTCTTCTTGTATTCTTACACTATATGGTTAATAAACTTACTATAAACTTCCAAGGGAACCTCAAGTGGTTAATTAATTAAATATATAATATTATTTAAGCCCTTTGGCCGAACCTTGGATTTTTAGAAATATTATATCAACCAATAATATAGTACTTGTTTTAAAAACTAATTTATGTCAATTTTGACACTATTTGGTATTTTATTTTTTTGAAAGTCATAACAACCTTATCACTTCAAAAAAATATATCTAATAAACCATAACATGTCATATTAACCTATAAAATTATTGGAATTCATCAAAATTCTCAAATTATATTTATTTGGATATTTATAATATTAATTATTTTAATATTTCATTAAGAAGGTAATTACTGCATCATCATTGCGTCATAAATAAATTTAATTATTTAATATCTAAAAATTATAAATAAAATACCATTATGTAGGAAATATTTTTATTAATATTTTTATCTTTATAATTAATATTTATAGTAGAATTTATCTTATGTATAACCCTATATTAAAAATAGTTTAGTAAATAAACTTTGAATTTAACACTTTTAACTCTTCTTTAAATAAAATAATAATTAATGTCCTAATCTAATCCAGTGGAAATAAAGGATAATATTTTATTTCTATGTTTTTTTTTGGTCGAATTACACTTATCCAATAGAATTATGACATGTTTTAGAGTAATTATAATATCATTTTTACCTTTAATTGCCCTATTTACTTTTAACCGTGGTAAATAAAAGTCAAAATTTCTATTCACCAAAAATTATTTTCATCTTATTGAATAATATTTTACTTACTGATGTTGGTTGTGTCTCTCAGATTTTTTAAATTCAACTCACCAAAGTGGTAAAACTAAGTTTTATGCAAATTTGCTAACGTGCCTAGAAGGTGGGTAAAACACGTTAAAAAATCAATTAATATTTATACATCTAATTTTATTATAAAATGACTCTAAATAATTAAATTGAACTAATATTTGTATTATTTATCTATTTTTACTTTAAATAAATTTAAATAAAATAAATAATTATTTAAATAAAAAGTCGATTTTAAACAAAAACGCAGTGTTTTTCACAATTCATCAAAAAATTGAAAGTTTTCAGAAAAATACCAAAAATTCACCCTAAGATAATTTTGATATTCAGAATTTAAAAATAAATTCTATTTTACCAAATTCAAAACATATAATTTTCATTTATTAATTTAAAATTAATTCCCATTATCAAAACCAAAAAACAGGTTTTTTAAAAAGTAAAAACTATCAAAAGATTGACATGTGTTTATGTCAAATTTAAATGTAAAATTACTTATAATGACCTAAATTTTATTAAATGATAAAATATAATCTAATTATACTTCAAAACTATTCAAATGCATAATTTGACACTATAAATTATTTTGATTAAAAAAATTGTTTTCAATTAAAATTTAGCATCTTTCATTATTCATAAAAATATGAATGTTATCATAAACACACAAAAAAAATATCCAAACTAAATTTTTATATCACACTTCTATATAAGCAGTTTATTTTTTCAAATTTAATATAAAATTTTCAAATATTACATTTAAAAAAAATCACCATTAGTAGGCGATAAAATTGCATTTTTGAAAAATACTTCCTTTATCTAAAAAATGGAATTTGTTCTTATATTATGTCTAAGAAACACATAATATGGGTGTTAAAATTATATAGAGTATATAAGATTCAAAATGTAGTTAATACTATTCATAACCACTTTTTGAACAACTAGTTTGGTAAGTTGTGGTGCACTTGAACTCGGCATTGTGTGTAGCGCAAGCTATTTAATTGCTTTAATGAGAGAGAGTACTATAAAATCTTAAGGTGTTACATAATCTTATAATATCAAAGATAAAGAAGAAGTAATATAACTCAATGAAATAAAATTGAATTATGAAATTCTTTACCACTTAGTAACTTTTAAGTCAAATCTAATTAGATGAAATAATTCAAATTGAAACTTAAAATATCATGAATTATTAATGAATAAATATATTATATTTAAAAATGGTAATTATATAGACCATATAAAATAAATTAGGTACACAACATTATAATATGCCATAATGAAGGGAAATTGAGACGAAGACTCTTACCTCACGCTTCCTTTTGGTTAAACGTGATTTGACCTTATGCATAATGGTTTTAAGTGTTTTATTAATTTATAAAAAAATATATACATATTTATAATATGATATATGATCCCCTTATAACATTTTACTACCCATTTTTTAATAATATCTCATTATTTTCATTCTTTTGGGTGTTAATTGCTTTGTTTTATCATGTGTGTTTTGTCAAGAAAGTTATGATTTTTTAAAATATTATATAGTTCAATCATATAAAAAATAATATTAATTTTATAAATATCATTTTTCTCATTATATACATTTTTATAATAATTATTTAAATTTGAACATGGAGAATGGATCACATCGCTTAGTGATACGGTAGTTTGTACGTACGCATGAGCGGTGTTATCATTTCTTTAATAGGTGAAAGGGTAAGTAAGTGTGTGATATATTAATTTTAAAAAATAAAAATAATTTGAAATATTTCACATATATTCACTAAATTTATCCTTATTACCTTCCATTTAAAGGGTAAGTGAAAAATGAATCACATCGCTTCACAATGTGGTAGTCTGTCGTACACACGAGCGGCGTTATCATAATTTAAACGGTATGGAAAGTAAGAAGGTTTATGTGATATTATAATTACATAACTATAATAATATAATAAATATAATATAAATGAGTTAAATCCATCATTATATCCATCCTTGAAAGGTGGTGATGGAAAATGAGTTATATCGGTTCGTGAGGTGGTAGTCTGTCGTACACATGATCGACAGTTTTGTTTCCCATTTTATAGAAGAGAAGATGGATATAGATCATGAACTTAACATAATAAAATATTATTATATGTAATATTCTAAGGTTATTATATGATCATGGTTTAATAATATTTTAATTATATATAAGAAAAAACAAAATAAAAACACTCGTTTAAGAATGCTACCTCTTCTTTGGACAACTTCTTTACGTTTGCACCAAAATCCTTCCTAGGTTGTATTTACGATCAAAAAAAGGGATATAGGATTTTTTTTATGGGTTTAAGGAAGTTATTTTTTTAGTTATTGGATAAAATAAATGGATTTGTAAGTGTAAAGAGGGAAGGACAAGGGGTGTCCTTTTATAAGTGGGGGAGAGGTCACACGTGGAATTTTTAAAAAGATTCAATTATACCCACATTTTTATCATGTTGAAAGCCTCCATAATGGGTCATTATCAAAAATTATATATGATAAGGTAGAAATATGTCCATAAAATAGGTTTTTTATAAGTTTTAGGTCATTTTTAACCCTTATTTTCTTAGTTTAACCACCCAGTAAACTCATTTCTACCTTAACCGTAGAAATTAATTTTTACTATTCATTATGATCAAAAATTAATTTAAAATTATTATATAATATAAATTATTTTGATTCCAAATATGGAATTTATTTTTATAAATTCAATTCACATAAGTGGTAGAATACAGTTTAAAATTATACCCACAGACGCGACGAAAAGACGAGTTTCCAAAGAGGAAATTTTTATTAGTATAGAAGGTTTTAATATCAAATTTTGATATAAAATTTCTTCCAATGAAATAAATTATTTAAATTTTAATATAATTTAACTTTTAATTAAAAACCAATTTAAAATATAATTTAATCTTATAAATTATTTAAATACAATGAATTTTTTTAATAGAAAATAGTATTTTTTACTATTCATCAAAAAAATGAATCTTTTCGGAAAAATCCCAACAATTCACCCAAAAATTAAGTTAATTTTTTAAAATAAATTTTCTAAAAGTGGTAAAAATTATTTTTAAATTATGTTCACAAAGTACGACTAAGTCATTTTTTAGAAAAATATAGTTGTTCGAAAATAGTTATTTTCTTTTAAATAATTATTATTTTATTTCTAATTGATATATAACCATAATTTTCATAATTTAGTTATCACTATTCATACTTTTCAATTTAATGGCTAGTTTATAACAGTATACTATATTATGGATCATTTAGGATCAGGGTTCTGTGTTTCACAAGTTATCGAAGAGATTAAATTTAAAGAAATATATTTTGGGGGTTGTTTAAGCTCGGTGTTGTGTGTCGCATATAATTTCAAATACAATGTTATTATTTTAAAATATTGGTATTTTACAACACATTACATGGAGGATGTGACTCAAAGTTATTAGTTTCAATATAAGTTTCATTTTAGTCTAAAATGAGATTCACATAGCCAAAACTAAAAAACGATCTTGAATTATCTTGATACTTCAAGAAAATGATCCATAATTTATTTTTAATGTATAATAATTGAACACACTTTAATATGACATGTGATGTGGCTGGTATAACTCAAAGTGCATGTTTTCAATATAAAAGTATCATTTTTGTCTAAAACATGATTCATATATCCAAAACTAAGCAAACGAGCTTGGAATATTTTGATAATTTAGGAAAATAATTCATAATTCATTTATGATGTTTGGAATCTACCACACACCAATATGACACAAAATATGGATGGTATGACTCAAAGTGCATGTTTTCACATTAAAAATGTTTCATTTTACTCTAAAACATGCAACACGTATCCAAAAATGAGAAAACGATCTCATCTTGTCTTGATACTTTTGGAAAAAATCATAATTTATTTGTAACATTTAGTAATTTACCAGACATCAATATGACACACAATGTGTCCGGTATATGTAACATCTTGAGATTTTAATAAGGAAACACTATGTTTGATAGCGTATATGATATGCCACATCGAGCTTAAATGAACAATTAAATATTATTATTTAAATATTACCATTTTAACCTAGCCATTAGAATGGGCGGTATGAACAGGATTAACTTAATTACAAAAATATGGTTTAAAAATGTATATATAATTAATTATTTAGTGACCAGTTATTTATAAATTAAAATAAAACCCTTTCTAAAATAAAAAGAAATATTTTTTATGAAAAACTATTTAACTGAGAACAAGTGTGTTTTATATCAATAAAATAAAAAAATAAATCTTGTTGTATTATATAAATGAAATTTATATATAATACATTCGATATAATGTTTAAAATTCATCCTATTTGTTTTTTAGACATGATATAAAAATAAATCCAATTTTACGCATAAAAAGTTGTATTTTTTTAAAGGTGGTTTTGCCACCTTTTGATGGAGAACTTGTTTTAAAACTAAATTTTGACACTTTTATAAATTTTATTTGAAAAAAAATAATCTTTATTTTTTAAAGCGTAATATCAAAATTTACTTTTGTTAATTTTTTGGTATTTTTCTGATAAGTTTCATTTTTTTATGAATAATAAACAATACTGTATTTTAATTGAAAACTAACTTTTCATCTAAATAATTTATAATGTTAAATTATATTTTTAATTGGTTTTAAAGTAAAATTATATCAATTATACATCTATTAATCCAATTTAGGTCATTGGAAATATTTTTATATTAAATTTGGATATAAAATCATTTCGAACTTTTAACCTTTTTCACTTTAAAAACATTTTTCTCACCTCATGTATGAGATTAATTTTAAATTAATTTTAGCCCCTAATGTTTTTGAATTTTGAAAAATAGATTCCATATTTGGAATTGTAAGTTTCAAATTTATTAAATAGGTCCTTTTTATTTTTGGACAATATGAATAGTAAACTTAATAATTTTATTATTTTGATTAAGGGTAAATCAAGTAATTAAGGGTAAAATAATATTATAAATATTATAAAATTACCCTAATACTTGTCCTAATATTGTTTGATAAGTTATTGTAGACCAAAATCATCCTTAGTTCCAATTTTATGACCTATTAGAGCCACTTGGATGACTTTAATCCCCTTATAGTATTTTGTTTTAATAAAATTCAAACTTGTCACACTAATGTTTTTAATAACAGTACTATAAATTGGGGCTTTAACAATGCTAGTTAAAGGGTTTTATCAATGCTTCAAAAGCACTGATATTGTGAGCAATGTTAAAATGGGATCTTTAACAGCGTTTTTTTGTGATGTTAAAGGGTGTCTTTAATAGTTCTTTTTTAGCGCTGTTAAAGGGTGCCTTTAAGAGTTCTTTTTTTAGCACTATTAAAGGTTTGGTTTTAACAGCACTAAAAAAGGGAGGTTAAAAATATTGAAAAATTAAATTAATTTTTTACACACCCCAGACACCCCCCCCCCCCTCTCAGCACTTATAGTCACCTTTCTCGGTGCTTTCCACTACTCATCTTCCATCACGCAAACCACCCCCCTTCCTCGTCGTTAGAAGGCTACCCCAAATACATACACACGCCTGGATTTGATCTCAGACCTCCCTTATGCGACTGAATGCTCTTTACCACTATGGCGTGCATGTTTTGTTATATATTTAACAATTATTCTATTTATTTGTATATATTTTGAAATGTGTTATATATATATATATATATTAAAATATTAATATATAAATATAATAATATATATATATAATTATTAATACATACACATATGTATATATATAAATTACATATATATATTAATGCATTTTTATAAGGTAAATAAAATGGATAACTTTTTACTTTAAATAAAATGAATAATAAATATTTATTTTATATATTTAAAAATACATTTCTATGTAAATATGTTGATATATATATTTATAAAAGTGATTTATTATAAGTAAATATAAGAAAATATACATATATTTAATTATAAATATAACTAAAATGTGAAAAATGATAAAACATCAAAACCATAATAAAAATATGAATGTAATCCATGGAAATAAATTTATTCCCCATCAAAAAAATGAATAAGACCTCCTTAAATAAGGCTAAAATCCCATTCAAAGTTAAAAAGTTGGGATACCCCAACTAAAAAATCAGTTTTTAGGCCTTTAGGGCATCTATTTACATTGAAGAAATAGTGAACATGGTCCCCCTAGGTTATGATGGTGTAGAGATCTTTGTAGTCTTCAATTTGATATGTGGTAGAGCCCAAACAGACACCCATATCAAAAGTTATTGTTGTTTGAAGTTTGAGTTACATTTTCAACTTATTTTAGATATTTTATTAATTTTTTGATTTATTTTATCTTTAAATTGTTATTAAATGACTACTACTCAATAATAATTAGAAAATTATTAATTAGAAATATTTTTTAATTATTTTGTAAGTTTTTTTCACTAAATATCTTATATATTAAGTGTAAATTCTTATTTAGCCTTATCTAAAACATATTTAAAATATATATATATATATATATATTATTTATATCAATATAAATAAATTTATATATTAATATATTATTTTCAATGAAATATATATATTTTTAAATATAACCTTTATCAGCACTAGTAAAAAACGCTAATAAAGGGGGCCTCTTTATCAATGTTTTTAGCTAGCTTTGTTAAATGGGGACTTTATCGGGGCTTTTTTATAAGCATTGATAAAGTTCCCCCTTTAACAGTATTTTTTATAGCACTGAAAAATGAGGTCTTTAACAGTGCTTTTAGCTAGCGCAGTTAAAATCCTTGTGTTGGATAAACCCAGCTTTATAGTAGTGTAAGTATAACATTTTTAATGTGCGTACATCTAGAATATATATTCAACTATAAATAATATTTTGAAATCTAAAATGTTTATCTTCATCATGGAAATTTATTTTTTATTTTTAGTGAAGAAATAATTACCTTAATTCTTGCACAACAATGATGCAATAATTATTTTATTAATGGAAATATCAAATAAATGTTATTAAAAATATTAAAATGAATATAATTTTAGATAATTAATTTCATCCAAAAAAATTATAGATGAACTTGACATGTCATTAATTTAATAAAATATTTTTCTATAATTATAAGAGTTATCATGATATTTTTAAAAGTCGATCTAATGAATAGTATCAAAATTAACATTAATGATATTTTAAAATAAATAATATATTATTAAATGATATGAAATTCATAAAAATATTAGTTTTTGAAATATTATTGGGATAATATTTAATATTTCATCCATGATTCTTTTATTGGTCGTTTGGCATTTTATAGTAACTATATTAACCCATAAAGAGTAAAATTCATGTTGTCACGGTAAGAGTTAAAGGGGTTAAATAAGGGTTATAACTAAATGATAAGGGCAATAATGTGACCTAAACTTTTTCAAAAATTATTTTATGAGAGTATTTAGACCCATTATAATAATATCTTCTAAATAAATCACTTTTGTTCCATTTGTAATTGAAAATTAATTTATATTAATTTAATATTCTAAAAAAATACCAGAGTACCCCTCCCTTCTTTTATAAAAGGGAACATATTATTATCTTTTATTCACACTTAAAAACCATTTTTGTATGTAAAATATCTTCACAAAAACCTTCCTAGAATCCCTATATACATTATAGTGGTATTATTTTAGTACTAACACTATCTTTAATGGTTTTAAAGTGTTAAGAAACGAAGGATTTCTAAAGAAGATGTATCATTTTTAATTAAATGTTTCTGTTTTGTTTATTTTACCACCTCTTTAAAATATTATTTAACCATTATGAAATAATATATACATTATAATTCATATAATTAGATTTTATTACGTTAATATCATCACCTAAATTCATCTCCACTTCCATCAAATGGGAAAAGAAGTTATCGTTTGTGTGTACGGTGGACTACCGCCTCACAAACCAATATAATTCATTTTCCATTACCATCTATCAAGATTGGTTATAATAATAGAATTAATATTTATATATTATATTAATTAAATATCTAAAATTATTAAAATATATTATATCATTTATGTTCTTACCTTTCTATGCATAGAAAAATGATAATGTTGTTCTTGTGTACATGTGAATTATCACCTCCACGAAGCGATGTGATTCATTTTTCATCACCACATCACATGGATGATATATATAAGTATATTTAAATTATTAATATTATGTTTATTATATTATTATAATTTTTTAAAGATAAAATTACACTTAACTTATTTCCATAATGATCATTGAAAAATAAAAATGTTACTCATGCGTACGTATGACTTACCGTCTCCATGATTGTAACGTAGTTCATTTTTCATATCCATATTTAATGGATGGATTTAAAAGTATAATTTATGTATAAAAATTATTATTATTTCATGATTATTATTTTATATATGAGAAACCAATGAACACTTTGACTATAGACATCATAAAAAATTCATTTTGGACTCAAGTACTGAAGATCGTCAAAACATCTAACATGAACTTAAATAATTAAGTGATTGTTATAACATGATAATAAGTAATATAAAAGGAATAATAAAATTAAAATGGTTATAAATCAAGTAAATAATTTACCTAAGTTTATTATTCAGGAATATAAAGATTTTATGTTATGTGTCGGACTCAAGGTAAGGGATTATTTAACTAAAACATCATTTTAAATTTTTTAAAGATATATCCTTTTAAATTTTTTTATTTTATGTCCATGTTTTCAAAATGGTTTTTATGAAATTATTTATATGAACATGAATGTTTTTAGAAATTTCTAAATTTCTATCATATGTTTTCAAAAATGGATCTTTTTCAGGTTTTATGTAAGGGACTTTCTTTTAAAAACACTCTTTAAAAGTCATTAATTAAGCTATTTTTGCAAAATCCAAAAGGAATGTTTTTTATAACATATAAATTGTGAATGGAATTTACCACTTTTATAAAGCTTTAATGTCTTGAAGTTTTCTTTATAAGTTTAAAATTTTATTTTCAAATAAAATTTTTTCATTTATGAGTGTGTAGCTTATTAAAAATGAAAAGTGATTTCAAAATGAAAAATTTATTTTCCTCAAAAATGTTTCTTTTATGCAAGCTTTATGTGTTATGATTATGTTATGGTTTTTGGGAATTTTTTATGAGGATGGTAGGTTTTATGATAAACTGAGGGTGGGTGAGCCAGTTATAGCTCTCTAATGCATTGGGTAATGGGATAGAGTTAACTAATTGGGTTCTACTAAGAGATTATAGGAATATACTACGGTGGTTATTCCAAATGTAATTATGATGGTTACTCCCTGTGTATCTAAGAGAGCTACAGTTTTTGTAATAGTGATATGGAAAATTATTTCCAAAGTTACCTACTTATCTTGTATATGTTTGCTTATGATTTTTCATGAAAATCATTTGATTTTCAAAAGGTAAGATATTGATATTTTTTAAATGACGATTCATTTTTGGGGTTAAAAAGGCATGTTTTTAAGAAATTTTTTTATAAGTTTTTACTATGCTAATGGTTTCCTTTATTTTATGTACCTTACTAATCATTTTATGCTCATCCCAAATTTTAAAAAAATCACTGGTTTTTAAGGAATGGTAGGGAAAATGATGAGGACCAGATTAAATCTGTGAAGATATGTCATGAAAAGAAACCATGTTTTATTTTAAAGACTTTTGTTTCATATAAAAAAATGGATACTAAGTATAAGTGTCCACTTGTAATATATGATTTTACTATGTAATAGTTTTTCCTAATTCTATAAAACTCTAAACCTAAAATATATTTTGGAATGAAATAAAAATAATTCTAGTCTAATGCATTAGAATATGCAATGATTAAGGTCAGGTCCTTACTGTGTGACTTAAAGTGCATGTTTTTAATATATGCATCATTTTTATCTAAAACGAAATTCACATAGACAAAACCGATAAAATGAGATCGTATTTTCTTCATACTTTAGTAAAATGATACATAATTCATTTTTTACATATGAGAATTAAATGAACATCAATCTGAGATATGACATGGTCGGGATGACTAAAAGTGCTTGTTTTCAATATAAAAGTGTCATTTTAGTCTAAAACATTATTCACATGGACAAAACCAAGAAAATGAGATCGTATTATCTTTATAATTTATAAAAATTATCCATTATTTATTTTTGATGTGTAGGAATTGAATTCACATCAATACAATGTACACTATAGTAATCTAGTAGTTTAATGGCGGTTGTTTAGTAGAGGTTCTTAAGAAATTGTCACCAAATTTTTCTAAAAAAATGTATTTTCAAACCCAACCCTGCATAGCTCCTCCCCACTATCCCCGCCATCACAAATCCCTCCTCGCACCCCTACACAGTGTCATTGTCAATCCCCCCTGCATCGTCACCTCCCACACCCACATGAATCTTTCCAGACACCAGCACACAACGTCACAACATCATCATTGAGTCACTACCCACCACATCATCAACCCCCTAGAACTCACAAATCCCTCTCTTCACTCATGCATAACATTGTTTACCCCACTTCATCACCCCCTCGCACTTTCCCTCAACTTTGGTTTTCTTCCCCAAATTCACTTTCTCCAAATCCCATCCCTTTCTATCAGAATTTCACTCACCTGGGAGGTAGTCCTACATTTTTATTTCATTTATTTATTCCTTTTATGATTAGATTTTTGTTTAGGGGGGATTTTTTACCCAGTTGAGTTGGGTATCTAATATTTGTTTGATGTATCTATTATATTTCTTTGTGACTTTTCTAGGGTATGTGGATATATCTTTCCTATAGAGAATCAGTTGGTCATTTGGAAAAATACGTGATCACTTTCAGTGAGTTTCCAAATTGAGACATATATACTCATGGAATGGATATAAAAGTTGACTTTAGGTTGTCTTAAATTTTAATTTTCCACTCAATCTACTTGATTAAGATTGATTATTTTCATTCTTTTAAAATTATTTGATCTTGAACACAATTCCAATGCTCAAATAGTGATGCTTGATTGTTAACTTGACTATTAAACTATTTTTTGTTAACTTGATTATTAAAATATTAACTACTAGATTTACAACCTTATTAATAACTGATTCCATAAGTACCATGTGCTTGAAATTTTTTAGTTATTATTTTTTTGGTATCATATTAAAAACTAATTCATCATTCAGTTTGATTTCCAGCAACCCCATTTCCTAAAATTCTAGGATCCTAGTCCCTTGATTATTCTAGAAAATCAATACACTTTCAAATGAAATAATGTTAATTTTCACTTTTATGGACAAAAAACTCATTAATACCTAGAATAGGATGAATAAATTCCATTGTTCTTACTATTTTTTGTTTTCCATAGTATGGAGTTACAAATTAAATTTTTGGTGGTTAATTATCCCATATTGATTACTCAATCTTAAAAGTGTTATTTATTTTATCATTATATTTTTATAAATTCTAAATCAATTTTACTACCAGAATTATTGGATTCATATGAATTTTTTAAGTTTTTTTAAAGTATGTTTTTTATTTTATGCTTAGGTTTTTTATAAATAATATATCATGATTTCCATTCATTTATCTACTCATTTAATTACTCATCCAAGATATATAAGTTTATATTTTTTTTAAACATTATAAATTACTCAATAAAAGTATTATTAAGTGAATTATATTTTTTACTATATAACATGTGCTTTATATTAATTTAGATTTTCAAAAATAATTAAATAAGGAAAATTCATCCCTTTAAATGTCATAATATTTCTTATGTGTTTTTATTAGATGTGGAAATCATGTTAATGATGAAATTTTATTTTATTTAACAAATTTTATACACTTTGTGCTATATGGATAAAAGATGGATCACATTACCAAGGAACACATCTCAATATGCTAAGGGTTTGGAGGAGTTTTTAGATTTTTCAATTTCCAATCGATCTGTTGATGGGACGATAATATTTCCATGTCCTAAATGTAAATTTAGAATATGGTTGAATATACATGAAGTTTATGAACACTTGATATTAAATCAATTCCATGCTCAATATGTGAATTGGATTTGGCATGGATAATCGAACGTTGCAGAAGGTTTGAGCACTGATGTTAGTCAACAACATGAGCTCACAACTTCCTCGACAATGAGAAACAAAATCCAGAACCTTATAAACAATTATTTTGGAATTTTGGTTAAACATAATCAGTATCAAAAAATATTAGTACAAAAATATTATGTTGCTATAAATATTAACTTGAAAAATGATGTTTTTGGTACCTCAGGACAACCAGGTCAAGATTATAACATATCGGTGGATCACCTTTTTAATTTTGTATAGACTGATGTAAGATGGAACTTTATTGAGAAGAAAAATGTGTTTTATGATTTAGTTGATGATGTAAATCAAGATTTTTATAGAGTATGTATGAATTATTCAAAACTATATTTTCTATTGAAGTTGTACCATATCAAATTCTTATATGGAATTACAAATAAGGAAATTTCCATGATATTGGAATTGTTTCATGATGAATTTTCTAAAGTTAAGATCCCTAAATTTTTTTATTAAATAAAGAAAATTGTTAACAATATTGATCTGAATTATACAAAAATACATTCTTGTCCTAATAATTTTATACTTTATTGGAGAGAGGATTCAAGTAGACACGTGTGAAAAAATGTTTGTCTTCTAGATAGTAGTCAATGGGTAATGTTGGAAATCAAAATCAACATACAACAGAGAATAATAAAAAAACAAACACACCTACAAAGTTTTTCTGGTTCTTCCCTTTAAAACCTTGATTGAAAAGATAATTCATGTCATTAAAAACCATTGAGCACATGAAGTGTTATGCTATAGATAATAACAATGATGGGTTAATGTGACATAAAAGAGATTCAAAATCATGGAAGTTGTTTGATTAATTACATCCAAATTTATCATCTGATTATAGGAATCTACGATTGGGATTGAATTCCAATGGATTCAACCCATTCGGGAATTTCAGTACTAGTTGTAGCATCTGACCGGTTGTTTTGATCCCTTATAATCTACCTTTTTGGATGTGTTTGAAACAAACATCCTTTCTTATTTCAATGATTATTCCTAGAAAATGAATTCCTAGAAATGATATTGATGTATACTTTGATCCTCTAATTGAATAATTATAGGATTTATGGATCAACATTGTTGAGATGTATGATGAAACTTCTAGAATAATGTTCAAAATTTATGTTACTCTAATGTGGACCATTTGTGACTTCCTTGGACTTGGGAAATTATCTTCTAGAACAATTACATGGGTTTGGATTATCCTATTTATAACTTTTATTTTGAGCCTGAATAACTACCTTACAATAAAAAAATAGTTTTTCTTGTTTCATCATATATTTCTCAATGCATCTCATAGATTTTGGTTAAACAAGTAAAAATTCAATGGGTCCTTTAATTGTATATCACCTCTAAAGTTTTTGATAGGTTCTAAAATATTGGCACAAATAGTAAATATTGAATTATAATTTGGGAAGGTGTATCATTTGAATGATAATGGGAACCGAGTTCCAAGTGCATCATCAGTTGAAATTGGAACATAATAATGGACGAAAAAAATTATATTATTCAAACTTCTGTATTGAGAATTTAATTTTTTTTTGCATCATAATCTTGATGTTATTCATATTAAGAATAATTTTTGTGATAATTTTATCTTCATGTTACTTAATGATCATGGAAAATTGAAGGACCATCTCAATTATTATAATAACTTATAAATAATGAATATATAAAGCGTGATCTATAGCTAGATAATAATGGAAAGTATGCTCCATTAATTTTTTCAATGAAAATTAGGGAGAAAGATACATTCCTTTGAATTTTAAAACATTTGAAATTATATTATAGTTATTCAAGTAATATCTCATGGTGTGTAAACTTAAATATTTGTAGGTTACATGGATTGAAAAGTCATGATTCATGTATTTTTTATAGCAGTTACTACCATTGGAATTTTATAAATTTTTACCTAAAAAGGTAAATATAGTTTTACTCTAGTTATGTGCATTATTTTGACAACTATGTGTGAAAAATCTACAACTAGATAAGCTTGAAAAGATTCAATATTTATTTGTAGTAATTCTTTTTGAAATTGATATGATCTTTCCTCTATGAATTTTTACTTTCATAATTAATTTAACTATGCATTTGGTATAGGAAAATAAATTAGGAGGTCTCATACCTTATCAATGGATGAATCCATTTGATATGTACTTTATTTTAAAAAAAATCATTTTAAGTAGACTATTCTTGACACTTCATTAAATATGTAACTATGTTTCATTCATTTTAATTTATATATACCTTGGTCATTTGAAATCATACGTGAAAAATAAAGCTCAACCTGAAGGCTATATTTCTAAAGGTTATCTAGAAGAGTAGTTTCTTACCTTTTATTCTAGATACTTGGATGATATTGAGAAAATATTCAATTGAGTTGGATGTGTTGATGTCATATCTACTTGATTTCAACTACATGGGAAATCAACAATATTTCTTAATATTGGCTAACCAGTTAGAAGGATCTAAAATATTACACTAATAGAAATTAAATTATTACAGGCACATAGATATGTGTTGATAAATAGTGAACTTATAGATCCATTTATTAAAGATCTTATGATATAAGCATAAATATGCATGAGAAGTTAAACATGAAATGAGAAATATATAACAAGATCTATTAATAAATAGCCTATAGAATGGTTTGCATGTCATGTAAGTTTATAAATACTACAATAAACATGGATATTAGGTTTACATATACATTTTATAAATCTAATAATTTAAAATAATTTTTTTGGATCGTGATTATCGGTACTCGGGCTGAGTTTTTATAGGATTGAAAGTTTTTTTCCCGGGTTCCTCCAAAGTAGGATAGAAAAATAAATGCTTATAATGTGAGTGGCTTAAAATTTCATAAATTTGACTAGGATTAGGGTTTAAAAACATATAATAATGGTATATTTATAGTTTATAAATTGGGATACTATGAAGATTTGACTAATATTATCGAATTAAAATACTAAATTCATTTTTTTGTTGTTTTATTCAAATGAAAGTTTTTTAATATTACTAAGTGTATTAAAAGATATTTCTTGAAATTTACTTATATAAACTTATATCTCTTGATTAATGTTGGTGATATTTAATTACATGATCCATATATCCTTTTATTGCAAACAAAAATGGTATATTATGTAGAATATTTCATGGATGAAGGGTGGAGTGTAGTTGTTTACATAAAATAACAAGACTTGTATTATATGGGTGATAAAGTGGAAGATTTAACCTCTGACATTGAACCCCACCAATTAGAAGAAATTTACTTATTTTTCCATCATGATATTTAAAATATTAGTCTTTCAGGGGTGGATGAAGTAGAATAAGTAATGATGGATAAGGATAATGACATGATTGAAGGACAAAATGATTTAATGTGCATTCATCCATTAACTTATCAACTACTTATGTTATATGTTATTAATTTTTAGTACTTTGGATCTGTTATCATAATTAAATTTATTTTTATGCATGTGTTGTTTAATTTTGAAAAATTAAATGTTATATCTATTTTTATGTGGATTCATCCATTAACATACCTATGTATTATGTTTTTTAGTACTGTGCATATATTATAATTTCTAAATTTATTGTTATGAATGAATATTTTGAAATATATGTTTTGAAGTTGTTTTCACTTATTTAAATTATAGGAATTCCAAAGATTAATTGATTCACTGACTTAAGATGACTTCCAGTTGATGTTCCTCGGCCATGAAGACATCATCAGTGTTTCCTAATGATCCCTCAGACTCCCTCCCTAAAGCATCCAGGATGCCCTAAATCTCCCTACCATCAACTTCTGGCACACCACCTTCCAATTCAATAGGTTCAATACATAATGGACTTTTAGTTAAGGGACAGGTTCTCACTCCAATTTCCTCACAAGGATATTAGAGGGTCGCGGTTATGGTTATAAATTTTAATGTGAATAATTTTATTCATTTTATTATACTAATAGTTATTTTTTCATAGAATATTAAAGTAATATAACTATTGATACAAACATTAACACTTAAAATGTGGGTAATCTAAATGGATTGAAGATAGTTATCCCCTTTTATTGTTATAGGGTCCCCATAGATGATGTTGTAGGACTATTTGGATAGACTCTAGGCTAGTTGGTGGATGAGTTGTTGACCCTTCTGATTATATATTATGATTAGAGGTATATGCCTCTATATTGTAAGAATAAGGTATTTGATTCATAGATAAAGGTAATTTAAATACATTTTAGATCAATTTAATGTCATTATTTAATTAAATTCTAATATTTAAAAAATAAATGTTGTTGTGCTTATGTTCTTAAACTTTACTACCGTTGGTGTTATTGCATCAAAGTGGATGTTAAAATTTTGGGTAAGAAATAGAAAGATTTTAAATGGATATTGTGGAATGAGTTAAACAATACATTTTTGACCACTCAATAGATGTATGATAAGGTACCTAGAGGGGTACCTCGAGAGTAATGAAAAGTTTTTGTTGATAGTCATCACCATGATAAGCACACGGTATTGAAGAATATATTATTATATTAATATCAATTTACATATATAAATGAATATGAAAAATAGATGACATAACATACATTACTATTAAATTACATATTATTTATTTAAGAAAGTTTCAAGAAAAATATATCAATTTGAGCAAAAAAATCATCCCCCACACTACCAGTTCGAAGATTTTTTCAAGAAACAGATCCACTATGGTGATATTTCTATCATTTCAAATATTTATATGATAATATTATCTGTTATATATATTAAAATTTTGATTTATCTCTTTTTAATATATAAAAATAATTTAGGGCACCAAGTCTCCTGGGAAAAAATTTGTTGGAAGTTTATATGAAATCTGATGGGAGTTATGTGAATGATCCTACCAAAGACGTTGGGGTGTGAATTTATTTTTTGTTGTAATGGTTCACACAAAAATCTTCAATACCATAATAAATTATGAAACCAAAGATATTAATGAAAATTTTCATTTACGATCATCAAACTACATTTAATCAAAAATATGTGTTATATTCTATAAAAAACTTCAGTTGTTAAAAATTTAGATATCAGTGTTAAACATAAACTTAGTTTGACAACTATTATTTTTAGTAATATATTCACTCTCTATTAGGATCACACTTTATTGTTGGTTGTCAATTTTTTAATACATATTACTTTAAATTTAACTGGTATTTGATTTATAAGTAAAAGAAAACTATTTATGAGAACTAATTTGAAGGCACTGAGCCGATTGCCTGGGTGGAGGAGTTGGATTTTCAAGGCCCAATGATGTGAGGGAGATTAAAGAGGTTGAATGCTACAATGTTCACCCATATTTCCATATTAAAGTCCCAATATATCTTACCTTTAATGGATGGAGAAATGGGCATATTATCTCTCTTATTCAATCCCAAAATTGATGTTTAAAGCTTGACCCACATGGTTGCATGAAATTTAGAATCCTTACCCACATGAAGATTCTAGAATAGAATATTTGGACACCAAAATCAAATTTGGTAGTTTAGGTACCCAAATTCAAGTCTCATGGGATATGGGTCAAAATTCATGTGTTTCTTTTATAAAAGATTCATTATTATACTTTATCATTTTTCACTTTGAGTAGATAGGTTTGGAATAGGATTTATAACTTTAGAGTATTATACCCTTGACATTTTCTATCACCCCTTGGATATAAATATCCACCCCATGGAATTGTATTCTCATTCAAGTTTTCATTAGTGAAACATTGTGATTTTATTATCTATAATATTAGGATTGTTGTTTTCTTCCCTTGCTCTTGTGTATTCTTGTCATTTCAATCTATAAGTTAGATTGGTGATACCAGATCGCAAATCCCCCAATTTCATGCCTCATCCCAAGTGTGTTGTTGTGTGGATAGGATATTGCATACCTCTATTAAGTGTGTTTTATAAGTAGTAGGTCATGCTCCTTATTGTGTTGGTTGACTACTTTCTTCCACTATCCAAACTCTTCATATTTCACATAGGCCCAAATCATATCTGTCATTCGCCAACCTACACCATGAAGATCAAGCCACCCTGAGCATCTCACATTAGTTGGTATCAGATATCTAGTTAACATGGTAGGAATATATCACATTTTTCTATCCCATTTATTTATTACCCTTCTTATCTTTCCATATTATCCACTTATTAAAAAACCAAAAATACATTTTCTTGAAAACCTCCAGAATTTGACCCTTATTGTGAAAGATTTAGATTTTTTGTGAGATATCATTCATACATCTGTATTTCATTTCACATTTACTCTCTTTTAATTTCTTCCTCAAATAATAAAAATACAAAAAATCTATCAATCCTCAATATTATGCTTCACTTCATTAAGCACAATTTTTTTATGAGAGAAAAAAAATATTGAGGATGCATTTTCACTCCTCTGTACTTCTTATTATTAGAACCATTAATTTTCACCCCATATTACACCATATCTGGCTCTTATTATATTTAAATTTTTATATTGTATAACCATTACGTAAAACCCCTTTATTACACTTATCCACAATTTTCCACATTTTACCTATATTTTCTATCCTTTACCATTTTGTAACCCTTTACCTCTCAAATAGGTTGTCTTAAACCATCCCCTGACACAATCTTGATTTGGGAAGGATTGGTGGCATATGATCACCTAAAATAAGGTATTATATTTCCTAAGAACTTGGAATTTTAATTGAGTATTGATAGTGGAGATAAATAAGAAAAAACATTCTTGAGTGTGTTTCCTTATGTGTGTGTGAGTGTGTATCCTTGTGTGTGTGAGTGTGTACATCTTGTGTGTGTGAGTGTGTATCCTTGTGTGTCTAAGTGTGTACATCGTGTGTGTATTTGTGTGCATCTTGTGTGTGTTATTGTGTGTCCTTATGTGTGTGTGTGTGTCTTTTCATGTGTGAGTTTATGTAAATCTTTGGGTGTTTGAGTGAGTGTGTGTCATTGTGTGTGTTTCTCCCCATGTGTGTTTGTTTTTGTGTTACTTATCATGGCAGAAGATTGTGGGAAGATAATTTCTCATGCTAGTGATGAAGGAAGTTTAGGTAGATATCCTTCACTAGAACCTACACGACTCCAAATGAAAGCTTTGGTGCACCATTTCGATAAGATTTTTGATATGAAGTTGGAAGTGATACATGAGAGGATTTATAACTTGGAGAGTAAACCAAGTATGAGGATGATCCATGATAACCTATGGTGCACTTTGGCACCACATCTCTCTCACATCATAGAGGTGGTGATGGAGAACTTTGATTATGATTTTGAGGATATCCCATAAAGAAGGAGGAGGTTCCAAAAACCTATAAGAATCCAAAGGATACCACATTATAATGACATACTTAGAGGTATCAAGGTGAATATCCCTTAGTTTCAAGGGAAAAGTGACCTGAAGGCATACTTGGAGTGGAAGATGTGGATTGAGTAGGTGTTTTCATTTCATGCATATTCTAAGAAGAAAACGGTAAACTCACTTCGCATGATTTTTTGATTTTGCTTTAATTTGGTGATATAAAATGAAAAAGTAGAGATTAAGATATGATGGACGTCGCATCAATACTTTTGACATCATGAATTTTCCCATGCAGAGTCGATTTCTTCCATCACACTACAATAGAGATCTCCACAAAAAAACTTCAATGCCTCACCCAAGGGAGTAATAGTGTGAAATATTTCTACAAGTATATGAAACATTCTGTGATCATAGAAAAAATTGAGTAGGATCCGAAATAGTTTTTACACAGGATCAATTGGGAGATTTTTGATCAAGTAGAGATGTACCGCCATGTTGAGAAAGAAGATATGATCCACCAAGCCATCAAGATCGAGAAAAAAATAAAAAGGATGATAAAAATGAGGAAACCCACTACCTCTTTCACTATATAGAGGAATTAGAGGAAGTATATTATAGAATGATCAAATCCAAAAGAGGTGGTTGATCGTAAAAGTGATAAGGTAATTCTTCCACCTAATAAACCTAATTTTGAGGATAACCAAATAAGGAATCGGGATATTAAATGTTTCAAATATCAAGTAAGGGGTCACATTTCTAGTGAATTCCCAAAATAATTTACCTTGACCATCAACAAGTATGGAGAATGGTAGACCAATGGAATGATCTCAAAAGAGGAAGTAGAGGAATCCCTGAAAATTGATAATGGAGAATTTGCAGAAGATGGTGACATTTTTAACACTATGAGAGAAGTGCACAAATGACCATTGTATAGAATGAGCAGTGAGAGAAACTTTTCTATACATGGTGAAAGATCAATGGGAAGGTATGTATATCTATTGTTGATGAATGAAGTTGAAGTAATGTAATGAGCACCGAGTTGGTGGAGAAGTTGGGACTTACAACTTTGAAGAACCAGCATCCATATCAGATTCAATGGTTAAATGATTCTAAAGAGCTAAAGGTCACCAAATAAGTGAAGGTATTGTTTACCATTGGTAATTAAAAATATGAGGTTTTATGTGATGATGTGCTGATGAATTCATGTCACTTTCTACTCGGATGACCGTGGAAATATGATCTATATATTACACAAGATGGTTTTGTAAACCATCATTCTTTTATACTCTAATGGGAACCTATAACCCTTATCCTGTTGTCCCCCAAATTAATTTTGTAATATCACATTTTTAGAGAGAAAAAATGAGTGATTAAGAAAAAAAGATAAAAATGAAAAAGGAGAGAATGATGGAAAAAGAGAAAATGGGAGGAAAAAAATAGATAGAAAAGAAATATCAAGAGGGAAAAATATTTGAGAGAGGATAAAAGTGTTATGTTGGAAAAAAAAAGTGTGAGGTTGAGGATGCTTTTATTTCTCAACAAATCCTTTTAGTAATTGTGTATAAATATGTGATGTTGAACACTAAGGATTTAACATCTCCTTTTTTTGAATGTTGTTGAGTTTTTGTTGTATAAATTTGATGATGTGTTTCCTAAAAAGGTGTCACTCGGTCTTCCACCCATTATAGGTATTGAGAATCATATTGACCTCATACATGGATCATTCTTATCGAACCGCCCTGCATACCGCACTAACCTGAAGGAGACAAAAGAAATTCAAAGACAAGTTTATGATTTTTTGTATGTGGGATATATCAGAGAGATCATTATTCCATGTGTTGTACCAGAGATTTTAGTTCCCAAGAAGTATGGAACATGGAGGATGTTCATTTATTTTAGAGTAATCAATAACATCATGGTTAGGTATCTTCATCTTATCCCTAGGTTATATTATATGATATATGAATTAAATAGATCTATTGTTTTCTCAAAAATTGATTTAATAAGTGGATACAGTCAAATTAGGATGAAAGAAGAAGATAAGTGGAAAACTACATTTAATACAAAACATGGGATTTATGTATGGTTATTTATTCCCTTTGGTCTCACCAATGCACCTAGAACATTTATGTGGTTAATGAATCATGTCTTTCATGAATATATTGTAAAAAATTTGGAAGTTTACTTTGATGATATTTTGGTGTATAGTAGGACTTTGAAAGAATATGTAGATCCTTAAAAAATGTCCCAAAGATGTTTAGAAAGAAAATTTTGTTTGTAAACATTAAAAAGTGAGAATTTTTCCTTGATAATTTTTTTTCCTTGAATTTTTTTTAAGCAGTGATGGGGTTCAGGTAGATATTGAGAAGATAAAATTCATTTAGGAGTGTTTAACTCCCACCTCTGTTGGACAGGTAAGAATTTTCCATGGTCTTGCTAGTTTTTATAGGAGATTTGTGAAAGAATTCACTAAACTAGAAGCATATTTGAATGAGTTGAAAAATAATAACATTCCTTTCAAATGGGGGACAACTCAAGAGAAGTATTTCCAAGAACTCAAAGAGAGACTCGCCCACACACCCCTGCTGACTCTCCCTGGTTTTGATAATACCTTTGAGGTTAAATGTGATAAAAGTTCAATTGGTATTGGTGGAGTACTCATGCAAGAAGGTAAGCCCATTTCTTATTTTAGTGAGAAGTTAAATGGCCTAACTATAAAATATTCTACATATGATAAAGAATTAAATGCATTGTTTAGAGTGTTAGAAATGTGGAAAAATTATCTTTGGTCTAAAGAATTTGTGATTCATTCTGATCATGAGGCTCTTAAACACATTAGGAACCAACATGTGTTAAATAGGAGGCATTCTAGGTGTATATAATTTATTGAGACATTTTTGTATTTTATCAAGGATAAAAAGGGGGAGGAAAACATCATTGTTGATGCACTTTCACACGGACATTCCCTTATATCTTTGTTGGATTATAAAATCCTTGATTTTGAATTCATTAAATATTTATATTCCACTGAAAATGATTTTTTTGAATCTTTTAATCATTGAAAACCTGAAATTAGTTTGGAAAATATTTATTTACACAATGGATTTTTATTTCATGTTGATAAACTTTGTATTCCCAATTGCTTTTTTTTGTTTAATTTTATTAAAAGAAGCACATCCCAGTTGATTAATGGGACATTTTGGTATTTATAAAACATTTAGTGTTCTTGATGAGAATTTTTATTGGCCTAGAATGTCCAAGGATGTTGAAAAGTTTGTGGAAAATGCATTAAGTTCCATAAATCAAAATCTAAGTCAAACCCCAATGGATTATACCTACCCCTTCTTATCCCTAACTTTCCTCATGAGGATATATATGTGGACTTTTTTCTTGGATTACCAAGTACCGAGAGGGGGATAGATTCAATATTTGTTATCGGGGATAGTTTTTCTAAAATGGATCATTTCATTTATTATCACAAAATAGATGATGCCACTAACATTGTAACCATTTCCTTTCAGAAATTCTTCAAGCTCTATGGAAAGCCTAATAATATTGTGTCAGATCGAGACACAAAATTTTTCAGTTACTTTTAGAATACCTTATGGATAAAATTTGGTACAAAGTTTCTATTCTCAATTACTTTTCATCTGTAAACTGATGTGCAAAAAAAGGTAGAGAATCAGACTATATCATCCCTTATGTGAAAAATTTTTAAGAAGAATATCAAGAATTGGGATGAATTTCTACCACATTTGGAATTTTCATATAATAGGTTCAATCATTTCACTAATCAATATTCTACATTTGAAAATTTTTATGGATTTAACCCTCTTGCCCCTATTGATCAAGTTCATTTTCATTTGTAGGAAGAAACTAATATAGATATGAAAGGGAGCATAAAATTCATCAAGAAAATCCATGGAAAGGAAAGGAAAAATATTGATTGAATGTCCCAGAAATAAATTGGTCATGCAAAAAATGGTTGCAAGAAATTGTTGTTCGAGTCTGATGAGTCGGTATAGATTCATATGTAAAAGTAGAGATTTCTAAAAAAACAAAAATCAAAACTCATACCATAAGAATATGGACATTTTCGAGTGCTTGAGAATATTAACAACAATTCTTATAAGATAGATTTTCCATGTGAGTATGGTGTAAATGATACTTTCAATATTTCTGATCTTTCTTCTTTTTGGGTTTAGAGGATGAAGAGTTGAGGATAAATCCTTTTCAAGTGGGGGAGGATGATGAGAACCAAGTCGAAGGCACTGAGCCAATTGTCTATGTGGAGGAGTTGTATTTGCAAGGCTCGATGACGCAATGGAGATTAAAGAGGTTGAATATTACAATGGGTGCCCATCTTTCCATATTAAAGGCCTGATATATCTTACTTTGCATGGATGGAGAAAATGGGCCTATTATGTCTATTATTCAAGCCCAAACATGATGTTTAAAGCTTGGACCACATTATTGCATGAATTTTGGAATCCTTACCCACATGAAGATTCTATAATAGTATATTTGGACACCAAAGTCAAATATAGTGGGCTAGGTTCTCAAAGTCAAGTTTGGTGGGCTATGGGTGGAAATGCATGTGCTACTTTTCCAAAAAGTCATTATTAGACTTTATCTTTTAGAATTTAATTGGATAGGGTAGGAATAGGATTTATGATTTTAGGGTATTAGAGACTTGACCTTTTGTGTCACCCCTTGGATATAAATATCCACCCCATGGAATTGTATTCTCATTCAAGTTTGCATTAGTGAAAATCTAAAAGTTTATTCTCTCCATTGAGAGGATCATTGATTTCTTCCCTTTCTCTTATGTATTCTTTCCTTATCAATCTAAAAGTTATATTGGTGATCTAAGATCATAAATCCCCTAATGTCATGCCTCAACCCAAGTGTGTTATTATGTGGATTGGACACCACATCCCTCCCTTGATTGTATTGTCTAAGTAGTAGGTCACACTCCTTATAGCATTGGTTGACTACTTAATACCACTATCCAAACCCATCATCTGCCACTTAGACTTGAACCATATCCATTATCCACCAACCTACATCATGAAGATCGATCCAACCTAAGTATCTCACATCAAATATGGGATGTTAATCCCACATGGTCCTTCTTAGTCTCCCAAGATGATCCGGTTGGTTAGGTATTTGGGAAGGATCATCTTGGTTGTGTGTGTAGGATGGGTTCAAGACCATTACAATCTGAGGTATTTAGCAAGTCATTAGGGATTATAATAGCATCAACTCCAGGTTGTATTTACTCCATACCTTTAGATACTCAGAGGTAGTTTATTATGATGTAAAACACAATTCAACAACAGGGGAACAAAATCTAGAAACAGGGGACTCATATACATCTATATTGTATGAAGGTCGTTGCTCTGTAGAAAGAATTGATTGAACTATAATAGAAGATGGATGGATATATACCCGGTGACATTGAATCAATGGATGGTTCGAGTCAATATTTAAATCACACGATTTCATAATCATTTAGTACACAAACTTTTATTAGTTTTATGTTGAAATTTAAATATACATCACTGTTTAATTTTCAAGAAAATTGTCATACAGGTTTCAAGAGAAGGGAGTGGAGACAAAAATGGAGATGGAGATGGAGATAGTCTTAGTTTTTCGGGTAATTATGAGGCTTGATTTTGAATTCAGTGGTGATGTTGTATAACTAAACTCATTATTTGTAACTTATTGTATTTAATTAGATATTTATGTTCATTACTTATAATGTATTTTATTTCAATCTTTATGTGTTCATTGTAATCTGTTTTTGTTTCTTTTTCTGATTTTGCCTCTTTGGTTTTTTATTTTTTGGGGGACATGTTTTTTTACATCAAAATATAACGGCAATTTAAACCACTGCTATATAGGGTAAAATATATTTAGAGGTGGTTTAAACTAACATAATATTTTCAAAAACTTTGCGAGCTTAAAAATGACGCTAAAAACTGTAATAACCACTGCTAAAAAACATTTCACGCCAGTTACTAGAAATCATAGAGAAATGGAAGAAAATGACATGTGATGATTCTTGAAACCAACTTTAGCGGCTGTTTAAACTGCCGCTAATTGAAGAGAAAACTGCCACTATTCTCTTGATTTTTTTTATAGTGGCGCGATGTGGCCGTTATGACTCAAAGTGCGTGTTTTCAATATAAAAGTTTCATTTTAGTCTAAAACATGATTCACATAGCCAAAACCAAGTAAATAATCTTGAATTGTCTTGATACTTTAAGACAACAGTACATAATTCATTTGTGACATTTGGGAATTGATTGTACATCAATCTGACACACAATGTAGATGGTATGACTCAAAGTGCATGATTTCACATTAAAAAAGTGTCATTTTACTCTAAAACACGTGTCGCGTAGAAAATCTCAAGAAAAAAAATTTGAATTGTCTTGATACTTTACAAAAATGATCCATAATTTAATTTTGATATTTAAAAATCGACCACATGTCAATCTGACACACAATGTGGTCAATGTGACCCAAGGTGCATGTTTTTAATATAAAAGTGTCATTTTAGTCTAAAATGTGTTTAACATAGCCAAAACTGAGTGAACAAGCTTGTATTGTCTTGATACTTTAGAAAATCGATCCATAATTCATTTTTGATGTGTGAGAATCTGTTACACATGAATATTACATACGATGTGCCCGATATGACTCAAAGTGCGTGTTTTCAAATTAAAAAAGTTTCATTTAACTCTAAAACACACATAACCAAAACTGAGTAAATGAGCTTGGATTATCTATATACATTCTGAAAACAATCCATAATTTATTTTTGATGCATAGGAATTGACCATGTGTCAATTAGACACACAATATGACCAGTATGACTAAAAGTGTGTGTTTTCAATATAAATATTATCTTAGTCTAAAACACAATTCACATAGCCAAAATCAAGAAAATTGGTTCATATTGTCTTGATACTTTAGGAAAAAAATTCATAATTCAATTTTGATGTGTAGAAATCGACTACACATCAATATGACACATAATGTGGCCGGTATGACTCAAAGTACTTGTTTTCAATATAAAAATGTCATTTTAGTCTAAAACATGATTTACATAGCCAAAATATAGAAAATAATATTTTATTATCTTGATACTTAAGAAAAACGATCCATAATTTATTTATGATGTTTAGAAATTGACTGCACATCAATCCAACACACGATGTGGCTGGTATGACTCAAAATGCATGTTTTTCAATATAAAAGTGTCATTTTAGTCTAAAACAAGATTCTCATAGCCAAACCCGATAAAATGAGCTTGTATTATCTTGATACTTTTGGAAAATGATCTATAATTCATTTGTAATGTTTAATAATCGACTGCATAACAATCTAACACATGATGTGTCCGGTATGACTCAAAGTGTGTGTTTCACTTTAAAAGAGTGTCAATTTACTCTAAAACACACATCACATAGCCAAATCTGAGAAAACGAGCTCCGATTATATTGATACTTTAGGGAAAGGATATTTAATTCATTTATGGTGTGTAGGAATTGATTGCACATTAATCCAACAAACGATGCGGTTGATGTGACTCAAAGTGCGTGTTTTCACATTAAAAGTCTCATTTAACTCTAAAACATGCATCATGTAGCCCAAACCAAGAAAAAGAGCTCAAATTGTCATGATACTTTAGGTAAATGATCCATAATTTATTTTTGACATGTAGGGATTGACCGAATATCAATCAGACACATATGTGGCCAGTATGACTCAAAGTGTGTGTTTTCACATTAAAAAAAGTGTCATTATGCTCTATAAGACATGTGTCACATGGCCAAACTGGGAAAATGAGATTGGGTTGTCTTGATACTTTGGGAAAATGATCCGTAATTCACTTGTGATGTGTAGGAATCAACTGCACGTCAATCCAACACACGATTTAGCTAGTACGACTCAGAGTGTGTGTTTTCAATATAATTGTCATTTTAGTCCAAAACATGATTCACGTAGCAAGAACAGAAGAAACGAGTTTGGATTGTCTTGATACTTTAGGACAATGATTAATAATTTATTTGTGAAATGTATGAATCGACCATGCGTTAATCCAACACGTGACACGGTCAGTGTGACTCAAAGTGCATGTTTTCAATATAAAAGTTTTATTTTAGTCTAAAACACGGTTTATATGGCTAAAACCGAGAAAACAAGCTCTGGTTATCTTGATTTTTTATGAAAAAGATTCATAATTAATTTGTGATGTGTAAGAATCGGTCGCGCATCAATCTGAAACACAATGTGGTTTGTGTGACTCGAAGTACATGTTTTTAATATAATAGTATCATTTTTGTCTAAAATGGGATTCAAATAGCCAAAACTGAGCAAACGAGCTTGAATTGTCTTGATACTTTAGAAAAAATGATTTATAATTCATTTGTGATATGTATGAATTGGTTGCATGTCAATTTGACACATGACCTGCCTGATATGACTCAAAATGTTTGTTTTCAATATAAAAGTGATGTTTTAGTCTAAAACACAATTCACATAGCCAAAGCTGAGCAAACGAGCTTGGATTATCTTGATGATTTAATACAATTATCCATAAATTCATTTGTGACGTGTAGGAATCGATTGCACATCAATCTGATGCATGATATGGGTGATATGACTCAAAGTGCATGTTTTTAATATAAAAGTGTCATTTTAATCTAAAACACGATTCACATAGCCAAAACCGAGTAAATGAATTCTGATTATCTTGCATCTTTAGGACAATGTTATATAATTCATTTAGGTCGTATAGGAATCGCCTGCATGTCAATCTGACAGATTATGTGGATGGTATGACTCAAAATGTGTGTTTTCAATATAAAAGTGTCATTTTAGTTTAAAATGTGTGTTGCATTGTCAAAACCAAGCAAACAAGCTCGGTTTGTTTTCAAACTTTAGGACAATGATCCATACTTGGCAAAAGGAGTCTCAGGAAGTGTGAATGGGGGACCCCAACAGAAAGCGTGAACCATGTTCACAATTGGTGTGTAAGGTGTAATAACTAATAATACAATTAATGTAATTATTTATATCAATAACTAACAAAAAATAACTAATTAATATAATTAATATTGTAATTAAAATATTGGTAATTGATGATATAATTATTAACAACTATTTAAGTATTTAAGATAATTAATAAAGGATAATACCATTAATATATTCAGTAATTAACAATATAATTTATATTGATTATTATTAATAATGTAATTAGTAATTTATAATATAATTATTAATTAATAGTATAATTAATAATTAATAATATAATTAATACTATAACTCATAATATGCTTAATATATTTTGTAATTAACAATATGATTTATATAACATTACAACTATAATACGTTTTTTTGTTATATTTTTACTCAAATAAACATTAATTTTATTGTAGAGACACGCTTTTGGAAAAAGCCTTCTATAAGAGTTGTTTTTCTATTGAGGTGTAATTTTTTAGATTAATTGAAAATATTATGTCAATGTAAATATTTTTTATGAAATTCTTTAATGTAAATTTTGAATGAAAATGATTGTGCAATGTAGTATTTTATTATAATTGTGTTTAATCATAATATTTAGTTTATTTTTATTGGTATTTTTTGGTTTTTACGTTAGTTAATGTAGGGATGCATGTAATGACCCAGAATTCCCATGGGTTTTTTTTTTAAATACATGGGAATTTTACGAGTCCGCAGTTTCTGACGGCACTTGATCCCGTGGCCCGGTGTGCCCGAAATCAATTTCTGAAGTTTTGTTCGGGTACGTTCAGTAAACGTACGAGCGGGTTTTTATAACTTTTGAACTGTTGCTCAAAATTAAAATATGAGGGCACCATTGAACTCGCAGCGCCGGTTTTCGCTTAAGAAGACTTTCACCTCGACGGCGGTTGATCGGGTATTAGAGTTAGTTTTTGGGTTTCACGTGGATTAATAAAATAAAATAAGTGACAACTTATTTTATTTTTGTTGAACCCACGCCATGTGGATAAAGTTGGTTAAAAGCTCCACATGGGAGTTGGTGGTGGGACCGCCACACCCTAACCTTGCATGGGAGGATAATTGTGGTGGGGACCACCTGAGCAGCATAACCTCCCGCGAGAGGTTATGATGTGGGGTCCACACGGGGCTTAACCCCCCATTTAATGGGAGGGGAGAAAACCTCTCAACTCTCCCTCATTAATGAGGGAGAGGCTCTTAGTCTCTAACTCCTCCCTTAATGGAGGAGGATAAAACCTCCACAAAACCCCCCCAATTAATGGAAGGAAACCCCTTGACCCTCTTCTTGTTAATTAAGTGGGGACCACTTGGGCCTCTAACCTCCTCAAAACTCCCCAATTTAATTCTGTCAATCTTGTGCAATTAATTTGGTGAAGCCTCTCCACTTTTGAATTTCAAATATTTGTACCAACGTGAACTTAATTAAGTGGGGCCCACTTAATTAATTCACGCCATCGGACATAATAGATTAAAATCTATTATTTTGGCACGTTTGTTCTCTCTTTAGTGGAGAGCTTGGGAGAATAGAATTCTCCAACGAAGAACGCGAAGATGCCGGCAACGACAAATTCTTCCTCGACTTCTTCCACGGGACTCCCCTTCCGACGTGGGATCTCTTTGACGACCATTCATCCTTCCTCTTCGTCGTCAATGGACCGACGCACGAACTCGGAAGTGGAAGCGTACGACGAACGACGTCAACATCATCTTCCCCCGCGACGAACGAACGCCCGTCGATTAAAAAGGTAGAGGTGTGTTTTGAGTTGTTTAACGCTTAATCTTCTCTCGTTAAATCAACTTCATGAGCCGCTTGCTATTGTTCTAACGTGGAGGGTTCGGGCCGAACGAACACGTCCCGACCCCTCCGCAACCTTTACGGTTTCGGAACCTTGGATTGACGGTGAAGGAGCAGCGGCATGGCAATGTGGCGACAGCAACAAAGACGATGATTAGAGGTCGCGCTACCCACAGCCTCCGCGAACCGCGCCACCAGCCGAGCGGCGCCCGACCCGCCTACCCGCGCGCTACCCGACGCGCGCCCAGGCCGAAACCGCGGCCCGCCCGGCCACCGGCACCCTGCCCGCGCGCCCCGCGCTTCCCGGTGCCCAGGCCGCCTTCCCGGCGCCCTTGTCGGCTGCCCAGCGCGCCCCGCGCCCTTCCCGACACACCCACGGCCTGCCCGCGCCCCGCGCGGCCCGCCGTTGGCCTCTCGGGCCCAGCCGCCCGAGCCGCGCCCCTCGCAGCGCTGGCCGAACCTGCCACTGGCCTTAGGGCAGAGTTGCCCACGTGGCAACTTCGGCCCGAATTGTCCATGCAGTTCGCTGGGCTGGGCCCAGCGGACTGGGCCAAACTTAGCGGGCTGACCCGCCCAATGGGCCGAGTCAGACCCAGCAAGTCGGACTGGATCGACCCAGATCGGGTCGACCCAGACTGGGTTGGGCCAAGTCGGTCTGACCGGGTCGGACCGGACCTGGGCCCACTAATGACCCATTGCTGACTTTGGCCATATCTTTGGCATCGGACGTCCGTTTGACGAACCGTCAGCGGCGCTGGTAATCTCATTGAGAAACGGTCCCTACAAAATACCTCGTGGGAGTTCGGGGTATAGTTGGAATATGGTCGGGTTGGTTCGTACTCGAAACCAACTGGGCCCCCGGGACAAAAACACTAATAACTCACAGACCAGGCGTCCGATTAACGCGTCGTCTGTTGCGTTAAGACCCATTTGACGTGACGGACCTTTGAGATACTTCTTCATGGGACTTCGTGACACATGAAGTATCGGCTTGTAGCTTGTGAAGCGGACCCTCCCAGAGACGAGCAAACAAAGTACGGAGACCTAGAAGCTGGCTGAGACCTGATGACTGTTTGTCCGATTCGTTTCGGAGTGACTTGACTAGCCCAGTGGGGAGCGCTACTGTGTGAGGCGGCAGACCCATGGCGGAGAAACGCTACTGTGTGAGGCGGCATACCTGCGGTACTCGACAGGAGGAGTACCTCTGTAGACTATTAGGGGAAGCGCTATTGTGTGAGGCGGTAGACCCATGGCGGGGAGCGCTACTGTGTGAGGCAGCAGACCTGCGGTACTCGACAGGAGGAGTACCTCAGCAGTTTAAGGTTAGTGAGTAGCACCTTGGAGTCGCGACATGACCACTGTACTCGACAGAGGAGGAGTTCTCCAGCAGTCCTGGTTTCGTTAATCAAAATCCTGATTTGAGCTGAGTCATTGACCTTTGTGTTTTTCTCATGTTTGAGATAAATTACTTGATAACTTAGGTATATGTATGGGCATATACCTAAGTAATGATTATCCGTTGAAATCATACTTTGTGGTTTATCCTTGTTGGATTTTGTGAGACCTTGAGGGTCTCGGGGTCCTTACTGAGTATTGTTATACTCACTCATGCACGGGCTATGTCCGCACCTCGTTGTGTTGGATGCAGACGACGGACAACGCTGACCGAGGCAGAGTGTACAAGGACTGGACGGTACCCGGAGGTGGACCTCACGACGAGTCGGTACCCAGTGGAGTCGGACGGACGTGGAGCACTGAGGAGGCTATCTGTACCTACCTTTCAGGTAGGATCCGTGGAGGACGATCCAAAAGCTGCTAGACACCTTTTAGGTGTTTGTTTTTTTAGTTGTATCTGTTTGTCCTTTCCTTGTACTTTATTGTTGATCTTATATTCTAACCCCCTTTACTTTCAGTACACTTGTTATACAACTTTTACTTAGTGTTTGGTTCCGCTTGTATTCTGGTTGTGTGTTCACGTTTTATAAAGGCAATGACTTCACAGTTTTAGAGAAATACGTCTTTGGTGCCAGTCGTCAACCTCTGACCTATGAAAGACGGACTTGGGGTAGTCACGATACGGGCCCTGGAGACGGGTCGTAACAATGCAGATTTATCACCATTGATAAAGGTTGTCATAAATGATAAAGGTTGTGGGATTTTCAGTCCAAGATGCAGCCATTTTTAGAACACACAAAATATGGATATATAGGAGTGGTAAAAAATGGGAATGGGGAAGGGGTTAGTTTAGAATCAAACATAAATTTATAAACAAATATAATTTGTTTTCTTTAGGATTATAACCAGTCACGTAGATCATTGAGAATATTAAATTATTTTCTTAAAAAGATAGGTTATTTTTTAGATTTTTGATTATTAAAATTAAAAAACAAAACAATCACATTTTGTGGTTTATTAAACTAAAACCCATTTTAATATAATAATTGTTTTATTTTTTATTCCGTTTTTCATTAACCGTCCATTTCAACACTCCTACTTTCGATCCTTTCGCCGGCGAATAAACAATTCACAGACGCAAGGCTACGTGTCAACACCACACCGGCTTATTTGGACGAAGCGTGATCTTTCTCCTCAAATTCGACACGTGTTCTTTCTTCATTGCCCTTCCCCGCGCATATATACTCTGCACTTTCCTCGTACGCTTCCCGCAGACTTCTCCCCCACTCCACTCTTCCTCCACCCAAAAATTCCAGACCCACCCAATGCCTCCCGCCATGGCCGCCGCCCAATCCTTCGCCGCCGCCCTCAATGCCACTCCGGCCGGAAACCACCTCAACATATACTGCGCCACCCAATCGTCTCCGATGCTTCATTTTCAGTCCCCAAAACAGAGCCCCTCCCCTGTTTCTCTTCCGTCCTCGTCTTCTCCAGATCACAGATCGAACGTCTCACTTCCGAGCTGGGTTCGGGATTCTCTGAAGCGGGCGGCTGCGGCGGCGCTAGATGCCGTCGAAGAGGCGCTGGTGTCGCAGGAGAAAAGCCGCCCCCTGCCCAAGACGGCCGACCCACGGGTTCAGATCGCCGGCAATTTCGCGCCGGTGACGGAGATTCCCTTGCAACACCCCCTCCCCGTTCATGGCCGGATCCCCGCCTCCGTCAAGGGCGTCTACGTCCGCAATGGGGCCAACCCCCAGTTCCAGCCTCGAGCCGGCCACCACTTATTCGACGGCGACGGGATGATCCACGCGGTCCGCTTTCACGGCGACGGCTCCGTCGGCTACTGCTGCCGGTTCACACAGACCCGGCGGCTGGTCCAGGAGAAATCACTGGGCCGCCCTGTCTTCCCCAAGGCCATCGGCGAGCTCCACGGCCACTCCGGCATCGCCCGCCTCCTCCTCTTCTACGCTCGCGGCCTCCTCGGTCTCCTCGACCACCGCCACGGCACCGGAGTCGCCAATGCCGGCCTCACCTTCTTCAACCGCCGCCTCCTCGCCCTGTCGGAGGACGATCTCCCGTACCACGTCCACGTCTCGCCCTCCGGCGACCTCCGAACCGCCGGCCGGTTCGATTTCAACGCCCAGCTCACCACCGCCATGATCGCCCACCCTAAGATCGACCCCGTCTCCGGCGAGCTGTTCTCGCTCAGCTACGACGTTCTCCGGAAGCCGCACCTCAGGTACTTGCGATTCTCCCGCGACGGCGTGAAATCCCCAGACGTCGAGATCCCCCTGGCCGAGCCCACAATGGTGCACGACTTCGCCATCACCCAGAACTTCGTCGTGATTCCGGACCAGCAGGTGGTGTTCCGGCTGCGGGAGATGATTCGCGGCGGATCTCCGGTGGTGTACGACGGAAACAAGGCGTCGCGGTTCGGGATCTTGAGCAAGAACGCGACGGACGGCGGCGGAATCAGGTGGATCGAAGTTCCGGATTGCTTCTGTTTCCATTTCTGGAACGCGTGGGAGGAGGCGGGCTCCGACGAGGTGGTCGTGATCGGATCCTGCATGACGCCGGCGGACTCCATCTTCAACGAGCACGAGGAGAGTCTCCGCAGCGTGCTCTCGGAGATCCGGCTCAACCTCCGCACCGGGGAATCCCGTCGGCGTCCCGTGCTCCCGGATCACTCCGGGCAGCTGAACTTGGAGGTGGGGATGGTGAACAGGAATCTGCTGGGGAGGAAGACGAGGTTCGCGTTCCTAGCGATCGCCGAGCCGTGGCCGAAGGTCTCTGGTTTCGCGAAGGTGGACCTGGAAACAGGGGAGGTCCGGAAGTACTGGTACGGGGAGGAGAGGTACGGCGGGGAGCCGTTCTTCCTCCCCCGCGACGGCGGCGGTTCGGGGAGGGAAGACGAGGGGCACATCCTGAGTTTGGTCCACGACGAGAGGGAGTGGAAGTCGGAGTTGCTGGTGGTGGACGCCGCCGATCTGAGGTTGGAAGCTTCTGTGAAGCTTCCGTCCCGAGTCCCGTACGGATTCCATGGCACGTTTATTCGCAGCGAAGACATTGAAGGGTGAGAGGTGGGCGGGTTAGCATCAGGGAGGCAGCGCGTAGCTTTTACGGGGTGAAAAAGAGAAGCTCAGCTGGTTTTCCTGTTGACTGTTTTTGTCTCCTAGTGATAGTTTTTTGTGAATAGAATATGTACAACAATAGTTTGTGTTTTTTCATAATAAATAATGACTATTATTTCATTTGTATGAAACTTGATCCTTACGACCCTCTCCCTAGGTGACGCGCATGGTGTACGTGGGTGTTTGAAGACAACATTCTAATTTTGTAATTTTATATTTATGAATGACATAATCCAAAACATGGGTTGTGTAACAAAAAGGGTGTTGGAATCATCATAAGCGGTGGGTTCGAAAGACAAGGTCTGAAAAGATGTTGAATCACCGTTTATCGAAAGTTTTTGAGTGTTGGTTCAGTGAGTGAGCTGCTGGCGGTGGCCCTTGATGATGTGTATGATGGAACACATTTTTTGGAAGACGGTGGACAACCAACGGGACTCCACTAGAAATAGTTGAGTGAGATCACTTGTATTGTAGCAAGTTGTAGTACTGTGTATCTTCTGTTTCTCTTAGGTAGTGTTATGGTATTTAGGGTGCTTGCAACTTGAGGGGTCTCTCTTCATCCATTTAAAAAAACAATAATTTTTCTCTCACAAAGTTGGCCAAGTCTCGAACCATGTTAACTCGTGTTTATTATTCTCTGTGAGACTGTTTTGCTTGGTTTTTTCATTTAGAAAAGATCTATCTATGTCAAGTGTGGCACTTTGGTGTATGGTTAGGGTGTGTGGTCTTTTTTAGTTACGGATACACCACTTTGGACGTCGTTACGTTTTAGAAGTTTCAAATTTTGTTCCAAGTTTGAAGTTTTGAAAGTGTTTTTCTACATCACGGTGTTTAGGCCAACAAGTGGCATCAGAGCTTATGATCTAACAAGTATCAGTGCACATATTTTTGGCAACAAACTCTTCTACTAACACCTCTTGCCTTTACAATTTAGTGGGAGTTATATTCGAAAGGAATTGTATTGGAAGAAGGCAATGCTTAGATTGAAAAGTTTGATGGGTCATATTTCAAATTTTGGAGGACACAGATTGGATAATATATGTTTTAGAGAGATCTTGAGCTTCTGTTGAAGGGGTCAAAACCAAATGGATAAAGTGGAATAGGAAAGACTCAATCGAAAGACACTAGGAGTAGTTTGGATAATGTTGACACATAATGCCGCCTTTAACATTCAAAAAGTGAAGACCACTAAGGAGTTGATGAAAACTCCAACCGATATATATGAAAATCCAACTGTTATGAACAAAAAATTTCTAATGTGAAGACTCTTCAGCCCAGAGATGAGGGAAGAAAAGTCTGTGGCTTATCATGCAACTGTTGGAATTGTGTGAGTCTACTTCAATCGATCAAAGTCATTTTATCAAAAAGAGTGGTTCTAGAAATTCTTTAGTTCATTGAAGTTATCGAAACAATGGTTTTTCCTCCAACATTTTCAAAATGTGTGTTTCAAAAGTAGGTTCTTCTGATGTTTTTAGCGCCTAGTGGTCTTGTTCTAAAAGTTTGGCTGGTACATCCGGAAGATGGAGGATGTTCAGTTTACTGCTGAGAGGTTGCTAGTTTACCGGAGGCAGATGTGGCATTGAGGATTGTTACAAGAGATCAACAATGGCAATAGTGGAACAAATGGACTCCCACATTTCTCGAAGGTTAGTGCAACCAGATGACTGGGTGACACATGCTATAAATAGTATGGTGGCACCACCTTTGGTGAGGGGTATCATAATGACTTGTTGCAATAATCCTTGTGGCTCGATAGTCACAAAGTTGTAATCTTTTCATTATGATAAAATGAAATTTTCTAGTGTTAAACTTGTGGACGTAGGACTTTTAGTCTAAACCACGTTAAACCAAAGTGTTCTTTCTTGCTTTCATTTACTTTCATTGCATGAATTTCTTATGTGTGTTGGAGTGAAAATGGTTGAATCTGTTTCGACTTAGTGCGGTGATTTTGGTGAATATAATTCCTCCAAGTTCCGGAGCACTAAATTTTGAGAGTTTTATTCTGGAATCTGCTTCCTCCAAAGTGATTCTGGATTGAATGCTTTTGGTATTCAAAAGTACGTTGGGGCAACTCTTAATAATTAGTATCATAGGGTTGGTTCTTAAGAAGCTCAATAGTTCCCTTGCCGTTTCTAGTAACATTCACTTGCTCTGAATTTTTTTGAATTTCAGTGGGAGTCATTATTTTTTGGAACGATGGTGTTAGAAGATGGCTAGGTCTGGATCAATAGATTCAATGGGATAGACTTTGGTTTCCAGAGAATACAGATGGGAGACTATCTCATTCAAAATGATATAGAGCTTCCTTTGAAAGGCGTCAAACCAGAAGTAATGGATAAAGTTTAATGAGAAAACCTGGATCAGAAGGCATTTGGTGTGATATGAATGTCATTAGTCTGGACTGTGTCTTTGGAAATTTGGGAGAAGAATATTACAATAGAGTTGATGGAAGCCCTTGAAGATATGTATGAAAAACCTATAGCACTGAATAAAGTGTGCTTCATGTGAAAGTTATTCAACATGAGGCTATAAAAAAGAAGTAGTAGAGACCTCTGTTATTCCAATTTTTTTAGCAGAAATATGAATTTTTTTGCTTTCAGGTGCTTATGATGGGTAAAAGGGTCATTTTACCCTAAAAGATGATCTCAAGTAATTTTTATGACCACTATGTTGGTCTCAGAATAGAGCATTTACCCTAGGTGAGGAGCTTGGTGAAATTCCGAGTCGTTCAAGTTTTAAGCGGAATCTTTAATATTTAATTAATTATATATTAAATTATTCATGCGGGTTTGGGTGGTGATATCTTTTGAACGGAGGGTTGGATTTATATCCCAACTTCATGGTTGAGTCCAAAAGGAGGGGTTTTAAGTGAGGTGTAAACCTATTTTGGGTTCCGGGACTCAGGAATAGTGTTTTTAATGGGAATTTAATTTAATTGATTAAATTAATTAAAAAACCCCACCCCCATTTTGGATTCCTATGCCCGATAAGATGGGGGGGGGGGGTTCCTCCACTATGTGTGATAGCCAAACCAAGAGGTAAGGGGAAGGAGGTGCTGCTGGACTTCGTCCATGGTGGCGATCGAGACCGAATCAAGGTGCAACAGCTTCTGGGAGTGGATTTGGACCCGAAGCTTAGACATTTTCTCAATGAGGCAGGACAATTTTTTGATTTCTAATCCCTGATCCCCATAGATGTGTTTTTTTAAGTTAGATCCCTCTAATGTTTGCTAAGGACCCCCTGGGGGTCGATCTGTACTTAATTGGGAAAAAATGAGCGTTTCGAGAGGTTCATAGGGTTTTCCCGATTGAAAATCTTGATCACATGATGTGTGGTTCCATGAGCACATGACGTGTTTTCTTCTTTTTTGGGGAATATGTGGTGTCTTTTTAGCCAAAGTGTTAAGTTTGGAAGCCCAAATTGAAATACCCAAACTTATTACTAGTATAGTGCAAGTATGGGGTTGATCCACAGGGAGAGAGTCACTGCATTCTGTTTCTCTAGTTTGTGATTAATTAGGTGAAGATTAACTGAATTTAGAGTCGATATTAGATGTTTTGATGGAGTAATCAATTATTCAACTTCTTTGGTGAGTTATCTTAAAGACTAAAAAAACGTAAAATTGATTCTCACGATAAATGGGAGGAATGCGTCGGGGTTGAGAATTTTTAAGGTCATCAATAAATCAATTTGCTTATTAGGTTGTGTTGTTCATAATAACTCACATCTTTAGATTTTGAGTATAACAGAACCCCCTTAGTCTAGTGAGTTTCGTTTGAATCAATAGAGACCAATTCCTTGGTCTGGAAATTGATTCATATTAATTTTATTAATTGTAGGCCATTCTGAGGCAATAAGTGCACCCAATGATCATGGGTTTACTTTTTCAGAATTCCTCTGAAGATCCCTGGAAATTCCATTCTTGATTTGATATGGGGTTTCTAGCGATATTTAGCAAGAAATTTCGAGGGATTATGAGAGAAACATAAATAACACAAATACAATAATACAATTGATTAATAACAAACCATAATTATCCACAACCCCAACACATGGGGGATTTAGCTACACATGGAGTAGCTAATGAATAACAGACTCTTAATACCTGAAATAAACACTGAAATAGCTTCATATTGAAGATCATTGGGAAGGTAGAGCGGAAGCACCTCCTCTCTTCTCTTCCCTCTTTCTCTTTCTCTCTCTTTTTTGTCCCTCTTTTATTCTCTCGTTGTGTGTCTCTAGTTGTCCCCTCCTTTTGTGTCTAAATTTAGAAGGCCTTCCCTCTTATTTATAGTATTTAAAAACACAAGACATGTACCATAAAGTACACAGCGTGTAGTCAGGTCAACTTGACTTGGCTCCTCTTTCACCACCAGTAGGTGATCTGTCGCACTGCCCTTGACTTTGAAGGCGTCAACGGTCAGTTGGTGGGGTTACACGACATGTAGCACTGCCCCACATGGTGTGTAATATCAACTTCCGCCAGCAAATACTTCTAGAAGGGGAAACACGATGTTTAAATCACTACTATAAATACGACTTTTATCAACGCTAAAAATGGCCTTTAACAACGCTAAAAAAGCACTATAAATGCCAGCGAAGATAGGGGGGTTCCCTTTACCAGCGCTCCAAAAAGAGCTGATAAAGACCCCTTTTATCAGCGCTCAAAAAAAGCGCTGATAAAAGTTAAAAAAAATTAAAAATAAAAAAAATTAAAAAAATCCTGCCAATTGGGGGGGCTTTTATAGCGCTTGAGCCCCCCTTTTACAGCGCTTTTCCTCCCCCCTCCAGTGCCCCGCACGCACCCCTCCACCCTTTATCAGCGCTAACCTCAGATTCACCCATGCGCGCGCGTCCCTACCTCCACCCGGATTTGATCTCGAGACCCCCCCTACGCGCATGAAGCCTTTTCCACTCCCCTATATTGATTTGTTCTCCTATTAGTGATATATCTATTTATTTATATATATATTTAGTTATATTTATTCGTATTGTAATATATATTTATATTAATATATATATATAGTTATATTAATATAAATATATAGTTATATTAATATAAATATATAGTTATATTAATATATATATTTATAGTGATATTAATATATATATTTATAGTTATATCAATATATATATAGTTAGATTAATATATAGGTATATAAATATTCATATATTTTTATTTTAAATAAAATGGATATTAGTTATTATTTAGATAAAGCTAATATATTTTATATGTAAATATATTTTATTATTTATATTTATAATTAAATTTTTAGGTGTGAATATATAAAAAATATGTACATATAGTTATATATTTGATTATAAATAGCAGTGCAATATAAAAAATGATAAAATTTCAAAGATATAATATCAATATGAATGTAATACCTTGGAATAAATTCATTCCACACCAAAACAATCCAATAATTCCCCCTTAAACGAGGCTGAAAATCCACAAAATGTTAAAAAATCGGAGTACCCCGACTAAAAACTCAGTTTTGGAGGCCTTTTGGGCCTTTTTTGGCCTGGAAAAAACCTTAACTAGGGATCCCCCAAGTCATAGTGATGTAGAGATCATCACAAGCTTCGATTTGATATGTGGTAGAGCTCAAACGGACACCCGGATGAAAAGTTATGGCCGTTTGAAGTTCGAGTTGCGTTTTCAACATATTTTTGATCTTTTTTTTTTAATTTTTTTAGTCTTCAAATTGTTATTAAATGACAATTACTCCATAATAATTAACAAATTATTAATTAAAAATATTTTTTTAATTTTTTTATATGCCATTTTCACTAAATATCTTATATATTAAGTGTAAATGTATATTTATACTTATCTAAAATATATTTAAAAATATATTTAAAAAATATAATTTATATTTATATCAATATAACTATATCTATATATTTAAATATTAATATATATTTTTTAATGATTTTTTTGGAAGTAGACCGTTTATCAGTGCTTTTTAAAAAAGCACTAATAAAGACCCTCCTTTATCAGCGCTACTAAAAAAAGCGCTGATAAAGGGGTACCCTTTAACAACGCTAAAAAAAGCACTGTTAAAGGGGGTACCTTTATCAGGTCTAAAAAAAGCGCTGGTAAAGGGGTACTTTTATCAGCGCTTTTTCGTTAGCGTTGATAAAAGGTGGCGCCGGGAATGCCCAGTTTTGTGGTAGTGAAATTAATTATACACGACGTGTGAAGCTGGCCGGCAATATGGGTGTGTACTTGGGTTGGCCGATCCGTGTCTGGGAAAAGGTACACAGTGTGTATATACAAAGTACACATTATGTTTTTGTGAACTTTAGTTGATCTTCCCTTATTTGTGTCTTAGAATAGAAAAAACCTGAAAATTACCATGATCACCAACATAGAGGGTTTCATCCACAAAATGAAAGATATTTAGTGAAAACATGTTTTTGTGCTCAATAATATGTATGAAAGGGGTATAAAAAAATCAGGAACATCAAACTCCCCCACACTTAGTCATTTTCTTTCCCTCAAGCAAAATCTCAACATCAAATCAACAGAATTCATACTCTAAAAAGGGAAGCATTCAACTAATTATACTTATAAATACTATAACCATAAAAAAGGATTTTAAAAGGAACAAAACATAGTTCAATTCCAAAGATATTCTACTCACGCCTTTTATATAATTCAATTAAATATTTTCATCCTCTTTCATCCACATTGTTTAACTTTTCATAACCACAAATGTTACTTGATGATTTACCTCACCCAAAGTTACCACTCTCATCACTCAAGATCATTTTATCAGAGGTATGATCAATCTCAAGTATACACACTCTATCCATAAGCTTGCAAGTATTCTCATTATCTACTTTAGAAATCAAATCACAAAAATCACGAGGTCTTTCAATAAGGTTCAAATGTTTCTGAGGCTAAGGGTTGTTAGGTAATGATGTGAAAAATATTATCAGAGTCTCAAAAAAGGAGGATGAATTCTTAAACAACAATGCATGATATTCAAAATAAAGATCAATGAAAATACATCTCTAATCAAGGTCTCTCAAAAGGGTATCATCACCGTGAAATTCCCTTGCCAACATGGGTCTATAAACCATCAATAATGTGTAATGAATGAATATGGTCCCTCTTTTTCATTTTTCAATATTTTTTTAATAGGGACCACCAAGAATATAATGAATAGTGGTTTTGGAACCCTTCTACCGAAATGAACAAGTAACACTCTCCCCCACACTTAATTTCATGGTTTCTCACCAAAATGTACCATGAATAGCCAAAAATCCCTCTCTAAAGCTCAAATGAATAATCATGCAGAATTATAAAAGAATTAGGGTAGGAAGAATAAATAGGCTTGTAATATGGCTTCCTATCAAGGTAGTTCATGGTTTCTAAGGGTTTTATGAAGATTAAGTGTAGGGTAGGTATCAAGGTCAAAGGGGCTTAAAAACAATCAAATACCTCAATCATTTTAATGTGGTACAAAATCTTCATGTTTTGAAGAGAAAGACTAGCAAGTTCTGGTAGTTATGCATATCCCAAGAAACTCTCAAGAAAGAGGGTATAAGAAAGAATATTTCAAAAGGGATTAGGATACCACTCAGTAATGAGGAAAAATAAAAGGTTAATTAGGTCATGATATGAATAGAAATGAGTAGTCTAATAAATTTAAATGTCCAATAATTTAAATCAAGAATCAAACTATATCAACAATCATTTAAAAATACTTTGAAATTTAAAATAATCATGTAACTTTTAAAATTCCCTTTTATGTATTTAATATTTATAATTATAATTAATCAAAAAATTTACACATTTTAAAATATTTCAACTATTAATGATGTCTCCTAGATCGGTTCAATGGAAAAGACTAGTGTAGTTAGAGACTCTCCCCCACACTTAATATGAAACATGGTCCCTCAAGTGCAACACTAAGAATGAGAAGAGAATGTGATAAAACACAATCGGTCCAGGATGAGGGAAAACAGTAAAATAAGTAATGCCAAAAATAAGAATGAAAAGAAGCATGAAAATAAAACTCCCCTTGTGGTGAGCTCAAAAATATGGGAAGTAGTAAAAAAAATCCAAAAGCGTTCCAGAGTACCAGTGACTGGCGATGAAATGGAAAAAGAATTCTGCATGCACATACACCAACACAACACAAGAATAACACAAAAAAGATATATATAATGAAATAAGGGTTAAAAACCCAGTCATGGGGTGGCCTCAGAAGAGGCATCATCAGCAATAAGAGGATCTGACAGTGGAGGCTTGTCGACGGTGGAAAATGGAGGCACCTACTCTGTGCTTTGAGTGAAAGGCATAACAGGAACATTTATTGCTACAGTAGGAGGAACAGTAGCTGGAGACACAAGATCGACACCCTGCATGGGAGGCACTACCAACACATCCTGGCGTGCAGTAGTAGTAGCAGCATCCAAGCTGGTAGTGGATATGATAACTAAATCTGTGGTCGGTGCTATTAATGGTGGCAGTGTTGTATAAGGTAAAGGAGTGGATAGAGGAGCAGGTGCTAGGGAAAATTGAAGATTGTGATGCCGAAGGAGAAGCCCGAACATCTGATCAAGCCACACTTGGGATTATAGGATGGTAGTCTTCTAGTTCTCAAGGATGTCTATACTGTAGTCCATTGTGGCCAGGTGGAGAGTGATGGGGAGATCAACTGAGGGTGCAGGTGGGGGTGGAGATGTGGAGGGAACAGAAGAAGAGGTAATGGTGGAAGAAGATGGAAGGAAAGAATAAGTGGGGTGGGGTGGGGAAGGAGCATCTGCTGGTGAATAGGGTGGGACCTGCTCAACAACACCATCGGGAGCAGTTGGGTCATCTCTCTCCCCCGCAAGAGACAGGGCATCTTATACAAGCACATAGCCATCACCTCAACGCTCGACCATCCTCATGCAGATAATCATGAGGAATTCAAGATGCTGAGGAGTGCCTAAGGGGTCATGAGAGAGAGAAGTCTCAAAAACACCCAAGCAGTTTGCCAAGAGGGTGGCATATAAGTCGTCTTTCAGGTTTCCCTGAAGTCCATGAATCACAGAATGGAAATAGGTGGCGAAAAGATAGGGGAGGTCTGGGTAATCGTGTCTAACAATACAAGTGAGAAGCTCCATTTCTTGCCCGGACATGATACCCATATCCTCATGGTGGGGAAAAAGAATGGTACCGAAGCACCAATAGAAGAAACAAAGGGGAGGGTAAATGATGATCATGCTCTTCTGGGACATATGGGTGTACCTGTGGTCAGGCCCAGTAAGGTCCCACCACATGGAGATGAGGTCAGAGCACTCAGGGTGAGTAAGGGTGGAGATAGGAGGTGGGGTGGAAGGATGGGGGTAGAAGCCACACCCTCGGCCAAACTCATCCATGTTCAGTGAAAAGGGTTGGTCACCCAGCCAAAATTGAACTAGAGTGGCAGTATCGGTGGGAGTCTAGTGGTAGGTAGGTCCATCGAACTCATAGGTCAAGATAAACTCCAAAAATAAATCTCTATAGGCCGGAGTGCTGACCTGAAGTGTCTTGAGCAAGTGTGTATGGACAAAGAGCTCCTTAATCGCATCCCAAATGCCAATATGCTGTGGAATTATCACATCCAAGAAGCGAGTGCTTAGTTGTATCATCCATCGTGAAAATCACCTCAATCTATCTATGGCAGGGAGACCCTCAACAAAAATCAGGTAGGGATGTGGCTTAGTTCGGGCAGTAGTTTGAGATGGATGAGGTGGGGTTATAGCTGTTGGCGTGGCTGGGCTAGTAGTGAAAGCTAGAGGTGGAGCAGCTAAATCCAGAGCTAGATGAGGTGGGGCTGCATCTACTGGCGTGGTTGGGCCAGTAGTGGAAGCTAGAGGTGGAGCTGCCGAAGCCAAAGATAGCTCAGGCGGGGCCACTGAAGTAGTGCTCGACTCTGAAGGTATGGAGCTAAAAGAGGGAGCTATGACACCTGAGCTCTCAACTATGGTGGATACTGTATTAGAAACCATATGAATATTAATAGTGCCAGGAGTGGGTGTCATGGAATCTACCCCACCGGTGGATGTCGCTGATGGAGGCGTCGGTAGAAGAGGAGGCAACATCGCTAATGCTGGTGGCTGGAAAACTAGGAAATCAAATTCTGGTCTCTCGGAATACTGATGACGAATCCAACGATGAGGGGATCTCTTGACCTTAGTAGCAGAAGTGGGCCGCTTCCCACTTGCAGGATCATCAGCTTCCTTATCTGAAAGAAATAAAGGAAAAGAAGAAAAAGAAAATGAAGAAGAAGAAATAAAATGTGAGAAATAAGAAAAAAGAAAAGTACACAACATGTGGATCTAGTGTACACGGTGTGTAGTGTGATTTGGGTAAGAACCCATGTACTCTTTATAAACATTCTGAGTGGGGATGTGTTTTAGAAAATCCATTACATGACACATAAAAGATCATACACACTGTATAACAAAACATGGGGTGGATCCCATGTAAGGTCCTCGACGCGGCTCAACTCTAATGGGTCATACTGCACAACACATGACGTGTGGAAGGGATACATGCCGTGTGTGAATACATGGTGTGCTAAGGCATGTACTCCCTCCATACAGATTCCTATGAATGGATGGTGGACATGACGTGTACCGAACATACACGTCGTGTGGAAAGACATGGGATGGGGGTCGTGTGCCACATGACATGGGCTGGACTGGAAGGCCAGGGGAGGCACTGTACACAGTGTATACCGAATATACACACCATGTATATTTCAAATTATAAAAATGTTCCTGGGTGGACGTGTACAAGATGTACACGGCGTGTGTTCTTTGGTTACCCCTTGTAAGCGGGTTGAAGTCGAACGGTCATCTGATTCACAAATCGACCTAAACACTAATGAAACCTTGAAATAAAGGGTAGATAATGGTGTACCTTGAGAAAGGATCGAAATGCGGAAGAAATTGGGACAAAAAATGCACAAAAATGGGGGATTGGGAGGAGGGAGGCAGAGCGGCATCCGAAGAAAGAAAATGGGAGGGGGGGGGGGGTGCTCGACATGGGGTCAGGCCGGGTAGGGTTCTCGATCTTTATAGATGAACCACACAACATGTAAAAGACCCCACATGCCATGTATGTTTTTTAAATATTTATTTACAACACAATTGTTTATAAAAAAATAATATAATAAAAAATAAACCTATACATGTAGTGTATCACAGGATGACATGCTGTGTGTTTTAAAATTTGAAAAAGAGAACTACAATCTTCAGTTAGGTGCTTGGGGCCCGATTCGAACTGATGATTAGCTGATCCAAATGCTAGCCCTCAACCAATGGAGCGAAGGTTGTAGTGTTGCACATTTTTATTAACTCTTAATAATTAAATTATAGGTGCAGTTATACAAGGGATGAAGAAAATGAACGGCGTGTGGTTTTAATTATTGAATGATTAGGATGAAGTGGGGAGATTAGCTAAGTTTGAATTAGGGTCTTTGGAATCCAAGGCTGAGACTCTTCCAATCATCCAACTTCACTCGCATATAATTTCTTATTTTGAAAACCATTTAAATTATTAATGAAAACATGGTGCACACGATATATATCAAAATGCATGCCATGTGGTTTTATTAATATGAAAAATGATGGAACTAGGTCAGTTGTCAGGATTCAAACTCGGGTCTTTTGGATCCGTGGTTTACAACCCTGACCAGTCAGTCCATCCCCATCATGAGTTTTTTTTATTTGGAAAAACATTTTTTTAAAAATTACCTCACACACCATTTAACTAAACACGTGTTCAAAAAGAAAGAACCCTATACCAAAGGCAGGTATGGAGCAATTCAAATCGGCGATGAATCCGATACATTCCGGTGACCTTGCCATCAGCACAGACATCATCCCTATTTATTAACTTAATTAATATATACTTATTCTATTGGTTATATTAAAAAATATATAAAAAATTAAAGTACATGTCGTGTGAAAAGGTGATACATGACGTGTAGTCTCTGGATTGCCTCCTAGGAAGTGCCTTTGTTTTAGGTCTTTGGCTTAACCTTACCTGAGCCTCTTGCTATCTGAATTGCATGGTGGAGATCATGCCCACCATGTCCTCCATGTGAAGATAGGGTTTGAGATGCTGCCCATTCACCTTAAATGGTTGACCATATGCTCCAGGAACTTCCACCACACCATGGTGGAAGACCTTGATCACTCTAAAAGGTCCCAACCACCGAGACTTAAATTGTCCCGGAAACAATCTCAAACAAGAGTTAAACAACAATACCTCATCACCGGGCTGAAATGACTTCTGAGAGATCATGAATTCATGGACCACCTTTGTATTTTTTTATACATTTTGACTTTCTCATGTGCCTCCTACCAAATTTCATCAAGCTCCATTAGTTGAAACTTGCGTTTCTCTTCCACAGCCTTTAGATCATAATTCAAGTCCTTAACAGCCCAATAGGCTTTGTGCTCAATTTCCACCAGTAAATGACATGGATTTATGTAGATTAAATGGAATGGGGACATACCCAGAGGTGTCTTGAAGGTGTCCTGGTATGCTCATAAGGCACCATCAAGCTTCTTGGACCAGTCCTTCCTTGAGGCTCCTACAGTTTTCTCCAGGATTTGTTTAAGTTATCTGTTTGATACCTCCACTTGGCCATTGGATTATGGATGATAGGGTGTCCCGATGATATATATCACCCCATATTTTATGAGAACATTATGCATCTACACATTGTCAAAATGCATCCCTCTATCACTTATTAGAACCCATGGAACATCGAATCTACTGAAAACATTCTTCTTCAAGAAACCAATGATGGACTTTGCTATGTTGTGTGTCATGGCAGTAGCTTCTACCCATTTGGATACATAATCCACATAAAAAATAATGTATGAATTTCCATATGATGGGGGAAATGACCCCATGAAATAAATACTCCATACATTGAAGATATCGACCTCAAGAATGGGTTGTTGAGGAATTTTAGCTCAACACCCCATGTTACCAGTCCATAGAAACCTATCATAGCATGATACAAAATATCAGGCATCCTTGTGCATGGTGGTCCAAAAAAATCCATATTGAAGAATTTTCAATATCATTCAGTCTGGCCCATGATTCCCTCCAACTGGGGAAGAATGAAAAACTATAGAATTCCTTTAATTTCTTCTTCTGGGATGCAGTGGTGGATCACCCTATCTCCACATGAACGGAAGAGCAACGAGTCTTCCCAGAAATATCTTTTTTACTTCAGATAGAAATCATTTCTTTTGTTGAAAAGTAAGATCAAGATGAAAAACTCCCATAACCAAGTAATTGGTGATGTCAGCATACCATGGGTGAGGTGTAACTCCAACTAAGAAAAGATGCTCATCCAGGAAGTCCTCCTTGATTTCTCTATCATCCTCTCTTTCCAAATGAGGCAATTCTAATTAGAAGAGATGATCAGTGACAACGTTCTCACTTTCTTTCTTGTCATGGATTTCCAATTAAAATTCTTAGAGCAGAAGCACCCAATGAATAAGTCGCAAATATTCATCCTTCTTATTCATCAAATATTTAAGTGCTGCATGGTTACTGTAGAATTTTTTTTTGATAGTACTAAATATGAGAGGAACCTATCAAATGAAAATACCACTGCCAACATCTTCTTGTCAGTGGTGGTGTAGTTAACTTGTGATTCATTTAGGGATTTTCTGAAATAGTGTCCCAAAACTAATCCCATAACATAATCACTTTCATCACAAATAATTTCAAATTGTTCCTCCCAGTTTGGGGCAATCATGATAGGAGATTCAACTAATCATTGTTTCAAGATCTGAAAGACCGTGGTGCATGTTTTTTCAAATTCGAAGATAAAATATTTTTAAAGGAGGTTGGTTAGTGGTTGAGATATCTTTGAAAATTCATGAACGAATCTTCTATAAAAACCTTCATGCCCAAGAAAACTTTGGATTTCTCAGATAGAAGTTGGAATGGGTAGTTGTGATATGACTTCAATCTTCATAGGGAAAACTTTAATTCCTTTTATGGAAATCCAATAGCCTAAGATGATACCATTATACACCATAAAGTGACATTTCTCCCAGTTCAAAACTAGATTGTTGTGTACCAAACATTCTAGGTCCAATTCTAGATTTCTCAAGCAGGTGTTGAATGGTTTTCCATAGATTGAAAAATCATCCATAAAGACTTCCAGAATTTGCTCTACCATTACATGGAATATCACCAACATGCACCATTGGAAGGTGGCTGGAGCATTGCACATGCCAAAAGACATCTGTCGATAGGAAAATGTTCCATATGGGCATGTTAAAGTGCTTTTCTCTTGGTCTTCAGGGGAAATAGAAAATTGGTTATTACTAGAATAACCATCTAGAAAGAAATAGAACTCATGCCCCACCAATCGATCCAAAATATGATCCATGGATGGAAGTGGGAAGTGATATTTTCATGTGGCATCATTAGGCTTCCAGTAGTCCACACACACTCTCCATACAGTGACCTTTATTGTAGAGATGAGTTCATTTTTATCATTGGTAATCATGTTGATACCCCCCCTTTTGGGAACCACTTACAAATGACTCACCCATCAGTTATTGGAGATTGGGTAGATGATTCCCACATCTAACAGCTTGATAAATTCTTTCTTCACGGCCTCCTTCATTGGAGGGTTTAGCCGTCATTGTAGTTGTTGATAGGGATTGGATACTTCCTCAAGTAGTACCTCATGGGTGCAAATGGTCGGAATGATCCCTTTAAGATCAGTGACTGTCCACCCATTATCCTTTTTTATTCACTATAGAACACGTAGAAGTTCATGTTCTTGCTCTTATGAGAGTGGTGCATTGAGTATAACTGGCAGCATATGATTATCACCAAAGTACCCATATTTTAATGAAGATGGGAAATGTTTCAGTTCAAGTTGTGGGGATTTAAGAAATGAAGGAATAATTGGTTCAAACTTGTCTCTCTCTAGAATATTTAGAACAAGTGTACATTTCCAATATTGACCGCCCTAGACTATGATGAATTGTAGCTCCTCTAGTTCATAATTAGCTTGGATGTCCTTGATGATTGGTTCATCAGTGATAGAACAATATCTCATGTCATCTTTCATGTATCCAAAGTGATCGTTCACTATATTCAATGCATAATAGTCCTCATTTTCCAAAAGTGACACTTGCTTAACAACTTTGAGGATGTTGTAGGATACCTTTTCATCTCCTACTCTGAAGATCAATTTGCCTTGGTGAAAATCAATCAAAACTTTCCCAATAGCCAAGAAGGGTCTTCCCTGAATAAAAGGAGCCTCTCGGTCTTCCTCCATGTCAAGTATGATAAAATCAGTAGGAAGACCAGACTTCCCACTTTCATTAGAACATCTTCAAGTAGCCCTTTAGGATATTTAATGAAGCAATCTTCTAGATATAATGCTACTCAAGTTGGTTTTAAATTGTTCAGACCCAGATTATTAAATAATTCAAAGGACATAATATTGACACTAGACCCCAAGTCAAAAAGGGACTTCCCCAAACTCATAAGATCTGATTGTGCAAGGGATTGTAAAACTTCTTGGATCTTAGAGCTTTAAAGGAAAAGTTTTGAAACACCACTGAGCATTCCTTATTGAGAGGAATGGTTCACAAATCCTCGATATTCCTTTTGTTTGAGAGGATTGACTTAATAAACTTCTTATATGTTGTAATTTGAGTCAATTTCTTTGTAAAAGGAATATTAATGTGAAGTTTTTGGAATACCTCCATAAATTTTGCAAAATGCTGATCCAGCTTCCTTTGCTTAATTTGCACAGAAAATGGTAAGGTGGGTTCATAAGGTTTGACCAACTCTTTTCATTTACCATTTTGGCCTCCTTCTCTTTTGATAGGAATTGTGTTGAGGGGGAATCCTTAATCTTAGCTTCATTATCTAAAAAGTGTGTAGGTGGAGTTGAATTTTTTTCCACACCTCGATTTTCGGTTATTTTCTTGGGTAGCTTCTTCCCACTTCATAAAGTAACAACATTGGCCTCCTCCCATGGGTTCTTATAAGTGTTACCTAGTAGTGTACTAGGTTTCCTTGAAGAGATTTGATTAGAAATCTACCCAATTTTATTCTCAAGGCTTTGAATAGAAGCCTCCTGATTCTAAAATCTTGTTTCATCAATTGTTATGAATTTTGACATCATTTATTCTAACTTTGATGAGTGTTCCTACTGAGGTTGTTGAGCATCTAGTTGAGGTTGTGGCTTCTGAGGTTGTTGTTACATATTAGGGTTTTGATACCCTTGTTGCTATTTGGGATATATATTTTTATACTACTGTTGACCATAACCGTTTGGCCTTTGGGGGCAGGGTTGAGAGTTTTGTTATTTTTGCCCCCAGCCTGTGTTCGTGTTATCTTTCTAAACCGGGTTTTGGTATTGAGGGTAAATTTTTGTCCCTATGTTTTGAGAAACATAGCTTACCTCACTTGTTGAAGGACCAACACTTGTCCCTGTGTATTCACCCATGACATGATTCTGACCACATTCACTGCATGCTGGGTGATTTACTGCTTGAACTTGAGATGCACTTTTCATATTCAATGCATCAATATTCTTGGACACAACATAGAGTTGAAAAGTAAGTGTCGTAGTGGAATCAATGTTATGAATTCCCCTATTTTGAGTACCCTTCTCAAAGTTCCATTGGAATCTATTTACTAAAATATCTTCTAGTAGATCAAAAAGTTTCTCTAGGGATTTCCTTATCACCATTCCTCCTATAGATGCATCCACCACTAATTTTGTGTTTATCATAAGACCTCCATAAAAATTTTAGACTTGCATCCAAAATGAAAGGACATTATAAGGGAACTTCCTTAACATTTACTTAAAATGCTCCAAGGATTCATATAATGACTCTGAATCATGTTGCTGAAAGTTTTGAATTTTGTTCCACAACATCGCCGTCTTGGAAGGTGGGAAATATTTTGAAAAAAAGACCCAGGCCAATTCCTCCTAGGTGAGGATGTAATGTTGAAGTAATCCTTTAATCCAGTACTTATCTTTATCCCTTAATGATAAGGGGAATAAGTGAAGGTGAATGAAATCCTCAAACACCCCATGGTAACAGAATGTGTCACAAATATTTAAAAAATTGGAGAGATGAGAGTTGAGGTCTTCACTTGGTAAACCCTCAAACTGAACCATATTTTGGATGAGCTTCATTATGGTTGGATTGATCTCAAAATGTTGGGCTTGCACCGGTGGTCTGAAAATAACTGTATCTTATCCTTGGATAGAAGGAAGACCGTACTCTATAAAGGTGTGGTATGGGGGAAATTGTTCTTGAAGAGGTGGGGACATAAATTGCTACTCATGAGAAAAATAAGGACAGTGATTTGGAAACATGTATGGAAACTTCTATGGTGGATGGTATTGCTAGGGTTGCTGTGGGCTATAAACCAAAAAAAATTGAGCTAGTTTTCTTTGCTAGTTCCGTGGCATGAACTTCATGATATTGTCTAGTGGAAGCTGGTTCCACTCATCCTCAATAGTGAGATGTTGATTCCATTTGTAATCAAGCATGATCTGCCATCCAATTCCTTGGACAACAACCAATTCTACCTCTTCCTTGTTCTCCATGGGGTCGTTTTGGTTGTGCTTACCCATAAGTTCCCGATGTAGCCTCAAGATCATTCATTCGATTTATGAATCAAGTATAAGGACTTACAATGAATCAATACTTTTGGAATGAGTGATTCATCCACTCATGCACCTGTGATCCTTCGCAACAATAAACAATACACCAAGCATAAAAGAGGAAGAATAAAATAATAAAAAATGGAAATGAGATTAAGAACTGAATTTTTAGAATTTATGATTTTTATTTTTACTTAATTAATGAAAACTCAATTTTTCAAAACACCATTAAATTTCAATACCTGGAAATGGTGCCATAATTTGGTGTCATTTTAGCCAAAATTTTACGTTTGGTAGCCCAGATTGAAATACCCAAACTTATTACTAGTATAATGAAAGTATGGGGTTGATCCACAGGGAGAGAGAGTCACTGTGTTCTTTTTCTCTAGTTTGTGATTAATTAGGTGAATATTAACTAAATTTAGAGTCGATATCATATTTTTTCATAGAGTAATTAGTTTTTTAATTTCTTTGGTGAGTTACCTTAAACACTAAGAAAAACATAAAATTTATTATAATGATAAATGAGAAGAATGCGTCGGGGATGCGGATTTTTAAGGTCATTAATAAATCAATTTACTTATTAGGTTGTGTTGTTCATAATAACTCTCATCTCTGGATTTTGAGTATAATTTAACCCCCTTAGTCTGGTGAGTTTCATTTGAATCAATAGAGACCAATTCCTTGGTCTGGAATTTGATTCCTTTTAATTTTATTAATTGTAGGCCATTTTGAGATGACAAGTGCACCCAATGATCATGGGTGTAATTTATCGTAATTCCTATAAAGATACTTGGAAATTTGTTTCTTCATCTGATATGGGGTTTCTAGTGATATTTAGAAAGAGATTTCAATGGATTATGAGAGAAACATAAATAACACAAATACAATAAGATAATTGATTAATAACGAACCATAATCATTCAAAACCCCAAAACATGGGGTATTTAGCTAAACATGGAGTATCTAATGGCTAAAAGACTCTTAATACCTAAAATAAACATCACAACAGCTTCAGATTGAAGATTTTTGGGAAGGTAGAGTGGCAACACCTCCTCCCTTATCCTTCCTTTTTCTCTTTCTCTCTCTCTCTTCTTATCCCTCCTTTCTTCTCCTATTATGCGTCTCTAGTTGTCCCATCATTTTGTGTTTAATCTTTAAAGGCCTGACCTCTTATTTATAGTATTTAAAAATATATAGTGTGTACTATAAAGCACACGGCGTGTAGTTAGGTCAACTTGACTTGGATCCTCTTTCGCCGCCGATAGGTGATCTGCTACACCGCCCTTGACTTTGAAGGTGTCAGCGATCGATTGGTGGGGGTACACAGCATGTATCACTGCCCCACATGGAGTGCAGTATCAACTTCAGCCACCAACCACTTCTCAAAGGGGGAACATGACATTTAAATTAATTATACATGGTGTGTGGAGCTAGCCGACAACATGGACGTGTACTTGGGTTGATCGATCCGTGTCTGGGAAAAGGTACACGACATGTATATACAAAGTACACGTTGGGTTTTTGTGATTTTTTTTGATCTTCCTTGATTTGTGTCTTAGAACAAAAAACACATGAAAATTACCACGATCACCAACATAAAGGATTTTATCCACAAAATGAAAGATATTTAGTGAAAAAATATTTTATGCTCAATAATATGTATGAAAGGAGTATACACAAACCGGGCACATAAATATGGAATTTTTGGAACTATGCATTGTGTAATTGGAGTACACATTGTGTAGTGGAACATTTCCATGTGGGTGAGTACCTGGGTAGATAGAACTTAGGGACTACACACCGTGTAGTCGAAGTACATGACATGTAGTGAGACATGACTGCGTAGTTGAGTATATGGGAAAACATCCAATGTAAGGGGGCATGGACATGTGGAAGCACACAACTAGATCCCATGTATTCCCTAGCCGTGTATTAGTACATGATCAGACCCCATGTGTGTCAGGCTGTGTAGAAGTACATGGCTAGGCAAGAGGTTTTGGAGTACACATCATGTATTGCCCCCTTTTTACCCTTTTGATGGTTTTTGATGATTTTGTGCCCTAGGGTTAGAATTGAACACAAGAGGAATCAATTTTGAGTATTTTTCCATGTAGAACATGATATTGGAACCCTTGGAGCATTTTTAGGACTCCTAAAAAGTGTTTTGGGTTGAGTAAGTTGTGACAGAGAAGGTTTCCTCCAATAATTGAATTCAATTGTCTCCTGAGGGTGATACATGGTATAAGACATAGGTGAGGAAATGTGAATTATTGGACGATGTGGTATGAGTTCTCTAAAGTATTAGGTTGGTGTTATATTGGTATTTTCCCTGGTTAGTGAGGCTATGTTAATATTCGAGGTGATAGGTATGATGGGTGTTCAGACCAACCTAGGGTGGATTGGAAAGGGTATGGGCTTGAGGCCATCTAACTTGTGAGGTTTACCCACTTTAGGATTGTGAAGCCATGAGATATTGGAGACTGGGTTATGGGATGTGTGACCCCCCGAGAGATGTCCATTGGACCAAGAGATTATTTTGTGACTGAAGATCCCAAGAGGTATGAACTCACTTATGTTTTAACCCAGAGGACCATAAGAGGGATTCCTTTTCTTGCATACTGGTTTTGAGGATCCCAATAGGGATTCCTCTGCTTATGTATTGACTCAGAAGACCAAGTGGGTTTCTGATTGATAGACTATCTTTGAGTGAGTACGTGCATTGGCTAGAAATGGATATAGGTGTTTCCTCAGGACTCTAACTGATGTATGAGATAATGGGGATGATATATTGATGAGGGGAATGGGTTCTCAACCATCCCTATATATGTCCCCCCTTGTTTGTTAAGGATGAGACTTGGTTTACAAATAGGGTTATTGTAATATGATATGGGTTTCCATCATTGAGAGAGTTGGACATGACACTCCTCATGTATGGTTACAGATGTCAGTCATGATACTCCACATCTAAGGTTGATATAGTTGGACATGATTCTCCACATATATGGTTATGGATGTTTAATGTGATGCTTCACACACATGATTGAGTGGGTTGAAAATTATACTCTAAGCCCATGGGATATGATGTTGGGCATGGTGCTCTATATAAGTACCAATAGTTTATTCATGGTTTAGGTGTTGCACCGAGGTTCCAGGAATGTTTGATTTTTGATATAGTTGAGAATGGTAGACATGGTGATCCATATATGCAGTTGAGATTCTAGATTGAGGCTTTGTGCATGGGAAGTATACTATATGGATTAGGTATCAAACTGAGGTTCTGGACATCAATAATATACTCTATGGTTTATGTTATAGACTGAAACTTTGGGAAATGATGTCATACAATATGGAATAGGATGCAAGATTGATGCTCCTTATATTTGGGCTAATGTTAGAATGATTCTTTGGGAACCAACGGTGTTGATGTATAGTCAAATGCTAGATTGATACCCCAAAACTTTTGTTTTGATAAATGGGTTAAATGTCAGACCGACACTCTGAGTACTGGTTATACTATATCATGGTATGAGTACTGGGGATTGATTCATCTTGGTACCAAGATGAAATTAAGAGTGAAGTTTTGAGGTTTGGTTGGGGATACCATGGATGTGGAGCTCGCATGTTACTTGAGATGCACGTTTGTAAGACATGCTCATAGACACTCTAATGTTGTGCTAAGAAACCATGGTTGATCAATGACATATACCTAAGGATCGAAAATGATTTTATTTTTATTTATTTCAGTTATGTTTTGGTTAGGATGAACATATTTCATGGGCATGAACCTATGGAAGTAGGTTATAGGTTCACTGTTGGGGGTGGCCTACTGAGATTTATTTCTCACCATCTGTACGTTCACCTCAGTGTACATGCAAACCATATGTTTGCTTTTAGGTTTATCATGGATGCATGTAATATAGGGAAAATACCCAAGGTTTAATGATTAAGCAGAGTCACTTTTGTGGAGTCTGATGAACGGGCTGGAGTAGTTCAACATGGTACTAAAGATCGGGTATGTGACATGGCTCAGAGTTGGTAATAGAGCATGATGTATTTATTTTTTAGTTTTTTATTTTGTATATTTTTGGTTTTCCTAGTGATTGATTAGTTTTGTATGTATGAAATTATAGTTTTGGCCTTTACCTTATTTCATCTTATTACTTCATGCTTTTGTTCCAGTTTATTTATTCTTTCCATGTACTTTGATTTTTATGATTCTTGGTTATTTATTTATAGTTTCACACTATGATATGGGGGTATAGTATCCTCATAGTACCATATTAGAATTCTAATTCTATTTTTTATCCTCTAGCATATGAGGAGGTGCACTTTAGGTCATGCAGAAAATTGGCTCGGGGCACTTGTTCATTGGCATCTTGGTCAGGGCGTTACAAAGTGGTATCAAAGTTGTTAATTTCCTATTAATTTACTATTTTGGGATTTATAGATTACATATATAGGAATGTGTTAGATCCTGTGATTGATATAGGTATAGTTTTCCATGAATACCTACTCCGATAGGAAGTCCATGGTACCAAGGTCTGGGATTGATGTTCTTGGTATTCAATGTTATGGTTTTATACGACTTTCACCTTGGGAAACACACATGTGGTTTGTATTTGATGATTTATGATGGATTTATGGCTCTTGGTCCATTAGCAAGAGTCCCATGGTTCAATTTTTATTTTTGGATTATAGAGGAAAGATGCGTCTCATGCATCATGTTAGGCATATAGGATCCACATGTTATAGGCCTACTAGTGTTTGACTTTTCTAATGATAGAGACTCAATTGTTTAAAGTGTCAATAACTACTCATACAAATTTTCCCATATAATTACTTTTTTTCACTCTACTTAGCTAGGATAACTTGTATATGGATATATTTATAATGGTAGGTTATGTGGATCTACAACGAGACACTTGATGATGAGGATTCTAATGAAATCCTTGTGCACAGTAGGTGTAGTGACCCTAGTGGATTAGCATGGTATAATTATATGACCATTTAAACCCTGTAGGATATTTTTTTTCAGATTTTGTTGCATATACTAATCTTTTAGGAATGTTCTAATGTTCACATTAATAGAGAGGAAAAATTTACTATTTATGGTTGATTGGTCTGGCACGTGACTTATTTCATACGTGAGACCCTAGAGATGGGTGTTTAGTATATTGATGTCATGTGATTTTGGGATTAGAGTATGTTTGAAGCCCTATGAGTTGTGTCCTTCTATGAGTTGGAATATACCTAGGTGGTTTTTACCTAGTGATTTTATATGAGTCTTGATTAGTGGGGATAAGTGGTAGAGCCTAGTGAACTTTGTGACATGACTTTGGTTTAGGAAGTTGGTGCCATGTGAATTTTAATTGTAACTTGTGAGAGGGGTTAGCTAAGTTGTGTGTGCCCTTAGGTGTGTGAATCATGGGTGAATGTTTTGGGAATTTTGAAAATGGCACATGAAGTATATTGCTCGGTATGAGTTTGGGTGCATTGGAATCCTTTTGTTTTGAGAGGGAGTACTTGTGTGCTAGTGCTTCAGTCTTGTGGTAGGTTTCTAGAGGGGTGGGTGCATTTTTGTGCCTATCTCAGGTAACGTTTGTGTATATGGGATGTATCTAATGGTTATGAGTTGGATCAGGAGCACAAGAGGTTCATGGAGGTATGTGGTTCCAAGTTTGCAAGTTTTCTTTGGGTGGTGACCATATAGTTAAGGTAGACATAGTATGTTCACAATGTGAGATATATGTAGATTTCTGATTCCCTTGAAATTAAAATCACTTGGAGTGTTGATACTTTGGCGGTGCATGTGGTTTTAGGGGGAAGAACCAATTTGGTGCTTGACTTAGTTATCTTTGGATGCATCTTCAGGAACACAATGAAAGAATAAATGAACTTAGAAAAACTTTTGAACAATTATTAGTACTTGACTGGTTGTACAAGTGGTTTTGACTTGGTGAGTTTCCTTTGGTTTTGGAAGGCACCAAGGGTTCTCTTCGTTAGGTGAGATTGGAATGTGGGGTAAGCATGACCAGTTGATAGGGCTTGTGAGCTGAGTTTTGTAACACACTAGTCATAATTGGTTTTTTGTCTGGGTTACACAAGAGTGTGTAATAATTTATCATTAATGAGATCTTAGAGACATGAGTGCTGGTGATGTACTATGCCATCTTTATTTGGGATCATGCATTACAAGAGTTTACACTTGAGGTGCTTGAGTAAGTAGGCATCCATGAGTAGGATGAGAACCAATGTGGGTGTGATGAGACACTTGCGAGCAGGGAGGCCTAGGGTCTTGAATGAGTTTGATATGTCCCCCAAGTTAGAGGTTACATAAAAAATTTATGAGTTTATGATGGTATTAATTGAAAACATATTAGCATACTCTTAGCCTAGAGATGACCATTCCCAATATCTTTACATCATCATGAGTCTATTGAGAGAGCATCAGGCTAGATACCTAAATGTGGCCCTAGTTTGATGAAGGGATTCCTTGGTGGTGGTGATCATGGAGTGATGTAAGTGAAGCCATATGGTGGGAGGTGCACTATTTAACACCTAAGAATAAGGTCCTCATGGATAATTCTATGGGTATATTCTCAAAATCTGAGAATAGGTGATAGTTGATGTTTTGTTTTGTCGCTTAAGTGAGAGTGAGATAGACATGTCCAATTATGAGGTTCAGTAGTGATTAGAACATGGTCCATAAAGATACTCTTATGGTGGGGAGTATCAAATCAGTAGTTGTGATGTGACCCTTGTGTAAATAGGGTTGAGGATGAAGTGGGAACCACATCAAGTGGGTCAGTGGACAAGTAGAGATGTGTTTTGATAGGAAAATCCAATAGTGGAAAGTGTCATGGATCAGAATTAGTTGATGTAGGTTGAGTTCTATCTTGGGGGGCACCATAAGCATGATGATGAATTATGGATGACACTATTAAATATCAGGATTATTTGGTGTGTTAAAGAACTATATTGGTAGTTTTTTATGCTGGAAATTGGTGTCTTGACCTTTGATGGATTTTGCGCCATATCTTTGGAGTTATTTAGAGGAACTAAATTATTGTCCTAGAGAAGAACACAACAAGTTGAGAAAGAATTAATGACCGATGTGGGTTAAGGAACTATGAACTAGATTCAAATTTTTGAATGATTCGGAATTTACAAATGAAAAATTGGAATCACAATTCTGAGAAAATCAGAATCATAATTCTGGATGATTTGGAATTTAGGAAGTGTATCATAATCAATTTTCTAAGCTATTCAGATTTAAGAAAAAGGAATCAGAATCGATATTTTGAGAGAATCATATTCATAAATCTAAAGGAATCAGAATTGAGAAACATAAAATCAGAATCACAATTATGAGAGAATCACAATTGAGAAAGTAAAGGATTCTAAGTTTTATTAAGGATCTAATTTGTTCAAATAACTATTATATCTTAAAAAAAATAATGTTAGGCTTAACTATAAAATGGTTAGAGAACATGAATATAGATTTCATTATAGATAGGAATAATTATTAAGGAAATTCATATAAATTTCCTTATAGATAAAATGTATTATTAAGAAAATATGTTTGTGATTTAAAAAAAATAAAGGAATGATAAAAATCATAAAGAAACTTTTGACTCAACATGTAATTCATTGAATGTTTTCCATGAATTAATTCAAAGACTTTCATTTTTAGGTCCATGAGACTAGATAACCTGAGGGGGGGGGGGAATTAGGGTATGATAGATTAAAACAACCACCCCTATTGATCTTGTTTTTCTATTAAAAAAAACTCTCTTCTCTCTCTTTCATGTAGCAAAGTATAAACAAAAATCAAATCATACACATGACCCAACAATTTTTACTTGGTTCACCCTCACTGGGATACGTCCAAGGAGCATACACTGGCGATGTGCCGATGTACCAAATCCACTAAAAGTTTACTTCTATTTACAATTTTCAGAGCGAACTCATTGTCCCTACTAGTTTATAACCACTCACAATATGAAAGCTCACTGCTCTCTCAACTGAAGTGTGATCAATGCTTATTCAGAAGATCCACTCACAGTTTAAAGACTTGTTGGTCCCTTCATTATCAAAAATGAATGCATCTTTCTCTGTATGTAGATGATCTGTTGAAGTTACACTTTCATCCACCGATGAATACAACTTTACCAAGGGTGTACCAGAAAATATTCCGACTTTCGCACAACCCTAGAATGACTAGCATGCTTGTCCAAGCCTGGAACGATTCTCTATGCCTTGGTGTGCTTCTCCAAAACTGGAGCGCAAGTGTAACCTAACCATTTGCATGAAAATCTCTTCACCAACTTAGAAATTAGTAAAATCACACCCTTTTACACCCAAACCAAGATTGGTGTGCAACTATCAACTGGCGCACAACTTTTGAATACCCTTATACTTGTGCACCCATACTACCACTTGCGCGACTGAACCTAATTGCATGACTGGAGCTAGAATTATCTCTAAGTGTTGAGATTTCTAAGAAATAAGGAGGTTTGGACCACTATTTATAGGTATTTTGACCACCATGAGTGCCGTGCGCAAGTATCCTCCCAGCATGCAAGTCCAGCCACCCTAGTCTCTGTCGCCCTAGTCACCTTGTGTGCCCAAACCAAAACTTGGGTGCCCCTATTTCCTTTTTCATATTTTGATGTTTTGATCTTGAAAAAAATATGGAATGCAAGTTTTCAAGCCTTAAAGACACCGAAACACAAGTCCCTTTTCTAAAAACACTTTTCTCCATTTTTCGATTTTGAGGCCAAAAAATTTGGCAAACACTAGAAAATGGTGCCACCTTGTATCTGCTCTTTTTTTGTACCGCCTCCAGATCATCCATTACTTTGTTGAGTTTTTTCTATCAACCATATATTTTCGATAACATCTCTATAACTAGACAACTCACCATGCAAGCCCTCCTTTGTCAACAAATTTAACATCATGGCCTGCTTTGAAAACAAACACAACATGGAGGCCCGCTTTGTCAACAAACACAACCACCTCAAAAATGATTCAATGAAACCTTGAGGGATTTTTGTACAAAAATCTACCCATTTGGGTTTGTTGACAACTCATTCATAAAATTATACCTCGATAAAGCTTCATCCACCATTCGCCTCTTGTGATTCTGATAGCGATCAAGGAATCACTCAACACATACTCTAAGCCCACACAAACAATACTCAGTGTGAGAAATAAGAGTAAATGTAAATTTCATCAAAGAATCACTTCATTTTTGACATCACTTGTAGATACCAAAATGATACCAAATTATGATCATTGGAAACCTTCTAATACCATTCCAACGCCACTTTTTTTTCTTTTATCATGATCATCAGTTGTCATGATATCTATTCTTTGATCGATCACTTCTAGCATTGTCAGATTTTATACTCCTACTTAGTTGTTTCTTGGGTACTTGTTTTGTCTAAGTTAATCTCTAGATGATCACTTAGAACACCACATAATCTCATCATGGTGCTCCCCTTATCAACTTCTTCACCTGTCTTGATAAACTCCCCCTATCTCGCTACACCACCTATCAGCCCCGTGTCTTTGAAAAAAAAACATTGACTTCCTTCTCTAGCCACAGTTTCTCCCCCTATAGGAGTCACTCTTTTTATCCCCCCTTTTCAACAAACCCAAAACTCACTCCTTTGTGGTATTCAATAGAGTAGAGAACACAAATTAGTACAGTAAGGAAAACAAACCATACCTCAGGGAGAGGGAGTTTCCACATCCACACTATTTCAAGTGCAGGGAGTTGACTAAACTACTAAAGCCAGTCGATGCCTCACAAACACTTCCCTAAGTAAGGACTTAGCCAGAATATTAGAAACCTGTAGTTCTGTAGGCACATACTTCAACTTCACAATTCCCTACTCAACCTTCTCCTTGATAAACTGATAATTTATCTCAATGTTCTTTTTCTGTGAGTGATGAATGGTATTTTTGCTGAGATTTATAGCACTTGTGATATCGTACTGGATTCTGATCCAAGACTTCACTTCAATGCCCATATCATCAAGTTGCTACTTAATATACAATAACTATGTTCATGCTTGAGTGACAACAATATACTCAGCTTCTGTGGTGCTCAATGAAATCAAATCTTTCTTCTTGTTGAGCCAAGAAATACACAAACCACCAAGATAGAATGCACCTCCTGACGTTGATTTCCTATCATCTACTGAACCGGCCCAATCTGAATCAGTATATCCCAATAACTCTGACTGAGATTTGTCATTATATATCAAGCCAAAATCCACTATCTCCTTGATATACCGAAGTACTCTTTTCACTGCAATCATGTGGCATTTCTTGGGATTACTTTGATATCTTGCTGCTTGGAATGTGGAGAATACAATTTCATGATTTATTGCGGTCAAGTACAGTAAACTTCCAATAATTTTCCTCTATTATGTGATATTAACCACCTTGCCTTTATCATATTTTGACAGTTTCATCCAGGTAGCAACTAGAGTCTTCATTTCCTTGGAATTTTCCATCCCAAATCTCCTCAAAACCTCTTTAGAATATTTGTATTGAGAGATAAATGTGTCATTCCTTCCTTGTGTTACTTGTAAACTAAGGAAAAATGTTATCTCTCTAATCATTGACATTTCAAACTCACTTTTCATGAATTCGGAAAACTATCTGCACTGAGATTCATCTAATCTGCCAAAAATTATATCAGCGACATAAAACAGCACCACAATCCTTTGATTATTGTTGTTGTTGAAATAGAGATTGTAATCAAATCCACCATGCTAGAAACCAAGCTTCTTCAAATACTAATCAAGCCTTTAGTACCATTCTCTTGGTGCTTGTTTCAATCCATATAACAACTTCTTCAGTCGATAGACCTTGTTCTCATCCTTATGAATGAGAAAACCATCTTGCTTCTCAATATACACTTCTTCCTTCAGAAACCCATTTAAGAATTCATATTTGAAATCCATTTGGAACACTTTGAACTTAAGTTTCACTATAATGGCTTGGAATAATCTGATTATCTCCAATCTTTCAACCAGTGCAAATGACTCATCAACATCTATTCCCTCTATTTTGGAGTATCCTTTGCACACTAGTCGTGCTTTGTTTTGAATCATTATGACATCTTAATTTATCTTGTTGTGATAGAACCATTTAGTTCTGATGACATTATTATCTACTGGCCTCAAAACAATCTCCCAAGTCTGATTCTTCTCAATTTTATCTAACTCTTCATTCATATCCTGAACATAGTTTTCATATTTAGCTACATCAGCAAAGCATTTAGGCTTCAGTTGAGATAATAAAGATGTCTGTTGTAGTGATTTTATTCTTCTTGTCTGAACTGGAGCTGATTGATCACCAATGATATTCTACCTATCAATTTCAGCTCTACTTCTTGGCTTCTATGCAGATATGTATTTTAGTTCTTCATGCTCATCATCAGTATCTTCTTTTGAATCAGCATGGACCACTTCTTATCCCCTCGTGTTGCTTTCCTCCTCATCACTTTAATCAAGAAATTGTTCACTGTGCTATTGAATATTCTCTTCATTTTTCACAATAGTGACATCATTTCTCTAAACTACCTTTCCCATACTTTTATTAAAGCAAATATATGCTTTTCTTTTTCTTGAGTAGCCAAGGAATATTCTCTCATCTCCACGTGAATCAAATTTACTGTTTTTTTCTTTGTTGAGTATAAAGCACTTACTTACAAAGATTTGAAAGTACTTTACCATTAGATTCTTCCTGTACCACATCTCATATGGAGTCTTTCATTCCTTTATACACAACAAAGTCCTGTTAGAAATGTAGACCAACGTCAATACTGCTTCCTTCCAAAATTTCTATAGTAAGTCTTTTTCTATAAGCATTGTTCTGGCAATGTTGTTGATGATGTGATTTCTCCTTTCAAACACTCTATTATGTTAGGGAGTTCTTAATGAAGAAACATGATGCCTTATCCCATGTTTCTTGAGATAGTATTCCACTTGACTATTTTTGAATTCCATACCATTGTCAGTATGAAACTTAAGAATTTTCTGCCCAAGCATCCTTTTAGATTCCCTTCGATATTGTTTTAGGAAACTGAACACATCATACTTACGTTAAATGAAGAATACCCATGACATTATTCTATAATCATCAATGAAAAGAATGTAATATCTCTTCCCATCAATGGCTCTTGGTGAGATGGGTCCACAGATATCAGTATGTACCAATTCAAGCACTCTTGTCGAATTCTTTTCCTTTTCTTTGTATGATTTTCTAATGATCTTTCCTTATTGACAAGAATCACATGTACGTGTATAACCATGTGATAGCTTAGGGAGGTCTCTAGCTGTATCACATTTCACAAAATCTTCTAGGGATGATTGGAATAGACGACCAAGTCATTTATGTCATAGCTTGTTTTCTTTCTCTCTGGATATAAAGAACACATCTTCTTCTACACTTACCATGTAGAGATTTCCCTTTTTACTTTTTCCCTGTAGTATCACTGTACCATATCTTCCCTTTATGACACATGTATTCTTGGTAAACTATATAGAATTCTCCGAGTCACACAGTTGACTAATACTAAGAAAATTGTGACTGATACCTTCTACAACCAAGACATATGATCATCTTATTTCTTTTTCCCCAAACCTGGCCTTTCTTGATCCAATTATCTCTAGGATTTCATTGTTTCCAAACTTGAAAAATCCTTAATGGTCATATTTTATGCCTGTGACCAGATCCTTATTACCTATCATATGAGATGTGCAAACACTGTCAAGGATCCATACACCAGAATAGTCTGATTATTTAAGGGAAATTTCAAAAACAACTTTCTTCTCTGCTCTCTTCTTGTTGGTCCATATTTTTGTCTTCACACTCACCACATATTGAGACTTATAATCTTTCTCAGAGTATGATGAACCAGATTCACCTTACAAAGTTGTAAATCAATTTTTCATTTTCAACTCACCTGTTGGTTCATTGATCTGCTGCTTGCAAATACTTTGATTCTACTTTGGCACACTCCTCTGTATGGTCGATGTACAATATCTAGCCATGTGACCAAATTCTATATACCAAAAATAGTGTATTTCTAAATATGTTATAGAGAACCATTCTATGTTTGACTGCCACCTCTTTTCTTGTTCCCTTCTATATCTTCTAGCTATAGAACAAACATTTTGCGAGTGTCCCATCTTTATAAAGAAATAACATATGATGAAAGGTACATTCCTATGTGTCACTTCTGTACTGCTAGTAGTTCCTTTGGTTCCTTTAATTTTCTGATTCTTCTTTATACCCACATCAATTTTTTTTATTGGAACATATGCTTGCGGTCTGACTTTAACCCTGACTACTTTCTGTTTATAATCAAGCCCCAAATAAGCCTTAACATCTGAGCTTGATTGCTGATTCTTTCCCACTAAAATACTAGGGTCATCTTTAATCTTTTAAGTCTTCTAAATGACATTATTTCTCGATAACGTGTTGGGAATCAGAAGTTTTTCTTGGTCCTTAATTTTTTCTCACAGAGTGAAAACTTCTCCTTCAAGTTCATCAATACACTTGATTCTATCTTTCATTGTGTTATTCAAGCCATCAATCTCCCTTGTCTATTCTTCAATCTTGATTTTATACTCACTAACCGATTCTGAGTCCTCTGGTGTTGATTACTTGAGTTTTTCAATTTCTTCCATCAAATTAGGCTTCTCTTCTTCTTGCTACTACATATAGAGTTTGGCGTCACAAACAACTTTATTGGTATTATTTGTTTTAGCTCTCCAAACATCTATCTCTTCAAGAGAAGCCTCTAACTCAGCTTTCATATCAACTCTTCCTTCAACTTATTCTTCATCATCAATGTCAGTTTATTCCTTTTTATGAGTACTACCGACAACTGCCACCATAACATTTTCTCCATAATCTTTACAATTCTCTATCTCTTCCACCTCTTCAACCTCAGACTCATCTAAACTGTCCCATTTTTGTGAAATAATATTCTTCTTCTTAAATAAATTTCTCTTGAACTATTTATTTCCTTTCACATAGGATGGATAATTCTTCTTGGGAATTTTGATTTCATCCTCTTCATCTTCTTGAAACTTTTTGGGACACCTTGCTGCAAGATGAACAATTTTTACACATATAAAGAAAGAAAGTGGAAGTTTCCCTTTGAACTTTGTTGTAACACCCCAAGCTTCCACGATATGTTTTCCTTTGAATAACACAATAGCTTGTGTTGTACGCAACTTCAAGTTCTAGCACACCACAACCAATCAAACTAGTTGTTATGAATAGTAATACCCACTTTTTGAAACTTTATAAATTTTATTGTTCAAAATGGACTTCATTTTTGGTTTTGGAATATCAAAATTAGCTTAGGGTGAATTTTTGGTATCTTTAGGAAAACTTTCAATTTTTTATGAATAGTGAAAAACACTGTGTTATTATTTAAAACAAAATTTTTATTTAAATAATGATTTGTTTTATTTAAATTTATTTTAAGTCAAAATATATACATAATACCTATATTATTTCAATGCAATTCATTAGAGTCAATTTATAATAAAATTTGATGTATAAAATTTTATTGAATTTTTTTAACGTCTTTTACCCACATTCTATGCACATTAGAAAATTTGCATAAAACACAATTTTACCGCTTCTGTGAATTGAATTTCAGAAATACAAGAGACACAGTTGATATTAGTAAGTAAAATGTGGTTCAATAAGAAGAAAATAATTTTTGGTGAATAGTAACTTTTGACTTTTATTTACCATGGTTAAAAGTAAATAGGGTAATTAAAGATAAAAATGATATTATTTTTACCCTAAAACATGTCCTAATTCTATTGGATAAGTTTATTTTGACCAAAATAAACCTTATTAATAAAATATTATCCTTTTGGTTCACTTGGATTAGATTAGGACATTTTTTATTTTTTATTTAAAGAAGAGTTAAAAGTGTTAAATTCAAATTTTCATAACTAAAACATTTTTAATATAGGGTTACACATAAGATAAATTCTACTATAAATATTAATTAGAAATATAAAAATATTTCATACATAATGATATTTTATTTATAATTTTTAGACATTAAATAATTAAATTTATTTATGACACAATGATGATGCAGTAATTACCTTATTAATGAAAGATTAAAATAATTGATATTATAAATATCTAAATAAATGTAAATTGAGACTTTTGATGAATTCAAAAAATTTTATAGGTTAATATTACATGTTAGGGTTTATTAAATGAATTGTTTTTGAAGTAATCAAGTTTTTAGGACTTTAACAAAAATCAAATACTAAATAGTTTCAAAATTGACATAAATGAGTTTTTAAAACAAATACTATATTATTAAATGATATAATAGTCCAAAAAATATAAGGTTCGGCCAAAGGACTTATATAATAAGATATATGTCATTAATGAACCACTTGGGGTTTTATTGGAATTTTATAGTAAGTTTATTAACCATTTATTATAATAATACAAGAATACATGGTAAAAGTTAAACAATTTAACTAAGAGTTAAATCTAGAGGATAAGGTTAATATGGTGACCTAAACCTCTATAAAACCTATTGGTTGAAATGTTTTAGACCCATACCCACATTATACTCTAAATAAATAATTTTGGATCTATTATAAACTGAATATTATTGTATAATAAAATAATATTTCAAGCTTTTCCTAAAGTAACCCTCACCTCTCTTATAAAAGGGTACTTCCCCTTATCTCAAAATCAACCATTAAAAGCCATTTGGATCGGACAAAACCTGATAAAATATCCTCCAAACTACCCTCACTTAAACCTAGAGTCCTTTGATCATAAATCCAACCTAAGGAGCCCTTTTGATCAACTCAAAAGGAAACACCCTAAGAAGAGGTAATAATTTCACCACCTCTTTCAAAGTTATTTTCTTCTTCCACTTCCTCTTTCATTTTTGTTTCCATACCAAAATAATAAATCCAGTACCTTATACATACTGTGATGTTATTATAAATATGTTACAACCATATTCATTATTCTATCCATCCTATGAATGACAAGTCACTATACGTGTGTACGTACAGCTTACTGTCTCCACGTCATGGTGTAGTTTGTTATTCAAACACTTCATTATTTGGATGGGTATAATAATAAGTATAAATGATGTAAATAATAAATATATCATGTTAAGGATTATTTATATATGATATACCATCCAATTACATACGATTTCACCATCAATAGAATGATATTTTCACTCGTGCGTACGTACAGATTACCGTCTCCACGAACGCGATGAGATTCATTCCCCATCGTAACCATTCAAGAATAATTTTCATTTTATGATTAAAAATAATGTTTAAGAACTTAATATCATTATGGATATGAATAAAATACATCATATCCATTAAAAACATGACTTACATAACAAAACATATAAAGGAAAATGAATTAGTTAACACCCAAAACGATGATACTACTGGAATATTATTAACAAAGTAATATTAGAAGATCATATATGATATAATATTTATGTATACGGTTCTTGTATAATTTAATAACAATGATTTACCTATCATACATGAGGTTAACATACCCTTAATCAAGGAAAATCACAAGGTAAGGGTTAATTTTACAATCTCTTTATTATCTAAGGTTGTTTATACGTGAGTATCTACTGAGACCTCTTTATTATCCACATCCATGTTTCTCAAAAATGTATTTCAAAACATTTTTAATATTTCTTAGACTATGTTTTAAAGTCATTTATACCATTTTTTGACTTTTTATAAGATGTTTATAAAGGAATCTATCCGTCATTTTCCAAATAAGGTCCTTTACGACCTTTTCGACAAAATTAAAGAAAGAATTTTCTTTTAAATTATACGATGGGTGTGGATATTTTCCACTATTATAACACCTTTAAAGATTCCCTTACAAGATTATAAGAATATTTTCAATTTTTTTAAATTACAAAACTTTTAAATGATTTCAAAATATAAAGAGACATTTCTCTCAAATAGTTCTGATTTCATCTATGTCAACATCTTTTGTTAGATTTTACAATTATTTGAAGTTAATTTATTATGATACAATCTTCCATATTGTATTGAAGGTTTTGTGATATTTTTGACTATAGATGTGATATTTTTATACCACTCATGGTTTATGTTTAAAGTATTGACATTTTGTATGCTAGTTTTAATACGAATGTTTATATTATGTTTCAACCTTTTCATATGAGGAATGCATTGGACTTAGTAAGTGATGGGTGGTGCCCTCTATAGCTCCTTGATGCATTGATAGGTCTCATGAGACAAAATAGTGTCTTGGCACAAGTAATTGACAAAATCTTATTTGTAGTCTTGGCACGAGGCCTTGACTATGTGGTTATGAAGTCTGGAATTATACATTCCATCATTATGAAATTGGATATTGATGTTGCATGTGATTATTCGACTAGTAGAATATCCATGTGAATATGTAAATGAAATTATTTGATTTATTTTTTTCATATTATGCTGTAGTTTATGTTTAAAAGGATTGTTTTTTAGTCTTATGAATTACCTTAAATGTTTATCCTTATTTATGAAAGTTTCCACTATATTGTTATCCTTACTAAGCATCTGAGTTCACCCCTTTCTATGTTTTATTTTTTCCTAAGATGTGAAGAAGTATTTTATGGTTGAACTACAGGGACAGGCTAAGGGATATAAGTGTTTTCAAAGGGGAAAATGTTTTTGTTATTTTTATCTCATGATGTAATGTAAAACTTATTTTTGTATCTAGTACTTACAAGGATACTAAACTAATTAGTATTTCGAGATTTGATACCTTGTGATCATTACAATGTTATGTAATAATGCACCGAATTTGGATAACCAGGCTCGAGGTGTTGTAGTTGGTATCAGAGAAAGTTTAGTAAAGCTAAATTTAGAAAAACTCTGATTAAAGAACATTACCCTAAGATAGACTTTGAGGATTAGTATAGAATAATTTCCTTGAATTTTGGTAATGTAGATATTTTGTGTATTTTCTAAGAAATAAATTCATTTCTAGATATGATTAGGTAGAGGCGGCTCTGGCACAGATGTACCTAGGAGTGAAAACTTTGACAAGGAGTTTTGGGCTTGACCTGGGGTATCCTGATACACTACAACGGGCCTTGCTACACTCTTGGTTACAACACTCTTGTGGGATATGCTTAGGATAATTCACATTTTATTTATAAACCATTATGAAGGATTTATGAGTATATAAATATTCAAATAAGACATTTTTATTATTATGGATTATATCCATAAACTGTTCAATTTATGTTAAGTGTTTTACAAGTTTTGAATTATGTTTGCGATTCATAAACTAATCTAGTGTATGCCATTGTTTAGAAATGGTTCCTAGTGAAAGGAATGGAAACCTTATCAATGCATGTAATCCATTTAGGGATTTCCATCCTAATCAAGATAATTATATTGGAGTTGGTGATTCAATTGGTACTAATCATATTATCACCATACTGGGACAACTCACTTAGGTTATGAATAATAACCTTACCCATACGGAGCACCCTGATCCACAACACAAAGGATCAATGTTAGATGGATTAATGAGGAAACAAACAACAACATTCAATGGGAATACAAATCCATTTTTAGCTGAGCAATGGATAAGTTCCTCAGAGAAAATATTTTATGCTTTGGGGAGTAGCGAAAGGGAAAAAATTTTCATGGCAGTTTATCACCTCACGAGAGATGAAGATCAATGGTGGTCATTAATTCAAAATAGAAAGGAGGGTGAATAAGTATCAAATATGTAATAGAGAGAGTTTAAAGAGATTTTATTAGAAAAATACTTTCCTCATGACCATCGAGCGGATATGAAAATACAATTTCTGAGTCTGAGGAAAAAAGAGGATGATAATGTCACAAAGTATGAGGCTAACTTTACAAGGTTAGGAAGACATGCAACAAATTATATATGTAACCCAAGGAGTAATATTGACCAATTCTTTGATGGGTTAAAAACATTTATCCATTGAGCATTAGTCTCACAATGCTTCTCATCGTATGAAGATATTGTCTCATGTGCTATCAAGATAGAAAAGGAATTATCTAAGTCTTACGACTTTAAAAAAAATAAAGAGAAGAAGAGACCTACTGAACACTATGGAAATGGAAATAAGGGGAAGAAGGGAAAATTTGAATATACATCCTACGGTAAATTTAGGAAGAAACACCCCAGTACTTTCCTGAATGGAATGAGAGTCTGTTATAAGTGTGGTGAAAAGGCCACCAAGCTCATTATTACAAGGGAAAGAAAGAGGATATCAATGTTGAATGCTATAATTTTAGATAAAAGGGGAATTATGAAAATTAATTTCCTAAGTGCCAAGGAAACTTACCTTAGAAAATGCCAAGGGAGAAATTCCAAGCTTATGCAATCACTACTATTGAGGTTGAAGCTCCGAAAGACGTGGTGGTAGGTAATTTAATGGTTTCCTCAAGTTTAGACAATGCTTTATTTGATTCTGGATCATCGCATTGTTTCATATCTTCCCAGTTTTCTAAGAAAATTAGATATTTCTAATTTTATTTAACAAGGGAGTTGTCAGTCAAAACTTCTAAGGGAAGTATCATTGCAACAAAGTTTTGTGAATCAGTCCCCATTAGGGCATATAAATGTTTTTTATCCACTGATCTCATCATCATACCCATGATTGAATTTGATATAATCCTTAGAATGGATTGGATTTCAGACCATGATGCGAAAATTTATTGTAATAAGAAGGGGGTTGCAATTTTCGATGATGATAAGGAGTACCTTATCTTTAGAGTAGAAATGTCCCCACATGATTCTTATTTAGATCTACCTCCAGTAGCTCTATTAAATTCAATTATTGGGGGGGAAGATAATGAAATAAATATGGGAGGAAAAGAATGTTCAAATAGAGGATTTACCTATTGTTCAATAATATGTTGATGTGTTTCCAGAGTATTTACTTAGACATCATCCAGAATGAGAAATTGAGTTTTCCATTGACTTAATTCTTGGTTCAAGGCCCATATCGAAGAACCCTTATAGAATGGACACTATAGAATTAGTGTAACTAAAGAAACAACTAGATTAATTGAGTAATAAAGGATTTATTCTCCCTAGTGTTTCTCAATGGGGAGCCCCTATTATTTTTGTTAAGAAGAAAGATGGATCTATGAGGTTGTGCATTGACTACAGGGAGATCAACGCAACAACAATAAAGAAAAAGTATCCACTACCTCGCATTGATGATTTATTCGATCAACTTCATGGAGATCAATATTTTTCAAATATTAACCTTTGATCTGGATATCATCAGTTGTGTGTGAATAAGGAATACATTCCGAAGATAGAATTTCGTACCATGTATGGGCATTACGAGTTTACAGTAATGCCTTTTGGACTGACTAATGCACCCTCAGTTTTCATGGATCTAATGAATAGAGTTTTCAAAGAATATCTTAATAACTTTTTAGTAGTATTTATTGATGATATCTTGGTATACTCAAAAATCTATGAAGATCATGAAATTCACTTGTGTACTATTTTGAAAACCCTTAGAAGAAATGAATTATATGGGAAGTTTATAAAATGCGAATTCTGGATTTAGAAAATTTATTTTCTTGTCCATATTGTCTATAAGGATAGAATCTCTGTCAATCCTTCTAAGACAAGAGGAACACAAGAATGACCAGCACCGACGAGTATAACTGAGGTACACAGTTTTATTGGTTTAACAGGTTATTATCGACGTTTTGTCCAGAATTTTTCCCGATTGGAAAACCCATTAACCAAGATCACACGTAAAGGGGTTAAATTTGTTTGGAAAAAAGAGTATGAATAATGTTTTGAATAAATGAAGATAAGATTAGTCAATGCTCCTATATTTAATCTTCCATCAGGGAATGATGGGTTTGTTATTTATAGTGATGCTTCAAAGAAAGGACTTGGTTGTGTCCTTATACAGAATGATAGAGTTATTTCCTATGCATCACGACAACTAAAAATTTATGAACAAAACTATCCCACTCATGATCTTGAGTTAGCAGCTGTAATATTTTCTTTGAAGATTTAGAGAAACTATCTATATGGTGAAAAATGTGAGATATATACCAATCACAAGAGCTTAAAGTATATTTTCTCACAAAAAATAACTCAACATGAGAAAAAGGAGATGACTTGAACTACTCAAGGATTATGATTGCACTATACACTACCACCCAAGGAAGGAAAATAAGGTGGTAGATGCTTTGAGCAGAACGAATCATGGAGTTTTGAACAATATGAGAGTTGAAAGGGATCCTATGTTCATGGATCTAATAAAAATAGATATGGGAATAATCATGGAAGGTGAAACATAAATACTTGATCAAATGGTTGCCAAACCATCTTTACTAGAAAGGATAAAAAGTTCTCAGACTAATGATGAGGATTTTCAAAAGAAAATTAAAGCTGTGAATGATGGGAGATTGATTGAATTAATATATGAAGATGGAATTTTGAAATTTGGGAAGAGACTTTGTGTTCCTGATATACCTGATCTAAAAAGGGAGTTGTTGGATGATGATCATAGCTCTAATTTCTATATACACCCTGGTAGTATTAATATGTATAGATATTTGAAGGAACATTTTTAGTGGGATAATTTGAAGAGGGAGATTGCTGATTATGTGTCAAGATGTATGGTTTATCAACAGGTGAAGGCTAGAATACAACATCCTAGAGAAGTTATGCAACCTCTTCCCATACCTGAGTGTAAATGGGATGATATTACGATGGACTTTGTCATGGGGCTACCAAAGACTCCCAAAAGGAACAATGCAATATGGGTCATTGTTGATCGTCATACCAAGTCAGCACATTTTCTTGCTATAAGATAAGATTTAACACTTGAACATTTAGCAAGACTATATATTAATGAATTTTTAAGACTTCATGCAGTACCCCTATTGATTGTTTATGATCGTGATCCCCATTTTACATCAATATTATGAAAAAGTATTTAGAAGGCCTTGGATACTGAACTTCATTTGGGCACTACCTACCACCCTCAAACTGATGGACAATCATAATGGACTATTCAAACTTTAGAAGACATGCAGAGATATTGATCACTTGAATTTCAAGGTATGTGGGATCAGTATTTACCTCTGGTAGAATTTTCCTATAACAATAGCTTCTATTCAAGTATTCAGATGGCACCATATAATGCATTATATAAAAAGAGATGTTGCACACCAACTTGTTGGGATGATATTGGTGAAAGAAAACTTGTAGGCCCATAACTTGTTGAGGAAACAATGGAAAATGTGAAGATTATCCAAACCCACATCAAAGCAGCTCAAAGTAGGAAAAAGAGCTATGCCGATTACTGAAGGAAGGATTTGTAATTTCAAGTAGGTGATCATGTTTTCTTGAATATATCTCCATGGAAGGGTGTTATACATTTCAGAAAGAAGGGTAAATTGAGTCCCAGGTACATTGGACCTTTTGAAATTCTAGAATGGATTAGAGTTGTAGCTTATCATTTGGAAATGCCTCCAAGTGTCTCCAAAGTTCATGATGTGTTCCATGTATCACTGTTAAGAAAATACATGCCTGACCCAATGCATGTACTCACCTATGAAGAAATAGAACTGGAACTCGATCTGTATTATTGTGAAGAGCCTGTCAAGATTTTTGATATCAGAGAACAAGTGCTAAAAAATCGGATGACTCTTCTGATAAAAGTTCTATGGAGAAACCATAAGACAAAAGAGGTAAAATGGGAACCCGAGGAACTTATGATGAAGAACCACTCGAATATTTTTATGCAGTAGTATTCTAAAAATTTCAAGTACAAAATTCTTTGAAGGAGGGGATAATGTAACACCCCAAACTTCCACGGTACGTTTCCCTTTGAATAATACAATAGCTTGTGTTGTACGCAACTTCGAGTTTTAGCACACCATGACCAATCAAATTAGCCGTTATGAATAATAATACCCACTTTTTTGAAACTTTATAAATTTTATTTTTTAAAGTGGACTTCATTTTTGGGTTCAGAATATCAAAATTATATTAGGGTTAATTTTTGGTATTTTTCTAAAAACTTTCAATTTTTGATGAATAGTGAAAAACACTACGTTATTGTTTAAAACCGAATTTTTATTTAAATAATTATTTATATTATTTAAATTTATTTTAAGTAAAAATAGATACATAATACCTATATTAGTTTAATTCAATGCATTGGAGTCATTTTATAATAAAATTTGATGTATAAAATTTTATTGAATTTTTTTAACGTCTTTTACCCACCTTCTAAGCACATTAGGAAATTTTCATAAAACGTAATTTTACCTCTGCTGTGAATTGAATTTGAAAAATCCGAGAAAAATGGTTGATATCAGTAAGTAAATTTTGGTTCAATAAAATGAAAATAATTTTTGGTAAATAGTAACTTTTGACTTTTATTTACCATGGTTAAAAGTAAATAGGGTAATTAAAAGTAAAAATAATATTATTTTTACCCTAAAACATGTACTAATTCTATTTGATAAGTGTATTTCGACCAAAATCAACCTTAGTAATAAAATATTATCCTTTTGGTCCACTTGGATTAGATTAGTAAATTTATTATTATTTTATTTAAAGAAGAGTTAAAAGTGTTAAATTCAAATTTTCATAACTAAAACATTTTTAATATAGGGTTACACATAAGATAAATTAGACTATAAATATTAATTAGAAAGGTAAAAAAATTTAATACATAATGGAATTTTATTTATAATTTTTAGAAATTAAATAATTAAATTTATTTATGACACAATGATGATGCAGTAATTACCTTATTAATGAAAGATTAAAATAATTGATATTATAAATATCCAAATAAATGTAAATTGAGAATTTTGATGAATTATAAAAATTTTATAGGTTACTATGACATGTTAGGGTTTATTAAATGATTTTTTTGAAGTAATCAAGTTGTTAGGACTTTAACAAAAATCAAATACTTAATAGTGTCAAAATTGACACAAATGAGTTTTTAAAACAAATACTATATTATTAAATGATAAAATAGTCCTAAAAATCTAAGGTTCAGAAAAATGACTTATATAATAATATATATGTCATTAATTAACCATTGGGGGTTCTATTATAATTTTATAGTAATTTTATTAACCATTTATTATAATAATACAAAAATACATGGTAAAAGTTAAACTATTTAACTAAGAGTTAAATCTAAAAGATAAGGTTAATATGGTGACCTAAACCTATATAAAACCTATTGGTTGAGAGTTTTTTGACCCATTACCACCATAACCTTAAAATAAATAATTCTGGATCCATTATAAACCAAATATGATTGTATAATAAAATAATATTTCAAGCTTTTCCTAAAGTAACCCTCACCTCTCTTATAAAAGGGTATTTCCTCTTATCTCAAAATCACACCTCCAAAGAAATTTGGATCTACCAAAACCTGCTCAAATATCCTCCCAACTACCTTAAATTCTACCAAGAGGCCTTAATTTGATCAGAAATATGACCTAAGGAGCCCTTTTGATCAACTCAAAAGGAAACACCCGAAGAAGAGGTAATAATTTCACCACCTCTTTCAAAGTTCTTTTATTCTTCCACTTCCTCTTTCCTTGTTGTTTCCATACCAAAATAATAACTCTAGTAACTTATATATGATGTTATTTTATTATAAATATGGTATAATTATATTCATTATTCTATCCATCCTATTAATGAGAAGTCACCATATGTACGTACGTAGGGCTTACCGTCTTGACGTCGTGGTGTAGTTTGTTATTCAAACACTTCATTATTTGGATGGGTATAATAATAAGTATAACTGATGTAAATAATAAATATAACATGTTAAGGATTATTTATATATGATATACACTCCAATTACATACAATTTCACCATCAATAGAATGATATTGTCGCTCATGCATACGTATGGATTACCGTCTCCACGAACGCGATGAAATTAATTCCCCATCATAACCATTCAAGAATAATTTTCATTTTATGATTAAAAATAATGTTTAAGAACTTAATATAATTCTGGATATGAATCAAATACATCCTATACATAACAAACATGACTTACGTAAGAAAACATATAAAGGAAAACGAATCAGTTAACACCCAAAACGATGATACTACTGAAATATTATTAACAAATCAATATTAGAAAATCATATACGATATAATATTTATGTATGAAGTTCTTTTATAATTTAATAAAAATGATTTAACTATCATAAAGGAGGTTAACGTACCCTCAATCAAGGAAAAGTACAAGTTAAGGTTTAATTTTACAATCTCTTTATTATCCGAGGTTATTTATACGTGAGTATCTACTGGGATCTCTTTATCATCCACATTCATGTTTCTTAAAAATGTATTTCAATTTTTTTTTACTATTTAATAAACTATGGTTTAAATTCATTTATACCCCTGTTTGACTTTTTATCATATTTTTATAAAGTAATCTTTCCGTCGTTTTCTAAACAAGGTCCTTTACGACCTTTTCGACAAAATTAAGGAAAGAATGTTTTTTAACTTATATGGTGGGTGTAGCTGTTTTCCACCGTTATAACACCTTCGAAGCTTCACTTACAAGATTATAAGAATATTTTCAAAATAAATGTTTTCTTTTAAAATTACACGACTTTTAAATGATTTAAAAATAGAAAGAGGTATTTCTCTGCAATAGTTTTGATTTCATATATGTGAACATCCTTTGATGGATTTTATGATCGTTTAAAGTTGATTTATTATGATACAATATTCCATATTGTATTGAAGGTTATGTGATATTTTTGACTAGGGATGTGATATTTTTATACCATTCATGGTTTATGGTTAAAGTATTAACATTTCGTATGCTAGTTTTAATATGAATGTTTATGTTATGTTTCAACCTTTTCATATGAGGAATGCATTTGACTTAGTAAGTGACATGTGGAGCCTGCTATCGCTCCTCAATGCATTTGTAGGTCTCATGAGACAAACTAGTGTCTTGGCACAAGGCCTTGACAAAATATTATTTGTATTATTGGCATGATACCTTTACTATGTGGTTATGAAGTCTGGAATTATGCATTCCATCATTATGAAATTGGCTATTGATGTTACATGTGATTATTCGACTAGTAGAATATCCATGTGAATAAGTAAATGTCATTATTTTATTTTTTCCACATTATGATAAAGTTTATATTTAAAAGTCTTGTGTTTTAGTATTATACATTGCCTTATGTTTATTCTTATTTATGAAAGTTTTTACTATATTGTTATCCTTACTGAGAATCTGAGCTCACCCCTTTCTATGTTTTATTTTTTTCCCAAGATGTGAAGAAGTATTTTTTGGTTGACCTGTAGGGATATGATAAGGGATATCAGTGTTTTAAAAGGGGAAAAATGTTTTTTTTTGTTTTTATCTCATGATGTAATGTAAAACATATATTTGTATCTAGTACTTATAAGGATACTAAACTGATCAGTATTTTGGGACTTGATACCTTGTGATCATACCAATGTTATGTAATAATGCACAGACTCTGGGTAACTAGAGTCAGGGTGTTACATTTCCTTTTCCTCTTTTAAGATTAGAGGAAAGGAATGACATCACCTAGTCTATCTCTTCTTCTTCATAAGAATCTTCAATGGTGAACTTCTTCATGGACTTGAATGCCACCTCTTTAGATTTCCCTTTTTCCACAGCATCTTTGTCATCATTTCTCATTTCATATTAAACAAGAGTGCTATGCAGGTTATCCAATGTCATCTCTTCTGTGTATTTATCTTACAAAACTGAGACTTTTGGATTGAAACGAAGTTGAAGTTTCCTTAGGATGTGCTTTAGAATCTTTATGTCTTCAATGGCTTCACCATGACCTTTTATGCATTCCACTACAACATTTACCCTATCAAAGAATGAATCAAAAAACTCATTTAGGTTCATTATTAGATCCTCATATTTTTTCCACAGAATTTTCAGCTTTTCTTATCTAACCTTTGAATCTCCTTCATATATATTCAACATCTTTTCCCACATGGCATTTGAGGTTTTTCATGACATCACCTTCATATAAATAGCATTAGATAGGTCCCCCCCTAAAGCCTTGATTCCCTTGTCATCATCATCCAATTATCTTCACTCAGTTTCTGATAATTCCCCACTATTAATATTGGCTATTATTCCATGCATTGATACTGTGAACACATCCATTCCAAAAGATCAGAAGTAGCGTTGCATCCGATTCTTCCATAACTGAAAATTTTTATCATTGAAGATTGGTATCCCTTTATTATTGGTGACCTACATTTGAGAAAGAACCACTGATATTAACCTCTCACTTTGATACCAATTGTTAGGTCCACTAGGTTAGATACCCTAAGAGTGGGTGTAAATTAGGGTATGACAGATTAAAACAACTACCCCTATTGATCTTTTTTTTTTCTGTTAAGAAAAACTCTATTCTCTCTCTTTCCTATAGTAAAGTATAAATAGAAATTAAATCATGCAAAGGACACAACAATTTATACTTGGTTCACCTTTACTGGGCTACGCCTAAGGAGCATACACTGGTGATGTGCTGATATAACAAATCCACTAAAAGAGAACTGCTGCTTACAATGTTCAAAGTGAACTCACTGTCTCTCCTGGTTTAAAACCACTCAAAATATGAAAGCTCACTACTCTATCAACTGAAGTGTTCTCACTGCTTCTTCAGAAGATCCACTCACAGTTTAAAGACTTGTTGGACCCTTTATTATCACAAATGAATGCATCTTTATCTGTATGTAGATGCTCTGTTGAAGTTCCAATTTCATCCACTGATGAATACAACTTTACTATGGGTATACCAGGAAATATCCCAACTTTTGCGCATCCCTAGAATGACTGAAGTGCTTCTCCAAGCCTGGTGCGCTTCTTTATGCCTTGGCACGCTTCTCCAAGACTGGCATGCAAGTGTTACCTAACCACTTGTGTGAAACTCCCTTCACCAACATAGAACTTGTGTGACTCACACCCTTTTACGCCCGAACTAATATTGATGCACAACTATCAACTGGCACGCAACTTCTGAATAACCTTATACTTGCGTGCCCACACAACCACTTGCACGACTGAACCTACTTGCGTGACTGGAGAAAGATTTTTCTCTAAGTGTTGAGATCTCTAAGAAATTAGAAGGGGTGGAACTTTATTTATAGCCCTTTTGACCACCCTGAGTTCCATGCACAAGTATCCTCCCAACACGCAAGTACAAGCGCCCTAGTCTCTGTCGCCCTAGTCACCTTGTGTGCCCAAACCAAAGCTTGGGAGACCCTATTTCCTTTTCCATATTTTGATGTTCTAATCTTGAAAAACATATGGTGAGTACGTTTTCAAGCTTTCAAGACATCGACACACAAGTCCCTTTTCCAAAAACACTTTTATCCATTTGTCGATTTTGAGGCCTAAAAATTAGGAAAAAACTGGAAAACGATGCCACCTTGTATCTTATCTTTTTGTACCACCTCTAGATTGTCCATTCCTTTTTAGAGGTTCTTCTTTCTACTATAGATTGTCGAAAACATCTCTTGAACTCGACAAATCACCATGAAATCCCTCCTTTGTCAACAAATTGAACATCGTGGTCTACTTTCATCCATTCATAATGGTTTATAACTAATGAATAAACCATCCAAGCGATATAAATAATATATATATATATATATATATATATATTATTCACGCATCGCATGAATGAAAAATTCACGCATCATATGGATATATGAAATGTACACTATATATATAATATCATATGATATATATATATATATATATATATATATATTTCATGCATCATATGCATGTGTACATACATCTCACACATGTGTATTTTAGTGCACAACCAACAATCTCCCACTTACACTAAATCCCATAAGGACTTTATGAAAAACCTCACAACTCTTTGTGAATCCATACAAACTATTTTGGATATTGTTTTTCATAAAACTATCTTCATTTTGAACAAACATTTTTTCCAAAATTTTATCCTTATCAAAGGGCCTAATTGTGTGACCCTGTAAGCCTTAAAAACATTAACAATAACTATGGAATCCCACTTTTATAGATATAAGAAAAGTGTGGCCTCTAGTAAATAATTACTACTACTCAATCTACTAAGGGGTCTATTTTGATCTCCATCAAATATAATCATATCTTCATATGAAGATGTGCACCATAATATGTATAATATATATTGTATACATACCTATATAATATTTTTGCCTATAACATTGAGTGACCACTAGACATGGAACATGTCAATCTAGTATTAGCATCTCATCATTTTTTAATTATACAAAAAATACTAATCAATTCAATTAATACATTACATGTCATTCACTTATCTAATAATTACATCAAATTTCACTTATCCAAGTATTTTCCACATCATATATGAAAAAACAACCATGAACATGTACTTACTTGGACTAATTTAATCAAGGTCCAAATGTATTTACTTGTCATACAAGTGGAAAAATACCATCTTGGTTGTACTCAAATCAACAAAATGATCAAAAACATACCAAACCACCCTCACATTAGCTAAGTTTAAATGTTGAATTCTTAAATAAGGTATCAAATTATGAAGGTTCTCAATCTATGTATCTCACCAACATCAGGTAATAAGGATTGATAATATGTATGCATCGCTAAGTATATCTATGATCGTATGATATTCCACGAGATTTATATTCACAGATCAATACAAGTAATAAGTCTTTACTTATTACCTCACGAATCCATTATTCATATGTCATATACAACCCTTTGCAATGGATGTAATAATTTATTATACTTAACCTTTACATATCATCACAACCCATAATACTCCATGATGATCATCGACTAGGGACAACTCAATGTTTGTACTATGAGTGGAATTTTATCAGTTGACCATTCATTTAATGTAAATTTACATCACACATGAATGAATGATAAATGGATATTTCCTTTATTATAAGTACATGATATTTTTACATCCATTACAACCAATATCTTAAGAGATTCTACATGAATTTAATATTATTTCTAAAAAAATGGTTTTAAAACATTACATCCATATGTAATTCTTGCCACATCCCTATGTGACCATCTACTAAAATACTCCCATTAACCTCTTAGTGACTAACATTTAAGAATAAATTTAGTTTGAATGATTTAGAGACTAAGGAATCATATTCCTTAAGTTTTACTCTTTGAAATTATATTCAAACTTTTTAACTTTATAACATCAAATTTTATAATTTTATATTTTTTTATATACTTAGAACCCTTTCTAAGTACATCATAATCATGATTGTAACCCTTTCCATCAAAAATTTTCCTTGAAATCTTGTATAAATATTGTAACTATTTACAATATCACTTTATCGGCACATCCTAAAATCTTTTAGGATAATGTGTTATCCACTTCATTATGGTAACTAATGTAACTCTTTACATTTATCACTACCACCATACCCTAAAACCTTTTAGTATACCTTATGATACACTTTGTGTATTAGATGGTATAAAACTTTAGGAAATAGTGATGTTCACTTATTTTGGTAAGTAAATGTAACTATTTACATTTTTATTTACCATCGCATATCCTAAAATTATTTAAGATATTAAGTGAAGAATCACTATAATATTTTACTGGTATAACACTTTAGTTAACAATGATATTTACTTTCTCACGTGACTAAATGTAACTATTTACATTTTTCATTATTGACACGTATCCTAACTCTTTAGGATATAAAGTAAATAATCGCTTAAAATAAATCTGGTACAATATTTTATTTATTAACTATAAACTTATATAAGTTCAAACATACTCCCACTTGTCTATTAGAAACTATAATCTCTTTAGAATATCTTTATGACCATTTTTTTTTCATTTTCTGAATAAAGAACCACTTTTTGGCTAAGTGGGAACCTTAAAACTTCAAACATGCCAAGAACATACAAAACACATTACACCATCCAAAACACACATTACACCATATGAAAAGAAAGAGGCACCAAACCAAAGTGCATATCACGCATAGACAAATTCAAAAAATCAAACTAGTACACATCAACATCATCACTGTGAGACCCTTGAGCAGCGCACCCTACACACCGGTCACCATCATGGTCATCCTAAACCCTATTGCCGGTGAAGACCCGAGAAACATCGACAACATCACTGAAAGGATTCACAAACCTACGGTCCCTTTTTCAACTGTTCCTTCAACAAATCAACTCAATATAAAAATTAATCTCGAACCAATGGATCAGAAAAATCCAGTCCATAATCCTCTTAAACTCCACCATTTCACCCCCTGTCTCTGCCAGAACACACTTCAGATCCAATCCTCCTTCACAAAGAATTGGTCTCCTAGCCGACATCAAAAACTCAAATAAACACAAAATCACAGGTACAAGACCAATGCCGAGGAACCACACCCCAACTGAAATCAAATCCTCAACCCAACCACAGAATCAACAAAATCTAGACCATCCCATCACCAAAATCATGATATCAACATCACAACAACAAAACCGCATCCAAAATCAAAATAACAGCAAATGATTGAAGACAGAAAACCATCACCAGAACGATGAAAGGTAGCACCGCTGCAGATCCCGTCGCCGCCAACTAAGACACCCTCCACAACGAAACCCTCAGCCACAGACCGTTATCGCGTCACCATGGAACCCTATCTGGCTATGAGGGAACAAACAATGGTGGGCGATATGACCGAGTGCGAGGAGGTATGCCACGTCAACCCAAGGTGAAGGAATCAGCGACAATGAGGTGAAAATAACATTTATTTCCTTTTAGTGTAAATATTAAAAAAATAAACAATTTTTTCATATCTCTGATGGTATTACACGTGTTTAGAGAAAAAAAATTTATTCATTAAAATTCATCACTATAGATGGTAATTAGATTCCATCATATTTTAACAAATAGCTAGCTAAATTCTTTATCTCGGATAAAACAGTTTTATCTATATCTTCTTATCAAAACATGTTATAAAACCCAGTAAATCATAAACCTAGTGTATATAAGTAATCATGTCATTTTATGCCTAAAAAATATTTATTAACACCACTTATCATATAATATAAGTGAGATTAAGATACATTTCATTTACTTAGATTCATCCAATCTTGATAAACATTCAAATTTATAATGTAGAAACTATTTACTAGATCACTTGAATGAAAAATATAAGCTCTTTAAATTATTCCTATGATTTTGAACTACTATACATTTACAACACTTGTAAAACATATAATCAGTTTGACATACCCTTCAGAATCAAAGAACCAATTTCTATTATATTAATACCTGATATAGACATTCCATGGAGTTCCCATACTTCTTTATGCATTCTAGATAATCCCATCATATGGAATCAATACTCCATGATAATACCCCTAGGTTTCAAATAAACAAAACTGGATTCTTAAATAAATATTATTGGACTTTCCAACTTTATCTCTTCATGTTTTGAAATTTTATCTCCTTATATTATTTGTACAATACCATAACTTAGACATCGTATGCCTAATTCATCTATTCTCAACACTTTAAGAATATCGGGTAAAATTTTCTTGAGTTCATTAATCTTTACGAAACATTTCCATATATGATAATATAATGAATTTTTAAACCAAAATAAACCTTATATGAATTCTTAATTCTATAAAAAAATATTCAATCATATTGAATATCATTGGAATACCAAATTATATTGAGTATATGAGACTATAATTATTTAGTTCAATTAGCATATAGTGCCTTTGAAACCTTAAGTGAATCATTCCATTCTTCTATAATCATATTTATTTAATTGTTGAATAGTTCCAATAATTGGTTATTCAGGAACTTTTCTAACACATAGAATATTTAACTTGATTAATAAATTTTTTTCAAGCTACCAGTCTTATGAGTTAATTTAATATTCTCATTTCAAGGATTAATTTCAAAGTTTAGTTTCATGACGATGATGATTTCATCTACAACAGAACCAATTATCATATGAATATAATGTCTAATATCTTTTTATCAAGGACTTTTAATGAAAGTTCTACCACTAAAATTGATGACTCCATACATGATATCCATTTAGTTATCCAAGATTCATATTTCAATAAGAAATGAGTCCACTTTAGCATTTTTCACACCACTTAGTTATTTAGGTATGGAATCATCCCAATAAAAAATGTTGTGACTCTTGGATAGTTGAGTGGATAACCCTTTATCCTAATCCATCATATGGATTCACTCAAATACATTCCGTATTCCAACTAGTGAAACCCAAAGAGAATTCCAAAAAAAAGATAACAAAGGATGATCCAGGTGAACCTAGATTTAGCCTAACCCACCCAATATAATAATCTAAAGTCACTCATTACTTTCTTTCCTTACAAAAGATAATCTATAGGAACTTAGCTTTACCATGACCTACCTGGTTGGATGATTGAGGTCTTGACAAGTGCCTCTTTAAAAGGTATCTCACACTTAGTATTCTAGGGGTTTTATTTTTAAAGTCTCCCCAATTTAATATACATCATATGCATATTAAATTCATAATTATTAGATCTAATTTAATCATTATCTTTTAATTTTTTATTCCTTTTGTGTATGCATTATTTTAACAATTTAGTTTTGTAATCCTTTTTATAACCACCAAATTAATATGTTCAAACCACATTAATGTGTTATTCATCACACAACCCACAAATCTATGTTAATCACCAAAAAATAGAATTCAAGTATATTTATACTTATCCAAAATCATAATATTCATAAGTTACACGAACCATTTATGTAAATACATATAATTATATGAAACTCCACATGAGTAAGCCTGGAGTGATAGATAGACAAACCCATTCAATTTCCTAGCCAAGGAAAGCCTCCAGGAAAGTAGGTGGTCTGACCCAAAGTTCTTCTACCAAGGGATACTTTATTTAAGATACAATTTAATTCATGAAAACTCTAACACCTATTATATACAAACTTTTCCCAATAAATATTCTCAAGATCATAACTAAAATTACAAACTGTGGTCAAGGTAGATAAAATCTAAATTTTATGATAAAAAACCTAGAATGATATGAAAGAAACTGTCCTAGAAGTAATTTACCATATAAATAATAATACAAAATATTCATATTTCATAAATAATTTACTAAACATGAATATCAAGGAAATTTAAAAAAATAAATAAACAATTTATTTATTTTCCAAAACATGAGACATTTATGAACTATACATAAATAAATGTTAATTATAAACATCTTATAATTTAATAAGACTATAAAAACTTTATATTCATTTAAATATGAACTCTTTTTATTTTATATTAAATTGAATTTATATGATATTTCATGAATTATAAACATTTTATAATTCAATATCTATTGTAAAAACATTTTATATAATCCAAATATAATATATTTTTTAAATTATAAACACTTTTTAAATAACCTATTATGATTTCTAAATAAACCATTTATTTATACAGTATAAGGCATGTCATTTAATTTGTAAAAAGTAATTTTTAAATATCAACCTTTAATATTTTGTAAAAATGTTTCATAAACATTTATTTAAATAATTATAAACAATTTATAATTAATTAATTAATTTATAAATTACTTATAAATTAAATATCCTAAAATACCTTTTAACACAATTTATAAACAATTTATAAACCACTGAAGAGATTTAATATGTTAAAAATGATTTTTAACAATATTCTCCATACCCTTACACCAAACCCCTATTCTGTGTAAGGGTAAAATCCATTTTACCCTTATACAGGACATTTGGCGGTCTCTACATAAAGGTAAGTAACAATTTACCTTTATTTAGCATAGATTTAATGCACTACGTAAAGGTAATATGAACATTACATTTACATATCTCATTCTAGGTAAGGGTATAGAGGATATTACCCTTACGTGAAGCATTAACGTAAGGGTAGGTGCCAATTTACCATTACATGAAAATGATTAAGGTTACTACCATTGCACAAATCCTCTGTGTAAGGGTACCCTCAATATTTCATATGCAGTGTAAAGGTAACCACATAAGGGTATTACCTTTACGCAACTTCTTTGCGTAAGGGTAATGTGCTAATAACACTTACATAAATCCCTTTGCATAAGGGTACTTCCTTTACACAACTCATCTGCGTGAAGGTAAAGAAGAGGTTACCCTTACATAAAACTTATGTGTAAGGGTGTAACATAAGGGTGAAGGAATATCAAACTTTAAGTAACTTATCTCATAAGGGTATAATATTTACACAACCTACCCATGTATGGGTAAATCATATTTACCTTTACATATCTCACTCATGGATCTGTAATTCTTCTCCGGGTTTATAAATTTTTTTTTAGTTTTTATTTGAAAACTAGTGATTCAAACACATATAAATCTTGAAGAACTAGACTGTGATACCACTAATGGTTTTCATAATATCATTTAATAATCATATGTAGCGGAAGAAAACCCAAAATGTAGGAGGTCAATATTCAATAAATTAATGTGTAAATAATACTGTAAAATAGATTACCTAGAATTCAAGAGTAGCAATAGTTTTCATCTTCCTTTTATAGAGAATGTTTGAGGAAGATCATGAGGAGTAGTGAAAAAATCACCCTACCTTTGAGGTGATACACTAACCAATGGATCCATGATCGTATCATGAGGATACCTGAATGATGAAGGGGTACTTATGCCTTCTCAAATGGGATAAATGGAGTATTATGAGGAAGATATTTTAGTATAGGCTCATACACATCACACCACTTTCATACTCAATAGGAGAGGATTCAATCTCTTATATAGGAAAAGCACAAGGTACCTCCTATTCATAACGCATCATATGCATTTTTGTTTGTTGGGTGTAATTCATTAAATGTTTTCAATGAATTAATGAAAAGCCTTTAATTTATTTATAATGGATTATAAATGAAATATAAAACATTCAAGAGATGTGAATAATATATATATATATATATTATATTCATGCATCTCATGAATGAAAAATATATGCATCACATGCATATATTAAATGCACACTACATATGTAATATCATATATATATATATATATATATATATATATATTTCATGCATCATGTGCATGTGCACATATATCTCATGCATGTATATTTTAGTTCACATCCAAAAAGATCTCAGGGAATCAAAGAAGATATTGGGCATGGGAATTGAAGGTGATAGGAGAACCAAGAGCTTGATTTTATTAAAGAAAGATTATATATGGAAGATCATTGGGAGATTCAGACTGAGCGGATGTATACCAGCTTCAAATACTCTTTCTGATCACTTAAAAATTACTAAAAAAAGTCACCAAAAACAAAAGAATAAATTAAGTGCATAGAAAAAGTTCTATATGATTCAGTATTTAGAAGTTTGATGTATGTTATAGTGTGCACTCATCCAGATATTGCTTATGTAGTGGGAGTGGTTATCCGATTCATTGAAAATACAGAAAAAGATCATTGGGAAGATATAAAGTGGATTATTTAGGAATAAATCTTTATTTTGGAGCTGATAATCCATTACTTGGGTTTTTAGATGTAGACTTTTGGGGTGACACTGCAGGAAAAACTGAAATTCACAATGATTTTTTAGCGATGGTTTTCAAAACTGTTGCTAAATATTTCTTCTACATTTTTTAGAAGTGGTTATTTTAAAACCAACACTAAATATTTTTTTAGTTTTTTTCTTTAATTTAATTTTAGTGTCCGTTTTTAAAAACCATCTCAAATTAGGGGCAATTTTTTAGGAAACCGCTGCTAAAAATAAATAAATAAAAATCATATTTCAGTATCAAATGACAATAAATTTGGATTCAAATGTCTATTTTATCTCCAAAACTAGTCAAATTTAATATTATAAAATGAATACAATGAAATTATATAATAATTTGGTAAGAAGTAATAGAATAAAATTTATTACTATTTTAAGAGATGTTGAAAATTGAACTTCAACTTCGAACGACCATAACTTTTGATTCAGGTGTCTGTTTGGGCTCTACTATATATCAAATTGAAGCCTACAAAGAGATATATATCATTTTATCCAAGAGAACCTAGGTCACTATATTTTCTAGGTTAAAATTCCCTAAATGACTCCAAATATGAGTTTTTCATTCAGATACCAAGATTTTTGAACATTCAATGTGATTTCAGCTTCATTTATGAGCACTTTCATATGCTTGTTGGTCCGTATATGATTTTATTCCATTAATTTACATTCATATTGATTTTATGGTGTTGAAATTATTGTGGTTTTTTCTCTTTTGGTGATTTATTATCTATTATATATATATATATATTTGCATGTATTTCTATATGTTTATGTATATATATTTATAATTTATGTATATTGATCAATATTTTTTTTTAAAATGTATATATAATTGAATCTATGCATCTATATTTATGTGTATTTATTCATATTAGTCTATATTTTTATATATTTATATCCATTTATCTATATTTATGTACATTAATGTATATGTATATATATATTATTGGTATATATATTTTTATGTATCCTGTTGGTTTGTGTGTGTGTCTAGGTTCCTGTATTTATATACATTTATGTAAATTTATTTATATTTATATATTTTTATAAGATATATATAACTAGATTTAAATAAATTTATTTATAATTATATAAATATTATTTATTATTTACTACTTATTATTTATTATTAGTATTTCTTATATACTAATTTATTATTAATAATTAATTAATAATTAATTTGTTACTTATTTATTATATATTAATGAATTATTTATCATTAAATTATTAAATTATTTACTATTTATCTATTATTTATTATTTATTTATTTAATTTTTATTTATAACTTATTTTATATATATTATTTATGTATTTATTATTTAGTATTCATTTATTTATCGCTTATTATTTATTTACTATTTACTATTTATTTATTATTTATTATTATTTATAGTATATTATTTATTGCTTATTTTTTATTCTTTCATATTTAATATTTAATATTTAATATTTATTATTTAATATTTAATATTTAATATTTAATATTTAATATATAGTATTCATTATTTATTAATTATTTTTTATTCATTTCATATTTATTTATTATTTATTATTTATTATTTGTTATTTATTATTTATTTATCATTATTAATTAATATTATTAGTTATCTATATGTAGTTACATGTATTTTTATGTATATATATAAGTATATTAAATTCTATTTACTTACCACATGAAGAGATTATTAAAGTGGTATGTTTTTTGCAGAATATCTAAGAGGTAAGGGGTTTAAATCTCACCCAACATATATAGATGCTGAATTTACACATGGCATGCATGACATATGCATGTATGGTATGATAAATAAATTGTAAATGAATAATAAATAAATAAATAATAAATTAGTTAATAATAAGAAAATATTAAAAAAATTATTTAAAATATAAAAAAACCACCGCTAAATCCTTTTGTAACATTTTTTTAAAATTTACACAAAATCCAAAAAGAACTGCCACTAAACACTTGTTTTCCTGTAGTGTGATTCTGATTTGCAGAAGAGTACTACTGGATATGTTTTTTATTTTGGTGAAACCATGATCAGTTGGATGTCTAGGTTATAACTGATGATTTCACTTTCTACAATAGAAGTAGAGTATATAGATGTGATGGAAGCTAGCAAGTAGATGGTGTGATTGAGCCATTTAGTTGAAGAACTCTGATTCAGTCATGGTAAAGGGTTACTCTACTCTGATAATAAAGTTCAATCCATTGGGCTAAGAATCCAGTGTTTCATTTAAGAACTAAACACATTTATCTAAAGTACCATTTCATCTAGAAGATGCTGGAAGATGGATAGTTGGAGTTACAAAAGATATCTAGAAAATTAAACCCAAGGGACATGATCACCAAGAGTTTGGGTTTATATATAATTAGGAAACATTAAGCCTCATTTGGGATTGGGTGAACAAAAGAAGATAGAGAATCATTAAACACAATGAAAGTGAAAGGATATTTGCAAAGATGAAGGTGGTGTTGTGTTTTTTATCTAAATAATTCTTCAAGTGGTAGATAGTTTGGATTGAGTGATGTATAATTCATTTGATCAAATTCATTCCACTATAAGGAGTGGTTCTTATAAGATCTCAAGTTCACTGAAGTTGTGGCAGCATCGGTTTTTCCTTCAGTATTTCGAGTAGGCGTGTTTTAGAAGGAGGTTTTTCTGATGTTTTCATCAACTGGTAGTCGTGTTATGGAAGTTCAACTAATACTTCTAGATGATGGTGTATATTCAGTTTATTTTTGGTAGATTTTTAGTCTACCATAGGTGCAAGTTGCACTAAGGATTGATATAGGAGATCGATAGTGTAAATATTGGAACAAATAGAATCCCACATTTCGTGAAGGTTGATGTAACCAGATGACTGACTTACACTCTCTATAAATAGGAGGGTGGGTATACCTTTGTTGAGTGGTATCATGATTACTTATTATAGCAATCCATACAGATTAATAATAAAAAAGTTTTAATCTTTTCATTCCATTGAAATGAAATACTATAGTGTTTATACTATAGATGTAGGAATTTCAGTCTAAACCATGTAAAACCAAAGTGTTCTTTCTTGCTTTCATTTAATTTAATTTCATGAATCTATTATGCATATTTGAGTGAATAGGGTTGAAGTTATTTTGAATTTGTGTAGTTATTTGGGTGAGTATATTTCTTCTAAGTTCTGTGTTACTAAAGTTTTGAGAGTTCTATTATAGAATCTGCTTCTGCCAAAGTTATTATAGATTTAATACTTCCAGTATTTAGTAGGATGGTGGGGGGAATTCTCAAAAATTTATAACTTGAAAATTATTTAGAGTCTATTGGAATTATTAGGAGTGAAGTTTGTAGGATCAGTATGGGCTCTAATTATACTTTCACAACTCATGAAATCATGGGATGTAATGGTTATCATTGTTAGTAACTCTAGTAGTAAGACTAAAATGAGGAAATTAAGTGGAAAGAAGTTTGGGAACCTTTTAAAACCATGTTCAATATGAAACGTAGAGGATATTATGTTCAATAGAAAATTTAAAATAATAATGAAGAGAAGAGGGTAATAATTCATAGAAAACCATCCAGGCCTGGACCCGTATGCTATCATCGTGGGGAGAAGGGGCACCTAAAGAAGGATTACAGAGACTATAATATCAATTTTGAAAGATATTCCTCTGAAAGTTCCATAAACACCACAAATGAGGAGGAAATCTATTTATTAATAATTCTTAATTGTGGTTCCCTAACTGAAATCATTTGATAGTATCCCTGCTAAAGCACTGCATGATCTTAGGAATGACTCCTCATACACCAGAGGCTATCGAATCATGGAGAGATCCTAAATCATAAGTTGAGGAGACTATTCCCTTGATATCATAACCATTAATAACAAATAAATAACTAAATATCACCCACAATAGATAATCACAATACACATAAACAAACAACACATCCATGCTATAAGAAATAAACATGCATTCATACAATTATACATCCCAAATAATCCCCCACCAGACCTATCACATATAAAAAATATCAATAATAATAAATTTACAATGAGACTTTAATACTATCCCTAAGCCTCACCTCTAATCAATCTCTAAATCCCCATCGAGCCACTCTAGTCTGATCCACTGCACTACCTTTGTTCATTTTTTTATAAAATGCATAAGATCTTCACATGTACCAGAGTGTACATGAATGGTGTGATAAATACATATTAGTAGGTTCTCACCAATTTAACCTAATATACTCCATCATATAAATTTTTATTCTTGAGTAAATTAAATAACAAAAAACATAACTATATAAAATCATGCACATTGGGTCATTGTGTTCTAACTAGGTCACCATGAAACCTAACCCTACTTACTTAACCTACATCAGAGAAGTCACCTCATTCCCCAAATCTCAACACATACCCAAAGATATAGGGTATGGTGTCATAACATTCCTAACCAATACCCTCTTACATAAGGTACAAACTATACTGAACATCGACTACATTATTCTAAGTCTCAACCACTACCCTGTTCTCAAGGTAGATTTCCACATTAGAACCCAACCACTTCCTTCTCACTCAAGGTAGGGTCCTATATCACATCTCATCCAACACCTTCTCACTCAAGTTAGGGTCATATATCACATCTCATCCAACACCTTCTCACTCAAGTTAGGGTCCTATATCGCATCTCAACCTCTACCTTCTCACTCAAGGTAAGGTCCTGCCACCACCTTCATGAAGGTTCTAAGGCATAACAAAAGCATCAGAGTAGTTCCCAACAATGTATTTCTCATATAATCCAATGAATAATCCTAAGGAACTTGATAAATTCTCATAAAATCAAATAGATAAATCTCAAATAATTTGATGAATGTAACCACAAAATTTTCCATAAAGGAACTTTCACATTTACTTTATTATCAATTTCAAATAAGAAGTACCTTAAATGTGATAATTCTTTCTTGTTGTTGATAAATTAATTTTACTATCTTGTTTTATCATCATTGCGGTATATAATCCAAAATATAATTTCTATATTAGTATCCATACATGCTCCTTGAATTTATGAACAATTCTCTAGGTATTTTGGGTGCTTACGCTGAAGAACCTAGTTCTTTACATTGATCATCATCGATCGCAACACGGAATTTTTCTTATTCTATATTCATTCTTGATAGGGAGGGAAGAGTATTTATCTGTAGGGATTGAGATAATTCTATAGCCTCACCATTGTGTACAACCACTCTTTTCTAAAATGATATAATTGGAAATTAGGGTTAGATAATTAATAATTGCATAAATATCCTTTATATAATTTGTTATTCTATGTAAACCCCACATCAAATAATAATAATAATAATAATATTATTATTATATTCCTATGAAATATTCTAAAGTCATGGATTAAAAAATCATCTCCATCAAGACACCCATAGAGAATGAATTTAATGTCACTATGATAAGAACCTTCCTACAAATGCTATCGTGTAGTACAATCCATTTGTCTTGATATTTCATGAGGAAAGTCACATATTTATGTCATCAACCTATATGATCAATTTATTTTTTTTGTGAAATTATTAGATGAACTCATCAATGAAAAACCTTGGCCATGAATTTAATCAGATAGTTCCATTTCAATCAAAGGGAGAAATATATCTTCTTCTATTAACTTAGAAAGGAAAAATCCTTTCTTTACTTATTCAATTACTATCATACCACTTTTGACACACCAAAATATTATTCCTTAGTGTGATAACATGTCATAATATTTTTCATCCATAAATAAAAGTATGTGATTCATGATATAAATTAATAATAATATCAAGTCTGAGGAACAATACATATATCCCCAAATAAGAATATGCAATTACACATACAACATATGGAATTCTAATTAGTGGTTTTGTCCTCATAACCACTCTTAGTCGAGATTACCAAGTTTGAATTTCATGATAAGAGTATCAATGTCTTATAAGATCCCAAAAAAGTGAAAATACACCCCTAGGATTAATGAAATCACTAAGAAGGGGATTAAATCATTGGTTAATAATTCTTATTACATTTTCAATTTTGAACAAATGTCAACACTGGTTAAAGTGATTTATATTTTCTATTAAATATACACATGCACAAAAAAAACATAAAATCTGTATATTTCACTTATAAAAATGAAAAGGATAATCCTTGGTGTGATTCAAAATCATCTATGACCACACGACCCTCTAGTATTGACTTGTGGATTACAACAACAAGGGTTTATCCTTGAACTCGTGTTACATTTATCTTGATTATTTATGTGCATCATGCATAGTTACAATAATATTACAATTTTTCACATAAAAATTTAGTAATTAAATTATTTAAGACTTCAATTTCATTATCATTGTGTTTCTTGATCCTCCTCCTCCCCTTATACTTTCAAAATAATAAGAAAGTATCTCCTCCTCCTCTTTCTATTTTCCCACTCACATTCTATGTTTCACACTTCACTTATCTATTATCTCTTATCTATTATTCATAACACTTGGATATACACGAGTTTAATGTTATCAATCTTTCATAGTAGTTGAAACTTACCATTAAAATTTGAATTTAAAATTCAAATAAAATCTTTCAACTTCTTCCAATCGGTCTTTAAATTTTAGTACTTTTTTAAGGAATTAAACCATTTAAGATATCTTAGTCACCATTGATGAGTTTAAATGAATTTAGAGATTTATTATGATAGGATCTTGAGACATCAAATCTACTAATTAATTAAATTCACTCAAATATGGAACTCTTCTCTGACCATATCTAGAACCATGATATGTTTGACCCTATTTTATTCAAACTATTACGAACTAATTGGAAAATGATCTCAAAAAACCTATCACCACAACATGTTGTTCTCTTTCTATTCCAGTCATGATTTTTTTCTTTCACCATAAAATCTCCATAATTTATAACCCCCTTTTTTACATCTTCCAAGAACTTTCACTCAGTGGGAATGAGTTACCTTGATACTTTGAGGAAATTTCAAAATAGTCACAAGGGATTGACCATAGAATGGTGATCCCTATTTTGATTCCTAGACACCTACCCTTATTATGTCACATTAAAAACCTAAATGACATATTTTATTTCATCATTTCCCATATGAAAACTTATAAAATAAAATTCCCACTAGATTTTTACTATGGGATGGTCTTTTCCATATTGTTTTCCTAGAAATCACCACTTGAGAGTCACTACAGTTACCTACCATGATATAAATGAGCATCAATATTTCCCATAGGTAATTATTTTAAATAAAACGCACACTAAAATTCCCATTGTATTGGTGATATCCCTATTTCTACGTTGTTCCATGTTCTCTAGAGAATCACAACATGTTCTATATATCACCACAACATAGGTAGGAATGCTTCTTCAAGCCATGATCAACCAAAACCCCCATATTTTGTGAAACTTCACCATTTTATCTTCCTAGATAGTCTCTATGCATGATTTTCATATAAATACAGTGTGGTGATGTTACCTTCGCTTTAAGCACCTTAACACTCCACTCTCTAACCTCAAACTTATTCCATGTTCTTAAAATAATTCCAAAACTATGGAATAAACATTATATCAAATGAATCATTATGAAACACAGGATTTTGAACATTATTTATGTATTTATAATAAAATAAAACACAACCATCATATCCAATTCTCTTCCCTTCAATTATTCTTCAATCATGGGCTCAAAAACCCCCAAAATAAATCTTAGGTTCAAAAATATTCCCCTGTGGATATTATTGGTAACCAAGGAACATAAGTCACTTTCAAACTCATCATACTTAATAATGAATAATTATTCAATAATTCTATGCCTACCTGAGTGAAATCAGTTTATAAAATAAGAACATTGAACAGTAATATCATGTGTTCCATAAAATAGTGACTTACATTCACTTAATCAAAGACCTTGATACTCTTAATACCAATTCAGAAAACAACTTCTATTACCCATTAATATCATTTGATGAAATAAACTAATAATCAACTTGATAAATTTTTTCAATTAAATCCAAATCTTATTTCACTTTTTAAAAATTGTTCATATAACCTATAAATACAAGGTTTTGCCTTAATTCTCACCAAAATGGTTAGAATAGTTCAAAAATAATAGAACACACACCCACACCCACACATTAAGATAACAACTTTCCCTTTTAATAAATATCTATAAACATGTTCTCCTCAAAAATAATTGACATCCATCCCATTTAGTGAAAACAGATATCAATGTATACTCTCTAAAATAGTTTTATCCCCTTTTGGAAATGGATAAAGGAGTAAAAATTAAAGATATTTATGATATCATTTACCCCCCTTTGAAAATAATATCCAATGAACAAGATGAAATAAGGGATATGTAAACCATACCTTGTCCTTGAGATGAATGAGGTTTAAAATCATCTCTAACCTCAATCTTTGAAATGCATCCTTTGGTAGTAGTTTGGTGAACATATCTATAATTTTCTCCAAGGTAAGAAAAAATTCCAACTTCAGTTTATTTCTATCTACAAGATATTTATTGAAGTGGAATTTGATATCAATGTTCTTGTACCTTGAAATATAAACAATATTCCTTGAAAAATTATTATCATTTTGATTATTATAGTAAAAAAGTAGTGGAAAATTCAGTTCCACCTTAATATCTTTTAACTGAGTCTTTATCCACATCATTTAGGTCATGGATTGAGTTTCAAACACATATTCTACCTCAATAGTTCTCAAGGTCACAAAACTATGCTTCTTTTTATGCCAACATACACACCTCTCTCAAAAAATAATACTCCTCCAGATATAGATATTTAGTCATTAATATTTCCTACTGAATCTGTATTTGTGTAGAAAAATATACTTTAACCATTATTTTTTTGTTCCCTTGATGAACCTAAGAATTATTTTCTCATTCATCATATGAGAAATTTTTTGTGCACTTTGAAATATGACACAAAGGGTAAAAAATAGACAGTGTTCGGTCTAGAAGCTATTAACTACAACAAAATCCCAATAAGCCCCCATAATTATTTTGGGTTAACTTATATTTCTTCCACATCCTTTGATAATTTGGTTCCCCATAAGATATGTATAAAAACTGAATTTGAATCCTCTTTTCCAAACTTCTTTATAATTTCCTAAGCATACTTATCTTGAGTAAGAAAGATGTGATATTACCCTTGAGAAATTTGAAAACCCAAAAAATATATTATTTCTATAAGAATAGACATTTCAAATAACTTCTTTAGTGACTTATTTTTTCAAATTTAATTTATTATTCTTCTTGACTAACTAAAAATTACATTTTTATTGAGATAGAATTAAGGCATATAACAACAACAAACATAGAAAAAAAAACAACAACTAATCATGGTGTCCTAAAATGATTAATCCCAAGGGAATATACTTGGATAATATGTTTTCATTCATTAGGAACAGAGCACAAACTGCTATGAATAATGAGATCCTCATCTACCCTTCCTACATGAGCTAACCCATTAACTATGAAGTTCTGTTCTCTCCAAACATGCACAACAATAATGCCATGGTTGATTGTTAATTTTCACTTCCTGACATAATATGTTAACTCCCAAGGAGGTTCCACTTTCCCTTGAATAATCTAAACCAGAGCTTCACAACCAGATTCAATTTCATCAACCATAGTATTTAACCTTAAGCATAAAGAGATTCTAGCATGCATCATTCTTATATCTGCATTAATATATTTACCATGATCTTGGGGATTTTTTAAACCCATATGAAGACTCATTTTACCTATAAATTATTAGATATATTAGGTTAAATATACTGTTGGGGTGCGGGGGTGGGGGGGGGGGGGGTGAGGTGAGGCAAATCAGAGTATAAAATATTAAAGAAATATCTAATTTGTGGATCTTGTTTCTTTGTTAAACAAAATTTTCCTCTCTATCCTTCCCATAGAAAAAGATAAATTGAAATTAAAACATGTACAGGTTATGATGATTTTACTTGGTTTACCCTCACTGGGCTGTAACCAATGATTATAAAAATTCAAAGTTCTCATGTACCAAATCCAATATAGCACACTACTATCACAAAGTTCAGAGTGGAATCACTACCCCTCTTGGTTTACAACCATTAACACCTTTAAATCTCACCGCTCTCTCAACTGAAGTGAATGCACTAATCTTTCTTGAAAGATTATTATGTTAATCCGAATCACCTAAGAATTGGTACACACATATGTGAGTGTGACAAGGAGATCTGTTTTCACCCAATATTTTAAATAAAATTTATCTTATAACATTTTCTTCATGGAAAATCCATTCATAAACTATTTTATCCTTTATTAATAACTTTAATCACTTCACGAAATTATTTTCACCACCTAGCATGAGTGACTCATGAACTTCCTTTGATTCATGGAAAAATGATTCCTCATGAACAACCTATCCTTTTTGAGCTACAGCGAACCAAAAACTAATACTCCTTCATAAAATCAACTTCATTCACAAACTAAACTCCTTCATAAACTCAACTCATTCACAAACCCATTTCAGACTTAGCTGAATTTATCTAGTAATGACACTCTCTAATGAACTTATCTCTATCTAATGAAGTTATTATGGGTCCTTTATATATTAAAGGATCCTAAAAACCCCACTTATAATAATTACATTCAACCCATTTGTGAATTTTCCTTCACCATAGATTATACTTGATATGTGGTTTGCATAGAGAATAAAGTCCCTTAAAACTACCTCTGAATTACCATATTTTCAAAGATAATGAGAACCCATTACGGTGACTTAAAAATCACATCCTTTCTACCACAAAAAACATTCACCTTTCATAAAATTTCTATGTGGTTCAAAACATTCCATGTGAGATCCATGTATTTTCCAAATTTCTTCTACCATGAACTTTTGATATGATTCACAAGCTCCCTTTATGGTCACTGCATACTTTCTATGTTGTTTTTACTTAAACTAAACGACTACATTGTATTTTTTTTATATTTTTATGTGGTCCAAAATTTTTTATATACGGGGAACCTTTCTTTTCCACAAAAACAACTCATGATTTTCATACCCAAAATTTTGGAAAACACAGGGAAAATGTGCCACGTTTAAAACACCTTCTTTAGAAACAAACATATTGAAACATCTTAATCTAGATTTTTCAACAAAAAAACCAACCCAAAAACCAAAAATTACCACTAACAGATATTTTTTCCCAACATAAACATTTTTTTCATATTCCAAAAGTAATAATTCATAAGGTTCCTCAATAGAAAGCTTATCTTCTAGCTTTATATTGTGGAAAATAGACTTGACATCCATTTGGAGAATCTTGTATCTACTTTGTGGTGTAATATAAATAAATATTATTATAGTTTAAATTATATAAAACAATGTGATAGTCTCATAAAATTCAATCCCTTAAACCTAAGAATACCCTTTATATTCAAGTTTTACTTTATTTATCATAAATCCTCCTCTTTTATTCAACTTGTTTCAGAACACTCATTTTATTCCAATAAAATTAATATATTCATGCTTGGGTACCGACTACCAAGTTTCATTATTCTCAATTTTATCCAATTATTAATTCATATAAGTAAACCACTTTTGATGCTTCAAATATTCATCAACACATCTTAATTCAATTTGAGTAAGCAGTGAGGTTTATCTTACCATCCTCAAAGTTATCTTTGTTTAAACATATTTTCCTCAATATAAAATGATGTTTTAGACCTACACCTATTTTACCAGCCTTGGATGAGATGATAAAGGTTTCTCTTTATCACTTAATTTAGCTGAATCAACATTTTCAACTTTCACTCCTTCATAATTTTCACTATTTTCTAAAACCTCATCATGCTATTTCATAAAAATAGATTTATCTACATCACTTATAGAACTTGTAACTTTATTTATGTATTATTAATTAGTTTTTTCTATTACTTTTACATCATCAATATAATTTATCTTCCCTGTATCCTTGTTGTATCATCTATATCATCTTCAATTTGTAGGATAACCCAAAATGATACTATCAAAACCTCTTTTATCAAATTTTCTAATATTTTAACCTTTTAATTTGATAATTAAGGGGATTCCAAAAACCCTTAAGTATTTCAAAATTGGGGTATTATTATAATACATCACATATGATGATATGTATGAATTTGGTTTATATAAGCATTGATTTTATATGTGAACCATTTCTCTAATAACTTGTCTCCAAAAGTGTCAAGAAGTATCATATTATATCAACATGGTTTGTTCCATCTCCACTAAGGTTCTATTATTTTATTAATTTGATTTTTTTTTGTGGTGTTTATGGAACACTAATTTAATAGTGAATACTATGATTCTCAAGGTAATATTAAAATATTTCATTAGTGTAGTCAACACCATTATCTATCTTAATATTCTTTAAGGAGTGACCACAATCCTTTTCATTCTCTCTGAAACCTTTAAAAATATTTAGAGAATCTAAGTTATGTTTTATAAAAATAATAAAAATAATTAAATTTAATTTATAAATACAAGAAATAAAGAACTTATCTCTATTTTTTGGTTTCTTTCTCATGGGTCCATATATATCTGAATCTATAATCCCTAAGGGATGATACATATGAATCTCAACTTTCTCATGTGAAGAATTTGTGACATTCCCCTTTTATAAAGTAGAGCACATCCATTAACTCTCTTTATTAATATTAGGAAATCCACAAACACTTTATATATGAATAATATTACTCATATTATTTTGGATAAGTTGGTAAATCCTTTTAACCCATAGTTCATTTTCTTCTTTTACACTTAAGTTGCATGAATTATAAAATCTCTTACCTAAAATAGGTTTTCCTTATTTCACTATCCATTTTTTAAAATCCTTAAATATTCAATATTTTTCACTAAAAAAACCATATTTCCTCAAAATAACCTCATTACCTTCATCATATAGCCAAGAAATACTTAAAAAAATATGTTTCATCCCATTAACATACAAGTTATTCTTGGACTCCATATTTTTCTTTCCAATCATATTTGATCCAACACATTTTATTCTGAGTGACCCATCATTTCAAAAGGCCAGTAATATTTATTTTAATTTATAAACACTCTTAAATAGTTTTAAGTATCCTTTAATACATGAATAGAATACACCATACAATATACATGGACATTTCCCTTTTAAATATTTAAGTGAAACTTATAAAATAAGATCTTTTTTACCTTTCTACTTCTTCCCTTAAAACTATTGAGAATGATTATTTGGGATGGAATGCAAAAAAACCATTTAATTTTTTAAGTAATACTTTAATCATGTTCTTATTTTCTCCTTTATTTGGTCATTTTCATCTTGTTTCTAATGGTTTTAGTTAGAAAAAAGGGGTGGGGAATGTATTGAGATTTTGGTGAGGTATGAATCAAAAATTGAAGCTAGTGAAGTTGTAAGTGGGACACCAGCTGGCTGGTGGGCCTCCACCATCCATGCTGTTGGCTGACCAGTACGTACTACACCTATGTAGTAACCATGAATCAACCAGTGGGATGGGTAGGGGCCTCTTCCTATCTATAAAATCCACCAGCTAGCTAGTTTCCTCCACTGAGTCACCAATGGTTTCATTCTAGGTTAGGAAAGTATGATAAGTATCATAATTTCTTCCACTAAAAACCCCCATTTAATTCTTTAATCCTCTACCTTTGACCCTAATATGTTTCATTCAAACTTGGAGGATTCCCTTAGAAATCTTTGTCTCTATTAAATTAATTCTTTGGTGGATTAAAGAACTGATTGAAGATGTGATTCTCTCTTGGTAAGTTGATATCTGTTTTGGTCTTGGGTCTCCTTCTTATTCCAATTTATATCACTAACACAAATTCATTGTTTAGAGGAGGTTTTTTAGTAATGGTTTACTAAATCACCACTAAAAAAAAATCTTGAGAATTTAGCATCCCTTTTTTAAAAATTTCTGCTAAATTTTATCCTTTTATTAAAAAAATACACTTTCTTCTAATCCCCCTTTCTCTTGAACTCCCATTCTCCCTCGAGAACCCCCCAACATACCTTGATCACCCCTATAATATAATCACTCACCATAATGGAATTTCCCACCTCACTGGTGCTCTAGTCATTTCCCCCCTCACCAATCTTATTGTTTACCCTATGACCTCATCGGTGCTCTGGTTTCCCCCAAGCCCCCAGACCGAGCCATCATCGACCTTGCAATTTCCCCATAGACCCCAGAACCCTCACCCTCTCCCTCTCCAATTTTATGGTTTATCCTAACCAAGAATCACCCTTTACCTTACTGAATTTATGGTTTACCCTAATCCACAATTCCTCTCCCTTTACCTCACCACCTGCAGGGTCTTCTCCCATGAGCCATCCCTGCTAGAAGGTCATAAAATAACAACTAGTTTGGGTACCCTATAAATTATATGGAATGGGATTTTAGTATTCACTTAATTTTGGATTTGGATTAATCTATGGATGATATAATCTTCTAATCACTTATATTCCTTCCAAGATAGAAGATACAAAGGCTTTACTTAGGTTAATCTAAGATAAGCACTGGGTTTTGATTCCTAGATTTGTTCAATTCAAGTAAAAATAGTGTTTACCTAATTATAATAACTTAAATTCCCTTGGAAACCATTTTATAAATTGATTTTATATATTTAAATGATTTTTTATAAATTTATAAGAATATTTTGTGCCCATAGTAGGCTCTAATATGTTTTTAAATGGTTATTTCACATGTCATGGGAGTTTCACACACTAACTGTTTGTGAAAATTCATAAGTGGATATTTCAAATTGTTTCAAGTATTTTGAAATGATTTCTTATGGAATTATATGTTCATGGAGCACCATTTTTGGTTTTTGAATGGATTTCATGTTGTTTCAAGAATTTTCATTGACCTTTTTCAAATGCCAAGTGTTTGTTAAAATGTCTATTTTTATTTCTTAAAGGGTTGTAAATATTTTTATGTCACATATGATGCCAATTAATTTTAACATGTAGTGTGTGATATTTTAAATGAATGTTTGTAAATAATTGATGGTTAAAACTAATTTTAAATGTTTAAGACCATTGAGTCTTTAAGTTTTCATTAATTTTTTTAAATATGAAAATTGAAATTTTATGAAAGGGTGTGTGGCATAGATTACTATCTAAAGGAAAGGAGTTTATCATTTTAAAAATTTATTTTAAAAAATGGTCCAGATTATAAATGGGATTTGAAGGGTTCTTTGAAAAATGGTTTTTAAAATTTCATTTGAAATGTGGTTTTCAAATAGTGTGAAATGGTTTAGCCTCTGAAATCCCTATAGGCACTTTAAGTGAAGTTGTTTTATAAATGCATGAGACCCTCAATTGAGACTCATGTATTTATTATACCTATCGTGTCTTGTAACCCCTTATAGGATATTTAGAAACTGTATTGCATATTTTGATGCTTGTTTATGAATGTGAAATAGGTTGATTCATGTGAGGATGTAGGAAACGAGGTGTGTGATGTTATAAATGCATTATTTTTATCTATGTGATTCTTATTTCTCACCTCTGCTATTGACATTTCATGAGAGTCCTAGTAGTATCAAATGGATCATGATAAACAAAATACCTATTATATATTTAGATACCTTGGGTAAGGACCCAATTATACCAAGTTGGAAAAATATTTGTTTTATGTAATACAAAACACAATGGAAAGACTTAGGTATTTCTTTTTGAGATCCATGATCATGATAGAACCTTGTTTATTCTAGAAGACTATTGGGACCTGACATGTTAAATAGTGTCTACCTAGATTCTTTTTTTTCTAGTTAGGGATCCATATATGTGAGTATTACGAGATACCCATGATACTTAGGTCCCTCTCAAGACATATTTAAGAGATTTAAGTATTTTCTTATTTTCATTTCCCTAGTTATTTTGATACAAGAAAGCATTTTTGGTAATATTATTTTGTTTTTATCCCTTTATATATTAGTGCCTATTTATGATGGTGTATCACATTATGTTTTTTTGTTTCACTTTCAAATTGGATTTTTTTAAAAGTGTGGTTTAATAAATAAAAATAATGAAAATCATGAGATAAACAATGATTTTTATTATTTATGTATTTAAGGCATTCTTAATGATTTTTCTTGCATTGTGAAGTATGAAACAATATATATTCATTATTTTTTATATTATTCATCATTTACTAAAGTGATCTCATATTTGTATCCCATTCCATAATTTATAATGGTAATTAACTATTTAAAGGGGTGTTCAACACTAATTTTGTCTTTAAAATGTGGGTTTGTTATTTTAGAGGCATGTTTTAGGAATTAAAGGTAGTTGTCCATTAATTTTTTTTAAATGGTTTTGATACCATTCATCTCATGGTGGATTGAATATTTTTTAAAAGGTGAAAGTTTGGTCTTGAAAAATGGGTGCTTGAAACAAGTTGAATTACTTTAAAGAGGGATGTCTTGCCTTCAAAAGTGATTTTATGGGAATAGTTATATTTATAAATTGGTTTTTAATGTGAAGTTTGATAAATTATTTTCAAAGAACATTTGAAGTGTAATTTTATTAATTATTCTATGATTTTTCTCTTGCTTCTATTTTATATAATACCATCCATGATTTATTTCCTTTTTTTACTTTGATTTTTTTAGTAAGTATATGACTCTTATTATAACTAATTGGGTTGTTCATTTTTACTTCTATTTATCTCTTTTACTACTTATTAATACTAATGTGTTTTAGTTTTTTTTAATAAAGTGTAGGAATTTTTTTTATATATAGATAAAATCTAGATTACATTACTGAGGAAAAAATCTCAGTATGCTAAGGGTTTGGATGAGTTTTTGGATTTTTCAATTTTCAATTGATCTGTTGATGGAACAATAAGATGACCATGTCCTAAATGTAAATTTAGAACGTGGTTAAAGAGACATGAAGTTTATTAAAACTTTATATTGAAGCAATTTCCTACATAATATTTGTGTGGGATTTAGCATAGAGAATCTAACATTATAGATAGTATGAGCACTAATTTCAATCAATAGAACGAGATCCCAACTTCATGAACAATGAAAAATGAAATGAAAAACCTTATAAATGATGATTTTAGAATTTCAATATAGCAACATCAATATCAAAACATATCAGAACAACCAGTTGATAGTATTACAAATAGTAACTTAACAAGTGATGTTTTTGGGACTATAGGAAAACCAGATCAAGATTGAAACTTATCATTGGATTCTCCTCTTGATTTTGTAGATACTAATGTATGAGGGAACTTCACTAAATAGACAAATGAATTTAATGATTTAGTTGATGATAGAAATAAAGAGATGGATGGTGGATGTTTGAAATATTCAAAACTTTCTTTTTTGTTGATGTTGTATAATATAAAATGTATATGTGGAATTATAAATATGGTGATATCCACAATATTGGAATTATCACATGATGAATTTTCTAAAGCTAAGATCCCTGAGTCTTTTTATGATATAAAAAAATTTATTAAAAATCTTGGTATGAATTATATATAAAATACATTCTTGTCCCAATGATTGTATACTTTATTTGGGAGAGGATTTAAGAAGATAGGATTGATTTTTTTTTGTCTTCTAGATGGTAGTCAATGGGTGATATTGGAAGTCCGAATCAACATAGTACTATAAAGAAGATGAAAAATAACACACCTGTAAAATTTTTTCATTACTTTTATTTGAAGACTCGATTGCAAATATTATTCATGTCATTGAAAACCGACAATCACATGAAGTGTCATTCTATAGATAATAACAATTATGCGTTAATGATACATATAAGAGATTCACAATTTTGGAAGAAATTTGATTCCTTACATCCATATTTCTTATACGATTGTAGTAATGTGCGATTGATATTGGATGATGATGAATTCAACGCATTTTGGGACATTGAGCACCAGTTATATCATTTGGATGGTTGTTCTGATCCCTTATAATCTACCTCCATGGGTGTGTATGTACCAAATGTTGTTTATCATTTTTATGATTATTTTGGGGAAAAAATATCTAGAAATGATATTGATGTATACTTTTCACCTCTAAGTGAAGAATTACAGGACTTATGAAGCAACTATGTTGAGATATATGATGCATCTTCTAGAAAAATATTCAAAATGAATGTTGTTCTAACGTTGATCATTAGTTACTTCCATAGACTTAGGGAACTTATTAGGTTAGAACACTTACACATGTTTGACTTTTCTTGTTTGTAACTTTTTTTTGATCCCGAACAACTAACTTATAGTAAAAAATGGTTCTTCTTGTGTCATCGAATATTTCTCGATGCATATCATAGATTTCAGTTGAACAAGTCAAAATTAAATAGTTCTATTGATCACAGACCACCTCCAAAGTTGTTGAAAGGTTATGAAATATTATTAGAACTTGGAAATGTTGAAACATAATTTGGGAAGGTATATCATTTGAATGATAGTGGGAAAAGAGTTCTAAGTTCATCGTCAATTGAAATTGGAATGCATAAATAGAAGAAAACAATATATTATTCAAACTTCTATATTGGGAATTTAATTTATTACATCACAATATTGATGTTATGAATATTGAGAATAATTTTTGTGAAAATGTTATCTTTAAATTGCTTAATGAGAATTGAAAATAAAACAAACCTCTCAATGATCAGAAGTATTTACAAACAATGAACATAAAGTGCGATCTCTAGCGAGATAAGAATAGATGATCTGGTAATTTTTGCAATGAAAAATAGGGATAAAGATACATTCCTACAAATTTTAAATCATGTAAAGGTATCTGATGGTTACTTAAGTGGCATGTGAAGGTGTGTTGACTTAAAGCATCGTAGGTTACATGGATTTAAAATCCATGATTCACATATTTTTTTTACAAAAGTTACTACCATTGTCATCTATTACCTAAAAAGGTAACTGCATTTGTATTCCATTTTTTCACATTATTCAGACAACTATGTGATAAAACTCTACAACCATATGAGCTTGAAAACCCTCAGAAGAGATTTTTATTATCACTTTAAGTAGTGGAGATGATCTTTCCTCTATTGTTTTTTTACTTTCATGATGTATTTAACTTTGAATTTGGTTGAGGAAACTAAATTAGGAGGCCCCATACGTTATCAATAGATGTATCCAATAGAGTGGTACTTTATTTATATGTTTTTCATATTAGGTAAAAAATTCTTGGAAATTCATTAAATAAATAATTATGTTTTATTTTATTTTATTTCATAGATATCTTGTCCATTTGAAATCATACGTGAAAAATAAAGCTCAACCTGAAGGATCTATTTCTAAAGGCAATTTTGTTCTAGATACTTGGATAATATTGAGATATGATTCAATTGAGTTAGTCATGTTGATAGCACATCGACTCAATATAAAATACACGGGGAATCAAAAATATTTCCTACTAATGGACAATTAGTTAGGAGGATATCAAATGTTACATTGGAATAAATAGAATTATTACAGGCACATAGATATGTGCTGCTGAATAGTGAAATTATAGATCCATTTATTAAAGATCTCAGGATATAAACAAAGAGACATATGAGAGGCAGAACAAGAAATGAGAAATATATTACAAAATATGTTAATAAAGTGTTTGTAGAATGGTTTTCACATCATGTAAGTTCATAAATATTTCATTCAATACAGATATTAGGTTTAAACATATTTTGTAAATATAATACTATATATTACCTTTTGTAGATCATGAAAACTAATAAACGGGCTGAGTTTTTAGAAGATTTGAAGTTTCTGGCTTAAGGTCCTCTAAAAGTGGCTAGAAAATTCAAATCTTAAAATTCCAATGGATTTAAATTTCATACATTTGATCAGAAAAAGGTTTTGAAAATAGAAAATATTGGTATATTTATAGTTTTCGAATTGGGATACTATAGAAAATTGACTGATATTAATTAATTAAACTACCACAATCATTTTTAATTGTTTTATTCAAATTCAAGTGGGTCGATATTACTTGGGGTATTAAAAGAGATTACTTGAAATTTACTTTTTTGAAATTCTCTCACTTGATGGACGTCAGTGACCATGAGCTATATATATTCTCATCACAAGTGAAAATGGTATATTATGTGGATGATGTCATAGATGAAGGGTGGAGTGTAGTTGTTCACATAAATTAAAGAGACTCGTATGATATGGGTGATGAAGTGGAAGATTTTTCATTTGACATTAAATACCATCAATAATAAGAAACAAACTTATTTTTCCATCATGATATTGAATATATTAGTATCGTAAGTGTAGATGAAGTAATGATGGACCAGAATAATGAAATGATTGAAGGATAAAATGATTGTATGTGCAATCATCCATTAATTTATAAACTACTTATGTTATATGTGAAGCCATTAATTATCATAGATATTTATATTTTTTCCTCATTACTGTGCATTTATTACCATTTATAATTTCTTTTTCTGTATAATATTTTTGAAATATATGTTCTAAAGTTAATTTTATTTGATTAAATAATAGGAATTATAAGGAAGAATATTTTCAATGATCCCAATAACTACTAATTGATGTTCCCTCGACCACATTGATAGATGATGATCCATCAGTCTCCCTCCCCACAGAATCAAAGACACCCTCTGTCAAACCCCCTTCAACATATCTCACACCCTCCATTCCGTTAGCATACAACACACCCTCCTTCTCTATCTCATCATCACATGAGACAATGCCTCCCCATTTAGTAGGTTTAGTAGTGAGGGTATAGATAATAATTCTTGTTTCTTCATGAGGATATTGGAGAGTTACAATTATAGATACAAAATTTTAAAGTGAATAAAGTTATTTCACTTTTTTATACTATTAGATGTTTTTTCATAAAATATGAAAAAATGTTACTATGAAGAGAAATATGAATAGTTAAGATGTCTAGAATATGAATAGAATAAAGATAGTTATCCCATTTTACTATTATGGTGTCCCCATAGATGATGCTAGAGGATTATTTTCATAGATTCTAGGCCATCTGGTGGTGGAACCGGTTACCCTTCCCACTACCTATACTGATTGGAGGAATGTGACTTAATCTTGGAAAATTAAGTCTTTAATTCCCATATAAAGGTAATTTTAATACATTATAATGTAATTGATTATCATTATGTTATTAAATTATAATATTTTAAAAATTAATCTCTTTGTACAGATGTTATTCCACTTTACCACTATAAATGTTATCGCATGAAAAAGGACATTGAAAAATTTGGGTAAAAAATGAAAGGATTTTAAATGTATATTATGGACTGAATTCAATGATGCTTCATTGAACACTCATTAGTTGTATGATAAGGTTCCTGAAGGGGTACCTAGAGATCAATGTAAGGTTTTTGTTGATAACCATTATCATGAGAAGTATGTGGTATTGAAATATATATTATTAAATTAATCTCATTATATATATACACATGAATATGAAAAGGATATGGCATTTCATACATTACTATTAAATTAAATGTTATTTATTTATGTACATTTAAAAGAAAAATTCATCATATCGAGCTAAACAAATCATACCCCTCACCGTCACGTCAAAGAGTTTTTCCAAAAATAGATCAAATCTGGTAATATTTTCATTAGTTTAAATATTTATTAGATTAAATTATGTTTTTATTATATTAAATTGTTGATTTATCTTTGTTTAATACAGTAAAATAATTCAAGGAACCAAGTCTCCTGAACAAAACTTTGATTGTATGTTCATAAAAAATATGATGGGATTTATGTTAATGAGCCCAAAAAAGAAGTTTGGGTGTGAATTACTTTGTCATTATAATAACTTATTATTAGTTATCACTATGTTAATATAAATTTCTTCAAGTATGACTGATATTTTATTTAAAATTAAAAATAAAATAAAAATTGGATGCCAATCCCGCACAGTCCTTCTTGATATCCCAGGATGATCCCATTGGTCAAGTTCTTGGGGAGGAGCATCCTGGTCGCGTACACAGGATAGGTTTGGGACCATTACCATCAGAGGTATTTGGAAGGCCACTAGATATTTCAGAAAAATATAACCCTATTTTTAGTTACTATTTACCTCAAGATTCTCAGAGGGATTTTGTTGTAATGCAAATCATAATTAAGAACAAGTGGTACATATAATGATGCAAGTTGAAAATGTAATTGCTTCATAGAAAGTGTTGATTAAATTATACAAAAAGACAATTGGATCTATCCCACGTGATATTACATCGATAGATGGTAGTGATCAGGTACATCACAAAACTTCTAAATCATTTCGTATACAAACTTTTATTGGTTTTAAGTTTAAATTTAAATAAACAACACAATTTAATTTTCAATATTTTTGTAATGCAGGTGTCAGTAGTAGGGAGTGGAGACAGAGATGGAGAGGGTGTCAATCAAAGTTCATCAGGTATTGATTAATGTTCACTTTGGATTCAGAGATGATGTGTAATTAAAATTATGATAGTATAACACTAATATTGTGATTCAGAAACCATGTTGTTTTTTTTGGTAGAGATATATATATTTCCCTTACATTGCAAGAAAATCTATATGCTTGGTTCATTTTCTATGTTTTATTCCAAAGTTTAACTTATAATTTGTTTTCCTTTAATATTATATAGATATTGAATCATAACACCCCCATGAAAATATTATATTAAATATGATATAATTATTGGTATTTTAAGTTTTTAAGAGTTTTAGAATTTAACTTTGTTTTTTCAGAGGACTTTTTCTAATGAAAGGTTTCCATATGGCTATGTGTAGCTATGAATAAAACCTTATATTTAGGGAAAAATGTAGATGAATATTACATACAGGATTTCCCTATGGCACAAGGTTAGTGCATTACCATGAGAGTTTGAATAGTAACTATGCACAAATACATACACATGAGGATTTTAGTTCAATTTGATGTGGTGTTTCATTGAAGAAATAAATCCCATGATCTATGGAATTATGATATGATAATTCATTGAGTTCATGAAACCCTCTAAATGAATCTATGTAAAATTTACTCCAAAATAAAATATGCACTGAGTTATAATCCCATTAATTTGTTGAAGTCTTATAAATAAGTTTTTCCATATACCATTTACATGGTCTCACTCTATATGGCCATTTTATTTTTATGACACTAGACCAAATGATGAATAATACTAGAGCTACTGATAAACATATATCTAATGAAACCATTAGAATAGATCTATATCTATAACTCCACCTTCTAGAGTGTATAATTCTATCTAAATTATAAACTCCCATTGATCCTTCCTCTATTTGAACCATGGAAACAAAGAACATTTATACCACTATATCTAGCCTAGTATCAAACTTTCAAGAGTCCAGATCCATCAAGAAAATTTTATTTCTATTTCTATGCTCATATTCTGATGTTATCCATAGAGATTTAAGAAATAAAAATATTTATCACTACCATTGTAAAGATGCATGTTCTATAGACATGGGATATTGATCTTAGGTTTTAACATGGTAGTGATATTTAGATGATACTACCCCAAAAAACTATTCCTTTATTTAACTCCCATTCAATGTTCCTAGTTAGTATCCTCAAATTATAGGTAAATACATCCAGATGTCTTTTTATAACTTCACCTTAATATGTGATAGATTATCTTATAGACCAATATTATAGTCCAATTCATTAATCATAATTATTCTTGATGAAGGTATGTTTAATTATAATGTATCCTTTGATATTATCATATATTTTCATGTTTTTATTCCTTTTCTTAAATCATTATAGATCTTGAACACCTATCATTACTTCTGAAGACCACACTCACAACCATTATGTTCTGAAAAAATCATATATAAACCAATTATCTGTATCCTTCCTTCCACCCATTCTTATGAACTCATGAAAACTATTCCTAAACACCATATTCTTGAAATATAAAAGTTTGAAATTCCATTACCCCATCTATAAGTCTCCTCTAGATCTATAAACTTATCACCAATCAAGAACAACTATAAATCTTGCACCATGAACCCGAAGTCATTTAAAAAATATTCATCTTTTCCCCAGCTGATCTTTTAGGACCATCCCATACTCATTATTTCATTTCAAAACTTGATATAACTACCAATTTAATAATCACGTGGTTTCAATAACATGCGACATGACCCCTTTTCAAATTTTGAGTGATAAGAATCCTAGTGTCACTTATACTAACTCAAAGTAGGATATATAAAACATGGTAGAAATGATAACCACCCCCAACTCATCAATAGAATTTATAAAATATTTGGAAATTGATCTGTCAAAGAATATAACTTTAGTTCTTATAATTTTATATCAAAATCTATCTTTATTAAGGGAACTAACTAAATTATATCAATTTGAGAAACCAAAACTTCATATAACTTCATCATAGAAACCTCCTTCAAGGAAATAGATCAATCAAAATCATTACACTATATTGAATAATACATCTATTCTTTATATAATGTATTTATGTTTTTCTAACCGTATATATACTTCATTCTTACATATAATTGAATATTAAAATACTCTAAGAGTAGTATCACTAGAATTATATAAGATCTAAAAAATTCACCATTATAAAATCAATTAATTTATAACACATGCAACATTATCCTCTATAAATAGAATTCCCGTTGAATCTAGACAATGTAAAGAAGAATATTCTCTCTTCTAAAATTCTTTTATAGTATACCAACCAAGATCTAAATGTTACTTTAATGAAAAAAATGGTACCAGATTTACAATGGACATGAATAGTCTTTTAGAAATCCCATAATACTTCATAGAGTTTCCATATTCTTGGTGAAAATACTTTAGAAACACAGTAATCCACTTAACAATAGGAAACCAATAGTCTTCAAACCAAGTATTAACATTAAAAAATAACAAAATATGTCCCAAAACATAATCCTTCTAGGAGTAATTTCAATACCATGGATGAAAATTAGTTACCACCATTTTATTATGATAAAATTCTCCAAATTCCTTGATTAACTTATCAGTAAAAACTTTAATACTCTTCTCTAACACCAAGTATAATTACCAAGTTGTGATACCAATTTTTAGGGATCACGTAGAATGTTCTATCAATGGAATAACACCACTAAAATCTCAACATATGGAACAATATTCTATAAAAAATTTAGATAAAATATCCCTAATAGTTTAGAATAAAGAACTAAGTCATCTAGGACCCTAAACCATTGTGTAGATACACTCTATTCACATATGGTTTTATTACTCCTCATAGACTTCCTTATAGACAGTGAATAACAATAAATAAGAAGACTGATAAACAAACACATTATAAAAAAGTACAAAAAAATGTATAAGTATTATATTGTTTGGGATTTCATCATATATCAATGGTAGAATGGAAACAAAATTTATAATTTAAGGAGAAAATTTGGGCTTTAGGTAAAATAGACCCTCCAATCTACCTACTCAGACTAATTGAAAAACTCTCACCTAAACCTTTTTTCAACCATTGAATCTTATGCTTCCCCCATTCATGTATCATTCCTTATAGATTTTAAACATTTCCTTTAGCTATGGTTCCTTTATAATGCGAATTAAACCAGGTTAACCACCAAATGAGATCTACCTCATCCCATTTATTCTCATATCTATATTAGATTTAGAAGGTAAGATTCTTCTTTCCTATTCTTTATCCTTCATCTTTCCCCTTCTTCTTGATTTTTTATTCCCATATAAACCCTAATAACAGTGATGGTCAAATTTAGGGTATGGGAAGATGTTATTTTAAATAATTGGTTGAATAAGTCTTGTAGAGGTTGTATCCTTAAGAGGATGTGCTTCTATCATTGAGGGTGAGTAGTTTTTGGTTGATTGAGGTAGGTGTTTTTGTGAATGTCATTTCTTAACGAGTTTCAAATGATGCATATTCATTTTTGATGATATTATTCATGGGATTCCTATTGTACACTATGTTTTTATCACCTTATGCTCATGTTATCTTTGTGTAACTAATTATTTACTATTTCTTATTCATATTATGATTTATTAACATGATTTTTCATGTTTTTTTTATTTACATTATTTATTTTATGGATTGGTTTATATTTAATTTTTTTTTGAAAATTGATTTTGGGAATTCTTTTGAAAGATAAAAATTGGTTTGATTTTTTCTTTCATAAACTTGGATGTCCGCCTTTTAATTGTTTTTTAGTGTAATTTTATAATGTGGTGGATCCACCCCTTATTTGATAAACATGTGATTTTTAGTTAATGGTTTCAATGGACTGATTGATTTATTCACATGGGATTGAAAAATTGGGTTTCAAGATGAATTATGATTTTGTTATGATTTTTATTGTTTTGATTATGTTATTATTAATATTATAATCATTATTATTTTGTATATTTTCATACCTATGTTTTTTATTTGGTTATTCTAGGGTTATAGATTCTGTAGCTATATTTTTTTGAAAAGAAATATAAAGTGGTGGTTTAAAATTCCATTATATATTCCAAATTATAGTTTAGTGGTGGTTTAAACCACCACTATATAATTTCAATTTTATTATCAATAGTTTTTTTTGGTTTTAGCGAAGGTTTCCCCTCTAAAAAAATAGTGATTGTATAATAGCAGTTTAAACCACTGCTATATCTTTAGTATTTTTTGGGAGGAAAAAAGCATCGCTAAAACCAAAAAAACCTTCTCAAAATAAAAGTTCTATGATGGTGCCTAGAAATCTCCACTAAATGGATGGAACAAATTTGAGTTGGATTCCAAAACCAACTTTAGTGGTGGTTTTTGGAAACCATTATAGAACCATATGATGGAGTTTAAACCATTGTGAAATAAAAAAATGCCACTATCAATCGATTTTGTTGTAGTGTCTTATTTCTATCTATGGATAAATTTTTTAAATGGTTGGAATTATTGGATTCAAAATTTTAATATTATTACTTTTAAATCCATTGGAGAGTTGAGGGGTATTGTTCAAATATTCAATCCTCATGGTGTGTTGCTCAATAATTGTGGTGGTAATTTCCCCCTTATTTTTTTTCATTCTAAAACTTGTTAATTTGGAGATTTATGAATGGGAATTCTTGATCTTGGAACCTTCCTCAATTCCTAAGACCCACAACTTGTATTGAATTATAGTTTACATGTGGAAGTTGATATTACATGTGTTTCAAGGTAGGTGGTTTCATGAATTGGATTTATCTTGTGAACCTTGGTTGCTAACTCCTTCAAATGAGTTTATAAATAGTTGTAAAACATGGTTTAAGGATTTATATTGGAAATAGTTTTTAAATTATTTTAAAAGGTCATGGGAATGTTTTGATAAAATTTTTTGGTTTCGGGTAATGTTTGTGAAATATATTTGTCCCTTGGTGTTGTTAATGGAAATGGGTTTAAAGCATTATTTGTGTTGTTTCAAAGTTGAAATTCCCATTTAATGATATGTTAAACCTGAATGTGATCACTGATGAGGCAGGGTTATATCCTCTAGGATGAATGCTTTCCCTCTATTATTGTTCTTATAGGGTAATATATGCAGTAATTTTCCTAATTTATGGAAATGAGACACCCTCAAGAGTGAACTCTTACCCCATAGACCTATTCTGCTTGGGTAATGTATAAAACCCCAAGATTTTATGATATATTTTTTTAAATAAATTTAATTTCTTCGATAGCTTGTGATACATGAAACCCCAATCCAAAATGAACTATAATATAGTATATCATCATAACATAGATGTTAAATTAGCGGTATGAATAAAAATAATCACATTTTAAAAATACATATAAAGGTTTTAGATAAATTATTTTTTTAGTAAAGTCTTTATATGTTTCAAAAAAATATTTTTTGCTCAAAAATAGTTTTTACTGCTTTTTATGAGAAAGAATATAATTAAAATTTTACACTATTAGAAAATTTATTTGAAAAAAATAAATTATTTTTAGAAATTAACATGTCAAAATTATCTTAGAGTAAATTTTTGAGAATTTTATGAAAATATTAGTTTTTGATGAATTGTGAAAAATACTAATTAAAATGTATATTTACATTTAAAGCATTTAAGAAGTTAATTTTTTTTAAAATGGTTTTAAAAGTAAAATTAGTTCATTTAGATTATAAATAATCTAATTCTAGTCATTTTAATTAACTTTATGTGTATTTTTTTCATAAAAACTTTGTATACTTAAGAAAACATTTTTTTATTGAAAACCATTTTTCATCACATTTTAAAAGTTTATTTGAAAAGTAATTACTTATAATTTTAGAGATTTAATTTTATTAAATGGATTTTATATTTTGAATCAGTATGTACAAATTCTTTAATGAGTCAACTTTCATTTTTGGTCATAATGAATAGTTAAAACCGTAAAAATTTGTCACCGCGGTTATGGTTAAAATAAGTTTATCGGGGGTTAAATAAAAATATAAGGGTAAAATTTTCAATTAAACTTGACAAAATAATATTTTTAGACATATTTTGACTTCATCCTATCTCAAATTTGAATCTGTATACATTTGGAAGAATTTTTCTTTAGAATGACTTTATTATATTTTAATCTTTTAATAAATTCCAAGTGTGTCATCTTCCCCACTTATAAAAGACACCCCTCCTTTATCTTTTTTACATAAAATTCAGACTTATAGCTTAAAAAAACTAACCAACAATATTATAAACTTCACTATAAAGAAATTATATGTTCTACTATTCTTAAATTACCATTATAAGGGTCCTTAATAAGGGATATAAAGGAGGTCAACTAAAGGATAGGTAATCATCTTACCTGAACTCTTTCAATTTATTTCATTTTATACCCCCTATAAATATGTGGTATTAATAATAAAATAATAAATTAAATATCATTAATATAATAAAATTTTATTATGATTATGTTACAACAAATATCCACCTCTATTCCATTAAATGGGAAGTGAAAGTATCACTCATGCGTAAATGTAGACTATCACATCCAGACAACAATACAATTTATTTTACATCACCATATTTTATGGATGGATATTATGTTGGTTTTAAAGTTTATATATTATATTCATGAAATAATAATTATTTTTAAATTTTAATACCAAACTTATCTTCTTACCTTTCAATTCTTTGGAAAATGATAACGTTGCTTGTGTGGGCGTATGGACTATCATCTCCACGAAGCGATGTGATTCATTTTTCATTATTTTCTTTATATGAATGGTAATAAAGATATATTTAATAAATATATGTGATATATATGATAAAATAATGGTTCTTTAAAGGTGAATTATTATTTACCTTTCTTTTTTTTTTCAATCTGTTGAAAGGTGAAAACAATGTTCATGTGTATGTATGACCTACCGTCTCCATGAATAGTGTAATTAATTTTTCTATCTGTATCCTTTATGGTTTAATATAAATATATACATAATGAATATATATTATATTTATATCCTAATTTACATTATATATATCATTCATTCATGATCAAAGTACAAGGACCAAAACTACCGAACAAAAATTCTCACAAAAAATTAAACTGTTAACACCCAAAAACAATGATTTTAATAAGAAATTATTAATAAATAGGTGTTGAAATATTATAAATGGGTCATATTTGATATTATAAGTATGTAAATTATTATGGTATAAAATTATAAAAAAAATAAATTTATTATATAATAGGTTATAGAACTTTTAAATCAAGTCAAACTTGAGGTAAGAGATTTATGTTACTATCTCATTGTTTATCAGAATTATTTATGATTAAGTTTATGATGATGAAATTTCATGACATATCTCTCAATAATATTATTAATTTTCTTCACCTATTTTTATTTTATAATAATATATATTTTTTATTTCATTTTTCTCACTTTAAGTATTGAAGAGACTGAAGGAACATTTTTAAGGAAAACTGACTTTATTTGTCTCTTCAGTCAAAAATCCTTTTACATCCATATCCATTCTTTCTAAAAAAATTTAAATAATGTTTCTATATTATACTATGATTTTTTAAATTATTTTTTATCAATGATTGAATTTTGTACAAAATGGTTTGAAAGAAACATTATCATCATTTTCCAAATAATGTACTTTTAATTTTTTACTAAAAAAGTGAAAGGAATCTTTGTTTTAATGTACAAGAAATGAACATAATTTCCCACAGTCATGACCAATAAATTATTTTAATATTACTTTACAAGTTTCTAAGTATATTTTTAAAGAAAATGTTTTCTATAATATTGTGGAAAATTTTAGATTTTAAATAAGTTATTCCAAAATCAAAAGGGTATTTTCCTCAAAAAATATTCCAGTGATATTTTAAAGTCATTTTCATTTATGATAACATCCTTTGATATTACTTATGATTTAATTGGGATATTATCCAATGATACCATCCTTATTGTTTATCTATACGTTTTATTATTATTATGATGATATTTTTATGAAACCCATTTATTGTCCACTGGTTATGCTATAGTGAGTTGTTGAAATGTTTATGAAAACATTTTCTTTTCCATGGGTTATAATATATGATGATTTTTTTATGATCATGTGGAAAACATATGAATGGATTATGATTATATGATGGGTGGGAAATGAATTATAAATCCCACTATTTCATTTGGTAAATATGGGTATCCTATAAGACAATAAAGACTGGAATTGGGAGTAAAACCACTTCAGTAAGGGACTTTTTTTCACTATAATAGTCTTTGGAGTGAATTTTAACTAAGAATATGATATAATTGCGAGTGATACCAATCCAATATTATAATATTGGTAGCGATACTTGAATAAGGAAATGATTTTCCAGGATTATGTGTATGCTAAAATATTATGTCTTATTCTAATGTTTTTCTCTTACAACTCATATTATTTTATTACTTTATAATTCATATCTTATTAACTACTAATATTTACACCATAACTTAAGATTATGATATATGATATGTAGGGTTTTATTTTAAAATTTTATGCACTTGTTTTAATTCCATTATACTCATTTTGTATTTAAGTGATCATTGATATCTCCCTTATTTATCCTCACTATGCACTAGTGATCACCCTTTATTATGTTTGCTTTCCCAAGTTGATGAAGAAATTTTTTATGTATGATGTGACTAAGAAGGGTGCTTATTGTGAGGAGCTAAGTGGGAGATGATATATATATCTTATGAATAATTTTTTTATTTATGAAAGTTTCCAAAGATACTAAACCTATATTATTCTAGCATGGATCATAATTCTATATATTTAATATTCATATAATAAAATATAATAAACATGTATGAAAAGTATGGGTCTCTATAGTTTGAATAAATTAAAGGTATATTTTCCTTTGGAAACTAGAATGAGAAAACTTTAATGAAAAACCTTAAAATAATTCTATGTATAATAGAGTTTCCAAAGTTATGGTAAATAAAAGAGTGTGATTTTCTTAACAAAAAATCCTTGTCTAGATACTACAAGTGGACGTGGATTTGGAAAAAATGAATTCAGGGGTAATAACCCCAAAAAGGGTTAGTAGAGTATATTGTGGACATCATTCGAGTTCATGGTGAGTGTTACCTTATTGATCACCTATTCTAACACTCCTGGGGGATATTTTTGGGTAAATTTACATTTTCTTTATGAAAAATCTTGAAATATTTGAATAGATAATGACAATGAATAACCTAGTATTTCATAGATTAAAAAAATGTGTCATTATCTAGATATCCTATAAATTATTTTTCAAGATTATTTGGTTTCTGATTATGATTAATATTTCTTGCACTATGTTTTTTGGTTTTAGTCAATGGATGGAACTTGAAGGAATTGTGTTAATACTGATTGTGATGGAAAATGAAATTATTGTTCTCCGGACTAAACAAATTTTATGGGAGTTATAATGAAAAATATTACTACTATACTTATAAAACTTTATCTATATATGAATTATTATGAGATTCCAAATGAGAAAAAGTGGGAAAAATGTTCTCTTGAGTCCTTAATGAGGCAACATCCACCTTCTTTTAGTAGGTCTGATCCACATGTTTCTAAGAAATTCATTAGTATCATTGAAGAGATAATTTCTGTTCTCCACTGTTCAGAATATGAAAAATTTATTTTTGTTACTTATCAATTAGAAGTTGAATTAAACCAACAATAGAATCTTATCAAGAACAGGATGCAATAGGATGAAATTGATTCTATGAAGTGGGATGAGTTTAGGAGCTTAGTTTTAAATAAGTACATTCCTAATATTCTTTATATGAAAATAGAAAAGGAATTCCTTGAGATAAAATAGAAGGATGGTGAATATGTTAGTACCTACGAGGAAACTTTTACAATACTTGTGATGTACTCTTCTGGTATTAACATCCAAAATAAAAGTAATTTTGATCAATTATTTAGTATATTAAAACCAAGTATCTAAAGGGGTTTTATCTATAAGGGAATTTAGTAGCTATGAAGAAATCATTCGATTTGCTATCAAGGTAGGGATAGAGATTGGATTTACCCATCAATCTCATGGTTTTAATAATAAAAGAAATATGGAATTCAAAGGAAATTATAAAAATCCTAGAGAGAAGAAGATAATATTTCATTTATATTTAAAGTGTAAAAGGAATAATGGAAGAAATTATCTTATGGGGAATGATAAATTTTTTAACTATGGAAAGGAAGATCATCAAGAAATCTAATGATGAAGTGATTAGAAGAATAAGTTATCTATTGATAGAGAATAAGTTCCACCGAATGCACCACCCATAATTTGGTGTTTCAAATAAAAGGAGTTTGGGAATTATACTTATGAGTGATCATATATGAAGTTTAATGAAAAATATTTTCACTAGAAACCTCTTAATCCTAGAGAAAGAAAAATATCATGCAATCAGTATTGCTACTGAGGGGTATGATAATGATGTGGTGGAAGGTATTCTTACCATCCACTTTAGAACTGTTAATTCCATATTTTATTTTTGGATTTAACGTCTCTTTTATATTTTAAAAAATTTACTTAGGTTATCAGAATACCTCATCAATGATTAGATGTTTAATTATCATTGAAAACTCCTAATGGTACAATTATCACTTCTCAAGTCTATGATTCTTCTATAATTGAAGTTTTTGGGAATTTTCTACCTTGAAATCTTGTTATTCTCCCTATAGTTAAATTTTATGTTATCTTAGGAAAAGATTTCATTTCCCTACATAAAACCCACATCAATTACTGAGGAAAGTAAGTCACATTTGATATTATAAACCAACATATGACCATCTATTAGTGTGATGATAGACATAATATTCTGATGGAAATCACACCCATTATATGGGTCTTTATTCCTATTCAAATGGGGTGTTTATCTTAGATGTTTGGGGATAAAATAAATATCAAATATTTTCCTATTGTGTGGGATTTTTTTAACGCATTTTCAAAAAATTTACCTAGTATTACACTAAATATTGAATTTGGGTTTTCAATAGAACTCATACATGGTGCTACACGTATTTCAAAGAATCTATACAAAATGTCCAAGATTATGTTTTAGGAATTAAAGAAGAAATTCTAGGAGAACATTGAAAAGGGATTAATTCATCCAAGTTAATCACCTTGGGGTGCACCTATTATTTTTTAAGAATAAATATGGATCAATTTGAATCTTTATTGACTATTGAAAACTTAATAAGATCATTATCAAGTACAAGTATCCTCTACTTTGAATTGATGACTTTTTGATCAACTACATGGATCTCAATACTTTTCCAAGATTAACCTTAATTATAGATATCATCAATTAAGGTTCAAAGAGAAGGATATACCCAATAAAAAATTATGTACAGGGTATGGACACTATGAATTTATAATGATTCCAATTAGTCTTACTAATTATTTTTTTAATCTTTATAAATTTAATTAATAGATTTATTATAGATTTCCTTGAGTTGTTTTTGGAAGTCTTTATAGATGATATTATTATACATTCAAAGATCATGGGATAGAATGATGATCTCTTGAGGATTGTAATAAAGCACCCAAGTAATGAGAATCTTTGTATAAAATTTACCAGGTTTGAATTTTCTCTAAAAAAAGTTTCATTTTTGGGTCATATAATCTCATTATAGGGTATATTTTTGGATCAATAAAAGACATAAGTTGTTGAATGTTGGGCCAAACCAACAAAAATAACTTATATACATGGTTTTCTTGGTTTGTATAGATATTATTGACGATTTATGTAAAATTTCTCATGTATGTTCAATCCACTCACCAAGTTAACTTGAAAGGGAGATAAGTTAATTTGGATAGATAAATGTGAGTAAATTTTAAAGGAACTGAATAGAAGGTCAATCGAATAACTTTTTTATACACTTCCTTGAATTGGAGAAGGTTTTTTGATCTATATTAATACATAAAATAAGGGACTGATATGTGTCCTCATATAGAATGATATGGTGATAACTTATGTATTATAAAAATTGAAGGTTCACGAGAAAAGATACCAAAATCATGATTTGGAGTTAGCTATAGTAATTTTTTCATTAAAGATATGGAGGAATTATATTTATGTAGAAAGGTGGGATATATATACTGATCATAAAATTTTGATGTATATATTCACTCAGAAAGAGATGAATATGCACCGAAGAAGGTGGTTGGAGTTGATTAATAATTATGATTGATCAATACATTAACACCCAGGGAAAAATAATAAGGTGGAAAATGATTTGAGTTAAAATGATCATGCTAACTTATCTATGATGTGTATTACAGAAGATCCAATATATTTGTACTTTCAAAGGATGGATATGGAAATATTAAAGGAAGGGGGAAGATATTATCTTCCTCAAATGAGTGTTTAACCATTTATCCAGGTAAATATTATAGAGGTGAAAAATAAAGATGTATAATTGTAAAATAAGGTTAGAAATATTATTGAGTTTAAAATTTATAATGAAAAAATGACAAGTTCTAGGAACCATGTTTGAATCCCTTGAATACTAGACTCGAAGAAGGATCTATTGTATGAATCTTAAAATTCACTATTCCATATTCATCCTGGGATTACAAAGATATATTGAGATATGAAAGAGTATTTATGGTGGGAAAACATAAAGATAGATATTGAAGAGTATGTATCTTGGTGCTTAGTGTATTATCAATTCAAGGCTAGGAGACACAATTTTAAGGGGATGTTACAACCATTACCCATACTAGAATGAAAATAGGAAAACATCACCATGGATTTTTTCATTAGACTCCCCAAAATATCTAAGGGTCATAATAATATTTGGTTTGTAGTCAATCACCTTATGATGTAGCACACTTAATTACTATCAAAGAAGATTTATCTCTTGATCATCTTTCCAGAGTATACATTAAATAAGTGGTAAGGTTTTATAGAGTATCACATTCTATTGTATCTAATAAAGATCTGAGGCGTACCTTAGAGTTTTGGTGAAGTATTCAGTAGTATTTGGATAAAGAGTTTAGTTTTAGTAATACTTATCATCCTTAGATGGATATTCATTATGATAAAACCATTCAAATCCTATAGGATATTTTGAGATCTTGTTATATGAATTTCAAATCTGTGTGGGATCAATATCTTACTCCTGTCGAGTTTCCTTACAATAATAGAATTCACTAGATCATTTAGAAGGATCATTATGAAGCCCTATATATAAATAAGTGTATAAATCTAATGTTTTAGGATGAAGTTGTAGAAACAAAGCTATTGGGACCTAATATGGATGAGGAAATAATAGATAATTTCTAAACCATTCAGTAGTACATTAAGGCATCTCAGAGTTGATAGAAAATTTATGATGAAAATCATCAATAAAATTAGAAATTCAAAGTTATTGAGAAGGTATTCCTATGAATTTATCCATGGTATAAGGTTATGGGATTCATAAATAATAGAATTTTGATCCCTAGGTATATTATCCCCTTCAAGATTCTTGATCAAGTATGGATGGTATCTTATCACTTGGTGCTTCCACTAAACCTCTATCAAGTTCAAGATGTTATCCATGTATCTATCATGAAAAAGTACATACCTGATCCTTTACAAGTACTAAAATCAGAGTTACTACCATTGCAACATGATATTTCCAATGAAGAATAACCAATATAAATCTTGGATCAGAGATATTAAGTTTTATAGAACAAGACTACTAACCTGGTTAAATTTATCTAGAGGAGTCATAAATTTGAAGAAACCACATAGTAATCCAATGATGTAATGAAATAGAGATATCCTTATTTTTTTTGAATCATAGTGACCTAATTTCAGGGGTGAAAATTATTTTAAGGGTGGTATAATGTAACACCCTAAGATTTTATGATATATATATTTTAAATAAATTTAATTTCTTCAATAGCCTGTGATACACTCAACCCTTAGTATAAAAGAACTATAATGAAGTATATAGTTATAAACTAGCCATTAAATTGGTGATATTAATAGGAATAATCACATTTTAAAAATATTTAGAAAGTTTTCATATAAATCAAATATATTTTTAGTAAAGTCTTTATACGCTTTAAAAAATATTTTTTCCTCAAAATTGTTTTTTTATTTATTTTTGTGAGAAAATTATATAATAATTATTTTATAATTTTATAAAAATTACTTGAATAAAAAAAAATATTTTTTAAATTAACATGTAAAAATTATCTTAGATTTATTTTTTTAGAATTTTTTTAAAATATTAGTTTTTTGATAAATAGTGAAAAATACTAATCAAAAACTCTCTTCTTGTTTGAAGAATTTAAAAATTAAATTTTGTTTTAAAATGGTTTTAAAAGTTAAAATAGTTTATTTATATTATAAATAATCTAATTATGGTTATTGGAATTAATTTATATGGATTTTGGTATAAAAACATTATATACTTATGATTTTTTTTCTTGGAAACCATTTTCGACGGGTTATATGAGTTTATTTTAAAACTAATTTGTTCTACTTTTAGAGATTGAATTTGATAAAATTGATTAAATATTTGTAATAAAAATTTCCAAATTTGGTAATGGGGCCACTTTTATTTTTTTTCACGATGAATATAAAAAGCAGTAAAGATGTATCACCATGTTTAATGTTAAAATAGGTTTTCCAGGGGGAGGAGTTAAACCAAGAGATAAGGGTAATTTTGATAATTAAAATTTTATATATCATATTGGATGGAAATATTTAAACATCACCCTATCTCACCATCTAATATATGGACATTTGGTTTCATTTTTCTTGGGAATTACTTTATTATATTTCAATCTTTCAATAAATTCGAAGTGTGAAATCTCCCCCACTTATAAAAGGAAACCCCACCTTTCTATTCTTTACTCCACTTTGAGCCTTCTGGATCAAACACACCATATCCAACTCTCCTATAAAATTTTCTACACATGAATTAGAGGTTTTGGCCTTCTTAAAATTCCATTACAAGGGTTCTTAAGAAAGGATATAATAGAGGCCAACTAAAGGAGTGGTAATAATGTTACCCAACCTTTTTCATTTTCTTTCAAATTTTAGATCCTATAAATATGCGGTTGAAATGTGCATCTAAACATGTGAAATTTGAAATATTTATTAACCTACCAACTGCTATTGAAGTGGTGAGTATGGTCGAACCTGAGAGAGAATTTGAGTAGACACCAGGAATATCCTCTTTGAAAAATGTTCAAGAAAACTAGTTTTAAAAGTGATTAACAACTAAAACTTCCAAAAAATAAACAAATATTTAAAAATGACTATTTAAATTTTACTAAACTATATAATAGAACTAAATTGATATATGGAAGAAACTATTGGAGATAGAATTGTCAGAGTTGTTACATCCCTTCAGGTGCATGTAATTCCAATTATTTAAATATTTATTTATTCAATTATCACTGATTATAAATTTAATCTAAATACCATCAGGTCTCATTCTATGATGTTATATAATATTCTAACTTTCACATAAATTACTCATCATTTCATTCTACAGCTGACGAATAATTTGCACATCATTGTAGCACTAAATCACTTGGTGAAATACCACAAATCATTTCACACAAAGTTGAAGTATAAATCTGTGTTGGGTTCACTCACACGATATCACTTATCAGGTATCACTCATGCAAGTTTGAAAGAGAGAGAACACAAAATATTAAAATTTCAACTAATATATTTATTTATTCAGAATTAGATCGCATGCGATTTACGATTCTCTCAAGCGCGTGATTTCCATTCAAATAAATTCTTTGATGAACACCCACCAATGATTACTTATTAGGTATCACATGAATGGGTACCAAAGGATGTGTGAAAATTCTAAATGATAATAAATTTAAATTTAGATATAATTAATTAAATAAACATCCAATCAAAAATAATTATTTGGTAATCAGACGTGGAAATAAATTAAAGGTATGAAATTACCATCACAACTCTAACACAAAATAATTATCCCACCATGATGACAACAGAACACATAAAAAATAAACAAATATCATTGGGCCCATGTTGTCTCAGTTGTCACCTCAAGACTCCGCATACAATTATAAAATAATAATCATTATCCATCGATCGACGCAGTACCAAACTGAACTAATGAGAACATATTGTGGAAGTGTTGCCGACTGTGGATATGTATGATAAGAGAGGGACGAGAAGCCTGTGCAGATATGCGGTGCACAAGAGGGGTCGTTCAGCCTGGGTTGCTGCATGAGAGAGAGAAACCAGTAATGGTGATGGCTATATGAAGTGAGATATAGAGGATATAAGTGTGACTCAGATGGCTGCTTCTATATAGGGTTAGAGGCAAGGCTGTGTAGGGGTATGCAATAGGCTGGAGGTGAGGCACTGTAGGGATGGGTGGCAGGTTGGAGGTGAGGAATTTTGTGTGTAGGGAAGATGGCTGATCGACCCCCCACTATTTGGTGCAAAAGGTGCTCGCCTAACTTGTGGAGGTCTAGTGGGATATGAGGAAAGGGTTGCCCCCCCAGTTGTAGTTTTTCCTCTAACTCAATGGACTGGATTTATGGAGGAGCCACCTGTATTTATTTAAAAATAAATAAAAACTAAAAACCAATTAATATGAGTTAAAGGTGTTACAAAATTAATAAATTTTAGATTTAAATGAAAGTAATATTAATAGAAACAATAATAATAGTAGAAGAAAAAAAATTAGAATTATAAAAAAATATAAATTAAACTAAAGAGATTATATAAAAAAGAGAATTAAAAAAATAACTAAAATAAAAGTTATATATATATATATTATACTAATTTTTATAATAATAAATAAATAAATATATGTACATATAATCATATATTCTAAAACAATACATAAAATATAATTAGTAGTTATATAAAATTACAACATATCCTAAAAATAATAATAATAATAATAAATGTTAAAATAATTTAATGATAAAAAATAATATTATTAAATGTTAATATTTCTATATTTATAATTCTATCTAATAATATATAATACTAATATATAAAATTAAAATAAATAATAATAAAAAGTAATAAACTAAATATTAATTAAACTACTAAAAATAATACAAGTTTTAGAAATCAAATGTTAATAAAGTAAAAAATCCATAAAGTTTAATAATAATAAATAATTAAAATCTAAAAATTAAAGAGCTAGAATTATATATATATAATTAAATAAATTAGGGTTACATGTTACATTAAATTAATAATTATACACATAATAAAAATAATAATGAAATATAAAATTAGAATAAACTAATAAAATACTAAATTACTGATATTAGTATAAAAATTAACTAAAAATTATCAAAATATCTAAGATACTAAAAAACTATAAAAAAAACCTAAAACTGATAATATCTATTTGAAAAATAATTAAAAATAAATTTGAAAATTATAAAAAATGCATGCAGAATCCCTGTACATCAAATCCCCCACACTTAAACTTTTTCACTCATGAAAAAAAAATCATAAAGAATAAACAACTGGACCCATAGAAAAATAAAAACATAAAAAAAAATCAAGTTCAAAATTTTTCAATCCCTTTTACCTATAAATTATCATGATTCATTTTAAATTCCAATTTTCAAAAATACATCCTCTTCCACTAACATTAATTCCAAAACAAAATCTATACTCATGCATCATGTGAACTTACTTATTATTACTCTCACCGCTCAAACAATTTGATCAAAGCTTTGCTAAATTCTCATACACATGCATGCTTACCATAGGATTTCCATGAATTTAACATCTCCACTAGTAGAAATCAAAAGAAAATACCAATATCATAGACTTCACATTAAGTTCAGATGTCCCTGCGGCTACAAGATGAGGGGTCATACAAATAATTTGATATTTTTTGGAAAAATGAAGGTTGAATATTGAAATAAATTCATGATAAGTTTCAATAAAAATATCTTCCTCAAAATCTCACTCCCCCCTAATTAAAACTTTTCTTTCACCCAAGAGTATGATAATACAATGTTTTGCACTTTTTTTTCATTTTCTTATTCTAGTTTTTTGTATTATTTTTTAGGGACACAACTTACTTAAACAATATGGGTAAAAAACTGGTGAGTATCAACCCCATAACCCCATGAAATATATGTAAGAAAAAATCCCGAGGAAAGATACACAAGTAGTGGATATGATGTATCATCACAATGAAAGTAGGTTACATAGAAAACTCTCCAGCGCTTGTTGTAATGGATTATCAATTTCATAGGTATCCCAAAAAATGAGGCTTACAACATAATAACCACATAAGTAATCATTATTGGAACAAAAAATAATCTATATTTCCATATCAAAATACATGTAATGAATGTGGATACTATGAAATATAACATAGATAATCATGATTGGATAATGTCAATCCATGTGCATCAAATGACCCAATTCCCATAAAATAACCCTCCATATGAATAAATCTCTCCCCCACACTTAAAAATTGTTAATTATCATGCAAAAATTCAAGAAATGGTTATATAAGGGTGTCGATAGTGGGAATATCCTCAAAAATATTATTCTTGGATTTTAAGGGCTACATAATAGAGAAAATATATTGGTGGATCATTGGCTCAAAGGGGATAAATATCTCAAACAAATGCCTAGATCATTTTAGTTCAACTTTCAAAATTCATATTTCTGTTATAAAAAAACACGGAAAGTTATAGAAGACATAAAAAGTTCAAAATTACCTTAAGAAAAAGGAAAAAGGTATCATGCAAAATATGGGCCAGAATCTTCATGGGTATGGAAATAATCACAGACAACACAAATGGACATGAGTGAAAATATGTGTCTAAAAAATAAAAAAGTTTCTGAAAAACATTTTCAAAGCATAAATTAATATGAGTAATCATTTAATTCATGGTATCAAAAATCAAAGTGTTCTAAATAGGAATCACATGACTAAACTACCTAGGGATACAAGTTGTATGTTTTCAAATGTGTTACTACATAAATGTAGTCGCTTTCAGGTGGGTTAAACAATGACTGGAATGTTAGTTATTTTTTTTTATTTTTTTTATTTTGAGTTATTTAATTTAGATGGTGTTTTTGGAAGCATAAAATATAGCATAAAATAAAAAAAATTAGCTATGTAATTGCAGACTGATGAAGAAAGTATGAATTTATCAGATGAATCTCTAGAAATGATGTAACTATAAAATCTATACATGGACAAAAAATACCTGAATCATATCAAATAAGTCACACCATAATTAAAATCATGTGGATGATAAAAATATGTATGATGAATTCAGATCCACTATAGTGAAAGGATAAAATAGATTGGGGTAAATGAATGCCATTTTATTACTTAAAAACTAAATGAAATGAAACTAAATGTATTAAAAGGAAAACAAAATTGTGGGTTACCTACCATTGAGTGATAAGTTCACTTCTACTTCAGCCAAACCTTCTTGAAACTCCACCTGGATCAAAAATAAATGTATACCGTGCATCCTATTCTTTATCACTAGGACTCTGGAATTCATTCATCAAAAAGGAAATTAACTTTCTAGCTGCACAATATCTTAATGGAAAACTTGTTAGAAAAATGTATTAGTGGAATGAAATAAAAATATATCAGCTAAAAATGGAATGAATATACCACATCTGAAGAAATACTCATCGAATAATTGAAATTTTTGCAAAGGGCCTCATCATGATGATCAATAAAATTATTTTTTTAAATTTACACTAGAGAAGAAATTCTCTTTCCATAATCTTTCAGTGGTCAAATTATATCCATCATATACTTGATTGTATAATTTGGATTGATGATGTATCCCAATTAATTTTTACCACCAACTACTATCATAGTAAAATCCACTGGTTTCCAACCCAGATCATGCTCGATGCATAGAGAAAATGGGGTAGGACCAATTGGAGAAGATGACTCCATTGTTTCAAGAATTTAATCTTTTTAAAAAGTTTCTTATATACCGCACTCATCATATTTATCCATTAAAATACGTGTCTCTATGAACTCATGATCCTCCAAGAAATACCATTCTTACATTTTCTCTAGAAAGTTAAGAAACCACCAACACTGAATGATTTTCTAACTTCAAAAATGTTTCATATGTCTTTATTTTGGAAAAGGTTTCAGTCTCATAGATATTTTTAGAAATAGGTGAGTCAATGTCATTTGAAGTGATGTCCTCTTGCATGTTACAATTCATGGAATCTTGGATCAATTATGACTATATCAGGGAAAATAAGGGCCCCAATTCAATGAAATATTTATCCTAAAAAGGTGTAATTTTGGACATTGTATGCATCATTTTTCACTTTGGTATTGATGGGTTGTGAACTCACAAAATAAGGACATGAAATCACATTTTCCTAGGGACCATTATGTTCAACAAGGTGGAAGAATAATCTCTTGTATTATTTAAATGTGATTAGATTGGAAGAATAAAATTGTGATGGAGAGGAGTTATCAATAGTATGATAAGAAGAAGGATCAATCCAAGCTGTCTCATCCTTATATCAGATGAAGAATGTTTTTAATATGGAACCTCTGTTACACTTTCTTCAAAAGAATTGTTCTGAATTGAATCATCAAGTGGTAGTGAGAAAATCAACTAGGTAAGATGAGTTATTTTATTTTCTAGATCTTTCACTGAGGAATTTTTTTTCATTACATTCATCTTGAAGTTCAAACCTATGATTTTTCTTGGGGATAGAAGAATGAAACATGTACTTAATTATTTAATAATTTTTTCACATGAATAATTGAGTTCTAAAATTTCAGGAATTCTTTGACTTTGAAAATTATTAATATATATATAAGGACTTGTATCATAACATGGTGAATCATTATCGTATGGATCATAACCAGGACTTGAATAATAATCATTAAAATAAATGGGGTTATCTGGGGAGCTCATGTGTGGTGAATCATTATATATCATACCTTAAGATGTGGTAATATAGGGAAGGTTTTGACTTAGTTGTGTAGCACAAACTACTTCATTCAGAACTTCTGGATGTCTTGAAATTACCTATAATAAAAATTTCCAAGAGCAATAAACCGAACTTTTTTTTGACCTAAATCACTCTTTTTAAGGAACTCATAATGCTAATATTCTCCCTAAAAATGGTGCTAGAAATTTGACACATGTGTCATAACATATGTAATTTTCAATATTTATTAACCTACTAACTACTGTAGAATTGACCATCAAGGTCAAACCATGGAGAGGATGTGCGTAGACACTCAAAATATCCTCTTTGAATAATTTTTAGGAAAACGAGTTTTAAAAGTGATTAACAAATAAAAAATGAAAACACTAAACAAAAATCTAAAAATAACTATTTAAATTTAACTAAACTATCTAAGTTAACTAAATTAAGCTATGGAAGAAACTAGTGGAGATGGAAGTGTCAGAGATGCGACGTCTATTCTAGTGCATGTAGTACCAATAATTTAATTCTCACATCTAAATATTTATTTATTCAATTATCTTTGACTCCAAATTTAATAAAAATACAATTAGGTCTCATTCTATAATGTTAGAAAATATTTTTATTTTCACTCAAGTTATCAGTAATTTCATTCTCTATCTTGATAAATAATTTTCACATCATTGTAGAACTGAACCACTTGGTGAAATAGCACAAACTATTTATCAAAAAGTCAAAGCATCAATATGTGTCAGGTTTGATTGCATGAGATCAATTATTTGGAATCACTCATGAATGTTTAAATGAGAGCACATACAAAATATCAATTTTTCAATTAATATATTTATTTATTTATACTTTTCTCACTTGTGATTTACAATTCTATCATGCACACGATCAACTTACATTCAATTAAATTCTTTGATGAATCCCTACCCATGATTACTTATTAGGTATCCCATGAATGGGAACCAAATCATGTGTGAAGATTCCAAATGATAATAATTTCAAATTAAATTATAATTAATTAAATAAATATCCAATAAAAAATAATTATCTAGCAATCAAACATGGAAATAAATTAAATTCTTGTAATTACCATCAAGTGAATCACAAATCTGACACCAAAGAATTAGCTGACCATGATGACAACACAAATCATAAAAAATAAAAAAATGTCACCATGATCATGTCATCGTAGTGGTCACTGCATGACACTACATGTGATTGGAAAATAATAATAATCATCCACCAATCAACTCAGTATAGAACCAAACCACTGAGCATGTACATCAACATGAAAAAATGATCAGATTTGTGTTTTCTCTTAGCATGTAGTGTTGATCTTAAAAATCAAAGTGCAACATGTATAAATGTCGCACACAATAAGCATATCACCATCAATGACACACACAACCAAACCAAATCTACCCAACTAGACAAATGATATGGTGGTAGTAGCTACCATGTGAGTAGGAGGCTGCACGTTGTGGAGGCATTGCCAACTATGGTTATTCATGGAAAGAGAGGGTCAAGTATCCCATACAGAAAGGTGCTACACAAGAGGGGGTCATTTGGCCTGGGTTTCTGTGTGATAGAGAGTGGTCACCAAAGGTGATGGAAGTGCTTCTATGGCCTAAGGGATGTGCATAGCATGAGAGAGAGGAGATAAGGGAGACTCAGTCGGCTAGTTCTATACATGGGAAGAGGCAAGGTTGTGTAGGGGTGTGCGACATGATAAAGGTTAGGCACTGCAGGGATATGAGAGAGGGTGGAGGTGATGCACTATGTGTGTAGGGAGGATGGCCAATCAGCCCCCTTTTGTTTTGTGTAGGAGGTGGTCGCCTGAATTAAGGCGGTCCGGTAGGAGATTAGGAGGGGGATGATGCCCTTTAGTTGGAGTTTTTCCTCCAGCCCAATAGAATAAATTTATAGAGGAGCTACCTGCATGCATTTTTTTAAAAGGTTGGGGCCTAAGCCTTATTTTTATTATTAAAGGAAAGCAAGGACCTCTTTTAATGGGGTAGAGGGAGACCCATTACATAGCCTGAGGGCCCAATGGGAATGTATCCATTACATGGCCCTAGGCCCAAATTTTTGGACCAAGTCCCAATTTGTGAATAGTAATTCTACAGTACTCGCCTGATACAATACCAACACAATACCCACCGCTGCTATAGTGCCCCACCACCGCTACAGTGCCCTGCCGCTAATACAGTACCACCATTACTATAGTATCTCCACTGCTATAGTACTGCTATAGTCACTGCACCCAATGGGTTTTGAACCCCCATTTTTCATGTAGGATTACGAGGTGTTTAGCACTAAGACAAACCCCAACTACAAGAGTACAGTGGGTTTTTAGGCCCAAGGGGTTAGACGGTATAGGTGGGTTATCACCCACCACTAAGCGCTTTATGTACTCCCCCAACTGTAGGACTAGGTGTAATGACACCCAAGTGTTCATGCGAGTTCCACACAGGGTAGAGGGGCCCACGAGAGGTGATAGTAGCATATAATGTGAGTTGCCTTGTGAGGAATCTAACTGGGAACCTTGGGTTCATGATTCCACCGCCGCTCACCAACTCACCCATTCCCCATGGGAAAAAGTGCACTAGGTTTTCAGGCCCAAGGGGTTACACGGTATAGGTGGGCTGTCACCCACCACCGAGCACCTTTATGTACCCCCGCAACCGTAGGCCCATGTGTAATGACACCCAGGAATTTAGGCCAGTTCAACACAAGGTAGAGGGGCCCACAAAAGGTGATAATGGAATATAGTGCATGTTGCCTTGCAAGGACTCAAACATGGAACCTCGAGGTCAGGACGCCACCACCACTCACCAACTCACCCATGCCCTGTGGGAAAAGTACACTGGGTTTTCAGTCACAAGGGGTTACACGATATAGGTGGGATGTCACCCACCACCGAGCACCTTTATGTACTACCCCAACTGCATGCCCAGGTGTAACGACACACAAGTATTTAGGCCAATTCCATACGGGGTAGAGGGGACCACGAGAGGTGATAATGGCATATAGTGCGTGTTTCCTTGCGAGGTCTCGAACCTAGAACCTCAGGGTCAGGACGCCACCGCCGCTTACAAAATTAATAAATGTTATATTTCAATGAAATTAATAATAATTGCACCAATAATATCAGTAGTAGAATAAAAAAATTATAATTATAAAAAAATATAAATTAATCTAAAGTTATTATACAAAAAATGAGAATTGAAAAAGATTAACTAAAATTAAAGTTATATATATATATAAATATTATATTATCGATTATAGTAAAAACTAAATAAATATATTTACATATAATTAGATATGATAAAATAATACATAAACTATAATTATTAGTTATATAAAATTACAAACTATCTTAATAATAATAATAATAATAATAATAATAACAATAATAAATGTTTATATAATTTAATAGTAAAAAATAATAATAAAATAATTAATATTACTATTATTAATACTAATATATGTATAATGAAATACAGTAATATATAATACTAATATATAAAATTAAAATAAATTCTAATAAAAATTAAAAAACTAATAATAAAACTAATATTAATTAAGCTACTAAAAATAATACAAGTGTTAGAAATCAAATATTAATAAAGTAAAAAAATCAATAAATTATAATATAATAAATAATAAGAATCTAAAAATTAAAGAGATAGAATTACATATATATAATTAAATAAACTAGGGTTACTTGTTGCATTAAATTAATAATTATACACATAATAAAAAATAAAAAAAAATATAAAATTAAAATAAAGTAAAAAATTGTAAATTAATAATATTAAAATAAAAATTAACTAAAAAATATAAAAATATCTAAAATACTAAAAAACTACAAAAAGAAACATAAAATTATAAAAGTTATGTGAGAAATAAATAAAACTAAATTTGAAAATTATAAAAAATGCATGCAGAATCCACGTACATTAGTGGTATTCTTCATAAAATAATAAATTAACTATATTAAATATAATGAAATGTTATTTTGATTATTTAAACACTAATATCCACTAATATTACATCAAATGGGATGTGAAAGTATTGTTTGTACAACGTGTGGACTACCTCCTCCATTTAGTGATACAATTAATTTTCCATCACCATATTTTATAAATGGTTATTTTGATTGGTTTAAAGTATATATATTACATTAATGAAATAATTATACTTCTATGATTTTAATATCATACCTCTCTTTTTACCTTCTAGTCTGTTGTAAAATTGATAATGTTGCTCATGCGTACATGTGGACTACCACTTCTAGAAAGCGATGTGATTAATTTTTCATTTCCACTTTACATGAATGGTAATAAGGATATATTTAATGAATATATGTTATATATAAGATATAATAATGATTCTATTAATGTGAATTATTATTTAACTTTATTTCTTTCCATCCGTCAAAAAGTGAAAACAACATTTATGCATACATACGACTTACTGTCGCCATGAACAGTGTAATTCATTTTTCTATTAGTATCCTTTATGGACGAATATATATATATATATAATTAATACATTTGACATGTATATAATAATTAAAATTCTGTATATTATGTAATAATGATCAAAGTACAAGTATTGGAACTATCAGTCTAAAATTCTCATGAAAAATGAAACAGTTAACACCTAGAAACAATGATTTTAATAAGGAATTTTTAATAAATTGTTTTTGAAAAGTTATAAGTGGAAAATATATTATATTATAAGTATTTACATGATTATATCATGTATACTAAATTTAATGTTATTATACATGAGGTTATATCACTTTTGAATCAAGTCGAACTTGAGGTAAGAGATTTATATTACAATCTCATTGTTTATTAGGATTGTTTATGATTAATTTTCCAATGATAAAATTTCATGATCTATCTCACAATAATATCATTAATTTTATTATCCTATGGTTATTTCATAAGAATATATATTTTCCTATCATTTTCTCACTTTAAGTACTGAATATAATGAAAGAACATTTTCAAGGAAAACTGACTTTATTTCCCTTTTCGGTCAAAATTCCATTTTCTTCCATATCCATGTTTAAAAAAAAATCATTATAGTTTTTATATTCTCCTATGAGTTTCTAAACTCATTTTTACCCATGATTAAATTTTGTACAAAATGGATTAAAAGGAATCTTCTTGTTATTTTCCAGATGAGGTACTTTTGACTTTTTATTGAAAACGTGAAAGGAATATTTATTTTAACATACAATGAATGAATGAAATTTACCACAATCATGAAAACTTAATGATTTAAAGATTAATTTAAAAGATTCTTAGAAAATTTTAAAATAATTTTTTTACATAATATTTGGGAATTTTATATATTTTAAAGAAGTGATTCCAAAATGAAAAGGGTATTTTCCTCATGAAATATTCCAAGTGAACTTTTGAAGGAATTTTAATTTGTGTTAACATAATTTGATGTTAATTATTATTTACTAGGTATGTGATCCATGGATACCATCCTTATCCTTTATCTATATAGTTTATTATTATGATGAAGAGAAGTTTATGAAACCCATTTATTTTCTATGGGTTATGCTATGGTGAGTTGTAGAAATGTTTATGAATCCCATTTCTTTTCCCCAAGTTATGATATATGGTGATTTTTTTATGATCATGTACAATACATATATATTTATATGATTATGAGATGGGTGATCCTGTAATTATATATCCCTCCAATGCATTTTTTGAAGTTGAATATTTTATGAGATGATAAGGAATGGAATGGGGTGTGAGCCCAGTTCTGTAAGGGAATTTTTCACTATGATAGTCTTTAGAGTGAACCTTGAACATGAATATGATGTAAAGGGGAGTGAACCTAGTCCAATATGATAATATTAGTTGTGATCCTAACTACATAAATGATTTTCCATTTTTATGTGTATGCCATGAACTTATGCCTTATTCATGCTATCATAAATTATATTATTTTATTCCTTTACAATTCATGTCTTATGAACTACCAATATTTATTCCATGACTTGAGATTATGATCTATGAATGAATGGTATGATTTTAAAATGTTATTTCCATGATCTGATATCCTTATACTCATGTTATGTTTAAGTGATCTTTTATATCTCCCTTTTTTACCCTTAATGAGCATCAGAACTAACATTTTTATTATATTTCATTTCCATAGGTTATGAAGAAAGTTTATAAGTATGATGTGTTGAATGAGGGTGATAATTTTAAAGAACTAAATGGGTGATGATGTAGATCTCTTATGAAAAAGTTTTTTATTTATCCAAGTTTCCAAATATACAAAATTTCTATGATTCTAGAGTGTATCATAATGTTATTAATTGAATATTCATATAATAATATATAATATTTATGTGTGAAAAGTATGGGTTGTTATATAATGTTCACACTAGGTGGACTAATGATCAGGAGAATGGTACTAGGATCCTTATTTACTCAGAACTATTTATAATCATGGTGATGTTTTCCCTAATGTTTATCCTTGAAATAAATATTTGGGATATTTATGGAAATGATTTAGAAACTTATTTATTTGTATTATTTATTATATTTAAAAAATAGTGATTTATCCATGCTTGTTGTCAAACTGTATCTCATGTCTTGATTTAAATTACTTGAGCACAATTGGTTTATTTTATAGTATACTTATGAAATAATCAGTGGGATCCAACTAGGCTCTTTTTATCACACCCTACATACACATTTAGGTGTATATAGATCTTATTTTGTATAATGCAATTAAGGAAAATGAATCATAGGATTTTGGTGGGTTTGTTCAATAGTAGGGCATGGGAGTCTTGAGGTGACGTCATGTCACATGGAGTTGGGACTTAACAGTTCTTTTATATTTTGGTTATTTTATGGATCTTGGAACTTGTTTTTACTCATGATTATATTTTTGACCTGTTGTATTATTTTCAGAATACTAGCATTATCTTTATCTATATTTCTATAATTTATGTTATTTGAGGAAAAATCATTCCCAAATGTGGTTCTTGATTCCCAATCACTTTTCTCCAACCCTTGGGGATCATTAATGTCCTTCAAACCATTTTAGTATTGGTTAAAATTATAAATAATTGGGTAATCTAGGTTGTTTCATAAAAAAATGGTATTAATGTGTTGTTTGTCTATTTTCATTGTCAGTATGAATTTTGGAATGAATTGGTAGCAAGAGATAGGAATGTATGGACTTAAGGGGCAGGCTGTGTGTGAGTACCTTTACATCTCTCATCATGATGAGACTTATGTTTCCATAGGTGGTTTGGAAATGCGTCTCTAGGTTTTGGAATGTTTTGATCCCAAAATTTTATTTTTCTATGCATGTTGATAATTCTAATTGACCTATATTATTTTAAACCAGAATTGATTCATGTATTTCATGTTCTTATGTCTTTTTTTCTATTAAAATATAGTACCATGCCCCCCATAAGAATTATAGTGACTCCTTAGGAGGGTATTATCGATGAACCATGGTAGGGAAACCCTCTGATTGATAAGAATCTGATTGAAGCAGTGGTGTTCATGGTTTGAGCTATAGACTAGGGTGTGGCACATGACCCTATTCAGTCTAAGGAGGTGGAAGCTCGAAGGGATGAGTATAGGAATTGGACCTAATAATTTCTTCAAAAAAAACACCTTTAAAATATATTAACGATTTATATGATGAAGATGACTGGTTTGGAAATATCAAAAGTAATTTTGAATTATTTGAGACTCCTAATTTAATCAAAGTGAGGTGTGTCATCTTCAAGATTGAATATTTGAGTAGAATGTGGCGAGACTTATTTTTCTTGGATAATAAGTATGTTGTATTTGAGTGTAAATATTTCAAGGAAATTTTCACTGAGCAATTATAATCAGAATTTAAAACCATATAGAAATTGATAGAGTTCCTCTCCCTTGATCAAGAGAACCAGTAAGTGATGGATTATATGAATCGTTTCACCAAGCATACTCTTTTTTCTATTGATGTCATATTTAATGAGAAGATGAATGATCATAGGTTTCAAATGGGTATTTGACCTGATATATAGTCATAGTTCTTCATGTTAAAGCTGAGCACCTATGCTGAGGTAGTGGATAGGGTGTTGATGATAGAGCTTGACTAGGCTTGTAAGTCTGGGATCATAGGAGTTTCTTTTTCTTATGGTGGAAGTTTTAGTGGTTATTATAATGAAAATAATAATTAGGATGAGTTTCATAGTGTAAATAGTGGTGATGCTTCTCATAAGTATTTTCCTTCATTATCATTAGCATTTGGTGATTTTAATTGTTACCAGTGTGGCTAGACATGGCACACAAAGCAATTTTACACATGCCTATGGAGGTCTGAAATTCATGTGGACATTATGGTCACTTATATAATTTCTATTGGAACATTTATTTTCATTAATATATAAAAATATTAGTTACAAATATATGATATAAGGTGTAGTAAGATTATTCATGAACTGTAGGGTTCCAACCACATGCCTCATGAATGAATCAATTATACATTATGTAAGAGTCTGTAATAGAATTTGATGTCGATCCTATGATAGTGTGAGGTACCATTTATATTTTTTCTACCTTAGAAACTGTATTATTTTATATAGGTGCCTCTTGCTCCTTTTTATTAACTCATATGGTGGATATTTTAAAACTTTCAATGGAGATCATTCCATTTGTTATGGAATTGGAGATGCCTCTAAGAAAGAAGAAAGAGTTGGATTTCTAATGTCCCTCATGCTATTTATTTATGTATGAAATAGTGATGGTTTGGGATTTATTTTTTCTCAATATGGAACTCATTAATGTTATGATTGAGATGGACTGGATGATTAATCATAAAGCTCAGATCAATTTTTATCATCAGTGGGTGTTCTTTACAACTTTCAATGGGAGATCCCATGCATTTTAGGGAGAATGGGATATAAGGTCCAATCAGGTGAGGCCCTATATTCCATATATTAGTAATTTAATGTTTTTTTAGAAACTGATTTGGACAATAAATCTAGAAGTCGTATCCTTTCTCATGTATTCAATGAGTTTCATGAAGTGTTTTCAGATAATTTTACAAGGTTGCCTCCCTGAGAGGGAAGTGGAGTTCTTGATTGACTTAGTACTTAAAACTCAACCAAAATCGATGTAATCTTACCATATTAATCTATAAGATTTGAAAAATATAAAATTTAAGGTGTATGATTTGAGATCCAATGGATTTATATGCTTGAATGTGTCACCTTGGGAAACCCCCATGTTTTTTCCAAGAAGGCTGATGAGAATCTTCTCTAGTGCATTGATTATTGGAAGATCAATCGAGTAATGGTCAAGAATAAATATCCATTACCTCACATTTGTGATTTATTAAATCAATTAAAAGGGAAAAAGTGGTTTTCTAAAATTGACCTTCATTATGATTATCACAAACTTATAATCAAAGAGTTGGATATTCCAAATACGGCCTTCAGGAGTAGGTATGCCCATTTCAAGTACCTTTCAATGAAATTTGGTCTAACTAATTCTCTTGCTATATTTATGGAATTGGTGATCAATATTTTCGACAAATATCTTGAAACATTTTTTTGTATGTTCATGGATGACATCTTGATGTACTCTAATACTGAAGAAGATCATTTGTGTCAATTAAGTCATGTTTTGGGAATTATAAAGGATCACCGTCTGTATGAAAAATTATCAAAATTCCAATTATAGATCCAAGAAGATTTTTTCTTGGGATATGTGATCTCAAAAACATGGTATCTCTATTGATCTTAAAAAATGGATGGTTTTCATGTCATGGGAAGAACCACATAATGTATTTGAGATTCATTGCTTCATGGGTTTGGTCATATATTATTGGTGTTTTATAAAATATTTCTCAAATCTTGCATCACATTCGACCACTCTTACATGGAAGGGGTGAAGTTCTTATAGGATTCAAATTGTTAGGAATCCATTTATGAACAAAAGAAATATTTTACCTCAGTGCCGATTTTGACTTTACTTGAAGATGATTAGGGCTACATGGTTTATTGTATTACTTATAATGAAGGTTTGGGATGCATCCTTATGAAAGGATATCATGTAGTGGATTATGAGTCACATCAACATTGACCGCATGAGAGGAATTGTCCCACTCATAATTTTTAAATTTCATTGATAGTGCATGCCCTTAAAATTTGGTGTGAGTATATTTTTGGGAAAAAGTTTATCGTTTATTCTCACAAAAAAGTTTGGGTTATATATTGTCTCAAAAATATTTAAACCACTAGAAGAGATGATGGGTGGAATACATAAATATTTTAAACTTTGAAATTTCCCAAATACTAGAAAAATTTAATGTAGTGATGATTAGCTTTGTTGGAAGTTACCTTATTTGGTTGTAAAGGGAGTAAAGGATAAATGGAAATTGATTGGATTTTTCTTTATATTCACTTGGGAGTAAGGGATTATGACCCTGGTTTTGTTATAGAAAGTGTTATTTTGATTTACCCTATCTTTAATATGATTCTACAGGAGTAAAAAAATGATGATGAGTTTTGGTGAATCCGGGACACTTTATATGGTGGGGATACCATCAGTGGGTGGTCTCTCTCCTCAGAGTGTATTATTTTCTTTAGGAATATACATGACATCCCTTCATCTGCGAGGAAGAAATTTTGGGGGTATTTTCATCATTCTTTGTGGGTTTTCCACCTTGGAACTACACATGTGTTTTATAACATGAATCACTTGTTCTAGTGTCCTGGTATGAAACAAGACATAACTAATTTTGTATATCAATGTCACACATTCCAAAAGATTAAGGTTGAGCACCAAAAATCTTTTGGTTTTCTTAAACCTCCTCCAATTCCAACATGGAAGTAGAATGATATTTTGAGGGCTTTAATTGTTGGTTTACCTTGAACTCCTTGAAGTAATAATTCCATTTGGGGGGTAATATATTAATTGACTAAATTATCTCATTTCATTATGATATATGACACCACTAAATTGGAGGACCATGAGAAGTTTTACATGCAAGGGATTTTAAGGATACTTGGAATTACTATGGCCATTTTATTAGATGAGGATCCTCATTTTACCATATGGTTTTAGAAGGGAATCTATGAGGTAATTGAAACTTAGGCTAGGTTGATCATAATATATTATCCTTAAGTGGATGAACTAAAAAAAAGGATAATCATATTCTAGAGAATATTCATTGCATCAATGTCATTATATGAACATCTATATAACTCTAATCTCTATATTTATGAGGTTGTAGAATCTTCCTTGGTTGGACCAAGTTTGGTTCCGGAGAAAAAAGTGAAGATCCAAATGGTTCGTCAGTATTTGGTGATGTCTCAAAGATAGTATAAGTTTTATATGGATAAAAATTATCATCCTTTGGATTTTTTGGTCGGTGATTATTTTTTATTGAATGTATCACCTAAGTTGGGTTACTGATGGCTTTGAATGCAAGGTAAACTCTGTTAGGTAAACAAGAATGTTTAGTTTTATTTGATAGCTAGGAAAGGTGGCACATCGCTTGGATTTACCACCATAGTTATCTTTTATCCTCAAATTATTCTATGTCTCTCAACTCAAAAAATCATTACCTGAACCCATCTCATGTTTTGAATTGGAAAGACCTTGAAATAGAGCTTGATATGCCTGTTATTGAGAAACTTTTGTGAGTTTTCGATTATCAAGTGAAGGTTCTACATGGTAAGTTTATAAATTTGGTATTAGTGATGTGATACCATGGTTTTTATTTTAATGAGACTTGGGAGTGAGAGTCTATGATGATGGATTAATGACCTCACCTCTTTGGAGACCAACCTTATTCAACTTATATTTCTTTGGAAGAAAGAAATACAGTGGTTATAATTATGACAATAATGTATTTTTTTTAGATAATACTTTACTCATGTTATAATTTTCTCTATACTTTGGTGGTTTCTATCTTTTTTTAAATTTTATAGTTGAAAAAATGGGTTGGGGTGTGTCTTGTAACACCATAAGATTTCATAGTGTGTTATTTCTTCAAAATAATTCAATAACTTGCACTACACGCAACACCGAGTTAAAGCGCAACATGACTTACCAAAAAAGCCGTTCAAAAGAGGTTATAAATAGTATTAAAAAAATTTTAAACTTTATATAATCCTTATAATTTTAGAATCCATATTATGAGTTTCTTAGACATAATGTAAGAAAAAATTCTTTTTTTTTCAGATAAAAGAAGTATTTTTCAAAAATGCACTTTTACCAACTTTAATAGTGATTCCTTTTTAAATCCAATATTTTAAACTTTTATATATTCAATTTGACTAAATAAATTTATTCTTTAGAATTTGGACATAAAAAAAATTTACAATGTAACACCCCAAGCTTCTATGGTACGCTTCTCTTTGAATAATGCGATAGCGTGTGTTGTACGCAACATCGAGTTCTAACACACCACAACAAATCAAACTAGTCGTTATGAATAGTAATACCTAATTTTTGAAATTTTATAAATTTTATCTCTCAAAATGGACTTCATTTTTGGATTCAGAATATCGAAATTATCCTAGGGTGAAATTTTGGTACTTTTCGGATAACTTTCATATTTTGATGAATAGTGAAAATTACTAAATTTTAATTAAAAACTACTTTTTAATCAAAATAATTAATATTGATAAATTATGAATTTGAGTGTTTTTAAAGTATATTTAGAATATATTTTTACCATTTAATTAAATGTTTGTCATTGGACATAATTTCACAATTAAACCAGACATAAACAAGTGCCAATCTTTTGATAGTTATTATCTCTTAAAAACACGCTTTTTGTTTTAACAACGGGAATTAATTTTAAATTAATTTCTGCCACTTATATGTTTTGAATTTGGAAAAATGGATTCCATATTTGGAATCATGTTTTTCAAATTGTGTAAATAGGTAACTTTTATTTTTAGACATTTTGAATAATTACTTCGGTAAATATTTTATTTATCATGGTTAAAGGGTAAATCCGGTAAATAAGGGTTAACAAATAATATTATAATAATAAAAAATTACCCTAAAACGTGTCCTAACCTTATTGGTTGATAAATTTCCGACCATGGGCATCTTTGGGTCTATTTTTGGGCCCCATGAAGCCACTTGTAAGTGATAATGACACTTTATATTAATTAAGTTAAAATGAATACAAAAATGACACAAGCATATATCTTTTAGCAAAACAATTTTTACATAGGGTTATGTATGTTCGATTTTTGACTATAAATATTAATTAGAAATATCAAAAGATTTCCTACATAATGACATTTTATTTATAATTTTTAGACATTAAATACGTTAATTTATTTACGACACAATGATGATGCAGTAATTACCATAATAGTAAAAAATTAAAATAATTGATATTATAAATACCAAAATAAATATAATTGGAGACTTTTATTGAATTAAACTAATTTTATATGTTAATATAAAATATTAGGATTGATTTAATTGGATTTTTTTGAAGTAATCATTCTCTTATGAGTTTCAAAAAAATAAATTATTGAATAGTGTCAAAATTGACATAAAAGAGTTTTTAAAACAAATATTATATTTTTAATTGATATTAAATTCCTAAAAATCTAAGGTTCGGAAAAGAGACTTATATAATGATAGTTTTATCATTAATTGATCACTTGGGGGTCTCTTGGATGTATATACTAAGTTTATTAACCATATAATATAAAAATACCAAGAGACATTATAAAAGTGAAACTAATTAACTAAGAGTTAATACTTAAATATAAGGTTAATATAGTAACCCAAACCTGTCTAAATTATATTGGTTGAGTGGTTTTCAACCCATAACCACCTTAAACTTTAAATAATCCACTTTTGAGCCATTAGAAACCGAATATGAATTTATTATAAAATAATATTTCTAGCTTTTCCAAAGGTGACCCTCACCCCTCTTATAAAAGGGCACTCATCCTTCTCATTAATTCACACCTTCAAAGCCTTTTGGTTCGGCCAAACTATGACAAAATACTCTCTCAACTTACATCACTACATCCTAGAGGCCTTTATTTAGTCATAAAGCCAACTTAAGGAGCCCTTTTGATCAAATCAAAAGGAAGAACCCGAAGAAGAGGTAATGATTTCACCACCCTTTTTCAAGTTCCTTTCTTCTTCCACTTCTTCTTTCTTTGATATTACCATTATAAAATATTAACTCCAGTATATTATATATACTTTGATGTTATTATAAAAATTTTACAACCACATTTCAGTATTCTATCAATCCTTTGAATAACATGTCACCATACGTGCGTACGTACGACTTACCGTCTCCACGTCGTGGTGTAATTGTTATTAAATAAATTATTATTTGGATGGGTATAATAATGATGTGTAACTCATGTAAATAATAAATATTACATGATAAGGATTCTGTATATATGATATACCATCCAATTATATATTATTTTAATATCAAAATAATGGCATTGTCGCTCGTGCGTACGTACAGACTACCGTCTCCATGAATACGATGAGATTCATTCTCCATCGTATCCATTCAAGTATAATTATCATTTGATGATTTAAAAATAATTTTTAAGGACTTGATATAATTCTGGATATGAATAAGATACAACATATCCATGACAACCACGACTTACGTAACAAAACATATAAAAGAAAACGAGTAAGTTAACACCCGAAACAACGATAATTCTAAGATATTATTAACAAAGCAATGTTAAAAGATCATATATGATATAATATGAATGTATATGATTCTTTTATAATTTAATAACAATTATTTCACCACTATACAGGAGGTTAACCTACCCCCAACCAAGGAAAAGTACAAGGTAAGTGTTTATTTCTCAATCTCTTCATTTTCCGAGGTTGTTTATACGTAATAATCTATTGGGATCTCTTTATAAGCCACATACATGTTTCTTAAAAATGTTTTTCAAAACATTATTACTATTTTACAGAATATGGGTTAAAGTCATTTATACCCTTTTTGACTTTTTATAAGAAGTTTATAAAGGAATCTTTCCATTGTTTTCCAAACAAGGTCCTTTTTAACCTTTTCGACAGAATTAAGGTAAGAATGTATTTTTTTAACTTATATGGAGGGTGCGGATATTTTACACCGTTATAAAATTTTCAAAGCTTCCCTTAAAAGCTTATAAGAATATTTTCAAATTAAATGTTTTATTTTTTAATTATGTGACTTTTAAATGATTTCAAAATGAATATTTTATGAATTTCTGAAAGGTACTCTTTATCAAAATTAGAATTTTAAATTTTTTAAAGATTTATCTTTATAAATTTTTTTAATTAATGTCCATGTTTTAAAAATGATTTTTAAGGATTTATTTATATGGACATGAATGTTTTGAAGTAATATTTCTTTTCAAAAGTGGTATGGGACACTTTGATTCAAAAATATATTTTAAATTACTTCCTTAATAAACGTGTGACTTTTAAATGATTTAAAAAAAAGAGATATTTCTCTCAAATAGTTTTGATTTCATCTATGTCAACATCCATTGATGTATTTTAAGTTTATTTGAAGTTGATTTATTATGATACAAAACTTCCATATTGTTTTGAAGTTTTTGTGATGTATTCTTATACCATTCGTGGTTTATGGATGAAGTATCTACATTTCGTATGCTAGTTTTAATACGAATGTTTATGTTATGTTTGAACCTTTTCATATGAGAATGCATTGGACTTATTATGTGACGGGTGGAGCCCGCTATAGCTCCTCGATGCATCAGTAGGTCTCATGAGACAAACTAGTGTCTTGGCACAAGGCCTTGACAAAATCTTATTTTTTGTCTTGGCACGAGGCCTTGGCTATGTGGTTATGATAGTATGGCATTATGCATTACATCATTATGAAAGTGGTTATTGATATTTCATGTGATTATTCGATTAGTAGAATATCCATGTGAATAAGTAGATGACATTATTTTATTTTATTTTTTCCATACTATGTTGAAGTTCAATTTTAAAATTCTTTTGTTTTAGTTATACTCTACCTTAAATGTTTATTCTTATTTATGAAAGTTTCCGCTATATTGTTATCCTTACTGGGCATTTGAGATCACCCCTTTTCTATGTTTTATTTTTCCTAGGATTCTAAGAAGTGTATTGTGATTGATATGCAGGGTTAAGACAAGGGAATAATGGCATTAATAAAGGATTATTTATGTTGTTTTGTATGTTATGAAGTGTAATGTAACATTCGTGTATGTAATATTTTTTCCAAGACTGCTAAACTGATCGGTTCTTTGGGACTTGGTTCCTTGTAATAATGCCAATGTATTAAAATAATGCACCGACTCTGGGTCACTGGGGTCGGGGTGTTACATGTCTTGAGGTTTTGGTGAGGTGTGTACCAACAACTACAACTATAGAAGTTTCAATTGGTACACCGACTAGAAAATGAGGGCCAATATATAAATGGTGGGATTGGAAATGGATCCAGAAATTTATTATATCTATTGGCTAGTTGGATGGTAGGGTAGGGGTCTCTGCTTGTCTATAGAAGCCACTGAATAGTTAGTGGCCTCCACCAGCCCTCTGGTGATGCTGATCTGGGCTAGGAATGTGTGGAAAATATCATAATTTATTTCACTTGAAACCACTATTTAATTTTTTAATCCTACTCCTTAAACCATAATATGATCCATTTACACTTAGAGTCTTCCTTAGTACAACTTTGTCTCTCTCAACCTAATTCTTTGGCAGATCAAAGCGTTAATCGAATCTGTGGTCCTCTCTTGGTAAGTTGATCTTTGTTTTGGTATTATATATTCTTATTATTCTAATTTCTCTTATTTATCTCCATGGATATGATTTTTCAATGATGGTAATTATTGTATTTGGACTTTAAATATTATTCCTTTGAGATCTGTTATAGATTTTAGGGGTTTTGGTAGGATCTTTAATCCTCCTGGTTTGTTTTAAGAGAATTATTGTGGTAAGTGTTATGTTTGGTTTTCTTCATTCTATAAATTTTCAATTTTGATATTTATGATTGGGAATTCTTGATCTTGGACCCTTCCTGTATTCCTAAAACCTTTATCTTGTCTTAGATAGTTGTTTACCAATGGGAATTGATATTCCAAGTGTTCCAAGGTTGGTGGTTTCATGAATTTTCTTTATCTTATGAATCTTGATTGATTACTATTTGAAATTAGTTTATAAATTACTAGAAAACATGGTTTAGGGATTTATCTTGGAAATAGTTTTGAAAGGGAATGTTAATGTTTTGATAAAATGTGTTGGTTTTGGGTAATGGTTGTGAAATAGATTTCTCACTTAGTGTTGTTAAATAAAATGGTTTTAAATCATGATTTGTATGGTTTCAACGATAAAATACCCATGGAATGATTATAATATGGTATACCAAAATTTGATCAATTATGAGGATTAGATCCATCCTCGGGGATGAACACTTTCCTCTAGACATATTCTACTAAGGTATTGTTTGGTTTCATAAGTTTTGGTAGGGATCCACTATCTGGAGTGAAATCTTACCCCATAGACTGTTTATACCATGGTAATGTGAACACCAGGTTGCTTACTGATCATAATAAAGTTATGAGGATCCTCATTGACCTAGAACTGTTGATACCCATTTATTTTTTTCTCTAGTGATTATCCTTGGAATACATATTTAGGATGTTTATATAAATAATTTGGAAACCTATTTATTGGTATTATTTATTAAATTATAAAAGGGTGATTAATACATTTTCAATGTTAAATTGTATTCCATTCCTTGATTTAAATAAATTGATCATAATTGGTTTATTTTATAAATGATACTTGTTAAATACTTAGTGGGTTCCCACTGGGCACTTTTTGTCACACCCCACATACACCTTTGGGTGTATGTAGATATTTTTTTTATCTGATATGGGTAAGGGAAAGGAATCATAAGATGGAAGTGGGTTTTTTTGATAGAAATGTGTGTGAGTTTGAAGGAAATGTCATGTCACAAGGATTTGGGACTTAATAGTTCTTGTGTACTTTGTTTTTTATGGATATTGGTTATTTTTTTATATCCTTTCATCTATTATATTGTTTTTATCATACTAGAATTATCTTTATCTATATTTCCTTTCAATATGTTCTTTGTGGAAAAATCTTTACGAAAGGTAGTTCTTGATTCCTTGGAATTTGTATCTAGCATGTGAGGATTGGGAACACCCTTCAGACCATCTAAAGAATGGATTAGGTTAAAAATAGTTAGATAATTCAGGTTGGTTCATGACATGGAATCATGGTTAGGAAAACATCATAATAGTGATGCGGTTAGTCATATCTCCCAATTTTTTTTTCAAAATGTTAAAATAAGTTCCAAATCATTATTATAGAATTTTATAATTTCCTATGAACATTTATTATTTTAGTGGTATAACTCCCCCGCAAATTCTACCTCCAAATATTTCTAGATTCATTGGAATTTTGATGGATAAACCAAAAAAATATTTCCATATTACCAAAGCCTCCACAGTGTAAAAAACTCCCATAAAAACATACTTTACTTTATAGATATTTTTTTTAAAAGTTGACACTTGAATTTATTCCTTATTTTGAACAAAAATATTAGTTTCATTTTGATAAAAAAAATTTTGTGAGATCCCAACACCATTTTATTTATTATTAACCTCTTTCCATACTTTTCTGAATCACTAGTTGTAGTTATTTTTGATTTCAAGTTTCTATTCCCAAAATTTTTAGATATCCAAGAATTAGTTTTCTTGGTCTCAAACTTGATCTTCTTTACTTTAGACTTCCCAATAGTATTTTCATTATCCTTTTCACTCTTTTTAAATTATCTTTGTTGTTCTTTTTGACATTAATCTTTTTTATATATTTCTATAAATTCTTAAACTAAATTGTTAAGGTTGAATATGATCTGTTTGAATTTATTTTTGGCATTGATTAGTTTCTATTAAACAAGTTAAATATACTTCTCCCTTTCCTTCATTATTTTTTCAATATTATTCCTTTGAGTCTTATCATTATCCAAAATATTCTTTAAATTTTCATCCTTTTTAGAAACTTTTACTTTTATTATATATTTTTGTTGTGCTACTAAATCACTAGTTTACTTTCCTCATGTTTCTAATATTATTTTCTAATTTGGTGATATAAGAGAAACAAATGAAAAATATATAATAAAAAAAATGATTTCAACCATAAATCATTCCATTTGTACTCATTTTCACAATAAGTTTGGTGGAATTACCCCTCACACAGTGTCTATGGTTATGCCTTCATGGATGTGGGTTTTTGATCAATGTACCTTTGTAGACCGCCTCTGTAAATTGGGTGTGGTCTTGGTGTTACCTATTCATTGGTGGAGAGTTTTGGGTAGTTCCTTGGTTTCTTTTGTGGTTTCAGTGGCTAAATTATTGGGTCCCCTTCCCTCCCCTCCCCGAGTGTTGGGGGTCTGTATCTATGCTGAAAGTGTTGGCCCATTTCTTGTCCCCTCTGTTCGGGAGTGGGTGCTTTATATGTTCATGTTGTAACCCTATTAACTTGGGTTGGTGTGTTTTTTTGGGAGATTTTTTTGGACTTGTGAAAGTGAGGTAATATTGATTTCTTGTTTTTTTAGTTTCTAGTTGGGTTCTAATGGTGGGGAGACCCACCATAGGTCTCATTGATTTTTCCTCCTATGAACTTGTCTAGTGATAGTTGTTTATTAATATTGGGGAGTCCATTATGTACTCCCATAGATTTCTTGGTTTTCTTGGGTGCTATTTAGTTTGGGTGATTGTTTGTTTTATTGGGAGAAGGCCCAACAATCACTTTCTTGGCTTGGTTATGGAGGTGGTGGCTTGACCGTTCCGTTGATTTTCACAAAGTGGTTGTGAGTTGGTGTTTTTTTTGGGAAAGAGAAATAAGTTATATTGATGTAAAATGATATTTAACTAGATTTATAGGTTGTATCATGTTTATAATTAATCCTTATGTGTTTATCTTTCATCTGGAAAGTGTTATGGATTTCTGGGGGCGGAAAGCTTTAATGGTGGGGAGAATTGTCACACCCGGTTTTTCATGTCTTTGTTTCGATCCGGCCCATTGGAAATCCCGATCCTTTTCATAGGTATTTTGTTTGATGAATGTTGATTTTGAAGTTTCATATATGTATAATCACCCTAATATGGGTTCCCCATTGTTTTTTAGGAGTTTTTGGAGAGAGGGTGGTTACTTCATGATTTGGGCCAACCGTGAGCCCATTTCCAGTTTTAAAAACCGAATTTGTTTCTTTTATAACTCCTTTGTTTTTCATCATTTTTCACCCATTACACTTCCCAATTGTCTTATTCTGACATATTAAAACCATAAAATTCTTTTGGATCCCTTAATAATTCATGATCAAGGTGAATTGAGAAGGTAAATGCTTTCATCTAGAATTGAGAAGGTAAATGCTTTCATCCAGAATTGAGAAGGTAAATGATTTCATTGGGATTTCATATTTGTTTGAATGTTCTCTGGTTTCCTCAAATCATCCAGAATTGATAAGGTAAATGATTTCATCCAAAAATCATTCCATTCATACTCTTTTTCCAACAAATCTTCTTTCAATTGTTTTTCTATACCTTAGGAGACTCTCCAAGAAGTTTCATTCCATTTACTTCTCTCTAGGGTTGCAGATCTAATGGAAGACGAAGAGTTTTCTAGGTAGAAAGGTGTGATTCCTTCTCCTTTCTCCTTCCTCTTCCTCCTCCTTTCATTATTTCTTGGTTTTATAATCTCCCCTAGTCCTATTATAATTATGTTTCTATTATTCCATGTTTTTTATGGGGTTTTTATTCATTTGGTTCTTGTCTCCATCTTAGGAGTATTGGGAACGCCTCTTGGGACTTGTCGCGGGTTGGCCTGGGTGACCGGTTCAGGGTCGACTTGGGCTGGTTCATGACAAAATGGTATCAGAGGAGGTCAGATCTTAGTAGACCTTTCTTTTTAGATAGCCATTATTATTTTCTTATGTCAATGTAGATAGAGTATATTGTTGGGACTTGAGGGGTAAGTGCTGGAAGAGCGTCGTGAAGTCTTGCTCGTTCTGATCCTCAGGTTTCCATGGGAAGTCTGGTTTTATTAGTGTCCTTTTATTTCTTCTATTTGTTTGATTATTTATATATGGGAGAAATCTTTCCCTTATGTACTCTATTGATTCCCTTGGTGCTTTTTGCCATCCCAGGAGAATCGGGATCGCCTCTCGGGACTTGTCGCAGGCTGGCCTAGGTGATCGGTTCAGGGTCGACTCAGGCTGGTTCGTGACAACACATTCCCATGCCCCTTCTTAATTTTTCTAGAGATAAGATATTTTTTTAAACCTTTAATACACTTCTTCTTATGAGTTATCATAACTGGATTCATCATATTCAACTTATTTCTTACATTTCTCCTTATTTGAGGATTTAAAAAGTGATTTATTTTTCATCCTTACCATTATTTTTGAAAACATTGTCCTTAATCATCTCATAGGTAATGGTAATATTGCGTTATTCATCTAGAAGGAAATAAAAATGGATCCCTATTTTAAAAATATAAAACTTGAGTATCATACCTATTAGTTAAGATGCATAATATCTTCTCAACTATAATATAATGCTTTAACTTCTCATTAAAGTTTATGATAGTGATCACCATTTCATTGAACCTTGTGAAAAATTCATCTATAGAATCATAATCCTTTATCTTTTGGTATTAATATTTCAAACTCCAGATCTATAATTTTTCTTACTTCAAATTGGAGTTACCATCATAAATATTCTAAAGTTTAAAATATATGGCTTTATTTATCTTTATACCATTTACGTTTTGAAACTATTTCTTGAATAGGGAAAAAACTTAATATTACAAGAATTCCCATCATTTTCAAGATTATTTATACCATTTTCTAACATGAAAAAATATTTATAATTAGGAGTAAATCCCTCAGTTTAAGCCTCCAAAACCTCCAAGATTATTAATCATCCAATCCTTCAATATTTGATAATTATTCCCATAAAATGTGGTAATCTCGTCACTTTTCATTGAATTGTAATTATCCATTATTCAAGACAAAGAATTTAGTGGTTGAGTCTTGGAACATAGAGAAATAAATTTTATTAAACCTCTAAATATAATAGAGATATTAAATGGAATTAAGACCTGATAATAATTGAAAAGTGACCCACAATATTAGTGAAATCATTGGGGTGGTGTTGGATTATTAATTAATAATTATTTTTACATTTCCCTTTTGAAAAACCTTCTTCATCAATTAGAGTTATTTTATTTCACTATTAAACTCACATGTGTACAAATATTATAAGGCATAATATATTTACAACATTCACCTCTCAAAAGGAAAAGGATAATCCTTGGTGTGGTTCAGAATCACTCTTGATCATACAACCCAATAGTATGAACATGTGGCTTACAATGAGGAGGGTTTATCCATTAACACATGTTTCATATATAATGATTTTGTATATACATACCATATATTTTCAATGATATGATACTATTCAGTAACAATAATAGATTATTTCACCACTTTAATACTTTAGTCAAATTATCACTGTGCCACTTGATCCTCCTCCTCCTCCTCTCCAATGGCCCAAAGGCCTTTATTTTTTTTATTGATTTTTGATAATACATCTTTCAAGGGGTGAGGTAGAACCCTTAAAAGACCCATAGGAATAATCATTACATGGATCATAGGCCTTAAATGAATTCATTTCCCGTTGGATTCAAACATTACATACAACCTAGACTAACTACTTAGAACTGCTCCTCCCCAGCATCTTCATCGTGAAATCAACTCTCCAACTTCACATGGCTATTCTTCTATGATTTACCATGCATGCACAGTATTTTCTTGATGGAATGTGACATACCCTCTCATTCTTTAAATCCATTTATCTTCTGCTCTCCTCCTCCTCCTCTTCTATTATATTTATAGTGAGAAAGTATCTCATTTTATTTTCTATTTTTATTTTCTTTCACCTTCTCTATTTAAAACTTTTATTCTCACTTATATAGTCTATGTTAATGATACTATAATATAAAATAATTTGGTGTTATCAAACTCTCAAAGTAGTAGAAACTTCCTATTTAAATTATAATTTCAATTTCAAATACAAACTTTCAACTTCATTTAACCTCTCTTTAACTTTTACCACTTACTTTTAACCCATTAGAGAATTTCATATCTCTCATTAAATATTTATAAGGTTAAATGAATTCAAATATCAAGTATGATAGGCTCTTGAGACACCAAAACAAGCCACATTATCAGATCCACTCAAATATGGAACTCTTCTTTGGCCAATGGCTAGAACCACATCACATTGGAACTTGTTTTGGTCCAACTGTTTTGAACTTATAGGAAACCACTCTCAAAACACCTAGCACTGTAGTATGTTTTTTTACTTTCCATTTTATATATGGATTCTATTGTTTTACCATAGGATCCACCATTTTTCATAACTCCCTATTTTAACTACCCAGTTATTTCACTCCTTAGAAATTATTCACCCTAATACTTAGAGGAATTTTCAAAATGATCACTAAGGATTGAAAAAAGTACGATGATCCCTGTTTTGATTTCTAGAAACTTCCTCTTCTTCATCCATGATAAAAACCTCCATAATATATTCTAGATCTCTATTTCCTATAGGTAAACTTCTCAACTAAAATTCCCACTAGATTTATGTTATGGCTTGGTCTACAAAATATTGTCTCTTAGAAATCATTACTTGAGAGTCACCATGGTTACCTTCAATGCGATAAATGAGCCTATCTATTTTCTACCAAGAAAATTTTCTACTAAAATTCCTTTTATACTGGTGATATACCTATTTCCATATCATTCCATGTTCTCTAGAGCACCATAAAATGTTCTACATATCACCATGACATTGGTGGAACTTATTCAGACCACAACCAACCAAAATTCCCATATTGTAGACTTTAATTACAATAACTTAGAGTTGGTGTTTACTTTATTACATTAGTAAATGATACAATAGAATTCAATATGAATAATTGATCAATATATCAATCTTAGAAAACTAAATACATACATTATTCTCATATTACATTGGAAATAAAAAAAACATATCATAAGAAACATTATTGCATCCTTGAAATCATTTAAAGAATCCTTTATAATATCTCAGGGAAAGGAAAAAAATAAAGTGAGAGATCAGATACTTAGTAAGGGTTATGTATAGTAGAAAATATCATGATTAAATAAGGCATAATCAATATGGAAAAGTGAATAATCAAAACACATTCCATTCAATCAACAACTTGTGTGCAAAGTACATCCATGAATAATATCAACATAGAAATCACATGGATATTGGAAACTGAATTATTAATAAAGGAAGTTCAAAAATCCATAAATTCATGATGGTACCATTAATCCTTGACCAAGATATCATAAATCTTACTATTAAGGCCTCAAATAGGGAATTCTTAATAAATGGGTAGGTGTAGTACCAAATACCCATCTAATATGGCATTCTTATTGTTTTTATCATGAGAACCGCTGATGTATAAAGGGCATATCTATAATAAGTCCCCAACCATCACTTTTATGTATTTTTAATTCCTCATATATTTAATGATCAATACAATTCATTATCAAATTGCATTATAAATAAATATTTATCCCAATTGAATAAATAATATGGAATATTTACATAATTAATGAAATAATTTTATTAATAATTTTTTTCATATAACACCATATATTGAAATGGTATTAGATTTATAAAATATAAAAGTAGTGGAAATCATAACATATAAATCCATGATATTTAAAATATGTATATATAAGAGGAAATAATTTCTAATGAAATTATAGAAAGTAATAGTGAATATGATACTAAAAAAGTTAATTAAGACAAAAACATTAATCAGTATATGATGAAATAAGTCCATGAATTCATCATAAATTAAGATTTTGTAGTAAAACCAAGCCTTTTAGATATATAAAATAGAATATAATTAAAAAATTAAAAATAAATTACTTGTAACTTTGTCCAATAACTAATTTATAAATTAATTTCAATTTTTTTTCATATCTTTAAGAAAATAATACCCTTTTATTTTGATAACATTTTAAATAAAATTCCTAGAATATTAGTAAAAATATTTTCTTTGAAAATTACCATAGAAAAATATAAATTAATCTCCAAATTAAATAATGATTATGGCAATTATAAATTAAATTTGTGTAGTAAATGTTAAAATAAATATTCATTTCACATTTTTGGTAAAATATTCAAAAGTACCTCATTTGGAAAATGATAAAAAGATTATTTTTATTTTCTTAAAGGAATTAAAATATGGTTGAAAATGGATTTAAATAATCATTTTATTATAAATAAGAATATTCTTGATTCATTTAAAGGAACCGTGACACGAAATGAAAAGAGTTTTAAGAAAAATTTTAAAACAAGTTTTTTAAAGGGAAGTACCTTGAATATAACTTGTTGATTCTAGATCTAAATAGAGAATAAATAGAATATAAAAATGTAAACCCCAATAATAACTAGATGAGAATAAAATATATAGTTTTTAATATACTAGGATCATCTAATTTTCCTAATGGAAATCTATACATAAAAAATCTTGAAATAAATTGTGAATGTAACAGATTTCCCTTAGCTTGGGTATCCTCTTAGTCATAAATGTCTGATCCTCCTGTATAATGAATTAAAATTTATTAAATAATTTTTTAATTTTTTTACTTATATTCCATTTTTTAGTCCTTTTATAATCATTTTAAATACTTTAATTGAATAGTTTTTTCTTAAGTCGACCATAAAAGGTTGTTCAGTCAATTTATCTAAAATTAATTTGGTACATTGTCCATGGTTAATAGAGTTTTTAAATGGTTCCATTATCTTCAAAATATTAATAATTTCATGGATATAATTTTTATTCATTATATTCAATTTCATAAACATCCATGCATAGTGGTAATAGAGAAATGAATTACATCTCTCTATGGAGGTTGTAGTCCACACATATACCCGAGTGATGTTATCATTTTTGAAAAAATTAAAGGGTAAAAAGTTATGTGATATATTATATTTAAAGAATAATAATGTTATAAATATCATATATATTCCTTAATTTCATCTTTATAACCATTCAAGTAAAGAAGTGATGAAAAATGAATTACACTACTATGCAGAGATGGTAGACCATACGTACACATGAGCAATGTTTTCATTTTATATAGGATGGAAAGGAAACATAAAATGGATATACCATTTGAATAAAAAATATCATTATAGTTAATATATGAAACTAATTATTTTAAGATGAATATTGAATATTTTTATGAGTTTTAATAAGAAAGGAACTTGAAAAATCTCAATAAGAACATATACATCTTTTTTTAGTAACCTCCTTTGTATTAAACCTTAAGACTTATCGAAGTTATCTTTTTGTGTGAATAAGACCTATAATATGAGAAAAATAAATTTTAGATGGTATTTGGGAATTTATTTTTCCATCCAAGTGGCTCAAGTAGTGGGGTGAAGAGAGGAGGGTGTGCCCTTTCATAAGCGAGGTGGATGTAAAACTTATAAATACTTGAAAATTTATTATATAATCTATGCCTTACTCATGTAAATTAGCTCCAAATTATCATATATTATAATATTAAAAGGTAAATTTAGAAATAAAATCAACCAATTAGATTTAACCAAGTGTTTTTGTTATCTTAAATCCTTCTTCCTTTATTTTAATCCATTTAACTAATTTTACCCTTAACTCAAGTGATTAATTTTTACCATGGTTACTATTCATTATGACAAAAAATTAATTTTAAATTATTACCTAATGTTAATTATTTTTATTCCAAATATAGAATATATTTTATAAGATTAAATTTCTATAATTTATAAAAATTACCTTTAATATATGTTCCCAAAAAAGCAACGAAAACCGTTTTTAGGAAAATGATTATTTTTAGCATAAAAATGATTTTACAACAAAATAAATAGACTATTGATTATAATGGAATTAATTTATCTATACTAAATCAAATTATAATTATTTATATTTAAAACTAAACCAAACCAAAATTTAAATTAACCTTGTAGGTACTTGATCAATAGGGAAGAACTAAAAATAAGTTTTTTAGGACAGAATCATTACTTAGATTTTCAAAATGTTAAGAATAGATTTATAAGTAAAATAATTATATTTATATATGGATTATATTACTTATTTAACATATATTTGGTCTAAAAAAGGTTTTTTAAACTTTAAAGTTACTATTATATCATTATAATTTCATAAGAGTGATAGTGTTTGTAAAATGAGTATTTTTTACTATTCACAAAAATAAACTATTTCTAAAAATATTGAAAATTAAAACTAATATAATTTTGAATTGATTAGTTAAAAAATTAAATTAAATTATTAAAATTAAATTTATATAAATTTTAAATTAAGGTTTTAATCACATTCTTGAATAAATCTATATGTATTATAATTTTGTTTCTCTATAAAGAAAATATTATTATAATGGAAGAATAGGTGTTACATTCTTCCCTTTTTCAAAAATTTCATCCTATTTTTTTTTATAATTTCTTGAATATATGTGTTTAGTTATTCAACATAAATTCATAATATTCCCACATTGCCTCTTCTATTTTATTATTTCTCTAATGTATCTTCACCAATCGAGTCATCCGATTCTGCAACACTTGTTCTCTAGAGACAATAATCTAGATGGGATATTTACAATTAGATAAATATTATCCAAATTATATTTCCTTATAGGTGATAATATGTATTTTTTATGGCATGCACTTACTCAGTAAAGAAATATGTAACTCATCATTAACTTTAGAGAGGATAGGTGACATTTTTAAATGGTAAGCCACAACTCCAATTCTTTTCAAAATTTCAAAAGGAATGAAGCACCTAGGAATTAGTTTGCATTTATTTATAAACCTTATAAATACCTTCCATGATGATAAATTAAAAAAACATGATAAACCACTTTAAATTATGAACCCTTTAGTTATAAGTATAGATATTTTGTTTACTTTGAGTTTCCTTAATATGACTCTGAATAGTTCTCACTTTTATCATTGTCTATTTAACAATTTTTGGGCCTAAAAGATTATTTTGACCAAATTCACCCCAAAAATTTGGTGTATGATATCTTTTTATGTACAATGATTTATATGGTTCTATTTGAATGCTTGAATGAAAGTTATTATTAAAAGAAAATTCTACCAAAGGTAAATATTGATCCCACATACCATGAAAGTTAAGTGTGAATGAACTTAGCATGTATTCTAATGTTTGAATATAACTTGTATACTATCCATCCATATAAGGATGATAAGAATTTCTCTAATGTAGACTTTTATATATATACTTCTAAATACTTTTCTATAATTTTTATGTAAAATATGGATCATGATCAGATACAGTTAAAAGTGGTGAACCATGAAGTATCACAATTTCATTTATATAGAATTTTATGAGGTGTTCAAGGGGTTTATATTCACTTATAGTGAGGAAATTTTTAGATTTAGTAAGTAGATAAATAATTACCCATATGGAAACATTATTTTTTATTGTCTTTGGAAATCTAGTGACAAAGCCTATAGTAATATCATCCCATTTCCAAGAGGGAATAGAAAGAGGCTTCATGAATCCTTTAGGATGTTGTCTCTATACCTTTAATTTTTGAGAAAATAAGTATCATGATATATATTCTACAATTTACCATCTCATATAATCCCATAAATATTTTTACTTAAAATCCCAATACATTTTGGTTCTACTAGGGTGTATAGAGAAATTTGAGCTATGATCTTTATATAATAATTATCTTTTTAGCATAGGCATAGTTAAAACACATAACCTTTTTCCAAATTTCAATATAACATCTTCATAGATGAATAATAACAACTTCCCATAATTAATGTATTTTATTTTATTTTGAATATTCTTATACCAAGATGATAACATTTTATTTTCTTTAATAAGGATGGTTTGTAAATCATTTGGAATAGATGTATTATTTCCCATTCCTTAATTATTCTCATATCTATATTTACTAAAACCATACATATAAGATCTCTATCAATCCTTATTTTCATTCAAACCCCATGATATTTTATACTCAACATATCATCCACCATATTCTACTTCCCAAGATGGTAGTATATCGAGAAATCATAATCCTTGAGTAGTTTTAACAATCTCATTTTCCTTATGTTGAGATAATTTTGTGAGAAGATATATTTCAAAATTTAATGATCCATATATATTTCATGTTTTTTACTATAAATTTAATACCTCAATATCTTCAATAAAAATATTATGACTTCCAAATTAAGATCATGGGTTGGATAATTCTATTCGTGAATATTTAATTGAATTTATTCAAAGGAAATAACTCTATCATTATGCATAAGGACACATCCAATTCCCTTTTTGATGCATCAAAATATATCAAAAATCCATCCCTTCTTGATGGTAAAGTAAATATTGGTGAATTTGATAATATTATCTTTAATTCTTAAAAAATTTCTTGAAATTATTATAAACATATAAACTTAACCCCTTTACATGTCAACTTGGTTAACAGGTTAGCTAATCAAGAAAAATTCTAAACAAATCAACCATAATAATCTACTAATACTAGGACACTATGTACCTTGGTTATATTTATTGGAGTTTTCCATTCCATCACCACCCTTTTCTTTGAAAGATCAATTGATATTACATACTTATTGATAGTATGACTAAGAAAAAAAACTTCTTGAATCCATAATTCACATTTTATAAATTTTATATATAAATCCTTTTCTCTAAGAGTCTTAAGAATTATTCTCAAATGAATCTTATGCTCATCATATTTAGAGTATATCAATATATCATCAATAAATAACACAATGAAATTTTAAGATAATTATTGAATACTCTATTAATTATATCCATCAAAGAAATGGTCTATATTAATTTTTGGATTATGTATGTAGTTTGCAGGACACCTGGATAATCTTGTAAAGTTAGCCTCATACTTTTCAACCCTTTCTTCTTCCTTCTACTTTAAATTGAGGAATAACCTCCACATTTCATCTCATTGATCTTGGGGAAAGTGTTTTTCAAATAACACCACTTTTGAAGTTCTCTATTATATACATTATACTTCACCAACCACCTTAATGTTTTAGATCAATTACCACCATTGATCAATATCTCCCTTCAAACAATACAGTAACAGAATAACCATTTCCCTTTCATTACTTCACAAGGCTAGAAATATATTTTTTAGGGACTTAATCCATTATTAATATACCAATGGATTTGTAGTTCCATTAAAAGATAAATGATTTCATCTCATTAAGTGATCTAACATAAGTGAATCATGCTATGAAGTTACTTGTTTCTCTATATAGGCAATATTATTTATCATAACCTAATTCAGCTACCCAAATATTTCCATGATCTACTCAACCCCAACACTAGTCGTATTGAAGTTCCTAAAGATTATTGGAACCACTGAGTGGGGTGGGGGAGGTGAATCAATGGTGATATTTTAGAATTTACAGTTATATGAAATTAACCTCTACAACTTATTAGAGTTTTATCCTTATCAAATTTTTATAAAAAAACACAAGCATGAAATAGTATGAAATAAATGAAAGGAATTCAAGATTTACATGGTTCAACCTTAGTGTGAGAACCCAAATCCTTACCATGGAGTCTCTTACCAGTTCATGGAAATTCACTATTATGAATTAATGAACAAAACTTGATCCAACTCCCCTTACAAGATCATATATGATATCATATTAATGTATATGATTCTTGTATAATTTAATATATATTATTTCACCATTATACAGGTGGTTATCCTACCCTCGACCAAGGAAAAGTATAAGGTAAGGGTTAATTCTACAATCTCTTCATTATCCGAGGTTGTTTATACTTAATTATCTATTGGGACCTCTTTATAATCCACTTCCATGTTTCTTAAAATGTATTTCAAAACATATTTACTATTTACTAAACAATGGGTTAAATTCACTTATACCCTTACTTGACCTTATATGTTTTTGAAAGGAATCTTTTCATCATTTTCCAAACATGGTACTTTATAACCTTTTCGACAAAATTAAGGTAAAAATGTTTTTTTCTTAACTTATACTGCGGGTGAAAATATTTTCCGCCATTATAACATCGTAGAAGCTTCCCTTACAAGATTATAAGAATATTTTCAAATATAAATGATTTCTTTTATAATTACGTGAACTTTAAATGATTTCAAAATAGAAAGAGATATTTCTCTAAAAATGTTTTTATTTCATCTATGTCAACATCCTTTTATAGATTTTAAGTTTGTTTGAAGTTGATTTATTATGATACAAAACTTCCATATTGTATTGAAGGTTTTGTGATATGTTTGACTGTGGATGTGTTATTTCATACCATTCATGGTTTATGGGTAAAGTATTGACATTTCGTATTCCAATTTTAATGCGAATGTTTATGTTATGTTTAAACCTTTTCATATGGGGAATGATTTGAACTTAATAAGTGAAGGGTGAAGCCTACTATAGTTAATAGATTCATCAGTAGGTATCATGAGACAAACTAGTTTCTTGGCACAAGGCCTTGAAAAAATCTTATTTGTAGTCTTGGAACAGGGCCTTGAATATGTGGTTATGAAAGTCTGGCATTATGCACTCTATCATTAGGAAAGTGGCTATTGATATTGCATGTGATTATTTAACTAGTATAATATCCTTGTGAGTAAGTAAATGGAATTATTTTGATTTATATTTTCCATATTATGATGAAGTTTATGTTGAAAAGGCTTTTGTTTTAGTTTTATATATTGCCTTAAATGTTTATGCTTATTTATAAAAGTTTCCACTATATTGTTATCCTTACTAAGCATATGACCTCACCCCTTTATATGTTTTATTTTTCCCAGGATGCAAAGAAGTATATTATGACTGACCTGCAGGGATAGTCTATGGGATCTCAGTGTTGTCTATGGAAACAATGTTGTTGTAGTTTTCCATTTTATGATGTAATATAAACCCTATGAATGTATCTAGTACTTCCCAGGATAATAAACTAATCGGTCTTTTGAGACTCGATCTTTTGTGATCATGCCAATGATACCTAATAATGCACCGACTTTGGGCTTTTGGGGTTGGGGTGTTACAGTTGGTGTCAGATGAAGTTTAGTACAAACCTTGGAAACTAGATTTAGATAAACTCTGATTAAAGCAAATAGCCCTAAGATAGACTTTGAAGATTAGTATAGAAGAACTTCCTAGAATTTTGGTATTGTAGAGATTTTGTGAGTTTTACAAGCAATACATCCCTCTCTGGATACAAGCAGGTAGAGGCGGCTCTAGCACAGATCTACATAGGGGTAAAACCTGAAAACACCGCTTTGAGCTAGACTCGAATGAGAACTAGTGCATGACAATGGGCCTTACTGCCCTCTTGGTTAGGACACTCTTTGGGGATTTGCTTAGGATAATTATCATTTTCTTTACAAATAATTATGAAGGATTTATGAGTATATACCTTCTCAAAGAAAATATTTGTATGATTATGGATTATATCCATAAACTATTAAATTTACATTAGGTATTTTACAAGTTTGGAATTATCCATTACAATTCATAAACTGACCTAGTGTATGCCATTGTATAGAAATGGAATCCAATAGAAGGAATGTGAACTCCAACAATACGTAAGATCCAAAGAGTAAGAAGCATCATATATTTCATGGTATTAAGCCAACATTTAGAAGGGAAATAGTCTCCCATGTATTCTTAACATATGAAGAAATAATATCATGTGTCAATAAGATAAGTAAATAATTCTCTGAGTCCTATGGCTTTGAAGAGAAGCAAGAAAAGAAAAGGACAGAAGAGATGAAGATAGAAAAAGGTAAGAGGGAAAAGAAGGATTTTCCCATATGTGATAACTGTGGAAATAATCACCTTGGTAAATGCTTGACGGTAATGGGAGTTTGTTATAAGTATGGAGGAAAAAGACACCAAGTACGTGATTTCAAGGGTAAGAAAAATGTTTCAAATGTGCAATGCTTCATCTGCAAGGAGTTGGGACACTATGAGAATCAATGTACAAATAATCATAGTATACCCCAAATGTTTCTATTGGATAATAATAAAGTTATGATACTACCAAAGATGAAGAGGAATGATTAGATTTCAAACATTGTTATTAAAGTATTGTGTCATTTGTGCATTTTATTAATGATGTACATGTTATAAGAATTATAGAGTATATAAGGATTGTACTGTAGTACAAGTTCATTAAGGACTTGAGATTGTGTGGAACAAATAAAAGTGACTCAATAGCAGGTTAAATTTTTGGAAAATATATGGCTGAGAGAAAGATATACCATAATATGGTTCTGATACTGAGGTAGTGATTTTTGGAATAATACATGATTGATTTGGATAAATTATATTGGATATTCTTAACTACCTTGAAACTAATTTATGATTTGTATATTCCATAATTGTTGGAGTTTACAACATTTTTTCATAGAAGGAGTATATCCAGTATTCTATAAGGAATAAGGGAGCATGAATGTAATCAATAAGGTTTTATGGTAATTCAGGATGTTGTAGTGTTTTAAAAGAATACATGATGAAGGTGTTCACATGTTATTACGTGGAAAAAATTATCTTCATTGTGTTTACCTTTTTTTAAAATTTTTGGACTGTGAGTTTGGGAAGAAGTATTTTGGAAAATTCTAGTTTGAGATTATTTTTGTATTGCCATGAAAATGACAACCCGGAGGTCGGGCGACAACCTGTCGCGTCCGGCAAGGCCGTGAGACTTGAACCCACAACCGAAGGGCGATAAGGGTGTATCACCTACCACTATCCCACATGATGTCCTAGATTTAATAATGTAGTTTTTTTAAAAGGCCTGGTAGATGAATTATAAATTCATTTTTTTGTAACCCTGTACTAATAGGATAAATAAAATATTTTTTTAAGATCAATTATCTTTTAGAGTGAAAGATGAGTTTGTGGTAGAAATTAGTTAAAGGATGGAACTCTACTTGTCAAGTATATTTATTTTTCTTATCTTATTCTAGGAACAAATTAATTCTTAAACTTTAGGTTAGGGATCTTAAAACTAAAAATGTGTTATCCTAATACCTTATGTTTTGTTGAACCGATGATATTTAAAATCATCATAAATTGATGGCTTTGAGGCCTTAAATTCTACAACTTTTTATGACTGATGACCTCAATAACTCTCTATAAATATTTACATTTTTCTTCCAATTATGTGTCTCTAATTTCCACCAATGTTCTCCTAATCGAGATCATAATTTGGTGGTGACTGTTTCATTCCCCTTTTCCTCTTATTAAGACTAAATTTTATTAACCTAATTTCTGATGTGGGTTTTACCACAAAGGTATTTTATATTTTCAACCTTTTATTTTTGAAGAACAATTTAAAATTGCGAGGATGCAATTTATTGAAGGAGGGATGAATGTAACACCCCAAGATTTCATAGTACATTATTTCTTCAAAGTAATTCAATATCTTTCCCTACACGCAACACTGAGTTCAAACACACCACGACTTACCAAACTAGCTGTTCAAAAGCAGTTTTGAATAGTATTAACTGAATTTTGAACTTTATATAATCCTTATAATTTTATAATCCATATTATTAGTTTCTTAGACATAACTTATGAACAAATTCATTTTTTTAGATGAAAGAAGTATTTTTTCAAAAAATGAAATTTTACCGCCTTTTAATGGCGTACCTTTTTTAAATCCAATATTTGAAACTTCTATATATTCAATTTGACAAAATAAACTTATTCTTTAGAATTGGGACATAATAATTTAGTTTCAATAAATTTTTGGTGTTTTTCTGATAACTTTCATATTTGGGTGAATAGTAAAAAATATTATATTTTAACTGAAAACAACCTTTTTAATCAAAATAATTTATAGTGTTGAATTATACATTTCAATGGTTTGGAAGTATAATTATATTATATTTTTACCATTTAATCCAATTATGGTCATTTTAAGTAATTTAACTTTGAAATTGGACATAAACAAGTGTCAAAATTTTGATAGTTATTATTTATTAAAAATACGCTTTTTGGTTTTGACAACGGGAATTAATTTTAAATTAATTAATGCAACTTATATGTTTTTAAATTTGTAAAATATAATTCATTTTTGAATTCATAATATCAAAATTATCTTAGGGTGAATTTTTGGTATTTTTCTGAAAACTTAATTTTTGATGAATAGTGAAAAACACTGAGTTATTGTTTAAAACCAAATTTTTATTTAAATAATTATTTATTTTATTTAAATTTATTTTAGGTAAAAATAGATACGTAATACTTATATAGGTTCAATGTAATTCATTGGAGTCAGTTTATAATAATTTTAGATATATAAAAATTTTATTGAACTTTTGACCGTCTTTTACCCCCTTCCTAGGAGCATTTACAAATTTACATAAAACTTAATTTTACTTCTTCTATGAGTTGAATTTAAAAAATCTGAGAGACATAGTTGATATCAATAAGTAAAATGTGGTTCAATAAGATGAAAATAAATTTTGGTGAATAATATTTTTTTACTTTTATTTACCGTGGTTAAAAGTAAATAAGGTAATTAAGGGTAAAAATGATATTATTATTACCCTAACACTTTTCCTAATTCTATTGGATAATTATAATTCGACCAAAAGAAAACCTTAGGAATAAAATATTATCATTTAGGTCTACTTGGATCAGATTAGGACATTTATTATTATTTAATTCAAAGAAGAGTTAAAAGTGTTAAATTCAAAGTTTAATAACTAAACCATTTTTAATATAGGGTTACACATTAGATAAATTCTACTATAAATATTCATTAGAAATACAAAAAGATTTAATAGATAATGGTATTTTATTTATATTTTTTAGACGTTAAATAATTTAATTTATTTATGACACAATGATGATGCAATAATTACCTTATAAATGAAATTTTAAAATAATTGATATTATAAAAAATCTAAATAAATTTAATCTGATAATTTTTATAAATTACACTAATTTTATAGATAATATGACATGTTAGGGTTCGTTATATGAATTTTTTTCGAAGTAATAATGCTATTATAAATTTAGAAAAAACAAAATACCAAATAGTGTCAAAATTGACATAAAAGAGTTTTTAAAACAAATATTATATTATAAATTGATATTATATTCATAAAAATCTAAGGTTCAGCAAAAAGACTTATATAATGATAGGTGTATCATTAATGAACCACTTGGGGGTTTCTTGGAAGTTTATAATAAGTTTATTAACTATATAATATAAAAATACAAAGAGATATGGAAAATGTCAAACTATTTAACTAAGAGTAAAATCTAAAATATAAAGTCAATATAGTGACCCAAACCTATCTAAAACCTATTGGTTGAGTAGTGTTATACTCATACCCACATATACTTTAAATAATTTATTTTGGATCCATTAGAAACCAAAAATGATTTTATTATAAAATAATATTTCTAGCTTTTCCTAGGTTCCCCTCACCCCTTTTATAAAAGGGCACTCCACCTTCTCTCTAATTCACACATTAAAAGCCATTTGGATCGGCCAAACCCTGCCCAAATACCCTCTCAACTATCCTCCCTTAATCTTAGAGGCATTCCTTTAGTCAGAAATCCAACCTAAGGATCCCTTTTAATCAAATCAAAAGGAAGAACCCGAAGAAGAGGTAAACATTTCATCACCTCTTTCAAGTTCCTTTCTTCTTCCACTTCCTATTTCTTTGTTGTTTCCATTATAAAATAATAACTATAGTGTCTTCTATATACTGTGATGTTATTATATATATGGTTCAACCATATTCATCATTCTATCCATCCTTTTAATGACATGTCACCATACGTGTGTATGTATGGCTTACCGTCTCCACGTCGTGGTGTAATTGTTATTCAATACATTATTATTTTTATGGGTATAATAATGATGTGTTATTGATTTAAATAATAAATATAACATGATAATTATTCTTTATATATGATATAACATCTAATTATATATTATTTTAATATCAAAAGAATGATATTGTCGCTCGTCCGTACGTACGGATTACCGTCTCCATGAACGCGATGAGATTCATTCCCGATCATATCCATTCAAGAATAATTTTCATTAGATGATTAAAAATAATGTTTAAAGACTTAATATAATTATTAATATGAATAAGATACATCCTATTCATAACAAACATTACTTACATAACAAATCATGTAAAGGAAAACGAATCAGTTAACACCTGAAATGATGATAATACTAAGATATTATTAAAAAAGAAATGTTAAAAGATCATATATGATATCATATTAATGTATATGATTCTTTTATAATTTAATAACAATTATTTCACCATTATACAAGAGTTTAACCTACCCTTGGTCAAGGAAAAGTACAAGGTAAGGGTTAATTCTACAATCTCCTCATTATCCGAGGTTGTTTATACATAATTATCCACTGGAACCTCTTTATCATCCACATCCATGTTTCTTAAAATGTATTTCAAAATATTTTTACTATTTAATAGACTATAGTTTAAAGTCATTTATACCATTATTTGACCTTATATTTTTTTGAAAGGAATCTTTCCGCCATTTTCCAAACAAAGTACTTTATAACCTTTTTGACAAAATTAAGGTAAAAATGTCTTTTCTTAACTTATACGGTGGGTGCAACTATTTTCCACCATTATAACATCGTCGAATCTTCCCTTACAAGCTTATAAGAATATTTTCAAATATAAATGCTTTCTTTTATAATTATGTTACCTATAAATGATTTCAAAATAGAAAGATATATTTCTCTAAAAAGGTTTTGATTTCATCTATGTCAACATCCTTTGATGGATTTTAAGTTTGTTTGAAGTTGATTTATTATGATACAAAAATTCCATATTGTATTGAAGGTTTTGTGATCTGTTTGATTATGGATGTGTTATTTCATACCATTCATGGTTTATGGATAAAGTTTTGACATTTTGTATGCCAGTTTTAATATGAATGTTTATGTTATGTTTAAACCTTTTCATATGGGGAATGCATTGGAATTAATAAGTGATGGGTGGAGCCCACTATAGCTCCTTGATGCATGGGTAGGTCTCATGAGACAAACTATTATGTTGGCACAAGGCCTTGATAAAATCTTATTTGTAGTCTTAACACAAGGCCTTGCCTATGTGGTTATAAAAGTCTGGCATTATGCATTCCATCATTATGAATGTGGCTATTGATGTTGCATGTGATTATTTGATGAGTAGAATATCCATGTGAGTAAGTAAATGGAATTATTTTTATTTATATTTGCCATATTATGATGAATTTTATGTTGAAAAGGATTTTGTTTTAGTTTTATACAATGCCTTAAATGTTTATGCTTATTTATAAAAGTTTCCGCTATATTGTTATCCTTACTGAGCATCTGATCTCACCCATTTCTATGTTTTATTTTTCCCAGGACGTGAAGAAGTATATTATAACTGACCTATAGGGATAGTCTATGGGATATCAGTGTTTTCTATGGAAACCATTTTGTGGTAGTTTTCCATTTTATGATGTAATGTTAACCTCATGAATGTATCTAGTACTTCCAAGACTACTAAACTAATCGGTATTTCAAGACTTGATGTATTGTGATCATTCCAATGATATGTAATAATGCACCGACTCTAGGCTTTTGGGGTCATGGCGTTACATCGTGTCGCCTGGAACTTCAACCCCTACTGGGTGGGGCCCACATGCCATGTCCTCCCGAAAGCACGCTGTGTCCTTCACCGTGTGCATCATGAAAACCCTAAAAGCTACCATTCCAGTCCCACATGGTGTGTTCATCAGAGAACATGCCGTGTTCTCCAGAAATTTATAGAAATGCAAACCTCCACCGTTGCGCCTCCATCAATCTCCTCATGCTCGTTCCGGTGATCTGTTTACCATGAAATTCAATATCAAAGATCTCCCTACCATTCCATTGACATCTCATGAGGTTTCAGGTATTTGATCATCCCCAAAATCTCATTTTGATCCACTCACATGAAGAAAAGTCAAAGAATGATCTCTCAAGATCCAAACTAATTTGTCATCCTCCCTCGCCATCGCACCTCTACTAGGTCGTCGTGATGTTAATATCTGATTTGGGACTGTTGTGTTGCGAAATGAGTTCATAATGATCTGTTATTCTTCACCCCACAAAGAATGCTAAGAATACAAGCCAAAATGGGGAAGAAATCCCATAAACAAAATTTAGGAATGAACCTCCACCTTCATTCGTCACAACATCAATCCTCTCCTATTAATAGTTTTAATAGGAAAATCTAAATGACAATTAAACAATTATCATAAAATCAATTCCTTTATCAAAACCCCAAAAGAATAGAGATTAACACCATCCTGCAAGAACGAACGATCCATGAATATAGCTATTTGTGGGTTGATCCATGTTTTTCATTTAATCCAAGAACATGGAAGAACTAAATCAAAATAACAAACCCCTACCTTGATCTTCGATGATGAAGGAGATCAGTCATTAGTCGAGATTCGATCTTGCTGCACAATGATCCACGCGTCGTCGTTCGTCGACGTTCATGAAGAATTATCCAAGGGTGGATGATATCTAAATCTCTTGAGGATTCTATAGAGTTTTCCAGGTTTATGAGCCTAACCATGGGCTCCTTCTAATTTAAAACAAAATATGAATCACTGTGTTATGGAAACATTTTAAATAAAATAAATTTTTAATTTATTTTATTTATTTTAAAACATCCAAAAACTAACTCTCGCAGCTAACCCACACTAGTCAATGTTAGGTCCCACATAAGGTAAATTCCCTACTTTGAATTCAAATATGCCCTCAGATTTCTGATATGGGCACCTGTTTAAAAGTTATTTCACTTTTTTGAGAAAACCACTCACTTGCACTATTTAGAGTTTAAACTATTTCAAACATTTATTCATGGAACACTGGGTTTCATAATCGCATGCTGTCATAAAGACTAGTCTCATCATAATTACATATAATATTTAAAAACAATATATGGAAAATATGATACATTACATTCTCCCCACCTTTGGGATTTACATCCCCAAAAATCCAAAACAAAAGTCCACTCAAATAGATGTGGGTACTGTACATGAATCTTAGCCTCCCACTCCCACATGCTCTCCTGAAGATTCCCGTGGTGCCACTGGACATGCACTAGGGGAATCAATCACCCATAAAGGATCCTCACCTATTGATCCTCTATCTCTATTGGGTACCCTGTGAAGGTCGCTCCATCATCGATGTCCATCCCTCCCCAGTTGATGATGTGCGGTGGGTCATGCACACACCTTCTTAGCTATGACACGTGGAAAACATCAAGTTTCTGGTGCATCTGTGGTGGTATAGCTAGGTGACATGGCATGTCTCTAACTCTATACAGTATTTGAAAAGGGCTGATGAACCTCAGAGAAAAATTTCCACCCCGAACAAATATCTTCAACCCTCTTCGAGGTGGGACCTGAGGGAAGACATTGTCCCCTCCTTAAACTACAGAGGTCTCCATCATCTTTCAACATAAGTATTCTTATAGATATGTATAGTATTCATATTCTCCTGGATGACCTTAACCTTCTCAGTAGTGGTTTGCACCAACTCTGGACCCATGAGTGCTGACTCTCCGGGGTTGATCCAGCAGAGTGGTGACCTGTAGGGTCACCCGTATAATGTCTTGAATGATTCCATAATAATGGTGGAGTGGTAGCTGTTATTTTTTGAAAACTCCAACAGTGGTAGGTGGTTCTAACAACTATAACCAAAGTCCAAGATATAGGGCCGCAACATATCTCCCTGAACCTGAATGGTTCTCTCTGTCTGACCATCGGTCTGGGGATGGAACTCCGTGCTCAAGCATAGCTGAGTCCCAAATGCCTCCTGCAATACCTTCCACAACCAGGATGTTAAATGAGAATCATGATCTAAGACTATCATCAAAGGGATTACATGAAGCCAAAATATATCCTACACATAAAGGCATCCTGAGCTCTTCGTGGAACTCTTCTCCCCTATAGTTAGGAAGTGGGCCGACTAGGTGAGTCGGTCAATGATCACCTAGATAGAATCATATACCTTGGATGTTTGTGGTAATCTCATCACGAAGTCCATTGATACTCCATCCCAATTCCTCTCTAGAAATTACAGGGGTGATATAAACATGCTGGAACCTGGTGCTCAAACTTTACCTGTTGGCATGTAAGGCATCAAGAAACAAACTATTCCACTACCTTCTTTATACCTGTCCACCAGAACTGACGCCAGAGGTCTTGGTACATTTTTTCCACTAGAGGATGTACCACCAAATGGGATGTATGAAACCCCCTCATAACCTACTCTTTCAATGCCACTGATACAACTGTGCGCCCTCTGAAAAGGACTATGTGCTCCCCTCATTGTGAATATCCATTAGGAGAATGTCCTGTGGATAACCAAGCACGTAAATTCTCTCAGTCGACATCCCCTAGCTATGCCTCCCTAACTCTCTATAAGAGTGGAGGGGTGAAAACCATCTACTGGAGATAATCTATATCACCTCCATCCATGAAAGATAACAGTAGCAAGGCCAACTACTCCATCAACTCACTCAACAGCTGCGAAATCTATCTCTTGCTAAGAGAATCTTCCACAACGTTCCCCTTCCCAGGAGCATAGATGATCATGAAGTCATAATCATAGAGGAACTCTATCCATATCCTCTACCTCAGATTCATATTCTTCTACTAGAAGATGTACTTGAGGCTCTTGTGGTCAGAGTAGACAATAAACTGTTTTCCCATCAGGTAGTATCACCACATCTTCAACGTGAAGACTGCCACTACCAACTCAAGATCATGGTTTGAATAATTATGATCAAGCGACCTTAGATAGCATGAACCATAAGCAATCACCACTTGTCTTTGCATCTGGACACAACCAAGACCGGTCCCTGATGAGTCATAGAAGACTACGTACTCAAGACCCTCTTTTGGAAATATCAAGATCGATGAGCTTGTAAAACTCTGCCTCAACTACTGGAAAGCCTACTAGCACTTATCCTTCCTTAAAAAATGCTTCCCTTCTGGGTCAAGGCTATCAAAGGTGCTGATATCTGGGATAAATCAGGGATAAATATCTTGTAGTGTCTTTTAGTATCTTGCCTGCCCAAGGATGCTCCACACCTCTATCACACTTAGGGGTGGCTCCCATTCTAACACCACCTCAAACTTGGTCAGGTCTATTGCTACTCCATCCACTGAGATGAAATGTCCCATAAAGTGGACCTCTTGTATCTATAACTAGCACTTAGAGAGCTTCCCATACAGATGGTGCTCTCAGAGTATGTGTAGAACCATCCGAAGGTGTCTCACGTGCTCCTCCTCTAACGCAGATTACACAAGGATGCCATTGACGAAGACCACTATAAAATAGTCTAAGTATGGCTGGAAGATATGGTTCATAAGTCCCATGAACACTACAGGGGCATTCATCATGCCAAAAGGCATCACCAAGTACTCGTAGTGGCCGTAGCGGCATATAAAAGTCCTCTTTTTCATGTCCTCGTCCCGTACTCGAAGATGGTGATAACCTGAACTGAGGTCAACCTTCAAGAACCAATTTCCCCATCTATGCTAATAAAAGAGGTCATCGATCCTCAACGATGGATACTTGTTCTTAACCATCACCTAGTTCAGGTGCTGGTAATCCATGCACAACCTCAAACTCCCATCTGCCTTCTTGGAAAACAAAAATGGGGTTTCCCGGGGTGAAACAATGGGACTTACGAATCCCTTACTTTGTAAATCCTCCAACTGCACCCTCAGATCGCCAAGATCTATAGGAGCCATCTAATACACTGGTAAGGATAGCGGTGCCATCCTGAGGTGCAAGTCGATGTAGAATTCAATCTCCTGATGGGGAGGTAATCCCAAAACATCTTCTGGAAATACATCCTCATACTCCGCTACTACTGCTAGGAAGTGGAAGCTCACAACATCTTCTACTCCAAGGGTAAGGATAGCCAACTCAGGAGTGATCGAATGCACCATTATATGAATGAGACTATTCTGTGCTACCTGGGTCTCCTTTTTATTGACAAAGGAAAACCTCGTCCCATCGCTGGGGACACATCGTACTCTTCGCCTAAAGTAGTAAATCTGAGAATGGACTAAAGATAGCCAATCCATACTAAGAATGAATTTGTAAGGCCTTGATGCTACCACCAAGAGGTTCCAACCAAAACTCTCACCTCCAAGGGAAAGGTCACACTATTTGTAAAGATGCGTGATCATCAAGTATACTCTCGTAGGTGTCTCCAAGTGTAAGGACCGAGTCAACGACTCTAGCAGAATATCAAGGTTTCTCACAAGACATGTGACGAGGAAAGAATGGCTGAAAACTATGTCTATAAGTACAGAAGATAATTTATAAATGACACAGATCGTACCTCGAATCATTCCTAGAGTCCCTGATTCGTACGCCTCAACCGCATGTAGCTATCCCCACCTCTGTCCCCCAGCTCCATAAGCCTGGTGCAGACCTCCTATGGGTGGTGGTGGAAGTAGATCAAAGTGTCTATCACAGCTTGTAGACATCCCTTCTCCTCTTCCATGTTTTCCACCTGGAGGGTCTATATGCTCCAATCTATGACTCTGCCTCTCCGGTCCATCCACCACCTCCCTGTTAGCAGCACGACGGGTTGGAGAATCTCTAGTAAGATGTCCTCTACCATCACATGAGTAACATATCCTCTCCCTAGGCTGACTGAATCCATCCTGAGAGATATGGACTGTCGATCCCCTGTCTTGGGTCCTCTTGTGAGGTCTCCCATATCCTAAACGTTGTGCCTGACATCAAATACTCACTGCTGAAGTATCCACACCTATCTACCTACTGCTGACTGCCACTGACTATCTCTACTCTTCCAAGAAGCTCTCAATTACCAAGGTCCATTCGAGCACTTCAACATAAGTCAAAATGCATAGAGTTGCAACACTAGATTGGATGTCCCATCATAGACCTCACTCGAAGGTTTGAGCTCTAAAGTGCCAATCCCTGACCATATCCATCGAGTACCTAGCAAGGTTGGTGAACCTTGGTGAATAGTGAGACACTGTCAAACTGCCTTACTGGAGCTAAAGAAGCTCCTAGATACGCACTAATCTCAGCTTAACCATAGAAAAATCCTCCTAAAAGAGTTGGTCGAACTTTGTCCACAAAAGAATATCCTCATTAGGAGTCTGCATGGTCAAACTCCACCATCATCCTGTCGAACCCTAAAGAAAGCCGCTCCTAGGATCACTATCTGGTCTGCTGGTTCCCTCACTAGATGTAAAACTCTATTCACTGCCTCAAGCTAGTTCTTAGACGCCCGAGGGTCAGGATTTCCTCAGAACTTGAGGGTTCCCTATCTTTGAAACTCTGGGAGCGCACTCGACCTGCACCCCTCATCTATTGGCATTTTGGGTACCACGAGTTACTCCGTTGGTGGTGGTATAGTAGGTGCACCACCTGGAGGTAACTCTTAGTTAACTGAACCCTGAATCGAAGCCTCATCAGTGAGGGGGTCATCCTCATGATCGACCTGCTAAATCCTTGCGTGTATTCATTGTAGAGGCATTCTATAAGGAAACAAGATGTACCATGGTCAACCAGTATATCTAGATAGCTTACACAAAAGACATGGATAACACCACCCATTCCTATTTGATGCATGTACCATTATTTTATTTCCCCACAACTAGTGTTTTCATGTACCGAGTCGAAAATAAGGTTATCAGAGTCCTGGAGTATGGATATGTCGGCCTCCCGCACCAACACTGGAGTCCCTGGATGGAAAGATGAGCTCAAAAAACTTTACACTATTTCCCTTAACCAATATCATATACACTTATTCGTAAGGTAGAAATGACCACCTCTGATACTACTCTGTCATGACCAGTCTCAGTGGGTCCTATGCCGCGACTCCCCAGGCCCACATTCAATAGACGAGGGGTTGGTGACTAGAACCAAGTAGGAATATCACTTACATGGGAGGCATTTGCTAAGTACCTATACACACAAAAACATCTCCAAGCCCATAAATGCTGAAAAGTAAAAACCACTAAGGAGAAAAAACCATGCACACATCCAAACCCAACCAACAGAGTACAGCAGAAGTAAGTGTGGAAAGTAAACTGGTCCAGAATACAATTCGACCAAAATAAAGAGTATGCAAAATACAAAGTCCAACCTGTAAGGAAAAGGAGGTAGTGGGACTACTGCTTGTAGCCATAGGACCACCTCATCCTACTAGGAACTTATAAAGCTCGGTCCGGTCCTAGTCCACCCTAGACTCCATCAAAAGGCCGATTGTCTGCACAAGACACAACACGTGAAGGTGAAGCCCATGCAAGTGTGAGTATAAAAATACTTAGCAGGGGACCCTGAAAACCACAAAGCAATACACAAAGTAAGGGTACAATCATCTCTACACAATATATTTCTACTGAACTTATAACAATAGAAACACATCCAAATATACTCAAAACCCAGACCCGTAGTCTAGAGACAAGTTCCAATGACTGCATACCCACACTAGGGATTTAGTTTGAAGATTTCACAAAACACTCCTCTAGGATAACTCACTCCTTGAGTTTGATAGCTTTGATGACATCCGTCTGAGAAGTACTATTCATCAAGAAAATCCATGAGAGAGATAGATGCACTGATAGATTTAAAGAGAGCATAGATACACTCATTCAGAGAGAACACACTCATGGATGGGAAAATATCGTGATACATAGATGAGGATCACTACCAGGGCCTTGGAGGATACCAAAACTCATCCGAATTCACCTACTATGTAGAGGATTAGCATCCTGTAGGATTGGTCACATTGATACATGAATCTATCTAGGGTCACGATTGGATAGAGGATCTCACTCCAGGCCTCTCAGATGGATACCTGACTCTATCTCGGAAACACCTACTGAAGGGATCATAATATTGTGGATGGAAATGATACCTAACATTAAGGGGAATGAGAAAAGGGGAACTAACCCAAATGAAACTTGTCCAAGGAATAGTGGAAAATAAGCTCAAGCAATGTAGAAGAGAGTACATGACGTGTAGACTTGGTCATAAGCTGTGTCCCTTGACTCTGGGTACTTCCTATGTACAATGGCCCGAGTCTGGAGAACATACCATGTTAAAACATATATACAAGGCATGTAGGAGGGATCACATGCCGTTTCAATGTATTTAGGTCTGTTCCATGTACGTTGTCCATGTGCCCATACATGAACTCAACCCATGTATGCCAACCCGTGTAACAGGTACACGGGGCGACCCGTGTAACTAGCCTCGTCTGTCCATGTGGTAGAGTACATGGTGTATAATCCACCCCATGTCCGTGTATCATACGAGATACACACTAAGTCCCATGTAAGGGTCCACACACTGTGTGACAATGGACACACGCTGTGTAAACACTTCCTCTCGTCCAGAACTCCAATCACTGCTGGGTGGGGCCCACATGCCGTGTACACCCAAAAGAACACCATGTCCTTCACTGTGTGCATCTCTCAAACCCTAGACACTTCCATTCCAGTCGCACATGACGTGTTTATCATAGAGCACGCTGTGTTCTTCAAAAATTTCTAGAAACGTGAACCTCCACCGTTACGCCTCTATCAATCTCCTGATGATCGTTTTGACAATATTTTTGCCATGAAACTCAGGATCCAAGGTCTCTCCACTATGCAATCAATATTTCGGGAGGTTTTGGGCATTCGATCGGACACAAAACCTCATTTCGATCCACCCACGTAAAGAATGGTTGAAGAATGATCTATCCTAATCTGAACAGATTTGTCATCTGCCATCACTGTCACACCTCTGCTAGGTCGTTGCGATGTTCCATCCCGGATTTGGGACCGTTTCATTGCAAAACATGTTCACAATGATTTGTTGTTCATTGCCCCATGAAGAACATAAGGAACGCTGGAAAAAAGGGGGAAGAAATCCAATAAACCAAACTGAAGAAAGAACCTATAATATCGTTCATCACGACGACAATATTCTCCTGTTAATAGGTTTAATAGGAGAATCAATATGACAATTTAACAATTATCATAAAATCAATTCCCAAATCAAAATCCCAAAGGAACGGAAATTAACACCCTCATGCAAAAACGCATAATTCACGGATCAAAATGTTTGTGGGTTAATCCATATTCATTATTTAATCTAAGAATGGGGAAGAACTAAATCAAAATAAAAAATCCCTAACTCTATCTTCTATGAATAGGGAGATCAGTCATCGATCTGGATTCGATATCATTGTGCAACAATCCACATGTTGTCGTTCATCAGCATTTGTCAAGAATTATCCAAGGGTAGATCATCTCTAAAGCTCTAGAGGATTCTTGGGAATTTTCCAGGGTTACGAGCCAAACCCTGAAATCTTTCTCATCTAAAAAATAAATAAGCATCACTGCATTATGGAAACATTTAAAATAAAATAAATTATTATTATTTTTTATTTCCTTTAAAATTTCCAAAAAACTAACTCCTGATACTAACCCGTACCGGTCGATGTTAGGTCACACATAATGTAAAGTCATTATTCTGAAAGCAATGATGCCCTCATATTTCTGATTCGGGAACCCATTTAAAAGTTATTTCACTCTTTTCGGTAAAACCGCTTGTGCTTTCTATTTAGAGTTTAAATTATTTCAAACATTTATTTTTGGCGCACCAGGCCTTGGAATCGCATACCGTCACAAATATTGGTCTCGTAATAATTCCATATAATATTTAAAAAATAATAAATAGAAAATCCAAGACATTACAACTTTTTAGCCACAAACTTCATACAAACTTTTTTAAAAAATCGTTACCAATTGAAACTTAGTAAAAACTCTCTGTCTAAAAAACTCATTAACTATAGTTGAATATATTGTTACAAATTCTAGTGACACCTATTAAATGAATATTATCTTTCTAGTTACAAATTTCACACTCTGTAGATTTATACTTATTTTCTTTTTTTTCATAGATAATCATTTTTGTACTTCTTCCCTTTAACTTCACACATTTTTTAGAAAATTCAACCGTGAGAATGTCACTCAAGAATCCATCCAAAAATGTGTTTATACATTTATACCCATTGACTAAATATACCACTATATCTCTGTCTTCTTTTATCTATCTTATTTTCTAAGTCCTGTGATCCTTTTTTGGTAATGTGCATCCAGTAATAAAGTTGCACTACTCTCTCTTTTAAAAACTTATTCATTTCATCAACATCTGTCAAAAAATCTATGTCTAGTTAAATTATTCAAACTTATTACACATATTTATCCACTCCCATCTATCTAGTGGTTTGTGTTTGATATACTGTGTTCTTAAACCAGTGTCCATATTTTTTTGTCCAAAATTATACATTTGGTAATATTCATCTGTTGGTATGTGTGTGGAAACAATGTTGATCTCCCACTTTGAAAAATTTCTTGTATCATGAGATTTTTATTATGTTAGGAACTTTTAAGAGTAAATTAAAAACATATAACTTTTCCAAAAAGTTTCTTAAAAAATATAAACAAACTTCCTTACATTCCTCTAGAATCTTTAAAACAATATTTTCTTAACAAACATCCAGTAAATTATTTCTCACATGTTTATCAAAAAATTATTAACAAAATTAAGTTGTCAGCAAATAAAAAATCTTTTTTTAAAACAACATAAAGGTTATTCAATAACCCCCATTTTATTTATTAGAAACACTCACAACAACTTTTTAAAACTTAATATTTTTTATATCTCATTTTTTAACAACACTCTTTTTCTAAACATTTACCAAAACATAACTTTTCTCATAGAGATTCCCCTAAAACCATACTACTAGATAAAATAATGTTTTTGATATTTTTTTATCCCTTAGTGAAAAACAAATTTGTGTCCATGTTATGATAAAATACTCTAAATTTTTTCTTCCAAAAGTTTTCTCTATAAAATTTTATTCTCTCTCATTTAATAATAACCAAAACTTTAGATTCATAATAGAAATATTTGTACATACTATACACCTTATAAAGGGTTATCTACCAATTTATAAGAAGTTTCACTTACTCTCCCCCTTTGACAAGATTATCCTAAGCATGATATTATTAATTCTTTAGAATATTTAGAATTTTATTGGTGGAGGATGAAAAAAGTTATAGCCTCAATTCCAAAAAACATCTCTTTTGATATAGATTTGGTGAAACATAATTTTTTAATATTTTTTTAGAAATTTACTCAAGAATATCATCCCAAATAACAAATTTATCTTTTATGAAGTGATAATTTATATCAATGTTCTTTGATCTTGAATTTTTTATAGGGTTTTTGGAAAGATCCATGAATTTTTTTTTTCATAGAGAGTCTTAAATGGTGTAGAAAAATTCACTCTCAAATACTCTTGCTCAATTTACATCCAAATCATTTGTGTACAAGCATAGGTGGTGAAACATATTCTACTTATTCTATACTCAAAGTAACCAAATTTTGTTTTATACCATGGTAACTAACATAATATTATCCGAAGAAAAAATTTCCTCATAATTTTGATTTTATGTCAATGCAATCTCTTGCCCAATCTATATTAGTGTATCCAGGAAAGTTTATATAACATCTTATTTTATAAAACATTCAATAAGAAAATGTTCCTTTAACATATTTAAGAAGTATTTTTTTCATATAATTTGCATGATTACTTAGGATCACTTTGATATCATGAAAATAAGTTAACAATATATAAAATTTAATAACTTTAAGCTATAATATAAATAAATCTTATTATCAACTTTCAAAAGAATTTTTGATTCACAATTTTGTTAGCTTTATCTTTACCCATCTTTATGCCAAAAAAAAATAAGAGTTGATGCTTCATTTGAATTCATCATGCCAAAATTTTGTAGTAACTCCTTGGAATAAATTTCTTGTGGTAAAAAAATATCTTTCCTTATATTGAACTTATAAGACCACGAAGAAAGTTAATTTGATGAGAATTTACATTTCAATGTTTCTCTTAATTTATTCAGAAAATACTTTAAATTTTTTTCTCTATCACCTTTAAAATTTATATCATTGACATAAACAATGAAAATAATAATACTTTTGATCACTACCTTAACATATAAGATATTATCAAATTTTCCTTTTGAAAAGTTCAAATTCTTTAGGAAATTATTAGGTTTGAGTACCAGAAACATAAATCTTGTTTGAACTTGTATAAATCTTTCTTCAACTTACACTCCTTGCTTTTATCTTTGTCAAGTAAGAACCCACTAGGTTTCGCAATGTAAAATTATTCTTAAATTTATCCATTTAGGAAATAAGAATTTACATCCATATGAGAAACTTTGTTAAAATGACGTATAAGAACTTCTAGCTAAATTCTTATAGTTTCTAATATCGTGACATGGGATTTTTTTTTCAAAATATAAAACTTCCACTTATGAGTATTCTTTGTAAAGAAGTTGATATTTATTTCTTTAATTTTATCCATATTAATTAATCTTGTTTCTGAACACCTACTCTGGCCCTATAATATTATTTACTGCTGCTTTTGGAACAAGTTTCTAGGTTTCATTCTTCTCAATTTTATCTGACTCTTTATTCATAGCATCAAACACTCTTTTTGTTCAAGTACATCTAAAACTAATTGTAGTTCAACTTTTATGATAAGTGATGTATAATTTCACATTATTAGTATCCTTACAATATAAACTAGTGGTTTATGATTTTCAATGATGTTGTGAAATTTTACCTATTTTTATAGGGTTTGAAATTTCAATGATTTTCTACATGTATCACTTTAATTATCACACAATTCATCTAAATCTTAATGAACATGTTCTGGCTCACATTCATCTTCATTTTTTTATTTTCATTAGGAGTTTTCACTTTTTATTTGATGAAATTTTCAATAAATTTTTTCTAAGTATGCTTTATTTTCAATAACTATAGAATCATAAGAATTCAACATATTCTGAAAATATTTATTCCAACATTTTTAACATATTCCATTGGTTGAATATCCCATTAAAATTCCTTATATTTTTAATCAAACTTTCCAAGATCCAATTTTTTTATCTTTATAAATCAAGAAATCTAAAAAAACTTGAAATATTTAACCAATGTCTTTTTCATATACCATATATAAAAAGGAGTCATGCTAGATTTTGTCTTGAACAAACATCTATTTTATAGATGAATTGTAGTACTAACGACTTCTCTCAAGAAATTCTTATAAATTTTATATTCTGCCAAATTGTTTCTTCCCATTTACACTGAACTTTTATTTTTTTCTTTTCTTACAATATATTTTATTAATTAGTTTATGTATCACTATATTGATGTTTTATTACATGTTTTATCAGATAGGATTTAAAAGAATTGCTTGTGCACTCATTTCAGTTATGAGTGCCTAGATTTAGTATATAAAGACCCATATCTCTTTCAACTCCACTTATGAAAAATATAATCATTTATAAAGCCTATGATTTATGATTTATAAACATTATGTTGGTCATCCAAGTGAAATCATAAATAATGGTGAGAAAGTAAAAATACCCTTTTGTTGATTGATATCTCATTGGCCTACGAAGATCAGAGTGAATGAGCTTAAGTGGTCGAGTGGAATGGATTTCATCTTTTTAATGCCATCCACTAACCAAATTCCCTTTTTAACATGTTATACAAACATAATATTTTTTTAGTGGTTGTAAGATTCTTATAAATTTTTTTTTCATACATTTCTATTGAAGATTCCCAATTATTTAATGCCAGAACTGATTTTCATATTCAACACTTAAGTAAAAAGAGTGACAAAGTTCTAAAATCTGAAAGAGATTTTCACTATTTCTTTCTCCCATGTCATTTTTTATGTTCCACAATTATGATGATACAAGAATATTTTATAAAGATAACTTGATTACCATCATAAAAAATATGTTTAACACTCTGTAAGTTATGTTTGATCCTATCAACATATATAACTTCCTTATATTTCAGTTTCTATGCATCAATATCTATTATTCCTATTCTACTAATTTTTAAGGAACTATAATTTCTAATATTTACTGGCATCCCTTTATTGTTTTCAATATTTTTCAATATTTTCATGTCACCTATCATGTGTGAGGAGTAAAAACTAAAAAATTCAATGTTTTTTCATTTTTATAACTTTCATAGCTTCCACAATAATAAAAACTCTTTCTTCAAATTTATTCTTACCAAACTAATTTTATTTTCTAGCATATAAAACATGTCTAGGAATATTTTTGAAAAATTATTTAGAAAATTAACCCAGTTGGTTGCATCTTCCACACACCTTTTTTAGGCAACCAAACTGATTTTTCCTCAGAAAATTTCTAGAATCTTGTGATTTTTTCTTTCTTTCTTCCAATATATTAGGAATTTTTATCTAATTTTATACACTATTTATCCCCCTAAGTTCATTCCTATTTATAGGGAGATCCATGTTGTGCTAACAGTTATAATATTTAATCCCCTAAATTCCACAACACTATCAAAACCCATTAAATCTAGTTCTTCTATAGAAGTAAGATCTTTAATTGTAGAAATTTTTCTGAGGTTTATAACATATTTGTATTTTTATTTCATCATGATGTGTGAAATATTTAATACAGAGTTTATTTTTAATGTTCATTGATATGATATATTTTCCACATCTTTGATCAACCCATGTATTCCCAAAAAAATTATAACACTTGCATGGTTAGTAAAATCAGATGAAATTTTACATTTAGTGGGTAAATATTTTACCTGATTATTGGAATGAATTTTCTCAGAAGCTTTAGATTATTCATCCTTTATCTTTGAAGTCTTGTTGAAATTTTTACTTACATTATTTTAGGTACTTTTAAACCTATGAAATTTTTATTTAGTTTTACAAACCTCATATTTTTTAGGAGAAATTTTCTTACAAAGATATTCCACAATCTTTCCTTGTTCAGCAGCTTTTAGTTTGAGGTTTATGTTCTCCTAGATATAATAATCTTCCTATTTAAGGAAATATTTCCTTACATAATTATTCTTTTCAATATCCCTCTTTAACATTCTAATATCTTTTCTTTAGTTATGTGTTATTCTCAAGACATACCACAACTTCTAACCTCATGTGATATTCTATGTAAGTTTCTTTACCTTCTTTTTCTTCACCATTTGAGGAATATTACTTCCTATCAAAATTTTCAAAGAAAGTTCTAAAATTATTTATATCTTCATATTCGGAATAATTATTATTATTAGATTCATACTCATATTTATTACTCAAAAAACTTCTTCTATTTCTAGAGAACTTTTTCTTACCACTTATATTCTTTAGAAGTTATGTCCAACTTGTTACATAGAATCTTTTCTTCAGAATAATCTTCATATACAACAACTTTATTCTTAGGAAGACTCATAGAAAAATGAAAAATTCCTTGACACTCAATCCTTTTATATTGTATTTTGTATCTATAATTTCATTTACCTATTTAGTAATTTTAATAGATAAGAGACATGATCTTTTCATTCATTTAATCGTCTTCCTTATCATTTTAATCACCATGGTAAACAATTTCAACATATTATATTTTTATCTTTCTCATAGCTTCAAAATTAATTTCATATAGGATATTCTTTTTGATTTTTTTATATTTCCTCATATCATAAGCAATAATAAAGTTATTTAATTCATAAAGAGATAAATCATATTTATATTTTAAGGTGGCAATTTATAAATTGAAAATATCTATAAATTTATTCATGATTTTGTTAACAATGATGAAATATTTCAAGAAATATTTGAAACCTTCTCTATCTCAAACAAACTATAATAACTCAGTGAGGTACTCATTAATGGTCCCTTCATCCTCCATTATAATATTTTCAAATTTGGTTCTATATATTTTTAGATTTTATTCATTCACTTTGGTTTTCCCATTGAATAAACTTTAAAGTTTATCCAATGTTTCTTTAGCTATTTTGAGTCCCATTGCCTTTATGAAAATGTTATATAAAAAATACATAACTATAAAATTTCAAGATTTCCCATCAACCTCAATATATTTTTCTACAAATATAATGGGAGAATTATTATAAATTGGTATAAATATATCCAATTATAAATTAATTTCCTACAATAAAAGAGAAAAATTATAGGGTATCATTTTATTTTTACAACCATGATAATTTTTTCCATCAAAGGTGAGAGTACATTTTTTATTAACTGAATTGAGATTTCCCATGATAAGGATCAAGTAGGGGAACCTTGGATATGATACCAATTGATGTTCCCAAGGACCATTAAAACCACTAAGAGAGGGGGGGGGGGGTAAATCAGTGGTGATATTTTAAAATTTATAATTATATGAAATTAACCCCCACAACTTGTTAGAGTTTTATCCTTAACATTTTTTTAGAAAAACACACAAGCATGAAATAATGTGAAATAAATTCATGGCATACAAGATTTACAATGTTTAGACTCAATGTGAGAACCTAAATCCTTATTATGGTGACTCCCATTGGTCTATGGAAATTAACTATTATGTAGAAGTATATACAACTTAATCCAAATCCTGTTAAGCTATTTATATATCCTGATAGTTATGATTATAGTGACTCCAGCCAGTTTACAAGGTTTTTCTTATAAAATCGAGAAAAAAAAGATGTGAAACTTTGTAAAACCAGATACCACAAATCTCTTTTGAAAAAAAATCCATCCGTTTTTCTTTATCTAGTAAGTGTTTATGTAGTGAAACTAACCTCTTCTAGAATAATCTATCTGTTCCAACTTACTGAAATTGTGATACTTTTCTAACCTACATTCTATCATTTTAGCAAAACCACTATAACTCAAAATCTACTTGGAAACTCTATCCATTACTCTCTATCCATTTTTTATGAATAACTTCTCTGTTTGATTTTTCTTCTTCAAATATCTATCCGGTATCTCATATTTTCATCAACTATGAATGTAAAATCAGTTTGAAACTCACTCTGACACAAAATCTTTAGTGTTTCAGAATTTTTTCCTTATGAATAGTGTTAAGTACAATCACAAATTTCAATTATTTTTATAGGTGAGCCTAATGTAGAAATGGCAGGAACTCATTTTTATTTTCGCACTCAACTGAAACTTTCTTAGGGATTCTTGAGTATTTTAGAGTATTCTTGATCATTCTTGAACTTTCATGAATTCTCTAGTGATTCCAGCATACTTCAAACTTTTTTAACCTCAGATGTTAAGAAATAATTATATTTTTTCTTCTCATCTAAATAAAGAACCAATTAAAAAATAAAAAAAAACCATTATTTTAAGATTAAAAATTTATATAAATATCTTTTTAATATCAATATAATTGTAGTTTGTTGGATGAATTCTTTAGAAACTCCTCCATCTGGTTCTTTTTATTTGATCTGCTTTGTCTGACTGACTGTGTCTAGTCATACCTCCTTAAATAAAAATTTTTCATTAAAAAAAATTATCTTAAGCATCTATATGATTAATGTTCATATGATGGATATTCATCAGATGGATCTTTATCTGATGGAATCGATCTATTGTCCTTCCTTTAGGAGAGTACTTTAGAACATTTTAGCCATAAAATTCAAACAATCTTTAACAAAAACTGATTAAAAATTGAAACTTCATACAAACTATATATTTGGAAAACTCATTGAATGTGGTTGACTATATTGTTATGAAACCTAGAGAATCTTATTATATTCATATTTTCTATCCAGTTAGAACTTCCAAGCTCTACTTATCTGTACGTTTTTCTTTTATGTTTTCACTGATAATAATTTTTGAACTTCTTCCCTTCGACTTCACACATTTTGTACAAACTTTAGCAATGATAATTTCATAAAATAATCAATCCATAAATGTTGTTGTAAATTTATACACATAGAATTCATAAACCATTGAATCTCTATCAATTTTCATTAGTTTTAATTTCTCTATCTAGTGATCTTTGTCAGGTAATGCGCATCTAGTAACAAAGTTGTAATAATATCCATTTCAACAACTTCTTAATCTAATCACCATATATCTAAAAATATATTTACAATGACATTGTTCCAAATTCTTACATATCTTTTTCCACTACCATCCATATAGTGGTTCACTTCTAGTAGACTCTATTTGGAAATTTTCATCTGGATTTCTATATTCAGAATTCTATTTCAGGTAACGTTTTTTTGGGATTGTGATTGTAATTATAGTTGATCTACCCCTTTTTACAAATTCTTATATCATGATATTTTCATTATTTTAGGAAATTTTAGGATCAAATTATCATCATCTTAATTTGTTATAAAATTTCTTAACAAAGTTAAATAATCTTATTAACATTCCCCATACCTTCATAATAATATTTTCTTTGCAAAATTCCAACAACTTTTTCTCACATATTTATCAAACATATTTTAAAAAAAAGTAAATTTTCAACAGATAAAATTATTTCTTATGAAAACATCACAAATGATCTTTATGTGTTGAATTTATTAGTAGGGTAATCTTTATATTAACTATGAGTATTGATTACCTCCCTTCTTCTAGGAACTATTTATAAAAAATTTCAGACACTAAGTTTTCTTATAATCATCTTGAATACTGACCCATAAAATAAAATTATATATGATGTTAAAAGATCTCAAATACTCTAATGGATTATCATAATTCTCATGTTAGAAATTTTCATTATATATATAGTTCCCATGGTTCCTAATAAAATTGTTCTAGTACTAATCATAATGAACCCAACTATAGTAACCTAAAGTCAGTGTTTACTTTATTGCATTTATACAAGATAAAGTGGATCACAACATGCATAATTTATCAATTTATCCATCTTGGAAAAATCGATACATGCATAATTCCTATATTACATTGGAAATATAAAAACATAGAGTAAGAAAAATTATTATAACCTTAAAATCATTCAAATAGTCCATTTTCATATATTAGGGAAAGGGAAAAAATAAAGGGAGGGATCATATCCTCAATGAGGGTTTTATATAGTGGAAGCTATCATTAGTAAATAAGTATAATTAATATTGTATAGTGGATAATAAAAACACATGTCATTCAATCAATAACTTTATTTTGAAGTATATTCAAGGTTAATATCATCATAGCAATCACATGGATAAGGGAAACTAAATTTGTCGTAAAATAAATGCATAAATCCATACATTCATGATATTACCATCAAGGAATTGATCAAGATATCATGAGTCTCATCATAAAGGATTTGACCAAGACATTCTTAATAAATGGGTAGGTGAAAAACCAAATACCCATATAATATGACACAACCTCTATTTTTTATCATAATACATATCAATGCATCAGGGGAATATATATAACTGGGCCCCACCTTTCACTTGCATGTCCAATGCATTCCTCATATATTGAATGATAAATATAATTCATTCTCAAAATTGTTTATAAATCAATATTAATATGTATTTAATCCAGAATACACAATGTTTCCCTAATTAATGAAATTGATTAATTAATAATATTTATTCAACTAACACCATATATTAAAATTATATATAGTTAAGATAATATCAAATATTGGAAATCATACAATATAAATCCATTATGCAAAAAATATTTACATGGAGGATAAATTAATATCCAATTAAATTATTTGGAGTGATAAGGAATTTGATCATGAGAATGTTTATGAAAAAAAATCATAATCAGTAAAGGGTAATAGAAGAATTTAAATTCACATCAAATGATGGTTTTGCAATAAAAAAAGATTTTATAAAATAAAAAATAAAATAAAATCAAAATATAAAAATAAATTCTTTGTAACTTTTTGTAATAAGGAAGTTATAATTCACTTTTAAAATTCTTTTCATTACTTTATGAAAGTATCATTTTTTTATTTTGATAAAATTTTAAATAAAAATTCCCAGAATATTGAGAAAAAAAAATTATTTTTAAAAATATGAAAATGTGTAAAGTGAAATTCCAAATAAATAATGGTTATGAAGGTAAGAAATTTTGTTCATGTGATGAATTTTTAAACAAAAATTCCTTTCATAGTATTGGTAAAAAACCAAAAGTCCCTCATTTGGAAAATGATAAGAATATTACTTTTAATTTTTTTTAATAAATTAAAATATGTTTGAAAACAAATTCAATCAATCATTTTATTATAAAAAGTAATATTCTTGAATCATTTAAAAGAACCTCAATATTGAATAAAAATAGTTGTAAGGAAAACGTTAAAAATATTTTTAAAACAAATCCCCTTACATGTAACTTGTTGATTCTCGATCCATCAAGTAAATAAATGTAATTTAAACATGTAAAACACAAACCTAATAAAAGTAAAATATAATATATTGGGTTTAATATATTAGGGTAATATAATTTTTTGAAAGGAAATCTGAATAGAAAAAATCTCAAAATAAAATGAGATTGTAACAGAAATCCCTTAACTTGGGTTTTTCCTAGTCATATATGTTTGATCCAATTGTATAATGAATTAAAATTTATAAAATAAATTTTAGCCACATTTTTATTCTATATTTAATTTTAAGGTCCTTTTATAATCATTTTAAATTTATTTTTTAAATAATTCTTTCTTATGTTGACCACTTAAATTTTTTTGAACCAATTTCTCTAAAATTAATTCCATATATTCTCCATGTTTAATGGATTTATGAAAATGTTTAGTCATCACCATAATGTTAATAATTTTATTAATATATATTTTTAAAAATTATATTTAAATTTATAATTATCCATTCATAGTGGTAATAAAAAAATTAATCACATCACTTCGTGGAGGTGGTGGTCCACACGTATGCACAAGCAACATTATCATTTTCCAAAGGATGAATGGGTAAGAAGGTAGATGATATTTTATATATATAGAATCATAATTATTTAATAAATAACATTTTTATTCATTAATTCCATATTTATATCAATCCAAGTAAAGTGGCGATGAAAAACTAATTACGCCATTATGTGGAGACGGTAGATCGTACGTATCATCGAGCAATGTTTTCATTTTCCATAGGATGGAAAAGAGATATAAAATGTATATAAAATTAACATAAAAACATATAATTATGGTTAATATAATTATTTAATTATTTTGAGATGGTTATTGAAGATTTTTTGGAGGGTTATGAACAAAATAGCTTGAAAAGGCATTGTAAGAACATATACCACTTCTTTTGGTAACCTCCTTTGTCTTACATCTTAATCCTTATTGTAGTGGTAAGACTAGAAACTATAGGATGATAAAAATAAATTTATAAATTTTTTTGTGTTGGTTTTTATTAAGCTAAGTGGCTCATGTAGTGTGGAGAAGAGAGGTGGGGTTTTCCCTTATATAAGTGAGGCATGTTGCAAAATTGTAAACACTTGAAACTTTATAATATAATATATTCCTTACTCAGTTCATGTGGCTAATTTTTTCATATATTTTTATATTATAATTTTATGATCAAAATAAAACCAAACAATGAGATTTAATCAATTTTTTTAGGTTATCTTAAATCCTTATCCCTTTATTTTAACCCTTTTAACTCATTTTACACTTAATCGAAGTTATGAATATTCACCATGGTTACTATTAATTATGAACAAAAATTAAGTTGAACATGTTACCTAATATTAATTTTTTATTCAAAATATGGAATTAATTATACAATATTCAATTTCTATAAGTGATAAAAATTAATCTTAATATTTGTTTATAAATCACAGTGGAAATTGTTTTTAGGAAAATGTTTGTTTTAAGCATAAAAAATATTTTACAACAAAATGAAGTAAAATATTGATTATAATGGAATTTAATGGTTTTTGTTAAATATAATGAGTCTAATTTTTATTTAAACTAAACCAAAACCAAAATTAATTTTTAAAATTCTTGATTAAGAGGGAAGAATTAAAAATAATTTTTTTGAACAAAAACATCCCATATAATTTTAAAATGTTAAGAATAGATTTATAAGTTCCAAATTATATTTTTATAAGAATTATATTATTTATTTAATATAAATTTTTTTATTAAAAAAAGTTTCACAAACTTTAAAGTTATTCTTGTACCATCATAATGTCATAAAAGTGACACTTTTTATAAAATTGGTATTTTACACTATTCACCAAAAAATAAAATATTTATAAAAAATATCAAAACTTATTCTAAGCTAATTTTTACATGATGAATTCGAAAAATTAATTTCATCTATTCTATTCAATTTATAAAATTTTTAAATTTAGGTTCTAATCATATTATTGAATAAAGCTATGTGTATTTTGCTATTGTTTCTTAAAAAGAAAATATTACAAACTATAATTGAAGATTGGTAGTTACACATATTATAACAACCCTACATTTTATGATATATTAATCTTTAAATAAATTTTAACTATTTGATTTCTTTATTTACACGAAATAATAAATTTAATAAAATCATAATATACTATTAAAATATTATTACTCAATGTGGTAGTTATTACCTAGACATATGATTATTGGATATGAATAAAACAAAATAAATTATTAAAAAGTATTTTTAATCTCATATAAAATTAATTGATTAGTTAAATTTTTTTTAGAAATGAAAGTAAAATAATTAAAAGATAAAAGATATGTTTTTTTTGAAAAATGGTTTTTATTCATGAAATAAGTTTTTATCTTAATAAACTTAATTAAACTCTATTTATGAATTATTTTTATTAAATTTATAGTTTATATATTCAAAAAAATGTTTCAATATTAATATAATGGTTTTTACTAGGCATAAAATATGAATTAATCAAGTTTTATACTTAAAATTGAATTTTTCAGAAAATAATTTCCATTACCTTTTGAACTCTTATTTTAAAAATAATCTCTTCCACTTATAGAAATTGAATCTTTTAAAATTGATTCTATATTTTTAAGAAACATATATTGTAATATGGTGAAATTAATTTTTAGTCGTTATAAATGATAATCAAGGTAAATATTTTTCACCTAAGTAAGTGTAAAATAAAAAAAAATGTGATAAAACTATAGGGTAAAGATTTAAAATCTCTATAATAATTTCATTCAAGGAATTAAATAATATTTTGTAAAAATTTATTTTGAATTTGGTAACCCAATCTTGGATTTTTGGAAGATAAATTATTTTTTTATTGAAATTAAAAACTATTTTTTGCGTATTTTAATTTAATGGAATGGTTGGAAGATTCCATTTGGTTTTGGCATTATCCAAAATTTCAAAAATATTTTTTTTTATTATTTAACCAAAAAATTCATGGAAACCAACTTATTAGTATACTTAATGGTGAAATTATTTTTATTCTTATGTCAAGTATTTTTCTAAAAATAGTTTTTCATGAATTTTCTATTCTTATATTAAAATTAATTTCTAACACCTATAGAAATTTAATATGATAAAATGGTTTCCAATTTTTTTTTGTATGTTCACTTTTATATTTGGTAATATATTTATGTTTTCATGGTAAAAAGTTAGTGTTTCACGGTTAAGGTTAAAATGGGTTTAAAATGGTTTAGCTAAGAGATAAGGCTTAAAATGTGTCCAAAACTTTTAAAAATGTGATTGGTTGAGTATATTTAGACCTTATGACATATTATATTCTAATTTTTTGTGCCTTTATTCCACTTTAAAATATTGCGATATATATATTATTTAATATTTTAATAAATTCCAAGCTTGTTCTTTTTCTCACTTATATAAGGGAACCTCCTATATTCCCTTATTCACAAAGTTTTAGCCTTATAGATCATCCAATACCAACCATAATACCATATTATATTCCTTCCCCAATTATTAGATTTTTTTTCATTCCAAAATACCATTCCTTAAAGGATTAAGGTGTAATCCAAAGGAGGTTTCTCAAAAAAGATATATAACTCTTAACCCATTACTTTCAATTTTTTTTTCAACCACATATAAATATATAGTGTATATTATAAAATAATTAATTCAGAGTATTCAATATAAGGAATTTTTATTGTGATGATGGAATAATCATTATCCACCTTCTTTCCATCCTACTGTAAAAGAAAACATCGCTCATGCACACATTTGGATTGTCAACTCCACAAAGCGATGTGTTTCATTTTTCATCACTGCTTCATATTGATGATTATAATTATGGTTTTAATGAATATATATTATATTTATGATATTATAATATTTATTTAAATGTTAATTATTACTTAATTTTGTTTTATTCCATTCATCAAAAATTGGAAACATCACTCTCGTGTATGTATGGACTACCATATCTATGAATTGATAAAATTTATTTTTCATCACCGATTTATATGAGTAGTTATAAAATTACATATAATGATTAAATATTATATTAATGGAATTATTAAAACTTTTATATGATTTAACCATGATCAATATATAAACACCGGGACTTCAGTACTGAAACAAGTATGAAAAATGAAGCCGTTATCACCCAAAATAGTTATTTTAAAAAATAATTGTTTATAAATATTTGATAAGATTTTATATGTAAATCATATATGGTAAGTTATATATATTAGTATAGTTCTATAATATATGTATAATAAATCTATATTAATCATACATGAGGTTCAAGCACATTCAAAGTAAGACAAGACTAAGGTAGGGGTTTGTGTTGTAATATCATTTATTTTGGAAATTGTCTATTCTGAATTTATATTGAGAAAAATTACAAAGATATTATCCTTCAAACCCCATATATTTTCTTCTACTCTATTTATTCATAAAATTTCCAAGTATTACTTCTATTTATCTCTCTTTGGTATTTAAAATGATCAAGAAAGTATTTTTAATGAAAAGTCAACCTTATTTTCTCTTTAATCAACAAATTTTTTTTCCATTCCCAAAAAATTAAAATTTTGTTTATAAAATTTATTAAATATAATTTAAATGTTTTAAAGTTTTTTATTTTGACTACATTTTAATTTATTTAAAAAAGTTTAAAATGGAAATTTTTTCAAGAATTTTTTTTTTCTAAAAAAGTTCTTTTGACTTTTTAAAAAGCTGTGAAAGGAATGTTTTTTTTTAACATATAAAATATGAATGAATTTTACTTCAATAATGACCACTCATTTATTTGAATAAACCTTTACAAGTTTCTTGTCTATTTTCAAATAAAATTATTTTCTCTATATTCTGGTAATTTCTAGTTAACATTTTAAATAAAAAATGACATTTTCTCATATTTTCAAAGAAAGTTTTGAATGATATTTTAAATGTATTTTTCATCTCTGTAAACATTCTTTAAGGATTGTTACACTTCACTTGGAATATGATAATATGATATTATCCAGTTTTTTTTCTATGGAAGACTTATTATGATGATATTTTAAGGATGATTATATGAAACCCCTTTATTTCCCATGGTTTAATTATGTTATGATGAAACATTTATGAAACCCATTTATTCTCCATGGGTTATGCTATGATAGAATGATAAACTATATATGAATCCCATTTCCATTCCACAGGTCAGTATATGATGATATTCTGAATATTTTATTATCTTGTTTCACATATATATATATATATGGTTATCAATATGTTATGAATTGTCCCATAATTATATATCCCCCCAATGTATTGGGTAAATATGGAAGAATTGAGAATATAATAAGAGATGATGGAGTTAATAAACTCCTAAGAGAAGACAAAATTATATAGATGGAAGTAAAACCTAAGATAATTCTTTAAATGACTGGGTAGATAGATCCATTATGGGACTTTGTATATAATGATAGTCTTGCGAGTGAAAATTTAATAAGTGATTTTCTATGCTTATGTGTATTCCAAACAATTATGTCTTATTCTTATAACACGTTCTCATGGATCATGATTGATTATTGATGATTCCACACTCTACTGCATTATGTCTATTGAATTAAAAAAACCGTTTTCCATGATTCATGATTAAATATCTACAACTAATTGGGTATGATTGTTGTAAGTTATGATCATTCTATCAAAACCCTTATTATTACCCCATGACCACTTAGGATTATTAATTTATATCTCACATGTTTACTCTTATTGAGAATTTTAGGATACCCTTTCTTATTTTTCCTTTCCAAAGGTTATGAATAAAGGATTTAAGTAGGGTATGTCTAAGAAATGTTTTTTTGAGAAGATCTTTATAGGAGATATTTAATATATTTCAAGAAATAAGATGATTATTTATCTAGTTTCCAAGGACACTAAACATTTATGATCATTGGGTGTGTCTTATTATGAAATTTATTGAATGTTCATCTAAAATGATGCAATATTAATGTATGAAATTCTCATGTCACCTCAATTGGTATTATAGAAGGATTTAGTTATTTTTTGATGTAAATATTATATAACTTTATTGAAAAACCTAGGGATAAGTCTAAGTATAAGATAACATCATAAAGGTTTGTTCTAGTATAGATTGTGTGTTATTCCTAAAAAATAAATCCTTGTATGAATACTGGAATGTGGATATGAATATGACACAAATTCAATTAGGGGTAACAAATCTGAAATGGGAAGATTCAGTATTAAGTCGATCATCACTAGTGCATAATGATTAGTCCTAATACTACACACCTAGATAGATACTCATGGGGGGATATGTTTGGGTTAATTTTCATTTAATTTATGAACCTTTATGAAGTATTTTAATAGATAATGACAATGTATAAACTTGGTTAAACCTAAGTATTTATAGAGTGGGAATAAGGTGTCTGTCGGAACCACTTTTTGTATAAGGTTGTATTTGTTGTCAATAGTTGTCAATGGAGATCAAAATGAAGGAGATCAAGAAGTACTCCAATGAAATGGAGGAATAGAAATTCAGAAAATTGTTGTACTGATCATAAGTTCAAAGAATACGTGTCAAAGGCGACACATTGTTTACAACAATGAAGAATGTGAGGTATAATCCATCTGAGGATGATTAAAGAAGAATAGGGTTTTGATGAAGACCATGCAATTACTCATGATTGCATGAGAACCATGCAAGAGACTTCTTGAAGAATTGAATTGTATGTTTTTCATGAAGTAGATAATGACAGTTGAAGAAGAAGAATGGGGTTTTGATGAAGACCATGCAATTCCTCATGATTTCATGAGAACCATGCAAGAGGCTACTTGAAGAATTGAATCATATGTTTTGCATGAAGTAGATAATGACGGTTGAAGAAGAAGACAATGTGAAAGGGATTGGAATTCTAAGATGGCCATGCACATCACATTGTCTCGGAAGATGATGATACTAAAGCTGTTCCTTAAAAGAATACATATCACAATAGTGGAGTTTGTGATGAAAGTAGAAGAGTTGCTGAAGGATTCAAATCACCGAGAAGAAGTGTTTTTGAGGTGATTGTTCTTGTTGAAAAAGAAAAAAAACGACATAAAAATTTGTTGAAAAATGAGATTCCATGGTGGAATTTCAAGTTCAAGGGCTGTGGTTAATGATACATGTTTTATTCAAGAACATCGACAAAGGAATGGATGATCTGGAGTCGGTACAAAAAATAGAAGATACAAGGTTGCACTGTTTTCCAGTGTTCGCCAAATTTTTGGGCCTGAAAATCGACAAATGGAGAAAAGTGTTTTTGGCAGAGACTCGTGCTCCGTGTAATTAATGAAGAGGAAACTTGCGCACCATATGAAATTCAAGATCAGAACATGGAAAAATGGAAAAGGGAAGAGGGTCACACAAGTGTTGGGTTGGTTGCGCAAATGACCTACGCGCCGTGAAGAGACTTGCACACCAGTACCTAGAAGGATCGGAAACTTGCACGCCTATCATTTTCCAAGAACACAACTTCAAAATATGGCAAAGGAAAGAAGGTCGTGCATGTATTGGTTGGGTCTTGCAAGTGAGTTACACGACAGAGGCCATGGGTGATGAGCTGCGCACCGAGACTTGCGTGCCGAGGGGTGACTTGCGCGCTGCCACGCAGGTTGACCAGTTTGCCTCTAAATAGAAAACCACCACTCCTCATTTCCACATGAGTTCAACCCTTAGAGAAATTCATAGCTCTCGTCATGCAGGTTTAGGAGTCACGAAAGTGGTGAGTGGTCCCGCAAGTGGTTTGGAGAGACTTGTGCGCCAGCTCTTAGAAGTTGCGCGCTAGTTGATGGCTGCGCGCCCAAGGTGATTTGGGCAAGAAAGGAAGTGAGTTGCGCAGGTTTGAAGTTCAAGAAGGCAGTTTCATGAAGATGCTTTGGTGACACTTGCATGCCAGTTTGGACTTGCCCACCGAAGACTTGCGCGCCATATTGGGACTTGCGCGCCGTATTGAGACTTGCACTCCGGGCTTGAAAAGGAGCGCCAGGTGTTGTTGGAGTGTGCCCGCCTTTCTGGAGCTATACGAGAGCTGAAAGATTGCCTGATACTTTTGGTGAAAAGTGAGATTATAGAGGAAATATAAATGATAAATGTATGATCTCATGCATACATGGAGAACTGATTCTGACAATGCCAAGTAATATGAGCTTCACTTATTTAATAATCACATCAGTAGCTGAGATTTAGGCAAACGAAGACAAGAGGATCTAGTGTATTAGTCATCTCACTAAAGAAGAAGGTTTGAACTAAAAAGAGCATCAACTCTGAACCCTGATTCAAGCAAAGTCTCATGTTGAATAGGAGACAAAGACTTCAATGAAAATCTATTGAAGATACCTTTACGTCTATAAACTGAGCGGGACTTCACCAATGGTAGTGAGCCATGGGGATTCAATGGGAGTGAACCGAGGGACGCAGAGATCTATCCCTAAACCTTTTTAAAGGAAGTGAGCCTGGGACAGAGTGACTGTGCTCGAACCATTGTTATCCACAACTAGTGAAGATTAGTAGAATTTGGTACGACCAGAAACTTGTCTGCGTATGCTCCTTGGATGTAGCCCTTAGTGGTGAACCAAGTAAAATTGCTGTGTTATCTCTTTGAATGTGAATTCTTCAATACTGATCATATCCATCATACAGGTTTAAGTAGTTCCTACCAACGTGGGAACAAGATCCACAACTTTAAGAAGAAAAAGTTGACACCCTGATTCACCCCTCCCCTCTCAGGGTGTCCCGAGGTCCTACAAGTGGTATCAAAGCCAGGTTGACGTATGTTGGATATTCTCCAGTAATTCTATTCAAAAGAGGATTTGAGTTTCTTTCCTAAAGTCAACAATGAAGTCCAGTCTTGATGAATATTCAGTCATTTCTGACCAGAAGTCTACATCTAGCAAGACCATGACAAACAGGAAAAATAAAGAGAAGAAGGAGCTAAAGAAGTCCCTCACATCCAAAGAAGATGCAGTGTCTTGTTCTCTATGCCATTACAATAATGAAGAAATATCAGGCTTAGAAAGTATCAAGCAGGAGGCTCATAATTCTTCGAGAGGAAAGGATGACATCCCTAATTCAAGCTTTCAGGAAAAAAATCAAAACATATCTGCATGATATTCCTGAAGAAAGGGTTGCTATTATTTTTAGCCTATTCCAATCTATGCTGGTTGAGATCACTCGATTAGAAAGGGAAGCTGAAAATATAGAAAAGGGGTTAGAAATAAAAGTTATGGAAAGTATGAAGCTCACCAAACAGGTGAAAGTATTTGAAGAAAAAGAGGATGTCAATAAGACTCTAAAATAAAAGATCCATGCACTTGAAGATGAGCTGAAGAAGAGTAATGAAGTCGAGAGTTTTTGTTTGGAAGAAACTTCCATGAAATTTAGGGAACTTGACTCTTTGTTACAAAACAAAGTTAAGATGCATGAAGATGAGGTTGAAAGATTGAAGAAGACTTGTGAAGAGAAGATGATAATGATTGAAGATCAGAAGATCATCCTCAATATTGAGGGTCAAAAATTGGAAGCCCAGTTGACCAAGATTGAGAATACACATATTGAGACTTCACAAAAGAATGAAATGAGTGATTCTTGTACTCAATGTTCATTGGAGGAATCTAAAGCTGGAATACCTCCAACATGTGACAAGAAGATTATGACAACTCTTGATTATCCACATCAAGAATCAGTTGTTGCTGGTACTCAATGCTCACTGGAGTATTATATTGTCGAAATACCTCCAACATGTGATAAGAAGATCATGACTTCACTCATTGATCTATCACAAGCAACTGAGAAAGTGATGGTACCATCCAAACCATCTTATACTCATGTTTCTAAATATGATCCTACAACTAGTGTAGGTTGGAAGAAAAGTTCTATACAAGTATGGATAAGGAAATATGAGAAGAAGAAACCAACCACCATTTTCAGGGTGGATGGGAAGAAAAAGGAGGAAGTTGGTTCCTCAAATAGAACACAAAAAGTTAAGAAGAAGGCCCAACAACCTCATATAGAAGATACAAAGAAGAAAAGATTTTTGGGTCAATGTTGGCGCTCCAACAGATTTGGGCATTGTGCACTGGATTGTTGGTACAATCCCTTTAATTAAAAAGCACAAAGAAAGACTATATCAAAGGGAATAAATCTAGAGAATAAGAAGCAACATCAGTAGGTTCAGAAGCATCCATTTACTGCAAACATATTTTGAATGCTTGACAACATTTGCGATGTATGCAATGAGATTGGTCACAAGAATGGTGCATGCCTTCATCAAAAGATATCCAGAGCTGATAAGAACAGAAAACCATATATTCCGGCTAAGTATGAAGCAAGTACCATGGGAAGAAAACAAAAGAATATTTTGAACACACATTTCCCCAAGAAGATCTAAATTAGGGAAGATGAGAAGACCCAAGATTTTAGATCCATAAAATTGAAGGGTCATTCATCCACATGGGAAACTAAGAGAGATGAAACTCCGATGAACCGATGTGGAAGATCCAAACCAGCTACAATAGTTCCAAATGACTTGTTGGTCATCTGGACAGAAGATTTGTAAAGAATGAGGAAACTTGAAAATGAACAAGCCAGGGTTAGTGGTAAAGTAAAAGAAAAACTTTCACGTGATGAAGATAGAGTGCATGAGAGATTCCAAACCAAGAGAAACACATGTGTCAAAGATGTTCTGTGTGAGAGATGCATGAAATCTGGTCACATTGCAAAAGGATGTCTAACCTTAATACTAGAGTAATAAGCAGTCCTCAAAATGAGTAAGAATGTATAATTCAAGAGGGTTATTAAGCAGAAAAATTCTCCACACAAAGAAGAAGAGAATGTGAAGAGAACCATGCCACATTAACACATATCAGAACATATGTTTAAATGTGAAGGAATGAAGACTGGAGTAAATAGAGGAACTTGGTTGAGAAAATAACATCTACCATGCAGCTCATGTTGATGAAGCAAGGAGGAACCACCTTATTCCCTTAAATCATTTGTGTATTGTATTTGTGTTGATAATGCAGGGAATCGAAGGTGAAACATGCTCTCAGGGGGAGAACCTGAGAAGTAGTGAATGCTGTCAACACTTGACAGCTAAGCTAATGAAGTTTCTATCCTTGGAAGATTCTTCAATTTATATTCAATGATTAAGATGATGAAGAATCACTCTTGATGAAGATGATGAGGAGTGTTCCCCTTGGGGATGAGAAATTGAAGAAGATTCCAAAATCATTGTTTCAATCAGTATCAACTCCAGATGGTATTAAAATGTAGGTACTGTATAAATTTCTTGAAGATCATGTCATTGGAGAAGGTACGCCATTTCTTAATCTCTCAACCTTGGTTACTCAGAATAGATATCTTTCTACATAGGGGGAGTAACTGAATTGATCATTGACATAAGAAGAATGGAAGTGCTCTAAGGTCACTTATCCTGCCGATTGCGCTTGAATATTTTTGATATGTTTGCTGATGTGAGTGCAAGAGTTTCAGGTTGATTATTCCCAATCACATTTGATCTCTTCAGCCTGAAATGAAAGTGGTAAACCCTTGAAGAAAAAATACATTAGTTCTCATCTCATATGGTATCATGATCTGTGAAAAATGGAGAGCCTTGGTTTCTAAATCAAATCCTCTTGTTTTCTACATCGAGCATTGCTCAGGTAGACTTAGAGTGAAATGATTAATGACATATTGCTTAAGTATGGATTGATACCCTCCCTACCATGAGATTTTTATTTCTTGTCAATACGGGGGAGAGAAAGTGAAATGAACATTTGAAAAGAAAAGTTGGTTGAAGAGAAGATTCTCATTTTGACATTGATGAATTCATTTCAGAAGATGTATAAGGTATTGACAACAAAATACAAAGGGGGAGATTGTTGGAACCACTTTGTGTATAAGGTTGTATTTGTTGTCAATAGTTGTCAATGAAGATCAAAATGAAGGAGATCAAGAAGTACTCCAATAAAATGGAGGAATGGAAATTCAGACGATTATTGTACTAATCATAAGTTCAAAAAACATGTGTCAAAGGGGACACATATTTTACAATAATGAAGAATTTGAGGTATAATCCATCTAAGGATGATTAAAGAAGAATGGGTTTTTGATGAAGACCATGAAATTCCTCATGATTGCATGAGAACCATGCAAGAGACTTCTTGCGCACCGTGTACTTAATGGAGAGGAAACTTGCATGCCATATGAAATTCAATATTAGAAAATGGAAAAATGGAAAAGGGAAGAGGGTCGCAAAGTGTTGGGTTAGTCACGCAAGTGACCTGCGCACCGTGAAGAGACTTGCACGCCAGTACCTAGAAGGATCAGAAACTTGCATGCCTATCATTTTTTAAGAACACAACTTCAAAATATGACAAAGGAAAGAAGGTCACGCAAGTATTGGTTCGGTCACACAAGTGAGTTGTGTGATAGAGGCCAGGGGTGATGAGCTGCGCATCGAGACTTGCACGCTGAGGGATGACTTGCACGCCGCCGCGCAGGTTGAACAGTTTGCCTATAAATAGAGGACCACCCCTCCTCATTTCAACAGGAGCTCAACCCTTAGAGAAAATCAGAGCTCTCATCGCACAGGTGTAGGAGTCGCGCAAGTGGTTTGGAGAGACTTGCGCGCCAGCTCTTAGAAGTTGCGTGCCAGTTGATGGATGCACGCCCAAGGTGATTTGGGCGAGAAAGGAAGTGAGTCACGCAGGTTTGAAGTTCAAGAAGAAAGTGTCGCACAGGTGATTTGGTGACACTTGCGTGCCAGTTTGGACTTTTGCACCAAAGACTTGCGCACCGTATTGGGACTTGCACACCGTATTGAGACTTGCGCTCCGGGCTTGAAAAGGAGCGCCATGTATTGTTGGAGCGCGCCCGCCTTTCTGGAGCTATACGAGAGCTGAAAGATTGCCTGATACTTTCAGTGCAAAGTGAGATTAACGAGGTAATCTAAATGATAAATTCATGATCTCATGCATACATGGAGAACTGATTCTGAAAATGCCAAGTAAGCTGAGCTTAACTTATTGAATAATCACATCAGTAGTTGTGATTCAGGCAAACGAAGACAAGAGGATCTAGTGTATTAGTCATCTCACTAAAGAAGAAGGTTTTAAATAAAAAGAGCATCAACTCTGAACCCTGATGCAAGTAAATTCTCATGCTGAACAGGAGACAAAGACTTCAATGCAAATCAATTGAAGATACCTTCACATCTATAAACTGAGCGGGACTTCACCAACGACAGTGAGGCAGGGGGAGTCAACGAGAGTGATTCGAGGGACGTAGTGAGCTATCCATGAACCTTTGTAAAGGCAGTGAGCCTGGGATAGAGTGACTGTTCCCAAACCATTGTAATCCATAACTAGTGAATATTAGTGGAATTTGGTACGACCGGAAACTTGCTGGCGTATGCTCCTTGGACGTAGCCCTTAGTGGTGAACCAAGTAAAATTGCTGTGTTATCTCTTTGCATGTGAATGTTTCATTACTGATCATATCCATCATACAGGTTTAAGTAGTTCCTACCAACATGGGTATAAGATCCACAACTTTAAGAAGAAAAAGTTGACACCCTGATTCACCCCTCCCCTCTCTGGGTGTCCCGGGGTCCTACAGTGTCTTGATTTAGATATCATATTAATGATTTTCCATTATTATATGATTTCTCACTATAATGTTTGATACTCAGGCTGACCATTTATTTTAATTAATTGAATGAAAATAGAATGATGAAGTTAATTTAGTGATAGGAACACACAAATATTGAAGTATATTATTTGATATTTGTCTAATGAATTTATTTATAACATGAAAAGTCTCTAGCGATGTTCATTTATATCCTCAATAATTTGATGTTGAGTTATCAATAAAAAATTATAATCGTATGATGATTGCTTCTCAAGTGTATATATCCTCTATGATATAATTTTTTAGGAATGTGCTTCCAATAAATCTTGTGATTCTCCATCTAGTTGAATTTGATGTGATTTTTGGAATGAATCGGATCTCTATCTATAGATCCTATATCAATTTCCAAATAAGGGAAGTTATTTTTGATATTTTGAATCTACCTAAGATCATATTTTGGTGAAAGTATAAGTATGAAATTCCATTTGAAATTACTTTTATTTTATGGGTCTTACTACCTACTCATGAGGGATATTTATCTCAAATAGTTGGGGAGAAGCTTAGTATTGAATATATTCTTATTATTCATGAATTTGTTATTTTATTTTTTGAATACCTACATATTATTACACCAAATCATTAAGTTGAGTTTTTAATAGATATTATACCTTGTGATACACTTATTTCAAAGAATCTATATAGAAAAGACTCTATTGAGTTGTAGGAATTTAATAAGAAGCTCTATGAGAATCTTGTTAAGGTATTTATACTACATAGTGTATCACCATGAGGTACACATATTATTTTTGTTATAAATAATGGTGGGTAAATATATATTTACATTTATTATTAAGAACATAACTAGATAACTATCAAGAAAAAGTATCCTCTGCCTCATATTGACGACTCATTTAATCAATAGTGCAGAGAACAATACTTTTAAAAAACTTACCTTCATTCTGAATATCATCAACTGGGGATTCATAAGAAAGATATACCCAACAAAACCTTTTTTATGAGTTAAAGTCATTGTTAATTTATAGTGATTCCATTTATAATTACTAATTCCCTTGATATCTTAATGGATTTAAGGAATAGAGTCTTTAGAGATTATTGTGATCAGTTTGTAGTAGTATGTATACATGATATTGTTATATATTCCAAGATTAATTAAGTGTATGAATATCATTTGAATATTTTATTTAAGAAACCAAGGAAAGATAATCCTTATTACAAATTTATTAAGTATGAATTCTGGTTATAGAAAGTTTCATTCTCAGGTCATATAATTTTAAGCGAGGGTATATTGGTTGTTCCTTCAAAGATATAAGTTATTGAAAAATTTCCCAAACCAACCATGATGATCAAGATATATAGTTTTTTGAGGTTGGAAGGATACTATAAATTATTTTTAAGGGATTTATTAGGTATGTCTAACCAATAACCAATTTGAATTGAAAGTGTGCCAAATTTATATGGACAGATGAATCTGAGGAAAATTTGAAGGAGCTAAAAAGAAGGTTGGCCAGTTCACATATGCTTATAGTGTCCTACAGTGGAGAAGTGTTTTTAATTTATAGTGATGCATATAATAAGTACTGCGACGTTTCCTTATAAAAAATGATATGGAGATATCTTATGCCTCATGCCAATTGAAAATTATTCTGCAAAATTACTCGAGTCGTGATTTGGAGTTGGAAGAAGTATTTTTTTACATTGAAATTATGTAGAAATTATCTTTATGGAGAAATATGTGATATATATATTAATCATATAACATTTAAGTATATATTAACATATAGATAGTTAAATATACATCAAAGGTATTGGTTGAAGTTGATTAGAAATTATGAACTCTCAATACATTGCCACCCTGATAAGGAAAACATGGTGGTTGATGCACGAAGTTAGAAACACCATGAAAGTTTATCCATAATGATGATTTTAAGAGATCATATACTTATGTATTTGAAAAATAAGGATCTTAAAATCACGAGGAAAGGGTATACATATTATTTTTCTCATATGAATATTTAACCATCCATCTTGGGAGGATTAATAAGGCCTAGATGGAAGATACAAAACTATAAAAGAAGGTGAGGAATGTTCCTAAGTTCAAAAATGAATGCGATGGAATGATAAGGTTCAATAATAGAGTATGTGTCTCCTTAATACCATAATTAAATATGGAGTTGTTAGATGAATCTCATAGTTCATAATTCTATATCTATCCTAGAAGTAAAAATATGTATGGAGACCTGAAAGAGTATTTATGTAGAAAATATAAAAATGTATATATATATATTATGTATATCGATGCCTATTATGTCAGAAAGTTAGGACTAATAAGAAATAGTCTAAGGGGATGCTACAACCATTACCTTACTGGAAATGAAATGAAACAACATTATTATGGATTTCATCATTAGAATCCCCAAAACATCTAAAGGGCATAGTGTTATTTAGGAAGTGGTCAATATGCTTATGAAATCATCACATTTCATGGATATTTGAGAAGATTTCTCCCTTGATCAAATTTTTGGGATATAGATTAAATAATTGGTAAAGTTTCATGGAATAACACATTATATTTTATCTGATCAGGACATGAGGTTTACCAAAAATTTATAGAGAAGTCTTCAGTAAGATTCGAATATTGAGTTTAAAATTAGAATTGAATACCATCCTCAGATATATGTCTAGTCTGAGAGAACCATTAAAACCCTATAAGACATTTTTAGATATTGGATTTCAAATGTTCTTGGGATCCATACCTTCCTTTTTTATATTTTTCTTACAACAATAGCTATCACTTGAGCATTAAAATGGATACTTATGAATCCATATATGGAAATAAATGAATAAATCCAATATAGGATGAAATTTTAGAAATAAATCTATTGGGACCTATTCTAGATATGTAAATTATAGAGGGGGTTAGATATATTCAGCATCACATTATGGTAGCTATTAGTGTACAAGAAAGTTATGTGGGAAACCACTGGTGAGATAGAAAGTCTGATGTTGGTTATATGGTATTCATTTGAATATCTACTTGTAAGAAAGTTACATGATTCAGAAATAAGGGCACATTATTATGAAATTTTTGATCATATCAGGATGGTAGTTTATGGGTTGGAACTTCCATTGAATATCTCTCAACTTTATGATGTAATCTACATATCTCTCCTGAGGATGTACATACCCAATCCTTCATAAGTACTAAAATCAGAGGTCATACCAAAAGATAAATATAAATATCATTATGAATAAATGACGGATATTATATATCTAAGAGAGGAAGTGCTTTAAAACAAGATTACTCACCTGGTCAAAGTTTCTTGGTGAAACCATAAATTTGAGGAAATTATGTGGAAACCTGATGATGTGATGAGATAGAAGTATCCCCTGTTGTTTATATCAGAGTGAAAAATTTTTGAAGGAAAAATTATTATAAGGGTTTATATTATAAAAAATTAACATTTTATGATATATTTATCATTAAATAAATATAATTTCTCTAATATATTTCTTTACACATAACAATGAGTTTAAATAAACTACGATATACTATTAAAATATTATCATTTAATGTGACAGTTATCACCTCACTGTTAGATTGATGGGAATAAATTGTAATAAATAAATTATAAAAATTTATTATTTAAACATTTATAAAATTAATTCATTTTTTATCATTTATAAATAAATAAAAAAAATCATTTGAAAATAAAATAGATGTTTTTATGAAAAATAGTTTTTATGCGTACAATCTATTTTTATCTTAATAAATTAAATTAAAGTATATTGATGAATTAATTTAATGAAATTTATATATTATATATTCAATAAAATATTTTACATTCATATAATTGTTTTTACTAGGAATGGAATATAAATAAATATAGTTTCATGCTTGAAAATGCATTTTTCTAAAAACGATTTTTGTTGCATTTTTTTCTTATTTTAAATGGAATTTTTACCACTTATAGAAATTTATTATTTTATAATATGTTAAATTTTAATCATCATAATTAATATAATTTAATAGTATCAACTTAATTTTTAGTCATTATGAATAGTAATCACTGTAAAGATTTGTCACCTTGGTAAGGGTAAAATAGGTAAAACATGGTTAAAGCTATAGGGTAAAGCCTTAGAATCTCTAAAACAATTTACTTTATCTTATTGTATGAGTAATTTTAAACAAAATATATGTTTAAGTAGTTAAATAATGTTTTTTGAAAAATTATTTTGAATTGGAGAAACTAATTTTGACATTTGTGAAGGTAACTTTTATTTTATTTATGTCGAAACCCATTTTGGGTCTTTAAATTTAATGACTTGGTTGGAAGATTCAATTCAGTTTTTTTTTATCCAAAAGTCTAAAAAAATTATTTTTTTATTATTTAACAACAAAAATTAATTTAAACCAACTTATTAATTTATTTTAAGGTGAAATTATTTTTAATCTTACGTTAGGTATTTTCTTAAAAATAGTTTTCCATGTGTTTTCTATTCTTATATTAAAAGTAATTTATTCAACCTATAAAAATTGAATCTGATTAAATATATTCAAAATTTTGAATCATAATGTTACTTTTCTTATAAGTATACTTTTATTTTGGGTCATATAATTATGTAATCATGGCAAAAAGTTAAGTTATCATAGTTAAGGTTAAAATGGATTTAAAGTGGTTTAATTAAGGGATAAGTATTAAAATATATCCAAAACATGAATAAATGTGAGTTATTTAGTTTATTTTGATACTATAATATATTATATTTTAATTTTTTATTCCTTGTTTCTAATTTAAATGATTATGATATATATATATATAATTTAATCTTTTAAGTAATTCCAAATATGTCATTTCTCTTATTTATAAAAGGGAACCTCCCCTCCTCCCTTATTCAAAAAGTTTGAGCCTTATACATAATTAAGTTCATATCCTAATACCATCATATTTTAATTTTAGATTTATTATAAATTCTTATATTTCTAAAATACTATCCTTTCAAGACTTAAGGTGTAAGCTAAATGAGGTTTCTAAATGAAGAGTTATAGCCTTTAACTAAGTATTTTCAATTTTATTTCTTCTTATACCTCCTATAAATATATGTAATCCAATATTAAATTATTAATTAAGTATATTAAATATATTTAGTTTAATTTATTATTAATTTAAAACCATTATCCCCCTCCTTTTCATCCCATGGTAAAAGAAAACATCACTCGTGCATACAGGTGGACTATAGTTTCCACAAAGTGATGTGCTTCGGTTTTCATCAATTCTTCACATTGATTGTTATAATGATGTATATAGTGAATATGTATGATATTTATGATATTATTATAGTTATATAAATGTTATTTTTTATTTAATTTTCTATCTTTTCATCCATCAAAAAGTGGAAACATCACTCGGACATACGTATTGACTACCATCTCCCTAAAGTGATGTTATTCATTTTTTATCACCACTTTATATAAATAGTTATAAAAGTGTATATAATGATTAAATATGATATTAATTATGTGAATTAATTTATATATATAATGGAATCATGATCAAAGTAAAATTACCAAGACGGTTTACCAGAAACATGCATTAAAAATGAAGAAGTTTTCACCTGGAGCAATGATTTTAATAAAGAATTGTTAATAAATAGGTGATAAGATATTATAAGTAAATAATACATGGTATGATATATATTATTATTGTTCTATAATATATTTATAATAAATATATGTTAATTATATATAATTTTCTAACATGTATGAAGAAATACCAGACTTACAGTAAGGGTTTATTTAACTATCTCATTTATTTTTAGTACTAAATATAATAAATTTATATTGATGAAAATTATGTGAAAATTACCCTTTAATCACAAAATATTTTATTCTCCTGTATTTATTCATGGAATTTCCAAGTATTAGTTCCATTTTTATCTCTTTGGTACTTAAAATGATCCAGAAAATATTTTTAAAGAAAAAATGACTTTATTTCCTCTTTGGTCGACGGATTTTTTTTCCATGTCCATACTATTAATTTTTTTTATAAAAGTTTTTAAATATAATTGAAATGTTTTTAAAAATTTAATTTTCAATAAATTTTAATTTATTTACATATTTTTAACAATATTTCTAGAGAAACATTTTTCTAAACAAGTTTTTCAATTTTTAGAAAGGTGTGAAAGGAATGATTTCATTTAACGTATACACCATGAAAGAATTTTCCTACCATCATGACCATTATTTTATTTGAAATTTACTTTACATGTTTACTTGTTAATTTTCAAATAAAAGTATTTTATAAATATTCTTTTAATTTTCTATTAAAATGTTATCAAAAGGATAATATATTTTCACATGTTTGCAAAGAAAGGTTCAAATGGTCATTTAACAGAATTTTTCATCTATACCAACATACTTTAATGATTTTTATACTTCAATGGGGATCTGATATTGTGCTAACATCCACTTTTTTTCTCTATATGGCTTATGATAATTATGATTTAAGGATTATTCTATGTAACCCATTTCATTCGAATGGGTTAATTAATTTATGATGAATCCTTTATAAAACTCATTTCTTTTCCATGTGTTATGATATGATGGAATGATGAAATTTTTATAAAACCCATTTTATATTTATAGGTTATGATATGATTTTATGATGAATTTTTTATGTTATTGTGGCATAAATATGCATGGTTTTGTTTATGTGATGGGTTCACCTAAAATTATATAGGCCTACAATGCATTGGGTAATGATGATGGAGTTGAAAATATCATAATACATGAAATATTTAGTAAAATCCTAAGAGATTATAGAGTTAACTAGATGGAATTTAATCCTAAGAGAATTTTTTACATGACCGAGTATGCATTTCCATCACAAAACATTTTCCACAGTGATAGTCTTGGGAGTTAACCTTGATTAAGGAAGTTATTTTCTATGCTTTTGTGTATGATAAAAACTTATTTATTTTGATTAAGATATATTCTCAAAGAAAATAATTTATTATTAATTATTCCTCACACTTATTTATTATGACTATTTATTTAAAAACACTTTTCCATAATTCATGATTTAAGATTTATGATCAATTGGGTATGATTATTATAATTTATGATCATGCTATTATACCCTCATTACAATATTATACTCATTTATGATCATTTATTGATACCTTTATGTTTACCCGTACAAATAATCTTTACTCTTCCTTTATTATGTTTCCTATAATGGTATTGACCTTATGACCTATTACTTTATGGGAATTCTAATGATAGATGTTTTTGAGGGATGTCATGGGGAGTTTAGAGGGTAACATGAAGAGATAGAGCTGAGATTGCAGCTTAGAGGAGTTATGCAGTGTAGAGTCATAGCTGTGATATAAAGAAAAATTCTATAGCGTGGGGAGACCATCTATAGTATAGAGGATCAGGGTGGAGTTTTTTTGTAGGTTCATATATTTTTTTCATTGCTATGTTATAGAGTGGGGCTGTGACATAGTCTTCTATGTTTTGTGGTGTGGACGTATTGGAAAAAACACAGGGGATTAGATGAGGGGTTTTAGTTATATTTACATTTTCAATATAGTTGTGACATAGATAACCTGGGTTTGGTTTGGAGTCCTGTGAGTGAGTTTTTAGTGGTTCTATCAATTTTATGGTTATTATACCGTGGAGCTAGGCTACGACATAACGCCCTTTCTGGTTTTTGAGTTATATAGCATATTGGATCTATCTTCACTATGGTCCTCTTATTATTTAATTATATCTACAGTGTAGAGATAACCACATTTCTCAGAGGCCATTTTGACCATCTAGTCTGTAGCATGGTCTATCCCTTTATGCCAAAGTCCCTTCCCTTTTTAGCAATCTTATGGCATGGTGGTCAGTGTCGCTCCTTGTTCTTATGTTTTGTAGACTACCAATAAAACCTAAATACCCTGTACCCCATCATTATCTAAGATTTATACTCAGTTCTTAGGAGACCCAAGTACATCTTAAGGAGGTATTTAAGGACCCTTTCAGTGGCTTTCAACCTAGACCTTGGGATATCGATCTTTAGTTGTTTTAGGTGATCCCCTCCCTTATTTATTCTCCATGTTTATCCCTTTTTATACATGTTGTTTATACATAATATGTTATTATCAATGAGAAAATATTGTTTTATAATGTTATGGTAAGAATATTTTGTGTGTTTTTGTGTTATGTAATGTGTTTTCCTTTGTTTAGGTGTTTGGTAGTGGTCTCTCTCCTGTTCTAACCTTGTTCAGTGGTTTGAAAATCTTCCTTAAGGCATGGGATCCATCATTTCTCATCCATTCGTATCATTCAAGAGGGTTTATATACTTGGTACCCTTTAGGAAGACAATATTATCTGAATTAATGAATATAATAAAGTATTTAATTGAAATTAAAGGGGATGTGGAATAAAATCACATGTTTTACCACCTTTGATATTATTTAATTTTGAGATTTTATGATCTTTATTCCTTCCTAAAAATAATTTCCATTGGGGGATTTATTTTCTCTATGTTTTTTGTGACTATGGAACCCTTGTTGTATGGTTGTTTTTTATCACCTTGAAAAAAATTAGGTTATCAATTATATCCAGACAATAAATTGGTTGCATGTGGAGACTCTGGTTTGTGTGAGAATAACCAAGAAAAGTAAAGTGGAATGTGATAAAATCCCCTTGATAAATCTAAAATAACTTATGTGGAGATGATGCGTGGTTGTTTTTTTCGGTGGATATGTTTTTTGGTGTTAATATGTGGGTGTGGTATGTGACTATTGTTATGATGAGGTGGTTTTGGGTTTGAAATTGCAATAATGTGGGGGATAATTGGCCTGAGAAGGATGGGTTGTTATGATGTGATTTTTTATTCTAGAAGATTAGGTAGTTATGGAAATACATGTTAATCATGAACTAAAATAGCATGGGATGAAATATGTAATTAATTCTTGAAATAATATGGGAAGTGTGGTTAAATAGGTTGATTATTAAATGTGAAATTAGCAGGATGGTTTATTGAAAAGGGTTGATAATGTGAAATATAAAAGTTAACTTAAAATTAAATAAAAGGTTCAAATGTTTATTGTGTCTTGTGTCTTGTTTTGTGGTGTTGTTAATTTAGAGGTAGTAGTGAAAGTGGTTGGTGTTGTAAGGTTTGGTGGTGATGATGTGAGTTGGTTGGTGCTCTTATTGTGAACCCATAGGTGGGGATTCTGTGTTGAAGCTAATATATATATATATATTGATTTTCCTTGTGATTTATATATTCACTCCACCCATATAGATCGACATTTTCTAACAACTAAATGTTTTAGTGAGTTATTTACGATATCATAGTGGTGAGGATGGATGGATGATTACCCAATATTCCACTCTCTCTCTTCCAGGAGATGCTGACATGAATGAGTTTTAATATTCAGAAGTCAAAATTTAACTATGGTGATGTTTGATGATATGTATTATAGTGGGGGTCATGCATGGTAAGAGGAGGGTAGGTGGTTGATGTACTTCATATTCATGATACCCTATCATATTGGTTATGGATAAAATTGAGGTGTGATGGGATAAACCAGGTGTCCACAGGAAAGATGTGATGTCATACAATGGTCCAAGTGTCTATAGGTGAGACGTGGTGTGATTTGATGGCCCAAGTGTAACATCCCATGTTTTTCAAAGAAAACACTATGTTCGATAGTGTACATGATACGACACATCGAGCTTAAACGAACAGCTAAATATTATTATTTAATATGGTAGTTATCGCATAGCTATTAGAATTGTGGGAATGAAAAGGATTAACTAGATTATGAAAATATTGTTTACAAAAGTATATATAATTAATTATTTGATGACCAATTAATTATAAATTAAAATTAAACCCTTTTTAAAATAAATGGAAATGTTTTTTTGAAAAACTATTTAAATATGCACAAGTGTGATTTATAATAATAGATAAAAAATTTATCTTGTCATATTATATTAATTAAATTTATAATATATTAAATATAATTTTTAACATTCATCCTATATTTTTTCTAGACATGATATAAGAACAAATCAAATTTTACTCATAAAAGTTATTTTCAATAAAAGGTATTTTTCCACCTTTTGATGGTGCACTTATTTAAAATATATTTTGTTATAATTTTATAAATTAAATTTGAAAAAATAAACTTCTTATTTGAAAAAATAATATCAAAATTTACTTTGGTTTATTTTTTTCTTTTTCTGATAAGTTTTAATTTTTTATAAATAGTGAAATAATATTGCATTTTTAATTGAAAACAGCTTTTTTGTCTAAATAATTTATTGTGTTAAATTATATTTTTAGTTAGTTTTAAAGTTTATTTAGATAAGTATTTTATCTTTTAGTCTAATTAAGATCATTTTAGTCAATTTTACATTGAATTTGGAGATAAAAACATTTTAATCTTTTGATGTTTTACTTTGAAAGCCCGCTTTCACATTCCATCAATGAGATTAATTTTAAATTAATTTATGCCAATTATGTGATTTGAATTTTGAAAAATGGACTAACTATTTTTAATCATAAGGTAAAAATTATGTAAATATGTCCCTTTTATTTATGTACAACATGAATAATAACTTTAGTAATTTTTTTTATTAACATGGTTAAAGGTAAATCGGGTAATTAAGGGTAAAAATAATATCATAAATATTATAAAATTTCCCTATAATTTATTCTAATTTAATTGGATGAGTATTTGTAAAAAATAAACATCGTTTTTCTGAAATTTAATCCTTTTTAATCCACTTAGAAGAGATTATGACATTTATAATATTATATTCAAAGAAAAGTCAATTTTTTCACACTTTTGTTTTTAACAAGTGAGATATTTTTAATATGAAGTTATATAGGGGATATATTATAATATTAATATTTTTTAAAATATAAAATATTTATATTTATAATTATAATTTATTTCAATTTTTTAGAGAAGAAATAATTAAATTAAAGGCTTTCACAATGCTGATGCAGTAATTTCTTAATTAAAAGAAATATCAATTAAATGATATTAAAAATAATAAAATTTATTTAATTTGAGAATATTAATGTAATAAAAAAACTTTATATGACTTTGACTTGTTAGTGATGTTTTATAGGTATTTTCTATAATTTATCTTATTGTTATGATATTTTTAAAAAGTCAAGTAATGAATATTGTCAAAACTGACATTATTGATATTTTAAAATACATAATATTTTATTAACTGATATAAAATTTATAAAAATATAAATTTCACCCAAATTATTGTTATAAGTCTTAAAATTTCACCAATGACTCTTTTATTGTTCTTTTGTAATTTTATAGTAATTATATTAACCCTTAAAATATAAATTACATGATATCATTGTAAGAGTTAAAAAGGTCAAATAAGGGTAAAAACAAAAATATAAGGATAAAAAAAACAATAAAAACTTATATAATTTTCAGTGGATGAATTTATTTAGACCCATAATCATCCTTTATTCTAAATAAATTAGTTTTGATCAATTTTTCATAGAAAATTTATTTATATTAATTTAATATTTTGACGAATTCCAAGAGTGCCCCTCCCCTCTCTTATAAAAGGGAACCCATTCTTCTCTTTTATTCAAACCTAAAAAACTATTTATTTAAGCCAATATCTATCCAAATACATTACTATAATCTCTAAACACATTCTAGAGACCTTATTTTAGGCATAAAACCTTCCTTATAGGTGTTAAGTTGTTAATTAAAAGAGGTCATCTAATGGAGAGGTATCGTTTTTAATTAAGTGTTTCTATTTTATTTCTTCTTCCACTTACTTCAAATTTTATTAAACCATGATGAAATAATAAATCAATTATACTAAATTTAATAAGATTAAATTATTTTAATATCATCACCTATATCCATCTCCATTTCCATCAACTCTAAAAAGAGTTAATCGTTCGTGCGTATGGAGGAATTCCACCCCGCGGATCGATTAACTCATTTTCGGTCACTATATCTCAAGACCGGATATAATAATGTAGTTAATGTTTATAAATGATATTAATTAAATATTTATCATTATGAAATAATAATATATCATTTATTTTATTACCTTTCCATGGACATAAAAATGATAACATCGTTCGTGCGTACGTGTGAACTATCACCTCCACTAAGCGATGTGATTCGTTTTTCATCACCACATCACATGGATGATATATATAAGTATATTTAATGGTTTTATATTATATTAATGATATTATGGTAATTATATAAATATAAAATAATACTTACAATCTATCCATATTGATCATTGAAAAATGGAAACATTACTCATACGTACGTACGTACGACCAACCGTCTTCTTGATTAAAACGTAGTTCATTTTTCATGACCATACTTAATGGTTTGATTTAAAAGTATAATTTATATATAAAAATTATAATACTTTCATTAAAATTATTCTAGATATTATGGAATAAAGACCACTTTAACTGTTGACATTAAACCAAATTCATTTTGGACTCATGTATCGAATATTGTCAAAACATCCAACGTGAACTAAAATAAGAAATTAATTTTTATAAATGGAAATAATGTATATAAAATTAATAATAAACATTGAAATGTTATAAAGAAATTAAATAATTAACATAATTTTATTATTCAAGAAATTAAAGGTCATACATGATGAATCAAGCTCAAGGTAAGGGACTTTGTCTCAATCTCATTTCATTGATACATTTCTTGATGTTTTGCACTTTATTCTTTTATAAGGTTTATATAAAGGCCCTTTAAAATTTTATATCATGAATTTTCTCTAATATCATTATATTTAAGGTTTTTAATGTTATTATTTAATTATTTTTATTATTTGAATATTTCAAAGTGGTATGAGATACCTTGATTTAAAAATCTCTTTTCAAATGTTTTAATATTTAATTTCAAAATATTTTCCTCCATGTCAATATTATTAATATTATTTTATATTTAAAGGTAATTTTATGTCTATTTTTAATTTTATTCCATTTTTTTCAAAAATAAATATTTTTACGTGTTTTATAAGGAGCATTTTCACAAACGACAAAAGGAATGTTCTATTCTATCATACACGGTGAAAATGGTATTTTCATCACTGGGAATATTATTTAATTTCTAGATTCCTTTGAATGATTTAATATATTTTTAAATGAAAACCCTATTTTAATTTATAATGGGTATTTTGGTATTTTTTTTTCAAAAGGTGTAATTTTTGTTGAAAATGGGATTTATAAATAAAATGGTATTTTACTATCTAAAAGTGATTTATATAGGAGTTTAAAAGAGTATTTCCAATGATGAAATGTTGTGTTAATATTGTGGTTCTTGGACATTATAAATGATGGGTAGACCTTGATAGAACCAGGTGATCCCATTATATCTTAAACAATGGGTGTTCTCAGATATCTCTCCAATGCATTGGGTACTTAGAAGATGAAATTTGACCATATGGTTATTCCATTTGTAAGGGTTATGTAAGGGTTCTATGTGATGATGTCCCAAGGTACCTACATTAATTTTCTATACTTGATAATGATATATTATGTGAATCATTTGTTTTCAAAAGGTAAAATTAATGATTTTTTTAAAGAAATGATATTTCCCTTTATGAGTAAAATGTTATGTTTTCAAGAAAAGTATTTTTTCATGGGTTTTCATGTTTTTACTGAAATAATAACTTCCATTATTTTTATATCCCTTACTAATATTTTGTGCTCATAAGATGTTTTAAAATGTTTTTCATAGTGTTTAAGGGATGATAGAGATATTAATGAGATCAAGGGGGAAATTGTGAAAATATTTCATAAGAAAAAACACGTCTTATTTTAAATGGGATTCCTTTAGTAAAGAAATGGATACCAAGTAGAAGTGTCCACTTGTAATGTGTGGATTTACTATATAATATTTTTTTAATTCTCTAAAACTCTAAACCTAAAATATCTTTTGTAAAGGAATATGATTTCTAGTTTTAAAATAACTATAATATGAAATGTTTAAGGTTGGGTCCTTACATGAAGATTCTTTGGGTGAAATATGGTGTAATGTGATGGCTCAGGTGTATTTAGGTGAGATATGCTATGATAGACTAGGTGACTATAGGAAGTATGTTATACATAAGAGATAAAAGTGACAATAGGTATGATATTGGTGTTTAGGAGAAAAAAATCAGTGGGAAAGAGGTGTGAGATACCTTTTTATCAATATACTTCTTATTATGATACTATACATAGATGAATTGTTTGGTGTGCATGCCATTATGAGGATGTGATTGGTTAGTTGACCTGTTTAGGTGATGTTGGTTCAACTGCTTGATCACTAGTGCATTAGAATGATCTTTTCACCAGTGCGCATGAGTCTTTGTGTATGATTCTACTGAGTATACCTGTATGATGACAATATGTATATAAAAACTATTATTTAGGTTTTGAGGAGGTTTTTTTGGATAGTTCTAGACATTTATACCATGGAATTTAAAACTATTATTGTGTTGTTTCTATAAGAATTTTATTTTGGTTATTTATTTGGATACCCTTTTATTTTTTATTCAATACATGCATTATGGGATTGTTTTTGATTTAATTTTTATATTTTTCATGGTGTTTCTTGTGAATGATTTATCCTGTCTCCCAATCCTATATTATTATGGGGTAATACCTCCCATATGATAGATTCTTATCCCTTAGTTTTTGTCTCTAACCCGAGGCCTGCTGGAGGTGGTACTTAGGGGTCATTATTAATATTCCTTCATTTTTTGTTAAATATGGATACCCATAGAGGGAGGGGGTCATGATAGTGTGGTATAAGAGGGTTAAGTTAAGGGATAGGATGGAGTTCATATTTTGGCGTAATGATTATTGGATGGATTGCTAGGGTAACAATGTTTATTGATTTTAGTGCGTGACATAGGACATGGAAGAATGGTTAGAACATGGGATTTTAGACCTCTCGATAATCCAACATAATGAATTTGGGCCGACCAAATGACCAAGTGAGGTGAATCTTCTTGCAGTGTAGAGATGTAGGGGATGTATATGTATCAATATTACTCATCTTTTTATTTGAATTGGGTGGTTTTGGGATGTTAAAATGATTTAAATAAATATTAATGAAATTACATACTATCGGGCTTATGAATTATTTACTCCCTTTTTATTTATGGATCATGTACATCATCCCCATGTGGTTTAGGAAGTGGAGGTTCAATAATATAATTCGGTTGATCACTGAAGTGTTGATTCAATTGTGGAGGATGATCAGTGGTAGATAAAATTGCGTACCTTTCAATGGAATTATTTGGGAAATATGAGGGGCGTATTTTTTATATTAAGATAAATATATGGTTTAAGAAGATTGAGATTACCTTTAGTTTGATCTGGTCACTGGCAGAGTACCGAGTTCTATTGGCAGTTAGTTATATGGGAGGGAATGAGTATTTATAGTGGATAATCTATCTTGGTGAGTAGAAGGAGGTATATATTTCATGGGACAATGTTTATAAGTAGTTACAAGTGTATTTTCTCTCATTGAACATGAAGGTAGTAAACAAGAAAGAACTAATATCTCTTCAGTAGGGTAGAAAGTGTATATTGGATCTTTGGGTTAAGTTCATGTATATTTTTCATTTCACCTATAAACTTTTTCCTGATGAGAATTCACAATACAAATATCTTTATAAGGAACTCCATCCTTCTATCCAGTATGCAGTTACTCCTTTTATATTTCCCATGCATATGGAGTTTCAAAAGAAGCAATATGTGATCGAGCATAAGCACTCATGAGGATATTTACCATGATAGGGGAACTAGTAGGATTCCTTAAGATGCAGAGTCATTAGTGTAAGATATCAAGCATTAAATCTTTTGAGGCATCAACTTATATAGATTTTACTTCAGTATATTTCTTTCCATCCATTTGGGGATAGCGGTTTCCATTTTATTCTTGTGGTCATTAGGCCAACGTACTTTGTTGATGGAGGTCTCATCCATCACCAAAATCATTGAACAGTGATTTTTAGATATTTTTAGGGTGGAGGTGGTTTGGTTTAACATCAGTCTCAGCAACAAATACCAGTTATGTCAATTTAACATAAAGGGAAGAAAGATTGTGCTCCAATGAGAGGGGATGGAGTAAGTAGAGGTCAACCTTAAGATGTTCATAATATTTATGGTTATTAGCATGATCAAAACCACGAAGGTGGATTTCAGTAGAGAGGAAGAGGATCCGGGTGTGGTCAACTGTAAGAAGTAGTGGCAGCAATGATAGAGGGGCCAATGATCATTAAAGGCATGATCAGTTTATCATCTATCCTTGTTTGTGCCTTGATTAATAATGTGTCACCTTCCTCTGTGACTAAAAAACCATATATCCCTAGTTCTATAAACTCTTTATTTCCCCTTCATAATACTTGTTTCTATGGAACAACTTCTTCCACTAGGTATTGTGGAAACTATTCCAATACCAATTCCTTCATATCTTGATCCCTAACTTTATCGAAGTCTATTTTTCTTCCAAGATCTTTTATATAGATGTGTTCCCTTTCAAGAATGGTGTAACATCTATCGGTAATGTCCTTCTTGTTTGAGGTATTGTATAGATAATATCCCTTAGTTTCTTTAGGATATCTTATAAAGATGAAACCCATGCCTCATGATACTATTTTGTTTCTAGTGTTAGTATTATAAAACATCTTGCATATCCATACATAAATATGTGAAAAAAGTTTTTTATATTATTAATATTTTATTGAATACCATTTTCCACTTTATTTGGAACTCAAATTTTTATGTATTCCATATTCTACAATGTATATCCCCAAATAATAATAGAAGACTTTTATTAATTGTTATCAATGTCACCATGTCCAACAAGGTGCAGTTCCTCCATTCACTAACACCATTCCAATATAGTTCATAAAGAGTGAGTTAAAATATTATCCCAAAATATTTTAGATAATTAATGAAATATTGGTTAAGATACTCCCCACCTCAACATGATAAGATTTTCCTTATGTTGTTTCTAAAATGATTCTGCACTACATTGTTGTATTCCATAAATTTCTCGATGTAAGAAATCTTTTTTCTTATTAATTAGAGATAAAAATATCTATTAAAGTTATCAACAATGGTTATAAAAAAAAATATCCACTATTATATTATACTATAAAAGGTCCACATAATCTATATGAACAAATTACACAATCTATAAGGCTATTTCATCATTTCAATTGAGTGGATCTTTGGTCATTTTTCCTTATAAACAAAAATGACATATATTCAATGATTTTATTTCAAAAGAATATAAATAACCTTATTAATATATTTTTTTAAAATGATTCTCATTTAACTTACCAATTTAGTCATTCCATTGCTGGCTGTAATATATGTCATGTGAACCAGATTCATGATCTATTTCCAAAAATTTATTTTCATATTCTGGTAAAGGCCATTATTTAGATGTTTTATCCCAAAACATGATATATCTTTATAATAATAGAAACTTTTATTTACAAATTTGAAAAATCCATCCAAGTCTAAACTGGACACAAATATTATATTCTTGTTTCATTGGGCACATAATAAATATTATTTAAAAATAGAACCAATCTAGTCAATAATGTGAGATAGTTGTCTTTTATAGCTAGTGTAGCTGGTCTTTATCCATTGGTGGATTAAATATCCACCTCACCCATGAAATTATTTTAGAAACTACTTGGTTCCTATAATTGGAAACAAATTTTAGAACCACAAGATATATATAATACCCAATTTAAAGAAATGGTGAGATTAAACCTAATAATGAATAAATCTTAAGATTCCCCTTTTTTATTAACTAAGTCACACTTATGTTTAAAATAGAATTTCTTACCATAAGAAAAAACATTCCAATTTCTAATCCTTATACTTACTTTAAATATTAATCCTCTTTGAAGGTTGGTTTGTAGGTGCCTTAGACTTGAAGTTAGTTTTTGATATTTTCACCTTGAACTTCTTCTTATTCACCATAAGGAAAAAATATTTTCAAAGACTATTGAATTTTCACTTATTGAACCAGGGTTAATAGATTCTATATAATTTTCCCTATATTGTTCATATTAAAATTCAAAATAAATTTTGAGAACCTTGGAGGAAGTGAGGTGAGTACATGGTCCAACCACAATTCCTTGGGTAGATCAAAGCCCAAAATTTAAAAATGATAAATTTATCCAATAATGTTGATTATATGAGGTCTATCTAGAATAAATTATCCTATATTTCTTGTAAATATTTCCTTATAGATATTATACCTATATTATCTTTATTTCTACCAATTGAGGTTATGGAGATGAGATAACATAGTGTATACATTCATGTGAATGTAAAGCTTCTGGATCTTAATAGTCAAGGATGAATAACAAGAGGCATTGTACATCCAATGCATCTCCCATTTTTTTCTTGAAGACATTGAATAAATCATTACATACCTCTTTATAGTCCTCAATAAGAACTAAGGACTATATAAAATTAAACTTTCTATAAGGCATAGTTTGATGTGAAAGTGACTATACCTCTCCTAAAAGTCAGCACCAATTAGAAGATTATATTTATTTAAGATAAATCAAAGGGATAGTGTCATGGTAGAATGACTTTCTATTATCTATAACAAATAAAATAATGTTTTAGTACTTTATCTTGATTATTGGCTATGAAATAATAAACTAATTTTATTAGTATCCTCTATTTTATAAAATCTAAACAACTGACACCCTTGGATTTAAAACATCATATATTATGGAAATTCTAGTAGAAAGGATTCATATTTACCTTCTCATAACACAGAGTAAGGTCATGAAAATTATTTAATGGTATTCAGGTAGAATTTTCTTTCAAATTTAATTAACTCATAGTTCTTTGATATATTTAATTGATTTGCCAATCCTAAAAAACCTAAACTCAGATTTATTCAATGATTACTAATGTGAATTTATTTTAATATTTTTTTACCACATCTATTTTGGGAAAATATAATATTTTTCAGGATAAATGTTTCATAATTGGAAATATTTTATATTTTTATCATTTTAGAGTTAAATCTATTATTATTTGAATATTTTAAAGAAATTTTAATTTTTTGGTACTTAATTGATAAAATTATTCTTGGTTTAATTTAATTATATTTTTTAGGATAAAAAATACTTTGGGTTATTTTGTTAAAATTTTACTTGAAATATTATCTTGAGAAAGTTTTTATTAGAATTTGGATTTTAGAAGTAAAGTTAAAGTTCCATATTTATATTTTTGATATAAATTGTTGAAATAAGTTTTTATTCTTTTGTTGAAGTTTGGATTTATTGTATTTTAATTTCTAATTTTGAATTGATAAATTTTCTCAAGATTGTGTTTCCATTGTAGATTGTAATGACTCAGAATTCTTTCATTGGAAATTCCCTTCTTATAATTATGCCATATAGTACAATCACATAAAATCACATTAAAAATACAATTAAAACTTTATAAATGAATAATTAATTAAATACAAGTCATTTCTAGAAGTTGAGGAACAAATACCAAAGGAATAATAATGCGACCTTTAGAATAGAAACATAACCCTGATGAATAGTAAACCAGACAATTGAACAGTAACATCACCAATAATAGTATAAATAAAATTTATCCATCTTAAAAGTGACAATATGATATAATTATATCATATTATAAGTAAATAAATATTTAAAAAATATATTAATTAAGTGTTGGTATTTTTCAAGTCATAAATATTTAATTAAAATATTATGACTAATTTAATAATTTAAAAGAAAATTTATTTTAATAAAATGTATTCATAAATTATTTTTTTATGTGTTATGATTATAATATAATTTTATGGGATCTTAGTTAATTTTTCAAAAGTGATACAAAAGCAGTTATAATTTTAAAATCTGTATTTTTTAAGTAAATTATGATTTTGCACATGAGACTCAGCTTGATTGGTGAGGACTTGTCAAGTAAATCCAAGAGACCCAAGATCAAATCTGGGTGGAGGAATTTTTCTGGGTTATTGTAGTAGTAATATAGTAGGTACTATCTGATACTATAGTAATTGGAACTATTCATCTGTTTGGGCCTTCGAGCAACCGATTTGGGTTTTTAGTCCTTTAAGGCCTCCGGGCCACCCAATTGCTTCAGGCCAGTAAGGATTTCTAGACACCTCAAGGACTCCAAGCCACCTCAAGGACTTCAGGCCACCTCATGGCCTTTGAGCCACCTCAAGAATTTCAATCCACTTCAAGGCCTTCGGGCCACCTCAAGGCCTTTTGGCTACATGAAAAAAATGAAGATGCAACCAGATAGATTATAAGGAACATGGATCTAGATGAGGATTTAGAGTATAATAATTCAATATATTATAACTAACCAGACTTGTAATATTTAGAGGGCATGAAATTTCCATCAGTACCATGCCTGTGCATCTCTTCCCAGGACAACTTGTCGACCATCCATGCGAAGGTGAAGAGATGACATCATGATATTTGGTAGGGAGGGGTAGTTCCTTGTTGCCTTATTTGGGATGATTTTTTCTAAGACCTACGGGTCATGTAATGTTTCACTTAAACTTCAGCCCATTTAAGGATTCCCCCCACCCCTTGAAAGGGGTATTATCATATAAAAAAGAAGGCCTTCAGGCCATTCAAAAAAGCAAATTATGATTTCAATTAAAAATTAAAATTATCATATTTAGAAAATTATTTTCATAAAATTGAGTTCATTTTTTAATTCTACACATTAAAAAATGGTTTGGGTGAATTTTTGGGATTTTTTTGAAATACTTGGTGAATACAAAATATGATAATTTATGGTATTTATACATTATAAGTTAAATACACCATTTATTGTTTCATAGCTAATGTAAGCACAATTAGTTCAAAATCACATTATATAATTACTTTATTTAGTCTCAATAATCAGTAATATTTTTTTATTGAGAAAAATAATAAAATATTGAGTAAAATAATGAGAAAACACCCCTCTCCTCTACTATAAATACCACCCTCACCACCTCTTTTCCTCAAACCTATCAAGAATTGGGCCTTTTCAAAATTCTACTCAAATATACAACATGAACCTCACACGTGTCCAGAATCTTGGTCTTTTAATAAAAGATCAAAGAAAATCCCTTAATGAGGTTCTTAAGGAAGAGGAATCAAGAGGTAAAATCCTCTTCCTTCTCTTTTAATATATTTTCATGTTCCTTTATTTTCTTTTACAATACTCACCTCCCCTCATTCAAATGGTATGATAACTCCAGTACCTTACATATATTGGATTTTTTTTTATTTTAATGGAATAATTATTCATCATATCTCTTTCTCCTTCCTTTTATATTAAAAATGAAAATATTATCTGTGATGTGTTAATTTATCATATTCAAGGACAATAAAGTTTTAAATTTCAATTATTGTCTTCAAGGATAGTCATGAAACAATTTTTATTGTTGAAAAAGATTATAATATATGTATTATATTTTATGTAATGACCTGAAATTATTCTTACACAAGATATTAATTTATAAAACAAAATGAGTTTTTTTGTGATTGAAAATTGCCAAAATAAACCCAAACGATTATCATTAACTATTTATATAATGATTAATCCTCATTCATAAAATCAAATGATATATAAGAAAAAGTTAACCTATTAAAGATCATTAATAACATATATTTTCAGTTCTAGATAATTATCCCCACTTTATATGACCTTTCATACATGTATACAAGTAAACCGATCATGAAAACCAAGGAAACCAATGCCTATAAATGATGAAATTGAACCTCTTAACCCAAAAAAAGGAAATAAACGAACTTAATAAAGTTATAATAAATAAAATACATGTATAAAGGGTTTTTTAATTATTAATTAATAATTATAACTTTATAATCTAGGACATTAAGAACAAGTGAAGAACACATTCAGACTTAAGGTAAGTGATTCTACCCGAACCTCCATTATTCCTTTGAGTTACTATTTCTATATTTTTACCCAAATGAAATTCAATTTCATTTTTATGAAAATATTTTAAATTATTTTTATATATTCCAAAATTATTTATCAAGATCCATTTATCCTTATTTTTTGAGGATATGCATGTTTTTAAAGGGTTCCCTACTCAATTCTTCCTCATAAGTAAGCCTGATTTATGGGAACTTCCCAAATTCTTACCCAATTTAAAGTGAACTCTATAATTTTTTTAAGACAAAATTATTTTTATAAAGTTAATAATTTTTTCATGGAAAACTATCTTAGCTCAATTCTAGTTTCATACAAACAATTAAACTTTTTCCATTTTAAACAATTTTGGATGTTTTACTTAAACCGTACTAAAATGTTTTATTTATAAAGTTTCTTAGACAATATTTTTACTTCAGTTTGATGTAAATTATCATGATCTCTGAATACATTCCCATTTGAATTTCCATGTTTTATTTAAACCCACACCATTATAATATTCCTGTTTTGAAATTCCTTTTGACATGATACCATATTCTTTCCATGAGCAACCCTTATGTTTATGTTTAATTTCTTATTTAATATTCTTTATGTGGAAAAAATATTCATGAAAATGTTATGATGGGTGCACCTGGATAGTGCTCTAATGCATTGGGTAATGTTTAGTATCATGAATTTTTATGCTCAACGGTCTTGGTTATTATCCTTGACTCATGCTCCTTGTGCAATAGTCTTGGTGGTTTTCCTTGAGTTATGGTTCTCTGTGTGAAACAAGCCTTGAATCTTGATAAATTCCTATTTTATGTTGCTTTCACATTATAATAAGTTCATGATTTTATGATAGAATGATATTATTCCTTATATTTAATCGCCTTTCATGCCTTTTTATATTATTATGTTATTCCTTCTAACCCATGAGCTAAGCTTTATTCTTATGTTCATTCCCTTACTGGGATTTTAGCTCATACCTTTGTTCTTGTTATCCCCATGTTATCCTATGAATATGTAAGGGCTAAAATTAATTTAGGAGCTCATAATAGATGATAGATAAAGAAATATTTTATTTAGTCCCATGTTTTCAGTTTTATGTACCTAGTATTCCAAAGACACTAGAATTTATGATCCTTGGCTTGTAATTTGATGTTTAATTGTGCTTTAAATCATGTAATAATATGTGTAAAGGCTTGGATCACTATAGTTGGTATCAGAGTAAAGGTTTAGTTATTTTTTTGTGATTAGTAATAGAGAACTTTAGCAATAATGTTAGGGATAATATTAAGTTTAAGAAAACATACCTAGATTATAGTTCGTATATATTAAGTGGTTTATCAGGAAAATAAATCCCTATCTTGATAATACAAGACCATTTGGTTCTGGAGAAAATGTACCTAGGAGTAACAACTATGAAAAGGTGTTTCGGGTGTCACTCGGAGGTAACCTAGTGCACAAAAATGGGTTTTACTATGCACCTAGTTTGACACTCCTAGATGATATGATTTGGTAAATTCATAAGATCATTAAGAACCATTATTTAGGAAACAAAGAAAATTCCAATAAGAATATATGTTAAGAAACAGATAATAGATAACCAAGATTGAAACCCAGGGAATCAAAATTTCATATATACTTTTCCTTTAAGACTTTATCCTTTTACGTTTAAAGTTTTATTTTTTTGATTATTAGCTAAGTATTGAAGACCCACTAATTTCACTTACTTTTTCTTAGTTAATGATGGGAAATAGGAGAACACTTTCCAAATATCAATGTGATAGGAAGTGTGACGATTTCCTTAATTATATGCTAACTATGATGGGAATAGGTGATAAAAATATTATGGAAATATTTTCTCAGCTAGACCAAGTTAAGAATAATAACTTGAATTATATAGAAAACCATCCTTATCAAAGGAAAGATCAAGTTATAGTCAAATAATTGAAGTGGAAAAGGCCTCCTATGTCTAGTGGATATTCTAATTCTCTCTTCATGGAATAGTGGATTTACTCAATTAAAAAGATATCATCTATCCCCCAATGATCAGAAGAACAAAAATTTGTGATGTAGGTCTATCATTTTTATGGGGAATTTGATCAGTGGTGGACAAAGATAAAAAATATGAAGTCCAAGGAGGAAATTGATTCCATGGATTGGGAGGAATTTAAGATTTTTTTTGAATAAATATTTTCCTCGAACCCTCCATCTCAATACGGAACTACTAGAAAATTGGGATATTTCCACGGACCTATAGCCACAGTTTTACAAAATTGTGGCTATAGGATTTTTTACCAAGGCTATAGCCATGGTTTTACCTAAATCCGTGGCTATAGGGTATACTTTCAAAGGAAAACCATGGTTATAGGATTTTTTTCAAGAGGTGTAGCCCCAATTCAGGTAAACTATGGCTATAAGTTCATTTTACAAGGTCTATAGCCATGGTTTGGGTAGATCCGTGGATATAGGGTCTTTTTCATTGGGTTGTAGCCACGGTTTTGGTAAAACTGTGGCTATAGGTTCTCTTTCCAAGGGCTATAGCCATAGTGTTGGTAAAACCGTGGCTATATATATTTTTTCAAGGTATATAGCTACGATTTGTGTATAAACATGGATTAATAGATTTTTATTTATTTTCTATATCCACGGTTACTCAAAACACTAGATATAGGTCTCCCGCCCTTGAACGAGAAAAAATTGACCTGCAAAAAAAAATGGCGGGAAGGGTTATAGCGATAGTTTACATGCTATAGCCATAATTTTTAATTATATATATATATCTAAAATATATATATATATATATATATATATATACCTAAAGGCATCTGTGGTGTAGTGGAAAGGTGGATAGTACACATAAAGAGGTACATAGACCAAATCTAGTTGGACACACATTATTTTTGGGCTATAGCCATTGTTGAAAATCGTGGATATCGACCAACTGCCATGGTTGAAAGCTATGGGGGATATAACCAAAATTTTGAACCATGACTATAGACAAATAAAACTATGGCTATATGTATAGCCACACCAATATGTGCCACAACCAGCTATAACCGTGGTTATAGCTTATAGCCACGATTTTGACCCCTATAGCCATAATTTTTGACAGTGGCTATTGCTCGATTTTCCAGTAGTGTGGAAAGAAAGTTCTTCAGAATTAATAATAATGAATATGTCCTACTAGAGAGTATGATTAAAACTTTACATGTCTTTCAAGATAATCCTTCTGCTTTTTTATGAACACTGAAAGCAAGGTTGATCACTTCTTTAGCGGACTAAAGCCGAGTATATGAAAAGTGTTGGCAATTCGAGACTTCAACAGTTATGAGGAGATTGTTTGTTGTTCCCTAAATGTTTAAATACAGATCATAGATTCTTAATGTACTTGTGGGCCTGATGAAAAAAGTGGAAAATGGAGTTTAATATGGGTGGATTAGCAAATAAATTCCATAATGAAAATAAGACCGAATATACCATGTGTTAATTTTTTTGGAAGAATCATCATAGTAATTGTCTAAAAGGAACCATGAAACACTTCAAATATTTAAGAATAGGGTATTTGGTTAAGAAATTATAAAGGGACATAAATAATTCCACTCATGTGGAGGAAGAAATGAAGGTTCATATCAACACTCAACCTATAGTGTAGTGTTTTAACTGTAAGGAACATGGACATTTTTCAAACCAATTCCCTAAGCCTAGGGTTTTTGGAGGCAATCAAAAACAACTTCCAAGGAAACAAGGAAGGGAATATTCTATCAAAACTATTGAGGTGGATCCAGACAATTATTTGGTGACAAGTACTCTGATTATTCATTCAAGAATAGAGAGCTTACTATTTGATTCTTGTTCAACAAATTCATTTATATCTTGAAAGTTTAGTATAACTATTCAAACACCACCTCAAAAAATAGAGGTTGAGTTATTTGTGATAACAATTAATGGGTAAATTATTTCATCCAAAGTACATAACTCCTCCCCAGTTAATATTTGTGGACAAAACCTCCAAGAAAATATTGTCGTACTTCCTTTGGTGGAATTTTATTCTGTTTTGGGCATGGATTAGATACCTTTATACAAATCTAACATCAACTATCAGGAAAGGGAGATCACTCTTCACATTAAAAATCATACTCCAATCTTTAAAAGTGTAAGGTGGAAGATGAATCACCTTTAGAATCACCATCTCAAGTGTGGATATTACTATCTTATAAGAAATCATATCTCACTCAAATGATTGAGACAAAAGAGATAATCATTCTTAAATACATTCCCATCATGATTGATTACACTAATGCATTAATTGAAAAATTTCATGGTCATCCACCTAATCAAGAGATTTATTTCTCAATTGAACTTATTACTAGATCTCTACCTATATCAATGAAACCTTATAGAATGACCACCACTTTGCTAGAAGAACTGAAGAATTAGTTACAGGAGAATCTGGAAAAAGGTTTTATACACCTAAGTGATTCACCATGGGGTGTACCAATCCTCTTTTTCCAAAAGAAGGATAAATCAATGTGCCTCTATATTAATTATAATGAGATCAATAAAATCATGATAAATAATAGGTATACCCTTCCATGGATAGATTATTTTTTCGATCAGCTATGTGGGACCACTTATTTCTCTAAGGTGGACCAGGGATATCACTAATTAAAGGTGAGGAAGGAAGATATTCCAAAAACTGCCTTTCAAAAGAGGTATAGAAACTACGAGTTCATAGTGATTCCACTTGGACTCACTAATGCTCTAAAAATTTTCACGGATCTAATGAATAGAGACTTTAGGGATTACCTTAACAAATTTGTGGTTTTATTTATCAATGATATTATGATATACTTCAAGAGAAAGTAGGTACATGAGGAGAATTTGAATATTGTGTAGTGGACTTTGCGAAGGGAGAAATGTTTTTAAAAGTATAGTAAATGTGAGTTATGGATTAAGGAATTATCATTCTTGGGGAATGTTATCACCGGAAAATGAATATCTATGAACCCTTCCAAGACAAAGGTGATCGAAGAGTAGCCCTGGAAAAAATCAGTAATGGAGATCCATAGTTTCCTTAGACTATTTGGGTATTAATGAATATTTTTTAAGAACATCTCATGATTTTTAAATAAAATGAAAAATATGACACAAAAGGGATTGGAGTTTTTCTAGACTCAACAATGTGAGGAAATCTTTAAGGATCTCAAAAAGAGGCTTATTATTATGCCAGTACTCACAATCCCGATAAGTGGATAACTCATTTTGGTATAAATCGATGATTCAAATAAAGTATTAGGATATTTACTGAGGAAGAATTATAAAGTGATAGCCTACGCCTCAAGGAATTTGAAAATTCAAGTGAAAAACTATCCTACACAACATCTAGAATTTGCAGCTCTGATATTCACATTGGAAATATGGCAGAATTATCTCTATGGGGAGAAGTGTGAGATATATAATAATCATAAGAGTCTCAAATATATATTCACACAGAAAGAGTTTAATATGTGCCAGTGAAGATGGTTAGAGCTCATAAAGGATTATGAGTGCTCAATCCACTACCATCCTAGTATGGAAAATAAGATAGCAGATGCTCTAAGTAGAAAGGATACCATATCTTTATCAGTGAAAAGAATTGAGAAAGATCCAATCATCGTAGTCTTAAAAAGGATGGACATTGGAATAATTAAGGGATGAAAATCATTAATCCTTTCTAAAATGATTTCTCAACCTTTCCTTATGGATAAAATAAAGTATGCTCAAAGAAATGATATGAGAATTTAGAAAAAGGGGAAGCTATCAAGAATGAGAAATCCTCAAATTTCAATATAAATATGGTTGGAGTAATAATATTTGTGTCATGACTATGTGTAACATCCAATCCAAAGATAAAGAAATAGCTTATAAATGGTGCATACAACTAAAACTTCTCTATTCACCCAGGGATCACAAAGATGTATTAATATCTCTAAGAGAATGTTTTGTGGGACAATATTAAAAGTAGATCACTGAATATACAACAAAGTACCTGGTATGTCAAGAAGTGAAGTCTGAAAGGAAAAAGTGTAAAGGGATGATGAAACCATTATTCATAATAATATAGAAGTGGTAAAACATCACCATGGAATTTTTCACAGGAATTCTGAGGACATCACGAGGAAATAATTCTATATGGGTTATTGTGGATAGTCTTACAAAGACATATCACTTTATCAAAATTTTAGAGGAATTCTCATTGAATCAAATTCTATGGATATATATCAAATAATTGGTAAGGCTGCATGGAAAACTACTATAAATTTTATCTGATTGAGATCCGTGAATCACCTTGAAGTTTTGGAAAAGTATCCAACATGTTATACACATTGAGATGAACTTCAGTATGGCCTATCATCCTCAAACTAATGGACTATCTGAGAAAACTATTCACACACTAGAAGACATGTTGAGAGTGTGTTCTATGGACTTTAAAATAGGATGGGACTAACATCTACCTCTGGTTGAGTTGTCTTACAATAATAGTTTCCACTCAATCATCTGAATGGATCCATATGAATCCTTTTATGGGAAAAGGTGAACAACACTAGCATTCTAGGATGAAGTTACTGAACATAAGCTACTAGTACCTGAAATGGTTGAAGAAATAGAGGAGAAGGTGAAAACCATTTAGTAGCACATGAAGGAAGCCCAAATTAGATAAAATATCTATGTAAAAAATTGTTGATGGGACCTTGAGTTTAAAGTTTGAGATATGGTATTCCTCTATATATCTCCGTGGAAGAGGATTATGAGATTTGGGAAGAAAGGGAAGCTAAGTCCCAGGAACATCGGTCCCTTAGAGATCCTTGATCGTGTCGGAGTTGTGGCCTATTGACTTGGACTTCCACTAACCATGTCTCAAGTACATGGTGTATTCCATGTATCCCTATTAAGGAAGTACATATGATACACCTCACATGTACTAAATTCAGAGGTGGTATAGTTGGAAAATGATATTTCTTAAGAGTAGTCAGTGAAGATATTAGATCATAGAGATAAATTTATACCAAAAAATACTACCCACCTAGTTAAAGTACTATGGAAGAACCATAAGTATGAAGAGAAAATATCAGAACCAAAGGAAGTGATGAATTAAGAGTACCAACTCCTAGTTTCAGCTTATAATTTAAAATGAAATTTTGAGGGTGAAATTTCATAAGGGGTGAAGAATGTAACAAACCTGAATTCTTTCAATGTAAATTCCATTGTTATAATTATGTCATATTTTATAATCATATAAAATCACATTAATATAACAACAAAAACTTTATAAATGAATAATTTATGAAATAAAATACATTTCTATAAGTTAAGGAACATATACCAAGGGAATAATAACTTGACCTTCAGAATAGTAACATGACCCTTATGAATAGAAAACCATACAATTGAACAATAACCTCACCAATAAAAATATAAATAAAATTTATCCCTCTAATAAGAAACAATACAATATAATTATATCATAGTATAAGTAAATAAATATTTTTAAAAAATATTAATTAAATGTTGGTATGTTTGTAAGTCATAAATATTTAATTAAAATTTCATGAATAATTTTATAATTTAAAAGAAAATTTATTTTCATAAAATTTATTCATAAATTAGTATTTTTATTTATTATGATTAAAATATAATTTTATGAAACTTTAGTTAAATTTTCAAAGTGATATAAAAGAATTTATAATTTTAAAATATATATTTTTCAATTAAATTATGATTTTAATTCAAAATTAAATTTCTCATATTAATAAAATTATTTTCATAAAATTAATTTCATTTTTGAATTATACATGTCAAAAAATGGTTAGTGTGATTTTTTGGGTTTTTTCTAACATTCTATAATTTTTTATGAATAGTGAAATACGATAATTTACGGTATTTATATATTATAAGTCAAACTTAGTATTCCTTGAGTTATCGTTGGTGTAAGAACCAGTGGTTATAACTCACATGATCAAATTAATATATTTAGTTTCAATAATCAACAATATTTCTTTTCTTGAGAAAAATAATAAAATATTGAGTAAAATAATGAAAAATCACCCCTCTCCTCCACTATAAATACCACCTCTTCTCCTTACACCTCTAAAGCCTTAAGCCTTGTTAAATTTTTTCCCAAATATCCTCCCAATAACTTCCCAACATCGATGAGATTTTGGTCATAATAAAAGATCAAAACCAACTACGTAATGAGGTTCTCTAGAAGATGGATCAAGCGGTAAAACCCTTTGCCTTTTCTTTTAATTTCTTTTCATGTTCTTTTATTTTATTTTTCTCTCCTCCCCTCCCCTCATAAAAATGGTATGATATCTCTAGTTACTTACATATATTGTAGTTTTTTATTCTAATGGAATAATTCATCATCATATCTCTTTCCCCCTTATTTTTATACTAAAAATGCAAATATCATTTGTGATGTGTTAATTTATCAAACTTAAGGATGATGAAGTTTTCAATTTCCATTACCATCTTGAAGGCTGGTCATGAAACAATTTTTATGGTTTAAAAATTTTATAATATATTTATTTTATATTATTTAATGATCTAGAATCATTTTTTACACATGATATTAATTTATAAAATAAAAAGAGTTCACTATGATTGAAAAATACCAAAAAAAAACCCAAACGATTATCTCTTCAAAAAGGGAATCCCTAAGAGTGAACTTTCTGAACCCTCCACCCCAATAACACCAATAACCATGAAGGGATCACTCTATAGAGATCCCAATACAGAAATGATCTGTTTCAAAATGATATAGAAGAGTTTCACATGAGGTAACAACCCGATCAATGATGGTTTGGCACAACAATCTGTTATCTAGGTTGGTTGCACCCTTCTACCCACCCGATGCAACATCAGGTGACCCGACAAGGTGAGAGGACTAGGGGAGTAAGAAATCACCCAATTAGTGGGATCCTACTATTCTAACTCCGTACCTCCAAAGAAACACCATTTCTATGACACTTACCCTTACCACTATGCCGCCCCTGAGGTGAAAAAAAACCCAAACAATTATCACTAAATTTTAATATAATGATTCATCCTAATAACATAGAAATAAATGATATATAATAATAATTTAACCTCTTAAATATCATTAATAATATCAAAGTTAAATTCTAGATAATTACCCTCACTTTATACAACCTTTCATACACTTATACAAGTAAACTGGTTATGAAAATCAAGGAAACCAAAGCTCCTAAACAATGAAATTAAACCTCTTAACACATAAAAAAGTCTATAAATGAACATAATAATGTTATAATAAATAAAATAAATATAGAGAGGGTTATTTAATGATTAATTAATGAATCTAATTTTATTATATAGGTCATTAAGATCAAGTTAAGAAGAACTTCAGACTTAAGGTAACAGATTCTACCCAAACCTTTATTATTCCTTTGGGTTACTCTTTCTCTCTTTTTATAAAAATGAAATTATCTTTTATTTTTATGTACATATTTTAGATGATATTTATATTTTACAAAATAATTAATCAATATCCAGTCATCCTTATTTTTTTGGGGATATAAATGTTTTTAAAAAGTTCCCTACTCAATTCTTCCTCATAAACAAGCCCAATTTAAGGGAACTTCCTAAATTCTTATCCAATTTCAAGTTCACACTATAATTTATTTTAATTAAATATTATTTGTATAAATTAAATAATTTTGTCCTGAAAAAATATCTTGGATCAATTTTTTTTATACAAAAAATTATTCCTTTTCCATTTTCAATTTTTTTGGAAGTTTTACTTAAACCATACTAAAATGTTTTATTTATAAAGTTTCTTAAACACCATTTTCATTTCAGTTTGACATCACTTATCATGATATATGTCTTTATTCACTTATAAATTTACATTTATGATTTAAATACATCCTTCCATGGACACCATTATTATATCCCCTTTTTGAAATTCCTTTTGACATGATACCAAATTCTTTTCATGGGTAACATTTATGTTTTTGTTTGATTGCTTATATATGATTATTTGTGTGGAAAATATATTCATGAACATGTTATGATGGGAACACCCAGACAACCCTCCAATTCATTGGGTAGTTTTTAGTCTCATGAGATGTTATATACAAAATTCCTAGTTGTTAGCCTTTACTGGTGCTCCAAGTGCAACGGTCTTGGAGGTTATCTTTATTCATGATCCTCTATGTGCAATGAGCCTTGAATCATGCTAAAGTAATTTTTTGTGTTGCTTCCACATTACTATGAGTCCATGATTATATGATCCCATGTTATGAATCCTTATATTTAATCATGTTCCATGCCTTTTTATATCATTATGTTATGCCCTCTAACCCATGTGCGATGATTTATTCTTTTGTTTATTCCCTTACTAGTATTTTTGAACATCCTTTTTTTCATGTTATCCCTAGTTTATCCTATAAAGATGTATGGGATAAAATAAAGTTAAGAGATCATAATGAATGATAAATGAAGAAATATTTTATTTATTTTTATGTTTTTAGTTTTATGTACCTAGTCTTTCAAATACACTAGAATTTACAATCCTTGTCTTGTAATTTGATGTTTAATTATGATTATAATCAAATAATGATATGTGTAAAGGCTTGGGTAACTATATAGATAGTCCATTTTTCATATCATATACAACAAAATCATTCGGTACCCTCTTCATAAGGTTCACCAATACCTATTTATAAGTTTCATTCCTTACTAATGAGGGGGATTTTTTTTTCATTCACATGATTCTCAACAGGGATCAATAAAAACAAACATAGGGTTTATTCCTTTACAAAATCTTGAGTTCTGTTGTTGTGGATTTAAAAATTAAATGCCAATACTAAATTTATCAATTAAAAATTCTAGAAGATCTCAAGCCTATGAAGCTGATATCAATGAGGTCTTCACTGAATATTTTAAGGAATCTTGAAAGGATAATTAAAAAGTATGTATAGTGTGAAACATTTTTGGGGAAGATATTCACAATTCATGATTAAGAAGATGATGAATACTGACCAGATCAATGTTGAGACCAATGATTTTATATTAGAGATGTTTTTTTGTGATATGTCGTGTTGATATTATTTTCATTTATTATGAGTTTTAATTTTAATAAATAGGTGAAAATTATTCACAAAATATAGGAGAGGAAGAGTGAGATAAAATAAGAAAAGGGGAATTGCTCGATAAAGTGGTGTAGTGGGAGCTGATGATTGAGAGTGGATAGAGCTCTCATCCTCACTTCTATTCTTTTGTTTGTTTTTATTGTATTCAAGATGTGTTCATTGTATATTTCTATTATTTTATTGAAAAAGTATAATTAAACTCTTTTATGGGATTGAATTGAGATGAATTGAATTGAATTTTCTATTATTGAATAAGTTTTCATAATTGTTTTTAATTATTCTTGTGAATAATTCACTACCTTTATTTATATATTATTTGATAATAAATTTACTAATGAAGTTAGAGTTAGATATTTTTTTAGATGGATATTAATTCATGCTTCAACAAAATTGATAAATTTAGGTGGGTTTCATTGGAATTTTAGTAGTGTGATAATTTTATTCAATTTTTTGAATTTCATTCTTCCTGATAATAATTTTTACTCTATTACATGAATTGATGAAGGAAGAATTATGGATCCCATTCCATATAAAATTCAACTGAAGTAATTAAATTTTAAATGGTTTATATTTATTTTATACACAAATGAACTATTAATTTATTAAGTTTTTTATTGAAAAATTATTTCTTAAGAAAATTTCACTGAGCGATGTTGATGATATTGTGATATTTTGGTGTCTCTACTCCTTTTATTCATAGATTTAAACACTAGTATGTTTAATATTGATGTAATATTAGATATTTTTTTACTAATTAAGTTTGTTCCATTTTTCTTAAGATCATCTAGTGATCAATCCTTGTCTCATTTTTTTACTTCTCACATAATTATTCTAAAATTTATCACCAGTTATTTATCAGTTTTCCCTTCACATTATCCCCATATTTTATAGTTTTTATTACCTTGTTTTCTTTTTTATTTTTTTTTGGATTTAATTTTTTTTTTAATTTTTTAGGTTTTACCTATAATACTACTATAATAGATTTAGTAAATTTTTATTAATAAAAAAATTTGATATCTAAACAATCAATTTAAAATTATCAGAATCATTTCTAATGAAGGCATGTGTTTTAAAAAGAAAAAAATCTATTTGTAAAAGAAAATATATAATATTTTTTCTTCTAAAAATTGATTTATTGTGTCCCATAACTTAAATAGTTTCGAATAAAATTTAGTGCAAACTAGGTAGAAATCTTTAAAATATGATTTAGAAAATTTATTTCTATAAATAGAAACACATTAAATTTCCCTAAGAAAGAATAAGAAAACTAAAATAGAGAACTTAAAAGTAAATATAGTTGAGAGTAAAAGTGAAAAAAACCATTCTTACTCAACATAGGAACCAAATTGAAGAGATAATAAGACTTAGGGAGATTTAACCAGCTAGTATTTTAAAAAAAGGTCCACATATCTGGTTTTACACCAAGTCTATGAACTATGAAATGAAAAACTATCTCTGCATTTTGTATCCCTTTAATGGATTGTTGTATAATGATTTATTGGAATTTGTTATAGATTTCTATAGTGTTTTTTAGTAATTTCTAATTCGTGGTTTGAGTGAGGAATAGATTATGTTGAAATTTTTTCCATTTATTTGAAGGTTAATTCTAGGAGTGAGTTCAAGTATCTTTATGAGGTTATTTTTGATACTTGGGACTGAGTTTTTGATGACTTTGTAATAAAATTTTACCCTTGGAATATGAAAAAATTAGTGTGGACTAAAATTACTCATTTTTTTAGGAGGTGGGATAATTATTTAATGAAACTGAGGATAGTTTAGTGGTATTCTTAGGTAGTACATCAACCAACAAATTTATCCCCACATATTGATGGGAACATTTTATAAGTCTCAATACCTATTGCCAAACCATTATTGACCTAAAATATGGTAGAAATTTATCTGATATGAAATCCAAGGAACTGAAAAAAGTGAATAAAAACTCTTAAAAATACAAAAACAAGAGTTTTTAGAGAAAATATATGTAATGAAAAAAATCTAAATTAGGAACATTGTATTTGATAGCATGTATGACACACAAAACTAAGCACATAAGGGAATATAATATCCTGACAATTTATAATATATTAACTACTATAAATAAATTTAATATAATTTATAGATTTAAATTAATGTGACACTGAGTTAGTGTATGTCATACACAATAATGAGTTTCTTCAATGGCTTGCATTACATGCAAGACCAAGTTCTACAGAACAATAATATATTGTTAAATTATTATTATTTAATATAATAAGATATAACCTTACCAGTAAATTAAGGGTTATGAATAGGATTAACTAAATTAAGAAAATATATGGTTTAACTAAATATAAAACTAATTCATAGGTTACAACTTTATTGGAAATAAATACTGGAACCAATTGAATATAAAGAGAATATCTTTATAGAAAACTATTTTATTCTCACAAAGTTGTTTTACCCTAATTAATTAAATTAATTATAATTAAAAATTGGTATTAATGTAATATATATATACATTATATTCAATCAAATATTTTTAATATTAATCCAATATATTTTATAGTCATGAGATAAGAACAAACTTAATATTTTTCATAAAACCTATATTTTATTAAGGCACTTTTACCACCTTTTAATGGAGATCCTATTTTTAAATAAAATTTTTGGAACATTTATAAATATTATATGTAAAAATAAAAACAATATTTTAAATAGGGGAATAAAAATTATGTTAGGGTGAATTTTTGGTATTTTTATGTGAAGTTTCATTTTTTGATGAATAATGAAAAACACTGAATTTTAATTCAAAGCAACTTTTTATTTTAATTTATTTATATGGTCAAATTATAATTTTAATTGTTTTTAAAGTTTAATTAGAATAAAATTTTTTTAGTTAATATAATATAGGTCATTGGAATCAATTCCACTTTGAAATTGAATATAAAAACATAGATAACTTTTTAACTTTTTTACTTTAGAAAACTGCATTGTTGTCTCATCTACATGATTAAATTTAAATTAATTTATGCCACTTATGTGATTTTAATTTAGAAAAATAGATTCCATGTTATGAATAATCATAATATATAATGTCTAATAAGTTCAATTAATTTTTTAACCAAGAATATTAGTAAAATAAATTAAAATTATCTACAATGATTTAGAGAAAATATTTCTTAACAAAAGACTAAACCAAAAACTTAAGAACCAAAATGACCAAGATACTGGTCTAAAATCTATTAAATGGTAATATTTCGACTCTATAATACATTTTATAGTATTTATTCATTTTTTGAGACACTTTAAATGGAAGAAACATTGATGGAATTCCATTTTTTAAAATTGACAAGAGTGCCACTCCTTCTCCACTATAAAGAGGCACTCAAGCCTCCCACTTCTTCACACATCTCAATCCACTTTGGATCAAAAAAAATATATAAAAATAAATCATAAAAAATAATCCAATAAAACTATAATCCTCACCATGTTCATAAATCCATACCATAAAGTCCTTTGGTTCAAACCAAAAGGAGTTACCCGATTACGAGGTAGCATCTTTCTTCAAGATCTTTAGTTTTATTTCCATTATCCCACCACCTCAACAATTATTATTACATGATTATATAATAACAATAGTATCATAAATATAATTAGGTGTTTTTATATTAAATTTTCTACCTAAAGTTATACACACTTCCATCTAAGGGGTACTAAACTTACCATTTATGTGTACGATGAATTATCGCCTCACAAATCAATGCTGTTCATTTTTTCTTTACCACATTTAATGGTCAGGAATTATGATGTAAAATATATATCTCTCTCTATATATTATATTATATTATGTTTACAATATATTTTTACTTATGTAATTATTTCATAGCACATAACCATATGCTTTCCATTTTTTGTACATATGATAACAACGTTTATGGAAGTGTGGACTACTGCCTCCTCAAAGAGATGTGATTTATTCACGCTATACATCGAATGTATAAAAGATGATTTTAATAAAACTATGTAAAATATATGAAATTGATATTATAATTTAATTATAGTATAAATATAAATATATATCATTTACTTTTCATTATTCTAATATGGAAAAGAAATGAAAGTATCATTCATGCGTATGTACGACCTACCATCTCCATGAACAGTTCATTACATTTATTATCTAAAAATGTTATGGATTATTAAAAATAAATATATAGTGAATATATATTATATTTAATCATGGTTTAAATTTTAGAGATGATGAAACCATGATAGGAACAACATTTAACAAGTTAGAACATACTCGATAAACTAGGCAATTAACACCTGAAATAGTGAAAATAATGAAATATTGTTATCAAATGGGTAATAAGATATTATAAGAAGATAATATTTAATATTATAAACATGAATATAGTTTTTTAATAAGTTACCAACAGTCTTAAAACCCTTATATAGTAATTTAAAGGACATTAACCCAAAATGGATAGACTTGGTAAGGGAGGGAGTCATGATAGAGTGGCATGAGAGGGTTAGGTTGAGGGATAAGATAGATTTTAGAGTTAATAATACTGAGGATTTCATAGATTTTTAAGGGAAATATATCAGTTGATCTTTGTGCGTGAAATATTCTTAAGAATAATGGTTAGTACATGGGATTTTAGACCTCATTGTAATCCAACACATGGAATTTGAGCCTACCAAATGACCAAGTGAGGTGGATCCTCTTGTAGGGTAGAGACCTAGGGGACATATATGTATCAAGATTACTTATGTTATTATTTTAATTGGGTGGTTTTGGGATGTTAAAAGGATTTAAATAAATCTTAATTAAATTCCACACTATCAAGATTAGGAATTCTTTATTCCCTTTTCATTTATGGATCATGATGATCATCCTCATGTGTTTTAGAAAGTGAAGGTTTGACAAGCTTATCTAGTTGATCACTGAATTGTTGATATAATTATAGAGGATGACCAGTGGTAGGTAACATTGCGTGCCTTTATATAGAAGTATTTGGGGAAGTATTAAGGAATCATTTTTTATGTTGAGATATAGATATGGTTTAAGGATCTTGAGATTTCATTTAGTTTGATTTGCCCCCTAGAAGATTACTGGTTTCTATTGGTAATTTGTTATATGTGAGTGAATGAGAATTTTTATTGGACCCTCTATCTTGGTGATAAGAAGGAGATAGATATTTCATGGGATAACTTTTAGAAGGAGTTCTATGTGGAGTTTCTCTCATCAACCATATAGGTAGAAAACAATAAAGAGATATTATCTCTTCATCATGGTAGAAAGTGTATGTAGGATATTGGGATTAAGTTTATATATCTTTTTTATTAAACATAGAATCTTTTTCTGAATGAGGAGTCCCAAGAAAAACATCTTGAGGAGGCACTCCATCCTTCAGCTAGTATGTAATTACTCCTTTCATGTTTCCCATGCATATAGAGTTTCAAAATAATGGAAAGGTGATAAAGAATTAGAACTCAAGAGGAGGTTTACCATAAGTGGGGAACTATAAGGGTTTCCTAAGAAGAAGATTTGTCAGTGGAAGATCTCAGGTTTCAAATCCTTTGAGGTATCAACCGTTTGGGAGTTGACCTCAGTATCTTCATTTCTAGCCATTTGGGGTAACAGTTTATATTATTTTCTTGAGGACCTTGGGCCAGTGTACTTTGTCTATGGGGGTCAGAGCCATCATAAAAAATAGTGACAGGTGGTTCTTTGTGATCAATATGATTGAGGTGGTCTGGTTTAGCATCATCCTCAACAAAAGCTACCAGTGAGTTAATTTTAACATCAAAGGAATCAAGATTATTCTCTATTGAGAGGATATTGGTTAAGTTGAGGTTGACCTTAACATGTTCATAATATTTAGGGTCTTTAACCTGATCATGACCATGAGATAGGATATCATTATAGAGGAAGAAGATTTGGGTATGGTCTATTGTAATAAGTATTGGCGACTATTCCATAAGGTCCAGTGTTCATTAGAGGTATGATCAGTTTATCATCTATCCTGGTTTGTGCCTTGTTTAATTCAAGAGATTCACACTCATTTTTTACACTAACTCTAGTCTGTAATCGAGGACTATCTGTAGAGAGGCTTCCCATGATCCTAGTGTAGAATACACAATTTGAAGGCTAGAATAACTTTTTTAATGCGTGAAGGGGATATAGAATGATGATGTGGACACATCAGTCAAATAGGGATATTTTTTTACTATAGATGCATCCATAAGATTTCATTCTTAGCAGATATTAGTTTTATTCCTTGGATATAGTCATAATCTACTTTTATATGAGATTCTTGCTCTTAAATATTTATGGTAGATGTACAATTTTCATTGGTGAGGGGGGTTTTAGGTGGGAAGTAGACATTTATAGACTCTTATTTATTTTATCGATGTGTTTTCTATATAATTATTGGATTATGGGATGGAGTATGATCCTAGTATTTTCAAGAAGTTTCTATATTTTTTACTTAAGGAGGTTTTAACACTACCCGCTTGATATGATGTTAAGTTTGGGATATACTTATAGCATGATGCTTCTCCAATTTCAATGGATCCTTATCATATGACACCATTCGAGTTACATGAGCTGAGGGTTTAGATAGAAGATCTGATGAAGAATATTTTCATCTAACCTAGTGTGTGGCTATAGGGTGTTGTAGTGTTATTCTCCAAGAAGGAAGATAATAGTTCGATGATTTATATACAATAATGGAGGTTGGATTAGGTGATGATAAAAAATCATTACTATATTCTGAGTATTGATGATATTTTTTGACTAGTAGAATGAAGCTAGTTGTTTTTAAATATTGATCTATAGTCTATATATCACTTGATGAGGGTGAAGGAGGATGATATCCTGAATATTTCTTTTAGGTGTAGTTTTGGATAATTATATTTCTTGGTCATATTATTCAATGTAATTAACACAATAGCTATTTTTATGGTAATTATGAACATTGTGTTCCATGGATTCCTATAACAGTTCATAATTGCATTCTTCGATGAAATATTAATACACTTAAAGTTATAGGAGGATCATTATGATCATCTTATAGTTGTCTTTAAAGTTATTTGAAACCACCAGGTCTATGGAAAGTTATCCAAGTGTAAGTTTTATACATGAGAGGTTCATTTTCTTGGGAATGTGGTGTCCTAGTAAGGTGAGTCTGTGGAACCATCAAATATTGAGGATGTTTTTTCTTTTGTAGAACCCAATAATATATAATATTTTTGTAGTTTCATCAGTCTTGTAGGATATTATTAAAGTTTCATATCTGATTTCTCATAGATCTCATCCTTGTCAAAAAATTATTCCCCGAAGGACCATGATTTTATCTAGAATAATCATCATTAGTAAGTCTTTGATTACCTAGAGAAGAGATTGATTAATGCTTTAGTTTCCATAGGATAGGGTAATGTTTTAGGTGTTTTTTGGTGCTTCACATGTGGGATTAGGAGGTGTATTTATATAGTAAAAATCTGTCATCAAATATAGGTCTAGGAAGTTATGTCTTCATGAGTGTAACTATGCCACCCATGATTTAGAGCTAGTAGTGGTTGTGTTTTCATTGAAGTTGTGGCGACATTACATCATTAGGGAGTTCTTTATGTTCTTCAAGGATCATAAGAGATTTTGGTATATCTTTTATAAACATGTTCTAAATCTATGTAAATTGAGGTAAATGGAGTTTCTTTTGGACCATGACTTCAAGATCTATAACACCTCAATAAAGGGGAATCTAATGGACTATAATTTGAGAAAGAAGTTTCATAAAGATGTTGTTTAGTAGTTCAAATAAACTTAGCAAGCGATGTAGGTGTTGGTATCCATAAAATTTTATTCAAGAGTGGTTCATGATTTTGGTTTCTTATTTCACACGGTAGTGAAATAATCTCTGATGTGTAATGTGGTTTCTCAATTGGGATACTCAGAGGCAGATGAGATGTGTGATCATGTTAGACTTGGTGATTATCCAGACAAATGGTCAGAACCATATACTATTTTAGAGGAGGATGGCATTTCTTGTAGATATGCACGTGATAGTCCCCCAAGATTTTCATAGATCACCTTTGGTGGTACACCTAGTTGTATCTAAGATTTACCACGACTTGAGGAAATAGTTTTGGTGGCTTAGAATGAAATGGGTAGTGGAAGTGTTTGTAGCTAGCTGCTTTTTTTATAGTAGGTTAAGGTATATAATCATGTTCTTGGTGGTTTTTTGTATCCCTAGTATTATCATGAGTAGAAATGGGATAATAAATATATGGATTTTTTCATAGGGTTACCTTGATATCAGGGTGGATGTGATGATATTTGGGAAATCATGGATTGTTTGATGAAATCAACTCACTTCATAACAATCAAGGAGTTTGGAACCATGGATGTTTTAGTGAGGAAGTATATAGATGAGGTTCTAAAAATACATGGAGTTACAGAGTAATTTTTCTTGGATCAAGATTCTCATTTTACCTCATGAGTATAAAGGGTATTATAACATTCTTTTGGAATTAAGTTATGGCTCAACACTGCTTTACTCCCTTAGAAGGGTGAGAATATAGAGTGGACCATCCACATATAGGATCATATATTACAGGTGAGTATCTTATACTTTAGTGAATATTGGTAAAACCACTTTACTTTGGTTGAGTTTTCTTATAATAATATCTATCCTTCATCAATTGGCATGGAACCATTTGAAGCTTTGTATAGGTGTCCATGTCATCCTCTATTATGTGGTACTGAGTCTATGGAGTCATAGTTCTTATCCTTGATGTGGTATAGATCATAATAGAAAAGGTTCGGGTTATTTGTGAGAGGATGAAAGTTGAACTGGACCGGAAGAGGTCTTTTGTTGATAACAAGAAAATACCCTTAAAGATTGAGGTTAGGGACCATATATTCTTAAATGTTTATCCTTAACATGGGAAACTGAGTTTTAGCATGGGAGTAAGATCTCACCACAGTTCATTGGGTCTATCGTGGTGTTGAGGTGCATTGGTTTGGTGGATTATCATTTGGAACTCCCACCATGTATGGATAGGATCCACAACATCTTCCAAATCTCTCAGCTTTATTTTTATCTTGATGATAACTCTTAAGTTATTGATTGGGGTGAGTTGGATATCAAGGATGATGCGATATTTGTGGAGTTACAAGTGGAGTTATCATATCATTTGAGAAGGTTCTGTGTGGATGAACCACTCCTTTGGTTCATGTTTTGTGGAGGCATGGTGTCTTGGGGGAGAGTAACTGGGGGCATGGGAAACATATGCGTGACTAGTACGCGGGGTTATTTTTTGTTTTTTTCCGGTTTTACATTTCCTTGTGGGAGTGATGTATGGGTATTTTTGGTTATAATATGTGATTTTATTTGATGATAATTTGTGAGTAAAGGTGTACATATATAGAGGGAAAAACCTAATTTATAATCAACACGTGTTATATAGTGACACATATTGAAATTTTGAAGGTGAGTTTGTGCCACAAAAATAAGATAATATATTTATATGGAATATAAAATCCCTTTAAATTTGTGCTTGGGACCATGCTGTATGATAGTTGTGGTAATCATTGGATTGGGCTATATGGAGGTTGATATTGTTATATTAAAAGGAGGTTTCTTTTGGGTGGTATAATGGTGTGGTAATGTGGTTTTTAGGGATCTTTGGTGGTAATTTTTTTGTTTCATTTAGTTTGTTTAGTTGATGGTGTGGTTTAGTTGTAATGACATCCTTTAGAGGTATCCCACAAGATGGTTGTTTGGAACTATTTTAGCTCTTTACATTCTAGGTTAGTTTTTGATTTTTGAAAGATATAATGATTTGAGATGTATTTTATGTAACATTATCAACCTTACAGCCTGTTACTTTATATGAGTTCTAGTGGTGGAGGTGCATGGGGGAGGTTTTGATGCGTTTGGAGGGTAACATGAGGAGATAAAGTTGAGATTTCATCACAGAGGAGTCATACAATATAGAGCCTATCTGTAAGGATGTACGCTTGGGAATATAGAGGCCTAATTTGATGTAGGATCTTAGGTTGGAGGTTTTTGGAGGTTTTAACATTTTTGGAATAGCTACACCAAAGAGCGAGTCTGCAACAAAGCCTTCTATGTTCTACGATGTGGAGGTGTTAGCTACAATATAGGGGCTTGGAGGAAGATATTTAGTGTTACTACCATTTTTTAATAGATGAAACTTGTAGAACATGTCTATGGTGTACATTCCTATAGGTGAGATTTTTGTGGTTTTATTAGATATAGGGTAGCTGCACCACGGAGCTTGGCTATAGTGTAGCCCCCTTCCTGGTTATTGAGTTTTACGATGTAGTGGCATTGCCTGCATTGTGGTCATATTTCTATTTTATCAAATTTTTAGCGTGGAGATAGTAAAAATTATCAATGGTTGATTTGACCAATTGTGTTATGGAATAGTCCTTCCCATTGAGCCATAGTCCCTTCCTTTTTTATCAGTTCTACGACATGGTTGTTAGTGTTGCATCGTGGTCTAATGTTTTGCTAACTACCTATAAGAACCAAAATTACTTTAAACCCCATAATTATCCTGAATTTATTATTAGTTCTTGGGAAACCTTGGTTCATCCCAAGTAGTTATTTTATGCCCCTTTCAATGTATTTCAACATTGGCCTTGGGAGATCGATCTTTGGTGGTTTTTGGTGAGTCCCCCTCTTGTCTTCTCCCCCTTTCTCCCTGTTTCTCCCCTTTGTTCATTAGGAAGAAGTTTTTGTCAATGGGAATATATTTTTATGACTTTTTAGAAGATTTTGTGGTGTATTTTTTAGGTAGATCAAGTTTTTATCATTTTTCAAGGTGTTTGGTGGTGGCCTCCCCCTCATTCTAACAATGTGAAGAAGTTTAGAAAACATATTTTAGGTAGGGGGATTTGTTTCTCATCTAGTTGTATCATGTGGGATGGATTTTTATATTTGTATCCTTTGGGAAGATATTATGAACAATAATAATGGATAAAATGAATTGGTTTAATTGAAACTGAATGTTAAGGGGTATGGATTCCCATGTTTTAACACCTTTGATATTATTTAGTATTGATATTGTATAGGTTTGATTCCTTGCTAAAAATCATGTTCATTGGTTTTTTTCCCTATGGTTGTTGTGACTATGGAACCAATTTTTTGTGGTTGTTTTTATCAACTTGAATGAAAGTGTATTATCACTTATATATGGATAAAAAAGTGGATTCATAGGGAAAATCTGGTTTGGGTGAGAATTACATAAAAAAGTGGAACATGATGAAAGAACCTTGATAAATATAAAATAAGTTGTTCAGAGGGGAAGTCTGATTATGTCATGTGGTTGATGGGATGTGTGTTTGTGATGTGTGGTGGTGAGATGTGGGTGTAGTATGTGATTGTTGTGATGGGGAGGTAGATGTGGTTGTGAAATTGTGGTAATACAGAGGCTTCATGGCATAGATAGGATGGGTTGTTGTAATGTGATTTATTTCCCTAGATGCCTAGGTAGTGATGGAATTAAATGTGAATGATGAACTAAAATAGAATGGGTTGAAATGGATAATGAATGATTGAAATAATATGGGAAGTGTGGTTAAATTTTTTGATGCTTAAATTTGAAATTAATGGGCCGGTTAATTGAAATGGGTTGGTAATGGGAAATATGGAAGTTATCCTAACTTGAAATTAAATGGCGGAAGGTGGATTATTTCATAGTGTTGTGAATTTATAGGTTGTAGTGAAATGGAGGATGTTGTGAGGATTTGGGTTGATGTTTTGAGTAGTTTGGGGATGTTTTTTTGATTCCATAAGTGGGGCTCGTGTGTTGAGGATAATATATATATATATGTGTGTGTGTGTGTGTGTGTGTGGGTATGCACTATCCTTATGATTTCTATATGCAACCCAACCATGTTGAGAACCATGTTATGATATCCAAATGTATTGGGGGTGTTTTTCCCTGCATCCTAGTGGCAAGGGTAGATGGTTGGATACCCTATCTTACCCACTCTCTCTTCTAGTAGTCATTAACATAAATGGGTTGTGATAGACATAAGTTAAAACTGAATTGTGGTGATGTTTTATGAGATGTATTATAGAGGGGTTCAATCATGGTAACAGTAGGGAATGAGATTGCGGTCCTTCGTGTTCATGATACCCTACTATTCTGGTTATTTTTTTGGTTGAGGTGTGATAGGATGACCCAGGTGTCTGCAGGTGAGTTGTAGTGTGATACGATGGCCCAAGAGTCTACAGATGAGATGTGGTGTGATGAAATGGACTAGGTGCCTTTAGGAAAGATGTGTTGTGATGGACCAGGTGTCTATGGGAAGGATGTTATACTAAAGATATGAGAGCACCAAAACGTACGATATTGGGGTGTGAAAGCATCAAATTAGTGGAAAAGTAGGGTAGGGTTAATTTTTATCAAATAATTTTTATTATGATACTATAAAAGGATGTTTTATTTGTTGAGAATTCCATGGTAGGGATGGGGTTGGTTATTTGACCCATTTAGATGTTGTCGGCTCTGATGTTCAATCACTGGTGCATTAGTATATAATTTTTCACATGTGCACTAGAGACTTTGGGTATCATCCTTCTGAGTATACTTGTATGCTTACTCTACATATATAAAAAATTTCTTTTAGGTTCCTTGGAGGACTTTGTGGACTATGTTGAACATTTCTATCTTGGAATTTGGAGTTGTTTTTAAGTCTCTAATATAGTGCTTTTCTTTTGGGTATTTATTTGGAGAACCTTGTATCTATTTATTCTATACATGAATTCTCAGATAGTTTTTGGTCTACATTTAACATTATGTCAGGGATCTATTTATGGTTGATTTATCCTATCTCCCAATCCTATAGTATTAGAGGTAAATACCTCCCAAATGTGATATTTTTGACCATCGGTTCTTATCACCAACCCAGGGCATACTGGAGGTGGGACTCGAGCATCATTATCTGTATTCCTTTATTGTTAGCCCAAGAGGGGTACCTTTTGAGGGAGTTAGTCGTGAAATTTTCATTCCTTAGGTTATGAAGAAAGGTTATAAGCTGGGTAAGTCTAAGAAGTGAACCATGTGATAAGATATTTGTGGGAGATATTAAAGATCTTTCACGAAATGTGATGATTATGTATATTGTCTCCAAAGACACTAAAACTATATAGTCCTCGAGAATACATTATTGTGAAATGTTCTGAATATTCATCTAAAAAGATGTAATATTAACGGATTAAATTCTCCTTTGATATTCTATGTGTATTTTTTACTTTTCCCTTCTTAGATAGTCTATTTTCTTATTTTTTTGTAAGACTAAGGTGTGGTGATGTCACCTTCACTTAAAAAAACTTCAAACTCAACTGTTTAACCTCAAACTTCTTTTTTTTATTTAAATCATCTCAAAAATATGGGATAAGAATTAGATCAAATTAATCATCAGGAAACACCTGAGTTTGAACATTATTTATGTGTTGATAACAAAATACTATAAAACTATCTTATATACTTATCTTCCCTTCACCTCTTCATCATTTATGGGATTAACAAACTCCAAAACAACTCTTGAGATCAACACACCTAACAACCAACCATAATTTTCATCCTGTTAGAAAATTTTTATCTCAACCGCATAATATATGTTTTAATAATTTTGTTATATAATCTCTAGGTTCTTATTATAGTGGGGTATTGCTAGAACCTTTTGATGCGACAAATACTATAGGTCATTATTATGTTGATGTTATATATAAGAACACTCATCATGTGATAAAATATTTATTAATCTTTTTTTAATTGAAAGTAAAATATCAGTTGGTTACAGGGAACTACCTTTAATAGACTCCCAATTACATTATATCCAACTGCTAAAAAAATTTAGTCCATAATCTCTAATATGAGATTCCCGCTTCTGCTAAGATAATGATTTAGTCAATGGGTTTTCTATGTTTTCTTTTATGGCTACTGTTCTTATTGTTACCTCTCAAATTTGAAAAAAATACCTCAAGAGATCATACCTTTGAAGTATATGGTTCATTAATTAATGTGACGATGGCTCCTTTTCTAGGCCCACTATTAGAATATTATCATAATAAAAAGTGATGGAATCTTTACAGTTAGGTATAATATCAATATTCCAGATAAATTTTTATTTTCTCTATGATTATTTAGATACATCAAAATACAAAATAAAATTTGGATATTCTATAGAATTAGATACCATTTTATTTTTAAAACTCTTCTAAATCATAATTCCTACCATTAAGGTTTAACACATATCTCAACAATGATTTTATATCATTTTGATCTATCTAAAAATAATATTTTGTGTATCCCCTCATGAATAGTTTATCATCTCCTCCATAAAGCTTGAGAACTTCCACTGTACACCACATATACTTTTGAATATTCATTACAACTGACCAAAGTGTCTCTTTTAGGTATATTTGATATCTTCCTACCTTGATCAAGGCATAGGTAGTGTCAATACTCCTATATATAATGGAGTAAATGATAAATAAAATCATAAAATCATAAGGAATTATAATAAATCTCGCTCTCCTCAGGTGTCTCAGGTATCATTTTCTTGGAGATATATATACTACGGAACATTAGAAACAATCTTATCTTAGACTATTCCATACTAAATATTTTTAATACCTTGTCAATGTATATACCTTTACTTAGTCTGAGTAGCATGTTAGATCTACCGTGATGGATCTTGATCTCTAGAATGTAGGATTCTCTACCTATGTATTTCATAGAGAATATTTTTTGAGCATTTTCTTAACTAACTATAAGATTCCTATCATGTTTCCCATTAGTAATATATCTAAGATATATTATACTATGAAAAACAACATACTCTCACTAAACCAATTATAGATACATAGCTTACTTTCATTATTTATGAAACATAATTATATTATGGCTTTATAAAAATTAATGTTCCATGATCTTGATGCTTTCTTAAACACATAAATGGATCACTTCAACTTGCATACATTATTGTTACACTTTAGCATCACTGGCCCTAATTGTCATGTCATACAGAAATATTTCACAAGGTTTCTATTAAGTAAAGATGTATTGACATCCATTTTCCAAATATAATAATCGTGGTAAATTTATATGAAAAGTAGAAACATAATATATTTTACCATAGTGAAAATTGAAAAAATTTCATCATAGTCTGTGACTTTATGTTACTTAAAGCATTTAGAAACTAGTCATGATTTATTGGTACTAACTTTACCATCCATGTACATCTTCTTCTTGAATACCCATTTCCACTTAATAAGATATACATAAACTAGAGTATCTACCAAAACCTAGATTTGGTTCTAGTATATGAAATACATTTAAAATTCATTACGTATTTCTAATTTGAAACTTATAATATATATTTCTTCTTACTTATAAAATACAGGTTCATTATCTTCAATTAATAACGTGTCACCTTACTTGGTGACTGAAAAACCATATATCTCTAGTTATCTAAACTCCCCATTTCTCTTCCATTGTATTTGAGTCTATGGAACAACTTCTTCCACTAGGTCATGTGGAAACTATTACTATACCAATTCTTGCATATCTTGGGCCTTAACATCATAAAAGTATATCTTTCTCCCACTATCCTTTATAGAGATGTGAAACCCTTTAAATAATGGTGGAATATCTATAGATAATTTACTTATTTTTTGAGGGATTATATAGATAATATAATTTAGTTTATTTAGGATGTCTTATAAATATGAACCTCATGCTTCATGATACTATTTTTTTCTAGTATTAGACTTAACAAACATCTTGCATGCCCATACATGAATATGTGAAACATATGTTTTTTTATATTCTGAATCTTGTATAGAAAACCATTTTCCACTTTAGTTGGAACTCAATTTAGTATGTATACCATATTCTACAATATATATCCCCAAAAAATAAAATAATAATTTCATGAATCATCATCAATTTCACTATGAACAATAAGTTGTAGTTCCTATATTCACTAACACAATTACATTATAGTGTATAAAGAGTTAGTTGAGAGAGTATCCTAAAATATTTTATATAGTTAATGAACTCTTGGTTAAGATACTCTTCACCTCTACCTGAGAATAATTTCCTTATCTTCTTACCAAACTAATAATGTGCTTCATTATTATACTCCTTAAATTTATCGATGCAAGAAAATTTTTATCTCATAAATTAGACATAACTATATTTATTAAAGTTACCAGTAAAGGTTATGAAGAAAAATTATCATAAATTATATTATACTATAATAGGTCCACATAATTTATATAAACTTATTATAAAATATCTAATGCTATTTCACCATATCAAGTAAATGGATTTGTTAATTTTTCCTTGAAAACAAGAATGACATATATTCAAGGATTTTAGTTCAAAATAATCTAAATAACTTTCTTCATGTAATTTATTCAAACACTACTTATCTACCTTATCAATTTAGTAATTCCCTATCTAGGTGTAATATATTTTATTTGAAATCTATTCCTTTTCTATTTCTAAAAAAAGATTTTCAAATTTTAGTATATAAATAAAATTATTCAGATGTTTTATCCCAAAACATATGATATCTTTTAATACTAGAAACTTTTATTTTATAATATTGAAAACAAAACCATCCATGTCTAAACTGGAAACAAATATTATATTCTTGTTTCATTGGGAACATAATAACAATTCTATAAAAATAAAACCAATCTAATCAATAACTTGAGATAATAGTCTCTTATACCTAGTAATTCTATTCTTGCTCTATTGGTGGCTCAAATATCCACCTCACCCATGTAATTATTTTGGAATATACTTGGTTCCTATAATCAAATACAAATTTTATAACCAAAATCTATATATAATACCCAATTTACAGAAATCGAGAGATTAAACATAGTAATGAATGTATCTGAAGGTTCCCCTTTCATATTAACCAAGGAACACTTATTTATACAATATAATTTCTGAGCATAAAAAATATATTCCACTTTCTACTCCTTACCATTCACTAAATATTTCTCTTCCTTAAAGGATGGTGGGTAGCTTCCTTAGACTTAAAGTTAGACCTAGATCTTTTAACCTTGGTTTTCCTCTAATTCACTATAATAATTTTTTCAATGTTTCATGTATTTTCACTTGTTGAATCAGGGTTAAGAGATCTAAAAGCATATTATATATATTTTTCATATAAAAATTCAAAATAAAACATTATAACCTTATAGTAAGTAAGGTGAGTGCATAGTCGATCCACAATTTCTTGTGTATCTTAAAGCCTAAAATTTACAAAATATTAATTTATCCAATAATGTTAATTATATGAGGTCTATATAGAACACATTCTCCTATCTTGCATGTAAATAGTTCCTTAGAGATCTTATACCTCTCTTATCTTTATTTCTCCCAACAGAGATCATGAAGATGAGATAACATGGTTTATGAATTCATGTATATGTGAAGCTTCTAGAGCTTAATATTCAAGGATTAATAACATTAGGCAATGTATATCTAATGAATCTCCCATGTGTTTCTAGAAGACATTTAATTACTATAGAATCCCGCCTTTTTATAACATAAACTTTCATTACATTACACAAAACTGAGGATCTTTAAGGTTTAGTGTCTGGGAAACCAGGAACATAATACTTGAAAACAAAATAAAACATACTTCTTAAATACTTGAAAGGCTTCTCCTAAAGTTCATACTAGGTTCATTACTGCATCTCATAACCTGGGGACATACATCAAAAGAAAGGGTGAGCAGAAGGCCCAGTAAGGGAAACAAGTGAAACATTTTACATATGAACTTGAGATACATCAATAAAGTCATGAAAAGAACTTTAAGGCATGAGAATGAAATCATGAGGCATATCATAATAAAATTAAATTTTTTCATAACTTAAAGATGTGGATACAACATTTAATATAGACAATCATGAACATATCACCAAGGTCCATCCCGAAGGTGTCATTTGAAAATTACCAAGGTTATTCACCAAGATATCGTGAAAATTGTAATCTCTAGTGGTTACATCATTACCCAATGCATTGGAGCGCTATCAGGGAGAACCCTTAAATTTTCCTTGATTATCATGTGATCCACATATATCATCATCAAAAATTTCATAAATGACCCATATAGCATAAAATAAATGGGTTTTATTTCATAATCATAATGTTTTAAAAACCACTTTAAAGACATGATCTTTACGTCACTTTAAACCCACGAAAAGGGAAAGCAGGTTTCATGTATGTGAATCCCAGAATTTAAAATAGAACATCTTGGTATATATGTGAATACCCATATAGAAGGTAGAGCTTTGAGTATTCACTTAATAAAATAAAATATATTTAGAAAAAAGAGAGAGACATTTTGAGACGAAAATTCTGCAGCATAACGGCTATGTTACAAGGTTTTTAGAAAACATTGAAAAGAGAGGGGACATGGGTCAAACATTCATAAATGACCCATAAAACAGTATAGGGAAAGAATATAAGGTATTTAAGAACATGGTAATGAAATTTGAAAATATACCATATGAAATGAAGAACATGAAATGAATAAAAAAATAAGATTTCTCTTATGAAAATTCGGCAGCCTAACAACGTTACATAAACTTCAACCAAAAATGAATTGATGAGACCAAATAGGGTCTATAATAATATGAACATAAAATATCAGTATTATATATATAGATATCATACCCCAACATAATAAAAAGGAACTTTCAAGACTTGACATGTAATTAGAACTTTGAAAAGGGAGAAAGGTGTAAGGACCACTAAAAAATTCAGCAGCCTAACGACGCCACTTAAACTTCAAAATACTGAATTGAAGAGATCAAATGGGGTCTCTCATAATATGGTCATAAAATATAAGTATGATAGATATAGATATCATACCCCAACATAACAAAAGGGAAATTGAAATAATTGACATGAAAGTAGAACTTCAAAATGAGAAGGGTGAAGAACTACTTAAAAATTCGGCATCCTAACGGCGCCACTTAAAACTTCAAAATACTGAATTGAAGAGATCAAATGGGGTCTCTCATAATATTGTCATAAAATATTATTATGATAGATATAGAGATCATACCCCAACATAACAAAAAGGAACTTGAAAGAATTGACATGAAAGTAGAACTTCAAAACGAGAAGGGTGAAGAACCACTTAAAAATTCGGCACCCTAACGACGCCACTTAAAACTTCAAAATACTGAATTGAAGAGATAAAATGGGGCCTCTCATAATATGGTCATAAAAGATAAGTATGATAGATATAGAGATAATACCCCAACATAACAAAAAGGAACTTTAAATAATTGACATGAAAGTAGAACTTCAAAACGAGAAGGGTGAAGAACCACTTAAAAATTCAGCAGCCTAACGACGCCACTTAAAACTTCAAAATACTGAATTGAAGAGATCAAATGGAGTATCTCATCATATGATCATAAAAGATCAGTATGATAAATTTATAGATCATACCCCAACATAATAAAAAGGAACTTTAAATACTTTACATGCAAATAGATCTGAAAAAATGAGAAGGGAGAAAGAATCTGTTACAAAAATTTCGGCAGCCTAACAGCGCCACTTAAAAGTTCATAAAACGAAATAATGAGAGTAATAGGGGATATCTCATTATGTGAACATGAAAAGGGCAGTAGGAGGAGTATAAAAGAACACCATTTAACATAAGAACATGGAGTATAAAGGAAATTACATAAAAGATATTTCTTGAAAAGAAAGAGAGAGATCAGATCCCTTACCTTAAAACGTAACTCTTAAAACTCAAAGGTTGGGACCTTGAGGGCTTGAGGGAACCTTGGGAGGACTCCTTGGGAGGTAATGACACCAAAACTTTGTTAGGGGAGGTTGGGGAGGCGAAATGGATGAGAGGATGGCTTGGTATTTATAGGGAAAGTGAGGGGACACGACATTAATGGCTAAGGGACACCTCAAAAGTAGTTTTCTCAAAACCATGTGCTCTCCAAAGATATTTCCCATGAAGTTAGGCCACATAGGGCCCCCCATACAAAAAATCATCACCTTTGGTCGAACATCCCTTAAAATATCTCATGATATCATCATGACACAGTTATGATGTCATTAAACATACCGAAACCCTAAAACTGTATTTTTACTATTCACTGAAAATTCAACTTTCTCAGAAAGATCCCAAAATTTCACCGTAATCAAATATAAATGCTCTGATTTCAAAAATGAACTCCATTTTATAAAAATAATTTTCTAAATATTTTTAATTTATTTTTTTAAATAAATACACTATTCACCGAAAATTCATTTTTTCAGAAAAAACACCAAAAATTACCATAACATAATATTGGTGCTCTGAGTTCAAAAATGAAATCCATTTTATAAAAAAAAATTTAAAAAATTTAAATTTAATATTTAATTTAAAAACACTATTCACTCGAAAAAACTAATACTTGAATAATAATTTATGAAACCATTATTTAACCATTTTATTGAATCACATTACTTAATCAAGGTGCCTAGATTATATTAATACTTTCTTTAAGTGAGATTACTAATCTATTTGGACACATTACTAATCCTAATCATAAAATCACTATTCATAATTTACTATTCATCAAAAATTAAGTTGATCTTATTAGACTCTAAATTTCGTACTGAACATAATTGTAGAAGACCGTTTTTCAAAAATTATTACACATTTTTAATTATTTAAGGTTTACATAAACATTTTTAAATTATCCATTTTCTAAAATTCATCAAAAATATGCATACTATATTTATCCGGTCATTTAAAAATTCATAAACTTCATCATAATAAGAAATCACAATTTTTATTTAAAACAAAGGATTACACAAGGCAGTTACGGTCTCCTTACATAGCCCCTTATCACACCAGCATAGGACATAAGTGTAAGGTGTGCTAAGGTGAGAGAATCCGAGGGAGGCTCGGCCAACATCGCACGAGTAGTAATTTCTATCAGTTTGAACTTCTCGTGAAGGCGATCCCGTTATAGCTTCACACGATGAAGTTCAGCTTGGGTTTGGTCCAGAGCAAATCCCAGTGGTGCTACCTCCTTCCCAAGTTCTGTTAGATGGGCTTCAATCGGTCCAAGACTACTGGGTGAGGCCATCAAATCTTCTTTCTATATTAATTAACCAAGATTACTTATATTTAGAGACAATAATCATAACGTTTAGTGTCCAGCGGTCATATTGAACAATGGTCATATAACAGTCAAAACCCATCGGTCTCATTTTAATTATAATCATGTAATCAAATGAAACATTTTTGTTGAGTATAAAAATAAAAAAACACATAAAACTAGGAAACAAGATTTATTCAAAATTTCGGGTCGTTACAATCTTCCCCCCTTAAGAAATTGCGTCCTCGCAATTTTTAAAAATTGGGTTTTGAAATTTCATTGAATGTACCACATCGGAAAAGGAGTCAGTGAAACTATTACTTTAAAAGAAAGAAAGGGAAGTACAAAGGTCACCTGAGTTAACCCACACTAGGATTCCATATAGGGAAACATGGACATGGAGGAGAAAACAAAGGGTCAAGTTCTGAGGGAGACTGATAGAAAACATGATTAGGAGAAAGTTAACCATAAGAAAATACCAAACTTATGATGTGTGTAAATGGTATTTGATTACCAAGTAGGAAACGTAAACCAACAACATTTTTGTTTTACGTTCCTTTTAATAATTTTGAGGAATTCATTTACAACATAAAACAAAAACATAAGAAAATATACCTATCTTCATGTTGAGTTTCATCCTTTAATAAGTTTCTACCCAAAACTATTCTTTTATCCAAACTATGAGCATTCAAGACTACTTGGTCTCATCAAAACACAAGAATCATATTCTAGAGAATCACATAACTCACAATAGATTAACTATCTATTTCTTCTATCTTTAAACATTATCCCAAAAATAGAAAGGGTAAGGTAAAACAACTCTTCAAAAAGAAATAATCCCATAGGAATGGAAACTACTTTTAAATCTTCAAATTTATATGGTACTACCCAAAGTTCATCATAGACCATTCCATAAATAACGGTCCTTAAAATTCCCCAAAATAAACCAAACTAATATTGAAACCCAAATACAAGAATGATTTGATAACATAGTCTTCCAAAATAAACATCATTGTTCATCTCCAAACAACATCAACCAAACCTAACATCTTATTAAAAAAGTAGCTAACCTAAACATATTTTCCCCAAGATAGGTTAATCATTTCCATAAGTAACCTATATTACCATAAGTTCACCTTAAATTCATCAATTCTTCAAAATATAATTCAACCTTACTCCTCAATGAAAATACCACAGTAATCTATTTACCTCGATCATATAGGGTCCCAAAAATAGTGAACGTCTTCCAAATTAATAATCATCTTTTAATCCCCTAATCATCTTTGTCATATTAATACGGCAATCATAGAATTTCCTATCACATTGGTTGTTGGGACATATTCTTCAATTTCCTGCCATTAACTAAGAAAATAAACTATTATTAGGGTCTTAAATACTTATCCAATAATCATGAAAAGAAACTTAAAGCATATAAGGATAACTTTTAGAAGAAAAGTATACCATAACTTGTGATCCCCTAGGTTCCCATCTAGGTTATCCATGATCATATATTCTTATGTGAATCTTTATTTTATTTTATCTTTGTTCCTTTAACAATGTTTCATACTAAGCTTATGAATTTACCAAAGCATATCCCCCAGGAGTGTCATAACCAAGAGTGCAGCAAGGCCTGTTGTCGTGTACCAGTTCCCGTTTGAGTCTAGATCAAAGCGGTTTTTTTTGGGTTTTACCCCTATGTACATCTGTGCCAGAGCCACCTCTACCTGCTTGTATCCAGACAGGGATGTATTTTCTTGGCAACCCATTACTCAATACTCACCAAAATACCAGGAAGATTTCCTATATATAAGCTTTTCTATAGGATTCTTCCTAATGTTTTCATATCCTAATTTCCACAAATAACTAAACCATCCTTTGATACCAACTATAGCATCCCGCCTTTTTATAACATAAAATTTCATTACATTAAACAAAACTGAGGATCTTTAAGGTTTAGTGTCTTGGAAACCAGGAACATAATACATGAAAACAACATAAAACATTCTTCTTAAACACTTGAAAGTATTCTCCTTAAGTTCATCCTAGTTTCATTACTGCATCTCATAACCTGGGGACAAACATCAAAAGAAAGGGTGAGCAGAAGGCCCAGTAAGGGAAACAAGCGAAACTTTTTACATATGAACTTGAGATACATCAATAAATTCACGAAAAGAACTTTAAGGCATGAGAATGAAATCATGAGGCATATCATAATAAAAATAACATTTTTAATAACTTGTAGATGTGGATACAACATTTAATATAGACAATCATGAACGTATCACCAAGGTCCATCCCCAAGGTGTCATTTGAAAATTACCAAGGTTATTCACCAAGATATTGTGAAAATTGTAATCTCTAGTGGTTACATCATTACCCAATGCATTGGAGTGCTATCAGGGAGCACCCTTAAATTTGCCTTTATTATCATGTGAGCCACATATATGATCATCAAAAATTTCATAAATGACCCATATAGCATAAAATAAATGGGTTTCATTTCATAATCATAACGTTTTAAAAACCGCTTTAAAGACATGATCTTTACGTCACTTTAAACCCACGAAAAGGGAAAGCAGGTTTCATGTATGTGAATCCCAGAATTTAAAATATAACATCTTGGTATATATGTGAATACCCATATAGAAGGTAGAGCTTTGAGTATTCACTTAATAAAATAAAATATCTTTAGAAAAAAGAGAGAGACATTTTGAGACGAAAATTCTGCAGCATAACGGCTATGTTACAAGGTTTTTAGAAAACATTGAAAAGAGAGGGGACATGGGTCAAACATTCATAAATGAACCATAAAACAGTAGAGGGACAGAATATAAGGTATTTAAGAACATGGTAATGAAATTTGAAAATATACCATATGAAATGAAGAACATGAAAGGAAGACAAAAATAAGATTTCTCTTATGAAAATTCGGCAGCCTAACAACGTTACATAAACTTCAACCAAAAATGAATTGATGAGATCAAATAGGGTCTATCATCATATGAACATGAAATATCAGTATGATAGATATAGAGATCATACCCCAACATAATAAAAAGGAACTTGCAAGACTTGACATGGAATTAGAACTTTGAAAAGGGGGAAAGGTGCAAAGACCATTTAAAAATTCAGCAGCCTAACGATGCCACTTAAACTTCAAAATACTGAATTGAAGAGATAAAATGGGGTCTCTCATCATATGGTAATAAAAGATAAGTATGATAGATATATAGATCATAACCCAACATAACAAAAAGGAACTTGAAATAATTGACATGAAAGTAGAACTTCAAAACGAGAAGGGTGAAGAACCACTTAAAAATTCAGAATCCTAACGGCGCCACTTAAAACATCAAAATACTGAATTGAAGAGATCAAAAGGGGTATCTCATCATATGGTCATAAAAGATCAGTTTTATAGATATAGATATCATACCCCAACATAACAAAAAGGAACTTGATAGAATTGACATGAAAGTAGAACTTCAAAACGAGAAGGGTGAAGAACCACTTAAAAATTCGGCAGCCTAACGACGCCACTTAAAACTTCAAAATACTGAATTGAAGAGATCAAATGAGGTCTCTAATAATATGGTAATAAAAGATAAGTATGATATATATAGAGATCATACCCCAATATAACAAAAAATAACTTTAAATACTTTACATGAAAATAGATCTTAAAAAATTAGAAGGGAGAAAGAATCCGTTACAAAAATTTCGGCAGCCTAACGGCGCCACTTAAAACTTCATAAAACGAAATAATGAGAGTAAGAGGGGATATCTCATTATGTGAACATGAAAAAGGCAGTAATATTAGTATAAAATAACACCCTTTAACATAAGAACATGGAGCATAAACGAAATTACATAAAAGAGATTTCTTGGAAAGAAAGAAAGAGATCGGATCCCTTACCTTAAAACGTAACTCTTAAAACTCAAAGGTTGGGACCTTGAGGGCTTGAGGGAACCTTGGGAGGACTCTTTAGGAGGTAATGAGACCAGAACTTCGTTGGGGGAGGGTGGGGAGGCGAAATGGATGAGAGGATGGCTTGGTATTTATAGGGAAAGTGAGGGGACAAGGCATTAATGGCCAAGGGACACCTCAAAAGTGGTTTTCTCAAAACCATGTGCTCTCCAAAGATATTTCCCATGAAGTTAGGCCACATGGGGCCCCCCAATCAAAAACTCCTCACGTTTGGTCGACCATCCCTTAAAATATCTCATGATATCATCATGACACAGTTATGATGTCATTAAACATACCGAAACCGTAAAATTGTATTTTTACTATTCACTGAAAATTCAACTTTCTCAGAAAGATCCCAAAATTTCACCTTAACCAAATATCAATGCTCTGATTTCAAAAATGAACTCCATTTTATAAAAATAATTTTCTAAATATTTTTAATTTATTTTTTTAAATAAATACACTATTCACCGAAAATTCATTTTTTCAGAAAAAACCCCAAAAATTGCCACAACATAATATTGGTGCTCTGAGTTCAAAAATGAAATCCATTTTATAAAAATAATTTTTTAAATATTTTTAATTAAAAAAACTATTCACTCAAAAAAACTAATACTTGAATAATAATTTATGAAACTGTTATTTAATCATTTTATTGAATCACATTACTTAATCAAGGTGCCTAGATTATATTAATACTTTCTTTAAGTGAGATTACTAATCCATTTGGACACATTACTAATCCTAATCATAAAATCACTATTCATAATTTTCTATTCATCAAAAATTAAGTTGATCTTATTAGACTCTAAATTTCGTACTGAACATAATTTTAGAGGACCATTTTTCGAAAATCATTACACATTTTTAATTATTTAAGGTCTACATAAACATTTTTAAAATATCCATTTTCTAAAATTCATCAAAAATATGCATACTATATTTATCCGATCATTTGAAAATTCATAAACTTCATCATTATAAGAAATCCCAATTTTTATTTAAAACAAAGGATTACACAAGGCAGTTATAGTCTCCTTACATAGCCCCTTATCACGCCAGCATAGGACCTAAGTGTAAGGTGTGATAAGGTGAGAGAATCCGAGGGAGGCCTGACCAACATCGCACGAGTAGTAATTTCTATCAGTTTGAACTTCTCGCGAAGGCGATCCCGTTCTTGCTTCACACGATGAATTTCATCTTGGGTTTGGTCCAGAGCAAAGCCCAGTGGTGCTACCTCCTTCCCAAGTTCTGTTATATGGGCTTCGATCGGTCAAAGACTACTGGGTGAGGCCATCAAATCTTTTTTCTATATTAATTAACCAAGATAACTTGTATTTAGAGACAATAATCAAAACGTTTAGTGTCCAGTGGTCATATTGACCAATGGTCATATAACAGTCAAAACCCATCAGTCTCATTTTAATTATAATCATGTAATCAAATGAAACATTTTTGTTGAGTATAAAAATAAAATAACACATAAAACTAGGAAACAAGATTTATTCAAAATTTCGGGTCGTTACAATAACTCCTTACTTACCTCTTTAGTGGCCTGAATGGGAACTAAGGATTCCATGAAATAAAAATTAATCTCTTAGCATAATATTATGTGAAAGTTCATGTACCTATCTTGGAAGGATCTATATCATATTGACATTCTAGAATTAAAGAACCATATTTCACTTCTCATAACACAGACAAAGGTCATGAAAATTATTCAACAACATTTAGGTAGGATTTTATTCCAATTGCATTAACAAATAGTTCATTGATATATTGAGTGGATCCCCCAATCCTAAAATCCTAAATTCATATTTAATAAGGGATTACTAATGTGAATTTATTTTAATATAGGTTTACTGCATTTATTTTGGGAAAATCTAATGTCTTTGGGCTGAATGTTTCATAATTGTAAATATTTTGTGTTTTTATTATTTTAGAGTTAAAACTATTGTTATTTTAATATTTAAATTAAATTTTATATTTTTTTGTACTTAATTCCTAAAATGATTTTTGTTTTAATTTTATTAGGATAAAAAATATTTTGGGTAATTTTGATAAAATTTAATTGAAATATTGTCTTGAGAAAGTTTTTATTGGAATTTGGATTTTGGAAGAAATATTAAAGTTCTATTTTTATATTTTGGATATCCATTACTGAAATAAGTTTTTATTATTCTTTTAAAGTTTGGATTTTTTTATGTATAATTGTGTATTTTGAATTGATAATTTTCTCAAGCTTGTGTTTCAATTTTAGATAGTCCATTTTCATATCATAGACAAAATGTCATTGGGTAAAATTTTCATAAGGTTAACCAATACCTTTTAATAGGGTTCATTCCTCACTAATGAGGGAGAGTTTTTAGGGTTCCAAATATAGGGTTCCTAATATGCTTCATAGGGTTTAATAACTACAAACATAGGGTTTAGTCCTTTAAAAGATATTAAGTTCTATTGTTGTGAATTTAAAAATTCAACGTCAGGACTGAATTTATCAATTCAAAATTAAGGAACTGATCAAGCCTATAAATATAATATCAAGGATAAATTCACTGAATATTACAATTTATCTTTAAAAAATAATGAATAAATATGTATAGGTTGCATAATTTTTGGGGAAGATCTTATCAAGTCATGATGAAGGAGAAAATGAATAATGACCGGATCCATATGGAGGCTAATGATTTGATATTGGATATGTTCTCTGTTATCTTTGGTTTTGAGATTAATTTAATTTATTATGGGTATTCATTTGAATCAATATGTTAATATTCTTCACACAATATATGAGAGGACAAGTGAGATAAGATCAAAAATAAAGGGACATCACTCGAAGAAGTGGTATTGATGGAATTGATGATTGAGAGTGGACTAAGCTCCCATCATCCATTATATTATTTTATTTATTTGATATTGTATTCAAGATTTTTTCATTATTTATATTTTTTGTTCTATCTAATAGTCTTTATTTGCATGAGATATGAACAAACCTAATTTTTTTCATAAAACCTATTTTTTTATTAAGGCACTTTTACCGCCTTTTAACGAAGAATCTATTTTAAATAAACTTTTTGGAACTTTTATAAATATTATATTTAAAAAAATACTTAATATTTTAAATCATAACAAAAAAACTAGTTTATTGTGAATTTTATGTTATTTTTATATAAAGTTTCATTTTTTGATGAATAGTGAAAAATACTGAATTTTAATTCAAAAATGCCTTTTCATCTAATTTATTTGTAAGGATAAATTATAATTTTTATTAGTTTTAAAGTTTAATTAGACTAAATTTTTATTAATTAATCCAATTTAGGTAATTTAAATAAATTTCAGTTTGAATTTTAATATAAATACATAACAAGCTTCTGAATGTTTTTACTTTAAAAACACGCATTGTTGTCCCTTTTGTGAGATTAAATTTAAACTAATTTCTTTAAATTATGTGATTGAAATTTGAAAAAATTGGTTCCATATTTGGAATAATAATTGTTTATAATGTATAAAAATTTCAAATTAGTTTTTATGAAAAATATCAGTGAAAGTAATTAAATTTAATTAGAATGTTTAAGAGAAAAATTAGCTTAACAAAGGACTAAAAATTAAACTTAAGGGAAATCAATAACAAGAAACATTTCCAAAATCCATTTAATGGTAATATTTAGAACCTATAATCCCTTTTATCTAATTTTTTCCATTATTGGAGCCATTTTAAATCGGAAAAAAGTGGGTGGAATTCCCTTTTCTAAAATTTACAAGAGTGTCACTCCTCCTCCAATATAAAAAGTCACTCAAGCCTCCCACTTCTTCACACTTATAAAGCCACATTGGATAGATAAATATATACCAAAATAGATCCTAAAAATATATCAACGCAACCTTTAATCCTCACCTTGGTCATAAATCCATCAATGATACCCATTTGGTTCAAACCAAAAGGAGTTACCCAATTAAGAGGTAGCGTCTTTCCTCAAGCTCTTTAGTTTTATTTCCATTCTCCACCCACTCAAATATTTTTATTCCATTATTATATAATTACATTAATGTCATAAATATACTGATTTTTTATTAAGTTTATGACCAAAACTTACACACATTTTCATCTAATGGGTAATGAAATTTTCATTTATGTGTACGATGAACTACCACCCCACGAAACGACATTGTTCATTTTTTCATTACCACTTTTAATGGTTGGGATTTATGATGGAAACTATATTTTTATATGTTATATATAATATTTATAATGTATTTATTATTCTATAATTATTTTATAACATGTACCCTTATTCTTTACATTTTTTATAAATACAATAACATTTTTTGTGGAAGTGTAGACTATCGCCTCCACAAAGTGGTGTAATTTGTTCACACTATACATGGAATGTATAAAGGATGGTTTTAATAAATCTATGAAAAATATATGACCTTATATATGATAATAGAATTATAATATATATATATATATACATATATATCATTTAATTTTCATTATTATAACATGGAAATGAAATGAAAGTTGCGTTCATGCGTATGTACAACCTACCGTCTCAATGAACGACGCATTCCATTTCTTATCACAAAATATTTTGTATTATTATAAATACATATATACTGAATAAATATTATATCTATATCATGTTTTACACTATGAATATAATGAAACCATGATATTAAAACAAGTAAAAAGTTAAAACATGCTTGATAAACTAGGCAATTGACACCCAAAATAGTGAAAATAATGAAAGATTGTTATCAAACGAGTAATAATATATTATAAGAAGATAATATATAACATTATAAACATTAATATAGTTCTATAAAAAGTTATTAACACTATTAAAACCCTTATACATTAATTAAAATGATGTTCTCCCAAAAAGTAAATACAAGGTAAGAGATTTTGTCTCAATTTACATTCAATTGAGACTGATTTGTTGTTATGCACCTAGTTTCCATTATATGGTGTATATACTACCCTTTAACATGTTACATAATGAATATAATTATTATAATGATATTTTAAGTTTTATTTAATGTTATTCATTCATGTATATTATGATTCAAATCTTGAAAAGTGGTATGAGACACTTTAGAATGTTTAAAGTTTATTGTCCTTGAGAACATTTTTAATGATTATCTTTGAAATATCACTTCCTTTTGTGATTGTTAACTTTAAATTAAAACAATAACTTTATTTTTGTGAAACTAATTTCTTATATATGTTTTAAATACTACCACTTTGTCATATAATATCTTGATTCATTCATTCTTCATGATATTTTGAGTTTGAATTTGAATTATTTCATCTAAGTGGATTCGAGTCAAAAGCTACCAAGTGGAAAATAATTTCATAATCCAATTTATCTTAATTGGGTAGTATTACTTCCCCATTTTAATTAATATTACAAGATTATGTTTATAAGGACTTTGACTATCTATTGATGTATTTCTACTTTTATATGAAGATTTACAATTGATACACATAATCTACTCATTAATTGACTCTCACTCCAACATTATAATCTTTGCAAGGGTTTATTTTACAATTTTTTGTCAGGATTTTTTACACTTAAATTTTTATAGGAGGAAATTAATTGATCATTTTATATTAAAACCATTTATTTTATTCTCCTATGGTTATTCGTGATCATTTATAAGTAATTGTACCATTTTGAAATATTTGTTACTCAAAATGTTTTAGAAAATGTTTTTTAAGAAAACTCAAATTAGTTTATCTCTTTAGTCAGTGAAGCTATTTTTTTCTAAAAACTATTTTTTATTAAAATATTTTCAAAAATTATTTTTAACATTTTCCAAATGATTTCATAAAGATATTTTTTCCCTTTTTTTCTTTTACTTATTTTTTTAAATAAATCTGCTTATTACATTCCGAACAAGGCATTTATATAAAGTTTTACCATGAAAGGGTAATTTTATTTTTACCTCATATGACACATACATATTTATCCACCATCATTTATTCTAAGATAACTTTTCAATTTTAAAAGGGTAATTTTTTAAGAAAATGTTTTTAAAAGTGATTTTATAAGAATTTTTTTTTCAAATTGTTTTCCAAAAAAGGATTTTTTTTCTCAAGAATGTTTTTAAGATATATTATATAGTATTTCTGTTTATAAATGTCAAAAACATTATATTTATACTCTAATTAGAATTTTTTGTATTTATATAATCCTTATTCTTCCTCTGGATGTTTTATAATTGATTTTTCCAAGGATTGTATTCAAATTCACTTCCTGGATCCCATTGTTAGTACCCTTAAAATATTTAATTTCCTATGATCATTTGACATTTAATTTCCACTAAATATCCATATCATTTTTCATGGATATGATTATTACCTAAACTGTATACCATTTTTATATAGTTTTACTTTGAAAATTATTTGATTATTTGGAGAAATAATGATAAATATGTATCCTTTATTAAATATTTATATTTGATAAGTCATATTGTTTATTCGATATGAGGAATTCATGGGATATGAAAGAAATGGGTTGTAGATAATTTAAGGTAAGACCTTTGTGTTGGGGACTGATTAATGAAATACCCAAGATGCATCATTAGTCTCATGAGATGAAATTAGTTGGCAAAAAACCCTTCGAGTTTATTTTTAATATGAATAGACATGTTTTTACCCATATACTTAAACTGTCTTTAGGAAAGATCTTGATGGTATATTGGTTCATCTTCCAGATAGATGATGCACAATAATTAAGTATTTCTTCATTTTGATTCAAAATTTATTATCCATGACTTTTTTTATTGATATATATATATTCATTTCATTCTCAATTCATTGATTAAATGGAATATGTTTCCAGTTATAACCTTTCCATATTATTTATTCACTTCCATCTCAATTTTTTGATTTTAGGGTATGTGTGTTCATTTATTTACCATTCCATATTTATTATTATCATTGATTATTTATTGATTTATATATACATTACCTTTACTAATCATTTGATCTTAACCTTATTTTTTCCCTTTACCTAGAAATCCAAAAAGTGTACTATAAAAGATATAAAAGGATATACTAGATGGAATTAAGTTATCCTTGAAAGAAAAAAACATGTTGTAATTAGTGTATTCATTTGTAATAAAAGACTCATGAATATTTCTAGTTTAGAAAGACTACTAAAATCTTTGGTCCTTATATATTTGATTCCTTGAAATCTTGTCAATATAATGTTAATAGACACTAGTTTTAGGATTTTTAGGGTTTTTTCGCTACAATATATTCATAGGAGTGAGTCCAATGTTTAGTATACTGAAAGTTTTAATGGTGGTTAGGGAATAGTTCACTTATGGATTAATGAAATCATTGCAGAATGTTTGAGGATGCAAAGAATTGATATCCTAATTTTTATCTACCCAATGAGCAAGGTGAAAGTTCCCAAATTTTGGATTTTTGGGCTCAAAACTAGGGTAACAATGACATATTCTTAAACAAATTTAACTCTATATATAATAACGATCCTAATTTATCCTATAAGGAATAATTTATTCTTATACAAAAAGTTGTATCTAGATTTATTGTCCAACTGGAAATTTAAAATATTTATTATGTAGAAAATGGGCCAACATGCTAGGGATCAAACATCAAGGTATAATAGAAGACTTTCCAATAAATAAAAGATGAATTATAAAGAAAATGTGATTGTAGTTACCATAAAAAGTGGTCTGAAAAGACAAGAATTTTTTTGGACACGTCCTAGGGATGTTGAAACAATGTTTTTAGTTATTCTTAAAATGAAAACTTAGAAAAGAATAAAATTGGAAAAGTGGATTGCAAGGTACAAACTAATTTGAATAATAAAATTTCCCTTGAAAAATATAATTAATAAAGGGATATCAAATTGGAATTAATAAAGAAAGGAAATAATAAATTTATAATTTAGGAAAAGGAGATAAACCAACCTATTTTACATCAATATACTCCACCCATTCCCATTACCCAAAAAGTAAAGAAGAAAATGATGAATCATATTATTTAAAATTTCTTTATATGTTCAATAATTTCAAAATAAATTTTTCCAATATGGAGTCCTTAAACAAAATACCTTATTATGTGGAGTTTTATAATATTTTTTTCTAAAAAAATGATCATGGAAGAAATTTACACTATTAAATTAACAAAATAATGTTGTTTCTTCTGTTAAAAGAAGTTACCTAAAAAACTATAAAACCCTATATTCTTTTTCATTACTTTAAAAATAGGATAAAGTGAGGAGAAATATTACTTGTGTTACCTAAGAGTTAGTGTCAATATTATTCTCAAATCCTTGTTTTGACAATTGGGTCTAGGGGAATTTAATTCCACTTGTGTTTCTCTAGAGTTTGATGATAAGACCATAAGTTGAGCCATTAGAAGGGAGGATGAACTCTTAGTCGGTGTGGGGAAGGTCACTTTACCAACTAATTTCCTATCTCTTGAAATTAAGTATGAAAAAAGGGTAAAATAATTTTCATTATAACATTCCTTTCTACTAGTGGTGCTGTTATAGATGTTTTAAAGGGAAAATTGATTTTACATATTGGTTATGTTCAAGAAGAGTTCAATGTCTTTAGGAAATCCACCACAGAGATAATTTGTATTTTAATTGATGTATATGAGAAGGTGTTTGTAACTAAGATAATTAAGGTTACTTATGGTCATTATGAGGAAAAAATTCAAGGATCGTGAAATTTCATTGGTGTTATTGATGGTTTAAATTTGTTGAAAATTTTAATTGAGATTCATTGGATTTTTTTGAGATATTTTTATAGTTTATTGGAATGTTTTTGAGTAATGTGAAATAGACTTAAAGTGGTTTCAAATCAACTCATGTGTATTATAATTAAATCTGTAAAATTTCAATTGTGACTTAAATTTAGCTATGTTTTGGTTCATAAGACCTCATAGATGATTTGTGTGACTTTTATAAGAGACCATATGCCTTTTTTGGATTATGTATGACTTTATATCTAGCATATTACTTTGAGTTACTCTATAATTTTACTTTTTGGGTTATTTGCATGTATTTTCATCATTTTATACAAGTTTATGTTTGAGAGTAAATCTTTAAGTCACCCAACAAGAGACTTAGAAGTGGGGTTATGACTTTTGGAAGCTTCCCATAAGAATTTATTAAGTGTTTTAATACATTGTATGTTGGTGTATATATTTAAATAACTATTTATAAATTTAAAATTCATATAAAATGGTGATTTTAATTGAATGAGAATTTGATATGATTCATGTATGACTTTTTCGATGACTATGTATAAATTTAAAGCCATATAAGATTTCATCACTTTACAAGAATTTGAGAATTATTCTATTTGAAATAGTGGATTTAAAGAATTAAAACCCCAAATTAAATAAAATATATTGATTCTAAAGATGGTATTCAAAAGTTAAAACATCAAATTTAAATTTTTATTCAAATTGATTCTTGAAATATTGTGAAATAGTTAATCACTTATTCCAACAGTTGGTAGTTTTTATCTCATTTATCTTAATAACATATATTGAAATTTAATTTTAGTTTTATAAATAATAAACACTAGAAATTTATTTTGTTATTTAATTGTGATGATTTTATGTAGTTATAAAGTTCCAATAATAATTCAAAACAGGTTATTTAGTGATTATAGATGAGTTTTTGAGTGTTTTAAGCTCAATATTCTGAGTAGAACTGTAAATAGATACCATGTGATTCTAATAGATGAAGAATTTTAATATTATCTGTTTGAGTGAGAATAATGATATGGGAATTTTAGGTAATTCACAAATTCAAATATCTTTTAATTGTTGTTTTATGGTGATCAAAGTTGGAGAAGATTCTCAAATGGTTTTTTCTATCTAGATAAAATAGAATAATTATAGAAGTGGAAATGTACAAAAGATATATAGTTATTTTGAAAGGTAGAATATTATTATAATCTGGGTGCATGTTTTTGAACCTAACCAAAATAGATAAAATAGATGATTGCATGGTATGATTCTATCAAGAGAATTATTGAGGGGTGATGAGTTGGAAATTTGTTTCTAAAATAATTAGTAAAAAATTATGAGTTTCTCTAATACAGGGTGTTGTCCACGAGAGAGGTTGTATGACTAGAATTGAGTTGAGTATCAAAAAAATATTGAGAAGAATAAAGTCGCATTATTTAAGTTCAGAAGTGATCTTATATATCTATTAAGATTGAGAATTCAATAAATGAGATATAAGTTTTTGAATCAGGAAGGAGAAAAATATATAATTCTATAAAAATTAAAAACATTATAGGCCCATGGAGGTATCTCATGATTTGTTTTTTTCCTAAGAAACCAAATATATAAAGTGATATTTATAATTTTAAATTTAATATCTACATGTTATCAATATTAAGTTGTTCAATTTAATGCGACTTTGGATAGACATAGTGTAGTGTTGTTATCATGTTTTAAGTTTGTAATTTGTTATGATTTTAATGAAAAATATATGGTTTGTAAGACTAAACAACTACAAAATGGAGTGGTCTTCACACAAAGGGAATGAACCTTATTAAAATTCATATGTTCTTTTCCCTTTTAGTTTATATATATATGAGTGAGGATAATAATTATTATTTGAGTGGATCATAATTTAATAGGTCTTAGAGGTCGATTTAAGCTAGAAGAAATTATAAAAATTGATCTCCACTAATCCACCCCTTCTCGATAGAGCTATTATATCCTAGTCCCTTAAATTGGTATTTGAGTAACGTCCCTCTGTTTGATTCAATTTGGTGTTGATAATGGATAATCTTAATTTTGTTAATAGTAGAGAGTTACTACATTTGATGGTAAGGACTACCATAACTGTAAGAACAAGATGTTTCTATAACTTTTATCCCTCAGATTAGTGGTTATAGATTCTATAGTTGATGGTTTTCTACCTATTGAAAAGTATGAACCAATTAACTTCACTAATAAAAAGAATTTTTTGGTTGATGGTAAGTCTAAAGATTCAATCCTATTTTTTTAGAAAAATTATACTTTAAAGTGATGGGGCATCAATTATAAAAATATATATGAGGCAAGATGGAAAGTATCTATGAAGGAAATATGAAAATTAAGGCTGGTTACAGGTTTATATGATATTATTTATATAAATCAATATAAAACCTATATATAACATTGATAATTACTTTACAATGGTCAATGAATTTGTAATAAATATCTAAATGTTTTCTGAAAAAAAGAAGATTTTAACATTGTCAAAAAAATATATGTAGAACTTATTCAATAAGTTTGACCATAATATATATACTATTGAAGAAAAAGGATACCTTTAAATAGATGAATTTCATAATATCCTCATAGCTTATTAGATGATAAAAATATTTTCCTTTATAAATAATGTTAAATATGAAAAATATTTCATGGTTCTGAAAAAGTTGAGAATCAAAGAAAATATTGATGATATAGATTCAAGTGAATCTAAAAATTAAGTAAATTATGGATACTATCAAAGAATCAATACTCTTATTTAAAAGAGGTTCAATAAGGAAAAAAATAAGAACAAATGATAGTTTCCACTTTGATACTAAAATTAAAATAGAACTATGAATTTTTAAATAAAATAATCCTAGAATAGGGGAGAAGATTTTGAATATGAAGAAGTTGAGAAACCTACAAAAAAGAAGCGGTAAAAAATCTCAAAGAAGTATCCAAATCCAGAAGAAGAAAGTATATATTTTAAAGAATAAAAATAAAAATATGATGAGAAAAGGATAAGAATATGATCATTCATATAGAGGTGATTATTAAAATAAATATGGCGAGAAAGTTACTAATTTCATGTCTCATGTTGAAAAATGATTTGAAACTTCAGGTTGTAAAGAAAATTATTCATAACCAACTAAGAAGAAATACATTTTTAAAAATGAATAAGATTTTTTTATTTAGTATAATTCCAAGATTAATAAAGAAAAGAAATAATTAGTTAATGAAATTAAGAAGTTTATTAAACATAATGATGAGTTTATTAAATAAATGGCCTAAACTGATGAAATCAATAATTTAAAATTGAAATGAGCTAAAAATGAAAAGATAATAAAGGATCTTGAACATAAATTTTCTTTGAAAGAAAAATAATTATCTAAGATTCAATATAAATGAATTGTATTTAAGAATACACCAAATAAGATCAAATAATACCTCAAAAACTCCATTGAATTCAAGGATGAATCCTTTAAAGTTGTTTAGGGGAATTAAGTAAATTATCAAGTTAAATCTATATTGATAAATATTCTTGTAATTGTGATTTTAATAATAATTAAAGTTCAAAATCTAAATCTAGTTATGTATGGACCCAGGAAAATGGGGAAAAAACTCTCCCATATTAGTAGATTAAAGGAGGAGTTCAAGAATATCATATATTCACTAATAGAAGAAAAATTAGACCCATTAAATATAGGAACAAAATAACATGGATGTAAATTTTTTACATTGTATACTAATTATTCTAAAATATTTATATTTCATGGATATTTCTATTTCTATGGAGAGTTTGGACATAAACTATACAATTTCTAGTACATTTTGTCACCACCTATAAAGATGATAGAATTTAGGGTTAGTTATTCAGAAGGGATGGAAATATATTCTAAAAGAAGGAAGGTTTTAATGAAAAATATTTCCAATTTTCTAACTCAAAGAAAATTTTATTGCCTTTATTAAGTTTGTGGTAGCTGTGAGAATAGGTTCATGGTGTAATTAAGTGTCTGAAATGACTTCTAGGATAGATTCCTTAAGGTGATAAAGTTATACGAATGCAAAAACCTAAGGAAGAAATAACATGTCTATCTAGGGTTTCATTGAAGTCTAGTTGAAAAACAAGGTCATGAATTTATATACTAGTTGATCTTACTACATGAAAGGTGATATATAGATTCTTATGAATGTTGAGAAACATGAAGCGGGAGATGTTAGCCTTGAAAATAATTGTTCTCTAAAAAATAGGGATGTTGGATCAGATAAAATTAAAGCATAAAATCTGAAACCAAATGTTGTTTTGTACAAGGAAGAGAGAAGTATAATATTTTAAGTGCAATTAAGATTTGTGATGATGAGAATGATGTTGTTTTTAAGAAGGAATCATGTATTGTTATAATCTTAAAGTTTGGGAGGATCATGTCTCAAAGAAAAAAAATAAACGAAAATCTGTTTTTAATTGGTGATCTAAACAATTCATGTTATTTATGTGTAAAAGATGAGAGTATACTATTCCATAGATGGAATATCTATATTAGAAAAATAATAATGAGAAAATTTAAAATTATGAGGTTGTAATAGATCTAAAAAATATGAAAATAGAAGGTGATAAGATTTGTTAAGCATATTAAAATGGAGAGATTAATCAAAAATCTCACAAGAAGGTATACATTCTTTATATCAGACAACTAGAACTCATTTAAAATGATTTATGTGGTCCTATGATACAAAATTACACTATAGGTTAATTTTATTTCATAAAATTTATTAATGATTTCCCTCAAATGAATAATATAATTTTCATCAATCCCAAGTTAGAAGTTGTTCAGTTGTTGAAATTTTTTTGGAGACAAGTTGAAAAAGAGTTGGCTCTTCACATAAAGAAATTTAGATCTAATCTTGGAAAATAATATACAGGTGATGTATTTAAAATTCATATTAGAAAAAATGGAATCAAGGACCAGTTTATCACATCATATATTCCCAAAAATAATTTTTTTATATGATTAATAACAAAAGTATTATTGAGATGGTTAGGAAAATCCTAGTTGAAAATAATATCTCAAAATGTTTTTAGAGATAGGTGGTGCATACTATCATGATCATTTGAGATAATTCATTTTGAGAACCTAGATAAATTTTACTCCTTATGATATATGGTAAAATAATAATCCAACTACCAGGTACATTAAATAATTTGGTAGTTTAGAATTTATAAATGTCATAGATATTAAGATGGTAAAGTTTGAAGAGAGAGAAAATGAGTATATATTTATTAGCAACTTATATAGTGTAAGTGGGTACAAGTGATGGATAAAAATGTTATTCAAGTTTTTTTTTAACTATTTTGATGTTGATATTATGGAAAGTTAGTGCACATACGATCGGTTAGTCATAGAAGATTAAGAATTATACAGAGAAAAATACATATATATTTCTAACCATTAGGTTGAAAAGGAATCTATAATTGGGAAAAATCTTACTGATATAAATTTAGAACATATAGTTGATGAATATGAGGCTGCTAAAAGTGATATAAAATAGTTTTAGAGGAAGAAAAATCATGTCGAAACAGAAAATATAACTAGTAATCAAGAATATCTTATGAAGGGAGAAGAGCACTCAGAATAGGTTATCAAATTTATCTCATATCACATTTAGAACCAATAACTGTGGCTAAATAAATTGATCATAAAGAGTGGTTATGAGTAAGTAATGATGATCTGAATAAAATTGTGAAAAAATCTACAAGGGATCCTATCAAAAGTCCCAAAGATAAAAAAAACCATTGGCACCATGTGGGTGTTTATAAACCAAATGAATGGGTAAGGTAAACTAAAAAAGAAACAAGGAAACATTGGTATGAAATGGATATTCTCAAATGGAGGGTATATATATTGAATAAACCTCTACCCCAATAGTAAGGTTTGAAAACCATAATAATTTTTTTGGTCTTGGCTATACATAATCATTATAAAGTCTATCAAATGGATGTGAAATAAATCTTTTTGAATTGTGATCTTGAGGGAGTGGTTTTTATTTAGAAACCTCAGGGATTCATTTTTTATATTAATGGTATCATAGTGTTGAAAATGAATAAGGTAATGTGTGGATTAAAATAGGATCCAGGATCCTAGTATTCAATGCTTGAAAGCTTCCTTATAAAAATAGATTTTATAAAAGAAAAAGTTAATAACAATTTATATGTAAAGGATATTTCCATAGGTATATTGATTTTCATAGTATATGTTTATGATATAATTTTCTCTTCTAGAAAAATTTATCTTTGTAAGGAGTTAATTGGTGATCTAACCATAATAATGTTTTTGGTGGTGGCTCAAGAGAATTTTCAAATAAAATTTTAGTTGGAACAAAACCATGTAAGGGTGAGAAGAAATGAAAGATTGATCAAAAAGTGTTTAGAACATTCATTGGAAGACTTTTTTATTTGACTGATTCAGGATATAATATAACCTACATAGTGACACTTTGTGCTAGATTTCATAGTAACTCAAGAGTGTCACACATGATTAAAACAAAAAGAGTTATGAGATATGTGAAGGAAAAAAATATACTAGGGTCTTTAATACAGTTTCATGAAATATTTCAACTTTCTTAGATTTATTGATGTAGATTGAGAATTTTATTATATAGATACAATATCTACTTCAAGTAGGACATTATTCATTGGTGAGGGATGTGTGTACTGGTAAACTAAGAATCATATTTCATTGAAAATTATCACAACTAAGGGAAATCATGTGGAATATACTCATTTATGGAAAAATGTTTTATGGATGTACGTATAGATAGATGATTCAAAGGTTGAGACTGAGTGACCATTAAAGATACTTTATGATAACCAAAGTTCTATTTATGTATCTAATAATCCTTTACAACACTTTATATCAAACATATATATATATTAAAAACCATTTCATTAATGAAAGGGTTTCTAATGAAGATATTATGTTGGAATATATTTAAACTAAGAATAAAATTAAAAATATCATTTTAAAGGCTATTCCAAGTGAATTATTTTAAGAGTTGAGAGAGTATCTCCATGTTTATCCCCCTCTTTTCAAATGAAGAAGTGTGGAAAAAATCCCCCACTATGATTTTTATTGTGTTGACAATGGGGAAGAAACAATGAAATAACTCTTTAAAAAATGTGGAGAGAATACATGTTAAAAGGTGAGTACTCAATACATATTTCTCAAAAATTGTGGATATTTATATCCAGGGGAGGTATTTATAAGTGGTTGATGTGATACTTGGAAGTGTAAATTTAGGGGGAGTTCATCTAAGTCACTTGTCTACATTTTCTTGTAACTGAGGGATGAAATTATCTCAAAAACATTACCTTATCTAGTAGTATAGTGTAAGACACTTCTTTTTTATAAAAAGGATAATTTTTGATGATCCTCATAATATGTGGGGTATTTTTAACCGATCTAAATATATTTATAAGAGTTTAATGATGTTTCCCAAAAATAAAAAGGGGTAGGTTAGAGTTTCCTTGGAGTTTTTTATGGTTTTTATTTATTTTTAATCTCATTTTAAAATAATTAAAAGTTTTTGAGATATTTATAAAGATGATTGGAAAGTTTTTGAGTTATTTGAAATAGCCTTAAACTAGTTTGAAAATTTCTTATGTGTTTTTGAAGTAAATCTAGAATTATGCTATTATAACTTAAATTAAAATAAGTCATAGTTCTTAATAATTCATGGATGCTTCATGCAACTTTAAGTAGAGATAGTAAGAGTTTATTAAATTATATTTGTCTTTTTTTCCTGGCATTTGACTTTGAGTTACCCTAGAATAAGACTTGTTGATTTGTGTGTAAGTTTTTACATCAATTTTTATGGTTTTTTGTATGATTAGAAGGATCTAAGTCATCCAATGTGAGAATTTGACGTGGGTGTATGAAATTGGAAAGCATTTTATAAGACTTAAGCACTATAAGGTTTTAGATGTCAGTTTATGTCTTTTAGGGACTTTTACAAAATTCCAAGTCACACAAAATGGTTATATTGTTAGGTGTATTACTTCAATATTATTCATGTATAACTTTAGTGGGGACCATATATAACTTTTAAGCCGTGTAATACTACAATCCTTTTAATGAATTTTATAATTCAACTATGTAAAAATTAATGATTTCTGATTTTTAAATTTGAAAAGGAAATAAAATCCTCTAATGTTGAATCTAATCTTCAAATGTTAAAACATAACATTTAATGTATGATTCAAGATAATTTATCTGAATAGTATATTTAGAGTATGAATTTGAGTTTTCTAAATAAGAAACACTTGATAATTATTATGGTTTTAATTATGATACTATTTTTTTTTAATGTTTTGATATTCACTTACAACTGGTTATGTATAGATTATATCTAGGTTTTGGAGTGTCTAAAACTCAATCTTCAAAGATTAAATATAATGAAATTTCATGTTATTATAATATATGAATAAGATAAGTTTGAGTTAATTTATTGAGAATAAGGAAACATGAATTTTAAGATATTTACAAATCCATTCATCCACAAATTATTCTTTTATGGTGATCAATGATGGATAATATTCTTGAATGGTTTTTTATGTATATGAAAGATAAGAAGGATATTAGTGGAAATGTATAGGAGAAATGTGGTTATTTTGAATGATATAATATTCTTGTGATAATGATATATGTTTCTATGCCTAAATAATTAAGGTAAGGGAGAGGATCACATGAAACAATTTTTTTGAGAGAAGTCTTGAAGGGTTTTGAGTTGTAAATTTGTTTTTGAATTTAACTAATTCCAAAATTACACATTTCTAGAGTGTGGGGTGTAATCCATGTTAGAGGTTTTATTATTGGAATTGACATAGGTATAAAAAATGGTGAGAGGAAGAAAATATGTCTCCCAAAGTTCAATATGCACTATCTATATCTGCTGATCTTGATAATTCAATAAATGATATCTGAGTTTGAGAATCGAGAAGCACTTCAACATCTGATTTTTTCACAAAGTGAAAAATCTGGTGACTCATAAAGGATAGTCATGATCTACTATTGTTTCATAAGATAAATATTTAAGTATATACTTCTCAATTTACTATCATTATATAGGTGTCATTAGTGTTAAGATAACTAGTTCAGCATGAGTCTGGATAGACATAGTTTTATTTTATAAAAATATTTTATGTTTGTAAAAAATGTGCTTGTAGTGAAGAATATATGGTTAGAGAGACTAACCATCCATAATAAGGATATGGTTTCTTGAAAAGTTGTTGAACTATATAAAAGTTATTTTTTTCTTTTATATTATATTTTTTTTCATATGTGAGTGAGGTTGAGAATAATTATTTTAGGGAATTATACTTTAACAATCCAAAAAGGTTGATTTAATTTGTAAAAAATTATAATGACTAAAAAAATGATTCATCCAAACCTTCTCAATATAGCTACCAAATCCTACGAAATTCTTTTCAATTGATGAAAATTTTAAGGTAAACTTTTTTGAATCTAAATCCATGAACTTACTCGAAAGGTAAGGGAGCATTCAGACAAAAATTAGCCAACTAACTGCTGAGGACCATGAAGTGGACCAATATTAAAAAATTTACTTTGTTGAGAATGATTCTTAGGAAATTATGAGCATTCATATCCCTTTGTTTGGGAGGAAACCTTATTCCTTGAACCTAGTTTGGATTAAAAAAGTTCATCATTTATCTAAAGGCTATTAATTAGATTTTAGTAGGGTTTTCAATCAAAAATACGTGTTTCAAGGTTGAGTAAAAGTTTGATGGCAGTTCTACTGCATTTTAGTTCGAAATAAATTTTCCAAATTTGTTTAGAGTGTAAAAAATGTGAATATGGGAAAAATTATAGAAAATGAAAGTAGATTTATTTTTTTTCTCAAAATTTATCCATAGGATGAATTTTTAATCCATGAAACTAAGGAGTTTTTGGGATAGCTTGAAGATGTTTCTCATACATCCAATATGGAAAATAACTATGAAAGTGGTTCTTTTAGGGAAAGAGAATAGGTTGCAACAATTCATGATTCTTTTTATGTGTTTTTGAATGAATCAAGTGTTGGGAGACACTATGGGAATTGTGCTATAGATTTTGGTCACTTTTTTGGATTATATCTTTTATATTGAGTCATGTTTGTGATATTTTGTGCATAAAAATAGTTTTAGGTACAAAACTTAGTCCTATGGCCTTTTAAATTTTCAGGAAGGCATTGATTCATGTTAGATATTTTGAAATTTTAAGTGGTCATGATTTATTTACCTCATAAAATAGTGAAATTAAAATCATCTAGAAACCAGGCATCCCAAGTGATCATGGTTTGAATTTTAGGGAGGAAGTGTGATAAATGACTTTAAACTTAGTGTTTCATGGGAGGAAACTCATAGTTAAACAAATTTTTTTAACTTATTATTTTTCTTTTCAATAAAATTTATTTACTATGTGTTTGTGAAGCACCCATTCTGATCCCATCTCACCCCTTCCCTTAGTTCAAATAGAATGATCAATGGCTTAGAGATTCATTGTCCCATACTATAAATTTTTACATTATTTCATGTTTTAATCTTAAATTATTGAATATGGTGTTGGAGTGACTCCTTTCCACTATAAATTATTTTTTGTTTTCATAGTTACTATATACTATATTTTATAATTTCATATTTTTAATAATTATTATTTATTCTTACCCTTACGCGAGTTCTCAAAAGATACCTTTATCTTTACATAACTTTGTTGTTACCCTTATAAAACTTGCTTGTAACCAAACAGAGCTTAAAACATACCCTTAAAAAATGATAGTTTTACCTATAAAAATTGTTTATTAGATTTAGCATACCCTTACTTATTCAATTGAAAGTTCACATTACCCTTACACAATGTGTCTAACTGACTTTATGCAATGTGTGGACTTCATTAATACCTTTATAAAACACTTATTCTACCTTTATGAAAGATATTAAAAACACATTACCTTTATGAAGTATGTTATTTAACCCTAATGTATATATAAAAAATATTTTTCATTCAATTTCATTATTTTCTGAATGTTTTGATTTGCTACATGTTTATAACAAATGTTTAATTTTTTTTAACGATTTTATAAATTCATATTAATGACATAAAACCTATGAGAAGTATTTATAATTTTTTAAACATAATTATGTTAATATTTATTCTTTTATTCTTTCATATGTATATTTATATCACGAAACACAAATATTTTTTATTTTTGTACGTTGAGATGATTTGTTTGTTTTTAGTATTTTTAAAATCATTTTATAGTATAATGAACTTATTCAAACTAGTTACAAATGTTTTTAATAAATTATCTTTAAAGTTTGATATTATTGCATGTTTAATTATGGAAATATATTTTAAATTTAAATTTTCAATATTATAGGATTAAAGTGTGTGGGATTTTTGTGTTATCTTGGACCTATTACTTTAGAAATGTTTTGAACTATTTAAAAGAGTGTTTCTAAATTAGTTTAAATTGTCCCAATTGTTTTAAATTTAAATGATAATACTATCAATAATATATTTATCTCTTTCTATATCTCCTTGATATTTATATAATATTATTATTACTATTTTAAATTTGAATTTCCTAAGGATTCCCTTGGTTGTATAGAGTAAATTATTTTTAATGGGATCAAATAGGGTCAAAAAAATATTAAACCAATACATTGAACTTGGATATATTTGGATTTAAGACACCTGATTGGTTATAAAACATTACTGAAGGAATTGAAGGCTAAAAATAGAGGCTTGAGGTGGCTTGGTAATCTACAAATCAATATACTTTCTTATCCACCAACACACTCAAATTTATCATTTCCACTCGACGTGCCCTCACTTATATATCCTATTTCCCATTCTACATTGTAAACTAAATTTTAATATCCAAATCACTCTCTTATTTTATTATCATTCTATCCTACTATTCAACATATTCATTAAGAGAATTGATACCAAGATTAAAAGTGATTGATTTCTATAAATCCTCTCATATCTCTCATATTTATTCTATATTTAGTCCTTACTACCATTAAAGTGAGGGAATTTGATTTTCTTTAATTTACCATTAAAAAGGAAGGGGAATATTATTTTGTGGTTTCAATCTTTTTCATATAGGATATAATGTTTATTTTATCTAGTTTCTAAATATATCCTAAAAAGTAAATGATGGTTTTGGTATCATATCTACCGTTAAATATAAGAGACTAATACACTAAATCCTCAGGGTATTGAGGTGGAATACATAGGGGTACCTTCAGGTACTATATCCAAAATTCCTTCTTGAATATCTTATATCATTTACTTTCTGTATTTTTAATTATTTATCACCTTCAATCATTCATAATTTTTTTAATATTTTAAATAAACTTAATTTTGTTCTAAAAAATCAATATTTGTTTTATTCTTCAAATTTTATTATTATATATTATCACATTATGGTGATTTCAACTTCAATTTTTTATTTAATTTTTTTAATTTCTTTAATCTATTTAAAAGAAGTTTTTAAACTTGGATTGTTTTCCTCTAATTTTTTAAAGAACAATTTACCCCGCTCCTTCCATTTTACCAATCTCTGACCCATATTTGGTATCAAAGGGACAAATTTTACCATATTAAAAAAAAAAATTTACAATATCTCTTTTATCTTGATATCATCATTTGGTATCAAATGAGACCCTGAGTTTTTATGAGAAAAAATTCTTCAAAATTGTTTTTGATTTTAAAATTCATTTTGATTTCAAAGTTTGATTATAAAATGGCATCTAATTCTTATTCACTAGCTCCTTTATTTTATGGTTCAAATTATTATTAGTGGAAAAATTACTTATATATTTTCCTTAGAAGCATCCATTATACTATATATAAAATTTTTATTCATCGTTATGCATGGGTATATCCCGATAACTAAAAATGAAAATAAATATTCTCAAGATGATATTGCTAATTTTGAAATTGATGGAAAAGATATGAATGCCTTGTTTTGTGGTTTATATAAAAATTAATTCAATATAATATCTTATTTAAAAATGGATAATGAGGTTTATAAATTATTATTAGTCACTCATGAAGGCACAAATAATGTTATATACACTTGACTGGATATTCTTTGAGATGATTTTTACAGTTTTTATATACATAGAAATGAATCTATCACTAGAATGTTTTATTATTTTACTAGTATTTGTATTAGATAAAAATATCTTAGAGACTCTATTTCTATATATTTTTTTAAGAAAATAATTTGGGTTATTTCCAGAAGTTGGTCACCAAATGTCACCGTGCTCTAATAATCTAAATTTGTTAAAAATATTGCAATTGAGGAACTCATAGTCTCTCAGATAACATGTGAGGTAAACATGTAGAGAAAATATAAAAAAATGATCTATAAGTGTCCATATGGAGTGATAGAGAAGGTTTAATTTAAAAATATAAAACCATAAAATGAACTCTTAAATACTTCATGGCTCAACTCGAGTTAGGTAAAGTGGTTAGTTACCATTCTCATTTTCATTCCTCTTCTTCTTTTCATTCATCCTTTTCTTCATGCTCCTCTTCTTCAGATAATAGAATTATTATTTTTTGAATAACTTATTTCATAATATGAAAAACTTTAAAATAAATATAAATGTGTTTTTAATGAGAAAAATTTTATTTCTAATGAAAATGATCAACTTTTAATGTAAAATTATTATTTAGTATTTAAATTAAAAAATTAATATGATGTTTATGTTTTCAAAATTTAAATCATGGATATCAAAATATCTCTTTAAAAATTCACCCAGGGGGAAACATCTCTTAAAATGATACTTGGTTCTCAATGCATTAAAATAAATAATCATGGATTTATATTTTAAAAAGATAATTAAACTTCTTCAAAACCCACTTATTTTGTAAAAGGTAATTCTGAAAATAAATATTTTTTGTATTTTCATAAATATGCTCTTCTTATTTGTCATTTAAATTATAAAAATTCAAGATATAGTAGGCCTAAATCTGTCCATATTTATTATAATTTGTCTTAATAATTTATAAAAGTTTGGGGCACTAAATCTTTACATTCCAATATTTGTGGACATATTTTTTTTACCATTTCCAAATCACATTGTGCTGACATTACCATACCCAAAAGGGTGATAAATGGATCCTATAAATGATTTATTATTAGTATTTTCAATTGAACCACATAGATAGACCCTATGGTGGATTAAAAATAAATGTAGTGTTTACCTATTTAAGTGATCGATGAACTATTTCTTACAATGAGATTAAAGATTATACTCTTGGTTAGGGGGATCCTAGCTCTTTCCTTCTAAAAAAATTCTTATAGGGTTTTCCCATTGAAAATCATTAATAATCCACATGATGGATTTAAAATAACTGTTGTGTTTACCTCTTGTAGTGATTGAAAAACTCTTTCTCATCTTGAGCTTAATGATTATGCTTCAGGTGAGGGGGATCCTAGCTATTTACTTCCAAAAAAAGATTTGAATATCAATATTTATCTTCATTTGAATAAGGTTATTAGTTTGTTTTATTTTAAGTTTTCTATTGAGTCATTTTTCAAAATATATTTTAGCATATTTTCTTTATTTCTTAAAATAGGAGTGTAAATATTTTTATATTTTATTTTCTTTTAAAATTTTTATTTCTACTTTTTTTTCATGATATATTTTTTATTTTAAATTTACAATATCTCTATAATAATATTTTTTAGGGAGTTATGGAAGTGAATTTTTTTTTAAATTTTTTATTTTCTTATCCTCTTTAATTTTTCTTAACTCTTCCATTTTAAAATTTATTTTTTAAATTATCTTAATATATTGTAAACATTGAGAATTTTTTATGTTTTTTTTTTGTTTTTCAAAAGTGTCTTTGAAAATGGATTTCAAATTATTTTAAAAAAAGTTCAACATTTTTCATAATTTTTGGAAAAGTGAAGTGAGTACGATCCTCTAAAAAAATATTCCAATCTGGATATAAATTAGTGGATGTGGTTTTAGTGTAGATTCTCTTGGGGATTTATCCTAAAAATAGTTTACTAGGGTTTTAACACTTTATCCATCTTGGGCATGGTGAGTTGACCATATTGTACACTTAGTTTGAAACTCTTGAGGAATTTTATATATTTTATTAATACAATATTTATTAATATTTAATGATGAAATTATTTTAAAAATATTTATTTTTTATTACATTTTATTTCTATTTTTTAAGTTTTTTAACTTTTAAACTCCATCTTAGACAATTTTTTTTATAATTATTTTTCTATCTTTTACAATTACCTGAATATCATATATTTTTTTCATGACTCACTTTAATTTTTTTCTAAGAAACATTAATTTGGTGGAGATATCTATTTTTTTAATATCCTATTTCTTTTATTAATTGAGGATATTATTTTCAAATTTTAATCTTTTTAATCAATTGCAAAAGGGGAATTTTTTTTGGAATCTATATTTTGTTTTTAAATTATAAAAACGAGGGTGATTATGGGAGTGGATCCTTGTTTATACAATTATTTTATATTTTGATAATTACAATATAATATATTTCATAATTTCTTTTTTAGATATTTAATTTTTTTTTAATTTTTTTGGGTTTTATTGAAAAGTTTTTTTATTTAATTATTTTTAATTTATTTTTCATTTTTCTTATTTTTCTTATTATTTTGTATAATTTTTTTAATTCTTTCTTGAAATAACTGAGTTTTCTAATTTTTTTGAAAGTGTTATAAATCTCCCCTTACCCTTACATGAGTTTTCAAAAACAACCTTTACCTTTAGGTGATCTTGTTGTTACCCTTAAACAGCTTGCATATACCCTTATGTAACATTGCATTTTCCCTTACACAACTCTAGTTTTACCATTATGAAAAAAATTGGATTTATTTTACCCTTATATAGCCAGTTGAATGTTTATCTTTCGTTTACAGAGCATTCCTAATTACCTATATATAGAACATGGAATTCTTTGTTACCTTTAGAGAGTGCTTATTCTACCTTTACAAAACCTATGAAAAATGTGCAACCTTAATCAATCTTGTTATTTAACCCTTATGTAAATATCTTATATCTAGTTTACTTTGTTTTTCGATTTTATTGATGTTTTTATTTTATGCATGTGTATAAAAAACATTTAAATTATTTTAATGATTTTATAAATTCATATTAATGATATACAACCTATATGAAATTTTTCTTATTTTTTTTAAACACAATAATATTAATGTAAGTTAGTTTATTCAATCACATGTATATTTATTTCTTGAAACTAAAAAATTTGTATTTTATTATTTTTAATTGATTTATTTGTTTTTTATTATTTTTAAAATAATGTTGTTGTATAATGAAGTTTTTCAAACCTATTTCAAATGTTTATAATGCAGTATCTCTTAAATTTGATATTGTTTCCTATTTAATATGGAAGTATATTTGATATTAAACTTTTAAATATTACGTAATGAAACTATGTGATATTTTTGTGTTATCTTTGACCTATTATTTTAGAAATGTTTTAAACTCTTTAAAGGAGTGGTTTAAAATTATATTTAATTGGTCAAATAGTTTTAAATTCAAATGATAATATTATCTATAATTTATTTCTCTCTTTTTATATCTCTTTGATAATTTCAGAATATTATTACAACTATTTTAAATTTGAATTGCCTAATGATTTCCTCGGTTGTGTTGAGTTAATAATTTTTAAAGGGATCAGGAAATATTGATTTTTTTTGGAACAAATACATAAAACTTGGATATATTTGGATTTCAGATGCTTAAATGATTCCAAAACATTACTGAAGGAATTCAAGGATATAAATAAAGGCTTTGGGTTTCCTGGATATCAATACATCAATATACTTTATTATCTACCAACTTGTTCAAACTACCCATTTTATATCAAAATCCCCTAAATTTTAAATATTCTTTCTCATTCTCAAGTGAGAAATACATTTTAATATCCAAATAACTCGCTTCTTTTATTCTCATTCTCTTTTATTCTTCATTATATTCATTAAGAGAACTGATACCAGTATTAAAATGGATTTCTTCTTAGAAATTATCTCATCTTACTCATCTTTCTTCTATATTTGGTTCTTACTTCCATTTAAGTGAGGGAATTTGTTTTTCTTTTCATTTCCATTAAAAAATAATGAGACTATTATTTTTTTTGTTTCTAAATTTTCTATTAAATAGACAGTTTTTATCATATCTGAATTCTTTTTTATAACCTAAAAAATAAGAGGTATTTTTGGTATCTTGGATACTATTAAATACTAGAGACTAATACGTTAAATCCCTAAGGAATTGAGGTGGGAGATATATGGGTACCTTCAGGTATTATTTCCAAAATTACTTACCAAATATATTAGCCCATTAAATTTCTATATTTTCAATTGTTTATCCCTTTTAATCATTATTTTTTAATTTTTCAAATCCATCAAATATACTTAATCAATTTATTTTTAAAATCAGTATTTGTTTTATAATTTTGATTTTATTAGGATATATTATTATATTTTTTCTCTTTCAACTTTCATAATTTTTATTCATAAGGTTTTATTTTATTAATTCTTTTTAAAATATGTTTTTAAACTTGAATAGTTTTCTTATAATTTTTTAATGGGAAATTCACCCTTATTTTGTATTTTAATAATCTCTGATAAAAAAATAGATGATTATTTCTATATTTTAGATACTTTAAGGATAATAAACAAGTACATATTAAAGTTTTAATGTAGATTAATTAATTTTATTGAGATCTAAGGAACAAAAAAAATCGCCAGGGGAGTTTTCTTTCTTATCCTTTTATTTTCTAATCATTTTCAATCTATTTTAAAGTTTTTTTCTCTTAATCAGAACGTATACATTCTTAATAGTAGTATTAAAATTTAAAAAACTTTTTAATATTTATTTATAATTTTTTATATGTTAAAAATTATTCTTGGGGGTAATCACATTAACTTTTGGATCAAAATTAAAGATGAATTTTTTTTGAATTTTTGAGTGTTAATCTTTCCTTGGTCTGTTTTTTTAAATAATTTTTTATTATAATTGAAACATTTCCTTAAACGATGATAATTTCTCTATAAAAATTGCTTAATCATGCTATTTTTCTAATATTTCTTTAAAATTCATCTTATTTAAAATAAAATGAATGTACTTACTAAATTCTATTTTTGAAAACTTCTTTGAATTTGTGGCCAGGTGATTTTTTTTCTATAACCCTTTAAATAGGATTGTCACTATTAAATTGAAAACACTTTTTGAACCTGAGATATTAAATTTTTTTCTTCTAATTGAAGGTTAAATATTGGGAAATTTTTTTAGTTTTAAGTGCGTGGGAGGGGTCTTCAACCATTAGAAACTATATTTATTGGATTTTATATCAAAATACACCTAATTTTTAATTAACTATTTTAATTTATAGATATTAATTTTTAGTGGATAAATTATCTTCTTAAGTTTAAAGGTTATTTTTATAATTTATGGAAATTAATATTTTATATTTCTTTATGGACTCAATTGGGTAAAATATTTTCTATTTACCTCTTAAAAGCAATTATTTTTATGAAATCTTGGGAGTATGTTTTACAATCTTCAAAGAATTTGAACTTACTAATTGGAATTAAACTAAAAAATTTAAATTATAATGAATTGAAAATAAAGTCCTAATTTTAATATGTATACAATTATGTTTATTTATTTTCCAATGAGAAAAAAAGAGAAATTATAGGAATAATCTGAAGGAAAATTAATTTTAATTAAATCCTTTATTTTTTTTAAATTTGTTTATCATTGTAAAACTAGAAACCTTATTTTTTAAAAAATATATTCTCTTTTGAGTGAGAAATCATACATTCTTAGTTGAAAGACTATATGTGAGAAAATGGTTTTAAAAATCACCTCTTGGTCACCATTATAATTCTTTTATCTTTGAGATAAACTTTCATTCACTAAGTATGTTAAAATAATTTTTTAGGGATAAAAAATGATTCAAGTTTTGGGGAATCTGATGTGGATTTATTTTAACATCTATTTTCTACATCTAATTTTGAAAAATATAATGGGTTTTAATCTAAATGTGTCTTAATTGGCATAATATTTGGTTTTTACCATTTTAGATTTGAAACAGTTATTCTTTGATCATTTTAATGAAATTATATGTTTTGGTACTTAATTTATTGAATGATTATTGGATTAATTTTCTAATATTTTTAAGTTAAAATAATTTGAATATTTTTTTAAATTTAATTGAGATATTATTTTGAGAAATTTTTAATGGAATTCATGTTTTGGAGGTAATATATCAATGTTTCTTATTTATATTTTTAATATATATTGTTTAAATAGTTTTTATTCTTTTATTAATGTTTTAAATTTATTGAAGTTTTATTTAGTATTTTTAATTGATAAATTTCACAAGATTGTGTTTCCATTATAGATGGTACATTTTCCTATGGTATACATCAACATTACAGGGTTTCCTCTTTATAAGGTTCATCAAGACCTATTTGTGGGGTTTATTACATGCTACTGAGGGGTGTTCATAGGGTTCCTAAAATACTTTATAGGGATCAATCATAAAAAATTTAGAGTTCATATCTTTTTAGAATTTGGAGTTCTACTGCTATGAGTTTACAAATGTCAAGTGGGCCTATAATTTATCAATTTGAAGTTAAAGAAGAACTTAAGCCTGTGAATCTAAACTTAATGAAGACTTCAATAAATCTTGTAGTGGATGCTTGAAAAGAGAATCAAGAACCATGTAAAGGTTTTTATATTTTCATGGAAAATATGGCCAATCCATGAAAATGGAGATGATGAATAGTGATGAGATCAATGTATAGACTGATGATTTGGGACTGGTTATGTTGTTTGTGAGCTTTGATGTTGGGATTCATTTTATTTATCATGGGGATTCATTTGAATCAAGAGGTTTACATTATTCGCACAATATTAGAGAGGATAAGAGATTTGATACTAGAAAAAAGGGGGTAACACTCAACGTATCAGCTCAAAGGGAACTAGAGTCAGAGATAGGATCAAGCTTGTTAAAGAAGACCAATATTCCTTTCTCTTATTTTCTTTATTAACTAATTTATTCAAAATACATTTATTTTATTTTTTTCAACTACCTTGTACGTGTATAAATAAACTACTTTAGTAGGTTAGATTGTGATGAATTGAATTTATTTTCCCATTATTTCATAAGTTTTCATAGTTGTTTTTTGTTCTTATTGGGCTCATTTCATTAGTTTCATTTCTCATTATAAGATCATGTGTTTTCCAATGAGGTGGAGATCTTTTGTTTTCAGTTTAAATCCTTGGTTTTTACCAAATGTGTGTTTTTGATGAGATCATGGGAGTTTCATGGGGTGTCTAGGGATTGTTCAAATTTTGGAGCCTGGGTTTTTGGAAAAGGCAGTTGGGCCACATGGTTAGTAGAAATCATGTGACCCAAGCTGCATAGTTAAGAGTAACCACATGTGGCTGGACTGAGGACAGCAGGAGGCCACACAGTTTTAGGAAATTGTGCAACCTAAGGCACATGCCCACATAGGGGCCCTATTTTTTTGAAAGATGCTTAGCACACATTTGGTGCATGTTTTGTCTAACTATGCACCATGATTATGTGAGGTACCCCTTGATACAGAGAAGGGTGCACAATTGGCACACTATTTATCCAACCTTGTAACCGAGTTAAAATTTGGGAAATGACCAAAATGACCTTAAATTTCCTTATAACCTAAATTCAATTTCCTTTTTTCCTTTAGTAGATATCCTCTTCATGTTTGAGAGCTCCCTTTGAACCAATATCCTAGGCTTGGCTCTCATTTCATCATCCGAACTCAGATTCAAGCATTGCTGGTCTCATTGGATCTTTGTTGGTGATTTATTCATTCATCTTATATTATTCTTCATTTTTATTCATTTCAAAAATGTTATTTAGGTGAAATATAATATTCCCTATTTCTAGGATTTTTGTTCGTTCTTCATTTTTCTTCTAATCAAGACAAAATCAGAGATTGATACTGGATGAGTGTTCTACTACAGACCTACGGTAGGTGGTCTATACATTTTCCCTTAGGGTTTCGTGTTTTATAATCCATTTTACTATTGTGCCGCATTCCTAACTTTATGGAATTACCACATAAATTAATTAAATTTTTAATTTGATTGAATTGTAACCTATTAGTTTTCACCTTGAGTTTAATTTATTAGTGGGAAGTTAATTTCCATCAACCTAGGACACCCATGGGGTGTTCTGTTTCCTTTTCCATCTATTGTAAAACCCCATTGGGTGCATATGAGCTCACCACTAATTTTGAGAGCCTTAATAAATTGAGTGGGAATTTAATGTATAATTAGCAAATGGTTGTTCCACCTTTTCCATGTGATTACATGATGTTAATTGATTCAATTGTTTGAATAGAAATTGGAAATGAGTTGGATGAACTCATGAAATATAATTGGTTATGAATTGATGAATTAAATGATATGATGATTTGATTATGGTAGTGGATTCCATGGATGATCTCATTGGATCCTTATTCTATAGGATTTCGTGGACATTTATACTCTATGGGTATTGATTACGGTAGTGGATGCCTTGAACATGTTTAATCCCTGGATCTTTATTCCATAGGACTACAAATACATTACTTCTTCTTAGATCCGATTTTCCTGGACTTGATTTGGACATTGTCTATTGACATGATCCTAGGACATCAACCAAGTTTTTACAGAGTTTCCATCAAAATACTATAGGGACTCAATGTGGATACCTTGGTTATCTATACCTTAGATCTGACCCTTCATGGTCTCACACTTTTTATTACACGGTGTGGCCATTGTGGATAAATTTGATTATATAGCATAGGCTGATGTGGATGCTTTATAATTACTTGATTATACAAAATGGTTGTACTAGATTATTTTTTATGTTTATATATATCACTGGTATGGGTATCAGTTTATAGTTGTTAGAATGAACAATATCACTTATTTATATATTATTTTTAGTTTCCCTTGTTTATGTGAGCTTGATTATTGTTTATAGGAACTCTTGTTTGGATAGAAAAGATCACACTTTACTTTTATATTGTTATACCTGTGACATATATTGAACATTTATTTAATTTATATTACACAGGATAGATTTTATATAGACGTCCTTGGTGGTGGCCTACTGAGTGTTATCTCACACCCTATTTAGTCCACAATTGGGTACCTAGACAATCTTCCTTGATATACATAGGGACCTAGGCAAGCACTCATTATTTGATGATTAGTTTGTTTGTTTCTCAGGATAAGGGGAGCATAGTAATGATCTAGAATCATGATTCTATCAGGAGATAGTTCTTTTTGTAAATTTTATACCTTTGGATGTGTGTATTGTACTAGATGTATGTATACCTATTTTCTTATTCTGTAGTGACATGAAATGACACATCATTGTTTATATGGGATTGCCTTTGGCATTGTTTATTCATTTCTTCCTTGGATTTTTTTTCATATTTCTGATTAAAATACTACTTCTTATATTTATTTTTGTTATTATACTATTGTTGTACACTCTGATCATGTGGCTATAGTCCCCCACTGTACCACCTAAGTCCCTCATAGCTAGTTGATATCCTCTAGTGTATGGGGAGACATTGTTGAGTCCATATGAACCATCGTATTGGGGAACCGTTTAGTGGAACCTAGTTCAGTCAGTTATATACAATTCACTAATGATTAATTAGATAATAAATTTAGAGTTAGAAAAAAACAGACAAAAATTAATTCAGTCTTCACTAAAATTGGAAGATTGAGGTGTTTTTTTTGGAAGCTCAACATTGAGATTTTTTTAGTGTTCTCATTTTTATTCTTTATAAGAGTAAATTTTTGCATATTCTAGGTATCCATGAGTGAAAAATATGGGATACATTTTCTTAAAAACACCAACCAAAGAATTTAGTTTAAATAAGGTTGTGGTTTGTCTTCTCTATGAAAGAACAATTCATTTATTTAGTTTTTCGTTTAAAATTTATTTCCCAAGAGAGTTCACTAAGAAATATTGACCCCATAATATAATAAATTGTTTAACTCTTATCTCATTTTTTTTCTTTTCACACACATTATTTTTGGTTCTTCATCATTTTCCACTTCACATCATCCTTGTATTTTAATTTTTTTTTCTTTTGATGTAGTTTTAGATTTAACTTAATTTCACTTCCATTGACTTCAATCCCACATACCACTATACTATTTTAAGCAGTTTTTATAAATAAATAAATTTTATAGTATACTAAAAACTATAAATTTCCTCCAAATATTATTAATTATACTATAAAATTTACCTTTTATATCAATTTAGTTAGTTCAACTCAATATCATTGTTAAGACTCCTTGATAATTGAAAAGTATCCTCGACTATTCCATGACCAAAACGTTAACTAAATTTTCATTTTAATGTAGAATATGGAAGGATATCTCTAATTTAATATTTTTCTTTAAGATATCTTTTAACTTATGCATAAATATTATTAATTTAATTATTCACATGCCTTTTTATAATTTGTAAATTTTACATAATCAATTATCCATGTTTGATTAAATAATTTATGCATACTATAATTATTTTATTCCATATTGGCATGTTTTTTAATTTATTTACTCAATGTGATCAAGTTTAGTCAGGAAAATAAACCATGCTCCGCATAAATAAATAAATAACCATTTTCTGGAAAAAGAAGACAAATAAGTGATATGATCCTAAGATTTAATCTACAGGAAGGTTTGTCTAGTGGAAATAAACCAAACATGACCATACACAGCATATGTCATGCACTGTATCGAGTGATTGTACACAACCTATGGGTATTAAATTCCATAAATGGAGTTAATGAGAGATAGAAAGGTGTACATCATGTTGCATCCAGTATATACTATGTACATATTAAATTCCAAAATTGAATTTAATCTGATGTAGAAAAGGTACATGCCATGTAACCTCATCAGTTTACATCATATATATAAATAATTTTAAATTAAATTAAATTAAATTAAATTAAATTAAGTTAAATTAAATTAAATTAAATTAAATTAAATTATTCAAAATTATAAGAATATATTAGTCTTATAATATATCAGAATAGTTTGGGACAAAAATTAAGGTAAATAATTAACTAATTAATAATTTGATTAATTTATTAATTCCAATAAATTAATCAACTTATTAATTACTTAATTCTTTATCTTAATTTCCCACCCAAACTATCTGGAGATATTACAAGACCACTATCTTGTTATAATTTTGGATAATTTAATCTAATTTAATTTAATTTAAAATTATTTAATTATATGATGTAAACTGATGAGGTCACATGGAATGTACCTTTTCTGGATCAGATTAAATTCAATTTTGGAATTTAATATATATAGAGTATGTATTGGATGCAACATGATGCACAACTTTGTATATCTAGTTAAATCCATTTATGAAATTTAATACCCTCACAGTGCGTACTATCCCTCAATATTGTGTGTGACTTATGTTTTGTACAATCTTTGTCATGTATTGTGTACTTACACGACATGTAAGCCAACATGAAATGATGTGATATATATGGAATATTGTTTCTTGGGTCAATATGTGTAGTTTTTGTGGCATATATGACAACAGAGTATGCCATTAATATATACGCCATGTATTATTGGCAATGAATGTGAAGAAAATAGTGTATACGATGACCATGCACATCAGGTGGTTTCAGAATAACACTAAAAATAATAAATAAGCGTTTATTTCCCCACAACATGTCAAAAATTACTTGATGTGTACCTAGTGGGAAATAACACCTATTAGATTGAATTTACAACTACTACATGTCATGTAGTTTTTAACTGGAATAATTATAATGTGTGTAGACTCACATGACATTCCTTACTTGGTGTGTGATTTGTGAGAGTTGGCACATGTTACCCAACATGTTCATCGTGTCACACATCAGTTAATCTATTTTAGCGCACCCACAAATACATCTAAAGTCTCAGTGTGTATCTTTCTTGGGTTATCAAAAGTTACATGACGTTCATAGCTTGACACATGTCGTATAATTCAAATATGGGTGAATTTGTTGAATTGTTGTCAATGCATGACATGTAAGGACATAATGTTCTCTAACTGCATGACTTGCTGTGATTTATGTAGAGTCAAAACCCTCTGGGGTTATACAGTATATACTCTAGGTGCACACCATGTACACCATGTCAGGTCACATATTGGCTAGTAATAAATATTCAATGTTTAATGACATCATGTACCAACCCTCAAATGGTGTTTTTGGGTTATCATGACTCACACATTGTACGATTGACTATGGGTACACAACGTGTAATTTTATGTTACACATTGTGCATCTATTCCATATAGTGAGAAACCTCAGCACATATGGATGGTTTCTTCAATTGTTATTTTTTCTTAGCCTATTCTTGGTTATATGAAATTGAATGATCATGTTATCTTGACTTTTGGATTAAAGAATGAAAATTTTGAAATAAAAAATTAAAAAAATGTGTAAATCGATAAAAAAATAAAAAAATAATTATAATTATAATGTGACCGCTCTAATACCACTTCACTATAAAAAATAACATTTTTCGATGGTTTATTTGTGATGATAAAGAATCTCATCGCAATTAGTTTCTAAGAAATTCTTTTCTTCAATGAAAATTTACATACATCCCAAATAATATTTTTCATGATGATTATTTGTGATGGAAAGGATGTTTTTCACGATTTTTTTGTGGGATTGAATGTGTAGTGATGGTAGAGTTTATTCATTATAGAATTAAGGGTTCCATCATGAATAAAATATTTGGGTAAAATCTTCTTGCGACAAAATCCATAATTTCCTCATAAAAAAGTGTTACATAAATACTCTTTTTGTAACAAAATGGGTATTTCTGTCAGAAATAATGTCCTAGTATCACACTTTTAGTGGAATATCATTGATTTTCATCTCAAAAATTGTCTTTGAGTAACAATATTCAAGATATAATACTCATCCCAGCGCAATTACTTTATAGTCCATCATAAATTTTATACGAGATGTTGCGACGTGCTCCCTTTGCTACAATTACTTTTTCGAATAAGCGATAATGTATTTTTAAAGACTAATTTTTTGCAGCGGATGACTTATCTATCACAAATACCCATAGAAAATAATATATATGTCATAAATATCCATTGTAAAATGATCCTTTTTAATGTAATATTCCATCACAGAATGTTCATCACAAAATAACTATAAACACATTGCACCACTCTCTTCATTATGGATGACCATATCCGTTCTTCTCAATTTTTTTTTCACGAAGATACTTGTTTTTTTAGATTTTTTCATATATAATCAAGTGTTTAGTTTTAAAAATTTTGGACTATAAATCTATTACTTGATACTCACACTTTTGTTTGGAAGTTTTTGGGTTTTAGATCTACAATTTGAAATCAAAAATAAAATCAAAGGTATGCGCTTTTTTTAATAGTTAACAATTTTTTGTTTTTATTTTTTAAAATTATATAAATTTTAAATTTATTTAATTTATTTTCTTTTAATTATACCAAAATTTCATCTTACTAATTGCATTATAAAATTTTTATTTAGTTAATAATAATATTGTTATAAAATATAATGTTAAATTTGTTAAGATTATAATAACTAATCATTTATAATAAATTACTAAAATTTAGATTGGTAATGAAAAAAGTAATCTAATTTAATAAATAATAATATAAAAGAATTAATATATTAATTAAATGAAGATAATGAATTAATTAGTATAAGGTGATATAAAATAATGAATAATGAATATATAATAAATCTCAATAAATTAAACCAAATTATTATAAATTGATCTATGTATTTATAAATTATTATAAATTGATAAAAAACAAATTTATTAGAATTGGTAAAAGAAATACTAATATTTTAATAAAAGTTATATAATATATTATTATAAAATTAATTATAAATTAGTATGAATTAATATAAATTAGTATAAATTAGTATAATTTAATTAATATTTTTAGAAATTAGTATAGAATAATGAATATATTAGAATATATTTGTATAAATGGTTATAAATTACTCTTAATTAATACAAATTATTATAAATTATTTTATGTTGGTCTAAAATAATTTAAATTAAATTAAATTTGTTTATATTGTCATAACTTATTATAAATTTTTATAAATTATTAGAAATTATTATTGATAATTATAAATTGGTAAAAAATTAAATTTATTACAATTAATAAAATAAATACAAATATTTTAATAGGATAAAAAAATTATTATAAAACTTATTATAAATTTGTATATATTCAAATAAAGTTGTATATATATTAGTATAAATTCGTATCATTTAATAAAGTTATTATAAATTAGTATTAAATAATGAATATATTATTATAAATTAGTATAAATTATTATACGTTAGTATAAATAAGTATAAAGTATTATATATTAGTCTAAATTAGTATAAAGTATCATAAATTAGTATAAAATTTTGTATAAAATAATCTTAATTTGAATAAATTTGAATAAATTATTTTAAATTATATTAAATTATTATAAATTAGTAAAAAGTTAAATTTATTACAATTTATGTGTGACATAATAATATTTAAAAAAATAATTTTTTTATAAAACTCATTATAAATTAGTTTAAATTTATATAAATTAGTATATAAATAAGTATAAATTTGTAAAAATGAGCAAAAATTATTATATTTTTTTATAAATTGTTATGAAATAGTAAATATTCTAGTATAAATTATTGTAAATTATTATAAATTATTATAAATCTTTATAATTTTTATAAATTTTTATAAATTATTAAAAATTTGTATAAATTATTATTAGTCAGTATAAATTTTTATACATTAGTATAAATTATTATTAATCAGTATAAATTAGTATAGATTATTAATTAACTTTGGTGTTTGTTTAAAAGTATCTCATCATGAATAAGTGATGTTGACTTCTATGGAATTCTGGATAAAATAATTGAGTTATGTTATTTGGGACAGAAATAGATAACACTATTTGAAAGTTATTGGTTTGATACTGATTGAGGGTTTCACTTTCATCCATGGAATTGAATCATTGACATTCAATATAAAATCCTTCTTATTGAAAATGAACAATTTATTCTTGCATATCAAGTTTATTATATAAATTGTTATGCTTCTTTGAGAGATTTATTTAACTTTTAGAGTGTAATAAAAATAAAATATCATGAAAAATAGTTAATGGAAAAATAATGGGTTTCTATTGAAGTGAAATATAATTAAAATTTTAAGGAGGCTTCACTAAATAAAAATTTTACTTGAGGAGATACAAATGTCGATGATGAAACCCCATAGTTAAGGGTTGATGTTGTGGATAATTTCAATGATCTAAAAAATTAGTTTAAAATAATGTGGGATGATGAAATTAAAGATCTTATAGAAATTGATGTTGCAGAAGAGGAAGATAAAGAAATTAACACTGATTAATATGAATATGAAGAAGAATAATGACATATTACAATATAGTTATAGTCATAATCAATATATATGATTTTTTTTCAATTAATATCTATGTGTTTTTATTTGATATTTGTATTAAAAATTATTTACAGATAAGAGAAAATTAATGGGATGATGAAAATTAATGGGGTTAAATTGAAGTGAAATATGATTTGTTAGACTTTATTATGTCATTGACCTGACTACATCCCCGCCCAGTTCTTTTATGGATTATACTTCCACTAGATAAGAGAGTCTTTTTAGAGGAGTTCATCATTAGGTTGATGATGAAAATTAATGGGGTTCTATTGATGTGAAATATGATTTGTTATACTTTATTATGTCATTGACCTGACTACATCCCTGCCCAGTTCTTGTATGGATTATACTTCTACTAGATAAGAGAGGATTTTTATAGGAGTTCCTCATTTGGTTGATGAAACTAGGGGAAGAAAGAGGCCACACATAGAGTGAGGAGTCATATGTTTATTATTCACTGATGACATATGGTAAGTAATTTTGTTTATTTATTTATATGTTATTTTAATTTAAAATTATTCTATTATATTTATATAGGCCAGTTCTAATCCCGGTGTTATAAGATTTATGTTTAAATGAGGATATACACTGATCTTGCTATAAGATAGACTACTAGTTACAAACAACAACATATTAAATTAAAATTTTTACAAGTTTATAATTAACTTAAATAATTTTTAATGTTATAATATCTAATTTCATTTTAAATATATTATAAAAAATCGTATAGAAATATAAAGAAGATTTGTGTCAGCAGTAAGAGTTGTAACATCAACTGCAGGAGCAGATGATAGCGTACATGCGACGATATGCACATGGTTTAGGGATAGGCTCCCCCTGCCAAAACCTTAAACTAATCCCCTCCCTCACAAAAAAATTCATGATATTTTTTTTATAATCATATTACGTGTTAAATTATTATTATTTTTTCATGGAAATTTTTATACATTTGTATTTTAGTTTTATTTTTTTATGTGTTTTGGAATTAAAATAACTATCTATTGCAGACAATATTTTTAAATGGAAATATATTTTCATCATAAAAATTTTATAATATTTTTTTACTATGGGTTTAATTATCCTTCACAAAATTATTTTTTAAATGAATAGAAAATTACATCATAAATAATTTATTAATTTTTCTATGCATGGTTTTTTATTTCGACAAACAAAATTTATTAGCGATGAATATATGTATTCATGGAAAAAACTATTTAGCAACTAACCATCACAAGTAAAATTTATTGTGACGAAATTTCCTAAAAAGTTTCATTTTTATGTAATTAAATAAAAAATTCATTTTCAACGAGATTATGACACAAATGAACCATCATGAATTGCATGAAATATTATATTTCTAGAAGGTTATAGGGTATAGAAAAAGCATTGGAGAAATTTCCAATAATAGATTTTTCATCAAATTCAATGGATAATCCAAAGTAACTTGACAAACACTAAAAAAATACAATGGATAAATCTTAAGGAACTGGAAAAAATAAAACCCCATAATTTTATAGAGAGGATATTTTACATTTAATTTATAATTAAATTAAAACAATAATTACCTTGAATGAGATAAATTTATCTTATTTTTGATCAATCTAGTTTCTTATATTATTATATAGTTATTGTGGTGGAAAATCCAGTGTACAATTCCTCTAGATGCATATATAGATGCTCCATGATTCTCTAAAAAAACTCTCGGCAATATAGGTACTAGTTTAGAGGAACATAGTGATTTTCATTGATTACAACAAGAAATTTCTCATGATGTATCTTATTTCTTGAGAAGGATAGTGGTGAATTTCTCTCTAGGGAATAATAGAATTATAGAGTCTCACTAATGTTCATAACCACTATACTCTAAAATTATATATTCATGACTTTATATATACAATTAAATAGTTAATAATTACACAAGTTCAAAATTTTTAAAAGGTTGGGGCCGAAGCCTCATTTTTTATTAAATAAAAGAAAATACCTATTTTAACTGGGTAGAGGGAGACCCATTAAATATCCTGATGTCCTAGTGGGCATTTATCCCATTACATGGCCTATAGGCCCAAATTTTTGGCCAAAAGCCGATTTTGTGAATAGTTTTACTACAGTACCCACCTGCTATAGTACCACACAGTACCCTGCCGCCGCTACAGTGACATGTCGCCGCTACAGTGCCCATCATTTCTACAGTGCCGCCACTTCTACAGTATGCAACAGTACCTGCACCCAATTGGTTTTGAACCACCATTTTTCATGTAGGATTATGGGGTGCTTACCACTAAGCTAAACCAAAACTACGTTACACAAGTTCCATTTATCTAATTGTCAATTCTAAGTAAAACCCATGTCAGATAATAATAATAATAATATAGTCCTATGAACTGTGTTAAACTTGATAATTAATAAATCATCTTCTATAGGCCTTTAACTCGACCAGTTAATCCTCCTCAAAATTTATCGAACCTTGAATAATAAAATATTTAAATAAATAAATATTATATTCACTAAACCTGCCAAAAAAATTTATTTTAATATTATCATAACTAAATAAATATTTACATTATCCTATTCACTAAAATGATGAATAAATAAATACACATTCAGAACCCTATAAATAATAAATAAGTTATTAAATAAATATTATATTCACTAAACTTGTGAGTAAATATTTATTTTGGTATTAAATTAACATGTTTTAAACTTTAATACCTAATGATTGAATTTATTTGATTGATGATACTCGAATAATTATAATTACACAATCTAATAATAATAGTTATTATTAATAAGAAATTCAAAAAAAATTAATGAGATTCTGGATACACTTACCATGTGTCCCTCTAGGCCACTTTATCATTAGTATTTGGTGAACTTAACAATGTCAACGACCAGCACCTAGTAATACATAAAGACACCCATAGAGAAATAAGATAGTTTTACAATGATAATAAAACTCCTATGAATTCTACTATATAATATAATCTCTTTTTCTCATTATCTCATTAAGCATGTTGCATATTTTTGTCATCAACCTATATGCTTGATTTATTTATCTTTAGCTTTAAAAAATGAACTCTTCAATGAAATACCATGTCCACGTATTTAATCATACTGTTCCATTTCAATCAATGGTCCATATATATCTTATTCTAGTAACTTATAAGTGAAAAATAATTTATTAAAAAATTCAATTAATTTCATATCACTCATGTCACACCTGATATATGATACCCCTTCACGATTATATGTCATCATTTATTTCATGTAAACATCAAAGTGTACATTTCATGATATACAAAAATAATAATATCAAGTCTAAGGACCAATACACATGTCTATATATAAGAATATATAATGACACATATAACATGTGAAAATTATATTGGTAGGTTTTTTCACATAGACTCCCTTATTGGAGATTACCAATTGTTAACTTCATGAGAAAAAGTATCAATGTCATATGAGGCCTAACACCTAATAGTCAAACATCATCTATGTCCAGTCAGACATATGTTATCTATATCATAGGGTATATGATTTAAGAATATTGGCACATCATCTCTATATTATCATTATAGAAAGGAACTTATACAACATTTCAAATTTACATATACTCTAAGAACATTATCACTTTAATGTTACATAGAAGAGTACTCATTATGTGATATGATATTTGTTAATATTATAGTAATTTATAGTATAAATCCATTTGTTACCAAGGAAGAAACACTAACACTTATCACTCAACACTACTAGAATTTTAGCATTTTGCGATGGGTTATTTGTGATGGGAGTCCGACGCAAATAGCCCGTTCCATAAAACTGTGTCGTAACTAGTATTTTTTTGACGGGTCCATCACAAAAAATACTACTTGTGATGGGAAGTGGGTCTGTCGTAAATAGATTTCTAATTAAATACATTATATAAATAAGAACCTTTTATGACAAACCCATCACAAAAAGTTTTTGTGACGGGACACCGACCCATTACAAATAGCATATATGTTATAATCCTGTTGCGACGGGCCCATCGCAGCAAAGTTATTGCAATGGTAAATCAACCCATCGCAGAAACTTTTAATATATATATATAATCTTTTTGTGATGGGGGCCTATCATAAAGGCCCCATCAGAAATACATAATAAAATAAAAAAAATATTAATATTACTAAAATAATAAAAAAATAAAAAAAATTAAAATTCTCAATATTTTGAAATACTTAATAAAATAAAAAAAATAAAATTATGATTAATGAAAAAATAGTATCAATATTATTAAAATAATAAAAAATATATATTGAAATTATCAATATTCAGAAAAAATATAAAAAAATCATAAAATATTATTATTATTATTATTATTATTATTATTATTAAAATAAAAAAACAATAAGAAATATATTACTAATAATAAATAATAAAATAATAAAATATTAAAAATAAAAAAAAATTATGCAATATTTGCACCAATATAAAAAGACAAAAACTGTAAATTGTTCATATTACAAAAAATGTTCAATTCAATTGTTTTTAACAGAATAAAAAAAATCACTGGGGATGATAGTCTTTTGGGGGAGCTGGAAGAGATAGTGGAGAAACTCCATCCCTAAACTATGAGTCAGATGGTGCATGTGCTCCATCTAATCATACTATTATCGACGCATTTCCTCCTCATGCTGCTATTGCTTCTGTTGCCATCGACGCATGACCTCCTCATGCTACTACTACTGCTGATGTATTTCTTCCCGTTACTTTTGAAAACTCTCTATAAGCTCAGTTTGGACTCGCAACTACTCCTGATACTGTGTACCAGAAGATGATACCTCTCCATGAGCTCCTCTCGAGCTGGATGCTGACATTGCAGTAGTACCATAACAAGTCCTTGGAATCAAATGAGATCTGATATCAACTACTCAACCCTTCTGAAAGGCATACTGGGTCTCCTGCATCCTTTCCGCCTCATCGAAATGGTGGGCACCAGTCTGATCAACCATCTCTTCTTGACTCTCAACCCGTGTCTGAGAGGTCATAGCCTCGTATGACTCCTTCAGTTTCTATTTGAAATTAAAATAGTGAAAATATTATTTGTAATTGATTTTAAAACTGAAAAAGAAATAATACTAACCACAATCTGATGTTGGCGATCACCTCTAATATCTCTAGTTACTGGATCGCTATACATCCTCCGATAAACATCTTACTTCATAATATCTGGATGCTCGACTACCTATATGAATATAAAATAAACTATTTATATGTAATGTTATAAAAAATATTTAAAAAATATACTTACCAGATGTTGTCTATGAGTATTGAATGCATGACTACTAGATCTGTAGAGACCCGAAGCTTGACGTACATGGACATTACATTACATTTGAGGAATACTTAGTACATAACAAAAATACACACTAAAGGATCGTAATAGTTTAGTGTCTTTGGAAACTCGGAACGTAATCTTCTAATCGTGGTGAAAGTTCTTCAATATCTCCCATAAAGGTCATCCCTTTTTTCTACCTAAAACGTTTCTTTATATCCTGGGGAAAAGAAAACATAAAAGGGTGAGCTCAAATGCTCAGTAAGGGTAAACAAAAGAAAAATCAATCACATCATATACATAGCTTTTGGAAATCTTAACCTGCAAAAGAGCTCATAATATCATAACATGGGATATATCATAGAAGTGAAATGTAATCCCAATAATCATAACATAACACATGAAACTTTGTGGCATACACACATAATCATAGAAAATCATTTCTTGTTAGTCAAGACTCATTGCCAAGACTATCTTAGTGGACAAAGTCCCTTTCTGAATCGAGTAACCCTCGTTTCAGTCCTGTTTCACTGAACCGGTATAACCTACCATTTCAGCCATGTCTATCTCATGAGATATAAAATCTTTACCCAATGCATTGGAGGGAGATATAGGTCCCACCCATCTCATAATGATACCATTCTTATGTGTGCCACAAAATCATAAATCATACATCATTGCATAACCCATGAAATAAAATGGGATTCTTAAACAACATGACATCATAAAACAATTCATATAAGATAAAGGAATTCATAAAAAATATTTCCATCACAACATAATCAAACCAATGTAATAATATGGATAAAAACAGAACCCTTTTATTATCTTAGATGGAAAATAATTTTGATAAAATACTTGAACTTCATTCTTGAGGAAAATATCCTTTCTTCTTCAAAAACATTTTTCCTTTCATAACATGTCATACAACTTTAAAATAAAAGAATTTGATTAAAAATAAACTTGAAAACTTGTAAAGGAAGCTTCTTTGAAGTAATGTTTTAAAAATCCATTCATGCCGTATATGTTAAAAAAAACATTCTTCGTACTTTTGTCGGAAAAGTCAAAAAGTACCTCGTACGGAAAAACGACAAAAGATTCCTTTCATATTCTTTACTAAAAACTCACCTAAGGGTAAAATTGGATTTAAACTATTGAAAGTGGATGGAAACAATATTACATATTGAGGGAACATGGATGTGGATGATAAAATACACCCCAGTAAATATTTACGAATAAACAATCTCGAATAAAAATGAGATTGTGATATTTCCCTTACCTTAGGTCCAATTTGCTTCGTATGTGTCCGAAACTCCTGTATAATGATTTAAATAATGTCATTGACTTATTACAGAATCATATTAATTGTTATGATATCATATATGGTTCACTTATGACATTATATTACCCGTTCTTTTGTAAATTCCATGTTAAAGAAGCGTTTTGGGTAAAATCGTTTCATTTATCGTAGGTGTTTTGACTTGTTGTTCTTGACATCATTATTACTTATATCATGATTTACTTACTTCCAGAATATAAAATATGATTTATATATCATATATATTCAGTATATATATATATATAATAGATAGATAAATAAAATGAAAAACACCGTTCATGGAGACGGTAGTCCGTACGTACGCATGAACGATGTTTTTCTTTCCTTATTGTCTTGAAATGGAAGTAAGTAGATGAAATACATACGCATATATATACATAAATCCAGTAGCTTTATAATTTCATATATTTCATTATTATTTCTTATATATACATTATAATCATTCTTAAATGGTTAACATGGAGAATGAATCTCATCGCGTCGTGGAGACGGTAGTCCGTACGTACGCACGAGCGATGATATCATTTCTATAAATATTGAATTGAATTGGAGTGGATTATACAATATATCAGAATCAATATGATGTTGTAATAACTATGTATAGTTATTCTTTACACCATTATACCCATCCATGTAAGGTGGTGGTGGAAAATAGATTACACCACGGCGTGGAGACGGTATTCCGTACGTACGCACGCGCGGTGATTTCTTTTTCCGTAGGATGGATAGATGGTGAAATAGGGTTGTTTCATACTTATAATAACATATCAGTATATGAGTGATACTGATGTTATTACTTCATAATGAAACAACCTAAGAAGAAGAAGTGGAAGAAGAAATAAAGATGAAAGAATTGGTAACGGTAATTACCTCTTCTTTGAAGTGCCTCTTTGAGACCTCCTCTTAGGGCACTAGAATTGGTCTTTGAGGAAGACCAGAACCTCTAGGATGTTGCTAGGGAAGTGGAGAAGGAATTTCGGCAGGGGTTGGCCGAGCTTGAGTGCTCAAATTGGTGTGAGGAGGAGGGGGAGGAGGTGTCCTTTTATAGGGGAGGAGAGGGGAACCTTAGGAATATCTCAAAATATTATTTTATATTAAAGTCAAAATCGGTTTATAATGGTTCCAAAGGGTCTTATTTCGAAGCTAAAGTGGGGATGGGTCGAAATCCTATCAACCAATAGAATTTAGACAAGTTTAGGATATTATTTTAACCTTATCAATTAGATTTAACTCTAAGTTAAATAATTTAACTTTTACCATGTCTTTTTGTTTTCTTTCACTATATGGTTAATACACTTACTATAACATGCCAAACGAACCCCATATTGTTTATTATTAATATATATATCCTTATCTAAGTCATTTGGCCGAACCTTAGATTTTTAGGAATACAATAACAATTAATAATATAATATTTGATTTAAAAACTATTTTGTGTCAATTTTGACACTATTTGATATATGATTTTTGTGAAAGTCATAACAGAATTAAATGTTCGAACCAAGTTAATTAAATCAACATTAATATATCATAGTAACCTATAAAATTAGTGGAATTCATAAAAAATCTCAAATTACATTTATTTTGGTGTTTATAACATCAATTATGTCAATATTTCATTAATAAGATAATTACTGCATCATCGTTGTGTCATAAATAAATTAAATTATTTTATATCTAAAAAATTACAAATAAAATACCATCATGTAGGAAATCTTTTTAGCTTTCTAATGAATATTTACAATCGAATTTATCTTATGTATAACCCCATATTAAAAATGATTTACTTATTAAACTTTGATTTTAACTATTTTAACCCTTCTTTAAATAAATTAATAATAAATGTCCTAATCTAATCCAAGTGGGCCTAAATGGTCATATTTTATTCCTAAGTTTGTATTTGGTCGAATTACACTTGTCCAATAGAATTAGGACATGTGTTAGGGTAATAGTAATATCATATTTACCCTTAGTTACCCTATTTACTATTAACCGCGGTAAAAAAAGTAAAAAGTTACTATTCACCAAAAAATTATTTTCATCTCATTGAACCACATTTTAGTCCTTGATATTAACCGTGTCTCTAGGATTTTCGAAATTCCATTCACAGAAGCGGCAAAATTAAGTTTTATGAAAAATTCAGTTTTTTTAACTACCACTTAGTAGTTTCACTATTCATCAAAATTTGATGTTTTTCAGAACAATGCCAAAATTTCATCCTAAGCTATATTTCATATTCCGAATTCAAAAATGAAATCTATTTTACCAAATTCATAACATAGAAGTTGCATTAATTAATTTTATAATTAAATCCCGCTGTTAAAATAAATAGCGTGTTTTTAGGAAACAATATATATCAAAAGATTGACACTTGATTATGTCTGGTTTAAATGTGAAATTACAACCAATGACCAACATTGTATTAAATTGTAAAAATATATTCTAAATATACTTTAAAACCACTCAAATTAATAATTTATCACTATTAATTATTTCGATTGAAAAAGTTGTTTTTAACTAAAATTTAGTAATTTTCACTATTCATCAAAATATGAAAGTTATCCGAAAATCACCAAAATTTCACCTTAGGCTAAATTCGATACTCCGAATCCAAAAATAAAGTCCATTTTGAGAGCTAAAATTTCTAAAATTTTAAAAGGTGGTTATTACTATTCATAACGGCTAGTTTTAATAATATTTTAATAGCATATCGTTGTTTAGTGAAACTCAGTATTACATACTACACACGCTATCGAGGAAGGTCACGATTGCGTGTAATGCAAGGCAAGACAAGGATGCGTGTTGTGCAAGCTCTTTTTGGTGTAGCGTACAACACAAGACATTAATAAAATTAAAAAGAATATTTCTTTATAAAATCTTGGGCTGTTACATTCTACCCCCCTTAAAATGAATTTCGCCCTCGAAATTCATCGGGGTTATAAATGGTTTACTATTCGAAAGTTTCTTTAATAGAAACCCACATCGTAAAAAGGAATATCAAAACCAATCATTAAAAACAAAAGTATGAAACGTAACGGTTACCCAAATAAACTAATCATTGGGTTTCCACATAGGTGAAAATATGGATATGGAAGAGAAATCTAACCATCATGTTCTGATGGAGAGTGGTAGAGAACATGGCTATGGAAAAGCCAGTAATCACAAATCCATAGATTTGTGATGATATAAGGTACCATCTGATTCATCAGGTATAAGATCACTAGGACAACATTTTTGGTTTTCAAGATCATTTCCCCTAAAGTTGAAAATTTGAATTAGAATAAATACTTACTTTATTTTGGTACAATCTCACTGTTGTTCGTGCTTTGAACAATTTCCACTTCATCTCTTAAATAAATGAAGTTGAATTTGTTATTCGTGAAGTGTTAGCAGATCATGTGATAGAATGACAGGTCATTCCATCTGTCTCAAACAAAAGGTTAGAAAAACTTATATACATAAGTCGATCTATAGTGAGATTAATCATATATGGTTCCTAAAATGGACTTATACTTCATATATCATACTGCTTAATATAATAAAACTAGTTTCTACTAAACAGGGACTTCCTGTAGGTCAGTGGTAGGCGATAAAGGCCAGTCGCACTTCGGTTGTGGGTTCGATTCCCACAGCCTTGTCCGAAGCGATGGGCTGTCGCCCGTCCTGCAGGTTGTCCTTTTTCTAAAACTATATTACTATAACATCCCATAAATAATATCGAAAAAACTTCTATCCTTAAACAATACTAACTTTTGTCCAACATAATCCATTCCAATCTTTAGGATTATCCATAATACTGCAATCCACTCTCATAACATAGTGAAAACGATTACCAGAGATTTAATACTGTCGTTGATCCCCACATATCATAAGATATGTCTTGTTGGTCACATTCCAAACATTCAAAGTCCTTAATCGTGTATTCTCTTGAATACCTTAGTGAAAACATGAGTGCAGTTAAAAGTTACCAAAATCCTCAAAATTCTATATACTTAAACCATGATATCACTTAGTCCTTATATCAATCATGAGCTCATGAATACAATCAAACATCTCATTATCGTCTTATCCCTTCATTATGCGCATATCATCTTATTTCCAAAAATATCTCAATCACTTTGAATACCACATTAGACCAATACATAAATATTCCAATACACCATAAAAGTACCTCAACAGCATTATTCTTGAATACCAATACATAAAAACTTCAGTCCATCCACATCAATGACTGTCCTGGAATAAGTCCTTCCTTGATTTAGAAGTATCTTTTTAGGTCAGGGCATTGAGTTGGGTAATGCCCATGTTCTCCACAAATAAGACATTGAACTCCATAACAGTCTGTCACCCTATGACCCATTTCTCCACACAGATAACATCGGTCCCTCCATTTGAGGTATTCCTCAAGGTTCTTCTTCCCTTCTTTAGAAATCTCAATCTTCCTTTCTTTATGCTCCTCAACATGCGAACATGCATAATAGTTTATCTTCCTCTTCTTTGATGAATTAGGCATACCACTAAATTTCACCTTGTTAATCATATATCGTGATGACTGATTTGGCATAATCACAATATCTTTATCTTTAGGCATTACACAATTTTGTTGCTCATAGTCACCAATTTGTCCATTGGATTCAATGTTAACCGAATTCCTTCTGGTTCCCTCCATTAACTAAAACACAAAAAGGATTTTGTGAGAGACGAAATCATGCTAGGGAAGACAACATAGTAAAGGGGGAGAACCCTCAATATCTAACATCTTAGGTTAAATTCTAAGATCGTTACAGTAGTTCTAGGAATATATCCTATACGTATACTTATCCTTAGGGACATCCCTAGACATACCTTAGAAATATCTCTAGGGATCTCACTAACGTTTTCGCATCCTAGTTTACAAAGGTTGACTAAACCTTTCCTCTGATACCAACTGTAGAGACCCGAAGCTTGACGTACATGGACATTACATTACATTTGCGGAATACTTAGTACATAACAAAAACACACACTAAAGGATCGTAATAGTTTAGTGTCTTTGGAAACTCGGAACGTAATCTTCTAATCGTGGTGAAAGTTCTTCAATATCTCCCATAAAGGTCATCCCTTTTTTCTACCTAAAACATTTCTTTATATCCTGGGGAAAAGAAAACATAAAAGGGTGAGCTCAAATGCTCAGTAAGGGTAAACAAAAGAAAAATCAATCACATCATATACATAGCTTTTGGAAATCTTAACCTGCAAAAGAGCTCATAATATCATAACATGGGATATATCATACGAGTGAAATGTAATCCCAATAATCATAACATAACACATGAAACTTTGTGGCATACACACATAATCATAGAAAATCATTTCTTGTTAGTCAAGACTCATTGCCAAGACTATCTTAGTGGACAAAGTCCCTTTCTGAATCGAGTAACCCTCGTTTCAGTCCTGTTTCACTGAACCGGTATAACCTACCATTTCAGCCATGTCTATCTCATGAGATATAAAATCTTTACCCAATGCATTGGAGGGAGATATAGGTCCCACCCATCTCATAATTATACCATTCTTATGTGTGCCACAAAATCATAAATCATACATCATTGCATAACCCATGAAATAAAATGGGATTCTTAAACAACATGACATCATAAAACAATTCATATAAGATAAAGGAATTCATAAAAAATATTTCCATCACAACATAATCAAACCAATGTAATAATATGGATAAAAACATAACCCTTTTATTATCTTAGATGGAAAATAATTTTGATAAAATACTTGAACTTCATTCTTGAGGAAAATATCCTTTCTTCTTCAAAAACATTTTTCCTTTCATAACATGTCATACAACTTTAAAATAAAAGAAGTTGATTAAAAATAAACTTGAAAACTTGTAAAGGAAGCTTCTTTGAAGTAATGTTTTAAAAATCCATTCATGCCGTATATGTTAAAAAAAACATTCTTCGTACTTTTGTCGGAAAAGTCAAAAAGTACCTCGTACGGAAAAACGACAAAAGATTCCTTTCATATTCTTTACTAAAAACTCACCTAAGGGTAAAATTGGATTTAAACTATTGAAAGTGGATGGAAACAATATTACATATTGAGGGAACATGGATGTGGATGATAAAATACACCCCAGTAAATACTTACGAATAAACAATCTCGAATAAAAATGAGATTGTGATATTTCCCTTACCTTAGGTCCAATTTGCTTCGTATGTGTCCGAAACTCCTGTATAATGATTTAAATAATGTCATTGACTTATTACAGAATCATATTAATTGTTATGATATCATATATGGTTCACTTATGACATTATATTACCCGTTCTTTTGTAAATTCCATGTTAAAGAAGCGTTTTGGGTAAAATCGTTTCATTTATCGTAGGTGTTTTGACTTGTTGTTCTTGACATCATTATTACTTATATCATGATTTACTTACTTCCAGAATATAAAATATGATTTATATATCATATATATTCAGTATATATATATATATAATAGATAGATAAATAAAATGAAAAACACCGTTCATGGAGACGGTAGTCCGTACATACGCATGAACGCTGTTTTTCTTTCCTTATTGTCTTGAAATGGAAGTAAGTAGATGACATACATACGCATATATATACATAAATCCAGTAGCTTTATAATTTCATATATTTCATTATTATTTCTTATATATACATTATAATCATTCTTAAATGGTTAACATGGAGAATGAATCTCATCGCGTCGTGGAGACGGTAGTCCGTACGTACGCACGAGCGATGATATCATTTCTATAAATATTGAATTGAATTGGAGTGGATTATACAATATATCAGAATCAATATGATGTTGTAATAACTATGTATAGTTATTCTTTACACCATTATACCCATCCATGTAAGGTGGTGGTGGAAAATAGATTACACCACGGCGTGGAGACGGTATTCCGTACGTACGCACGCGCGGTGATTTCTTTTTCCGTAGGATGGATAGATGGTGAAATAGGGTTGTTTCATACTTATAATAACATATCAGTATATGAGTGATACTGATGTTATTACTTCATAATGAAACAACCTAAGAAGAAGAAGTGGAAGAAGAAATAAAGATGAAAGAATTGGTAACGGTAATTACCTCTTCTTTGAAGTGCCTCTTTGAGACCTCCTCTTAGGGCACTAGAATTGGTCTTTGAGGAAGACCAGAACCTCTAGGATGTTGCTAGGGAAGTGGAGAAGGAATTTCGGCAGGGGTTGGCCGAGCTTGAGTGCTCAAATTGGTGTGAGGAGGAGGGGGAGGAGGTGTCCTTTTATAGGGGAGGAGAGGGGAACCTTAGGAATATCTCAAAATATTATTTTATATTAAAGTCAAAATCGGTTTATAATGGTTCCAAAGGGTCTTATTTCGAAGCTAAAGTGGGGATGGGTCGAAATCCTATCAACCAATAGAATTTAGACAAGTTTAGGATATTATTTTAACCTTATCAATTAGATTTAACTCTAAGTTAAATAATTTAACTTTTACCATGTCTTTTTGTTTTCTTTCACTATATGGTTAATACACTTACTATAACATGCCAAACGAACCCCAAATTGTTTATTATTAATATATATATCCTTATCTAAGTCATTTGGCCGAACCTTAGATTTTTAGGAATACAATAACAATTAATAATATAATATTTGATTTAAAAACTATTTTGTGTCAATTTTGACACTATTTGATATATGATTTTTGTGAAAGTCATAACATAATTAAATGTTCGAACCAAGTTAATTAAATCAACATTAATATATCATAGTAACCTAGAAAATTAGTGGAATTCATAAAAAATCTCAAATTACATTTATTTTGGTGTTTATAACATCAATTATGTCAATATTTCATTAATAAGATAATTACTGCATCATCGTTGTGTCATAAATAAATTAAATTATTTTATATCTAAAAAATTACAAATAAAATACCATCATGTAGGAAATCTTTTTAGCTTTCTAATGAATATTTACAATCGAATTTGTCTTATGTATAACCCCATATTAAAAATGATTTACTTATTAAACTTTGATTTTAACTATTTTAACCCTTCTTTAAATAAATTAATAATAAATGTCCTAATCTAATCCAAGTGGGCCTAAATGGTCATATTTTATTCCTAAGTTTGTTTTTGGTCGAATTACACTTGTCCAATAGAATTAGGACATGTGTTAGGGTAATAGTAATATCATATTTACCCTTAGTTACCCTATTTACTATTAACCGCGGTAAAAAAAGTAAAAAGTTACTATTCACCAAAAAATTATTTTCATCTCATTGAACCACATTTTAGTCCTTGATATTAACCGTGTCTCTCGGATTTTCGAAATTCCATTCACAGAAGCGGCAAAATTAAGTTTTATGAAAAATTCAGTTTTTTTAACTACCACTTAGTAGTTTCACTATTCATCAAAATTTGATGTTTTTCAGAACAATGCCAAAATTTCATCCTAAGCTATATTTCATATTCCGAATTCAAAAATGAAATCTATTTTACCAAATTCATAACATAGAAGTTGCATTAATTAATTTTATAATTAAATCCCGCTGTTAAAATAAATAGCGTGTTTTTAGGAAACAATATATATCAAAAGATTGACACTTGATTATGTCTGGTTTAAATGTGAAATTACAACCAATGACCAACATTGTATTAAATTGTAAAAATATATTCTAAATATACTTTAAAACCACTCAAATTAATAATTTATCACTATTAATTATTTCGATTGAAAAAGTTGTTTTTAACTAAAATTTAGTAATTTTCACTATTCATCAAAATATGAAAGTTATCCGAAAATCACCAAAATTTCACCTTAGGCTAAATTCGATACTCCGAATCCAAAAATAAAGTCCATTTTGAGAGCTAAAATTTCTAAAATTTTAAAAGGTGTTTATTACTATTCATAACGGCTAGTTTTAATAATATTTTAATAGCATATCGTTGTTTAGTGAAACTCAGTATTACATACTACACACGCTATCGAGGAAGGTCACGATTGCGTGTAATGCAAGGCAAGACAAGGATGCGTGTTGTGCAAGCTCTTTTTGGTGTAGCGTACAACACAAGACATTAATAAAATTAAAAAGAATATTTCTTTATAAAATCTTGGGCTGTTACAAGATCGATGTGTCACCTCCTGTCTCCCCCGGTTCTATGATGTTCATCATCTAAAAGCCATCGTTCATGAACTCCACCAAAGCCAAGATCGGGGTGATTAAAAACTGATAATTGATTATCCATTTAATCATCATAATTAACCTAATTCTATCCCATGAAGTTGTGTTTTGAGGGATATTCATATTCAAAATAATGAGATCATAAAAAAGTAATTTCCTCTTGCAAATATGCTTCAGGAACTGAGCCTTCAACTTATGATTTGTTATGTACTTTATTAATCCATTTCTGCAAGCATCTCTCTAATGAGTACATCCATCAAAACTGTACAAGACCTCCACATTTAGCTTCATGTTGCAAATGTAATATCATATGTTCCATTTATTCAAAGAAAGTCAGCTGGAATATTTTTTCTAGTTTACATATAATGAAAACAACATCTTCTTCTAGCTCACTTAGTGTATCATAGTCTATTGTCACCACTAAAATGTCTCGAAAAAATATGATATGTCTGTTATAGAATCCCAAATCATAGAATTCAACAAACCTTTGAATCCAATCAGCATAATTCTTTCCATTATAACATGACAATCATGACTTTTTAATCTGGTTATATGAACATTCTTAACAAATATGCCCAAATTGGAATCATAGTCATCAGGAAGTCTCAAATCTTTAATCCACTGACAAAATAATAAAAAACACTCTTTGGATAGTTTATAAGATGTTTTTGGCTTCATTAACCTTTGTGACATGACATTTTAAAACAGTTCATGTTTCGGTCGTCTATAAATTTGGTCAAGATCTAATCATAACTTTAAATTATCTTTGGTCTTACCTGGTGCATCCAAAACTATATGAAATAAATTATCAAAACAATTATTCTCAATATGAATGACATCCAAAATGTGGAGGACTGAAAAATCAGAGATCATTTTTGGAGGTTCATCGATTTCAATTACACCTTTTCTGAAATGAGATTTGTTCCTTTGAAAAGGATGATAGGTTGGAAAAAATATACGATGACAGTCCAAATATCAAGGTTTTTTTCCATTGACGAGCATAAAGGTTTTTTTGTCTTTCATACAATAAGGAAGTGATTTCAGACCATGTGTACTCCAGCCAGATAATATGCCATATTTCGGGAATTCACTAATCGTCCACATCAATGGAACTTTTAATATGAAATTTTATTTCGTAGCAACATCATATATACTAACACCATTACTCCAAAATGAATTTAACTCATCAATAAATGGTTTCAGATAAACATAAATATTATTTTTCGAATTTACTGGGACTAATAAGGTCAAAAATAGATAGGGATTCTTCATCAACATCCATGGAGGTAAATTGTAAGGAGTTATGAAGATAGACTAACATGAATACTGACTACCATAAGAACCAAATAGACAAAAACCATTTGTAGAAAGACCCAATCACACGTTTTGGGATTTTAAACTAAAAGAAGGATGCATTTAGTAAAAATATTTCCCTGAATCATCATCAGATGGATGATTCTAGCTTTTATCAGTTGAAATCATGGTTTTGTGCCATGAAATAATTGACGTTGTGTTCTAAGACATAAAAAAACGTTGAAACATGGGTGTAAGGGGGAAATATCTCAACTATTTCCCAAGAATTGATCTACAATTCCCCAGTTGAGCTTCTTTATACCTTGATTGTCCATATGTGGGACAACTATCCAATGACTCATTTTCACAGGAATATAAGATGCAATCATTTTCACATGCATGAATATTCTGATAACTAAGGCCCAGATTACGAACCAACCTCTTACTCTCATAGTAATTTTCAAGAAACACATTTCCTTTAAGTAACAGTGTTTTAGCCAAAGAAAATATCTAATCCAAACAGTTTTTTGACATTCCATTATCTAATTTAATAGCCATAAATTGTGAAACCACTTCTAATTTGATTATCTTGTAACCAAGATATAATTAATCCCCAGCAGACCTCAACAACCCATAATATTGGGATGGTGCCAACTCAGGAGTTAAATCAACAGCATCCTGAGTTTTGGTTTGTTAAACAGGTGGACTTGGAACATTATGTACTAAATTTTGAAACTGTGATGTATCTAGAATCAATTTATTAGTATCTTATCTAGAACTGCATTTACCATGTTGATACCAAAAAACATAATCTGGTTGAAAACCAAACATCAAGAGATGTCCCCGAACTTTTTCAATTGTGGAAAACATTCTCAGAGCACATTTTTTACAAGGACACTTAATTGTTCCTTATAAACCAAATTTTGGTTTTGATGATGCAAATGAAAAGAAAGCTTCAACACCCTCAATATATACAGGATTTAAACCAGATCCGTTTGGATTTTTGAACTGATTTATCCAAGTGTGATTATCTAATAATGACTGTTTTCGACTTCCTTGTTCCATATTTTTCTAAAAAATATAAAATCATTACTGTTTTTGAATAATTTAAAATTATAAAAACACTATAAAAAAAGAAGATAAATAATTAAAACTACTTATTAATAATTACCTTTAGTTATAGGTGACACAATTTCCAGTGGATTGATAGCTACTCTTTTTAATAACAACTCATTTACTTACAACTTTTATATTAGTCAAGACTCTTTTCCAATGACATCATAGCGAACAAATCCCAATACTGAACTGAGTTATCTCCTCATTCCATCCCTCTATCACTGAACCACATTAACTTTACATTTTATCCATGTCTATCTCATGAGAAGTAAATATTTACCCAATTCATTGGAGGGAGATATAGGTCCCACCCATCTCATAATGAAACCATTCTTACGTGTTCCACGGAACATAAAAACATTCACCATAGCATAACCCATGAAATAAAATGGGTTTCTTAAACACCATTCCACAATAACATAATCCACATAAAATATAATCCCATAATTTATGCAATCAAATCATATTAATAATAAGGATATAAACATAATCTTATTTAAAGAGCATCATCTTAGATCGAAAATAATTTTGATAAAACACGTGAAATTAATTCTTGAGAAAAATATCCTTTCTTCTTCAAAATCATTTTCTATTATAAAACAATTGTGCAATTTTAAAAGAAAAGAATTGATTTGAAAATACACTTGTCAACATATAGAGGAATAATCATGTAAATAAGGTTTTATGAATATTCAAAAACCCATTCATGTCATATAAGTTAATAAAACATTCTCCTCGTACTTTTTCTGGAAAAGTCAATAAGTACCTCATATGGTAAACCAAAGAAATATTCCTTACAAACCATGTAATAAAAGTAAAACTGGGTAAAAATGACTTTAAACACACATAGAATAATATTACACATTTTATGAGAATATTTTTAGAAAACATGGACATGGATGATAAATATATAACTAGTAGATACTTAAGAATAAACAATCTCAGATAAAACAAGATTGGAAAAGTTATCCCTTACCTTAAGTCCAATATACTTTATATGTAGCCAAAGCTCCTGTATAATGATTTAAATAATGTTAATGATTTATTCTAGAATCATAATAATTTTTATGATAACATTTAGGATCACATTTTCATCCGTTGTTTAGTAACACTTCATTGTTACTCTTTATTTGGTTATTAACTTCTTTATGTTCTTATATATGTTTTGTTAAATAAGTCTTTATTCATATTTTTAGGTTATAGTTATATCATTTAAATTATGGTATTAGTATAATATATATCATATATATTCATTCAATTCATTTATATAATCATGGTTTGATGAAGATTATATAGAACGAATCACATCGCACTGTGGAGATGATAAGCCGTACGTATGCACGAGCGACGATATCATTCCCATAATTGTTGAATGATATTGAAGTGGGTGGTTTATAGTATCTCATTATTATTATAATTTTATAATAATCATATATAGTTATTATTTCCATCATTATACCCATCCAAGTAATGTGGTGGAGAAAAAAAGATTACACCATGGCGTAAAGACGCTAAGCCATATGTACGCACACAAAATGATATTGTTTTTCATAGGATGTATAGAATGTGAAATAGGGTTGTTTTATATTTATAATAACATATCATTATATTAGTGATACTGATGTTATTATTTCATAATGAAACTACTAAATAAGAAGAAGTAGAATAATTGTTTTTGAAAGAATCGGTAGAAGAGATTATCTGTTCCTTGACGTGCCTCCCTTAAATTTCCTCTTTAGGAACTATAGTTGGTCTTTCGAGAATACCAACTCCTCTATTATGTAAATATGGAATTTTATAAGAGAAACGGACAGGGTTTGGCTGAGATTTGAGGCTCAAAATTGAGTGAATAGGAGAGGGAGAAGGTTTCCTTTTAAAATAGAGGAGAGGGGCACTTTAGGAAAGTTCCAAAATATTAATTTATTATAAAATAAATTTAGATTTGAAATTATCCAAAACTTATTTAATTATAATATAATTATTTTGGTCCTAATACCCATAATACAATAATTTTGTGATAAGTTTTGAATATATTTTTATCCTTATCCTTTTGGTTTTACCATTATTTTTTCCTTTTTAATCTTACCGTGATATCATGTTATTTACACATTATAGGTTAATGTAATTACCATATCATGTCAAATGACCAACGAATACTTATTTAGGATATATTTGGACTTATATAAACCATTTTTTAGTATATATTTTTAAGAATTTAATACCATTTAATAAACTATTTTATGTTTTAAGTTATGAATTATGTCAATTTAGGACACTATTCAAACTTGACTTTTTAAAAATTCAAAAAAACTCAATTCCATAGAAAATAAGGCATTAAATCAAATATAATATGTGAATGTAATATATAAAATTCTTGTATGACATCAAAATAACCTAATTACTTTTTTTTAATATTTATATATTCATTTATTTAAATCTTTCATTAATGAAGTAATCACTACATTATAATTGTGTTATAAATAATACTATTTATATAAACTATTAAAATTATAAATAAAATACCATGATGTAGGAAATAGTTTTATATTTATAATGAATATTTATAATAAAATAGATCAGTTATATAATCCTATATTAAAATTGATTTAGTAAAATTTATATGTTTAGGTTATAAATATCATTACTTTAAATTAATTTTTATAAAATGTCATTTTCACATCCATGTGAATCCATGGGGTCCCAAAATCGACCCAAGTATGCCCTTAAAAAGAAATATTTCATCCAGTTGGATTAGGACATTTTTTAGGGTAGTATTATATTATTAAATTATTATGTTTTTACCCTTATTTACCTGATTTACCCTTTAACCATGGTAAATAAAATAATTACTAAAGTTACTATTCATAATGTCCCAAAATAAAAGGTACCTATTAAAAAAATTTGGACCTTATGATTCTAAATAAGGAATAAATTTCTTCAAATTCAAAACACAGAATTTGAAGTAATTTATTTAAAATTAATCTCGTTGTTGAAATGAGAAAACAAGTTTTAAAAGTTAAAACATATCAAAAGATTGAAATTTTTTTACCTATGAATTCAATGTAAAATTAATGAAAATTACTTACATTATATTAATTGGTAAAAATATATTATTTTCATACTTTAAAACCATTAAATAATATAATTTAAATATATAAATTATCTCGATGAAAAAAGTTGTTTTAATTAAAATTTAGCGTATTTTTACTATTCATCAAAACATTAAAGCTATCAGAAAAATATCAGAAATGCTTCCAAAGTAAATTTTGATATCCCACTTCAGAATAACATGTTTATGTTTCCATATATAACTTATTAATGTTCCAAAATATTAATTTAAAATGGGTTCTTTATTCAAATTCATAAAATTGACCTTTCAAAAAAATAGGTTCTTATACATAAATAGGGTTTTATTCATACCCTTTGACTAAAATATAAATTGGAGAAATATAAAAAAATATTTTATTAAGTATATAACACATATATCCCATTAATCTCATTACCAAATGTAATTAACACAAAAAAAAACAAATATCTAATTGATTTATATTTTTCATAAATAATTAATAGCCAAAGAATTCATAATGCATTTTCATAAGTTAGTTATAACTAATACTGCTAACCTAACGACTAGGATATATCAATAAATTTATATAAAGGCATATCTCAGTTCATTTAAACTTACGATTTCATTAAAAACAAGCTACCGAAGGATAAAAATTATTTAATGAAAATATTTCATAAAAACATTCGGGTATTACATGTAGACCCTTTCTTATTTATGAGATGGATTTTTGTTGTTTCTTATTATGTATTGATATATTTTGAGAGGTATCATCCATGGGAGAGTGTTTAGGATCTTTTTTTAGTTTTTATGGTTGTGTGCTTGTTCCTCTAGTGTGGTGATGAACTCCTAGAGTGGCGAAAGCTTTGAGAGGTATCTCGTGGGGTGGCTGTTCAGATAACACCTTTCTGTTTCCTATTTCGGTTGGTTTTGGATTCCTGAGGATGAGAATGTTTTTAGAGGTATATGATATAAGGGCTTGGATCCATGTAGATCAACCCTTTTCATGTTTTTTAATATCAAAGTGATCAGAGGAGGCTCAAAAGAAGTTTAGGGAATTTCGGTTAAGTAAAAGCTAAAAAGGGGGGATTACACATCATGTAACTAAATTACATGACGTGAAATCCTATTTCATGGGTTGTCTTGGAGGTCTCATGATGTGCAATAGGGTTTCCCGAATTCCTATTTTTTGGTGTATGAAAAATGAAATAAATCTTTGAGGCGATGTGTTTTTGGCAGAAACCAACACCGAGGCATTACACGACATGAAATTGGATTTCACATCATGTAATCCCCAGCTGCTATATTTTTTTAAAACATTTCAGATACTTGGGATTTCACAAAACCTAATCCTTTAATGATACGTCTCTACTCCAAACGACTTGACAACCCCCCTCTTTAATGTTTGGGTATTCTTTCATCCCAGATCGAATCCTCGCTTCCCTCCTTCAATATATATTTGATATAAGGTATGATATAAATCTATTCTTGTGGTTTCTTGGATATGTTTCCTATCATTTCTCCTTTCTATGTGATTTCACATGATCTCAAGGTTTTCTAACAGATTTTTCTTGGTGGTTGGTTGGTGTTTTTGAGCCGAGTCATCCTCATTTAGATTCATTTCTTATGGGAGACTTGATCATGATTCGTTTTGTTGATCCATTATCATACGGAGAATATAAAGGACCATTTGAAGGAGGTTATTTGTGACTTATCTATTTATTTATGTGAAATCATAGATTTATAATGATTTAAACCCTTTTATCTCAATGGAAATAACCTAATTAAATACTTGTACCAGATTAAAGAGTTAGAATTGATTATATAGCGAGGTTGTTTGTTTATACCATGAAAACAGTTTTCCTCTTGATTTTCTGGTTAGTGTGATATCTATGACTTGCTTGGTTTAGCATGTTTTCTTGATGTAAATTTTTAAAGAACATAAATATGGAATTAATTGATAATTAATTGGTTAACTGGTTAAATAGGCATGTTTAATGAATCTTGTTGTTGTTATAATTTTATGTTAATCAAATTGATGCAGATATGCATGTTCAATTGAATTGGTTAATGAACTAGAAGTATGTTTATTCTTATTTATAAAATAATTAATGACATGTTAAATTAATTGTTTAATTAATTTTGATATATTGTGATAGCTTAATGTTTAGGTTTCCCATAGTGGGAACCTAATAATAATGAACTGATTATTTCAAGGTGGAATAAGAACCATTTTTTTGAAAAATATAATTCCTTCTTAGGGAATAAGTTTCCTACATAATTGTAAATTCCAAGTGCCTTATGCTTTAGATTCATGAGATCTCATTGTGTGTTAAGTATGAATGCCTTGATTTGGGGTTCAGATCCCATTTCTATGTTTTTCCCTTCTACTTGTGATGTGATGTGATGTTCTGATGGAAAATCCTAGTGGGATGTTGCGGTTTTTGGGGAAGGTGGTATCAGTTGTTGTGATAGTAGTTGATGCCTAGAATGGAGAGATGCATCAGTTTATGAATATAGTGTTAGGGGGGACTCTGGAGATAATGGAAGAGGTTGAAGATGGACTTACTCATTAATATGAAAGTTGGATGCTTGTTTAATCTACTGTTTGTTTGTATTATTTACTTTCCCCGCTACTTGAGGTAGATAATTTTGATTTCTCTACTTCTTAGGGAGGTGAAGACATGTGTGGTATGCTACGTGCTTTCCGTATTTAGCTTCTCATGATTATATTAGTCTATACTCATATTATATTTGGAAAAGACTGGATGGGTTGCTCATCCACTCACCGCATTGATCCCCTTGCATTTGGTAGCTTATTTTTTTTAAATACTAGGAAATATGTAAATTTGTCATGATTATTAAAGAAATGAATAAATTTTTAACCCATGGGGTTAGAACTTGTTGGGATGAAATGTTGAGGTTATAATTCTAAGTAATTATGGACTCGGTTTGGTTATTCCTAGAGGGCATGGGACATTGTTGTGATACTAATGAAATGAAATGTGGAAATGATAATGGTTAATTAATGATTAAAGAATTCATTAATGTAAAGTGAAACTGATGAAAAGGGATAAAGTAACTTAATGTAGAACTTTAAATGGTTGTGTGCTTATAGGATATCTAGTCTTAGCAGTGGAAAGCATGAGTATTAGAGACGTTAGCTACAGTTGATTTTACGATTAGGTTATGCACATAGTGTGGTTATGAGATATATTATATCATGTACTTTTGTTTTACCATATGCTACTCCATCCTTTTAGTTAGGGCCACTGACACCCCCTGAGCCCTAGGGGTGTTTTCCCCAACCTCACGGTGGGAGTATGGATGGATGACTACCCCATTTGTCCCCGCTCTCTTCACTTGGTAGTTACTTGTGCTGGTATGCATGGTGATTAGTTTTCCAAATATATGTATAGAGAGGTATGTAATGACTTTTGGTTATTTTGCACACATATATTCTGGATATAGTTTCTTAAGGGCTACTATAGGTACAACGTGTATGGGCTATGATCGCTTGAGGATCCTTACTCAGTGTATGGGATCTAATGGCTTGAGGTATAATACCTAATGTATAATACATGTTATGTGGGAATTGGTGGCTCACATAAATATTGGGTTACTTTGGTTAGGTGAACATGGTGGTGTGATGCACGAGGTGCATGTTGACACATGAGGTACGTGTTGTGGTGCTTTTCCCAAGTGTCTATAGGATAGACTTTTAGAGATACATTCTCTAGACGTGAAACATTAGGGAAAATTAGAAAACCAATGGGGAAGTGGTACTGGGGTACCCTCGATAGTCATCATTATAATATTCTCTTGTATGCGATACTTGATTAGAGTATCCATGGTGAGGCTGGGAACTTAGTATACCTGTTTAGGTGATGAGTAAGATTCACCTGTTCTTTACTACGATTTATCATGCATTCCTTACTTTTTCATGAGAGGATTCGGGTAGGATCCTACTGAGTAAACTATTATACTCACCCTACATATATATATATAAATTTCAGGTCATTTGGAGTGGGTTATAGATTAGGCTAGTTACTACTAGCTTGGTGTTTTGCATGAGTAGTTTGGGTTCGTGGTCATCGTCATATTTACTTCCTTTTGGTGCATGAAAATTTCCTTTCAGTTATAGTAGATTTTGATTGACATTACATTTTTGTACTTGTGTTTCTTTTATATTGTAGTCTGATAAAGTTTTGGTTGGTGTCTATCTTATCTCTCTCTTTTTCATGTGTTCTCTTAGAGGGTAATGTCTCCCATCTGCATGTACATTATACCCTTGGTGCTAGCCGTCAACATGTGGCCTATTGGAGGCAGGACTCATGGATCACTATATCCCTTCTCCCATTGTAGTCCCAGGAAGGGTTCACTTTGTGTGGAGGGTGTAGTGACATTAAATCCCACCATAGTGTTATTTTATGGAAAATTTTCACATTTTTAGTTTTTAGTAGTATTTTGAGTTTAAAATGGACTATTTTTTTATTTTAAACTATTTTATTTTTCTTTTCTATTTGAAACATAATTTTTTTACACTAATTGAAAATTTGAAATTATTTTTTTATGATTCCATATATATTGGTATTAATTTCATTATAATATCCCTACATCACAATCTAACATTTAGAGAACCAAAACTCGCTCACAATTCAAGCCTCAAAATATATGAAAAGATATGTAAAATTATAAATATGGCATATATATAAAAAATTACTCACCCAATTGAATTGAGATTCATTTTCGATTTAGATTAGATTTTGGAGAATGACTTTATTATCTATGTCCACTCTTGATTCTACCTCCTTCAAGGTTATAAATGCATGGGAATTTTGAGAATTCAAATTCACCTAGATAGGATAATTTTCAAAATTAAATCTACCATAAATCCTCTATATGGTATCTAATTTAGGTGAAATTTTGTTGACACATGAGAAATAATGTGAAGAATAGCTTTCAAGAATACAAAATTCCCCAATTCGTCCAATTATTGTGTCAATTATGCTCCAAATTTAGGAGCAATAATTTCATTGGAAATCTTTCTCCCTTTATCATTATAAATTTGTGTATACTATCCATTTCAAGGGGTTGTAAACTTGGAGAAATCCTTTGTTATAAATTTTTAGTATTTTATATGTTGTAATAGTAGTATAATTTTAATATATTTGTTCTTATTCATATCTTCAATATTTTATTTATTTTATTTTATGTGATCTCTCACCATATTACCTTTTCAAATCCACTAAAAATGAATAACTAACCTCGGTGTTTGTTTAAGGGAGGGAATAGTGGATTTATTGAGTCTCATGTTCTTAATATGTTTATTTAATTTAGGGAATTTTGGTGATACTTACATTTATTTTATTGAGTGGTCACCCATTTTCTCTATCATTCGAATTATTCTTCTCATTTGTTTTTTATCCTTCCCTTCACTATTTTTTGTCATACATGTGGTGGAGAATGGTATAGATATAGATCCTTAGAGAATAAGTCTCTTAGATGATGTTTGTAATAGGATTCCCCTATATGAAAAGGTATCTATATGGGGTAATCACCTTTCAAATGAGAGAATGTAGTGTTGTATTTCTTGATCACTACATTGAATTGAATATTGAGATTCCTATTGAACAATGATATATATCATCAATCCTTATAATAAGATATTATTTCATTATTTGTTATAAAATATTTCTATTCTTTATTTCATTTATATTTATATAGTATTTTATAGTACATTAATTTCAAACACCCCATATATATTAATTTAGCAGTTTTATTTTAGTTATATTATAATAGAGACAATATAATTTTTTTATGTTGTAAGAAACCTCTTTGATATCGATCCAAGGTTATGCCACTATGATAAAATATTATGAAAATAATAATTTAATTTATCAATGATTTGTGATAATCCTCTTCCCATCATACATGGCCCCTAGGCCGCGGTGTGACTAGCTTCCCTTACAAAATTTCATAATGGAAATATGTAAGGGTTTCAAATCCAAATATATAAGAGTAACCTTCATGAAGTGATTCCTTAGTCCAATACATGACCTTTATATATAAGGATTTTTACATTGTGAAAAAACCAATACGTGTCTATGACATGATATTTTGATGACTCACTCCCCATGGTGTGACCCAAACCCGTTATGGTGTGATAAACTGCCTATATTAAAAAACATTAAATATCTTACTAATTTTACAACCTGTAACAACATGGTTGGTTACATTAACATTCAATTAGAATTATGGATTAATTATTTTGGAACTTTATTTGAATCTGATTTTGTGAGTGGATTTATGAAAAAATAAGTGTCTAGAAGGTTTGTAAACATTCATCTTGTGAACAATAAAACTCTCAAGATCATGGGAAAGGGTGATGTAAATTTTTTAACTTCAAATGGGGGAATATTGGAATTTCATAGAGTTTAAAACATACCAAGTTTTTGTAATAACCTAATCTCAATTGGTGAGATATATAAAGCATGTTTTTATAGAAAATTTATGGATGAAGTGTGGAAGATCATATGAGGATCCATGGCTATAGATAATGGTGTTAATTATGGAATGTTATATCTGGTGGAAAAGTAATATTGACCAATGATTATAAGAATATAATATTCTATAAGAGAGGATTTTTTTATTTATGTCTTGGGTACATGAATAAGAATAAAATATGAGTCATGTAAACTAAATGAATACTAGATATCTGCGAAACATATGTGAGTTGTATCTATAAAAACTAGAATAAGGTGTCATTTTTCACAATTTAAAGTACACAAAAGACTCAAAAGATAGATTTTATTCATATATAAGGTTAGGGGAAACTCTAGTTCAATCTCATGGATTGTCTTTGTGCTATGTTACAAACATCTATGATGAAACATTCAAAGTGTTAAGTGGTTTCTCTTAATAAAAAACACAAGGTTTTCTAACATTTATTTCATGGTGAGACATGGTGGGAAAAGACACAGGAATAAATCCAAAATTAATGAGGTCAAATAATAGTGGTGAATAATGAAATATATAGTTCCATAGTTTTTCCTTAAAAAAGGAATATAGTTTGAGTACATTATATGTGGAACACTGGATAAAAATGGTGTGGTGAAATGGATGAATAAGTTAATAAATGAAAAATATCATTGTACAGTGTTGAATTCTTTTTTCCCAAAGGATTTTTGGGTGGAAGATGTTAGTTGTCTCAATTATATCATTAATTGAAGTCCTTATTTACTTATAGGAATGAGCTTACTAAATAAATATAGAAAAAAATATTGGTTGATATTTCTCACATGGTAGTATACAAAAGTGTCACATATTTCCATTTTGATGCTAGGGAAAGCATTAAGATTCAAAGAAAATCCTTGTAATATTTCTTTTTAGGGTATTATGATCAAAACATTGGATTTTTTATTTAGTATAATGATCAAAGAAAGGTTATCCAAAGCCAATATGTTATCTTAAATTTTAAAATCCTAAAAGATCAGAACTTAGTGGAATAAAATGTGACTTGAACCACCGAGACCTCACTTGGGTCAAAAGAAAGTCGAGTGTGCCACCCCAATAACACCTACAATAGGTTAGGAGTAGGTGAAAAGAGACAAAAAGGTATATCTCTCATATAGGAAGCATTATCCTGTAAAATTGTAACATGCAGATATATTCACGATAGAATATATACTAATATAAACCCATTTATAAATAAATAAAAAATAGTACATCAATAATATGACCAGAAAAAAATATCATAATGATGCAAATCAAATCCAAGTAAAAAGTAGGACAAAGTAAAAATCCCAACATCCCATGATAAAGACCAACATTGAAAAATAGAAAGGAAGAAATCCACACCACATAAACATTGAAACAAGATTTTTTTTGAAAACACCACCAAAATCCTCTAATAACCATCTCCATATCTACAAAAAACTCCACCAAATAGAACTTCATCTACTTATACACAACAAATGTGAGAATGAGGTCAATTTAGCAGTGACTATAAACATACATTGTAGGATTCCCCAAAATCACAAGAATAAAGTATGGTAGAATATCATATTAATAGAATAAAATCAAATATACATTTTATTAAATAATAAAACAAGTTAAAGAAGGTATTAATTTTCCACAACTCATCTCCACTGAATTCCAACATTAAAAAGGAACCTAAAATACCCAAATCAATGTAGATCCCCAAAGAACTCAAACTATCTCTCAAATGATACTTCCACATCATCAGTCAGTAGAAACAATATCAGGGGAATGATGCCTCACTAGAAGACACCTCTTTTGAAGGATAACCAACCCCTATAGATGGATAGCACCTCGACGTGTTTAGTGTTCATCATCTGATAGGGTTATCAACTCCACAAATGAAGGACTCATGCCCTATCAAAATAGAAGGGTTATCACCTCTACTAAATATATAGAGGACAAGTTCCCTGGTGATAGTATATTACCCAGAGGGTTACCAACCTTGTGTATTCCTAGTACATGATATTTCCCAATGGAGTACATAGTGTGTAGGTCACTTGATTGAAGTTGGTCATGTACAACCGATGAAAAAATCCAGGTCAAGTTGTTATACATGGTGTTTCCAATGGGATACACAACATGTAATCCCTTTCTATATATACACATCATCCCTATAGAATACTCATAATGTAATTCCACTCGGTCTCTTGTAATGTATATCCTACACATGTTGAGCCTCTGGATCTAAAATATACAACACTTGTAAAGACATAACACATTTTTTGGGTCTCGCTCATTGGCTCATTATGTATTTGGTTACATGTCAAAGTATATAATATTTTGATACATGAAATGTGACCTGAAGTCACATGATGTGTGATACTTAAAACTACCTGAGACCCCAGTTTTGTTGTGATACATGATATGTGATCCAAAGTCACACAATATATGATACTTAAAACCACATGAAACCCAAGTTTTTTTAAGTCCAAGTTACTGCGAGTGGGTTCCCTAGACCCAACTTTTGATCTAATTTTATTAACATTATATGTATAAAATTTGATGTATATTCATGTGGTTATATTACCATAATAGTTTAGATAATTCTGTATTCAATATATTTATGGTAATTTCATTAGATTACATGTCGTATCAAAGGGTTATAGTGGTTCCCAAGTTATAATGAGAACCATGAGATACTATGAAAATAATATTAATGTAATATCCTATAGTCTAGATGCATCATACTGATAGAACACAGACAATGTGCTAATATCAGGTGATAGGGCCCCATAATAATTGATTCTTATTCTCATGAAGTTACCACTTGGAGATCAAAAGTAGTTGATATCATGAGGACATGTCCACCAATAGAAACATAAGACGTTTCAGGTGTCATTGGTTGTTATTATCTATGGACATGTATTATTATACTAACTTGAGATCATAATCAATGTGTTCCATTTGATAATGCACTTTAATGTAAGGTGAAAACCATGAAAATAAATTCATTATGAGCTAGTTTGTGTTGGGTGAGTCATTAGTGGTATGACGTTGGATGAATGATCAAGATAGAATTTTTGCTTTTGAGTTGAGGAAGTGAAATATCTGGCCTGATTGATCAGGATGGTAGTAACTTCATAAATCAATACCCATGTTAGTCAAAGGTAAATCCATCCATATAGGTAAATAAGTAAAAAATCAAGAAAGGATGATGACAAAAGTTTTCATCATACTTTATGAGACATCCTATGATGAAGAGATTATATTACATGGTGCATGTTTATAGGTTGGTTGTTATTACTATGAATTTTCCTAATCTATTTTGGGGTCTTGATAGGTTTTTAGACATGGATATTGGTTTGTGAATATTATTCACTGTTATTGTGATAAGTTCTTATAGGGTCATACACAATAGCGTATTCGATAATACGCTCTATTCCTCTGAATAGGTATATAGGACATGGTGGGTCCAAGCATGGGGTCTGAGAGTTTTCAATATTTTATTTCATTATAATAAAATAAATAAATAAATTATTATTCAAGTAAAGAATAATTTGGTTGAATTTATTTATTAAAACTATTTACTAGTGGTTAAGTAAATATAAGGACTACTATAAAACAAAAATATATTATGTTAATATTTCATGTTTGTTTAATATTATTGGGAGTTTTGAGTCGAATTAATGAATCAAGTTCGTCACGTAATATATTTAATATATATCATAGGTATATGATAAAATATAAAAAATATTTATGGTAGAGTTATTTTGTCATAATTATTTATTACTTATTTAGTGGATGTTAAACATACGGGGGTTGGGGAAACCTAGATGGGTATTTTTAACTTCCACTATATAAGTCCAAGAGAATCTATTTCCATCAAACTATTCACTCATTTAGAATTGAGAGCTTCTCTATACTCATGAATCCTAGAGATAGAATCACTCAACCAAGTGAATCATCCATGATCACCTTCATATATCGAAGGATGGTGATCATCACAACATTGAAGTGATTGTTAGAGCTACGTTCTAGCACACAAAATCTAATGAATGACATACGTGCATATTTGAGAAGCATGTGTGGATGATCTAGAGGGGTTTGACATTGGATCCTTTAGAAATGGTTTTTGGTAACATCAGAATGATTTGTGTGCATAAAAATGGAATGAGATACTTGTTCATTTATTTTCTATAATATTATTAAACCATATGTGATCCTTGGAAAATACCAGGGCTCAGATCACTAGTGGTGAAGAAGTTTAATCGCTTTGGTGATGAAAAAAATACTTAAATCCCCGCCCACTGGGTTCCGCTATGTTCCCCAGTACAAAATAATTCTAACAAAGAGGTTTTATAGATTTTATGAGACAAAAAAATTATTTTTCTTTAAATTTTAAGTAGACGGTGGTAATTTGGTCCCAAAAAATCTAACCGTGTGCTAATCTGATCTCAGATGGACAAGTTACTATCATCTGAAAAAAATTATGGATTGACATGGTGTTTATCGAATTTTAAATATTCATATGATAAGTTTTTGAAGAAATTGATAGACACAAATATATATATATATATATATATATATATATATTCTATTTTCTCAGGGTTCTTTTGGAGACACACGATTGCTCATGCCATGGTCCTAGCTTGAATAGTGTTTCTGGTGGAAATAATTGAAAAACTAAATTAATCATCTTATTAAATTAATTTAGCCTTCAGTTTTATGGCCATAGGTTTCTAGATAAATTTCACATAGAAAAAACTCTTTCATATTAGTTTTGGTGGCTTTTCTTCACATATGAAAACAAAATCGCACCTGTTTTTTAAAATCCTAAATATAGGATTTGATTAAAATATTAAAAAACAGAAGGCCAAGAACTAGTCCTCTTAGTGGCTATTCCAAACTTCTTTTCATATGGGATTCCTCTCCGTCCAATCTATCATGTGACGCCTCCTCCCTGTGTGTGACCATCCCTCCGTCCCTATCCCGGTATGAGACTGAGTAGATGGTTACTGAGGGACCACCATAGAGTCTTCTTATCTCATTGAGATGTCCATCAAAGTAGGTATCACTTCCATGTTACCCTAAAGACACTGTAGGACCCCAAAACCACCCAAATCCATGCTTCTAAGGTCCCATCCTCCCCATCTGATGTTGACCGATGTCGCCGCCACCTCCTATGAGGTCCAGTTGTCACCCACCACCTCAATTTTGATCAACTATGACCATCGTTTGTGCCACTTCCCACTAAGGAAATACCTCCAGCCTCAGAACATTCTCTCATGAAGGCCGAACCTTGCCCAGAGTGATCTTCCACCATCCTTCCACAACTACATCACATTGATAGGGATACCCTACCACCCACAGTTATTTGGCCTCTATGATTTCACTTTCCTGGTCACCATCATCATGGATGATCTTGACTAACCCCATCCAACCTCCCCTAATCACCATTCATGTAGGATTCCCCTAACTCTTTCATTCACAATCAAGATGGTAGCCTCCCTAGTTGTGAATTAACTCCAACAACAGATTCTATGGGTCTAGCTAGACTTGATACTCACCACAATGGTCTAGGACAAATCTTTCTGACCCAGAACGGGTCTGGTCAGATCTTCCTAGCCCAAAATATCCCTACATAAGGTTTGTATGTTCCCAAATAGTCTAGGGGATACAAATCGACCCACAATGGGACTGGGGTTTTTAGGGCTTGGGTTAAATTCATATAATTACTTTTAATTAATTTAATTAATTTAATTTTAGTATAAAATTGAATTAATTAATATTTTTTGATTTGAAATTAATATTTTAATATTTCAATTGATTATTATCATTATTAAATAAAAATAATTAATTTTTTTAAACTTTTTGATATAAAATTATATTAAAAATAGGACCGAATAAAATAAATTATTTAAATTTATATAATTATTATAATTTATTAAAATACCCTAATGATTTTAAATTTATTTCAATTTAATTGTTTCTCATATTAATTTAATATACTTACTAGTCATGAGAAAATTGAGCAATTCTATGTATGTTTGGATGATTTATTTAATTATTTATGGCATGCATGTAATAATTGTAATAAGTAGGAAATTTAATTATGGTCTGTACATCATCTTTTCATTCAATATGTAAAAGGGTCAAGGTGTGTAATTTGTCTGTTGTATATTTCACCCCTAGATCCCCTCACTTGTGTGTGAGTATTTTTGTTCATTAGATTATAACACTTTAATATATGGACCCCACCAAGATGAGGTGGCACACCAGATGAGAAGTGAATACACTGGACTGTGGGTGAGCTGCAATACGAGTCAAAACTTGACTCAGGTATGTCACCCCTTGGTCATGGTTTATCCATTAAATTTAAATTGGATCAACCAATATTAGATGGTTAATACTGGTAGGGTATAATAATTTCCTTTATGCATTTTTTTCATATTATGCAAGTGCGGGTTTACTACAAGATCAAATAAAATAATAAACAAGAAAAACACATAAGGATGCGATGTGTGTTTTCTATTAATGCATTTTCAGTTGAGATTGTTAAAATATAGATGGAAAGTATTTAATATAAATGGATTACATACTTCAAGAAATAATTAAAATACCTCAAAGATATATTAAGTCGTAATGTCTTTTGTTTCTCAAATTTGAACAAAACTATGTGTTCAAGGTGCTTATCATCCAAAGTTGAGGGTGCCTCCTACTACAGAGGAGTTCTTATGAGAGTAATGGGTTGAATTAACTAAATACGGTTGCAAATAAGTAGTAAAATCTAGATTTCTATCACTTTAGAGGAAAATTATTGAGGGAATCGAGGTTAAAATTCTGAAAAGCATTGACTTTTATTCAAAAGTTCAAGGAAACATGAGTTAATGTGGTTGGTTAGTCTAGAGCCTATCGAGAAACTCTCCAAGTAGTGGTGTATTAAAATCATATAGAATATGAGGATATGTTTCAAGTATCCTTTCAAATAGAATAGTTAAGCGATATAGTATTTCGAATATAATAGTGAGGTCTATTTAGTTTCAATAAAATAGTGGGAGACATTTAATGATTTAATAATTAATTAATAAAAAAATATAAAAGGTAATTAAAATAAAGTACTGACTAATTAATTAATTTTTTATAGATAAAACATGAAAAATAACCCACACCACCAGAACATTATCATTGTGATCCATATGGGATAAAGAAAATATCATGACCAACCACAAATTCCAGGAGTGTTACAAGAGGTTGCGCATCATACTATGCCAAGAAAGAAATATGTATGGGCTGGTTTCCCCATTTCTTGATGAGCCTCCTCAGGGATCAAGAAAGGGGGATAAATAAAAATATAAAAATCATGTAGATGATGCACTAGATGCAAAATTCATCATGTTGTCATCTATTTCCATTCAGTTGTAGAAAGTGCATGAGGATGAAGATGTGCACAAGATGATTACTCATCTCTAATAGTTATATTATGAGAGATCTAGGAAAGAAAGGTATGAGATATACAGTTCACTGTATAGGTACAGGCTAGATAAAGTGTATAAAGTAAGACCACATGTACTCAAGATGATCGTGTACATTGAGGGGATTAAATACCTTTGGTACAAGCTAAACTAAGAACTTGGAACTTGTCTCATTCTTTCCACTTTACATTCAAGATTTTCATATTTCATTATTGTAATGTACCGAACCTAGAGGTACTAATTGGGGCCCTGAGATAGTGGTTCACATGGCCTCAAGGATTCCTCCTCGTATGTCATAGGATGCCGACTAATAGCAAGGGCCTAGAGTGTATTTGGGTGGATGTGATTCCCTCATGTTAGTATTAATCACAGTGGTAATAATCATATAAGTCAATAACATAATAATAATATAAATCACTGAACAATAGTAAGAGGAAAAACATCCATAGTATTGTAAATATAATTAATAAAAAATAATTCATATACAATATGATGATCATGTCTGGTCTCTATAAAAAATATAATCCAATACATGACAACATGAAACCAGTACAATGAAAATATCAAAATAAAGAAAAATCCAAAAAAAATACTTTCTCTAGAAAGCATCATAAGACTAGATTGGTACTATGCTCCCTAACTCCTATACAAAGAGCATATAAAGCATCATATAGTGGTCACTTTCCCTATTCCCTAATTGCATCCATGAAGTCTACTGGAGTACCCAACAACGACCCGAATTGGGTGAGAGATAACACTTAGTTGGATAGTTCCAATGGTGTCTATTAAAAATCTAGTTTTTGTGATATAAACAAAAGTAGTGTGAAATATATATCATTGGTACAATTGTAATGAAAGTAAAGTGTGATCCTATCCATCCAAACAGGCTCCCAGTAAATAATAGTCAAGCTTCCATAAACAAGGGCAGCTATTAAGCATAAGTAAATAATTGATATTGTCTATAACAGCTATAACTTGACACCCATATTAGGACTATCTGTAAGCATAGAAAAATATATCCACAATGTCCATGCCATGTAATCAAGTTTCAATATCCATAATGGCCATGTCGTGTAAACCAATGTCAACATCAAAAATGGCCACATCATGAAATCAAGTGTTAGACCTTGAAGAGATTAATCCAAGGTATAGAAGACAAAGTCATCCACATCAAGTCCTAAAATCATCTCTATGGAATCTCATGAAATATTTGGGTAGATTCAAAGGATCAGTTCAATAGAACATGTCCAATGCAAGTCTAAGCAAGATGGATCCAAGGGGTAGAAAAGCCCATGGCATCCTACAGAATTAGGATCTAAGGAGTAAATAGGTCTAAGAAATCCACTACTATAAACATGATCCATGGAGAAGAAATGACCACTAAATCTAATATAATATGGATATTAGGATCTAATCCAAGGAATCCCAACCTTTCAATTCATCATCTATATTCATTCGTCATTTCATATCCATTTGCATTCTAATATTTCATCCAACTCATTTCCATAATTTCCATTCAAACAATTTAATATTTAATCATCATGTAATCACTTTGAAAAGGAGGAATAAAATTATCATAATAATTCATTCAATTCATTCCTTTCATTTACAAATGATCAGGTAATACCAGGTGAAAATGACCTTAATCAATTTATTCAATTCTCATTAAGGATCCCACTAAATTTGGTGAGCTTACACGTACACAATAGGGTGATATAACAAAATAGTAAATAAGGTAACACCCTATTGGAGGCCTAGGTTGGGTCTAAAAACCTCCAACGTTCACAAATGTACTAGGAAGGAAAATTAAAAAGTTATAAAAAATTATATAAAAACATTAAATTAATTTTAAGTGAAACATTATAAGGTCTGACATGAGGCACAATGGAAACAATTTATAAGAAATAAAACTATAAGGGAAAAGGTATAGACCAAATACCATGTAGTCATGGTAGAACAATTGTCTAGTATCGACCTCTAATTCGGTCCAAATCGGGAGAAAAATTAAGAATGGATGAAAATCTGAAAATAGGACCTGTTAACTTTCACCTAAATAACTTCATCGATATGAGGATAAACAAATAATGGCACAAGAGGAATGTATAACTTACTGGCATGGATCAAATGAGATGAATGATGTTTGAATCCAAGACTGGATGGTGGAGTTATCGAGGAACCTAGCTTGATGGAGGAGTAGCTCAATGGGAGGAAGAAATATCCCTCGATGATAGAGAAATGAAAAAGAAGAGAGGTTTTAAAAAAATAAACCATTAATGGAAAAAGATCATTTTACATCAATTTATTGGGTTTCACGTTTTGTCCAAATGGTTGGAAAAACTGTGCACCAACTGTACACCCTTCTCTTCCTCAAGGGGGACCTCGCATGGTTATGCTGAATGATTAGACAATGGGAGATTATAACCTGAATTTCCCTAGTCTTCCGGTTATTGTATTAAATAAATGTTATTATATACCTTAAGAAACCAAAAATATAATCTTAGTATTTAGTCTGGAAACTGTGGGATTTCAGTTCAATTTTGGATGTAAATATTGTCTTTTTTATAAGGATAATAGGAGTTATCACTAGTGGAAAAAACGTTTAACATGTCGGAATTTTTCACATCGGTTCTGTATAACCTATGTGCAAAGCTTTAATGATCGATATATCACGTCATTTATTTTATAACTGACGTGATATATCAATCAAGATCCATATTTTACGTCGGTTATGTTATAACCGACGTAAAATATACGGAGATTCGATTTTTTATGTCGGTTATTGTATAACCGACCTGAAAATCGAATCTGGTGCACTTTATCACATCAGTTATAAAATATCTGACATGATAAAGGAAATCTCGGTGCTTTACCACATCAGTTATAAAAAAACCTATGTTATAAATCCAATCTTAGCAATTTATCACATCGGTATAAAGTGACATATATCACGTCGCTTATTTTATAAACAATGTGATAAATAGTTTTCTACATCTCTTATTAAATAACTGACGTTATAAACATTAAAAAAATAGTTTATCGCGATGTTTATTAAATAACCAATGTGATAAATCTTTTAAATGATTTATCGCACCCTGTATCCAGTCATTCTGTTTTCTTCGATCGGGACACCTGCGACTCGTCTCTCTCGCTGGGAAAACCTAGAATCGATTCATCAAAGTTGTGCCCTCCAGCCTCATTTTTCCGTCATAATTATTCATATTTATTATTATCAGATCTATCAGGTTAACTGGAAATACTCAAGTAAGCCTCACATGACTCCTTTTCAGTTTTTTTCTGCGATTCCCTAAATGAATTTGTTGAGATGTTATTTTTCTTTGTTCTTTCTATCATGGTTAGTTTCATAGTGTTCATATATACCATGATAAATTCTTTTCTGGTAAAATAAACCTATGGAAGTGATATCACTCAAGTTTACAATTTTTGTGTGTTCTATCATGTGTGTGTGGGCGTACAGGGGGTTTCCAAGGGTGTGGGGCAGTTGTGCAAGTGGGTGGGGGTGTCCAGGGGGGTTTGTTGGGCTGTCCAGTTGGGTGGGGGTGTCTAGGGGGTGTCAAAGGGGGTGGGGGTGGTCTCTAGGGGTTTCAAGGGCTGTACAAGGGGGTTGGGGTGTCCAAGGGGGTGCAGGGGATGTCAAAGGGGGTGGGGGTGGTGTCCAGGGGGTGCAGGGGCTGTCCAAGCAGGGTGGGGGTTGTCCAGAGGGTTCAGGGGGGGGGGGGGCAGTCTAGGGTTGTGTGTGTGTGGGGGGGGGGGAGGGGGGGTCAAAGGGTGTGTGTGTGGGGGGGGGGGTGTCCAAGGGGGTGGGTAGGTGTGGTGGTGGTGGGGGGGGGGGGGGGGGTTCTTTAGAGGGTTTGGGGTGTCCAAGGGGGTAGGGGGTGGGGGGTAGTGTCCAAGATGGGTGTGGGGTGTCCAAGGGGGCGGGGGGATATCCAGAGGTGTGGGGGCTGTCCAGGGAGTCAGGGGGGGGGGGGGGTCTATCCAGAGGGGTGGGGGGAGGGGGGGGGGCTGTCCAAGGGTGTGGTGGTGTCCATGGGGTGTCTAAGGGTGTGGGGGTGGTGTCCAGAGGGTTCAGAGGGCTGTCCAGATGGTTGGGGGTGTCCAGAGTGTCCATGATGGTGGTGGTGGTGGAGGGGGGGCATTCCAGGGGTGTGTGTGGGGGGGGGGGGGGGTCCAAGGGGGTGGGGGTGTCGAAGGGGGTGTGGAGGATGTCCAAGGGGGTGGGTGGGGGGTGTCCAAGGGGGTGGGGGCATGTCCACAGGGTTTGGGGGGTTGTCCGAGGTGGGTGGGGGTTGTTTAGAGGGTTGGGGGTGTCCAAGGGGGTAGGAGGTGGGGGTGGTGTCCAGGAGGGGTTGGGGTTTCTAAGGGGGTGGGGGTGTCTAGAGGTGTGAGGGGATTTCTAGGGGGTGGGGGCTGTCGAGAGGGGTGGGGGCTATCCAAGGGGTGGTGGTGTCCAGGGGGTGTCCAAGGGGGTGGGGTGGGGGGGTGTCCAAGGGGGTGGGGGATAATTGTCAGTTAGGATTGACTATTGCATCGTGGTTTTGATATTATGACATGATAACTATATTGTTTCATGGATATTAGGCTATAATTTATTAGTTTTGTTTAAGGGGGTGGGGGTGGTGTCCAAGGTGGTGGGGGGCGATGTCCAAGGGGGTTGGTATAGTCTATGTTTGAGGTTTCCACTATGATTTTTATGGATTCAAGCATTATGAAAATATGAGGGGTGTTGAAATATGATTCTATTTGGTTATATATATTTTAACCAGTCACTAACTATGAGAAAATTATGGGTTATGGGGGAGACCATGTCATGGTTTTCAAATACGCGCAGTTATCCTGACCCCATTATGCCATCATGATAGGCTTTACACTGTGATTTTCTCCATCTAAGTTTTTATTTTAAATTTGATTTGATTCTCAGGTTTACACCATTTTCTCCAATTTTCTATCAACCATTGGAGGCCCCATGGTTTTCTTGGATTCCATGTAATTTCCTTAAATAATTTATTTATTCCATGTTCTTCTTCCTTTATTCTTTGTTTGTTTTTTTTCTTCTTCATCCACTTCTTCTTATCCTTCATTCCTTATATTATTAGGGATGTTTGGCCATTTTAAAATTGATGGTTTAATAGTAATCGATGTGTTATAGGGTTATTAGGAGGGGTGGGGGTGTCCAAGGGGGTGGGAGGCTGTCTAGAGGGGTGGGGGCTGTCCAGGGGTGAGGGGATGTCCAAAGGGGTGGGGGCTGCCCAAGGGGGTGGTAGTGTCTAGGGGGTGTCCAAGGGGGTGGGGGGATGTCTAGAGGTTTCAAATCGTTATGATCTGTGTAATTTTCAGTAGTGATTGTATATATATTTTAATATTTATACTTCATATTTCTTTTTTACAGAAGGGTGAATTTGGTATCCAGTTGCAACAAGATGTATTCTTTGTGAACCTTAAGAAGAAATAATCCAAGATGAATTTAAAACTATTATATCTAACTATATTTTCTTTTTAAAATCAAATTCAAGCATTTTTTAAATACGCATAGATTTGTTTTATATTTCAAAAAATTTTACATTTAAATTATGATTTTTTTCATATAAACATATATTTGTCTTATCTTAAAAAGTTGTATAATTTTGATATTTGTTATAGGCAACAATGATTCGAAGTTGGATTATGGAACATCGATTGAGCAACGAATATGAGGAAGGTTTTGATGCCTTTTTGGAATTTTCTAAAAAAAATGTTCCAAGCAGTGAAATTTTTTTTCTGTCCATGCCTGAAATGTTTGAATATAAAGAAGTTGAAAAGTAGAGAGATAAAGGATCATCTAATTTTTCATGGTTTTAATCTGAGTTACAACCCTTAGATTTGGCATGGTGAAACTGGACGAAATGTCACTGATGATGATGATTCGCAAGATGGTGAATCCAATGGAATTGAATAAATGATTCACGATATTACAATATAACAAATTGAGATAGAACCTACAGTTGCGCATCAATATGGTGATGATAAAAAACCATTATATCCTGGTTGTAAAGATTTTACGGTTTTTTCAGCAGTGTTAAGATTGATTAACCTGAAGGCGAAACATGGATGGAGTGACATAACTTTTACAGAGTAATGATAATTGATGAAATAAATTCTTCCAAAAGATAATGGTCTTCGAGATTCACATTATAAGGCCAAGAAAATATTATTCCCGATGGGATTGGGATACAAGAAAATACATTCCTGTCTGAATGACTATATGATATATAGGAAGTAATATGAATTTTTGTCAGAGTGTCCTAAATGTGGGACATCACGGTATAAGGTGAAAGAAAAATCACAGGTTGATGTAGAGATTACAAACATCCCTTCAAAGTTATTTTAGTATCTTCATATAATTCATCATTTAAAACGTTTATTTGCTAATTCACATGATGCAAAAAGGTTGAGATGGCATGCTGATGAGTAGTTATGTGATGAAAAAATATGTCATCCGGCTGATTGTACACAATGGAAGAAAATTGACAAGTAGTATCCTACATTTGGAAATGAAATTAGAAATCTCAGACTAGGGTTGTACAAAGATGGAATGAATCCATACCAAACCCTCAATAGAACACATAGTTCATGGCCTATTTTATTGGTAATTTAAAACCTCTCTCCTGAAGTTTGTATGAAGTGAAAATATGTCATGTTGAGTATAATGATCTCTGTTCTGAAGAAACCAGACAATGATATTGATGTTTTCTTTTCACCATTGATTGACGATTTGAAACTTTCATGGGAGGATGGTATTAGGGTGTATGATTCTAATAAAATAGAATATTGTCAACTGTATGCAATGATTTTGTTTAGTATAAATGACTTCCCATCATATGGAAATTTGTCTGGATACAGTGTTAAAGGGAATAAAGTATGTCCAATTTGTGAACAACAGACTTCATATTGTCAATTACATCATAGAAGGAAAATAGTGTACATGGGTCATAGAAAGTTTTTTCCTATGGATCACTCTTATTTAAGACTAAAAAATGAATTCAATGGCTCACAATAATTTGATATTTCTCCAAAAACTTTATCCCCTTATCTGTATTTCGAGAGGGTGAAAAACCTTGATGTGACATTGAGAAAGACACAAAAATCTAGTAATGATAGACATATTTTGAAGAAAAGGTCAATATTTTTTGATCTACCATATTAAAGATATCATGAAGTTAAACATAATATTGATGTCATGAACGTGGAGAAGAATATATGTGGTAGTTTGATTGGAACATTATTAGATATTAAAGGAAAGACAAAATATGGGTTGAATGCAAGATTAAACTTACTATCAATGGGAATACGTTTGGATTTATCTCCCACTTCTAATGGAAGACGAACATTTCTTCCCCTGTCTAGTCATACATTACCAAAGAGGGAAAAAATTATCTTTTGTTAGTGTCTTCATGATATCAAAGGGACTCAAGGTTATTCTTCAAATGTAAAAATTTTTGTGTTATTGAAGGACATGAAGTTTATTGGTATGAAATCTCATGATTGTCATGTCATGATACAACAACTTCTACCAATTTCATTGCGTGGAATATTTCCCATCAGTGTTAGAAAGACTATAATGAAGTTGTGTTATTTTTTCAATTCAATTTGTAATAAGGTGAATGATGTGAATGCTTTGAACATTTTGGAAAAGGATTAAATTTGTATACTTTGTCAATTGGAAATATATTTTCCTCCAACTTTTTTTGATATAATGGTGCATTTAATGATTCATCTGGTTCGAGAAATAAAGCTTTGTGGACCTATATATCTTCGTTGAATGTATCCTTTTGAAAGGTATATGAAAATATTGAAGGGGTATGTTAAGAATCCATATCGACCTGAAGCCTCCATTATTGAAAAGTATATTTCTAAGGAGGTTGTAGAGTTTTGTATGAGCTACTTAGCTGTGGCACAACACATAGGTTTGCCTCTATCTCTCCATGAACAAGTTAATAATGAGGGAAAGGGGAATCGTGGATTGAAAGTCAAATCATTGTTATCTAAACAGATTAAGAGGTTAGAATCATACATCTTAAATAACATAGCTGATGCTAAACTATATATCACATTTCATATTAATGAGTTGAAACAATGTCATCCAAAGAAGAAAGAAATGTGGATTTTGAATGAGCACAAAAAATATTTTTGTCATCGTTTAAAAAGACCTTGCTTGGTAGATCAAATGTATCAGAGAAATTAAAATGGATAGTGTGTGGTCCATGTTTAAAGGTGATAACATGGTCCGGTTATGACATTAATGGCTATACATTTAATTCAAAAGCTTAGGACAATAGAAGTGCAATTTAGAATAGTGGTGTATTGGTGTTTGCAGAAGCAGTGCATTTTTCAAGTGCTAAGAACAAAAACCCAATTTCTACATCAAGTGCATATTATGGAGTGATTGAAGACTTATGGGAGGTCGATTACTTTAAAATTAAAGTTTTTATTTTTAACTGTAAATGATTTATCGGTAACAACAGTGGCAGACACAATGAATTTGGAATGACAGTTGTTAATCTGAATAGATTAGAAGACACAACTGATTCTTTTATAATGGCAACACATGAAAAACAAATTTTCTATGTAGTAGATCAATCAGATATGCAGTGGGCTGTTGTTTTACAAGGGAAAAAACAATATGTTTGTTAGGATGAACTTGATGAAGATATTTATTTATGTGAGATACCTACTTCCCTGGAAAGATTAACCTAACATAATGATGAGCATGTTGAAGACATGGTTTATGCCATAAGGAACGATCACAACGGAGGAATTTGGGAAAACAACCCATTTGAACATTCCTAAAATTATAGGTAACATTTTTTTATTTCTTGTTTACATTTATTATTTTCATAAAATGTTAGATATTGTATGTTTTTTCTTTATTAAAACATGTATTAAAACAAAATAAGTATAAGTTTTTGTTTATTTTAATTTTGTTTAATTCACTTTATCATGTTTACCATTACATAAATTATATATCTATTATTTTTTAAAAGTGACAATTACTTTACCATGTTTACCATGTTTACCATCTTGACCATCTTTACCATCTTTACCATTTTTTAACATGTTTACCATATTAAACATGTTTACTATTACATAACTTAGTACAATTTTCTATTTTCTGATTATAGTAGTATTGTAATATTTGAATTTGTTTATTTGTGATCAAATAATTGTTTTTTTGATTTGAAGGATAATGACAGATCAATCAGTTGATCTACCACATGATTTTGGAGATGAGAATATTGGTCATACCTCTGGGGAGGAACATTCACATGATCCTCTTGAGGTTCCCCAATTTTCCTCATGTGCTCCCATTACGACAAAGAGTTTAAGAGTTAGTAAACGTGGGTACAAAAGTTTAATAAAATTATCACTTGCTCGCACGCAAGATCAGAGGATACTCAATGAGTTGGATGAGGATGATATTCCAAGAGGTCCAAATGCAAAAGATTTTAAGAGTTTTGTATCAACTCAGGGTAAGAGAAAAGTAATCATTTTGTATGATGACTGGAGAAGTGTGGACAAAGAGATAATATCTCAGTTGTGGGAGATGATTTTGGTAAGATATTTTGCAATTGTTTGCTTATTATTTAAAAGTTTTTAGTATATATAATATGTTTAACCTATTCTTTATCAGATGACATTTGACATTCCTGACACTGGAGGAGTCAGGAAGAAATGCTTATCGATGGCTGCCAGGAGATGGAGGGATTTTAAGTCAACCCTCACATCTGATTTCATTTTTGGCCATAGGAGTCATGACAATGCATGTCGTATATATCATTTTATAAATGAAGACACATGGGGACAGTTTTTTGAAAGTAGAAGAAAAGATTCATTTTCGTTAAGGTCAATGTAAAATTTTATAAGATTTCTTATATAAATGATCTTATTAATGTTTTGTTAATGATTTAGTATTCTTAATTTACAACAAACAAGGAAATCTCATCAGGAGATCCAATCTAAAAATGTATACCCTCATAGTTTATCTCGGGGAGGATATACATTATTGGAAGAACAAATGATGGTAGAAAAATTACAAAAACTAGGAGCTGAGTCTTCAAGTTCTGGAGAGGTGGCCCCTCCATCCCCTCTATCTAGACATGAAAAATGGAAGAGAGCTCAGATGGAAAAAAAGGGCAATATCTTTCAGAATATTCAAGAATAATAGTTGAGAGGATTTTAAGATATCTATTTTATTTATTTCAGTTAACTATTTTCTTCATATAATTTCAATCATTACAGAAATTTTCAATTAATTAAAAAATGATTCTATTGAAGATCAAAGCTCACAAAGGGTATTTACAGCTGCCAGGAGGAAAGATATTTTATCTGCAGCATTGGGAAAGCCCAAAAATCCTAGTCTTGTACGAGGATATCTAGCAGGTGTATTGGTAATAAAATTGTTTCCATGTTCTTAAACTTCTTACGTTGAGGCTGTTTATAAAAAAATAGAATCCTTAGAGGGTGAAGTTCGTAATATTAATGCGACGATGGAGGAAAAGATTAGAGCGTCATTACAGTCTATGTTTTCAGACATTCAAAGACAATTTCAGAGAGCAGCTCCCACTCCTCCACCTCACCCTGCAGACCCCATTATTTATCCTCCACCTCTGCCAGTAGCTCCCACTCCCCCACCTCAGCCTGCAAACCCCATTTTTTATCATACACCTCCGTCGTAGCTTCCTATTTATTGTGAGTTGTATCTTGATGATCCTCAACATCATATAGTTGCATATGGGTTGGTATATTGTATAAGAGATAAATTTCATCATCAATAATTAGAGGTAGAGAATAAGAGGGTCACTGTATAAGATATTATAGATAGATCAGCTCGAGTACCATTACCTACAGGTGAGGTGATGACAGTTTGACATAGTTTCGACCATTTTTTTATTTGGCCATCCAGACTTCTTTGACTCATTACCATAAAGGTATATATGTTTTATCTTTGATTTTATTTTCTTATTAAAGTTGTTTTATCATTTGAAAACTAATATATTTTTCTATTTATTTTTACATGAATACTTCAAAGGTAAAGAAATACTATATAGACAACAACAAAGACAAAGGGCTATGACATCAGATACATATTCTAGTAGTTTTGACAGATTTTCAAGATATTTAAATTTGTTGGTGGATCATTATGAGTTTCCAATGGAAGCTCATGTCTGTGGACGTGAAATAACTATGGGGATTGTGAAAACTGATATCATGGAGCTTGTTACTGGAGATAATTTGGGAATCAACGTGGTGAAAATCTTTTCCATGTAAGTATTAACACCTTTTCCCTGCGTTATACTTATTAAAAAAGTATACTTATGTCTATTTTTTATTAGATATCCTTATAAAATTTGTGAGAAGAATGAGCGGACAGATGTATATGGATTCATAGACCCTCATTTTATTTCCCTTGAAGCATGTGCATTGGATGAGGAACAAATAATACTTTATATTGCTGAAAGACTTGAACAGAATATAGTCACACAATGTTGGATGATTCTTTTTTGTGAGAGGTGTGAAACACATCTCTCTCAAAGATTTCATTATCTTTTAATATAAAAAACCACCAACCTTAAATTTTCTTTTATCAGTGATCATTGGATGTTAGGGGTTTTTCCCAAGTGAGAAAACACTTCATTTAATATGCTCTGTCCATGGTGATGTGCGGAAAAGTTTTAAGAAAATGTTGGAAAATAAGGTTAAATTTTTCAATAGTTTTATATATTATAATGAATTTTATATTTATCCCATTCAAATTATTTTCTAACAGGGGATGGGTATACTTTAAAAAAAACACAAAGAAAAGGAGTGCGAAGATCAAATATATAAATGTAAAGGTAAATATCCATTTATAATTTTTACTTTTTGATTTATTACATAAAAATAATATATTGAATTTACAGTCATTCAAACAGAATTGTCATGAACAATAAGGCATCATCGAATGCGGATATTATATGTTAAGATTTATGTATGAAATAATAACAACCGGGACAGTTGTGAACTTTGACCTGGTAAGATTTCCTTTTAAACATTTCCATAATATTTCATTTGATTTATTCATTATAAATGTTAACTACTATAATTTAAATTTGTAGCTATTTTATGACCCTAAACCCTATAGTGCTCATGACATCAAACACTTATAAGTGGAATGGTCAAATTGTTTTACAGGTTTGATTGAATTTTAGTTGTTTGTAGTGTAAAATGTAATTTTGAATATTGTTATTGTAATTTTTGTATTTTGTAGTCGTTTATGTTGGATTTTTTTAAGTTGAGATTGTATGTTTTGAATGTTATATATCTTAATGTTTAACTTTTCTCTACTTCATGTTTTGGTCTACTTATGATGGTTTTTCTGGTATGGATTCTGGTCTGGGGGGGAGGGCTTCCAAGGGTATGGGGGGTGTTCAGTGGGGTGGGGGTTATCTTGGGATGTGGGAGGGCTGTCCGGTGGGGTGGGGGTGTCCTGGGTGTCCATGAGAGTGGGGGGGGGGGGCAGTCTAGGGGGTGGGAGTGTTTCTAGGAGGGTGGAAGGGCTATCCAGGGGATGTCCAGGGGTGTTGGGAGGGGAGGCACCGCCATCCTTCGGGGGACTAAATTCCACTGGAAGGTACTCATCACTCCCACATGCAACGAATGAGCTCTCAAAATGTTTCATCAATGATATCTTCCCCTATAAACATCAGTCATTTTGTCACTTTGATGCCAGTATAACCAAGGGGGAAATGTAGTCATGTGTGATGGTGTTTTCCCCTAGTTATACTGGCATTAATCTGATAGAATGAATGATGTTTATAGGGGAAGAAAGCATTGGTGAAACATTTTGAGATCTCAAGCTTCGCATGTGGGAGTGATGAGTACCTTCCAGCGGCGTTTAGCCCCCCAAAGGGATAGTGGTGCCTCCTCTCCCAACACCAGTTGTCCAGGGGATTTCTAGGGGGAGGAGGGAAGTCCAGGGGTGTGGGAGGGGGGGGGGGGGTGTCCCAGGGTGTGGTGGGGGATGTCCAGTGGGGTGGGGGGTTCTGGTCTGGTTTTGGTCAGTTTTTAATCGGTTTTTGGTCTGGGGTGTCTAGTGAGGTGGGGGGTGTCCATGGGTGTAGTGGGGGCAATCCAGTGGGGTGGGAGGGTGTCCAGGAGGGTGGGACGGATTCCTAGAAGAGTGGGGGATGTTCAGGGGGGTGTCCAGTAGTGTGGGGGGAAGTCCCAGGGGTTGGGGTAGTCTAGGGGTGTGGGGGTGTCCCGTAGGGTGGGGGTTGTCTTAGGGTGTGAGGGGATGTCCAGGGGAGGGGGTTAGTCCAGGGGTGTGGGGGTGTCCAGGTGTGTGGTGTGGGCTATCTAGTGGGGGGGGGGATTCTGGTATGTTTTTGGTAACTTTTGGTTTGTTTCATGGGTGTGGGAGGGCTATACAGGGGTGTGGGAGTGTTTTCCAGGGGGTGGGGGGTTGTCTAGGGGTGTGGGGGGCTATCCAGGGGTTGGTGGGGAGTTCCAGGGGTGTGGGGGTGTCCTGGGGTGTGGTGGGGGTTGTCCAGTGGGCTGGGGTGGGGGGGGGGGGTCTCGTCTGTTTTTGGTAACTTTTTGGTCTGTTTCAGGGGTGTGGGAGGGTTGTCTAGGGTTGTGGGAGTGCTTTCCATGGGGTGGGGGTATACAGGATGGCAGGGGGTTATCCAGGGGTGTGGGAGGTTGTCCAGGGGGTGAGGGGCAGTCCAGGTGTGTGAGGGTGTCCAAGGGTGTGGTGGGGGATGTCCAGTGGGGTGGTAAGGGGGGGGGGGGGTTGGTCTATTTTTTGGAAACTTTTTGGTTTGTTTTAGGGGTGTTGGAGGGCAGTCCAGGGGTGTGGGAGTGATTTCCAGGGGTGGGGGTATACAAAAGGGTGGGGGTTGTCCAGGGGTGTGGGGGATATCCATAGGGTGGTGGGGTAGTCCAGGGGTGTGGGAGGTGTCCATAAGGGTGGGGGGTTGTCCAGGGGTATGGAGGCTGTCCATGGGGTGGGGGCAGTCCAGGGGTGTGGGGGTGTCCAGGGGTGTAGTGGGGGCTATCCAGTGGGGTGGGGGGGGGGGTTCTGGTCTATTCTAGTATTTTTTTGGTAACCTTTAGCTCTGTTTCTAGTAATTTGGATGGGCATAGGAGTGGTTAGGTTTTATTAAAAAAATGTATTGGTATTTGTTTAAACATCTATTATTTGGAAACCGACGTAATAACTTCATGGGAAATGATTTTTACATAAATTATTTCATAACTGACGAAATAAATTTAAATGGATAGTTTTTTACGTCAGTTATTTTATAACCGACATTGTAGATATGTTTTGACGTCAGTTATTATATAACCAACGTTGGAAACCGCTTGGAAAATAGGTTTATCACGACGGTTATAGAAATAACCGACATGATAAACACTTCAGAGGAGTGCCTTATGATGTCGGTTATTATATAACCGGCGTGGAAGGGTATATACCACATCAGTAATTAAATAAATGACATAATAAACAATGACTCTGAAGTGTTTTCCACATCAGTGTTTTATCAACCGACGTGAAAAATGCTTCGGATTTGTGTTTTTTACGTCAGTTGTAAAATATACGACGTAAAAAACTATGTTTATAAGGTCTCCTGTAATAATGTCAGCCAAAATCCGACTTTAAAAATAAAAAATAACCACCATAAAAAACGTTTTCTGCACTAGTGTATGGTATGGTTCATCTTAAAAATGGATTATATATACTTGAACTCAAAACCCCCGAAATGAAAATAAAAAACAAAACCAATGAGAAAGACACATATAACACCCACCTATGGAACGTTAGGCTTGGTCATATAAATGAGAAGTGGTTACAAAAATTACATCAAATAGGGATTGTATAATTAGTTAATTTAAAACCCTTAGATGTATGCCACATTCTTTTACAGGGTAAAATGACCAAATTACCCTTCAATGAGAAGGGAGTAAGATCCACTTAATTACTAGAATAAATTTATAATGATATATGTGGTCTATTTCCAATAGATTTAAGGGGTGGGTTTTCATACTTCATTACTTTTAATGATGACTATAGTAGGTATGGATATATATACTTAATATGGCATAAGTAAAATTCCAATAAGAATTTTAAAGAATATCAACATGAAGTATAAATACATCCCAGTAAAAAGATTAAGGCGCTCATCTCAGACCGACTTGAAGAATATCTTAACCAATATTTCATTGATCAAATAAAGGAGTGTGGAATTGTATCCCAACTCAATCCTCCTTATACCCCATAGTGGAATGGTGTTAGTGAAAGGAGGAATAAGACCTTGTTTGACATGGTTACATCAATGATGAGTTAGGAAACTCTTCAATTATCCTTTATGGGATATGCCTTGTAGAAATTGGCATATACCCTTAATTGAGTACCAACTAAAGCTACATATGTTATTCTATATGTGTTTTGGTGTGAAAAGACACATAATTAGTCAAACATACATGTTTGTGGATGTGGGGATTTTTAAGACTATACCTAGTGAAAAATTAGCATCTTGAATTAGGAAGTGCATCTTTATAGGTTATCCTAAAGAAACCAAAGGATATTACCTATATAACCATTTAGATATAAAAGTGATTTTAGTAAGATAATCCATATTTATATTAATGGAATTTTTTTTCAATGGAAATAGTGGGATCAAGATTGACTTCCATGAAGTTAATGCTCCGTATGCACATGTGTTGATATTGGAACAATCACCACAAGAGATAGTGGGATATGTGTTGGTTCGTAGAGGATGGAAAGAGGGGGGGTGAATTGCCTTTTCAAAAATAATTAACAATTTAAAACAATTATCAATGCAGCGGAAATAAAAAAGGCAAGACACAATTTGATAACGAAGTTCGGCTTAATTCCCAAGCCTACATCTCCGCTCCCAACAAGAACCGTTGAGATATTTATACGTCAGCTTGCTTTTTAATGGTTGTAGCAAGAAACCCACTAGCCGTTTTAAGGTAGGCTAGAACACCTTCGTACAGCTTTATTTTTTATTATGGTTGTAGCAAGAAACCCAATTGAAAGAAAGAATGGAAATAAGAGGTTTGTTTTAATCCAAACCGAATGAAGAACTAAACAAATAAAATAATACAAACACACGGAAGCCTTGAGCGCCAAAAGTGTGAGAGCAGCTGATGGAGAGGGAGCTCAAGCTTCAAGGATGGCAATGGATCACAAGAGGCCTTGGAGATTTGTCGTTAGAGCGTCAAGACATCAAAATATCATTCGGTAGTGTTCCCGGCATCCATGGTTTCTTATTTATAGGAGAAATACCCATAAACACTTCAATATGGTCGTTGGAGGGCTTTCGGAGCCGTTGGGGGTCAAAAGTATAGGTCTGGTCAAAGCCCAATAGCTAGTTTGACTGGGCACACCGGCTGGCCGGTGGTGTCTCACCAGCTGGCTGGTGGTCCACCGGCTGGCCGGTGCTGAGCTCCCGGCTGGCCGGTGGTCCAGACAGAGCAGGCTTTCTTTCTGGGTTCCACCGGCTGGCCGGTTGTCATCCACCGGATGGCCGGTGCACCAGGCAGTGGGCAAGCCTACTTCCTGGGTCCTCCGGCTGGCCGGTGGGCAAGAACCAGTTGGCCGGTGCCCATACCGGCTGGCCGGTGCGCTAACACCGGCTGACCGGTGGATCTGGCAGAAAGCAATGCTTCTGCCAGAGACCACCGGCTGGCCGGTGGAAATCCACCGGTTGGCCGGTGGACTCAGAGAGTCCACTATCAGCTTTCTTGGGCCAACTCCTGGGCAACCTTTTTCCTAGCATCAAAACACTTGAAAATAAGTTAGAGAACGATGAGAGTGATTGTGATCATTAAAATCCAAGAGAGAGGGGTACAACAAGATGATGTAGTTCCTGAGACACAATTACTGCATAGGTCAACTCAATTATTTATAGAACTAGAACATTACACTTTTCTTTTTATTAAGTCAGGTGACACATTATTCCTTAAGGATGATGAACCTATAACCTACAAGAAATTAGTAGAAGTTAAGGATGCTTCTAAATGGAAATATTCCATGCATTATGAGATGGATTCCGTGTATCAAAATCAATTTTGGATTTTAGTAGACCCTACAGTTGATGTAAAACATGTAGGGTGAAAATTAGTATTCAAGAAAAAGCTGGACATAGATGGTAAGATGAATACCTACACAGAAATAATGATAGAAAAAGTTTTTATACAACATCAAGGTATATACTATGAGGAAACCTTCTCACCAGCAGAAATGTTAAAATCTAGTATAATATTACTTGTAATAGTAGACATCCATTATTATGATATTTGGAAAATTGATTTCAAAACAAATTTTATAAATGGGAATTTTGTTGAAGATATCTATATGACTCAAACCAAAGGGTTTGTTAGGTAAAAGAATTCTAGTAAACTGTGTGAACTATTGAGATCCATTTATGGGTTGAAACGGGTATCACGATCATGGAATGTTCATTTTGATGAGGCCATAAAAAAATTTGATTTTTTTAAAATGAAAGAGAGCCTTTTGTTTATAAGAAGGTTAAGGGTAATTCAATTTTTTCCTATTATTATATGTAAATGAAATATTAATTATGGTAAATTAAGTTTCAGCGTTACAACCAGTTAATTCCTGGTTAAATGAATGCTTCTCTATGAAAGACTGAGGTGAATCATCTTATATTATAAGAATCAAGATCTATCAAGATTGATATGATAAGATTTTTGGGATAATTCAATGTATATATACAGACATGGTACTTAAATATAATTTCAAGCTATCAAATAGATGGTTGTTTCCCACGTCCCATGGTATCAATATCTCTAATAAAGTGTGTCAAAAAACATATGATGATATTTAAAGAATGAGTAGAATCCCTTATGTCTTGTAAGTGGGATGTATCATGTATTCCATGCTCTATACTATTTTTAATGTTTCCTTTGATTTAAGCATGGTAGTAAAATATCATGATAATCTAAGAGAGCTCCACTAGGTAGCTGTAAAAAACTATCCTTAAGTATTTGATCTATACAAAGGATATGTTTCTGATATATGGAGGAGATGAGAATATATTACTGAGATGATACACTAATGCTAGTTTCTTGAAAAATCATAATGATCTGAAATCATAGTCAGACTACATATTTTTCCATAATGATCGTGTAATAAGCTAGAGAAGCTCAAAGTAGCATGTTGTTGGAAATTCAATAGTAGAATACGAGTATATATTGTCTTCTGATACAGCTTAAGAGGATGTCTGGATATATATATTTTTCTCAAACACTACTATTGTACCTAGAAGTACTGACTCTATTCTATTTATCTATGATAATATTATAGCAATGGTGTTTTCCAAGGAGACCAGGTCACACCAAAGGAAAAATCATACACTTTCATAATTTCTTTCTTGTGATGGATTTTACTCAGAGAGGTGATGTCGCAATTAGTAGAGCATCCACAACACAAAACATGGTAGACCCACTGACTAAAGCCATATCTTATCAGAAGCATGATTATCATATGACAGCTAGTGGATTAAAACTTGTCAGTATTTGGATATAGTATATGTGGCAGTTTTGAAAGTGGGTGCCCTTGAACCAACTTGTGATTGACTTTTATTATCATTACATGTATAAAATTTAATATATTTGCATGTGTTTATCTTACCATAATGATGTTGATACTTATAGATCCACTATATTTATGGTAATTTTCCTAGATTATGTTTTATATCAAAGGGTTATAGTTGTTCACGAGATATAATGAGAACCTAAATATACTATGATAGTAATCTCAAAGTAATTCCACAAGGTCTAAATACATCATACTAATAAGACACGGATGATGTACAACCATAAGGTGCTAGGGGATTGTAACCATTGAGACATCTTCTCATAAATTTCTCACATGGTTATCTATAGAAGTTGAGATCATGGGGACATTCCCTCTTATAGGAACACCAAAAGTTTTAGGTTTCATTGGTTGTTCCTATATATGGACATGTGTATTTACCTCTTGACTTGTGATCATTAAATTTTTTTTAAATTTGATTACATTCTTTGATACAGGGTGAAAACCATGAAAATAAATTTGTAGTGAGGTAGTTTGTGTTGGGTGCATCATTTGTGGTGTGGAATTGGTTGAATTATCAATGTACAATTTTTCGCTTTTGAGTTGAGGAAGTGATATTTTTGGCCTGGTTTGATCAGGATAGTAGTAGCATCATAAATCCATGTCCATGGTTCTAAAAAGTAAATCCATCCAAATATATCAACAAATAAAAAAGAACAGAATATGACACAAGTGTGCATCCTACTTTATGACATATCGTATGAAAAAGAGATTACATTGTACGTTGTATGTTTGTAGGTTGGTTGTCATTTCTATGGCTTTTCATTATCTCTTTAGGGGACTTGATGAGTTGTAAGACTCTACTCTTAGTCTTTGAATATTATTTACTACTATCGAGATAAGGGCATAGAGGGGCACACATAATAGAGTATTTGAGAATCTGACCAATTTATCTAAATAGGTATATAAGACATCGTGGGCCCCACCACGAGGTCTGAGAGTTGTGAAAGTTTTATTGATTACTGATAGATAAATAAATTCATTATTATTCAAGTAAATAATAATTTTTCGGAATTTATTTATTAAAATTATTTAAAAGTGGTTATGTAAATAAAAGTATTAATATTAAATGAATGAATATTATTTTAATATTCCATGTTCATTTAATATTTCTAGGAGTTATGAGTTGAGTTAATTACTCAGGTTTATCACATAATATATTTAATATATATTATAGATATGTGATAAAATATAAAAAAAAATTATGTTGTGGTGAGTTTATCATAATTATTTATTACATATTTAGTGGATGTTAAATATATGGGGGTTGGGGACCCTAACTCGGTATTTTGAACTTCTATATAATTCAAAGAGAAGATTTTAAAATGGTACTATTGACTCATTGGGAATTGAGATGTTCTCTCTCCTCATGAATCCTAGAGAGAGATTCTCTATGATAACACCTAGAATCCAAAGAATGGTGTACAAATAGATTCAAGAAGAATGCATGGATGATCTAGAGGGGTTTCACATCACATCCTTAAGTAATGGCCACTAATGACTTACGACAGACATGCATGCTTCAAAATAGAATGAGGAACTCATTCTTTTATTATCTATTCTTAGATTAAACCATACGATATCTTGGACCATACCAGGGCTCAGATCACCAGAGGTGATGAAGTTTCATCTCTCTGGTGATGGAAATAAAATTAAATCCCTAGACTACCGGGTTCTACTGCATGACTGAGTACCATCACGAGTTACACAATGAGATTTTCTTGATTAAATATCACATGGAATTTATGAAAATGGTAAAAAAATCAAAGGAAACATACATGAAATGCTACTTGAGACTACATTCCATATACCCATGAAAATTAACAAATCCCCAAAACATCATCTTCAAACAATGAACACCCCCATTGTGTCTATTACTAGCCAGGCCTCCATTATCAGCCAAACCCAACTCCACTAAAGCCTGTACCCCACCTTATCAAGGTGAGGTCCGGTAACACTGCAAGATTTGGTAAATAAATTTAATATTTAATTAAGGAAACATAGAGTCTCTATAAAACACCACTTTTTTAAAACCTTTCCAATAAACATAATTTTTCTACCTCTGTGATTTGAATTTTAAAAAACTAACATACACGGTTGCGTTTAGTAAGATATTTAGAGACTAATAAGACAAACTTACTTTTTGGTGAATAGTGCCATAACCTTATGAATAGTAATGTGACCCTTATGAATAGTAACTCATATTAATATTTTATTATATTATGGTTATAAGATAATGATATCTTGATTAATTTTTCAAGGTGATATAAAACTAATTATAGTTTTAAAATTATTATTTTTTAAATAAATTATGATTTTATTTAAAAAATAAATTTATAATTTTTATAATTTTTTTAAAAAAATGGATTTTATTTTTTAATTCTACACATCAAAAAATGGTTTGGGTGATTTTTTTTATTTTTATGAAATAGTTGATTTTTTTATTGAATAGTGAAATTTGATAATTTACAAAATATGCTAAATAAATAAATTTCTACATAATTCTTGAGTTGTGGATGATGTAAATGACCATTGGTACAAACTCACATGCACTTATTAATATTTTTGTATACAAGAATCAACACTATTGGTTTTCTTTGGAAAAATAATTAAATAATGATTAAAATAATGGGAAAACCCTCCTACCCTCCACTATAAACCACCCCTCACTCCCTCTTCTCTACACTCCTATCAAGACTTTTACTTGTATAAATTCTACTGAAATATCCTCCCAATCTCATTCCCCATGTACATTAGCCCTTTTTCACATAAAAAGATCAAAACCTCTCCCCTAAAGAGGCTCTTAAGGAAGATTACTTCAAGAGATAAATTCCTCTTTTCATTTCTTTTATTTCAAGTTACTTTCTTTTCCTTTTCTTTCCTCACCTCATTTCATCCAAATGTTATCATGACTCTAGTAATGTAATTTTTTTATGATAAAGGAATAATTCTTCTTCATCTCTCCTTTCCCCTTCCTTTATACTATATATGAAAACACCATCTGAGATGTGATAATTTATCACATTCAAGGATGACGGGTTTTCAACTTATATTATCGTCTTCAATTCTGGTGATGAAACCATTTTTATGGTTGAACCAGACTATAATATATTTCTTATAACTTATTTAAGGTTATGGAATCATTTTTTACATATTATATTAATTTATAAATTAAAATGGGTTTTTTTGCGATAAAAAACCGCCAATTAACCCATAAAATTGTCAATAAGGGTTTTATATAATGATTCATATTCACTCCTAATAAACAAATGAATTTAATAAACATGTAATATTATTTATATTTACAAATAAAATTTAAATCAAATTCTAGATAACCATTCTCATTGTACATGTCTATCCGTACAAGAATATAAGTAAACTAATCATGAATACCAAGGAAGAAAACGCTCCCAAACAATGAAATTGAATCTCCTAACCCATCAGAAGGTTATGAATAAACCTAATAAGGTTATAATAAATCAATTAAATATTTATTAGGTTCTATAATTATTAATTTATTAACCTAAATTTGATTATTCATGTCATTAAGATCAAGTGAGGAACACCTTCGTACTTAAGGTGAGGGTTTTCCACCAAAACCTCCATTTTCATTTTGGTTACTTTTATTGTATACTTAACTCAATGAAATTATTATTTATTATTATGTATTCCTCATTAATTCTATGTGGGTATTATATATATTTTTAACAACCAGAATATTTCTTTATTTTATGGAGAGTTTCACTTTTTAAAAGTAACTTTTAAAATTCGTTCTGAAATACAAACCAGATTCATAGGGATTTCTCAAATTCTTAACGATTTTCAAGAGAACTCTAAAATATGTTTTTAGTAACCATTATCTTTATAAAATCACTCATTTTATTATGAAAATACTATCTTACCTCAGTTTTGGTTTTATACAAATACTTTTCCAAAATAACACTTTTTTAAATTAAAAGTGTATTTATCTCAAGAATTACTCAATGATTTTATAAGAGTATCTTCATCTATTTCAAAACTCTTGTTGATTATTATGTATTATTGGGATTAATATTTTATGATATCATATACCATATTTAATTGAATGTTTTATGATTATTTTGACTGTGGATGATCTATCTTAAAACTATTCACCAATTTACTCTGAATGGTAAGTGCTTATGCTTAATGTTTGGGAAAAGTTATTTAAATTTCATAAGTTATTTTCAATATGAATTTATATATTGTTTATCTCTATTCATATTAGGAATACATTGGACTTATTATGTAATGGGTGGGGCCTACTATATCCCTTTGATGCATCAGTAGGTATCATGAGACAAATAGATATGGATTTGGTTGAGGCCTTTCCCATTTTAGATATGGTTTTGGCTGAGGCCTTAATCATTTTTAGATGTCTTGGCCATGGCCTTGATGATTTATTTCAAAATTTCTGGATTATGCATTTCCCTCATTATGGACCATTAAATTCATATTTCATGTGGTTATTATACTAATATAATACCCATGATTATGTCCTATTATGGAAATGTTTACTCATCTCATATTCTATTCATAATCTTTTCAAGTTTATTATTTTTTTATAGGCATGTATTTTCAGTTATTCACCATGCCTAATATTTATGTTTATGATATCTCATACTATATTATTTAACCTTACTGAGTATCTAATCTCACCCCTTCATATGTTTCATTTTTCATTGTACATGAAGAGGTATATTATGATTGACTTGCAGGGAGAATCATATAGTGGTGGATGTTCCCAATGGAACTTTTATGTTGTTTTTTATTTCAAGTTATAATGTTTAACTTATGTATTTATTTGTATATCCAAATATACTAAACTATTTTTACTTTTAGGATATGACTTTATTTTAATTATTCCAATGTAATGTAATAAGTCATAGACTCTGGACAGTTGGGATTAGATCTTTATAGTTGGTATTAAAGGAAGTTTAGTAGAAAAATTGGAAACTAGATTTATCACACATAGATTAGAGAAAAAACTCTAAGATAGTCTTTGCGAATAAGTATAAAAGAATATCCTAGAATTTTGGAAAAGAATAGATTATGTGGATCTTTCTATCAAATATACCATGTATGAATACTACAAGTGGATGTGGTTCTAGCACATATGTACCTAGGAGTGAAAACTCTGAAAAGAAGTTTTAGATATGACTCAGGGTATCCTGGTACACAAAAATGGTCCTTAATGTATACTTGGTTTGAAAATATTGAGGGATATGCTTAGGATAATTCACATTTTCTTTAGAAGCCATTATATAGGATTTAAATGTAAATTTTTCTTCAAAGAAACCATGTTTATGATTATGGGATTAGCCATGCATATGATTTTAATTTATGTTAAGAATTTTTCTATGTTGAGATAGTACAGTATGATTCATAATATAATATAATTTATTACATTATTTATGTATTTCCATCCTATGCAAGATAATGATGTTGTATCTGGAGATGTGATAGGTATGGGGAAAATTATAACTATACTGAGACAACTTTCTCAAGTTATGAACAATAGCCTTACCTATATAGAGCATACATATCCACAATGTGGAGTGTCTATGTTAGATAACTTTATGAGACAACATCCTCCATCATTTAATGGGACTAAAAACCCATTCCTATTAGAATATTGGATAAGTTCTTTAGAGAAGATATTTCTTACATTGGGAAGTAATGAATGGGAGAAGGTTGTTATGGTAGTTTATCATCTTTTGGGATATGTTGATCAATGGTGGTTACTAATTCAAAAAAAAGAGGAGGAATAAATTGAAAACATGTAATGGAGTGAATTTAATGAACTTTTCTTAGAGAAATACTTTCCTCGTGAATAGTGAGCAGATATCAAAAGGTTGTTTATGAATTTGAGGAAAAAGGAAAATGAGAATGTTGTAAAGTATAAAGCTAAATTCATAAGGTTAGAAACGGATTCTCTAGACTATATATATAATCTAAGGAGAAATATTTATCAATTATTTGATCTCGTAGAGCCATTCCTCCGAGAGGTACTGGTTTTCCAAACTTTCTCATCATACGAAGACATAGTCTCATATACTATCAAGACGAAAAAGGAGTTATCTAAGTCTTATGACTTAAAAGAAAAGAAAGATAAGAAGAGGGATAATGAAAACTTTGTAAAAGGTAGAAATTAAATGGTGAATAAAGGAATATTTGACTTTCCACCCAGTGATAATTGTATAAGGAAACACCCTCATATCTGCTTAAAGGGAAAAGGGGTGTGCTACAAGTGTGGACAGAAAGGCTGCCAAGCTAGTGATTTCATGGGGAAGAAAAAAACTATTAATGTTCAATGCTATAATTATAGGGAGATGGGACACTATGCTAATTAATTCCCAAAGAATCAAGGAAATGTACCACATAAAAGGGAAATAAAGAAATGACAAGCTTATGTGATCACAACCAATGATATTGAAGTTCCTAATGACATGGTGGTAGGTACTTTAATCATTTCCTCAAACTTTTATAATGTTTTATTTGATTCTGGATCATTTTATTCTTTCATATCTTACTAGTTTTCCAATAAAATTAGATATTTTCAATTTTATTTAATAAGGGAGTTATCAGTCAAAACTCCTAAGGGAGGTATTATTGTAATAAAGATGCGTCAAGTAGTCCCTATTATGGAATATAAACGTGCTCTATCTTATTATTTTATTATCATACACATCATTGACTTTGATATAATCCTTGGTATGGATTGTCTTTCTAATCATGATGCAAAAATCTATTGTGATAAGAAGGAGGTTACAATTTTTTAGAATGATGTAGAATTCCTTATCTTTAGAGGAGAAACATCATCATCTGACTCTTATCTAGGTCCACCCCCAGTAGATCTACTGAATGGAATTCTTAGAGAGGATGAGAATGAAATATATATGGGTGAGAAAATAAATATTTAAATTGAGGATGTACCTATTATCCAAGAATATATTTATGTTTTTTCATAGGATTTACTTACACATCCTATAGAGTGGGAAGTTGAATTCTATATTGATTTAATTTCTGGTTCAATACCTATATCAAAGACTCCTTATAGAATAGCCACTATGGAATTAGCATAAATGAAGAAACAACTAGATTAATTGAGTGATAAAGGATTTATTCACCCTAGTGTTTCTTTGTGGGGAGACCCGATTCTTTTCATTAAGAAGAAAGATTGATCTATGAGGTTGTGCATTGAATACAGAGAGATCAATGTTATAACATAAAGAACACGTATCCCCTACAAACATTGATAATTTATTTGATCAACTTCATGGAGCCCAATATTTTTTGAAGATTGAACTTCGATCTGGATATCATCAGTTTTGATTGAGGAAGGAAGATATTCCAAAGAAAGCATTTCGAACCAGGTATAGGATTTATAGGTTTATAGGAATTCCTTTTGGACTAAATAATGCACCCTCTATTTTTAAGGATTTAATGAATAGAGTTTTCAAGGAATATCCTAATGACTTTGTGGTGGTATTTATTGATGATATCTTGGTATACTCCAAAATCAATGAATATCATAAAAATCACTTGGGAAATATTCAGAAGACTCTTAGAAGAAATGAATTATATAGGAAGTTTAGCAAGTGTGAATTTTGGATTTAATCAGTTTCCTTTCTCAACCACATTGTCTCCAAGGATGGAATATCTATTGATCCTGTGAAGAAAACGGTTGTACCAAAATGGCCTACTCCAATGAACATAATTGAGGTACATATTTTTATTGGTTTAGAAGGTTATTATCAATTTTTTGTTCAGAAGTTTTCCCGTTTATCCCACATAAGGACCAATCTTACACATAAATGGGATAGGTTCATATAAACAAAAGAATTTGATGAATTTTTTGAAGAATTAAAGAATATATTAGTGAATTCTCTGATCCTAACTCTACCACCGGGGAATGGTGGATTTGTGATCTATAGGGATGCATCAAAGAAAGGACTTGGTTGAATAATTATATAGAGTGATAGAGTTATTGCCTATGCATCAAGGCAGTTAAAAAATTCATGAAAAAAACTATCTTACTCATGATCTGGAGTTAGAAGCTGTAATATTTATTCTGGAGATAAGGATATATTATCTATATAATGAAATATATGAGATATATTCATATCATAAGAGTTTTAAATATATATTCTCATATAAAGAAATCAACATGAGGTATTGACGATGTCTTGAACTAATCTAGGTTTATGATTGTTCCATACACTACCGAGCAAGAAAGGAAAATAAGGTGGCTGATGCATTGAGCAGGAAGGATCATGGATTCCTAGACAAAATGAGTATTGAAAGGGATCCTATTTTTATGGATCTAGAAAAGATGTATATGAAAATTATCAAAGAAGGTAAAACATAACTACTTTTTCATTTGGCTGCCCAACAATCTCTGTTGGAAATTATTAAAACTTCTTAGTCAAATGATGATAATATTTAAAATAAAATTAAAGATATGAAGGATAGGAGTTGACTAAATTCATGTGTGAAGATGGAATTATGAAATTTTGGAAGAGGTTATGTGTTCCCTCTATACCTGAGTCTAAAAGAGAGTTATTGGATGTTTCTCATAGCTCGAATTTCTCTATACACCCTTATAGAACTAAAATGTATAGAGATTTGAAGGAACATTTCTAGTGGCACAACATGAAGTGGGAAATTGCTGATTATATATTAAGATGTCTAGTCTGCCAACAAGTAAAGGACAATAGAAAACATACTAGAGGATTCATGAAAGCTATACCTATTTCTATAAGGAAATGGGATGACATCACTGTGTATTTTTTCCCTGTATTACCCAAAACTCCAAGGAATAATGATGCAATATGGTTAATTGATGATCGACTTATGAAATCTACACATTTTCTCCCTATAACAGAGGATTTTCCATTGGATCACCTAGCATGAATCTATATGAACGATGTTTTGAAACTTCATGGATAAACTCTCTCAATTGTGTTTAATTGTGATCTATGACTTACATTGAAATTCTAGAAATGTCTTGAGAAAGCTTTGGATACCAAGCTTTGATTGAGTACAGCTTATCACCCTCAAACTGACCAGAAATTTTAGAGGAAGATCCAAACCATAGAAGATATGTTGAGATCATTTTCACTTGACTTTATAGGTATGTGGGATCAATATTTAACTTTAGTGAAGTTTTCCTACAATAATAGTTTCTATTAAAGTATTCAAATGTCACTATATGAAGCATTGTACTAGAAGAGATGTCTTACCCCAACATGTTGGGATGAAGTTGGTGAAAGGAAGCTTGTGGGCCCCGAGCTTGTGGATGAAACAACAACAAAGGTAAAGACTATTCAAATCCATATCAAAGTATCTCAAAGCAGGAAAAAGAGCTATACTGATAATCGAAGGAAGGATTTTTAATTTCAAGTGGGAGATCAAATTTTATTGAAAGTATCTCCATGGAAGGGAGTTATAATATTTGGGAAGAAAGGGTAACAGAGCCCTAGGTACATTGGACCTTTTGAAATCCTAGAGAGAATTGGAGCTATTGAATATCATTTGGCTATATTGCCTTGCCTTTATAAAGTACACAATGTGTTCCATGTCTCATTATTGAGAAAGTACATGCCAAACCCAACACATGTCCTCACTTATTAAGGAATAGAATTGGAACACTACCTATCATACTATGAAGAGCCTATCTGAATTCTGGACACTTAAGAACGGGTGTTGAGGAATCAAACAACTCGGATAGTAAAGATACTTTGAAAAAATAATAAAATTTAAGAAGCAACATGGGAACCTAAGGAACTTATGATAAAGGCTAACCCAAATCTTTTTATGAGGTAACATTCTATGAACTTTGAGGACAAAATTTTTGTAAGGATGGGAGAATATTACACCCCAAGATTTTGAAAATAAATTTAATATTGAATGCATGGAACATTGAGTTTCTGAAAAACACCACTTCATTACAAATAATCTGGTAAACATAATTTTTCATCCTCAATGATTTGAATTTTGAAAAACCAACATACACAGTTGCATTCATAAAGATATTTAGAGTCTGATAAGACAAACTTAATTTTTGGTTAATAGTAACAAACCCTTATGAATTGTAATATAAAAATCAATATGAACCTTATAGATAGTAAATAATATTAATATTTTATTCTCTTAAGTTTATAAGATAACGAGATCTTTATCAAATTTTCAAGGTGATATAAAACAAATTATAGTTTTAAAATTGTTATTTTTCAAATAAATTATGATTTTATTTAAAAATTCAATTAATAATATTTAGAAAATTATTTTCAAAAAATTGAGTTTATTTTTAAATTCTAAACATCAAAAAATACTTTTGGTGAATTTTTGTTATTTTTATGAAATACATGAATTTTTGATGAATAGTGAAATTTGATAATTTAAAAAATATGCTAAATAAATGAATTTCTATATAATTCTTGAGTCATGGCTGATGTAAATTAAAATTGGGTTGAACTCACTTTCACTTATTACCTTTTTGGTCACAATCATCATCACTATTGTTTGTCTTTGGTAAAATAATAAAATTATTATTAAAATAATTGAAAAACCCTCCTCTCCTCCACTATAAAACCCCCTTCACTCCCTCTTCTCTTCACTCCTCCCAAGCCTTGTACGTTGTCTTAATTCTGATTCAATATTTTCCAAAGATCCTTCCCATGTCTATAATTTCTAGGTCTCATAAAAAGACCAAAACCTCTCCCATAAAGAGGCTCACAAGGAAGATCACTTCAAGAAGTAAATTCCCCTTTTCATTTCTTTTATTTCAAGTCCTTTTCTTTTATTTTTATTTACTCAGCTCTTTTAATCCAAATTATATTATAAATATATTAACTTACATTTACTAAAAAAAATTTATGATAAAGGAATAATTCTTCATCATCTCTCCTTTCCCCTTCTTTTATGATAGAAATGAAAACAACATCCAAGATGTGATAATTTATCACATTCAAGGGCGATGAGTTTTCAATTTCTATTATCGTATTTAGTTCTGGTCATGAAACTATTTTATGGATGAAATATACTATAATATATTTATTATAACTTATTTAAGGTACTAGAATACTTTAGTACATGTGATATTAATTTATAAATCAAAATGAGTTCGTTGCGATCAAAAACCGTCAATTAACCCAAACAATTGTCTTTAACGTTTTATATAATGATTCATATTCACTCCAAATAACCAAATTAATTTTATAAAAATTTAGTCTTATGAATGTTCACTAATAACATATAACTTCAATTATGTACAACCATTCTCATTATATATTTTTATTCGTATATTAATATAAGTAAACCAATCATGAAAATCAAGGAAGAAAACGCTTTCAAACAATGAAATTGAATCACTTAACCCATCAGAAGTAAATTAATGAACATAATAAAGTTATAATAAATTAATTAAATTTAAATGAGGTTATGGAATTATTAATCTATGAACCTAAATTTTATTATTCAATTCAGTAAGATCAAGTGAGGAACACCTTCATACTAAAGGTAGAGGTTTTCCAACCGAACCTCCATTTTCATTCGTGTTACTTTTATTCTCTATATACATAAATAAAAATATTATGTATTATTATGTAATCCTCATAAATTATGTGTGATTTTTCTATATATGTTTAACAATCATAATCCTTCTTTATTTTATGTGGAGTTTCACATTTTAAAAGGGACTTTCAAAATTATTTCAAAATATGAACCCGATTCAAGGAAATTTCTCAAATTCTTACCAATTTTCAAGGGAAATCTATAATATATTTTTAACAAGAATTTTCTTTCTAAAATAAGACATTTTATTATGAAAATACTATCTTACTTTAGTTATGGTTTTATACAAATAATTTTCCAAAATCACTCTTCTTTTCAAAGTAGAAGAGTATTTATCTCAATAATTACATGATAATTTTTCAAAAGTATCTTCATATATTTCAACACTCTTATTGACTCTTATTTATTATTGGGATTGATATTTTATGATATAATCTACCATATTTAATTGGGTGGTTTATTATTATTTTGACAGTGGATGAGCTATCTTAATAATATTAGCCAATTTACTCTGAATGGTTGGTGTTTATACTTAATGTTCGGGAAAAGTTATTTACATTTCTTATGTTAGTTTCAATGTGAATGTATATATTGTTTACCCCCATTCATATAAGGAATTAATTGAACTTATTATGTGATATTTGTGGAGTTATATATCCCCAAAATGCATCAATAGGTCTCATGAGACAAATAGATATGGACTTGGCGGAGGCCTTTCCCGTTTTTAGATATGGTTTTGGACAAGGCCATAATCATTTTTAGATATCTTGAATGAGTCCTTAATAGTATGTTTCAGAATGTCTGACATATGCATTTACCTCATTATGAAGCTAAAAATTCATATTTCATGGGGTTAATCTATTAGTAGAATACCCATGATTATGTTTTATTATGGCAATGTTTACTCATCTTGTATTGTTGCCACAATCTGCTCAAGTTTATTATTTTTTTAAGGGAATGTATTTTCATTTATTAACCATGCCTAATGTTTATTTTTAATATGTTATCTACTATATTTTTTACCCTTACTAATAATCATATCCCACCCCTTCATATGTTTCATTTTTCCTTGTACATGAAGAGGTATATTATGATTGACTTGTAGTGATAATCTAAGAGTTGTGGATGTTCCCAATGGAACTTTAATGTTGTTTTTCATTTAAAGTTTTAATGTTTAACTAATGTATATATCTAGATTTACAAATCTACTAAACTATTCGTTCCTTTATGATAATACTTTCTTGTAATTGTGCCAATGTAATGTAATAAGGCACCGACTCCGAGCAACTGAGGTCAGGTATTCACACTTCCAGTCATTCATTATTGTCTATCCCATTTAAATCCAACCATTCAGCAAAAATCACTTTAAAATCATTACATCAAAGTTATCATACTTCAAAACCAATGATTCTTTAGTTTTTATCTCTTATAGAATCATAAAACCATGATTAAACTCAAATAAGAAAAATGAGGAAATACTTGAGAATGTGGTTTTGAGGGAAATACACCTCCACCAAATAATTGGATCTCATTTGGGTTTTACAAAGCATGATGGAATGAAAGAAGAATAAATTTGATATTTATGGTGGAAATCTATCAACCAAATATGAATTTTAAATAAAATTTTATTTTATTAAAGAAATAACTTATCAATGATAAATAATAATATTCAAAACCATGAACAAACGCCATTAGAGAGATAAATTATAGAAAATTATCCAATAAAAATCTATATAGATAGGTTGGCTTCATCTATGACAACACTACTCTTTTATTTCACAATTAAACATGATTTATTACATAAGCTTCACTTGACACAACATAGATGATCAAGAGGTCTAGTGTCTTTGGGGCTTAGGATCATTACGTAATAACTTAAAACATGAAATACATCATCTTTATTGAAAACTTCCTTTACATGACCACTACATTCCCTCAAAATTAGAATTTCATAGGATAACCTGAGGACATGCATATGAAAAGCTTGAGCCATAAAGCCCAGTAAGGGAATAAACATAGAATAACACGAGGAATATATTACATGTTATACAATAATCATATCAATGGAGCACAAGAGAAACATTAACATAAAGGCATGATAAAGCATGATAATCATAACATGGAAATGTTTCTACAACATTTAACATGATTTTAGCATGAGACAAGGCTCATTGCACATGGAGCAGAGTAAACCCTCAGACGTGGCTTCATCTGCCCTTGCGAAGGCACTGGCGGTGTGGATCTGGCCTTGCCTCTCCTGTGCGGTGAGTTTCAGGGGTCTTTTCCTTGGACCTCAGTTTGGCATCGATGGGAATTGGCTTTGGTTGGGCTGGATTCATTTAGGGCATGGCTCAATGCTGGCCGTAGTATTGCGTGGAGGGTGGAGGATCTCTAGTTTCTGGCTTCTGGTGCCAGCCGGCTCTCTTAGAAGGTTTTTCTTCAGTATATTTATCATTTGATGTTGATAACAATGAAATTGTGGTGGAATTAATGCATTTCTTGGGGTTGTCTTCTCCTTTCTATTATTATTGTGTTGATTGCGCTAAAATGATGTTGGATTTATGTCTGGGTGGTTCTGCTCACTGTGATTGTTTTTTGCTAGCATCCTACTGTTCAAAGGTCCTTGATTCCAAATTATCCTTAGAGACTGGTCTAGATGAGCTTCAGAGCTGCAAGTTTCCACTAGACATATGTGTTTCGGTTATGGATGATTGAGAGGGTATGACCTTGGCCATTGGTATAGGCCCTTCTTTGTATGGGACAACTTTTCGTGCAAGTTGGAATGGTGGAAACTGGACTTAACATTATTTATGCTGGGGAGGGGCCTTTTTTTATTGTTTGATCTTGTTTTTATAATTTTGGACCATTGGAGCACATTTTGATGTCTTAGGTCGATGAAGTCATGTTTCTTGGTTTCTCACTTTTTCCATAAAAGTGTTTCTTAATAAAAAAGTTAATTTTCAGTCAGGCATTGGAGCGCTATCTGGGTTCAACCTTCTTAAACATTTCATTTCATGCATAAATGTGCCACATGGATTATATAACATGGATTCTTTAAACCTCATAATTTATTCAATGATAAAGGAAATATGGAATTAATACATGAAACACTATAATCAATATGTAAATGTGTATAAAGTTGAATACCCTTGATAGGGAAATGGGCATGGTATTCACCACACAATGAAATTGGCTTCGAAAATCACGGTGTAATTTCAGAAGCGTAACGGCATGACATAAGAATTCATAAAAATGGTTGATGAGAGAGAAGTGGGTGTGTCATCATATGTACATGAAATGGATATTATGGGGGTCATATAGATGCATGTCCCAATATAATTAATAGGATTTATATTCACAATACCAAAGAATTTCTTGAATGTAAATGAGGAGAGAGAGATTCCTTACAGAATTTTGGCATGGTAACAGGTGTACATGGAAGGTATTAATGAGAGAGAAAGGGGTCTACCATTATCCAAAAATAAATAGGAGAGTATGGGGGAGGTGCTAAATCATACCCAAAACTTGTAATTCAAACCAAAATTTAAAAACAACTTAAAGAAAATTAGACAAAAATAAGAAAGGAAGAAATCCCTTTCTTAGAAGTGTGATCCCAAAGGCATGGGAGAGGCTTGAGAAAGGCCTATTGGGAGACTGGGGAACCTTTGGAGGATTCTAGAGAGAGCAGGTCAGAGTTTGGTTGAACTCCAAAGGCTTTTATTGAAGAGGAAGTGGGATCTTGGGTGGGTTTATATAGGAAAGGAGAGGGAATTATTTAATATTTAGGTTTGGGTCACCACATACTAAACTAATCAATACCACAAATCCGCTCATGGTTTTTGCCCACGGATTTTTCCAAAGGGGAGTGGAAATAATATTTTATAAATCCAATGGCCGAACATCTTAAAATATTTAGGGTGCTTATGTGGAGGTGAGTCACACTCTCAAGGAAATTCATTTAAAAAGTGAAAATGCTTTATAACTCTTGGAGGGTCCACTAAAGTTTTGTAAAATAAATCAAACAGACCTAAAATCACATTATTTTAATGATAAAACATATATTTTCCGAACATATCATTTATAGTATTTTATTACATCATTATTGGTTCATTATGATGTCATAAAACACATTTTATATTTTAATAATGTTTAATTTTTACCCAAAAATTCGACTGTCTCTGAAAATTATAAAAAATTCACCGTTGGATAATTCTGATGTCCTAATTCCAAAAATAATATTCATTTTATATAAATAATTTTATAAATATGTTTAGTTTTTATTTTTAAAATAAAAACCGACATTTATCGAAAAATCATGGGTTTTGATAAAAATAGCTTTCAAACCTTAATAAAAATTACAATTGCATTCATAAAATTATACGATCATTTATATTTAATTAAAATTAATTTAATAATAATAATATTTTATTAAAATATTATTTAATTCAAAAATCCATTAATTCCTAAAAATATATTTCTTAGTTAAATATTAACTAAAAATACTATTTGTACATTAAAAACTATTTACAAAGTAACAATAATTAAATGAATGTATATTAATTTTTATATAATAAAATAATGCACATATTCATTATGATAAGTTATTATTACATAACCCCTTATAAAACCCGTATAAGACCAAAGGGTAAGGTGTGCAATGGTGACAGACTCTTGGGGTGTCTCGGATAGCATCGCTCAGGTGGTAATCTCTATTAACTTCCATTTCTCCCGTAGTTGGTTCCTCTCAAGCTAAATGTGTTCAAGATCAGCTTGGGCTTGGTCAAGAGTGAAGCCCAATGACGCCACCTCCTTTCCAAGCTCTGACAAATGGGATTCATATGGGGTAAGTCTACTGGATGAGGCCATCACTTACTTTTTCTGAGTAAATTGGACTTGTTAACGCCCTATATTTATACTAATCTTGTGATCACTGTTCAACAGCTATATTAGCAAAGATCATAATCCTTAATGATATTTTAAAATCAAAAAACATAAAACCAATAAAGTTCACATTTTATTTTACATAATTATACATTTAATTATATTAATAAGAATTTATATCAATGAATGTAATGGTCATTAAAATCTTCCCCCTTAAGAAATTTCACCCTCGAAATTTTTTTCCCACACTAAAACAGATGTGGGTAACTCTGTTCATTACTGCCTCTGATTCCCACATCACATCTTCAAACTTGTGGTTTCACCACAACACCTTGAAGAGGGGCACTATATTATTTCATAGAACTTTTTCTCTACAATATAAGATGTTCATTGGTTACTCATCGTAAGCAAGATCATCCTCTAGTTGTACTACCTCTAAAGAGAGTACATGTGAAGGTTCTAGTATGTACTTAATTAAGAGGGATACATTAAAGACATCATGTACTTTGGCCATGGTAGGTTGAAGTGCTAGTCGATAGGCCACAACCCCAACACGATCAAGAATCTCTAAGGGACTGATGTACCTAGGACTTAACTTCCCTTTCTTTCCAAACTTCATGACCTTATTCCATGGGGATATGTGTAGAAATACCGTATCTCTAACTTTAAACTCAAGGTCTCATCAACGGTTATCTACATAACTCTTCTGTCGACTCTGTGCTGCCTTAATATGATGTTGAATGGTTTTCACCTTCTCCACCATCTCTTCGACCATTTCTAGTCCTAGCAACTTACACTCGCCGACTTCATCCCATCATGTTGGTGTTCTGCACCTTTTCCCATAAAGGGCTTCATATGGTTCCATTTGGATGTTCGAGTGGAAACTGTTATTTTATGATAATTCAACCAGTGGAAGATGTTGGTCACATCCTCCTTTGAAGTCCATAGACCATGATCTTAGCATATCTTCTAGTGTCTGAATAGTTCTCTTAGATGGGCCATCATTTTGAGGATGATAGGCCATACTGAAGTTCATTTCAGTGCTTAGAGAATGTTGGGGGATTTTCCAGAACTTTGAGGTGAATCTTGGATCACGATAAGATACAATAGATAGTGGTAATCCATGTAGCCTTACCACTTCCTTGAAATATATCTGTGCTTATTGATCCAATGAGAAATCCTCCCAAATAGAAATAAAGTGTGCAGGCTTGGTAAGATGATCCACAATAACCCAGGTTTGATTGTTGACATTGGATGTATTCGTAAGTCTGGTGACAAATTCCATGGTAATGTTCTTCTATTTCAATGCTGGTATGGGTAATGGTTGCATCATCCCCTTAGACTTTTGCCTCTCTACCTTCACTTGTTGACACAACAGTCACTTTGATGTAAATTTGGTGATCTCCTTCTTCATATTATCCCACCAAAAGTTCTCTTGGAGATCTCGATACATCTTTGTGCTCCCCAGGTGAATAGAGAAGGTTGAGCTATGTGAGTCATCCAGAAGCTCCTTTTTTATCTCTGGAATGGATGGTACAAATAATCATGACCCAAATCTCACAATTACATCCTTTTCAACCACGACCTCTAAGGATTTCCCATTTCTGATAGCTTCCACCCTTTTCAGAATTTCCACATCCTTTCTTTAGGCATCCTTTATTTTCTCCAAAAGAGACAGTTGAGCAATCATTTGTGAAAGGTTTGATGATGTTCCATTATTTATTATTACTTTGTCAATCTTCATAAAATCTAAGTAGATTGGATCCTTCTCAATTCTCATCAGTGATATAATCATTGGATTCTTTCTACTTAGAGCATCATCCACCTTGTTTGCTTTCCCAGGGTGTTAATGGATTGAACAGTCATAGTCTTTCATTAGCTCTAACCATCTTCATTGGAATATGTTCAACTCTTTTTGTGTGAATATTTACTTGAGTCTTTTGTGGTTCTTATATATTTCATACTTCTCTCCAATGATATAATGCCGCTAAATTTTTAAAGTGAATATCACCACATACAACTCCATATCATGTGTTGGATAATTATACTCATGAAATTTCAATTGCCTTGAAGAATAGGCAATGACTTTGTCATTTTACATTGACACACATCCCAGACCCTTCCTTGAAAAATGACTAAATACCACAAAATTACTCCACTTGTGGGTAAAGTGAGAACGGGTTCAGTGATAAGCCTCCTTTTTAACTATGTGAATCTTTCTTTGTATTCATCACTCCAAGTAAACTTTACCCCCTTCTGAGTTAGCTTGGTAAGAGGGTTGGATAATTGTGAGAAACTTCTCACAAATCATTGATAATATCCTGCTAATCCCAAAATACTATGGATATTCGTTATCGATGTTGGCCTCGTCCATCCATCTATTACAGTTGTCTTAGAGGGATCTATAGATATCCCATTACTTGTGATGATATTGCCCAATAATGAGACCTCCTTCAACTAGAATTCAGACTTGTTATACTTTTCCTAGAGCTTCCCCTTCCATAAGGTCTCTAGTACAGTTCTTAGATTCTCCTCATGATCCTCCTTGGTTTTGGAGAATATTAGAATATCATCTATAAATACTACCACAAATTTGTCGAGGTAATCTCTAAAGACTCTATTCATCAAGTCCATTAAGATTGTTGGAGCATTAGTGAGTCCAAAAGGCATAACTATGAATTCATAGTGCCCGTATCTTGTATGAAAAGTAGTATTGGGGATATCTTCCTTTTTCACCCTTACTTGATAATATCCCGACCGCAAATCCACCTTGTAGAATTATTGTGATCCACGCAGTTGATCAAACAAGTCATCAATTCGAGGGAGAGGATACTTGTTCTTTATCATGATTGTATTAAGATCATTATAATCGATGCAAAGGCACATTGACCCATCCTTCTTTTTGACGAAGAGGACCGGTGCACCCCAGGATGAAGGACATGGGCATATGAACCCTTTATCCAGATTATACTATAGTTGTTTCTTCATCTACTCAATCTCCAAAATAGCCATTCTATATGGATTTTTGGATATTGACAACTCCCCAGGTATAATATCAATTGATAATTCAACATCTCTTCTAGGAGGAAGACCGGGAAATTCCTCGGGAAACACATCGGTTAATTCCCTCAAAATAGGCATGTCTTCAAGGATGGTTGCTTCCTTGGACTCAATAATACAAGCTATATACGCATACTCATAGGGCAGTAATATCCACACTTGAGATGATGGAGCTAAATAAGATTCATCTTCCTCCTTGCACTTTTATTGAATCAGGGGTCGATTCTCTATATAGTGATTGATTTCCCTCTCACGGCAATTTATGTTGGCTCTATATAAGGAAAACCGATACATGCCAAGAATTGCATCAAATTATACTATAGGGAGTATGAAAAGGTTCTCTAGGATGTTCATTCCACATATTATGAAAGGGGAGGAGTTATATTCATGGGATGCAATGATTGACCCATTTTCTGTAGTCATCGACATCTTCACTTCCATTATTTGGGGTGGTAATGGGATTGTTCTACTAAACTTTCAGGATATAAAGGAATGTGCAGAACCATAAAAAAAGTCCATTCACTATTATTGAATGAATAACTACCATACCTATCACCACTTCATTGTCGGGGTTCATTTCATCGGTAGTGATAGAAAAAGATCGCCCTTGCTGCCTTGGTGGTTGTTGGTTGCCTCCGAAAACCCTTGTCTTAGGGAAATGATTTGCAAAGTGCCTTGGTTATTTGCAGTTGAGGCAATAAACAATGCGCTAAGAGTTGAACGAAGCATTCCCCTCTTCTATCACAGCCGTGGGTTTTTCTTACCGACAGTTAATAGTCAGGTTCCCTTCTCTTCCAAACCTAAAGTATTTCTTCATCCACTTCAGGACATTTCTAGGGTAGTTCTTTCCACACCTTTGGAAAGTGGGGTGTTGGATATTCTTAGAACCATTGAATTTATCCATAAGACCACCAATATTAAATTCTGCCTTACGCTTCTTATCCCCTTTATACCCCTAGGATTCCCCGATCTTCATTTCGATGTTGAGGGCACATCAGAAAATTTCCTCATAGCTATCGAAGTCACAGATCTCCAGTACTTTCCACAGGACAGGTTTCATCCCATCAAAGAAGTGGTCAACCTTGAATTTTGGGGTAATGAAAAATCTGGATGTCTATCATGAAATCCTTGTAAAGTTTTACTCATACACTCTGACGGATTCGTCGCCTTTCTTCTTGAGGGAAAGGAAGTTCCTTTCCATCTTCAGTCAAAGGGTGCATGGAAAATATTTATCGAAAAACATCTTCTAGAAATCCTTCTATTCCAATTACTTAATGTCCTCCTCAGGCTTCATATTTTTTATCAACATCCACCATTGATCAGCTTCACCCTCCATACAATAAGAATCCAAGAGAACCTTCTCTAGTTCAGACCATTGAAGGATGGAGAAGATCTTTTCAATGGAAATAATCCATTGTTTGACGATTGAGGGAACAGATGATCCATTAAAAGTAGGAGGCCTTTGTATCATAAAGATCTCGATAGAAACTTATTCTCTCTTAGGGGGGTTGAACGTTCCTCTTGACCCACACTTTTATTCAATACTTGAGTTAACTGAGAGAGTATTGTGACAAAGTTCACGATTCCCTCTCCCATCATATTGGGCATCTCATTAGAAAAATCATCACATTGATCTTCACATCGGTTGTTATCCTAAGTCCTCCAATTACTATCCATTATCTCGAATAAAAGGAAAGTTAGAGGTAACACATAAAGTTTAATCCAAAGAAAAAATGGATGACATATACATTACTTTTATTTCCTTAACTTTTGAATCTATAGGCTTCAATCTATGTTATCCATGATCTACTTTCCAACATATATTCTTAGGGGAATTTTTTTCCCTTAATAATGGTTCATACTAAGATTATGAATTTACCAAAGCATATACCTCAGGAGTGTCATAACCAAGAGTGCAGCAAGGCCCATTGTCATACAACATTTTCCATTCGAGTCTAGCCCAAAGTGATGTTTTCGGGTTTTACCCCTACGATACATCTATGCCAGAGCCACCTCTACCTAATCACATCCACACAAGGATATATTTTCTTGATAAATAACTTACTAAATACTCACTAATACTTAGGGGTGTTTTATTATACTTATTCTTGCCTCTAAGTCTTCACTAGGGTTTTCTAATCCTAATCCCAAAAATAACTAAACTTATCCTCTGATGCCAACTATGACAACTCTTCTCTTTCATTTCATAGTTAAACATGATTTATTACATAAAATTCACTTTATACAACAAAGAATATCAACAGTTCTGGTGTCTTTGGGGCTTAGGATCATTACATAACAACTTAAAAAATAAAATACAACATCTTTATTGAAAACTTCCTTTACATGACCAATACATTCCCTCGTACTTAGCATTGTATAGGATTTCTTGAGGACATGCATAAGAAAAGGGTGAGCTATAAATCCCAGTAATGGAATAAAAATGGAATAACATGAGGAATATAGTGCATGTTAGACAATATTCATATCAATGGAGCACAAGAGAAACGTTAATATAAAGACATAATAAAGCATGATAATCATAACATTGAAATGTGGCAACAACATTTAACATGATTTTAGCATGAGCCAAGGCTCATTACACATAGAGCACGAGTAAAACCTCATTTCACTTGATTTAGAATGAGTAAAACCTCATTTCACTAGGTGTATCATGATACCAATCTTTACCCAATGCATTGGAGCACTATCAAGGCACACCCTTCTTAAACATTTCACTTCATGCATAAATGTGTCACACAGATCATATAACATGGATTCATTAAACCTCATAATTTATTCCATGATAAAGGAAATGTGTAATTCATACATTAATCACTATAATCAATAAGTAAATATGTATAAATTTGAATACCCTTGATAGGGAAATGGGCATGGCATTCACTACACAATGACATTGGCTTGGAAAATCGTGGTGCAATTTTGGCAGTGTAACGAGATGACATAGGAATTCATAAAAATGGTTGATGAGAGAGAAATGGGTGTCTCATCATATGTACAGGAAATGGATAGTAATGGGGTTATATTGATACATTTCCCAAAATAAGTAATGGAATTTATATTCACAACACAAAAGAATTTCTTGAATGTAAATGAGGAGAGAGAGATTCCATACGGAATTTCGGCATGGTAACGGGTGTACATGGGAGGCATTAATGAGAGATAAAGGGGTATCCCATAATACAAAAATAAATAGGAGATTATGTGGGAGGTGTGAATTCAAAACCAAGAACTTTTAATTTAAACGAAAATGGCATAACAACTTAAATAAAATTGGACAAAAATGAGAAATGAACAAATCCCTTACTTGGAAGTGTGATCCCAAAGGCTTGTGAGAGGCTTGAGAGAAGCTTCTTGGGAGATCGGGGAACCTTGGGAGGATTCTAGAGAGAGCAGGGAAAAGTTTGGTTGAACTGCAAAGTTTTTGAGTGAAGAGGAAGTGGGATCTTGGGTGGGTTTATATAGGAATGGAGAGGGAATTCTTTAATATTTAGGTTTGGGTAACCACATACTAAACTAATCAATACCACAAACCATCCAAGGGTTTTGCCCATGTTTTTCTCAAAGGGTAATGGAAAAAATATTTTATAAGGCCAATGTACGAACTTATTAAAATATTGAGGGTGATTATATGGTGGTGAGTCACACTCTCAAGGAAATTAATTTAAAAAGTGAAAATGTTTTATAACTCTTGGAGGGTCCACTAAAGTTTTGTAAAATAATTCAAACAAATATCAAATCACATTATTTTAATGATAAAACATATATTGGCCAAAAATATCATTTATAGTATTTTATTACATCACTATTGGGTCATTATGATGTCATAAAACACATTATATATTTAAACGGTATTTAATTTTTACCCAAAAATTTGACTCTCTCAGAAAATTATGAAAAATTCACCATTGGATAATTTTAAAATCCTGATTCCAAAAATAATATTAATTTTATCTCAATAATTTTTTAAATATGTGAATTTTTTATTTTTAAAATAAAAACTAACATTTTTCAAAAAATCATGGGTTTTGAAAAAAATATCTTTCAAACCTTAATAAAAATTACAATTGCATTCATAAAATTATACACTAATTTATATTTAATAAAAATTAATTTAGGAAAAATAATAATATTTTAATAAAATATTATTTAATTCCAAAATACATTAATTCCTCAAAATAGATATCTTAGTTGAATATTTACTAAAAATACTAATTGTACATTAAAAACTATTTACAAAGTAATAATAATAAAATGAATGTATATTAATTATTACATACAAAAATAATGGAAATATTCATAGTGTTATGTTCTTGTTACATAACCCCTTATAACACCCACAAAAGACCGAAGGGTAAGGTGTGTGATGGCGACAGACTCTTGGTGTGGCTCGGATGGCATCGCTCGGGTGGTAATCTCTATTAACAGCCATTTATCCCGTAGTCGGTTCCACTCAAGCTTAACATATTCAATCTCAACTTGGGCTTGGTAATGAGTGAAGCCCAATGATGCCACCTCATTTCTGAGCTCTGAAAAATGGGCTTCGCATGGGGCAAGTCTACTGGATGAGGTCATCGCTTCCTTTGTCTGAGTGAATTGGATTTTTTAAAGACCTATATTTATACTAATCATGTGATCACTATTCAATGAATATATTAGCAATGGTGGAAATCCTTAACGGTATTTTAAAATCCAAAAACATAAAACCAATGAAGTTCGCATTTTATTTTACATAATGAGACATTTAATTAGATCAAGAGGAATTCCCATTAATGAATGTTTGGGTCGTCACATCATCCCCATATTTATTTCTTTCAAAAGATAATTAATTATCTGATATTTGAGTTTTCATGATCAAAGAAGAAAAAGTATTAAAGTATAAAAAAGTTATTTCTTCATGTAATGATAAGCTAATCCAAATTCAATTATCTTATCAAATATTCTTTAACTATTTACAATTTTTATTTCCTGATAAATTATCAAATAATAGGGGTCACACACAAAAAATAACATGAAATATATTCTCACAATGAATTCAATGAGATAAAAATACATAAATACTAAAATATTATTATATATATATATGAATATAATCATGTTGAATTTTTAATCATTTTTTTCATTAGTGAATCTATTTTTAGAAGATGATAATTTTATACTAGTAAGAATAAAGAACACACAATAATAAAAAGTTATAACTCATTAGAAAAATCCATTGTGTTGATAATCTCATTATGAACCACAATTTTCATTTTCACCACCATTGTTAAGAAAACAAGGTTTATTGAAGAAATCCTTCCATTTAAAAATCTAAGTGGTAGATATAGATAGAGGGTTTTCTCAAAGAAGTTTCTTCCTCCAATGAAAAAATGGAGAGGGATGAGAGATATTTCTAATGGGGATAGAAATTGTATTAATGTAAATAAATATTCTTTTTCCATAAACTGTCCTCATAAATCCACCATAAAATCCACCAATTAATTCAATTCATAAAATTACTAATCAAATAATCCCATAATGGATAAGGTATGAATAAATATATACTTATAGATTCATCCATGCTATGTCATTGACACAATGGATTTTCTACACCACATAACCATTCCCAAAAAAATATTAATATTTATTTATTTGAATATATTAGAAACTTAAATAAATTCCATTATTAATTTGTCTTGGGGTTTGAAGCCTTACTATAAAAATTATACCTCTCTCAGGTGAAAAAATTAATTCTATATTCAACCACATTGTCATAATTTTGATAATGGGTTCTGTTTAGGAATTATTAAATTTTCCCACATGCATAAATAGAAATAATAAATTGTATATATTGTATATTTTTCAAATTACTTATTCAATAAAAATAACTGAATAGAATTTGTGACCAAATTTATAAATATTATTAAAAATATTTAAAGGATTTAATATAAAAAATCTTAGTCAAATAATATTTCTAACTTTATTTTCATCCCATTAAAGATAAGCACATAATAAAAGGTAAGGGTACTAAGCCTTCATCTAGTTCTCATAGTCCCATTATCGTTCCTATATATTCACATAATTCCATATAAATAGAACTAAGGGAATAAATCAACCGTGAAGGATATTCTTATACTAATCCTCGATATCAACCATGTACTTTACAAAGGCAGTTCCATCCCTAAAATCCAAATCTACCTAGTAGATAATTTTTTTATGGATTTTTCTCATAAAACCTCAGTTGAAACATGAGGAAAACATTGAGTACCCAGTCCATTTATGAAGGAAATGTTAGGTGATAATTAACCTTATCTTCCTTGATAATAACCTGGAAAGGTATGATAAACCTTAGGGATAAAATTCTACCTTAACCGAACCTCCAAAAACCACACCAAGGTGAGACATTTAAAAATACATGGTCTGCCTCTACAAATTACAATGGTCTCATCCTTTTATCCATGTAGGACTTTTGATGGTTATCAATTTTCCTCATACACTCCTATATCACCTACACCTACTTCATTGTCAGTCACACCAGCTCATACCTAATAGGATATGTCTCCCTAATCTTGATCCAACAATGGTGTGTTTAGTAAGGTCTCCCATAAAATTCATGAAAATATAGCTTTCTAATAGTCGAGTTATGTATTTTGTTGTAGAAAAACTCTACTAAGGGTAGGTGATCAACCTATATTTGATAAAGATATAACAAAAAATCTATCAGTGTATCTTCAAGAACCTGAATTTTATTTTTGGTATAATAATTTTTATTAGGGTGGAATGGTGTATTGAAATGTAGTAGGGTCACCAAAATATAATGCAAACTCTTCCATAGCTAGGGTGTGAAATGAGTTTCATGGTAAGAGAAAATCATCAAGGGTACTCCATGAAATATCATAATATCATCTATGTATATAAATGTTAATCAGTCTATCCCAATCTACTCCCAAAAAATATTGAAATGAGCTTTTTTTGGTCATTTGGCTAACAATCACCCAAATAGTGTGATGACCCTTCACCGATCATGGAATTATAACCATTAAATCCATCAATTTATTATCTCACTTACACTCTAGAACCTTAATAGGTTGTCTTAAACCTAAAGAAACTTGATGCATGTCCTTCACTAACCAATGAGTTAGGCACTAAAAATTGAACACAAGAAAACAATGCTTCATGCCTATCTAGCAGAACTAGAGCTTAAGATCCTAGTATAACTTTATCACACAATGAAGTACTACCAAGGGGTAGGTTTTTAACTCCCTCAAATCCTCCTTATACATCAATGTATAAACAACTATCTATCCCTAGAATAGAATGACATGCTCCCCAACTTTATAAAATCCCTTATTTATATCTCTATTGAGAATTTGATCTCAAAGAACCTCACAATTGATATCTTGAAGTTGGGCCTCCTTCAACAAATGAATAAGTATAAAGAACAACACCATAAATTAATGGTAATAAATGTCTCTTTTCACCACATAATCCAACAAAAATGAATCTAACTACTCAGAAAAATCCTCTATTAGTCATTTATAAGATTTCCTCTAAGAGAATCAATGACAACATTTTCCTTCCTTCAAGTATAAACTATCTTGAAATCATAGTCCTATAGGAACTCAAACTGTCATATTTGTCTCAAATTTATGTCCTTATACAAAAAGATATACATAAGTATCTTGTGATTCTTGAAGACCACAAATCACTCCTTTAGTATATAATTTATCTACATATTCAAGGAAACTTCAATAGTCGCAAGCTTAATATCATGGGTTATATAATCTTTCTCACACGCTATCAGTTATATGAATCTATAATTGCTTGAACCACACCTTTAAGTACCCCTCCAATGCTGGTAGTGAAGATGACTGTAACCTTGAAATCACACCTTCAATCAAACATAACTTGGAGATTATCACTAAGTGTATAGAACACACACATATGGGAGGCATTACCCAAAAAATTCCTAATAAATGATAATAATCCACCAATTAAATCGATAGTAATTTAAAAAAATTTATTACATGTAAAATCATGAAAATAAATACCCAATGGGTAAATACCACAAGCAATGACTATGGAAGTGACCATGATCATAAGAAACCCTCAAACAACCTTTTTGAACTTGTAACATATTTCCTGATCATCCAAATATCTCCTATGGATTTAAAAAATATAATTGAGAATACAGGTATACTAATTAGTGTACTCTAAATCCTCCTATGAAAATGTGGAAGAATTATACTAAATCCCAAATCAATAAAAAATGAAACCAACTTGTTTCCTAAATCAGGTTAACTATATTCTCATTCTCTATAAGGCTCACTCACCAAACAATGCACAGAATTAGGTATAATAATATCAAGACATATGTAAAATAAAATTACCATAATTCCACTTTACCACTGAAAAAGTCACACTAAACCCTGATGCCATAAGTCTCAATTCTCCCATCCACTGCATAAGTCATATTTCATAACTGTGTAGACACATTATAACCACATCCACCAAATAACATTATAATGAAATGTGCCTTATTCAACCAAAAAATACATGATTTATAATAATTTTTTCACTTTATTACATTTCCATGATCTTTTTAGTTTATATTTTCAAAGAATTGTGTAAATCATAACATGAAAATTTGGACATTTCCGTATAGTGTCTATTTTTTCCACAAAATAAGTTCTTTATAAACACACCCTTACTCTATTCAAGGTAACTCTCATATATAGAGCTATGAATTTATTAACATTTCTAGTCATCCTTAATATATATGAAAAATCATTTCAACACATGGTATTAAAAAAAATCTCAATAATGTGAATAAATGAAAAAAAACCTATTAGTCCATTTTTAAACCTTAAAAATCCATAAAAATTTCACCTTTTCATAATAAATATTTAACCTCAAATATCCATTTACTTTTCAAAAAAAAAACAAATTAATTTCTTAATAGTTTTCATGAAACATTTCATGTTCAATAATAAAGGAAAATTCATAATCATAATTTATTCTCAAAAACCATGTAATCTTATGAATACCTTTCCTTAAAAAACAATTCTTTAACCTTTATTTTTTGTTAAAATCATAAAGTTTCTATAAAAACATAATTCTATTTTCTTACTTTTTGAAATCAAAATTATTACCATATAAACCATTCTAAGAATATAATGCAGGTTCCTTAAGACATTATCCTTATATTCACCCTTATCTATCCAATGGACTGAAGGCCTTTTTTTTATTGATTTTGATAATCCACCTTTTAAGGGGTGAAGTGGAACCCTTACAAGGCATGTAGGAATAAGTATTACATGACTCATAGGCCTTAGAGGAATTCATTTCCCATAGGCTCCAAACATTACATACAGCCCAGACTAACTACTTGGAACTGCTCCTCCCCAACATCTTCTTTGTGAAATCAACTCTCCACCTTCACATGGCTGTTAAGCTAGGCTATCCCATGCATACAATGGCTTGTCCCGATGGTAGGTTCCATACCCTCTCATTATTGCAATCTGTGTAGCTTTTTTTGTGGGAAAATATCTTTTCTCATTCTCCTATAGAGCTTGTTCTTTATAGGTTGTCTGGTTTGCATCTGCACTTAAGGTGGCACAAAAGCCTTGAGGTGGCCCGAAAGCCTTACTGGCCTAAAGGATTGGGTGGCCCGAAGTCCTTAAAGGACTTGGGGACCAAATCGATGGTCTAAAGGCCCAAACAGGGGAAAATTCTAGTACTACTATAGTACCCCGTAAATTATGCATCTTCTAAGATTTGATCCCGGGTCGCTTGGATGCACTTAAGAGTCCTCACCAACCGGTTTGAGGCTCATGTTCTCCTTATATTCACCCTTACAATAACCCTTATAGTGGAATATCTAAACCAAAAAAATCTCATATCAATTAGATGCAACATATCACTCATAAACTCTATCACTTTACCCAATGAATTAGAGAATTATATTAGGCTAACCTATAATGAGAGATATTTCATGATAACCCATCATTTATATAAATTTTTAGAGGACCATATCCTTAATTAAACACATATAACTTTCAATTTAATCATAAATTCTATAACAGTGGTAATGGGTTGTAAATCTATATATGTTAAAAACATTCTTTTTCACTTTTGTAAAAAGTTGAAAATAACCCACATAAAAAATGTTGAAAGGATTTATTTTTAATACATTGAAAAGAATTAAAAAAAATAAGGAAAAATGAAAAAATTTAACCTTTTAATCATAATAAAGAACATTATTGAGACATTTAAAATAACCTTATAATAGAAGAAAAATATTTAGAAATAAAACATTAAAAAAATAAAAGAAATCCCCTTACCTTAAGTATCTTCTAACTTCGTACATTCTCTAACTTCTAAATAATAAAATTACAATAGATTTATACTTTCATTATAAAATTTTTCATTTTAATTTCATCATTATTATTCTTTTTATTTTTTATTACCTTGGCATATTTATTTATTAAAATTATTAAGTTTATATTCAATGTTTTGGGTTCATTCAGTTTATGACCTCAATACAATAATGGTGCAATGAACATGGTCAAAGGTTTGTGGTTTCATTACCATAAGAATATTAAAATTGTTATAATTATCGTATTTATATATTATATACAATTTTAAAACCAATCATATAAGTAATTATTAAGAAATAAACCATGTTTTTACTGGATATGTTTGTCTGTACATACACATGAATGGTGCTTTAATTTTTCTAATGGGATTAAAAGAAGTAAAGTAGATAATGTTTCACTTTTATAGAATCATAAATATTTTATAAATGTCATATTTATTCATTAATTTCATTCTTATGACCATCCTTTTAAGATGGGGATCAAAAATAAATCACATCACTTAATTAATTCAATATTTTATTTTTTAAAAGGTCACTTTTGGGTGTTAAGTGAGAACCCTCACAAAATGACACCATAAAAAACCTTCAACACATCATAAAAAATGTATTATAAACTATAAGAGATCACAAAACCATTAATTTCAAGAATAATTCTATAAGAATCCTTATCCCTATATAATTTCTAGTTCATTACATTTACCTTAGTTATTGAATCTTCTTTGGTAAGGTCATCGAGGTGATAAGCCAAATTGTCCCACATTTAAATAAACTATTCCAAATTTATTTTCTTTTAAATAAGAATGATTTATTTCTTGTTGATCCACCCCATATGAGCTTCATTGGCATCCATTAGTAGAAATCTCACAACTATCCTATCTATATATTCTTGAAGAGACTTAATCACTATGGCCTCCACTAATATTTCTTCCCTAGTGTGTATGATTAGATCCCTTGCCTTGTCATTATTTGAACATTCACCATCCCTTTACTTTTTTAACCCTTTTTAGAATACCTTATATCCATTTTCTTTGGAAAATGTGATTAATCCTTCATCTTTTTGGATTTCTTCCCTTTAGTCAATATACAACTCTTAGAGTCTCTGTTTCCTTTATGCCCTTTCTTCCTTCTTGAGAAGTAAATTCTTCTACCATGTCATTTCTCTATACTATATCCTGGGAAAATTCTATAACACTCATCATTTGTCTCTATCCCGTATGTTACTTTTCATCATTCTAATTCTACTCCTACTCTTAATCTCTTTGTTCCTTTGTTTTCCCCTCAATTTCTAGCCCTTAAAATTGATAATTAAGTTTAATAGTGTCTCTAGACCTTATAAGACTAAAAATATTCATTGTATTCAACCCAATGCCCTAAAAATATTATGTTCTCTACATTTTTACCTCCTAGTGTTTATATATGGTTGGACCACACTCAAATAGCTTCTGGATCTGAGTAGAAACATAGAATTTTCTCAAAACCTCTATATATGAGGAGGAGAATTATTTTTGACTGTTATTAACCACAATTTCCCCCTCAGTCCCCCTAACCCATAATGATCCATCCATGTGAAATTACTGTGACTCAAATAATGACTCAAACAATCATATATTTCAACAATATTTGGATTATAATTCATGGTTCTTACCTCTTTCTGGATGATTGGATCATGCCCCATCACACAGTTACTTGGAAATTCCACCTAAAAGTATTTTCATGATGTAACAACATCCAAGTTATTTAATACAATCTCACTCTCATATTTCAAAGGGTGACCCTCTCCCAAGGTGTCTAATTTAAGGGCTGCCAAAGAATTTACAACCATTTCTTGTCTTCATTTACGATAATCTTGTTGAAGACATCTTTATGAAAACAAAATGAGACCCACGATTCATATGAGAACTTTTTATTCTAACATAGCTCACCATCAACCTCAATTCCAATAAAATACATCAATTTTTTGGAAACATAAAATTCATCATAGGTCTTAGGATAAATTGGATGGAAAAAATTATGGGTAAAATGGTTTGAGAAGAGGAAAAATCCCGCTAGATTTCGGACCAAATAAAGAATCACCAGATTTTGAAATGAGAGGGGAAGACCAAGAAGGAAAATAAAAACCACCATGATAGGGGGATCACACACCAAGTGAAAATCAAATGAACATTGAAATAAGTAAAAAACATTATATGACGTGTGGGTAATTTTCCCAAGAAGAGATTTGGTCTTCTTCTGTTGAGAATAAAATTGGAAAATGCCTTGAGTCCAAAATCCCAATGATCTCCTGATCATGTAATATCCAAGAATTAAAGACAAATATATCAAAGACATCAATAAAGGTTCATCTTTTAATGAATCGGGCCACTAAATAAATACCCATCATCTTGTAGGATTTCATGAACTCCATAAAATAAATAATAATAGTAAGAACCCCATCCATGCATGACTAGAATTTAGGGAAAACATCTATAGATGGGAAGTTGGGGAGATGAGAAGGATCCATGAACGGATTGAAAAAAGAAATTTGAGGAAACATAGAAAGTGGAGTAGGAACATCCCCTCAACCAAAATTGGAAGGGATGAATAGGTGAGGTGATGATGTGGCCATATCCTAGGGAATATACGGTGAAATTGAGTATATAGCGATCACATACCTTAACAAAATACTAAATCACATCACTTCATGGAGGTGGTATTCCACACATAAGCATGAGTGCCATTATCAATTCCTAAATGATGGGACTCATAAAAAATTAAGTAATATATTATCTTTAATGAATAATTAACATTTCATAAAATATTACATATTCATTAATATCATATTTATAACCATCATTTTGAGGGGGTGATGGAAAACAAATCACATCACTTTGTGGAGGTGATAGTCTACATGTATGCATGAGTGACATTTTATATTACCATATTAATGAAAAGAGATAGAAAATATATTTAGCATAATAATAATAAAAAATTATTATTTATAATAGACTTATTTAATTATGTTATAGTAGTTATAATATATTCTAAAGAGGTAGAAGAATAAATAAACTTGAAATTGGCCAGTGAGGAAATATACCTCATCCTTGGATATCTCCCTTTGTTTTTGAACACAAGACTTCTAGTATTGGTCATTTGAGAAGATCATGACCAATAAAAATTGGGTAGGGGTGTTGGGGATATATTCAGCTTGGGATTGGATGAACTATTGTGCTGAAAAGTTTTGAGTAAGGATAGGAGGATCCCTTTCATAAGTGAGGGGAGTGGTACACTTGTTATTTTTCTAAACTTTTAAATATTATAAATGTCTTATGCATGATGAAGTGGCCCAAGAATTATAAAATTTTTGATATAATGTGGTAAGTTTTGAAATTACATCATCATATAATAAAAAATATAATATTTTCCGGCCATGTCACTTATTTTTTATCTTAATTAACCCAATATACCATTTACCATGCTGACACATTTTTATCATGGTTACTATTCATAATGACCAAGCATGAAATTAAAATCATTAAAAAAAATTAAACAATGAATTGAAAATATGGAATCCATTTTTAAATATTAAAGTTGTGTATTTGGTAGAAATTACTTTTCATATAATTTCATAAAATGAAATGAAAATATTTTTTTTCAAAATTGTGTTTTTAGGCATAAAAATGAAATTATACCAAAAGAAAATATAATACTGACTCATAAGTAATTATTTAGATTATTTTTAATAAAATTGAGATTATTTTACTTTGAGACCAATTCCAAAATATAGTGATACTTTTAAATTAATAGATTTAAATAATTGAAATGATAGTTTTCTAAAAGTCAGCATTTTTCAATATTCGCTCAAAAATCAATATTTCAGAAAAATAAAAATAACCCTAAGATATATTAAATGTTTTCATTCCAAAAATTAATTCCTTTTTATAAAATTATAATTTTAAAATCATGAAATTTAAATTTAAAACAAAACCATGTAATACAAGGAAAAACAATTTAGTTAAATAAAACTTTTACTTTTTTTATTAAAAAAATATATAAAGTCATTTATAAAATTATGAAGAATATTAATCCATAAAATGAATAATTATAAATCATAATACTAATTTATTTCTATTATTACCTAGGTTTTCACATTCTTCTCCCCTCTAAGAAATTTTGGTCCTTGTAATTTTAATAATTACTTAAACATGAGGGAATTTTTCCCTATATTTTTCTTCACCAACCATGTGATTCTTCCATAAGAATTAACCTGGAGAATTAATTTATTCTATAGTAATTTATCTCTATAGTATAAAATATGATATATTTTTTCTTCATAAGATATATTGTCTTATAACTATACCACTTTAGGGACCAAAACATGAGATGCATCAGGTACGTACTTCCTTAGAAAAGAAACATGAAACACATCATAGGTATGAGATAAAATTGGTTATAAGGATACCCAATGATAAGTGGATCACACCTTATCTCTAATTTTAGAGTTTCTAATTAATCAGGGTCTCAACTTTCATTTTTTACCAAAATGCATTACACCTTTCCATGGAGATATATTAAGAAGTACATGATCACCTACTTCAAATTAAATGTATTTACTCTAGTTATTTTCATAACACTCTTACTACGCTATGATACCCTCAAATGGAGTTGATTCATATTTACTTTCTCAACCATATATTATACCAATTTTTTGAAAAATAATTTCTTCTCACTGAATTCATCCCAACATGCTACAGTCTGACACAAATTTTTATATAATTCCTCAATTGGTTTCATCTATATACTTGAATAAAAACTATTATTATTCAAAAATTAAACTAATAGAATATGTTAATCCCAACTTCATGGATAATATAATGATAAATATCAAATAATATCCTCTAAAACATGATTTTTAGACTATAATTATCCATCATATTAAGGATATAAAGTTGTAAAGAAATTTAATTCAGGAACATAAAATTTTGAATTCCTTTCTAAAAATTTAATGTAAACCTAAGAACATAATCAGATATAATTTATAGAGGACTCCATATAATCTAAATATATCATTAAGATAAATTCAAACAATTTAATTCAGATACATAATATCTCTAAAAGGAAAAAAATGAAAAAATTTAGTCAATTGATCAAATATAACCCAAATCACATTATTACCTAAAGATTAATTTGGTAATCCCCCAATGTAATACATGGATATGTTCTCCTATTCCCATTCTAGAACTCATAATAGTTGAATCATCCCCTTTAGTAGTTTTCATTTGGTTTTAACTTACTTATAGGCCAAACATTTCATAGTAAAATTAGTAATACCCTTCTTTATACCTTCCAACCAAAAATATCCCTAAAGGACTCTATATATCTTAGTACTACCAAGATAAGTAGAAAATGGGGAGCCATGAGATTCACATAACAATTATTTTTTAAAGAGATAATCACTCTGAACACATATCATCTTTCCAAATATGATAACACATTCTTTATACACATTAGACTCCAGAAACATACCCTTTTTACTACTTATACTCATTCTTATAAACCATGATCTTCTTTATGATCTTTCATAATTCTATCTAAAAAAGATGACTTTAATGATACCTAGGTTAATACAGAAGTTGTTTTTGGATACAAAAATTTCATACCAACATTTTTTAAATCATTATCTAAAGGAACATATTCCAGACATAACATAGTTAATTATGCATTATCTTTTTAAATCAAGGAATCAACTAACTTGTTTTCTTTACCTGGATGATAGTGGATTGTGAAATCATAATCCTTAATCAATTTTAATTATCTTCTCTACCAAATGTTCAACTCCTTTTGAGTGAATATATATATTAAACATTAATGATTGGTATATATTTCACATTTCTCCACATATAGATGATGTCTCAAGATTTTTAAAGAAAGAAATATATAAACCAGCTCAAGTTCATGTGTAGAATAATTCTACTATTGAGGTTTAAATTGAAAATATACATATATGATATCCTGGTAATTTTTCATTAAGAAACAACCAATTCCCCTCAAAGAATCATCACTATAAATAAAAAATACACCGTTTTTAGTTTGAAAGGATGACACTAGAGAATTAACCAATTTTATTTTATATTTCATGAAACATTTATAACATTCCTTTATCTAAATGAATTTTAATCCTTTTCATGTTAACTTTGTTATTGGGATAGATTACTGAGTAAAATTTCAAAAAACCATTGATAGTAACACACTAAAACAAAAAAAAAGAATCTCAATGACATTTTATGGACTTGGACACACTTCCATCACTTAATTTTAGTAAATTAAATATTTATTCCTATTTGGGACCACCTAGGGAATAACACCATCTATTCAATCCAATAGAAGCACTTGATATGCACAATGTACACCAGACACACATTTTCTGGTTTCTTCATCTTCCATAATGGAAATATTCATAATATTATTTGATATAGCTTCATCTAATATAGACTCATTTAATTTTATATACTAAAAATAGGATGAGGGACCAACTAATTACCATAAAAATAACTCAAACACACTTCACAAACAAATAGTAAAACAAATGAATAAATGGAATTTATGTGATTTGGACAATTATCCTACATTCATGGGAGAACACTATAAAACATATTTAATTATGGAGATATAAGAGAATAGAAAACTCATCACTCACTTCCTCTCAACTTAAAAAGTATTAGATAATTAATTTAGAATCTTCAACTATTTAGTATAAGAGTTATAGACCATGCATACATATCAGAGTTGGGCCACCATACCCCTTTGGAGTGGTCTCTTTCTTGTCAACCAATTATATTGACCATCAAGACTCATGGACAACCTATTATTGACCTAGGAAACTATCAATATACCATTGAAACAACTAATCAAATTTTCCAATAACCTTTCACCATGAACACATCCAATGTATTGTATCACCACTCCCATTGAACACCATCTATGCGAACTCTATCCAATAAATCTATCTAATCATCACTCTCTGATATAAGTTAGTCTGATGAAAAAAATTATTCCCTGACAGCTCTGAACTTGTACATTAGAAAATATTCATCTTGTAAACCTTGTCTGATGATCTTCATCCAATCATATTGGTCTGATGAACTCCATCAGAAAAGATCTACCTAGTGAAACTAAAGATTTTCCAAAAACCCAAACAATATCCCAATTGTAAATTGATTTAGGATTTCAACCTCATTCAACCATCCACCTGAACTCATATTATGTTCAATGTATGGAGTGTCATTAACTATGTTCGATCAGCTAAGTCTAAATAAGGAAAAATGTATCTTTATAATTTCTTGTATAATAATATTTATTAACATACCCACACGATTCTAATTATTATCAACCTTTTATAGCTACAACACTTTATCTACAAGTATACTTCTAATAAAGCGACACTTCATTTCAATGTGTTTTATTGTTTAATGAAACACTAAGCTATGAGTTAGATAAATGGAACCTTGAATACAACAGGATAACATTCCTCTCTCTAATCACTTACTAGGTACCTTTAGTAATAACATAAACCATATCAACTTTTTACTTTCTTTGGAAATATCGACATAATCTACTTTAATTATAGATAAAGTAACAATCAACTGCAACTTAGAAATCTATATATCTTTTGTTCCACCAAAAGTAAATAAAAATATTGTAATACTTTATCATGAGTCCATGTATCCAGAAAAATATTCATATACAGAACCTTTAAACTAATCACCATAAACAAAATATAAATTTGTATCATTCGACCACATAAAGTATCTAATGATCCATTTCACAACTTCCTATTTTTTTATTCTAGGATTTTATTTGAAACAGCTAACAACTACCACTATAAAAGAATTGTTTCTTTGAGTACAAACCATTGTGTATATAAAAAATACAACATATTTGGAAAAAATAATCTTACCCATGTCATGAAATTATTTATCCATTGATAGTTCATGCAATTTATAAATTATGAAGTGTTTGGTAAGGGGGTTGAGATAGGTTTATAAATAGTCATTCTAAATTATTTGATGGACTTCCTTATATATTGATTCTAGGATAAAACCAAAGAAATAATTTTCTTATACCTCTAAATTCTCATCCAAAATAACTTCTTAGCCTATAACAGGTTATCTATATCAATTTTTTTTTGAATATTCCTATTTAGTTCCTCAATCTAATTTAACTCTATACCAAAGATCAATATATCATCCACATAAAAAAACAGTATAATCTAGGTTCAATATCCTTATTACTTCCTATAACAAAAATGATCAAAATCACGTTGAATTAATCTTTTATAAAGAATGAAAGTATAAACATATAATTACACTATTTTGGATCCTTCTTCAATCCATAAAGGATTTGTTTAAACTAAAGAACCAAAAAATAATTCCAATGAACTTCATAACCCTTAGGTTGCACTATGTAAATATCATCCTCCAAATCCCCAAGAAGAAAGGTAGTGTTTATATCCATATTCTCTAGGTGTATATCATCTGATACAATAATGCCAAGAACTATCAAAATGGTTGTGTATTTTACAACTAATGGTATAATTTCATAAAATAAAATTTCTTCCTTTTGTTAAAAATCCATCACAACCAACCTTTATTTGTACCTATTACTTCCATCACTTCATCTTTCAAATGAAAAAATAATTCATTTTTTAGAGATTTTTTTCTTCTATTAGTTTAGAAAAATACTGAGTATTATTAATATATAAGGAATTTATTTCCTCCTTCATGTATGCCTCTCACTATTTCGAATATCTAAGAGTAGTTTCGTCTTCTTTACATTTTTATTCCTTCATTTATTTTAGAATTATAAAGTTTATATCAACTCAAAAACACTAAACAAGTATTTTATTTATGAGTGGATATCCTTAGCAAAACTGTAGGTTAGTCTATTTGAATAAATATATTTTATAGTCTTATATCTATACTTACTCCATCTAATACATGGATTTATAAACTTTCTCCATTTATTAATGATCTATCTAATCATCCTCTCTCTATTAGTGGTTTGTCCAATTATCTTACATCTGGTATCATGACTATTAGAGAACCAACATCAAATGATTCTACTGAATTTTTCAGATTTAATGTTTATCTAGTAACTTTTGTATGATCTACTTGAACTTAAATATTTGATCTTTCCTCAGCATCAAACTCATCCAAGTTCTGATCTTTCCATAGAAGTTATTCACTAAAGACAACGTCTTGGTTCTCAATGACTTATTTCCTTTCATCATCTCATAAGAGATAACCAATGTTATTGTCACCATATCTAACAAGAAAACACACCTTGTATTTTCCCTCTAACTTATCTCTATCCTTATCATTTATATATACATTTGTGATATATCAAAATATTTTGTTGTGGCTCAAATCTGGCCACTTACCGGACCAAATGTCCTCTGATAAATATTGTCCCATGGATAAAGGGATAATTCTATTCACAAAATATGCTACTATATTTATTTTTTCTACCCAAATTTCCTTAGTCATTCAATAGTGAATCCCCATACTCTAGGATTTATCTTACAGAGTCCAATTCATCTTATTGAGCTACTTTATTTTTTAGTGGAGTTCTTAAAACATTCTTTTCATGTAAGATTCCTTTCCTTCGACAAAAGTTAAGAAAGTTATATTCAGTTTAATCCCAACCATTATTTGTTTGGGGACTTTTAAACTTTCATTAACACTCTTTCTTGGTCATGAATTTACAATGAATAAAATTCATAAATACATCAGATTTATTCTTCTAGAAGTAAACCTATACATTTCAAGTAGCATTACCAATTAAGATCACAAAGAATAGTGGTCCTCTATTTGAGTAAATAGGGGATGTGGCCCAAACATCAAAACGAACAAGTTCTTACTTTTTTATTCCATGTATTTCTCCCATTAGAGTTCAAGGAACCTATTTTTTGGTTCCCTAGAATAGAACTCTCACATATTCCAAGGTTCTTATGATTGAGTTTATGTATGCTCTTTACCACTAAAACTTATAGATACTTCTCAATGAGAATAAAAAACATAACATTCCACTTTTTAGACCATATAAGGTAATTATTTTGATCACTTAAAGTTCATAACTCCATATAATCAGGTAAAACATTTCATTTTTTTACTCAATGAGAAATCACCATAGTTATTCTATTGATCTTCCAAACAATATTCCAAAAAATCATTCTAAAACCAACATCATCAAGTTTTTGGATAGATATGAGGTTCCTCCAAAGACCAAGAACATGTTTAACATATTTATATCTCTAGATACTTTCAGTTTTCAATCTAATGTAATCATATACCTTCTCAAATATATCAATATCTTGATTTTCTACAAGATATAGTCTGACCAAGCTTCCTAGTACATAATCAGCCATTCACCCACACTCACTAGTTGAATGAAAAGATGCATTAGATTCAATAACTCGCGACTCCTATAGAATGATCATAATTAGTATAAAACTAGAATATTTATACATTATACTTAATGAGTTATCCTATCTAGAAGTGGAAGCCTCCATCTAATTAATGAAATATTTATTGATATGTACCTTATTCTAAAAAATCCAATATATAAGACTCATACTAGTTGATTTCCCTTAACACCTTATCTCAGTCTTATCCTATAAAGATTTATTTTTATAATGGTCATTGTTTTGAGTTGACCATCCCCATCCATTATAATTGAGAGCATGTCTATATGGAGTTTGACCTTCCATTCTCCTATAATATTAATTCAAGATCAAGTTATGTGTGTCATAAAACACAAAATCTAACTTCTCACTAGAGTTTCACACTACTATCACCATGGGATCTCATCTCTCTGAGATTGTGGAAATAAGAATAAAATACCAAAAATATTTTTGAAAGTTACCTTCACTTACTTGAGACACCATTAAATTATTTTAATGTCATTAACATGATTTAATGTAGGACTACCATCTAATAACCTCAAGATTAACAATTTTCACATTATAAAAACTTTATTATGAGTTATTGTAATTTCATATATTTTATCCATTTCTTTCATAAATCTATTAGTTTTATTATTCCCTCTTATATTGAACATGAAATTCTAAGCAAGAGATATATTGATCAAGGAAAAACCTTTACTGTCCAACCACCCCCATTCTGTTTTTCCATAGTTTTAAGAAAGTCAGTGGAAAAAGTTGAATATGGATCTTTTTGTGTCAAAATATCCTCCAGTTTCTTTCTAAAACAGGTAAATCCCATTACATAAAACGTTTCAATGAAAGAAAATTATTCTTCTAAAGTTAGTCTTTTGATAACCTTAAAACAAACTAAAATCAAATAAATTATAAGAAAATATGAGAAACTAACCTGAATCTTGTGAGTGAAGTGCAACCAACCATTTAACACCACTTTTGGGGGTCTCCTAAGGAAAAAAAACTACATGTTCAAACTAATGAGATCACCTAAAAACACAACATATACATGACACCATTGTTTTTCATCACTTAATCCTATCTAGTGGAAATACTAACAATGTTATGATATAAGAGTCCCTCTTATAATCATCTCCTTCAAGTTTGTGTACTAGAATTAAGATGATAGACCATCTGATCACTACAAAAACATCACAAACACACTTCATATCCAAATAGAAAAAAATATATATATTTACACTATTTGGAAAAAAAATACTACATTCATGGGAGAACACATCAAACATATTTCCTTAAGAGGATGAAAGAAAATACAAAACTCATCACTTGCTTTTTCTACACTTAAAAATTATCCTAAAATTAAGATGGAAATATCCACTATTCTATATTATAATAACAATACCTGAATACATATTAGAGTTGGGCCACCACACCTCTCTATAGAGGTCTCTATTTAGTCAACCAGTTGCACCAACCTCTGAGAATCATGGTCAATATTACAACCTGTCTCTTTATTAAACATTTATTCATGATTTATTACATAAAATTACACATAATACAACCCAAAATATTGATAAGTATAGTGTATTTAAGAATTAGGTACATATCATAACATCTTGAACATAGTATAAATCAACATTATTTAAAGCTTCCATAACATGATTCTAAAATTCTACGACTTTTAAAACTGTCCGGGATAACCTAGGGATATAAATAAGAAAGGGTTGAGCTATACAGACCAGTAAGGAAATAAATATGGAATAATATTATACATGTTATAAAATATTCATATCAATGGGTAATAAAATATTTGATAATCAAAACCAATAATAATAAGTCATGATATATAATGATAATCCTAACAAAGAAAATGTGGCAACAACTAAAAATAATGTATCATTAATAGAGGTTAGGATAACTTAAAATAATGTATCATAAATAGAGGTCAGGAAAAATTCCCATAAAGGAATCAAGTTCACTCTGTATCCCAACATGAACTCTCATGAAACAAAGTATTACCCAATTCATTAGAGTGTTATTTAATTCAAGGTGCACCCATCACTTTTATTTCATTATCACACGTAAGTGTGCCACATAAATCATAAAACATGGATTCATTCATCATCATATTTTATTCCATGATCAAGGAGTGTGGAATAAATACATTTATGTCTCAATTAAAATAATTATAAGTGTATAAAGGTGAACACCCTTTATAGGAAATGGGTATGGTATTCACTATAATATTGTTTTGTCATGGAAAATGTAGTTAAATTTTGGCAGTATAATAGTGTCACATAAAAAATCATAAAAAGGTTTATGAGAGAGAAGGGGGTATCTCACCATTTGGACATGAAATGGGAATTAATAGGGACATGTAAATTCCAATACCAACATTATTAATTGTAAATATAAGGCATGATATAATAAATAAACTTGAATAAAGAAGAGAATTAAAGGATTACTTACTAGATTTAGGCATGGTAACTAGTGTACATTAAGGTTAATGGGAGGGAATAATGAGAGTGAAATGTGTATAAAATAATTTATAAATAAAATGGACAGTAAGGGGGGTATGTAAGAATATATCAAAACATTAATATATAAATATAAAATACATAATATAAAGAAGTCACTTGAATAAATAAGATATTAAGGTGATCCCTTACTAAAGTTCAGCATGGTTTTAGGTGTACAAAAGGGTTCATGGGAGGGATTAATGAGAGTGAAAAGGGTGTCTCTAATAATCCAGAAAAAACATAGTTTGTAAGGGGGATATGGAAGAACATATCCAAATTTTAACAAATGTAAATTAATAATCATAACATAAAATAAGTGCTTGAATAAAAAGGTGAGTGGAAGATCCCATACTAACTTTCAACATGATAACAGGTGTACACAAGGGTTCATACGAGGGATTAATGGGTGTGAAAGGGTCCTATAATAATTTATAAATCAAGTGGATAGAATGTGGGATATGTAATAACATATTATAACATGAACAAAAAATAAATTAAGATACATAACATACAATAGGTGTTTGAATTAAAATAAGAAGCGAGAAATATATTACTAAATTTCGGTATAGTAACGGCTAAGGTAAGGGTAATCATGAGAGAGGATAAATGGTATATAATTCAAATAATATAAATTGGATAGTAAGTAAATGTATAAAAATTAATTAAAATATGACCAAAGGAAATTTAAAATACTAATTTTAAAGAAGATTCTTGAATTGAAATGAGGAGATGAAGGTCCCATACTTGAGTGTGTGACTTCAAATACATAGAAGAAGATTCTTGAGAGATTGGGGGAACAATAAGAGGACTATATAGAGGGGATGTAAGAGTATTAATGTGATCCAAGGATTTTTAGTGAAGATAAATTGGAGTTTGGGTGGGTTTATATACGAAATGAGTGGGTAATTCTTTATTATTTCTCAAACTTAGGTTTTGGACTCTATATAAAAAAATAACCAAAATCACAAAAACTTATCATGATTTTTTTCCTATGTTTCCTTTCAAATGGGACTGGTTTTAATTGTTTTATAAGTTAAAATTATGCACATAATAAAATAATACCCTTTCTTATGTGGAGGTGAGTCATAATCTAAAAAAAATATTTTAAAACCTTAAAATATATTAATGGTTTTTGAGGATTCATAAAGACTTTAAAAAATTAAGAAAATAAACATAAAATCATGTTATTTAAAATTTAAAACAAATATTTGGTCTTGTATATCCTTTATAGTATTTTTACATCACTTTTGGGTCATTAGGATGTCATAATACAAAACATTTATGTATATGGTATTTAATTTTTACCTAAAAAATCGGTTGTCTCAGAAAATTATTAAAATTTTCCCTTGGATAATTTTCATTTCTTGATTCCAAAAATAAAATTCATTTTATAAAATTAATTTTCTAAATTTTTTTATTTTCAATTTTAAAATAATAATCGACATTTATTGATAAATGTAAGGTTTTTTGACAATAACATATTTCAAACCCCTATAAAAGTTACATTTGACTTTATAAAAATTATACGATCATTTATATTTGACAAATATTATTTTATAATAATATTTTATTAAAATATTATTTATACCAAAAATCCATTAATTCATCAAAATAAATGTGTAAATAGAAATTTTATATTAATTAAAAATATAATTTGTGTTTTATCATATCAAAATATTATTTTTATCAAACTCGTTACTTGATAATTTATAAAATAAAGAAAATAACTAGTAAATATAAACAAAATTTAAATTAAAATAAAATATAAATATTCTTTCTATTATAGTTCCTTTTTTATATTATTTTTTAAATTATTTTTACCCTTAATTAACCAAATTTTCTTTTTACCGTGGTAATTAATATTTATTGCAATTAGTATTTATATTTTTCAATAATTAATATGACCTTATTAACTCATATTAACTAATATGGTTCCAGATATAAAATCCTTTTTATCAAAATCTATACACATAGGTGGAATAATTAAATTTAATATAAATCTCGCAAGCATGATAGAAAGTGTTTTTTTGAAAAATATTTTTTTCAAGGAAAAAATGATTTTACAATAACTCTAAATTTAGAAATCTTCATTGTATGAATTTTGATTAATGAAGATATAAATATAATATAAAAATTTAATTTATACCATTTCTCATTAGGGGTTATTTAATTAATTAAAATGGAGAAACATTATGCGTTTTAAAATAGTTTTCATAAAAATTAGTTTTTAATAAAAAAACTTATACTAAAAGAAAGTATAAAGATTATTTAAATGTAATTAAATTAATTTAATATTACTAAAGTATAATTATGTTACCTTTAAATGAAATTAAAATAAATTTTTTTCTTTTATACTAATTAATTTATGAAAAAAATGAAAATTTACATAAAAACGATATTTTTCAGTATTCACTAAAAAAATCAATATTCTTGAAAAAAATCTCAAATATTCATCCTAAGTTAATTTTGATTTTATTATATCAAAAAATAGGTTTAATTTTATCAAATAAATTTTCTAAATGTTCAATAATATATTTATAATATTTCTTATAAAAGGAAATAAAAATAATTTTTGAAGAAAACCTATTTTGAAAAACAAAAAATTATTACCAAAATTTATTGATTATTTACTATGAATTTATCAGTATATTTATGACATATATATATATATATTATAAATTAGTTTATAAAACTCATATCCACAAATTTTTTGAAAGGTTGAAATGGTCATATTTAAATAATCATTGTTTTTTTGGGTTTATGTTTTCATATCACACACACTATCGAACATAGTTTTCTGTTATAAAAACATAGGAAGTTACATTGTTCCCCCCTTTAATAATTTTTTTCCTCTGAATATAAACTAAAACTAATTAAGAAATTTTTTGACATTGAAAAATATATTTATTGAAAACCTAAAACATAAAAAGGGTTATTAAAACATCCACTTGAAAAAAAGAGAAAGGGAAGTACGAAGGTCATCACATAACTAGGCTTCCCAGGAGGAGAACATTATTGGAATGTGAAAACATTATCATGGAAGAGTAAACTAAAACCAAATAACTAATAGTGTGTGATAGAGAACATGGTGAGGATAAATTAAACGACTACAAAATCATAATTCTAAGTTGGGTGATAATACCATCAACTCATCAAAAATGATCATAAAGGGATAACATATAAATGAAATGTATTTCATTAACTTGTGAATTTATAGTTTTCTATATATGTCATCTATTATTATTTTTCTTACATAAACTCTTATGTGAATTATTTTTCATATTATAATGATTTGTAATGAGCTTTTAAATTACCAAAACATATCCCATGAGAGTGTGAAACAAAGTTTGCAGTAAGGCCCATTGTCATGCACTTTTTCGCGGCCAAGTTTAGATGAATGCGATGTTTTTTTTGTTTTACCCCTAGGTACATCTGTTCCAGAGCCACATCAACTTTTAGTATTCAAAAAAGCATGTTTTTACCTGATAAACCACTTACTAAATACTTACCAAAATTTTGGGATGTTTTCATATACTTAGACTTATCCCTAAGGATATTCATTAATGTTTTCTAAGCCAAATCCCAAAAATAACTAAACTTTTCCTTTGATACAAACTATGACAACCCATGTCTTTATTACACATTAATTCTTGATTTATTACATAAAATTTCACATCATACAACCTTTAAGATCAATAAGTATAGTGTATTTTGGAATTAGGTATATAGCTTAACATCTTAAACATGGGATATAACAAAATTATTGAAAACTTCCTTAACATGCTTCTAAAATCACATGTCTTTTAAAAATGAATGGCATAACCAAGAGACATACATAATAGATGGGTGATCTAAAAAATACTAGTAAGGGAATAAACATTGAATAAGATGATACATGTCTGAAAATAGACTTATAAATGGGTAATAAAATGTGTGATAATAATAAACATGAATAATAAGGCATGATATATCATGATAATAATAACAAAGGAAATGTTGTAATAAATTAAAAAATTACACCATAAACAAAGGTCAACGATAACTGTAAAGGAATCATGATAGAAAAAGTCCCATAAAGGAATTAGGTTTACTCCATATCCCAACATAATGTCTCATGATACTAAAAACTACCCAATTCATTAGAGAACTATATAATTCTGGGTGCACTTGTCACATTCATTTCATTTCCATGATTAAGTGTGCCAAGTAGATCATACAACTTGGATTCATTCATCATCATATTTTATTCCATGATCAAGGATTTTATAATAAATATACATAATTCCTCAGTAAAATAATTATAATTAAATAAATTTGAAAACCATTTATAGGAAATGGGCATGGTATTCACTAAACAATTGTTTTAGAAATGAAAAATCATGGTGAAATTTCAGCAGCATAACTGCATCAAATAAAAATTCATAAAATGGTTTGATGGGAGAAAAATGGATTTATAATCATTTTTAACTGAAATTTTGAGTAATAGGGACATGTAAAAACATATCCCAACATTATTAATTGTAAATTTAAGGCATTATATAATAAATAAACTTTATTAAAGAAGATAAGGAAAGGATCTCTTACTAAATTTTGGCATGGTAACTGATGTACATTAAGATTTATGGAAGGGATTAATGATAGTGAAAGAGGTGAATAATTATTTAGAAATAAAATGTAATTTAGGGGATATATAATAACATATCCCAACATGATTAAATTAATATAGAAGTTATAAGATAAATAAGACAGTTGAATAAATTGGAGAAGAAGAAGATCCCTTACTAAAATTGGGCTTGGTAACGAGTGTATATAAGTGTTCATGGGAGGGATTAATGAGAGTGAAAAGGGGGTATATAATCATCCAAAAAAATCATAGGAAGTAAGTTAGATATAGAATAATATATCCCAACATGAAAAAATTGAAATTAATAAGCATAACATAAAAGAAGTACTTGAATAAAAAGGAGAGTCGAGGATCCCTTACTAACTTCTAGCATAATAACGGGTGAACACAAAGGTTCATAAGAGGTAATAATGAGAGAAAAGGGGGAATATAATAATTTATAAATAGAATTTATAGTAATGGGGATATCTAATAACTTATCCCAACATGAAAAAAATGAAAATTAAGATGAATAACATAAAAGAGGTTCTAGAATTGAAATTAGAAGGGATAAATCTCTTTCTAAATTTTTTCACAGTTACGACTTTGGTAAGGGTAAAAATGAGAGAGTATAAATGGTATATAATTATAATAAAATAAATTTTATAGTATGTTAATGTTTATAAACAAATTAAAATAAAACCAATTGAAATTAAAAAGTCCAATTTCAAAGAAGGTTCTTGAATTAAAAGGAGGATAGGAAGGTCCCTTACTTGAGTGTGTGACTCCAATTGCTTGGGAGGAGCTTCCTGAGAGCTTAGGGGAATCTACAGAGGACTCTAGAGAAGTAAGGGAAGATTATATATGTAATCCAAGTATATTTAGTGAATATAAATGTGATCTTGTGTGGGTTTATATAGGAAATGAGTGGGGAATTATTTATTATTTCTCAAACTTAGGTTTTGGATTATAAACAATAAAATAACCAAAACCACATAAATTCCCATGGTTTTTTACTATCGTTTCTTCCAAATGGGATCGGGTTTAATTATTTTTTATGTCTTAGTTCTGAAAATAAAAAATAATACCCTTTTTTATGTGGATGTGATTCATACTCTTAGAGAAATGATTTTAAAATCTTAAAATATATTAATGGTTTTGAAGGATTCATAAAGGCTTTATAAAATTAAACAAATAAACAAAAAATTATTCTATTTATATGTAAAACAAATTTTTTTCGTTTATACCATTTATATTATTTATTAAATCATTTTTTGGTCATTATGATATCATAATACACAATGTATATTTATACGGTATTTAATTTGTACCTAAAATTCAACAGTCTCAAAAAATTATGAAAAATTCACTATTGGATAATTTCAACTTTATAATTACCAAAAGAATAATAATTTTATAAAATAAATTTTCTAAATATTTTTATTTTTAATTTTAAAATAATAATCGACATTTATTGAGAAATGTTAGGTTTTTTGACAATAATAGATTTCGAACCCTTATAAAAGTCAACTTGACTTCATAAAAATTATATGATCATTTATATTTGATAAAATTATTTAATAAGGATATTTAATTGAAACATTATTTATTTGAAAAATCAATTAATTATTCAAAATAAATGTCTTAATAGAAATTTTATATTACTTAATAATATAATTTATGTTTTATCTTATCAAAATCAAATTTTTATCAAACTGAATACTTAATAATTTATAAGGTAGAAACAATAAGTAATAAATATAATCATAATTTAAATTAAATTCAAATATAAATATTCATACTATAAGGTTTTCATTATTTATGTTATTTGTTAAATTATTTTTTTTCTTAATTAACCTATTTTTCTTTTTACCATGGTAATTAATATTTACTATGGTTACTATTCATATTGTTCAAAAATTAGGTTAAACTTATTGGATAATATTAATTGTGATGACTTCAAATCTTCAATAGATTTTATAAAAATCAATTCACATAATTGGAATAATATAATTTAATATAAAAATCATAAGCATGATAGAAATGAGTTTTCTAAAAAATACATTTTTAAGGAAAATAATATTTTACTTTAACTCTATAACTAGTAATATTCATTATATGAATTTCAATTGATGAAGATATATGTATAATCTAAAAATTTAATTGAGATCTTTTCTCATTAGATATTATTTTAATTAATTAAAATGAAGAAACATTATGCATTTTAAAACAGTTTCTATAAAAATGTTTTTTTAATCATAAAAAAACATATACTAAAATCTAGTATAAAGATGATTAAAATATAATTAATTTAATTAAATATTAATAAATAATAATTATGTTACCATTAAATAAAATTAAAAGAATAATTTTAATTTTAAATTAATTAATTTATGAAAATAAATGGAAATTTACATAAAAATGGTATTTTTCACAATTCATTAAAAAATCTATATTTTCTAGAAAAAAATCCCAAATTTCCACCCTATATTAATTTTGATGTTTTGATATCAAAAAATAGAGTTCATTTTATCAAATAAAGTTTCTAAATTTTCAATTATATATTTATAATAATTTTTAAAAAGAGAAATAAAAATAATTTTTGAAGAAAATATATTTTGAAAAACAAAATGACATTACCAAAATTAATTGATTATTTACTAAGAATTTATCAATATATTTAGGATATATATATATATATATCCTAAATTAATCAATCCAAATCATATCAAAAAAATTTATGAAAGGTTACAGTGATCATATTTAAATAATCATTGTTTGTTTAGGTTTGGCTTTGCGTATTTCATATATTACTGAACATAATTTTTTCTTAAAAACACGAGGTGTTACTTTCAACCTCTCATGGATCTGAGAAACTAATGATACACTGTTGAACCATCCAGTGAAATCACCAACATTAGGTAACTGTGAATATAACCTATGAATTGATTTTTTACCCCCATTGAACACCATCTATGATAACTCCAAACAATGACTCTAACTGATCATCATTATATGATGAATCCATCTGATGGAAGTTTATTAAGTGAAAAACATTTTTCCCTGAATAATTTCAACCTGTACAATGGAAAAAATCTATTTGTTAATCCCTATATGATTATATCATTATTATCATCTTAGTCTAATGATATCCATTCAAAAAGATATATTGGGTGAGACTTAAGATTTTCCAAAAACCCAAAAATTCAATCTTTAGAAAAACTATTCCCAAGGAATGAAATCTATTCTAACTAAAATTCACATTTAATAAATTTTACATATAAAATATTTTATTTTAAATTAGAAAACGAATTCATTATATATTTCTCATATTCATCATTACTTTTAGAATAAACCAAAATATCATCGATAAAAACAACTAAAAATATATCCAAATGCACATAGAACACTCTATTCATTAGATCCATAAATATAACAAGTAAATTTATGAGCCCAAATAGAATAAACACATACTCATAATGACAATAAATAATACGGAACACCATCCTCAGAATATATTCCCCCTCCACCTTTAACAGATGATACCTTGAATTGAGATCAATCTGTGAAAAATACTGGGCATCCTGGAGCTCATAAAAAAGTCATTAATATGATTAAAATGGTACTTATTCCAAACAACGATGTTATTGAGTTTTATATAATAAATTAAAAGCATCATGGAACCATACTTATTTTTTAGAAATAGACAAGGATCACTCCAAGGTGAATTGATAGGGTGAATAAAACCATTATTAAGTAATTTCTGTAACAAAATTTTTATTTCTAAAAACTCAACTAAATCCATTTCATATGGAGGTTTTGAAGTTGGATTAACATTAGGAACTAAGTCAAAAATAAACTCAACTTATTGATAAGTAATAACACTAGATAAACTATCAATAAATATATTCAGATATTCATTTACTACTGACACATCACCAATTTGGAATGTTTCTTTCTTTCAAAAAATTTTTCAAGATAACGTTCACTTCTATATTTTATCATTTTCTTATCATCTTTATATGTTATAAAAGTTATGAATTATTTCTTATATACAAATAAAAACTCATTCTGATAAATAAATTTGTTATCTCTACATTCTAACTTAGTATGATAAACAGGATGTAGTGACTCTAGTTTTGGCCCTGTTAGACTTTGGAATATTTTTACATGTATTTCAAGAGCTAGGTGTCGAGACAGTGTGCAATTCCAAGGCCCGATGTGCCCAGAATTAATTTTATAAAAATATTACGTAGTTTTTATAGTATGCATGTGCAGGAAATAGTTTGTCTCCGAAATGATATATCAAATTAGGAAACTGAGGGAATTGTTGCATCTAAAGTATGTTGATTACTATAGGCGATGTATAACTTTTGAGGGCATAGGACTTATGTGGAAAAAGTATTCGAGATAGTTTTCGTACATAAACTAAATTTATTTAATTTAGACTCCAAATCAAATAACTCCTGAACCGAGTCTTGGATTTTAATTTTAAGACCACATTTGAGTTTAGAACACAATGTTTACCATAGGAATGACATAAGATTATATGTGCATGGTGTTTGGGATGGAGGCGTGTTGATAGGGATTTAAGTGGGTGAAATGATTTATTTTAAAAAATCAATCATCCCACTCACCATTTTCTATGAACACCAAGCCCCTTCCTCCTTCCTTTTATTTTGTTGATGAATTGGCCAAATCAATAGAACTAGGTGTCGTTAGACTCTGATTATTATGTCTATCGCTCATGGATCGAGCAACGGCAGCAACGATGTGTGGATCTAGGATTGAATCATCAGTGTTTCACCTGTGAGGGAGAATGTTTGATTATTAAGTATGATCCCCTCATTTTTATATTTGATACAATAATAAACTTTATATTTGAGCTTATAGTAGTGTAGATCGGGGTCTGAGGATCCCAGATATGGTTTTAGATTCGAATTTGGAGAACTGGGGTGCTCCTAGTGGTTCGTGGAAGGTTTTCTGGTAGAAGGGTAGCTCTAACAGAGGTCTGGAAGGTGGTGTGGTGGCTCTGACAGGGTGGCATAGTGGTTTTAGGTATAACACTGTGGTTTCCAACATAGTGAGGTGCCTCCAGTAGGGTGGTGGGGTGGTTTCCTACGCGGCGTGGTGGCTCCGGCAAGAATGGGTTGGGGATTCCTTAAACCCCCGTAATTTTAAAACTGTGTGTCTGATTTGTGAGTTGTCTACAGTGAAATGACTCTCCTATAGAGATGGACCCTTTTAGGTTGGTTCATGTTTTAAAATAATTGTTTTCATGGCCTGGGGCCACAAAATATTGAAATAATAATAATATTTTATTATTATTCAACTTCAACCAGCCATAAAATTTTCACAGAGCATGTAATTGACATACTATCAGTGGCATTGTCACCCAGAATTCAAGGGGGGCCATTTAAGACCCATTTCGACTACCTAAAATAGAATCATGGGGCGGGCCCGATGAGGCTCGACTTGGGCTTTTGTGGTGAAATGTGACATTTTCACTGGGTGTCCATTTTGGACGAATGATTAGTCAATCCCATGTGTTTTTTCATTGATAATTACAATGGCACAATCGATTTTTTCTATTCTAGGATTGAGGTGTGGTTCCCATGTGACCCATTCAGGCTTGTTGCAGTGAATGGGACCTTTTTCATCGGTTTTCTGTTGTGGGAAAGTAAATACCCTATCTTGATTGTTTTTCTTTTTGTGTAGGATGCGATGGTGGCCACGATTTGTTACTTAGAGATGTGGTGCATAGAAGATGTCATATGGGTCACTTGGGTTAGGAACGCTAACAAGCAGGGTTTTGTGGGTCCCCTTGGTCTCCTTGGTGATGTTACTACTAGATGGGTTCAGTGGTTCTCTCTATTCTCAGATAGCGGTGTTATAACTAGAGGGGTTGAGTGGTTCCCCCTGATCTATTCACTTCAAGGGTTTTCAAAATCATGTCCCCTACACAAGAAAGTGACCCCTCTTCAGATGCTTTGTGTATGTGTAGTGTAGTGGTACTCCCCTACTATGTTAGGTAGTGGGTACACATTTCATGGAGTGGTTTTCCCCTACCATGCTAGGGAGAAGCCTCATGTTTCCACTTTTTGGAGTGAGTTACATTAGTCCTCTTTTACTATATACTCAACAGACCTAGAGAATGTATTCTCTGAGAGTCTTGATGTGATCCTCAAGTCCCTTCATGTTTCCCTAGTGGAGTTCTCAGAATCGATGTGACAAACATTTATATGGGAGTCAAACCTCTACCCAGGATGTTACAATAGAATATAGAGCCCCAATGAATCGTGGGAGCTGAACCTCTAGCTGTGTATCAATATCTGTTCTTTCGGATTTATATGGCATGTTTTCGCGAGTTATAAGGTGGGGTTTCTGGTATCATCGTGACCATCAGTACACGGGAGATGGTCCCCTATCTAAGTGATATGATCTCTAGGGTTTTATATCGATATTGTGATGTTTCCTTAGTAGAATTAGAATCTTTGTGACCAACTCTACAATGGCGTTGATCCTCTTCTAGGAAGGTTGTTCCAGATTCGGGTTGTTACATGATTCCCCTTTCTATGATCAGTGTTTTAGCTAGGGTTTTTAGTGTCCACCCAGTAGAACCTTGGTGGGATCCCCTACCTAAAGAGTTGGAGGTATTTTAATCACTGGGTTACTTCTTCGAGGATGTTTTCCTTTGAGAATGCTCTTTTGAATAGGTATCGTGAGGGTTGGTCAGGTTGTTCTATTTGTATGTTTTACTAATCATGTGGAATATCTCAGTTGATTTCCAACTGGGTTAGCAGGGTTGGCTCTTTGACATCAGTTTTTTTATGATTGTCCCCTCTCATTCTATGTTCCATTAGGGATGGTTGTTCCCTTATTGTGTGTGCTCTGAGGAAGTATTATACCTTCACCTTGAGTCGGAACCCTTTTCTGTCTATGAGGTCCACACCTCATGAGACCGGTGTGAGTGTTGCATTGGAACCTTTAGTTGTTCACCGTGTATAGTTTATGGTCAGGACCATGAGACTTAGTGATGGTGCTGAGTATATCTCAGTTTTGTTTTGGGAGTCTCGTGGTATGAGTTGTTTTTTTGACATGCTAGGGACATCAAGCTGACTAGTTGAGTATAGCCGAGGATGGTCTCGAGATAGAATTTCTCTCTCATTGGGTTCCCACAAGTTTGTTCGAGTTAACTGATGCCTATTTGTTACTCCCATTTTATTTTGGGGTTTTTGGGGTGCCTACTGAGTATTCTTATACTCACCCCTACACGAACTTTTCACGTACATGTCTTATGTCTTGTGCAGACCACAGGTCCTTCGACAGAGTCCCAGTTGGACCCAGAGTAGGAAGAGCATAATAGTTGGACTAACTAAGGTTTTCACCATATCTTAGCCGAGGATCTTACCAGTGGATGTTTGACAGTGATCCCCTCCTTCAGAGAAGGTTGGGCACTTTTACAGTCTTCTTTTGGTGGGCCCTATTTTCACCGTTTTTATACTTCTACTATACTTTGTTTGGGATAGATGTATTAATGCATTTATTTTTATTTTTTATATATCTTTATAATGTTTCATGGAGGTGTTTGTGGGTGAATATATATAGGTACTTTAGGCTAAGGCCTCCTTCTGTGAGATAGCCAACTCGGTGCCTGTCTCCAGCACTTGGCCTATGGAGGCAGGCTTAGGGAGTAATAGCTTGAGCACGATTAGGTCGGGTCGTGACACTAAAATCTTGTCCATACCCAAAATAACAACAAAATATACAATGGGAAATATAATAAGGTTTGTAATAAAAACCATTCCACATAATATAATAAGAGAAATTCTATAAATTTTTATTTCTTTTTTTCTACCCCCATTAGTTTTTATCAAAATTTATGACTTCATTTTATGAGATTATATTTCCATTTTATTTGAAATTTTATCTAATATAAAAGAATGAGTGGGTACCAATTCAAAACAAATATAGGCATAATCTGAATAAACCGATAATATACCTATCACTACATTATTTGAGAGTCTCATATATACCCTATTAGTAGAAAAAGACTTGGATACACCTTTATGTATCTGATCTTGATGATTCCCACCTTGGGTAATTTACTTTGGACACGAATTAGAAAAAGGTACCAAATCATTACAATTAAAACATTTCACTACCTATTTTGACCACTTACATTGGTATTTTCTTTATAGACATGATCCATGTTCCAAGGCTTTCCATATTAGTAACACTTCATAGGTCTCATTATAAATTCTCTAGAATGATTATTTCCATAATTTCACAAGTGGGTAGTTGAATTTTATTACCTAAATCTTACTTAAATGAATGATTTCCCATTGCATGAAACGAGGATCACTTGTTAACCTTATTGTTATAAAATTCCATAAACATCATCTCAACTTTCTCAGCACACCCTATAATTTCTTCATAACTTTCAAACTCACAAGTAACAATACACTTTCATAAACATAGCTTCAATCTTGAGTAAATTTGATCAATTTTAATATCAGGATATAAAATGAAATTCAGTCCATACTTGGCTAATATAGTAAAATTAACTTCATAGGCAGCAATAAAGTTATCGTTTTTATTTAACTCTAGGAATTTAATTTAAATTCTTGGTCATATAACTTTAATAAAATAATTTTCAATGAAGTGGTCTTTAAATACCATCCATTATATGGAATTAATTTATTCTTTTTTCTTAATTTTCTTAATAAAATACCACTATTTATTGGTTTTACCTTAGAAATGATAAATAGAAAGGGTTTCCTTCTGATGTTCTAAGCAACCCTAAACTTCAAATATCTTCTCTAATGAATTTATTTATCCTTCAACTTTCACTGGGTATGATGATCCACCAAAATTTGGGGTTGTTGTTTCATTAAAATATCCATTATCAACATATTCCTCAATAAAGAATTTGGCCACTCTCATTCATGCGTTCCACTATTAATAGAATTCATCAACTGAGTTAACATTTCCACAAACATCTCGTACCCAACAACTCCAAGTCACTGGTTTGGAGGGCTATTATTCTTATGATTCCATTTTATCTCAGTTTCCCTATATTTTTTATGTAAACCCATTCCATACAGACATATATTAGATAAAGTAACATAGAAATATTCAAAATATTTCTCAGGATAATATAAACATAAATTTTCTTCACTTAGGAGTATCTTTTAACATCATCCTAAACTCTAAATTTTTTAAAAACTTTTCTTTGATAGTAATTATAATTATTTTTACCTTCTTTGACCAATAAATACATTATTTATAACAACAGTTTCATTTTTTATATTTTTAAGATATTTTTGTTTTAGAGTTTTATAGAATTAGGTAAAACACTACAAAAAAATTAAATTTCCACACATTGTCTATTTTTTCCTCAAAAAAAAGTTCTTTATAAAAGCACACTTTTTTCATTCAATGTTACTCCCATATCCAAAACACTAAAATTATTAACATCTCTACTCATCCTTAAGACCAATGAAAAATCATTTAAAAATGTGGGATGAGAAAAAATCTCAACAAGGAACACAATATTAAAAAAATTAATACATTTGTAAACCGAAAAAATATATAAGAATGTATTTATTTTTCATAATAAACATTTGACCTCAAATATACATTTTTTCCCACAAAAAAATTAATTAATTAATATATTTCATGAAAAAAATATATGAAATAATAAAGGAAAAAATAAAATCCAAAAGGTTTTATTGGAAATAATTAAAAATCATGTATACCTTTCCTTCAAAAATAATCTTTTAACCTTTATATAAAAAACAAAAACTTTACTTAAAAACATAAGGTCGTTTTCTTACCTTTTGAAATCAATATATTTCCCTTATAAACCATTGAACTCATATCATATAGGGACCTTGGGAAATTATCCTTATATTCACCCTTATAATAACCCTTACAAAGGAATCACCTAACCGAATAATTCACATATCACTCAAGAGTCACCTATCACCAATAAACTCTATAATTTTACCCAATGCATTGGAGAGCTATATCAAGATCACCCATAAATAAAGATATATCGAGCTCACTCTTCCTTCATATAGAATAAAAAATAACCATATAATGAATAAAACAAATATATATTTCACTTTATTTATAAAACAATTTTTAATTGGAATTCAATCCACAAGAAATAACACTTTTTGTTATCTCATAAAAATAAGAAAAAAGTTCCTATTTCCTTAGAAAAAAATTTCAAAATAAAAAGTACTTGAATATTGAAAGAAAAAATTTCTCTGAAAATAACCATATAAAATTATAAATTAATCTAAATAATTAATAAATTTTATGATGGTGGTAATTTTCGGTCAAACCACATACACTAAAAAAATTATGTTTACACATTTGTAAAAAACCAAAAATAACCCACCCTAAAAATTATAAAAAGATTTATTTTTAATAATTTTTAAAAAAAATTTAAAAAATAATAGAAAAAAAACTTTATAAACCTTTAAATAATAATTAGGATCATTATTTAAAATTTTATAATAACCTCTACATAAAATGAAAATACTTGGGAAGAAAACTTTAAAATAATATTATTAAAATAAAGTCGTAAACCTTATATCCTCTCTAGATTTATACATTATCTAAATTTTGAATAATAAAATTACATTATCATTAAAATTTATTGATAATCTTTTTCAGGTTCATTTAATTTTTATTATTATTTTTATTTCATTTACTTCTATGAATTTTTAGTTACTAAAAAGGTTAATTTTATGTTAGACCTTTTGGGGTCATTCAGTTCATAACCTCAAGACAACATTAGTGCTTTGACAATGGTCAAATGTTTTATGGTTACATTAACTAAATAATCTTAAAATTTTTATAATTATCATATTAAAAATTAAATACATGGTTAAAATTAACCATGTGAGGCATACATAAAAAATTAACCATGTTGTTTCATGGAGATGATAGTTTGTACATACCCATGCACAACATTTTTATTTTTCTAATATTTAGAAAATAAATAAAATAGATAATATTTAATTTTTATAGAATCATAAATATGTTGTGAAATTTATATTAATTCATTAATTTATTCCTTATGACCATCCTTTTGAGGTGAATATGGAAAATTAATCACGCCACTTTGTAGAGGTGTTATTCCAAACATACGTACGAGCAACGTTGTTAATTTTTAATAGATAGAAAGGGTATGAAGGAAAGTAATATATTATCTTTAAATAATCATAATAATTTCATAAAAATATTATATATTCATTAATTCCATCTTTATAATCATCAATGTGAGTTGGTGATGTAAAACGAAACATATCTCTTCCTGGAGTGGTGGTCCACACGCATTCATGAGCGATGTTTTCATTTACCAAAGGATGTAAAATATATATAAATGAGTTTATTTATCAAAATAATAACATCTCAGTGTATATAAGGTATTAATTTAATTATGTTATAGTATTCATATTTTATTTCAAGTAGTTATAAGAATAAATAAACTTAAAATTGTTTAGTTATGACTTATACCTCCTCATAGGATATCTCCCTTTGGATTTCACCTTAATCCTTATAGGATTGGTCTTTTAATAAGACTAGGCCCTATATAAAGTGGGGAGTAATTTTAGGGATAGATTTATTTATAGATTTTCTGAACTAGACTTCTCAAAATTTCTGAGGAATTGAGGAGAGTAGGTTCCCATTAATAATTGTGGTGAGTGACACTCTTATAATTTTTATAAACTTTTAAATATTATAAATGACTTACCCATATTAAATTAGACCAATAACTATCCACTTTGGAACTAAGGTGATTATTCATAGAATAGCATCATCAAATAAGAATTAAGATAACATTGTTTTGGCCTTATCACTTAGTTTTTACCTTAATTAGCATGATTTACCATGTACAATGGTGACACATTTTTACCAGGGTTACTTTTTATAATGAAAAAAATGAAATTGACATCATTAATAAATTTGAACCTAATGATTATAGATATTGAATCTATTTTTAAAGATTCAATTTTTATACATTGTATGAATTACTTTTAATATAATTTTCAAAACACAGTGAAAAAAACGTTTTTAGAAAATTGTGTTTTTATGTATAAAAATGAACTTACACCAAAATCAAATATAATTTTGATTAATATGGAATTATTTAGATTATTCTTAAGAAAAATAAACTTTTTTTACTTTAAATACAGTTCTAAAATATAATGAGACTTTCAAATTATCTGATTTAAGTAAAAGAAATTGTAGTTTTCCAAAAGTATACATTTTCACTATTCACTCAAAAATAAATATTTTCATAAAAATAAAAAATAATTTATAAGATATATCTAGTATTTTGATTTCAAAAAATAATTCTTTTTTAAAAAATTAAAATTTTAAAATCGATAAATTTAACATTAAAATAAAACTATGTAATAAATGGAAAAACAATTTAGTTAAATAAAACTATTCCTTTTTAATTGAAAAATTATATAAAGTCATTTATAAAACTTTAATAGATATGAATATACCAAATGAATACTTATAAATCATAAGATTTATTTATTTGTAGGATTATCTCGATCATCGGCCACATATTTATCTCATAATCACAATGTATAACTGAGATCCATTATAGAATATGTAGGTACACATTATAACTTAAGCTATAATAACTAATGAATAAGTTCAAAAATAATAACAATAAGTCATTAAACCCAAGATAAAAATCTACACTACAACCTTATGCCTATAAATCATATATATATATATATATATATGCATGTTATAGCCTCGATCCACTCAAACCCATATGATTACTTATCCAATAAACCTAAGACACTATATCATATATATGGTTATATATTAAACTATTTTTAGAAGAGATAGTGTGGTAGGGGTAGTAGAAACCCATCCATATCCTTAAAAACATATATTTTGGAAGAATTCTAGGAAACCAAGTGTAAATATGGTAATCAGTTGCATTATCCAATTAGTGTGGTGGAGAAAAAGAAATAATAGAATATATTTGATTTCATATCACACAACCATTATGAGGGAAATAATCCTACCAAAGAAAAGAATAATAACTAGAACCTTGCATGAATTACCAGCTTCCGTATGACACCGAGTCTATTTTGGGGTGTGAAAAAAGAAACCATTTCCCCATTTTTAAATTTTAATAGTGGTGGTAATCCTAGGGTTGTCTCTAGATGAGAGTGATCAAAAATTAGTTTTAACTTAAGAGTTAGAAAAGAAAAGGGTTGTTTTGAATTTTTTTGGTTTTAGATAAAAGAAATAACACTAAAGAAAGAAAATTGAAATCAATATGATGAAGAAATTGATGGGTTTAGGGTTGGATTTCTAGTTTCAATTCTATCATAATATCTGTTTGGAAAAAATCCCTCAAGGAATCCTTTGATTATATTTTGGGTGTGATTTGGTTTGTTGAAAAAAATCAGATGACCAAAAATGTGTATGGTTAGTGTTTTTTGAAATTAGGTTTTTAAGTTGGCCCAGTTTCCTAGTGTTTTCCATATTTTTGGGCCTCAAAATTGGTATTTTGATGTTGGAAAAGGAAGGCCTTACTCATAGGAGTGAACTTTATAAAGAACTATGAATAAAATCATAAAAATAAGGGAATTGTGTACCTTAGAACATGGTATGCGTACCGTGTTTGGGAATTATTTACAGCCACTTACCAGGCATAGGGAATGGTATATGGGATCAGTTCATGGAACTAAAAAAGGTTCATGATGATGGTTTGCAGCAAAGGTTATGTGGTATGCATAAGTAATGATGGCTCTTGGTATGGAAGAAAAGAACGGTGCCACAGAGGATCAAAGGTAGTATGTAGACTATCATGGAAAAATGGTTCGCGGAATGGGTGTGGTTTGCAGCAAGAGGATCAGTATGTAACGGAGGTTGTACCGAATCAAAGATTTGGTAAATCTTAGATTAACAGATTTTATAGATATCTTTTCTTATATATAGAGTGATAATCCCACCAATTAGAAGAGAGAGTGAATATCATTAGAGAACATTTATTTCTACTGGGAATTTGATGAAGTCTGAAGGAAGTTCATGAGGGAGAATTCCATGAAGGCTGAAGTGGTTTGTGTGGAAGGATTTCTACAAATATTTTTTATAGGGAGTTATAGTCCACAAAGGAAGAATGTCTGCGAAAGAAGAATGTTGTATGAAGTGGGGGACCTTAAGTACACAAAAGTGAAGGAAGTCTACGAACAGAGAACAATACACTGAAAGAGGGTGATTCACAGAAGCAGAGTTGGTACGCGGATGCGGTATGCGCACACAGTATATAGAGGAAGTCCACAGGTGGTTCGTAGAGGCATAGGTACTCCATGGATAGAGAATAGTCTGTGGACAATGAACAGTCAACATACAAAGGAGAGTTTCCAAAGACTATTTTTTTAATTGGTTCATATAGGAGGTTCTCAAAGTCAGTACATGAAAGTGGTACATAATAGCAAAGGTGGAGACAGTCCACAAACAGAGGGTGGTTTGCAAAAGCAGCTGTAGTATGTGGAGGAGGAGGTCCACACAGAAAACCCACTACATGGAACTTATAGGAACAAATTAGTTCATGATTTTCTCAATAAATCTTTAAAAATATTCAAATTAGTTTGTGAAATTAATTTCTATTGCGTTATAGTACACAAAAAGGAGTATTTCATCTATAGGTGGAAAAGGGACTTCAATAGAGCATCTACCTATAGTTGATAATGTAGGCATTCATGCCAATGAAGGGACCTACATGTCCATAAAACATGTTTAACCTATAATTATATAAAAAATGAGTGGATTCCTTTCCAAGAGTAGTGAGAGAAGGTAGAGGAAGATGGTGATTATTTCCACTAGAAGTGATCCAAATAAAGAGACATAGGTAGTGACCATTAGGAATGGAGTGAGAAGACCCTAAATATTGTAAAGGTAATGATCTTGGGCATAGAAATCTAGCTCAAACCTTTTACTCATTATTAGAATTGAACCTTAGTGAATTCAGTACATAGAAACACCATCTTTGTATGCTCCCTATATGTAGCCCAGGGAGGGTGAACCAAGTAAAAATCATTGTGTCTCTTTCATGATTTAAATTCTACTTATACTTTGTAAGGGGAATGAGAGAGAGAAGAGAGTTTTTTTTAACAATGAAACAAGATTCTAAAGGGAAAACATTTTAATTTGTCATACCGTGATTCACCCCCCCCCCCTCCTCAAGGTATTCAACCTAGTGGGCTTAACAATTGGTATCAGAAGGAAAGGTAGAAGTTACAGGTTATTTCTCAGAAGACAAAATTAAGGTGTTAAATCGTAAAGGAATTCTGATCTTTGATGGAAATAATTTTCAACTATGGAATAATCAGATTCAACAATACTTTTGATCATTATGAATGGATGTATTCACAGAATCTATACATGGAATATGATCTTACATAAATAGTGGTTCTTTATCATAATTTGAAAGAAGGTAATTGGATGTTGATGATAAATGGATCAATTCTTTATAGGGAGCCCTATAAAATTCAATTTATATAAATATTATATCCTATAAAACATCACACACTATGTGGGAATTTTTTTTTACCATTTATGAGGGTGACACAAAAGTCCAAGAAGAAAAGTTTTAGGTTCTGTGGAATAATTATGAGGATATCAGAATGAACCCCAATGAGATTGTTGATGCATTCTTGGATAGGGTAAATGTTATTGTGGAAGACTTATGGGGTCATGGAGAATTCATTGAAGATATAAATACTATGAAATTTATCTTGAGGAAACATACATCGTAGTTCAATCCTATATTTTTAGTATTGGAATACAAAGACCCAAAATAAATGACACTGGATAACCTATACAGAAACCTTATAACATATGAAATGAGAAATGATGATAATGATGTAGTGGAAAAGGTGAAACCTAAAGAAGTGTCATTCAAGACCATGAAGAATATCTCTGTTGAAGATTTTCCTGAGAAGGAAAATATTGATGATCTCGTGTCATTTCTCTCCTTAGATATATCAATGAGAAAAGGTAAGTTCAAAGGTAAACATTCATTTACATTCTTTGGATGTGGAAAGATTGTGCATTTTTCAATAAAGTTCCCTAAGAAGTTTGAAGCTGATAATGAAGGAAATGATGAAATTCTCCATAATAAATATTCATCAAATGTGAAAGGTAGGAGAAGTAATAAGATAATGTTATTAAAAAATAATAATCTTCTTTAAAAATAATATGAAAGTTCAAAAGAATCTGAGGCAGAAGAGTTAAAGGACTGCAAGGATCATAAAGTGGATTCTTTGGTGGAAGTTTTCAGAAATTCTTTAAAAAGAGAAGAAAGTGACAATAAAGAAGACGAAACTAAAGGAGTAGTTGATCTTCAGGATGAATTAAAGTCTTCCCTTGAAGAGATAGATATTTTGAGATCCAAAACAAAAGAAATCCAATAAAGTTGATCATGATGAAAAACTCTATATGCAGTAATAGGAAAAAGATAATTCTAAGGTGAATGTAGAAATATAAAAGTTAAGGACTTCAATTCCAAAAATATCAGAAAATGTGGTTGAGTATTGAATCAAAATTGAAGAACAGAAAATAGAAATTGATAGTTTGACAGAAACTAGAAATGTTCAAATCAAACATATTGAAGAACTAGAAAAGAAAGTTGTTGGTCTACAAAAAAAATGTTAAAGATCTAGAGAAACTATTAACTCTCATTTTGACATCAGAAAAGAAGACCGTATAGGCAATATAGATTATGAAATTTGAGTAGAGTGGCCCATCAAAATAAAATCAACAATAAACTCTAAATGATAAGGCTGGTATGAGGATTGATCTAAAATAAAAAGTAGTTACGGTTCAAGTCAAACCACAAGGACCCACTCCAAGATTAAAGATTGATTTGGGTATAACGAAAAATTAGAAGATTCAAAGAACCCAAGGTACAACTACTGGTGCATCATTGCCACACATGGATGTAAATCACATAATATGATATTATTGGGGTGATATGGTACACACTCAAAATGTGTAATCGATAGAAAAGAGGTACCAAAGGGAACAAGAACAATAGATGTTTTCGTGAAGAGCTCAATATTTCATGTCATCATTTTATGGTCTTTGTTTCAGGTGTAAAGGACTCAGACATATATAAAGATGTTTCGGATCAAAAATTAAGAGGAATGTACTAAGGTAGACTATATTTGTTCATAATAAGAAGCCAAATGTATCATAAAGAGAGTTAAAAATTCAAAATCGACTTTCAACTCTGCAAGTTGAAGCTAGTCCATCATATTCCAAGGAAGATCAAGATTATCATACAATTTCGGGTATGGATTCAATGGATTGGGTTAAAAATAAATGGGCTGGGCAGGAAGTGGTTGTATAAATTACGTTCAAGGCATCGGATCACATTAGGATTTGGACCATTGACAGCGGATGTAGTTCCCATATGATGGGAAATAAGGATCTAGTGACCAAAATTAGGTACGATAAATAAGGTATCGTAAGTTTTTTTAATGGCGAGGGCCTAAAATTTATTGGTTCAAGAAAATCTAAGCTTGGAGTAAAAGAACATGACATGAGTATATGACTTTGTTATTGAAGTTCTTAGTCACAACTTGCTTAGTGTCAGTCAATTGTGTAACTTAGGGAATGCCATAAGTTTTTAGAATAAATTATGTATCATCAAGGAAAAGGATGGTTATGTTGTGTTACAAGGAAATAAAACAAAAGGGGATATCTATATCATCAGTGGAGAATAAGATATGTGATTTTTGTCCAAGGATGAAGAAAACGAGTTATGGCATAAGCGTCTTGGCCCCACAATCCAAATTTCCTTCGAATATCTAGTGAAATATGATGAGGCTCAAAATATCCCTAGATTATCATGTGATCATACTCATACGTGTCATGCCTCCCAATAAGGGAAGATCATTAGAAGGACATACAAGCCAAAGGATAAAAATTCAACAAGATTGCTTGAGTTGGTGCATATTGATGTGTGTGGGCCAATTTCTCTAAGAGCTATTGATGGGAGGAGATATTATGTTCTCTTCATTTATGATTATAGAAAAATGGAATGAGTTTCAATAATCACCCACAAATTTGAAGTTTTCAGTTGCATTACAGGATATCAATGATAATATGAAAAGAAACTTGATCAAAAAATCCAGACGATTCCAACAGATAATGGAATAGATTTCATAAACAGCCAAGTGGGTGACTATCTTGAGAAACATAGGATAAGGCATCATGTTTCAATGGTAAGAACTCCATAGTATAATGGAGTAATTGAGAGAAGAAATTAGATTGTCAACAACCTGTCTAGAATAATGTTCATTGAGAAAGACCTTTCGAAGAATTTTTGGAAAGAAGTAGTGATGATAGCTGTATTTCATTCAAATAGAGCTTTAATTTTTCCAAAAGAGGAGAATAATCCATAATATTTATGGTATGGGAAGAATCCATCATTGAAGTACTTTCATGTATTTGGAATTAAATGCTTCATTCTCAATAAGGAGAAACATATGAATTTTTAATCCCAGAGGGTGAAGGTATATTTCATGGTTATGCAAATAAAAAAAAGAATATAAATGCTTCAATAAGAAGAAAAGAAAGATAGTTGAAAGTCATGATGTGACTATAGTATAGAATGAAAATATTCTTCTGAAAATACATGATGAAACTCATGAGGATAATGATGAAGATATGAGAAGGTCAGGAGATGCTACAAATCTATAGGTTGATTCAGAAAAAGACTCAAATGATGAGAATAAATTAGTGTCTTCCAAGAGACCAATGAGAAGAGCTTAAATTGATAGGAAGAATATAATTGGTGATCAGACAGCGCCAGTGCAGACAAGAAGAATGAAGACTCTATAATAAGCGTTATACTTATCACAGGTGGAACCTAAATGTTTTGATGAAGCATCTGGAGATGAGAAATGGATTCAAGCTATGAATGAAGAGATTGACCAAATTGAAATGTCCTAACCCATCCCTTGAGGTACATTCCATTGAAACCTCACGCCGACCTCCAAAAGGAAAGGGGCTGGAAACTAGTACCAAAGTCAATAACATACAAGTGGGAGGCATTTTATGAGTAACTGTAAACACACACAATCAAAACCCCAACCCAAAAATCTGAAAGGGAAAAACTGTATGACACTAAGAAAATAATTGAGAGTATAAAGTACAAGATGAAAGTGAAGGGGCCATAATAAAATCCCAACAAAGACATGATGAAAACAAGAAAGTACAATTTTATTTGTGAATCCATCTACAAAAAACCCTACCTGAAGGGTAAGTGCAGAGTTACTGCCAGAAGTCATAGGAGTATGCCTCGCATGTAAAATCTCATTGGGCATAGCTTGGTCCTGGACCACCAAGGTCTCTGTCAAAGCATAGATCATCTTCACAAGACACAACATGTGCGGGCGAGGCCTGTGCAGCGGTGAATAACACAATACTCAGTAGGGACCTCAAACCACAAATAAAGACCACAAAGGAAAAGTACACACAAATAAATGGACATCTCACATAGGTATATATTAAAATATAAAAAGCATGATTATCAATTGTAAAGATGAATAATTTTTAATGTTGAGGGACTCATCCCTGATGATTTGTTGATGTTTTTCGGGCCACTGAAGTTCACTCGTCTATCGGGCCACTGAGGTCTGCTCGGTTACTTGTCTGTTGGGCCACATAGGTCTGCATGAATATTCGTCTTCTGGGCCACACAGGTCTTTATAGTTGTTCATCTACTAGGCCACTGAGGTCTGCTCGGCTACACGTCTGTAGGGCCACATAGGTCTGCATTCCTACTTGTTTGTTGGGCCACTAAGGTCTTTTCGACACTTCCTTCTCATTAGATCCAATCACTGGATTCCAACTCTTATCACGCTTGATTAAGGTAAAATATAATCCATCCATAGATAATATATCAACCTCCATTAAAACTCACTTGCAGTATGTCAAAATTACTTCCTCATAACAAGGGTCCTAATGCCACAAACCACTTGTCAATCAGACGTAAAGTTTGCAAGTTATGACCTTTTTTCTAAAAAGGGGCCGGTTGGGTCTGGGTCCAGTCCGACCCTATCAGACCGGCCAGACCAGACCCGAATCTGACTCGATCTGGGTCTAGCCTGCTTGGGTGTCCTGACTCCTACCCAAACCACTATGAGCGAGCTGACTAGCCTGGCCAAGACATAGCCGGCATTCCGCATCCCCTCCATGACCCCCTCCATCCCATGGGTCACCATCACTATAGTTCATCTGGACCACGACCTTCCAGCTAGACCACGAACTTCTATCCCCATGACATGGCATGACCACCACATCCTCATGTGCCATTTTCGGCCCACTGTCAGTGGCCTGCTCCACACCCCATGTTTGTTACCACGTGCTATCACGGAACATTGGTTGTGTTTTCCATGGACCACCTAGTCCACTCAGGTGGTCCGATTCCAGATCCATAAGCACCCTTAGAATTACTAAGTCTCCTTCGTCCCTACTATGGCCTCAATGTTTTCTTTTCATTGATCTAGGGGTTCAGTCACAAAGAACACACAAACACCCATAATGGAGGAATCTGGGCCTTGTTCGTGTCCGCCACAACCCTCCGCGTTAAAATTCAAAACATGTCGGGATAAGATTTTTAAGAATTATAACTTCGATAATCCCAATTCAAATCCCCAAATCAAAACCCTCCAACACACGTAAGTATGATCCATAAATCATTCTGTTTGTTGAATTATTTGCATTCTTCATGGATATTTCAAAATGGGAAAATAAAATTAATCAAGACACCCAACCATGATATTGGATCAATCGTTAGTGAAGGGTGAATCTCGCATTCATTATTTTTCAAACTTCCAATATCTGGTTTGAACCTATTCATTAACCCATAGTCGTTTTTTTTCATCATCCATCACTTATCATCGTTCTCCAATAAATTCCTCCAAGTCTTATGACCAAAATCCTACATCCCCCACTCACGTGTGATATTTTAAATAAACTTAAAAAAGGTCAAACAACTATTCTGGGCTCACCGGGCCTCGAAATAAAGTTCCATATACGTTCATGGTCTCAAAATAATACCATAAAATTTAAAAAATACATGGAATTCTGGGAAATTACATCACCCTACCTTTAGGGATTTACATCCTTGTAATCCAAAACAAGGGCTAAACAACAAATGGGGGTACTGAGCATAGATCTAATCCTCCCACCCTAAAGTGTTATCCTAGAGATTCTCGTACTACCATCAAATTTGCACTATAAGAATCGATCATCCATGATGGACCTCCTCTTATCAATCCTCAGTCTCTACCAGGAACTCTGCAAATGTATCCCCATCGTCGATTTTTAACTCACCCCATTCAATGATGTGTGATAGATCATGTACGTGTCTCCTCAGATGTGATATATGAATTATATTATGCACTTGGTGAATCTATGGAGGGAGATCTAGGTGGTATGTCACCTCACCAACTCTACTTAGAATATGAAAAGGGCCAATGAATCTCAGAGAGAGCTTACTTTCCCAACAAAATCTCTGAAATCCCCATCATAGTGATATGTGAATGAACACATGGTCTCCATCTTCGAACTGCAATGGCCTCATTATCTTGTCAATATAAGATTTTTGTATTCTCTGTGTAGTCCTTTTCTGCTTCTGGATGACCTGCACCTTGTCAGTTGTAGCCCATACCAAATCTCGAACCAGGACTATTGAATCCCCTAGGTATGTCCAGTATAACAGTGATCTGCATGGTCACCCATAAAGTGCCTCTAACGGAGCCATACCAATGGTGGAGTGGTATATGTTGTTGTACGCGAACTTTACCAGTGGTAGGTAATCCTTCCAATTGTGCATGAATTCCAGGATATAAGCATGAATCATGTCCTCTAAAACCTGGATAGTCCTTTCCGTCTGACTATCCGTCTGGGGGTGAAAAGTCATTCTCAAACAAAGATTAGTCCTAAAAACCTTCTGCAATCCCTTCCATAACATGTATGTAATGTGTGTGTATCGATTTGATACTATCGTTGATGGGACCCCATGGAGTCGAACTATCTTTTGTATGAAGAGGATTCCCAATACCTCTATTGAACCCTACTCCCAGATGGGTAGTAAGTGGGCCGACTTGGTGGGTCGGTCAATAGTCACCCAGATGGTATCATGTCCCCTGAATGTACAAGTTCAACCCATCATGAAGTCCATCGAGATACCATCCCACTTCAATTCTAGCACCTTAAGGGGATAAGTCAAACCGGCAAGAACCTGATGCTTCACCTTCACTTGCTGACAAGTGAAGCACCACGAAATGAATTCTACCACAACCTCCTTTATCCCCATCCACTAGTATTGACATTGGAGGTCTTGGTACATATTCGCCACTCCTAGATGTACTCCCAAAGGGGAGGTGTGGAACTCTTTTATAACCTTCTCCCAGGAAACCACTACCATAATAGTGTGTTATCTAAAAAGGATGACATGCTCCCCCTATCAAATATCCATCAGCATCTTGTCCTGAGAATAACTGAGAATGTCAGGCCTCATAGTCAACATCCATAGGATGTGCCTCCCTAACTCATTGTAATAGTGGCGGAGTTACAGCCATCAAATAAAGATAAGATACTCCATCATCATCCACAAAGTATATCTGTATCAAAGAAAACTGCTCTGATGCCTCACTCATCAACTTCAAACTGAATCTCCGGCTTAGTTCAACCGCTACCATGTTCCCCTTTTCGGGAGTACAGAATATCTCAAATTCATAGTCTCAGAGGAACTCTATCCATTTCCAAAACATCATGTTTTGGTCCTTCTGGGAGAAGATATACTAGAGAAATTTTTTGGTTGGAGTAAAGAGTAAAATGCTCACCCATCAAGTAGTGTTGCCACATCTTCGAAGTAAAGACCACTACTACTAGCTCCAGGTCATGGGCTTCATAATTCTTCACATGCTACCTCAACTACCATGAACTGTTGGTGATCACTACTTTCTTCTGCATCAGGAAAAAACCTTGTATGGTCCCTGATGTGTCGCACAAAACTACATACCCAATTCCCTTTTCTGGTATTCTTGATATGGGGGCAATTTTCATTCTCTAACTCATCTCTTTCATACTCTTATGGAACTTCTCTTTCCACACGAAGTATTTTCCATTCCATGTAAAAGATGATAAGGGGGCCTCAATGCTAGAAAAGTTGGGAAAACCCTCTTGTAATACCCTGCTATACCCAATAAACTCCATACCTCTGCCATGCTCCTGGGTGGCTCCCAAGTAAGCACTGATTATTTCTTTTTTTGATATACTAAAACTCTAGCCTCTGAAATAATTTTTCCTAGGATGTGGACCTCTTGAATCCAGAACTGACACTCTAAGAGCTTCCCATAAATCTGGTGCTCTCATAGTGAATCTAGGGCTATCTGTAGGTGTGTAGCATGCTCCTCCTCGAACACCGAGTGAAGTAGGATGTCATCAATGAGGACCATGGAAAACCATTAAGGTAAGGTGGGAATATCCTGTTCATGAGTCCCATGAACACTGTTGTGGCATTGGTCATGCCAAAAGGCACCACCAAGAACTCATAGTGTTTATACCAGCATCTAAAGGCTATATTCAGTATATCCTCATCTTTTACACAAAGCAGAAGATAGCCTGATCAGAGGTCTATCTTTTAGAACCATCTTTCTCCCTTTAACAGGTCGAATAGGTCATCAATTCTAGGCAATGGATTCTTTTTCTTCATGGTCACCATGTTCAGGCATCAAAAGTCCACATAAAACCTCAAAATACTGTCTACCTTCTTCAAAAAAGAATCAGGACTTCCCATAGTGAAATGTTGGGCCTCATAAAGCCCTTATCTTGCAAATCCTCTAGTTTTACCATCAACTCACAGAGATCTGTGAAATCCATCTAATATAATGGTGTGGATATCGGTGTCATCCTGGGGTATAGATCAATACAGAATTCTACCTCTATAAGAAGAGGTAATCCCGGAATATCTTTTGGAAATATATCTTTGTACTCATCCACCACTACAGGAAGGTTAGGACTCTTCTCATCCACCATACCAAGGGTAAGGCTAGCCAATTGGTAAGTGATCAGTTGCGCCCTCCTCTGAAAAAGTCAATCCTATTATGTAAGAGACCACTTCTCACCAGTGAAGGAAAACCTTGTCCCATTCTTGTAGACACACCACACTTTACACCTAAGATATGATATCTAAGCATGAACTATGGATAACTAGTCTATACCCAAGATTAAATCGTAAGGCCTCAACAACACTACTAGGAGATCCCATCTGAAGCTCTCACTTCCTACAGTATACTCACACTACTTTCAATAGTGTGTAATAGTTGAATACCCACCTATAGGAGTCTCTAACCATAAGGATCTAGGAAACAGATCCACCAAAATCTATGAGATTCAAACAAGTTTTGTGGAAAAGAAAAAGTGATAGAAACCTATGTCTACAAAAACTGCAACTAAGGTGGAGAAGACAGAGATCATACCTCTAATCATCTTTGGAGTGTTGTGGGCATAGGACTCCATAAACTAAAGATGGCCTCACCCCTTTCCACTATCACTTGAACCCCTTAGTGTACCACCTATGGGTGGTAGAGGTAGAACCTCAAACTTCCTCCCATTGTTGGCTGCTCTAGCGGCTCCTCTATGACGTCTGTTGCCCTGTGGACCACCTCGATTATCTTCCAGTTGTCTAAATAGCGGTTCAGCCAGTCATGAGCCATGTTCCCATGCTCACTACATGAGTATCATATCCTTCCCCTTTGATGACTCCCTCCACTGTGGGGGTCTTGTACCACAAATCCAACATCCTGGGGTTCCCCCCCCCCCAAACATTTGGCCCACTTGGGCCCCTGTTCCTAATACCTACTACCCATAGCTGAAGACTACATAACCCAGGGTCTACTGGTGGCTCCTCCTACTGGCACTGGATCTACCAGGAAGACCTTCATTAGTAGGGATCACTCTAGCACCCCACCCTGAGTAGGGATGCAAAGTGATACTGTGGATTCCCGGATCTCCCAGCCTAGTCCCTACTAAAAAACTCAATCCCTAAAGGATGATTCTAATACCATGTCTATAGAGTAGTAATATTTTTCAGGGGATCTCACTGAGTGCTCCTCTACTGTCATGCCACCCTATTGTAGGTGCAGTAGCTCCTGTATATGCAGTGAGAAAAACATTGCTGGAAATAACTCCTCTCTAAAGAGGCTATCAAAGTTTTTCTAGCTGAGGGTCTCCTCGTCATGCTTATGGATCTTCAATATCCACTATCTCTTCACTGAACCCTAAATAAGTATCGCAGCTAAGGTCTCCATATGGTTGAGACATGTCCTCACCAGACATAAGACATGCATGACGTCTTAGATCCAATCCTCTGCCACTTGGGGGTCAGTCTCACCCCTGAACTTGGGAGGTCTCTACCTCTAGAACTCATGCAAGGCACTGAGTCTACGTGCATCCTATACCGATAGTGTTCATAGAAACTACTGACCAATGGGTGGTGGCAACACTGGTGGACCACCCAATAGGGCCATCTCCAGTACTGGTCTAAGTACCAATGACTCATTATTGGGTGTACCATCCTTGTGGTCACGCACTGGAACCCTCACTGGCTGTCTACACGATGGAATCCTGAAGTAGATCAATATAATCCATGGTCAACTGGTTATACCTCGTGAGATTACTCAAGAACGACTTGAGGAAACACTCAAAATTATATATGATGCATGAAACCAATGGTTTCTTGTACCAAGTTGAAAAGTATAATTTTGTAGCTTGGGGTATGGATACATTGGCTGCCATACAAATAATGCACTCCCCAAGGCTGAAAGTCAAACTCAAAACATTTAACAATGTTTCCCCCAAAAAAACCCACAGACCCTTAGCCTTTTAGGTAGGACCGACCACCTCTAATACCAATTTGTCACGACCCTTTCCCTGAGGCCCAGATGAGCCTACCCCAAGCCCGCCTCTCAAAGGCCAGGGGTTGGCGACTAGCACCAAAGTCAATAACCAGCAAGTGGGAGTAATTTTCTGAGAACCGATACACATGCACACTCAAAACCACAACCCACAAAGCTAAAAGGTAAAACAAGTATGCCACTAAGACAGTCATTGAGATTATAAAGAAAAAGCTGAAAGTGAAGGGGCCAGAATACAAGCCCAACAAAGACAATCTTAAAACAAAAAAGTGCAATGGTCTCTATGAATGTGTCTACAGAAAACCCTGCCTGAAGGGTAGGTGTATAGTAGTTTCCAGAAGTCGTAGGAATATGCCTCACCTGTCTAATATCACATGGCACTGCTTGGTCCTGGACCACCAAGGTCTCCAAAAAAGTGTTAATTGTCTCCATTAGACATGAAACATGCGGGAAAAACCCATGCATGGGTGAGTAACACCAAACTCAGTAGGGACCCCAAACAACAAAGAGAGACCATAAAGTAAAAGTACACATGAAGAAATGGATAACACACATATGTATAACTTAAAATATAGAAATAAATATTATTAGATGTAAAGTGAAAAATTTATACTACTAAGGGACTCATCCCCAATGAGTCTTTGAATTATATCTTGACACTGTAGTCTGCTCATCTCTCGGGACACAGAGGTCTGTTCGGTTACTCGTCTTCTAGGCCACATAGGTTCGCACAGCTATTCATATGTCAGGCCACACAGGTCTGAACGACTTATCGTCTACCAGGAAACTAAGGTCTACTATGCTTCTCATCGGTCAGGCCACATAATTCCACAAGGATACTCATATTTTCGGCCACTGAGGTCCACTCGGCACTTCCTTCTCATCACAGCCAGTCATAGGATTCTAGCTCGTACAATGCTTGATTTCGGGACAATCTACACCTCCAGAAATCAGTTATATCTCAAACTCCAAGGAAACTCACATGTATAATTTCAAAATGATCGCTTCATCAAAAGGTTCTCATTACTTCAAATGGATCGTCAATCGGACATACAATTTACAAGTTATGAATGTTTTACTGAAAATGGATCGGTGGGGTACAAGTCTAGTCTGACTCGGTCAGATGGACCTGACCTGAACTGAGGTCTAACCCAACCCAGATTAGACCTAGTCTGGGTCTGGCCTAGACCGTCTAGGCTATGAGTCCGGCCCGCTAGGCTTCCGCGGGTCCAACCCACCTCCTACCCAGCCCGCTGTGAGCAGGCTGACCTGCTTGGATGTGACGTAGTCAGCACGCCACATCCCCCCCTCCACCATGAGGGAAATTGTCGGATTTCCACCATTGTAATCTAGATGGACTGCGACTTTCTAATAGCATGACATGGTGTGGCCGCTGTGTCTGTGTGTGCCTTTGTGGGTGGCCTGATCTTCCACATGCGGCTGATGTCATGCACCAACAATGTCTTCCACAGACCATCGGGTCTGCTCCGATTGTCCGATTCTAGAACCGCAAGCACCCTCATAATTTTCAGGCTTCCTACATCCCTACCACATCCTAAATGTTGTATTCTCATCGACCTGGGGGTTAGGTCATGAGGAACACACAAAAACCCATAATAGAGGAATCCAAGCCTTGTCTGTGTCGGCCTGAAGCCTCCGTATTAGAATTCAAAACAAGTGGCGTAGAGATTTCTAGGAAATCTAACATGGATAATCCCAATTCAAAGCCCCAAATAAAAACCCTCCTGAAAATGCATGCATGATCCATGAATCTTACCATTCGTTGAATGATTCATGTTCTTCATGGATATTTTAAAACGGGAAAAAAATTAATCAAGACACCCTACCTTGACATTGGATTGATCGTTGGTGAAGGGTGAATCCCGTGTTCGTAATTTTTCATACTACCGACATTTGGTCTGAACCTTTTCATTGACCCATCACCCTTAATTGTTTGTTGTTTGTCATCGCTCATTGTTCGCCAATAAATTACTCCAAGTCTTCTTAGAAAAATCTCAAATCCTCCAATGACCATGGATACTTGCTAAGTAGTTAAGTGGAAAACATGTTTCAGTATTTCTGTTACACTGCGTCTCAATGTCATTACATTGTTTCATTTATGAAATAGTGTTTCTGTTACACTGTAATGAAACTCAAAATTCAAATAGATTAAACTAAAAGTTTATTTTATTTTTCCTTTAAAAAAATATTCAATTAAATTTTCTTACAAACCCGAGAAATTAACTTTTTCCTTCAACCTGCGACAGTCAAGGTTAAGCCCATTCTTAGGTAAAGTTTTCATTCCATACGCAAGGGTGCCCTTGGATTTTTAATCTAGGAACCTATTTAGAGTTTGTCAAAACTGATCATGTATACGATTTTAAATAAACTTAAAAAAGTTCAAACAACTATTCCTGGCTCACTGGGCTTCGGAATCAAGTGTCTTCTGCATGCCTGGTCTTAAAATAATCCCAAATTATTTAAAAAAATACGTGTAATTTCATGACATTACAGGAAAATAATCAAACATGGGATATTGTTTTGATACTAGCAGATAAGAATTTCATAGGGTTGAAATGGGTCTTTCACTACAAAATGAATGAAGATGGAATTTTTAGTTGAAACAAAGCACAACTTCTGTTAAAAGAGTACTCCTAAATAGAGGGTATAGACATTGATGAAGCATTTATACCTATTATGAGGATATATACAATTATATTATTCTTGGACATTACAGTGTAAAGAAAGTTCAAGGTTGTCTATATGGATGTCAACTTAGCATTTCTGAATAGAGTGCTGGAAGAAGAATATTACATTGACCAGTCAAATGGTTTTCTCCTGATGAATATTATAATAGAGTTTGTCGGCTAAAGAAATCCTTATTAGGTTTGAAGCAAGTTCCAATAGCATTGTATTTAAAGATTGACCAATCTTTAATGAAGCTCGGTTTCTACCATGGTGAAGTTGATTAAGATCTATATTTCAACAATGGAAGTAATCAAAGGATTATGGTGTTGTTTTATGTTGATGACATAATCTTTGGTGGATTAGATAAAGAACAATATAGACAGTATTCTAAATTCATGAAACGAGAGTTTGAAATTTCAATGATTTGTGAACAAATATTTTCCTTGGTTTATAAGTAACATAAGGAAATAATGAAAGATTAATTTCTCAAAAAAAATATTTCAAAGAAGTTTTTAAGAAGGTTTGGAATGGATAATTATAAATAGATGAAGACTATGGTTGCTACATAGTTGAAACTGTCAAGGGATGATGAAGGCAAGGCTGTTAATATCACATAATATAGGAAAACAATTGGAAGTTTATTGTACCTAATAGAAAAAAGTCCTAATAATGTATTTTCCACATTCCAAGTAGTGAGATATCAAAGCAATATCAAGGAGAGACACATGATTATAGTGAAAAGAATATTGTGGTATATCGAGGGCACAATGGATTCTGGTTTAATTTAAAATGAAAAATAAACTAGAGTTATTGGGATATACAGATGCAGATTGGGCCAGATTAGTAGATGATAGGAAATCAGGGTCAAGATATGCCTTTTATCATAGAGGATTTTTTATTTCTTGGTTGAGCAAGAAATAAGATTTCATTTCATTGAGCACCATTGAAGCTAAATATATTGCCGCTAATCAATATTGCATACTGATATTGTGGATGAAGCAGTAGCTTACAGATATAGGAGTTGAAGTGAAATCTCCGATTAGAATTCACTATGATAATTCAAGAGCTATAAATATTAGAAAAAAAAATAGTGCATCACCCAAGGAAAAAGAACATTGAAATAAAGTATCATTTTATCAAGGTGATGGTGGATAAAGGGCTTATAAAGTTGGAGTATGTGCCTACAGAACAAAAAGTTATAGATATTCTTACGAAGGCCCTATCCAAAGAAGAATTTGAAAGGCATTAACTGGCTTTCGGAGTCCATTCGATTCCCCATACTTAAAAAAGTGTGTATGTGGGACCCCCTCTCCTCAAGGTATGATTTGTTTTCCCTAATGTACTGATATGTGTTCTTTACCTTGTTGTAGAAAACCATGATATTTCCCTTGGGTTCATTGACAAAGGGGGAGAAAAGACACGGGGAGGAGTTGTTAAGTGGAGAAGTGATATAGGGGGAGTTGAAGCTGATATGAAGATGTTTGGAGGAGATATAACATAGAGGGGGTATTATATCTGAAAATGTTAGAAGTGACCGACAAAAGATTATATATCATGAAAACTGAGGTCTGTGATGAAATCAGTTGATTGTTTTTAAGAGTTTGTGTCTGTAATGAAAGGATTCATTGATTAACTTTTAATTATACTTTTTTTCTCATGCTAAGAATGGTTTATGTGGTATTAGAGTATGTATTGAGTAAATTTTTTATTGCTATCTTAATCGAATTAAGTGAATGATTATCGAATAAGGACGAAGCCTTAACAAAGTATCAAAATGTGATTAATTTTTATACAAAGAAATTAATAGAAAAAATGAAAAAATAAGGGAATTATGTACCTTAGAACATGGTCTGCATACCATATCTGGGAATGGTTCTTGGCCGCATATCAGCAATCGGGACTGGTATACGGGAGCGATTCGCAAAACCAAAAATGGTTCATGACGACAGTTTATAGTGAAGGTCTTGTAGTATGAGGAAGTATTGATAGTTTGGGGGATGGAAGAAGATAATGGTGCCACATAGGATAAAAGATAGTATGCATACCACTGTGGAAAAATGGTTTGTGAAATGGGCGTGGTTCACAGAAGCATGATCAATATACGATGGAGGTTGTACTGAATCAAAGATTTGGTAAATCTTGAATTAGTGTATTTTGTAGATATCATTTCATATATAATGTGGTATAATCTCACCGATTATAAGAGAGAGTGGATATCATTAGATAAAATCTATTTGCTCTGGGAATTAGATGAATTCCAAAGGAAGTTTGTGATGGATAACTCTGTGAAGGCTGAAGTGGTTTGTGCGGAAGGATTTCTACATAAGGTTTTGTGTGGGGAATTTTAGGTTGTAAAGTAAGAAAGTTTGTGGAAGAAGAACTTGGTATGAGGAGGTGTATCTTCATTATGCAAAAGAGAAGTAGTTCCTTAAATAGAGAATAATTTTAGGATAGAGGGTGATTCGCAGAAGCAGAGCTGGCACACAGATGCGGTACGCGGGGGAAGTTCGCAGGTGGTTAGTGGAGGTTGAGGTAGTTTGAGGATAGAGAATAGTTTGTAGATACTATTTTCGGAAGTGTTTTATAGAGTATTTTTGTGGATTCAATACATGGAAGTGGTACATGAAAGAGATGGCAGAGGCAGTCTGTGAATAGAGGGCGTTTCGCAGAAGCAGCAGCGATATGCAGAGGAGGCGGTCTGCATAGAAAAACCGCTACATGGTATGCGGAGGAACAAGGTGGTTTGTAGTTTTCTAAATAAAGCTTTAAAAATATTTAAATTAGTTTGTGAAAGTAATTTCTATTGCCTAATAGTATACAGAAAGAAGGATTTCATCTATGGGTGAAAAAGGGACTTCAAGAGAGAATCTACCTATAGTTGAGGATGCATATATTCATGAAAATGAGGGGACAAACATGTCAATAAACTTTGATTGACCTAAAAGTCAACAAACCATGAGTGGATTCCTTTCTAAGAGTAGTGAGCAAAGAAAGAGGAAGATGGTGACACTTTCCACCTGCAGTGAGTAGAGAAAGAGGAATAGGGAGTGACCCTTAGAAATGTAGTGAGTAAACACTAAATATTATAAAGGTAGTGAGCTTGGGTGTAAAAGATTTAGCCCGAACATTCTACTTATTATTGGAAGTGATCCTTAGTTAATTTGGTACATCAGAATACCATCGTTGTATGCTCCTTGGACGCAGCCAAAAATGGTGAACTAATTAAAAAATTTGGTCTAGTGCATGATTTAAATTTTTTTCATACTTTGCAACGGGAACAAGAGAGAAGAGAGTTTTTTTAACAATGAAACAAGATCTAAAGGGGAATAAATTTTGCTCTGTCATAACCTAATTCACCCCCCCAGTGTATTAGACCTAGTGGACCTAACAATATCTAAAATAGTTTTACTCCTATATTTATTAATTGATAAATAAAGGATTCCTCAATTGATTCATCAATCAATCTTGGTTGAAGGTTATGGTGGAGATTGATATAACATTGATTAATATTTGGTTAATCTCCCTTCTTGTGTGTGTGGAAAATTAGAATGATAATCCTAAAGATTCCAAGTCATGAACCCATCAAGCTTTGGTGTTCTTAGTAAATTTAGAAGTAATTCATGTCCCATACGCATGATCCAGCAATTACTAGACACTCACCACCCAATTTAGTTAATTCCTTCAATACAAGTAGAACTTGGTAGATAAATATTATATATTATCAACCTAATTAGTAATAGGAAACAATTTCAAAACCTAAAACACTATTTTATTAATATTATTATACATCCTCTAAAAATTGGAATCAAACAAAAAAATTGATTTTGTTCATACAATGCGTAATTCGGGAATTATAATGGACTGTCCTCCCTTAAATAATCACTCATAATTTAAACCTTCATTAAAAGGGTGTTAAAATTATTAAGAAATTATAAGGTATTACAAAACTAAAAAATCATAAAATAAAACAAAAATAAAAAATAAAATAGTAGCAGTAGTAGGTTTTGCAGCTAGTCGGCATAAGATCTCCCCTAATCAAACTTCTATCTTCATTAATACATGCGCTCTATTTTTAGATACTAGTGTTTTATTCAATTTATACATGGAAAAAATTCTAATATATTGTCTCTTTCAAAACCTTCAATCTTTCTTTTTCTTCTGGATATCCTTCATAATCATGGTACAATTTTTAATTCTCCGTGAAATCAGTAGCTTCTTTATATTAGTTTCCTTATTTTTATTTAAAACTATCAATCATAAAATTTGATTTATATTATTTTATATATTCCACATGGAATATAGTGTTCGTATTTCCTATATATTGATGTGGAACCTCATGTATTTAGGTTGGAGTGCGGATGTTCTTCACTGGTTTCACAATAGAATGCCAAATTTTCCAATTAAAGGAACTCTATATTGGGAGTGGGCTCTACATGGAGTTTAAAAAATCTACATGGATCAATGAAAATTATATTGTACCTTGATGATAGTCCCTTTTCCAAATATATCACCTCTATGAACACTACATGAAAGGTAGGGACTCAACATCACTGGGAGGAACTCTATATTGACACTCAGTCTTGAAATTTTGTAAAGTAAGGAACTCTATGTTGCTGAAAGGAACACCACCTAGAAAATAAATGTCAAAAATGTAAATTTCATTTAATTTTTCATTACAAAATTCCAAAAAACTCTTCATCAGGTATGAACAAATATAACTGGGAACACTATATAGGTGATATAGAGTTTCCAGAGTTTTCCATTTTCTTCATTTCTGTAGAGTGATTCCAAACTCCTCCAAAGTACTTAAAAACATATTCTAAACATCAAGATTCACCTTCTAAGCATCAGAACAAAAAAATCAAACCAAGTCCATTAATTTTATTCCAAAAATAAAATATAATAATCAATTATAATATTTTGGCTAATTAAACATTATTTTCCACACTTATTAAATTGATACTCTAATTCCAAGACTTCAAATAACTCAATGAATTTATAGATGTGTGGGAATAAAATGAATTTAATATTAGAAAAATTTGATGAATTTAAAAACCAAATCAATTCTCCCACACTTAACCCTTGAACTCCTGTAAAAGTGATCTTTAAAAATATTTCCTAATTGAAATTTTAACACAAGCCTATGTGAGTTCCCTTTTCCAAAACCTTTGTCCTAAAATTATCAGGCCTAGTCAATGATATTGATTTAATTTTCATTTATTTTATCCTTTAATTATAATTTACACCTACATTCCTTGGAATATTTTCACTCATTACTCAGATATAAATTTCGAGAAATTTTTTTCTCATATAAATTTCATTCTTGTTTCACCATAGGTTTTATTAATTTATTTATCTCCACCCAATGATTCAAGTATTGTTTTTATGGAAGAGGGACTTTTTTGGCCTACTCGTTGTCTTTAGGGTTGCTGGTTTCTAGTTAAAAATTTTTGAGTGACATTAGGAATTTTACTCAATATAGAATCATAATGCATGATCTTCAGTTGCATTCTAGAATGAAAAAATCCCATTATTCCTCTTTAATTTATTCATCTCCACTCTATTTAACTCTTCAAGTATAGGCCATAACCTTGTAATTTTATTAGAACTAAACTTTTCATTTATCTATTTTCTTCAATAAGTTCCAGTTATTTTACTTCTATTATTCTTTTGAAAGGTGATAGGGGGTTTGAATTCATCTTGAGCATGTGAGTTTCTTTTGGCCCTTAATTAGGTAGTATTATCTTATTTTTTATGAGTTTTATGACATTTATTCCAAAAAAATTATCAATTATTATAAATAGTTTTTTCAAAATGGTTTAATAGACTTTATAATTTTCCATTAATTTTTAACCTCCCAAACAGATAAAGTTTTCCTCTAAAATCCTATTTAGCTTATCGGATAGTCCAACTTTGATAACTTCAACATCAAAAGAATATTTCTTCCCAATGTATAACATTATGGAATTGTTACATATTTCATTTAGATTTCATTCCAAAATTTTTGTTCTAGAATTATTTTGAAGATTTGAGTTTTCATAGGAAAAAGGATGTTTCTTTTACTTCAAATAGTGATAAAATTCCAATCATTGAAATAAATGATATCTAGTTCATTTCCTATCTTTCCTAACTTAATTTTTATAAAAAAATGAAAGAATTTTTTTAATCAATTCCTTTCTTTATCTTAATAAAATATGTTATAACAGCTTCTTTTGGATCACTTTCTCCATTCCCCCATACTTGAATTCAACCAAGATCATGCATCGGCTTATAGAGAAATGAAGATATATTCCTTTGGATTGTAATTTGTCTTCTGAAAAAGGTCATTCACTGATTATAATAAAAATAAGTTTTAAAAGAAAAGTTATGAAAGAAATTAAGTGGAACTTGCATGAAATTCCCACACTTGGTTCGTAATCCTATCAAGTAATTGATTAAAATGTAAGACAATCTTTCAAGGCATGAGACTCAAAATTCAGTGGGATTTGCATGAAATTCCCTTACGTGGAATTTAAAAATAAGTTTATTTTAGAATTTATCTAAAGTGATTAAATGGGTCAAATTAGTTTATAAAAATTTTAATATATTAAAAATATTCAAGTGAATTCAAATCAAGCTCAATGGATTTAAAGACACACTAGAAATTGAAAAAAAACATATAATTTTTTTCAAAATGATAAAAAAATTGAATTACTTTTTTGAAAATACTTAAACTATAAATCCACCTCATCCCCCCCCACACACACTTAAATAATATGTATTCCTAAATATAATCAAGAATATTTTACATATAATATTATTTAAAATAGAACCAAAATAATCAAACAATAGTTAAGAAGAGGTACAATCTGATGGTGTTTAGTGATAAATAGTTTGGAAGAGTATGAGCACCTTCACTGGTTCTTAAGGAAAGTTCCTATGAAATCCTTTTAGCCTTTTCCCATTGATAGTTAATAGGTTCTTTTTTCCATCCTTATCAACCTACATGACATTATAGGGATATACATTAGTAACTATAAATAGACCTTCCTATATAAAATTAGGTTTACCTAACATTAGCTTGAGTCTTTAGTTTTATAACTACCCTTTTTCACTTGTTTGGATTTAATTGTGTTATATGATCTTATCATGATACTCTATTTTTATCTATTTATAAATTCTATAATTTCTAAAACTATCTCTTTGAATTTCCATCAATCCTTGTATCTGTAGGTTTCTCTCTTTTCTAACACCGTCCAAGTCCGGATTGTGTTCTTTCATGGCCCATTTGGCCTTAGGCTCTAACTACATAGGTAAGTTACATATATTTCCATAAATTAAATATAAATAATCATTCCAATGTGGGTTTAATATGGTGTTCTATAAGCCCATAATGTTTATTCCAACCGTTATATATAGCCTTTTTGGTTTTTTTAACATTTCTTTCTAGAAACCCTTTTATCTCCTTATTGGAAACTTTATGTTGACCATTTTTTATAGGTTTTAAGGTGTTTATGTCCTATTATGAAATCCATACCTGATAATTAAATAATTCGTGATCCTATTTCAAAAAATGAGTCCATTGATCACTAATGATGACTCTTATAACTCCAAACCTAAAAAATATGTTAGTCTTACAAAAATCACACACAACATTAGCATCAACAATTTGAATGGCCTAAGCTTACACCAATTTTGAGACATAATCCACAAAAAGGAATATTTAAGAATTAATAAATTGCAATGGAAAGGGTCATATAAATTCTATTCCATATACTTCAAAATTTTCTCGAAGATTGATAGGATTTTGGGTAATTAATTATCTCATTGAGATGTTTCACCAAAATTGTTTTTTTTACATTTTTTACAAAATTTATGCACATATTTAAAAAAATTGGGATAATAATTTACTAATTATAACAGATTTCATGTAGTCTTTTGAGGTCCAAAGTGGTATCCACAAGCTAGAATGTGACAAAAAAACATATTACGTTTCACATCTAGGTAAACATATTCTTATCACTTTTTTATTGATTTTTTTTTGAAGATATGGATATTCCAAAATATAAAATTTGGATTCATATTTAAGTTTATGAATTTTTAAGGATTCAAGTGAGATATTACTTGGGAAGTTACCAATAATTTGACCATGTACGCATACCAAGTAACTTCTCCTTCAATCAAGTATAACTCCACGCCTAGAATGTGGTTATTTGATGGTTATTAGTTTGGAATATCTATCTCTATTATGTTGGGAAGCCTACTTAGGTGGTCAACAACTTGGTTCTCAATTATATTATTATATTTTATTTCTAAATCAAATTCTTGAAGTAGAATCATCCATCTAACTAATCATGGTTTTAATTTAGAATTCTTTGTTAAGTACCTAAGGGAGTCATGGTCATAAAATATTGTGACATTACTTCCAAGAAATTAAATATGAATTTATCAAAATAAAATAAAAAAACATAATTTTTTTTACTATTGTGTAGTTGAGCTGGGATATATCTAGTATTCTTAAAGAATAGGAAATAGACTAAGATTTTAATTTATTATATTAGGATATAACTTCTCCCACAACTTGGTTGGAAGCATCGCAAATTAGCTCTAAGGTTTGGTCTTATATTAGTGAATGCATAAGTGGTGGTGTGATGAATATTCTCTTCAACACATAAAAATATTTCATAAAATTAGAATCAAAATAAAAAATAGATTCTTTCATAAGAAACCTATAAAGTAATGATAAATACCACTAAAATACTTGATAAAACTTATATAAAAATCTACATTTCCTATAAGATATATTATATGTTATAATTGATTTTGGTAAGATAATTAATTTATCACTTTAATTTTAAATTTAGCCACCTCAATTAATTTTTTGTAACAAAAATCCTAAGGACTACTCCTATTTCCAGTATAAAATTTCACTTACCAAAGTTAATAATAAGGTTATTTTATATCAAAATTTTCAAAAAAAAATCTAGATTTTTTAAGAAATGATCAAAGGAGTCTCAAAAAATATTAAAGTCATCCAGAAATACCTCCAGACAGTCTTTAATGTGATCATAAAATATTTTTACCTTGTACCCCTAAAATTTACTTAGTGCATTAAAAAAATCCAAATGGAATCCTTTTTTAATCAAAGGTGTCAAAGGTATAGGTAATAGTAGTATTATACTAGTACTATGTAATATTGTTACTTGTAAGTAACCTAAAAAAATCTAGAAAACAATATTGAGTTAGAAATTATCATATTAATAACATCTAATAAATTAGAAGAATATGTAATTGATCTTTACTAATAACCTGATTCAACTCCATATAGTTTATACAAACTCTATAACTGTTCTGAATTCTCATTGGGATTCACTAATTTTGTTCAATTCTCATAATGTTGTGTCTATTTGTTTCAAGAATAATGTGAAAAAGAATGACTTATTATAAATCTAAAATCTACTTGATTATATAAACTTCTATTAACTATTATATTTCCTTTTTTACTACCTCTATTATTCTTAGATTCATCCACTTCTAGGACTACCAAACATGCCTATAATTTTATTCAAGTAAACTCTTGTGCATCAAAAATTTTGGGATTGATACCTAGAATATCACCTAAAATAAACCATACGGATTGTATATTTTACCTCAAATTATCAATAGATTTATGTTTTTGGATTATGGAAAATTTATTAGCAATTATCAATTGTAGTTTTTCTCCTTCCATTATGAACACATACTTTAACTTTACAGGAAATAGTTTCCCTTCCAGTTTTGGGGTTTATTCCAAAGATGAAATTAAATTAGGTTTTCTCACATCCATTTCATGTATTTACCATAAAAAAGATGAAATATAAGCTACATGATTTTAAATATATAATAAAATCCATCAAATAATTTAGGGGTTTTCTATTCTTATAAATTGTAAATATATTTTTTTATATTCGTGTAAATTTTCCTTCTCTACAGAGTTTTCAATCGTTAATTGTTTCCATAAAGCTAAGATTTCATGAAACATACTTGGATCCGCATTGGTTTATTATGATTAAATACGGAAAATTATAATAAGTGAATGGTCATATAAAGGGTTCATCAAGGATTTAAATATGTTAAAGTGAATTGTACTACCTATATACTCCATGGTGAGAGTTACTATATGTACATTGATAATTTTCTTGGTTGTATTCAGGAATGGTTTTCCCAAAATTATGGGTGGGTGGGATAGATCTATATCATCTTCTATTTTATATAAATATAATTCTTCTATAAATATCAATTCTTGAACTCCAACTAACACATCTTCCAAGGCTCCTCCTAAAAAATAATGGATATTTTAGAAAGTTGGACCACAAATATTGTATATTTTAATTATCTCACCTGCAAAGATATATATAGAGAGAGTTGGGAATAACATTAATGAATTCACTAAGATTACATAAATCATAAATAAAAATCATATAACTAATAGTTGAAGGGATGGAAAATATCCTTGGATATTGACATTTGGTGGGTAATTGAGGTGTGATAAAAATTGGGATACTTTTTCTAAACTAATCCTTTAATTCCTTTGAAGTCTCCTCTTATTGAGTCCAAGATACTTAAATAACTTAGAAAACTTGTGAGTTTTTTTGGTCATGAGGTAGGGGTATGTAGATTTTAACTTTATGGAAAGTTTCTAGAATAACCCTTTGAATTTATTCTTCCCATATCTTCTTATATTAGATCATCTTTGTGGTCATCATACTTAAATTTACCTTATAATTTTGTATTAGTGGTTCTATATATTTAACTATATAATTTGATATAATATATATAAAACTACTTATCTGGTTTCTTACCTCTCACACATAATTCTTAAGTTTCTCAAATGTAGGCTCTTATTGTGGATGTATAGGAGGTTGTACATTAGTTTTGGGATGATCAAAGTTTTGTTTTACTATAAAGGGGTTGGTTTTTTGGTTGGTTGGTCATAAGGTTTCTTGTAAGGTTGTTGAAATGGTGGGGTTTTTTGGGTATTTCTACTCGAATAGTGGTGATTGATTGTATTTATTTTGAAAAGTTGGTCTATCCTGACTCTGATAATTTCAAAATCAATATTGTATTTGTAATTTTTATCTCCATCCTTGATTTTAATGTGGGAATTTACTTGGATAAAATATTGCTCCATAAATATATACATTGTTTACTTCAGCATACTAGCCAGTGAAATGGCTGGGAGATAAACACAAACCACATACCTTGGCTTGTATTTGTTGTTTACAAGTTTGTTTCAATGTAATATAAATCATAAGGAATATTAGTTATAAAAACTAGATTCTAAAAAAATTATGATTTAGAAGTTATTACCACATGAATACCTCTATTACTAGTACCTATTTGTTCCAAATGACTCTATGTTTTGGGAAATCCTCTAAATCAATTCCAGGGATTTTTATGGTGATTTATTTTTCAAGTAACTTCCATACGATGCATCTATAAAGTTTATATCATTGTAAAGTAGTCCTTGGTAGAAGAAGACTAAAAAGCAGTGATCTGTTTTAGCTTGATGCGAGAAGTTGGCACATAGCTTCATAAAACTCACCTCATACTCATAGAGAGTTTCTATAGATGATTGTATGATGGAATATATCCCTTTCTTTATTTTCATGCTCTAGGAAGCGAGGAAAATACTTTATAAGAATATTCTTTATAGATCACCCTAATATTGAATCTCCCCTAGTTGTTAGATATACAATAATTCCCTTTCTATTTATTCAATGGATAAGGGTAATTCCCTCCACTTCACTTTTTCTCCAACCACACCTTAAATATTAAAATTATAGGAAATAATAAAGAATTATTTGATGTGATTTTCAATATCTTGACCTACCATTCCAGGAAATTTTGGTAATAGAGGATTTAAAAACGTTTTTAGTAAAAACTAATTTTTAAAATCATGCATGACAATTTTATTTTATTGGTTAAATAATTGGGGTGCATAGAGTTATCTCTTGGTTTAATTAAAGTTTCCTTCAATTATGGTTAGATCATAGTGTTAACTTGAAGTTTCACTAAAATAATTTAAAGTAAATACTAAAAAACCAATCTGTAATTGTAAATTTTTAAGTTTTCTTAGCAAGGTTATATTTATATTTGGTTCAAAATAGTAAAGTTTTTCAGTTTAATATCTCTTCAAGAAAATAAGATACTATATTTTAAGATTATATACTTATAATCAATATAACATTTTATAATTTAATCTCCAGAAATGATTCCAAGTTTTGATAAAACTTATCTTTTGGTGTGAAAATTATATGATTTATTTCTATTAATATAGTACAGTAGTTGAATAAGATTGTATCTCTTGAGGATTTATTGTTGTTAGTCACTAATTATTCCCAATTCACTTATTTTATTTTTAGTTTTTCATATTTTTTGAAAGTATAAAAATTATAGGGGATTTGGTTATGGAATAAAAGACTAGAAATTATTCATGTAGATGCAATGCAGATAGAATGAATGCGATTAGAAATAAATTAAATACTTCCAAGAGAATCATACTGAGTGAACCTCCATTGCCTCATAGATAGTCACAAATATACTTATTGAATACACTCCATTATATACATGGAAATACTCTTCTTCCTTGGTTGTGAATATACAATGCACTCAATGATTTCTAATTAAACCGCAAATCTACCTCCTCCATTCATAGAAAATATAGTAATTGAATACGTTACAGATAATATAATTATAGTATAACCCCACAATAAATAAACTTCATCATAACTTAAATAATATGATAAACATTTAAAATATTAAATTTTGAAGACATTGGTTCAAGAATGGATTCATCCCCCAAGAGGCCCCTCGGGTTAGACACCAATTAAAATGGGTATAAGTTATCAGAATAAAGAATATTGAGTGGGGGAAGAAGAATAATATAAAAAGAGAAATAATTTAATAATATATAAAGAAAATTTTTATTTAAAACATTTGGAATGTGATTATAAAATGAAGAAATTAAAATACAATAGAAAAATAAATCTAAAGTTTTAGTAGTAGGACTCTCGATCCTATCACATGCACCACCCCACTAAACCCCCAACCACGTCCTCCTTTTTTATAACCTCATTTTTTAAATTCCATGATCTTATATCAAACCACTAATATTTCCTCTTTTGAATATAGAATATTCTTTTTTATTTTACTTGTGATCTTTCTTCTCATTTTTGATCTGGTCTTCCATAAAATACATAGCTTCCCTCTTGGGTTTTTATCAATAAAAATTTGATTTTATGATTCATGTGGAATCGTCATATTGGTTTCATGCATATTGAATTAGCATCCCAAAGCAACAGATTCACTATGAATTTTGTAGAAACAACATCATTGGATTTCTTCTTATTCTGAAAATTCTCATTATTTCTAAATATAAGACATCCTATGCAAGAAATATTCCTACTTATATGTGAAATAACATATGTTTTGATGCCTTTCTAGAATCTCCTCATCAAAGAATAATAAAAATCTTTTGTTACTGAAGAATTTACCTTGGTTTTGATTTTCCTTATGATCTTCCTTCTCATTCATGATATGGCCTTCCATAAAATCCATAGCTTCTAACTTGGTTTTTGATCAAAAAAATTTTCATTTTGTGATTCATGTGGAATCCTCATGTTGGTTTCATGCATACTAAAGTAGCATCCCAAATCCTCATATTCACTATAAAGTTTTTGGAAACAACATCATTGGATTTCTTCTTATTCTAAAAATTCTCATCATTTCTAAAAGTAAGACATCCTACACAAGAAATATTCCTACTTATATGTGAAATCACCTATGTTTTGATGCCTTCCAAAAATCTTCACTTAAAATAATCATAAAAATGTTTTTTTCTTGAGTAATTTACCTAGGTTTTTCAGAGTCTAATGGGTTGATAGGTTTTAGGTGTTAAAATTTTGGAATTTGAAGGAGGAGACTTGGCTATAAAATTGTGTAAATTGTATGAAATATATTAAACTTAAGAATACATCCTCACAAATTTTTCTTTTTCAATTATTAACCTCTAAACACCACTTTATTTTTTTTAGTTCACACCTTATAATTTTTATAAAGAATTTGATTTTTTAGGGAGTGATAGGAATATTTTGATCTTCATGTAGTGGAGAACTACCAGACAGGATTTAAATAATTTTTTTCAACATCATATCATCCCAAAAATGAATTTATACCCATAACAATAGCATTAAAAAATGTACAAAAACTTCAAAACAACTTCAAAAGAATTTTTTCAAAATAGTATAATAAAATCCTTCCTTACACACACTTGAGTTCAATAATATTAATTAAATTTCTTATAGGTAAAGGTATATATGGATAAATTTATTATAATATGGATTCCAAAAAAATTTATTCATGGATACTAGGGGACTAATAAAATTTCCAGATGTAAGGGTAGGCTTGAAAATAAAGTACAATGTAAAAATTGGATTTTAAAATTTTGGATCAATCATATTTAAAATAATTCATGAATTGAAATATATTTTAATAAGAAAAAAATAAAAATTAATATATTTCAACATATTCCACAAAACATTCATAAAAATATAAATTAATATAATATGTCAAAAACATTTTAGAAATCTCTCGAGTTGGGAAAAAATTTCATTGTGGATAATATTATGGAACATCAGTTTTACTTTTGATGAAACTTACTTAAATACCAATATTTAGAATAAAAAACCATTTTAAAAACAATTTAAAACCAAAAAAATAAAAATAAATAATTTTTTCAAAAAAATGAAGAAATTATTAATTTTATCAAAGTTTTTAATGAATCTAAAAATATCCTAAGAACACTCCAAAAATTAAAAACTAAAAATAAAATAATAAAATCATGAAATTGATTGGTACTAATCCCCCACACTTAGATTGTCACTTTCCACTTTTCTTTGTTTAAAAAATTATCTTAGAATATTTTTATATATAATTTTATTATATAGAAATCTAATCAAGTATAAAACAGAAATACAACCTAAATTATTTATTGGGAAACCTTGAGGTATTCTCTAAACTAACACCCACTAAAATCTAAAATTTTAAAAATATATATATAATAAAAATTATTGAAATTAGTAATAAAAGTAAGAGAAATATAAATGGAAAGGAAAATGTATAAATCATAGTTTAATCACCAAGTGAGACCTAGGTGTTGGATTCCCCTAGAAAGGTAGTTCTACTAGTTGCATATAGTTAGATAGTGGGTGGATTTTCTTTTATTTGAAACACCAACCCTTCTTCCTTCCAATGTTCATTGACTGGGACTACTTATTGAGGTCACTAAGGATAGAGTACATAATTCCCATCCCCGTTATAATTAAGTATAATTTTCATCATGGGGATAAGAGAAAATATGGGTCCTCTTATTCTTTGGTTGGTACTTGTACAACATCCTCCTTCACATTCAGGTATTGCTCATGGTTAGTTGAATTCATAGATTCATCCGAGGGGAACTAGTGAAAAATTTAAGTTGAACCAAATTGAAACTAAATGAATCAATAACAAAATATTCCCATTTAAAATGAAATATTGTAAGTCTGTTCCCTCGGGAAAATACACTAGGATTTCCTTTGGTACTTCCCCTAGTAGATGTCTAATAGGTTCAATGAGCTTTTGTGTGTTCCTTATCATGTTCATTATTATCCTCATCTTAATACTCTAAGGTAAAAAAAAATTTGGATAAATTTTAAAAACTCAAATGGTGGTATTTAATGATTAATTTAGTTTTAATAAATTTAAATGAAAATGAGTTCAAGATAGGATAAAATCCTTGAGTTGGTTCAGCTTAAATTATTTATTCATTGATCATTGCCTCTTGGAATTAAGATTTCATGTATTCAAGTAGGTAGTCAAGATCCTCCATATTGTCTTCAAATTATACCAGTTGGGTGGTTTATTATTCTAATTACAGAGAAAGGTAAACAAGTTTTATTTCTTTTTGTAATATGGGATGATCATGTTGCATGTCTATACTTACAAATTAACTCTATGTTCATTCAAATATTATTAATAACCCATAAGTATATCAAAAGGAAATTATTATTTATAAATCTCCTATATTCATGGCCAAGTGACGTATCGTATTATTCCTTTAATCAATTACTTATCAACCTCTATAATTTCTTCAAAAAAATTATAGGAAACTAGATATACTCTTGTTATGCATGAATCACTTCTTGATTGATGTCAAGGAATTACTCCAGGAACTTAGTTATTTATCATATGAATATTTTGCATATTTGGTACTTTATGGTCTCTTTAATATCCTACATAACCTCCTTGGATTTGTCCTTTGAGAAAGTCAATCTCTGATCTCCCATCACCTTTCTAGAAAATAAATCAAAAATCACTTCCATGGGTGAGGGTGAGTTAGACAATGTATCATAATTTTTTTAGATTTTGTTAATATAAAAGTAGTGAAATATTTAAAAAAAGAAAAGAAATAGTGAGTAAAAGATAGGTTGGATCCCAATAAATGATCACAATTTTTGACACTATGCCTCTCATAAGTGCAGAAAAATAAATTATTTTTCTTGGTTAAATGTATAATTAATGGTATCCATAGAATAATGATTCAAGGATATTTATTAAAATAAAAAATAATTAGTCAAGGATATTTATTAAAAGATGATGAATATTGTGATGGGCTTAAGGTTGGATTTAGAGTCTCATTATTATCATAGTCACTAAAATACTTTTACTTATCTTCTTATTACTTGATAAATTAAAGATCCCTCAATTGATTCATCAATTACTCTTGGTTGAAGGTTATGGTGGAGAATGATATAATGGTGATTACTACTTGGTATGTCTCCCTATACATGTTTTTTAAAATTCATTAAACTAACCCCAAACTACCAACATTAAACCCAGATTGATTTTGGTGTTTCTGGGATATTTAGAACTAATTCATGACCCCCACGTACATGCCAACAATTACTATAAACTCACCACTTAATTTCTCTTATTACTCTATGAAAAGTTACACTAGATATAGGGAGACAATAAATTATCAACCTAAGTAATAAATAGTAAAAAAATTAAAAATATACAACACAATTATATTAAATATATTAAATATCCACTAAAAACTGAGATCAATTAACAAAAGAGATTTTATTCATTCAGTGTAGGACTCAAAAATTATAATGGATTTACATCCTTTCTTATATCTCAAAAAATTTAACACTCTCTATTATAATGGTTACTATGATTATGGAGGAATGATAATGGATTACAGAACTAAATAAAGTAGAAAATAAAATGAAAATAGAAAATATTAGCGGTCTAAGGTTCTCCAAGAAGTCTCCATTAGCTATCCCCTACACAAACTCTTCTCTTCCTTTGGCTGCATCCTCTATTTTTAAAACCCTTTTATTTTCACCTATTTATTAAAATTAAAACTTCTAAGATACTTTCTCTTTCTAAACCCTTAATATTTACTTTTCCTTTAGGATATCCTTCAGAATCCAAGATTGATTTTAAATTCCCCATGAAATTCGTAGCTCCTTTATTTTAAGTTAATTATTTTTGTCAAAAAAAATAATCATAGTATTTAATTTATTATATTTGATGTATTAAACATAGAAAATAGTGGTTGTATTATAAGGATTATTATGTGGTAGCTCGGGGCTTCATGTTGGAGTGTCGATTTTATTCACTAGTTTCACTAGAGAATGAAAAAAAAATTAAGTCATGAACTCTTCATCGAGAGTGAACTTTGTGAAGCAAAAAATATATATGCAGATCAACATACAGTTTATTGGAACTCTACATTAGTTTATTTTCAAAATTCAACTCCTCCATCGACTCTATATGTAAGGCATGAACTCTACATAGTTGGAAGGAACTCTACATTGGCACCCAATCTTAAAATTTCACAGAGATAGAAATCCAAAATCAATGGTAAGAATTCTATGTTGTAACTCTATGTCAGAGACATAGTGTTCATTTTCTTTGTCAATTTAGGATTCCAAGTGACTCTACATTGGATGTGAACAATTCTACATTGTAATTATATATCAAATATATATATTTATTAGATTTTTCTATTTTCCTCTTTTCTATATAATGATTTCATACTAATCCAAAGTAATTAAAAATTTATTCCAACCATTGGAATTATCTTTCAAAACATCTAAACCCAAGAAATAAAATTCAACCCATTCATTTTATTCCAAAATCCAAATAAAAAAATTAGTTTTATAATTTTTACTATTTAAAAAACAATTTTCACACTTAGAAAAATATTACTTTAATTATAAGACTTCAAAAAACTCAATAAAGTTTCAAATGTTTGGGAATAAAATTAAATAAATATTTAAAAAATATATTGAATTTATTAAAAATACCACATTCACTAAGGACTGGGAAGATAATATTTTTCTAATCATGCAAGTATCATAGTTCAACTCTAATACTTACCATTTATAATTAATTAATTACTATTCATTTATAGTATCACATCATCAATTCTAGATTAATATTCATATTAATCATCCAAATATATGGTGATTTTATTCAATATTATAATTTCAGTTTCCATATCCATGCCTTTTTAATTCATTAATGAATTACTTTCCCATAATTCTAGGGTAATAAGACTAAACCATACTTAATTCAAGAAAGGAAATACCTAAAATGTAATAAGAATAAAAAAGTAAGAAAAAAGCATACAATAACTAATAAAGGCTCCAATATTGATTCTACCATCCTAATATCACCCATAAAAACTTTCCATGATATCCATGATATCCCAATGACAACCAAATCGAGATTCCAAAACATCAATATCAAAATATTCCCACCCCCTCTATACCGACCAACCATACCATGTTTCTATTTAAATCACAGTAAGGTATCTATATTATATATATATATATATATAGAAAAAAATATTTATTGCAGTAAAAAATGTTAATGAGGAATCTATACTACTACAGTCAATACATGGAACCCTATAGTCAACAAAGACCGAACATAGTTGTCCATAAGTATTAATTAAATAAATTTTCATTTTTCATTAAAATTTTAATTAAATCAATTCATTATGATTAGTTTTCAATAATAAATGAAAACATTATAAAAAATCTAATAGTAGTAATAATCATCTAAATAATATGCTCAAGCAATGATTCATACTTACTTAAAACTCTATTTTTATTTTATATTCTCGATAAGCTCACTTTTTAATTAGGTTAATAGGGAAACATTACATAGGATGAAATACCCATGATACATTCTAGAAGTCCCCATAGTACTTGTACCCCATGACTTATCATGATAAGAATTTCTAAGAAATGAAGAAAACTTTGATAAATATCTTGTTTTTTATCCTCATTATCTTACCATACATAATTTATTTATCCAGTTTTTGGTATGTCAATCAGACAATAATAATTAAAACCACACAAAAAAGATACCACACAATATACCAAAATATCACAATACAATATAATGAATATAGGTAAAATTTCATGTGCATTGCTAATACCACCCTTGAAAATTTATATAGTTTCAAATTATTATTTTATTTTGGTCAATCCCAACCACATACCCATTGAAAATAAAAACATGATAATCCCAAATTTTCACATAAATAAATAGATTAAATCTCAAATTTTTTACCTCAATATGAAGCTTCAATGATCAGAAAAATAGATGGTATTATAGACAAAGGACACCAATAAAAAAACAAAATACAAACCCTCAAACCCTAAATGCATTATCCAATCATGAATCCTACATAAATTATTGATAAGTAACCCTCATAATTGAGTGGATAGAACTATCAGGATTGATAAGGAATGAATAGGAGAATAACTAAGAGAAGAGAAAAGTGGCAGAGAGAAATCATGAATTGAATATGACCATTTCACAAAGAAAAGGTCCTAATGATCAAGCATAGTTTCATCTAATTTGATCCCATGACTTCCTAGGGTTTTTGATAAGAAGGAAGAAATAGGGTGAATTCAAGATTCACCCTAAATTTATAAAGAACATGAAAATTATTACCTCTTAACATGGTAGGAATTCATCAGACTTAAATGGCCCAATATCTGAAGGTCGTGGAGTGATCTCCCCATGTGGATCCCCCTTTATCTAATGGTAAAAACCATTTATTTGATATAAATAAAGAGTTTCACATGTGGATGAGGGTTTCACTTCATAATTATTGAACATATGGAAATCACAACATGATTCCTTAGACTTCTTCCTAATCTTAACCAAACTCATGGTATAGCCAACGAACCACAACACAATGACTCATAGAAAGGCATAACCAAGGTAATCAACATCCATATCTTCATGGAATGATAGACAAACCTCCATCAATGATTAGAAAAGTAGAACTAGAAATATTTAAGAGTAATATATTCATACGTAAGGGTATTCCTTTGATAGATAAGGGTTTCCTCTTTTCCAAAATTCCCTCAGGACTCTATGCTTGATTAAATCTAGAAATATAGTGACTAGAATTATAAGTTGAAATATTGTGGAATCTAAATATAAAGGATTATTCTTCCAATTAATGACAAATACTCATGTTGTGACACAACCTCACAACTCATCACTCATAGTGTGACACATACCAACATATCTCAAGACCTAACTCACACTAAAATACAATCTTTACAATGTGATTCCTAGAAAAACGATCCAACCTCCTTCTATAACCCACAAGACTATCGCCAAACAAATTAGGACTCCATCATCACCTAAAAATAACAAAGGGTTCAGGAAAACATTGGTCCTTACATTAAATACCACTCAAACGAATCTCATCTTTGAGAATTAAATCCATCATCTGAAAAGAAACAAGAAGTGGTAAAAAACACCCCATGAGATGCCTCTCAAATAAGGATCTCTCTATAATAAGAGTATAAATTAACGCATCATATGGAAATGGTATAAAATCATGCACATCCTCAACATCGCATAAATCAATCCAAGTTCATACATATCATCTTAAAAAATTAAAAATAATAAGATATTGAGTACACATTTGTAACCCACATTCCAAATTGTGCTCTTCTAAGCTATTTTGTTTCCACAAGACATGAAATAAATGAATAACATGCCCATTAAACACCATCTCACAATGATCTTAAATCCCAATAGGCCACTCCATGAACATTTTATCCTATTCAACATCCAACTCACCCTACTAAATAACATGGGAGTCAAAAAGAAGATATCAGTGAAGTTATTACATGTGGAAGACATCATGGATATGACCCATCTATAGAGGGATTGATGTTTGATGTGTAACTATATCAACACACTCCAACACCTCAAAGGGCCCAGAAAAACATGGAGAAATATAACTCCCATGAATGAACCTTAAAAACTTATAATTATTATATACCTTTATGGATACATGATCTCTAATTCCAAACTCCAAATGTCTCCACCTTTGATTAACATAGTAATTCTAATGATCCTGATTTTCATTCATTTGCACTTGAATCTTTAGCACCTTTTCTATCATGCCTTCACCAATTTTGGTCTGAGAATACCTAAAACTATATCCTTGGTCCAAAAAATAGAGATCTATAATATCTCACATATAATAATTCAAACAGATCCATAATAATGATGGAGTAATAAATATTATTATAGGAAAACTCAACCAAAGGTAGGTGCTTCACCTAAAACCCCCAAAATCTAGAATTCATGAACACAACATGAATTCCAAATTATTGATAGTCCACTATATCTAACAATAAATATATGGATGAAAAGTTGTGTTAATTCATAATCTATGGCCAAAAATATAATGTAAACCCTTCCATACCTAAGAGGTAAAATAAATATCCCGACCATAGATGATCGTCCTCAAAACCCCATGGTGTATCACAATCTCATTCAACTACTACCTCAATATAATACCCACCATACACAATACCTTAATCAAAAATAAATGAGAAAAATTCATCAAATGATTCATGATCACACATATAGTTTTATATACACCTTAAGATCAAGGTAGACAAGTCATTAAAACCATTGAAATGTCCTCCCACTTCCACTGAGGGATATTTAGTTCCTAAAGATACCCACGAAGAACATAATTTTCAATTTTTACCTTATGGTAGACCAAACACTGGGATAAAGACTTTTCAACTAGTATATTCATCCCTGACCACCATAACTAACCTAAAAAGGAATAAAATGTCTTAGTTACACTGTGATTAATTTAGAAAGATGAGTTGTGAAACTCAAAAAGGGCTACCTTCAGCATCGCCAAGATAAAGAATATATTCCCCTAGAATAACACCTAATATTGATCATACCTAGTATATCCCATAGAGGAATACCCATAAAGAACATTATCCTACTAAAATTCCACCACATAATATTCCAAATAATATTTCTCCATTTTTTACATCAAGGAAAACTGCACTATCATCTAATAGATACATCCTCTTCTATTGACTTTTTTCATATCAACATACATTACTACAAGCTCCTCTATCACCCTCTAATCATCCCCAGACTCATGAATTGAATCACTATGAAACTTTATACACAACATGATAGAAAAAAAATAATTTCCCCATTGTATAGAATACATCAAAGTCATAATACTATAATAATTTTATCCATATTCATTGTCTCAATTTCAAATCATGTTGGGAGAAGATATCTATAAAACTCTTATGATCTATGAAGACCAAAAAATAGTCACCTATGATATAATTTCTCCACAACTTTAAATAAAATATGATTGTTGAGAGATCAAGATCATGGGTAGTGCAGTTATGTTCATAGGTTCATAACTATCCATACCCATAGGATATAACTTCTCTTTACTGCATCAGAGCATAACATAATCTAATGCATGAAGTATCATAAAAAACCTAAAATATAACACCTTCCTCAAGAAAATTAATAATAGGAGCATTAAACAGCTTCTCTTTTATAAACTCAAATAAATACTAACACTATTAAGTCTACATGAAATCATGATCCTTCCTAATAAATAATGTTAGAAGGGTCATAATTTAAGATATATTGGTCAAAAACCTATTATAATTGATTATGAGACCAAGGAAACTCTAAAACTCAACAAAATTATTGGTGGATACCCAAGAAAAAACTATATTGATCTTAAAAGCATCCATAACTACTCCCTATTCATACAGAACATTCCCCATGAAATCCACCTCAAATTCCCCAAACTTACACTTAGATAGCTTCCAAAACAACTGATTGGGCTGAAGAACCTCCAAAATGGCTTATAGGTTCTTTTCATTCTCTTCCTCAGACTCAAAATACACAAGGATTTCATCAACTAAAACTAAAGAAAAAAACTAGTTCATAAACTCATAGAATAGAAATATTATCAATTCCATGAACACAACTAGTGAAATCATTACTCTGAAGGTAATTTCCATGAACTCATAGTTTTTATGACTATGCTAGAATCTAGTCTTTAGTATATCTTTTTCCTTCACCCACATATGATGATATGTTGATTGAAAATAATTCTTTTAGAACCAACTATCTCCCTTAAACTAATAAAATAGATCACCAATCCATGGAATAGGAAATAGTGTATTCATTGTCACCTAATTCAAGATATATTAATTGATATATAGTCATAGACCACCACCCGCCTTCATTGTGAATAAGATTGGAGCACCCCCAAGGTGACACATTGGGTTGAATAAACCCCTTTATAGATTATTATCAATCTAAATATACATATACTATAACATATATGGAAACATTATATACAGATACATTGATATCATAGATATTCACTATTATAACTCTATCCCAAAATTGATTTCATGTTGAGGGGGTATAGTTACAACCTCTTCATAAAAACATCAAGGTACTCCTCCAAAAACCACAGAAACACTACTATATTAGCCTCTACTAAACTCATCATTAGCTCGATCATCCTTGAAGATAAGATTTCAACACATCTCTAACCCATATTATGTTCTTGGTCACCAATGAATAAGTCATTCTCACCATCAACATCAGGGAATATAACTCTTCACCTAAAGAAATAAATAAAGGATTTTAAAAAAATATAGCCAAAACATACCAAGGATTACATCGTATGGATTTATCTATAAACATAGGAAATATCCCAATGATATATTTTTCCCTAATGTTTTGATCATATAGGAACTAAAAGTATCTCCACATCATGTCTGAGGGCTAGGAATCGAGAGAGAACAATGATAGAGTGTGTATCTCTTGAATCAAACAATGCATACACTTAGGTTGAAAATATAGAGATGGTACCTCTCCCATAATGTTTGGATCATATAGTGTTGGAAACTCTAACATATGAATCTGAACACATACTTCTCTATAATCTCTATGGAATTTATTTCGACCACCTTCATGGCCATACTCTTCCCTATGTACCTAAGAAATATGGACATCATGGTGTTTTCCTCTACCTTCTCCATATCCTCTCTACTAATCAAATTCTAGGGCACCCAGCTACTACTTCTACCTTATAGGATACTAAAACAATGACTAAACTTGGAGTGGGATAATAACTCCACTCTAACTACTAAGTAAGTCTGTACACTCAAACTTAAAATATCCATGACCATTACAAGAAAATAAAATAGCATCTGATCTTTAGTAGGGGTTCATGAACCCCCAAGCCTGGTGAAACAAGATGAGGGTGGTTGAAGATGACTCCCCTTTGTATGAAAATTTGGATGACTAAGAAATTTAAAACCACTTCTTAAATATATACTCCTTAATAAGTCATGATGGATTCCATATCATGAATATTTAATCCTATCTATTGTCTTTTTTATAACCTTTACCTACTCTAACACCTCAAGGAATATCGATAATGTGAATTTGGTGACATGGAACTAGATCTATGGAAGAAACACTTCCTTTAAATTACTTTTTATGGTATATTCATCTTTTGGGAAGTCTAAAGCATAATGTAGGAGGTTAATTATCCAAATCCCAAACTCCTATGCATTGTAACTCCACTATCAAAGAAAAAAAATATCTCTCCAATGTGTCTCCTTCATTGTTGAATAAATAACTCATCCTTGAACTAATCATGAAACTTATCCCATGAAACTATTGTCAACTTGAGGTCACAAGAGAATAATACCCACCACAAATAGTAATCCTCTCACAACATATTAATGGTGAGGGGAATATAATGTTTTTTCTAGCGTAGATAAAACTAAAATAAATATCTACCTCCTCCAAACATTCCTCTGTTAGCTAATCTGAAATAATGACCTCATAGTTCTACATTCCCTAATGCTGGAACTCATGAAAAATATTTCTCTAATCATAACTTCATCGACCTCAACTCTCTAGTGATATGTTAATGTATCCTAATGAACTTCATCAACATGATCCAAATGGGGAAGTTGACCAAGATCCATCTCTACAAAATAAAAAAATGGGGACTTATTAAGCCCAAATTATAGAATCTTAAAGATAAATTAATTAATATTCATCCAAATTTCCATCATATACCCAATTAAATAATATGGGAAAACAATCATGGTGAATGATCCTTACATAGGTATATACACTAAAAACATTACTTTACTTAGTACTTTTAGAAAACTTACGGTCTTTTCATTGGATTATAGGGGCCTCTGATCAAATTTATCCCACAAATTTTGATCAGAAATCAATATTGCTTCAATCAACATACTCAATATTATAGCAAATAAGGATTGAATATAGTTCCCCACAAGTATTAATTCATGTAATCATCATATTTATATTTCATATCATTAATTCAAATCATTATGAACTAGTTTTAAAAAATTAATGAAACTTTTATAATAACAACTAATAGTATCAATAATAATCCAAATAATATTCTTAGTAGCGCTTTATCAGGATAATAATTTCTATAAAAAGACGAAAACATTGATAAATACCATGTTCATTATCATCCTTATCTTACCTTTATTAATTTATTTAGTTATCTTTAGACATGTTCATAAAATAATTATAATTATAACCACAAAAATAATCTATGGAACAATCTGCAAAAATATCATAAGCTAATAACCAGTATATAGAAAAAATTGCATGTGATGTAATAAAAACACCCTTTATAATTTATTTAATCCTTGATTATTATCTTATTTAGGTTAATTCAATAAATCTATCTATTAAAAACAAAATTATGATAATCCCACATTTACACATAAATAAATATTTTAAGTATTAAATCTTCTCCCTTGATATGAAGCTTTAATGATCATTAATATTGAGCAAGATGATGGTTGAAGGAAACCAACATGAAACCTCATGAAGAACCCCCAAACCCTAAAAAATCATCCAATAATGAATGCTATATAAATAATTAATAAGAAACACTCATAATAGCGTGTATAAAACTTATAATTCTTGATAATAATGAGTGTCATAATTATGAGGATAAGATAAAATATGTAGATAGATACATTGGATAAAAGGAAGTTATTTCATAAAGAAAAGGTATAAGGATCAGTAAAAAAGTCCTAGGTTCATCTAATATGATCTCATATCCACCTAGGGTTAAAGAGAAGAAGGAACAAATAGGAAGAATGTGAGAGGTATCTCAAATTTAAAGAAAAATATAGAAAAAACAGCATCATGATGTGATAGGGTTTCGAAAAGATATAATAAGCTAAGATCCAAATATTATAGTGTAATATCCAAATGAAACTTTCCTTTTATATTATGTTCAGTAACCATTTATTTAATAGAAATAAATAAGTTTTTTTCATGGATAAGGGTGTCATTCTACAAAACTTAAACCCCCCAAAATCATGGCATGAATCCAAGACCTTCTTCTTCACACTAAACAACCCCTGGCCAAGCTCACAGTGTAGAGAATGTACCATGGAACAATGACTCACGGAAAAGAATAACTATGTGAATCAACCACAAAATATTCACTATATGAAAATAATACCACACGATACGACCATAAAAGTGGAAAAGGAAATATATAAGAGAAATAAATACATATATGAGGGTTTTCTATTGATACATAAGGTTTCCAATTTACCAAAGTTACCTTAAAAATATTCACACCATAATGGAATCTAGTCACGTCGTGTCCAAACTTCTAACCTAAAATAGAAAGTTACCTAACTCTCATGAATTATGCCCCTAATCCATGGAATATACTCTTAACCAATCACTCATAGAATGATACATACAATCACACTAAAAGACTAACCTTATGTAGTAACATAACATTCATGGAATAATTTCTATAAAAAACATCCAACCTCCTTCTCTAACCCACAAGACTACATCCTGGCATATCAGGACTTCCTCAGTACCTAAAAATAAAAATTCCCTCAATTCCTTATATGGATGTGGTGACTCTATCATCACGGATTATTGTTCCATGTCCTTGATTTATATTGTTCTAGAAACATTGTGTTGAAATTAGTATAAAAATACTCTTACATCATTCAAAAATCCCTCTAATTTCATATCAACACACCTTGTTCTATTTTTTATCAGATTCATAGATAGAATATCCTTGTTGAAAATTTGGTGGAATTTATCCACACATGATGTGAAGGTAACAAATCTACTGAATTCCTTACTTAAATAGCCACTCTAGATGATTTTTTTACTTCCTTTACTATCTAGGTCTCCCTTTACCCCAATTGGGTTGATTTTTTTTAGGGATATTCTCTTGAACTACCTTAATTTATAACCAATTGATATTTTAGAATCATTTAACTCTTTAATAAAAAATATTATGTTTGGATGGAAAAATGAAAAAGGAAGGGTTCAATAAAATCATGTTCTATAAACAAGAAAAACCAAAAATTACCTCTACATTATCCTTAAACCAATCCCAGAACCAGAATAATTGACATACACATCAAACTTCACTCCTTCTTAATGTTACCCTAACACCATATAACTAGTTAATCTCTACTTTATCTCCTTGAAATATGTGTGGCATTTTTATAACCAAAAAAATGAACACCCATTTTATTTAAGGATATTTATAGATGATGAAATATGGGATAATTCTTCAATTAATCTCTAATAGTATCCCACTAGTCCAAGGAGACTATATACCTCAAACACCATCTTAAGTGTATCTCAATCCATCATTTCCTAAATCTTAATGGGATAAACCATAAAACCACTCTATGAAATGTTTTTCTCAAGTAAATGAACATAAAAAATCCAAAACATACACTTAATGATGTTTACATAAAGGTGATTATTATGAAGTAATTATAATATAATCCTCATTTGTTCACCATGCTCCTCCTCCAATAAAAAATAAATGAGTATGTCATTGATTAAAACCACGATGAACTAGTCCAAGTATGTTTATAAAGTCTAGTACATTATTCCTATAAACACTTTATTGTAATTTTTTATGCTTATGGAATTACAGGAACTCATAGTGACTATAGAAAAACATTGTTTCTGTCTTTGGTATGTCCTCCTCACACACCCAATGATGGTTATTCCTGGATGCGAGAACAATATTAAATAATCATATTTCTTCTTTAAACTAATTAAAGAGATCATATATCCTCAAAATTGAGTATTTATTCTTATTGAATATCACTTGAATCAAGAGTGGATAGTCAATACAGAACATTAATTTCTCATATTTCTTCTTAGATAAGAGAACAAGAGTTTCTGTAGGGGACATAATGGGTCTAATAAATCCTTTCTCTATATAGTCCTACAACTAAACCTTTATCACTCTAAGCTTATTTAGGTCCATATGATAAGTTTTTATGGATATTGGTATGGTATTACAGTATAAGTCCTTACTAAAATTGACATTGCGATGAGGGGTAAGATTTTAACTTCCTATGGTAAAATTATCATATAGACCACAATCATTATAGGAAACTACTCCTCTATAGAACTAGTGTGAAATAATTCTAATATCTCTAATTGATGAGTAATATATTTTAGTCTCTTAAGGTTTTTCCCTACTTTACCCACCTAAGTATCTCATTCACCAATTAAAGTGAGCCTCAACCTATCTATAGGATGATATATAACTCTTCAGAAATAGAAATTTTATAAATATTGAATTTTAGATAACCATTTCATACTGAGTATGATATCATAAGGTCTCAAATTTTCTATGATGAATTCCTAAGAAAATTTCTCTATGTCAAGATTAAACTCACACCAATAAGAAAAATAAGAGTGAGAATGATCACTAGTAGTATAAATCTATAGTTGAAGTGTTCAGCCTAATAGAATTACTAGGATCTCTAGCATAAGAACAAATGATACAAAAAGAAATGAATAAATGATAACAGTTTTAATATGAATGAGTTCTAATATAGATTATACTTATACCATACCTTAAACCATGTTGAGTACCACTATATTAAATCCCTTGATTATTTAGATATAACTTATACACTATCCCCCTACACCATGGGCCTGTCATGGTTCTCCCAGAAGTGTTGGTGGGAGGAATGGATCAAATAATATCCCACCCCTATATCCTCTTATACCATATCCACCTTTGGGAGGGAAACCATTTGCACATTTGGGAATCACTTGGTCTACATGTTACCTATATCAAGGAGGTTCATCGATTGTGTTTTAATATATACCCTTTATTGCTCTCCTGGTGTGGCTAACTCAAGTCATATGTCCTTTATTACTGCATGAGTAACAAGATCTATCTCTCGGATAGGTAAAACTAACTTGATTTCCCTCATCTACCTATATCTAAGATTGGTATCTTAAATATGGTTGTATGGTATTATGAAATCATGTCATCTATCACCAGTTAGTTGTTATCGATGACTTCTCTCAAGAGACCCTCTATAACTCCTCCAATAAACTCTCAATCAGAAAATAATGGTAAAATACTTCATCATAGGTGGAAATAAAAAACAATAAAATTCCACCTTGAATCTCATGATAAAGGCCATGCTCAAACTTGTAATCCTGAAGGTATTTATCAGTAATCATGTCTTCCAAAAAAATCATGAGCTCTAACAACCACATAGCATATTGAAATACCTTCATTCTACTCTACTAAAAATCCAAATTCACCAAGAATCAAATCATATGAAATTTCACTAGTTAGTAATCCACTATAAATAGATACTCAAAATCCATATATGGTAGGGTAGCCTTATTTTGATTATACATAATAAACAACCACAAACATCGTGTTTCTCCATGAAGAAGACTCATTTCAAGTAATAACATCTGTTTTATGAGTGTCATAACCATATGAAATAATTGATAAATAGGCTCTATACTATCCTCTACTTCCCAAGGGTATATATCACATAAAAATTTGGGAGTTTGAAACCCGTGTAACATATAAAGTGTGCTCAAATAGTGATTAGTATCACCATGCTCTATTAAGACTACCATCTATTTTTTGAGTGGGTCTTCTCTCTACTTAGATAAGGAGGAATCAACCCCATGATCAAATAATGGAGGAATAACCTCCCTTTCAATTCCATGACCTAAATACTATTTAATTAATTGTTCAATTAATGGAGGTTTAATCACTATCATGGGCCCAATGCAAACTTTGTTTTAAATATGGGTTGGATGTCTATGGTGTAGCATTCTGTATTTTCCAATATAAGCCCATTCTTAATAAAACATATTTGGAAGATTGGATTCAAATAGAGTGTTAATGGATACAAAAAATGTCATGTTACATCATTCATGAATTGTCTCATTATATCCCATAATTTATGATGCAAGGTTCTAAGTTGATTAACATGTTATTGAGTCTTGGTGAAAGGTTAAATTGACCGCCCTCACTAATTATCAAGTTCCCCAGTCTATTATTAATACTCAATACCCCTAAACACTTTTTCTATATGCATCCCAAACCAATTCCCATAAAAATACTAACACCAAAATCCATACCTAAGAATCAAGATACACTGATACCAATCAAACATGAACCGACCCAATGGGATCCCATCGGGGTTGTTTGTAAGCTGATTATCCCCCCACCCCACCCCAATCTTGTCTTAAATAGGAAAAAGGATGGAGTTAATCACTAAGAAAGAATATATATCATATTGTAGGCATTAACCTATAAGATTTTAATATATATATATATATATCTCCATGAAAAGATATATAACAATGAAAACCCATTTATAAATAAATCTACTATAGTAAATAATGCATATTACCATGAAAAATATCCTGAAAATGAAAACAAACCCCAATATATAAATAAGACAATGTAAAAAATCTCAATATTACATGGCAAAGACTGACTTTGAAAAATAAAATAGATATAATCCATGTCACATCAACACTGATATGAGTATTGCTAACAATGAACATCTCTAAACTCCTCTAACCACCACCTCCACATCCACCAAAACGTGTGTAAATAGATATAATAAATGTGTTCATGAGGACCATGTAGTAGTGAGTATAAATATACCTAGTAGGGAACCCTTAAATAAAAAGAATAAAGTATGATGGAATATTAGATAAAAATAATAATCAATTATGTGCATTTTAGGTAATAAGAAACCAGGGTTTAGAAGGTCATCATTTCCCACAACTCAACACACCTAAGGTATAACAACATAAAAAACTTGAAATACCAAAAGAATTAAAAAACACAAAATAATTTAAACCATCTCACAATCATCACTTCCACACCATCCATTAGTAGAAATAGTAATTAGATAACCACCCCTCACTGAAGGACACCTCATTTGATGGAGTACTGACCCCTATAGAGAACTTGTACCCTGACATGTGTAGTTTTCATCATATGAGAGGGTTATCTACTCCATAAGTAGTGGTCCTATTCCCAATAATAATTGTAGGTTTACCTACTTTAATAAATATACATAGTAAATGTTCCCTAGAGATAATGTGCTACTAATATGGTTACTGACCCTTTGGTCTCTTTAATCATCCTCCCATACATGTCATAATCTCTATAAATATATGAAACTAAACTACTCAAACACTTTGAGTAATAATCCCCAAATGATAAACAAATGCACACCATCATATTATATGTTGAAAATAACTCAAAATAAGATAATAATGTTTACAAAATAATCACTTGAAACAAAAGATACAAGGAATATAGAAACCTACCCCGTACACAACATGTCCCTATATGGTACACGATGTACAGGTCACTCATGAAAATATTCTCATGTATATCCACATCTCAAATCCATGTGAATTCATTATAAACAGTATGTCAAATTTCATACAAGGTTTGTAGGAAATTTCTATATATACACAACATATCTACAGAATACTCAGTATGTAAGTTCATGTTGTCTCCTGACATGTACAACCTCTATAATTTGAACTACTTAATCTAATATACATGGAATTTTTAATGGTGTAACACATTGTGTAGGTCTAGCTCACTGAATTTTCATATATGTAATTACAAGATGGAGTATGTGTTCTCATGATACATGGTGTGTGACATAGTTTCACATGATGTGTGATACTTAGAAACACACAAAACCCCAATTTCACTAATTTTGAGTCAAATGAAATATTTTCAGGATTAAATATCATGTGGAATTTATGACAATGTAGAAACTATCAAAGGATATATGAATTCCATGTAGCCAGATACGACACATCATTTTATCATGAAACATATAAATCCTTAAAACTGAATCTTCAATCCATGAACATTTACATCACATCTATTACCAATTTTGTATCCACTCTCATCTGAGTCTGAAACCCTCAAAGCCTCTATCACACTGAAGTGATTTTATTCTATCCATCATTGTCTTGCCCATTTTTATCCAACCATTCATTGAAGTGTGCCCAAAAACCATCAAGTTGATGTTTTAATATTATTGATCTTATGATCCTATAGTTTTCTTACATTTTAGAATTATGAAACCATGATTAAACTCAAGGGATAAGAACATGAAAATATTTGAGAAGGTTGTTGTCAGGGGAATACCCAGCCACCTAAGAATGGTCTATCATTGAGAATTATTGAAGAATAAGAGTATGAGAGAAGAATAAATTTTATATTAATAGTTGAAATATCTCAACAAGATAATAACTTTGAATAACATTTTAATTTATAAAATAAATAATTTATCTATGATAAATGAAAATATTCAACCTACGAACAAAATTTATCAGAGAAATAAATCATGGAAAAAATTCAATTAAAAATATGGATCTAAATAGATACTTCATAATCATGTTAGTTATTTGAAAAAGATAATTAATTAACATATATTTGAGTTTACATGATTGAATAAGAAATATTATTGAATTATAAAAAAATATTTCCTTGAGTTATGAGAAGATGATTCAAATTCAATTATTCAACCAAACATTCTTTAAATCCACACCATTTTGATGTTATAATAAATTCAAAAATAATTAAATTCAATGAAAATGTTTTAAATAAGAAATGTATTCTATTTTCACATTATATAAGAGAAAAATAATAATATATTTAAATATTATTCTTTTTTTATATATGATTATTTTCATATTAACTTTTTAATCTTGTTTTTCATTGTTTAATCTCTTTTTAGAAGAATAGAATATTTGAAAGTGAAGAATGAGGTGAAAAATAATAATAATAATTCCAACATCATTGGTTAAATCCATTGATTTGATAATATTTTCATGAACCCCGATCATCATTATCTCAACCACATCGAAGAATGTGAGAAACATCAAAGAATGCCTTTTGTTGAACAATCTAAGAGGGAGAGAGAGTGAGGGGTTTCTTTAATATGTTTATTCCAATGATGAAAAAAAGTTCAAGGAGGAGAGATATTTTCAATAATGAGAGAAATTTTATTATAGGAATGAAATATTCCCTTTCCATAAACTATCCTCATAAATCCGACATTAATTATCCTAAAAAACTTATGGATTAAATACCCTCAAAAAGGTTGAGATAGGCCAAAAATATATGTTTCTAGAGTCTTTCATTCCACATCATCACCATCCTGGAATATTGATTCCATGTAACCATTTCTAATTAAAATATTAATTTATTGGAATATACAAGTTATTCAAATAAATACCACTAAAAATAAATCTTGGAGCCCAAACCCTTACTATAAAAATTATACCACTCCAAAAAAACCCAATTTTTCAGAAACAATTTTGATGTTAGAATTTTAATATAGGACTATGTTTATAAGTTGTTAAACACATATATACATGTGGAAAAAATATTATATTAGATATTTATATATTTCTCAAAGTCTCGCACCATAAAAAAACCCAATTTTACAACCACATTTAGAAATATAATTGAAAATATTCAAAGAATTTAATAAAAAAATTATGGGTCTCTTTAGAATATGTAATCGAGGTCAAAGACTTAACTAATAATATCCAAGTTTATCTATACATAACACAAAAATTACTATAAAGTTAAATAAATACTGAAGTTCTCAAATATCCCTTAAGGCTAGATGTACCAGAATTCTCCATGACTATAAAATATCACGGAAGAGTTCTGGAAGATGAAAATCCAAAAGGAGAGTAACCTCTGGTTAAATGGAGCAGGTTTACTAGGATTAGAGAACTGTTCAAAATATTTATAATTATTCAACATTACTTACTACTTACGGGTGGTGGAGAACCTTAAATCCCATAATAGGTGGCACTACTATAAAACGGGCCTTTAACAACGATGACCTTTATCAGTACTTTATTTTTAGTGCTAATTAATGGTACTCTTTATCAGCACTTTATTTTTAGAACCCATAAAGGGATCCTTTATCAACATCTTTTTAGTGCTGATAATGGTCCAAATAAAATGAAATAATTAAAGAAATAAATAAAAAAAATGATTTTATTAAAAAACTATTAAAAAATCTATTAATTAAATATTTATTAATAAAAATGAATAAATTTATTATATTATGTATAAATTATAAATACTAATATATTTTATATTTTAAATATATAGATATATATAAAATTAAAATTAAAAAAATAAATATTAGATATAAGTAAATTGAGAAAAATATTAAACAATTTATTAATTAAATAATTATTGGTAATGTTAATAAATAGTATATATTAAAAATATAGATATATATATGAATGTATATAAATATGATTTATATAATAAAAAATATTTATTCTTTACATTAAATATAAAATATTTTGTGAATAATGGTTTATAATTAAAAATTAATATGAATTAAAAATATTGACTAATAGCATCGAGTAATGGACATAATTGAATTTATTTTGATTTTTCAATTTAACATAGATCAAACATGTGTTATATTGATTTCACATATACATAATTAATTAGTACATTTTTATATACAACGCATAGACACAAATATTTTTTTGGAAATTTAATCAATTTCAATTATTTATTTTATATATATTTATTTACTAGGTTTTAATATTTTAAATATGTATTCATCTTTATTTAAATATATATCCATATTTTTTTAATAATTTATATTTAATTAATAAAACTTATCTATTTCTTCAATACTATAAAAGTGTACTCATTTTTAATTATTCAATTTCACTCGTTTTTAACATGCATGCACTTAAGATTAAATATTCCTTAATAATGTTTAAAAAATATTTGTAAAAAAATATTTATAAATAAATATATTTATAAATGTATATTTAATAGTTTTATACATTTATATATTTATAGTTATAAATAAATAAATTGAATTTTCTTAAAAGGTATTTATATAATTATAAATATAAAATCATATATATTTAAATAATTATAAATTTATAATAAATTTATTTAAATAATTAATATATTTATTATATTTATATTTATATATGTTTATTAAATATATATATATATATAATTATATAAATATATATAATGATATAAATATTATTTTTAAAAAATAGTTTAAATAATTACAAATAAATAATTATATATTTAAATAAATATAAAATTATAATAAATATATTTAAATAAAGAATATAATTACTATATTTATATTTATATATGTTTATTATACATATATATACAATAAATATATTTATAATTATAATTATAAATCCTTTATCAGTGCTTAAATAATAAGCATTGACAAAAGCAATATTTATCAACCATTTTTTAGCGCTAATAAAGATAAAGATTTATCAGTGATAAAAAACACTGATAAAGATCCCTGTTTATCAGTGCTAAAATGTTAGCGCTGATAAAAATGGATTTTATCATTTCTTTTTTTTCACTGATAAATCTCTCTCTTTATCAGGGCTAAAAAAACACTGAAAAAGATCCTTATTATCGATGATAATTACTTTAGCACTAATAAAAGATATATTTATCATCACTTTTTTAAAAGTGCTGATAAATGTGTCCAATTCTATTTAAGTAACCCTAACGAGTGGAGAACTCATTAGGATATCTAAATATTTTCATAGAAGCCACCCTCTACTGGAATTCCTCCTTGGTGAATCGAAGCTCGAATCAAGGCTCGAAGAATTTCAAGACTAGAATCAAAGCCTCAAATGAATCAAGGGTCAAATGAATCCAAGGCATGAACGTTTTCTAGGTTTTTAATCTCTCTACTCACTCTTGGATGATTTAGAACTTCATTCTAAGGTATCTTATTTTCTGATCCTCCTCCTCACTCATCGGTTGCGTGTTTACCGATATCTATTTTTATTTTTATTTTATCATCATTCTTTATTTACTATTATCATATCCCTATGGTCAATAATATTTATTGGGGATGTTTGGTTGAAAGGGAATAGGTCTGTGTTCCTTGCACTCCCCCACCCTAACCACTTGTCAATTCTATGCAAACCAACCACCCCAATGCCACTAACTCCTGCTTCATGAGATCGCAGACCCCTTAAAATTTTTCATAATTTTAAAATAGATTAAATCCCATCTACAGTGTTTCCTCCTGCATAGGATCACCTCCCCCCCCCTCAAGTGCATGCTCCTACCAACACTTGACTATAAGGTCTATGGAATGAAAGCGGGGTGTATGACCATATCACCTGACACATATCAATATAATGATATATATATATATATAATAGTAAATTTATAATATAATTATATTTACATACACACACAAACCCACACACATGTATATTTTAAAAATAAAAATATATAGACAATGTAGATATATATTATAAAAATACATTATGAAAATATATATATTATACAAATATATTATACAAATATATTATGAAAATATACTATATAAAAATAGTACATAATTATATTATAAAAATATATATTATACAAATATGTTATACAAATATGTTACATAAAATTATATGTAAATAATTAAAAAATACAAATTTGTTATATATTAATATATATTATATTTATATGCAAATAAATATATATTATCCATTATATATTTATATTTTTTACAAATTTATATATATTATACAATCAAAAATATATATTATATAAAAAAATATAAAAAATAAAAATATGTATTATACAAATAAATATATATATTACACAAATAAAAATAAAAATATATATATATATATATTATACAATACACAAATATATATTATAAAAATATATATTACACAAGTATATTATACATATATATTTTAAAAATATATTTCAATAAAGTTCACTCATTGGTTGAAATTCATCATCCAATTTTACTTATGAAGATTCATCTCACTTAGAAATTTTTTTGTAAGAGTTGGTCATCTTCCACTTAACTTAAAACCTCTTTATCTTCCATAATTATTATTATTTATTTCATTATGAGTAAAATTTAATACTATGTGACTAAAATCACCATAGAACAGATAATGGCCTAGAAAATGAAATTTTCTTATAAGGCTTACTCTTTGTCTTCTGGAAAATAATTCTTGTTTTCAACCAAAGACAAAATAATTCATGTTTTCAACCACTTAGGCTGCTTAAATCATAAACAAGAACATGTATTCCTCCCAAATTTCACCTTAAATAGGCCATGAGTTAATAAATAGTTCCAAAGGATTAATTATCAAAAACGGGAAATATTACCCATTTTAGTTAATAAAATGGTGTATAATTGGTATCCTCATCAAATTTATCTCTCAAAGAGTAATTATTTCAATTTTTTGTTTAAAAATCATCCCAAATCTCTTTTATTTTTCTTTTAATACTCTCATAATTATTCATCCTAGGTATGAATACATCTTATATTATTTTTAGCAACATAGTTTCATGTACATAAGATATTGAGGATGAGTTTCAAATAATAAAATGTAATGATAAATGTTTGGGAGATAAGTCGACAGGGATGAAAGTTGTCTATAACTTTCACCATGGATGAATTCAATAGATAATACCTACCATAGTGGAATAATTCTTTTCTAAAATTCAATTACCTATTTTATTCAAAACATATAGAAATTCTTTAAAGTAATCATATTTTGGATTTCCCTTATTAGAATTATATATAACATTCACTTTTGATAATGAATATCTTATATGTATTTATTTATTGTAAAAAATTAATATTTTATTAACCAAATCTGATGGATATGATTTGAAAGTGGATGCATCCCAATTTTTTGAAAAAATAGTATGAAGATGGAGTTAAATTGTTCATCAAGTTTGTAATAAAGCATGCATAAAACCCTTCTCAAATACTTTTTTGGTGTTTACGTTGTTGTTATTCAAGAAAAATTATTCTTGAAGAGTTGGAAGAACATTTGATTTGTCAAAAATATATCAAATCTATAAATTTTAGACTAAACACATGGAAAAACTAAATATGCACACCGATTGGGATGATACTGTTGTTCATGGATCATTTTATATGAATTCTAGTGTAAATGATGATGCAGATTGCATGAAAGAAATGACAATGTAAATTAAATATAACCTTCATGATTTTATAAAGTTGTTTGACAAGTTAAATAGATTTGCTAAGAGATCATTTTATATCAGCTGTACTAAATACACAACATTGTCAACTATATTGAATCTATATAATTTGAAAGCTAGAAGTGGATGGAGTGACACCAGCTATACAGAACTACTTGGTCTCCTGAATGATATGATACTAGAAGAAAATGAAGTTCCTTGTCAAACATATTATGATAAATGAATGCTTCATTCAATGGGAATGATCTCTAAAAAACATTCTTTTCTAAATGATTTCATATTGTTTAGAAGACTGTATGGATATCAAAAAACCATGGGACAATTGACATATAATTCAGAAAAAAGAATTAAATATGGGAACCTATTTCATCCATTAGATTCTCCCCAATGGAAGAAAATTGAATATAAGTATCCTGAATTTAGAAATGAGTTGAAAAAATTTCATCTTGAATTATATATAGATTAAATAAATCCTTTTGGTGTATAGAGTATTAATCATAGTACTTGTTCCATCATTTTGTTAAATTATAACTTAGATCCATGGTTATTCCTAAAGTTAAAATACATTATGTTGTCTTTGCTTATATTTGGACCAAAGAAACCCAGTAATGATATTGATGTCTATTCGGCTCCATTGATCGAAGATCTAAAATTGATATGGGATAGAGGTGTTACAGTGTATGATGCTCATATAAGTGAATAATTTACATTGAGGTTCATGGTGTATGGGATAATAAATGAATTCCTTGCTTATGTAAATTTATTAGGTTATGGTATTAATGGAATGGTGGGGTGTCCCATTTGTGGAAAACACACAAACTCAATTTGGTTGAAACATTCCTTGAATAATGTGTTTCTAGTACATCAAAAAAATTTACCTCGATGACATAAATACAGATCCAAGATAATCATATTTAATGGGAATATCAAACAAGGTACAACACTGTCTCCAATAATGGGTACTCAACAGTTTGATAAAGTAAAAGATATTGACACTGCTTTTAGTAAACCATTTTATTAAAACTATATGAAATTAGGTTGGAAGAAGAGATTAATTTTCTTTGAATTACTGTATTGTAATTTTTTTATGTCATACATTTTCTTGATGTCATGAATGTTGAATAAAATGTACTTTAGAGTGTTATTTTCACATCACTAAATGTTCCTGGAAAAATTAAATATGTCATCAAGAATAGGTTTGACATGATTATCATGGGAATATGTAAAGTGTTATAATCGGTTAATGGTAAAGGGATGACATTTCTTCCTCTAGTACCGTACACTCTATCCAAGTAGGGAAATTTTCAATTTTTACATTTCCTTAATAGTGAAAAAGTTCCATAGGGGTATTCATCAAATATCAAGAATGTCATGCCAAAGACTAATTTGAAGTTATAAGGACTAAAATCGCACAAATTTTTTGTTTTGATGAAAGATTTGATGCATTTTTATTTTCATTGCATTCTATGTCAGAATATATGTCATAAATTAACCAGACTCTACTTCTTTTTTAAATCCATATACAGTAAATATATAGACCTGATGAAGTTTCAAATCACGAATAAGGTGGTTTCAATCATATTATGTGAATGAGATATGTTCTTCCCACCATTATTCTTTGATGTAATGAACCACCTAATGGTTTAATTAGTTATAGAGGTTCAACAATGTGGTCTTATCCATCATATAAGAATGTACCCCATTTAATGGTATATAACGATTTTGAAAGGGTTTGTTAAGAATAAAAGTCATCCAGAATGTTTTTTTGTAGAATGATATATTATTGGAGAATATATTGAATTTTTTAGTGATTACCAGTCATATGTTGAAATCATCAGTCTCCCAAAGTTTAGTGATAGTGGAAGCCTTATGGGAGAAAGAGCACCTTTACATTTTACACAATAGTCATGATGTTGATCCATACATTGAATCCCAAAAATAAATTCTTAGAGATTTGAATCTATTAATGGTTTATGTATGAATATCAAATACACATAATCAATAGTTTATAGGATGGTTCTGATATTAAATTTATAAGAAGTTATCTAAAAATACGAATTCAATTTCTGAACCACTTTAATGGATAGCTAGGGGACCAAATACAATTTTTATATGTTAAATTGGTTTTTTCATCAATAGTTTATACATTCTATAGAAAATAACATGATTACTGCATTATAATGCAATATAGTGGTGTTATAATTGTGAAGGAAGCGATGAACATATCTGGTTCCAAGGATGGAAATCCAATTTATGAAAATATGTCATATTTTTTTATTATCAAAAAGATATATGAGTTAGATTATACAACATTTCAAGTGATAATTTTCCATTTAAAAGGGGTTGAAAATATGAGGGTAGTGAAATTTGATGAAATGGGATTTGTGAAGCTAAATTTTATTGTGGAATGGAGAAAAGATGAGTCATTCATAATTGAATCACAAACAGTGAAATTATTTTATGTCCTGGATCTATTAAACAATAATCGGTCTCTTTTACTATTGGAGACTCAATCAAATGTCTGGTAAGATGAAAATTCAATCCAGGATGACACTTTAATTAGGAGATCAAAAAAATTCATGTCGCTCACAATATAGACAATGTCTTATACATTATAAGGGACCATAAAGAGGGGATTTTGATTCTTGATAGAGGAAAAAAATCCAGAAAACCTTTAAATAATATAGAGAGTTTAATGAGAAGGTAAAAGTATTTTTTTAATGTACTATGTTTTTCCTCATAATATTATATGTTCTCCACTGCATTAACATAATTTAAATTAAATTTTCAACTAGTAATGTAGAAAATGTATTCTGCACATGATAATGTTGTCAATCCCTCATAAGAACAAACAAAAATGAAGCAAATTTGTTGGGATTATTTAAATGTAATGTTATGATATACTTTACCTGTTTTACCAAAAAAATATATAATGAAATGTTGATTTAATTTTCCTTATTCCTTAAATAGATCATTTAGTTTAGAATATTTATGCCTATATTTAATACCTTTATGCACTAAAACTTCGAAAAAATTATTCTTCCTCAAAACCTTATCACCCCTACAGTGTTTCATTTATCACTTTCCTTCAAGTCACATCTACTAACTTTTTGGGAAGAGAAACTATGCCTCCTATGCTCAATCAAAGAGGTAATATTGATGTTTTTATAGTAAAATAATTATCTATAGAATTAATTTATTGTTTATATATATGTTTAATTTATTTATTTTTTGTATCACTAACATAATAATAGTTATATTATATAGTTGGATTCTAATGTTTGAATTGGGGACCAATTTCTAACTTTTATGCCTTTCTACACTAAAAATTCAACAGAATTATTCCCCCTAAAAACCCTTTCACCCCTAAAATTTTGAAATTTATCAATTTCCATCAAGTTCCCTCCACTTCTCAATTATAGAGGTAATCTTAATGTTTGCACAGTAAAATCATTTTCCATATAATAAATATATTGTTTTATATTTATGTTTGATATTTTTCTTTTAGTATTACTTATATAATAATTTTTTTATTATATATTTGAATTATTTTGTTCGAGTTGGGGTGGTTTCTTTGAAGTTGCACACGCTTGTGAGAGATTGGACTTCGAGCCTACAACTGAGATAATGACAACAAGGAAATTCATCATGAATGCATACAACCATCATGAAAAGATGAATTTCTATAAATTATTTAATTAATTTTATCATCATTTTAACTACTATTTGTAAGTTAATTTTCTTATCATTTTTATCTAATACTTATTTAGTTTTTTCATAGATATTTTGGGAAGTAATATTTTGCTTTAAAATGTCTACAAGATGCCACAAAAGAGATAAAATGTTTATTTCTACCAATGTTACCATGATTTCCATTTCCTTTCCTTTTCTAACTGAAAACACTCCATATTGTGTAAATTTTCTTAGCCAAAAAAAACTTTCTCATTGAAATCCCAAAGATTGGAGGAAGATAATGTGACCATTGCCGTTATTTCTCGTGATATAATGGGAACATGAGCTGCATATACTCTTATGGATTTTAACAAAGAGAAAGGTTTTTCAAATAATAACATCAAGTCAATATGTAGTGTCAGTAGTTCAACAAATAAATGCAATGGAGATCATAGTAACATTTGCCTTTAGTATTTTTTGATACTTTGGGATATGTAGGAATCATCCACGCCTCAATATGACACACGATGTGACTGAAATGACTCCAAGTGCTTCTTTCTTTTTAAAATTGTCATTAACTTTAGTAAAAAAGACTACTGAAATACTCAGAAACAAGAAAAAATATTCATATAGTTTTTATACTTTAATACAATGATCCATAAGTAATTTTTGAGGTGTAGGAATCAGTTTCACCTCAATATGACACATGATGTGCCCGGTATTACTCAAAGTGTTCATTATCACTTTAAAATTGACATTTTAGTTCAAAAAGTGTCACTCATTGAAAATAGATCAAAATAACTCATATTTTCTTGATAATTTTTTAAATTGATTCATAAATAATTTATGACATGTAGGAATTAGTCTTACATCAAAATGATACATGATGTGATCGGTGTGAGTCAAAGTGTTTGTTTCTAGTTTAAAATGGAAATTTAGTAAAAAATACAATTGAAAAAATCAAAACCATGAAAACTCATTCATATTATTTTTATAATTTATTAAAATTATCCATAATTCATTTTAAACATTTAGGAATTAGTTTCACCTTAATCTGACGGATGGTGTGATTGGTATGACTCTAAGTGTGTCTTTTTATTTACAATTGATATCAATTTTAGTAAAAAGGAAAATTGACCTACTCAAAACTAATAAAACACATTAGTATTGATTTTATACTTTATTAAAACAATTCACAAGTCATTTTTTATGTGTAGAAATTATCCTCACCTCAAACTGATACACGATGTGCTCGGTTTGACTCAAAGTGTCCATTATCAGTTTAAAATCCACATTTTAATTAAAAAAGAATCACTTTTAGTACAAATTACAAAGTGTCCATTATCAGTTTCTCACAATAAACTGATAAACGATGTGATTGGTATGAGTCAAAGTATATGTTTCATGTTTAAAATGACATTTTAGTAAAAAAGAAAAGTGAAATACTCAAAACCAATAAAATAATTTGTATTGTTTTTATAATTTATTAAAATAATCCATAATTCATTTGGGATGTGTAGTATTCATCTGCACCTCAATCCTATGTACATTGTGACCGGTATGACTCTAAGTGAGCCTTTTTGTTTTAAATTAACATCAATTTTAGTACAAAGGAAAACTGAGCTACTCAAAACCAAGAAAAAACATTAGTATTACTTTAATAATTTATTAATATGATACATAGGTAATTTTTTATATATAGGAATCAGTCAAATCTCAATTTGATACATGATGCACCATATATGACTCAAAGTGTCCATTGTCGCTTTAAAGTCGACATTGTAGTTCAAAAAGTGTCACTCATTGAAAAATGATAAAAAACACTCGTATTTTCTTGATAATTTTAAAAATATATTTATAAGTCGTTTTTAATGTGTAAGAATTAGTATCACGTCAAACTAATACACTATGTGATTGGTATTAGTCAAAGTGTTTGTTACCATTTTAAAATGACATTTTAGAAAAAAAGACAAGTGGTGTACTCAAAACTAATAAAACACATTTATATTGTTTTTATACTTTATTAAAGTGAACCATAAGTCATTTGAGTCATTTAGGAATCATTTGTACCACAATATGATTCATGGTGTGATCGGTATGACTCTAAGTGAGTCTTTTTATTTAATATTGACATCAATTTTAGTAAAAAGGAAAACTAAACTACTCATAATCAAGAAAACACATTCAGATTATTTTTCTAATTAACTAAAACAATCCATAAGTCATTTTTTATGTTGAGGAATAATTCTCACATCAATCCAATACCTAATGTGCCTGGTATGACTCAAAGTGTTTGTTATCAGTTTAAAATCAACATTTTATTTTAAAAAGAGTCACTTATTAAAAACTGAGAAAACATGCTCATATTTTTTTGATAATTTAGGAAAATTATTCATAATTATTTTTTGACATGTTGTAATTGGTCTCATATCAAACCAACACACGATGTGATCAGTATGAGTCAAAGTACGTGTTTCCAGTTTAAAATTTCATTTTAGTAAAAAAGAAATATGACATACTCAAAACCAAGAAAATGTGCTAGGATTGTTTTGATACTTTAGTAAAATAATTCATAAGTCATTTTGGATGTTTAGGACCCATTCACACCTCAATAGTATACACGGTGTGAATGGTATAAATCCAAATGCATATTTTCAATATATAAGTGCCATTTTAGTTTAAAACAACCATCACATCACCAAAACCCAAAAAATGATCCTAGATTGTTCTCTCACAATTATATATGATATTAATTTATTTATTTCCTTATTATTATTAACTTATACTTATCTATATTACATTTTTCATGGGAGGGGGAATAAAAAAATGAAAACCTACCAAAATGCACATAGGGAGGCTCGGAACTGACACCACCAAAACACCATCATAGCATGAAACCACTATGATTTTCCCATGGGGATTTATCTTATAATTATTTAATTAATTTTCATAGATACAATTGTTGAATATGAATAAGAAATGGTGTGACATGTAAGAATCAACCACAGCTCAATCCAATACACGGTGTTCCTTGTATGACTCAATGTTTACTTCAACATTAACAATTTATCTTAATTTGTTTCTTTATATTATTACTAACATAATAAGTTTTCCTTATATAGGTAATTTATTTTGATTCAGTAGGGGTGGTTTGTTCAAAAATAACATAAATTGGGGTCAAGATCAAAATACAAGAGAACATTGATGTTTTGTAATGTTTGTAAAAATTTATACTTATGTAAGTGTATAAAACAATGTTTAATATGTCTATAAGATAGAAATTTTTTGTATTAGTGTTGTAAATTTAATTTCATTAAAATTTTGAATTGGTACTTGATTTGGGGGATATTTGGTGGGGTTTATGGTGTTGTAGTGTGCTGTTACAGCACATTACACTAGTGTTGCAGTGTGTTGTTATAGTACACTACATTATGGCCCTTTATCTAAGCTTTTAAAAGTGTTGATAAATAGGTCATTTATCTGTGCTTTTAAAAGCGCTGATAAATTTGTACTTTATAAATTTTTTTCAAAGTTCTAATAAATGGGCCTTTTATCTATGCTTTTACAAATACTGATAAAGGTACCCTTTATCAATGCTCCGATAAGTGCCAAAAAAGGTCCCCTTTAGTGGTGCTAAATAAAATCACTAATAAAGGATGCCTTTATTAGCACTATTTTAGTGTTGACAAAATACTAGGAATTTTAATCTCACTCTGATAGTCAATGATTCTCTAGTGATGATAAAATCCATTTTTATAATTGTTAAAGGCCTATTTTGTAGTAGTGTAGAAAGTATTAGTGAATCAAAAAAAGAGAGTTTGAAATTAAGAATAAAATGGACTTATTGCATATCAATGGATCATGGGAGCTAATGGAACCATCACTAGGTAAGAAGTAATTTCAGAAATAATGGGTCTACAAAATGAAAAATGAAATGTAAAATATAAATGGTACAAGGATAGGTAAGTTGTGGAAGACTTTCAAAAAATTCTGGGAGTGTATTTCTCTAAAATATTTTCTTCGGTTTCTAAACACACAACAATTTAAATGGTTATGAACCAGGTTTCTTCAGAAGGGTTATATCATAAACAATTAGATGTGAAAAATATTCCTTCATAGTGACTTAGAAGAAGAAATATTTATATATAAATCAGAAGGTTTTGTGGAAATTGAATAGAATGACTATTTTTTAGGCCAAAACAGATTTTATATGAGATGACGCAAGAACTAAGAAAATTGAATCAAAATTTCAATGCCTTCAAATCATAGAATGGGTTTATTTAGATAAAAAATAAGCATTGGTTTTATCAAAAGGTTTTTTATGATGGAAGTTTCATCATACTTGTCTTAAATGTGGATGATATACTCTTTATAGGTCTGAATATCAATCTGATTAAGAAGATAAAAGTTTATTTCTCTAGAAGTTTCAAGATGTAAGATCTCATTGAAGATAAAAAATTATAGTATATCAAATATATATTTCATGGAACTCCATGTGGTATAAATTATGGTTCACCCAATATAAAAAACAATTTTTGTGCCTCATGAGTATATTCTATATCCCAATACAAGAGTCCTCCCAAGAACAACCTTGACATTTACTCATAACCTGTAATAATCTAGAATGAATATCAATTAGCGTTAACTCAAAGTCATACTTGTAGAATTCAGTTATCATTTCACTTAATGATATATTTATATATATATATATATAGCCAACTTTAAAAAATTGATAATGTGGATATTTCATTCAGTGTTGCATGATTTGTTTTATATTCTTAAACACCTTTAAAAAAATTTAAAAAACCATACATTAGCTCATGTATCATCATATCACATATGATATTCTACCAAATTTTCCTTATTATTTATGAAATTTTAGTGGTTTTGTAAAATAATTTCTTATTTATATAAGTACTACCACATATCTATGTGTCCATCAAATAAAACTCTCCCAGTAAACTCTTTTAGTGATTAAGATCAATGAAGTACACATGTTTTAATAATGGTGAGACTTAAGAATCATATTATTAATGTTCTAATCTTTGAAATAGTGTTCATCTCTTTAAATAAGTGTTCAAACTCCTTAACTTCACAACATCAAATATTTAGATTTTAATAACTTATATTGTCTATGCAGAACTATTTCTATATTCATAATCATCATTGTCCTTATAGCCTGTTCCTTCAAACTTTTTCATTAAAATATTTTGGTAAATAATGTGTTTTTTTATATTAATATTTTATCAAAATACCCTAAACATTTTAGTATATTAAGCGACATTCACATTGACAAGAATAATTATTTATTTTTTAACTTTAAACTTATATAATTTCAAACATTATCTCACTATCCTCTTAGACACTATATTCTCTTCAAAATATTATTCTAAGTTACATTAACCCCATTGTGTTAGGAAATAACACTTATTATGTTTTGTGGTAATATTTATTAAATAAAATACCTTTTTCATAACATATATAGTATTATATTTTTTGAAGACTTAATTTGAAAAAAAGACTCTATTATTTGAAATATGACACTGATGGGTGCTGGAATTTTAATTCCCTGTATTTAAACAAACATATTGATAAACTTGTTTATCATAGATAAAACACTTTTTAATCCTTATCTTATTCTCAAATATTTTATATAATTTTATGAATCATAATCAATAGTTATAAAAATCATTATTTGATATTGTTCATAGAAACACTTGTTAACAAATAATTTCTCATATCATATAAGAGAAAGAAGTTGAAAATATACATATTTTATGTTAGACCTATCCGAGCTTGATATATTCACTTCCATGATTCATCAACCATTTTCTATATCATTTAAAAGAAAACTACAAATTTATCAATCATTACCTTGATTTTAAACTCCTTTGTATTTACAAAATTTCCAAAGTATCCATTTGGTTCCATATAAATTTAAAAATATAATAATTAATTCTATAGAACTAATACCTAACATAAAATTTCCACAAAATTTCTCAAACCCCTTCAGATATCTTGGAAAATTATATCGTATGGAAATATTTTCCCTCCTCCCTAAAACTACCTTTAGGTTTCACCGACCTTGAGAAGATATTTTAAGAAACATTATTTTACTTTTAACTAACTTTTATTATTTTGGTTTGCACTCTTACCCACTTGTAATGCATGTACAACACAAGAACATGGACATCAGATGTCTAATTCATCTTCCTCAACACATTCAGAAAATTGGGTAAACATTTCTTGAAATCATTCACATTATTGTAACATTTCCAAAAATTATAATAAAATGAATTATATAACCAGAACAATCCATAAATAAACCTTTAGTGAATTATCTTATGCTTCACATAAACACATAGATCCACAAGGTAAACTACTTTAAGATTTGGTTACTCATAAAGGATTTACTTTAAGATATAGAAATTCTATTTCATACTTATTAACAATTATTATGTTTTTATACCTATCTAAGAAGTTACATACATTAAGTTTCTCCTTATTAAGATTTATCGTAATGGAATTTCAAATGATGATGTTTCTATTTATCTAATAGAATAAACTTTTATCATATGACTATTATGTTTTATAAAATTTTAATATGTACTTTTATTAAATTTTCTCCCACTAAAATGACTATACCATTTTAAATTCGTTATATCTATTAATGTAAAACTAAATTCTTATCTATTTAGGTAGGAAAACATCTCAACCATATCATATATTACTCATTGATGGTTGAGCAGGAAACACTTTACCCTATCCATAATATGGATAAACTCAACACTATTACTATGGTATCCAATCTATTATGTTTTCCTAGTTATGTTTAACACAAATAAAATTACTAAAAATTATGAACCTAACTCTTAGGGTAACCTCATTATTTTCTTTCCTTACACATGATAATCTAGGGGCACCCCACTTTGGCAAGGAACAACCAAGTTGGATGACCAAGGACTTGATAAGTATATTCTTTAGAAGGAATCTAATACATGGTATTCTTACTAGTGATTTAATCTCAACATATTATCTCATGTATTCCCTTTACATGTATTCATGATTTTAAATATTTAACTTCAAATCCATATTCCTTCCACAAAATATATTTGTTCAAACCATGTTAATTTAAACCACTTTACACATCTCATAGCTTGTGTTACTAATCTAAAATAAAAAATGACTATATTTATACATATCCAAATTCATTTCATGAATAAGGTACATGAAACCCTTTTATGTAATGTCTTAGAATATTATGAAATAAACAATCCCCATAATAGTAATCTATGAGAAATAATTAGTCAACCCCCACTTTTCTAGACAAAGCATAAGACCCCAAGCCAGTGAGTATTCTAACTCTAAGTCCATCTACCAAAGGTTACATTACTAATTATAGAATTAAATTCCACAATAATTATAACACAAATATGTATAAATAATAAATAACTACTTAATTCCATATCATAAACCAATAAAATCAAATTCAAGGAATATGAAAAGTAAATCAATTATCTTGCATAGCATGTTATTCATTATATGCATGTATGACAATGTATAGAAGTTGTTTAACTCTTTAAACTAAACCATACATCCATTCATAATATAGTAATTATATTCATGAATAAAAGGGGGATATACTAAATAAATAAATAGTTCATATATTAAAAATGAGATAAACAATTTATAAGAGATTCATAAATAAATAAATTATAAAGATTTTATAGTTTGTCATGCATTATGAGAACTCTATAATTAAATAAATATAAAAAATTTATATTTATTCCCAATATTAACTTCTTCGTAGAATTATTTTATTTGGAATTAATTTTCAATATGTGATATTAAATGAAATATAAACATTTTATATTCTGATTTTACTATGTAAACAATTTACATAATCTAAGCATCACATATTTAGTATTATTTAAACCTTGATCATATTAATTATAAAAACTCCTTTTTATTTGGTTTCAATAATTTATTAAATAAGTCCTTTAATTTGAAATTTTCAAATTAAATAATTATGATCAATTCATAATTTAAATATAAAAACCCTAATATTTTTTCCTTATCTTGTAATTCAAAAACATTTTATAAATTAGCCTCATAATTTCCATATAAACATTTTATATCAAAATTATAAGTCATTGCATATAATTAAAAAGGTATTTAATATCAATATTTTATATTGTGGATATTTATTTATTTAATACTCTAAAAGAACTTAATAATTAATTATAAGCAATTTATTATTAATTAATTTATTATCACTTTATAAACTAAATAAATATACTAAAATACCTTTCAAATTTATTTATAAATAATTGAAATTAATTTATAACTAAATATATAGAAATAAAAAAATCTTCTTATATTGTATTTGAAAATATATATCATATCATAAGGGGTGATAGAGTAGACATTGTGTACAAAATGCCTCAGGGATATCAATCATATTTTACGATTGATAATCCCACACCAGGATATCATATCCCATGATAATAATATGTATAGGATAAAACATGGTGTGTTTACATATCATGACTTATGATAGGATCCTACATAAGATTAAACCATCAGTGTCTAGGAAATCATATTCTATTATTGGAATAAGTATCGCACCACCAATACGATGCTCTATTTTACAAATTTTATTTAGTGTTTTGGTCTAATGTGAATCTCGGCATATCATACACTATTATACACCAAAAATCAAATAATTACACTATGTTGCTGCTTATAATATCCCATATCGTAAGGTGTATCCCAATCATAGCCTATGATATCTCATATCACATGGATATCCACATTTTATATTTTCAATCTTATTTAACAATTAGTAATATGTTAGTAATACAATATGTTATATTCTTTATTTTAAACATTATTTCATGTCTAAAATCACATAGTTAATATTGGATACCACTAATAGGTTTCTAAGTGTCAATTGACACTCAATCAACATAGCATAAATAATAAGAAACCTTATTCCCAAGATCTACCATTCTTAAAACTAAAATCAAGGTATAAATAAAATAAAGAACAATCATTCACCTTTCACCAGTCGATGCCTCTTCTACTATCTTTAATCAATATTCTAGATGAAGATATCTAAGAGGTATCTAAAAGAATCCCTTATCTTTGTTGTATTCACAGGCTTAATGAGTCACCCAATGTAGTATCCTCCTTCAAACTCTCGGCATGCTGGTGCCTATTTAAGTAAAGAGAAGATGAGGGAGAGTGATTTTGGGAAGGTATAATCTATAAAATTCAATGACCATCTCCATGGACTTTGAACAATTTATATAATCCTTGAGACATTTTTGATTTTTCATGGAATTCAATCGAATGTTATGTAATGTTTGAGTAATTTCATCTATTTACAATGTTTATAAATGTTCAGTTGATTCAACTCCCATGTGTTTAATCTTATGAAGCTAAATATTAATGATAGCCAGTGTAGAAGATTCTTGAATGATAACAGTTATCATTTATATTCCCAAGGAATCATTGTATGTATAGTAAAATCAGAAATAAGGATTCATTCAATATTATATAGACAAGGAAGTACAACATGATATAACCCATGTCACTTTATTAAGATTCATGTAATATGATATAGTGAGAGATTTGATTTGTGAGATAACTACATAGATGAATGAAATGTGATGTGTTCAATTTTTGTAGTTTTCCTTTACATGGAAAGTCAAGAATATATGAGTTTACACATATGAGATTAACATTTTTTATGTCTCATGGTTGTTCTCAATATCACAGAACAATATATTTTATCATTATTAATGATGTCTAGAGATACACCGGTGGATGCTTGTATGCAGATACATGTGTTGGATAGAGACCATGTTGTATCCCTCTATATCTTGAGAAACATAGAAATTTTACTAAATATATCTCTTTGATTATAATTTTGAGTTAATAATTCATAATCATTATCAATGTTATAAAGTCCCACATGATCATGTAAAAATGTTATTTTAATGATTATTTTTTTTGGTACATGGCTCTTGTATGAAACTAAGAAACTTTTTTATGTCCGGTTAAGAAGTAAGAAGGTATAGAGTGGGGTGAATAGACCATTATAAAATTTTATAGATTTGAATTAATTCCCAAAGTTAATTCAAGTTATTATCAAATTTCAATTATTATGAACATTAAATAATAATAGTAATCATAAAATAAATGAGTGAACGTAGATATTTTTATTGTAGTTTACTTAAATGTGAGCTTACATCTACTCTTACACCTCTCCACTCTTTGATATATGAGTTATACATTATGAATTTTTTTAAGGGTAATCAAAACTCAATATAACCAACATTTTATACTATAATTATAATCAATATAGGCACCTAAATTCTAATATGGAGTCACTACCCATTAAAAACACACTTTTTGAGAAAGATATAACATATCCCAACCTTATAATTTGGGAGTCACAAACCAACAGAACTAAATTTGAGAGTCATTTTCCAAAGATATAATTATTTTTTGGGGGAAATCATAAACCAAATAATTAAAAAAAATTAAGAGATATAAAGAATTACTAAATACTCAAATAGAACTAGGTTGAAGAAGTCAATGAAGAGAGATGAAGCACAACCTATAGTTCTTTGAGTAATGGAATGGTACACTTTATCAAGGATGTAGTAGTATTAAAAGAAGATTAGGTTCTCCTTAAGGGTTTTCCTGTTGATGACAATGGTTTCCACAAGATCACTTGAATTTTTAGAGTATCACACATCACTTTGTAATTTGAAAGTTTATGTCAAAAGAAATTCATCACAGTGGCATATCATATCTAGATAAGTACTCCTTGAATGAGTCTTGATACCCATAAATTAGACTAAATAATAACTAAACAGTAATAAATCAATCAGTTATATAATTCAAATAACAGTTTAATATTATCAAATAGATATAGATTATCATTCCACAATAATCATTTGATATTCAAAAACTTTAGGCTAGTTCAAACCAATTTGAATTCATTTTTTAAAAATTAAAAATATCTCCATAATACTAGGTCAAAAAAATCCCACAAACATCACATTATTTCCCTCTGTAAAATTCAAATTTGAATATTGAAAACAAACTTTTTATATAGATGCAGATGCGTGATACTAAATTCAAAAAATACTATATTAAATACTATAAAAAATTGAATATGTTTGTTAGAATTAAACATTAATTTATAAATATTAAAAAAATAATTCATGATAAATAAATTTAAAATATTCAAACTTAAAATTATAGATTTATGCCTGAATAAAGAAACAAATTAAAAAATATTTAAATCAATCTAAACTTTTCAAAATCACTTCACATGGTTTACATATGATTGATAAGATTTTTTTAAATCAATTGAAACAATTAATACAAATAAAAAATAAAAGAATATATCAAAATTCATTAAAAACATAGTATTTTGGGTAGTATTAAATTTTTCTTTTTTTTGTAAAGTATTGTCCATGAGTCTTATCTAACCATGAGGCTCAACTATCCATGAGTTTTGAAATACCCTGACCCAAACATCCACCTGAACGGTTCTAAACATGTCAGGTGTCACTAACCTTAAGAGCACCTCCCCGAACGCCAATGGATACCGACTAGTAGTGGGGGTGTAATCAGGTATAGTGGGGAGGCTATACCCTTTGGGAATATAAAATGGTACTGATATGAGCATAATAATATAACATGCAGTGGAAATAAATGACTCAGTATACTTGAACTATAAACATAGAGTAGAATCACAACAATATCATAGAAATAGAGGAAGCGATAAATAAACAGAAATAGTGAAAATTAAACAAAACAACATGCTAAACACAACTTGGAACCACTACTAAAACAAAAAGGCATGCATCTATAGTAGGTCATACATGTATGTAATAAAAGGGTTCCTATGGCTAACCAATGTATCTACATATGATAATAACCATTATTATATAGGAATGAAAGATAAAAAATGTAAAACTCTATCTAGGAATGATCTCAAGGTCTATACTAATCTCCATGCCAAATAACACTATGATCTATCTCCGGAAGCTGATCCTTTACAGGTACGTAAAACCATAAAGTCTACACACATCCTGAAGGGACTGTGTAGGATGTGAGATGAATATCAGTAGGATACCACCCAATGGTATGTACTTTTTATATGTGTTTAAGCATATATGCATCTCTATATAAAGTAAGTGGTGTGATGTGGTAAATAAACACAACCTCCACTGGTGCTCAGCAGCAACCAGGGAGTGTCACCTGTTTCAGCCAACACCAGAATCTCTGAAGAAATTAGAGTACTTGGCCCATGAAATAAGGTACCCCAGTAGTCACAAAGCCTTTATTAACACTTAGGTTCCACCTCAATCATATAACTCGGCACTATGTGCCTCTTGACACTGTGTGTCTCAAGTACTGGCGTCCCAAAGTCACACCCATATAGAAGTAACCCGGTCCCATTGACCCCTGGTTGAAAGCTCACATATGTGCATGGCATGAAAACCAAAGGAACATCGATGTTTTTCCTCAATTAATAACTTGAGGAACAGTTATGTCTTCCCTCAAATAAATAATTGGAGGAATAGTGCGTGGTCAAAACCACATCATCATGAATTCAACCTATGTGCACACGACTCAAGTGGCTTTTGGACATCACAGGTGAGCTACAATCACCAAAATAAGAACCCAATCCATACCATCTCTGACACCTCGTGTCCTTGTGACCATGTTGCTCAAATCTGATGGCCATGCCATCCAATTATCATGGTTCATGCCCAACCTGACAGTCACACTACCCCAAACTAACATCCATGATGCCCAATCCCATAATCAAAACCACCCATGAAAATTTGGGCCTCACCCAACCTATGATCAACATCACCCAATTCTGATGGTCATGTCGTCCAACCTTCGGCCAAGCCTTCCAAAATATCAATAGAATCATCATAAGTAATCCCAACCATTATATATATATAATTACATTCAAATACATGTAAACAGGTAATTCAATTTAAACTATTGAGTTGCACTAACTACCAACCATAACATAGAAGCACTAAGGTCTTGAATGCCTCTATCTAGCTTAAGAAAGCTTAAAAATTATAAACATACCAATATAAATCAAGATAATTCATTTAAAACAATTTTCGCACCCCCGGCCAAAATAAATTGATGATTAACGGCCTCTTTCCTGACCTTTCTCAAGCATAACAGGTAATAGAATACCCAATGGTATCCCACAAGGTATCACAATCAAATTAAAATGTAATTATAGGGTTCTACTCAAAAAAACCACCATTGTACTAAAATTCGTAACCCCCAAATGTCTACGAAGATGAAAAATAAAGTATGGAGCACCTACCTTATACTCGTACAATAATCCTCATCTAGTACCAGCCTCTAATTCAGTCTAGAACAAGGTAGATCTACACAACGAGCATAAATTCTCAAACTCCTATTACTTGGTCGAGAGAAGAAATCATGATTAATTGATCAATTGGAATCAAGAGGTTACTGATGGGATTTCACTGGATCCAACGATGTTTGAATTAGACATAAGAAGAAGAATCAAGAGCAAGATGAATTCCTAGTCAACTGGTTCATGAGGGTTCTATCCAGAACTAGAAAATGAGGCTAATTCCCTTTTTAAGAAAATTTTACAAAGTACACAGTGTGTACTTTGGACTACCCACCTTGTAGGTTCTTTTACTATTCAAAATATGGCTGAATTTCTCTAACTAAATTTCTAGGTCTAGCCAACATGACTACATGGAATGTACTAGGAAGTACATGGTGTGTAAATGGTTTGGTCCTCTAATTCCATGTTGACATCCCTATACACCATGTATACCCCTTACACAACTAGAGAGTACACGACGTGTACTTTAGACTATGCGGTGTGTAACCCTTTGTCAATTCATGTGACAGTCTAATTATAATACATGCCAAGTTTTCCTCTATTTTCTCAAAAACAACCCAAAAAAAGAAGAAGAAGAAAACTTGTAGCTCAAAGGAAGAACCGAGTTCTTACAAACTTCCACCCTTAAATTGGTTCATCCCTGAATTTCCCTTCAACATATGGTGAAGAAACACTCCAGAAAAACTCCATACCTAATCTCAAATAAATCAAATATCCATCAAACTATTTCCTAGACTCATGGTCCTCCCTTGATGCTTCATCACCCCTGCACCTCATCAGGTGCTCCCCTATCGCTTCTGACTCCCAAACATATCCCGCTCCATATTGGCGCCCTCCTCGAGCCCATGGTATCCATGGAACAATGAGGTCCCAGATCCCATGGATGATAAAAAACAACCCAGTTCCTCACACCTCAATCACAACCTGCATCCTTGATGTCCCGATTCCAAATCCACCTCAAGTAACCTACATCCCATGGATGCCCCGATGCCTAAACACCTCATGAAACCTGCATTCAACGATGCTCTGAATGTGAAGAACCTCATACATATATATATAATCACACACCCAAGATGGTTCCAACCTACTGACCAGCATCTGGTCAGTCCATATATATCATGTGCACCTTGTTCACTAAAAACAAACATGCCTCAATAGACCCAGCCAAATGAAGAAAATGAAAATCACAGCCACACCTATTGTGTACCTATGACCATCATCAGATCACCAGCCTACTCAGCCCCTGGCAGCTATGCAGCACTCACCTAGCCTAAAACATCGCTACATAAAGCTTTTCCTCCCTACAGTGCTGCACCAGTCACCAGCCACTGACCCCATGTCTAGTTCTCACTATCTATGCCATGTCCTCCACATGCATCTGAGCCTCGGAAACCCTCACTTGGTACTAAACCTAAACAAAATATAGACGCCATAGTCTATCCTGGTTACTAATTCTCGACTATCTGATAAGGATTCCTGCATAACCTCTCGAGATTCCCAACCTGTCCACATTTTTGGCACTCCTTTGGAGCCCCCTATCACAGGAAGTCCGTACATTCCATGGTTTCCCACACTAAAATAAAACAAATACTAAACTAACACAAGGTGGTCTAGAAGATTCTTTGGCTTGAATACCCTGTTGGAACTCATCCTGTATTCATTTCTTATCAATTGAACCATCACATAAATTTATCACCCAGCCCAAGTGAGACTTGTCTGTCAAGTTTCCCTCATTTATGAGCGCCTGATTCACTACCTATGAGAACGAGGCCAGCCTAAAGATGTTTAACTGCACCCGTATGTCAAGTCGTAATCCATTTTTGAAGCACCTCACCCTCAAGGTGTCATAACTTACCATACCTGGTGCAAAGTGTCATAGCTCAGTGAAAGTGGTTCCATATTCCATGATGGACATGTCACCCTACAAAAGGCTCAAGAACTCCCAAGCTCTCTCTTACCTCAATATCTCTATGAAAAAGTGCTCGAAGAATATTTCCTCAAAGTCCTTCCAGGATACTCCCACATGTGTGTGATCCTGAACCTACACATCCCACCAGCACTTTGCTGGTTATCTAAGAATATATTTTCCCAGCTTGACCCTCCACCCTGGAGGCATCTCGAGATGCTCGAAGATCATATGCATGCTCTTTATCTAGTTCTCATCCCCTTTCGGGCCACCCTCACCCTAAAAAAGTGAGGGGTGTTGTGAATGTAACTCCAAAGTAAGGTAATACATATAGGTATATGTTTCATATGTTCCTCTATTGATCCCCTACAAAACACATATCAAAATACATTAGAGATGCACGTCAAGCCATGACCTGAACGCTGTCAAACCAAAAAGCTGCCCTACCTGCACTAGATCCTAAACCTGATCCTATCCATGAGCCTGTACCTGCATCTCATGCTCTACCAAGCCCTTAGGGTTCTGGACCTGATCGTGATCCTATGACACTATACCTTCGCCTGCTTGATGCTTCATCAGGTCGTCTAGGAGAAACCCACAGAATACCATAATTGTCAGATATCCCACATATATAACAATATATATAACAATATATATATATATAATGTAGATAGGGAAAACAGTAAATAGGCAGTGCATAACTACTACCCTTACTATCCCCTACTGCAACCATACCCATGGTATCCCAGCCTCATGTCCTCTTACCCACCCACAATAGAGCCAAGTATCAAAAGTACCTTGGTCCATACCTGTTCTAACAACCAATGTTGCCTCAACCCAACGAACTGTTGAGTCGATAAGGTTTTCCTCATGAATTTTTCCATTCCTTCATTAAAGGGGGAGATTGTTAAGTCATTAAGGATTTACTTATGGCTTTACCATTCCTCTTTTTTTGAAAATCACAAACACCTTTTCTTAAGACAAATTTCATTTTACCCTTATTTTACCCCTATAAGAAAAAATTTCCTTCCCCAAGGAAATTTATCCTTACCTTGTTTTCTTTTCTCAAATAATAATTCTTATAAGTGAAAAATTCATATTGAGTCCTAGAAATCAAATAATACTTAGATATAAGGCATTTTTTTAAGACTACATATTCTGGATACGAACTCTCATAAAGTTCCACTACGAATTCTGGATACGAACTCTCATAAAGTTTCACTCCGAATTATGGATATAAACTATCATGAAGTTCCACTCAGAATTCTGGATACAAACTCTCATGAAGTTCCACTCTGAATTCTGGATACGAACTCTCATGAAGTTAAACTCTGAATTTTGAATACGAACAGTCATGAAAATTGACTCTGAATTCTCATTACGAATTCTGATTACGAACTTATCCAAGTTCTGACTCGGAGTTCTCTGAATACAGACTTCGAACTCTTATGAGTTCTGACTCTGAATTCTTATAAACTCTAAATCTGAACTTTGTAAGTTCAGGTTCCAAATTTTGGTGAATCCAGACTCCAAATTTCTTTGAAATTCAGACTCCAGATTTCTACAGAATTCAGGTTCTGAATTCCTACAAAACAGAATCTGAATATCATAGAACTACATACTATGAATTCATTTTTTCCTTGACTCTGAACTTTCATTTACCTTCATTAAAAATATAAGTTTTAGTTATGCCTTCATATTTTTAGTTATAAAATGATGTTGTTCTTTCATTTATAAACTAACCATTATTTGCGTGACATGTGTACAAGTTCCTCTGAAATTCAAGGAAGAATATGATCGTTGGAGGAGGGAGCCGACCATTGGAGATGTGCCTAAAAATAGGAGCCCATTTTAAAAGAGCTCAAAAGAACTAAACTAAACTTTGACAACTGTGCCCACATGCTGTTGAAGTGATTTCTAGAGAGAGATACTCTTATAAACTCTCAGGCTTCGTGCAGAAAGATTGAACGTCTTCTTAAAACTTTGCTTCATGCATACTTTCTTAGTGCAGAGGTTCGATTACCTTAAAATCAGAGACTTCGGGTTGGGAAGTCAGAGGTTCCGATTTCCTTTCAAATCGAGGGCTTGCAGGGATAGCAAGACAGATACGAATCTTCAGATTAAGGGCTTACCTGGGTTTGGGTAAGACAGACTTTATTGAAAGTATATATCAAAGGACCTCTTATCCAGGGTTGTTGGATACCCTCCTCTTTTCATTAAATGATCTTATACTTGTTTCCTGTAGTTTTACTACTTTGTTTTTCCGCTGCATTTGTATTTTTGAGGAAAGTTTAATTTTCTTATACTTCCTCATACTTGTACTCTGATTTAGTTAGATTATATATGCTTTAAGGTAGAATCTTATCTGTTGTAAACTTTTTTTAAGTTTCATTTCCAGAATAACTTTTCCAGAATCAAGAAAGATAATAGATCTTAGAGTTGTTGTGGATTTTTGTTACACAAAATTTCCTTAAAGAATTTTTTGGGTAATAAAATTCACCCCCCCTCTTATATTTGAGTATCTCATTACATATTCGATCCTACGTTTGGTATTGTAGATTATATCATACTCAGACATACCATCATAACAATTGGTATCATAGGATTGGTTCAATCTGAATTAATCTCACGATTAAGTTCAGAAGGGAATTTTCGGAATTGATTTCTCGGAATCATATTTTCTGAATTCATATTTTTTTCGGATTCATATATTCAGACTCACATGGTTCGGATTCAGTTTTTCTTAGAGATACTCTTTCTCTATATTTTCATTGCTTAGGAATATTTTCCTTATTTACAAAATCTTACTACTAACAAGTTTTTGTGCCAAATATTTTCTTAAGGATGGCAGGTTTAAACGTTGGTTCTATCGATAATCTAAATCTTACCAGACCTCTTATTTTGACAGAAATGATTATGAGTACTAGAGAGATAGGATGAAGACTTTTTTTTCAATACTGGAGTTGATAACTATCTAATGCTGACAAGAGATTATAAGATTTCGAATAAGGATTTTATAACCTTTACGAATCAGGATAAATTAGAATATCAATCAAATTTTAGAGTCAGAAATACTTTGTTGTGTTCCATGACTAGGAACATCTATAGTCAAATATTATCATGTGAAGCTGCAAACAGTATCTGGAAGAAACTTGAAGTTACACATTTCAGTACATCCAAATTCATAGAGACAAGAAGAGCTATATTGAGAGCTGAATACTATAGTTTTAACTTTCCCTATGGAGAACCTGTAAGCAAAGTACAAAAAAAGTTTATGACTATCGTGAATAGCTTACAATATATGGGAGAAAAAGGTTTAGATGATGAGGCTTTTGTGGATAAGATCATAGATATCATTCCAAATGAATGGGAGTCTAAGAGAACAGCTATTGATGAGAACAGGAAAGTCACTCAGGTTTCCTTAGATGAGTTGTTTGGAACTCTTATTCAATATGAAACTAGAATGAAGAGAGATGCTGAAAATGTTAAGAAGAATAATGTGAATGGAGGAGTTGCTTTTACAACCACTTCTAAACATATGAAATCCAAGACCCCAGAAAGGGTAACTAGATCTAAATCTAATAAAGTCATTATTCAATCAGAATCTAGTGATACCGAAAAGTCAGAGAATGAATTACCTAATCTTGCTCGGAGAATGAATAATATTGTAGCTCAGAAGAATCATCAGAATAAATACAAGATGAAAGATTACAGAGATAAGAAAGTTGGAGAAGTTACATGTTATGAATATAGAGGAACATGTCATATCAGACATGATTGTCCTTTGTTGAAGAAGAAGGAAAAGAGGGAAAGAAATTCAGAAAAAAAAATAAGAAGAAATTATATAGATCAAAGCACAAGAAAAGCCTTAAAGCTAATGATACTTGGAGTTCTAGCTATGGAGACTCTTCAAAAAGTGAATCTTCTGAATATGATTATTTAGCACAAAAGAATATGGGATTCTTTGCTACTAATTTTTTCCCTAACACATGTCTTAGGGAAAAGGTATGCTCTACCGAGGCTTTAAAAAATTTATCTCTTGATAAGAATTAATATTCCTAAAATAGTAATTCCAATGAAGATACTTCATCCTCAGAAAATGAAGTACCTTCATATGAAGAAGTATCCAGATTTTCCAAGTTACTTAAAGCAAAAAATTGTAAAATTTCTAAGAAATTAGACAAGGAAAATACTAGGGAAGAAATTATTATAAATGAGATTTCAGATCTTTCTAGAGATCTTGGAGATAAAGATAAGCTTTTAGAAAAACTTTCAAAAGACCTTGAGAAAGAAAATTCTACTAAGGAATAGCTTTATAAAGATCTTAAGAATGATATTTTAAAGATAAAAGTTTGTGAGAAAAAAATCTAACTCTAAGGAAATGATTCCTGAGTATAGGAATTTAGTCATTAGACTGAAATCCAAAATATTTTCTCTTAAGAAGATTCTTGCAAACTTTACCTCTGGGAAGGAAAACTTTGACAAGATTTATTCTCAAATTAAACCTCAAGGAAACACTACTCGAGTAGGTTATACTCACCAAAAACCCATTTTCAAAAACAACTATTTTGTTCCTTCTAAAACCCCCTTTTTCACTAAATGTCAAAGTGGTGGGCATTGGAAGAAAAATTGTTCTTCGAATAAAGTTCAATATATTGGGTTTCATAAAGCTTATTTTTCTAAACATACGTGGATACCCAAAATTTTGTTGTCTACCAATTCCAGATCCAAGAATGTTTGGATTTCAAAAGTCTAACTCTTTTATTTTCAAGAAAATAGAGAAAGTATCAACAGCAATACATGGTACATGGATAGTGGATGTTCCAGACATATGACTGGTAACAAAAACTATTTTCAAAAGATTATCAAGACGAAAGGAGGAAAAGTAACTTTTGTAGATAATGATCAGGTAGAAATTATTGGTATAGGTAACATTTTTCTTCTTGGAAAATCATTGATTTCAAATGTTTTATTTGTTAAGGGTCTTAAAAACAACATCATTAGCATAATCCAGTTATGTGATGAAGGCTACCTTGTTAATTTTTGGAATGATAAGTTCTTAGTACACAATTCCAAGGAAGAATTTATTCTTTCTACCCATAGGAAAGAGAATGTTTACACACTAAATTTAGAAGACCTTAGGAGCCAAGACTTACCTTGTCTTAGTGAAATGGAAGATCATTATTGGTTATGTCATAGACGGCTAGGACACTGTAACCTTAGGAACTTATGCAATCTTTCTAAGAAAGGACTAGTTAAGGATTTACTGGAGCTTAGATTTGATTCTTAAAAAGTATGTGATCCTTGTCAATATGGAAAGAAACATAAATCAAGTTTTAAATCAATAGGTGAAGTCTCAACAAGTGATGCATTACAGCTAAGCCATATGGATCTTTTTGGTCCTACACAAACTGGAAGCATTGGGGGCAAGTACTATGTATTTGTTTTGGTTGATGATTACACTAGATTTACGTGGGTCTATTTTCTAGCAAAGAAGTCTAAAGATTTTTCTTATTTCAAAAGCTTTATAGCCCAAGTTAAAAATGAGAAAAACCTTCCATTGAAAACTATTCATAGTGATCATGGTGGAGAATTTCAAAATTATGATTTTGAAACTTTTTGTAGTAGGAAAGGCATTACTCCTAACTTCTCAGCACCCAAAAAACCTCAACAGAATGGTGTTATCAAAATAAGAAATAAAATTCTTCAAGAGATAACTAGAACCATGTTGAGTGAGTATTCTATTGTCAAATATTTTTGGGCTGAAGTTGTAAGTACTTCTTGTTATACTATAAATCAAGTTTTGATTAGAACTTTTCTTAATAAAACTCTTTATGAGTTATGGAATGGTAGAAAACCTAGACTTTCCTACTTTAAGGTTTTTTTTTCAAGGTATTCATTCTGAATACTAAAGATAATCTTCATTAATTCACACCAAAATCTGGTGAAGGAATTTTCTTAGGCTACTCCACAACTTCTAAGTCTTATAGAGTTTTCAACAAAAACACGTGTACTGTTGAGGACACAGTACATGTGAAATTTGAGGAAACTGATCCTTTTATTTTTAAACAAACCCAACCTACATCCTCAGATGTGTTTTCAAAAACTTATTATCAACCTTTGATAGCATATCCTTCTGATAAGGAAAATGTTCAAGAAGATACTTCTGAAACATTTACCCCAAAAGATTTCTTAACCTATGTTGATGAACAGGTTTTACAAAACCCAAATCAGTTGTTTCTAAAGAATCATCACAGTGATAGTATCATTGGTAATGTGAATCAACTGGTAAGGACTAGAAGTTCCTTAATAAATTAAGTAGAACATCTAGCATTTCTTTACCAATTAGAACAAAAAAAAACTGATGAAGCTTTAAGTGGTGATGATTGGATAAAATCCATGCAAGATGAACTAAATGAATTCGAAAGGAATAAATTCTGGACCTTGGTTGAAAGACCTAAGGAAACATCTGTTATTAGAGTAAAATGGGTCTTCAGAAATAAGTGTGATGAAAATGGAATGATAGTAAGAAATAAAGCTAGATTAGTTGCTAAAGGCTATAATCAACAAGAAGGAATAGAATATGAAAAATCTATGCTCTAGTAGCTAGACTTGAATCTATTCATATTTCACTTGCCTTTGCAGCATTCTTCAATTTCAAACTATTTCAAATGGATGTGAAATGTTCTTTCTTTAAGGGTTATGTTCAAGAGAAAGTATTTTTTGAACATCCTCCTGGCTTTGAAGATACAAGACATCCTGATCATGTTTTTAGACTTACCAAAGATTTGTATGGCATTAAACAAGCCCCTAGAGATTGGTATGATAGACTTACAGGATTTTTGCTTCAAAATAACTATGTTAAGGGAAATATAGATCCAACCCTTTTTATAAAAAAAGATAAGAAAAAATTTTTGATTGTTCAAATTTATGTTGATGACATTATATTTGGTTCAACTCGTCAATCTTTAATTGATTTCTTTACGGATATAATGAAATATGAGTTTGAAATGAGTATGATGGGTGAGTTAACATTTTTACTTGGTTTTCAAATTTCTAAAAAACCAAAAGGAATCTATATATATCAACATAAATATATTAAATATCTTCTTAAAAAGTATGGATATGACAACACTAAGAGTAAAAGTACTCCCATCGGCACCTCAAACACTCTTGATCTTGATGAAGCTTGGAAACCAGTAGATCAAACATCTTTTAGATGTATGATAGGAAGTTTACTTTAATTAACAGCTAGTCATCCAGACTTAATGTTTTCAGTATGATTATGTGAAAGATATAAATCCAATCCAAAGGAAACTCATTTAAAGGAAGTGAAGAGAATTTTTTGCTACTTAAAGGGAATCATGGATTTAGGACTATTTTATACTTCTAGAAATGATTTTATCCTAAAAAAATTTGGATGCTGACATTTGTGGATGTAGAATGGATAGAAAAAGTACATCCGGAACTTGCCATTTCTTAGGGGATTCATTAATTTCTTGGTCCTACAAGAAGCAACACTCAGTAGCACTTTCCACTCCTGAAGCTGAATATGTAGAAGCGGAAAGTTGTTTTGCTCAAGTATTGTGGATGCAACACACACTCACAGACTCTGGCTTGAATTTTACCAAAAGTCAAATTTTGTGTGATAACACAAGTGCCATTTCCCTTAGTAAAAACCCTGAACATAACTCTCGTGTAAAGAACATAGATATTAGGCATCACTTTCTTAGGGATCACACACAAAAAGGAGATATCATTCTTCAATTCATCAGAATGAAAGATCAACTTGATGATATTTTCACAAAATCATTACCTTTCGATACATTTCAATTCATTAAATAGATGTTAGTAATGATAACTGTGAGGTAATATTCCTCCATTAACTTCTTGTTCAACCAATCTCCTTATGGTAATAAACTCTTTTTCATAAGGGGAGTACATCTGTTATTAAAGATTTTGAAAATTTTCATAGTTGGTTTTTCGAAAAAATTTATAATTAAAATTTTCATAGTTGGTTTTTCAAAATAAAATCATAATAAAAATCTTCATAGTTAGTTTTTCAAAAAAAAATTGTAATGGAAATTTTCGTAACTGAAGTTTTCTTAATGAAATTCTTCAGACCTTGAATTTTTATAATGGGAATTTTTGGAACTGAAGTTTTCGTAATGAAATTCTTCAGACCTTGAAATTTCGTAATGGAAATTTTCGAAACTGAATTTTTGTAATGAAAATTTTTCGTACTCGGAATTTTCGTAATGAAAATTTTCGTAGTGTTTTTTCGTAATAAGTTTTTTTTCGTACTCAAATTTGTTTGTTCAAGAAGAATGTCAGCTATTAATTATAACCTTTCTAGCAATATGAAAGGTATGATATCATTTTTAAACTTTTCGTAGTCATTATTTCATTGTTGTTAGTTTCTTTTGTATTTCAAACTCTCAGATTCTATTTTTCTCAAATCTATTCTTTTTTTACCTCAAAAGATCGGAATCACCTAAATTTTCCTTATGGAAATTATATCAACTGTCAGATCAGATTATATCATTTCTCAACCATTATATTGGTTTTGGAATTCGAATGGTCGCTTCAAAGCCTATATAAAGGGGACCCTCGATGGTTGTCCCACATCGATTTTCAAGCTTGTGCGTGCTAAACCTCTGACCCTCTACAAAATCCCATTCCTAATTCTTTAGAAGTGCTCTAGTATGAATTTCTATAGAATTCCCTTCTCAAGAAAAAAGGATCACATCCTTGGATAAACAAGTATAAGAGGACCACAAATAAATGAAGAATATGAAGACAATTGTCAAGATATTAATGCCCAAGGAAAAAAGAAACAAAAAAAGACCACTCTGATATTTTGTTGTATTTTTTTCATTGTACTAATTCCTCTGATCATAATGAAATGGTGGTTTCTTGTGTTTTGTTTGGCTGTTTATCCTAGTATTTCAGTTCCCAAATTTTTCTCCATTCCCTCAAACTCTTTTTGAAAATAACAAAGGGGGAGAAGGAAAAATAATTCTAAAGGGGAGAAGGAAAAAGAATTCTAAAGAGGAGAAGGAAAAAATTCTAAGTACATAAGAACTATCTCTATTTAAGGTGGAGTTCTCATTATGAAGATTTCCACATTCAAATGAAATTCCATTCCGAAAATCTAGAATATGATCCTTAGAGTTCCAAATCCTAAGGGGGAGTTAGTCGTATTCACCATTGTCCAAAAACAAATGGAGATAAGCTTTAATTTAAAGTCTAGAAATTTATTATAAGTTATTATATTATTTTTCATAAGGATGTTTGTGCTTTCCAAAAAGGGGGAGATTGTTGAGTCAATAAGGTTTTCCTTATGACTTTTTCCATTCCTTCATTCAAGGGGGAGATTGTTAAGTCATTAAGGATTTCTTTATGACTTTACCATTCCTCTTGTTTTAAAAATTACAAACACCTTTTCTTAAGACAAATTTCATTTTACCCTTGTTTTAACCCTATAAAGAAAAATTTCCTTCCCCAGGGAAATTTATCCTTACCTTGTTTTCTTTGCTCAAATCATAATTCTTCTAAGTGTAAAATTTAGATTCAGTCCTCAGAATCATATAATACTTAGATATAAGGCATTTTGTTTAAGACTACGAATTTTGGATACAAACTCTCATAAAGTTCCACTACGAATTCTGGATAGGAACTCTCATAAAGTTTAACTCTGAATTCTGGATACGAACTCTCATGAAGTTCCACTCCGAATTCTGGATACGAACTCTCATGAAGTTCCACTCCAAATTCTAGATACGAACTCTCATGAAGATCAACTCTGAATTCTAAATACAAACAGTCATGAAACTTGACTCTGAATTATCATTAAGAATTCTGATTACAAACTTGTCCAAGTTCTAACTCTATGTTCTCTGAATACAGACTCCGAACTCTTATGAGTTCTGACTCTGAATTCTTATGAACTCTGACTCTAAACTTTGTAAGTTCAGGTTCCGAATTCTGGTGAATCCAGACATTGAATTTCTTTGAAATTCAGACTCCGTATTTCTATAGAATTTAGGTTCCAAATTCTTACAAAATAGAATCCAAACATCTTAGCACTAAAGACACAGAATTCATTTTTGTTTTGACTCCGATCTTTCATTTACCTTCATTACGAATATCAGTTTTAGTTATGCATTCATCTGTTTAGTTATAAAATGATGTCGTTCTTTCAGTTATAAACTAATTATTGTTTGAGGGACATGTGTATAGGTCCCTCTGAAATTCAAGGAAGAATATGACTATTGGAGGAGGGAGCTGACCGTTGGAGCTATGCCTATAAATAAGAGCTCATTTGAATAGATATCACAAGAACTGTACTGAAATTTGAAAACTGTGCCCACATGTTGTTGAAGTGATTTATAGAGAGTGAGGCTCTTATAAACTCTCAGGCTTCGTGTAGAAAGTTTCAATGGATTGTTCAAACTTTGCTTTGTGCAGACTTTCTTAGTGTACAGGTTCAATTACCTTAAAATCAGAGACTTCAGGTTGTGAAGTCAGAGGTGCCAATTTCCTTAAAAATCGAGGGCTTACGGGGATAGAAAGAGAGATATCGATCTTCAGATTAAGGGCCTACCTAGTTTTGGGTAAGACACACTTTCTTGAAAGTATAAATCAAGGGACCTCTTATCCAGGGTTGTTGGATACCCTCCTCCTTGGGTTAAAAGATCTTGTACTTGTTTCATGTAGTTTTACTACTTTGTTTTTCCATTGCATTTGTATTATTGTGGAAAGTATAATTTTCTTATACCTCCTCATACTTGTACTCTGATTTAGTTATATTCTACACGCTTTAAGGTAGAATCTTATCTGTTGTAAACTTTTGTTAAGTTTCATTTCCAGAACCACTTTTCCAGAATCAATCAAGATAATAGATCTTAGAGGTTTTGTGAATTTTGGTTATGCAAAATTTCCTTAAATAATTTTTTGGGGAATACAATTCACCACCCTCTTGTATTTGAGTATCTCGTTACATATTCGATCCTAAGTTTTGTATTGTATAGTATATCATACTCAAACATACTATCCTAACATGACTTATTCACCCAATCCTAGTGATCAAAATCACCTCAACAATATTATTTACCTTCTTGTATAAGATCCAGGCCCATATCCACTGCCACATGCAATTCTAAAAATATATAAAGCATGGCTGATCACATTGCATAAAATAAGAAATTATATCATATCATGTCATTTGATATTATTCACTTGTTATTATCACTTCACAAGGAATACGTGAATATATGAAATTGAAATGCCCTAAAAATGTTCCTATTAAAAGCTGAGCAACCACACCTTGCCTTACCAATCCAAGGTCCAATTCTTCCCTTAACACACCAGGTTAAGGATCTCATATAAAAACAAATAAACATCACAAAAAAGTGAGTCACTAATGTGGAAATCAAGTAAACCTTAATCTAAGAGAAAGAAAAACTGTAATTCAAACCCAAGGAAACATGGTTCATCCATCGTACCTGGGGATACAGGCACTGAACAACAAGCTAGAAACCTAATTCCATTTACAACCTATCTCCAGTCTATCATATCCAAAATATTAAACCAGTAGAAAAAAAATATATCCTTAGTATCATTAGTATCCAAACAAAATCTGCTAATAAATCCTAGTCAAGAACTCCTCTAATACCACTTTGTAATGTCCTGACCCAAACATCCACCCAAATAATGCTAAATAGGGGGGTGTTACTGACCTTAATCACACCTCCTTAAACACCAAAGCTTGTTGACTAGTAGCAAGGGTGTAATCAGATATATTGGGGAGTCTATACCCTCTAGTAATAGAAAATGGTACTGCTCCATGCATAATAATATAACATGTAGTATAAATAAATAGATTAGTGGACTCAAACCAAACCTGCAGAGTGGAAGCACAATAGTATAATATAAATAGAAGAAGTGATAAATAAATGGAAATAGTATAAAGTAAATAGAACATCATGATAAACACCACTTTTAACCACTACTAAAACAACAAGGAATAAATCCATAGCAGGTCATACATGTCAATAATAAAAGGTATTACATGGATAACCATGGTATCTACATATGATAATAGTCATGTTAACATAGGAATGAAAGATAAAAAAAAGTAAAAATCCAGCTAGGCATGACCTCAAGGTCCGTACCAATCTCTAGGACAAACAACACTATGATCTAGCTCATGAAGCTAATTCTTTACCTGTACGTAAAACCATAGAGTCTACACACATCCTGAAAGGCCTGTATAGGGAGTGACATGAATCTTAGTAGGATACCACCTAATGTTGCGTACCTAGTATATGTGTTTAATAATACATGCATCTCTATGTGAAGTAAGTAGTGTGATGAATTAAATAAACACAACCTCCACTTGTACTCAGCATCCACGAGGGAGTGTCACCTACTTCAACCAAAGTCTAAATATATTAAGAAAATAGAGTCCTTGGCCCATGTACAAAGGTACCCCTATAGTCACAAAGCCCAGGTGAACCCTTAGGTTCCACCTCAATCATATAACCCAACACTATGTGCCTCCTGAAACCATGTTTCTCAAGTATCGACATCCTGAAGGCACGCCCAAACAGAAGTATCCCGGTCACATAGACCCCAAATCGAAAGCTCATGTATTCCCATGGAATGAAAACTGGAGGAATAGAAATGTCTATCCTCAATTAATAACTATAAGAACAACAATTTCTGCCAACAAATAAATCAATGGAGGAACATTGATGTCTTCCCTCAATCACATAACCCTGTAGCCTCAGCGCTACCAACCGAAGGCTCCTCACCTTCCACGTGGCTTCCTAAGGAAAGCACCCCCAAACCAATAGTACCTAAAACAAAACTATTTAGGGCCTCTACCCACATGAGTGGTCAAAACCAACTCATCACATATTCAACCTATGTGCACCTGACTCAAGTGGTTTTTAACCATCACAAGTGAGTGACAATCACCAAAATAAGAACCCAATCCACACTATCTCGGACACCTCGTGTCCCTGTGACCAATTAGCTCAAAGCCAATGGCCATTCCATCCAAGTATCCTAGGACATACACAACCTAAGAGTCACACTGCCTCAAACCGACATCCATGATGCCCAATCATATGGTCAAAACCACCCGAGAAAAGTCATCCCTCACCCAACATGTGATCGACATCACCCAATTCCAATGTAAATGCCATCCAACCGTGGTCCAAGCCTGCAAAAATATCAAGAGAATTAGCATAAGTAATCCCAACCATTTTATATATAAAATCACATCAAAATACTTGTAAACATGAAATTCAATTTAAACAGTTGAGTTTCACTAACTACTAACCATCACATAGTAGCACTGAGGTCTTGAATGCCTCTAAAAAGATTATGAAAGATTAAACAATTTAAATATACCAATATAAATCAAGATAATTCATTTAAAAACATTTTAGTGCCACCATACAAAATAACCCGATGAGCAATCAAATTAAAATAAAATAATAGGATTCCACTCAAAAACCCACCATTTCGCTAAAATCTACAACCCCAAATGTCCAAAAAACACAAAATAAAGTATGCACCACCTACCTTATACTCATACGATAATCCTCATCCAGTACCAACCTCTAATTCATTCTAGAACAAGGTAGATCTACACAAAAAGCATAAAATCTCAAACTCCTATAACTTGTTCAAGAGATGAAATCATTAAGAATGTATCTAGAGGAATCAAGAGTTTACTAGTGGGGCTCCAATGGATCTGAAAATTTTTGAACCAGTATTAAGACAAAAAATCAGGAGCAAGATGAAGTCTTGGTTGGATAGTTCACAAGGGTTTTGTCTAGAACCAAAAAATGAGGTTACTACTCATTTTAATAAAAAAATTTCAAAGTACACGACATGTACCTTTGATGACATGTCGTATAAGTTATTTTACTATTCCAAAGATGGCCGAATTTTTTTGACTTACTTTCTAGGTCTTGTCAACATGACTACACAACATGTACATGATTTGGTCCTCCAATCCTCTGACAACATCCCTACACGTCATGTATACCCCTTACAGCACTAGAGAGTACATGGCGTGTACTTGGGATTACATGGTGTTTAACAATATTTGAGGCCATGTGATAGTCTAATTCCTTTTCTTTCCCAGTTTTCCCCTATTTTCTCAGAAATAACTCAAAAAAATAAAGAAAAAAAGAAACCCATACCTGAAAGGAGGAACCGGGGTTCTTACATGGTTCAACCTACTGTGAGGTATCAGTTGCATGAACAAATGACTGGTTGTGAGTTATATACCACATATACAAAACATTATCCACAAGTAAATAGTATCAACAAAAAGAGAAAAAGAATCTACCACAAGAAAAAATGATCGACTGCAAGAACAAAGATCTACCACAAGAATAAAAATACAATCCACATGAGAAAAATTCTATCTGGTAAAGAGATTCTTTCGTTTAGACTTTTGTAATTCCTACCTTTTTATTATAATATTCTTTGTCTTGGTCATTAACCAAGGCAGCACCTCTTTAAAAAAATTCTGTGTAGTAAGTCACGTGATCATTTGATAGTGAAGATACCATAAAAATAACTGACGATTTGGTAAACCAAGTGATTGTGTGACTGAGGAAGACAAGCTACAATGAGACATAAGCATGTGGTATTTCAAGTTACCATGAGATATAAAAGCATGAAAAATAAATATATAAATAGTGATTGTAGAATCCTTTATCAAAAATAGTATATAGAAAAAAAACAAAAATAAATAACATATTAAGTATATGATGGTGTAATTAATTATAATTGACCATTATTTGAGGTATTTAAAACATTACTAGAGGTATTTATAATATTCAAATACATAAAATATAAACCGAAAATAGCATGATAAATTCAACAATCTCCAAGCACAGACAAACTCCCCATTTTTTAAAATTACAAAACTAAAATATGGATTTAAAAAATCTACCACTTTTGAAATTTATCAAAAACTGATTAATATAAATTAAAATGAAAATATATTTTAAATAAAATCATGATTAAATATAATAAAAGCTCTCCATTAATAAAATAATATTAAGAAAAATCTATAATCAAGAGTAAAATAATATTTCAAATTGAATCTCTATCATACCATGAACAAATATTATTTTATAAAAATTTTAAAAATATAATAATTTAGTAAAAATATCATAAAAATGATTTTCAGTTCAAACATATTCTAAAAAAATATCTTCTTTATTAACACAATATTGAATAAAATGAAATCTCATGTCAATATGTTTTGTTATATAATGTTGTAAAGGGTTTTTTTGAAATTGAAATAAGAGAATAATTATCACAATAAATAGTAATATTTATAAAATTAAATACATAGTAGAACAATGTTTGTTTAATTTATAATTGTTGACTACATGATGTAGTAAAAATATATTCACTTTCAGTAATTGATAAACAAATGGAATGTTGTTTCTTTGAACTCCAAGATACTATTATATTACTTAGAAAATGACATATACCTGAAGTACTATTTTTATCAAGTCTTTATCCTTTAAAATAAGATTTAGAATAACTAATCAAATCAAAAATAGTTTTGTCTATAATAAAATAGTCCAAAATTAATAGTTACTTTAAAATATATTATAATTAATTTAACATCTTTCAAATGAGATATCATATTATCATATTAAAATCTTATGTATAAACAAATAGTATACAAATATTAGGTCTATAAGTAGTCAAATATGACAAACTACCAATCATACCTCTAAAAAAATGTTGAATCTATAAATTTTTCAAATTTATCCAAATATAATTTAGAATTACTTCACATATGATTTTTAAAGGTTTTACAGGAATCTAAAAAATACCTCTTAACATAATTTTTATCATATTTTCTTTGATTCATAAATATTTCATAATTTCTTTGAAAAAAATTAAAGACCCAAAAATAATTTAATTTCTTCCATTAAACTCATATAAAATTAATTTTACATAAATTTATAAAAAAATTTCAAATAATTTTACTAGAAGATCCAAAAAATTATCATAAACAAAAATTTTAATAATAAAATTATCATTTGAAACCCTTTTAAATAAAAAATTAGGATCAAATTTACATTTCTTAAAATCATTTCGCAAAAAAATAAAGTAATTCTATCATACTAAGAATGAGGCACTCACTTAAGACCATATAAATATTTTGATAACATGAAAACATGATTAGGAAAACTTTTATTTTCAAAACCAGGTGGTTGAGAAACATAAGCTTATTTAGAAATAAAACCATTTAAAAATCACTTTTAACATCTATATACAATAATTTAAAACCTTGAAAAGTTGTAAAAGATAAAAAATAATAGATTCCATTATTTAAATAGGTGAAAAATATTCATTAAAATATATACTTTATTCATTAAAATAACCTGGAACTCAAGTATTTTATATTTTTAAAAATTTGTCCAAATTTATCCATTTTATTTATTACAATCCATTTAGTTCCAAAAGTATTCTTATATATAGGGAGTTTAACTAAAAATCAAACACTATTTATAGAAAAATTATTAAGTTTATATTTCATAGAAACAATCCAGTTTACATCATTCAAAGAATCAAAAACATCATCTGGCACACATGAAAAAACAAAAGTGGAATTTACATAAAAATTCAAAACATAATTTTTTCTTTTAATTCCAAAATCATAATTCCCAATTATATTATCAATAGGGTTTTATTTAATAATTTTATATGATTTAGTATCAGAATAAGGAGTGTACTCCCCCACAACAATTACATTATTATCCTAAGGTTTTTCTTCACCAAAATTAAATTCGTTAAATTATTCTTGAAAAATATATAAATCTGAATTATTTTTCAAATTATTTTCATAAACTTATCACAAAAAATATTCTTCAAAAAACACAGTTCATTTACTACGAACTCTATAGAATTTAATTTTATTTAATACCCTAGAAAAATTCAACCATAAAATTTAGAATCAAATCAATCAAATTTATCCTAAGTGTTTAAAATTATACTTTACACTCAAAAACTTTAAAATAAAAAATGTTATGTTTCTTTAATTTAAACGATTCATATTGTGTTTTGTTTAAAAATTCCAAATTAAAACTCTATTTAGAATATAACACGTTGTATTTACAAATTCAACCCAAAAATATTTAGGTTGAATAAATTCATTATCATAGTTTTATGAATTTCTATAAAAGTTATATTTTCCATTATACAACACCATTTTGTTATGGTGTTCTAGGAGCAAAAAATTTATGAAAATAACCATTTCATTCATAAAATTTTTAAAAATCAAGATTAACAAAGTCACCATAATTATCAATTGTAATATAAATAATTAAATATCTTTTCTTATTTTGAACCAATTTAAAAAAATCAATAAATTTTCATCTTTATGTGATATAAAATAAATCTAATTGAATCTATTAAAATCATTATCATTAAAAAAACATATTTCCTTCCTCCTAAACATTCAAAATTAATCAGACTAAAAAAATATAAATGAATAAGTTCTAATGGTATATAAATTTTAATATAATTAAGTGATATAAAACTTATTCAATATTGTTTAACTTTTGAAAAAGACTCACAAATAAAATTCTTACTAATTTTATATTCATGTACTTGTTGCAAAGGTACTTTCTTTGAAAGTTTTTTTAATAGCTAAAAGTTCGCATGTTTAAGCCTTTGATGCCATAATATATCAACTTTTACTAAAGAATTAGGACACTTAAGTTTATTTTATTTAACTCAGAAAAGTAAATAGAATAAATATTATCTTTCAAATTAACATAATATAAAATAGATTCATTTCTAAAAACTAAACATTTATTTTCTTCAAATTTAGTGATCATTCCATCATTGCATAATTATGAAATAAAAATTAATTTATGTATTAAAATGTAAATTTATAATAATTTTGAAATTAATGTTTTTTTAAATATATCTATTTCACCAAATCCACTAACCTTTCCTTTTGAGTTATCATTAAATGTCATAGAACCACCGTCACTTTAATTATAAAATAAAAACCTCAATGGACCTCTAGTCATGTGTCTAGAGCACTCGTTGTCCATGTACTAGGTATATTTATCACTCTTAAGGCATTTATGGAAACCCAAACCTTAAACACACTTTATTTCATAATTCTTAACATACTTTTCCAAACAAAAACCCACTAAGGGTTGAGAGTTTTATTGTCTTCTAATTTCTAGACATACAAATACATCATATTAAATATAAAAACATCAAATTTATTTAAAACTACACATATTTATCTTAAATCACAAAGAAATTCTAAAACTACATGGGATATCCTGGGGAAAATACATAAGGAAAAGTGTGATCTAAAAATCCAAGTAAGGGGGTTAACATGACAATAAATCATAACATGGGAGTCAAGATGCATAACATGATATCACAAATATGATGAATATAAGCATGTAGACATGGAATAAGGAATTATTTTCATAAGATCATAAACATATGGAAACAACATAAAACATTATATCACAAATATAAGTCAAGGTTCACTCCCAAGATCATTATCATAAAGTTTACAAAGTCCCATTGTGGATTAGGTTCAATCGATAATTCCTTACATAACATCTCATAAGATATAAAGATTTAAAAAATTAATTTGAGGACTATATAATTCTAATAAAACCCATCACATAAATTAATATAATATATATTCATAACACATTAGGAAAATAAACCATACATAAATCATGATCATGATCAAAAACAAACAAAATGGGTTACATAATCCTAATTTATGGCATGACGGAAGGCTAAATCATAAGTATTCCAAATATAAGAAAGAATTAAATAATTTTGAATTTTTATTATTGAAATAATCACATAGTTCTTTATCATGGAGTTGCATTTTATAAAATTCGTGAGAAATATCTGGAGAAGAAAGAATAAAAATAGACTACTTGGGTGGATATTTTTTGAAATATATAAAGGATATTTTAAAAAATAAAATGGCTTATAAGGGTTTTTATAATCTATTAATGGTTTAAAGTCATTTTTTGGGAGTGATTCTTAACATGAGATAAGAAACATGAAAGTTCCCTTCAATCAGGTTTACTTAACAGTGGGAGTTTCAAAGGGAACTAAAAAAATGTATAACCCAAAAAATGAATGGTATATTTAACTAGGTATATATTTAATGTAAATATATAAAAAATATCTATGATATTCACATGATGATAATATTTCATAAAATATAGAAAATAAATAGAACTTTTAACCGACAAGTCGTGGAGGAGATATGGAAGATCCCTTACCTCGGGTTCCTCATGCATTTTGTGCACACACTTAACTTCCAAAATAAAGAAATTAAGTTTATTAAAAATTTAATTATTAATATTATCCAACTATATTTCATATTACAAGGCCCTTTAACTATTATATGTTATTTATGTATAATATTGTTTCTTTACTCTGTTGGTTATAACTTCTTAGGTTTGTTGACCAAGGTATAAAGAATTTTAAAATAGATTCATAGTATATATAATATTTATTGTGTTATAGAAATAATTTTTATATATTAAATATATTTTTTAATCCAACCATGATGTGTGATGATGAAAAATTCAACTCATTTTACATGGAGGTGACAGTTTGCACATATGTACAATTAATGTTTTCATTTCTCAATGAATAAGAGGGAAAGAAGATAAATGTTTATTTGAAATTTAATAATCATATTTATATTATATATATAATATTCATTCATAAATTACATCCTTTTTATCAATCATGATTGGTTGTTATGAAAAACAGAAGGCATTGATTTGTGGATGTTTTAGTTCGCGCAACACACTAAGGACACTTTTGTTTTTATTAAAAGATAAATAGGAATAAATAGTGATTATTAAATTAATATAATAACATTTAATTATAATAATTATACATTTTAATTATATTTTTATAGATATATGATATTTAGAAGACAAAATTAAGGAGAAAATGTTACAAAGAAGGTAATACTTATGTTGGAGACCTTATCTTCTCTTAGAGATTTCCTTAGAAGTGAATGAATTTAAATAAATTATAGAGACTATGGGATTAATGATGATAAAAATAATTATATTAGAAGTATTTTTGGTATATTTTAAATTAAAATTAAAATGGTTAAGTAACAATAGAGTGTAAGTGATCCCCTTTTATAAGTGAAGAAAATGATACTTTTGGGAATATCCCTTACACTTCCATGATAACATTACACTATTCCCAAGTCAATGACTCCAAAAAAAATTAATAATGGATTTTAGTTTGATATTTGGTCAATAAATACTCATAAAATATTTTCCACATGTTTCAAGTCTTTTACTATAGGTTTTTTAATTTTTACATTTTAATTTTTACCATGACAACTAGTTTTTTTAACTATGTAATTTATATTTTATTTAAAAATATATGGTAAAACCTATTACCAAATTTTGATGTTTTAAACCTAAGTTTAATTTTAATTTAATATAATTAAATATATAAATATAATAAAATCAATTTTTTAATTATAATATATAATATATAAAAAATAATTTTTGTAGAAAAATAAATTTTAACCATTTTTTGTTCTTTAATATTATTTAGTATTGATTACCAATTGAATGAGTGTTAATATATCTATTTATTGCCTTAAAAATAATATTTTATTCATAACTTAACTTAGATCAATTTTATTTATTATATAAAAATTACATGATATTTGTAAAATTATTCATTTAAAAAAATTTAATTTTATCACGATAATAAACACTAATCTTACTAATATTATATTTATGCATCAAAATGAAACTGAAATTATTAGATAATTTTGAAATATTTAACTCAAATATTAAATTTTTTTTAATATTTAAATTATAAAAGTGATAAATTATAATTTTTTATTATAAGTGTGTAAAAATTGTTTTTATTGTAAAATATTACTTGAGTTTCAAGAATGTTAAGCACGTGAATTAAAAATTCAAATATTATTTTTTAATAATTATCTTATATTTAATTTTTATATAAAATGGTTTTCTTAAACCTTTAATTCATTCTTGTATTATAAAAGTTATAGTTTTTTTCAAAATTAGTATTTTTACAATTCACCTAAAAAACAATTGTTTTAGAAAATATACAAAATCCATATTAAGATAATATAAATATACCAAATCTAAAAAATAAGTTAATTTATTCAAATTAAAATTATAAATTTAATAATAATATATTAATCCAAAATTTATTTACTAAAATCTATTCCCACTAGTTTAATGATTATAATTTTCATCTTGAAATTTTTAATTTTTTTAAAGTTTCATGTTTTTTAGTTTAGTATATTGTTGTATGTGACATAAGATACTCAATGAAATAATTATTAATGGTAAATAATAATTTATATCTTGGGTCATTGCATTGTTCCCCATTAAGAAATTTCACCCTCAAAATTTTATTTCACGTGCTATGTAGGAAAAAATGAGGCCACTTTTGCTTCATGGTCTCTTCAGGCTCCCACATTGCCTATTAATACATATGGTTTCTCCAAAGTACTTTGAAAAGTTGATTAGTCTTATTTCATGTAACTTTGTCTTTGTGTTACAAGATCTTCATCAACTTCTCCTCATAAGAGAGATAATTATCCAACTATAACACATCTGAATTTAGTACATGTGAGAGATGTGGTATTTATATCCTCCAGATGGATACACGGAACACATCATGTACTTCGAATAGGTTTGGATGAAGCTCTAGTCAATACACCATAGCTTTGATGTGATTAAGAATCTCAAAGTAAGTAATATATCTAAAACTTAGCATATTTTTCTTCCCAAATATCATGAACCACTTCTACAAAAATATAAATCGAAACACTTTATCAACAACCTCAAACTCAAGTCCTTATTGAGAGTTATCAACATAACTCTTTTTCTTAATCACCACTACTTAGAGGTATTGGTGAATGGTATTGACCTTTTCTAACATTTATTAGACCATATTAGGTCCTAGAAAATTTCACTCACATTCATCCTAGAACCCATGTGTTCTATATCTCATCCCATATAGGGATTCATATGGGGCCATTTGGATGCTTGTGTGGAAACTATTATTTTAAGTAAACTGGACCAGAGGAATATGTTGGTCCCATCATCCCTTGAAGTCAATAGATAAACCTATCAACATATCCTCAACTTTATATATATTTTGTTCATATTTTTCATCAATCTAGGGATAATAGTTCATAATGAAGTTCAACTCTGTGTTTTGAGTATTTTAAAGACTTCTACAGAACTTTGAGGTGAACCTCAGATCTTGATCGAATACAATCAATATTAGTGTTCTATAAAACCTCAACACTTCTCTAATGTATATATTTTCAAGGTGATCAAGTTATAATTATTCTTGAATGATAAAAAAATGATAAATCTTTGTAATATAGTCCACCACAACCAATATAGAATTATTATCCTTCAATTCCTTTGTAAGATTCATGAAAAAACCATAGTGATGTTTTTCTATTTCCAGGTATGTATGAGAAATTTTTGCATCATCCCTTTATAATTTTACCTCTCTACCTTCACTTTAAAAAACACCTGGTACTGTAATGAATATTCTGTAATCTTCTTCTTCATATTGTCCCACCAAGAGTGTTCTTAGAGATATCTATACATTTTATTGTTTCCTTAGTGATTGGAGAATTTCAAGCTATGAACATTATTCAGCGGATCCCTCTTTATCTTTGGATATGATATAATTCAAATTCACTTCCCAAATCTCACAAATACTTTATCATTAACCTTGAACTCAGGGTCTTTTCCTTCCTCATGACATCCACTTTATTCTGTATCTCCACATTATTCCTTTTAGATTTTATAATATTCTCTTATATTGAGAAATAGGATGATGCTCTTTTCTTCATGATTCCCTTCTCCATCCTTTACATTCACAAGAAGATCATATCCTTCTCAATCCTCATAGTAGATAAGTTTGCATTATATTTTATACTTATAACATCTTCCAATTTGTTTCTCTTCCCTAGATGGTAGTGGATTGATAAATCATAATTCTTGATCATATTTACCCATCTTCATTGGCACATATTGAGATTCTATTGTTTGAATTTATATTTCAGGATCTAATATTCTGTATATATATATCAAACTTCTCTCTATAGATAAAATTCCTTTAAATTTTCAACATGAAGATTAATACAAGAAACTAAAGATCGTGCATTTAATAAATATATTCATGAAACTTTAACTATCTTGAGGAATAGGCTAACACATTATTATTCTTTATCAGTACACAACCTAATAACTTTTTTGGTACATCACTATAGATCAAAAATCCTTCCATGCTTATGGTTATGGTGAGTACAGGTGTTCTAGTTAACCTCTTCTTAAGATCCTTGAATCTCTCTTCACACTCATCTATTAAGACATACTTTAATACCTTATGAGTAAGTATAGTTAGTATATTGAAAAATCATGAGATATTTTTCACAAGTCACTGATAGTACCTGTCTAATCCAAGGAAACTATGGATCTTCTTCATAGATGGTGTCATATTTCAATCCTCAATCAACTTGGTATTTTAAGGGTCCATAGATATCCCCTTATATGTGATAACATACCCCAAGAATTCTACTTGATCTATGAAAAACTTGCATTTTCTATACATTTAATATAACTTATCCTTCCTTAAATTCTTTAACACAACATTCAAATTCTCTTCATGTTCCTCCTTTCATTTAGAGTATATAAGAATATCATCTACAAATACTACCAAAAATTTATCGAGGTAATATCTAATCACTCAATTCATTAAGTTCATAAAGATCGTGGGAACATTAATGAGTCCAAATGGAATGACAATAAACTCATACCATATCATGTAAAAAAGGCCATCTTGACAATATGCTCCTTATTCACCTTTAACTGATGATATTCAAACTGAAGGTCAAATTTAAAGAAGTATTGAGCTCCAAGTTACTGATAGAAAAAGCTATAAATTTTTGGAAGATTAAATTTGTTCTTTATCATGATCTTTTTGAGTTTAGGATAATTTATATATGGATTCATAGACTCTTACTTCTTATTAACAAAGAGGATTAGTACACCCCAAGGTGAAGAACCCAGGTTTATAAAATACATGTCCATGTATTCTTGTAATTGATTATTTAGTTCATCTTGATCAATATAGTTCATTATATATGGAGTCTAGGAAGTTGAAAAAGATACATATATAAGTTCAATTGATAACTCAAACTATCAATTGGTAGGATGACCAGATAATTCTTTAGGGAATACATCAGTATAATCCTTTACAATGGGCATGTCCCCAATTGAGGTACTCTCCTTGGATTAAATAATTTTATCTAGATATGATTTCTCATATGGAAAAAATATCCATGATTCTGAAGAAGACTTCAAAGTAGATTAATCCTCCTCCTACCAAAATAAAAATTAGAGGGAACTCAGGGATATTGAAGTTGATTTCCTTATCTTGGAAATTGGTGTGGGATTTATAAAGACACAACTATTACATTCCCATAAAAGAATAAAATTACACTAAAGAGACTATGGTAAGGTTCATTAAGATATTTATCCCATAGATATCTACTGGGGAAGAGTTATATACTTGAGATGTAATAATTTTTCTATTAGCAGTTTACACTGATAACTTAACCACCATGTTTTTCAGTGGTGTTTGAATAGTTATAGTAAAGTTTCATGATATAAAAGAGTGTGTAAGGATTTATTACATATATTAATAGTTTTCACTGATAAATTACCCTCCTTTCTTTAGTGTATTAGTTTTCATAGTGTCCATGTTCCTTTCAGTTGAAACATCAGAAGGTATACTAAGGGTTTATTAGGAATTTTTTCTTCTATCACATTAGTGGGCTTCTTTATCTAAATTATACATGTTTTTTCTGTTTTCCCTCATTTCCACACTTGAACCATTTCTTGGTCCCCTTGAGATAGTTTATGAGATACTTATTTCCACAATTTTCATATGTGGGATGTTGGATTTTCTTAACACCGTGAGTTTTATCTAGTGATACCCTAGAGTTAAAACTATATTCTCCACTTTTTATCTCCAATCCCATGAGACCAATGATAATCACCCATTTATATCTCAACTTTGAGGTAACATCAGATAAATTCTTCATAGTTATCAAAGTCCCAAATTTCCAAATATATTTATAGACTTGGCCTTATCCCACTAAAGAATTGGTCGATTTTACTTTTAGTTTTAATGATAAAACCATAGGCATATCGATCAATCCATGCAAATTTTTCCGCATAAGATATAATAGATACATCTTCCTTTTTCTTGAGTGGAAGTAAATCCCTCTCTATTTTAATACAGAGAGTGTGAGGGAGATATTTATTGATAAATAATATCTTTAATTCATCACATTATATAGATTCTAAGTCTTCCTGGGGATTTATATTATTGATCATTTTCCACTACTAATAAAATTCTCCCTCATGATGATAAATAGTTAGTATGACCTTCTTTTGATTAGATCATTTAAGGACAAATAATTTCTTCTCAATAGATCTAATTCATTTTTCATCAATTATAGGATCAGAATATCCACTAAATTTTAGAGGTCTATGATTCATAAAACACTCAACTTTGAAATTCTCTCTTAGATAGAGTTCCATGTAATTCAAGTTATTTTTGATAACTTGAGTTATTTTTTCTAGTCCTTCCAGGAGGTTCTCAGCTCCTACTCACATCATGTTAGTAATTTCATTTGGGTAATCATCACATTTCCCATTACACATATCATTAACACGATTCATCATATGTTCATCCCTTTTCTAAAATAAAGGATAGTTAGGGATAAAAATACTTTCATTAATACATGTATAAAAGTTAAACCATAAAATTAAAATAAGTAACTCATACATGATATGAAGAACCTAACTTATGAATCTACTAATATTCAATATAAATAATCTATGTTCATCTTCTAATTAGGTTCTATAAACTAATTAACTTCCATAAAATGTAAAAATACTTCATAATGGTTTATAAAAATAATGTGAATTAACCAAAGAATATCCTTCTGGAGTGTCAAACTATGTGTGTGATAAGGTCCCACTTAATTTCATATTTATTAAAATACTTTTTCAATAAATACACATTGAGTATCAAGAGGTTTAGTGTCTTTTGAATACTAGACTTTCAAATAAATCATCTTAAAATTGAAAATATCATATTTATTTAAGAATCTACTTAGTTATTCTAACTCCCATAGATCTTTTAAAACTGGATGGTACATCATTGATAAAATATGTAAGGAAAAGGGTGAGCTATAAATCACACTAAAGGAGTAAACTTGGAAATAAATCATAACATGAGATTCAATATGAATAACATGATATCATAAAGAGGATAGTCATAATAATGGAGACATGGAATAAGGAAATGGTACCATAAGATCATAAGAAATTGGAAACAAAATATAACATGATATCATAAAAATAAGTCAAGGTTCACTCTCAATACCATCATAATAAAGTGGAAAACTTTACATGGTGGATTAGGTTCACTTCATAATCCCTTACATAACATATCATGAGATATAAATATTTACATAATGAATTAGAGGGATATATAATTATGATCCCACCCATCACATAAATTAGAATCATACAAATTCAATCCACATTAGGAAAATAAACTATACATAAATCACATGCATGATCAAACCCATGAGAAAGAAATGGGTTTCATAATCTTGATTTATGACATAAACAAAGGATAAATCATAAGGATTACAAATAGAATAAGGAATTAAGAATTTAACAATTTAATAATAGAATTAAGGAAACATGTATTATTCATATAGTTCTATTGTAAAAAATTCATGAAAAATATATAGAGAATAAAGAATAAAATTGGACCACTTAGATAGAGCTTTTTGTGAAATAGCTAAAGGATATTTTAAAGAATAAAAACCATTATTTTTCCATAAAATAATAATTTAACCAATATGTTCTATATAAAATAATTACGTTTTTTATAATATATTTATGTTTTAAAAACATTTTATGGTGGTTATTATTGATATAATATAAGAAATAGGAAAGTTTATTTAAATTAGATTTACTTAAAAGTCAGAATTTTAAAGGGACCTAAAATCATGTATAAACCAAAAAATGAAATGGATATTTGAATAGGTATATATTTAAGGTACATATAAAAAAATATAATATTTACATGAGAATAATATTTCATAAATGGGATAAAATAATGATAACTTGTAATCGAAAAGTCGTAAAGGACGTACAGAACATCCCTTACCTTGGGTTCCAAATTCATTCTCTTCATGCAATTAATTTATAGAGTAACAAAATTAAGTTTATTAAATATTTAATTAATAAACTTATACTACTATATTTCATATTCCAAGGTCCTTTAATCATCATATTCTATTTTTTTATAATAAATTTTTCTTACCTATGTCAGTTATTTGAGGTTTTTGAGTCAATTTTCCATAAATACTTATGTATGTTGACCAGGGTATAAAACATTGTAAAATATCTTAATAATATATAGAATCTTAATATTTTTATATAAATAATTTTTATATATTATAAATATTTTTAAATCCAACCATTATGTGTGGTGATGAAAAATAAAACTCATTTCTTATGGAGGTGATAGATTTCATGTTCGCATGATTAATGTTTACATTTCTCAATGAATGAGCGGTAAATAACGTAAATTATCATTTGAAATTTAAAAAATAATATTTATATTATAAATATAATTTTTATTCATCCATTATGTACTTTTTATCATCCATGAATGGCAGTGATGAAAAACGGAAGACATCACTTTGTGGAGGTCGTGGTTCACACAATGCACTAGCAACGCTTTTGTTTTTCTTTTTAGTTTGAGAGGAATAAAAAATGGTTATTACATTAATATAATAACATATAATTATCATAATTATACTAATGTAATTATATTTTTATGTATATAAAATATTTGGAAGAGAAATTTTAATAAAAAAAATTATGAAGAAGGTAATACTTACGTTGGGGACTTGATCTTCTCTTAGAGATTTCCTTGGAAGTGGAGGCCTTAAGATAACTTCTAGAGATTGTGGTCCTAAAGATGAAAAAATTAATTATAGGAGATTTATTTTGGGAAGATTTTTACATAAAACTATACTAGTACATGTAACCAGGGAGGGGTGGACGTAATCCCCTTTTATAAGTGAAGAAATCAACACTTTTGGGAATAACCTTTACCCTTTCATGATAACATCATGCGAATCCTTGGTCAATGACTCAAAAATTTCATAATAAAGGATTTTGGGTGATATTTGGTTGATATATACTCCTCAAATAATTTAAACACATGTTTTAAACATGTTTCAATTCTTTTAACAAAAGTTTATACATTTTTACATTACAATTTTTACCTTGGTTACTATTTTTTTAACTAAGTAATTTATATTTTAGTTAAAAATATAAGGTAAACCATATTAAAAAAATATTTTTTGAACCTAAATTTAATATCCATTTGATATAATTCAATTTATAAATATGATAAAATAAAATTTTCAATAAAAATATATAATATATAAAATAAATATTTTTTTGTAGAAAAATGACTTTTAACCATTATGTATTCTTTAATATTATTTAGTATTGGTTAATAATTTAATGTGTGTAAATTAATTTTTAAATAGGATTAAAAATGATATTTTATTCACAACTTAAATTAGATCAATTTGATATATTAAATAAAAATTAAATGATACTAATAAAATAATTCTTTTAAAAAACTGTTTTATCATTATCATAGTAATTAAAAATAATCTTACTAATATTAAATTTATACCTAAAAATTAAATTCAATTTTTTATATAATTTTTAAATGTTTAACTCAGATATGAAATAAATTTTTTTATTTAATTTCTAGAAGTTATAAATTATTATTTTTTATTACAAGCACGTAAAAACAATTTTTAGTTTGAAATATTACCTCAGTTTCAATAATGTTAAACATGTGATTTATAAATTAAAAATAGTATTTTAAATGGTTATTAAACATATATTTTTATATATCAACTATTTTTATTAAACCTTTAAGTCCTTATTATAGTATAAAAGTGACATTTTTTGCAAAATCAATATTTTTACTCTTAATATAAAAATCAATTATTTTAGAAAAAACCCAAACAATAATTTTAAGGTAATATTGATATACTATATTAAAAATAAATTTAATTTGGTCAAATTAAAATTATAAATGCATTATAAATTTTTGAATTCAAAATTAAATTACTACTATCTATTCCTGGTAATTTAACATCTATAACGATAATCTTGAAATTTTTAATTTTTCTAAATTTTTGCAGTTTTTGGTTTAGTTCATTATTATATATATCAAATGATACTCGACATAATACTTATTAATGGGAACCAATCATTAATATCTCATGGAATTACATCATATTTCCTGAAATATTAATTAAGTATAAAATAATTTTGGTACCCATGTTATCTTGGGTCTAATACGGTTAGTATAAGAATTCTTGGGTACCCATAAATATTTTAAAAATGTATGTATGGGTAATTTAGAAGATAAATTATTCGAAATATTGGTTTTAGAATGGCATAAATACTGAGTAAATCTCAATGAACATTCATTAGTATAATTCCCATTCATTCCAAATCAAAAACATGTAACATTAAATATAATTTAAGACTTTTAACAAATCAAATCATTTATAAATTACGTGTTTGTTTATTATAGACAAAAAAAATTTGTATATTTTTTGTTTCATTATTAATGTCATTTTATTATACTTCTATTGACCTTGAACAAAAGTAAATATATATTATTTCATATATAAAATTTCTCTCTCAAATTCTCATTCTCTATTTTTGAAAACTCTAAATCAGTGTATGATTTTTCAATTTAAAAAGAAGTACTGATTTTAAACACTTAATTTTATTAAGTCATTTTTTTATTTTGATTAATAAGATTCTTATTTTATCCATGTATTTTTTTGTAAAAAAAAACAATTAACAAAACAAAAAAAATTTATTTTCATTTTTTGAAATTAGTTTTTAGATATTGGGCTGTTATATTTAGAATAATTTTAACTGTAATCAGAATAACTACTAAACTCATTGATACTAGTTTATATTAAGCATAAGTTAGTTGTTTCTTTTCCATTACTAATTTCATCACTTTTATTAGACTATTATGTATATCTCCATCCATACATCAAATATTTTTCCTCTTTTTTCTTAAATTTATAATATTTTCTTACTTTCTTCACTTTTAGATAGTTAGGCTTTAAGTGTCCCTTTTTTATCCACTCATAACTAGTTAGTTCGAAAATATCAATATGATCATATTTAACTTTCTTCTTTAAATAATCCTTATGATTATTATTTATAAATAATTTCTTAAATCCTCCATATATTTTAAACACCTTTAGTAAAATTGGTTATTTCCATCTCACTTCCCTATAATTCATAATCATAAGAGTTAGTAGAAACAATTTTATTTGATTTAAATACAACACCTTTATTCTTTTAAGTATCTTATTTAGGTATGCTATTTATCTCTAGTTTATATTAAGGTAGTTATCCAATGAGTTTATGAAACATATATTCTTTAGAGTTATTGATTTTGTAAATTTCTACTTTCTTCGTAAACCACTTCTTGGGTTGAGATCTTTGGACTCTTTTAACAAGAATGATATTCTCTAAAGTTTTTTCATGGGAATTCATTCCATTCAAAATTCTTGTGAATCAGTGAAACATATGGTTGACAATTTCATCATCACCTATCTTGAAATATTGATACTCTAGTTGAAGTATTCAAATCTTAGTTTTGATTATCTTATCTAATCCAATGTGAGTAGCTTACAGAAGTTTTCAAATTTCATGAGTCCTCTTAAACACAAATACATGACTAAAACCATTTCTACTAATACACCAATATAAAATATTCATAATATTATAATTCAAAACATATTTAGCAAGATTAGTTATTTTAATAGATCCATGGTCATAATCTGATAGTTTACACTCTTTTTATATAATATTCCTATGATCAATTCTTAATTTCTTAAGGTATTCCATTATTCCATATTTCTAGTAACCGTATTTATTACCATTAAAATATGGTGGCCTTTTAGGATTCCAACCATTATTTAACTTCATTCCCACCATTTTAAAAAGAACTTTTTCCTTGGACTATTAGGTCTATGATAATTAGGTTATCATAAAAATAAATAAGTAACAAAACCTAAATCCCAAAGGAATAGTCTCTGATACCAAGTATTGGGTTTTATTAAAAAGTAAAAATGTCTATAGGGGATATGAATATACTTTTTTAAAATTTTAGTGATTTTAATTAAATATTTAAGTTAATTCAAGTTATTATCAAATTTTAATTATTTTGGAATAATAATAAGCATCATAAAATAAAAGAGATAACATAGTAAATTTTATATTAGTTCAATTTATTGTGAATCTAAAACTACTCTTACTCATATCTACTCACTCATAGATGCGTTATACATTGGAGTTAGTACCCTATAACCAAATACTTTGTACTTTAAATTTCCTATATATTCATGAATTTGAATATTAATAAATATATTATCACATATTTATTTTTCTTTTGCATGAAATTAATGTGATAATTTATTAGGGTATATGTCACAAAAAAATGTCATATCAGTTCCACACTATGAGGAGAACCTTGAAATTCCCGGAAGATATTATTGAACCAATTTTTATAGTCACATAAAATGTTATTATGGGGCACATAGTATGTTGATTGTTAGGTGTAAGTAATTATTGGAAGATAAGACTTCTTATCATGAATTTTTTACTTGGTAATCTCCAAGATGGTAGACTATGAGAATAGTCTCACCTATAGTAATTCCATATATTTATGTGTCATTATATATTTCTATCTACGAGCATGTGTAGTGGTTCTTTGAATTTAAGATTAGTATTTATAAATGTCCTCACTCATAAACTTTGATGTATTATTATAAACCATAAAAAAAATATTTCATGGAAAATTTGTGTATATTGGGTGCATCACAAATGACATATTATTAATCAATAAGTCCAGGAAGGATTCATCTATTCTATATTTATGGAAGTTGATATCTCATTTAATTGATTGAAATTGAACTCTCACATTAAGTTCTTATCATGGTGTAATGATGAATTTATTTGAAATAGTCAAATAAATACATATCAATCATATATTTTGAGGACATGTGTATCTCCGTGATACTTTACCATATTTTCCTTTATATTTTGTTGACAACATTGCAATACACATAACACCTGAATTATACAAAACACTATAGGGTCATTTTTTCACAATAAAATAAATTCTTAAACTTTTGGAGAGTTTATATAGTAAATTCATATATTATATATCCAAAAAATATTTTTACACCCATTTAATAAATTTTATATGTATAATATAAGAACATACCCAATATTACACATAAAATATTGTATTTTTATAAAACTAGTTTTACTACCTTTTAATGGAACACCTATTTTAAATATGAATTTTGAAATATTTATAAATTTAATTTTATAAAATAAAATTAATTTTTTAATTCATAATATCAAAATTATATTAGGGAAAATAGTTTCTATTTTTCTGAGAAACTTCATATTTTCATGAATAGTGAAAATACTGCATTTTTGTTAAAAATTGTCATTTTGTTTAAATAATTTTTAATATTAAATTATATATTAACTTTTTTTAAGGTCACATTAGATCAATTATACATATAATATTACAATTTATTTCATTTTCATCAATTTCACTCTGAAATTGAATATAAAAACTTAACAATCTTTTGAACATTTTTTTACTAAAACTAGTTAATTCATCTATCTACGAGATTAGCATTAATATTAATTTTCCAACTTATGTGAATTGAATTTTGAAAAATGTAAATACTCTATTGTAATAAATATTATATTTAAATTCTAATAATATAAACTTAATTTTTTGACCAAAATGATTAGTGAAAATAATTACAATTAATTACAATTATTAAGGCAAAATTAAGCTTAATAAATTACTAAACCTTTAACTTAAGGGCCCAAATGACCTATTCACTTTTCCAAAATACAGTTTATGGAAATATATCTGCCCTAAACCTTCCATTATTGAGTTTCTTTGGTTTTTTATGACTTTTTTTATGTAATAATATGTAAACACCTAACATGTTTCCAAAAATTCCAAGTGAGTCATTTTCCTTCCCTATAAAAGAAAACCACCTCTCCCACTTCTTCACACATATCAAACCTATTGAGATCTAAAAAGATATGTGAAAATAACTTCCAAACATCCCTCCCCTATATCAATAATTATCCCTTGGGGAAGAAATCTTTCCAAGGAAGTCTTTTAGTATAAACCAAAAGAAGTTACCCAATTAAGAGGTACCATGTTCTCTAAACCTTTTTAATTTCATTTAGATTCTCCAATTCCTATACTCTTGTTATTTTATGATTACATAAAAACACCAGTTTAAAAAATATACTAGGATTTTTTATGTTAATATTATTACCTACACTTACACACTCCTTTATCTAATGGGTAACGAACATATTGTTTCTGTGTACGGCAATCTACTACCTCATGAAATGATGATTGTTCATTTTTCCCTTACCACCTATCATGGTGGCCATTATGATGGAAACTATATTTATATATGTTATATATAATATTTATAATGTCTTTATTCTTATTTAATTTTTATTTATAACATTCCGTTATGCTTTCCATATTTTGTAAATACGATAATTTCGTTTGAGGAAGTGTGGACTACCGGCCCCTCAAAGCAATATGACTTGTTCATGCCATAAAAGGAACATATAAAGGATAATTATAACAAACCTATGTAATATATATAAAATATATTTTATACTTTAATTATAATATACATATTTATCATTTATCTTTAATTATTTTAATTCAAAAAACAAATGAAAGTAGCGTTTATGCGTACGTATGGCCAACTGTCTCCATGAAAGGTGTGCTTCATTTCTAATATCTGAATATTATGGACTACTATAAATATATATGTACTGAATATATAAGTTAATTTAGTAATGTTTTAAATTCTTGTGATGATTAATTCATGATCTAATAAATAGGAACAACAAATAACAAGTTAAAACTTATTTGAAAAAACTAGGCAATTAACACCTGAAATAGTAAAATTAATGAAAGTTGTTAACAAATAGGTAATAAAATATTATAAGAAATTAATATATGATATTATAAACATAAGTATGGTTCTATTATAAGTTATTAATTTATTTAGACCACTATATAGTATGATAAATACCATACACTAAAATGAAGTTTAAGGTAAGTGATTCTCTTTTTACTTTTCTTTTCATAAGGCATACACCATATAAACCACACACATCTTTTGTGATGTGTATCTACTACCCCTTTTATACATTATATCATGAATACTTTTTCTTCAATGTTTGAAAAACTTTTATTCATGAGGATTATGAATTAAATGTTTTAAGTGGTATGTGCCACTTTAGGATGTTTAATGATTAATTTCCTAAAATATATTCTTAATGATTATCTTTGAAATCTCACTCCCTTTTGTGATTGTTAAATTTCTCTTGGAAGAAATCACTACATTGTAATAATTTTCCATTGGAAATTAACTTGAATATCAATATTATTATACAATTTATATTATTATTTCTTAAACCATATATCATTTTACATACGGTGTTCACTTGACAATTATTTGATTAACTGGGGAATTATTGATAAATTTGTATCTTCTATTCAATATGGATACATTTTTATAAGGCACATTATTCTTGAATATGAGAAATGATTTTTACTGGTATAACATGAGTGGGACCTATTTATAAATATCCCCTCGATGCATCGGTAGTCTCATGAGACAAATCATTTGGCCAAATCATATGGGTTTTTACCTGACATTTTGTAAAACCATATTGTGAGAGGTCTTGACAGTAAAGGTACCATATAACTAGAAAATGTGGAATCCAATAATTAATAATTTCACTCATTTATATTTAATTATTATTCATCCATGAGATTTTGCATCGAAATATCTATGTATGCATTTCATTATCGATTTATTGATTTAGATGGCATGAGTTACAGTTTCTTACCCTACCATATTGATTTTTCCTTATCTAGTTTTTTGAATGGAATGTGTTATTAGTTATTTACCTTAACATGTCAATTTAATCCCATTGATTCATTATTACTTCCATTTTACTTACCCTTACAAAGTGTTTGAGCTCACCCTTATTATTCTTCTTTCCCGAGGCTATGAAGAAGAAATATTTGAATAAGCATTCAAGGATTCAGTTTATTTCTTTTTTTTATGTATCATGTTTTTATTTACTATTAACCAATAAATTATGGGTATCATGTATGTAAAATTTCTTTCCAAGACTGGTAAACTAAATGGTCCTTCGATATTTTATTCCTTGTAATCATGTCGATGTAATAAAATAATGCATCGGCTCCTAGCTTCTGGGGTCGGGGTGTTACAGTCGGTATCAAAGTAAGTTTATAAATAACCTTAGAAACCAGATTTATAAAACTTATATTAGGGAGAATAATCCTAATAAATACATTGAGGATAAGTATAAAAGTGCATCCTATAATTTTGGAAAGGTAGTGATTTTATGGGTATTTCTATAAATACATCCCTATCTGGATACTAAATGTGGATGTAGTTCTAGAATAGATGTACCGAGGAGTAAAAAATTTGACAAAGTGTTCCAAGCCTGACTTGGGGTAACCTGGTACATGACAATAGTCCTTACTATGCAAATTTTTTTACCCTCCTGGGGTATATGATTAGAATAGTTTAAATTTTATTTACCTATCATTATAAAGGATTTAAATGTAAATATGCCCTTAAATTAACCAAAGTTATTATTTAAGATAAATTTATGTTGATTTTTTACCATATTTGTAATGCCCTAACCCCAGTTACCCAGAGTCGATGCATTATTACATAACATTGGCATGATCACAAAAGATCAAGTCTCTAAAGACCAATTAGTTTAGTATCCTTAGAATCACTAGATACATTCATAAAGTTTATATTACATCATAAATTAAAAAAAACTATAATAATATAGTCTCCGTAGTCCACACTCATATCCCCTTCAGACTATCCCTGCAGGACAGTCATAAAATATTTCTTCACATCCTGGGGAAAATAAAACCTAGAAAGGGGTGAGATCAGATGCTCAGTAAGGATAACAATATAGCATAAACTTCCATAAATAATCATAAACATTTTTAGGCAATGTATAACTAAAGAAAAAGCTTTTTAAAATTGAAATTTAGCATAACATGGAAAGAATAAAATTAAATAATTCCATTTACTTATTCACATGGATATTCTACTCGTCAAATAATCACATGCAATATCAATAACCACTTTCATAATGTTGGAATGCATAATGTCAGACTATCATAACCACATAGGCAAGGCCTTGTGCCAAGACTACAAATAAGATTTTGTCAAGGCCTTTTTCCAGGACACTATTTTGTCTCATGAGATCTACCGATGCATCGAGGAGCTATAGCGGGCTCCACCCTTCACTTATTAAGTCCAATGCATTCCTCATATGAATAGGTTTAAACATAACATAAACATTCCTATTAAAAATAGCATACTAAATGTCAATACTTTCTCCATAAACCATGAATGCCATAAAAATAACACATTCATAGTCAAACATATCACAAAACCTTCAATACAATATGGAAGTTTTTTATCATAATAAATCAACTTCAAATAAGCCTAAAATCCATCAAAGGATGTTGACATAGATGAAATCAAAACTACTTGAGAGAAATATCTCTTTTTTTTAAATCATTTAAAAGTCACATAATTTTAAAAGGAAACATTTACTTTTAAAATATTCTTATAATCTTTTAAGGGAATCTTTGAAGATTTTATAATGGTGGAAAATAGCTGCACCCGCCGTATAAGTTAAAAAAGACATTCTTACCTTAATTCTGTCAAAAAGGTTAAAAAGGACCTTGTTTGGAAAACGACGGAAATATTCCTTTATAAACATATTCTAAAAAGTAAAACAAGGGTATAAATGACTTTAAACCATAGTCTCTAAAATAGTAATAATGTTTTTAAATACATTTTTAAGAAATATGGATGTGGATGATAAAGAGGTCCAAGTAGATAATTACGTATAAACAACCTCGGATAATTAAGAGATTGTGAAATAAACCCTTACCTTGTACTTTTCCTTGGTTGAGGGTATTTAACCTCCTGTATAATGGTGAAATAGTTGTAATTAAATTATACAATAATCATATACATTAATATGATATCATATATGATCTTTTAACATTGCTTTGTTAATAATATCTTAGTATTGTCGTCATTTCGGGTGTTAACTTACTCGTTTTCTTTTATATGTTTTGTTACATAAGCCATGTTTGTTATGCATAGGTTGTATCTTATTCATATACATAATTATATCATATCCTTAAACATTATTTTTAATCATCAAATGAGAATTAGACTTGAATGGATGCGATGGGGAATGAATCTCATCGCATTCGTGGAGACGGTAGTCCGTACGTACGCACGAGCGACAAAATCATTCTTTTGATATTAAAATAATATATAATTGGATGTTATATCATATATAAAGAATCATTATAATGTTTTATTTATTATTTAATTCAATTACACATCAATATCATACCCATCCAAATAATAATGTTTTGAATAACAATTACACCACGACGTGGAGACGGTAAGCCGTACGTACGCACGTATGGGGACATGTCATTAAAAGGATGGATACAATACTGAATATGGTTGTACCATATTTATAATAACATCACAGTATATAGAAGATACTGGAGTTATTTTTTTATAATGGAAATAACAAAGAAAGAAGAATTTGAAGAATAAAGGAACTTGAAAGAGGGTGGTGAAAACATTACCTCTTCTTTGAGTTCTTCCTTTTGATTTGATCAAAATGGCTCTTTAAGTTGTCCTTCTGACTAAAGGAAGTCCTTTAGGATTAAGTGAGGGAAGTTGAGAGGATATTTGGGCAGGGTTTGGCCGAACAAAAAGTCTTTTAAGGTATGAATTTGAGAGAAGGGGGAGTGACCTTTTATAAGATGGGTGAGGGGCACCTTTGGAAAAGCTAGAAATATTATTTTATAATAAATTCATATTCGGTTTCTAATGGCTCCAAAGTGACTTATTTTTAGTATAAGGTGGGGATAGGTCTCAATCCACTCAACCAATAGGTTTTATACAGGTTTGGGTCACTATATTAACCTTATCTTTTAGTTTTAACTCTTAGTTAATTAGTTTGACATTTACCATGTCTCTTTATATTTTTATATTATATGGTTAATAAACTTTCTATAAACTTCCAATAGACCCCCAAGTGGTCCATTAATGATACACCTATCATGATATAAGTTATTTGGCCGAACCTTAGATTTTTAGGAATAGAATATCAATTAATAATATAATATTTGTTTTAAAAACTCTTTTATGTCAATTTTGACACTATTGGGTATTTTGTTTTTGATAAATTTATAACAGAATTATTACTTTGAAAAAAATTCATATAACGAGTCCTAATATGTAATATTAACCTAAAAAATTACTTTAATTCATAAAAAGTTTCAAATTACATTTTTTTAGATATTTATAATATCAATTATTTTAATATTTCATTAATTAGGTAATTACTGCATCACCATTGTGTCATAAATAAATTAAATTATTTAATGTCTAAAAATTATAAATAAAATACCATTATGTAGGAATTATATATATCTTTCTAATGAAAATTTATAATCGAATTTATCCTATGTATAACCCTATATTAAAAATGTTTTAGTTATTAAACTTTGATTTTAACTCTTTTAACTCTTCTTTGAATTAAATAATAATAAATGTCCTAATCTAATCCAAGTGGACCTAAATGATAATATTTTATTCCAAAGGTTGTTTTTGGTCGAGATACACTTGTCCAATAGAATTATGACATGTGTTAGGGTAATATTAATATCATTTTTACCCTTAATTACCCTGTTTACTTTTAACCGTGGTAAATAAAAGTAAAAAGTTATTATTCACCGAAAATTATTTTCATCTCATTGAACCACATTTTACTCCTTTATATTAACCGTGTCTCTTGTCTTTTTAAAATTTCACTCACAGAAGCGGTAAAATTAAGTTTTATGTGAATTTCCAAATTCTCCTAGGAGATGTGTAAAAGACAGTGAAAAGTTCAATAAAATTTTTATATATCTAAAATTATTATAAATTAACTCTAATTAATTACATTGAACTTATATAGTTATTATGTGTCTATTTTTACCTTAATTAAATTTAAATAAAATAAATAATTTTTTAAATAAAAAATCGGTTTTAAACTATAACTCAGTGTTTTTTCACTATTCATAAAAAATTGAAAGTTTTTAGAAAAATACCAAAAATTCACCCTAGGATAATTTCGATATTATGAATCCAAAAATGAAGTCCATTTTAAAAGATAAAATGTATAAAATTTCAAAAAGTGGGTATTACTATTCGTAACGGCTAGTTTGATTGGTTGTGGTGTGTGTTAGAACTCGAAGTTGCGTACAACGCACACTGCTATATTATTCAAAGAGAAGCATACCGTGGAAGCTTGGGGGGTTGCATTCTCCCCTCCTTAAAATAATTTCATCCTCGAAATTTCTAGAATAATACCGCATGAAAAGACTCAGGTGGTTCATCATCATAAGTTCCTCAGGTTCCCACGTTGCCTCTTCCATCTTATGGTTTTTTCATAGAACTTTTACCGGACGAGTCATACAGTTTCTCAGAACTTATTCACTCATATCAAGAATCCTGACGGGTTCTTCGCTATAAGATATATCGGGTTCCAGTTCAAATTCCTCATAGGGGAGTACATGTGTTGCGTCAGGCATGTATTTTCTCAACAGTGATACGTGGAACACATCGTGAACTTTGAAGAGATTTGGCGGCAATTCCAAACGATAAGTTATAGCCCCAATTTTTTCTAGAATTTTGAAAGGTCCTATGTACCTGGGACTCAATTTACCCTTCTTACCAAAACGTATAAATCCCTTCCATGGAGATACCTTCAAGAAAACATGATCTCCTACCTGAAATTCCAAATCCTTCCTTCGGTTATCGGTAAAGCTCTTCCACCTACTTTGAGCTGCTTTGATGTGGTTTTGGATTACCTTCACCTTTTCCATCGTTTCCTCCACCAGTTCTGAGCCTACGAGTTTTCTTTCACCAACGTCATCCCAATAGGTTGGTGTGCGACATCTCTTTTTGTATAACGCTTCATATGGTGCCTTCTGAATACTCGAATGGAATCTATTGTTAAAATAAAAAATTCTACCAGAGGTAAATATTGATCCCACATACCCTAAAAGTAAAGTGAGAATGATCTCAACATGTATTATAAGGTTTGAATAGTCCGTCCTGATTATCCATCAGTTTAGGGGTGGTAGGAAGTGCTCAAATGAAGTTCAGTATCCAGGGATTTCTGAAGACTTTTCCAGAATCTGGAATTAAAACGGGGATCACAATCAGAAACAATCGATAGGGGTACTCCATGAAGTCTCACAAATTCATTAATATATAGTCTTGTTAGATGTTAAAGTGGTAAATCCTCCCTCATAGTAAGAAAATGTGCTGACTTGGTAAGACAATCAACAATGACCCATATTGCATCATTCCTTCTAGTAGTATTTGTTAGTCCCATGACAAAGTCCATTGTGGTATTATCTCATTTCCATTTGGGTATGGGAAGAGGTTACAATACTCCACCAGGATGTTGCCTTCCATCTTTCACTTGTTGACAAACCATACATCTTAACACAAAATCAGCAATCTCCCTCTTCATGTTGTCCCACCAAAAATGTTCTTTAAAATCTCTATACATTTTGGTGCTTCCAGGGTGTATAGAGAAATTGTAACTATGACTATCTTCCAACAATTCCCTTTTTAGACCAGGTATATCGAGAACAAAAATTCTTTTCCCAAATTTCAGAATTCCATCTTCATACACAAAGTCTCTCAATCTCCCATCATTCACAGATTTAATCTTCTTTTGGAATTCTTCATCATCGGTCTGAGAACTCTTAATCCTTTCTAGTAAAGATGGTTTGGAAACCATTTGAAAAATTATTGATGTTTCACCTTCCATGGTGATTCCCATATCCAACTTTAATAGATCCATGATAATAGGATCCCTCTCAACTCTCATCTTGTTCAAAACTCCATGATCCTTTCTACTCAAAGAATCTAACACCTTATTTGCCTTCCCCGGGTGGTAGTGTATCGTGCAATCATAATCCTTGAGTAGTTCAAGCCATCTCCTTTTCCTCATGTTGAGTTATTTTTGTGAGAAAATATACTTTAAACTCTTGTGATCAGTAAAAATCTCACATCTTTCACCATAGAGATAGTGCTCTAAATCTTTAAAGCAATGATCATAGCCACTAACTCAAGATCATGAGTAGGATAGTTTTTCTCATTAATTTTTAGTTTTCATGATGCATAGGAAATAACCCTATCATTCTTCATAAGGACACAACCAATTCATTTCTTTGATGCATCACTATAAATAACAAACCCATCATTCCCTGATGGTAGATTCAATATAGAAGCATTAAATAATCTTCTCTTCAGTTCTAAAAAACATTATTCACACTATTTTTTCCAAACAAATTTAACCCCTTTTCGTGTGAGATTCGTTAATGGGTTAGCCAATCGGGAAAAATTCTGGATGAAATTTCAATAATAACCTACTAAACCAATAAAACTACCTACCTTGGTTATACTCGTAGGTGCTGGCCATTCTTGGATTTATCTTGTATTAGTAGGATCAACAGAGATTCCATATTTAGATACAATATGTCCAAGAAAAGAAATCTCCTGAATCCATAATTTACATTTGCAAAACTTCCCATATAATTCATGTCTTCTAAGAGTCTTCAGGATAATGTACAAGTGATTTTCATGATCTTCATAGCTTTTGGAGTATACCAATATATCATCAATAAATATGACTAGAAAATCATCGAGATATTCCTTGAAAACTCTATTAATTAGATCCATGAATACAGAGGGTGCATTATTCAATCCAAAAGACATTACTGTAAAATCATAATGCTCATACCTGGTTCGAAATGTTGTCTTCGGAATGTCTTCCTTCTTCACACACAACTGATGGTATCCAGATCGAAGGTAAATCTTTGAAAATTATTGAGCTCCATGCAGTTGGTCAAATAAATCATCAATTCAAGGTAGGGGATACTTGTTATTTATTGTTATAGAATTTATTTCCCTGTAGTCGATACATAACTTCATAGATCCATCTTTCTTCTTAACAAAAAGGACAAGGGATCCCCATGGAGAAACACTTGGGTGAATAAATCCCTTATTACTCAATTCCTATAGTTGTTTCTTTAGTTTAACCAATTCCACAGTGGCCATTCTATAATGGGTCTTCGATAAAGTCCTTGAACTAGGAATTAAATCAATAGAAAACTCAACTTCTCGTTCTTGAGGATGTCCAGGTAAATCTTCCGGAAACACTTCTACATATTCTTTCACAATAGGCACATCCTCTATTTGACCATTCCTTACCCATAGTTATTTCATTCTCTTCCTCCCCAATAATTGAATTTAGTTGAGCTGCTGGGGGTGGATCTAAGTAAGAATCAGGTGGTGACGATTCTTCTCTAAAGATAAGTTGTTCTTTATCATCATCATCAAAAATCATAACCTCCTTCTTCTTACAATAAATTTTCGCATCATGGTCTGAAATCCAACCCATACCGAGGATTTTATCAAATTAAATCATGGGTATGACAATGATATCAGTAGATAAAGAACATTTATATGCCCTAATGGTAATGGATCCATAGAACTTTGTAGAAATGATACTTCCCTTAAGAGTTTTAACTGAAAACTCTCTTGTTAAATTAAATTGTAAATATCTAATTTTCTTAGAAAACTAGGAAGATATGAAACAATGGGATGATCTAGAATCAAATAAAGCATTGGCTAAACTTGATGAAACCATTAAATTACCTGCCACCACATCTTTCGGAGCTTCAACCTCAGCAGTAGTGATAGCATAAGCTTGGTCTTGATCCCTTGGCCTTTTCTGAGGTAAGTTCCCCTGATGCTTAGGAAATTCATTTGCATAATGTCTCATCTCCCTACAGTTGTAGCAATGAACATTGGTAGCTTATTTCTTCCCCTTTCAATCACGAGATTGGTGGCCTTTTTCACCACACATATAACAGACTCTCATTCCCTTAAAGCAAGTATCAGGGTGTTTCTTCTCACATTTACTGCAGGATGGATATTCAACTTTTCCCTTCTTCCCCTTATTTCCATTCCCATATTGATCAGTAGATCTCTTCTTCTCTTTATTTGCTTTAAATTTGTAAGACTTAGAGAATTATTTTTCAGTCTTGATAGAACATGAGACAATATCTTTGTACGACGAGAAGGATTGTGAGACTAATGCTTGACGAAGAAACGGTTTTAACCCATCAAAGAAACTATCAATCAAACTTCTTGGGTTATGTATATAATCTACTGTATGCCTCGCTAACCTTGTAAAGTTATCCTCATACTTTACGACATTATCATCCTCCTTTTGTCTCAGACTTAGAAATTGTCTTTCCAAATCTGCTCGATGTTCACGAGGAAAGTATTTTTCTAAGAAAATCTCTTTGAACTCCCCCCATTCCATATTCGATAATTCATCATCTTCCTTCGTGTTTTGAATCAATGACCACTATTGATCAGCATCTTCAGTGAGGCGGTAAACTCCCATGACAACTTTTTCCCTTTCACTACTCCCCAAGGCATGGAATATTTTCTCTAAGGAATTTATCCATTGCTCAGCTACTAAGGGATTTGTACTCCAATTGAATTTCGGTGGTTTTTACCTCATGAAGAGATCTAACATTGATCCTCCACACTATGGATCAGGGTGCTCCATACCGGTAAGGTTATTATTCAAAACCTGAGTGAGTTGTCCCAGTATGGCGATTAACTGATCAGCACCAATTGCATCACCAGCTCCACTATAATTATCTTGATCAGGAGGGAAATCCCTACATGGAGTGCGTGAATTGATACAGTAACCATTTTTTTCACTATGCGCCATTTCTAAACAATGTCATACACTAGATTAGTTTATAAATTGCAATACATAAATCCAAACTTCTAAAAAACTTAACATGAATTGAACAGTTTATGGATATAATCCATAATCATAAAAATGTTTTCTTTGAGGAAGTATATAATCATAAACCCTTCATAATGGTTTGTAAAGAAAATTAGAATTATCCTAAGAATATCCCTCGGGAGTGTTAACCAATAGTGAAGCAAGGCCCATTGTCGTGCACCAGTTCCCGTTCAAGTCTAGCTCAAAACGCTATTTTCGAGTTTTACCCCTAGGTACATTTGTGCCAGAGCCGCCTCTAATTGCTCGTATCCAAATGGTGATGTATTGCTCGGAAAACTCACAAAATCTCTACAATACCAAAATTCTAGGAATTTCTTCTATACTAATCCTCAAAGTCCATCTTAGGTCTATGTGCTATAATCAGAGTTTATCTAAATCTAGCTCCCAAGGTTTGTACTAAACTTCTTCTAATACCAACTGTAATTCCCTGACCCTAGTTACCCAGAGTCGGTGCATTATTACATAACATTGGCATGATCACAAAAGATCAAGTCTTGAAAGACTGATTAGTTTAGTATCCTTGGAATCACTAGATACATTCATAAAGTTTACATTACATCATAAAGTAAAAAAAACTACAATAATATAGTCTTTATAGTCCACACTCATATCCCTTTTAGACTATCCCTGCAGGTCAGTCATAAAATATTTCTTCACATCCTGGGGAAAATAAAACCTAGAAAGGGGTGAGCACAGATTCTCAGTAAGGATAACTATATAGTGGAAACTTTCATAAATAATCATAAACATTTTAGGCAATGTATAACTAAAACAAAAGCCTTTTAAACTTGAAATTCAGCATAATATACAAAGAATAAAATGAAATAATTCCATTTAATTATTCACATGGATATTCTACTAGTCAAATAATCACATGAAATATCAATAACCACTTTCATAATGATGGAATGCATAATTTCATACTATCATAACCACATATTCAAGGCCTTGTGCCAAGACTACAAATAAGATTTTGTCAAGGACTTGTGCCAAGACACTAGTTTGTCTCATGAGGCTTACTGATGCATTGAGGAGCTATAGCAGGCTCCACCCATCACTTATTAAGTCCAATACATTCCTTATATGAACAGGTTTAAACATAACATAAACATTCCTATTAAAACTAGCATACGAAATGTCAATAATTTCTCCATAAACCATGAATTGTATAAAAATAACACATCCACAGTCAAACATATCACAAAACCATCAATACAATATGGAAGTTTTGTATCATAATAAATCAACTTCAAATAAGCTTAAAATCCATCAAAGGATGTTGACATAGATGAAATCAAAACTATTTGAGAGAAATATCTCTTTTTTTAATCATTTAAAAGTAACATAATTATAAAAGGAAGAATTTACTTTGAAAATATTCTTATAATCTTGTAAGGGAAGATTTGAAAATTTTATAATGGTGGAAAACAGCTGCACCCTCTGTATAAGTTAAAAAAGACATTCTTACCTTAATTCTATCGAAAAGGTTAAAAAGGACCTTGTTTGGAAAACGAAGAAAAGATTCCTTTATAAACATATTATAAAAAATTAAACAAGGGTATAAATGAATTTAAACCATAGTCTCTAAAATATTAATAATGTTTTGAAATACATTTTTAAGAAACATGGATGTGGATGATAAAGTGGTACCAGTAGATAATTACGTATAAACAACCTCGGATAATGAAGTGATTGTAAAATAAACCCTTACCTTGTAATTTTCCTTGGTTGAGGGTAGTTTAACCTCCTTTATAATGGTGAAATAGTTGTTATTAATTTATACAAGAATCATATACATTAATATGATATCATATATAATCTTTTAACATTGCTTTGTTAATAATATCTTAGTATTATCATCATTTCGGGTGTTAACTTACACGTTTTCTTTTATATATTTTGTTACATAAGTCATGTTTATTATGGATAGGTTGTATCTTATTCATATACAGAATGATATCAATTCCTTAAACATTATTCTTAATCATCAATTGATAATTAGACTTGAATGGATACGATGGGGAATGAATCGCATCGTGTTCATGCAGACGGTAGTCCGTACGTACGCACGAGGGACAATATCATTGTTTTGATATTAAAATAATATATAATTGGACGTTATATCATATATACAGAATCATTATAATGTTATATTTATTATTTACTTCAATTACACATCAATATCATACCAATCCAAATAATAATTTTTTGAATAACAATTACACCACGACGTGGAGATGGTAAGCCGTACGTACGCACGTATGGTGACATGTCATTAAAAGGGTGGATATAATACTATATATGGTTGTACCATATTTATAATAACATCACAGTATATATAAGATACTGGATTTATTGTTTTAGAATGGAAATAACAAAGAAACAATAAGTTGAATAAGAAAGGAACTTGAAAGAGGGTGGTGAAAACATTACCTCTTCTTCAGGTTCTTCCTTTTGATTTGATCAAAAGGGATCCTTAAGTTGTCTTTATGACTAAAGGAAGGAATTTAGGATTAATTGAGGGAAGTTGAGAGGATATTTGGGTATGGTTTGGCCGAACCAAAATTCTTTGAAGGTGTGAATTTGAGAGAAGGGGGAGTTCCCTTTTATAAGATGGGTGAGGGGCCCCTTTAGAAAAGCTAGAAATATTATTTTATAATAAATTCATATTCGGTTTCTAATGGCTCCAAAGTGACTTATTTCAAGGATAACGTGGGTATGGGTCGAAATCCACTCAACCAATAGGTTTTATACAGGTTTGGGTCACTATATTAACCTTATCTTTTAGTTTTAACTCTTAGTTAATTAGTTTGACATTTACCAAGTCTCTTTGTATTTTTTTATTATATGGTTAATAAACATACTATAAACTTCCAATCAACCCCCAAGTGGTCCATTAATGATACACCTATCATGATATAAGTCCTTTGTTCGAACCTTATATTTTTTTGGAACAGAATATCAATTAATAATATAATATTTGTTTTAAAAACTCTTTTATGTCAATTTTGACACTATTGGGTATTTTGTTTTTGATAAATTCATAACAGCATTATTAATTAGAAAAAAATTCATATAACCAGTCCTAATATGTCATATTAACCTATAAAATTAGTGTAATTCATAAAAAGTTTCAAATTACATTTATTTGGATATTTATAATATCAATTATTTTAATATTTCATTAATTAGGTAATTAATACATCACCATTGTGTCATAAATAAATTAAATTATTTAATGTCTAAAAATTATAAATAAAATATAATTATGTAGGAAATATGTTTATCTTTCTAATGAATATTTATAATCTAATTTATCTTTTTTATAACACTATATTAAAAATGTTTTAGTTATTAAACTTTGATTTTAACTCTTTTAACTCTTCTTTGAATTAAATAATAATAAATGTCCTAATCTAATCCAAGTGAACCTAAATGATAATATTTTACTACTAAGGTTGTTTTTGGTCGAGATACACTTGTTCAATAGAATTAGGACATGTGTTAGGGTAATATTAATATCATTTTTACCCTTAATTACCCTATTTACTTTTAACCGTGGTAAATAAAAGTAAAAAACTTACTATTCACCAAAAATTATTTTCATCTCATTGAACCACATTTTTCTCCTTGATATTAACTGTGTCTCTCGGATTTTCGAAATTCCACTCACAGAAGTGGTAAAATTAAGTTTTATGTGAATTTCCAAATTCTCCTAGGAGTTGTGTAAAAGACGGTGAAAAGTTCAATAAAATTTTTATATATCTAAAATTATTATAAATTGACTCTAATGAATTAAATTGAACTTATATAGGTATTATGTGTCTATTTTTACCTTAATTAAATTTAAATAGAATAAATAATTATTTAAATAAAAATTCGGTTTTAAACTATAACTAAGTGTTTTTTCACTATTCATCAAAAATTTAAAGTTTTCAGAAAAATACCATAAATTCACCCTAGGATAATTTCGATATTATGAATCCAAAAATGAAGTCCATTTTGAAAGATAAAATTTATAAAATTTCAAAAAGTGGGTATTACTATTCATAACGGCTAGTTTGATTGGTTATGGTGTGTGTTAGAACTCAAAGTTGCGTATAACACACGCTCATGTATTATTCAAAGAGAAGCATACCGTGGAATCTTGGGGTGTTATAATATTTGAAATTCATTATTTCATGATCTTATCCCATATATTCTATTTTCTTAGAAATGGAACTTGGAAGGATGAATGGCATTAATACTCATGGAAAATATAGAGATTTCCCCACTGAGAAAACCAATACAGCTGGTATTGGAATGGATAAAATTATGGAAATATTAGGGTAGCTTAGTCAAGTTATGAAAAATAACCTTACTCAAATAGAGAAACCTATTCCATAGAGAGAATATACTATTTTGGATTGCTTTATGCGATAGAAGCCCCCATTATTTAGTGGGACTAATAATCCAATTGTAGTTGAGCAATAGATTAAGTCTCTTGAGAAGATATTTACAGCCTTATAATGTAGTGAAAAAGAAGATGTTATATTTGTTTTTAATTTTCTCCAAGGTTATTTTGATCAGTGGTGGTATCTCATCCAAAATACAAGGGGGAATAAAAATTGAACTCATGGAATAGAGGAATTTTAAGGTGACATTCTTTGATAAATACTACACTCATAATCAAAAAACTGAGATGAAGAGTAATTTCATTAACTTAAGGAAAAAGGAATAAGAGATTGTTGTGGATTATGAAGATACCTTTATAAGGTTATCTAGAAATTCTATGAATTATATACGCAACACATAATTCAATATTGACCACTTATTTGAAGGTCTTAAGTCAAATCTCTAAAGGGCACCAATTTCCTAGAATTTTTCATCATACGAAGAAATAGTTTTATGTGCCATAAAGACAGATAAGGAATTATCAAGATCCTATGCATTAAAAGAAAAACTATTGAATAAGAGGTCATTTGAGAACCAAGAAAAAGGGAATTCATTAAACAATAATATGTAGACAAAAAAATTCCCATCATGTGATAACTGTGGAAAGAATCACCATGGGAAATTCTTGAAGGGAATGGGAGTTAGTTATAAATGTAAAGAGGTCATTTTGTTAATGAATTTAAGGGGAAGAAGGAAAACACTAATATTTAGTGTTATAACTATAAGGAGGCAGATAAGTATGCAATTTAATTCCCTATGCATCCAAGGAATGTACCATAGAAGATGCCAAGTGGAAATGGACAAGCTTATGCAATCACTACAGTATAGGTAAAAGTACCAAATGATGTAGTGGAAGGTACACTAATCCTATCCTCAAATTTATACAATGTGTTATTTGATTATGGATCATCACAATCTTTTATATCTACCCAGTTTTCTAATAAAATTATACATTTCCCTTTGGATTTAATAAGAGAGTTTTCAGTTAAAACTCTTAAGGGATGTATCATTGCAAGAAAGATGTGTGAGTTGGAACTAATTATGACACATAAACATGATTTATGTGATTATATTATCATTATACCCATGGATGACTTTTAAATAATCCTCTGTATAAACTGGATCTCAAAATATGATGCCAAGATTTATTGCAAAAGAAAGGAAGTTATGATTTGTGAGGAAAATGTTGAATCCCTCATATTTAGAGTAAAAGTTTCCTCACGTGATTCTTATCTAGATCCACCCACAATAGGTCTAATAAATGAAATTATTTTAGAAGAAGAGAAAAACCTCTAGTAATGAATAAGGTAATATTATAATTGGGGATGTACCAATTGTGTAGGAATACATTGATATATTTAATAAGGATTTATCTGGATTTCCCCTCGAGTGGAAAGTTGAATTTTCCAGTGATTTAATCCCCGGATCAAGGACAATATCCAAGACTCCCAATAAGATGGACACTATGGAATTAGTGTAATTGAATAAACAACTAGAGGATTTGGGTAATAATGGATTTATTCTCCCCTAGTGTTTCACCATGGGGAGCCTTTATCCTCTTTGTTAAAAATAAAGATGGATCCATGAAGTTGTGCATCGATTGTAGGGAAATAAATTCCATTACAATAAGAAAAAGTATCTCATACCCCTAATTGATGAATTTTTTTGTCAAATTCATGGAGCCCAATATTTTTCAAAGATTTATCTTCATTCTGGAAATCACCAATTGCAAGTGAAGAAAGAATAAATTCTGAAGACAGCTTTTTAGATGAGGTATGGACATTACAAGTTTACAGTAATTCCATTTGGACTAAATAATGAACCCTCTATTTTTATGAACTTAATAAAAATATTATTCAAATAATATCTGAAAAAATTTCAGTGGTATTCATTGATGATATTATGGTGTATTCTATAACCTATGAGGACTATGAAAATAACTTTCGGGTTATTCTTAAGACTCTTAAAAGGGAAGAGTTATATGGGAAATTCAGTAAATGTGATTTCTAGCTTCAAGAAGTTTCTTTTATTGGATATATTGTCTCCAAGGATTGAATATAAGTTTATCCTGCAAAGACAAAGGTATTTAGAGAATGGACTACACCAAAAAATATAACTGAGGTATGTAGTTTCATTGGTTTGGTAGGTTACTATCGACGATTCGTTTAAATTTTTTCCGGATTGGCTAATCCCTTAACCAATATTACACATAAAGGTGTTGAGTTTTTCTGGAAAAAGGAATTTAAATAATGCTTTGATAAACTAAAGATAATATTATTCAATGATCTAATTTTGACTCTACCATCTGGAAGTGATGTATTTTCCATATATAGTGATGCATCAAAGAAGGGACTTGGTTGTGTCTGTTGGAACCATGGTATTCTATGCATGAATTGGGGTATGGTTGGTGTTTGCTGAAAATCCTTAGTGGAAGTTCAAAATGTGAACTAGCAATGTGATCATACAGTTTGAGCAGACAACAGTATTGAAGGTGGCGTTATTTCCCAGTTTTTTCCAAATTTTTGGGCCTCAAAATCAGAAAATGAAGACATGGATTGTTTGGAAAATGAGGTGCATGCAAAGAGGAAGTGGTTCATGAAAAAGAAGTGTTGTGCACAAAAAATTTTAGTTGGGCGTGAAAAAGAGCGGGATTTGGGAAATAGAGGATCAATGTTTTTCGCGCAAACAATGTTTCGAAATCAGAACGTCAAAGAACGGCAAAGTCATGGGTTGTGCGAAATATCTGATGATGTGTGTGAAAAACAATATCAGTGCGAAAGATTACGTTCTAGATGACAGGTTTTACGTGCCACAGAGGATTTTGTGCGCGGGGGTCTCATACGCCTATAAATATGAGGTGACCTCCTTCATTCCGTACGGTTGAAGACTTAGAGAAGATTCGAGGTCTGATGCGTGAAGAAGAATCGTGTAAAGGGCTTGCGCGAAATATTCTGGATTGCACGGAAAAATCTTGGATGTGTGAAAAAGGAAGAGTTAAGCATAAATATTGGGGTTGCACGTAAAGATTCAGTTGCGCGAAAATGGGTGTTGTGGCGCGAAATATTTTTCTGAACGAAAAAGGAAATTTTGTGCGCAATAGGAAGGTTTTGCGTGCAAAGGGTTGTTGTTGTGCGCAATTGTCAGTGAAGCTTGTCTGCACGTTCTGGTTATCCACTTCAGTGGTTCTGTGCGTTCTTGTGCATCAATTTCAGACTTGGATGCAAGCATAATCTCGTGTTAAGTAAAGACAAAGACTTCAATGAAAATCTATTGAAGAGACCTTCACGTCTATAAACTGAGTGGGACTTCACCAAAGGCAGTGAGCCAAGGGGAGTCAACGGGAGTGACCCGAGGGACGCAGTGAGCCATCCCTGAACTTTTGTAAAGGCAGTGAGCCTAGGACAAAGTGACTATGCTTGAACCTTTGTAATCTATAGTTATTGAAGCATAGTGGATTTTGGTACGACCGACAACCTGTCGGCGTATGCTCCTTGGACATAGCCCTTAGTGGTGAACCAAGTAAAAAGTGTTGTGTCATATTTCTGCATTTGAATGTTTGCTTTCTGATCCTTTTCATCATACAGGTTTAACCAGTTCTTACCAACGTGGGAACAAGATCCTTCACTTTAAAAGAAAAAGTTGTCACCCTGATTCACCCCTCCCCTCTTAGGGTGTCCCGAGATCCTATAGTGTCTTGATGCAAAATGATAAAGTTATTGTATATGCATCAAGGCAATTGAAGACTCGTGAACTGAACAATCCAACCTAATATCAAGATTTATTGGTTACTTGCTTTGAAAATATGGATACATTATCTCTATGTTGAAATATGTGACATATACATGGATTATAAGAGCCTGAAATACATCTTCTCCCAAAAATAGCTCAGCATTAGACAAAGGCGATAGCTTGAGATACTAAAAGATTATGATTACTCGTTATGCTACCACCTATGGAAAGTGAATAAGGTGGAGGATGATTTGAGTAGGAAGGATCATGAAGTTCTAACTCAAATGAGGATTGAGAAGGATTAATTATTCAGGGATCTAGTAAAGATGGATATGATAATTTCTATGGAAGGGGAGACATCAATAAATTATCAAATGATTGAAAACCCATCTTTATTACAGAGGATAAATAATTCTCAATATGATGATGAGGAATTTTAGAAGAAAATCATAGGCGTGAATGATGGAAAATTAGCATATTTTTTTGTCAAGATGTTATTTTAAAAATTGGAAAGAGGCTATGTGTTCAATATATACCTGATCTAAAAAGAGAATTTTTGTATGATGCTCATAGACCAAAATCCTCTATACACCTTGTGAGAACAAAGATGTATAGGGACTTGAAGAAACATTTGTGGTGGGATAATATGAAGTGGGAAATTGGGGATTTTGTGTCCAAATTTTTGGTTTGTCAACAAGTGAAAGTTGTAAGGTAGATTCCTAAAAGATTCATGCAACCTCTTCTTATTCTTGTATGGAAATAGGATGAAATTACTATGGAATTTGTCATAGGACTACTAAAGAATCCAAGAAGGAATGATGTAATATGGTTTATCATTGATCGATAAAGAAAATATGCTCATTTACTTTCTATAATAAAATATATTCCTATCAATCACCTCACAAGGATCTACATTAATGAAGTTATAAGAATTCATGGCACACCTCTATCAATTTTTTCTCATTGAGATCCCTTCTTTACATTGAAATTTTTGAAAAATCATCAAAAGGATCTTGACACTAAGCTTTATTAGAGAATTGACTATCATCCCCAAACTAATGGATAGTCTCAAAGAACAATTCAAGCATTGGAAGACATGTTGAGATCATACTCACTCAACTTTCAAGGTATATGGGATCAGTACTTACCATTGGTTGAGTTTTAATATAATAATAGTTTCCATTCAAGTATTCAAATGGTTTCATATGAAGAATTATATAATAAGAAATTTCATACTCTAACTTGTTAGGATGAAGTTGGATAAAGGAAACTCATAGGCCCAAAACATTTTGAAGATACAATAATAAATCTGAAGTCTATTCAATATCATATCAAAGCATCTCAAAGTAGGAAAAAGAGTTACACAAATAATTAGATAAAATATTTGTAATTCCATGTGGGAGATCATGTCATCCTGAAGGTATCTCCATGGAAGGGTGTTATTAGGTTTATCGAGAAGGGGGAAATTGAGTCCTAGTTATATCAGACCCTTTCAAATTATTGAAATGGTTGGAATTGTTGCTTATCATTTAGCATTGATGCCAAATCTCTCAAAGGTACACAATGTGTTCCATATACCTATGATAAGGAAGTATATTCCAGAACCAATGCATGTCCTTGTATCTAATGAGATAGATTTAGAACCCAACCTTTCATATTTTGAAGAACCGATCTAGATTATAGATACTAGAGAGAAAATATTGAGGAATCGAACGACTCTTCTGGTAAAAGTTCTCTAGAGGAATCACAAAGTGGAAGCAACATCTGAACCAGATGATTCAATGAAGGAGAAAAACCCACATACTTTTAAAGTTAATAACCTAAAAATTTATAGGATGAATTTGTCACAACCCGTCCTCAGGGCCCGTGCCGTGACTACCCCAAGCCCGCCTTCCATAGGCCAGGGGATGACGACTAGAACCAAAGGCGTAAATCCCGATAACTGGGAAGGCATTGCCTTTATAAAAGTAAACAAACACGACAGAGTATAAGCGGAAGTAAACACTAAGTACAAATAGAAGTGCAAAAAGGAAAAATGGGCCAGGATACAAACCCAAAAGAAAGTACAACTACAACTGAACAAAGTAAAACAGAAAAAGACAACAGCGGGTGGGACGGAGGCGGCTCCTGGGTCATCCTCCTCGGATCCTACCTGAAGGGTAGGTACAGTTGGCGCAGCTCCTGGATCGTCCACCACGGATCCTACCTGAAGGGTAGGTACATATAGCCTCCACAATACTCTCGCCCGCCAACCACCTCTGAGTGTCGTCTCGCTGTGAAGTCCACCTCCGGATACTAACTTGTCGAGTAGTCCACCTCTGCGTACCATCCAATCCTCGAACACTCGGCCTCCGTCAGCACTGCCCGTCGTCTGCAACCAACACAACGAGGTGCGGGCATAGCCCGTGCAGGGGTGAGTATAACATTACTCAGTAGGGACCCCGAGACCCTCACGGTCTCACTAAAACCAACAAGGATAACCACAAAGAAGATCTCAATAGATAACCTCTACTTAGGTATATGCCTATACATATACCTAAGTTATCAAGTAACCCATCTCAATCATGAGGAAACACAAGGATCATGAAATCAAAGGATAACCACTACCCAGGTATATGCCCATACATATACCTAAGTTACCAAGTGACCCATCTCAATCATGCAGTAAACACAAAGGTCAAAAGTCTCAGCTGAAACCAAGATTTTCATTATCAAAACCGTAACTGCTAAAGAGCTCCATCTCTGGAGTGTACAGTGGTCCTGTCACGACTCTGAGGTACTGTTCACTAACCTAAGACTGCTGAGGTACTCCTCATGTCGAGTACCGCGGGCCAGCCACCCAGACACAGTAGTGCTTCCCGCCGAGGTATGTCACCCAAACACAGTAGTGCACACCCCCTAGTAGCCTGCTGAGGTACTCTCCGGACGAGTACTGCGGGTCTGCACTGTCACACAGGTAGTGCTCCGTCCGCCATGGGTCTGCACCTCAGAAAGTAGTGCTCCATCCACTGGTCTAGTCGACTCAATCCAAGTCGAGTCGGTCAAGCAGTCGTCAGGTCTCATCCAGCTACACGGTCTCCGTACTCCGCACGCTCGTCTCTAGGAGGGTCTTCTCCACGAGCTACAGGTCGATACCCCAAGTATCTCAAAGTCCCACGAAGAAGTATCTCAAAGGACCGCCTCGTCATAGGGGTCTCAACGCAACAGACGGCGCGTCAATCGGACGCCCGGTCTGTGGCTTACTAGCCTTTTCGTCCCAAGGGCCCGGTTGGTTTCATGAGCGAACCAAATCCGGCCGTATCTCAACTGTACCCCGAACTCTCATAGGGTATGCTCATAGGGACTGTTTCTCAACGTGATCACCAACACTGCTGACGGATCGTCAAACGGACGTCTAGTCTGAAAGATATCAGCTTTTCCGTTCAAGGGGCCTGGTTGGATTTCGGGTGCGATCCAACCCGGACACTATCCAACTGCATCCAAAACTCGGGCGAAGTATGCCAAAAGATCCGTCTCATCAAGAGGAAATCAACGAGACAGACGGTGCGTCAATTGGACGCCCGGTCTGTGAGTTATTGGCTTTTCCGTCTCACACCCAGCCTGGGAAACTTCCCAGGAGGTCACCCATCCTGATCACTACTCTAGGCCAAGCATGCTTAACTATGGAGTTTTAACCACGTAGGCTCCCGAAAAGGAAGGTGCACCTTGAGTATAGTATACCGAAACGACCGTCTCGATCCAAGGATCGCTATGCAACTGACGGTTCGTCACTCGGATGTCTGCAGCCCAAGTTATAGGCATTTGAACCAATCCTGTCCGAATACGGGGGGGGGGGGGGGGGGGGGGTCTAGGCCCGGTCCAACCCGGCCCAGTACCCCCTAGGCCGGCCCGAACCGGGTCCACCCGGCCCGAGTGGCGGCCCGACCCGGCGGCTCGGCCCGGCCAGCGGCTCGTCCCGGCCAGCGGCACGGCGGCGCGGTGGCGCGACGGCTCGGCGGCTCGGCAGCGTGGCGGCTTGACGGCACGGCAGCTCGGCCAGCGCGGCGCGCTAAAGGGAGGGGGCATTGCCCCCCTTTAATTTTTAAAATGGCGGCCCCTTTAAGGGGCCATGCCATGTGTATTGCTGGGGGGGTTACACCCCCGGGCTCCCCCCCTGTAACGGCCGGCCAGCGCGGGGCCAGCCGGGTTCTCTCCGCGGGACCCCGCGGTCCCGCTCCTTCCGGCATCGGCGGCCGGATTTCCAGCCACCTCCTTCGAGTTCTCCAGCGGCTGGTTTTTCCGGCCGTCACTTCCAAGATGAACGTGAATCCGTTCGACGCGGCGTGACGACGCCGCGTCCTTCCGCCGCGGTCCGACTCCGGCCGCGGCCTCGTTTGAAACCTACAGCGCGACACGATGGCACCGCGTTCCTTCGTTGCAGCCCGCTCCGGCCATGTTTTCTTTTGTTCCTGCGCGGTGCGACGACACTGCGCTGTCTTCGCTAAATCAACAACAAAGATTAGAAGGGGGAGGAGAATCGGGCGTGTTCGTGCGGTCCGGTCTCCTCCCGTTATAACGATAACAGTCGGCCAATCGTAAAAACACAACGATGAACTTTTCACAATTTTTAATAAAATTTGGAACAACGTCCAACAGATTATTCTTTCATGTTCGAGGGAAAGAAACACGTAATTTGAAAAAAAGACAAAACCCCTACCTCGGCTTCAAGAACGGAGTTCTTCAACAACCCGTGGAAGACAAGCGTCGCGGAGGTCGGGCGTCGTTCCATCTAGGTTGGTGGGAGAAGAGCTCGGTGAAGTCGAGTCGAGACGTCACCCTCTGTATACTTTGTAGGCGGCGGTGCTTCCCTTCCTTACTCCGGTTGAAGATGGTCGGAGGTGTTGCTTCACGTTCTTCAGAAATGTCGAACGTTCTTCCTCGAGAGGTTGGTGATCTTCCAAGAGTTCTTCTCCTCTCCTTAGTTCTTCCCACAAGGTTTATGCCAACCCAAAAAGAAGAATATAATCTCTCTTTTTAATGTTGGAAAAATGAATTCAAAAGAATTCAAACACTCAAAATAATTAATTAAGTTGGTTTAATTAATTAATTGAAAAGTGTTGGCAAGAATTTCAAAAGATTGAAATTCAAATAAACCATATTTAACTCACCTCATTAATTAATCAAGTTGTCAAATATTAAAGAATGTGAGTTAATGGGGAGTTGGAAAGTGAGGGGTTAAGAGGGTTAGGGAGTTTAAGGAATTTGAAAAGGTGGGGGGGTTCGTGTGGGCCCCACCCTTTCAAATATCCACACATGATAAGTTGGATGGATGTGGGCCCACCACCAACTTCCCTTGGGAGAAGTTAACCACTTAACATTGTTAAAATTTGATTTAACAATTTTATTTACTTTTTTTTAATTAAACCCCAAAAATTAACTTCTCCTTCCGCACAAACGCAACTACGGTAAAGGTTCTCTTAAGCGATTACCGGCATTGAGAGTTCATCAGTGCAATTGGATTTCAATTCCAAGCACCGGTTCAAAGGATAGAAATTCTCGCTCGCTCGTTCACTGAACGTACCCGAGCCAAACTTCAGAAATTAATTCCGGGCACACCGGGCCTCGGAATCAGGCGCCGTCATAAACTGCGTTCTTGTAAAATTTCAAAGAAAATTAAGAAAAAATTTTCCTTGAAATTTCCGGGTCTTTACATTACTCCCATCTCTGGGATTTACGTCCCCGTAAAGCTTCAACACAACCTAGGGTCACAAAAGCGGTACAGAGAACGCATCTGAGCCTTCCGCTCCCATGTGCTTACCTGGAGGTTCCGTACTGCCAAAGAAAGTTAACCCGAGGAATTGATCGTCCTCATAGGATCTGCTCCTGTCGATCCTCGATCCCCACTGGAACCTCCGTGAAAGACACCCCATCGCCATCGTCCAGCTCCTCATGGTCGATGGTATGCGAAGAGTCGAGCACGTATCTCCTCAGTTGAGATACGTGGAAGTTGTCGTGCACCTGGTGCAACTACGGTGAATGGGTTAAGCGGTAAACCACCCCGCCTACCTAGCTGGGGACCTAAGAAGGTTCGCTGAACCTTGGAGATAACTTGCCGTCTTGGCCACATCTCCGTAAACCTCATCGAGGTGAGACCCGTATAAGAACGTGGTCTCCATCCTCAAACTCCAGAGGTTTCCAATTCCTGTTAGAACTGGAACTCAAACGACTGTTGCCACGAGGGTAAGTTTGGCCGATTCAAGAGTGATCGGTCGCACCCTCCCGTGAAAGAGTTTATCCCGTGCTGCCTGGGGTTTCCTTTTCGCCGAACAAGGAAAACCCATCCCGACGTTTGCCTAAAACCGTCAATTTGAGTATGAAAAGTTATTGCCCATTCCATACTCAAACTAACGTCGTAAGGACTCGACACTGTCACCAAGAGATTCCAACCGAAACTCTTGCCTCGAGGGTCTGACCACACCATCGACGTAAGTGTGATTATCGAGTCTCCTCCCAAGGTATCTCCAGATGTGAGGGTCAAGTCCACGGCTTACCAGAAACTCTAGGTCTGGAACAAGATTTGTGAAAGCAAGAAATGATTCACATCGACGTCCGTTACTACAATAGCTAGTAGTGGACACAGAATGTCCCTTGAATCATTTCTAGAGCCATTGGGTCACACTTCTTGACCGCATGCAGCCGCACTCTTCCTCCGCCCTCTAGCTCCCTGATCCTGGCAGGAATAACTAAGGCGGGTGGTTGTACAATGTTAGGATGTACACCACCTCATGCTGCTCTCCTAGCTCTGCCTCCATGTCTGCTGCTTCATAGACTCATCTCTCCTTTAAGATTCCTCTTCTTTAACACGCCCGAGTCTCTAAGACTGGCACCGGTTTCCTGTTTCTTACTTCACTATGCAGTCTTCATCCTCTCTTGGATGTCCTGGACCTCCTTTAGTCTCACAAGAGTTGCTATGATTTATTATTTACTGATAAGAGAAACCCGGTCTCATCCCCTGGATGAACCACATTCGTTGCCTAATACAGTCAATCCTGACATGAATGATGCATTCATGCCATGGATGATGTCGTAAGGCCTCGACGTAACTACTAAGAGATCCAACTGTCACTCTCGCCTCCAAGGGTCGAGTCACACTGTCATCATCAGTGTGAGGTCACTGGGTCCCCTCCAGTAGAAATCTCGATAGTGAGGGTCAAGTCAACAGTTTAACCGGGACCACTCAGTATCAACCAAACAAAAGGACAGGAAAGAAAACATCTCAAAGATAAGTGTCTTTTTATTATTGCAGCTCATAGTACAAGACACGAATACAACAGCAAAATGGAACTAGAAGTACAAGGGACATATCCACTAGTTCCTCTCCTGTCCACCTATTCCCAGAGCTCTACTGCCTTGTCCACTGCTCGGCTGTTGCTCAAGCACCAGCCGCTGCTTCTATCTCGGTGGCTCCTCCAACACCCGCTGATCAACCGTACGAGGAGTCGGACAGTCACGTGCCAGGTGACCCTTCCCGCCGCAGGAGTAACATTGTCCATTTGTGGAACGCCTGGCTCTGACCCCACCTCGGGTGCCCCACACCACCGGTCCTAAAACCCGAGATCATCCAACTGCTAGTCTGGTCTTCCTGGACCTCTGCATCATCTATCTACTGCCCACAGATGACTCGGCTGCTGATTGAAAAACACGCGACAAAGGCAGAAGCTCCTGTACACGCTCGGGGTGTAGAGCTACTGGCACAAACTCCACCATGAAGAAGGTATCGAAGTCTTCCCATGCGAAGGTCATCCCGTCGCAAAACTGAAACAAGTGGCTCCACCACCTGTCTGCTGCTGCCTGAAGGAGGCTGGCAGTAAAGATCACCATGAAGTCTGCCGGCGTCCCCACTAGCCTGATGACTCTCACCAAAGCCTCCAGCCAAACCTCAGCCGCCTGTGGGTCCGTCTCTCCCCGGAACCTGGGTGGCCTCTGGCACTGGAACTCATGCAGTGCGCTCAAGAGTCGTGCATCGCCTACTACTGGGGCTGGTGGCATCGGTGGCCCAATGTATGGTAGTACCGCTGGTGCCTCAACTATAAGAGGGCCCTGCACCGAAGCCTCGTCGCTCGACAGGATGTCAGCACGCACATCCCTCTGGGCTCTAGCTGGTCGTCCGTGAAAAGGCATCCTGAAAGAAACATCATGACACGATCAAACGTTTATACCTGGTGAGCTGGCCTGGTTTGAGATGTTTTAAGGGAAAACCTATGAAAACACACAAGCAATCAGTGTTTTCGTGCACAAAGTCGGAAATCATTTGTCAGGGTCCTGGTGTATGGATACGTCGGCTGCCCGCACCAACACTGGACTCCCTGAACTGAAATCCACACTCGGTACTCTTAACATTATTGCTTCATAGAAAGAAAAAGTCAGAGTCATAAGTTCTGCGGTAGAACTGAACTCCTCTGATACCAATTTGTCACGACCCGTCCTCAGGGCCCGTGCCGTGACTACCCCAATCCCGCCTTCCATAGGCCAGGGGCTGGCGACTAGCACCAAAGGCGTAAATCCCGATAACTGGGAAGGCATTGCCTTTATAAAAGTAAACAAACACGACAGAGTATAAGAGAAAGTAAACACTAAGTACAAAGAGAAGTGCAAAAAGGAAAAATGGGCCAGAATACAAACCCAAAAGAAAGTACAACTACAACTGAACAAAGTACAACAGAAAAAGACAAAAGCTGGTGGGACGGAGGCGGCTCCTGGGTCGTCCTCCTCGGATCCTACCTGAAGGGTAGGTACAGTTGGCGCAGCTCCTGGATCGTCCACCACGGATCCTACCTGAAGGGTAGGTACAGATAGCCTCCACAACGCTCTCGCCCGCCAACCACTTCTGAGTGTCATCTCGCTGTGAAGTGCACCTCCGGATACTGACTCGTCGAGTAGTCCACCTCCGGGTACCGTCCAGTCCTCGAACACTCGGCCTCCGTCAGCACTGCCCGTCGTCTGCAACCAACACAACGAGGTGCGGGCATAGCCCGTGCAGGGGTGAGTATAACGTTACTCAGTAGGGACCCTGAGACCCTCACGATCTCACTAAAGCCAACAAGGATAACCACAAAGAAGATCTTAACAGATAACCTCTACTTAGGAATATGCCCATACATATACCTAAGTTATCAAGTAACCCATCTCAATCATGAGGAAACACAAGGATCATGAAATCAATGGATAACCACTACCCAGGTATATGCCCATACATATACCTAAGTTATCAAGTGACCCATCTCAATCATGTAGTAAACACAAAGGTCAAAAGTCTCAGCTCAAACCATGATTTTCATTATCGAAACCGTAACTGCTGAAGAGCTCCGTCTCTGGAGTGTACAGTGGTCTTGTCACGATTCCGAGGTACTGCTCACTAACCTAAGACTGCTGACGTACTCCTCCTATCGAGTACCGCGGGCCAGCCACCCAGACACAGTAGTGCTTCCTGCCGAGGTATGTCACCCAAACACAGTAGTGCACACCCCCTAGGAGCCTGCTGAGGTACTCTCCGGACGAGTACCGCGGGTCTGCACTGTCACACAGGTAGTGCTTCGTCCGCCATGGGTCTGCACCTCAGAAATTAGTGCTCCGTCCACTGGGCTAGTCCACTCACTCCAAGTCGAGTCGGTCAAGCAGTCGTCAGGTCTCAGCTAGCTACACGGTCTCCGTACTCCGCACGCTCGTCTCTAAGAGGGTCTGCTCCACGAGCTACAGGTCGATACTCCAAGTATCTCAAAGTCCCATGAAGAAGTATCTCAAAGGACCGCCTCGTCATAGGGGTCTCAACGCAACAGACGGCGCGTCAATCGGACGCCCAGTCTGTGAGTTACTAGCCTTTTCGTCCCAGGCGCCCGGTTGGTTTCATGAGCGAACCAAATCCGGCCATCTCTCAACTGTACCCCGAAATCTCATAGGGTATGCTCATAGGGACTGTTTCTCAATGTGATCACCAATGTCGCTGACGGTTCGTCAAACGGACGTCCAGTCTGAAAGATATCAGTTTTTCCGTTCAAGGGGCCTGGTTGGATTTCGGGTGCGATCCAACCCGGCCACTATCCAACTGCATCCAAAACTCAGGCGAATTATGCCAAAAGATCCCTCTCATCAAGAGGAAATCAACAAGATAGACGGTGCGTCAATCGGACGCCCGGTCTGTGAGTTATTGGCTTTTCCGTCTCACACCCACCCTGGGAAACTTCCCAGGAGGTCACCCATCCTGATCACTACTCTAGGCCAAGCACGCTTAACTATGGAGTTTTAACCACGTAGGCTCCCGAAAAGGAAGGTACACCTTGAGTATAGTATACCGAAACGACCGTCTCGATCCAAGGATCGCTATGCAACTGACGGTTCGTCGATCGGATGTCTGCAGCCCAAGTTATAGGCATTTGAACCAATCCTGTCCGAAGACAGGGGGGGTCTAGGCCCGGTCCAACCCGGCCCAGCACCCCCTGGGCCGGCCCGAACCGGGTCCACCCGGCCCGAGTGGCAGCCCGACCCGGCGGCTCGGCCCGGCCAGCGGCTCGTCCCAGCCAGCGGCGCAGCGGCGCGGTGGCGCGACGGCTCGGCGGCTCGGCGGTGCGGCGGCTTGACAGCACGGCGGCTCGGCCAGCGCAGCGGGCTAAAGGGAGGGAGCATTTCCCCCCTTTAATTTTTAAAACAACGGCCCCTTTAAGGGGCCGCGCCATGTGTATTGTCGGGGGGGTTACACCCCCGGGCTCCCCCCCTGTAACGGTCGGCCAGCGCGGGGCCGGCTGGGTTCTCGCCGCGGGACCCCGCGGTCCCGCTCCTTCCGGCACCGGCGGTCGGATTTTCAGCCGCCTCCTTCGAGTTCTCCGGCCTCCGGTTTTTCCGGCCGCCACTTCCAAGATGAACGTGAATCCGTTCGACGCGGCGTGACGACGCCGCGTCCTTCCGCCGCGGTCCGACTCCAGCCGCGGCCTCATTTGAAACCTACGGCGCGACACGATGGCGCCACGTTCCTTCGTCGCAGCCCGCTCCGACCGTGTTTTCTTTTGTTCCTGCGCGGTGCGACGACACTGCGCTGTCTTCGCTAAATCAACACCAAATATTAGAAGGGGGAGGAGAATCGGCCGTGTTCGTGCGGTCCGGTCTCCTCCCGTTATAACGATAGCAGTCGGCCAATCGTAAAAACACAACGATGAACTTTTCACAATTTTTAATAAAATTTGGAACAACGTCCAACAGATTATTCTTTCATGTTCGAGGGAAAGAAACACGTAATTTGAAAAAAAGACAAAACCCCTACCTCGGCTTCAAGAACGAAGTTCTTCAACGACCCGCGGAAGACAAGCGTCACGGAGGTCGGGCGTCGTTCGGTCTAGGTTGGTGGGAGGAAAGCTCGGTGAAGTCGAGTCGAGACGTCACCCTCTGTATACTTTGTAGGCGGCGGTGCTTCCCTTCCTTACTCCGGTTGAAGATGGTCGGAGGTGTTGCTTCACGTTCTTCGGAAACGTGGAACGTTCTTCCTCGAGAGGTTGGTGATCTTCCAAGAGTTCTTCTCCTCTCCTTAGTTCTCCCCACAAGGTTTATGCCAACCCAAAAAGAAGAATATAATCTCTCTTTTTAATGTTGGCAAAATGAATTCAAAAGAATTAAAACACTCAAAATAATTAATTAAGTTGGTTTAATTAAGTAATTGAAAAGTGTTGGCAAGAATTTCAAAAGATTGAAATTCAAATAAACCATACTTAACTCACCTCATTAATTAATCAAGTTGTCCAATATTAAAGAATGTGAGTTAATGGGGAGTTGGAAAGTGAGGGGTTAAGAGGGTTAGGGAGTTTAAGGAATTTGAAAAGGTGGGGGGGTTCGTGTGGGCCACACCCTTTCAAATATCCACACATGGGAAGTTGGATGGATGTGGGCCCACCACCAACTTCCCTTGGGAGAAGTTAACCACTTAACATTGTTAAAATTTGATTTAACAATTTTATTCACTTTTTTTAATTAAACCCCAAAAATTAACTTCTCCTCCCGCACAAACGCAACTACGGTAAAGGTTCTCATAAGCGATTACCGGCGTTGCGAGTTCATCGGTGCAATCAGATTTCAATTCTGAGCACCGGTTCAAAAGATAGAAATTCTCGCTCGCTCGTTCACTGAACGTACCCGAGCCAAACTTTGGAAATTAATTCTGGGCACACCGGGCCTCGGAATCAGGCGCCGTCAGAAACTGCGTTCTTGTAAAATTCCAAAGAAAATTAAGAAAAAAATTTCCTTGAAATTTCTGGGTCTTTACAGAATTTTTTTTAAGAGGTAATAATGTAGAGCCCCAAGACTTTACCATATTTTCCTTTAGATTTTGTCGATAACTTTGCAATATACACAACACCTCACCTATACAAAACATTATTTAGTCATGTTTTTAATAATCAATAAAATTATAACACATTTAGAGATTTTATATAGTAAAATTATATATTATATATCCTAAAAAATATTTTTACACTCATCTAATATATTTTATAGGTGTAATATAGGAACAAACCCAATATTACACACAAAATACTATATTTTTATAAAAGTAGTTTTACCGCCTTTTAATGGAACACTTATTTTAAATATGAATTTTGAAACATTTATAAATTTAATTTGATAAAATAAAATTAATTTTTGAATTCATAATGTCAAAATTAGCTTAAGGAGAATTTTTGGTATTTTTCTAAGAAACTTCATTTTTTTATGAATAGTGAAAATACTGTATTTTAGTTAAAACAACCTTTTCATTTAAATATTATTAATGTTAAATTAAATATTAAAAATTTTTAAGGTATAATTAGATCAATTATGCATATATTATTACAATTTAGTTCATTATAATTAATTTCAATTTGAAATTGAATATAAAAACTTAACAATCTTTTAAACATTTTTCTACTAAAACCAGTTAATTCATTCGTCAGTGAGATTGGCATTAATCTAAATTTTCCCACTTATGTGAATTGAATTTCAAAAAATAGACATAAAACATTATAATTAATATTATAGTTATATTATAATATGATAACATTAATTACTTGACCAAAATTATTAGTGAAAGTAATTAAAATTAATTGCAATTATTAAGGCAAAATTATACTTAATAAAGGACTAAACCTTTAACTTAAGGGCCCAAATGACTAATAAAATTGTAAAAATCCAATTTTATGGCCATATCTCGGCCATAAACCTTACAGTATTGACTTCTTTTTGGTTTTTTTATGGATTTTTTAGGTAATATCATGTGTACACCTAACTTGTTTTCAAATATTCCAAGTGAGTCCTTTTCCTTCCCTATAAAAGGCCACCAACTCTCCCACTTCTTAACACCTCTCAAACCTATTAAGTTAAGAAAATATCTTTCCAAATAGCTAAAACAATTCCCTCCCCTAGACCTATAATCCTCTCTTTGGGCATAAAGCTTTCCAAGAAAGTATTTTGGTATAAACCAAAAGAAGTTTCCTGATTAAGAGGTAATGACTTCTCTCGAACATTTTATTTTCATTTACATTATCCAATCCTAAAACTCTTATTATTATATGATTACATAAAAACACTAGTATACACATTATACTAGGATGTTTTTATGTTAATATTTTCACCTAAACTTACACACACCTCCATCTAATTGGTAACGAACATATTGTTTCTATATATAGAGAACTACTACCTCATGAAACGATGATTGTTCATTTTTCTCTAACATATCATGGTGGTAATTATGAAAAAAATATATTTATATATGTTATATATGATATTGTTAACATCTTTATTCTTCTATAATTTCTGTTTATAACATACATTTATGCTTTCTATCTTATGTAAATATGATAATTTTGTTTGAGGAAGTGTGAACTACCACCCCCTCAAAGTGATATGACACGTTATGCCATACATGGAACATATAAAGGATGGTTATAATAAAACTTGTAAAATATATAACATATATATGATATTAGAATTAAAATATACATATGTATCATTTATATTTCATTCTTTTAATACAACAAATGAATGAAAGTTGCATTCATGCGTACATACGACCTACCGTCTCCATGAATGGTGAACTTCATTTCTAATATGAAAATATTTTGGGCTACTATAAGTACATATGTACTGAATATATAAGATAATTTAGTCATGGTTTATATTATAGAGATGATTAGATCATGATCTGATAAATATGAACCAAAAATAACAAGTTAAAACTTATTCTCAAAAACTTAGAAATTAACACAACAAATAGTAAAATTAATGAAAGTTGTTAACAAAAGGGTAATAAAATATTATAAGGAATTAATATATGATATTATAAACATGATTATGGTTTTAGTATAAGTTATTAACATATTTTAAACCACTATACATGGGGATAAATACCACACACCAAAATGAAGGTTAAGGTAAGGGATTCTTATCTTACTTTTCTTTTAGTAAGGCATAAACCATATAGGCCACACACTTCTTTTGTATATTGTATCTACTACCCCTTTTATACATTATTTCACGAATCATTTTTCTTTATGATATGAAAATCATTCCTTCATGGGGATTATGAATTAATTGTTTCAAGTGGTATGGGGCACTTTTGGATATTTAATGATTAATTTCCTAAAACATACTCTTAATGATTAGCTTTAAAATCTCACTCCATTTTATGATTTTTAACTTTACCTTGAAAACAATCACTTTATTGTAATCATTTTTCATTTTAAATTTACTTTAATAGCCATATTCTCACACAATGTATATTATTATTGTCTAAACCATATGTCATTTTACATATGGTGTTTACTTGAAATTTATTTGATTAACTAGGAAATTATGGATAAATTTGTATATTCTATTCAATAAAGATACATTTTGATAAGGCACATTATTTATGAATATGATAAATTATTTGGAATGGTACGACATGGGTGGGGCCTAGTTATAGATAGCCCATTGATGCATCGATAATCTCATGAGACGAATCATTTGGATAAATTAGATGGATTTCTACCCAACATTTTGTGAACCATCTTGTGAAAGGTCCTGATGGTAAAGGTACCATGTACCTAGGAAACATGGCATCCAATAATCACGAATTTCCCTCATTTATATTTAGTTATTATTTAACCATGATATTTTGCATTGAAATATATATGGATGCATTTCATTATTAGTTTATTGATTTAGATTGCATGAGTTACAGTGTCTAACCCTCCCATATTGATTTTTCCTTATCTAGTTATTTGGATGGAATCTGTTATCAGTTATTTAATTTTTCATGTTAATTTATTTTAATTGATTCATTACTTTTTTCGTTTTACTTACCCTTATTGATCATTTTATCTCACCCTTATTATGTTTCTTTCCCCAAGTTATGAATAAAAAATCTATGAATAATTGTTAAAAGATGCTACTTATTTCCTTTTATTATGTATCATGTCTGTATTTTCCATTTTCTAATATATTATGGGTATCATCTATGTAATCTAGTTTTCTAAGACTAATAAATTGAATGGTCCTTTGGGAATTGATTCCTTATAATCATGTCAATGTAATAAAATAATGAACCAGCTCCTAGATTGTAGGGTCAAGGCATTATGACATGAGTGTGAAACCTACTTGATGAGATTTTATAACATAGATTGTATTACATAGTATGTGTTCATGTGTGGTTAGCGATATTATGAAATTAACTTCATTATCTTAGGTGCCTTGACTTGTTGTTATACATTAATCTTGAACTTTAGACAAACTCACCTAATTCCAACAACAAGGAATCCAAGAGGTTCACACACTAACTTTTTACATTAATATCAATTAAATTTAATTTCAATTTAACTGTTGGAAAAAATATTATTCTCGAGACCGAGGAATAATTTTGTGCAATATTTATTGATCGCAAATTTTAATTAAATATTTATTCACAGGGTAATAAATAATTATTTATTCATTAATAAATAATTTATTTAATTATGAGAATATTTAATAAATATTTATTCATCATACTATGAATATAATATTTAATTTAATTTATTTAATATTTAATAAATATTTATTCACAAAACTGTGAATTGAATATTTATTTTATTTATGAATAAATATTTAATTAAATATTTATTTAGGTATTTGATAAATGTTGAGGAGGATGAGCATACCAAGATCGGTTCTGGTGATAAATATTTATTTACAAGATAATAAATTAATATTTATCGTTGTGATAGGTTTTACACATCATAAAAAGTATTATTATTGTTATTGTTATTATTATTTCATGGCATGGGATTAGATGAGGTTTAATATATTTTTTAAGGGATGTTGTGCAATTATATAATATTTTAACCTTAATCTTATCTCTATAAATATAGGAATATATCTATTATATAGAGTATGATCAAGATTAATCACGATTAAGAGACATTGTGCACAATGAATTATTGATCCCTCTCCTGAGATCAAAAAATTATCAAGAGATTATCCTTCCTCATCCACCCTCTCAAGAATAACAGTGCAAGGATGATACTTCAAGCTTGAATAAATTATCACAGCGATCAAGATAATTGATTCACCACACTAGCACATGGTAATCCATTAGTATTTTTTGGAGAACAAAGGATCATGTGTGTATTGTAAGGTACCATATTTCTATACCCTATTATTATAGTTAGAGTTCAAAGGCCTAAACATGATTCACTACTTGGGTGTTCCATGCTTATGCCTATGTGACATTTTATATTTTAATATCTGAAACACCCATTTGTGTTTTTGGTTCAACTTACTCAAGTGATTTAATTAATTCAAATGGTTTAATTGACACCTTATAATTGTGAAATAATGTATCGCTTGGCTCTCATTATTTGAAATGGAAATTTAACAGGTATGAAACCTCCTTTCAGCTTTGTGATGTAAAAATGAAAGGTAGTGTCTTAAATTATTTATAATGACATGATAAATGGTATTACACCCTATATTTCCCATTTTTATTTTTGAGTGAAAAAGGTATAAAATTGAATTAAATAAAGTGAATTAATTGATAAGATCGATTGTCCTGACATCTCTTATTGGCCCTTGTAACTTTTTAATGAAAGGTAAATGGTTTAATTAAATAAAATTGGTAAATTTTCATGATTATTACATGTCCGAGATTCTTTATTAAATTCAAGGTTCATGCTATTATTATTATGTACCACTTTCGTATTATAGGAGTGGTATGACTTGAGTCAGCCTTGAATTCCCAAGGGAATTACATGATCACTCAAAGTACACCACACTGATTAATTTTTTTGGTTACCAAGGGTGATAAACACCTTATAACTTGTTCAAGGTCTTATATGTGAATTATTTGGTGTGTCTATGATAATTCAGTCTCTCTATCTTTATTCTAAATATTATAATGCCTTGGATACACACCATGTATTAAACTTTATGACCTTGGTCACGTGATTCCATGAGTTACCTCCTTGGGGTCCACAACATGATTGGCCCAAGATTACTTGAGACAAGACTCCTAGGACTCAATTAGAACATTTTATAGTGGAATTACAAGGATTTGTCCTATGGATTACACTCATACCAATTTGGCTAGATTACATGAGTTATTGTTAGGACCAATAGGGGCCTATATACCCTAAGAGGGGGGTGAATCAGGGTATGGATATTATTTTCTAAATTCTCTCTACCCCAATAGATCTTGACCTCTTTATCACAAGGTTCACTTTGTTTTCACTTGTGTGTTTATCTTGATCACTTATTTTCTTCTTTATCTGATGATGATTCTTTGGATTCAAGGTAAATAATAAAGTGGGAAAACATATAGATTTTTACATGGTTCACCCTCACTGGGATATATCCAAGGAGCATACAACAGTGATGTTTCATTGTACCAAATCCACTAAAGCACACTACGAATAATATTAGGTCTAGATCACTTCTATGACCAAGCTCACTTCCTTTACAATGTTTAGGTTCATCTCACTACTTTCCCAAGGGTCAATCCCTATTTCTCTCTCTCTAGGTCACTTCAAGTAAAATAATGACCTTCTTTTTCTTCTTCTCCTCACTGCACTTGGAAGGGATCCACTCACAATTTATGGACTTTTAGGTCCGTTCATTATCACTAATGAATAAATCCTCAACTGTATGTAGATTATCTATTAAAGTCCAAATTTCATCCACTGATGAATAAACATTTTCCACTGATCACTGGGAAACAACATTTGGAAGAGAACCACGCACCTTCACAGAGCTTGCTACTTCGCAGAGCTCAAGCCTTTGTAAAGAGAAATAATTCTCAAAGCTTAGGCCACCGTAGAGCTCAAGCCATCACAAAGAGACTTCCTTCATGAATCTCAATGAGCCAATGCGGAACACACCACTTTCACAGAGCTAGATTATCCACCATGAAGCTCCTATCTTTTGTGAAGCACACTACCTCTGTGAACCTCCTTCACGATTTAAGAGCAAAAAATTTTTCTTGGAAAAATCTCTACTTCTATTGAGGGGTCGAGGTCTATTTATAGGTGATACCAGTGACTCTCAAAACCTTGGCACATAGTCAGCACCATTTTAGCTCAAATCATGAAGCTCCAAAATTTCTGCTAAAATTCTCTTTGTATCACAAGGCACTACAGAAATTTTCAGATCACAGAGCTTGTCATAATCACGGAGCATTCTGTCAATTTCTTTGAGCTGCCACTGCAATTCTCTTCTCCTCCACCATTTTCAAAGATCATCTTAATCATGAATAGCATTGTCAACATTATTTATGTCTTTGTGGAATCCAATTCATGAAGCCCATATTTTCAAAACTCGTTCATTTTCCATATTTTTATGAGATCTTCAAGGAAATCTAATTTTCGTGATTCTCACCAAATCCCAAATTTTGGACTCCAAAAATTTGGAAAACACTGAAAAATATAACCACCTTAAATCTATTCTTTTGTACCGCCTCTATATCTTCTCTTCCTTTTTCATAGTTCTTTGTCAACATGGATTGTCAAAAACATATCTGAAACTCGATAATTCACCATGGAAACCTGAATTTTCAATAAACACAACCAACAAAAAAAAATTCACTCTTACCTTATGGTATTTTTGTCAAATGGTTATTATTATGAGTTTTCTTGAACCTCTATGGTCAAGGATGAATCAATTTCACCTTGGTTCCCTCCTTAAATTTATCTCGATACATTATATGGTAACTTATTATACATGATTCTTAGAGGAATTTCACCCTTAATTTTAAATGTTAAACTCATGATATTATCCATATGTGGATTCCCTAGGTGATAAACCATGATTCACATTGATTAATGTATTTTTTTAAAAATTATTGTGTTATATAAGTATATATATACATGATGGAAGGTGTGGAGAGACATTTCAGCTTAGGCCAAAGCAGGTAAGGCTACCTAGGTGTCTTCGAGGAACCTAAGCCCAAAATGTTATTATTTATTATTTAAGACTTCAATTTGATATAGCTGCATACTTTTTATTTTATATTCACTGGTCAGATAGCTTTAGACACCATTTTTGGTGGACTTCTAAGCATATCTCACACCCTATTTGAGCCACCATTGCACTAGGGTACCCAAAAAGACCTCATGGTTATAGGTTTAGGTTCATTATTCATTCTTGTGTTTTTATTATTATAAATTGTAGATTAGAATCATAGGATTGATCCAGAGTTTAGGAATCTCATGGAGATACCCCTTGGGGATTTTGTTTCTTTTTCTTGTTTGTTGTTTATTTATACTGGTTGTATGTCTGTTATTGTACAATGTAGAATATTTATGTATGATCACTCTTCTTTTATTATTGTTAGTTATGATTATCTTTACACTGCCTTTATTTATATTTATTACACTGTATCTATTAGTGATCTGGATGTTATAGTATCCCACTGTACCTCCATTAGACACTTGTTTCTAGTTGAGAGCCTCCGACATCTGAGGAGGAACGCTTGAGGCCATGTATCCTACTGACTCAGGCTACCATATCAGTGGATACTGATTCATGGTGTTACAAATTGGTATTATATGTTTCTTTTCCTATTTGGTATTACTATTTTCGGATGGTAGATATGAGACTAAGAATGTTTCAACACTTGGTTGACAGCTCATGTTTGGGTTCGGACAACCCATACACGAGTGAAAGATCAAGTTTCTTGAGATGGGGTTATTATTACATATTAAAGTTGATTATTATTTTACCTTGGGTGATTGTTTTACTTCCTCTAGTTATTGATTTCTAATTTATGAAATTTACCCTTAGCCCTATATGGAGAGGAAGTATCAGTACATGCATCATAATAGGCACATGGAATTATCATTCCATGCCATATATATTGCATTGTAGGTTGGATAATGCATGATGATTTGTATAACATTCTTGTGTGATTATCAACATTCTTATTTGAATAGAATGTTTTCATGTATTCCCTATTTGGGTGATTTTTCCATTCTTACCTGTATTCTTTGCTTCCATAGTATATTTCCATGATTACCACCAAGATTTCATGAATATTAACATAAATTGTCAATAATTATGATATATGGTTAGTTAAAAAAAGTGTATGCATCAACCTAAACTATTTTTATCTTATAGATTGATGGTGGCATTCTATTTAACCAACCAATTATAAAGTGTTTGAGCCATGAACCATTGGTGCATCAGCTGAAATATCTATAGTTGTGATTAAATGGTTGTCAATAGAAATTTATATAGTGTATGGGCCTTTATTAATTAGAAAGGGTAACCCATATAATAAAACAATTATATATTGAATTTTTTATTCAGAAAACAATGGTGAAAACTCGGTTTCAGCTATATGAATGTCATTTGTAACTTTTTTTGGAAAGTTCCTTTTATAACGTAGGAATGATTATTCATCTTACAGAACCATGATGCTTATACGCATATGCTAAATTGTAATTATTATAAAAATGTATAACTTTATATAGGCATATACCTCTATCAATGTTCATGATGACCTATATGACTAAATCCTTAATTCCAAAACTGGACCCAAGTAGGTTAGTTAGGGAATGTTACTTATGAGATACATTGAACTTGGCCTAATTAGGTTATTCTTAGCATGTTTCTTAGGATATAAACCCATTAAGGGTGTTTGAAATTCAATAGTATAAACTATTATAGGTTTCACTGAAATGGGATGTCAATTGTAATTTATAGAGCATTGGCTCCATAAATTGGGAATTGGTGGCCATATAATTGAACCCAGATTGTAATGATGGGACCCTCATAGGTATCCTTTACTTCCTTATGTTCTTAGTACTTAAAAACCATGGGGTATGTTTAAACTAATTGAATTATCATTTTAAGTGTCTATGGCCACTTATATGGTGTTACATATAAATATAAAGGGACATATTACTTGAAATTTTTTCTTTAATTAATTAAAGCCTTATTATTTGCTTCTGAGATTTATTATTACGAAAAATTAGTTAATTAAAATTAAAATTACAAACTAAATAGTGTTTTCCTCTCTAGATTGGAAATTGGATTTTTCTTTAACTGAGCTAGTTGTGAATACTCTGGAAAAAAATAAATGGTTAAAAAGGAAATTATTTGATAATTTGACAAATGTTTCATGGTCTCAGCTAAATAAATTTATGTTTATGGTTTCCCTAACAACCGGTACTTGATATTCTAGGGATATGAAATGTTTTAATTGTTGAAATAAAATATCATTATTTAAATACCTTAAATTTAAATCTTTTAGAGGTTCTTATTGTAAGGACCCCCAGGTAGGGGTTTGTTTTAAATTTTTCATTGAGAGTTTCTTTTAACGGGAACATGATCCTTTTCATGGATATCTGATGACTTCTTCCTTGGTTGTGTTAGACCTAGAGGTTGAAAAGTAAGCCCTAGTGATCTTTTCAGATGTGACTGTGTTTTAGGGTCAATTATTTGATTATGTAAGGATCTAGCCTAGTTATGGTAGTTCCTTCTTTTCTTAAATCATTTATAAATTCTTCATTCTAGTTTTCAGACAATAGGTGTTATTCGGGTTCCATTTGTCCCAATTATAACTCTTAAATAATGAAATAGCACGTTCATGTAGATAGGTGGTTTTCTTGTAAGTTAAAACTTAAGGGGGTGTTACCATATATGGATACTATTGTGTGTCATATATTTTATCTTTATGTTAGTGTTTTAATCTTTCCTAAATCACTTCTCTATTTGGATGCTTGATAATGATTAGGTCCTAGTAGCCCAATGTTTGTCAAGTGATGTTTCTATGCCTATGTTGATAATTTATAACCCTTGTAGGTTGAGTATTCCTTAATTGTTGTAGTTTAATCTATTTAAATATGGAGTTTCATGCACATAGATGTTGTGTAATAAATTTCCATGAATGTGATATGGTTCTCATGATATGGACCTTAGGGCTATGTGGACAGACCTAGATGCTCTCATGTTGACTCATACCCTAGTAGGTCAATGATGTTGTTTAATTAAAGAAAACCTTTAAAAAAGTTTGGTCAGGTAATATGCTTTATTTTTATGGTGATATCTATTTTATTCTCTTTTTTAGATCGATGCACGGTACCTGCTCAAGTAGTTTGATCCGGGCATAGAGATTCCATTACCTTTAAAAAGAAACTTGGGTGTTTATTTATCTAAACTGGCTATGATGGGTAGGATTTTTTGGGTACCTAGACCAGTTGAACAGTGTTTAAATTGTTGGAGCTTTCTTCTCAGTAATGACTTCATGATGCAAGCGGTCATTCAACAAATCATGGCACATGTAAGATGCCCAACTTTGAAGATTAGTTCCAAGATAACTACCCACGTATTCAAATACTAATGTTTCATGTAGCATGATTAGTTTGACCTTGATGCCTAACGACTCTCTAAAGCATGAGTAATGTTTATGAATTGGGGGTTATGATATGTACACCTACAATATATGAAAATTCTCCCTCAATACTATTTCAGGCGACATCTGTTTGGAGTTGAATGTAGGTGAAAGTCCAAGTAAGGGTTGAGGATCAAAGGTTTCGAATATGAAACTTGTGAACAAGGTGAGCTAAAGATTTGGGTAATTCAAAGGGAGTTCCCAGGATGAGGGATAAACTAAAATTTAATTGGACATACATGGATAGAATATGTGGTGTCAGTCCTTGAAAAAGGAAGGTGTGGCCGAGTTGATGCAAGTGTGGCTTGGAAGGTACGATTCACACTTATCGATAAAATATTGGTGTACTTATAGTTAGAGGTGATAATTCCCCTTATCTTGACTTCATGCTGATTATGTTGAGATAATATCAATTATATTCTAATCAACCTATTAAAAAAGATTTTATGGTTTAATGGAATTACACCTTGTGATTTATTCCCAAGTAGTAGTTTTAAGATAAATTAAAAGTTGTGTAGTACAGCAATGGTCATTGAATGGTGACAAACCTTGTTTTGATTCAAGTCTGGATTTCAACATGATAACCATTATTTATAAATGAAAATGGGTAGTGATTGATGTTAATATTTATGCTAAGGATGAGCTAAATCCTATCCATTAGAGTTTTTATATCCAAAAATAGATGGTCCATGGTATGTGGTGAGAATTTTTCATTTATTTAAGCGGAAATAAATATGCTTCTAAGTTGAGGAATGAGACTTTGGTTTCCAATGGGCAACCCTCAATAGAGAAAGGTTGTGGAACCTTGATACCATTCATGTGATGTTATTTTGGAAATCATATGTCGTTAAATAAATGGAAAAATGTATGGATAGAATCCTCAGTAAGTTTCAGGTATGAGTTCGTTTATGGTTTTGTTGTAATCTATATGTGGTAATTAAGCCTAGTGTAGCTTATGATGATCCATGGATTCTAAATGAGAATAGTATCAATGTTGGTGCTACAGCATGGTGATGGTTTTTCTTTGAAAGATGGTTCAATCTGGAGACATCACCAGAAGTCGTGTATGGGATTTGACAAGCATTCTCGGAACAATCTTAGTAGGCCTTATAATAAGAGTTTCAAAGTCTTCCTTAGTGACGTGCCATACATATAAGTTTATAATTTTTAAAAAGTAGTTGACCAACAGAATTTTGACTTAAATTCTCTCAAATATATGGATGTGTTTTTGAAAAAATTACATTGGTCATGCCATCGGGATGAGGAGGTTGTAGCTTAAAGGATCGACAGGGGATTTTCAAGGAAAATACAATGTGACCAGTTCAATATTGGTCAATTTAAGTTCAATAATTTCAATCAGATTGAGGAATGAGGGTAGTTTCTTCACATGTAACTTGATTAATGTGAAAGAAACATCACTATAATGATACAGACATGTTTTTGTATGAAATTTTAATGGTGGGAGTACTGTGAATCAGAATTGGCTGTGTTAAAATAGAAACCTATGGTGGGGAATTCCATAGACCAGGTGATATAATAGGAGACAACATAATCAAGTCTTGGGTAATATGACATTGGGTAAGAACCTTGTTGGTGTTTTGATGATAGTTTTGATAATTGGATTAAGTTTTAAAAGCTTAAGTACTGTGTGTTTTAATTGATTCCTATAGGTTCATTAGGTGTTTGGAAATGAAACACAATCATTTGAATAAAAATTCCTAACCCAAATAGATCAGGTGATGTTTTAGTTTTTCCCTATGTATTCTCGGGTAAAACAAGTTTTAAGGTGGAGAGACTGTAAGGTATCATGTTTTTAGACCAATTGAATTCTTAGAATAATTTTTTAACTTTTCATTTGGTGGATGATCCAAACCATAAATTAGGAATCAGAGTGTAATTTTGAGTCTTAGAACACATGAAAGTTTTGTTTTTAGATGGGTTTTAAGGTGCAAGAAATATCTCAAAATTTTGGAGGAATTTCAGGAGTTTCGGACTCTAAAAGATCATTTTTTGGAAGAAACTGACACGATGTATGGTTTGTTTAAATTGTGCGTCCCCTCAAGAGAAATCGTGTGTCTCTATAATGGGGTGTCACATAGTTTGTTAAACCATGCAAGGTAAGGTGCATGACTATGTTGGATCTCTATAGCTTATTGTAGAGTAGAACTGCTTAGCTTGTGTGTGGTTTGTCTAACCACTCACCTAGTATGTACAGAGTAAGGCTCTTATATAGTGAGGGTTGAACGGTTTGTGCACAGTTACCCAAATCATGTATCCTAAATGTATGCCTCATTTAAAGGATAAAAATGACCATTTTTTCTCTCCTAACTTAAATTATTTTTACCCTATTTCTTCCTCCCATTCATGCTCAGTAGGTCCCCCTTATTCTCTCCTCTCCCTCCCACTTCCATGGGTTTTTTTCCTCCATTTCTTGTCTGAATCGAATGCCTTATAGTGCATTATAAGTGTATCAGTTAGTATTAAATTCCTATTGATTAATTTATTAGTTTATCTCTCCAACTTTGATGCTATATTCTTGTGATCTAATTCACCTTGTTTTTAGGGCATTCATCAAATCTTCTGATTTCTTCCATCCCAACTCAAATAAAATCCCTATATTGGATAAGTGGATTATCCTAAGTATGGGTAATGTGATTTAGATGCTTTTCCCTAAAGTCACATTGATTTATAATTATCTTTGTTGTGTTATACACCAATTTAACTAGAATTTTGACCTGGAAAAGAAATTTTTATTAAATTATATGTTTAAATTTGAATTTAAAACCATATTAGACACTCTTATTATAGTTAGAGTTTTAATACCTCAACTTGAGCCACCCCTTGGGTGTTCTATGCTTACTCCTTTGTTCCATTTTCTATTTTAATAGATGAAAACCCCATTAGAGTGTTTGGTTCTACTTACTTAATCAATTTAATTAATTTGAATGGTTGAATTGACACTTTATAATTGGGTAAGAATTTTTATCTTAGATATCGTCATTTGAAATTTAAATTTAACATGTGTGACACCTACTTTGAAATTTATAAATGAAAGGTATTTGATTAAATAATTTTGAATGACATGATAAATGGTATGATTCCCTATATATCTATTTTTCATTGTTGAGTGGAAAAGGTAGGGACTTTAATAAAATAAAGTGAATGAATTGATATGATAAATTGGCTTAACATATCATGTTGACCCTTGTCACTTATTAATTAAAGAGTGACTATTTAAGTAAATGAAATTGATACATTGTCATGATTATTACATAGCCAAGAGTATTTATTAAATGTAAGGTGTCTACTATTACTATTATAGATATTTTTATTATTATAGGAGTGGTTTGACTTGATCCATCCTTGGATTCATGAGGGAATTCCTTGAGAACTCAGAGGACACCACCCCGATTCATTGGGTCGGTTTCCAAGGGTGATTCCCATCTTGAAATTGCATCAATGTTTTATATTTCAATGCCTCATTGTGTCCCCAATGGCTCACTAACTCTCTTTAATATAGATATTATAATACCATAGATAGAAACCTTGGATTTAGCTTGATGGCCTGGGTCATGTAACACCAAGGCTTACCTCCTTAAGCTCTAAATTATTCATTGATTGAGATTACATGGGACATGACTACCCGAACTTGGTTAGAAATTTTTATGGTGTAGTACCAAGTATTTATCCTATGGATTACACTTAGAACCCTATTTCCATACTTTATGAGTTATTTCTATGATTTTTCTTGACCCTCTATGGTCAAGGATACCATAGTTACACATTGGATCCATCCTTATCTTTATCTTGATACATCATATGGTCCCTTGTTATACATGGTGATTATAGGCATGTTACCCTTAATTTTAAATGTGAAACTCGTGATATTATCCCAATGTGGATTCCCTGGGTGCTAAAACATGGGTCTATGCCAGTGCTTGCATATATTTTCAAATGATTGTCTTACATATTCATATATATACATGATGGAAGGTGTATAGAGAAACTTCGGATTAGGACAAAGTGGTTATGGTAGCCCATGTTTATTTAAGGAACCTAAGCCCAACATGTTATTATTTATTGTTTACAGCCTAATTTTCATATACTTTCACACTGTTTATTTTCATATTCATAGACTATATAGATTTATACACTATTGGTGGGGGACTAGTGAGTATATCTCTCACCCTTTTTGGGTCACCATTGCACTGGGGTACCTGAACAAACCTCATGGATGCAAGTTCAGGTTAATTTTTCATGATTGAGATGTTATTCTTGTACATGGGTGATTAAGATCATGGGATTGAGTCGGAGCTCAGGATTCTCATAGATATAGTCCTTGGGGCTTTTTTCTTTTTCTTGTTTATTGTTTATTGGGACCTACTATAATTCCATTTCTATAAATTGTAGCACATTTATGCATGATTTTTATTCTTTTATTATTTTTAGTTATTATTATATTTCTATTTCCTTTATTTATATTTTTTCTATTATATTTATTATTGATCCATAGGGTATAGTTCCCCTAATGTACCTTCTTTAGACCCTTGTTGCTAGTCAACATCCTCTAACGTATAGGGGGCACGATTAAGTTTGTGTATCCCATCAGATCAGGGCACTATGTTAGTGACTCTTGAGTCAGGCAATTAGATGGATCACTATTGTAGGGATTCTACACTTGTATACTATAGACATGGAAATGATAGTCTAAAAATAGTTTGAGATAATAAGAATATTCAATGAATAAATATCTCAAGACATAGGTATTATTTTTAACAATCTATTTAAATTAATTATAATTTAACATGGAATGATATTATCTTAGTTCTGGAAATCTTTCTTGTCAATATTATTTGAAAAAAAAGATTTGTTCATGACGCTTATATCTTGTACAATATGCGAATAATCCATTGAATTTGATAATTGCTGAGTTGGTATCAACCTCAATAAGTTCTTCCACTATAATTGAAACCATCAAGTGGTATCAGAGCAGTCATGTTTAAATTTATAATTAATTTGTTTTGATTGATTATATGTAATTTTGGTTATTTTTTCACTTTTATTTTATTTTTTATTTAATACAAAGTATAATTAACAGGTTTTTGACATATTAATTTTCTTTGTTTGAGTTTCATATTTTTTTGAAACAAATCATGACTGAGATGAAGAACGATCAAAGATTCCATTAGGATGTGTTGAGGATTTGGGCTGGTAGATAGGGTTACATAGTGTGTGATCAAAGTACACATCATTTACCCAAGTGAACTGTACCTATATATGTCGCATAATAAAGAAAACTATAAGAAGTAATAAAATTTAGTAAATTTATTATACATAATGTGTTTTTCAGTCCATCCTAGCACATGTTTTGTCATACTAAATGGAATGCAACTGGTGTAGAGTTCATGTAGTCTACCCAGTTTAGTAGTGAAATTCATGCTAACTATGTGGTCAAATACACAATGTATATCGTGTGTGACTGAAATATTGTATAATTAATAAGACATATGGCATGTAGAAAGCATACACTTCATGTGACCATTAATTCACTCTTCCAAATAACACACCAAGTTAATAGATAGGTTATTCGGAAACACAGCAAGGGGAACATACAATGTGTAGCTCATTAGTTTACGTCACGTAATCTTGCCAAGATACATGCCATGTCCCTAGGAATATATCCCAGATACATAGAAATCAAGGAACATGATGTGTAGTCATTAGTACACAACATGTAGTCTCCCATAAAATAAAATAATTAAATTACATTAAAAATAATTAATTCCAACATTGAAAAACTTAATTACACTGTTAGCACTAGAAGTGTTGACTATGTAAGAAAGTTTGTAAAAATTAACAAATTATCAATTAATTCAATGTAATTATGTATAATTATTAGTCATGATATTTATTTTACATGAATGAATTTATGATGGGTGTCTCTAAGAGACTTTATATGGTCATTTAGATAAAGGGGGTTTATTTATTAACTAATTAATTAAATCAATAAAAGTGTGTTTATCTTGATAATAAATAATGAATTGAAGTGATTGTTATCCAATGTACTTTTTTGTATTTTTTCATGTGTTTGACTGATCTTGAGCTTTGAACAGAGATATATATGTTTTGGTTTTATTAAATTTAATTTGTTACACGGGTTTACAATTATTTATTATTAAATTAAAGATGATGTTATGTGTGTTATCCCTCCCTCCATTATTATATGGGACTTGTGATTCTAAGGTTGTTTTATGTATTCCCCCTAAATAATCCATTGGTTCCCCTCACCTTCATGTAAATTACAAAACATATGTAATAAAAGTAGTATCCCAAGGAGTGTGGAGATGGTTCAATATGGAACCAAGTTGAAACCAACTCATAAGATACACAGGTGGGAAAGTGGAATGTTGCAACTCATTCCAAGACCTGTATAAGGATTTTTTCCCTATGTTTATAGGTTTATTTATTGTCTACTAAATAAATCAACCATTATATACTCTCATTATTATATCACTAGTTTATTTATTTTATTTTTGTCTTATACATGATTTATTTTATGGATGCAAGACTGTGATCATATAAATAAATAGACTAATATGCCAATATGGAATTAAAATAAATGGTTAATGCGTAAATGTTTTATGATAAAATGGTTAATACCTAAATTAAATTAAAATTTATATTAATAATACATGTAAAGGATAAAATAATAAATATTTACATATAATAAACAAAAAAATATCTCAAGTTAAAATTAAGTTGTTTATCCTTACATCATCTGAATTATGATGAACCCATAGTTAAACTTATAGTTCAGACTCCATTAGAGGAACTTTTACTTATCGAGAATTCTTAACTAAGATAGTGGGTTGAGTTAACCAAGTCTATGTTATGTTTAATGAACTATGTGTGTCCAATAAAAAGTTAGAGGTAAGTGTTGAAGAAATTCGAGTCAAATTTTCTAGATTGAGGATTATGCTCAATGGTTCGAGGAGATTATAGTTTTTATATGGAAATACCACCTACCTAAATAATTTATTATAATTTTTATGGTCTCCATATATATTATAAGAAGGGAAATATATATCCTTTCTACAAGAATTTCCATGAAACTAGACATTCTGAGTTCAATGGTGAGATTCCTTGAGACTTGATAAAATAAAGGGAGAGTTGATAAAATTAAAATTATTATGGATCATATAATTTGTAATCAAGTAAATTACTAATAATTTGTTTTAATTATAATATAAAAATGGAAAAAAATAAAAATAATGAGTCATTCCTTAACTCATGGTATGTCCTTACAAATATAAATTTTCAGATATGGTACAATCATTTATGTGATGCATTATTATCAAAAAAAATATTATGTACGGGAATACAATATTCCTTTTATTACACCACAGTAGGTGAGAAAATGTGAAAAGTATACCGACTAGAGAAATATAGAGGATGCTTCCTATATTCATTGTATTATATTATCAACTATTTATGTATAATTGATGTTACAATATAAGGACATGGATATTTACCCCATAATATCTCATATTATTTTTCTTGATAAATAAAATGAAAGTCTTGAAATAAGTAAGACTCTCAATACACTATATTAGTGTAAACTGGAAAAAGGGAATCTAGATACTAATCATGCTTTCAAAATGCTAGGTTATATTTATCAATTAGAAAAATTGGGCTTCCGATTAGATAATAAGTTACCAATTGATATTATTTTATTATCCTTACAACCAAGGTTATCCTTATTCATCCAATCCTGGATAAATGAAATGGAAAATTCACTAAATAATCTATTGATCGTACTTCACCAAGAGGATAAGGATTGGTTGAAACATGTTTATCCACCCCTTATGGTGAAAATTTTGAAAGACAAGGTTAAAAACAACTAAAATAAATCCAAAATATATTTTATAGTTTCTTTTAAAAAGAAAAATGATTCATAAGTAGAAGAATGAACAGGAGGATATTTACTTCTTATATATAAGGAATGGGCACTTGAAAAGAAATTGAATTAATTGAATAAGAAAGAATATTCATACACTTTGTGTACATTCATGATGTTTCTGTTCACCACTTATATATTAAAATACAATATTCTTACAACATACAGGTATTTAAGTATAGGAAATGAGCAAAAATATAAAGTTTATAGAGAGAACTTAAAATGAGATATGAAAGGGAGACTCCTATGTCAGCCAGGGGGAGATTACTAATTCTTATTTCTAAAATGGATTAATTTGATTCTGTAATAATTATTACCAAAAAAATTATCTTAGTGTCCATCTAGACACAATGAGACATTATTTCACATTTTGAATAATTTTTTTATAGTACTTCAATACTAAACTAATGGTTCAGTAACTCTTGAATCATATATTTCGATCACAATGAATGATTAATATAAAATATAAGACTCTTACCAAATGTGGAAATATAATATTTTTTCAAATAAAATGAAATTAGTTGACTTTTTTATGCCCATAAAAGTGTTCTAATCTCAATTGAGATAAGATACTAAATATACAGACAAACTTCTTATCGCATTTTAGATAAATAAACCTTTATAAATAAATTTATTCCAAAAATATTTTAAGAATTAGTTCAACATGGTCACATGAACTATTCTAAATCTAAAGGTAACTTCATATACTTCATATAAGTACTTTAAAAAATTTAGAAATTCTCAGTGAAGTAAATGAGTGCAATTGAGAAAAATTGAGGAATCTTTGAGCTGGCTTGTTAGAGAACATATTATCCAAGTAATCATTGATCATATATGTGGGTTATTTTTTTTTACCAAACTCACATTTCGTTATATACATCAATTTCATGATGGTAATAAAAGGAATATTAATGATGATTCTTATATATGTTTCAAATCATCCATAATTCCTTCCAATACATGTTTTGGAAATATAAGTGCAACAAACAATCATATGACAACAATATTCTATAATGGATATCATTTATATTTTGATATTATAAGAATCTATTAAGACACTACCACAAGTTTTTGTTGAAAATTGTTTTCTAAAAGCTATAATTAGCTAAAAAGAACACCAAACACTATGGTGAATCTAAGTTAATAATCATATATACACTAAGGATATTGAGGTTTAGTCAAGACCAACTATATTTCTATAAAGGAAGCATGTCTATTTAAATATAGTGGGAGTAGGCTTAACTTCTATGGTTTAAGGCTCTCGATACACTTAGGTTGGTATAAGAATGTTGGACACCACTAGGCATAGTGGGGGAAGTATTTCTAGAGACATATAGGGAATAAGAATTCATAACCAAAGAGGTGGTTTATGTCCACCTTGGTGGGTGACACATGTATTATTATTTTACAATAAATATTCCTATGAAAAGTAGTAAATGGAAACATGATAAGGTTGAAAATTATGTATAAATTAAAGTAATGGAAACCATGTATCAAGATTTGAGGACTCCATATCTTGAATTTTTCAAATACTTTATACCGTTGATGAGTATTCAAGAGAAACAGGATATGTATGGTACATGATGGTACCAATAAATCAAGATTGATTATTGAAAGGATTAGTATATGGAAAAACCTATACACAAATCATCATTTCTAAAATCTTTTTTAATTCTACTATGGTAAATATGAGTTAATAATCATATATACACTAAGGATATTGTGGTTTAGTCAAGACCAACTATATTTCTATAAAGGGAGCATGTCTATTTAAATATAGTGGGAGTAAGCTTAACTTCTATGGGTTAAGGATCTCGATACACAAAGGTTGGTATAAGAATGCTGGACTCCACTAGGCATAGTGGGTGTAGTATTTCTAGAGACATATAGGTAATAGGAATTCATAACCAAAGAGGTGGTTTATGTCCACCTTGGTGGGTGACACATGTATTATTATTTTACAATAAAGACTCCTATAAAAAATAGTAAATGGAAACATGATAAGGTTGAAAATTATGTATGAATTAAAGTAATGGACACCATGTATCAAGATTTGAGGACTCCATATCTTGAATTTTTTTAATACTTTATATCTTTGATGAGTATTCAAGATAAACAGGACATGTATGTTACAAGATGGTACCAATAAATCAAGATTGATTATTGAAAGGATTAGTCTATAGAAAAACCTATACACTAATCATCATTTCTAAAATCCTTTTGAATTCAACTTGTTAAAACTAAGGAATAAAATTTCTTTAAGTATGACTTAAAGTGGAAATCGTCTTCTATGGAACAATATCTAAAAAATAGATATATGGGTTTTCTTAATAAATTCATAGTAACTATATTAGCAAATTATTGATAAATAAAATTTTAAAAAATTCATCACCAAATTTTTGTTGGCATATAATCCTTCCAGTAGAACATGCATGGGCATAGGAAAAGATTATTGAGATTAAAATAATTTCACAAGATTTATGTGATAATAATTTATCTCATATTCCATTATTTTTACAAAAAATTGATATTAACGATTCATAATATGTTGTATGTGAATATCAAATAGATCCAATATAATTGTATTTAATTATAAATAGAACTATCTCATAATACTTGGAAAAGTGGAACCAGATGTATTCCTAGTTTTTGGAGAAGTGAGAATACTAGTGATTAAGGGAATTGAACACTTGTATTCACTTAGTTCAATTTGATCTAGTATCACTGATAAGGATAAGTTAATATACAATAAAAACTTATTGCAACTAGTGGTTTTCATATTTATAGTATTTGAGTATATTGCTGCTTCTGATGCATCTTAAGGATTGGTCTAGAAATTTCCTATTACAATTTCGAGTTATACCAAAAGAAAGAGTTATTTCATTATTATGATAATACTTGACTATAGACTTAGTCAGGATGTCAAAATTCTAACATGGAAACAAAATGTGGACACTCTGTTATATCACTACTGAATGGATTTTCTCAAGGTAGTAATGTTGTAGCAAGCAGATTTTCCACATATACATATGAATTTACCAATCCTATCCATTAAAATGTGGAAGGCCTAAAATATATATCCATACTCATAAAAAACATTTTTAACAAGTGAGGACTAACCAATCATTAGTAGTTGGCTCTAATGTAAGTGGGAGTCTGTTGGATTTAGTGCCCAAGAACCAAATATTTTGTACATTAGATTTCTTGTACATTCTTGATTTTGAATATTAATAAATAACTTACCATATTTTGATTATTATTCGATATAACATTAATTTGATAATTTATTAGGATATCTAATTCATCAAAAGGCCTTAGAAGTTCCCCACTATGATGATAACCTTGAAATGTCATGATGATATTCTTAAACCAAGTTCTAAGGTCAGATAACATTTTATGACAGAGCATATAGTATATTGATTGTCAGGTGTGAGTACGTATAGGCTTATTAGACTTCTTATCATGAAGTTTTCACTTGGTAATCTTCAAAATGAGAGATTATGAGAACAGACCCATCTATAGGAATTCTTCATGTCTATATGTCATCAAATATTTCTATTTGTGAGTGTGTGTAACGGTTTGTAGACTTTATGATTATTATTAATGAATGTCATGATTCATGTGATTAGATGTATTTTTGTAAACCATGACAAAAATAGTTCTTGCCAAAGTTGGGTATATTGAGTGCATCACAAATGACATATTATAAATCAATAAGTTAATTAAGAATTTTTCCCTTCTATATTGATGAAAGTTGATATCTGAACCCTTTTATTCAAATTATACTATCACATTAAATTTCATGCTCATAGTGTACAAATGAGTTTATTTCAAATTTTCAAATAAATACATATTAAGCATATAGGTTAATGACACGAGTGTGCAACCTACTTGATGAGATATTGTGATAGGGGGATTATATTTCACAATAAGTTTTTATGTGTGGTTTTCGACATTGCAACATTAACTTCTTTCTCTTGGGTATCTCAATCTATTTCTAAATAGTAATCTTAGACTCTAGGTAAACTTTCTTAATGTTAACAAGAGAGAAGCATGGAGGGTCACACACTAAGTGTTTTCATGGATCTTAATTGAATTTAATTTTAATTTAATTACTGAAATAAATATATTCTCAATGATGATGAATATTTTTTTTATGGTTTATTGATCATAAATATTAAGTAAATATTTATTCACAAGGTAATTGTTTAATTATGTAAATATGTAAAATTTATTTATTTATTATCATTAAAAAGATAATAAATAATTGTTTAGTCATTAATAAATAATTTATTTAATTATGTGAATATTTAATAAAAATTTATTAATCAGATTGTGGAAGGAATATTTATTTTATTTATTGAATATTTAAAAAAATTAGTCTCTTGATTGTGAATAGAATATTTATTTAATTAATGATTAAATATTTAATTAAATATTTATTTGAGTATTTGGTAAATTCCAAGGAGAACGAGAAAACTATGGTTTTGTCCAGTGATAAATATTAATTTTCAAGTCAATAAAATAATATTTATCATTACACCAATTTTCACACACCATGAAAAATGATAACATTATTATTATTAAATGTCATGGGTCAGATTTGGTTTAATATATTATTTAAGGGATGTTTTGAAATTAAATAATATTTTAACCCTAAATCTATCTCTATAAATAGACGATTATGACTATTGTGTAAAGGTTGATTGGGAGAGATCGAGATTGAGAATCGTTGTGCACAACAAATTTTTGAGCCCTCTCTCAATGCTGAAGAATGTTATAGAGATTCTCCCCCTCCTCCACCCTCTCAAGTTTGAGAGTGAAAGGATGATATTTCAATCCCAAACAAATCATTACAGCGATCAAGAAGAACACCATAAGATGATTGATCTATCATGCTAACAACTGGTAATCTATCGATGTTGTTCAGAGATCAAAGGAGCATATGTGGATCACTAGTAGATAGATTAGACACTTGGATTCTATAAATGCAATGATAGTAGACTGAAAAAGGTTTTAAAAAATAAACATATTCATTAAAGAAGGATCTCAAGAATAAATTATTCCTTAATACAATCTACTTAAGTTAATTATAAATTTAATGTGAAAAGATCTTCTCTTGGTTTAGGAAAAATTTCCTCTCAATATGATTTTGAAAAAAAATTATTGGTCATAAAATTTACGTATTACACAATAAGTGAATGATCAATTGAATCTGACAATTACTGAGTTGGGATTGGATTATATTATCACTTTTTGTTGTTATGGAAACTATCATTGTGCACTACCTGATTTTTGAAGGAGAACCATTACGTGATACAGCCTACCTTTTCTAGTATAAGTGTTACCAATATAGTCTGCCTTTTAATGGTTAGTCATAATACGTTTCAAAACAAACTTTTTTATGAATATATAACCTATCATGACTTTAGAATCTAAGAGTCACAACTCAAAGCACTACTATAGTTTTGGGTTTATTTAATTGTAGCTTTTATCAGTACTAGAAAAAAACATTGATAAAGGTTGCCTTTATCAGTGCTACAAAAAGAACTGATAAAGGGTTCCCTTTATCATTGCTTTTTTTGTAGCGCTGATAAAGGGTAACCTTTATCAGAACATTTTCTAGCACTGATAAAGGTCATATTTATCAATTCTAGTTAAAGCACTAATAAAACTAATGTGTGTGACCCACATCAAAAATACAAATGGTTGGCCGCTTATTTTTATATCATTCTGCAGCATCACGACTTTAGAATCCTACTATAGGGATGAGCTCCTGTATACACGCTCCACACACACCTATATGGGCTTATACCACATGCACGGGCCTGCATAGGCCTTGTCCCACCCTAGTATTTCTGTGAACATTGGCCCACCCTCTGTTCAGTGGGCCTTTCCTGTTGGGATGCCTAAGTGGCTTACCCAGTTTGAGGGTCAACTTACTTAATAAATTTTTTATAATTAAATTCTTATTTCATATATAAAAATATATATTGAAATATATGAATATATTAAATATTAATATATATATATATATATTCAATTTTAATATTTATTTATATTTATTCATTTTTTTATAATTAAATATTTATTTCTTATCTAAAAATATATTGATATATATTAACATATATTGGCATATATTAATAAATAGAATATTAATTACTAAATTAAATATAAATATATATATTATTTAATATATTTATATATATATATATTTAAAAAAATTATTTGTTTAATATTTTTTTAAAAATTATTAGTTTTTAATATTTATTTATATTTATTCATTTTTTATAATTAAATTATTATTTCATGAATAAAAATATATATTGATATATATAAAAATATATTGGTACGGTCGTAGGTGGACGGGATGTTGGCAGATTTGAGCAGCTTTGGACCATGTGGATATAGGCCTTCGAGTCAATTAATTAGGCCCCTTGGGTCATGTATTGAGCATCATGCTCATTGGGCCTTCGGGCCATCAATATGATCAAATAAATAAGGTTTAATGAATGAGATATCCCCTTAGGGGGGCTATGGACTACCTTTCTGGTATGTGTGTGAGGTGTGTTTGTGTGTGTGTGTGTGTTTGTCACAATTGTTCCCCAAAAACACCTAATATATATATATATATATTAAATTTATTCTTTTTTAATAATTTTATTATTTTTTATTAATTATAAATAGGGTATAAATTATTTAATTATACATATATAATTAAATTTCACTCATTTTCAACATGCATTCATTTAATATAATTTATTAATTCATAATGTAAAGTGTGTGATTGCTTTTTCTTTATAATTTGTAGTTTTTAAATATTTATTCTTTTAATATTTCTGTAATTTATTCATTTTTAATGTTTTTTTACATAATTATTCATTAATATTTTTATGATTTTTATGATTTGTTCATTTTCAATTTTCCATTATTCAATATTTTGTAATTTTATTCATTTTCTAATATTTATTTATACATGTTTTTTATAACATTTATTTTTTTAATATGGTTTTAGTTTATATAATTAATATGTATTCATTTATATTTTAACATATAAAAATACTCATTTTTTTAAAATTATCCATATAATTAATAACAATTATTCATTTTTTAATTTTTTTTCATACTTATTATTATTTATTTCAATCATAAATGCTACATATTAAATAATTTCAATGTTTAATTAGACATATATCAAACTTTTATATATATACACACATTAATTTCACACATACAAATATTTACGTACTTAATGAAATCTTATATAGAAATATATACACATAATATTTATGTAATTTATTCAAATTTTAATATTCATTTTAGAATTTCATTTAATAACAAAATATATTTACTATGTTATTTTTTTAATTAGTAAATTTTATTTATTCATTTTTAATATTATTTCAGTAATTATTACTATTCATTTTTAATATTTTTTGTTTTTTGTTCTTCTTGTAAATTTATCATTTTATAATATTTATTTATACATATTTATGTACTTTGTTTTAATATTTTCAATATGTATTCATCTTAATTTTAATACATATCCATATTTTATTTTTTGAATAATTTTTATAATTATTAAAACTTATCCATTTTTTCAATATTTTTAAAGTCTACTCATTTTTAATTATTCAATTTCACACATTTTTAGCATTCATGCATTTAAGAGTATATATTCATTAATAAAGTTAAAAATATATATGTAAATAAATGTTTATATATATATATATTTACTATATTTATAATTATAAATAAATATATATTTTTTTGAAAAGTATTTGTATGATTATAAATAAATAATTATATAGATAAATAATTATAAAATTTTAATAAATATATTTAAATAATGAATATATTTACTATATTTATATATTTATATATTTTTTAATTTTTGATTAAATATAAATATAAATATATAAATATATATATTTATATATATATATATATAATTATATTTATAAATGCATATTTATAATTCTTTTAATATGTTTATAATTATATACATTTATATTTATTTATTTATTTATAATTATATATATTTAATTTTTTAAATTATATTAATTGTATTATTAAAATTAATTATATTGGCCTTTATCAATGCTAAACAAGTGCTGATAAAAATTCTGTTTATCAGCGCTTATTATTTTAGCACTCATAAAACTACCCTCGGTCTTTTAAACAGAACCCTAACCGAACAGATTTCTATCAGGCCGTTCAAGCTCCCACAGAATTTCATCTTTGTCTCCACTCCCCCTTGATCTTCTCTCGGATGAATCAACACTCAAATCTATGGTATGTTATTTTTCTCTCCTTTCTCATTTATCAGTGTCATTGATCATCTCTCTTCATACTATAAACTCAATCGCAGTGTTAGATAAACTCCTCGAGTATCAAGGATATCTCCTACTCTCTCTAAAATGAAAACTCTAGGGTGATACCCCTTCTAAATATGATCTGAGTGGAATAATGAGGGTTATATTCTGAGGTCACTCTTTCACCTTGCATAGAAATTAGATAATCTACATTCAGCTCGTTGAGCTGTTTGGGGTTATCCGTATTGGCTAGTACGAGTAGGTCATATTAGTCATGTCCAACAAGTCTCATTGATAGGTATGATAGAGGCGACCAGCTTATAAATAGGGATGGATCCCCCATCACTTGAAATTAGATAATTCGCATTCTTCTCTCTTGAACTTGTTAGAGGATTTATTCCTTGTTTAGTTTTGTGTCTATTTTCAAAACTTTATTTTTTATAATGGTTTTGGTTTAAATATTCCTTTTTTTGTTAATATTGTTTTTTTTGTACTCATAAATTTAAAAGGGTTTTAATGATGATTTCATTCATTTTTGGTATTTTTGTTTATTTTATTATTGATTTCCGTTTTGTTTTTGTTTGAATTTAGAGTTGGGATGTGTTTTGATTGAGTAGAATAATGTAAGATTGTTTATTTTAAACTTTTTATATGATCCTTGACTATTCTATATTACTTTAGGGATTATATATATTTAAAAAAATTATTTAGAGGCATGGACCATATGTAATATGAATAAATAGGCATATCTTGTGTTGGTTTGATTGATTTCAAATGAAATTTAATAAAATTTCATATTTAGTTGTTTAATACTCATTAAATTTATGATGATTTTTAAATAAATGAGTGGTAGAATGAGTAAAACTCATTAAAACTAATTTTTGAAAGCTACAAACCACATATAAAAGTTATTTTTTAGTTTTTAAAATTTTTCAGGAGAATTTAATGTTAGAATTTTGAAAAATAGGAACCAACTAGGCATTTAAAACTGAAGGTGTTATTTGTTTTTCATGGTTAATATAGATATTGGGAAAATGATTTTTCAAATTCATTTTCTTATCTAATTAACTTAAATATGAATGGTGAACAAGGAAAAATTTAGTCATGGTTTTAGTTGTGTGGGTATGTATAAGTTTCAACTTATTATTTATATCATTATTTATCTTTATTAAGACATGTACACAATATTATTATTATTTTGATCTATTTTGTATCATTAGAAATGGTTTGAGTGTCACCCATAAAAATTTCTAATTTAAAACACATTTATCTCCAACACATATAGGATTACAATATAGTGGAAGAATTTTATAAAGTTTATTATAATCTCCCCTAACCATACAACTGGGATAGATTTTATTAATAATGAGTATACTCTTTTGGATATACCTATGATAGTTTTAACTACTAGATTTGAGAGATATATTATAGTAATCTCTGTCATTGTTAGAGGTGGAATCAGAATGTTTTGGATCTCAATAATGTCAAATCCATGCGAACTAAATTTTTTGGAATGTCTATTAATGTAAAGTATTTGTAGTGTTCTAAAGGAAATTGAATAAAGGTTTTAGATATTGTAGGATATGTGAAATATATCTATTATTGATAACTCTACTATTTTTGAAATAGGTGTATGTTAGAGGGTTATAGTATAAATATATTTATTGGTATTCCTATAATACATGGTCAAGAATAATTTACAGGAAAAGAGAGTAATAGGGAATCCAACTTCACTTCTTCCATCAATAAAAAATTCATCAATTTATTTCATGAAATTCCAAGCTCCTTGACCCTATGTCAAAATTCAGTTATTATGTGACCTTTTATTTTTTGAAGAAAGATATTTTTACACAAATTTAGAAAGTCATGTCACAATTAAATGATAATTAAGAACAAAAATTTCCTTGGGAATTTTATCAATAGGTAATAAATAAATTTTTTTACAAAACATTTTTATTACCACCTTTTTGTCCCAGGTAATATCAAATCGAGAACCTGGGCCAACAACCACATATTTACCCTAGGTTTTTCCTTTTCACAACACCCTTGTCTAAAACCATAACTTTTTAGGAATCATAATCAATGACATTCAAATATTCGGTTCCCCTTATTATAATTATCTATAACTTTCTTCTTTGATTATGAATATCTTATGTGTATTTATTTATTTTTTATACAAAATGAATATTTTATAATCCTAATAGTATGAATTTGAATTGAAAATGGATGCACGCTAATCGTATGGAAAAAGAGTATGAATATGGAGTTAAAAAGTTCATCAAGCTTGCAATAGAGCCTTTATATGACCCTTATCAAATCCTTTATCTATTTTAATTTTGTCTTTATTCAAGAAAAATTAATCTAGAAGAGTTGAAAGGACATTTTATTTGTCATAGAATAGATCAGATCTATAAATGTTGGTTTAAACATGTGAAAAAACTAAATGTGCACTATAATTAGGATGATATCGTGGTTTATGAATCATTTGATATTAATACTAGTGTAAATTATGTTGGATATTGTATGAAATAAATGACAATGGTAATTTAATATGACCTTCATGGTTGTCCAAAGTTGTTTGAGAAGTTAAATAGTTTTTCTAAGAGACCATTGTATACTGGTTGTACTAAATACACAACATTTTCAGTCATATTAAAGTTATATAATTTTAAAGTTATCAATGGATGGAGTGACGCTAAATTTATAGAACTACACTGTCTCTTGAATCATATGCTACTAGAATAAAATGAAAAACATATGATTCTAAATGAATGCTACGTTCAATGAGAATGATCTCTAAAAAATACATTCTTGTCTAAATGGTTTCATATTGTTTCACAAGGACTATGAATCACTCATAAAATTCCCTAAGTGCTGTGAGAATAGATACAAGAAATATGATTCAAGTACTTTAAAGTTTTTATGGTACTTTCCTATCATTACATAGTTTAGAAGAAAATATAGATGTCAGGAAACCATGACATGGAACATAGATATCATAAATAAATATGGGGAACTACATCATCTAGCAGACTCTCCATGATGAAATAAAATTGATTATGAGTATCTTGAATTTGAAAATGATCATGTCTTGTGTTATCTATATATGGAATAAATATTTTTTGTGTACAAAGTAGTCCTTATAGTATAAATTCAGTTTTTTTGGTAAATTATAACTTTCTTCCGTGGTTATTCATGAAGTGAAAATACAATATATTGTATCTACTTATATCTAGAACAAAATAACTCAGTAATGATATTGATGACTATTTGGATTCATTGAACGAAGATCTGAAATTGATATGGGATACAGGTGTTGTAATATATGATGCTCATAGAAGTGAATAATTAACATTGAGAACCATTTTGTAAAAGATGATAAATGAATTTATTTCTTGTGGAAATTTTTTATTCTATATCATTAAAGGAATGTTGAGGTGTCCCATTTAAGAAGAATGCACACACTCAGTTTGGTTAAAACGTTCCTTAAAGACTATGTTTTTATAAAATTGATTTTTTACCTCAACGACATAAATATCGATCCTAAAAAAACATTCGATGGGATACTAAACAAGTTACAACACCATATCCACTAACAGGAGATCAACTATATGATAAATAAAAATATATTGACACTATTTTCAATAAACCATTTTTGAAAAACCTTATGAAATCATGTTTGAAAAATAAATCACTTTTCTTTGAATTATCTTACTAGAATTATTTATATGTCAGAAAATTTCTTGATGTCATACATGTAGAAAAAATGTATTTTATAGTTTTATTAGCATGATACTTAATGTTCCTAGAAAAAACAAATATGGAATCAAGGTTAGATTGGATATGATTGACATGGGGATAAGGGAAGAGTTGGCACTGGTGAAGGGAAAAAGTCATAATTTTATTCATCCAGAAGATTACACTCTATCTAGAAAATAAAATTTTCAATTTTTCATTTTTATTAACGGTGTAAAAGTTATATAGGGTTATTCATCAAATACCAATAATTTCATGTCAATGAATAATTTCAAGTTATAAGGACTAAAATTACACAACTGTCATATTTTGATTTAAGATTTGATGTTCATTTCTTTAAATTGTATTTTTCCTAAAAATGTACAGTATACATTAACAAGACTCTACATTTTCAAATATATATGTAGTAAATTTAGAGACCCGATGAAGTTTCCAATCATGAATAAGGATGTTTCAGTTATATTATGTGAATTAGAGATGTTCTTACCACCAACATTATTTAATATAATAGTCTACCAAATGGTTCACTTATATAAAGAGGTTCAACTATAAAGTCTTGTCCATTACATATGGATGTACCTCATTAAATGGAATATGAAGATTTTGAAAGGGTATTTCATGAATCAAATTCATCTAGAAGATTGTATTTTTGAATGATATATTATTGAAGAAGCTGTTGAATTTTGTACCGATTACCTATCAGATGTTAATAACATCGATCTCCCAAAGTCTCATCATAGTAGATGCCTTATGGATGAAGGTATTTCTAGGAGATATTTTTTTACAACTACCATCATATAGAAAGAGAAATATTTCCTTTAAATTTAAAAAAATAGTGAATGTTTGGATCCATATATTGAATCCCATAAAGTAATTCTTAGACATTTGAATCCATCAAGTGATGAAGGATGGATATAAAATACACATAATCAATAGTTTATAGGATGGTTCTAAAATAATATATATAAGTAGTTATCTAAAAAGGCAAATTTAATTATCAAACAACTTTTATGTCTATCCAAGGAACCAAATGAAAATTTTATATCTTACACTGGTTTTATAATTATTGGTAATACATTCTATATAAAATAGCATGATGGATAAATTAAAATGAAAAACAGTGGAGCTAATATTGTAGAGGAAGTGATGCACATATCTGGTTCCATGTATAAAAATACAATTTATGTGAATATGTCATATTTTGGCATCGTCGAATAGATATACGAACTGTATTATACAACATTTCAAGTGTTGATTTTCCATTGTAAATGGGTTGAAAGTAGGAGTGTAGTGAAAGTTGATGAAATGGGATTCATGAATGTGAATTTCAGTGTAGAATGGTATAAGGTCAAGCTGTTCATAATGGAATAAAAATTGATGTAGTTATTTTATGTCTCAGATCTAGCAAATAATAACAGTTCAATTGTTCTGCTGGTGACTAAAGAAACTACAGGACCATATGAAAATTCAATTTAGGATGACCTTTTCATTAGGATATCAAAATAATTTCATGGAAACTATAATGTATAAAATGTCTTTTACATTATAGAGGACCAAAAAGATGGGATTGGGATCCTCAATAAAGGATCCAAATACCTTCAACCTTCAATGAAAAGAAAGAGAGTTCAATGAGCATGTTAATTTTTTTTAATATACTATGATTTTCCTTATAATATTATGTGTTATTTACTATATTAACATAATATAAATTAAATGTTTGAATACTCAAGCAAACAATGGCTTATGTACGTGGTTATGTTACAGATCATGAGGAAGAATGGGTAGTTGATGCAAAAACCGTAGAATTATTTGGGGATCAACAACATGTTGATAAAAAACAAGAATGATGTAGCATAACTGTGTTGAATAAAATTATCAAGGAAATAATCAAGGGTATAAAATTCGAGGTTGGATAGAATCAATGCATCCAACCTATTGACCCCATCAAGTCAATGTTTCTTAGTTATATTGGGTTCATGATGAGAATGAATGTTCCAATTGATATATATTTTTAGTCTCATGTCTAGAATATAATGAAGGAAACCATTTGGTAAGATATTAAGGTAATTTTATGATATACTTTATCAATTTTATCAAAAAAAATATAATGAAACATTTATTTACTTTTAATTATTCCTTTTATAGATAGTTTATTTTAGATGATTTATGTAAGAAATTTTTTATAATGGACACTGGAAGATCTCATATAGGATTTAGAACACTTCTAACCAAGTTTTTCATTAGGGTTGCTAAGGGGAAAGTAAATCCCCACCCACCAGTTACTTATTCACACATTATAATGCAAGAAACATGGAATTTCTTCATCATTCATTACAAAGAGAAATCATGTCACGATTATTTTAGTGAATATTATATTATAGTATATTACTTATTTTATTTTATTTAATTAAAAATTGATAATTTATTAAGCAAAAAATGAGTGCTTAAAATAAATAGCGTACATCAAAACCAATGTACCTTTATCATAAATCAAGGATAGGGTGCGCTTCACTAGAGAAGAGAATGTTATGTATTTTAAATCTACAATAAAAGTTTCATGTGATATGAAATAATATATATTCATTTGTTTATATATAGATTGATGAATCCAAATCTAAAGCCACTTCCATCCCACATCATGTGCTATGGAAGGAGGTCTGTATAAATAAAGAGAGTAAACTATTTGATGAAAACATAAAAGTAGTATAAGAAAAATTTATAAGTGGGACATAATAGTAATTTATTATTCTTTATAATAGAATTTCATAAAAATATCTATTTATATTAATATTATTTTTATATGGATTATACATAATAATTTTTAGTGACTGTGCTTAAGGAAAAGCTACTTTCAATAGCTTTGAAGCGGCTGGAACAATATGGTTGTTTTAAAGGTGTAGAATTTGGAGGGTCTATTAGAACATATTTTGAGAAGATAAAACCACAATAGGAACATATCAGATGAAAAAAGTATTGTAGGAACAAATAGATGCTTTGCAATATATTATTGTCTAATCTGGTTTAGCAGGCCAATATATGTGAAAGGATCAAAGGGAACTGAAAGTGGAATAAAGATCATCACATGAATAACCAAATGAATCCACTAGATTTGAGTCTATCCATTCCCCTCAATCTCATACCTTACCTAAGATAATCAATTCTTTCATTACTCTTTCTCCTAAATGTGAATCAAACAACTATTAATAACATTATATTTCTAAAATTATATAGAGTAAATTTGTATGTGATTTCTATCTATCAATACTCATGCACCACATTTTTGTAAGGGGTATGGTGTATAATATCCCAATATACATGTTACACAACAAAGAACTCTCAAAATATCACATGAGAGTGGGTATTGAAGTAGCTCAAGAGCTGAGAGCTGAGTTTTCTATTCTACTTGATGATATAGATTTTATAATGGACAATGATGCTATTGGAACTTTCATAGCACGGTCGTATAATTTTATAAATATACATAAGTTATGTCCTTAACAAATTTTTTCAAATGTAAAACCCATAACACTTGATGAATAAAGGTATGAAGTGGGCTATGGTATTACAGTTGGATAAAATTATGGGGAAACATAAAGACCAATCCAGAAAATCTAGTGAATCGACAAAGAAAATAAAAGGACCTGTTGGGGGTACCTTATTCCTTCTAGTTCTACTGCAGCATATATTAACATTACAGGTTCATGTAGACACCACATTCAAAGATGGATATGTGTCCTATATTTAATATAAATAAAAAATATTTGGATATGTCATTATAGACATGGTTTTTCTTGAGAGTATAAATTTGGTTCTCAGGTTTGAATGGATAGGATTCTCAACTGTGAATACATACATCAGGTATATTTTCATAGCCCGTATGTCCAAAAAATGATCAACTATGTTCATTAAAGTTAATAATTATTAATATTTTCTGTAATAATTTATATTACTACTATATAAATGAAAAATACTTTGAAGGAAAATTTTGGATTTATTAATCCCTATATCAATTCTATGAAAAAAAATTATTTGGGGTTAAAATAAATTAATGAGAAAAATAATAAACTAAGTGAGGTGTTTGAGAATAAAATAATAAACAAATTACTCTTATTTAATCCTAAAATATAGGGGTAAAACTCTGGACTTTAGGGTTTTTTAATTATTATTATTATTCAAAACACGAGATGGGGTTTCCCATATTTGAAAATATGGGTTTGGAGAAGTGTGAAGAATGTTCACGCTTCTCTATTTCAAGAGAGATGTGTAAATGGGGTTCACATTTCCTTTTTGGATTTTATAAAGGAGGCATGAATAGGGTCCACACCTCATGGCCACCAACATATATAAAATTAGGTGTATCCCCCCTCAATTTTTCATTCTTCTCATCTGTATTTTTTTGTGAATCCCTAATGTAATTATTTCTCAATATATATTTTTGGATTTTAAGAAGGTAAATTTTCTATTTAAAATTCTAATTGTATAATTTCTTTTATTTATTTTGTTAGTATGATTTATTTATTTAATATGTATTTAATTAATGTATGGATATATAAATTATTGTTCTTTGTATGATTTATTTTCTAAGTGATTTTTTTTATGATATAATTTAAATTGAATGTTTAGAAAATTTAAATATGGTGTTTATATAATTGAAATGTTATATATAAAATATAATTTATATATGTGGAAATAATATTGTCTTAAAAAAGATATATATTTTTTATTTAAATGGTGAGTAATTAGATTTGAATATATTTATATGAATATAATATATATTATATTTAAAGTATCATAAATTTAAATTATAATATTCTATACACATATTTAATTAACTAAATATTTTAAAAATTATATAATTAAAAATATACTAATTATCTTAAGTATCATATTTAAATTTATTAAAATATATATATAATATTATTATTGTTAATGGTACAAAAAATTTACTATAAATAGTAATTTTAAATTATATTAAGTGTAAATAATTATTATTTTATGTAATAAAGTATAAAATATAATTACTTAAATTTTGGATAGTAGAAATATGACAATATATATATACATATTTAATTTTATAAAATTAAAAATAACATAATTTTATGGTATTTTAATGGTTATTATGTAAGTATAAATTATATTAATTTTATTTACTAAAAATAATAATTTTAAATTATATAATGTATAAATAATTATAATTCCAAGTAATAAAGTATAAAATATAATTACCTAAATTTTAGAAAGTAGAAGTACAACGAAAATTTTATATATACATATGTAATTTTATAAAATTGAAAAAAACATAATTTTATAGTATTATAATGGTTATTATGTAAGTGTAAATTATTTTACTTTTATTGACTATAAATAATAATTTTAAATAAAAAATTTAAATTTTATTAATTATAAATAATAATTCTTCCAACTAATAAAGTATATAAAATAAATACTAAAATTTTTGAAAGAATAATAATGAAAAATATATTATATATACATATGAAATTTTATAAAAAATGAAAATAACATAATTTAACTATATTTGAATGTTTATTATGTAAGTGTAAATTATATGACTTTTATTAATTAAATTTAATAAAAAAATTAATAATAGTATTTTTAGTATTTATATATAAATTAATAATACTTATTTTTAGAAATTTATAGTTTATAAAATTATATGTAATTATATTTTAAAATATTAATAAATAAAGTTGAATATATTTAAATTTATATATATTTATGTTATATTATTCAAATATATTTATATGTATATATTACTGTATATTATATCCAGACTAAAAGAAATTATAATATTTGATACACATAGGTAAACAAAGTGAATCCACCTAAACATATATATATATACACACAAGTTAAAATTTTGGAAGGTAGGTGTAGATATTTATTATATATTAGATCTATTTATAGGTAAAGTTATACAATATGTAGAATGTAATAAGTATACCAAAAAACATGTTAAGATTATTGGGTAAGGACTGATCTTGAGATGACCGACCAATACATAATTGAAATTGCATGTCTTTTTTTGTGTATGTGGGTATATAATTTGTATTAATTGCATTTCGTTTTCATCATTGATGATCTGCAATTCATCCCTCTCTAATTATGTAAGGACCTACGTGTCCACCTAAAAATGTTATGAATTTCAAACCCTTCGACCCCCTCACTTGCATGTGAGTAACTTTGTACTATAAAGGAATTTGACAAGTGGCATTCAAAAAGAGACATTGTTGTTTGAAAGGAAACAGATGGTTTCTGGAATATGTGATAATAGAGATTGCATGAGTTCACCCTTAGGTTTTGGTTATTTTATTAAATAATGATAAAATAATCCATATAATAAGTCTCGTGATCAATTCATAGTTATTTATTCATAAGTAATTAAAACATGTGAAACATTTTATGGTGTGGTATAAAAATATATAGCGTTTTATTATGTATATTGATCAAGGTTTTAGTTATAGCTTGTCACATGTAATAGTGAAAAATATTCCTGAAATTAAGAATATAAATATATGTTTATAAATATATATATATATATTATTTATTAAATATAGTTATAATTAAAGTTAAAATATTTTGAACATAATAAATATCTCAAACAAACATGTTATCAATAGAGAATTTTGACTAATCATGAGATGATCGTCTCATGAATGATTGAAATTCCATGTTGTATTTTTTTATTCAATTATTTAATTTGTAATAATTGAATGATCTTGAGATGACCGACCAATGTATGATTGAAATTGCATGTCATGTTTTTTTTAGTTATATAATTTGTAATAATTATATTTTCTTTTACATTTTGATGACCTTCTTGTCATACCTCTCTCAAAGTATGTAAAGAACTGTGTATTCTCTTATAAAATGTTATGTATCTCAAACCCCTAGACCCCCTCACCTGCATGTGATTATCATTTTAATAAAATCATGTTCTAAAATAAATTTTGTTGTTTGAAGTTGGTTTTTTACACCATGCCTAAGAAGGGACTTACGGTTTCTAAAATATGACCTAATATAGACTTTAGGATCCCCCTAGGTTTTGGTGGGTTTATAAAATAACAATAAAATAATCTATAGAAAATTTCTCAAGATCAATTCAATTATTTAATCATGACAAATTTAAAATTTAAAAAAAAATCATGATGTAGTATATAATATTACATTAATTATTTTTTCTAGGTAATCATGTTTGTGCAAATATATTACAATGGTGAGGTAATTTATACTGATCAGGGTTTTAGCTATAGTTTTCCACCTACAAGAGTATAAAATATTCATGATTGTCTGACATTAGATGAAGTTCACAATAAGATTCATAGTCAGTTAAAACTGAGGGTTGATTAATCAATTACTTCAATTACATATCAATATATACAATATCCTAAACATTTTTGGCACACTGAGTATCCTCTAGTCAATGATAAGTATTAGATGGATTCATTATTGTTATTCAGGCAGTAGTGTAGTAATGATCTAATGGAATTATATGTGTTATTTGTTGATATTGATGTGGTGAAACCTACTACTACATAAACATATTTTGTGATCTTTTTAGAAGTCGGTCCTTCAAAAAAATATCATTCATTTCCCAATCATATGGCTCTTATGATAGAAAAAAATTATGAATAAGATGATCAACATTTAAAAGGAAATGTAAGGTAAATCCTTTTGTGTACTCATGATATTCTGAATGAGACTTTATCTTATGAGGAAGTGTCTGGTGAGGCATTAGGAGATGATATGGGTGAGGGTGATGTGAGGAATGAACCTTTTGAGGTTCCTCTGATAGATATAAATTCACCAGTTAGTGGTACTCATCCTACACTATTGACTACCTTAGTTAAAGGAATGTCGTGTTCACATCATTTTGATTGGGATGTTGTTAGATCAGCTACTAAATTCCCTAGAATTATAGGGAATAGATCCTCATCAACTGATAAAACCATCTATGTCGGATAGTATTTTGAAAGTAAAGTTTCTATGAAAAATGTGATAAAATAATACCATATAGATCAACATTTTTTATTTGTGGTTGATGAGTCTAATAAGTAAAACTATTTCATTCAATGTGAAAAATACAGAATAGAATATAAATTCTGATTGAGGTCAATATATGATAAATTTTTTTCATGTTGGAAGATAACAAAATTAGAAGGCCCACACACTTGTGTACATCCAACATTCACATAGGATCACTCTTCACTTGAGGTAGGTTTTATATAAACAAATATTATCTAGATGATATGAATGTGTAAATATGTTCCTATTTCCCTTATTTAGAAATGAATATAATAATTTTTTAACAATAATATATCCCATGGAAAATCTCGGAATGCAAACCAAAAGGCAATTGTAAAAGTGTATGGTGATTGGGATGAATCATATGAAATGTTGTTGTAGCTTATGGAATTTTTGTCTCTAAACATTCATATTATTTATCATTTGGTCAATGTTGAGTATGTATCCCCCAATCATCAAGTTGATCAATCAAATGTGAAGTTCAATAGGATTTTTTGGGTAGTCATTCCTTGTATCGATTCTTTCCCCTATTGTAAACAATTCATTCAAGTCGATGGAACTTTTCTTTATGGAAAGTATATAGGTGTTCTATTTATTTCTTCCACGTAGGATGATAATCATGCTTCTCTACCACTTTCATTCTCTATTGTTGGAAAGGATAATTTTGAATTCTGGAGTTGGTTTTTGGCGTGTATATGCATTCATGTCACACAAAGCTAGGGAGTTTGTCTGATATCTGATTGTCATCAAGGGGTTATAGAGGATACTAATAGTGATGGGGTTTCATGAAAAGAAATGAATTATTATCATCGATATTAAATTAGACATATTTCAAGTAATGTGCATAACCATTTCAAATATGAGTCAATAAAGAAGTTGATCATCAAGTTGGGTATGTTTTTATAAAATTTATTGTTTTGAAAGAAAAAAATTATATCCTTTTAAATAAATTATTCTCTTATGGTTTTAGCATACATACCCCAACATGAAATGTTTGATTAACACATTGAAGAAATTATAAGGGAAAATTAAGATGTGTATGATTATAGGATCCATATTTTGAAGGATAAATGGTCCTTAGCATATGATGGTGGTAGTAGATATGACCATATGACCACTAATATAGTTGAGTGTATAAATGGGTTCTTCAAGGGTGTGTGAAAACTACTAATTATAGGGTTAGAGAAATAGAAATTTTATAAATGTGTGATGTACTTTATTGAGTGGTCCTAACATGCCTATCATAGGATACAAAATGTAATGTGTTTTACTCAGTATTTATAAAGTTTCATTGATTAGATACTTCATGATGCATCAAGATTGCATGTTCTAACCATTGAATGAGTAAAGAGTCACTTTATGGTAAGAGAGTTCCATGATTGGGTTACAAGAAACAGTGGTCTAGTGCTGATGGTCATCTAAAATAATAGGTACTATGATTGTGGTAACTTCTAAGCATTGAGATATCCATGTGCACATGTTGTTTTAGCTTGTGCATCGATGAACATATCATGGGAGCCCTATATTGACTCAATGTATCATGTGATCACTCTAGTTAACTGTTATAGTGCTTCTTGGATGCATGTTGGTGACTTTCATTCTATCACATTGTCTACTAATCAGTCGACTGTCATCCCTGATATTTTTAGGTTTCATATTTTGGATTTTTATTTTTTATTTTTTTTTCATTTCTAGAATTTTCCAATTATTGGATTAATATTACCAAGTTTCACCCCTGGGTAAGACCAAAGTGTACTCGAATAAGAATGAGATGGATTGGCCTCGACAACGGGGAGGGGTACTACGATGCAGCAATTGTCATATAAAAGGTCATGCTCATAAAAGATGTAACCAAGTGGTAGGAAATAGCTCCAGTTACCATCATAAATGATTGATTATATTTATTTTATCATGAATGTGTATTTTTTTGCATGAAGACATTTCATTAATGAATCCCTTTATTTTTATCTTGCTCTATTTTTGACCCATTTCAACTCTGGTTTGTTTCATTTCTAGATTCAATAATAAATAATTTTGTGACACTTTAACTATTAAAAAAATAAATAGACAAAAAAATGAAGAAAAAGAGGTTCATCTTTTAAATGAATTTTCTTCAAATTAATCCTTCAATTCACATGATTGATTGAATATATCATGCAGCCACATGTTCTATGTGGGGTTTTCATCATGGATGATTTACATAAAAATATTTATAAATAAATTAAACATTATTGGAGATCATTAAAACAAAAAATTTAAAGACTAAGAAAACAACATCAGTAACATATATATTTTTACCTATTTTTTCATCATAATGCTGAATTATACATAGAAATTGTCTACCTCATTTTTTTGTAGTTTTTTTTAAAAAAAGTTTATAAATTTTATTTAATTAACAATAAAAAAGTGACAATGATATAAAATTTACAAATAGCGGGTCCTCTATTGATCACATACCAAGATAGGCATGTTTCACGACTAGTTTTGGAGGAATTTATAATTCATACTTTGAGTGTATGAGGATATCATCATTTCCATCATGTTGCACTACCTTCTTCTATTGTTCCTTATCTTCATTGTATTGGGTTCTATGGTGTAGTGATGTGCGACTTTACATTTTTCTATCATCATTTCATTGCTATGATCATAGAGATATGGAGGCCAAAGACACATATATTCCATTTTAGAAAGGTAAAGATAACTATTACACTCTAGGATGTGTCCATTATGTTGGGACTCCCCATTGATGGTGTATTTATGACAGGCTGAGTTGGGGTGAATTGGTTGAGCTGGATCACAAATTACTGGGCATTAAGGTCTGCGACGATGGTAGGTTCATTGTTAGTAGTAGATTAATCATTACATGGATAGAATAGCACTTCACTAATCTATCCAATGATACTGAAGAGGTCACTGTGTTTTGATTTGAACATGCATACATTTTGAGGATAATTAGTGGCATAATATTCATTGATCATTCTAATACATTTGTATATTTGAAGTATTTACCTTTATTGGAGGACTTGGACCAGGCATGGAAATATAGATGGTGGTTTTCATATCTCATATATACATGCAGGGCGTTATGCAGTGCATGTCACATCAATAAGATATAGATAATAGGATGTGTTATTCTTATAAAAATGTGGATATGGGAGCACATCCCTTGCTTAGATCCACATGCACACGTGTTATTGCGTGTCGATATTGTAGTAGAGTTTTCGCATAGACGATGGTATGTTATTATTTCCTTTTTTTTAGAAAGTGAGGGGCGAAACCCTTTTATTGAAAAAAGAAAGACTCCTTTTGAAAACTGGGAAAAGGAGGAACCCATTACAAAAACCAAATGAGAACAAAAAGAAAACTAAAGGACACAAAGCCTTACATGGACCCAAATGCCAAAAAGAAACGAACATCAAAGTAAGCACCAGCCAAGAGTCTTTTTCCCCCCTGTCAGAACCAAAAAAAGTGGAATCAGTCCAAGATGATGTGCTTCCCCCCTTTCCAAGTAATGAATCATGCTGGCAACACAAAAAAGGCAAGGCACTCCTCCATCCAACGTCGAAATAAAGGAAGAGGACTGGACGATAGATGCCAGCACACCTATCTCTCAAAAGAGACACCCACCCGACAATGCAAGCGATGAAATCAATGCATTTTCAACCTCATATAGCACAAAACCAGACAGATAACACCATGCAGAAACCAATAGAGAACCTATCCATCCAAAAAGGGACTGATAGCTGAATGATGGGTGTCAGCACACCCATCCCTCTTGCGAGGTCGCCTACCCGATGCCATCTGTAAGAAACAGACATGCATGCCAAATGCAAAAGACATTGACCAATTCTCACAACAACATATGCATCTCATCCAGCCTTCAGATCCAAAGAAACTCAAAGAAAAGAGCAACGCAGCCCAAAGTAGTGAGAAGAAACCAAAGAGGAGAAATCACAGTCGAAGTCATAAATTCCACAGAATCAAGCAGCGCACAACCCAAAACCTCTACTCAGTATCACAAAACCAAAATCCACCATCCAAGGATCGTATCCAGAGAAAAACAAGGGGAATAGCTCAAAAAATCCAAGAAAATAGTATCCAAGAGCGTTGCAAAATGGTCCCCCATCCATATTCGTAGCCCCCTCCAAACATTGATCCACAAATAGCATCATTTGGAAGATGCACCAGGAAGAGGAAACCCGACAACCTCACCTCACCGCATGAGGACCAGTCAGTGTTGGGGAGCCAAGTTCTGAAGATCAGATCGAACCAAAGGGTGACACTACCAACTGCAGGAAAAAAACATCATCGACTGGAGTAGACCCAAGAACAACGATCCACCGTCGAGATCCCACTGAGAACACCACACCGAAGGCAGCATAGCCACCCATCAAGAAGAATTCGAAGAACATAACGAGCATGTAGAACAAGAAACAAAACAAGTATGAAGAAACTGGCCCAAATAATCCACATACCTCCACTGATTCGGATTCCACCACTCAAATGATTCTGAGGCAATCGGAGATCTTCTCCTTCGCACCACCACCAGGAACTGACCAATGGTGCGTAGATCCAAAAACAGATCTGAAGGAAGGGATAAAACTTCATCTGCTACAAGAAGATGCAACCGCCTCCTGCAAGATCCAAGAAGCGTGTTTCGAGCTCATCGGACCAAGCAGCGAAGACACGAAGGGAGGTGGTCACCGCCACGGTGGGATCAAAACGGTGTCAAGGTGTAGAAGAAGAAGAAACAAAGAAACTGACGAAAACTGTCGGAGAGGAGAATCCAAGGCCAGAGCAGAGGCGCCAATTCCTGGTTGGGGAAACCGCGGAGTGCGAAACCCTAGAGGCACAGCGCTCTTGGGGAGCGCGGCGCCATTGTTTTAGGTATGTGTTTCTCATGTTATTATTTCTTATAATGTCTAAATTAAATATATAAATTTCTATTATAAAACATAACAATAACAATGTTATCTACAAGTGGATTTAGGCACATCGACATTCAGATACATCCAAACATAATGTTCATGCATACAGACTTATGCTAGCCAGTCCTCGACTAGAAGATGTAAGTGATTATTATTTATATAGTTAAACTAATATTTTGTATTGCAAATGTCTACATTTATTAATTGATTATTAATTTTTCTAGATTTCAAGGATTCTATATAGTGATGCTATCATCCAAAACTTCACACCATATTGTACATTGATACTTGTTATTGGATCATTCATCGTTCATCTGATTTATTTTTATATTATTAAGTGGCATCAAACTGATAGGTTTATGAGGTAGTTCAAATTCTATCATCTCATTCCTACACTGCCCAGTTAGTTACCATCACTTCATTCCCTGAAGATGTCAGGGAAGCGAGCACTACTACAAAAAAGGCCCTTCACAGCACTAAAAATGGCATTTATCAGCGCTAGAGAAGGGATGACTACTGGAGCATGATTAAAAGTCTTAGGATTTTATCAGCACTTTTAGAAGCACTGATAAAGGTTCCCATTTATCAGTTATTTTATTAAGCACTGATAAAGGGGCATATTTTAGTCTATTGTAACATCACACTGCAGCACCAAAAACAACATAAAAAAATAATCAAAATCAAGTACCAATACATAATTTAAATTACATAAAATTTACAACACAAATACAAGAAAAAAATACTATATTATAGACATTTAAAACATTGGTTTACACAATTATATGAGTAGGTACAAAAAATTACATAAATTCAAAAAAATAAATGTTCCATTGTCTTTTTCCCCTAACCCCGACTCATGAAAGTGCCGAACAAACCACCCATGCTTGAGAAAAAGAACACACCTATATAAGAAACAATTATTATATTAGTAATAATATAATGAAATAAATTAAATAGAAAGTTTTATTTTTAAACTAAACATTGTGTCATACCAGGAACGCTATGTATTAGATTGAGTTGCGGTTGATTCTAGAACGTCAAACTATTTCTTGTTCATCTTCAATCATTATCTCTATAAAAATTAATTAAATAAGTATAAGATAAAAATGAAAAGTAAATTAATTAAGGAATAGTGGATAGAATAATGAGAAAACAATATACGCTTGTTTTCTCGATTTTGGTGATGTGATTCACATTTTAAACTAAAAAGACACTTATTAAATAAAAAGACACACTTGGAGTCATACCAGTCACACCATTATTAATATTGAGGTTTGTATGATTATTACATGTCCCAAATGACTTAAGGATAGTTTTTCTAAATTATTAAAACAATATGAATGTGTTTGCTAAGTTTTAATAATTTCACTTGTCTTTTTTTTACTAAAATGTCGTTATAAACTGGAAACATGCATTTTAAGTCATACCAGTCACATCATGTGTCGGTTTGACATTAAACTGTTTCTTGCATGTCACAAATAAATTATGAATAATTCTCTTAAATTATCAAGACAATCCAAGCACATTTTCTTGGTTTTTAGTGAGTGACCTTTTTGAACTAAGATATTAATTTTAAACTAATAATGAATACTTTGAGTCATACCAAGAACAATGTGTATCATATTAAGATGAGGCTAATTTCTACATGTCACTAATTACTTATAGATTTTTTTCCCTAATGTATCAAAATAATCCCTATGTGTTTTCTCAGTTTTTAGTATGTCAGCTATCTTTTTTACTAAAATTAATATCAATTTTAAATAAAAAGATGCACTTGGAGACTTATCAGTCATACCATGTATTATATTGAGGTTATTCTAATTACTACACATCTCAAATGACTTATGGATCATTTTAATAGAATATAGAAACAATCAGAATGTGTTTTTTTAGTTTTGAGTACGTCACTTGTCTTTTTTACTAAAATGTCATTTTAAAGTAGAAACACGTAATTTGAACCATATCTGTCACATCATGTGTCGGTTTGACATAAGAATAATTCCTACACTTCAAAAATGAATTATGAATCATTTTCCTAAATTATCAAGATAATCCGAGTATGTTTTCTTAGTTTTTAGTGAGTGACACTTTTTGAACTAAAATGTCAATTTTAAACTGATAACAGACACATTGAGTCGTACAGGAACATCATGTATTGGATTGAGTTATGGATGATTCCCACACATCAAAAATGACTTATGGATCATTTTACAATAGTATCAAAATAATTCAAATTCATTTTATCACTTTTGAGTATGTTAATTGTCTTTTTTACTAAAATTTATGTCAATTTTAAATAAAAAGATACTCTTGGAGAAATATCATCACACCATATGTCAGATTGAGATGAGGCTAATTCTTTCTTTTCTAAAATGACTTATAGATAATTTTTCTAAAGTATCGAAAAAATATTAATGTGTCTTCTTAGTTTTTAGTATGTCACTTTTCTTTTTTAATGAAATGTCTTTTTAAACTGGAAACACACAATTTGAGTCATACCAGTCACATCATGTGTCAGTTTGATGTGATAATAATTCCAACACATCAAAAATAACTTAAGAATCATTTTCCTAAATTATCAAGACAATATGAGCACATTTTATTAGTTTTTAGTGAGTTTCACTTTTTAAACTAAAATGTCAATTTTAAACTGATAATGGATACTTTAAGCCATACTGGGAACATCGTGTATTAAATTAAGGTTTGAATAATTTCTAAATATAAAAAATGACTTATAGATCATTATCCTAAAGTATCAAAATAATATGAATAATTTTTCTTGGTTTTGAGTATGTCAGTTATCTTTTTTACTAAAATTAATATCAGCTTTAAATAAAAAGATGCACTTGAAGTCATACCGGTCACACCGTGCATCATATTGAGGTTTAAATGATTCTGAAATGTCCCAAATGACTTATGGATCGTTTTCCTAGAGTATCAAAATTTTTAGAATGTGTTTTATTATTTTTGAGTACATTACTTTTCTTTGTAACTAAAATGTCATTTTAAACTAGAAACATGCACTTTAAGTCATTCCAGACACATTGTGTGTCGGTTTGACATGAGACTAGTTCCTACATGTCACAAATGACTTGTGAATAGTTTTCCTAAATTATCAAGACAACATGAATGTGTTTTATTGCGTGTCATTGAGTGACATTTTTTAAATGAAAATTTTAATTTTAAACTAAAAACGGACATTTTGAGTCATATCAAGCACATCATGTATCAGATTGAGGTGCGGCTAATTTCTACATGTCACAAATTACTTATGGATCATTTTCCTAAATTATAAAAATAATCTGAATAAATTTTCTCATTTTTTAGTTTGTCAGTTCTCTTTTTTACTAAAATTAAACTCAATTAGAGTTTAAATAATTAGAAATATATGTGGTATTTGCAATGGTAGAAGTCACGGTGAAGTGGCATGTAGGTAAAAATCATTCAAGCATGAAAGTAGCGATGAATGATGAATAGAAAGAGATAATAAACAAACACACACAAAAAATATCTCCAAATAATCAAAACAAGTGAGGAGAAGGATAAAAATTATCATACCTTGGATTGAAGCTTTGATTCGTCCGAGTGAAATAGAGATTGCGTGTGAAAACCTTGATTCGTTCGAGCCTTGGATTCTTTGAGCCTTGATTTGTTTGATACTTGGATTTGACCCTTGGATTCATTTGAGACTAGATTATAGGTTGGATTCATTGAGGAGGAGCGGTGGTGGGAGGTGGCTTCCGTAGATATCATGATAAATCATAACAAATTCAGTCACACTTAGGGTTATTAAATAGATCGAGGACACTTTTATCAGTGCTTCTAAAAAAGTACTGATAAAGATCGAGATTTATCAGTGCTGATAAAATTCATATTTATCAGCACTAAAGTTTTAGCGCTAATAAAATGAGTATTTATCAGCGCTAAAGCTTTCGCACTGACAAAGGATTTATAATTATAATTATAAATAAAAAAATGTAAATATATTTATATAATTATATATTTACTTATTATAATTTTATAATTATTTAAATATATAATTATTTATTCATAATTATATAGAAACGTTTCTAAAATTATATATATAATTATTTATTTATAATTATATAGATACTTTTTTAAAAAACTATAATTATTTATTTATAATTATAAATATATTTATATCATTATATATTTATATAATTAAATATATATTTAATAAATATATATAAATATAAATATAGTAAATATATTAATTATTTAAATATATTTATTATAATTCTATAATTATAAATATATTTATATCATTATATATATTTATATAATTATATATATATATATATATATTTAATAAATATATATAAATAAAAATATAAATATAGTAAATATATTCATTATTTGGATATATTTAATTATAATTTTATAATTATATAAATATATTTATTATAATTTTATAATTATTTAAATATATAATTATATAAAGACTTTTAAAAAAATAATATTTATATATTTATATATTTATATATTTATATCATTATATATATATTTAATAAAAATATATAAATATAAATATAGTAAATATATTCATTATTTAAATAAATTTATTGGTATTTTATAATTATTTAAATATATAATTATTTATTTATAATTATATAAATACTTTTAAAAAATAATATTTATTTATTTATAATTATAGATAAGAGGATAGAGGAACGGGAGAGGTGGTCTACAACATCTCTCAAAACCTTACCTTCCCTAACTCGTCCAAGAGGAGAAAACCTCCACTACCACAAAAACAGTTTTTCGCAGCGTCTCCCCTTTATCAGTGCTTGTTTAGTAGCGCTGATAAAGGGGGGGCCTTTATCAGCGCTTTTTTTAAGCGCTGATAAAGGGTCGACTTCAAAAAAAATTAAAAAAATATATTAATATATTAATATATTAATATATAAATATAGTTTTATTGATATAAATATAATATATAATTTTTAAATATATTTTAGATAAGTATAAATGTACATTTACACTTAATATACTTAATATATAAGATATTTAGTGAAAATGGCTTCTTAAAAAATAAAAAAAAAATTAATTAATAATTTGCTAATTATTATGGAGTAATAGTCATTTAATAACAATTTGAAGACTAAAAAAATTAAAAAAATTAAAAAAAGATCCAAAATATGTTGAAAACGCAACTCAAACTTCAAACGGCCATAACTTTTGATCCGTGTGTCCGTTTGAGCTCTACCACATATCAAATCGAAGCCTGCGACGAGCTCTACGTCGCTAAGACCGGGAAAACCTCAGTCAAGGGTTTTTCAAGGACAAAAGAGGCACAGAAGGCCTCCAAAACTGAGTTTTTATTCGGGGTACCCCGATTTTTTAACATTTTGTGGATTTTCAGCCTCATTTAAAGGGGTATTATTGAATTTTTTTTGTGAGCACTGAATTTATTCCAAGTTATTACATTCATGTTGATAATATGTCTTTGAAATTTCATCGTTTTTTATAATGCACTACTATTTATAATCAAATATATAACTATATGTACATATTTTTTATATATTCACACCTAAAAATTTAATTATAAATATAAATAATAAAATATATTTACATATAAAATAAATTAGATTTATCTAAATAATAAATAACATCCATTTTATTTAAAATACAAATATATGAATATTTATATACCTATATATTAATCTTACTATATATATATATATATTAATCTAACTATATATATATTAATCTAATAACTATATACATATTGATATAACTATTTATATATATTAGTATTACTATAAATATATATATTAATATCACTATAAATATATATATTAATATCACTATAAATATATATATATTAATATCACTATATATATATATATATTAATATAACTATATATATATATTAATATAACTATATATATATTAATATAACTATATATATATATATTAATATAACTATATATATGATAATATAACTATATATATGTTAATATAACTATATATATGTTAATATAACTATATATATGTTAATATAACTATATATATATATATTAATATAAATATATATTACTATATGAATAAATATAACTAAATATATATATAGAGAGAGATATATATTAATATAACTACATATATATTAATATAACTATATATATTAATATAACTATATATATATTAATATAACTATATATATATATTAAAATATAACTATATATATATATTAATATAAATATATATTACTATACGAATAAATATAACTAAATATATATATAGAGAGAGATATATATATATATTAATATAACTATATATATATTAACATAACTATATATGTATATTAATATAACTATATATATATATTAATATATAACTATATATATATTAATATAACTATATATATATATATATTAAAATATAATTATATATATATTAATATAAATATATATTACTATACGAATAAATATAACTAAATATATATATATATAGATATATATTAATATAACCATATATATATATATATTAATATAACTATATATATATATATATTAATATAACTATATATATATTAATATAACTATATATATATATTAATATAACTATATATATATATTAATATAACTATATATATATTAATATAACTATATATATATTAATATAACTATATATATATTAAAATATAACTATATATATATTAATATAAATATATATTACTATACGAATAAATATATCTAAATATATATATAGACAGATAGATATATATTAATATAACTATATATATATATATATATATTAATATAACTATATATAATTAATATAACTATATATATATATTAATATAACTATATATATATGTATATTAAAATATAACTATATATATATATATATATTAATATAAATATATATTACTATATGAATAAATATAACTAGATATATATATATATATATAGAGAGAGAGAGAGAGAGATATCATGAATTGGAAGACAAATCAAAATAGAGTAGTGGTAAAGGTTTAGGTGCACAGGGGGAAGGTCTTGAGTTCAAATCCTGGTGGAGGCAGAGGCACGCGCGCATGAGGGAATATGGGAGCAAGTGCTGTTAAAAGCTGAAGGGGGTTCATGGGGTGCTGTATAGGGGAAGAAAAGTGCTGTAAAAGGGGGGCTCAAGCGCTATAAAAGCCCCCCCCCGATTGGCAAGATTTTTTTAAAAAAAATAATTTTTTTTAAATTTTTTTAATTTTTTTTTACCTTTTATCAGCGCTAAAACGAAAGCGCTGATAAAGGAGAACTAATAAAGGAGTCTTTTATCATCTCTAAAACAAAGAACTGATAAAGGACCCTTTTATCAGCGCTTTGTTTTAGCGCTAATAAAAGACACATTTTATCAGCGCTTTTCAGAATGCTGATAAAGGGAACCCCCCCCCCTTTATCTTCGCCGGCTTTATCAGTGATTTTTCTAGCACTGATAAAGGCCATTTTTAGCGCGGATAAAATCCGTATTTATAGTAGTGCTCCATTCGTTCATTACAAATCACTATGTCGGTCGATTGATACTACTCGCTTTGGACTCAATTAAGGGTCAAGACAATAAATAATTGAAGACTTTCTCCTCATTTTTTGAGTTTTCAAGGTTTTCTTTTACTTCACTCGCAAATTAACTCCTAGAGTATACTATTAAAAAGGGTTCAATCACTCAAGTTATAGCTTTGGACGATGTTATTTCAACAAGGATTGACCTTTGAAAACACTCAATAATCGCTCGTATCTTACTGATGAATGGTATGAAACCATAGAAACTTGTTGATCTTATTTACTATCTCGCCTCTATTAGGGGATTTGAAGATCTCAAATGTGTCTCCTTAGGATGTGGTTTCCTTTATATTTTGTTCCCTACTGCTAAACTCAAAGGAAAATCTTGGAGTATAGGTTCAATAAATATAATTCCTTGAATGCTTAGGATTCATGAATGGAAACTAAGTTTCAATCGTAATGAATTCAAGGATACCTACACACAGGTATGTATTTAAATCCATAGCCTTAATTGTAACACCCTAACCCCAAAAACCTAGAGCCAGTGCATTATTTTAATACATTGGCATGATTACAAGAAATAATGTCCCGAAGGACCGACCAGTTTAGAAATATTGTAAAATAGGTTATATAAATGAACTTTACTTTATAATTCATAACATAAAATACATCATATATAATACTTTTATAACGCCATTATTCCCCTATTTTAATCCTTCATATCAATCATAATACACTTCTTGGCATCCTGGGAAAATAAAACATAAAAAGGGGTGAGCTCAAATACTCAGTAAGGGTAAATAATTTTGTAGAAGCTATAAACTTTTAAGGCAAGATGTATAATAAAAATAATAGACCTTTTAAACATAAACTTGAATATAATATGGAAAAAATAAATCAATCATTACAATATAAATAGGCACATGGATATTCTACTAGTCGAATAATCACATGTAATAACTAATTTCATAACAAGGAATGCATAATGTCAGACATAATACTACTACATCAAGGACTTATATCAAGACCATTCACAAATATTCTATTATGGCCCTGTTCCAAGACATTAGTTTGTCTCATGAGACATACCGATGCATCGAGGGGCTATAGCAGTCCTTGACCGTCACTTACTAAGTCTAATGCATGCCTCATATGAAAAGGGTGAAACATAACATAAACATTTGTATTAAAACTATTATATGAAATTCCAATACTTTAACCATAAACCATGAATGGTATAAAAGTATCACATCTATAGTAAAACATATCATAACTCATTCAATACAATATGAAAGATTTTATTTATAATAAATCAACCACAATCAAGAATAATATCCAATAAAGGTTGTTAACATAGTTGAAAATAATTAGTAAAACTCTTTGAGAGAAATATCCCTTTTTCATGAAATCATTTAAAAGTATCACAATTTATAAAGGAATTTATTTAAAATATATTTTTTAATAAAAGTGTCTCATACCACTTTGAAACTTTTTAAAGGGATTAACATTTTAAAACAATCATATCCATATAAATAAATCCTTAAAATCATTTTGAAAACATGGACATTAATTAAATAAATTTAGAAAAATAAATCTTTAAAACATTTAAATTGATGATATAGTTAAAGATTACCTTCCATAAAACCTTACAATATTCCTTTAGAAAACATTTTTATGAAACATGTAAATGGATGCTAAATATGTCTCAGTAAATACGTACACATAAACAGTCTCGAATAATAATGAGATTGAGGAATTAACCCTTACCTTAGATATGATACTCACTGTACGTGTCCGAAACTCCTATTAATGTTTTTAAACATATTATTAACTTATATAAGAATCATAATAATATTTATTATATCATTTATGATTCTTTTATGACTTTATATTACCCATTTATTAACAATTCCAAGTTAATGCAACATTTCGGGTAACATCGCTTTGTTTATCATATGTGTTTTGATTTGTTATTCTTGATCATATTAATTAGATCATGATTTTTTTTAATTTTAAAATGTATAATATGATTTATATATCATATATATTCATAATATAAATATATATAATAGATAGATATATTAAATGGAATACACTTTTCATGGAGACGGTAGATCGTACGTACGCAGGAAAGTTGTTTCCCTTTTCTTATGAAAGTAAGTGAATGAAATATATGTACATATATATATATATCATTAAAGTATACTTATTATTTTATATATTTCATAATTATGAATAACATAATTTTTATAATTATTCTTGGAGGGTCAAAGTAGAGAATGAATTTCATCGCGTTGTGGAGACGGTAGGCCGTACGTACGCACGAGCAACGATACCGTTCCTTTAATGATTAAATGATATGGAACTAGACGGTATATTAATTATAAATAATCATAATCATGTAATATTCATTATTTATTTCTATTATACTAATCATTATGCCCATCCAAATAAATTAATGGGGGATAACAAATTACACCACGGTGTGGAGACGGTAAGTCCTACGTATGCAGACATGGGGATATTATTATTCATAGGATGGATAAAATGATGAATATAATCGTCCCATGCTTATATTAACATATAAGTATATGTATGATACTATATTTATTACTTTTTTATGGAAACAATATAAAAATAATAAGTAGAAGAAGAAAATAACTTTGAAAGAAGAGATAAAATGATTACCTCTTCTTCAGGTGTTTCCTTTTGATTTGATAAAAAAGGCTCAAAATAATGGATCTATTCCCAAATTTATGCCTCTAGGATGAAGTGAGGGAGGGTTTTGAGGAGAAAAGTTCATGTTTTGTTTTAACCAAAATGCTTTAGAGGTGAGAGTTAAGGAGAAAGGTTGGTGCCCTTGTTTAAGAGAGGTGAGAGGCAATTTAGGAAAAAACTTGAAATATTAATTTATTATAAAAATATTTCGGTTTCTAATAGCTCCAAATTGATTTATTTCGAAGTTAAGATAATTATGGGTCTAAAAACTTTTAACCAATAGGTTTTAGATGTGTTTTGGTTATAAAATTAACCTTATCTTTTAGATTTAACGCTTTGTAAAATAAGTTAACTCTTACCATGTCCTCTTGTACATGGTTAATATCTTTACTATAAAATGCAAAGAGAACCTAAAGTGGATAATTTATGACATTTTAATCAGTATACCATTTATTTGGCTGAATTTTTTATTTTTATTATTTCTATATCATTTAATAAAATAATATTTATTTTATAAACTCTTTTATGTCAATTTTGACATAATTTAGTAATTGATTTTTGTTAAATTCATAACAACTTTATTCCTTACAAATGCATTAAATCATCCCTCATATGTCAATTTCTTCCAAAAAAATTGATGTCATCAAAATATTCTGATTAAATTTATTTCAATATTTACAAATTCATTTATTTGAATCTTTCATTAATGAGGTAATCATTGCATTATAATTGTGTCATAAATAAATATATTTATCTAATGTCTAAAAATTTTAAATAAAATACCATGATGTGGGAAATATTTTTGTATTTATAATGAATATTTATAGACATATATATAATTTATATAACCCTATATTAAAATTGATTTAGTAAAAGATACATTTTTATGTTATATTTCCCTTTTCTTTAAATTAAATATTCTAAAATGTCATTTTCACACCCAAGTGGCTCCCAAATGCCAAAATTTTGGCCTAAGGATGCTCATAGTTGAATATATGTCATCCAATAGGATTAGTATATGTGTTAGGGTAGTTTTATATTATTATAATATTATGTTTACCCTTATTTACCTGATTTACCATTTAACCATGGTAAATAAAAATAATTACTGAAGTTACTATTCATAATGTCAAAAAATAAAAGGTACATATTTAAAAAAAATGGACCTTATGATTCCAAATATGAAATATATTTTTCCAAATTCAAAACACATAAGTTTCAGTGATTAATTTAAAATTAATTCCCGTTGTCAAAACTAAAAGGCGGGTTTTTAAGAAGTAAAAACTATCAAAAGATTGACATGTGCTTATGTCCAATTAAAATGTGAAATTACTTCCAATGACCTAAATTATATTAAATGATAAAAATATTATATAATTATGATTTAAAACCACTCAAATGTATAATTTAATACTATAAATTATTTCGATTAAAAAAGTTTTTTCAATTAAAATTTAGTATTTTTCACTATTCATCAAAATATGAAAGTTATCAAAAAAGTACTAAAAATTTATCCAAACTAAATTATTATGTCCCACTTCTAAAAACTAATTTAATTTATTAAAATTTAATATATAATAGTGTCAAATATTGGATTTAAAAAGGGTTCTCCATTAAAAGGTGGAAAAACTATATTTTTTTTGAAAAATACTTCTTTTATCTGAAAATTTGATTTTTTTTCCTTATATTATGTCTAAGAAACAAAAAAGATAAATGTTAAATTTATATGGGTATATAAAATTAAAAATTTGGTTAATACTATTAATAAAATCTTTAAATGGCTAGTTTGATAGGTCGTAGTGCGTTTGAACTCAGTGTTGTGTACATCACACTCTATTGAATTATTTAAAAAGGAAGCGTATCGTGGAAGCTTGGGGTGTTAAATTAATTGGGTATTATAGCACTCAAAAATCTTATATGACATCACATTGATGATTGGTGTCCCTATTTTAATAGATAATGTCACTGAAGTAGTTAGTTTTGGTCATTTTGCATGAGTTTTGGTAGAGGTAGGCATTAATACTACATTGATTGATATAGTGGCACATTCCAATCTGCATGATGAGATAAACCTTTGAATTGAGTATGAGAAAACTCATCCACTTTATATCTCTTGCTGAATTATGGTTTACTCGATTGATGCATGCAAAAGAGAGTTGATCTGTTCCAACTGTCAAACTAAAGGTCATGATATGCAGCACTGCTAAAAGAAGAATAATCAAGAGTCTAACCAGCACTTTGATGTTTAGGAAAAGAACCCTGTTGATGACTCGGTTCCTAAGAAGCTAAATCCTTTAGTTGGACAAAATCATACAATTGAGGTAGGGTCTATCCTAGAATCCTGGAGAACTAATCTTTAAGCCCCTTCTTTGAAAGATGGATTCCCTACTCAAGGTGACCCCATGTTGATTTCTCTTGTCTAAATAAATGGTAAAGTCACTTAATCTTGGGAAAATATGGATAAGGATAGTAACATGGATTTTAATGGTTTTTCTTATAAGGATGTTATTAATGGGATTTCCTTTAAATATGTTTTGTCTAAAGGTATAGTAGATGAATCTGATGGTGAATCTGATGATAGCCAGGCTATCAAGGAGAACTTTTCTTAAAAAGCTGTGGATTTTAATTTGTGGCAAGATAAGATAATGTTCAATGCCAAGGATATGAAAGGAAAGAATAAAATGGATTTTTCTACCTCAAAAAGGATTTAACCTGATAGGACTATCAACAATTATAATCCTATGGAGGTGAATGAGAAGTTCTACTCCATACTGCTCAAATTTCTTCTGATCCAAGCAGAATCGGCATGAGGTTTATGGGTAGGACCATAGTTGATGACTATGCAACTCCCTCCTCTCCATATATAGAATCTTTAGAAAAAAAATCACCCAAAATTCCCTTTCTACTTCTTCAATCAATAACATTAAATGTCATTACGATACTGGTTTTCTAGAAATGAATACTCTTGAGTAAGTTAATCCTACGAAGGAAGTTATTTCCTCCCCTTTAGAATTAGTGGATTCTAAAGAGACAAAGATAGATGTGGTTGTTTATAGAAATCCTTAATTGAGTTCTGGGATGGGTTCCGGTGAGAAGGTGATTCCTATTTTCCCCATTGTTTTGCCTAAGAATGTCAAGGTTGTCACTACTTCAGCCGCTTGTAATTCCAAGCAGAACTCAATACCAGGTTTGACTCTTGATCTTGCACAAGGAATGAAGAGACATAAACCTATTACTCCATTGGCTTCAAAGATTGAAATATCTATGGTGATAGGACCATCACTTTCCCCACACTTTAATGTCCATGCCCAGACTCCAACTCAGTAGGTAATTAAAAATGTTAATACTCGTAATCATTTTGACATACTTCGATCTATCAATGGTGATGATGAAGGAAAAAAAGTGATGGTGTGCACAAGATTAATGACATGAGTGCAGATGTCACCACAGACCTCTCATAGTATGATGGCGGGCCATGGATATAGTTTAATACTTGGAAGAGGGGATTCCACCCTCGTGGTAGAGGTGGGTGTCTATCTCATCATAGTATGAGAATGCACTCCTAAGTTGCTTGATGTCTCTTCTATTGTTTTTGTGGACTCTCTTTCTCTTGTTTAGTTCCTAATATATAATTCTTTTTTTATTTAATAAATAGGCCTTTGCGCCTCAACCTTTATAAAAAAATATAATTATAGATATATAAATTTATAAATATAGTAAATATACATTTATAAATTTATTTATTTATACATATTTACAAATATACTTTTAAATTAAGAATGAATATATAATCATAAATTAATGAATGTTAAAAATGAGTGAAAGTGAATAATTAAAAATGATTACACTTTAAAAATATTGAAAAAATGGATAAGTTTTATTAATTTAATATAAATTAGTAAAAAAATATGGATATATATTGAAATAAAGATGAATAAATATTGAAAATATTAAAATATAGTAAATATATATATATAATTGAAAATTATTAAATTCTAAAAAAATTAAAATTAAAATTAAAAAATATTTAAAATGAATTAATACTTAAATAGAAAAAAATTTACAAATTAAAGACTTAATATATTAAATGTATCATATTATAATGAAATTATAAAATTAATACTAAAATTTAAATAAATTACATAAGTAATAAGTGTATGTGTTTCTAAATAAGATTTCATTAATTACGTAAATATTTGTATGTGTGCATTGTATATAAAAATAAATTAATTACGTATATGTATATAAAATTAGTATAACACATGTTTTATATATGTTAAATTAAAAAATAAAAAAACATTCAATTATTTCCATTACTCGATGAAATTAGTTGGTATTTTCAATTCATGATAATTTTTAATTATAAATCGTTCTTCACTAAATATATGATTTATTTAATGTAAATAATAAATATTTTGTATTATATAAATCATATTTATGAAATATTATATACATTCATATATATTTATATTTAATATATACTATTTATTAATATTTTTAATCTATATATATGTATATTAAATTTATTCATTTTTATCAATAATTATTTAATTAATAAAATGTTTAATATTTTTCTTAATTTACTATTTTTTAATTTTCATTTTTTAAAATATTTTATTTTAAATATCTATATATTTAATATATATTGTTTATCAGTATTTATAATGTTTACATAGTATATTAAATTTACTCATTTTTATTTTTTATATGTTTAATTATTTCATTTTATTTGGGACCTTTATCAGTGCTAAAAATCATTGATAAAGTATCCCTTTATAATTACTAGAAATAAAGTGTTGATATAGGCCAATGTTGTTAAATCCCTGTTTTGTAGTATTGGGAACTTTGACTGGAGGAGATATCATGCATGATATATTGAGTTGTGGGAAAAATGAAATGATTATCAATTACGAGGTGTTGGAATAGTATGTGTACATTTATTCAATCAGCTAAATTATGTGCCCCAGAACCACATGTCCTCAGTTAGATTTCTTATGTGACACGGATGAGGCTATCAGGGCTTGGTAATAATTCTTCCTTCCATTGTGGAACAATTTTTTTTACTAACTTTACTTAATATCATAATTTTTTTTCATGGGATTCTTGTATCACCCATCTCATTCACATATTTGATTTGGTAGAGGTATGGGAATTTGACCAGGCATTTTTTCATAGATTTGTGACAAAGTTTCTCTTCCCATGGATGAGATTTATCATGGGGTTTTTTTTATCTTCCAAGTGATGTTGAGGCTGTTGAGTCTAATATAGATGTGTCAGGGGTGACAATCTTATTATAGATTCATATATGGAATAGGAGGAGGGTGTTCATCATGATCTGCCAGATGCACCTCCAGCTACTATTACATATGAGCCACACCTATAGCCAGAGGCATAGTAATAAATAGGGTCTGTTAGCATATCGGATTTTGTTAAATAGATAGATGTTTACTGGTATGTATTGAATTATTTATGAGCCTCTGATCTACAGACATCTGCCACATAGTAGCCATCTTGTTCATATATTGGTGAGAGTTCCAGTTAGTAATCACTATCCTTAGAGGCAGGACAAGGTACAGGCATCGAGACTGTACATCAACTGCCTATCACATTGGATGATTTGGATGTGGGTGACAATGATGATATACAGGATCAGCGTTCACCAGAGCAGAGACATAGATAGACACAACGTGGAAGCATTATATATACACATAATGGTGGCACCTAGGAGAATACAAACCATGTACATAGATTAGATTGATGATACATGTTGTATGTTTTTTAAATCATTATTTATACATTATTTAAAAACATATTAATATATTAGATAATATTAAATTAATCATTAAATTGATATAATTGGAAATTCATACAAATAATTTTGAACAAATAAGAAACATTAATATTAATAACTACATTGGTAATATTAATAATTACTATTCATTATAAGGATGGTGATGTTGATTCCCTATGGTTTCGGATGAATCCATGGACCGGGGGGCTTCGGTATCTAAGTCGCACGTCTTCGAGGTGAATGATGGTGAAGAAGGAGCTTCCCAAATCTGTGATGGGGAGAAGACTGATCTGGGATCAGAAAGGCCTGATACCTCGTATCATGTTCCACCGACCCTACAAAATGGTTTATATTTTTTCTATTCCTTAAATCAATGGGAGATCTAGGTTCTTGGAGATCTCTCTAATGAATCACATGTGCCCCACATTTCTAGATCTAGAAATGGGATCTTCACAGTTGTTGTGAACCCTGATGCTCTCAAGGAGTATTTAGAAGAATATAAGTTCTCTATTATTAGGAATTTAATTCTTACTAAGGGTGAAAATAAAATTAATATCAATGAGGTTAAGTCATGGCTCTCTCGGATTTGGGGCATGACCAAGTGGAGGATTGTCCCCATTGGTAGGGATTATTTTCATCTAATATCCTCTAATGCGGATGATTGTGCTTGTGTTTGGGGTTCCAATTTTTATGATCTGAATTCAAGGGTATTTCTCCTTTCTCCCTGGGATTTAAATTTCAATACATATACACAGAAGCACACATCTACACAGATCTAAACTAGAATTCACAGTCTAATATGGTTTCTTTGGCATCCTATAATTATTAATGATCTTGTATCCTGTATTGGTGCACCCATTAATATGGGTAGTTACACCGTTGAAGGGAAATTTGGGTACTTTGCTAGAGTCCTTTTGGATGATAAAATGATCAACCCATTGTCTTACTCTTGCACTATGGTGGGAAATGGTTTTAAAATTTATGTTCAATTTGAATATGAATTCATCCCATCATTTTGTAACTTCTGCAGGATTGTGGGGCATGAGGTCTCCAATTACAGGATTGTATGAATTATTCTAATCAAGCATAAAGGTACTCTCTCACAACCTACTGGTAAGAAACCTTCTTACACCTCATGTGTGAGGAAAGAGATAGTGAGTGATTTGATCCTAAAGGAAATAGGATTGATACACAAGCACTAGACCAGAAACCATTGATCTTTAATTATCCTAGGATGGATGAGCACATGATTGAATCTATTATTGCTGACGTAAGCGAACCTCTAAGGAAGGATGAAAATCAAGATACTAAAGATGGTAGAGTCTCTTTTAAAGATTCCATTACTGGAATTGGAGGTTCCAAAGTCACAAAATTTACTATTGAAAAGTATACTTTTCAACTAGTTTCATATAATAAATCCAATCAATCTACCTCTATATCCAATATGGGGAAGAACGTTCTTTCCTTGGCTGAGACAGATTTAGTTGGAACTAGCATTCTTGGTAATGTTACTCCTTTGAAGATTAACCCATGTGGGATTAAAGTGACTGGTGAAGCTATGTTTGTAATATACATGAACACATATAGGGATAAGGATGTTATGGAGGGTGGTAATGTCCCATAGGTGATGGATAATCTGGATGTTGATAAGGAAGAACTAGATAGAACTTTGCATCCAAAATCATGGATACAGGGTAGGCATCCAAAAGGTCCTTAGTGAGGAAGTGGTGTAGATGATTGGGTTACTTCATGGGGGCATGGCCAAAATGTGACTACTAAGTTTTCTTCCATGGAATTGAAGATTTGACTCACTCTATAGCAGTACAATATCAAGGAGAAGTACTTTGTGATCTTTAATCAAACGAACTCACAGTCAGAGTGGGAAACTACTGATGATGATGACTCTAACCATTATTATGGGAATGATCTTGTTCTTGTTTTTTAGTTTTCCTTTTGGGGTGTGGGCATGCCTCTTTTTTTGACCTTTTCCATCCTCATCCCTTTGTCATATTTATTTTTCTAATAAATCTTATAGGCGCAGGATCTCCTGTCTCCTAAACCTTTGACTATTAATAGTGTTATTATTTTGAATTCAGTAATTATTATTAATATTTAATAATTAATTTAAGATGATTATTTATTATACTCAAAAAGGACTGTGCACATGTTACAAATCTAACCCACACCAACCAAAATTATTATAAAATATTAAGGTACAACAAAAGGATAGAAGTGAGTCATAACAATGTTAGAGATGACAAAAACAATGAAAAAAAGAGCTAAAAGTCTATCACTCCCTCTAAAACCCAAATTCATGGGATAACAACCTTTATTCTTTGGATGTTGTCCTCTCTGCCATGACTTGGCCCGTTGGGGAAACACCAGATCATCACTTGAAGATGAGTCCGAGGAGTCCTCTAGAATAATGTTGCTCATGTATTTCCATGAAATATCTAGAAGTTCAAACATTGGATTATGATGGAAACCATCTTCAATATTCTTTGATAATAATTTTTGAACTGACAAAAAGTTCATGTATCCAAAAAAATCTAGTTCCCTTTTATTGAAGGTAACTTCAAGCTGTAAGTAAAACCATTTTGTCATTTAATCTGTGAGACTTTATCACTTACCCTCGTAATCCACTAGTGGATCCTGGAATTTTTTGTCCTTTCATCTTCACATTCCATGAGAGAGGCCTTTCCAAATGAGTCATAAGTAGATTTCATGAGTTTGGAAAATTGATATGGATAAGTCAAATTTTCAATTGAACTCATCTACCCATCTCCCATTGACCATCTTATAACATAAATGTTATGACTCTTGACATCAGAATATCTTACCTCAGTAATTTTTGTAGGTTGCAACATCAACAAATCTTGTTGATCATCAATAGCATGAGAGGTCGTATCCTACACATGATCAGGATAGTTTCTATCATCAACACTAGCACTAATAATAGTGACATCTACCACCACACATGTCTAGGCAGAGACCCCCTCATTAGGATGATCTGATGCATTGAAATTCATAGGTTTCCTAAGCAAGACCATTTTAAATCCCTCATTATCCACAACACATTAATCTTTGGTCAGACACATGTCTGCATCCTTATCAACCATCATCCCCAAAGGGAGAGGATCCTGAGTTGAGACTAATGAGTCCTCCCTTTCAGAACTGTTAGCTCTATCCAAAACAAGTGTATCTAGAGATATAGAGATCCTATCACCACCCATACTAAAACTAGAAACCAAAACCGCATAAGAAGTTGTATTCTGAAGCACCCCAGTCTCTAAGGGAGTAATGTTCCCATTTTCCTTCATTAGCCTATAGATTATTCTTGGAAAGGGAGCACCACCCTTCAGTCTATACTTCCCTAATACACTCTTATTCCCATGTATGGGATTTGCTGCATTAGGAACAGGTAATTTACTCTTGCAATTCTAAACCTGATGCCCATATTATTTATAGTTATTTCATTGCAAACCTCAATGGCTACATTCTCAAACATGTCCAATATAGAATAAATTAAAGAATAACTTAGGAACATGATCATATTCAATATCAAGCTCAAATTTGAATTCACCAACAACCAAATATATAGTATCGACTAACGGTGAGTTGAAATCAAACTCAACTAGAATTCTAGCATAATTTATATACCTAGACATCTCGGTTTCCTTATAAAATTTAATTTGAGTTCCAACTGCCAAGGAAACATCCCAGAGGATATTTGGATGCCAAAAAATAGTTCATCCCTATCACCCAAATCCATGACTAAACAATAGAATTTTTTTCTTGATGTGGATCAAACTAGGGATCTCAATCCTAAAATCTAAGGACCCTGGTTTGAGAATAACATAACTACAACTCCACACCTTTTTCTTAAGGTCCTGTGAATTGAAAATAATATGATAAAAGCCCATGCCAATAAACACAATGTGCCAATCATAAAACCCCAAAAATTGTAGCAGTCGATTTCAAAAATTAACCAGCTTCTATGGATTCCCCATCACCTATGGATTCAACCACACAATAATCGAGTGTTTTCAAGCCTCCATCCGCTCCTCAAAAATATTAGGGTTATCAACAAGAAATGAAAAAGCACCATTCCTATAAATATTCCTTTATGATTCTAAATTAGATTGAGAACTCATAAAAAACATTCAAAATGCTCAAACCTCGGTATAAACATGTCCTTTGGGGGCATATCCATAAACTTTAATTGGGGGTTGTCTCTAAACCCTTCTGAAAATTGTAGATCAGGATCAACAATTGCCTTTTTTAGTATAGTCACTGCCATTGGGAGAAGATACACAGAATGGGGGATATCTTGATCCCCTTATGAATATTGAGAAAGCATAATGCGAGATGCATCGACATCCACCAACTTCGTCGGGACTTCCAATGGAACATCACCAGTAGCATCCATAGGAGATGTCATCGTCAAGCGTTGGTTTGCCGCTAGAGAGTTATATGAGGCCGATCTGGTTCCCACCTCCCATGAAGGGATAACAGGAGCATCAAGATTCAAATTCATCATTGAGGCTCGATCTCCCTCTGAAGAGCACAGATGTGCCCTGAATGAGCTAGATCCAACATCTGCCTCCCTCGAAAGATCAACAGAGGCCTCCACCAGAAATGCTACCATCTCTGAACTCAAAATCATGACAAAGATCCCCCCTATATTCCATGAATGTAGAGAGATAAACTCTCAATCTCACCATCCTCCTTATTTATTATATATAATATGGATTATAATACTAAGTATTAATATAATGAATAATCATCCTAAATTAATTATTAAATATGAATAATATTATTATTTTTAATTCTATAAGTAGTATTAATATTAATAATAAATATTATCTTATTTATTTAATAAGTAATTAATTAACAATACAACATAATATATTTCGAATAATATAATTAATAATTAGTAAATATTTTTCTAAAAAATTATTTTATTTACATTATTATAAAATAAATATTAAATATAATGCTATTAATTCTATTAATACCATATTAATATATTATTAATTAATAATAAATAAAAAAATTGATAATTAATAAATAATTTATGTTCTAAAAAATTACTAATAATTATATCAATAAAAAAATTAACAATGATTTATAATTAAAATATTAAAATAATACTATAATTATTGACTATTAAATATTTTTCTAAATACAAATTATTTTAGTTACCTTATTATACAATAAATATTAGGTATAATTTTAATAATTATATTAATAATATAATAATATATTATTAATTAATATCAAATAATACAATTGATCATTAATAAAATATTTACATATTAATATATTGCTAATAATTATATAAACCAAAAATAAACAAATATTCATAATTAAAATCTTATAAATATTAGTTTTTAAATATTAATTAATTAATAACATAATAATATAATATTAATTAATAATAAATAATATAATTCATTATTGATAAATATATTATTTACTAACAAATTCGTAATATTTTATATCAATGCAAAAATTAATAAATATTTATAATTAGTATTCATAGAAATTGATATTAATAATACATATTATATTATTCATTAGATAAATAAATTAATAATATATATATATATACAAGGAGGCGTGAATAGGGTTAACACCTCTTTGTCTGAGAGGAAGAAGCTTGAACCTCGTTCACGCTTCTCTCTCGAAATAAGAAGTGCGAACAAGGTTCACGCTTCTTGGGACCTATTTTTTAAAATAATCATATCATATCCTTTTTAAAGAAATTATAAACCCATTAAAAAATTCTCTCAATCTAATCATATAAAATATATTTTTATTTTTTTCATTACTTATTTGATTTTGTTTTTTAGGAAGCATTGGATGTTGGTCACAATCAATTTGGATTCTCCCAATATTTATTTTTTGGATCTAATGCATAGACTTCCATCAAACCGACCACACATTATGTGTATTGTGTATTTTTAATGCATTACAATCAATATTTTATAGATAAACTTCGAATTATATGTTTTGATTTGTGTTTTAATGATAAGTTTGTTATGATAGGGAAATCTATAAATAGAGGATCAATCATGTGATAAGGTCAATCACTGAACATAAAAGGCCTATGGATTTCTTCAAATGGAGACAGATTAAGGCATATATAGAAAGATTAACTATCAAAACATATTTCAAAACAATTTTCTTTTTTTTTTAATTTTTCTCCAATTTAAAAAGTAAGATAATAGAAATTATTGTGGATATTATTTTTTCAAATTTATGAAGATAGCATATGCCATAGCATCCCTGAACATGTAATTTATAAAGGTAATTAAAATTTCATTAAAAATATTTCTTAATTTTTTGTTTGTCTATATTTTCTTGATACTAGGAATATTTCCAACAATCAATGTACTCAAAAGAAGTAAATTCTTATAGAGATGAGTGGGAAAAGTACACGGTGTTGGAATGTTTTCCAATATCAAATTTAGGTGATTACCTATTATGTTATGATCTAGTATGGGCTATAACCTTTGAAATATATTTGGGATGTGAAGAATTGGTATCATAATGATTATATGTTATTTTTTATCTCTTTCTTAAGGAGAAGTATAATGGAAGAAATCAATTTGTTTATAAATTAATGGGAAGAATACATGGTGTCAGAATTTATATAGAAATCATGAAGAGGTGACTTCTAACTACTTATTTAGTTAATTTTCTCATCATTTTATCTAATTTTTTAGTTAATTTTCTTATAATTTTTATCTGATAATTATTTTGTTAAATTTACACATTAGTTCAAAAAACATGTCACATACTCAAAACTAAGAAAGAAAATTTATATTATATTGATACTTTATGAAAGCAAACCATAAATCATTTTTGATGTGTAGGAATTGACTACAAATAAATCTGACACATGATGTAGTCAGTATGACTTGAAGTGTGTGTTTTCAATAAAAAAGTTTCATTTTAGTTTGAAAAAGGTATCACACAGCCAAAACTAAAAAAACAAGCATGGATTGTTTTCAAATTTTAGGAAAAAGATCCATAATTCATTTGTGACATTTATGAATTGACCACACGTCAATATGACACCTGATGTGGTCGATGTTACTTCAAGTGAATGTTTTCAATATAAAAATGTCGTTTTACTTGTAAAACATGCATCAAACAACCAAAACTGAGAAAACAATCTTTGGTTGTTTTCAAATTTCAGTTAAATGATCAATAATTCAATTGGAATGTGTAAAAATTGACCATATGTCAATATGACACCTGATATGGTCAATATGACTTGAAGTACGTGTTTTCAATATAGAAGTGTCATTTTAGTTTAAAACGCAAATCAAATATCCAAAACTGAGAAAATGATATCAGATTATTTTCAAAATTTTGGATAACCCATAATTCATTTATGGAATATAATAATTTAATACACATCAATCTAACAAATGATGTGGCTAATATGACTCAAATTGTATGCTTCCAATATAAAGGTGTTATTTTATTTAAAACGTACATCACTAGACAAAACCAAGAAAAATAGCTCATATTTTTTCAAAATTTAAGAAAATAATCCATAATTTATTTATGATGTGTAAAAATGATCACACAGAAATATAACACATGATGTGACTGATGTTAATCAAAGTGTGTGTTTTCAATATAAAGGTATTATTTTAGTTTAAAACACACATCACTAGCCAAGACCAATAAAATGAGATCATGTTGTTTTGAAACTTTAGGAAAATGATTTATAATTAATTTAGGATGTTTATTAATTGACCACACATAAAGCTAATGCAAAATTTGATTAATATGACTCAAAGTGTGTATTTTCAATATAAAGTTCTCATTTTTGTTTAAAAGGCACATCACTATAAAAAACTGAGCAAATGAGCTCATATTGTTTTAAAACTTTAGGAAAACTATCCATAATTAATTTGTGACATGTATAAATTGAATGTACATCAATCTAACATGCAATGTGTTTGGTATGCCTCAAAGTGTATGTTTTTAATATATAAGTTCCATTTTAGTTTATAACATGTGTTACATCACAAAAACCAAGAAAACAAGGTCAAATTATTTTCAAAATTTAGGAAAATGATTCATAATTCATTTTTCATGTGTAGGAATTTACCTCACACCAATATAACACATGATGTGGTCAGTATGAATCAAATTATATTCTTTCAATATAAAAGTGTCATTTTAGTTTAAAACGAACATCAAATTTCCAAAACCAAGCAAATGATATCGGATTATTTTAAAAATTTAAGACAATGGACCGTAATTAATTTATGATTTGCAATAATTAACCACACATCAATTCAACACATGATGTGAATGACATGACTTGAAGTGTGTGTTTTCAATATAAAGGTGTCATTTTAGTTTTAAAAGGAAATCACTATCCAAAACTGAGAAAAAAAGTTCATATTTTTTTCAATCTTTAGGAAAACAATTCATAATTCATTTGTGACATGTAGAAATTTACCGCATGTTAATCTAACACACGATGTGATTGGTATGACTCAAAGTGCATGTTTTCAATATATAATTGTCATTTTAGTTTAAAATGCATGTCACATCACCAAAACTAATAAAATGAACTTAGATTATTTTCAAACTTTAGTAAAACGATCCATGATTAATTTTTCATGTGTAGGAATTGACCGCATACTAATCTAACACACTATGTGGTGGGTATGAATCGAAGTGTGTGTTCTCAATATAAAACTATCATTTTAGTTTAAAACACACATCAAATAGTCAAAACCAAGAAAAGAGAATTAGATTGTTTTCAAAATTTATGAAAGAAATCCATAATTCATTTGTGACACATAGGAATTGACCTCACATCAACCTGACACCCGATGTGGTCGGTATGACTCGAAGTTTGTGTTTTCAATATAATGGCATCATTTTAGTTTAAAACACGCATTAAATATCCAAAACTAAGAAAATTGGTTGTTTTAAAAAATTTGGAAAATTATTGATAATTCATTTTTTACATGTAGGAATCAACCGCACATCAATAAAATACGTGATGTGGTCGATATGATTCTAAGTGCATGATTTCAATAAATAAGTGCCATTTTAGTTTAAAACACACATCAAATTGATAAAATCAGGAAAACGAGCTTGTATTATTTTCAAACTTTAGTAAAATGATCCATAATTCATTTTTCACATATTGGAATTAACCTTAGTCCAATATAACAAACAACGTCGACGATATGTCTTCGAAGTATGTATTTTCAATATAAAAGTTTCATTTTAGTTTAAAACACACATCAAATAGCTAAATCTGAGAAAATGAGCTCGGATTGTTTTCAAACTTTAGGAAAATGGTCCATAATTAATTTGTGGCATGTACAAATTAAACACAAATCAATATAATACATGATGTGATCAATATGACTTGAAGTGTTTATTTCAATATAAAAGTGTCATTTTAGTTTCAAACAAATGTCACTAAAAACCAAGAAAATGAACTCGAATTATTTTTAAACTTTATTAAATGATCAATAATTCATTTTTCACATGTAAGAATTTAACGTGCATCAATATGACACCTGATGTGTTCGATATGAATCAAAATTTTGGAAAATGGTTTATAATTCATTTGTGGCATGTAAGAATAAACCACACATCAATCTGACACATGATGTGACCAATATGACTCAAAGTGTGTGTTTTCAATATAAAGGTGTCATTTTAGTTGAAAACGAACATCACATATCCAAAACCAAGCAAACAAGCTCAGATTATTTTCAAACTTTAAGAAAATGATCCATAATTCATTTTTTGATGTGTATAAATTGACTACATGTCAATATGACACATGATGTGGTTGGTATGAATCATAGTGCGTGTTTTCAATCTATAAGTGTCATTTTAGTTTAAAAAATTCATTGCATAGTAAAAACTAAGAATAACAATATCTGATTATTTTATCATTGTTTTATTTACAATTATTTCATTAATTTCCTTATCATTTTTATCTGATACTTATTTAGTAACTTTTCACAGAGATAATTCTTGAAGATGAACAAGAGATTGATTGACAGTTGAAGGATTGTTCTCAAAAGAAAGTGATATTAAATTAGCTCACATCTGTAGTGAATTTTTTATCACCACGGATGTGAGCCAATTCAAGAGAACCTACTTTTGAGAATGAAAAGAAATGGTGTGATATATAAGAGTCAACCACAACTAAATATGATACACAGTTTCCCTGTTATGTCTAAAAGTATATGTTTTTAGTTAAAAATTAGCACAATGTTTAATTTATTTTTTTATATTATTACTAACATAAGAATTGTTTTCTAATACAGGTGCATTTTTTTCTTGAGGTCAGGTGGTTTTTTTAGCAACTAATAACATGATCAGGGGTTAGGGGCCAATGATAATGGAACATTGATGTTTTTGAATGTTTGTGATAAATTTTACTTACTCTTATAATTGTACAAACAAATTTTTGAAATGTCTATAATATAGTATTTTTTTCTTGTGTTTGTGTTGTTAATTTTATTTCAATTAAATTGTGTATTTTCTATCTTTATATTTGTTGTTTTCTCCCTGCTTTTTTTGCTACAGTGTGTTGTAATTTTAATAACACACTACAGTAGAATTTCTCTTTATCAACACTAGTAATATAACTGATAAAGGGTCCTTTTATAATCACTTAAAGAAGTACTGAGAAGACCTGGAGATTTTAAGGGTGCTCTGATTTTCAACACTTTTTTGCACAGAAAAAAGCCATATTTTAGCGTTGTTAAAGTCCTTATGTGTAGAAGTAAAGGACCAGACTTTAGAATATGAGCCACAAACCCAATAGAGAGTTATTTTTTTTTGGAAAATCATAAAACATAAAATTAAGTACAAGTGAGAGAGATCTTCCAAATTAGAATAAAATCTAATAGAACCAGGCAAAAGAAGTCCAAGAAGACAGATGAAGCACAACCTCTGGTTCTTTAAGTAATGGATTAGTTCACATCATCATGGCAGTGGTAATAGTTGAATATGATTAAGTTATCCATAAAATGAGAATGGTTTTCACCAGATCACATGAAGTTTCATAGAATCCTGCAACATTTTACATTTTGAAAGTTTCACTACAAAAAAAATGTATTTCATCACAGATTTTTTGGCATTTAGCAGTGGCTTAAACCACTTCTAAATAATATGTGATTATTTCTTAAATCACTAAGTATTTGTGTGTTGGGAATCATTTTGTGGCAGTTTTTTATTTAACTACGGTTTAAATCATCACTAGATGTTTAGCGGTGGTTTTTTTGTTTTTTTGTTTTTTTTAAAAAAATATTATTTAATTTATTTATTTTTTATTTATTTATTTATTTATTATTATTATTATTATTATTTATAACTTATTATTATTCTTTAGTAATTACTTATTTATCCTACCATGCATGTATATATTTAATTATTATTTATTTGTTATTTAATTTTTATTATTTATTTATTGTTTTTTTATTTATTTATTATTATTATTATTATTTATTACTTATAATTATTATTATTATTTAGTTATTACGTATTTGTCTGACCATGCATGCATATGTCATGCATGTCATGCACAAATCTGGCATATATTTGGTAACGACCCAGAATACTATCCATGAAATTTCTCTTCTTATAATTATTTCATATAGTATAAATCACATAAAATTGCTTAGATAAGACAATAAAAACTTTATAAATGAAGAATGAATGAAATAAGAGATATTTATAGAAATTAAGGAACCTAAACTAATGGAATAGTAATGTGGTCTTTGGAATAGTAATATGATCCTTAGGAATAGTAATCTGGACAATAGAATAAAAACCTCACCTATGAAAGTATAAATAAAATTTAGGCATATTATAAATGAAATTATGATATAATTTTATCATATTATAAGTAAATAAATGTTTTGAAAATGATAAATTATGTGTTAGTATTTTTAAAAAACATAAATTTTTATTTACAATTTTATAATTAATATAATGATTTAAAAGAAATTTTATTTTCATAAAGAGGATTCACCAATTAATATTTTTCTTCTTATGGTTATAAGATAATTTTATGAGACCTTAATTTACTTTTTAAAAGTGTTATAAAATCAGTTATAATTTTAAAATTGGTATTTTTTTAATAAATGATTATTTTAATTAAAAAATATCATATTTAGAAGATTATTTTCATAAAATGGAGTTCATTTTTTAATTCAACATGTCGAAAAATGTTTAGGGTGAATTTTTTGTATTTTTCTAAAAAAGTTGATTTTTTTGTGAATAGTGAAATATGGTAATTTACAGTATAAGCTAAATACAAGAATTATTGAGTCGTGGTTGATGTATGAATGATGTAATCACCATTGTTTTGAACTCAAATGCACTATTTACTATACTTAGTCACAATAATCCACACTATTGATATTCTTGAGCCAAAATATTAAACAAATGGATAAAATAATCAAAAAACACCCCTCTCATCCACTATAAATTCCACCTCTTCTCCTTACACCTAAAAATACTTTAATCTTTTCCAAATTCAACCCAATACTCTTCCCAAGTCTCTCCTCCACATACAAGAGTCTTTGGTATCCACAAAAGACCAAACTCAAGGGCCTCAAGGAGTTTCTCAATGACAAGAATTGAAGAGGTAAAAAACATATTTCTTTTTCTCTTAATTTCTTTTTAATTTCATTTATTTTATTTTCCTCTCCTCACCCGCCCTTATCCAAGTTACATGATAACTCCAGTCAATTTTATACACTATAATATTATTGTGTTAATGGAACAACCCATCATCATTTCTATTCCCCTCCCCTTTTATTCTAAAAATGAAAACATCGCCCATGATGTGTTAATTTATCACATTCAAGGATAATGAGATTTCAATTTCTATTACACCTTCAAGGATGGTCATATAACTATTTTTATGGTTAAAAAATATTATAATATATTTATTATATCTTATTTAATGTTCCGGAATATTTATATATACATAATATTAATTAATAAAATAAAACTAGTTTGTGATGATCGAAAAAACACCAAAATAATCGAAACAGATGTCATTAACATTTTATCTAATAAATAGTTCTCACATATGGAAAAATTATATATAAGACCATTTAATATTATCTAATTTCATTAATAACAAAGAATTTAAATTCTTTACAACTATTCTCACTTTACAATATCTTCCATACATGTATAAAAGTGAACTGTTCATGAAAACCAAGGAAACAAACACTCCTAAACGATGAAATTGTATCTTATAACTCAAAAAAGGCCATAAATTAACTTAATAAATTATAATAAATAAAATAAATGTATAAAATGTTCTTAATTAATTAATTAATAGATTTAATTTGATTATCTTGGACATTAAGATCAAGTGCAGAATAGTTTCAGACATAGGGTAAGGGATTCCCTCTGAACCCTTCCTTTTCCTTCAGGTTACTCTTTCTCTCTATTTACCCCAATTAAATTACAAATTATTCTTATTTAATCTTACTAAATTATGTTTTTATGTTCCAAAAATATTTATCTATCCCAATTCTTCTTCCTTTTATGGGAAATATATGTTTTATAATGTTCCCTTCTCAATTCTTCCCGATAAGCAAGCCTGGTTAAAGGGAACTTTCCAATTTCTTACCCATTTTCAAGTACCATCCATAATCCATTTTATTCCCCCATTATTCCTCTAAAATAAAAAATTTTATCATGAAAATATAAATTGGTTCATTTCTTATTTTATATAAAATATTATTTCTTTTATGCTTTAAATTCTGTTTAATATTTTTCTTAAACCGCACTAAAATGTTTCATTTCTAAAGTTTCTTAAACACTCTTTTTACATGTTTTCACTTAAATTTGACATCACATATCATTTTTTATGCCTATTTTGCCTTATTAATTTCTATTTATTTTTTAAATCCATTTTTTCAGGGACACCTTTATGATACACCCATTTTTTATGTCTTGTGACATGATTACGATACCCATTTCGTTCCATGGGTAACCCTTATGTTTATTACTTATATATAATTATTCATGTGGAATAAATATTCATAAACATGTTATTATGGGTGAACCTAGATAGTTCTAAAATTCATTGGTTAATGTTTTGTCTCATGACACGTCATTTTAGAATAGGGAGTGAACCTAAATCCTTTAGGGGCTTAGTCTTCCGTGTGCAATGGTCTTAGAAATAAGCCTTAACTCTTGCTCCTATATGTGAAATGGTCTTGGAAGTTAGATTTGACTCATTCTTATTTCATGTTTTATATTGTTTCCACATTCCTATGATTCCATGATTAAATAATCCCGTGTTCTATATTTTATGATTCCATTTGTTTATTCATGTTCCATGTATTTTTATGTCATCATGTTATGCCTTATAACCTATGTGAAATGATTTATTAATATGTTTATTTCCTTACTGGTATTTTTAGATCATCCCTTTGTTCATGTATTCCCCAAGTTATTTTATGAAGATTTAAGGGCTTAAAGTAAGTTATGAGACCATTGTTAATATTAAATAAAAAATGTTTTTATTTTGGTTCCATGTTTTCAATTTTATGTACTTAATCTTCCAAAGACACTATAATTTTTAATCCTTGGTTGTATTTGATGATTAATTATGATTAAAATCATGTAAAAATATATGAAAAATTATAGGGTCATTAAAGTTGGTATCAGAGGATGGTCTAGTTATTTTTGGATATTAGGACTAGAGAACATTATTGAACACCCTAGGGATAATTCTATCACCATGGATAACCTATACTAAAACATAGAGAATCAGAATTTAGGATATGCTTTTCATTTACAAGTATGCCCCTCTATGTTCAAATTTTTCTTTTTATATTCTTATTAGCTAAGTATTCAAGACCCCTAATTGTAATTTATTTTTCCTAGTTAATGGATGGAAATAAGAGAACTCGTGCCAACAATTGATGTGATAGGTAATGTGATGATTTCCGTAATTAAATGCCAAATCTAAAGGGAATGGGAGCTCAAAACCTTATGATAATACTTGATCAACTTGATCAAATTAGGAATAATAACTTGAATAGCATGGAACTCATTTATTCTCCTAATAAATATCAAGTTGTGGATGAATATTTTATGTGAAAAAGGACACCCATGATTAGTGGATCTTATTATCACCTCCTCGTATAGCAATGGATCAACTCCGTTGTGAAGATATTATCTGTCCTCAAGTACTTAGAAGAAGAGAAAGTTGTGTTGGTGGTCTATCTTTTTTATGGGGAAGTTGATCAGTGGTGGACACAGATCAATAGGGTTCACACTCACCCCTTAAAAGTTTTATTTGAAAATATAAAAATATGGATTGTGTGTGTAGACACAGATCAAGAACACAAATCCCAAGGATGAAATTGATTATACGGATTGGGAGTATTTCAAGAAAATATTTTTTAATAAATATTTTCCCTAAACCCTCCATCTCAAAATGGAAATAGAGTTTCTTGGACTAAAGTAGAAAGAAGATGAGTCTATCGGGGCGTATAAAGAAAACTTCACAAGATTTGCAAGGTACACCTCCGGCTTTGTCATGAACACTAAAAGCAAGGTGGTTTGCTTCTTTAGTAGACTAAATCCAAGTTTACAAACACTATGGGAAAAGTGATTTTTTGCGACGGGTCAATTGCGAAGGGAATATATACCATCGCAAAAGGTCTGACTAACTACGTATTTGGGACGGGAGTCTTTTCCCGTCACAAATAGTAGGTTAATTGCGACCAGAATAGGCGACCCTTCGCAATAGGTTTGGTGCGGTTTGCGCGCCAAAACGCGGGAAGTGTATTTGCGATGAGGACGCATCTCCGTCGCAAATACCCTTTTAACCACCAACTGTAATTAATTCGGGCGGGGGTATTTGCGACGGGCCCCATCGTAAAAGCCCGACGGCGGTAAATACCATTTGCGACGGGCAAAGTCGCCCGTCGCAAATAGTATGTCGGCAGGTGTGTTTTTGTGACGGGTCTCGTCGCAAATACCCTTTTAACCGCTGACTGTAATTAATGCAGGTGAGGGTATTTGCGACGAGGCTCATCGCAAATTCCACCATTTGCGATGGGTATCCCATCGCAACTAATCTAAACTATATATACCTCCATCCGTTTTTTTTCAAATCACTTAGATCTTCCTATCCTTTTCTCTTGATTCTCCAGTTTTAAGGAAAAAAAAATTGTTAGTTAAAATTTTTTATACGAGAGAAATTGGAAGGCGCCAACATCTTCAGAATATCAAAGTTTAAGGTATTTATATTTTATTTTTTTATATATATATATTTTTTATTAATTTTAATTTTTGTTTATTAGTTGTAATTAAATTAGATTTAAATTGATTTTTATTTATATTTATTTTTAGTAAGAAATTGCTATTGTTAGTGATAATATTTGCAATAATTAAAGATTATTATAGATAATTAGCGGAATTTATTCATAATTAGATATAATTAGATATAATTAGTAATAATTATACATAACTAATAATAATTAGACATAATTAGGTATAATTAGTAATAATTAGGTATAATTAGTAGTAATTAGGTATAATTAGTAATAATTAGGTATAATTAGTAATAATTAGGTATAATTAGTAATAATTAGGTATATTTAGTAATAATTAGTAATAATTAGGTATAATTAGTAACAATTAGGTATAATTAGGTATAATTAGTAATAATTAGGTATAATTAGTAATAATTTGGTATAATTAGGTATAATTAGGTATAATTGGGTATAATTAGGTATAATTGGGTATAATTAGTAATAATTGGGTATAATTAGTAATAATTGGGTATAATTAGTAATAATTGGGTATAATTAGTAATAATTTGGTATAATTAGTAATAATTAGGTATAATTAGTAATAATTAGGTATAATTAGTAATAATTAGGTATAATTTGTAATAATTAGGTATAATTAGTAATAATTAGGTATAATTAGTAATAATTAGGTATAATTAGTAATAATTAGGTATAATTAGTAATAATTAGGTATAATTAGTAATAATTATGTGTAATTAAGAAATAATAAGAATAAATAGCAATAATTAGGAATAATTAGCAATAATTAGAAATAATTAGGAATAAATTGTAATAATTAGGATTAATAATTAGCAATAATTAGAAATAAATAGGAATAATTAGTAATAATTAGCAATAAATAGGAATAAATTGTAATAATTATGAATAATTAGAAATAAATAGAAATAATTAGGAATAATTAGCGATAATTATGAATAATTAGGAATAAATTGTAATAATTAGTAATAAATTGTAATAATTAGTAATAATTAGTAATAATTAGTAATAATTAGTAATAATTAGTAATAAATAATAATAAATAGTAAATATAATTATATCTAATTATTACTAATAAAAAAATTATATTATCAATATTTATGAAAAAACAATATCAATATTATTAAAATAATAAAAAAAATTATAAAATATTAAAATTATCAATATTCGCAATAGGTTTTGCCCTATTCTTAACATGTTCAAATATCAAATAGTTATCAATTGTCAGGTCATGCGCAATAAAAAGTTTGTGTCAGCCATGTCCAATGTAAACTCTATAATTGTCCTTGTTTAGTTGATCACCTTGCAAGTAGCATTGCAATAGGATAACCCAAGTCATTCCCTGCTCATCTATAAGAATTATCTCACATGACCCTTTACATAGAACATTCTTCCTTGAAATTTTAAGGGAAAGATACTGATGTCCCATCAAATTTTTAAGGAAGAATGATCTATGTAAAGGAGCGAGATGATTCTTAGAGATGAGAACGACATTACTTTGGTCATCTTATTGCAACACTACTTGCGAGGTGGTCAACCATGCAAGGACAATTATAGAGTTTACATTGGACATAGATGACACAAACTTTTTATTGCGCATGACTTGACAATTGGTGACCCTTTGAGATTTAAACATGTTAAGAATTGAACAAAGTTGGTTGCGAATATTGATAATTTTAATATTTTATAAATTCTTTATTATTTTAATAATATTGATATTTTTTTTCCTAAATATTGATAATATAATTTTTTTATTAGTAATAATTAGTAAACGAAAACTGCTCGGATAATGAAGGGGAAATTTGTAATCATCTCCACAACGATGATTACCAAATTTCCTTTCATTATTCAAGCAGTTTTTATTTTGCTAAGTATTGCTAAGTATTGTTAAATTAGTAATAAATTGTAATAATTAGTTATAATTAGTAATAAATTGTAATAATTAGTAATAAATTGTAATAATTAGTAATAATTAGTAATAATTAGTAATAATTAGTAACAATTAGTAATAATTGGTAATAATTTTTAATAATTTGTAATAATTAGTAACAATTTGCAATAATTAGCAGTAATTAGAAATAATTAGCAATAATTAGGAATAATTAGTAATAATTAGTAATAATTAGAAATAAATTGTAATAAATTGTAATAAATTTTAATAATTAGTAATAATTAGTAATAAATTGTAATAATTAGTAATAATTAGTAATAATTAGTAATAATTATCAATAATTAGTAATAATTAGCAATAATTAGGAATAATTAGCAATAATTAGGAATAATTAGAAATAATTAGGAATAATTAGCAATAATTAGGAATAATTAACAATAATTAGGAATAATTAGAAATAATTAGGAATGATTAGAAATAATTAGGAATAATTTGCAATAATTAGGAATAATTAGCAATAATTAGGAATAATTATCAATAATTAGGAATAATTAGCAATAAATTGTAATAATTATCAATAAATTGTAATAATTAGCAATAAATTTTAATAATTAACAATAAATTGTAATAATTAGAAATATATAGGAATATATAGGAATAAATAGTAATATATAAGAATAAATAGGAATAATTAGTAATAATTAGTTAGGAACAATTAGGAACAGTTGGGAAGAAATTTTAATAAATTTTAATAAATTTTAAGAACTTGGCACAATTTCTAGTGGATTGATGGCACTACTTTTTCTCGATGACTTTTCTCCTTTAAACTCTCACCGACTCAAAACATTATGAAAAATGTGCTGCTACATAGACATATTCAATATTGTATGCACGAGATTAGATATGCATTTGTAGGATCATATTTTTTATAATGTTTTTAGGTGGTGATAGTTGGAAGAAGACATTTCATCGACGAAAAGGGAGCTCTTTTGTCCGACGGATCATTTACTTGCATCTTTCTCACACTGAAATCACAATGAAGAATCTGGTCAGAGGTACACATATTCATTCTCATAAATACAAGAATGAATATGCATACCTCAGACCAGATTCTTCATTGTGATTTCAGTGTGAGAAAGATGCAAGTAAATGAGTCATCAGACAAAAGAGTAGCCGCAATCCACTGGAAATTGTGTCGCATTAATTAATGGTAATTATTAAGAAGTAGTTGTAATTATTTATCTTCTTTTTTTAAATAATGTTTTTATAATTTAAAATTATTCAAAAACAGTGATGATTTTGTATTTTATGTTGAAAAATATGGAACAAGGAAGTTGAAATCAGTCATTATTAGATGATCGTGTTTGGATAAATTAGCACAGAAATCCAAATGGTTCTGGTTTAAATCTTGTATATATTGAGGGTTTTGAATCTTTCTTAGCATTTGCATCATTAAAACCAGAATATGTTTCAGAAGGCACAATTAAGTGTCCTTGTAAAAAATGTGCTCTGAGAACGTTTGACACAGTTGACAAGGTTGGGGGACATCTCTTGCGGTTTGGTTTTCGACCAGATTATACTTTTTGTTATCAACATGGTGAACGTGGTTCTAGAGAAGATACTAATAACTTGATTCTAGATCCATCACGGTTTCAAAATTTAGTACATGATGTTGCAGGTCCATCTGTGCAACAAACTGAAACTCACGATGATATTGATTTAACTCCTGAGTTGGCACCATCCAAATTTTTTGAGTTGTTGAGGTCTGCTGAGGATGCATTATATTCTGGTTGCAAGATAAGAAAATTATAAGCGGTTGCAAAATTTATGGCTATTAAATCAGATAATTCAATGTCAAACAACTGTTTTGATCAGATATTTTCTTTGGTTAAAACACTGTTACCTGAAAGAAATGTGTTGCCTGCAAATTACTATGAGAGAAAGAGACTGGTTCGTAATCTGGTCCTTAGTTATCGGAAGATTCATGCATGTCCAAATGATTGCATCTTATATTCTGGTGAAAATGAGTCATTGGATAGTTGTCCCACATGTAGACAATTGAGGTATAAAGAAGATCAACCAGGGAAGTCTAGATCGATTCCAGTAAAATAGTTGAGATATTTCCCCCTTACACCCAGGTTGCAGTGTTTATTTATGTCTCGGAATACAATGTCAATGATGTCAAGGCACAAAACCAAGATTTCAACTGATAGAAGCTTGAATCATCCATATGATGGTGATTCATGGAAACATTTTGACCATATCCATCCGTCTTTTATTATAGAAGCCCGAAACATGCGATTGGGTCTTTCTACTGATAGTTTTTGTCCGTTAGGTTCTTATGGTAGTCAGTATTGATGTTGGGCTGTCTTTATAACTCTGTAAAATTTGTCTCCATGGATGTTGATGAAGGAGCCTTATATATTTTTGACTCTATTAATCCCAGGAAATTCAAAAAAGAATATTGATGTTTATTTGAAACCATTGATTAACGAGTTAAATGAATTGTGGAGTGATGGTGTTAATACATATGATGTTGCTGCAAAACAAAATTTAATATTAAAAGCTACATTGATGTGGACTATTAGTGACTTTCCGGAATATGGCATGTTATCTAGTTAGAGTACACATGGTCTGAAGTCATGTCCTTTCTGTTTGAAATAAAACAAAGCCTTTATGCTCGTCAATGGAAAAAAAACCTTGCTATTTTTATTGTCACCATAGATTTCTTCCAACCGATCATCCTTTTCGGAGGAAAAAATATCATTTCAGAAAAGGTACAATTGAAAGGGATGAACCTCCAAAGATGATCTCAGGTACAGAGTTAGAATCAATTGTATTTTCATTACCTCCCATCACATTTGGACCAACAGTAAACCAACAGAAAATTCATGGCTTTGGGAAAGAACATAATTGGATAAAACGGAGCATTTTTTGGGATCTCCCGTGTTGGTCTGATTTATCGGTCCGACACATGTTGGATGTTATGCATATTGAGAAGAACTATTTTGATAATTTATTTCATACAGTTTTGGATACACTAGGTAAGACCAAAGATGTTGTAAAGGTACGATTAGATCTTGCCCAAATTTGCAGGCGACTAGAACTTGAACTATTTGAGAATGCCAGATCATAGAGGTTAATGAAGCCAAAATCAACTTATACACTATACAAAGAGAGTCGCTTATTATTTTGTTAGTGGATTACAGATTTGATACTTCCAGATGGCTATGCTTATAATTTGGGAAGATGTGTTAAGAATGGTTATATTACTGGATTAAAAAGTCATGATTGTCATGTTATAATGGAAAGACTAATGCCGATTGGATTCAGAGGTTTTTTGAATTATATGATTTGAGATTCGATAATAGACATATCATATTTTTTCGAGACATTTGTGCAGCGACAACAGACTAATATGCGCTAAGAAAACTAGAAGAAGATGTTTTTGTAATTATATGTAAACTAGAAAAAATATTTCCACCGGCTTTCTTTGACTCAATGGAACATCTAATATTACATTTTCCACATGAATCTAAATGTATAGGTCTAGTATAGTTTTAATGGATGTGTCCATTTGAGAGATGCATGCAGAAATTGAAGAAAAAAGTACATAACAAAGCATCAGTTGAAGGCTCAATTGCTAAAGCTTATTTGCAAGAGGAAATTTCTTTTTTCTTCTCTCATTATTTTGAATCTCAATATCCCTCAAAACAAAATTGCATTGGATGAAACAAGGGGAATGTTAATAACAAAATGTAAAATCAATTAATAGTTTTTAATCAGCCAAATATTGGTTTCGGTGGAGTTCATGAATGATGGATTTCAGATGATGAACATCATAGAGCTCATACATATGTTCTGCTCAATTGTGAAGAAATGACATCATTTGTCCTGTGAGTGCTTCTATCACTTATTCTATAATTTATGTTACAATATTTAAACTTATTTTATTTGTAGGTTATATGATAACCATATCAAGAAACAACTTCCACAAATTACAGCAGCTGCTCTTGAAGAACGCAGACAAAACAAATTCTCAATAGTTTCAAAAACTGGTAACATAAATTATTGATGGTTTAATATCAATTCTATTTATTATTTATTATATTGATAATTGTTTTAAAAAATTAGGTGTCTCAATATGCTGATAAAATTGATAAGCAATTGTGTATATTGAGTAACCCACCATCCAAAATGGTTAAATATTATAATACATATGTGGTGAATGGTTTTCGATTTCATACACATGCATACGGGGAATCAAAAAAACAACGAACAGTGGAGTTTTCTTGAGAGGATCACATCACAGAGAAACTAAAGTTGACTTTTATGGCATTTTGGATGAAATTATTGAGCTGTGTTATCTAGTACATAATTACATAACAATGTTTAAATATCGGTGGTTGGATACTGAGAGAGGCTTGTGTGTTCATCCGACTCATGGAATCGTCGATATTAAATATAAAAGTCTTCTTACAATAAATGAACCATTTTTACTGGCTCAATAGGCACATAAAATTTATTATGATAAGTACCATGCTACTTCAAAAGACTTTAATGATTGGTGGAGCATAATAAAAATGAAATCTCAGGAAAATCATTTTACTCAAACTGAATGTGGTTCCGCTGAAGTGGAAGAAATTGAAATTTTTCAAGAGACTGCTCAAAATCCATATGATTCACAAAGATACGTGAATATTGATGATGACATCCCATTATTAAGGATCGATGGTGATGAAGATGTTAATGATGTTACAAATGAATTTGAAATGAAAAGAGATACTGAAACTGAAACTCATATGGATATTGATGATGCTGAGGAGGAAGATGAAGACATTGACATTGATAGCTATGGAGAAGAGAATGAAGATGAACATTGACATAGTTAAATGCTGGTTATAATCATAACTAATATATATCAATATTAAATAGTTATTTTCAACTATCTGCTAACAACAATCATTTTGTGTTTCAGATGGACTCTGATATATTCCACGAGTTGCAGGAGGCTGACCTACCATTGGATGAGGGAGATTTTGGATCATCTGACCCTCAGCCTACTAGCGGTTCAGGGAGTACACGGAGGGGGAGCGGTCTTACACGACTGATGATTCCTGACCCTATCCTCAAGCGATGTCCACATATTAGTTTCGATCCACACACATGAAGGTATGGTAACCTGTATATTTTAGTTAGCTTTCATTAATTTATTTATATATATACTAATTGTTTGATTATTTATTCCTTTTTCAAAGTTTTGCACATGTAGTTATTGGACAGGGGAGCACTATCTTGTGCAATTATTTTTCTCATCCATGGATCACATGGAAATAGATTCCTGTTGATGTGCGACGTGACATGTTCCATCATTGGATGGTACGTAAATAAATAATATTTATTTTGAAATTTATTTGATTAATAACTTGATATTATAAAATATTTGTAGGGTTTATGGTATCCTATCGATGATATCATGCACGACGCTATCCACGCGGCATGGCATGTTTCTATGCACGACCATTTCCATCAGTTTTTACACAATTTGAGAAGGACAACCATTAAGAAAGTAGGAGTGACCGAATTTGATGACTCGTGTAGAGCTCACCGACTAGAGTACATTTTATCTCACGTTTGGGATGGATTATGTTTACATTGGTTGGGTGGTGGATTTCAGAAGAGTTCTTCAGTGGGATGACAGAACCTGGGGAGACAGGAGGTGACACATCGAGCTAGTAGCCATACATTTAGTTCACATAGAGAGCATCTAGTAAGTATTTTTTTTAAATATTTTATATAACTTTAAATATAAACAGTTTAATTTATATATCTATAGGAAGTTGAGCATCTCGATATTACAGAGTTTAACATTTATCAGAGGATGTACAGTGATCCATCCACTGGTGAGATTAGAGGTGATCACCAGTGTCAGATTGAGGTTAGTATTATTTTTTCAGTTTGAAAATTAACTGCATATAACATTTTCACAATTTTAATTTTAAATTGGAATTGAAGGAGTCATATGAGGCTGTGACCTCTCAGAAATAGGCTGAGGGTCAGGACAAGATGACAGAGCAGACCAGTGCTCACCATTTTGATGAGGCGGCATGGATGCAGGTGACTCAGTATGGCTTTGAGAAGGGCCGAGTAGTTGGTATCAGCTCTCATTTGACTCTTGGTACTTATTATGGTACTGCTGCGATGTCGGCGTACAGCTTGGGAGGAGCTCGTGGAGAGACATCATCTTCTGGATCACAGTATCAGAAGCTGTTGTGAACTCAGGCTGAGCTTATAGAGACTTTGCAGAAGCAGTATGAAGAGATGTGTCGGCGGCAGCAGCAGCATTATGAGGATGAGCTACATCGATTGGAGCAGCGGTGGCAGCAGGAGTATCACGAGCAGATGGAGTATATGCGCCGTCTGACTCGTAGTTTAGGTATAGAGTTTCCTCCACCTTCTCAAGACGACCCCCCGCCCCCTTCCGTGATTTGTTTTTTATGTTAAAAACATTTGAATTCAAGTTTTGTAATAATATGAACTATTTACAGTTTATGTCTTTTATATTGGTGGAAATATTGCATAATTTAATTTTTTTTTAATATTTTATTATTTATATTTAGTATTATATTTTTTAATATTTGTTTATTTTACTAATAATAATAATATTTTATGATTTTTTTATATTTTTTTTAAAATATTGAAACTTTTAATAATTTTTTATTATTTTAATATTTTAATAATATTAATATTAATTTTTTACTCGTCATAATTTTATTAAATATTTTTTTTAGTATTATATTTTTTAATGTTTGTTTATTTTACTAATAATAATATTATTTTTTATTATTTTATTATTTTTATAATAATAACATAATTTTTTCATTAATCATAATTTTATAATTATTATTAATTATTTTTAGTATTTGCGACGAGGTCTTTTGTGACGGGGCCCCGTCGCAAATAAATGAAATATATTTTTTTAAGATTAGTATTTGTGACGGGATAACGGGACCGTCGCAATAAGTATTTGAGACGGACCCGTCGCAAAAGGTTTATGGGTATATAATGTATATAATCGGAAGGTTATTTGTGACAGGTAAGTCCCCCGTCGCAAAAACTAATTGCGACGGGCCCGTCGTAAAATGGTTTTTGGGTATATAATGTATATAATCAGAATTTTTTTGCGACGGGAAAAATTCCCGTCGCAACAGATGTTTTTTGCGACAGGCCCGTCGCAAAAAATATCTGTTGCGACGCTGTTTTCTCCAACAGGCTATTTGTGACAGGGGCCCATCGCAAAAATCTATTTGTGACGGGATCCCATCGCAAATAGCCCGTTGCAAAAAACGGGAATTCCGGTAGTGAAAAGGCATTAGTGATTTGAGAATTTTATATCTATAAAGAGATTTTATATTGTGACCTTAAGGTTGGAATGAAGATTGGAGACTCTTAGTGCTATTGTGGTCCCAAAGATAAAAGGTGGAAAATGGACTTTAATATAGAAGGATCGGAAGATAAATCTTATGATGGAAAGAAAACCCAACATCCCACGTGTAAAAATTATGGGAAGAAGCATCCTAGGAACTATCTAAAGGGGATCAGAAAATGCTTCAAAATAGAATAATGGGGCATCTAGCTAATAACTGCTAAAGGGATATGAAGAATCCCACTAATGTGGATAAAGAAAGAAGGTTTAGATCAACACTCAGCCTATAGTGATGTGTTTCAACTGTAAGGAACATGGGCATTATGTGAACCATTTCCCTAAGCTAATGTTTATTGGAGGTAATCAACAAAAAACCTCTAAGGAAGCATGGAAGGGAATATGTTATCACTACTACTGAGGTGGAGCTTGAAAATTATGTGGTAAAAGGTACGTCCGTTATTCATTCAAGAATAGAAAACGTGCTATTTGATTCAAAATCTACACATTCTTTCATATCTTGCAAGTTTATTAGAACTATTCAAGAACCACCTCAAAACATAGAGGTTGAGTTATCTATGAGAATAAAAAATTGGGAAAATATTGCATCTAAAGTATATAAATCCTCCTAGGTTAATGTTTGTGGATTGAACATCCTAGTAAATATTCTCTTACTTCCTTTGGTGGAGTCTGATGCTATATTGGGCATGGATTGGATATCTTTATACAAAGAAAACATCGACTATTGGGAAAGGGGGATCAGTCTTCACATCCTGAGGTATCCTTAAATTCTATACAAGAGTAGGGAAGAGGATGAATCTCCATTAGAATCATTGTATCAATTGTGGATATTATTACCTTATGAGAAAGCATATATGGCTCAAATTATTGAGACAAAGGAGATGATCATTCTCAAAGACATGCCCATTGTGAGGTAATGCACTGATGTGTTCCCCAAAGAGTTTTCTAGTCTTCCTCTTGACTAAGAAGTTGAGTTCTCGATTGAACTTATTCCTATATCTCTACCTATATCAAAGAAAAATTATAGAATGTTCATAATTGAGTTGGAATAACTAAATAATAAGTTACAGGAGAATCTGGTCAAGGGTTTTATATTCGCAAGTACTTCACTTTGGGGTGTTTCAGTCCTCTTCATCAAAAAGAAGGATGGATCAATGCTCCTCATCATTGATTATCGTGAGATCAAAAAAATCATGATAAAGAAAAATTATCCCCTGCCATAGATATATAAATTGTTCGATCAACTATACAGGGTCAATTACTTCTCTAATATGGACCTTCTGTTGGGATATTATCAATTAAAGGCGAGTAAGGAAGATATTTCCAAGATTGACTTTTGAAAAAGGTATGGAAACTATGAGTTCATAGTGATTCCCTTCAGACTCCCTAATGCTCTAGAATTTTTCATGGATTTAATGAATAAAATATTTAGATTTTACCTTGATAGATTTGTGGTTGTGTTTATTGATGATATTTTGATATAATTAAAGGGAAATGAGGAATATAAGGAGCATTTGAATACTGTGCTAAAGAATTTTTGAAGGGAGAAACTTTATTCACAGTAGAGTAAATGTGAGTTTTGTATGGAGGAAGTATCATTCTTGGGGCATGTTTTCACCAACAAAGGAATATATGTGGACCCTTCAAGACAAAGTCAATTGAGGAGTGGCCGAGGCAAACATCTGTAATAAAGATCCATAGTTTCCTTGGTCTAGTTGGGTATTACTGAAGATTTGGGAAGAACTTCTCATGATTTTCAACCCCATTAACCAAGCTGACTCATAAGGGATTAAAGTTTATCTATACTAGTGAATATGAAGACTAATTCAAAGAGTTGAAAAAGAGGTTTATCACTGCACCAGTACTCACACTACCAACAAGTGTGAAAATATTTTTGGTGTACAATGATACTCCAAAGAAGGACTTAGGTTTTTTACTAATGAAAAATGATAAAGTGATAGCCTACACCTCAAGACAGTTGAAAATTCATGATAAAAACTATCTCACATATGATTTGGAGTTGGCGGTTGTGATCTTTGCATTGAAAATATGGTGTCATTATCTCTATGGGGAGAAGTGTGATGTATATATTGATGAAAAAAGCCTAAAATATATATTCACATAGAAGGATCTTAATATGAACTAGAGAAGATGGTTATAGATCATCAAAGATTATTACTGCTCAATCCACTACCATCCTAATAAAGCAAATAAGGTGGCAGATTCTCTAAGTAGAAGGGATCGAGCATCTTTATAAAAGATGATAATTGAGAAGGATCCAATATTTATAGATCTTCAAAGGATGGACATGGGAATAATTAAGGAAGGAACATAATCAATCATTTCTCAAATGATTTCTCAACCATCCCTTATAAAGAAAATAAAGGATTCTCAAAGAAATTATATAGAAAATCAGAAAAAGTTGGAAGCTACCATAAATGGGAAACATTTAGAGTTCAAAATATATGATGAAGGAGTAATGAGATTTGGGTAAAGACTATGTATACCATCCAATATAGACATAAAGAAACATATTCTAAATGACGTACATAGATCAACCTTGTATATTCACCCAGGGAGCACAAAGATTTATCGAGATCTCCGAGATCACTATTGGTGAGACAATATGAAGAAGGGGATAACTGAATATACATTAAAGTGTTTGGTGTGTCAACAAGTGAAGTCCAAAAGGAAAAATTCTAAGGGTATGATGTAACCATTACTCATACCAACATGGAAATGGGAAAACATCATCACGAAATTTTTCATTGGACTTCCAAAGATATCCAAAGGAAGAAATGTTATATGGGTTGTTGTGGATCATCTTATAACTATAGATCACTTTATCACAATTTTATAGGACTTCTCACTAGATCAAATTGCATGGATATACAATAGATAAGTGGTAAGGATTAATGGAGTACTATTATTGATAGTATTTGATCGAGATTCAAGATTTACCTCCATGTTTTGGAAAAGTCTTCAATGTGATCTAAACACTAAGATGAAATTCAGTACAACCTATCATCCTCAAATTGATTTCCACTCTAATAGGAATATTCAGTCTCTAGAATACATGTTTATAGAATATTCTATGGACTTTAAGGTAAGATTGTACAAATATTTTCCTCTGGGTGAGTTCTCTTATAACAACAGTTTCCACTTGAACATCCAGATGGATCCATATGAAGCCCTTTATGGGAGGATATGTAGAACACTGGAGTGCTGCGATGAAGTCAGTGAATAGAATCTGCTAGGACCTGAAATGGTCAAAGAAATGGTAGAAAAGATGAAAACCATTCAACAGCACGTCAAGGCAGCCCAAATTCGACAGAAGAGTTGTGCAGACAATCATCGATGAGACCAAGAGTTTAATATTAGATACAAGGTATTCCTAAACATATCTCCATGGAATATGATCATGAGATTTGGAAATAAAGGAAACCTGAGTATCAGGTATATCGACCCCTTTGGGATCCTTGATCATGTCAGAACTGTGGCCTATCGACTAGCACTCCTCCCTATCATATCTCAAGTACATGATGTATTCCACATATCAATTTTGAAGAAGTATATACTGAATCCCTCACATGTACTAAATTCAGAGGTGGTATAGTTGGAAAATGATCTCTCTTATGAGGAGAATCTAGTGAAGATCATGAAACATGGAGATAAATTTCTAGGCAACAAGACTACTCACCTGGTCAAAGTACTATGGAGGAACCATAAGTAAGAAGAGGCAACATGGAAACCAGAAGAAGTAATGAAGGAGAATTACTCTAACCTGTTTTCCCCTTATTTTTTAAAATGAAATTTCGAGGATAAGATTTCATATGAGGAGAAGAATGTAATGACCCAGAATACTATCAATGAAATTCCCATTATTATAATTATTTCATATAGTATAAATCACATAAAATCACTTAGATATCATAATACAAACTTTATAAATGAATAATGAATGAAATAAGATGTATTTTTAGAAATTGAGGAACCTAAACCAATGGAATAGTAACGTGACCTTTGGAATAGTAATATGACCCTTAGGAATAGTAATCCGGCCAATAAAATAGTAACCTCACCTATAAAAGTATAAATAAAATTTGGGAATCTTATAAATAAAAATATGATATAATTATATTGTAGTATAAGTAAATAAATGTTTTGAAAATGATAAATTAAGAGTTGGTATTTTTATAAAACATAAATATTTATTTATAATTTTATAATTAATATAATGATTTAAAAGAAAAATTATTTTCATAAAATGTATTAATAAATAATTTTTTTTTCTTATGGTTATAATATAATTTTATGAGACATTAATTAATTTTTCAAAGTGTTATAAAATTAGTTATAATTTTAAAATTGGTATTTTTTTAATAAATGATGATTTTAATTAAAAATTAAATTTCTCATATTTAGAAAATTATTTTCATAAAATGGATTCCATTTTTTGAATTCTATATGTTGAAAAATGGTTACGGTGAATTATTGGTATTTTTATAAAAAAGTTGAATTTTTGGTGAATAGTGAAATACGATAATTTACGGTTAAGACAAATACATGAATTATTGAGTCATGATTGATGTATGGATAATTTATGCACCATTGTTTCGAACTCACATTCACTAGTTACTATAATTAGTTACAATAATCCATACTATTGATAGTCTTGATCCAAAATATTAATCAAATGAATAAAATAATTAAAAAACACAACTCTCCTCTGCTATAAATATCATCCCTCACCACCTCTTCTCCTCGCACCTCAAAAGCCTTTAAGATTATCCAAATTTTTCCTAATCTACTTCTCAAGTATCTCCCCAACGTCCAGGAGGCTTTAGTCTTAATAAAAGACCAAACTCAAGTGCCTCATGAAGGTTCTCAAGGAGAAGAATTCAAGAGGTAAAAAACCTATTTCTTTTTCTTTTAATTTCTTTTCAATTTATTTTCTTTTATTTTCCTCTCCTCAACTCACCTTATACAACTGATATGATAACTCTAGTATCTTTTATATACTGAAATTTTATTGTGTTAATGGAGCAACCATCATCATTTCTCTTCCCCTCCCTTTTTGTTCTAAAAATGAAAACATCGTCTGTTGAGTCAATAAGGTTTTCCTTATGACTTTTCCATTCCTCCTTATTTTGAAAATCACAAACACCTTATCTTTAAAATTGATTTTATAAGAAAAATGCTTTCTTAAGGAAAATTGTTTCTTAAGGAAAATTGTTTTTTAAGGAAAATTTCTTTTATAAGGAAAAGTGATTTTATAAGGAAAATCGCTTTTATAAGAAAAATTATCCTTATCTTATTTTCATCTACATTTTTCTTAAGTATGAGATTCGGATTCATTTCTATTTTCTCAGAATCGTTGAAACTTTGATATGAAGCATTCCGTTTTAGGATCCGAATTCTGGATAAGAACTGTAAGGAAGTTTCATTCTGAATTCCGGATACGAACTCTGGTTAAGTTCTACTCCAGACTCAGGATATGAATCCGCATGAAGTTCGACAACGAATTCTCATTACGAATTCTAATGAAGAATTCTCATTACGAATTCTCATTATGAATTCTCATTATGAATTCTCATTACGAATTCTCATTCCGAATTCACCTATGAAACAGAATCTGATCATCATTGTTTTATACACTCCGTATTTCCTTACACTCCGAACTTTCACTCCGAAGTTTTCATTCCGAACTCTTGAGTTAATTTTTAAAACGGTGTCATACATTCTGTTACATTTGTTTTGTTATAAACTAACCGTTTTCTAAGTGACACGTGTACAGGTCCCTCCGATATTTAAGGAAAATATGACCGTTGGAAAGGAGGCCGACCTTACCTATAAATAGGAGCTCATTTGAAAGAGCTCGGTGCTGAAAGGCTGACAGATCTTCAACTCATGTGATTACATGCTTGAAGTGATTTCTAGAGAGAGATGCTCTTATTAACTCTCAAAGCTTCATGCGACTCCGAATGTTGGTGATTACATTCGAGGGCTTCTGGGGATAGGAAGACAGAGGTGCCGACTACCTTAAAGTTCGAGGGCTTCCTTGCTGAGGAAGACAGAGGTTGCCAACTACCTTAAAGTTGAGGGCTTGCGGGGATAGAAAGACAGAGACTCTGATCTTCGTATCGAGGGCTTACCCTGGTGTGGGTAAGACAGACATTCTTGAAAGTATAAATCAAGGGACCTTTATCCAAGGTTGTTGGATACCCTTCTCTTTGGGTTAAAATACTTATATCTTGTTACTTGTAGTTCTACTACTAGTTTTTATTCCTCTGCATTTTGTATTATAAGGAAAGTATAACTTTCTTATACTTCCTTATTTGTACTCTGTTTCATTTAAGATTCTATACGCTTTAAGGAAGAATCTCATATTGTAATCTTTTGTTAAGTTTCACTTTCTGGAACCATATTTCCGGAACCTACTTTCGGAATCTCTTTCCAAGTTTTCATTTGGTGTTAGAGGTGTTGTGAATTTTCTTAGTTTAACTTTTTTAAACTTAGCCTTTTCCTTTTCTTAAGGAAAAAATGGTTATTCTTAACTAACTTTAAAGGTTCCAAATGAATTTTAAAGTGTAAAATTCACCCCCCCCCCTCTTGTAAATTGAGCATCTAAATCACTATTTCGATCCTACAATTGGTATCAGAGCAGGTCTCTGAAATACTTATACCCACGAATAAGTTTTTCTTGATCATTTTATCATTCCGAACTTTATCGTTCCAAACTTTCCCATTCCGAAATTTCCCATTCCTAAATTTCCCATTCCGAACTTTGTTGTTACGAACTTTTACTAACAAGTTTGTGTGCAAAGTTATTTTAAGTATGGTAGGAGTTAATGTTGGTTCAATTGAAAATCTGAATCCTACAAGACCACCTATCTTTGATGGTAATGATTATGAATACTGGAGAGATCATATGAAGACTTTTGTTATCAATACTGTAGTAGACAACTTTGTTATGCTTACTGGTGATTATAAAATTCCTGACAAGGAATTTAGAAATTTTACTAATCAGGAAAAGCAAGAATATCAACTCAATTATAAGGTACGCAATACATTACTTTGTTCAATGACTAGAAATATATATAGCCAAATTTCTTCTTGTGAAGCAGTTAACTGTATCTGGAAGAAGTTAGAAGTTACACACTTTGGAACTTCTAAGGTGATTGAGACTAGAAGAGCTATGCTTAGAGCTGAATATCATGGATTCAATTTTCCTTATGGAGAACCTATCTGTAAAGTTCAACAGAGATTTATGACTATAGTCAACAGTCTACAGTCTATGGGAGAGAAAGGTCTAGATGATGAATCTCTTGTGGATAAGATAATTGATATTATGCCCAATGAGTGGGAGTCCAAGAGAACAGATATAGATGAGAACAGGAAGGTCACTCAAATTACTCTTGATGAGCTATTTGGAACTCTTCTACAACATGAAACAAGAATAAAGAGAGATGCTGACAACATCAAAAAGAAGAATGGAAATGGTACTGTTGCTTTTACAACAACTTCAAATCAGATGAAAGCTAAGACTTTTGAGAGAGTAACCATATCCAAGTCTAAGAAAGTTATTTTCCAATCCGAATCTAGTGAGAGTGAAGTCTCTGAAAATGAGTTAGCTAATCTTGCTTGAAGGATGAACAAGATAGCTGGACAGAGAAATTTTCAATCTAAGTATAAGAAAAAGGAAAGGAAAGATAAGAAAGATGGAGAAGTTACTTGCTATGAATACAAGAGAGTTGGACATATTAGACCAGATTGCCCTTTTCTCAAAAAGAAAGAAAGGAAATAAAGGCATTCAGAAAGGAACAGAAACAAGTATTATAAAGCCAAAGCTAAGAAAGTTCTTAAAGCTAATGACACCTGGAGTGCTAGTGGTGGTGACTCTTCAGATGAATCTTCTGATTATGAATCTTCAGGATAGAAGAATATTGGTCTTATAGCTAGATTACCTATTGATAATCATTGTTTTATGGATAAGGTACGAAATTCTGAATCATTGACCAATGTTTCTTTAAATTCTAATGATAGTAAGTATTATAACTCTTCAGATGATGAATCTTCTTCTGATGATGAAAATACTTTACCTACTTATGAAGAAGTCTCTAGGTTTGCTGAACTTATTGAGATTGAGAATTCAAAACTCAATAAGAAACTTGATAAAGCAAACTCTAGGAATTCTATTCTTACGAAAGAGATATCAGATCTTTCAAAAGATCTTGATATGAAAAATACTGATTTTGAAAGTATTTCAAAAAATCTTGAGGAATTAAGTTCTGAGAAGAACAAACTTTCTAAAGAATTAGAAAAAGTAATTTCTAAGAAAAATGTTTTTGAGCCTAGCTCTAGTTCTAAAACTAATGATTTTGAGGATAAAAACTTGGTTGTAAAACTCAAGTCCGAAATTTTTTCCTTAAAGAAGTGTTTATCAAACTTTACCCATGGCAAAGAAAATTTTGATAAGATGTATTCCCAAATACGACCTTTAAGAAATAAATCTGGATTTGGTTATACCCATGCAAAACCTATTTTTAGTAACAATTATTTTGTTCCTCAAAGTGCCCCATTTTGTACTAAATGTCAATATGGTGGTCACTGGGTAAAGAATTGTTCCTTAAACAAAACCCAATCTTTAGGATTTCATAAAGCTTATTTCTCTAAGAAGATGTGGGTTCCTAAAATTTTATTGTCTGGAAATCTCGGATCCAAGCAAGTTTGGATTCCAAAAGTCTAATTTTCTTCTTGATTTCAGGAAAATAAAGAAAGTACCTGAAACAATACATTGTACATGGATAGTGGATGTTCCTAGAACATTACTGGTAACAAAAGTTATTTTGAAAATATTATCAAAACGAAAGGAGGAAAGGTAACTTTCGGAGAAAATGCTAAGGGTGAGATTGTTGGTATTGGTAATATTGTTCTTCTTGGTAAAACCTTGATTTCAAATGTTCTTTTTTTTAAGGGTCTTAAGCACAACCTCATTAGCATAAGTCAGTTATGTGATGAAGGTTACCTTGTGAATTTTAGGAATGATAAGTGTTTAGTTCACAATTCCAAGGAAGATTTTATTCTCTCAGCCAATAGGCAAGAGAATGTCTAAACTTTGAACCTAGAAGACCTTAGGAGTCAAGATTTACCTTGCCTAAGTGCAATGGAAGATCATTCCTGGTTATGGCATAGAAGACTAGGTCACTGTAACCTTAGAAACTTATGTAAACTCTCTAAGAAGAAACTAGTTAAGGATCTACCGGAGCATAGGTTTGATTGTTCTAAAGTTTGTGATCCTTGTCAATATGGCAAGCAACATAAATCTAGTTTTAAATCAATCAGTGAAGTCTCAACAACCGATGCATTACAGTTAGTACACATGGATCTTTTTGGTCCAACACAAACTGGAAGTATTGGAGGCAAATACTATGTGTTTGTTCTAATTGATGATTACACTAGATTTACTTGGGTCTATTTTCTAGCAAAGAAGTCTGAAGCTTTTTACTATTTCAAAAGTTTTAGAGCTCAAGTTAAAAATGAGAAAAACCTTCCATTGAAAACTATTCACAGTGATCATGGAGGAGAATTCCAAAATTCTGATTTTGAAACTTTTTGTAGTAAGAAAGGTATTACTCACAATTTTTCAGCACCTAGAACTCCTCAACAGAATGGTGTAGTTGAAAGAAGAAATAGAATTCTTCAAGAGATAACTAGAATCATGTTGAGTGAATATTCTATTGCTAGAAATTTTGGGGCTGAAGCTGTAAGTACTGCTTGTTATACTATAAATCGAGTTTTGATTAGACCTTTTCTTAATAAAACTCCTTATGAGTTATGGAATGGTAGAAAACCAAGACTATCTTATTTCAAGGTTTTTGGTTGCAAAGTATTCATTTTGAATACTAAAGATAACTTACATAAATTCGCACCAAAATCTGATGAAGGGATTTTCTTAGGATATTCCACAAACTCTAAGGCTTATAGAGTTTTTAATAAAAATACTTGCACTGTTGAAGAAACAGTACATGTAAAATTCGATGAGTCAGATCCTTTTATTTTTAAACCACCTCAACCTACATCTTCGGATGTGTTTTTAAAAACTGATTATAAACCTTTGATAGAAGAACCTTCTGATAAGGATAATGTTCTAGAAGATACTTCTGAAACATTTACCCCAGAAGACTTTCTACCCTATGTTGATGAACAGGTTTTACAAAACCCAAATCAGGTGTTTCTTAAGAATCATCCCAGTGATAGTATCATTGGTGATGTAAATCAACCTGTAAGGACTAGAAGTTCCTTAAGAAATGAAGTAGAACATCTAGCATTTCTTTCCCAATTATAACCTAAAAGCACTGATGAAGCTTTAGGAGATGATGATTGGATCAAATCCATGCAAGATGAACTAAATGAATTCGAAAGGAATAAAGTCTGGAACTTGGTTGAAAGACCTAAGGAAACATCTGTTATTGGAGTAAAATGGGTTTTCAGAAATAAATGTGATGAAAATGGAATCATAGTAAGAAATAAAGCTAGAATTGTTGCTAATGGATATAATCAGCAAGAGGGAATAGACTATGAAGAAACCTATGCTCCAGTAGCTAGACTTGAATCTATCTGTATTCTACTTGATTTTGCAGCATTCTTTAATTTCAAACTTTTTCAAATGGATGTGAAATGTGCTTTTCTTAATGGTTATGTTCAAGAGGAAGTTTTTGTTGAACAACCTCCTGGATTTGAAGATACAAAACATCCAGATCATGTTTTTAGACTTACCAATGCTTTGTATGGTCTTAAACAAGCCCCACGAGCATGGTATGATAGACTCACTGGATTTTTTCTTCAAAATAACTATGTCAAGGGAAATGCAGATCCAACCCTTTTTATAAAGAAAGATAAGAAAAATGTTTTGATTGTTAAAATTTATGTTGATGACATTATATTTGGTTCAACTCAGCAATCTTTGACTGACTCTTTTGCTATCCTAAGGAAATCTGAGAGCTCAGATTATTATGTATCCAGCAATCCTCTCCAAGTTGATAGTTCGGTGCCTTGAGTCTTTCAAGGAGGCTTGAAAATCAAAACCAAGAGTTTTCAAGATTATGCTAGTGAGTGATGGTAATCTTAAGAGAATGGATGTAGCCTTTGACAAGGAGTCTGGACAGTTTATTGATCTAAATGCTCAAGGTGAAGCAGTTCCGAAAGTTGCTGATCTGGAATCCTCTAAGCCAGTAAGAAAGAGAAAGCTAAAAGAAGTGGAAGTACAAGCAGAGAATCCCAAGTCTAAGGAAGTTCATTCCGCACCTCCAAAACCAAAGAAGAAGAAAGCATACCCAGATGAGGTAGTTTCCAAATAGAGGGAGATGAAAGATAAGAGAGTGCAAGGGGAGCCTCAGTTCGGCTTGGACCCTACGAAATCTAAGGCCTTGAAGAAGAGAACTGCAGATGAGCTAGAAAAACAAGCAAAAGAAAAGAAGCTCAAGAAGAAGATTTCTGAGGCAGAGGTAGCTCAGGCTTTGTTGAAATTAAATGAGATGGTTTCTGAAAATATTCCTATTCCGAGATCTTTTTCATTGGAATCTCTACCTGAGACTCCAGGAAGAGAGTTTGTTTCTCCGGAAGAGGCAGTGGCTAAGCCGGTTGAGCAAGATGAGCAAGTTGAGCAAGTGGAACAAGAAGAAGATGTTGCTGAAGGAAGCAGTGAAACCGGAGACGTGTTGAAACAAGTAGATGATTATAAAGGGACACCTTCAGAACACTTATCGCTCCGAACTTCAGAAGTTGAATCTTCGAAGCTAGTTACTCCAGCAATGGAAGAAGAGAAAGGAGAAGAAGATGTTACTTATCATGAAGAAGAAGAAGAACAACTTTTACATAATATTTCTCAGATGGAAAACATAGAGGTTGGTGCTCAGAAAGATCCTGATGAGGAAGATATTGTTGTCCAAGTTTCTGATAGTAAGAAGAAAACTCCGGAACAAGATTATATTTCGAAAAAAGACAAGGGAAAGAAAATTCTTGCTGATACTCTGAGCTCAGAAGTGAGGAAGAGGAAGGAAGTTGGTAGTTATTCGAAGAGAAAGCTTGACCTTATTGAAGAAGAAAATTCTCTAAGCAGAGTCTCAGATTCAGAGTCATCTTCGGTGGGGCATGACTTTGTTGTTCAGTCTTTGAATAAGTTGGTGGGAACTATTCCGACTTTCTCAAGTATTGACTCAAGATGTCAGATGCTCCAACGTGCTTTAAATCAGAAATCAGACTCTGTATCTATGGTTATGGATAAGTGCGTTGAGATTGAGGATCAGTTCAAAACCTTTTTTGTTGTCTACGAAGCTCATAGAGAATCTTCCAAGAGAATGAAAAACTGGTCGAGAAAGACTGTAGAAGAAATGAGGCTATTCGATGAATTTCAAGACAATGTCAAGGATGCTTTTGAGACTGAGGACAGACAGATAAATGAGCTGACTTCATCCTTTAAAGAGAAGTTGACAGATGAAAAGAACTTCCGGATTCAACAAGTCAGAGATCTGAATGGGAAGTTGAATTCTATTTCTCAGAACTAGAAATTTGAAAGAGATCATCGGATTGAGTTTTAAGAGAAGTTGAAGGCTCAGGAAGAAAAAATCAAATCTCAGGAAGAAAAACTGAGAGCCCCGAAAGAAAAGATTGAAGCTCAATCTGCAAGAATAGTTGTCTTAGAGAAGCAAGCTGAAGAAGATCATAAAGACCTGAAGAAGATCAAGACTATTCTAAAGGGGCTCATGTCGAAGGAAAAAGATCCGAAATAACTAGATACGATCTTTTTTTGTATCTATTTTTTTTTGCCGATATTTTAAATCTAATGAAAATTGTGAATCTCATTTCTATTGTTGTTATTACTAATTTTTCAGGTACTTTGTTATTTTTTTCCATTCCCTTGAATTCTTTTTGAAAATCACAAAGGGGGAGAAGGAAAAGTTCCTTAAGAAAAAGAAGAACTCTAATAAGAGTTTATCTAAGGGGGAGTTTTCCATTAAAGAAGACTTTCTTATTCGTAAATGAAATGTCACTCCGGAAATCTAGAATACGATCCTTAGAGTTTCAAAGCCTAAGGAGGAGTTAGTCGTATTCATCTATATCCTTAAAGCAAGGGAGATCAGTTTTTTTCTTCTTCTTAGAATTTCTTTTTCATAAAGATGTTTGTGCTTTCCAAAAAGGGGAAGATTGTTGAGTCAATAAGGTTTTCCTTATGACTTTTCCATTCCTTATTATTTTGAAAATCACAAACACCTTATCTTTAAAATTGATTTTATAAGAAAAATGCTTTCTTAAGAAAAATTGTTTCTTAAGGAAAATTGTTTTTTAAGGAAAATTTCTTTTATAAGGAAAAGTGATTTTATAAGGAAAATCACGTTTATAAGAAAAATTATCCTTATCTTATTTTCATCTACATTTTTCTTAAGTATGAGATTCGGATTCATTTCTATTTTCTCGGAATCGTTGAAACTTTGATATGAAGCATTCTGTTTTAGGATTCGAATTCTGGATAAGAACTGTAAGGAAGTTTCAATCTGAATTCCGGATATAAACTCTGGTTAAGTTCTACTCCAGACTCAGGATATGAATCCTCATGAAGTTCGACAAAGAATTCTCATTATGAATTCTAATGAAGAATTCTCATTACGAATTCTCATTACGAATTCTCATTACGAATTCTCATTACAAATTCTCATTACGAATTCTCATTCCGAATTCACCTATGAAACAGAATCTAATCATCTTTGTTTTATACACTCCGTATTTCCTTACACTCCGAACTTTCACTCCGAAGTTTTCATTCCAAACTCTTGAGTTAATTTTTAAAACGGTGTTTTACATTCTGTTACATTTGTTTTGTTATAAAACTATGTCGTCTATTTTGTTATAAACTAACTGTTGTCTAAGTGACACGTGTATAGGTCCCTCCGATCTTTAAGGAAAATATGAACATTGGGAAGGAGGCCGACCTTACCTATAAATAGGAGCTCATTTGAAAGAGCTCGGTGCTGAAAGGCTAACAGATCTTCAACTCATGTGATTACATGCTTGAAGTGATTTCTAGAGAGAGAGGCTCTTATTAACTCTCAAAGCTTCGTGTGACTCTGAATGTTGGTGATTACATTCGAGGGCTTCCGGGGATAGGAAGACAGAGGTGTCGACTACCTTAAAGTTCGAGGGCTTCCTTGCTGAGGAAGATAGAGGTTGCCAACTACCTTGAAGTTGAGGGCTTGCGGGGATAGCAAGACAGAAACTCCGATCTTCGTATAGAGGGCTTACCCAGGTCTGGGTAAGACAGACTTGCTTGAAAGTATAAATCAAGGGACCTTTATCCAAGGTTGTTGGATACCCTTCTCTTTGGGTTAAAAGACTTATATCTTGTTACTTGTAGTTCTACTACTAGTTTTTATTCCGCTACATTTTGTATTATAAGGAAAGTATAACTTTCTTATACTTCCGTATTTGTACTCTATTTCATTTAAGATTCTATACGCTTTAAGGTAGAATCTCATATTGTAATCTTTTGTTAAGTTTCACTTTCCGGAACCATATTTCCGAAACCTACTTTCGGAATCTCTTTCCAAGTTTTCATTTGGTGTTAGAGGTGTTGTAAATTTTCTTAGTTTAACTTTTTTAAACTTAGCCTTTTCTTTTTCTTAAGGAAAACATAGTTATTCTTAACTAACTTTAAAGGTTCCAAAGGAATTTTAAAGTTTACAATTCACCCCCCCTCTTTTAAATTGAGCATCTACATCACTATTTCGATCCTACATCGTCCACAATGTGTTAATTTATTATATTCAAGGAGGAAAAGTTTTCAATTTCCATTACCACCTTCAAGGATGGTCATATAACCATTTTTATGGATAAAAAAGATTATAATATATGTATCACAGATTATTTAATATTCTAGAACAAGTATATACACATAATATTAATTAATAAAACAAAAGTAGTTTGTGATGATCGAAAAAACACCAAAATAATCTAAACGGTTGTCATTAACGTTTTATCTAATGAATCATCCTGACCTGAAAATTACTTTTTTATTTTCAAAAACTTTTAATGGGGAGTGAGAACCCATGTTAGTACAAAATACAGAACATCAAATAAAAAAAGGAGATAGAAAAACCATTGAAATCAAGTTTAATTCTATTAGGCGCATTATTCCTAAATAGTTTCCAGAGATGTCCATTTACCTCTAAATCCGGATCATCTTTGATAAGGTCCTCAAAATGAAATTTATTGAATCATCCTCACATCTGGAAACAAAATTATAAATAAGTCCATTTAATATTCTCAAATTTCATTAATAATATATAATTTCAATTCTGGACAACTATTCTCACTTTATAGGATCTTTCATACACGTATGCAAGTGAACTGATCATGCAAACCAAGGAAACGAACACTCCCGAATGATGAAATTGTATATTATAACTCATCAAAAAGGCCATAAATGAAATTAATAAAATTATAATAAATAAAATAAATGTATAATTTTTTTAATTAATTAATTAATTAATGGATTTAATTTGATTATTCGGGACATTAAGATCAAGTGCGGAATAGTTTCGTACATAAAGTGAGGGATTCCCTCTGAACCCACATTTTTCCTTCAGGTTACACTTTCTATCTCTTTACCCCAATGAAATTCTTAATTATTCTTATTTACTCATCCTAAATTATGTTTGTGCATTCCAAACATATTTACCTAGCCTAATTATTCTTCCTTTGATGGGGAAATATATGTTTTATATGGTTCGCTTCTCAACTATTCTTGATAAGCAAGCCCGGTTGAAGGGAACTTCCCCATTTCTTACCCATTTTCAAGTACCATTATTCTATTTTAAGCCCCCATTATTATTCTAAAATCAATAATTTTATCATGAAAATATTTCTTGCTTCATTTATGGTATTATATAAAAGATTATTCCTTTCTGCTTTAAATTCTCTTTAATATTTTCCTTAAACCGCACTAAAATGTTTCATTTCTAAAGTTTCTTAAACACTCTTTTTACATGTTTTCACTTTAGTTTACATCACCTATCATGTTTTATGCCTATTTTCTCTTATGAATGTCTATTTATTTTTTAAATCCATTCTTTCATGGATGACTTTATGATACACCCATTTTTTACACCTTATGACATGATTATGGTGCCCATTTCTTTCCATTGTTAACCCTTATGTTTATTCCTTACGTATGATTATTCATGTGGCACAGATATTCATGAACATTTTATGATGGGTTCACCTAGATACAACTCCGATGAATTGGGAAATGTTTAGTCTCATGAGATGTCATGTTGGAACCAAGAGTAAACATGAATCCTTTATGGGACTTTGTCTGCCATGTGCAATGTTCTCAGCAATTAGCCTTGACTCATGCTCCTCCATGTGCAATGGTCTTAGCAGTTAGCCTTGACCCATGTTTATTTCATTTTGTATGTTGTTTCCACATTCCTATGATTCCATGATTACATGATCCCATGTTCTATATGTTATGCTTCTATATGTTTATTCATGTTCTATGCATTTTTATGTCATCATGTTATACCTTCTAACCCATGTGTTATGCTTTATTTATATGCTTATTCCCTTACTGAGCATTTTAGTTCATCCCTTTGTTCATGCATTCCTTAGGTTATCCTATGCAGATGTAAGGGTGCAAAGGATGTTAGGATCTCATTATGAATATTAAATCAAAGAAGTTTTTATTTTGGTTCTATGTTTTCAATTTTATGTACCTAATCTTTCAAAGACACTAGACTTTACGATCATTAGTTGCATTTGATGATTAATTATGCTTAAAATCTTGTAAAAATATATGAAAAGGGTTGGGTTGTTATATATATGCACTGGGAGAGAATCAAACTCCTTACCTGTTGGTTATTCTACAAATACTCTACCACTCCAGCAAGCTATTCATGTAATGAGAAAAGTGTATGTAATATACTTATATATATACAAATAAATAATAAATAATGATATTAATGAATAATATATAATAAATAAGTAATAATTGATTAATTAATTAATAAAAAATATATAATAGATAAATAATAAATAAATAAGTATTAAATAAATAATAAATACGTAAAAAATAAATACTAAATAAATATTAAATAAATAATAATTAAATATTAAATAAATAAGAAATAAATAAGAAATAAGAAATAAAGGGATAATAAAAATAAATTATTAATAAATAATAAATGAATAATAAATAATAAATAAATAATAAATAAATAATAAATAAATAATAAAAATGTAATAAGTAAAAAATAATTAAATATTAAATAAATAATCAATAATCAATAATCAATAAATAATTATTAAATAATAAAAATAAATAAATAATAAATAACAATAAATGAAAATAAATAATAAATAACTAATTAATAATTAATTAATTAATTAATAATAATTAATAACTAATTAATAATTAATAATTAATTAATTAATAATAAAAAAGAATAAATAATAAGTAATAACTGATAATAATTATTAAATATTAAATATTAAATAAATAAATAATGAATGAATGATAAATAAATAATAAATAAATGATAATTAAATAATAGAAAATTCTAAAAAATAATAAATATATAATGATTATATAATAAATACACAATAAAAAATAATAAGTAAATAATAAATTACTAGTAAATTAATAATAAATTAATTATAAATATATAAACAATTATCAAATAATGAATAAATAATGAAAAATAATAAATTAATAATGAAAAATAAATCAATATAAAATAAATAATTAGAAGTTAAATTATAAATCAATATAATAAATAATAAATAAGTGGTAAATAAAAATAGATAAATGATAAATAATAAATAGATAAATAGATAATAAATAAATAATACATTAATAATAAATTAATAGTATAAATAAATAATAAATAATAAATAAATATTAGGTAATGATATATAATAAATAGTAAATAAATATTAAATGATAATTTAATGATAAATTAATAGTAAATAGTAAATGAATATAAAATAAATTAGTAATAAATGAATAGATAATAAATAATGAATAATGAATAATGAATAATGAATGGATATAATATATATAAACACACACAGAAATATATATATATATATATATATATAATTGTATAATAATATATATATATATATAAACATAAGTAAATATAAATATAAATATATATACATAAATATGTATAAATGTTTACATATATATATAAATAGAGATAAATATTCATAAATACGTATAGATATTCATGCATGGATACAATTATATATAGTTTTAAATAAATAATGATAAATATATAGAAAATATACATAAATATACATAAATCTATAGAAGGACATGCAAATATATATATATATATATATATAATAGATAATAAATCACCAAAAGAGGGGAAATCACAATAACCGTTACACCATCTAATCAATAGAAATGTAAATGAATGGAATAAATTCATAGATGACCTAAAACAAAATGAAGACACTCTTAAAAAAAGATGAAATCTCATAGAATGTTCAAAAATCATGATATCCGGAAAAAAATCTGTTTTGGAGGCCTTTGGGGCCTCTTTTGACCTTGAAATAACAGTGACCAGAGTACCCCTGATCAACACGGCATAGAGCTCATTGCAGGATTTGATTCACGCCATATTGTGAGCCTCATGCCCACTGGGCCTATGGGTCATGTAATAAATAATTAAGGATTGATGGGTGGGTTATCCCCTTAGGGGGTTATGGTCTGCCTCTTCAGCATGTGTGTGTGTAGTGTGTGTGTGTGTGTGTATTTGAATGTAATTTTACCCCAAACCACCTAATATATATTATATAATGTGATTAAAGTTCATTTCAAAACACTATAAAAAAATCACTGGTTAGCGGCGGTTTCTTCAATCTGCTGCTATATTTTTTTATTTTAATAATTCGCAGAGGTTTACATTAAATTGTCCCAAAATGTTTTAAAAAAAATCATATTTTCTCCTCCTCCCCTACTCTCTCTACTCAACTCTCCCCCTCCCCCTATCCTCCCCTACTCCCCGCGTTACCCCAACCCCGTGACCCCCCCCACCACCCTCCAACCTCCCTCCTCAGTCCTCAGCAGTGGCCTTGACCCTAGTGATCCCCCCCCAACCTACCTCTTCCCAGTAGTAACACAGAACCCCCCCCCCCCTCATCCTCCCTCTTCCCAACAACAACACAGAACCCCCCTCCCCAGCAGCGACGCGGACCCCCCCTCCCCCCTTCGACCTCCCTCTCCCAAGCTCGATTCCCCTCCTCCCAGTCTATTAAGATTCTTTGACCTTGTTTTGGTGATTTAGTGTCTCACATTATGGAAGTGGAAGATCAAAGGTTTGTTTTCTTTATTTCATAGTTCATTAAATTAATAAACACTGATTTATGGCCTCTTTGATCTAGGTTTTAGATTCTTGATGAGATTATTATTTATGTATATAAATATATTTTAAAGGGAAACCATGTTTTTATTGTTTTCTATTGAATGCGAAGGTTTTTTATATGAAAACATTTATTTTAAATTTATTTTTCAACTACCATACACACCTAACATTTGATAAAATAGTAGAATGTATTTTATTACATGATTTCATGACTTTAAAAGTTTTTTTGGTTCTTAAAATAATTTTTAATGGAAACTCGTGACTTCCAAGGGTGTGCATGGATTTTTAAGAACCAATGTTGGGTTACCTTGAATATAGTGACTCTATAATGAATGAGTATTTGAGTTTTCAAAGGAAATTTTATAAAGAGGTTTCTCAAACTGTATTCTCTTGTGGCTTCCATCCCTAAAAATTATTTTATTGGTTATAATATACATAATTGGAATCTATTGATTTATCATGAAATTTTTCTCAATAATTGGTGGCATAATTATACTTGGTTATACCCCTATACTTTTAATGTAAATTGTACACCCTAAGTGTTCTTGGCCTCATTTTTGCTATTTTCACAACTTATTCTACTCCATGAGATTGATTAACTCCATTCATTTAGTCTTACTTATTTTTGAATACACAATAAATTCTTAATCTTGGGATTTCTCTAATTTAATAAATTTATCTTGAGTATAATATTCATGGATTAACATTTTATAATAAGAATTTTCATTATGAAATCACCAATTCTAAATATTAAAAATGGAAAAAATAAATGTGGTGAGAAAATATATGTATTAATCTATCAAACATAATCTCCCACTATATTCACTGGATATCTGGTAACAGTTCCTAAAATATGACTAAGCTTCAAGAATCATTAATTATCACATTGTATAAATGTTATAATTTTAAATATTTTTCTTTTAAATAACTAACTAATAAGGTTTAGTATGTGTCTAGTAAAAGGTTCCCCTCCCCAGCTAGTTTTGTAGTAAATTTAGGTGCACATATAAAATAACCTTAAATGGTATAATGAAGTATAAGCACATATAACAACCTAAAGATTCTGTGTTTATTGGTTTTATCCATCCAATAGTGTGTGATATCTAAATAAAGTATACTTTTCATTCATATTTTTAAAGGGGTTCTCTTGGTTTTAGTTTCACCATGGGAAATGGTTCAGATATTGATCAATATAGATAATTTTTTAATGGGATGAACCCTCCTTAGTTACAACACTAAAGTAAAATACACTATTATCTGTTTCTCCCATAAAAATAATAACATCTACATATAAAATATCAAAAATTGATACATTTTTATCACCTTTAATATGGAGGTTGTTTTCCACACTTCCATCATTAAATAATAATTGTTTCAAGAATGTATCCAACTTCAAATACCATGCTCTTGAGTGTTATTTTAACCCATATAGATTATTCTTTAATTTTGATTGTACCTATTTGATTAAAAATTTATATCTTTATATTTTAATATATAAGGAGAATAAAATCAAATACCTATGGATAAAAGTTGGATTAATTTACCTAGAAACAAACCTCAATTTTCCAAGGGATTTGAATAGTTTTTTTATTATGCAATTTCAAACCGGTCAATGGATGGTAGAATAAAATTTTCATGTCCTAATTGTAAATTTAAGTGATGGTTTAATGGAAATGAAGTATATGAGAATTTGATATTGAAACAGTTTCCTACTTGATATGTATGTTGGATTTGGCATGGTGAATCAAATGTTATGTAAATTCAAAATAATGACAATACTGTCAATGAAATACAAAGTGACTCGAAATAGGGGAATTCAATTCAAAATTTGTTAAATTAAGCATTTGGTTTTGGATAATACAATTTACAAGATTTAAATAGATCAATAGAACCTTCAGTTGATCTTGGCCAGGTTAATCTTGCTCAGAACTTTAGTGACCAAAAAATGATTTTTATGAATTAGTTGAATATAGAAAGTAAGAACTGTATGAAGGGTGTTCTAGGTATTCAAAGTTTTCTTTTCTACTTAATTTGCATCATATCAAGTTTCTCTGTGGAATTACTGACAAAGAAATTTCTATGATTTTAGAGCTGATTCATGATTTATTTAGTAAAGCTAAGATCCCTGCATCATTCTACGAGATAAATAAATTCACAAAAAAACATGGACTTGATTATACAAATATACATGCATGCCCTGATGATTTCATACTTTACTTGGGAGAAGATCCTAATAAAGAAGAATGTGCAAGATGCTATACAAGTAAATAGAAATCAATGAACAATAATTAGAGTATAAATCAATGCAACCCCAGGAAGAAACAAAAGAATAAAATTCATGTAAAGGTATTGTGTTACTTTCCTCTAAAACCATGCTTATAAAGATTATTCGTGTCATTTAAGACTATAGACAACATGAAGTGGCATTGTCAGGATAGTAATGATGGCTTTATGAGACATCCAAAAGATTCAACATCATGAAAGATGTTTGATTCACTAAATCTCGGTTTTTCTTTGAATATTAGGAATGTACATTTGGGATTGGCTTCTGATGCTTTTAACCCTTTTGGTACTTTAAGTACTAATTATAGCATTTGGTCAGTTTTCTTGATCTCCTATAATCTACCTCTATGGATGTGTATGAATAAAAATTCTTTCATAATTTTGAGGATTATTCCTAAAAAGTTTTCCAAGAAATGACATTGATGTTAACCTTCAACCTCTAATTAAATAATTGTGAGAATTATAGGATGATGGTGTGGAAAAATATGATGCTTCAATGAGAAAACTATTGAAAATCCATGCTGCTTTAATGTGGACAATTAGTGACTTTCATGGACTAGTAAATTTATCTAGTTGTAATGCTCATGCAAGTTTGGCTTGTCCGATTTTTAATTTTTATTTTGAACCTCAACGATTACCACATAGAAGAAAATGGTGTTTTATGTGTCATCAACAACTTATTGATTCTTCTCATAAATTCAAGTTTAACAAGACATGCTTTAATGGAGATATTGAAATGAGAAAGTCACTGAAGGTGTTATCTAGTTCAAAAATCTTGGGATAATTAATGAATGTCACTGAAGAATTTTGAAAATGTCATTAGTTTAAAGAGGGGGGAAGTGTATGAGGTACAATATCTAAAGAAGCTAGAACACAACAATGGAAGAAAAATATAATATTTTTCAAACTTACTTATTGGGAGTTTAATTTGATATGTTATAATATTGACGTAATGCATAGTTAGAAGAACATTTGTCACAATGTAATTTTTACAGCGATTAATAAGTAGGGGAAATTTAAGGATCACCTTAATACTCGTAAGGATTTGGATTAAATGAATATAAATCATGGTTTTTGGAAAAATAGTAATGGAAATTATCCTTCGGTTATTTTTAAAATGAAGAAAACATGAGGAAGATATATTCCTTTGAACTTTATATAATGTAAAAGTTCCATATGGGTATTCAGGTAATATATCAAGGTTTGTTGACTTGAAACATTAAAATTTACATGGATTTAAAAGTCATGAATCACATATTTTGATGGATTATTTGTTTCTTTTGTATTTTCATCAAACTTTACTTGAAAAAGTAATTGTATTTCTAGTTGAGTTTTATACCTTTTTCAGTGAGCTTTGTGGAAAAACTTTAAATTTAATCGAGCTTGATAGACTTCATGAAATAATTTTTTAGACACTATTTAATTTAGAGATGTTATTTCCCCCTTCATTCTTCACAGTTATGATTCATTTGACTATTCATTTAGTTGAAGAATCTAAACTTCATGGACAGGAACACTATCTATGGATATATCCAATTGAAATGTATGTTGTTATTTTTTATTTTCATTGGTGAATTTTATTTTATCAAATTATTGCAAAAAAAAAATTAATATGTTTCTTATTTTTTCATTTGGTACTTAGGTCATTTGAAATCATATGTGAAGAATAAATCTCAACCAGAAGGCTCTATTTCTGAAGGTTATATAGATGAAGAGTGCTTGGCCTTTTGTTCTAGGTATTTTCATGGAATTGATACTAGATTCAATCATACTAGACATTCTAAAGACATCTCCACTAATTCTAGATGTGAAAATTAGTCATCAGTATTTCCAATTATTGGACGACCAATTGGAAAGGGGTCAAATTTTATACTAACTAAATTGGAGATTGTACAAGCACATAGATATGTGTTACTCAATAGTTTTTTTAAAAATTAATTTATTGAATAGTTATGACTGCAAACAAAGAGGCAGCTAAGGGTTCAATATTGATTTGAAATGGAATTAACAAATGTTTTTAATAAGGATCTTGTTGAATGGTTCACCCATCATGTGAGTATATACTCGTATTTGTATTATTGACGCGTAGTTATTTTGTCTATATTAAAAGTAACATCTTATATCTTTTTGTCTAGATAATGAATGATGATAATCGAGCTGAAATATCGTGATAAGGATCATGGAACACATGGGCATCACGGAGTTGGAGGCGGACATGATGGGGACGGCGGAATGCACACAACTGGACAAGACCCTTTGCATGGAATTGGAGGCCCAATGACAAGGGAGCGGACCAAGAGAATGAAGGAGGCCTTAAATGGATTAATCATCAAATTCCAAGAGGAGGCCCAACACCTTTGCTTGGGGGAAGCATCCAGGCCTATAATTAAATTAATTAAGGCCCAAACATGCTTTTAAAAACCCAACCCAAGTGGTGCTACGAAATTTCAAGCCCACCCACCATGGAATCTTCAAATTCAAAAGGTGGTGGGCTACTTGTCTTTACTTTTCCAAAAGGGTGTGCTACTTGTCTCCTAAATTCATGGTCAAGTGCCAAAGTTGTCAAAAGCATCCTATATTCTTTTTGACTATGGAAAACTAGCCATTAGACTAATGTAAAGAGCCACCCCATGTGTAATTCGAATTTCAAGTTTCTTTGGCTATAAATAACCACCCCCTTGTACTCTTGAAACATCATAAATGAAAGTAATGTTATTATGGTGAGTTTTGCTTGCAACCTTTGTGTTCTTGATTAATTCTTGACTTATCAAAGGATTGGTCATCCTTTGTGGAAACTTGTGGCTAGAGTTCTTAGAGACAAGTTCTCTTTGGGTTCTACCTTGACCATTTCTCATTTCCTTCTCATTTTCACTATCCTCCCATCACATTCACTTGTTTTCTTGCGGAGATTCGGGTGCTCAATGCGAGGAAATTATACAAGGTTCCTAGGACACTTCCTAGTGGTTCTTGCATCGTGTATCATTTGGTATCAGAGCCCATCTGTAAGAAATCAGGTTCTTTGTTTCTTATCTTTTCTTCCATTTTCATTTCTCTTCAAATCGGGCCAACATCAATTCTGGTCCATTTTCTTCTTCCCCTACAGACGTCATTTCCTCTTATTTGCGGACGTACAATATATCATTCTTGTAGTTGAGAAGCTCATCTTTCTTCCCCATTTGGAATCATCAAAATCAGATCTATAAATATCAAGATACAGTGGGTTCAAATTTTGCAACAAATTCTGCAATTTTAAAACCACACAAATCTCACGTTGATTCCATTTGATGTTACAAATTATTTCTTCTCCTGCAATTAAATATTGAAAAATTAATCTTGTTTCTGCTTCATCTACAAAAAAAGAGCCAAAAAAACAAAAAAAAAATCGAAAAAAAGTAAAGGCTCAAAAAAAATTGCAACACTTTGAATTCTACGTCCCATTTTCATTCTTCTTCTTTCCTTTTCTTCCACTTCACAAATTTTTCATCTTGAATCCAATTTGAATTTTATCTTTGAAATCTAGTTTGGGATTTCCATATTTCAAATATCCTTTCGATTTGTTGAAATTGGGTAAGAACATTATTGGAATCAAGTTGAGTGGTAAAAGGCAAGAGTGTTACGTTTTGATAAAATCCAAAATTGAGTGAAACATGAGCGAACATATTATTTTTGAGTGTAAACATGTGAGGGAGTATGTGAGGTCCATTTTCCTTTCTCTTCACTTTTTTTTACTGGATTCCTAAATGGAGGAGTCGAGTAATACCAATGAAGCGGACATTAAGATGTTCATGAGGGCTGTACAAGAACAATTCCAAAGGTTGAATGCGAGGATGGATGAACTCCAATCCCCTTCCAATTCTAGAGAACCACCAAGGAGGCGAGTTGTTGAAGAAGAGGAGGAGTTATCCGATTTTCACGAGTCACCAATTCAAAGAAATCAACCACCATGGAGGCAAGCCAATGATCTTGGAGGAGTAAAGTTGAGGATCCCTTTATTCCAAGGTAAGAATGATCCTGAAACTTACTTGGAATGGGAAAGAAAGGTCGAACATGTTTTTGGTTGTCACACCTATTCGGAGGAAAAAAAAGTAAAGTTGGTGGCCGTGGAGTTCACCGATTATGCTAGTATTTGGTGGGACCAACTACAAGTGAGTCGACGGCGAAGTGGAGAAAGACCCATCCACACTTGGGAGGAGATGAAAGTGGTAATGCGTAAGAGGTTCATTTCTAGCCACTATTATAATGATTTGTTCCTCAAGTTAGAGGGTTTGAAACAAGGGGCCATGAGTGTTGAGGAGTATCACAAAGAGATGGAGATCATCATGATTTGAGAGAATATTGATGAGGAGCAAGAGGCCACCATGGAAAGATTTGTGAACGGTCTCAACCATGACATTCGGGACATAGTGGACATGCACCAATACTTGGACATAGAGGATCTACTACACATGGCTACCAAAGCGGAGAGGCAAGTAAAGGCAAGAAGGATGTGCCCTACATCTTATGGTAAGGATTCTAGAACTTCATTCAAGTTTAAGGATTCCAAACCACAAGAGCATGTAAGGGAACACAAAACTGATTCGAAGGAGTTGCCCAAACCAAAACCATTCTTTCCGGAATCCAAAGGTAAAATGGAGGGTAAGGTTGTTTCCAAATCACGAGATATCAAATGTTTTAAATGTCAAGTATTTGGACATATTGCCTCACAATGCCCAAATAAGAGGACAATGATTATTTTGGATGATGGAGATGTTCTTAATGCTAGCTCAAGCAAAGATGAAATGCCATCACTTGAGGATGATTCAGAGGTGGAAGTAGAAAGCCCCGTACATGGAGAAATGCTTGTTGTAAGGCATACTTTGAGTGATCAACCCGAAGGAGAACATGATCAAGAGAAAAGGGAGCACATTTTTCATACTAGATGCCTCTTCAAAGATAAGGTATGTAGTATGATTATTGATGGGGGTAGTTGTACAAATGTAGCAAGTGGTTTGATGGTTGATAAATTGGGATTGGCTACGACTAGACATCCTAGGCCTTATAGATTGCAATGGTTAAATAATAGCGGGGATGTCAAAGTGACTAAGCAAGCACAAGTTCCATTTTCTATTGAGAAGTATGAAGACAAGGTGATGTGTGATGTTGTTCCAATGCATGCTAGTCATATTTTGTTGGGAAGACCGTGGCAATTTGATAGGAGGGTCACACATGATGGATACACCAATCGATAATCTTTTTGAGTATAATGGGAGGACGGTTATTCTTACACCATTGAGGCCTTTGAAAGCTTATGAAGACCATGTGAGGATTGAGAGAGATTGTGAGAAGAGAGAAAAAGAAAAGATAGAAAAAAAATAGAGATAATGAGAAGAGTAGAAAAATCAAGAGTGAAAAAGGAGTTTTGAGTGAAAGCAAAAAAAAATTAGGGAAATAAAAAAGTTGAAAATAAGAGTGAAAATAAGAGTGAAATCAACAGTGTTGAGGGAAAAGTGAGCTTATTTTCCGAAAAAAGAGAGATAGAGAGAGGTTTGGAGGGGGAGGAAACTCTCGTGCTTTTATGCAAGGGAGAATGTACTAAGTCTCCTAACTATTTTATGCCTTCTAGTGTTATATCTCTTTTGCAGGATTTTGGTGATGTTTTTCCTGAGGAGATTCCCGATGGATTACCACCCTTGCGGGGTATCAAGCACCATATCGACTTCCTCCCCGGAGCAAAAATTCCCAATCGACCGACTTATCGGGCTAACCCGGAAGAGACTCGAGAAATCCAACGACAAGTGGAAGAATTTCTAAGGAAGGGATTTGTTCGAGAGAGCTTGAGTCCGTGTGCGGTACCGATAATCCTTGTCCCAAAAAAAGATGGTAAGTGGAGAATGTGTGTTGATTGTCGAGCTATCAACAAAATCATGGTAAAGTATCGTTATCCCATACCTCGTTTGAATGATATGCTTGATGAACTCCATGGTGCATGCTTGTTTACTAAAATTGACCTAAGGAGTGGATACTATCAAATTAGAATGAAAGAGGGAGATGAATGGAAAACCGCATTTAAAACTAAGTGTGGATTGTATGAATGGATAGTTATGCCTTTTGGACTAACTAACACCCCTATTACATTCATGAACATAATGAATCACATTTTCCATACATTCATAGGGAAATTTGTGGTTGTGTATTTTGATGACATCCTTGTTTATTCTAAGAGCCTTGATAAACATCACGAACATTTGAAACATGTTTTTGAGACTCTTAGGAAAAATAGGTTGTTTGCAAACTTGGAAAAATGTACATTTTGTTTAAATTCAGTTGTTTTCCTTGGTTTTGTGGTAAGAGCTGATGGCATGAGGGTTGATGAAGAGAAGGTGAAGGCGATTCGGGATTGGCCACAACCAAAGAATGCCAACGAGGTGAGGAGCTTCCATGGACTTGCAAGTTTTTACCGAAGGTTCGTGAGGGACTTTTCAACCATCGCGGCACCATTGAATGAGTTGGTCAAGAAAGGGGTGAGTTTCAAGTGGGGAAAAGCTCAAGAGGAAGCCTTCTCCACACTCAAAGGTAAGTTGACCAATTCACCTCTCTTAGTTCTGCCTGACTTTTCTAATGTTTTTGAGGTTGAGTGTGATGCCTCTGGAATAGGAATTGGGGCTGTTTTAATGCAAGACTCTAAGACTATCGCATACTTTAGTGAGAAGCTTAATTGGGATGCATTGAACTACTCTACCTATGACAAGGAATTGTTTGCTCTCAAAATAACTTTAGAAAATTGGCAACATTACTTGTGGATAAGGGAATTTGTGATTCATTCGGATCATGAAAGCCTAAAATTTCTTAAGTCACAAGGAAAGTTGAATAGGCGGCATGCAAGATGGCTTGAATTCATTGAAACATTTCCTTACATAATTAAGCATAAAAAAGGAAAAGAAAATGTTGTTGTTGATGCTTTTTCTAGGAGATACTATCTTATCACTTCTATGCATGCTAAAATACTTGGTTTTGAAATGTTGAAAAGCATGTATGAGAATGATGTGGACTTTTCTGAAATTTGGAAGTTATGTGAAAAACATGGAAAAAGTGATTTTTAAAAACATGATGGATTTCTTTTTTGGAAAAATAAATTGTGTGTTCCATCTTGTTCCATGCGTGAATTGCTTGTTAGAGAAACACATGGTGGTGGATTAATGGGGCATTTTGGGGTTGAGAAAACATTGTCCTTATTGAGTGAACATTTTTATTGGCCTCACATGCGTAGGGATGTGGTAAGTGTTTGTGGAAATTGTAATGTGTGTAAACATGCAAAGTCAAAAGTGCTTCCACATGGCTTATACACCCCTTTGCCTGTTGCTTCTCATCCTTGGGTTGACATTTCAATGAATTTTGTCCTCAGCTTGCCATGATCACAAACCGATAAGGATAGAATCTTTGTGGTGGTGGACAGGTTTAGTAAAATATCTCATTTTATTTCTTGTTCTAAAACCAATGATGCAACTCATATCGCTGATTTGTTTTTCAGGGAAATTGTTAGGTTGCATGGCTTACCCAAGAGCATTGTGAGTGACAGGGATGTCAAATTCCTTAGTCACTTCTGGAGGACATTGTGGAGCAAACTTGGAACCAAACTTTTGTTCTCCACCACTGCACACCCACAAACAGATGGTCAAATTGAGGTGTTCAATAGGACACTTTCCACATTGTTGCGTGCCATCCTTAGAAAAAATCTAAAACATTGGGAAATATGTCTTCCTCACATTGAGTTTGCTTATAATCGAGTGGTTCACTCCACTACTAATGCTTCACCATTTGAAGTTTTGTATGGTTTTAACCCATTAACTCCACTTGATATTTTACCTTTGCCTACTAATCAATTTTCGAATCTTGAAGGTGAAAAGAAGGAAAAGTTTGTGCAGGAGTTCCATGCAAAGGTAAAGGCCAACATTCAGCAGAAGAATGAACAAGTAGCGAAGTACGCCAACAAAGGTCGGCGAAAAATGGTGTTTCAACCTGGAGATTGGGTGTGGCTACACTTGAGGAAGGAGAGGTTTCCAGAGCAACGAAAATCAAAACTCCATCCACGAGGAGATGGTCCTTTCCAAGTCTTAGAGAAGATCAATGATAATGCCTACAAGATTGATTTACCCTATAGGTATGGAAATGTTAGTGGTACGTTTAATGTTGCTGATCTTTCTCCCTTAGAATTTTCAGATTCGAGGACGAATCCTTTTGAGGAGGGAGGAGATGATGAGGATCATGGAACACATGGGCATCATGGGTTTGGAGGTGGACATGATGGGGACGGTGGAATGCACCCAAGTGGACAAGACCCTTTGCATGGAATTGGAGGCCCAATGACAAGGGAGCGGACCAAGATAATGAAGGTGGCCTTAAATGGATTAATCATCGAATTCCAAGAGGAGTCCCAACACCATTTCTTGGGGGAAGCATCTGGGCCTATAATTACATTAATTAAGGCCCAAACATTCTTTTAAAAACCCAACCCAAGTGGTGCTATGAAAGTTCAATCCCACCCACCATGGAATCTTCAAAGTCAAAAGGTGGTGGGCTACTTGTCTTTACTTTTCCAAAAGGGTGTGCTACTTGTCTCCTAAAGTCATATTCAAGTGCCAAAGTTTTCAAAAGCATCCTATATGCTTTTTGACTATGGAAAACTATCCATTAGACTAATGTAAAGAGCCACCCCATGTGTAATTTGAATTTCAAGTTTCTTTGGCTATAAATAGCCACCCCTTGTACTCTTGAAACATCATGAATGAAAGTAATGTTATTATGGTGAGTTTTGCTTGCAACCTTTGAGTTCTTGCTTAATTCTTGACTTATAAAAGGATTGGTCATCCTTTGTGGCATCTTGTGGCTAGAGTTCTTAGAGACAAGTTCTCGTTGGGTTCTACCTTGACCATTTCCCATTTCCTTCTCATTTTCACTATCCGCCCATCACATTCACTTGTTTTCTTGCGGCGATCTGGGTGCTCAACGCGCGGACATTATACAAGGTTCCTAGGACACTTCCTAGCGGGTCTTGCATCGCGTATCATATCGAATGATTTCAAGTTTTTGGCTCGAGGTCCTCTAAGGTAGGCTAAGAGATTTGATGTCTACAATATTCATGGATTTAAGTTTTGTAAAATTTGTCATGAAGAAGACTTGAAAACTCTGAATAGTGGTGTATTTACATTCACATAGGTGGGAAATAATGGGAAGATGATTGATATAATTGAAGTAAACTATCATGGACATTTTTCAGTTGTCATATTCAAATGAAAGTGGATCAACATTGATAGGGGTATAATGAAAGATTCATTAAATTTTACTTCTTTCAACTTCTCTCACTTGATGGATATCAGTGAGTGTGTAAGTCATGATCTATTTATCTTGGATTCACAAGAAAAGACAATTTATTATGTGGATGATGAAATACATGAAGGTTGGAGTGTTGTTGTACACTTAAATCATAGAGACTTATATGATATGGGTGGTGAAGATCAATTGGTGCTTTGTGATAGTGAACCTCATCAACCAAAAAATATTAAATAGTTATTTCCTAACAATATCAGAATGATAGAACTTACAAGTGAGGGTGAAAATGAAAGACTCATCGTAATGGAGGTTGATAACAATGAATATAATGAAGATGGAGATAATTTAATGTATAAATTGGTAATGAAATTATATTACAAGATCTCATTGATAAGTGTTTCATCCATATATAAATTGTTCTTGTTGTTCTTTTTTTTGTAAAAAGATTTTAGTTTTGAATTATTTATATATTTAATATACCTTAACCATTTGAAATGTAGAAATGTCAAGAAAAAAATTTAGGATTCTAGCTGATCAACATCTCAAAGCACACCACCACTACCATCATCTTCTATGGGTTGGAGGCATATTCCTACAACTTGGAAAAATGAGATCTTTGATACTCAAGTAAATGTAATATTAATTTGATATTCCTTGATAACTAATTTAAAAGACATGAGTAAATTTTGTAATATACTTATAAAGTGTTATGCTTTTTATTTCTAGATGTTTTTTCATTTTGATGTCCCTAACTTCGTTTCACGCTCATGGAATTTGCAAAGAACACATATAATATCCATAAAAAAAACTAAAATGACACTTTTATATATAAAACATGAATTTCAAGTTATACCAACCACATCTTGGGTCAAGTTAATGTCTGGTTTATTTCTACACATCAAAAATAAATTATAGATTGTTATCCATAAGTTTGAAAAGAATTCAAGGTTTTTTGCTCAGTTTTGACTTGGTAAAAACTTACAAAATGTGCAAAATCCTTTAAAAACAAGTTTTGGGGATCAAAAATAAGAAAACAATGTCAAATTATCCTGAAATTAGAGGAAAAAAATCATATATTTAATTTTGAAATGTAGGAATCGATTACATGTCATTTTGAATGATGGTTTTCCTATTATGGCTATAAATGTGTTTTTAGTGTTTTAAAAAACAAAAAAATGTATGGAATGGTCAAAAATAGAACAAAAAATTTTGGTTTTTCCTAAAATCATGGGAAAACTACCGTATATTTAATTTTGAAATTTAGGAACTGACGGCACGTCATTCTGAGTGACGGTTTTCCCGTTATGGTTGTAAATGCATTTTTAGTGTTTAAAAATCTAAAATGTGCATGGAACATTCAAAACTAGGAAAAAAGTTTAATTTTCCTTAAATAATGGGATAATAATAGTATATTTAATTTGTAAATTTATGAACTGATTACACATCATTCCGAGTGATAGTTTGCATGTTATGATCGTAAATGCATTTTTAGTGTTTTAAAACACTAAAATGTGCATGGAATGGTCAAAAGCAGACAAACAACATTGTATTGTCCAGAAATCAGGTGTAAATGACCATAGATTTAATTTTGAAATGTAGTAATCAACGACACCTCATTCTAACTTACGGTTTTCCCATTATTGTGGTAAACGTTCTTTTAGTGTTTTAAAACACTAAAACATGTGTGGAATGGTAAAAAATAGACAAATGAAATTGTATTGTCCTAAAATTAGAGTAAAATGACCATAGATTAACTTGTGAAATGTAAGAACCAACGAAACATCATTTCGAGTGACAATTTTCTTGTTATGGTCATAAATGCATTTTTAGTGTTTTAAAACACTAAAACGTGCGTGGAATGGTCAAAATCAGAAAAATGAAATCGGATTGTCCTAAAATCAGGGGAAAATGTCTGTAGATTTAATTTTGAAATTTAAGAACTGATGAAACATCATTTTGAGTGAATTTTTTCCCGTTATGACCGTAATGTGTTTTTAGTGTTTTAAAACATTAAAACTTGCATGGAATGGTCAAAACCAGACAAATGGCAACATATTGTCCTAAAATAAAAGGAAAACTACCATAGATTTAATTTTGAAATGTAAAAACTGATGAAATGTCATTTTGAGTGATGGTTTTCTTGTTATGGCCGTAAACTTGTTTTTATTGTTTTAAAACACTAAAATGTGTGTGGCAAGGTCAAAACCAGAAAAATGACGTTGTATTGTCCTGAAATTAGGGTACAACCACCATAGATTTAATTGTAAAATGTAGGAACTAACTATAGGTTTTAGGTTTAGTTGAAGCATGTGATAGGCAATGCCTAACTTTAATTTTTTCCAAAATCAATAATCAATCTGACATCTATACGACAATTGCTGATGAATTTCTCGACAAACCATCGCCACCCGAGTTGTCACCCTCTGAGGCGCTCTGCCATCTCGGCTGGTAACAGCTTCTTCTCAGATGGGGCTCTCTCTGGAGTGACCTCTTCGTGGGGGGGGGGGGGTTCCTTGTGTGGAGGGTTCAAAAAGGCCACACATGAGAATTCCCTTTTAGAAAAAAAGAAACATACAAAGAATAATTTCACTAGAACTGAGAGAGAGGAGATCAACACATATTGTTTATAATTAATTTAATTAGATAAATAATTACCTCTAACAAATTCTTTCTTCATTGATGTGTTCGATGACAGATCTGTAGTGCACCGTCATTGCATTCTAGAAACCAAACATAGATTTCCTCTAGTGGTGATCCACATGTGTTCCACTAATATTCAAAAATCATCGAAAGAGTCTCCGGGTTCTAGAATGGACAATCCTTATACTTGCATTTTCCACCTTTGATCGCCTCGAGAAACACTTCTAAATAATTCTCCTTGATCCAGTGGAGGAGGATTGCACTCTATTTTTGAGAGCGTTCTTGGAGAATATATCTCTCTAGGATTAAGAAGTTTTCTCCAAATCCATTGTGCACAATCGAATAAGTTAATGAAAAAATAACATAATTGGGTATTTGTATTTTGAGGGTTAAAATAAAATAATTTCATAAGTGCCCTTATTATTTATTTAATCATAGTAAAACCCCATGTCAAATAATAATAGTAATATTATTATTTCTCAACATGCGCTGAACTTGAGAATTAAAAATAAATATTACTTAAATAAATAATATTCAATATTATCATTTCTCACCGGACCATTAAACTCGGTCCATCATTCCTCTGAAATATTTATCGGGCCTTGAATAATGTCTATTTATTTATGAAATAAATATCACTTCATTATTCACCAATAAATAAATAAATATTATATTCACTAAATAGTAAATAAATATTTATTAAATAATCTTCTCACAATATATTCTCTCGAATAACTAGTGGTGGAATAAATACGATCAAGCATACAAGAAAATTTATTAAACCATGTATGGGAATAATATTTATTCAACCTTTTAAATAATAAATAATAATATATTATTTAACTCAGATTCTAGATACACTTAGTGTGTGGCCCTCTAGGCCTATTCTTCAATGGCATTAGGCGAAGCAGCCTAAAGTCCAAGGTTAACGTCTAGCAACACGCCAAGGCACCCATAGAGAAAGAAGTTAATGCCAAAATGATAGGTCACCTAATACGAATGATTACCGTGTAATATAATCTCTTTATCACAATATCTCTAATCGAGCAGGTTTCATTCTAGTGTCATCAACCTATGTGCTCAATATCTCTTTCTTTGACGTTTTAGAAATAGAAATTGTCTATAGAACACCATGGTCATGAATTTATTTAGGTTATATCATTTCCATCAAAGGGCATGAGATATTAACTTCTTTTAATGAAAAGAAGGGATAAATCATTTATTTCATTATTCATTAATACAATATTATTCATGATGCACCCAACATATCCTAATTTTACATGAACATCTATCATCACGGTTTTCTTCAATACAATTAAGTGTGCGACTCATAATAGTCATTAATAATAATCTTAATATCTAAGGACCAATACACACATTTTTAGATAGGAACATCCAATGACACATAGAAATTTGGATTTACTACTAGCAGGTCTCATTATCATAATATTCATACTGAACATTACCAAGGGCGTACACCATGAGAAGGTGCCTCAAAGTCCTATGAGTCTCCATCCCTGATAGTCTGTATCATTTGTGTCCCTAAAATGATATCATCTGTCTATAAAGAATATATTCAATAATAGTATTGTGTCACTTCTGGGTTATCATCATAGCGAGGAACTACTATGATCTTTTAGTGAGACAGCTACTCTTAATAAATTATCACATGCTATGTTATGCAGAAGAAGAAACATAATGTGATAAAAAAAGTTTATTAATATTCAAAAATCATGAATATAAGTTTATCATAAAGTATAATGAATTTTATTCTAGAGAAACAACTCCAACAGGCTCCCACTTACACAAGATCCAACTACTAGAAACCTTCAGTTCGCTAGCTCTCATATGATACTCATGCTTCTGATGATATAGGCCTTTAGTAAAGGGTTCCACCATGTTCTCTTCTATGGGCACTCTTCTTACTGAAAATTCACCCCTCTGGTAGAAATACCTTAAGTGGTGATACTTCCATAGTATATTATTTGTATGTTGGGGCAACCTTGGCTCTTTTGTAAGAGTCACCATTATAGTATTATCACAATACAATGTGATTGTGTCTTTACTACCAGGTACCACATCAAGCTCCTGGAAAAATTTTCAAATCCAAATGGATTCCTTGGATGCATTAGAATCTGCTATATACTCAAACTCCAGTGTAGAATTAGTGACAGCTGGCTATTTTGAACTCTTTCAGCTCACAGCTCCTCCGTTGAGATAGAAAACATATTCTGATTGCGACTTTAGATCATTTTGATCTATCTAAAAACCAACATCAATATAACCCCTAATGACCAGCTCCTCATCTCCTCCATACAGCAAGAACATATCCTTTGTTATTCTTAGTTACTTAATTATAGCCTTAACAGTAGTCCAATGATGTTCTCCTGGAACCGATTCATATCTTATTTCCATGCTCAATGCATAGGCAACATCAATTCTAATACATAACATGGAATACATGATTGATCCTATCATCAAATTATATGGGATCTTACATATTCTCTCTTTCTCATGTTGTGTCTAAGTAGACATTTTCTTAGAAAGATGTAAACAATGTGACACTAGAACCAATACCCTCTTGGATTGTTCCATACTAAATCTCTTTAGTATCTAGTCAGTATATGTACTTTGACTTAGTCCAAGCCGCATCTTGGATCTATCACGAATGATCTTGATCCCTAGAATGTAGGTTTCTTCTTCTAATTCCTTCATGGAGAAACACTTATTTAACCAATACTTAATATATTGTAAGATTTGTATATTGTTTCCAATAAGTAATATGTCATCAACATATACTACTAGTATAATGGATGCATTCTCATTAAACCTTTTATAAACACATGACTCACATTCATTCCTAATGAAACCAAATTCTTTTATGGATTCATAGAATTGAATGTTCCATGACCTGAATTCTTTCTTCAATCCATAAATAGATCTCTTCAACTTAAAAATCATGTTGGCATCACCTGGAGTCACAAACGCTTCTAGATGTTTCATATAGACATCTTTCTGAAGGTTCTTGTTAAGGAATGCAGTTTTGACATCTATTTTCTAAATCTCATTTTCATGGTAAGATGCTATAGAAAGTATGATTCTAATGGATTTAAACATGGAAATTTGAAAAAAGGTTTCACCATAGTCAACTACTTAATGTTGTTTAAATCCTTTATCCACTATCCTTACTTTATTGGTACTTACTTTACCTTCCATGTCCAGTTTTCTCTTGAATATCCATTTGCATACAACAGGATTTACATCAACCGATGCATTGACTAGAACCCAAACTTGGTTCTAATACATGGAATCCATTTCAAAATTCATAGATTCTATCCATTTTGCATCTTCTAGTATCTCTACTACCTTCTTGTAGGAGAGAGGTTCATCATTGTTAACCAATAATGAGTCACCATCCTCAGTGACCATAAAATCATATCTATTTGGTTCTCTTACCTCCCTTTTTCTCTTACATATTACTTATGTTTCAGGAACTAATTCTTCCATAGGTACCTATGGAATATGTTTCTATACCAACTCATGTGTATCTTGAGCATCAATTTCATCGAATTCAATCTTACTCCCACAATCCTTCTTGATGATGTGATCCCTTTCATGAAAGACGGCTTGTCTAGTGACAATCACATTCTTGTATGAGGATTTTTATAGGTAGTATCATTTTGTTTCCTTAGGATACCCTATAAAGATACACTTCATGCCCTAGGGTGCTAGTTTGTTGTCTGAGAAGACCTTAACAAACGCATCGCAACCCCATACACATGTGTGCGACAAAATGAGTTTCTTTCCACTCCATAGCTCAAAGAGAATTCTATTTTCTGCTTTAGTTGGTACTCAGTTTAATGTGTATGCCATAGTTTGTAATGAATATCCCCAAAAGGAAAATGGAATATCTTCATGACTCATCATTGAACTTACTATTTCCAACAAGGTACAATTCCTCCTTTCACTAACACCATTCACTATGGTGTATAAGGTGGAGTGAGTTGAGATAGAATCTCAAACTCCCGTAGAAGGTTGATGAACTCTTGGTAAAGATATTCACAACCTAGATCCGATTGAAGCTTCTTTATCTTCTTACCAAGTTGATTCTCTACTTCATTCTTGAATTCCTTTAATTACTCAAAGGACTTGGACTTATACCTCATCAAGTAGATATATCCATATTTAATCAAGTCATTAGTAAAAGTTGTGAAGTTAGAATATCCACCTCTAGATTCTACTGGAAATGGTCCACACACATCAATGTGTACCAATCCTAGAAGCTCTGTGACCCTTTCCCCGTATCCACCAAATGGTGGTTTGGTCATTTTTTCTTGTAAACAAGCATGATATCTATCAAGTGGTTTTATCTTAGAATATTCTAAATAACCATCTTGATAAATCTTTGTCAAACGCTTCTCATTTACATGACCAAGATGGTGATGCCAAAGCTGGTTGTTATATTAGTCATGTGAATTTGATTAGTTATCAATTTCCAATACTTGGTTTTTTTAATTTAATACATGGAGATCATTATTTAAATGTTTCATACTGTAACATATGTTTTCCTTATAACAGAAACAACTTTTATTTCCGAACTTAAAAATAAACCCATCTGTATATAAACTTGGTACATAAATTATGGTTTTTGTAAGAGTAGGTACATAATAAAAATCACCTAAAACCAAAATAATTCTTGTTGGAAATGAAAGGTGGTAGTCACCAATGGAAAGAGCATCCAGGCTCGCACCATTGGCAACTCGTAGATCCACCTCTCCTTTAGAAATTTTCTAAAATCTAATTGGTTCCTATATTTGGATACATATGTGAGCACCATGAGTTGTATCTAATACCCAATGTGTAGATATGGAAATATTTCAATCGATAACGAATGCACCTTCAGTTTCCCCATACTTTTGAGTGATGTTACTCTTCCAGTGGCTGGACTTTCCACATGCAAAACACACCACCTCCTTTTCCTTTCCCTACCTCTGGATCTTCTTCTTCTTGGTTGGATGGTGCTCAAGAGATTTAGGTTATTTATAAGTCTAGGGGGGCTTTTCCTTTTCCTTCCTCTTCTTATTCACCATAAGGATTGTGGGTTTGTCACGCCCCATGTTCTTATCCACTTGGTGAATCAAGGTCAGAAGTTCTGATAGACTCTTCTTGTAATGCCCTGACTCTAGTTACCCAGAGTCGGTGCATTATTACCTAACATTGGCATGATCACAAGATATCAAGTCTCAAAAGACCAATTAGTTTAGTATCCTTAGAAGTATTAGATACATACATAAGTTTTACATTACATCATGAAATAAAAAAATATTGTTTCCCCTTTGAACACACTCATATCCTTTGGCCTATCCCTACAGGTTAATCATAATATACTTCTTCACATCCTGGAAAAAATAAAACATAAGAAAGGGGTGAGATCAGATGATCAGTAATGATAACAATATGGTGTAAACTATCATAAATAAGCATAAACATTTAAGGTAATATATAAGACTAAAACACAAGCCTTTTAAACTTAAACTTTAGCATAATATGGAAAAGATAAATCAAATAATGTCATTTACTTATCCACATGGATATTCTGCTATTCAAATAATCACATGTAATATCAATAGATAATTTCATAATGATGGAATGCATAATGTCGGACATCATAACCACATAGTCAAGGCCTCATGCCAAGACTAAAAATAAGATTTTTTCAAGACATTATGCCAAGACACTAGTTTGTCTCATGAGACCTACTGATGCATCGAGGAGCTATAGCGGGCTCCACCTATCACTTACTAAGTCCAATGCATTCCTCATATGAAAAGGTTGAAACATAACATAAACATTCGTATTAAAACTAGCATACGAAATGTTAATACTTTAACTATAAACCACGAATGGTATAAAAATAACACATCCACATTCAAATAGATCATAAAACCTTCAATGCATTATGGAAGATTGTATCATAATAAATCAAATTTAAACAAGTGTAAAATCCATCAAAGGATGTTGACATAGATGAAATAAAAACTATTTGAGAGAAATATATATTTCTATTTTGAAATCATTTAAAAGTCATATAATTATAAAAGAAAACATTTATTTTGAAAATATTCTTATAAGATTTTAAGGGAAGCTTCGATGGTGTTATAATGGAAAAAAATAGGCGCACCCACTGTATAAGTTAAAAAACATTCTTACCTTAATTTGTCGAAGAGGTCATAAAGTACCTTGTTTGAAAAATAACTGAAATATTCCTTTCAAAACATTTTATAAAAAGTCAAACAAGGGTATAAATTAATTTAAACCATATTCTAGGAAATATTAAAAATGTTTTGAAATACATTTTTATGAAACACGGATGTGGATGATAAAGAAGTCCCAGTAGATACTTTCATAAAAACAACCTTGGATAATAAAGAGATTATAAAATTAACCCTTATCTTGTACTTTTTCTTAGTTGAGGGTACGTCAAAATACTATATAATAGTTAAATCATTGTTATTAAATTATAAAAGAACCGCATACATAAATATTATATCATATATGATCTTCTAATATTGATTTTTTAATAATATTTCAGTAGTTACATTGTTTCGGGTGTTAATTGATTCGTTTTCTTTTATATGTTTTGTTACGTAAGTCAGGTTTGTTATGGATAGGATGTATTTGATTCATATACAGAATTATATTAAGTTCTTAAACATTATTTTAAATCATAAAATGAAAATTATTCTTGAATGGTTACGATGGGGAATGAATCTCATCGCATTCGTGGAGACGGTAATCCGTACGTACGCACGAGCGATAATATAATTCTATTGATGGTGAAATTGTATGTAATTGAATGGTATATCATATATAAATAATTATTAACATGTTATATTTATTATTTACATCAATTATACTCATTATTATACTCATCCAAATAATTAATTGTTGAATAACAAACTACACCACAAAGTGGAGACGGTAAGCCGTACGTACGCACGTATAGTGACTTTGTCATTCATATGATTGATAAAATAATTAGTATAGTTGTACCATATTTATAATAACATCATAATATGTAGAAGTTACTTGTGTTATTATTTTGGTATGGAAACAATAAAGAAAGAGGAAGTGGAAAAAGAAAAGAACCTTGAAAGAAGTGATGAAATTATTACCTCTTCTCCGGGTGCTTCCTTTTGATTTGATCAAAAGGGCTCCTTAGGTTGGCTTTCTGATCAAAGTAAGTCTTCTAGGTTTAAGTGAGGGTATTTGGGAATATATTTGAGCAGGTTTTGGCCAATCCAAATGGCTTTGGATGTGTGAATTTTAGAGAAGGGAAATTACCCTTTTATAAGAGAGGTGAGGGTCACTTTAGGAAAAGATTGAAATATTATTTTATTATAAAATCATTTTCAGTTTCTAATGGATCCAAATGAATTTATTTCAAGGTTAAGGTGGGTATGGGTTGAAATCCTCTCAACCAATAGGTTTTTGATAAGTTTAGGTCACTATATTAACCTTATCTTTTAGATTTAACTCTTAGTTAAATAGTTTAACTTTTACAATGTCTTCATTTTTTTTAAATTTGGGTCTGAAGCCTCATTTATTATTAAAGTAAAGCAAATACCACTTTAAAATGGGTATAGGGAGACCCATTATATAACCCGAAGGCCCAGTGGGCATTTATCCCATTACATGGCCCGTAGGCCCAAATTTTTTGCCCAAGGCCCATTCTGTGAATAGTACTACTACAGTACCCACCTGCTATAGTACCGCACAGTACTCACCACTGCTAAAGTACCATGCTGCCTCTACAGTGTTCGTCGTTGCAACAGTACCACCGCTGCTATAGTACTTGTGCCCCATGGGTTTTGAACCCCCATTATATTATATGGTTAATAAACTTACTATAAAATGCCAAGAGAACCTCAAGTGGTTCATTAATGACATATATATCATTATATAAGTCCTTTGGCTGAACTTTATATTTTTAGGAATATTATATCATTTAAAAATATAGTATTTTTTTTAAAAACTCATTTATATCAATTTTGACACTATTTAGTATTTTTTTTGTTAAAGTAATCAAAACTTAATTACTTTGAAAAAAATACATTGAATCAACCCTAAAATATAATATTCACCTATAAAATTTTTGGATGGCATCAAAAGTCTCAATTTCATTTATTTGGATATTTATAAAATAAATTATTTTAATCTTTCATTAATAAGGTAATTACTACATCATTATTGTGTCATAAATAAATTTAATTATTAAATGTCTAAAAATTATAAATAAAATACCATGATGTAGGAAATCATTTTAGATTTCTAATGAATATTTTATAGTCAAATTATCTTATGTATAACCCTATATTAAAAAATAGTTTAGTTATTAAACTTTAAATTTTACACTTTTAACTCTTCATTAAATAAAATAATAATAATTGTCTTAATCTAATCCAAGTGGATCAAAGAGGATCATATTTTATTCCTAAGGTTGATTGTAGTCAAAAAACACTTATCCAATAGAATTAGTACATGTTTTAGGGTAATTATAATATCATGATTATCTTTAATTTCCCTATTTACTTTTAATCGTGGTAAATAAAATTCAAAAGTTACTATTTACCAAAAAAATCAACCTATTGAACCACATTTTACTTACTGATTTCAACCGTGTCTCTTGTATTTTTTTAAATTCAATTCATAGAAGTGGTAAAATTACGTTTTATTCAAATTTGCAAATGTGCCTAGAAGGTGGGTAAAAGACGTTAAAAAATTCAATAAAATTTTATATATCTAATCTTATTATAAAATGAATCCAATGAATTAAATTGGACTAATATAGGTATTATGTATCTATTTTGGCTTTAAAATAAATTCAAATAAAATAATAATTATTTAAATAAGAAGTCGGTTTTTATGTACTATGTATCATTTTTCACTATTCATCAAAAATTGAAAGTTTTCAGAAAAATACCAAAAATTCACCCTAAGCTAATTTTGATATTCCAAATCCAAAAATGAAGTCTATTTTACCAAATTCAATTTTTTTGAGTCTCTAAAAATAATTTTATTTTTTTTTCACAAAAGGACATAAAAAGTAGTTCTTTTAAGAAAATAGTTTTTCTAAATATATAACTATTTTAACAAAACATATACATTTAATTATAAACATGTTTTATTTGTGTGAAAACATTATAAATAACAATAAAAATTTAAATGTTACTATTCATATCACAATATTTAATTGATAAATAAATATATTGTTTAAATAATTATAATACTAATGTGTTGTTTCGCAGAAACTCAGTCTTGTGTATAATGCAAGCCAAGTCGATGTTGCGTGTAGTATAAGTTATTGACTTACTTTAAAGATATAACTTACTATGAAATATTGGGGTGCTACATTCTCCCCTCCTTCAATAAATTGTGTCCTCATAATTTGATATTGTTCTTCAAAAATAAAAGGTTAAAAATAGAAAAATACCTTTGTGGAAAACCCACATCAGAAATAGGGTTAATAAAATTTAGTCTCAATAAGAGGGAAAGGTAAATGAAAAATTCACCAATAAATTAGGATTTATAATAGAAGAACATTGATGGAAATTTTAGACACATAATTTGAGGAAAAAGTTAAATATTTATAGGGAGTGGTTGGGGTCATAAATCGCAAACAAGTGAACAATAAATAGAAAATGTAGGGCCTCAAAACCATAAATCAATGATGACTTAAAATATCATTGGTTCATCAAAACATAAGGTATTAGGATAACACATTTTTTTTAAGATCCTTTCCCTAAATTTTAAGAATTAATTTCTTCATAAAATAAGAAAAAAAATACCTGATAAGTATCTTTCCATCCTTTAAATAATTTCTACCACAAACCCATCTTTCACTCCAAAAGATAATAGAACTCGAAAATATTTTATTTATCCTAATAATTTATGGTTTCAAAAAAATGAATTTATAATTCATCAATCAGATCATTTAACAAAACTATATTATACAAACCAAGACATCACGTAGGCCAGTGCTAGGTGATGCACCCTTGTCTCTCTTTAGTTGTAGGTTCAAGTCTCACGGCCTTTCCGAACACGACGAGTTGTCGCCCGACCTTCAGGGGTTCCTTTTATAAAAAAAATCCAAAAATAATCTTAAGAAATGTTTTAACCATAAACCATAGTATCCAATGTCTAACTTAATCCATTCCAACCTTTAGACTTATCCAAAATACTTGTGTCAAACTCATAGTCCAAAATTTTATAAAGAAGGTCAACATAACATGATGAAGATCTCTTTTTGCCACATAATAACATGTGATTACCTTCTTCATGTATTCTCTTAAAACATGGTAACATCTCACCATAAAACCTTATTAATTGCATTCATGATCCCTTATTCCTTATATAATACTAGATATATTCCTTATATCGAAAAATTTTGAATACTCCAAAAATGATGGAATAAACAAACCATTAATTAGTTCCATGGTAGTCAAGAATATCCAATATAATTTATACAAATCAACCATCTCTTATTCCAAAATAACTACCTCAGTATTAGGTCCATATTAAGGTTTATCTTTCCTTCAACCATGTATTTTTCAAAAAAAAATTACTTGTTGTTGAGTCACTTTTCTTAGTACCATGTAATCTCAAATCCTCAATGAAATAGTACTAGAGTACAATCCTTATTTATTTCTATAATTAATATAACCAGTACATCATTGATACAACACTCAAATGACATGATTCATTAATAAAAAAAGAACACTAATTATTCCTCTTCATCTTCAGTAGTATTGTAACATGATTATTATCCAATAGCATCATTTGGGGTATACTTTGATGATAGAGACATTGATACGCGTGGTTTCCCAACTCCTTGCAGATGAAGCATTGTACATTTGAAACCTTTTTCTTACCCTTGAAATCATGTACTTGGTGTCATTTTTTCCACACTTATAACAAACTCCCATTACCTTCAAGAATTTACCAAGGTGATTCTTTCCACAGTTATCACGTATGGGAAAATCCTTCTTTCCCTTCTTCCCTTTATCCATCATTCTCTCTACCATCATTTTCTTCTCTAGATTCCCTTCAAATACATAAGACTCAAATAATTCTTTACTTATCTTATTAACATGTGATATTATTTCTTCATATGATGAGAATATGTGGGAGACTATTTCCTTTCTAAATTTTGGCTTAAAACCATAAAATATTTAATCCTTCTTACTCTTTGGATCATGCTTATTGATGGAGTTAACATTCCTTCTATTGGACACCATTTCTAAACTATAGCATATACTAAGTTAGTTTATGAATCTCAATGAATAATTCCAAACTTGTAAAATACCTAACGTAAATTGAAAATTTTGTGCATATAATCCATAATCATACAAATGTTTTCTTTGAGTAAGTATTTACTCATAAATCATTCACAATGGTTTGTAAAGAAAATGTGAATTATCCTAAGCATATCCCCCAGGAGTGTCAATACCAAGAGTGCAGCAAGGACCATTGTCATGTACCAGGATACCCCAGGTCAAGTTTGAAACTACTTAATGGAGTTTTCACTCCTAGGTACATCTGTTCCAGATCTACCTCTACCAGTTTGTATCCAGAAAGGTATGTATTTTATTGGAAAACCCACATAATATTTACACTACCAAAATTTTTGGATGTTCTTCTATACTAATCCTCAAAGTTTATCTTAGGGTAATGTTATCTAATCAGAGTTTATCTAAATCTAGTTTCCATGGTTTTTACTAAAAATTCTCTAATACCTACTATAATTCCATGACCCTATTTACCCAGAGTCAGTGCATTACTACATAACATTGGCATGATCATAAGATATCAAGTCTCGAAATACTGATTATTTAGTAGCCTTGGAAGTACTAGATACATACATAAGTTTTACATTACATCATGACATAAAAAAACATTGTGTCCCCTTTGAACACACTCATATCCTTTCGCCTATCCCTATAGGTTAATCATAATATACTTATTCACATACTAGGAAAAAGAAAACATAAGAAAGGGGTGAGCTCAAATACTTAGTAAGGATAACAATATCGCAGAAACTATCATAAATAAGCATAAATATTTAAGGCAATGTATAATACTAAAACAAAAGTATTTTAAACTTAAAATTAAGCATAATATGGAAAATATAAATCAAATAATTTCATTTACTTATTCACATAGATATTCTACTAGTCAAATAATCACATGTAATATCAATATCTAATTTCATAATGTTCGAATGCATAATGTCAGACATCATAACCACATAGTCAAGGCCCCATGCCAAGACTACAAATAAGATTTTGTCAAGGACTTGTTCTAAGACACTAGTTTGTCTCATGATACATACTGATGCATCGATGAGATATATTGGGCTCCACCTATCACTTACTAATTCTAATGCATTTCTCGTATGAAAAGGTTGAAACATAACATAACCATTCGTATTAAAACTAGCATACAAAATGTTAATACTTTAACCATAAACCATGAATGGTATAAAAATAACACATCCAAAGTCAAAAATATCAAAAAACCTTAAATAAATTATGAAAGATTGTATCATAATAAATAAACTTCAAACAAGTGTAAAATCCATCAAAGGATGTTGACATAGATGAAATCAAAACTGTTTGAGAGAAATATGTATTTCTATTTTGAAATAATTTAAAAGTCACATAATCATTAAAGAAAACATTTATTCTGAAAATATTATTATAATCTTGTAAGGGAAGCTTCAAAGGTGTTATAACGGTGGAAAATATCCACACTCGTCGTATAAGTTAAAAAAAATTCTTACCTTAATTTGTCGAAAAGGTCATAAAGTACCTTATTTGGAAAACGACAAAAAGATTCCTTTGAAAACATTTTATAAAAATTCAAACGAGGGTATAAATGAATTTAACCCATATTCTATGAAATAGTAAAAATGTTTTGAAATACATTTTTAAGAAACACGTATGTGGATGATAAAGAAGTCCTAGTAGATGCTTTCGTAAAAACAACCTTGGATAATAAAGAGATTGTAAAATTAACCCTTACCTTGTAATTTTCCTTAGTTGAGGGTATGTTAACCTCTTTTATAATAGATTAATCATTTTTATTAAATTATACAAGAACCACATATATAAATATGATATCATATATGATCTTTTAATATTGATTTGTTAATAATATTTCACTAGCATCATTGTTTTGGGTTTTAACTGATTCGTTTTCCTTTATATGTTTTATTATTTAAGTCATGATTGTTATAGATAGGATGTATTTTATTCATATACAGAATAATATTAAGTTCTTAAACATTATTCTAAAACGTAAAATGAAAATTATTCTTGAATGGTTACGATGGGGAATGAATCTCATCACGTTCGTGGAGACGGTAATCCGTACGTACGCATGATCGAAAATATAATTCTATTGATGGTGAGATCATATATAATTGGATGGTATATCATATATACGGAATCATTAACATGTTATATTTATTATTTACATCAATTATACTCATTATTATACCCATACAAATAATGAAGTGTTGAATAACAAACTACACCACGACGTGGAGACGGTAAGTCGTACGTATGCATGTAGAGTGACTTTGTCATTCCTAGGATGGATAGAATAATGAATATGGTTGTACCATATTTATAATAACATCAAAATATTTATAAGTTACTGGATTTATTATTTTGGTATGGAAATAACAAAGAAAGATGAAGTGGAAGAATAAAAGAACTTTGAAAGAGATGATGAAATTATTACCTCTTCTTCGGGTGCTTCCTTTTGATTTGATCAAAAGGGATCTTTGGGTTGGATTTATGATCAAAGTAAGGCCTCTAGGTTGAATTTAGGGTATTTGGGAGGATATTTGAGTAGGTTTTGGCCGAGACAAATGTATTTGGATGTGTAAATTTGAAAGAAGTGGAAGTACCCTTTTATAAGAGAGGTGATGGTCACTTTAGGAAAAGCTTGAAATATTATTTTATTATAAAATCATTTTTGGTTTCTAATGGATTAAAATAAATTTATTTCAATGATAAGGTGGTTATGGGTCTAAATAATCTCAACTAATAGGTTTTAGATAATTTTAGGTCACCATATTAACCTTATATTTTAGATTTAACTCTTAGGTCACCATATTAACCTTATATTTTAGTTAAATAGTTTAACTTTTATAATGTCTTCTTGTATTTTTATATTAAATGATTAATAAACTTACTATAAAATGCCAAGAGAACCTCAAGTGGTTCATTAATAACATATATATCATTATATAAGTCCCTTGGCTGAACCTTATATTTTTAGGGATATTATATCATTTAATAATATATTATTTGTTTTAAAAACTCATTTATGTCATTTTTGACACTATTTAGTATTTTTTTTGTTAAAGTCATCACAACTTAATTACTTCAAAAAAAATACATTGAATCAACCCTAAAATGTCATATTCACCTAGAAAATTCTTGTATGGCATCAAAAGTCTCAATTTACATTTATTTTGATATTTATAAAATAAATTATTTTAATCTTTCATTGTTAAGGTAATTATCACATCATCATTGTGACATAAATAAATTTAGTTATTAAATGTCTAAAAAATATAAATAAATAACCATGATGTAGGAAATCTTTTTATATTTCTAATGAATATTTATAGTTGAATTTATCTTATGTATAACCCTATATTAAAAATGGTTTAGTTATTAAACTTTGAATTTTACACTTTTAACTCTTCTTTAAATAAAATAATAATGAATGTCCTAATCTAATTCAAGTAGATCAAAGAGGGTAATATTTTATTCCTAAGGTTGATTTCGGTCTAAATAAACTTATCCAATAGAATTAAGACATGTGTTAGGGTAATTATAATATCATTTTTACTTTTAATTACTTTATTTACTTTTAATCGTGGTAAATAAAATTCAAAATTTACTATTCACAAAAAATTATTTTCATCCTATTGAACCATATTTTACTTACTGATTTCAACTTTGTCTCTCGGATTTTTGAAATTCAATTCACAAAAGCGGTAAAATTACATTTTATGCAAATTTTCAAATGTTCTTAGAAGGTGGGTAAAAGACGTTAAAAAAATCAATAAAATTTTATATATCTAATCTTATTATAAAATGACTCCAATGAATTAAATTAGACTCATATAGGTATTATTTATCTATTTTGAATTTAAAATAAATTTAAATAATTATTTTTATTATTTAAATAAAAATTCAGTTTTTATGTACTATGTAGTATTTTTCACTATTCATCAAAAATTGAAAGTTTTCAGAAAAATACCAAAAATTAACCCTAAGCTAATTTTGATATTCTGAATCCAAAAATGAAGTCTATTTTACCAAATTCAATTTTTAGGAGTGTTTAATATTAGTTTTATTATTTTTCACAAAATGACATAAAAAGTAATTCTTATAAGAAAATAGTTTTTCTAAATATATAACTATTTTAACAAAACATATACATTTCATTATAAACATGTTTTATTTATGTGAAAAAATTATAAATAACAATAAAAAATTATTTTTTACTATTCATATCACAATATTTAATTGATAAATAAAAATATTGTTTAAATAATTATAATACTAATGTGTTGTTTCGAAAAAAATCAATCTTGCGTATAACACAATCCAAGTCAGTGTTGCATGCATTATAAGATATTGACTTACTTTAAAGATTAACTTACTATGAAATCATGGGGTGTTAAACTTCTCATTATTTCTCATATAACAATTCATAATAAAACTAGATAAGGTATTAGGTAGTGATGAAAGTATGAGATCTGTATACAACTCATTCGTAAATTTAATCCCTAAGATGTATAGGCGTTCAATGTAGTCGATAAGCTTGACTACATGAGGCTCATCTGGAGAAGACTCTCCATTCTTAGTGGTAAAAAAAGCATTGTAGATCCCATACCTCTCTTGTCTCCTCTTCTCTTTATAGAGATCCTGAAGGTGATACATCATGTTATATGCATCCATTTACTCATATTGCTTTCAAATATCATTGGACATGGATGATAGCATGAAGCAATGAACATCTATAGCATCATTCAAATGTTTCTCAGAGAGAGATAGTTCTTAATCACTTTCCTCATTTCTAGGAAAAACTGGTAAAGGTTCTTATAGCACATACAATTCCTTTCATGGTGAAGGATGTCCCATAGGTGGTTTTTCCACTCCTAGAAATTAGTATTGATGAGAAGGTTTTCCTTCTCAATTATGGATCACAATGATATGTTTGATGTTATTTTTAATATTGTTTCTACAAATAATATAATCCAAGATTTAGTACTTCATCTGATAAATTTAGACAAATAAATAAATATTATATTTATTAGTCTCCCACTATTTTATCAAAACCTAATAGCTCTCACCATTGGCTTCAGAATATCATGTTTCTTAGACATACTAGTGCCAAGGATCTATATTCCCCTTCTCATTACCCCAACTTTGGTAGGTCAATCAACTCAAATGGTTTTAGGTAGACATTCCAAATGTCAACTTCATTAACTCATAGTTCCTTGATCTGCTGAGTGGATTCCACGATCCAAAAAAACATTAATTTAGATTTCCTTAACCTTTTCCTATCAGTTACACCAAGTACCGCTTTGAAAGTCAACCCTTGATGTGAACCAAGTTAAGTTAACCCAAAACCTCATGTTAGAATTTCCCGATAATTGAAAGCACTCCAACTTTGGTTGGTCAAGCACTTTAAACTATGGTTCGATTCTAACCAAAGTAATGGAAGGCTATACTGACTTAATATTTTATTGAGGGATTTTATCCTTTATGCAAAAATTTCCAATTATTGTCTTTATTACATTCTTGTTAATATTGAGTGGGGTTACTTAAGTGATTAACCTTGTCTTAGATAATATTTATGCATAAGACGGTTTATTTTAGTTCTATCTTGCATGCTTGTTAATTCATTAATTATGTGATCGTGATAAGACATCCATAATGAAATAACCATGAAACTGGTAGAAATAAAATAAAGGGTATTATCATGAGCTTATATTAATAGTTAGTTTATCTAGTGGTTGATAAACTAGTCGTTGACATAGGGGAGAAACACCTTGAACCAATTGAGGTTCATGTTTACAACTTTCTACATGTCCACCTTTGTATCTCCTTGGATTGGTTTTACCTCAACTCCTAACTTGAAATGCCTCCACTAGCTTGGGAGATCCATCCATTACATATGCCTTTTACTTATGCACGGGTGAGTGGAAAGGGGGGTTTACATAAAATAAACCATGGGTACGCATTTCCTACATAATAATGAGGAGAGAAGGCACACTGGACAACAATTTAATTTAATAATAAATTAAATGAAACCAATCACATACAAAAGGTTTGGTCCAGCTCATGATCATCCACATGCATGCAATGTATTATGTATTTAATAAAACTAGCATTCAATTCTTTAATCATTTGTATTTAAGATAAATCACGCTCGAATCGATTAATTGTTATCTTTAATTAAGAAATCCTTTTATCTTAATTCTAATCTGAAGTTCCTTGAGATTCTCATCCATTATAATTTTAAAAAAATTAAATAAATTTATTTAAAATTAACCTTGTACATAAATGTTCCTTGAAGGAAATCTGGTGAATGCCTATCCAAATCTACCCAACATGTATTATACTTGTATACTATTTTACTCTTGCAACATATAAAATATACGACTTATCGCGTACTTTCACAATGTGTACTTCATAGATGATTACATGATTTTTCAGTCACTTGTTATGATTCAATGTACGTAGATTAACAACATGTAATAAGACTCATGCATGATATGAAAATCATGAACATGAAGCATATATTAATTAAACATTTAAATATTTATGTATATTAAAACCTATCACATGGTGTGTCCTATCTTTATGACCACATGTAAGTACATGTCTCAAGGTTTTCATAGTAAAATAAATAAATTCTAAATTTTCATAACTTGGTACAGGTACACAGCATGTAGATCTGATCTACACGGCATGTACACCTCTCACCGTCTATCTGAGACACACACCTAGGGACTCATCATGTAGTGTGTGCCTTGGAAAATTTGGAGTACATGGAATTTCCAATGGTCCGCACGCAGTGTTGACTTCGTGTTACATGATCACCTATCAGGTAGGCCATGTATTGAATACACGGACCGTCTTTGACGCAGAGGGACCATACACCGTGTCCAATGGGTCACACAGCGTGTAGTCTAACTGATCATGTGTCAGTCTATCCTGGTCAACACATGATGTAAGAATTAACTACATCATGTGTCATTAATGCAAATGGGTTGAGTAATTACCAAATTAACTCCCGGTGCATTGAACACAACTACATGGCGTGTAACTTCTGTTACACGGCGTGTACTGTTGTGTTATCCGGGTAGAATCCTTGGCTCCTCCAGATGAGTTCCTCAATTTTATTTTAATCCAAAAATTAAACATCTCGATTAGATCTATGAGAAATGAATGAAGAAGAAACAAATCTCACAATTTAGATTAAAATAATGATTAAGCTTGAATTGAAAAACTAAATTATAAAGGCATAAATCACCAATGATCTTAAATAATTATAAACAATTATGTGCTCCCCTTTGATACCTCTTGTAGATTCTGGGCGTAGAGGAAGCGTGTGATGGGAAGTGCCCAACTTTAATTTTTTCCATAATAAATGATCAATCTGAGATCTATACAAAGATGAATGTCATGATCCACAAAATTGAGTTAAAAAATAGACAAAGAAGAATTACGCCGAAACTGAGAGAGGGGAGATCAACACATATTGTTTATAATTGATTTAATTAGATAAATAATTACATATAAGGAATTCTTTCTTCGTTGATGTGTCTGGTAATACATCTACAGTGCACTATCATTGCGTTGTAGAAACCAAGTGTAGATTTCCTCTAGCGGTGATCCACGCATGTTCTACTAATCTCTGGACGTCACTAAAGGAGTCTTCAGGTGCTAGCACGGAAGATCCATGCGCTTGCATCATCCGCTTTTGATCGCCTTGAGAACCTCTTCCAAAGTGTTGTGCTTGATCCGATGGAGGAGGATTGCTATCTATTCTTGAGGGCATTCTTGGAGAATAGAGTTCTCTAGACTTGAGAGGTTTTCTCCAAATCCGTTGTGCACAACCGAATAGGCTAATGAGAAAATAAAATAATTGAGTATTTATATCGCTAAGGTTACAATAAAATAATTGCACAAGTTCCCTTATTATGTATTTAATTCTAGAAAAACCTCATTTCAAATAATAATAATAATATTGTTATTTCTCGACATGCGTTGAACTTGTGAATTAAAATTAAATATTATTTAATTAAATAATATTCAATATTATCATTTCTCACTGAACTATTAAACTTGGTTCGTCATTCCTCCAAAATATTTATCAGGCCTTGAATAATGTCTATTTATTTATTAAATAAATATCACTTCATTATTCACCAATAAATAAATAAATATTATATTCACTAAATAGTAAATAAATATTTATTAAATATTCTGCTCATAATACATTCTCTTGAATAACTAGTGATGGAATAAATGCAATCAATCATTCATGAATAATTATTAAACCACGTATGGGAATAATATTTATTCAACCTATTAAATAATAAATAATAATATATTATTTAACTAAGATTTTGAATACACTTAGTGTGTGGCCCTCTAGGCCTCTTTCTCAGTGGCATTAGGCGGAGCAGCCTAAAGTCCAAGGTTAGCATCTAGCAACACATCATGGCACCCATAGAGAAAGAAGTTAATGTTGTAATGACATGTCACCTCATATTATTGTTTATAATGTAATATAATCTCTTTTATCACAATATATCTAATCGAGCAGGTTGCATACCAGTGTCATCAACCTATGTGCTCGATATCTCTTTCTTTAACTTTTCAGAAATAGAACTTGCTTATAGAACACCATAGTCATGAATTTATTTAGCCTATAACATTTCCATCAAAGGGTCTGGGATATTAAATTTCATTAATAAACAAAAGAGATAAATCATTTCTCACATTATTCATTAATGCAATATTACTCGTGACGCACCCAACATATCCTACTTCACCGTGAACATCTGTCGTCACGGTTTTCATCAATAAATCTAAGTGCACGACTCATAATACTCATTAATAATAATCTTAAATTCTATTGATCAATACACACATTCGTAGATAAGAACATCCAATGACACATATAAATGTGGATTTCCTACTGGCGGGCCTCGTTCTCATAATATCCATATTGGAAATTACCAAGGGCGTACACCATGAAAAGGTGCCTCCAAGTCCTATGAGTCTCCACCCCCGATAGCTTGTATAATTTGTGTCCCTAAACTGATATCATTCGGCTATAGAGAATATATTCAAGAATAGTGTCATAGCATTTTCGGGTTCTCATCATAGCGGGGAACTGCTATGACCTTTTAGTGCGACAGCTACTCTTAGGACATTATCACATACTATGTTACGCAGAAAAACAATCATGATGTGATAAAAAGTTTATTAATATTAAAAAAAAATATGAATATAATTTTATCACAAAATACAGAAAAGTTGGTTCTAGTGCACCAACTCTAACACCGATGACATGTCATTCTGAGTGATGGTTTGTTTGTTATAGCCGTAACACTTTTTAGTGTTTTAAAACACTAAATGTGCATGGAACGGTCAAAACCAAGAAGATGATGGTAGATTGTCTTGAAATCATAAGATAATGACTGTGGATTTAACTGTGAAATGTAGGAACTAATGACACGTCATTCTGATTGATGGTTTTTCCATTATGGTTGTAAATGCATTTTTAGTATTTTTAAAACACTAAAACATGTGTGGAACGGTCAAAACCAGGAAAAAGAAATTGGATTGTCCTGAAATCAGGGGAAATTTATGATAGATTTAATTGTGAAATTTAGGAACCAGCGACACGTCATTCTGAATTACGGTTTTTCTGTTATGGCCGTAAACACATTTTTAGTTTTTTAAAACACTAAAACATGCATGGAATAGTCAAAACCATAGAAAATAACCTCAGATTGATGTGAAATTATAGGAAAATCACTACTTAGTTATTTTTAAATTATAGGACATTCTTTGATATCAAAATTTTTAAAATTTGTTTATTAAATAAATTTCAAGCACACCGCACGTCGCTTTAAAAATAAATTAGAATATTTACTTATTCTTTTTTAGTTTCAAGTGTTGAAAATTATCTTAAATAGGTATGTTTCTGTTTTCAAAATGTTTTTCATTATATATTATTTGTTTTATATTAAAATGTATTCTATTTGATTGACAAAATAAAAAAAAATTATACGCAGCATTCTGAATCTATTATGTGTCTTTTCTCTTTCACATTTCTTTTCCTAAATTTTCTGGTTTTCATTATAGGTGGCAGATACTGGCAGTAGGCAGGAGGTAAACCATTGTGATCCTCGACATTATTCAGAAGGTAGTTGTGATGGTTTTTAGTTGTCATGGTATGTTAAAATTTTATCAATTATTCTACTATAATTATGATTTATCATGTTTAGTTTTAATTTTTGTTTCATTTTTTGTTACAAATGATGAGATGATGTGGTTGTTTTTAGTTGATGAGATGATGTGGAGGTAGATAGATGCAGTGAAGGTTGTGATATAGATGTATATTGGACAAGGGTTATTGTTGGACATATTTTATATGTATATATTGATGACTGAGGTATTGATTGAAGTATGGGGTGACTGAGACTTAGGTTATGATGATCGTGATTGTTTGTATGACTATGGATGTGTGATGTATGAATGATGGGTTTATCATATATTTATGTTTGAGTTTATAACATGTCAATTTTTGTATATTTATATTTTTTTTCAATATTTTTTTTTAAAAAATCAAAACAGATTTAGCGGCGGTTTATTGTTATCGCTGCTAAACATATATTATTTTATGTATTTAGCGATGGTTCAGATTAACCACTGTTAAATGCTTTGCGATGGTTAATTTATTTTTATTTATATCCTCAAAAATTTTTTATTAATAAATTCCCGCTAATTAAACATCAAGCCGCTGCTAAATTGTCCAAAAACAACACTTAAAAAAACTGTCGTGAAATGAAAAAAAATTGCCAATAATTGACTAGAAATCGTGCAATATGTGGTGGTTTTAAGAACCACTGCTAAACAATTTGGCAGCGGTTTAAACTGCTGCTAGACCAATAAATAACTGCCACTAACTGTCACTTTTTTTGTAGTGTAAGGTTCGATTTGACTTTTTGTGAAGCTAAAAGGGACACCCAAATCAAAAGTTCTAGTCATTTGACGGTTAAATCTAGTTTTCAACTTATACAAGACTTAGTTTAAGTTTCAGATAACTATTAACAAATAATTATATATAATTAATAATTAAAGAATTATAATTAATTAAAATTCTAAATAATAAAAAATAAATGAATATAAATAATGAATTATAATTGTTAATAATAAATCATAATTATAAATTTAATATTTAATATTTTTTCCCATTAATTTACCAGTGTTTTTTATAAAAACTGTCGCTATTTCGCGGTAATTTTTATAAACCGCCAGTAAAAGTAAATTTATTTTTTTTAAAATCTATAGGACTAAATTAGTAGCAGTTTTTTAAAACCACCACAAAAAAATAAAATAAAAAAGAACATTTAGCAGCGGTTTTAAGAACTGTCGGTGTTTTTTTTGGAATATTTAGCGGTGGTTTTCAAAACCACCACAAAAACCATTTTTTCTTGTAGTATTTACCTCAAAATAAAACATCACACTAGCATGTCATATCTATATTAGTACTATTTTAATGAGTCTTGGCCCCCTTAAATAAAACTAAAAAATTACTAAACAACACTCAAACAATCAGTTAGATAATTCAAACAACAATTCAAAATTATCAGAGAAAGAGATTATCATTACATAATAATCGTTTAATATTCAAAAACTAAAGACTTGTTCAAACCAATTTGAATTCATTGTTTAACAATTCAAAATATCTGCATAATAATATGCTAAAGAAATCTTATAAATATCTCATTGCTTCCTTCTGTAAAATTCAAATTTGAATTTTGAAAGATAGACTTTCCATATATATGTAGATATGCGATAAAATCTAACATCAAAACAAACTACATTGAATACTATAAAATAACTTTGAATATGTTTGTTAGAATAAAACATTGTTTTAGAAATATTAAAAACAAAGAAAATCACTCATAATAAATAAATTTGAATTATTGGAACTTCATGTTGTAGGTTTATGCGTGAATAAAGAAACAATTTAAAACAACATTTAAAATTTTCTAAACTTTTCAAAAACATTTCACATAATTTCCATATAATTAATGAGAATGATTGAAATCAATAAATCAATTAAAACAACCACTACAAACACATTGTAAAAGAAAATATAAAAATACATGAAAACATAATAGTCTGGGTAATCTAGACATTTTCATATTTTTTGTAAAGGACTGACTATGAGGTTCTGCATATCGTGAGGTTTCAACTGACCATGAGTTTCAATCTATCATGAGGTATCTATCACATGAACAAATGATTGGTTGTGAGGTAACAATTGCATCTACAAAAGATCTAGTGCCAGAAAAGAGTATCGACCACAAGAACAAATGATCGACCGCAAGAACAAAATGACTAGCCGCATAAACAAAAGTTGTGTGGCAAGTCAAGTGCCCATGTGACAGTGAAGCTACCATAAGAATAAGTGACCATGCGGTAAGTCAAGTGACCATGTGACTGAGGTATACAAGCTATCGTGACACTTAAGTGTGTGGTTGGTCAAGTGACCATGAGACATAAAAGCATAAAAAAATAAAGATATAAACAATGATCATAGAATCCTTTATCAAAAATAGTATATAGGTGATACAACAAAGATAAATAACACATTAAGTATATAATTTTGTGAGATGTAGTTGGGGTGGTAGCTGAGTGGTTAACACACCCTGTAAGACTGCATGAAACCCCAAATCAAATCCTAGTGGGGTGAGATTTCTAGATCACTATAGTAGTACTGTAACAGTACTGTAGCATCCAGAACTATTTATCTATTTGGTCCTTCGAGCCACTGGTTTGGGCCTACAGGTCACAAAGGGCCTTCGGGCCATCAAAGGGGCATTAACGCATGCATGTTGGGAAAGCAGTGATCCAGGTGTGATGCAAGCAGGGCCTTTGAGTCATCCAATGGTGGACTTACGGGCCATGTAATGTGCTTCATGTCTAATGGACCATCAGACCAAAAAATGTAATAAAGATGGTTGGATGGATGGCTTATCCCTTGGGGGCTATGACCCGCCTTTTTGGCATGTGTGTGTGTGGTGTGTGTGTGTGTGCGCGCTTGTTTGATTGTAATTATATCCCCAAGCACCTAATATAATACAGGATGTCGTGAGAAATTATAATTAACCATTATTTGAGGTATTTGTAACATTTATTAAGGTATTTTTAATATTCAGAATCACACAGACACACACACACACACACACACACACACACATATATATATATATATTCAGACAGATGCGGAGGATTTAAAAACTATGGGGAAATTCCGAAATATCCACTATGAATTAGAGAGTATAAAGAATCCAAGTAATGCCCAACCTTGAATATCAATGGTGGCGTAGAAAAAACCTATGTGAAAACCACACCTCGATATGTCTATGTCTTTTCTCTAAAAAATATCTTTCCAACGCCATGCTCGAAAGATCAATTTGCAACAAAATGTCACTCTTCTATCACTGAAACGTCACTACCTCAGAGATATTCATCTGAACATGCGTCAACCTCACACCATCTTGTGAAACCCCGAAGGATTTCTCTCTGTCATGATCTCTCCATCATGATGTATTGTCGATCATCAACCAGGACACGCCACCTGATCACCGCTATCAGAAAGCCTTTCGATGCACGGCCCCGATCATTGATCTCATTACTGTTATTCCACACTTGTTAAACGCCGATGTGCCGCACACGTTATCGTCTACACGGTATCCCCCTTCCTACTCTCGGTGGACTACACCTTGAACATCTTGCCAAGAACCTCTCCATGAGTACAAGTTAATTGTGTCATCGTTGTCGAGTCACACGGACTACCGCAAACGCGGTAACCCCTTCTCGATTCTCTCCTGCCAGCTATATCGTGCTTGCACACCTTCCAAAATATGTCATTGCATCCTATTATATAGACATCAAGTCCATATCTCTAATTAATGCAGTCAACATTAAATTGTACATCCATTCATATTGAGAATTAACTCTCAATTAATGTTGAGAGAAACTCGCCTATTAATTTTGAGTAACATCTCGCCATTAATTAATTTTTCTCTCCTCAAAAAATGTGTGGAATTCCAACAATCTCCCCCTCAGCACGTCAAAGAAAGGAAGACATACAACAATCTCAGTTAGAAATAAAAATGTTGGTATTTCACCAACTATCATCATTTGTAGAAAATATGACGACACACTTTTTCACTTCTGACAAAAAACTATCAGCTCCTCCTACAAAAAGAAATCCAAGCATTGAATCCTTTATCACATTTGTATCACCATCGTCCTGCTGAACATGACCAGAACCAGAAACATTGGGCTCCCCCATAATCGTGATCGCCACCCAATCGAGAGCACCCACAAAAAAAATGATCTCCCTACTCAAAATCCCCCGAGCAGCTAGCGCATCACCTCTCTCAACTTGCTTTGATTTTCAAAGCTTATTCTGCTTCACGCACGCATCAGCGATCCTCCAAGAAACTTCCATGATTCTCACGTAAACTTTCAAGTATGAACCTTCCTTTGATACCACTGTTGGGGGGAGAATCCTGATTTCAAGTTGAAAAAATTTCTTGTAGAATATTTGTGAGAAACCCTCTTAAATATGGAAGCGATATAAAGAAAAATAAATAAATCAACATGCATAATTTTTTAACGTGGAAAAACCTTCAAATGCGAAGGATTTAAAAACCATTGGGTAATTCCGAAATATCCACTGTGAATCAGAGAGTACAAAGAATCCAAGTAATGCCCGAACTTGAATATCAATGACGACATAGAAAAATCTGTGTGAAAACCACACATCGATACATCTCTGTCTTCTCTCTGAAAAACATCTTGCCAACGCCATGCTCGAAAGATCAATCTTTGAAAAAACGTCACCCTTCTGTCAACGAAATGTCGGTACATCGAATATCTTTATTCGAATATGCGTCAGTCTTGCACCATCTTGCAACAGCCGAAAAAAATTTCTCTTTAATTATCATGCCATCATGATGTACCATCGAACATCAACCAGGACACGCTATCTGATCACCACTATCAGGAAGACTTTTGATACATGACCTCAATCATTGATCTCATTGCTACTGCTCCGCAACTATTAAACGTCGATGCACCGCACATGCTGCCGCCAACGCGGTAGACCCCTTCCTGCTCTCGGTGGACTACACCTTGAACATCTTGTTAAGAACGTCTCCATGAGTACAAGTTAATTGTATTGACGTTGTTGAGTCACACTGGCTATCGCAAACGCGGTAACCCCTTCCCGGTTCTCTCTTGTCGGTTACATTGTGCCAGCATACCTTCCAAAATATGTAACTGAGTGGAAACAATACTAGAAAAATAGGTTTTTGTGCTCTGGGAAACGGGTGACTGCCACTGGCAGTCGCTAATGCTGAAATAAAATAAGCGGGGTTTGTCTCGCCCCCGCGGTTGTCTTCCCCAAATTGCCGCTACAACTTTCCCGTATATTCCTCGATCACCCTCGTCGTCGCCCTACCACCATCGGCCACCCCCCGTCGCCACCCCCTGTCACCTCTCGGCGCCCTTAAAACACATGTCGCCGAACCCAACAACCCCTGACGTTCGATCGCACGCCATAAACCCCTCGACGTCGCACCCGCCCCTCCCTCCGGTCGTCGCGTATCTGCCATGGTTGGCGATGAAGGTTTGGTCTCCTCCCTGTCATGCCCTGTGTGCAGAGCCGGCCCTAGGGCAAGCCCAGCAAGCCCTTGGGATAGGGCAACAAATGAGATTTTCACTGTACATGGACTGTACATGCACTGTAGCACCTTGAAAGGGGCAACATTTCGGCTCCTAGTCTTGGGCAACACAATTTTTCAGGGTTTTGCGGGCCGGCCCTGCCTGTGTGACCTTGTGTCGGAAATAACAAACAACACCTGAAACTATAGTGTTTTCATGGGGGTCTTTCAGGGGCCGCCTTAGGCGGTCACTGTTGGCCTTTACCGACATACCAACTGTGACCGCCAAAAGCGGTCGCAAGGCGGTCGCTAAATGCCAACATTTTAGTAGTGAAAATGACATCGTCCTATTTTATGTAGATAATGATGTTTGGTGCAATACCAACATTTTTCTTTCTAGTTGGGACTGTTGGATGTTTTCCATTCTTTAACGTCGTGAAGGGGTAGACCGTTGGGATTTGAACACATTTTTTTGAGAAGAGAGAAATTAATTAATAAAGAGATTTTTCTCAACATTAATATGGGAGTTTCTCTCAACATTAATGAAGAGTTAATTCTCAATATTAATGAATGAACAATTTAATGTCGATTGAATTAATTGGAGATATGAACTTGGTGTCTATAAAGGGATGCGGTAATATATTTTGGAATGTGTACCACCACAATGTAGCCAGGAAGAGAGAATTGGGAAGGGGTTATTGCGTTTGCGGTAACCCGTGTGACTTGACGACAACGACATAATTAACTTGTACTCGTGGAGAGGTTCTTAGAAAGATATTCAAGGCGTAACCCACTGAGAGCATGAAGGGGATTACTGCATTTGCGGTAGCATGTGCGACGCGTCGGCGTTTAACAAGTGTGAAACAACATCAATGATATCAATGATTGGGGTCATATATCAAAAGTTTTCCTGATAGCGGTGATAGGTGGCGTGTCCTGGTTGATGATCGGTGGTACATCATAATAGCGAGATCATCAGAGAAAAAAATCATTCGGGTGTTTCAAAATGGTGCGAGACTGATGCATGTTCGGATGAAGATCTCCGAGGTTGTGATGTTTCATCAACATAAGAGTGATGTTTTGTCACAAATTGATCTTTCGAGCATGGTGTTGACAAGATGTTTTTCGAAGAGAAGAGAAAGGCGTACTGGGGTGTGGTTTTCATACAAGTTTTGTTTGCGTCGTCATTGACATTCAAGTTCGGATATTACTTGGATTCTTTGTATATTCTGATTCACAATAAATATTTTAGAATTGCCCCATGATTTTTAAATCCTTCGCATTTGAAGGTTTATGGTCATTAAAAAATTTTATGCGGTGACTTATTTATTTTGGTTTATATCGATTTCATATTTTATCGGATTTCTCACAAATATTTTGCCGACAATTTTTTAAACTTGAAAATAGGAATTCTTCCCCCAACGGATGTGACATCGTGTAAAGTATGCATAATTATGTAATTGTGAGTTGATACATCAATCGAAACGATATCCAAGAAATGGCATGTTATATGAGATATTGTTCCAAAATCTTTAAGATCCGGGTTATTTGAGTTATATTATATTTACATGCAACCTCTAACGCCACCTCATGCGTGCTACAAAAAAAAGTGATGAGACTTGACCTTGTGATCACACCCCAAACCCCTACCCACCCGTATATGGGGCATCATTTATTTGAATTACAACCTACAAAGAGAGTAGATGATATTGAAAACGATATCACATAAATACAACAATTATGAAAAATTATGGGATTCAAAAATGAACAATTATTTATAATAGGGTACAAATATTTAAGGTCCATGGATGCGGAAACCCGAACTTACACAGTCAAATGATAGCGGAGAAGAGGTTCCGGGCTTCTTAGTTTTTTTAATTGCAGTTTTATTATTTTGTTATTTTTTGATTTTTTTTAAATGCGCTTTGTTGGGTACGTCCCATGTGAAAATTTCCATATAATATTTGCGGGCTCAATCAGGCGCGGACAAATTTAGGTTTGGGTTATAATCAAATTCAAATATGATAACCCTATATTTTGTCGGTTATCATTTTGACAATAAATACTAATTATTGTTTTTTTATTTAAAATTTTCGGTTTTGATTGTCAATTTTTCCTAATCATTGGATCATTTTTATTTCGTTTTTTTTGTTTGAATGTTATGTAAAACAATTATCACCGTAACTACATCGTAAAAAAACTCAAAATCGTAAATAAATCTTTATATTTAATAAAAAACAAATTATTTGAAAATAAAAATAATTGTTTTTAGACAAATATAATTTGTTTTTTATGGTTATAATCAATATTTAGAATATTGTATTAATAAAAATAAAAAAAATCGGTTATTTTTTAGATTTTAGATTATTAAAATTTTAAAAAAAAATTACATTTTATAGTTTATTAAACCAAAACGCATTTTAATATAATCATTGTTTTATTTTTTATTCCGTTTTTCACTAACCGTCCCTTTCAACGCTCCTACTTCCGATCCTTTCGCCAGCGAGTCAAAAATCCACAGACGCAGGGCTACGTGTCAACACCAGAGAGCCTCGACGGTGTCACCGGCTTATTTGGACTCACCGTGATCTTTGTCCTCAAATTCTACACGTGTTCTTTCCTCATTCCCACCCATATAGGGAAAATATCATTTCAGGTGGCCGTCACGGGATCAATTGCTCAGAGAGGATGCATGGGTATTCTTGTAAAAAAAGCAGTTTGGAATGTGAGTTTGACTGTTCAACCAGAGACGATAAAAATAGTTGAGTAAGATTAGGATCACTTGCATTATAGCAAGTTGTAGTACTGTTTATCTTATGTTTCTCTTATGAAGTGTTATGGTATTTACGATGCTTGTAACTTGAGGGGTCTCTCTTCATCCGATAAAAAAAAATAGTTCTTCTCTCGCAGAGTTGGACATGTCTTGAACCACATTAACTCATGTTTGTTATTCCATGTGAGACTATTTCGCTTGGTTTTTTCATTTAGAAAAGATCTATGTCAAGTGTGGCAATTTGGTGTGTGGTCTTTTTAGTTCCGGATACACCACTTTGGGCATCACTAGGTTTTAGAAGTTTCAAATTTTCTTTCATGTTTGAAGTTTCAAAGGTGTTTTTTGGATCATGGCATCTAGGCACAACAAGTGGCATTAGAGCTTGTGGTCTAACAAGTATCAGTGCACTTGGTTTCGATAACAAACTCTTCTGGTAACACCTCTTACCTTTACACTTTCCGTTCAGTTGGAGTTATATTCAGAAGGAATTGTGTTGGAAGAAGGCAATGTTTGGATTGAGATCTTGAGCTTCCGTTGAACGGGTCAAACCAAAAGCAATGGATGAAGTGGAATGGGAAAGGCTGGATCGAGAGACACTAGGAGGTGTTTGGATGATGTTGACACATAACGTTGCCCTCAACATTCTAAAAGCGAAGACTACTAAGAATTTGATGAAAACTCTAGCCAATATATAAGAAAATTCAACTGTTATGAACAAAATATTTCTAATGCGAAGACTCTTCATCATGGAGATGACGAAAGAAAAGTCTATGGCTTATAATGTTACTATTGGAATTGTGTGAGTATACTTTAGTCAATCAAAGTCATTTTAGCAAAAGGAGTGGTTCCAGAAGATCTTCAGTTCACTGAAGTTGTGGCAACAATGGTTTTTCCTCCAGCATTTCCAAAAGGTGTGTTTTAGAAGGAGGTTCTTTAGATGTTTTCAGCGCCTGGTGGTCTTGTTTTAGAAGTTCGACTGGTACATCTGGAAGATGGCGGGTGTTTAGTTTACTACTGGGAGGTTCCTAGTTTATCAGAGGCGAATGTGGCATTGAGGATTGCTACAGGAGATCGGTAGTGACAACAATGGAACAAATGAACTCCCGCATTTCTCAGAGGTCGGTGCAACCAGATGACTGGGTGACACTCTTTATAAATAGGTGGGTGGAACCACCTTTGGTGATGGGTATCATGATGACTTGTTGTAGTAATCCATGTGGCTCAATAGTCACAAAGTTGTAAAATTTTCATTATGATAAAATGAAATGTTGTATGTTTATCCTATGGACGTAGGGCTTTTAATCTGGACCACGTAAAACCAAAGTGTTCTTTTGTCACGACCCGCCTTCACCAAAAGGAGGGAAGAGTCAGTAGATTTCTAGGCCCTTCCTTCTTTAAGTTGAAGGAGAGATAATGACCCTCGAGACCCGCCTTCAATAGGTCCCGGAGTGGCGACTAGCACCAAGGGTATATAAATTTTTCACAAATGGAAGGCATTAACCCCTTTTGTTTTATAAGATCGAGAGATGAGATGATGAAACTCAACAACACCAAGGTAAAAGAAAAATAAAACCAAAAGAAATAAACCATTCCCACATGCATGTTCTAGAAGTAATGCCACAAGGTACAAAGGGCGACTACAAAGGTAAGTACTAAAGAAGAAAAACAGCAACTGCAACTACCCCAAAGGTCCAAGCTAGTACGGTCCTGCTCGATCCCCGAAGTCCTCCTGGAAACCTGAAAGCAGTTTTATATACATAGGGTGAGCATACAAGTACACTCAGTAGGGAAAACCAAAGACTCGCGTGCACAAGTGGAGGAACGTACTAAAGTCCCGTGAGAAAAGGAGTAAACTAAACACCTATCAAGGTAAACTATCCACCCCAGGCCTCACCAAGGCACACTGCCCAAATAACGCAAGTAAAGTAATATATATAATAAGAGAACATCGATGTTTGGGTACCCCGCGCCACTTTCCCACTGGTTATTGAGACATCCTACGCATCAGACCAATCCCGCCATTCTCACCACAGTCCCACTGCCACACCCGCCCGCACACACCTGGTCCACAACCACACGCAGTCCCACTGCTGAAATCCCGCCCGCACACACCTGGGCCACAACTGTCTCACGTAACCACGCCTGCAAACACCTAGGCCAAAACAACCACCACCAAGCCCGAAGACACCTGGGCTAGAAAGTACACTGCCACACTCGAAGACACCTAGGCCTCATCCCGAAGACACTTGGAAAACCACCTGCCGCACACACCTGGCCAACCACTACACTACCCAGCCCGAAGGTTCTTGGACTAATAATGGACTTCAGGCCATCACAGCCTGCCCGAAGATACTTGGGCTATCCGTGAAAGGGAGCAGAAAAGGAGCTAATAACCATCCACTAAGAATAGTGTTGGGAAAAACACCCTCCCCCATGAAATGGGGGTGTTCGGCACTAAGTGATCAACTTGGGTGGGGCGCGAATAAGAAACACAAAGCTACAGATATATATATATATATATATATGTAACAAGAACTCACCCAAAGCTAGGTTTTTCTTCAGACAGCCTACAGATCACAACAACACTCAAGTCTGAGTCACGACTCATGCTAACAACCCATTTGTCCCCTTCTTATTTCACGTTCAGATAAGTTCATGCACTACTGGGCAACTAACACCATAACCATAACCAAGAAAAAGAGTCCAGTAAATCGTCAATTTAAACATTCTCTTCACCAACAGAGGATCCCACCCGAGTTTGTGATATAGACATGTAACCACCGGGTCTTAAAACTCATGAACACCGAAGCCACATCAACAGGGGATCCCATCCCCAGTTTCATAACCACCGAAAGCATAAAAGAACAGGGGATCCCATCCCCTCCCACATCTCCAGCAATCGACTCATAAAAGAAAACCACCAAAACACTGCCACCAACACTAAGCAAGTCCAAGCCTGTATTTTCAGATTTAAATGACTTAACACACTCCATGATTTCAATTTTCGTGTGTTTTAACCGGGGTTATCACAGAAGGATTAATCCTAGTGCCTCAATTTATTTGGCCGGATATACATGCTTAACCAATTTACTCAGCAGGGGTTTACAACCACAAACAAGTCACTTAAAACATCAGCAGGGGTTCATTAGTGCACAAACAACGACCACCAACGACCTCAATTTTTAGAAGGCATAAGCCAACACAACTCAACAAGATGGTCATAAAAGAAACAACATCAAAATATAAGACATAATCAACGATCACAGCCCCCCCTCCTTTATTTATAGAATTCGTTCATTATCTTTAATTAGGTCCGGTTTATCCAATTCTACGGAATCGAAAGCACGCCCACCCCGCATGATACACAAAACAGAGAGGCAAAGGAGAAATTCCCTACTTGTTGATAGATGATTGACATTTAGGCCGGGCGCAGAACTTTACGGATAACAATGCGGCGTGCCCGATGAACCAGAAGAAAAGCCGCGATCGAGGAAAGGAGAAACCACGGCTAACCCTTAGTTTATAAGAGCCGCAGACGGTTGAGGAGAAAACGCGAAACCGCGTAAGGCGCGGGGGTCGTGGGTTGACCACGCGGCTCCACTCGTGGGTCGGGTGGTTTAAACCGACTCATGAATAGTTTAAGTATTTAATTAAAACTCTTATGCACGTTACGGGTCTTTAAAACACGCTTAAACGAGTCAAAATAGGGTTTAAAACCCTATTTGCGCTAAAGGGAGCGTTACTGGAAATAACCCGTGGGGTAGTCCAGAGCCACTGGTAGGCTGTAGCTACCGGTAGCCGAGCTACCGGTAGGCAGCAGCTACCGGTAGGCCGAGCTACCGGTAGGCTGCAGCTACCGGTAGGCCAAGCTACCGGTAGGCGGCATCTACCGGTAGCCGAGCTACCGGTAGCCGAGCTACCGGTAGGCAGCAGCTACCGGTAGGCCGAGCTACCGGTAGGCAGCAGCTACCGGTAGGCAGCAGCTACCGGTAGATGAGCTACCGGTAGGCAGCAGCTACCGGTAGGCCAAGCTACTGGTAGACCGAGCTACCGGTAGGCCTGCTACTGGTAGGATAAGGCTACCAGTAGGCCTACACCACCGTGATTCCCAGACCAGAAAACCCAAAACAAGATTTTCACAAAGCAATGGACCCCAAAAACCCGGGCCATTACATCTTTCTTGCTTTCATTTACTTTCATTGCATGAATTTCTTGTGTGTATTGGAGTGAACATGGTAGAATTTGTTTCAACTTAGTGTGGTGATTTTGGTGAATATAATTCCTCCAAGTTCCAGAGCACTAAAGTTTCGAGAGTTCCATTCCAGAATCTTTTTCCTCCAAAGTGATTCTAGATTGAATGCTTTCAGTATTTGAAATTATGGTAGGGGAATTCTCAATAATTAGTATCATAGGGTTAGTTCTCAAGAGGCTCAACAATTCCCTTGTCAGTTATGGTAACATTTGCTTCCTCATACATTTTTTCAAATTTTAGTGGAATTCATTGTTCTTTGGAATGATGGTGTCAGAATATGGCAAGGTCTAGATTGATAGATTCATTGGGATAAACTTCAGTTTCCAAAGAATGCAGACAGGGGACTATCTTATTCAGAATTATCTAGAGCTTCCATTGAAAGGTGTCAAACTAGAAGTAATGGATAAAGTTTAATGCGAAAAGCTAGATCAGAAGGCATTTGGTGTGATATGAATGCCACTAGTCTGGAACGTGTCTTTGAACATTTGGGAGAAGAAGACCACAACGAAGTTGATGGAATCCCTTGAAGATATGTATGAAAAACCTATAACCCTGAATAAAGTGTGCTTGATGTAGAAGTTATTCAAAATGAGTCTATCAAAAGGAAGTTGTGGACACCTTTTTTATTCCAGATTTTTTTGAGTAGAAATTCGAATTTTTTGCTTTCAGGTGCTTCTGAGAGGTAAAAAGATCATTTTACCCTGACAGATGATCTCATATAATTTTTCTGACCACTATGTTGGTCTCGGAATATGGCGTTTACCCTAGGTCACACTACTGGAAAATGGAACTATCCCCACGGTTTTCTCCAAAACCGTGGGGATAGACCCCCCCTATACCCACGATTCTGCAAAACCGTGGGTATAGGTGACTTTTCAAGACCTATACCCACGGTTTTCCAAAACCGTGGGTATAGGGGGGTCTATCCCCACGGTTTTGGAAAACCGTGGGGATAGGTCTTGAAAAGTCACCTATACCCACGATTTTCCAGAACCGTGGGTATAGGGGGGGGGGTCTATCCCCACGGTTTTGAAGAAAATCGTGGGGATAGGTCTGGACTAAAATACCCATACCCACGATTATGAAAAACCGTGGGTATAGGTCACTTTTGTGTGCGTGAGAATTTTTTTTTCCGCGAGAAGGAATTGTTTTTTGGCGGGAACCCTATACCCACAGTTCTTCCCTCTATACCCACGGTTTTTATAACCATATTTAACTATATATATATATATACATATAAGTGATGTTAGGGTAGTGGTTATATGCGGTGTTTGCAGCGAAGAGGTTGCGGGATCGAAACTCAGCGCCTGCATTATTTTAGGACCTATACCCACGGTTTTGAAAACGTGGGTATAGGCTGTTGACACCATGGAAATTGACTATATTTCGGTGACACGGTGGCATGACACCTATACCCACGGTTTTGGAAAACCGTGGGTATAGGCTGGGGACCTATCCCAACGCCGTTCCAGCCCACGGTTCCCAAAACCGTGGGTATAGCCTATATCCACAGTTTTGGGGGCTATACCCATGGTTTTGAACCGTGGGTATAAGCCGTTTTTCCAGTAGTGTCATGAGTTTGGTGAAATTATGAGACATTCAAGTTTTTGGAGGAATCTTTAATATTTAATTAATTAAATATTAAATTATTCATGTGTGTTCGGGTGATGATATCTTTAGAATGAAGTGTCAGATTTAGATCATGACTTCGTGGCTGAGTCCAAAACAAGGGGCTTTTCTTAAGTGAGGTGTAAACCTGTTTTGGGTTCTAGGACTCAAGAAGAGTGTTTTTAATGGGAATTTAATTTAATTGATTAAATTAATTAAAACACCCCCACCCCCATTTTGGATTCCTATGTATAGAAGGATGGGGGAGGTGGTTTCTCCATTGTGCGTGACAGCCACACCAAGAGGGATTGGGGGAAGGAGATGTCGCTGGACTTCGTCTATGGCAGCAATCGAGACGAAATCAAGGTGAAACAGCTTCTGAGAGTGGATTTGGACCGAAGCTTTGAAGTTTTCTCCATGTGGCAGACCAATTTTTTGAGTTTTAATAAACGATCCCCATAGATGTGTTGTTCTTAAGTTAAATCCCTTTTATGTTTTCTAAGGACCCCCTAGGGGTCAATATGTGCTTAATCGAGGAAAAGAAATAGTTTTGAGAGGTTCATAAGGTTTTCCTGATCAAAAATCCTGATCACATGATGTGTGGTTCCATGAGCACAAGCCGTGTTTTCTTCTTATTTGGGGAATATGAAAATTTTGGAACTATTCATCATGTAATTGGAGCATGCATCATGTAGTGGTACATTTCCATATGGATGAGTGCCTGGGAATATAGAACATTGGGACTACACGTCGTGTAGTCGAAGTACATGACATGTAGTGAGACGTGGGTATGTGGTCGAGTACATGGGAAAACACCCCATGTAAGGGGACATGGTCATGTGGAAGAACATGGCTAGACCCCATGTATTTCATGACATGTAGTAGTATATGAACAAACCCCATGCATGTCAGGCTGTGTAGAAGTACATGACCAGACAAGAGGTTTTGGAGTACACATCGTGTATTTACCCCTTTTACCCTTTTGATGGTTTTGGATGATTTTGTTCCCCAGAGTTATAATTGGACAAAATAGGAATCCATTTTTAGTATTTTTCCATGTAGAACGTGATGGTGAAACCCTTAGAACATTTTTAGGACTCCTAAAAAGCAGTTTGGGCTGAGTAAGTTATGACAAAGAGGGTTTCCTCCAATAATTGAATTCAGGTGTCTCTTGAGGGTGATACATGGTATGATACCTAGGCGAGGATCATGGGAATTATTGGATGATGTGGTATGAGTTCGATAGAGTCCTAAGTTGGTGTTCGATTGTCCGTAGTTAGTGATACTAGGTTGATATTCGAGGTGACATGTAGGTTGGGTGTTCAGGACAACCTAGAGTGGATTGGAAAGGGGATGGGCTTGAGGCCATCTCCCTTGTAAGGTTTACCCCCTTTAGGATTGTGAAGCTTTGAGATACTAAAGACTGGGTTATGGGATGTGTGAAACCCGATAGATGGTCGTTGGCCCAAGAGATTATTTTTTGACTGAAGATCCCAAGAGGGATGACCTAGGTTATGTTCAAACCTAGGGGAGCACAAAAGGGATACCTCTGCTTTCATATTGGTTATGAAGATCCCAATAGGGATGCCTTTGCTTATGTGTTGACTCATAGGACCAAGTGGGTACCCGATTGATAGACCAACTCTGAGCAAGTATGTGTGTTGGGTAGAAATGGTTGTAGGTGTTCCCTTCAGACTTGAACTGATATATGATCTGATGGGGATAAGATGTTGATGACAAGCATGGGTGATCGACCAACCCTAGATATGTTCCCACTTGTTTGTTAGGGTTGAGACTTGGTTTACACCCACAAGGATGTTGAAATATGATATGGGTTTCCATCATTGAGAAAGTTGGACATGACACTCCTCATGTATGGTTACGAATGTCAAACACGATGTTCCACATATGAGGTTGATAGAGTTGGACACGATTCTCTACATGTATGGTTCCATATGTCTGATGTGACACTCCACATCTGTGATTGAGTGGGTTGGACATTATACTCCAAGCCCATGGGATATGATGTTGGGCATGATGCTCTATATCGGTACCGATAGTTTGTTCATGTTTTGGGTATTGGATCGAGGTTCCAAGCATGTTTGATTTTTCATATAATTGAGAATGGTGGACATTTTGATCCACATATGTCGTTAAAATTCAAAACCGAGGTTTTGTGCATGGGCAATTAAAACGCATGGTCGATTGTCTCCTATCAACCGGTCAAGGTTCCGGTGCTCTTCTAATGTGTATAGCAGCACTCGGGTCGAATCCTCGGTGATGATACTTTGTAATAGTCGTTTGTTTTTAGTTGATTGTATTCTGATTGGGGGGGGGGGGGGGGTTGTTTCAAGAGTTTAAATGAAGTGATTAATGATTGGTGTTTGATTTAACAATTTGATAACTATTGGAGTGAGTTAATTTTTAGGGAGTTAAGCTTGTGATATCCTGGAGCTTTGCTTTATATTACAGTTAATTTAACACCCACTTCGCATGATAATGTTGATTGGAATTACTAAGTGTTAAGGATTTAATCCAAGCCTTAACTTAACTTAGTGTTCTAATATAAATCAGATATTGTTTATGTTAGGGTATTTATGGTTCCAATAATCCATGGAAACCACATGTTAAACAAAATATGTCATTAATCCATGACATGTTAAGTCCAACATACACAATATTAAATTAAAGAATATTCATTGAGAAAATACTCTCAATCACTTAACATCCCTAAATTTTTACTCACCCCAATGGGAGATTTACTCATCCATTTGGGTGTTTAACAATCTGGTTATAATGATTATGATGATAAATTAAGAAGAGAAGAAAAAGAAAGGGACAAGATAAGAGTAGTGCGCCGAACTCACACACATCGATATTGAGAATTAAAAACATAATTTAGATTGAATGAGGAAGAAAAGAAGAGAATGGATTGAAACTTTATTTATCCTATTTTAAGAACATTAATATTATTAAATAGAGGGTACATGATAATAAGAGATGAAGAAGAAGAAACATGCATTAAAAGTCCATTGAAATGAAAACTAACTTACACGATTACAAATAAGAAGAACACAAAAGAAATTGAAAACGAAGAGAGGAGGAAGAGTCTATCAAGTGAAAAATTGAGTATGGAAGGTCCTCCCAAGCCTTTGGAAAAGATTTGGTCATTACAATGTGTTATCCTCTCTTCTGAAATGCCAACCCTTTTGAAAGGAGAGGAGGGGATGTATTAATAGCCCAAGTTGGTGGACTGTTTGCATTCCAGAATTACCCCTCCACTTGACTTGCAGATTTGGATAGTCATACAGCCGAATAATGGAATAGATCCTTCTTAAAAGTTGTAGATATAAAAGTCCTCTTTCGACTGTGAAAATTTGGTGTCTATTGGACTTATGGATCAAAGGTTATGGTGGTTTTACTAAACAATTCTGATCTGTCCTTTTCAATCCAGACTTTTTCAAAGACCATAATGTGAATGAGTTTTGGAATATGAAGATGCCCTCAAATAAAAATAATTTCTTCAAAAGCGTTGTCCGGAAATATCTCATTTTTTACACTGCAAAATATCAGCTCGAATGGATGTCCACATCAGGAGAAATGTCAATATTTGTGTGTTGATTATATTTCTCGGCCAGAATGGTGGGCTAGATTTCAATGCATCATTTGGGCCCATTTTTGTTATTATTAGGCCTTGAAATTTTTATCATGGACTCCTTAAATTGTCCCCCAAACTATAGGGGAGAATAATGGAATTTGGACTTCTTTATTTATCCCAGTAAATCAATCTTCATGAATAGTCCAGTTTCTTCACAGATTCTTTGGTCTTGTTTGTGAGGACCATATGACCCTTCAAATGGCAGAATTGTCTCATGGTACCTTCTATTGAAATGTTTTATATTTAAAGGAGAATCCTAAAAAACAATAACCACAAAATCTTGATTAGTATAATGATAGTTATTATTAAAACAGTAAACTGACTCAATTGGACTACTTCTAAAAATGCTCAAAAATTATACTTAATATTAAAACATTAATATTTCACACAAATTATGCACATTTAATATAAAATCAGTAAAGGGAGTATATAATAAGTCATGAAAATATTAATAACATCAAATCCCCCACACTTATTTTTGCGCATGTCCTCATGTGCAACATATATAAAAACATGACAAAATCATTTTCACTCACCAACAAATATTAAAATTTTGTTTTCTCCAATGAGGGGAGGTTTAGACTATTTCACTCATCCATTTTGAATTCCACCACAAGTTGTTACAGAAACAATGTTTCAAAACTAATTCATTTTTTTCATGCTCAAATTTAGAAATGGAAAATATGGCACTCAAAAGTCACACCTCTCAAGATGATAAAATTCATTTGTGGAGGTTCACTCTTTCACCAACCAAAAGTGAAAATCTTAGACTTTGAAAAAAGCTCTCAGCTTCTAATCCCTATCCAAAGTGCACAAGAATCAATAGGTCTTTTTAAGGGGTTTTTCTGTGGCTATGGGATGGTAGAAATATAATGTAAAAGAGAGAGAATAAGAGGGTTAAAACACCAACATAGAAAAAGAAATGCACATTTTTTTTGAATTAAAACATAGAAGGAAATGAAAACACATATTTACAAGGGAATGATTGTGTGAAGAAAGACACAATAGAGGAAGAAAATATGAAGGTAATGAGAATATTGAATATTTACAAAACAAAAAACTTCTCCCAATAAGAATATAATGCAAGTGTTATTTTATTTTATTTTTTCTTTGTTTTTTCGAAAGTTGACCTTGAAACAGATCTCACACTCATATCCCAACCCATGTTTGATCTCCTCACGACACTAATTGTAATAGTTATAACAAGATCAAAGGTTGAGGAAGAGTGATTTTTGACCTACCCATGACACAACCCATTTTTTCATTTTTTTTGATTTTTTTCATCATTTTTCATTTTTTTTGAACACTTGTCAATAACATTTACAAAATTACATAAATGGAAGTAAATTAAATTCCCCAAAACACACTGAATGAAAAACACTCCCCCACACTGAAATGGATTCTTGCCCTCAAGTAGATGATAAATTGTTGAAAATCAATAAAAGAGTACCAAAACAATGAAATCCATTCCCCCCACACTTAAATTTCAAAAACTTATGCAATGAAAATCCATGTTGATATTGGGTGGGAAAAGGTATTGGGCTTGTAATGTGGCTATCAAAGAAAAATTTTCCATAGGCTCGAAGGGGCTTTCAAAAGGAGGATTAATGTATGGTTAATGGGAGGATATTTGGATATTGTGATTCTCATGTGGTTCATAAAATGCCTCTATCATATTAATGCACACTAAAGTAGGAAATTCAGCTTGAAGGTATATAAACTCAAGACTCACAAATGCGGGTAAAAACACACATTTTGAAAATATGGCCATAGGTGGCCTTGGCATGAAAGACAATGTTGTTCCTCACAGGTGGGAAAAATCATTTTCCAAATCAAAAATTGAGCATTCAAAATGTGTTGGTTTTGACACAAAATTATTTATCCAAATTCATGATGAAAATACAAAATTTTTGAGATGAAAACATTCCTGTTGACTCCCCAAACAGGTTGGACAAAATTTCAAAACTTGATGGTGAGTAATCATGACTCTTAATTTTTTTGTATTTTTTTTGTTATGATTCTTTTTTTTTGTTTTTTTATATTTTTTTTAGTTTTTAATAAAGACACACTCACACAAAAGAGAAAGAGAAAAATAAAGGGTTTGAAAAAGTGGTAAAAAAATGAAAGACAGAGGAAGAAGAAAGAGGTAGAGAGAGGAAGAGATAAAGAGAGATTTAAAGGGAAAGAGGTGCCCCCTGGTTTGGATTTGGCGGGTCACCATCTCCATCTAGTGGTGGGTCGACTGCAGAAGTTTGGGATCTGGTGGAAGTCGATGTTGATCCAGTATTGTGTGTCCTCGCATGGTGATTCTTTAACCGATGTCCATTAATCGTGAATGTCCTTTTAGAAGAGGGGTCTTGGACTTGCATTGCACCAAATGGGTAAACATTAGTAATAATAAAAGGACCTTCCCAATGAGAATTAAGCTTACCTGGGTGAAGCTGAAATTGAGAATTAAAGAGAATTACCTTATCACCTTCATGGAATACCTTTCTCAGGATGTGTTTTTCATGGAGTGCCTTGGATTTTTCTTTGTAGAGATTAGAATTCTCATAAGAATCAAGTCGAAGCTCCTCCAGTTCAGCCAATTGCAACAATCTTTCTTCAACAGATTTTTTAAGATCAAAATTACAAGTTTTCAATGCCCAAAATGACTTATTTTGGATTTCAACTGGCAGATGACATACTTTATCAAAAACTAGCCTAAAAGAAGACATCCCAATGAGTGTTTTATAGGTAGTTCAATAAGCCCAAAGTGCTTCACCAAGTCTTTCAGGCCAGTCTTTTCTGGTGGATTTTACAATTTTCTCAAGCACTCTTTTCACTTCTCTATTAGAAAGTTCATCCATGCCATTTTTTTGGGGGTGATATACAGTTGAAGTTTTATGTATAACCCCATTCTTTTTCAAAAGAGATTCCATGGTTCTATTACAAAAATAGGTTCTTAATTCACTGATCAAGGCACGTGGTGTGCCAAATCAGTGGAAGATGTGTGCCTTTAGGAACTCACTAACAGTATGTGAATCATCCTTTCTAGTGGGTTTAGCCTTGACCCACCTAGAAACATAATCAACCACAAGAAGGATGTATGATAATCCATTGGAAGGGGGAAATGGTCCCATGAAATCGATACCCCAAACATCGAATATCTCATAGAAAATTAAAGGCTTTTGGGGAATTTCATTTCTCTTTGAAATTTTTCCAAACTTTTGGCAAGTGGGACATGATTGACAGAACTCATGTGAGTCCTTGAAGAGTGAAGGCCAGAAGAATCCAGAGTCTAGGACCTTTCAGGAGGTCCTTTGTGGTCCAAAGTGGCCACCACCAGGCATTGAATGACAAAATTCTAATATGAAAGAATGTTCATTTTCATTGACACATCTTCTTATTACCATGTCTACCCCAGTTTTCCAAAGTTTATTTTCTTCCCAAAAATAGTTTTTTGAATCACTTTTCAACTTCATTTTTTGTTCTTTTGAAAAATTTTCAGGAAAAACACCAGAAACCAAGTAATTTACAATTGGGGCATACCATGATATTTTTGGAGTGAGAGATGAAAGGTTCTTAGTGGGGAATTCAGGATCAATGATTTCAGAATGAGAAGAATTAGAAATTCTACTCAAGTGATCAACTATAGGGTTTTATTTTCCTGGTCTATCTTTTATTTCAAGGTCAAAATCTTGGAGCATTAGGATCCATCTTATTAGATTCAGTTTTGAATCACTTTTCTTAAGTAAGAAGTTTATAGCAGAATGGTCTATGAAGATGATGATTTTGGCACCTAAGAGATAGGGACAGAATTTATCTAAGGCAAAAACCACCGCTAAAAGTTCTTTTTTAGTGACAATGTAGTGAGATTGAGTTTTATCCAATGTTTTTTAGGCATAATAGATGACATGAGGTATTTTTTCTCTTCTTTGACCAAGAACAGCCCCAACGGCTCTATCAGAAGCATCACACATCAACTCAAATGGTAAGGACCAATCTGGGGGTTGGATTATTGGGGCAGATGTAAGAGCATTTTTGAGTTTATAGAAGGCTCTCTTAAAAACCTCATCGAAATGGAAAGTGACATCATTTTGGAGCAACTGAGTGAGTGGGAGATAAATTTTACTGAAGTTATGGATGAATCTTCGATAGAAACCGGCATGAATGAGAAATGAATGGATGTCTCGAATAGATTTCAGTTGAGGAAGTGATTAGATCACTTCAATTTTGGCAGGATTGACTTCAATACCATCTTGTGAAACTATGTGCCCTATAACAATCCCATTTGCAACCATGAAGTGACATTTTTCAAAATTTAACACAAGTTTACACTTGACACACTTTTTAAGGACTAGAGAGAGTGAATTCAAGCAAGATTCAAATTAATCACCATAAATGGTGAAGTCATCCATGAATACTTCCATGCAGTGTTCAATGAATTCAGAAAAGATACTCATCATATACCTCTGGAATGTTTCAGAAGCATTGAAAAGTCCAAAAGGAATTCTTCTATATGCATATGTTACAAAGGGGCATGTGATAGTAGTCTTTTCTTGGTCCTGAGGTGCGATTGGGATTTGGAAGTAGCTAGTGTATCCATCAAGAAAGCAATAGTGTGACTTTCCGGCTAATCTCTCTCGCATTTGATCAAGGAATAGAAGAGGGTAGTGATCTTTTCTTGTTTCAACATTCAATTTCCTATAGTCAATGCACACATGCCATTTGTTTTTCACTTGAGTTGTGACTACCTCACCATGTTCATTTGTGACAATAGTTATCCCACCCTTCTTAGGTACAACTTGAATTGGACTAACCCATTCACTATCAAAAATTTGGTAGATAATACCAGCTTGAAGAAGCTTGGTGATCTCTTCCCTAACTACCTCAAGTATGAGTGGATTGAGTCTTCTTTGTGGTTGTATAATTGGTTTGGGTGACACCTCAAGATGGATGTGATGCATGCAAAGGGCAGGGTTGATTCCTGGTATGTCATCTAGGGTCCAACCTATGGCCTTTATGTTTTCCTCTAACACCTGAACAAGTTTGGACTCTCCGGTTTCAGTAAGTGAAGCAGAGATAATGACAGGATATGAGTGATCATGGAAAAGGAATGCATATTTCAGGTGTTCAGGAAGAGGTTTTAGACCAGTCTCATCTTTCATTTTTAGATTAGACAACTCAGGAATGGAAGAAGGGACTTTAGTTACTTCAAATTCATTTTCCTTAATACTGTCCCAGGTGGAGCAGTAAAGATCAGAGTTGATGTGGGATTAAAGAGAGTTTTCAAGTTCCTCTAGATTTATGGTGTCTATGAATGAGAGGTCCACATCAACTTCACCATTAATGACTTGGTTAATCATGGTGAAAATTTTACAAGATCCTTTATCATCAGAACATGATGAACGTGACGAAATGGGGTTCAATTGACTCTCAGAAGTATCCTTAGAAGAATGGATTGAGAATGCAGAGTGATCCTTAGATGGGTATCACATGGCTTGGAAAATCTTGAACTTGACCAGTTGGTCACCAAATTCCATGGATAAGATGCCTGAATAGACATCAATCTTGGTTCTCACTCTCATTAGGAATGGTCTTCCTAGAATTAGGGGAGATCGATAAGAGTTTATCTCACCTTCCATGTCAAGGACATAGAAATAAGCAGGGAAGATAAGATCATTGACACGAACAAGGAAATCCCCAATTATCCCCTTAGGACTGGTTGTGCTTCGATTGGCTAACTGAATGACAACACCCATTGGATGCAAGGGACCTAGACCAAGGTTGGAGAAGATGTATTTAGGCATGACATTAATTTAGGCTCCTAGGTCTATGAGTGCATCATCAAAGATGGAACTTCCAATTTGGCATGGAACCGTAAAGATCCCTGGATCTTTGCACTTAATGGGTATTGACTCTTGGGTTGAAACATTTTCAAAGTTCCTAAGTTGCCTCTTGTGGGTGCACAATTCCTTAAGAAATTTGGCATACTTAGGGATTTGTTTTATGGCATCTAAGAGAGGAATGTTGACTTCAACACATCTAAACATGTCGAGAATTTCAGGATCAGGTTCAAATGACTTATTTGGCTTAGATACGGCTTGTGGAAAAGGAATTGGATTCCTAAGTGGAATGTAAGGAGGTGATAGAATAGATTCATATTCCTTTTTAATTTTCTTTTTCTTTTCATTTTCTAGGTCAACATTCAAAAGAGGGTTGGAGGACTTATATTGAGGAATAGAAATTTTCTTTCCTGATCTAAGTGCAATTGCACTTACATTAACCTTGGGGTTGGGTAATGGTTGTGCTTGGAGTTGGGAAGAATTGGATGGTTGCTGCTGACTAAGGTGGGATGCAAGTTGACCAATTTGGGTTTCAATGTTTTTGAGACTAGAACAGGTGAAGGAGGCAAGATCATTAACAATGCTTTCCCATGGTTGCTTGGAAGAAGAGGCTTGTCCCGGATTGGGATTACCTTGATTTTAGTTCTTGGGAAAGCGATTTTATTGGTTTTAGAATTGGGAAGGCTCACTAGGATAATGGAATCTAGGAGGAGGATTGTTTCTTTGAGGATGAGGAAGAAAAGGAAAAGGTTGTTAGAAGTTACCAACACATTGACCATATGGAAACTGGTTTTGGTTTTGAGGAGGGAATTTAGGGGGATGTGAAATGGGATTACCATATCTCAAGTTAGGGTTATAGGGAGAAGAGAAGGGCTCAGAGTGGGGTTGGTTGAAGTTTCTAACAAACTGACCTGATAGTTGAGGGTTGGTGTTCCGCTGAGCATATACTGCATTAAGCTCCATTGGTCCAGATGAATTAGATTGATCCTCTTGAAGTTGTGGACATGTGTCAGTTGGATGAGATGGAGAGTTGTAGATTCCATAGTTTTTGACAGGTCCAAGAAACATTGATTGTGGAGAAGACGAGGTTGGGGATTTGGATGCCACAGCTAGTTGTCGCACAAGACCTGTAAGTTCACTCATCCACTCGGTCATCTTGTTCGGCTCAATTGATTGATTATCTTGGGCTTGTTTTACTTGAGCATGTGCTCGAGTATGGAATTTTTGTGTGTTTGTAGCCATGTTACTTATGAGATCTCTTGCTACTGTAGGAGTTTTATCAACAAGAGCACCGCCACTTGCGGCATCAATGAGAGTTCTATCCATAGCCAATAAACCCTCATATAAGTATTGGATGAAGAGTTGGTCAGGGATTTGGAGGTGTGGGCAGGTTTCCACAAGCTTTTTGAACCTCTCCTAGTATTCATGGAGTGATTCACTTAGGAACTGACGGATACCACTTATTTCCTTTCGGATAGAAACAGTACGAGAAGCAGGAAAAAATTTCTCTAAGAAGAGTCACTTCATGTCATTCCATGTGGTTATGGAACCAGGAGGTAGATAGTAAAGCCATGACTTAGTAGTGTCAGCTAGGGAGAAAGGGAATGCTCAAAGTTTGATTTGTTCCTCAGAAACCCCTTGAGGCTTCATGGTAGAGCACATCACTTGGAACTCTTTAAGGTGGAGATGTGGATCCTCACCGGCTAGCCCGTGGAAATGAGGAAGAAGGTGAATCAAAACCGATTTGAGTTCGAAGTCAGACTCTATGTTTAGATATTGAATACCAAGAGGTTGGTAATTCATATCAGGGGTAGCAAGTTCTTTAAGGGTTTGTTCCCTAGGATTTGCCATTTATAATTCAACTGGTTGGACAAGGACTGGTTCTTGAATTATTTGATTATCTCTGATGTTCTTACTAAGTTGGCGAAGTGTTCGCTCAATTTCAGGGTCAAAAAAATCCGAGGGATTTTTTGGAAGGCTAAGGGTCATTCAGAATGATGTTGGAAGAAAAAATATGGGTTTTCCTTTGTTTGTTTTCTGTTTATGATTTTTATGAGAAGACGAATTTGTGTTTTTTTCAATTTTTTTAAACTTTTTTTTTGGGTTTTTTTACAATAACCAGAAACTAATGACTACATAAAGCACCATCTCAAGCAATGATTCCATTTAAAATGCACGGACTATTGTCGCCTATCGACCGGTCAAGGTTTCAGTGCTCTGCTAATGTGTATAGCAGCACTCGGGTCGAATCCTCGACGATGATACTTTGTAATAGTCGTTTGTTTTTAGTTGATTGTATTCTGATTAGGGGGGGGGGGTTATTTACAGAGATTAAATGAAGTGATTAATGATTGTTGTTTGATTTAACAATTTGATAAATATTTGGGTGAGTTCATTTTTAGGTAGTTAAGCTTGTGATATCCTGGAGCTTTGCTTTATATTGCTGTTAATTTAACACCCATTTCGCAAGATAATGTTGATTGGAATTACTAAGTGTTAAGGCTTTAATCCAAGCCTTAACTTAACTCAGTGTTCTAATCTCAATAAGATCTTGTTTATGGTAGTGTATTTATGGTTCCAATAATCCATGGAAACCACATGTTAAACAAAATATGTCATCAATCCATGACATGTTAAGTCCAACATACACAATGTTAAATTAAAGAATATTCATCGAGAAAATACTCTCAATCACTTAACATCCGTAAATTTTGACTCACCCCAATGAGAGATTTACTCATAAATTTGGGTGTTTAATAATCTGGTTATAATGATTATGATGATAAATTAAGAAGAGAAGAAAAAGAAAGAGACAAGATAAGAGTAGTGCGCCGAACTCACACACAACGATATTGAGAATTAAAAACAAAATTTGGATTGAATGATGAAGCAAAGAAGAGAATGGATTGAAAATTTATTTAGCATATTTTAAGAACATTAATATTATGAAACAGAGGGTACATGATAATAAGATATGAAGAAGAAGAAACATGCATTAAAACTCTATTGAAATGAAAACTAACTTACACGATTACAAATAAGCAGAACACAAAAGCAATTGAAAACGAAGAGAGGAGGAAGAGTCTATCAAGTGAAAACTTGAGTATGGAAGGTCCTCCAAAGCCTTTGGAAAATATTTTTTCATGAAAATGTGTTATCCTCTCTTCTGAAATGCCAACCCTTTTTAAAGGAGAGGAGGGGATGTATTAATAGCCCAAGTTGGTGGACTGTTTGCATTCCAGAATTACCTCTCCACTTGGCTCGCAAATTTGGACACTCATACAGCCGAATCATGAAATATCTTCTTCTTAAAAGTTGTATATACAAAAGTCCTCGGCCTACTGTGAAAATTTGGTGTCCATTGGACTTATGTATCAAAGGTTATGACGGTTTTACTAAACAATTCTGATCTGTCCATTTTAATCCAGACTTTTTCAAAGATCATAATGTGAATGGGTTTTGGAATAGAAAGATTCCCTCAAATAAAAATAATTTATTTAAAAGAGATTTCTGACCATATCTCATCTTTCACAATGAAAAATATCATCTCGAATGGATGCCCACATCAGGAGAAATGTCAATATTTGTGTGATGCTTATATTTCTAGGCCAGAATGGTGGGATGGATTTCAATGCATCATTTGGGCCCATTTTTATTATTATTAGGACTTGAAATTTTTATCATGGACTCCTTAAATTGTCCCCAAAACTATGGTGGAGAATAATAGAATTTGGACTTCTTTATTTAGCCCAGTAAATCAATCTTCATGAATAGTCCAGTTTCTTCACAGATTCTTTGGTCTTGTTTGTGAGGACCATATGACCCTTCAAATGGTAGAATTGTCTCATGGTACCTTCTATTGAAATGTTTTATATTTAAAGGAGAATCCTACAAAATAATAACTACACAATTTTGATCAGTATAGTGATAGTTATTTTTAAAATAGTAAACTAACTCAATTGGACTACTTCTAAAAATGCTCAAACATTATACTTAATATTAAAACATTAATATTTCACAAAAATTATGCACATTTCATATAAATTCAGTGAAGGGAGTATATAATTAGTCATGAAAATATTAATAACATCAACAATATACTATATGAATTAGGCATCAAACTGAGGCTCTGGACACCAATAGTATACTCTACGGTTTATGTTTCAGACTGACACTCTGGGAAATGATAGAATACCATATGGAATAGGATGTAGGACTGATGCTCTTCATATTTGGGCTAGTGTTTGACTGATGCTTTTGGAACCAATGGTGTTGATGTATAGTCCAATTTTGTATTGATTCCCCAATACTTTTGTTTTGATAAATGGGTTAAATGTCAGACCGACACTTTGAGTACCAGTTATACTATAGCATGGTATGAGTATCAGGGACTGATGCATCCAGGTACAAAGATGAAATGAAGAGTGAAGTTATGAGGTTTTTTTGGGGATTCCATGGATGTGGATCCCACATGTTACTTGAGATGCACATTTGTAAGACATGATCAAAGACACCCTGGCATTGGATGAAGTAAGCATGGTTTATCAATGACACAAAGCTAAGGATTGATGATGATTTTATTTGCCTTTATTTTAGTTTTGTTTTGGTTTGGATGAACATATTGTATGGGCATGAAATTATGGCAGTAGTTTATAGGTTCAAAATTGGTGGTGGCCTACAGAGATTTATTTCTCACCACCTGTATGTGCACCTCAGTGTACATGCAGACCATATGTCTTCTTTCATGTTGAGCATGGATGCATATCAGATAGGGAAAAGACCCAAGGTTGAATGATTGAGAAGAGTCACTACTGTGGAGTATGATGATTGTGTTAGAGTAGTTTGATAGGGTAATAGATACCAAGTATGTGACATGGCTTAGAGTTGGTAGTAGAGCCTGATGTATTTATTTTTCAGTTTTTTATTTTGTATATGTGGTCTGCCCAGTGGGTGATTAGTTTTGTATGTATGGCATGACTGTTTGGAACTTTACCTTATTTCATCTTATTACTTCATGATTTTGTTTCAGTTTATTTATTCTTTCCATGTACTCTGATTTTTATGATTCTTGGTTATTTATTTATGGTTTCACACTTTGATATGGGGGTATAGTCTCCACACAATTCCATATTAGACCCCCGATGCTAGTCGGTAGACTCTATCATATGAGGAGGGAAACTTGAGGTCATGTGGTGAACTGGCTCGGGGCACCGGTTTAGTGGAATCTGGGTCAGGGCATTGCAAAGTGGTATCAGAGTTGTTACTTTCCTATTACTTTACTATTTGGGGTTTGGTAGATTGGATATATAGGAATGTGTTAGAGCCTGTGTTGGATATAGGGATGGCGTGTTGTGAATACCTGATTTGATAAGAAGTCTAGGTTTAAAAGGTATGGTATTTATGTTCTTGGTATTCGATGTTATGGTTTTATATGACATTCAACTTGGGAAACACACAAGTGGTTTTTATTTGATGATTTATGATAAATTTCTAGCTCTTGGCCCATTGGAAAGAGGCTCATGGTTCAGTTTTGACTGTTGGACTATAAAGGAAAGATGAATCTCATGCATCATTTTAGGAATATATGATTCACATGTTATAGGCCTACTACTGTGTGACTTTGCTGATGATAGAGACTCAGTTGTTTAAAGTGTCAGCAACTACTCATACAACTTTTTCCCGTATAAGTACTTGTTGGTACTCTACTTAGCTGGGCTGAATTGTATATGGATATCTTTATAATGGTAGGTTATGTGGATCTTCGATGAGATTCTTGATAATGAGGATTATAATACGGTCCTTGTGCACAGTAGGTGCAACAACCCTGGTAGGTTAGCATGGTATAATTATATGACCATTGGATCCTTGTGGGAGGTTTTGTTCTGATTTGGTTGCGTAGCCTAGTCCTTCAGGGGTGGTCTAATGTGAATATTCTTAGAGAGGATGAATTCCCTAGTTATGGTCGATTGGTTTGGCATGTGACATCTTTCATATGTGAGACCCTAAAGATAGGTTTTTAGCATATTGATGTCATGTGATGTTGGGATGAGAGTGTGTTTTAATCCCTACGAGTTGTGGCCTTATGTGAGTTGGCATAGACCTAGGTGGTTTGGACATAGTGATTTTATATGAGACTTGATTGGCGGGGATAAGTGGTAGATCCTAGTGAACTTCATGACATGACTCCGTTTTAGGAAGTTGGTGCCATGTGACTTTTGAGGGTGACCCGTGATAGGGGCCAACTGAGTTGTGTGTTCCCTTAGGTGTGTGAAGCATGGATGAATGTTTTGGGACTTTTGAAAATGGAGCATGAAGGGTGTATCCCAGTATGGGTTTGAGTGCATTGTAAGCCTTTTGTTTTGAGAGGGAGTACTTGTGTGCTAGTGATTCAGTATTTTGGTTGGTTTCTAGAGGGGTGGGATCATTCGAGTGCCTAGCTCGGGTAATTATTGTGCATATGCAATGTATCCAATAGTTATGAGCTAGATCAGAAGAATATGGGGTGCATGAGGGTATGTGGTTCCAGGTGTACATGTTTTCTTTGTGTGGTGATCGTACATGGGATGTAGACCTGTTATGTTTGTAGTGTGAGATGTATGTAGATGTTCAGTTTCCTTGAAATGAAGATCACTTGAAGTATTGATACTTTGGTGTCACATGTGGTTTTAGGGTAAATGACCAATTATGTTCTTGACCTGATTATCTATGGATACATCTTTAGGAACACAATGAAAGCGTAAATGAACTTATAAAAACTTTTGAATGATTATTAGGACTTGAGTGGTTGTACAGGTGGTTTTGACTTGGTGAGTTGCCTTTGGTTTTAGAAATAAACAAAGGTGACCTTTTTTGGGTGATATTGGCATGTGGGGTAGGCATGACCGGTTGATAGGGACTATGAGATGACTTTTCATGGGTTGTAACTCACTAGATTCGTAACAGGTTTTGTTGATGGGTTACATAAGAGTGTGTAATAATTTAGCATTAATGAGATCTTAGAGACATGAGTGATGGTGATGCACTGTGTCATCTGTATTGGGGATCAGACATTACGGGAGCATACACTCGAGGTGCTTGAGTAGGCAGGAAACCATGAGTAGGTTGAGAACCAATGTGGGTTTGATGAGACACTTGTGAGTAGGGAGGCCATGGGTCTTTTAATAAGTTTGTAAATGTCACTATAGTTAGAGGTTAAATCAAAATTGGATGAGTTTATGGTGGTATTCATCAACAAAATCTTAGCATACTCTTTGCCTAGATATAACCATTCCCAATATATTAATATTGTCCTGAGTATGTTGAGAGAGCATTGACTATATTCCCATCTACGTAAATATATCCCTAGTTTTATTAATGGATTCCTTGGAGGTGGTGCTCATGGAGTGATGTAAGTGAAGATATTCAATGGGAGGTTCAACATCAACCATCTATGAATAAGGTCCTCATGGATAATTCCATGGGTTCTATTCTCAAAATTTGGGAATAGGTGATAATTGATGTTTTGTTTTGTTGCTCAGGTGAGAGTGAGACATCTATGTCCAATTCTGAGGTTCAATAGTGATTGGAACATGGGCTATAAAGACACTCTTATGGCGGGGAGTATCAAATCATTATTTGTGATATGACCCTTATGCGAGTAGGGTCGAGGATGTAGTGGGAATCACGTAATGTGGGTCAGTGGACTAGTAGAGATGTGTTTTGATAGAAAACTATGATGGTGGGAAGTGTCATGGATCGGAATCAACTGATGTAGGTTGACTTATATCATAGGGAGAACCATAATAATGATGATTAATTAGGAATGACACTATGACATCTCAATATTGGTTGGTGCGGTCAAGCACTATCTTGGTAGTTTGTTTATGATGGAAAGTGGTGGATTAACCTTTGATGGATAATGCACCTTATCTTTAGATTTATTCAAAGGAACTTGATTATCATCCTAGATCAGAACACAACAAGTTGAGAAATAATTAAGTATTGAGGTGGGTCAAGAGGTGTGGTTGGAATACTACTGAGGTTTCTTGAGGATGAGAAATTTTATGGTGGGGAGGTTGTAAAGAACCGTTTTTTTTCATATTTTTTTGAGGTAAAATTTTAATTTTTTTCTTTTAGGTGATCACGAGGGGTAAAATTTCATTTTACCCTAACATATGATATTGTATACTTTTTATGACCACTCTGTTTCTCTTGAAATTGGGAATTTACCCTAGGATAGAAGTTTGGTGAAATTTCGATTTATTCAAGTTTTAGTAGAATATTTCATATTTGATTAATTAAATATTAAATTATTCATGTAGGTTTGGGAGGTGATATATTTTTAAAATAGTTTCAAATTACGATTCTGACTCCATTATTGAGTCTAGAATGAGAGGTTTTACTTAGGTGAGGTTTAAACCCTCTTCGGGTTTTGGGACTCGAGATAAGTGTTTTTAAATGGGAATTTAACTTAATTAATTAAATTAATTAAAACACCCCACCCTCATTTTATCTTCCTATGATTAGAATTATGGGGATAGGGTTCCTCTATTATGCATTGTAGACATACCAAGAGGTAATGGGGAAAGAGGTGCCACTTGACTTCATCCAAGGCAGCAATCGAGACTGGATCGAGGTGTATCGACTTCTGAGAGTGGATTTTTACCCAATGATTTGGAACTTTCAACATGTGGTAGGTTTTTTTTTATTTTTAATCCCCCATCCCCATATATATATGTCATTTTTAATTTTTATATCCCTTTTATGACTACTAAGGACCCCCTGGGGGTCGATCTGTGCTTAATCGGGAAAAAACAGGGGTTTTGGGAGGTTTGTAGGGGTTTCTCGATTGAAAATCCTGATCACACAGTGTGTGGTTCCATGAGAAAACACCATGTGATCTTCTTGCTTGGGGAAGATGATTTTTTGAACTATAAAATGTGTAAATAGAGTATACATTGTGTAGTGGGACATGACCATGTGGCCAAGTACTTGGGTAGATAAAAATTTGGGACTACACGTTGTGTAGTCAAAGTACAAGGAATGTAGTGAGACATGGTCACATGGCTGAGTACATGGTAAGAAACTTCATGTAAGGGGGAAATTTCCATGTGGAAGTACTTGACTAAACCCCACGTATTCCCTAACCATGTAGTAGTACACAACCGTTCTTTGAGAGGTTCAGGGTTCGAATCCTGGAAGTCCGCTTTCAGGGCGAGCCTCTCCCCTAGGATCCACCCGTCTTTCCGGGTCTCTCAGTATCAACTGGGAGGGTAAAATTAGGCGTGGCCCAATGTGCTGACAGATTGCTTTGATGAAACATTGCTGATCGGGCTGTCACCCTCCGGGACGCTCTACCATATCGGATGGCAACAACACCTTCCCCGGCTGGGGCTCTACCTCAGGGTAGTGACCTCTTTATGGGGGAGGTGGGTTACCATGTGTGGAGGGTTCAATAAGGCCACACATGGGAATTACCTTTTAGAAAAAGAAATGTAGTAGTACACAGCCGACCCCATGTGTGTCAGGCCATGTAGAAGTACATGTCTAGGAAGGAGGTTTTAGAGTACACACCTTGTACTCAGGGTACAAACCTTGTACTGCCCCTTTGTTACCCTTTTGAGGTTTTTGGGTGATTTTTTGCCTTGAAGACTGAATTTTACATAATATGAGTCCATTTTGATCATTTTTCAATGTATAACAAGATGGTGGAAATGTTGGGGGTGTTTTGAGGACTCCTAAGAAGTATTTTATGGAATTTAAGTTGTGATAAAGGAATTTTCCTCAAATAATTGAATTTAGATGTCTCTTGAGGGTGATACATGAGATGATACCTAGGTTAGTTTCATGAGAATGATTATAGGATGTGGTATGGATTCACTGAAGTCCTAGGTTGGTGTTAGATTTGGATTGACTGGGTTGCGACTTGAGGTGACAGGTAGGTTGGGTGTTCGAGCTAACCTAGGGTGGATTGGAAAGGGGATGGGATTGAGTCCATATCCCTTATGAGTTTTACCCACTTTAGTATTATAAATATGTGAGATTCTAGAGACTGGGTAATGGGATGTGTGACCCCCGAGAGATGGGCATTGGACCAAGATATTATTTTGTAATTGGGGATCTCAATATAGATGACCCCACTTATGTTATAACCCAGAGGATCTCAAGATGGATGCCTCCAATTTTTTACTAGTTCTCAAGATCCTAGGAGGGATGCCTCTTCTTACATGTTGAATTGGAGGGCCAAGTGGGCACTCGATTGATAAACCGACTTTGAGTGGGTATGTGTGTTGGGTAGTAATGGTTGCAGGTGTCCCCTTGGGACCCAAACTGATGTATGAGCTGATGGGAAAGAGATGTTGATGATGGTCATGTGAGTTTTTACAACCCTTGATATTTTAACCTTGTTTGTTAGGGTTTAGACTTGGTTTATGATTTTTGGGATATTGTGATATGATATGGGTTTCCATCATTGATAGAGTTAGACATGATGCTCCTAATGTATGGTTCTGGATTTCAGGCATGATGATCCATATATGAGGTTGATAGAGTTATACATGATTCTTCACATTCATGGTTCTAGATGATTGATGTGACACTCCACATTCACGATTGAGTAAGTTATACATGATGATCCAAGCCCATGGGATATGATGTTGGACACAATTCTCAACGTCAATACCAATTATTTTGTTCACGGTTTGGGTGATAGACCGAGGTTCCTGGAACATGTGATTTTTGATATAGTTGAGAATGGTGGACATGGAGATCCATATATGTGGTTGAGATTCTAGACCGAGGCTTCGGGCATGGGCAATATACTATACAGATTAGGTGTCAGACTGAGGCTTTGGACACCGATAGTATACTCTATGGTTTAAGTTCGAGAATGACACTCCGGGTGGTGATGGTTTACTATATATAATAGGATTCATGACTGATTCTCCTCCTATTTAGGTCAGTACTATACAAATGCTTTGGGAACCACTAATGTTGATGTATAGTCAGATGCTGGATTGATTCTTCGACACTTTTGTTTTGATAAATGGGTTAGATATCAAGCTGAAGATATGAGTAGTGGTTGTTCTATATCATGGTATGAGTACTGAAGAATGATTCATCTAAGTTACAAGATTAAATGATGAGTGAATTCATGGGGTTTGGTAGGGGATTCCATGGATGTGTATCCCACATGTTACTTGAGATGCATATTCATCGAGACATGCTTAGATACACCCTAAAATTGGCCGAAGAAGGCATGGTCGATCAAAGCAATGTACCTAAGGATTGATGTGGATTTTATTTGACTTTATTTTAGTTGTGTTTCATCTTGGCTAATCATATTTTATGAGCATGCAATTATGGAAGCAAGTTATTGGTTTTCCACTAGGGGTCGTCTACTGTAATTTATTTCTCACCCCTATACGTAAACCTCAGTGTTCATGCAGACCATATGTTTTCTTTCATGTTGAGAACATATACACAATAGATAGGGTGGAGGCCTAGGGTTACATTATTGATCATAGTTTCTCCTTTGTGTTTTATGATTGGGCTGGAGTAGCTTGACAGGGTACTGGAGATCAGGTATGTGACATGGATCAAAGTTTTCAATAGATCCTAATGTATTTATTTTTATTTGTTTATTTTGTAAATGTGTTTGGCCCAGTGGGAGATAAGTGTTGTATATATGGAATGGGTCCTTAGTCCTTTACTGTATTTCATATTGATACTACTTGTTTTTGTTTCAGTTTAGTTATTATATCCTTGTACTCTAATATGTATGATTCTTGATTATTTATTTATGGTTGTGCACTTTGATATGGTGGTATAGTCTCCTCACAATACCATATTATACCCCCACTGCTAGTCAGTATCCTTTGGATTATGAGGATCCATTCTTAAGATCATGTGGAGAACTGTATTGGGGCACCACTTTAGTGGCATCTAGGATGGGAAATTACATAAGATCTACATCATATCATTTGATTGACTAAAAATTAACCCAAGGATAGCTCGAGTCTGTTAAGGCTACATTAAAGGATGATGTTTAAGAGATTTTTTTATTTTCATCTCTATCAAAATCATGGGAAGTTACAGTGAAAAATGTGATTAGTTCAAGCGGAAATAATGAATTGATGTTCATTGATATTCAAAATTTGATTCTCAATGAGGAGATTTTAAGGAGAGAGATTTTAGTTTCTTATATTGATTTATTGAATACATAAGTAAGGTGAAACTCACCACATCAAAATAATTCAAAGTAATATAAAAGGAAATTGATGGAGATGAGTAGAGGGAATTCTTCTAGAACCAATCTTTTTTTAGCATTGTAGAAATAAATTTACCTTAAAAAAGATTTTTTGATAGGAATAAAACCTATGGATGTTTTGTATTCAAAGAAATGGGTTTAGTAGTAGAGATTAGTATAAATATACTTTTAAGTGTTTTTACTCAAATAGAATCTTGGACAATAGATTCTATAGATTCTTTCCATTCCATAGTAGAAAAAGGATTCATGTAAAATTTTGTATCTATAAATTTTGGAAGAGTGCATCTTGTTGATGAGGAATCTCTTGAAATTATGAGGGAGAGAAAAGTGAAAGTTCAGTTGAAGAATGAATGTTTCCTTATACTAAAGGAAGTGAGAAATGGTCTAGGTCTATGGAAGTACCTGATTTTAGTTGTTCAGCTATATGAACTAGGTTTTGGAACCATTTTTTCAAAAGGAGTATAGAAAATTACTCTGGGATCTCTTATCATATCCAGAGGTGTAAAAGACGGGTCATTATACCTAATCGTAAGGGCACCGAGAGTTACAATTATCGAAATGCCATATTCTAGAAGTTTATAACTTTGGTATAATAATTTTGGTAAACTCAGTGAGGAAGGTATAAATATTCTAATGGAAAAAGGAATACTGAAGCTGGACCATTGATACTTCATAAGATTTGAGATTTTTATACTCAGTAAGCAGAAAAAGGTATATTTCAATTTGTTCAGAATAACGCCAAAATTTCAAAAGTTAGAGTTAATATATATAGATGTTTGGGGACCTTCCCCAGTTCTTTATGATGGAAGGTAAAAGTACTTTTATTACCTTCACTGATGATTCTACAAGAAAGGTATGAGTATACTTTCTAAAACATAAAAGTGAATTTTTTGGAATCTTTTTTTAATCGAAATCTATGGTGGAAAGAAAAATCAGAATTAAGATGAAATGTATGTGGTCAGAAAATGGTGTTGAGTTTACTGGAAGGAGTTTCCAAAATTACTATTGGCATAGAGGGATCTAACATGAGAAGACCATTTCAGGAAAACCTGAACATAATGGTGTAAGATAGAATGAATCAAACATTTATGGAGAAAACAAGAATCATTTTAGTATATTATAGTATTCTTGAGGAGTTTTTGGTGAAAGAATTGGGAACAAAAATATAACTAGTCAATAGAAGTCCATCAGCACCAGTATGACAATAATTACTGGAAGAAGCATAGTCCATAAAAATTATGGAAGTTTATCACCTCAAAGTTTTTGTAAGTTTATACTATATTCACATAGGTGAAAAATAAATAGATAAGCATGGAGAAAAATATCAGGAATGATTCTTCATGGGCTATGGAGATGAAGAATTTGATTTTTTGATTTAGGATGATGAGAAGAGAAAAGTTTTCATAATATATAATTTTTTCTTCAATGAAAAGATCTTGTTTAAATATTAGAACTTTAAAGGAAAGTAGGATGAGTTTAATGATTCTACTTCAATTTAGGTTGATTTGGGTGGAGTTTCTAGTAACTCATTTGTTTTAGAATGTTTAGATTTATCTGAGTCTATCAGAAGATCACATCCTCTAGAGTAAAATTCAGAGATTAGTGAAAAAAAATTATAAGTTCACCCATCAGGAGAAATACATGAAATACAAGGAACTGATAAAGCTCAATCTAGAGTTATGAAAGGTAATGGTCTAGATATTATAGTTCTAGAAGAAGATGAATCATAGGTTATTTTATGGAGAACTTTTAGGGTGATATGGATGGTTTAGAGCTATGGACCTGACCTTAGTTTCTTAATTTTAATGGATACAAGAGAACTATAAAGTTTGGAAGAAGTATCTACTATGGGTGATTTTGGAAAGCAGGGTTAACAATACTAGAGGAGTTTGATTCTCTATGTGTGAATAACACTTGGGAGAAAATGGATTTACCATAAGGTAAGAAATCAATTTAGAACAAGTGGGTATTCTAGTTGAAATAATAAGTTAATGTGAGGAAGTGGTATAAGGTTAGTCTGGCTGTGAAAGGTTTTTGGAAGGAAGAAATTGAATTCTCTTGATTTTTTCTCAAGAAGTTAAACATACAACCATCTAAAATATATTAATCATGGTTGTTTCTAGAAATTTTTACCTTGAACAAATATATTTTAAGGTGGTTATTATTCATGGGGATTTTGAGGAAGAAATTTATATGAATCAACCAGTTGGTTTCATGAAAAAACGGAATCAGGTCTTGATGTGAAAAAAATGAAATATTTATGGTTTGAAAAATGAACCAAGGTGTTGGAACCATAAGTTTTATTCCTTTATGGAGGATAAATGTTTAAAATGAAGTAACTTTGATCATTTTGGTTATTGGATGGGGTTAAAAAGAAATCAATTCATTATCTTACTCTTATACATGGATGATATGTTGTTGGTGGGTTCAAATGTTGAAATGATTTGAAAGTTCAAGGAGGACTTGTCAAGAATGTTAGAGATAAAATATCTAATGGGTTTTGTAAGATCATCCAATGATCATATACAGTGGAAGGAAACCCAAAACATAGGAGATACATCTTTGAGAAATTAACATGTAAATAATAATATAAAACAAAGTTCCTGGAATTTAAGATCAGTAGTTGCTTTATCTTCCCTTCATGGAGAATGTTTGAGGATTATCATAGGGAGCAACAAAAAAAATCACCCAACCTCTGTGGCGATACATCGGCCAATGGATCCATTATTATATTATGAGGATACCTGAATTCCAAAGGGGTTCTAGTGCCTTATCAAATGAGATGAAAAGAGTATTGGGAGAAATATATTTTAGCATAGGTTCATAAACATCATACCACTCACACACTCAATAGGATATGATCTCAATCTCTTATATAGGTGAAGCCTGAGGCTCCTCTTATTCATAACACATCATGTACATTTCTTTCTATTGGGTGAAATTCATTGAAAGTTTTCTATGAATTAATTCAAAGACTTTCATCCACTCATAATGGATTATAGATAATGAATAAACCATCCAAATGATATAAATAATATATATATATATATATCACATATATATATATATATATTGTATCCATTCATCACATGCATGAAAAATGCACGCATCAGATGCATTAATAATACATGCATCATATGCATATATTAAATGTAAAATATATATATAATATAATATGATATATATATATATATTTCATGAAGCATATGCATGTGTACACGAATCTCACACATGTGAATTTTAGTGCACAACAAAAAATCTCCCACTTACACTAAAATCCGATAAGGACTTTATGAAAAATTTCATAACTCTTTTTGAATCACAAACATTGTCACAATACACTCTCAGCTGAATCAGGTTCTGAATAAAAACTTGGATTAAGAGGAGCATCCAAACCCCCATAAGAGAGAACATGCTACAATCGAGGGCTTCATGCAACAAAGGAATCTTACTTTTAATGGACCATCTAATCCCTTAATCAAGGAAAAATGGATCAAATCCATTGACAAGGTCTTAAAAATACTTTAATGTTATGAGAAAGAGAAGGTTCTACTAGAGGTTTATTATATAGAGAGAGAATATGATCATTGGTGGAGATTGGTCAAGAATATGAAGCCTAAGGACGAGATCCAAGTGATGGAGTAGAAGGAATTACAAAAAATGTTTTTTGATAAATATTTTTCTGGAACTCTCTGACTTAAAATGGAAATGGATTTCCTCGACCTCAAGAAAAAAGATAGAAAATCTATCAGGGTGTACGAGGAAAAGTTTACAAGACTTGCACGATATGCCTTCGTCTTTGTTGTTACCCCTAAATTCAAGGTTGACTACTTCTTTGGGGGGATAAAACCTATTCTACGAAAATCACTATCAATCTGTGACTTTGATAGCTATGTGTAAATTATCCGATATTCCCTCAAAGTCTAAATAGAGATTAGATAATCCTAAGGGTATTATGGGGATAAGAAGTAGAAAGTGGAGTTTAATTATAGTGGACTGATGGAGAAATCTAACGGTGCTAAGAAATTTTAGCATCCCACTTGTCAAAGGTGTGGAAAGAAGCACCCAAAAAATTAACTAAGGGGGAAAAAGAAATTCTTTAGGCGTGGGAAGGAAGGACACCGAGATAATAATTACTGACATGAGAAACCCGCTAATGTGATGGAGGAAAGTAATACACCAGTCAACCCTCATTTCATTGTTCATTGATACAACTAAAATGAACCAATGAACTTTTCAAACCAATACCCTAAGCCAAGGGTTTTCAAAGCCAACCAACAACCTCCAAGGAAGCAAGGGTGAGATTTTTCCATAACTACCGCTGAATTGAATCCTGAAAATGAAGCAGGGAAAAGTACTCTAGTTATTCATTCAAGAATAGAGAATGTATCTTTTGATTCTTGTTATACATGTTCCCTAATATAATGAATGTTTAGTATAACTATTCAAACACCACTAAAAAATATGGAAGTAAAAGAAATCGGTGAAAATAAAAAATGGAGAAATTATTGCATCCCATGTATATAAATCCTCCCCTATCACAATTTTTTGACTGGACTTCCCAACGAACCTTTTTATTCTTACTTTGGTGTAATTTGATGCAATTATGGGAATGGATTGACTTTCCCTGTATAGAGCCAACATAAATTGTTGTGAGAAGGAAATCACTCTCCGTATGGTGAATCAACCCTAGATTCTATACATGTGCAAGGAAGATGATGGATCTTCTTTAACACCATCATATCAAGCATATATATTATTGTCCAATGAGAAAGAATATCTAGCTCAAATGATTGAGTATAGGTAAAGGTTCATCCTCAAATACATGATTATTTTGAGGGAATACGCTAATGTGTTTCCCAAATAATTTCCTAGTCTTCCTCCTAATCGGGATGTTGAATTTTCAATTGATCTTATACATGGGGAATTTGCAATATATAATGCTCTATATAGGATGGTTGTTTTGTAACTTTAGTAGATAAAGAAAAAACTATAGGAGGATATAGATAAGGGGTTTATGTTCCCAAGTTCTTCACCATGGGATGAACCAGTCCTCTTTATCAAGAAGAAAGATGGGTTAATGTTCCTTTGCATTTTTTATTGCAATTTCAATAAGATCATGATAAAGAAAAAATACCACCTTATATGGATTGATGAATTGTTCTATCAGCTATGTGGAGAACAATACTTATCCAAGGTGGATCTTTGGTTGAGATATTATCAAGTAAGGGTAAAGAAGGAATATATTCCTAAGAACACTTTTTGTACAAGGTACGGGCACTATGATTTCACAGTGATTCTATTTAGGCTCATTAATGCTCCAACAATCTTCATGGATTTAATGAATAGAGTCTTTATAGATTAACTTGAATTTTTTTTATAGTCTTTATAGATGATATCCTAATATACTCCAAAAGTAAGGAATATCATGAGGAGAATTTGAACACTATGCTAAAGACCTTACGAAAGTAGAAGCTTTATGCCAAGTATTTCAAGTGTGAGTTATGGTTGAAGGAAGTAACATTATTATGTTATATCATCACATGTAATGGGATATCTGTGGATCCTTCAAAGACAAAATAAATAAAAGGATGAATGAGGCCAACATCTGTGACAGATATCCATAGTTTCCTTGGGTTAGTTGGGTATTATCTATGATTTTTGAGAAATTTATCATGATTTTTGAACCCTGTTAACAAGATAACTCATAAGGAAGTCAATTTTTCTTAGAATGATGAATACGAAGAAAGATTCAAGGAGTTAAAAATGAGGCTTATCACTACCCCTATGATCACACTACCCACAAGTGAAGATATTTTCATAGTATTCAAAAATACATCAAAGAAGGGATTGGGCTATGTGTTGATGAAAAATGAAAAATTCATATCCTATGCTTCAAGGTAGTTGAAATTTAAAAAAAAAATCTTTCCAATGCATGATCTAGAGTTGGATGTAGTGATATTCTCTTCGAAAATATGACAGGATTATCTTTTTAGGGAGAAGTGTGAAATATATACAGATCACAAAAGTATCAAATATATATTCATACAGAAAGAGTTGAATATGCTCTAATGAAGATGGTTAGATCTGATCAAGGACTATGAATTCTCAATTTACTACCATATTGGTAAAGAAAAAAAATGAAAAATTCTCTAAGTAGAAAGGATCTAGCAATTTTACCATTTATGGGAATTTAGAAGGATCTAATATTCTTAAAATTGAAGAGTATGGACATGTGAATCATAAAGAAAGGAACATAATCAATCATTTCACAAATTATTTATCAAATATCTCTTCTTAAAAGGTTAAAGGATTCTAAAAAAGATGATGTGGTAATTCAGAATAAAGTGGAAACTATAAGAAAAGGGAAATACTCGGAGTTCAATGTTAATGAAGAATAAATTATGAGATCTATTCTAAGACTATGTGTTTCATTAAATCTTAAGTTAAATAAGGAACTATTGGATGATGAACATAGTTTGACTTTCTCCATTCACCCAAGAAACACAAAGATGTATTGAGATCTTTGAGAGAACTATTTGTGGGACAAAACGAATAAGAATATCTCTGAATATACATCAAAGTGCTTAGTATGTTAGCAAGTGAAGGCTGAAAGGCATAAGTATAAAGGGATGATGTGACCATTACCCACACCAACATGGAAATGGGAAAACATAACCATGGACTTTGTCACAATATTTACAAAGACATACAAAGTAAACAATACTATATAGGTTGTTATGGATCTTATTACAATGACTGCGCACTTTATTATGATTCAAGAGGATTTCTCAGTGGGTAAACTTTCACAAATATACATCAAAGAAGTGGTGAGGCTATATGGAGTAATACTATCGATTATATTTGATCAATATCCAAGATTCATCTCTAAGTTTTGAAAAAGTATCTAACATTATCTAAACACCGAGCTGGACTTCAGTAAAAATTATCACCCTCAAAATGATGGCCAATCTCAACAGACTATCCAAATCCAAACACTTGAGGACATTTTGAGAACATGCTCAATTTAATTTAAAGGAGGATGGAATCAACATCTTCCTCTGGATGAGTTCTATTACAACAATAGTTTTCACTAGAGTATCCAAATGTATCCCTATGAATCCCTTTATAGGAAGAAGTGTATAACACCGACATGTTGGGATGAAGTTGGGGAACAAAAAATGCTAGGTCCTGAAATGGTCGAAGAAATGGCGGAGAAGATTAAAAACATTTAGCAACACATCAAGGCTACTCAGAGTCAACAAAAGAGCTATGATAATAATCTTCGATGAGACCTAGAGTTTGATGTTGGAGACATGATATTCCTCTACATATCTCCATGGAATAAAGTGATGATATTTTAGAATAATGGAAATATTAGTCCAAGGTATATCATCCCTTTTGAGAACCTTGATCGCATCAGAGTGGTGTCCTATAGACTAGTACCCCCATCAAACCTATCTAAAGTACATGATATATTCTATGTATCCCTCTTGATAATGTACATACCAAAACCCTCAAATGTACTCAATCCAGAGGTGGTACCATTGGAGAATGGAATTTCCTATGAGGATTAGTTGATGAATATATTAGATCATAGAGAAACATTTATACGAAATAAGACAATGCCCCTCTTCAAAGTGTTGTGGAGAAACCACAAGTTTGAAGAAGAAACATGGGAATCGAAGGAAGTGATGAACAAGAGTTACCCTCATCTGTTTTAGTGTGAGAAAATAAAATTTCAAGGGTGAAATTTCTTAATGGGGGAAGATTGTAATGACCTAAATTATTATAAATAAAACCCCCTTGAATTTTATTAAATGTATTATTATATAATATGGTTATAGAAAACACATGCACTTATTTTGTCTTATTATTCCCATTATATTTAAAAGACCGTTATATATCATTATTATTTATAATATAACTATTGAATAATGATCACAAAATTAGTATAAATATAGGGGTTTTAACAAATCTAATTGTCACAGAAAAAGGAATTGATGACCTCAACCAGTAGGATCATACCTTACGACCCCATTTATTAGAGCTTCTGAGGGATATAGAATTTCTAGGATTTTACCTTGACAAAGTCCAAGTTGAGATCCAACAACTTAATCATGAGTGAAACCATTTATGGGAGAAGTTTAATCTCATCAAGATCGTGACCCAAACCATATTTGCCGAACCACCCCATGAAAGTCCCACTATCTCGCACCTTACCCTTAGGGTGTTTACTGGCGTATTAAAGGAATATGTAACAAGGCCCTAGAAATATGAGTATGTATATTATTTTTTATAGAATAATGAATACATTTCCATCATATTTTTGTTACTTTATAAATGATTTTATTTTGATTCAATAAAACACGAATAATATTTTTGGTTAATGTTCAAATTAAATTAAGAAATCTATTTTGATGAATTAATGGATATTTTAAATAAATATTTTAATAAAACATTATTATTAAATAAATTTTATTAAGTATAAATGATCATATATTTTTTATGAAGTCAAATGTAATTTTTATAAGGGTTTAAAAAATGTTATTGTTAGAAAACCCATCATTTTCAATAAATATCAGTTTTTATTTTAAAATTGAAAATTCACATATTTGGAAAATTATATAGATAAAGTGAATATTATTTTTGGAATCAAGACGTCTAAATTATCCAATGTTTTTTTCATAATTTTTTGAGACAGTCAAATTTTCAGGTAAAAATTAAATACCCTTGTGTTTTATGACATCACAATGACCCAAAAGTGATGTAATAAGTAATATAAATATTATACACGACCAAATATTTGTTTTTAATTTAAAATAACACGATTATAAGTTTATTTTATTTATTTTTTAAATCCGTTATTAATCCTCAAAGACTTATAATATATTTTAAGATTTTAAAATCATTTCTTTAAGAGTGTGACTCACCTCCACATCACCAAGGGTAATATTTTATTAAGTTCATCCCTTTACCTTATGAAATAATGTAAACCACTCCAATTTGGTAGAAACCATGGGCAAAAACCATTGGATGGTTTGTGGTTTTGGTTATTTTATTATGTAGAGTCAAAAACCAAAATAATAATGAAATCTCCCTCTTTTCCTATATCAACTCACCCAAGATCCCATTTCTCTTCATTAAAACTCCTTGGAGTATGTACGTAATCTTCTCTATACTCCCTAGAGTCATCCCAAGGTTCCCCCAATCTTTCAAGAAGCCCCTCCCCAAGCCTTTTGAGTCACAAACTCAAGTAAGGGATCCTCCACTCTCTTCTTTTATCAAACACTATTTTTTATGTTATGTCTTTTAATTTTCATTTTCTTATGATGGGATATGATATTAAATATTTCACTTACTATATATTTGATTTATAAATGATGATATCTTCATTTCACTCTCATTAAGCCTCACATGATCCTTTATTTACACCTGTTACCATGTCAAAATTTCATAAGGATTCTTTTCTCTATTCATGTTTCTTCATTACCTTATGCCTTATATTTCCAAATTTCTAATGTTGGGATATGATTTTCCATGTACCTATTAATTTCCATTTTATGTAAAAATAATTATAGATCATTTTATCCCTCTTAAACCATTTTTTATAAATTTTCAAGTTACGCCATCATGCTGCCAAAATTTCACTACAATTTTCCATGCCAAAACAATTATGTAGTGAATACCACACCCATTATTCTATCAAGGGTATTAAACTTTATGAATATGTAATTATTGATTGAGTAATTACATATATGAAATCCAAATTCCTTGATCATGTAATAAATTATGACAATAAAAAATCCATGTAGTATGATCTATGGGGCACACATAAGCATGAGAATTAAATGATTATGATGGTGCGCCTAGATACGCTCCAATGCATTAGGTAATGTTTAGTTTCATGATACATCATGTTGGGACATGGGTGTACTTTATTCCTTTATTATACTTTTTCCACCATGATTTCATGGTGGTTAATCCTTGAACTATGTTAATGATTCATTGTTTTAAGTTGTTTCCACATTTTACATGTTAGAATTATCATGATATATCTTGCATTATTATTCATGTTCCTTTTATTCCTCATTGATATGACTATTGTCTAATATGTATCACTTATTCCATGTTTATTCCCTTACTGGGATTTATAGCTCACCCCTTTCTTATGTATGTCCCCAGGTTATCCCATGTAGTTTTAAGTTCAAAGGAGTGTTTTGAGCATGTTAAAGAAGTTTTCAATAAAGCATGTTAAGGAAGTTTTTAATAATGTTATTGTATCTCATGTTCAAGATGTTATTTTATGTACCTAATTCTCAAAGAAACTAGACTTATCGATCTTTTGGATTGTATTATGTTTAATTTTATGTAATAAATGAAGTATTATTGTGTAACAAAGAGTAGGGTTGTTATACATATTGATTTTATGGTGTTGAAATTGTTGTGGTTTTCCCTCTTTTGGTGATTATATATACATATATATGTATGTATTTATTTTTATAAATTTATGTATATATATTTATAATTTATGTATATTTATTTAAAATTTATATATATTTTCATCTATGCATTCATATTTATGTGCATTTATACATATTAGTCTATATATTCTATATATTTATATCCATTTATGTATATTTATGTACGTTATTGTGTATATATATATATATATATTATTGGTATATATATTTTTATGCATCCTATTGGTTGGTGTGTGTGTCTGTGTTCTTGTATTTATATACATTTATGTAAATTTATTTATATTTATATATTTTTATAAGATATATATTACTATATTTAAGTAAATTTATATATAATTATATATATATATATATATTATTTATTATTTACTAATTATTTATTATTTCTTATTTCTTATATATTCATTTATTAATAATAATTAATTAATTATTAATTTGTTACTTATTTATTATATATTGATTTATTATTTATTATTAAATTATTTATTTATTTACTATTTATATATCATTTATTTATTTAAGTTTTATTTACTACTTATTTCATATATATTATTTATTTATTTATTATTTAGTATTCATTTATTATTTATTTATTATTTATTATTTATTAATATTTATAGTATATTATGTATTGTCTATTATTTATTGTTTAATCTTTATTATTTATTCTTTATTCTTTATTCTTTATTAATCATTTATTTGTTATTTATTATTTATTAATTTTATATTTATTTTTTATGTATTATTTATTATTTATTATTATTATTCATTATTATTATTCATTAATGTTATTATTTATATGTATGTAGTTGCATGTATTTTTATTTGTATATATATAATTATATTAAATTCTGTTTACTAACCACATGAAGAGATGGCTAAAGTGGTAAGTTTTTTTGTAGAATAACCAAGAGGTAAGGGGTTCAAATCTCACCCAACACATATATATGTTGAATTTATGCATGACATGCATGGCACATGCATGTATGGTAGGATAAATAAATAGTAAATGAACAATAAATAAATAAATAATCAATAAATAATAAATAAATAAATAATAAATTAATTAACAATAAGAAAATATTAAAAAAATTATTTTAAAAAAACCACTGCTAAATCCTTTTGCGATATTTTTTAAAAACTGCCAAAAAATCCAAAAAAAGCACCCACTAAACACTACTTTTACTTTAGTGTGATTCTAATTGGAGGAAGAGTACAACTGGATATATATTTTTCCTTTTGGTGCAACCATGATCGGTTGGATGTATAGGTTACAACTGATGATTGCACTTTCCACAACAGAATCAGAGTATGTGGTTGTGATGGAAGCTAGAAAGGAAATGGTGTGGTTGAGGCATTTAGTTGAATAACTCTAATGCAATCATGGGAAAGGGTTACTCTACTATGATAATCATAGTGCAACCCATTTGGATAAGAATCTAGTGTTTCATTCAAGAACTAAACACATTTATCCGAAGTACCATTACATCTGGAAGATGCTGGAAGATGGATAGTTGGAGTTACAAAAGATATCTATAAAACTAAACCCAATGAACATGCTCACCAAGATTTTGGGTTTAGATATACTAAGGAAACATCAAGCCTCATTTGGGATTGGGTGAATAAAAAGAGATAGAGAAGCATTGCACATAATGAAAGTAGAAGGATGTTTGTAAAGATAAAGGTGGTGTTGTGTTTTTTCTATTAATAATTATTTAAGTGGGAGATTTTTGAAATTGAGTGAAGTATACTTCATTTTATCAAATTCATTCCACTATAAGGAGTGGTTCTTGTAAGATCTCTAGTTCACTAAAGTTGTGGCAGTAATGGTTTTTCCTTCAGTATTTCTGGAAGGTGTGTTTTAAAAAGAGGTTGTTCCGATGTTTTCATCACCTGGTAGTCTTGTTCTGGAAATTCAACTACTAATTCCAAAATATGGTGGATATTCAGTTTATTGTTGGCATATTTCTAGTTTACCATAGGTGGAAGTTGCACTAAGGATTGATACAAGAGATCGATAGTGGAAATAGTGGAACAGATGGACTCCTACATTTCTTGAAGGTCGATGTAACTAGATGAACGACTTACACTCTCTATAAATAGGAGGTTGGGCCTACCATTTCTAAGGGGTATCATGATTACATATTATATTAATCCATATGGATCAATAATAATAAAATTGTTATCTTTTCATCCCATTGGAATGAAATTCTATAGTGTTTATCATATAGATGCATGACTTTTAGTCTGAACCATATAAAACCAATGTGGTCTTTCTTTCTTCCATTTAATTTAATTTCATTAATATATTATGTGTATTGGAGTGGATAGGGTTGAAGTTGTTTTGAATTTTTGCAATGATTTGGGTGAGTATATTTATTCCTAGTTCCAGAGCACTAAAGTTTTGAGAGTTCCATTACAGAATATGAATCTGCAAAATTTATTACAGATTAATTGCTTCTAGTATTCAGTAGGAAAGTGAGGAGAATTCTAATAAATTTCTAACTTGAACATGATTTAGAGTCTATTGGAATTAGTAGGATTGAATTTTATAGGACTAGTGTGGGATCTGTGTAAGAACTCAGATCTTCTTTTTAGGTATGTTTTTCTTTTCTAGTTATTTTTGAGGAAAAGAGGAGTTTCTATAAATTTCTGAAGTACACGCCATGTACTCAGTTTCCGCACATAGCCATGTGCTGGCCGTGTAACAGCCGAGCACACAGCCGTGTGTGGTGACCTGGAGGCCGCCTAAAGCGGGGCCCGGTATGGGCAAGTACACACCGTGTTCTTTTTTTATTATACGGACCGGGGTCACATCTAATTGGAAGAGGACACTTCTTCTTATACCATCTTGTCCAAGAGAGATCTTATGGTGTGGATCTTCACTGATCCCCCGAATCGCCATATGTTCTCCGAATCAAACTCTGTCGATTGCATTGGAATCACATCGGTGAGTTCTCTCTTATTCTAGAACACTATCTCCTCATTTCTCATCTCTCATGAGATATTATTGGTTGAATGTTTTAAATGTTTTTATAGATCTATGACATTATAAGGTGATTCAAGTCATGAGATTCAAGTATATCAATCTCATGATATCGAGGTAGGTGGTTTGTGCCTTTCCGTAGAAAGTTGTTGAGTTATATGTGAAAAAGTGCCCAATACCCTTGAATGGGGTATTGCGTGTTTATAGTTTTAGATATTTTTATTACCTGCTATGTCTAGTTTGATTAGATAGAGGTTAATTGTTGAGATTAGGGTTATCTTTTCTAAACTATGGATGTTTTTCCCATGTTTGCTTGTTTTAACCGTTTGGTCTAGCCTTGCATGATAGGCTGCTGCCTTGCTTTCCATGCCTAGTATTTTTAGGATAGAGTGATTATTTATATGACATGCTGTGATATGCTGTAGAATTTTTAGCCAAGTAGTTCTTGATGTTTAATTTGGCTGCCATGTATCGTTGTGCACGATTGACTTACACAGGGCCGTGAGAACTTGGTGTAGTAGGCCATAGGGAGAATGAACGTTGAGGGATTCTCCAGAGTGTCTGTTTACTTTTATGTTGCGAGAACATAGGAGGGATAGACTTTGTGTGCTCCCTCAGAGTGTCTATAGTTCCTCAATGCGGGCCAAAGGGGGAATTGGACGTTGAGTGCTTACCTAGAGTGACTTTTAGTTACTGATATGAGACTATAGGGTGAATTAACGGTGAGTGTTTCCTCAGAGAGTCTGTTCTAAAGATGAACCAGAGGGGTTATATTGTGTGTAATTCCCAGAGGGTTTCTTGTGTTGTTTGGTTGAACCAAAAGGGTTAGGCTATGATCACTTCCCAAAGGGTTACCTATTTGTGATTATCTTCTTACTTGATATATGAAATTGAATGCAATTGAAACTACAGGATTGTTTACTTTTGAGTACTTCCTTATTTACTGCTTTCTTTTTATTATTGCCTGCCATATATATTCACTGACTGTTAGGCATAGATCTTTGGGTGGTTACCTACTGGGATTAGTCTCACACCCTATTTGGGTTATTCTTTTGGGCCCAAATAGATTATATTGTTGCATGTCTAGATAAGGGAAAACGACCTTCTTCTTCAGGTACTTGATTGTTGTGGAGCTGGAGAGCATGGGACCAATATAAGGCCTGTGATGCTATTGGAGTTTATTTGTTTAATTATGTACTTTGGTTTATTACTATATTCCAGCATTGTGACTTGTTTTGCTGTTTTCCTAGACATATGTATCATGCATATTTTTATATATGTGCTTCAGTTGTTTATTACTTTCAGACTTCCATTTTGTACTGTTGTATGGTATGTTTACTGATTTTTCTATTGCTATCTGTTTTACTTCCACTATGTTACTCTGCCAATGAGGGTATAGTTTCCCCACTATCACACCCAAGGCCCTCGCTGCTAGTTAGTAGCCTCTGGCGTTCGGGGAAATTCACTTGAGGCCATGCGACCAATGGGGTATGGGACGCCTCTGGGAAGCTCCTAGAATCAGGATATCACAAAGTGGTATCAGAGGGATTTCTTTTCTTCTTGACTTACCGTTTGGAGCCTATATCTAGGGATATGAAGGAATAGGTACTTGGTAATAAGCTATGCCTAGAAGCAGCTAACCCGTGAATAGGGAAAATCCAATCTACCTCATTTATTGCAATTTTTCTGGTTTTTCAAATTTATAGTTGTTTTGATTTCACTGTTGGGGATCCACATGTATTATTCTATTATTGTTTATATTATTGAGGTTCTATTTCTATTTCAACCTGATGAGATGATGGTATTCCATCTCATGCATCATATAGGCACTTGCTAGAAATCACATGTCATGCATTCTTTCCATTCCATTTAGGGTGCATTGGTGACTACATGTTGTTCTGTAGATGTTGTGCTAGATATGCATGCTGTTGTGATATATGCCTTGATAGAATACCTTCTTTTGATAGGGTATTGATTTCATGTAAGGTTTTGTTTGAATGAATGCCAAGCTTTGATTCGTGGGGAGTATGGGACCTCACAGATCGGAATTTGGCACTTTAATGTTTAGTTCTGTGTTTTATGGGATTTCGGAGTAGTTTTTGAGGCTTACTATCCGGAAAAACCTAGAATACATGGAGTTTAATGATGAATACAAGCCGTGTGTCCTTATGTTCGGGAAGGAACTATTTTTCTTGAGTACACATTATGTGTTCTATGTATACGCCGTGTAGTCTCTAACCCTATCACTGGCTGTGTAAGTAGAGACACGAGGTTGGGAAATCTTAGTGGAACACGCCGTGTGCCGGATGTACACGCTGTGTTGTATAGACCATGTGTCCACCCGTGTGACTAAAAACACAGATGGATAAAGACTTAAGTTATACACACTATGTCAAGATTGAACATGCCGTGTAGTGTAACCCTTGTATCCGGCCATGTAACTAACAACACGGGTCGGTGAAATCCTTCTAGCACACGCCGTGTCTGGAATAAACATGCCGCGTAGATTTAACCATGTATCTGACCATGTGTCTAATGACACAGGTGGTTGAAACTTATGTGGTACACACCGTGTTCAAGGAGAACACGCCATGTAATCTTGTTCTAGGAGAACCATGTGGCTTAGCCATGTAAGGGAACTTGGGTAGGGGAGGAGGATTCAAGTACATGCCGTGTGTTAGGTTAACACTCCATGTGTTTAGGGTGTTACATGACCTGGGTTGGAAGGAGTACACGCCAATGTGAAGGCTTAAGGGAACATGTTGTGTAGTCATTGTACACACTGTGTATCCATGTTTTGAAGAACTTGAATGATTTATTTCTCCTGTTCCCTTCTTACACTTCTAGTTTTTAGTCCTTGATAATATTGATCTAAGGTGTGCGCTTGACCTTGCAGAGTCATGCCACTGAGACGTCCACCGATTGTACGCCTGATCCAGGGTAGTGATTAGACACCGAACGTGGATGATCAGGGACTACCAAAAAATCTTCTTGTTTTGCCAGTCTTGGCACCAGCCGTTATTCCACACATAGGTGCTGAGGCACAGTTCTAAGAAGGATTTATGAGGTTTATTCAGACCTTTTGTGGAGTACCACAACCTGCCCCATCTATGGCAGAGTTGACATGGGTTTTCTAGTAGTAGCATCCTCCAACATTCACAGGGAAAGTGGACCTCAGACCGTAGAGTCATTTTGGAGTCCATGCTATCTATATTCTACTATATAGATACACCTCCAGAGATGAGGGTGAAACTCGCTACATACATGCTTTGGGATTCTTCCAAGAGATGATGGGATGTGATCTCACAGGTGGGACAACAATAGGTTATGGCCTGGGATGAGTTCCAGCATACCTTCTACGAATAATTCTATCCAGATACTTTGAGGGCTGATCGAGCATGAGAGTTCATTAGTCTGGAGCAGGGTACTCTTTCAGTTATGGAGTATTCTTCTCGCTTCACAGATCTGTAGCTCTTCATGCCTATTCTAGGAGGTGATGAGTTATTCTTGGCAAGGAAGTTTGAGGATGGTATCAAGCACGACATCTGATCTCAGGTGAACATCTTCAGACTGACTTCCATCACTTCTGTGGTCAACTAGGTGCTGATCACGGAGCACAATCTGAGGGATTCTGGAGCTTCAAGACAGGGTGGTTCGACATCCAGAGCTGGTACTCCTCAGGCTGATAGTAGGTAGCGCCACAGGGAGTCTACACGCAGAGATCCAAGGAGGTGAGAGACATCTTTTGGAAGCTAGGTGGTGTGCTACTAGTGTGGAAAGAGTGGGAATACAAGGCCACATTACCTGAGAGACCTAGTAGAGTGCTGATCTTGTGGTAAGATGGGTCATCTTCAACACTTCTTTCAGATCTTCTCACTAGAAGCTGGAGACATGGGTTCTTCTATGACTCTTCATTTGGGAGCAAAACCACCAGTTTCTCACCTATCTGGGATCTGGAGTTCTTCCAACTGTTTAGGCCGAGGTGGAGGTCATGACCGTGGTAATCAGTCACCAGGATTTCAGCGACAATAGGGTGGATCAGCTCAGAGTGGTCAGACAGGGTCATAGGGCTGTGGTACAGGCCAAACTTTTGTGGTGGAGCAGACCCACTAGGAGTAGGATCCTGGACCCTCTACTCTTTGAGGTATGATCCCAGTTACCTCAATACTAGCTTCTGATATTTTTGATATAGGGGCTTCCCATAGCTTTATATTTATTGCTGTTGTAGAGATCCTTGGGCTCAGAATCTTTTCTTATACCTATATCTTGACGTTAGACACTCCGTTGGGGATAAGAACTGCTAGTGTATGTTAGTTCAAGGAGTCCCCTCTTGAGTTTGGTGGGTGTCACTTCTTCTGGGACCTCTATGTCTTAGAGATGACAGACTATGATGTCATTCTCGGAATGGACTGGTTAGTTCCCTTCCAAGATATTGTTGATTTCTATCGCCGCAGGGTGAGTTTTACATCACCAGGGTGTAGATCGTTTCTTCATAAGGGAGAATGGGATGTCCAGGTGAGTAGAGAAGAACCCGAGCCTCATGGGTTGGGAGGAGTTACAACCCTGATTTCTATTCTATATCTGGATGACTAGGGACTCCACAGATGGACTTTCCTCTAGTGGTGGATCATTTCAGGGACGTCTTTCCAGAGGAATTTTCAGGTTTTCCTCCAGAGTGAGAGGTTTAATTCTATATTTATCTTGTTCTAGGAGTGGCATCAGTGTCCATTCCTCATTATAGAATGGCTATACCTGAGTTATAGGAGCTTAAGAAGCAGTTGGAGGAGTTGTAGGCAAAGGGTTTCATCTGACCCAGTACTTATCCTTGGGGTTCTCCTATCCTGTTTTCAAAGAAGGCATATGGTACCCTCAGATTTTTTGTGGATTATTAGAAGTTGAACCAGTTGATGGTTAAGAACCGATATCCCTTTCCAAGGATTGATGATCTCTTTGACCACCTTCAAGGATCCCGAGTGTTCTCGAAGATTGACTTGAGATCCGGTTACCATCAGTTTCTTGTTAGACCATTTGATATACCTCTTACAGCCTTCTGGAGCAAGTATGGTCTATATGAGTATGTGGTTATGTCGTTCGGTCTCATGAATACGCCTGCAGTTTTCATGGCACTGATGAACCGAGTGTTCCATCTATACTTGGATTCTTTCGCGGTAGTCTTCACGGATAATATCTTGGTGTACTCTCACACTCAACACGAACATTCCACGCATCTTGAGATCATTTGGATTACACTAATAGATCATCATTTATATGATAAGATCTCGAAATAAAACTTTTTGATGGACCAAATTCACTTATTGGGTCATGATATCTCAGATACAGGAGTATCAGTAGACCCCGAGAAAGTGAGAGTAGTAGTTTCCTAGGAGAATCCAAAGAATGTATTTGAGGTATGAAGTTTTCTAGGGCTGGATGGTTACTACAAACATTTCATACAGGACTTTTCATGATTATCAATGCCACTGACGGGCCTGACTAAGAAGGGTGCAAAGTTCTTGTGGTCAGATTCTTGTGAGTTAGCATTTTAGGAGCTGAAAGGTAGGTTGACGTCAACACCAATACTAGTCCTTCCAGATCTAGGCAAGAGCTATAATTTTTACTGTGATGCTTTAGGTATCATTCTGGGAGTTGTGCTTATAAAGGGGGAAGGATTCGTTGCATACGGGTCTCAGCAGTTGAGGACACATGAGAGGAATTACCTGACACACGATCTTGAGTTGGAAGCAGTTTTTCATGCCTTACGTTTTTGGAGATATTATCTTTTGGGATAGAATTTTGTGGTTTTCACCGACCAAAAAAGTCTCAAGTATATCTTCACTCAATGTAACCTGAATTTGAGAAAATGAAGATTGGTTGAGTACCTTCAGTCCTTTGACCTTGAGCTTGCCTACACGCCTGGGAAATGCAATGTTGTGGATGATGCATTGAGAATAAGGACTCAAATACAGGCAATTCATGAGGTTAGTAGTGAGTGAAAACTTATGGATATGTTCTCTGAGATGCATTTGGAGGTGCATGACAGATAGGGGCAGATGTTTCTTTCTTCTATAGCTCTTACCTATACTATTCTTGATTGAGTACGAATGAGGAAGCTATCAGATTCTGAAGGCCTAGTCCTATGGGAGAGTGTGTTAGGAGAGGACCCTATTCCTGGATATACCATAGGCAAGGATGATATCTTGCATTTCCATGGGTGTGTATGGGTGTCAATAGACATACGTAGGGAGATGATGTGGGACTTTCATTCCTCAGTTTGGGCAGTTCGTCCTGGTGTCACCGAGATGCATCATGATTTACACCATCAATATTAGTGGCCGGGTATGAAGAGAGATGTTACTGGTTTTTTCATGAGGTGTTCCACCTGTTAGCAGGTAAAGGTAGAGCATCAGTGACCATCGGGGCTTTTACAGCAGTTACCCATTCCTGAGTGAAATTAGAATGATGTCGCGATAGATTTCATGACTGGTTTGCTGAGGTCGCCTTGAGGGAATGATGCTGTTTGGGATTTCATTGATATACTCATGAAGGTTTCTCACTTCTTGCCGATCAAGGATAACTTCAGTGTTGATGAGCTGGGAAGATTTTATATCTGATAGATTGTACATCTACATGGGGTTCCACACTCCATTGTTTCAGATAGGGATGCACATTTTACTTCTTAGGTATGGCAGGGGCAATAGAAGGCTTTGGGTACACAGGTACTCTTGAGTACAACATACCATCCCTAGACAGATGGCCAGTCTGAGCATACGATTCAGGTGCTTGAGGACATGCTTCGAGCATGCATCCTGGACTTTAGAGGTTCTTGGGAGAAACACATACATCTTGTGGAGTTTTCCTACAATAATAGTTTTCAAGAAACTATTCAGATGGAACCTTTTTAGGATTTGTACGGTAGACCATGCCGATCACCCTTATGTTGGCTGGAGGTAGGAGTGGAAGCTATGTTGGGACCTCGTCTTTCTAGGAGACCACAGAGCAGATAGAGTTGATTCAGAAGAGGATGGATACTGTACAGTCTCGACAGAAGTATTATGTTGATCAACAGAGACGACCTTTGGAGCTAGAGGTTTGGGATTAGGTTTTCCTGCGTGTCACACTGAGGCTGGGACATAGGAGGATTAAGAGACAGGGTAAGCTTTTATCGAGGTACGTCAGACCATTTGAGGTGTTGGAGAGAGTTGGGATAATTTCCTATCTGTTTCTGTTGCCTTAGAGGTATCAATCTATGCATGATGTCTTCCATGTTTCTTAGCTTCGACGTTACTTCTTAGACCTGCCTCATGTTTTCCAACCCAAGGAGGTTGAGTTAGAGGTGGATGCCTCATTTGAGGAGAATCCTATCTAGATTATTGATCGTAGTGAGAAGGTTCTCCGTGGCTAGTCTGTTCTTCTGGTACGAGTTCTATGGTAGCACGAGTGAGTATAGGACGAGACCGAGGAGAGGGAGGCTGATGTACAATCACAGTGGCTAGAGCTGTTCGAGGATTCTTCTTCTACGCCACCTTGCTAGGGAAATTTAGGGACACATTTCTTTAAGGGGGGAATTTTTTAAGAACCCGAATCTTCTTTTCAGGTATGTTTTCCTTTTCTAGTTATTTTCGAGGAAAATAGTTGTTTTTGGAAATTTCTGAAGTACACGCTGTGTACTTATATGTACACGCTGTGTACTCAGTTTCCGCACGTAGACGTGTGCTGGCCATGTAACGGCCGAGCACACAACCGTGTGTGGTGACCTGGAGGCTGCTTACAGCGGGGCCTATTAAGGGAAAGTACATGCCATGTTCTTTTTTTATTAAATGTACTGGGGTCGCATCTAATTGGAAGAGGACACTTCTTCTTCGTCCATCTCATCCAAGAGAGACCGTACGACACAGATCTTTGCCGATCCCCCGAATCACCATCCATTCTCCGAATTAAACTCTGTTGGTTGCGTTGGAATCGTATCGGTGAGTTCTCTCTTCTTCTAGAACACCATCTCCTGATTTATCTTCTCTTGTGAGATATTGTTTGTTGAATGTTTTAAATCTTTTTATATATCTACGGTGTTCTAAGGAGATTCAAGGCCTGAGATTCAAGAATATTGATCTCATGACGCTGAGGTAGGTGGTTTGTGCCTTTCCATATAAAGTCTTTGAGTTATATGTGCAAAAGTGCCCAATACCCTTGAATGGGGTATTGCATGTTTATTGTTTTAGCCCTTTTTATTGACTGTTATGCTTAGTTTGATTGGATAGAGGTTAATTTTTGAGATTAGGGTTATCTTTGCTAAGCTATGGATGTTTTGCCCATGTGTGCTTGTTTTGACTGTTTGGTCTAGCCTTGCCTGATAGGTTTCTGCCTTGCTTTCCATGCCTAGTATTGTTAGGGTGGAGTTATTATTTATATGAAATGCTATGATATGATGTAGAATTGTTAGAAAAGTAGTTCTTGAGGTTTACTTTGGATTCCATGTATCGTTGTGCACGATTGACTTACATAAGGCTGTAAGATCTTGGTGTAGTAGACCATAGGGATAATGGACATTGATGGCTTCTCCAGAGTGTCTATTTACTTTTACGTTGCGAGACCATAGGGGGGAAGTACGTTGAGTGCTCCCTCAGAGTGTCTGTAGTTCATCAATGTAGGCCACAGGGGGAATTGGACGTTGTGTGCTTTCCCAGAGTTCCTTTTAGTTATCGATATGAGACTATAGGGGTAATTGAAGGTGAGTGCTTCCTTAGAGAGTCTATGATAAAGATAAACCAGAGGGGTTAGACTATGTGTACTTCCTAGAGGGTTTCTTGTGTTGTTTAGTTCAAACAGAAGGGTTAGGATGTGATCACTTACTAGAGAGTTACCTATTTGTGATTATCTGCATACTTGATATATGAAATTGAATGCAATTGAAACTGTAGGATTGTTTACTTTTGAGTTCTTCCTTATTTACTTCTTTCTTTTTCTTATTGCCTGACATATATTTTCACTGACTATTAGGCACAAATCTTTGGGTGGTTTCCTACTGGGATTAGTATCACACCCTGTTTGGGTCATGATTTTGGCCCCAAAAAGATTATATTATTGTAGGTCTAGAGAAGGGAAAACACCCTTATACTTCAGGTACTTGATTGTTGTGGAGCTGGAGAGTATGAGACCAAGCTAAGGCTTACGATTCTATTGGAGTTTATATGTTTTTTTTACTTTGGTTTATTACTGTATTCCAACTTTATTACTTGTTTGGATATTTTCCTAGAAATATTTATCATGCATAATTTTATATATGTGCTGCAATTGTTTATTAATTTCATACTTCCGCTGTTTACTGTTGTATGGAATGTTTATTGCTTCTGCTATTGCTATCTATTTTACTTATGCTGTGTTACTCTGCCAATGAGGGTATAGTTTCCCCACTATCATGCCCAAGGTCCTCACTGCTAGTTAGCAGCCTCTGGCATTCGGGGTAATGTGCTTGAGGCCATGTGACCAACTAGGTATGGGGTGCCTCTGGGCGGCTCCCAAAACTAGGACTTTACAATTTGATTCTACTTTCACAACTCATGAAATCATGGGATATAATGTTTAACATTGATAATAATTCTAGCAGTAAGACTATAATGAGAAAATATGGTGGAGAGAAGTTTAGGAAACTTTTAAAACCATGTTCAATATGAAAGGTAGAAGATATTATATTCAATAGAAAATTTAAAATAACAATGAAGATGATAGGGAAATAATTCAAGGAAAACCGACTAGGCTTGGACCTATATACTAGCATCGTGGGGATAAGGGTCACCTAAAGAAGGATTGAAGGGACTATAGGATCAATTCTAAAAGACTTTATTTTATAATTTCCATAAACACCACAAATGAATATATTTATTAATAAGTCTTAATTATGATTCCCTAACTGAAATCATTTGATAGTATCCCTTCTAAAGCACTACATGATTTTAGGCATGCCTCCCCATACACCAGAGGCTTTCAAATCATGGATAAAGACTAAATCATAAGTTGGGGAGACTATTACCTTGATATCATAACCATTAATAATAAATAAATAACTAAACATCATCCACAATAGATAATTAGAGTACACATAAACACACAAAACATCCATGATATAAGAAATAAACATGAAGTCATACAATCATATATCCCAACTAATACCCCACCATAAGGATCACATGTAAAAAATAAAAATAATTATAAATTCACAATGGGGCTGTACTACTATGCCTGATCCTCACCTATAACCCATCTATAAATCCCCATTGAGCTACTCTAGTTTGATCCACTGCACTACCTATTCTCATATCTGTATAAAAAACATAAGCTCTGCACATGAACCAGAGTGTCCATGCATGGTGTGAGAAATACATATTAATATGTTCTCACAAATTTACCCTAATATACTCCATCATATACATGTTTATACTTGAGGAAATTAAATAACAAAAAATATAACTACATAACAACATGCACATCGGGTCATTGTATGCTAACTAGGTCACTATGAAACCCGAACCTACCTACTCAGCCTACATTAGAGAAGTCATCTTATACCAAAACTCCTGACCCATACCCAAATATACAGGGTATGGTGTCATACTATGCCTAACCACTACCCTCTTACGTAGGTTAGGGACTATTCCAAACCTCAAATACATTATTTTAAGTATCAAAAAATACCCTCTTCTCAGGGTAGATTTCCACATCATAACTTGACCACTACCTTCTCACTCAAGGTAGGGTCCTATATTACATATTGACCACCACATTATCACTCAAGGTAGGGTCCTATATAACATCTCATCCACCAAATTCTCACTCAAGTTAGGGACCTATATCACATCTCATCCACTACCTTCCCACTCAAGGTAGGGTCCTATATCGCATCTCAACCTATACCTTCTCACTCAAGCTAAGGTCCTTCCACTACATTCTTGAACATTCTGAGGCACAAAAAAAGTATTAGAGTGGTGCCCAATAATGGTCTTTTATAGAATCCAACAAATAATCCTAAGGAACTTGATAAATTCTCATCAAATCTAATAGAAAAATGTTAGGTAATTTGATGAATGTAACCCTAGAATTTTCCATAGAGGAACTTTCCAATTACTTTATTATCAATTTCAAACAAGAAGTACCTTGAATGTGATAATTATTTCTTATTATTGTTCAATTCGGTTTCTTTCTTGTTATATCATCATTTAGATATATAATCCAAAATATAATTTCGCTATTAGTATCCAAACATGCTCTATAAATTTATGAACAATGATCTAGGTATTTCAGGTGCTTACATGAAGGAACCCAATTCTTTAAATTGATCATCATCAATTATAAAAAAGGAATTTTTATTATTATATCTTCATTATTGAGAGCGAGGGAGGAGGATTTATCAATAGGGCTCGAGATAATTATACATCCTCTCCATTATGTACAACCACTCTTTTATAAAATGATATAATTGGTACTTTATACTTAGGTTTAAACAATTAATAATTTCATAACTATCCCTTATCTAATTTTTTATTCTATGTAAACCCCACCTCAAATAATAATAACAATAATAATAATATTATATTCCTATGACACATGATAAAGTCATATATTAATATATCATCTCTATCGGGCTCTTAAATCAACCCGTCAATCCTTCTTGGAATTTATCGAACCTTTAAGAATAAAATATTTTAATAAATAAATATTATTTATTCAATAAATAAATAAATAAATATTATACTCACTAAAATCCTGAATAAATATTTATTTTAATATTAACATAACAAAATAAATATTTTATTAATCTATTCACTAAATCCGTGAATAAATAAATATTCATTTATTACCCCATGAATAATAAACAAGAGATTAAATTCACAAAATTTATGAATAAATATTTATTTTAATATTCAAATCACATATTTAAACTCAAATATCTGGTTATTTAATTTATTATATCAATAATACTCTAATAGTTTTTATTCCACAAGCCAACAATATTATTAAATTCAATATAATTTAATGAGATTCTGGATACAATTAGTGTATGAAATTATATGTCTCTTTCTCAGTGGCATTAGGTAAACTTACATAAAGTCCAAGATCAAAGTTTAATAACACATCAAGACACCCATAGATAATTAAGTTAATTTCACTATGATAAGAACCTTTCTACAAATGATACTATGTAATACAATATATTTTTCTTGATATTTCATCAGAAAAGCTACATATTTATGTCATCAGCCTATATGATAGATTTATTTTTCTTTGAATTTATTAAATGAATTAATAAATGAACTACCTTGGCCATGAATTTATTTAGACAGTTCCATTTAAATCAATGGGAAAAATATATCTTCTTCTATTAACTTGGAAGGGAAAATCCTTTCTTTACTTATTCAATTATTTTCATACCACTTTTGACACACCCACCACATTCTTCCTTAGTGTGATAACATTTTATCACAATTTTCATCCATACATAGAAGTATGTGATTCATGCCATAAATTAATAATAATATCATGTTTGAGGAATAATATATATATATCCCCAAATAAGAATACCCAATGACACATATAATATATAGAATTAAAATTAGTGGGTTTGTCCTCATAACCAATCTTATTAGAGATTACCAAGTGTTAACTTCATGAGAAGAGTATCAATGTTTTATAACCTCCCAAAATCTTGAAAATAAACCCCCAAGATTAGTTAAATCACTGAGAAGAAGATTAAATGAGTGGTTAATAATTCTTATTACATTTTTCCTTCTGAACAAATGTCAACACTGGTTAGAGTGATTTAGATTTTCTATTAAATATACACATGCACAAAAAAAATTACATAAAATCTATAAATTAAACCTATCAAAATGAAAAGGACAATCCTTGGTGTGATTGAAAGTCACCTATGATCACACGACCCACTAGTATTGACTTTTGGATTACAACAAGAAGGATTTATCCATGATCTTGTGTTACATTTATCTAGATTATTTATGTGAATAATGCATAGTTACAATGATATTACAATGTTTTAAAACAAAAATTGAGTATTTCACTTCCTTAAGACTTCAATTTCATTGTCACTGTGTTGTTTGATCCTCCTCCTCCACTTCTACTTGTTTAATAATAAGAAAGTATCTCCTCATCCTCTTTCTCTTTTTCTCTCTCACCTTCTATGTTTCACACTTCACTTCTTCATTCACTCTGATCTATTCTCCATACCAACAGTATATACAAGGCTCTATTGTTATCAATATTTCATAGTAGTAGTAAATTCTCATTAAAATTTTAATTTCAAATTCAAATAAAATCTTTCAACTTCTTTCAATCGGTCTTAAACTTTTACCACTTCATTTTGAGGCATTAAATAATTTAAGATATATCAGTCACCATTGATGAGTTTAAATGAATTCATAGATTTATTATGATAGGATGTTGAGACATAAAATGATCCACTTCATCAAATACACTCAAATATCAAACTCTTCTCTTACCATAACTGGCACCATGACATGTTTGACCCTGTTTTAGTCAAACTATTTTGAACTGATTGGAAAATGATCTCAAAACACCTAGAACCACAACATGTTGTTCACTTTATATTCCATTAATGTTTTTTTTCTTTCACCACAACATGTCCATAGTTTGTAACCCTTTTTTACATATTCTAAGATGGTTAAGTCTATGGGAATGAGTTACCTTGATACTTTCAGGACTTTACAAAATAGTCACAAGGGATTGACCATGGAATGGTGATCACAATTTTGATTCCCAAACACCAAACCTTATTTAGTCACCTTGAAAACCTCCATGATATATTTTATCTCACCATTTCTCAAAGAAATACAATCAATTTTTCTCGATATTTCATCATAAAAGTTGCATATTTATGTCATCAACCTATATGATCGATTTATTTTTCTTTGAATTTATTAAATAAATTCATAAATGAACTACCTTGGACATGAATTTAATTAGATAGTTCCATTTAAATCAAAGGGACAAAGATATATTCTTCCATTAAATTGGATGGGAAAAATCATTTCTTTACTTATTCAATTATTATCATACCACTTTTGACACACCCAACACATTCTTCCTCAGTGTGAGAACATGTCATCACATTTTTCATTCATACATAAAATTATGTGATTCATGCTATAAATTAATAATAATATCAATTTTGAGGAATAATATATATATTCCCAAATAATAATACCCAATGAAACATATAGCATATAGAATTCTAATCAGTGGGTTTGTCCTCATAAACACTTTTATTGGAGATTACCAAGTGTGAACTTCATGAGAAGAGTATCAATGTATTATAAGCTCCCAACATCTTGAAAATATTCCCCCAAGATTAGTGAAATCACTGAGAAGGAGATTGAATCAGTAGTTCATAATTCTTATTACATTTTCCATTCTGAATAAAAATCAACACTGGTTAGAGTGATTTGTATTTTCTATTAAATATACACATGTACACAAAAAATACATCAAATCTATAAATTTCACCTATCAAAATGAAAAGGCTAATCCTTGTTGTGATTCAAAATCACCTATGATCACACGACCCACTAGTATTGACTTGTGGATTACAACAAGAAGGGTTTATCCATGAATTTGTGTTACATTTATCTTGATTATTTATGTGCATAATGCATAGTTACAATGATATTACAATGTTTTACAACAAAAAATGATTATTTAACTTCTTTAAGACTTCAATTTCATTGTCACTATGTTGTTTGATCCTCCTCATCAACTTCTACTTGTACAATAATAAGAAAGTATCTCATCCTCCTCTTTCTCTTTTTTTCTCTCACCTTCTATGTTTCAAACTTCACTTATCTGTTCTCTATTATCTATTATTCATACCACTAGTATATAAAAGAATCTAATGTTATCAATATTTCACAGTAGTAGCAAATTCCCATTAAAATTTTAATTTCAAATTCAAATAAAATCTTTCAAATTCTTTCAACCGGTCTTAAACATTTACCACTTCCTTTTGAGGCATTAAATAATTTAAGATATATTAGTCACCATTGATGAGTTTAAATGAATTTAAAGATTGATTATAATAGGATATTAAGACATCAAATGATACTCTTCATTAAATACACTCAAATATCAAACTCTTATCTAACCATGGCTGGCACCACGACATGTTTGACCCTGTTTTAGTCAAACTATTTTGAACTGATTGGAAAATGCTCTCAAAACACCTAGAACCACATCATGTTGTTCAATTTATATTCCATTAATGTTTTTTTCTTTCACCACAACATGTACATAGTTTGTAACCCTTTTTTACATCTTCTAAGATGGTTCAGTCTATGTGAATGAGTTACCTTGATACTTTCAGGACTTTACAAAATAGTCACAACGGATTGACCATTAAAATGTGATCCCTATTTTTATTCCCAGACACCAAACCTTATTTAGTCACCTTGAAAACCTCCATGATATATTTTATCTCACCATGGTATTGAACCTTATATATAAAGATATTCCAGTATGCATCGCTCTTATCTCTGTACTATTAGAGTTACCATGATCTTGGGGATTTTTAAACCCATATAAAGCCTTATTTTACATATAAATTGTTGGAAATATCAGGTTAAATATATCAATGGGTGGGGTGTGTGGGGTGGTGTGAATCAGAGTATAGAATATTAAAGAAAATTACCATTTGTGGATCTTGTTTCTTTGTTAAACAAAATTCTATTCTCCATCCTTTCCATAGAAAAGGATAAATGGAAATTAAAATATGTAAATTTCATAAAAATTTTACTTGGTTCATCCTCACTAGGATATATCCAAGGATTATATAAATTCAATGTGATCATGTACCAAATCCAATATAGCACATTGATATCACAAATTTCAGAGTGGACTCACTATCCCTCTTAGTTTACAACCATTCACACTTTGGAAGCTCACTACTCTCTCAACTGAAGTGAATTCACTTATCTTCTGAAAGCTTCTTATGTTAATCTGAATAACCTCATAATTGGTCCACACATATGTGAGTATTCCATGAAGCTCTGTTTTCACCCAATAGATGAAATACCCTTTACCACATAACGTTTTCTTCCTAGAAACTCCTTTTATAAACAATTTTTATTCCTTTATGAACAACTTTAATCCCTTCACGAAATGCCTTTCACCATATAGAATGAGTGCCTCATGAACTACCTTTGATTCATGGACACATGATTCCTCATGAAAAACTTATCCTTTCCGAGTTATAGTGAACCAGAAACTAACAATCCTTAATAAACTAAACTTCATTCATGAACCCAAGTCCTTCATGAACTCAACCCCTTCACAAACCACTTTCAGACTTAGCTTAATTTCTCTAGTAATGACACTTTGTAATGAACTTATGTCTCTCTAATGAAGTGATTATGGGTCCTTTGTATAGTAATGGAAACTAAAAATCCCACTTATCACAATTATATTCAACCAATTTGTGAATTTTACTTCACCACATACTATACAAACTATATGATTTGCATAGAGCATAAAGTCCCTTACAACTACCTTTGAATTACCATATTTTCACAAATGACGAGAACCCATTGCAGTTACCTCAAAATCATATCCTTTATACCAAAAATAAAAATATCCTTTTGTGAACTTTATATGTGGTTCAAAAACTTTCCATGTGTTCTCAATGTATTTTCCAAATTTCTTTTACCATAAACTTCACATATAATTTATAATCTCCCTTTGTGGCCACTACATACTTGCTATGTAGTTTTTACTTCAACTGAAAACCTCCATTGTTTTTTTTCATATTTTTTATGAGGTAAAAAAAATTATACATAGAGACCCTTTATTTTCCAAAAAACAAATCTCTTTTTTCATACCCAAAATTTTGGAAAACACTGGAAAACTATGCCACATTTAAAACACCTTCTTTAGAAATAAACATATCATAACATTATAATCTGGATTTTTCAACAAACAAAATCAAACCAAAAACCTAGAAACACCATTGAGAGATATTTTTTCCAACATAAACAGATTACTAACCTTTTTCAAGTAAGAATCCATAAGTTTCCTCAATGTAAAGCTCATATTCTAGCTTTCTATTGAGGAAAATAGACTTGAAGTCTATTTAGATAATCTTGTATTACATTTGTGTTGTAATATAAATAAACATTCTTATAGTTTCAATTCTAGAAACTGATGTGATGGTCTCATAAAGTTCAATCCCTTCAACCTAAGAATACTCATTTCATTAAAGTATTGCTTAATTTCACACAAATACTCATCTTTTATTCCACTTGTTTCAGAACACTCATTTTGTTCTAATAAAATTCATATCTTCAACCTTGGGTACCAACTACCAAGTTTCATTCTTCTCAATTTTATACAATTATTAATTCATATAATTAAATCACTTTTGATGCTTCAAATATTCATCAATATCTCTTAGTTAAATTTGAGTAAGCAGTGAGTCATATCTTACCGTTCTCAAAGTTCTATTTGTTAAAACCTATTGTCCTTGATATCTAATGTTGTTTTGGAACTCCAACTATTTCACCATACTTGTATGAGATGATAAAGGATTCTATTTATCACTTGAATTATCTAAATCATCATTTTAAACTTAAACTCCTTTATAATTTTCACTATTTTCTGAAGCTTCATTTTGTTATTTAATAAAAATAGCTTTGTATTCATCACTTATAGAACTTGTTACTTTATGTGTGTGTTATTTATTAATTTTTTATATCAATTTAACATCATCATTATAATTTATATTCCTTGTATCCTTCTTGTATCATTGATACCATCTTTAATTTGTCGGATAACCCAAAATGATACCATTAAAACCTTTTTTATCAAATTTTCTAATATTTTCACCTTTGACTTTGATAATGAAGGGGCTTCAAAAAACCCTTAAGTATTTAAAACTTGAGGTATTATTATAATAAATTACATATGATGATATGTATGAATTTTTTTTATATAATCATTGATTTTTTATGTAAACTTTTGATCATATAGCTTTTCTCCAAAAGTGTCAAGAAGTATCATATTCTATCAACATTGTTCCTGCCATCTCTACTAAGCTTCTATTATTTTATTCATATGAAATGTTTTTTTGTGGTGTATATAGCACAAAAAGTTCATAGTGAATACCATGATTCTCGAGGTAATATTCAAATATTTTATTAGTGTACTCAACACCATTATTTATGTTAATATTTTTCAAGGAGTTACCATACTCCTTTTAATTTATTCTGAAACCTTTAAAAATATTTAGAGTATCTGAATTATGTTTCATAAAAACAATACAAGTAATGAAATTTAATTCATCAATATAGGAATTAAATAAATTATCTTTATTTTTTGATTACTTTCTCATTTCCCATAGATATCTGAATGTATAAGCTCTAAGAGATGATATGCATGAATCTCAACTTTCTTATGTGAAGAATTTTCAACTTTCCCCTTTTATCATGTGTAGCACATCCATTTCATCTCTATATTCATCTTAGAAAATCCATAATCAATTTACATATGAATAATCTTACTCATATTATTTTGGATAAGATGGTCAAGCCTTCTAAACCATAGTTCATTTTCTTATTTTACACTCAAGTAGCATGAATTCTGACCATCTCTTACCTGAAATAGGTTTCTCTTAGTTCACTATCCTATTTTCAAAATCCTTCCATCTTTAATCCTTTTCACTAAAAAATCACATTTATTGAAAATAACCTCATTCCATTCATCCTAGATCTAAGAAACACTTAAAAGTTTTGTTTCATCCCATTAACATATAATGTGTTATTGGAATCACTACAGGAAAATTACAATTTCACAGTGGTTTAAACCGCCTCTATATCCTTCTGCGGTGGTTTCTGAAAACCACCGCTAAATTGTGGGTTGGGAAACTATTGGCGGCGGTTAAAGCAGTTTAGTGGTGTTTTATGGGAACCATCATAGTTGGCACATTTTTTGGCCATTATACTATTTTTAATGGCGGTTTTTCCAGGAGGGGATTAATTTTTTTAGGGGCGATTAAAACCGCTGCTAAAAAAAAGTAAGCCCCTAGCTGAAAAAATCGCTGCTAAAAATAGTATAACCACTGTGAAATGCACGCAGAATATGGGGAACTGTAGTGGCGGTTAAAACCGCCACTAAATTTAAGACTATAGTAGTGGTTAGAACCACCGCTAATAGAAAAATTCTGACATTTAGTGGCAGTTAAAACCACCGGTAAATATACCTAGTACAGTTTGCGGCAGTTAAAACCACTGCTAAAAATAGATTTAAAAAAGAAAAGAAGAAATTTCTACAGCCCCTGTACCAGTGCCCTGAAAAAAAAACCATTCCAAGAATGCCAAAAGACCAATAGAATACATACCGCTGTCAATATGAAAAGATATTCTTAACTAAGAAAAACCAATTACATCGTTCAGTGGGTAAAGGAATGCAGATAAACATATCACATGGCTATTAGACCTTCAAAAATGATTATAAACAAGCATGTATGTCATATTTCATGAAAACAATGCCAAGCCTAGGTTCAACCTATTTCATCTATACCAGTTCCAAACCTAACATAACCATTCATATCAACATACATCCCACTATCATTGGTGCTAACTACTCCAAAAAACTCAGGCCTCCCTACCATACCTCATCAACCAATAGCCATCCCAAGATCACATAACATTATATATAAAGGCCCACATCTAGAGAAATAAAAAGACAAAAAACATCAAATAGAGTCAATATGGAATCTAGTCCCTAAAATAACAATCCATCCATCATAAGAAAATGGGCTTACTCAACACCATAAATTTATCTTTATCGAACTAAATGTTCAATTAAAGTCTTGGATTAATCAATTTATTTATGATGTGTTACTAATATTGAAAATATAAATGAAATAGAATGTCCACCATCAAATATTCTGGTTTAAATAAAATTTAAATAATAAATTCACAATAATATGCCTTTAATATTAAAAACAACATGAATTTTCAGCTTCATTATCTTTATCCAATTCCTTTTACATATTTATGAACAATTTATATAAACATGCATTATGAATCAATTTATTTCCATCAAATTCTAATTAAGAATATAGTAGTAAAAAATCCAAATTTTAATATTTTGGAAACCAATTATAAGAAAAATTACATTGCACAATGATTTTCATCATATTATAATTTAGGGGAACTTGGATTGATATCCAATCCTTGGTTGAGTTCACATACAAATAAAACCAAAATTCAATTCAAATGACACATTTTGATTCTCTTTATGGTTGGATGTTTCATTCACTAATATGTTTGCATTAGGATGGAAGGTAGTAATTGTGGTTAGTTCATGATTTTAGAGGCATTTATGAGATTTGTACTAGATCAAGAAGAATTTAATCACTTCTAATTTAAAATAGAGATCATATGAAAATATTAGGAGGCAACACATGGAATTCATTATGGGTGTTTGAGTTTTATTATGGGAGACTCCTCAATTAGGGAATCAATGATTCCATAAGCAAAGGATGCCGACACCAAAGTTTACAGGGATGTTCATGATTATCAAGAGTGTCATGATAGTGTAATTATATTTGGAATTTCCTCTACAATATCAAGTAATGTGTGATGTTTTACATGTCTCTTATATTTAGTTGTACATTCTTGATCAAAATTATGTGATCAACTATGAAGAATTTCAGTTGGAGCCTTACCCAACATTTGTGGAGTGCTCAATGTGAATCATGACCTGTAGTGAGAAAATGTTTTGAAGAAAGACGATTTCACTTGTTAGAGTCATATGGGAGCATGTAAATACGCCTAAAGAGTCTTATAAGTGATAATATGATACACAATCTCAATAGCCCTAGTTTTTTAGGTGTGAAAAATAGAGGCACTACTCAAGGATGATAAATCCTCAAAGGGGGAGATTATAATGACATGAAGTTTTACAGGGGACTTAAGCCTTACATTCTACCCTTCTTTAATTGTTTCTGAGATATTATTTTATTGGGTGAATTCTTAGGTTGTTTGTTTTTGAGTTTTAAGATTTATAGAGGCCTCTAAATGGTTTCATGATAGAAACATGGTCATGGGAAACCATGTGGTTCTCCCCAGAAAACCATGTGTCTTGGTTGAATAAGGATAATAGGTGGGTCATGGTTGAAACATAGTTAGAGATGATCATGAATCATTTACCTTGAAATATATGTGTCTCAAAATAGAGGGAAAAATAATTTTTAGCACAAAATTTACCAAATGAGAATATTCATTCATTGATGATGTGCTAGAATCTCATATTCAAATAAGGAGGAATGGAGAGAAATGAGTCTTAGGGAAAGTAGAAAATACCAAGAGTATCATGAATACCAGGGAAAGTAGAAAATTTTGATGTTTAATATTTTTAAATGTTAGAAATGGAAATGTAGTGGTAAATTCATTGGTCTAGAAAATGTATGATATGGGAGAACTGATTTCATTAGTTGAATAGAATATATTATCTTTATTGTAAGACTAGTTGGTGGGTGTAGTTGAGGGTTTAGGGGAATCAATGTGGGTATCCTTAAAGATAACATCTTCATTGGTTAAACAAGTAAAGACAAGTTAGAATATTGTTCTGGAATGTATCATGATGTGTGATAGGTTGGAATAATGTGAAACTATTTCAGGATTGAATTTTTATATACATGGAGTGTTTATAGTTCATAGCATGGTAATGGTCACATATTCCATGAGAAATGAGTTTATGAGATCCTATAATGCTTTGAAGTGGGATGTTCACCCAGGGCCGACAAACATAATAAATTTAGGAAAAATGAATCATCACAATAAAGAGTTGACATATATGGTGCATACCACACTTGAGAAATCATGACATAAAAGGAAAAATCAGAAATCAATAAAATACATAAAAGGAAACATGAGAAATCAAGAAAATGTTAGGTCATGAAAATGTTTGGTGGCAACTATGTGCCACACATGATACATATACAAACCGGCTGTTACCATATTTGTCCAACATATCAACAATACAACTAATCATTGTCCGATGATGAACACATATCGTCACCCTCTCCACCTCTATCTCCACTTACTGCTACCACCTATAAGAACATTATATTGAAAATTAAATAGTGTTTCATATTTATATTTAAACTTAAAACCAATAAAAGTTTGCAAACTAAATTATTTTTAATTTTTGTGATTTACCCGCTCACCACCAGTCGATGCAATACCACCGGGGGCATATCTGCTCATCTACTGACGTATATCAGTCAACGCTTTATGAAAAGTGGATATCTAAGCCCCCTGTTCTTGAACTTTGTTTTGTAGAGAAGCAATCTCTCTATGAGCATCTCCGGGTATGGACAGACTACAACCAGGAGTAGATGAAACTACAATTCCTGGTGGCCTGCCAAAGACCTCAGATGGTACAGGTCCCAAACCCATCCCGTACACTCTAATAGGATGCTCCTTCCCAAGGACTTTAGAAACCAGGTTATCCTGGGAGACTGAGTAGGACTTCCTATGATTGAAATTCCATAGTTCTTTAATTTTTACCTATAAATAAAATATCAATATATATTAACATAGTAAAAACCGATAATAAGTTATTATAATGAAAAAATGAGTTCATACCCCAACTTCTTTGGCAGACTCATTAACAAAACTTCCATTAGATTTTTTGTAAACATCCAACCACACTTAGTTTTAGATGATTCATGCCCTAAAATTTGTGACTGCATTAAAAAAAGATAAATAAACAATTTAATATATTAAAAAAATAATATTTTCTTATAAATATTTAAACGAATGAAAAGATTACCAGAGTCGATCGACTTCTAGAAAAGTTTTTTGACCCTATAGTCTGAGGGATGACTTGCTTAGCCTGGCTTGATGCATTCTTTCTTGAGAGATTGTGAAATAAATAAAATTCAATTTAATAGTAATGTATTCAATGTCATATCCTCTTTATATACATGTATAAATGTAAAATGAGGCTAATATAATAATATATATTTAAATACCATCTGCTTCTCATCACGATGTCTATCAACAAAAAATTTCCATTGTTCATTGGGTATCCTATTGGGTAGCTTCTCATATATTTGTTTAACGATCAATGAAGTATTGCTGACATCGCTCCACAATCTCCATTTGAATTCTTTACATTTCTTACCATGATTTTTCAATGTCCACTTTCATGGTATCACATCAGCAACTATAAAGTGAAAAAAACTGTATACAAAAAATAATTTTGAACATATTAATAAAATGACATTCCATTAAATCATAATGTATTAAAATTAACTTTATTTGGGAATTAAAAACTTCATTTTTCCATCTTAGAGAGATATTTATCCAATCATCATAAGAAATGGGAAGGGAAATGGGCTTCGTTATCAGCTGGCCTAGAATTTGGCCAAGTAATCCCGCGACGTCATCTAGAGGGACCCTATATGAATCAAATGGGACAACTATCTTCTCTCCATTCATATTCCAAACATCTTAAATTTTTATATTTTTCTCTATCGTTGCATTTTTTCATCTTTAATGAACAAACAATTAGTATAAAAAAAGTGCAATAAATTTATTTATATTAAATTTTTTACCTATAATAGTCACCCTCCAGTATGCCTGTGATGAACTAGAAGTGGCGCACCACCACCCCAATATTGAGGATGATGAAGGGGGAGTCAAAGAATCAGCTTCTAAAGGGACACTCACATAGGGTGTGAGAGATGGTGCAGGGGGGCAGGTAGCTGGTGGCTCAGATGTCGTAGGAAGGGAGACAGATGGATCGTCCTCTATCGCAATAGTGGATGAAACAGTGTATTGCTTCCTCCTTGGAATTCCTATAATTTAATCAAATAAAATTAAGTTCAAAACATATATTTCAAAGAAAATATGTAGAAAAGTTTTTAAAAATGATAACAGATTCCTAGTACTAACAAACAAAATATAAATAACAATGATAATGAATGAATGCACAAATGAAATAAGTGGTTACTGAATGAATAAATAACTGTACAAACAATAATTTTCCCCTTCAATCATTTCAGTTTACTATTCCATTACTTCATCCACTTCATTCATCCTTACCAGACTAATATTTTCAATATCATGATGGACAAATAATTCTGCTTCTTATTATTGATGAGATTCAATTTCCGAGATCAAATCTTCCACTTCATCACCCATATCATACAAATCTCTTTGTATTATGTGAGAAACTACACTCCACCCTTAATCCAAAACATCATTCACATAATATAAATTTTTTTCTTGCGATGATAAGATATATGGATCATGCAGTTCATGGTCACCAACATCCATCAAGCGTGAGAAGTTCATAGAAGTAAATTTCAAGGAATATCTTTTAACACCACTAATAATATCGACCTAATTGCATTTGAATAAAACAACTGAAAAATGCCCGTGGTAGTTTAATTCAATAATACCAGTCATCTTTCTATAGTATCCCACTTCAGAAAATGTAAATATACCACTATTCTGTGTTTTCAAACCCTCTTCTCGATCGACTGTATGAAATCTAAATCCATTCACGTTGTAAGCATCAAACTTTATAACTTTTTTTAGAGGACCTCGATCAAGAAACTTCGAATCATCTGAAAATTTTTCTCAAGTATCAGTATTCATGATCTAAAAAATAAGTATACTTTATTAGATTTATAAAATATATGTGTCAAAATAATATTCATATTTATTGCAATATTTATGAACTTACACGTCATGCAAACCATTCAACAAGCTCTTTATTAACAACTTTCTTTATATCTTTCTCATTTTGTGTTTGGCCTCTTATTCATATATTTGTTTGTATCCTCAAATCTTCAATAAATGGATTTTCAATTTCACTATTAGGAAGCACATATCTATATGCCTGTAATAATTCCAATTCTGTCAGTGTCACATTTGAGGTCCTCCCAACTGATCGGCCAATAGTAGGAAATATTTTTGATTTTTGATTTATTTAAGATTGAGTTGATGTGTCGTCAACAAGTCCAATTAAATGCATAATGACAGTAAAAAAACGATGGAGGAAAGATCATATCCATTGCACAAAGGGTCAATACAAACCTCTCCTGGAGGTTGTCAAGCTAAAATGGATGTAGAGATTTCTCACATAGTTGTCTAAAAAATGTGCAGAATTGGAGTACAACAACAGTAACTTTTTTAGGTAATAATGTATGCAATGCCAATGGTAGTAACTGCGGTAACAAAATATATGAATAGTGAATTTTCAATCCATGTAACTTACAATTCTTCAAGTCAACACACCTCAATATGTTACTTGAATACCCATCAGATACCTTCACATTCTTTAAAAATAGAAGGAATGTATATCTATCCCTCTTTTTCATTGCAAAAATTTCCATAGCATACTTTTCATTCTCATCTGGCCAGAGGTCATGTTTTATGTTCATTACTTGTAAGTCTTTGGAAGCATTGAGATGATCCTTTGACTTTCTATGCTCATTAAGCAATGTGAAAATCAAATTTTCATAGACATTCTTCTCAATATGCATCACATCAAGATTATGCCTCAACAAATTAAATTCTTAATAGGAAAGTTTAAAGAATATAATTTTTTTCTTCTGTTGTTGCATTCTGATTTCACTTGACGATGCACTTAGAACCCATTTCCCGCTATCATTAAAATGATGAACCTTCCCAAATTATATTTCAACATTTTCAAGTTCTGTCAATATTTCATAACTAGTTAACAACTTTGGAGGTGGTCTACGATCGATGAAACCTTTAAATTTTGATCTGTTCAGCCAAAATATATGAGATGTATCGAGAAATCTTGAATGGCACAAGAAGCACCATTTTCTACTATGAGGTAGCCATTTGGGATCAAAATCAAAGTTACAAATAGAACAATCCAAACCCATGTAAATGTTCCAACCAGATAAATTCCCAAGCCTAGAGAAGTCACTAATGGTCCACATTAAACCAGCATGCATTTTGAACATTGTTTTATAAGAAACATCAAATGTCTCAACACCGTTACTCTATAACTCCTGTAATTATTCAATCAAAGGCTGCAAGTATACATCAATATCATTTCCATGAATTTGTTTTCCAATAATAATCATCAGAATGATAAAAGATGTTTGTTTCATACACATCCATAGAGGCAGATTGTAAGGATCAAAACAACTGTCCAAATGCTATAACTTGTACTCAAAGTCCCAAATGGGTTGAATCAATCGGCAGCCAATCCCAATCGAACATTCCTAAGATCAGATAAGAAATATGGATATAATGAATCAAATTTATTCTATGATTTTGAATCTCGTGGATGTCTCATTAACCCATCACTGTTATTATCTACAGAATTCCACTTCATGTGTTCGACAGTTTTTGATGACATGAATAATATTTTCAATCGAGGATTTAAAGGAAAGAAACTCAAAACATTTAGAGGTGTGTTCCTTTTCTTCTTATTCATGAAATTATATTGATTCAGACTTCCAATATCATCCATTGACTGATATCTAGAAGAAGAACATTTTTTGCAATTCTTTCCACTTAAATCCTCTCACCAATAAAGCATACAATCATTGGGACATGCATGTATTTTTTTATAATTCAGATCAATACTATTAACAACTTTTTTTCATATCATAAAAAGACTCGGGGATTTTTGCTTCAAGAAATGCATCATAAGAAAATTCCAATATCATGGACATAACCATATTTGTAATTCCACATAGACATTTGATATGGTACAACTTCAGCAGAAAAGAAAGCTTTAAATATTTCAAACATCCACTATACAACTCTTGATTTCCATCATCAACTTAATCATGAAACATATTTTCCTTAGTGAAGTTTTATCTTACATTTTTATCCACATAATCAATTGGAGGATCCAATGATATGTTACAATCTTGATCTGGTTGTGTTACAGTCTCAAAAACATCACTTGTCACGTTGTAATTTGTATCACCATCATCTGGTTGTTATTTTATGTTTTGATGTTGATAGTGGTGTCTTGCAGTGCCAAATGCATCATTTATGAGATTTTTCATTTCATTTTCCATTTTCGATGAAGTTTGGATCTCATTCTGTGGATTAACATCAGTGCTCAACCTTTCTACAACGTTCGATTGTCCATGCCAAATCTAACACAAATATTGACCAGGGAATTGATTCATTATTAAATGTTCATAAACTTTATCTCTCTTCAACCATCTTCTAAATTTACATTTAGGACATGGAAATATTATTCTCCCTTCAATGGATCGATTGGAAATTTCCAAATCTAAAAACTCCTTCAAATCCTTAACATACTAAGGTGTGTTCCTCAGTAATGTGATCTAGGTTTTATCCATGTATATCACAATGCACCTACACAATATTAAAAAAAAATTAATACACATAGTTACTACTAAATAGGGAAATAGATTCATATATACTAGTTGAATATATATATAAATATGTTACATAAGGTTTTCCTATATAAATACATATGGTAAATCACCCACTAGAAAACCAAAGTACATATGTGCATGCATGTGTATGCTTATACACATGTGATTACAAGATCACTTGAATAAACAAGAATATAGTGAGTATTTTCTTAGGAAATATACATTTTTAAATTTTTTTTCATGATCGGTGATGGTTCAACATATAAATTCATCAACTCAGGTGGGTTTTGTCTCATTTCACCCACCGAGTTGGGAACCAGGTGACCCAGCAATATGGGTGGATCCCGAGGGAAGGAGAAATGCACCTAAAAACGGACTCCCAAGAATCAAACCTTGCACCTACCAAAGAATAACATGGTTATGCTCCTCACTTTCACCACTATTCCACCACTGAAGTAAAAAAACGTGCATAAGGCTAACGATCGCCTCCCACTAGGGCCCCCCACCAGGCCCAGAGCATGCCACAAGTTCCCCATCTAGGAAATAGATTTAAGTATTCCTAGAAAAAATTAAACTAACATGTACCACTCCATATTTATAGATGACTATAAACTCAAACCTATCCAATTAAGCCTTAATAATTGGAATTAAACTCTATAATAACCCTTTAAGACTTTCTGGATGGCCTTAAACTCAAGTGTAACACTTCCTTATTTCGGTAAAACACTAAACTTTAGTGTGGCTCCTTTAATTCTTCCTAGATGAGATTAAACTTCATTGTAACCTTCTATATTCCTTGATTTTAGTAAACTCTAGCATAAAACTTTAAAAATTTGTAGGAAACAATAAACACCACTGTAATATTTAAGACTTATTGAATGAAAATATCTCCAACTCAACCTTTAAGTCTTCATAGATAACATTAAAATCTACCATAAACTTTCAATATCTTGGAAGAAAATAAAATCCAGTATAAACCCTTTTAAGCTTTTTAAATATCACTAAACTCTAGTATACCCTTTATGCCTTCCATGTGGATTTAAACTAGATAATAACCCTAATTCCTTCTTATATGGATTTAAACTATGGCATAACTCTCATGGCTTCATGGATGGTGTTAAATTCTAGAGTGGAATTCAATATGGATTTAAATTATTTAATAACCACCCTCCATATATGATTAGTGTTTGATACCATATGATTTAGGTATGAAATGGTTTAATTTTAGGAGGTTTCTATCAAATGCATAAGTATCATCCAATCCCTTTCATCATAGGTATTTTTCCACTTAATTGTAAAGTTATGTAATTAACCGGTATTGTTACTGGAAAGGATTTCATGAACATGTCTTACATTCATCAGAGAGTCTAGGACTATACATCAATCTCTTTATGATATTATCTGGCCTCCCATACTCATGGGTCCAACATGTACATCCTAATACATTCATGATCTCTCACCATAAGGTAGATCAAATGTAGGGATGAAAACATTGGAAATAAACTTCATATATTTGTTTTCAACTAAAAGTATAAAATAATTCATGAAAACTTTGAGCATATAAAATCTAGACAAATAAATATTGAAATATGTTATAGGTAAAAGAGTGATAATTTCTTACATATGGATAAAATTTAGATTAATTTACTACAACTTTATATTTTTTAATTCTAATTAGAATCTTCTAAATTTTATTTTAATAAAATGTAGGTACCTATACCACACATTTATAATCCCATTAATTCTGGAATCTTGGTTTGTTTCTTATAATGATTTATATTAAGGTTTTTAGTTGAAAATAATATATGTTTTTTGTTAAATATTTTTTAATACATAGAGAAATATAATTATTATGTTAATAAAAGATTTTTAAATTAAAAAAAACAATACAAATCATTTTTCAAAATAGTATATTGTTTAAAAAAACAATATATGACTCTTAAATTTTTAAAGGAAATATTAAAATATAATATCTAATAAATTACACTTTGTTTATGTGAAACTGCAAACTGGTTATCAAATTTGTCATATAGATATCCATTTTATAGTTTTTTTGGTGTATGGGAGTCCAAATTGATATATATTTGAATTATTGGGTCTAGTCAATTATCCATGGGAGTGAAAAGTGGTTTTAAACCAAAAAACAGACTTTTCACCACCTTTCATACATATTCATTATTATGCAAGGTGAAACATTCAATTTGATAACTATACATTTGAAATAGATTACCTTAAAATGAGTTATAATATAAGAGATAAAAGAACATTTATAAAGCTTCATAGAATCTTTGAGGATGAGTGCTCTAAACAAGTATGATCAATATTAAATAAAAAAATCCAAAATCATAACAAAACCACACTATAATGGTATACAAACCTATGTGGAGGGGAGGGAAAGGTAGTCAATGGCAGTGATGGGCAGCGAGGCACGCTAAGGGGCGGCGAGAAGCATCCAGTGGTGGCATGGGTCAGGACCGATAGTGGGGAGGTGAGCTAGGGATTCAGGGGGTCAGTGGCGATGGGTGGCAAGGCATGCTGATGGGCAGTGAGAACCATCACCAGCGGCACCGGTGGGGATCTGATCTAGGGTTCAGGGCTTGTGGGGGTAGGGGGAGAAGGCGAGGTCATGGGGGTCAGTGGGAGAAGGGGGGGTTGGGTTCGGGTGTTGGGGGGGGAAGTGTCACCACTGTAAAAAAGGAGGTTTAGCTGTGGTTTTTAATAAACCACTGCTAAAACCTTTTAAAAAAAGGTTTAGCAGTGGTTTTGTAAACCGCCTCTAAAAGACTGCCACTAAAGGTGATTTATGTTGTAGTGACTCTATCTTCTTCGTTCAAGTCATAGTTGATCCAACTCCTTTTATTATGAGTGACCCATCATTCCCAAAGGTCATTAATATTTATTTTCATTCATAAAGATTGTTCAATAGTTTTAAGTATCCTTTAATAATAAATAAATAACATACCCCATCTAATACACATAGACATTTCCCTTTTAAATATTTAAATGAAAATTCTTCAATGAAATATTTTTTTCTTTCTCATTTTTCCCTTGACACTCTTGAGTATTATAATTCATGATTAGTTGGGATGGCATGCAACATCCCATTTTTTTCATGTATTACTTTACTCATGTTCTTATGGTTTCCATCCTTTGGTCATTTTTGGCTTGTTTCTACTGGTTTTAGTTGGAAAAAGGGATTGGGATGTTCCCTGAGATTCTGGTGAGGTATGGACCAAAACTTGAAGCTAGTGAAGCTATAGGTGGTACACCAGTTGGCTAGTGGGACTCCAATAACCCTTTTATTGGCTGACCGGTACCTACTGCACCTCTTTAGTAGCCACAAATCTACCAATGGGATAGGTAGGGGCCTCTACCTATCTTCAGACTCCACCATCCAGCTGGTGTCCTCCATTGAATCAATAATAGTGTCGGTCTAGTTCAAGAATTTTTGGGAAGTATCTTAATTTCTTCCACCCAAAACCCCCATTTAATTATTTAATCCTCCACCTTTGACCCTAATATGATCCATTCAAACTTTGAGGCATACTTGGGACATATTTTTCACTATTAAACTAATTCCTTGGTGGATTGAAGCACTGATTAAAGTTTTGGTTGTCTCTTGGTAAGTTGATATCTATTGTGGTCTTGGATCTCCTTTATCCAATTTATCCCACTAACAAAAATTCATAGTTTAGTGGTGGTTTTTTATAGGTGGTTTACTAAATCACCACTAAAAATATCATGAGAATTTATCTATAGATTTTTAAAAACCACGTCTAATTTTTATCCATTTATTAAAAAAATACAATTTCTCTCATATCACCTTTATTCTGATCCCCCCTTCTCCCCTGAGCACCCCCACTCTCCCTTGAGAACCGCTATACCTAAGACTTCACCACCATTTCCTTAACCCCCTAATCAACACTCTAATCATTTCCCCCCTCACTGGTGTTGTTGTGTTCCATTAGCCCTCGTCAGTGCTCCTGTTTCCCCCAAGCCACCCCCTCAGCCCGAGCCGTCATCGGCTTTGAGGTTCCCCAGAGCCCCAAACCCTAACCCTCTCCCTCTACAGTGATATGGTTTCTCCTGAGTAACCATGACCCTTGACCTCACCAGATTTATGGTTTCCCCTGAGCCCTCTCCCTCCCCCTCATCGCCTATAAGGTCTTCTCCCATGAGCCATCCCCACCAGTAGGTCATCAGGTAGCAGTTAGTTAAGGTACCTCATATATTATATGACATGGGATTTTATTATTCACTTAATTTTGGATTTGGATTAATCCATGGATGATATAATCTTCTAATCACTTGGATTACTTTCAAGATAGTAGCTGTATAGGCTTTACTTAGGTGAATCTAAGGTAAGCACTAGGTTTTGCTTCCTAGATTTGTTCTCTTCAAGTTCCAATAGTGTTTACCTAGTTCTAATCACTTGAATTACCTTGGAAAGAATGATTTAAATTTATTTTACATTTTTAAATGTTTTTATAAATTTAAAAGAATATTTTGTGCCCATAGTAGGCTCTAATATGTTTTTAAATGGTTGTTTCACATGTCATGGGCGTGTCACACACTAAATTTTTGTGAAAATTCCTAAATGTATATTTTAAATTACTTCATGTATTTTGAAATGTTTTATTGTGGAATGATATGTTTTCGGAGCACCATTTTTTTTAATTTATTTCATGTGGTTTAAATAATTTTCATGGACATTTTTCAAATTCCAAGTGTTTGTTAAAATTTCTATTTGGATTTCTTAAAGGGTTGTAAATATTTTAATGTCACATATGATGCTAATTAATTTTAACATGTGGTGTGTTATATTTTAAATTCATATTTGTAAAAAATAGTCAGTTAGAACTAATTTTAAATGTTTAAGACCTTTGGGTCTTTAAGTTTCCATGATTTTTTTAATTGGGAAAATTGAAGTTTTATTAAAGGGTGTATGACACATATTTCTATCTAAAAGAAAGGGGTTTATCATTTTAAAAATTTATTTAAAAAAATGGTTCATATTCTAAATGGTATTTGAAGAGTCTTTTGAAAAATGTTTTTTAAAAGTTCATTTGAAATGTCATTTCCAAATACTGTGAAAAGAGTTTAGCCTCTTAAACACTTTTTGTGAAATCCCTATTGGAACTTTAATGTTTTATAAATACATGAGACCCTCAATAAATACTCATGTGTTTATTATACCTGTTGTGTATTATAACCCCTTAGAGGATATTTGGAAAATTTTATGCATATTTTGTGTTCTCTTTTATGGATGTAAAATAAGTTAGTTCATGAGAGGATGTAGGAAATGAGGTTTGGGATGTTATAAATGCATTATTTTTGTCTATGTGATTATTATTTCTAACCTACACTACTAACATATCATGGGATTCCTAGTAAACTCAAAGGGATCTTGATAAAGACATTACCTAATATATATTGTGCTTCCTAGGGTAAGGACCAAATTATGCCAAGTGATAAAACTATATGTTTTATGTAAACTAAAACACAATGGAAAGAATCAGTGATTTCTTTTGATATCCATGATTATGATAGAGCCTTATCTATTATAGAGGACTATTAGGACCTAACATGTTCAATAGTGTCCACCTAGGTTCCTTTTTTCTATTTAATGATCCATATATGTGAGTATTAGGAGATACCCATGATACTTAGGTCCCTCTCAAGACATATTTAAGGGATTTGATTATTTTCTTATATTCATTTCCCAAGTAATTTTGATACATAGAAGCACTTTTGGTTGTATTATTTTGTTATGATCCATTGATATATTAGTACCTATTTATGATGGTGTATCACATTATGTTTGTTTTGGTTCAATTTCAAAAGGTTTTATTTAAATGTTTGGTTTAAAAAATGAAATTAATGAAAAGCGTGGGATAAACAATTATTTTGATTGTTTATGGATTTAAGGAATGATTAATGATTTCTTATGCATAGTGAAGTTTGAAACAATAGATATTCATTATGTTTTCTATTATTCATCATTTACTAAAGTGATCTCATAGTTTTATCCCATGCCATAATTTCTAATGGTAATTAATTATTTAAATGGGTGTTAGACACTGGTTTTTTATTTAAAATGTGTGTGTGTTGTTTAGAGGCCTGTTTTAGGAATTGAATGTAGTTTACCATTAATCTTTTTTAAAATCGTTTTGAGATCAGAAGTCTCACAGTGGCTTGAAATTTTTTTAAAAGGTGAAAGTTTGGTCTTGAAAAATGGGTTCTTGACACCAGTTAACTTCATTTAAAGAGGGATGTATTACCATCAAAAGTTATTTTATGGAAATAGTTATATCTCTAAATGGGTTTTTAATGTGTAGTTTGATAAATGATTTTCAAATAACATTTGAAATGTTGTTTTCTTAATGATTGCATGATTTTTCTCTTGATTTTATTTTACATAATACCATACATGATTGATTTCCTTTTTTTACATTGTCTTTCTTGGTACTTATATGAATCTTATTATAACTACTTGGGTTTTATTTTTTTAACTTCCATTTATCTCTTTTCCTACTTAGTAATACTAATGTGTTTTAGTTTTTTTAATTTTTTTAAGATGGTGGTGCCTTAATAAAATATCAAATCAAAAAAATTATTATCAAAAAGAAAAAAAAGGATTACATGAGTCTAAAAGATGGGATTTTTTACAATATCTATCATAAAGGAGAAGTAAATCAACAGGGAGGTCATCCAACCAAGTTGCGACATGGTTGACTCCCATATTTGCAAGACCATTTTCCACCTTGTTCGCTTCACAAAAGGCATGAGAAATAATGTAGTTAAAGTCCATGAGTTAATTAAGACAGTCCATACAGCGTGCTATAAGAGGCCACACAAGGTGCATCACACCATTCTAAATATCTTGAATGATGGTAGTCGAATCACTTTTAATCAAGATATTTTTCCAACAATTTTTCTTTGTGAAGAAGATAGCATAGATCACGCTCATCATTTAAGCCTCCAGAGCCGAGGAGATGCCACAAGTGCCATATAAGAATCCAAGAAGATGTCCAGTGTGGTTTCTGAAAATAGTTCCACAACCCGAGGGGATCGGGTTTCTTTTAGAATCATCGTCACCATTAACTTTAATCCAGCCAAGTTATGAAGATTTCTAGAACACTTCAAAAGTGCATATAGGCTGAGGATAGATACCATCAACCCCAATCCAACGTAGAATCCCAAATTCATTCACTTTGTTGTTGAAAAATCCCTTTTGAATTGAAGGAGCTTAATGAATGGCAATGAAGATCCACATCCGACCTACATTTAAACTAACTGAGTAGTTGTTATGAATAATAGAATTCCTATCATACCAAATTACATGAAGAAGTTCGGCAATGACAGTTAAGAAAAGGATATTGATTTGTTCAGAGGCTTCAAGACCCACAAAACATTGAAGTTGAGAGTTGATCAAGTCATTAAGTAACCATCCACACTTAAAATGATCAAGCATATAATTCCACAAAGTAGTAAAAATAGCACAAGAAATAAAAAATGGTTAATGTATTCATGATGCTGGTTACAAAGATGATATTTTGAGAAAAGATGGATCCCAAATTATTGAACACAAGTGTTAGTGGGAACCCTCTTATGAGAAATACTCCAAACCAGAGTGAATATAAAAGGTTTTAACCATAATTTATCAATGTTTTTAATCCAAATAAAATCATTTTCAGAATTAATAAAGCCATGGTTGTAAAATGTTTTTGAGTCGAAGATTCCATTATGATAAAGTTTCCAAATTAGTATACTAAGGGTTTGGAAGATTTTTTAGATTTTTAAATTTCTAATCAATCTATTGATGGAACAATAAGATATCTATGTAATAAATGTAAATTTAGAATATGGTTGAAAATACATGAATTTTATTAACACTTGATATTGAAGAAATTCCCTACTCAATATTTGTGTAAGATTTGGCATGGAGAATCGAACATTATAGAAAGTTTGATCACTAATGCCAATCAACAGAATGATATACCAACTTCATAAAAAATGGACAATAAAATGAAAAACCTTATAAATGATACTTTTTGCATTTCAAGACAACAACATTAAGATCGAAACATATCAGAACAACCATTTAAGGGTGCTATAAATAGTAACTTGATAAGTGATATTTTTGGGACTATAGGACAACTAGATCAAGATTTTAACATATCATTGGATCCTCATCTTGATTATGTAGAGAATAATTTAAGAGATAACTTCATTGATTAGACAAATTCATTTCATTATTTAGTTAATGATGGAAGTCAAGAGATATATGGCGGATGTTTAAAATATTCAAAACTTTTTTTCTACTGAATTTGTATCATATAAAATGATTATGTGGAATTAAAAATAAGGAAATGTCCATGATATTGGAATTATTCCTTGATTCATTTCCTAAAGCTAATATCCCTGATCCTTTTTATGACATGAAAAATGTTGTTATTAATCTTGGTCTGAATTATAAAAAAATACATGCTTGTCCCAATGATTGTATGATTTATTGGGGAGAGGACTCATGCAGACATGTAAAGACTCTAAATTTCTATGGAATTTTTTTCTTAAATACAAGAGAATTTTATGAATCTGTGAAAATTGACAGCGTGTGATTCTGAGGCCCGGTGTGCCCGGAATCAATTTCTGAAGTTTTGTTCGGGTACGTTCAGTAAACGTATGATCGAGTTTTTATAACTTTTGAACCGATGCTCAGAATTGAAATCAAAGGGCACCATTGAACTCGCAGCACCAATATTCTCTTAATAAGACTATCACCTCAACGAAAGTGGGTCGATATTAAAAGATAGTTTTTAGGATTTTAGAGAATGAATTAAATAAAAATTAAGTGTGTGGATTAATTTTTATTGTTGGTTAAAAACTCCTCATGGAAGTTGGAGGTGGGACCACCACACCTTAACCTCTAATGAGAGGTTATGGTGGTGGGGCCCACTCGAACTCAACCTCCCATGTGAGGATTAATGTGGTGGGGACTACCCGAGGTTAAAACCTCTTGAACTCTCCATTAGGCGGGGAGAGACCTCTTGAGATCCCCACTTAATGGTGCCACCCCTCTTTTTAATTTATTATGCCAACTCCTCTTGAATTAATGGTGAAATTCAAATTAAATTATTAAAACATAATTTAATTTATATTGGCCATTCCTTTGTTGGGAGAGGGGTTGGGAGAGCACTTTGAGAAACTTATTCTCTCCAACGAAGAACGCTCCTCCCAACGAAGAGCGACCATCGAAGAATGAAGAAAACGTCATCCACCAATGATAGACATCTTCTTCTTTGATCTTCAACCAGAACATGGGAGGAAGCGCCATCCTTGAAGAACGCCGACGACATCGTCCTCAACTTCTTTATCTTCTTTCCTAACATCAATGAACCGACGTCCGCCTGCCCGCGACTTCAACAAAAAACAACGAACAAAGGTAGGGTATTCATGCTTTGTTGTTGGACACTCTTCATTTTTCTTCAAAGATTAAGAATCGAAGCAGCATGCTATCACCCTAACACAAAGGGTACAGGCCGAACAAACACGGCTTGAACCCCCGTCTTCTTTGTGGAATTTGACGCTAAACATGACATGATACCAGAATGAGTGACTCTCATCAATGATGATTGTAGATCAAAGGTGACATCCCAAGGAGAGATTGACTTCTTCCATAATGAGAATCAGGCCACCATAACTTGTCTGGTGACCTGCGGAAAGATCAGCGGCAGATGGAACCGACGAGCATCTCCATGAACATAAATCCAATCGGGCCCTCAAAACGAAAATGCCAATAAATCTTAGACCGGGCATCCGATTGACGTACCATCTATCGTATTGAGTTTCTTATGGAAACATGGATCTTTTGGATACATAAACTTGGGACTTCATGGAATTTGATGTATCGACACTTGGCTTGAGGAGAGGACCCTCCTGAAATAAAGCATGCTTTGTGCGGAACCCTGTGGCTGGCTATGCATTGATGACTGTTCCTGGATCCTATGTGGGTTCGACAACACTGACGATTATTCCTGGATCCTGTGTGGGTTCGACAACACTGATGAATGTTCTTTGATCTTGTGTGGGTTTGACAGCACTAACGACTGTTCCTAGATCCTGTGTGGGTTCGACAGCTTCGAGGACTATTCCTGGATCCTATGTGGGTTTGACAGCTCCATTTATTGTTCCTGGATCCTATGTGGGTTCGATAGTTCTGAATTCTGTTCCTGGATCCTCTCTGGGTTCGACAGAATAGATGATTTAGTGGCTACATCTGATAATCTCTATCTCTCTACAAAAGTTGTATACCTATGTGAGCTGACTCAGTAACTTTGTATTTTCCTCATGATTGAGATGGATTACTTGATAACTTAGGTATATGTATGAGAATATACCTAAGTGGGGTTATCTGTTGATTTCATACCTTGTGTTTTTTCCTTGTTGGATATAGTGAGACCTTGAGGGTCTCGGGGTCCCTATTGAGTATTATTATACTCACCCCTGCATGGGCTATGCCCACACCTCATTGTGTTGGATGCAGACGACGGACAGTGCTTACCGAGGCTGAGTGTGCTAGGACTAGATGGTATCTAGAGGTGGACCTCACGATGAGTCGGTACCTGAAGGATACTGAGGTACGTGGAGTTTTGAGGAGGCTATCTTTACTTACCCTTCAGGTAGGATCTATGGTGGATGATCCAGGAGCTGTTTTTAACCTTTTAGCTATTTTGTCCTTCCAGTTGTACTTGTACTTTATAGTTGGGCTTGTATTTCTTGCCCCTTAACTTTCCTGCACTCTCTTGTTATACAGTTTTACTAAGTGTTTTGTTATCCAGCTATGTGCTCTGTTGTGTGTGTTTATAGTTATAAAGGAAATGCCTTCCCAGTTTAGGGATTTACACCTTTGGTGCTATTCTCCAGCCCCTGGATTATGGAAGGCGGGCTTGGGGTAGTCATGGTATGGGCCCTGGGGAATGGGTCGTGACAAATTGGTATCAGAGGGTTGGTTATACCGTAGAACTTAGGACTCATATATTTTCTGTAAAGCAATAGTGTTAAGGGTACTGAGTGTTGTTTTTATTTCAGGGAGTCCAGTGTTGGTGTGGAGGCCGACGTATCCATACACCAGAACCATGACTTCTAATTTCCGACTTAGTGCACGAAAACACTGATTGCGTGTGTGTTTCAATAGTTTTCTTAGTGATCTCTTTGAGTTAGTTCACCAGGTATAACGTATTGACCATGGAACACCTGTTTCTTTACAGGATGCTTCCATGTAGACAGCCAGCCAGGGTTCTAGGATTTGTATGAGATGGAAACCTACTATGTGACGAGGCCTCGGTGTAGGGACCTATTATAGCGGAGGCACTAGCGTTACCACTAATCGTTGGGCCACTGATGCCACCAGCCCCGGTAGAAGATAGTGCATGCCGCTTGAGTGCATTATACGAGTTCCAGTGCCGAAGGCTGCTTAGGTATAGTGGCAAGACTGATCCGCAGGCAGCTGAGGATTGGCTAGAGGCTATGGTGAGAGTCTTCAGAATGGTAAGGACACCAGCAGACCTTACGATGATCCTTTCCACGAGTCTTTTTTTATGCAAAAATAGGTAGATGGTGGAGCCTGATGCTCCAGGTGCATGACGAGGTGACACTACTCTGGGCAGACTTTGAGAGCCTGTTTCGGGCGGAGTTTGTCCTAGCCACCCTACGTGCGGTGCGGATATAGGAGCTACTGCATCTACAGCAGGGTAGCATGACAATAGATCAGTACTCAGCGAGGTTCACCGACCTCTCGCTCTACTCTACATATATGGTAGGAGACCCATTCTTTAGGTCCCATACCTTCAAGCAGGGGCTCAGGTGAGAGATCAGGGCTTCGATGATCTCCCTCAGCATCCCGACGCAGGCAGGGGTGTTGGAGCGAGCCCTCTTAGTTGAGAGTTTCCATGCCGAGCAGTCACTAGAAGAGAGACCCACCACCGGGATTCATGTAGCGGAGTCTTCTGCAGCAGGCAATAGACATATGTCACAGAGGTCCAAGAAGACCAGACCATCCGGTGGACGACCTTAGGACACGGGTTCGGTTGTGCGAGGCATACGAGACAGAGCCAATCATTCAAGGAACAAACAGTGTTTCACATGCGGCGGGTAGGGTCACATGGATCGTGACTATCTGACCTTCCATTCGGATGATCAGAAGATAGTTGAGGGACCTCCCAGGTAGAGGTAGAGGTTCGATCAAGGCGATCCACATGGCGCAGGTAGATGTGTTAGAGGAGCTAGTCGTGCAGCTGGAAGGGAGCGATGTTACAAGGTGTTACCACCACCACCACCACCAGGAGGTCCACCCCGACCGCAGGGAGCATGTGGACAGGGGAGAGCTCAGCTTCAGGCAGCTGAGACATACGATCATGGAACTTTAGAGATGATTAGAGGTACAACCTGTGTCTACTCCACCTTAGCTGCAGTTCTTATAGACACAGGTGCCGGTCACTCTTTCATTGCCACTGCCCTCGTTTGGAGCTTGATGATTCTAACAGAGCCGTTGGCTCGATACTTATGGCTAGAGACTCCTACGAGAGAAGACTCGACGATCACGCAATGATGCCGGCAGTGTGAGCTTACTCTAGGAGGCAAGAGCTTTGGTTGGGATCTCCTTATAGCGGCGTTGCGGCCTTACGGCGTCATCTTGGGTATGGACTGGTTATCTATAGTCCATGCTTAGATCAACTGTATTAGGCGCAAAGTGGGGTGTGTCCTCTTGGATGGGACTAGGTTCACCTTCACTGGCAAGAAGGGAGCCTTTTCAGTACAGGATGAACTTAATCGGAGGAGGGTACAGCCAATCACTCATCAGTTGGCCTGCCTTACCCTTAGAGCAGTTGATGTGGAGAGTCCTAGCTATCCTGTAGTGGTGGACCAGTATGTGGATTTTTTCCCTGATGATGTTCTAGGTCTACCTCCTCGCAGAGAGGTGGAATTTTACATTGAACTGTACCCTGGGATGACACTGATATCTACACCAGCATATCAGATGGCTCCCGATGAGCTTCGTGAGCTGCGGGTATAACTAGAGGACTTGTAGTGGAAAGGATTCATCCGAACCAGTGGTTCTCCCTGGGTAGCCCCAATTCTGTTCGCCAAGAAGGTGAATGGGAGCTTGAGGCTTTATGTCAACTACCGTCACCTAAATCAGGTGGTTGTGAAGAATAAGTACCCACTCCTAAGAATTGACAACCTCTTTGATCAGCTGAAGGGAGCATGGTGGTTCTCGAAGATATACCTCAGATCAAGCTATCACCATCTCAGAGTTCGAGACGAGGATGTGCAGAAAACAACCTTTAGATGTCGGTACGACCACTATGAGTTCTTGGTTATGCCTTTTGGCATAACCAACACTATAGTAGTGTTCATAGGACTCATGAATATGATTTTACAGCCATACCTCGATCTCTTTGTCGTAGTCTTCATCGACAAAATTCTGATCTACTCGACTACTGAGGAGGAGCATGCCTACCATTTTCAGGTAGTACTGGACACACTCCGAGAGCACCAACTTTATAGTAAGCTCTCAAAGTGCCAGTTTTTGATAGTAGAGGTTCACTTATTGGGACACGTCATCTCGGATGCTGGACTTGCAGTGGATCCAGTAAAGATTGAGGTGATACTTGCTTCGGAGTCACCCAGGAGTGTGACAGAGGTACGAAGTTTCCAGGGTTTGGCTGGTTACTACCAGAGGTTCATTCCAGACTTCTCCAGAGTTTTAGAACCACTATCAACCTTGATGAAGAAGGGGAAACCCTTTGTGTGGTCAGAGAGATGATAGCAGAACTTTTAGGAGATGAGGCAGAGGCTGACTAGTGCCCCCATCTTGAGGCTTCCAGAGGAAGACGTAGGGTACATAGTTTACTACGACACATCAGGGACCAAACTCGGATGTGTCCAGATACAGAAGTGAGCAGTGATCACTTATGGTTATTTTCAGTTGAGACAGCATGAGAAGAACTACACCACCCATGACCAGGAATTAGCAGTAGTGGTATTCTCCTTGAAGATGTGGTAGCACTATCTGATGGGCAAGCGTTTCACAGTCTAGTCTAACCACCGGAGTCTTAGGTATATCTTCTCTTAGAAGGACATGAACCTAAGATAGCGATATTGGCTTGAGTTCCTCCCAGACTATGACTTTGAGATAGTATATACTCCCGAGAAGGGGAACATTTTTGCTGATGCACTCAGCAGAAGATCTGGTATATAGCTATTAGGTGAGGCGATGGAGTAGCTGGATGCTTTGTAGATATCATTTGTGGATAAGGATGGAGAATATTTCCTTCAGTCCCTTGCAGTCACTCTTCCACTTCTTTAGTGAGTCAGGGAGGTGTAGCGTGGGGACACTGACTGCGAGACACAATATGCTCAGATATCTAAAGGGCAGGCACCTGATGGATTTTCTGACGGTGGGGATCACGTCATCATCTTTAGAGGATGTACTATGGTACTAGTGTCACTTCAGAAGGAAGTGTTGAGGAAGTTTCACACATCCCCTCTAGCGGTACATCCAGGAGTGGCGAAGATGTACCAGGATCTCCGGCGACAACACTGGTGGCTGGGGATGAAGAAGGCAGTTGCAAAGTTTGTCTCACGGTGCCTCACTTGTCAGCAAGTGAAGGAAGAACATTAGGTACCAGCAAGCTTGATTCAGCCTTTAGAGGTCCCAGAGTGGAAGTGGGATGGTATATCCATGGACTTCGTGACATGAATTCCAAATACATCCAGGGGTCACAACTCGATTTGGGTGATCGTCGACCGACTCACCAAGTCGGCCCACTTCTTAACTATTAGAGAGTATGGTTCATTAGAGAGCTTGGGACACCTATACATGTAGAAGAATGTGCAGCTACATGGAGTACCTTCTTATATTGTTTTCAATCATGACACACGATTTACTTCCCAGCTATGGAAGGGGTTGCAGGAGGCTTTCGGGATACAGATTCGTCTGAGCACCACCTTTCATCCTCAGACAGATGGACAGACTGAGCGGACCATTCAGACCCTCGAGGACATGCTGCGTTCTTGTGTCCTCAACTTTGGTCATAGCTGGGAGGATCAATTCCCTTTGTTGGAGTTTGCATACAACAACAGCTATCACTCCACCATAGGGATGGAACCTTTTGAGGTGTTATATGGGCGACCTTACAGATCACCCTTGTGTTCGACTGACCCTACGGAGTTAGCACTAGTGGGACCAAAGATGGTACGATATACCACAGAGAAGGTATAGATCATCGAAGAGCGGATGAAGACTACACAGAGTAGACAGAAGTCATATGCTAATAGGAGATGGAGACCTCTGGAGTTTGAGGATGGAGACCACGTCTTTCTATGAGTCTCTCCCCAATGAGGTTTATAGAGATTTTGCTGAGGAGAAAAGTTATTTCCACATTTCATCAGACCTTTTCAGGTCCTCAGCAGAGTTGGCGAGGTGGAATACCGCTTAGCTATTCCACCTCAGTTACACTGGGTGTATGGCGTCTTCCACGTATACCAGCTGATGAGATACGTGTATGACCCTTCTCACATCATCGACCATAGAGATTTGGACGTCGATGATGGGGCGACATTTACAGAGGTTCTAGTGGAAATTGAGGATTGACAGGAGCAGGTATTTTGTGGGTGGTTGATACCTCTGGTGTGCATTCATTGGTAGCATGAGAACCTCCATGAGAGAACATGGGAGCGAGAGGCTCAGATACATGCTCAGTACCCCCATTTGTTCCCTTAGTTCGATTTGTATCTTATGAGGATGTAAATCCCTGAGGTGGGGAGAATGTAAAGACCCGGAATTTCTGTGGATTTTTTTTCTTAAATACATGAGAATTTTACGAGTCCGCAAAAACTGACGGCACGTGATTCTGAGGCCTGGTGTGCCCGAAATAAATTTCTGAAGTTTTGTTCAGGTACGTTCAGTAAACATACGAGTGGGTTTTTATAACTTTTGAACCGGTGCTCGAAATTGAAATACAAGGGCACCATTGAACTCGCAGCACCGATATTCTCTTAAGAAGACTATCACCTCGACGATAGTGGGTCGAGATTAAAAGATAGTTTTTGGGTTTTTAGAGAATGAATTAAATAAAAATTAAGTGTGTGGCCTAATTTTTATTGTTGGTTAAAACCTCCTCATGGAAGTTGGAGGTGGGGCCACCACACCTTAACCTCCCATGAGAGGTTATGGTTGGGGGGCCCACCCAAACTCAACCTCCAATGTGAGGATTAATGTGGTGGGGACCACTTGAGCTTAAAACCTCTTGAACTCCCCATTAAGTGGAGAGAAACCTCTTGAGCTCCCCACATAATGGTGACACCCCTCTTTTTAATTTATTTTGCCAACACCTCTTGAATTAATGGTGCAATTCAAATTAAATTATTAAAACATAATTTAATTTATATTGGCCATTCCTTTGTTTGGATAGGGGTTGGAAGATCACTTTGAGAAACTTATTCTCTCCAATGAAGAACGCTCCTTCCAATGAAGAGCGACCATCGAAGAATGAAGAACACTTCCTCCACAAAAGATGGAAATCTTTTTCTTTGATCTTCAACCAGAACATGGGAGGAATCACCGTCCTTGAACACCGATGACGTCGTCCTTGACTTCTTCATCTTCTTTCCTGATGTCAACGAATCGACGTCCGCCTACCCACGAATTCTATAAAAAACAACGAACAAAGGTAGGGGATTCATTCTTTGTTATTTCACATTCTTAGTTTTTCTTCAAAGATTAAGAATCGAAGCCGCATGCTATCACCCTAACACGGAGGGTGTGGGCCAAAAAAACAGAGCCCGACCCCTCCGCCTTCTTTGTGGAATTTGACGCTAAATACGGCATGAGACCAGAATGAACGACTCTCGTCAATGATGATTGCGGATCAAAGGAGACATCTCGAGGAGAGCACGGCTTCTTCCAGAATGAGAATTGGGCCACCAGAACTCATCTGGTGACTCGCAGAAAGATTTTCGGCAGATGGAACCGACGAGTGTCACCGCATGGTGGTGGCAGTGCAACCGTGCCGCTGGAGGAGTAGCCTGTGGCTGACGGGCCGTGGTGGCCGACAAAAGCCCGACCGCTAAGGAGACCGACGGCTCGAGCCATCGGGTTTTCGAGGAAGGCGCGACGCAACTGCGCTACGCCGTGGAACGAAGGGGGGCTGCGGCAGTGCAGCGGCAGCCAACGCAAGGCCGACCGCGAGGAAGACCGATGTCCCGAGCCGCTGGGTCGTATGAGGAAGCGCGACGCATCTGCGCTGCGCGGGAGGCGGCTGGATGCTCGGTCAGTCATGAGTAGCGGGACCCATCGCTGGGTCCTACATGATGCGGACCAGTGCCACGCGGTTTCGGTTGAATCTCACCCGAACGACTAAGCCATTCGGGATTTCCAGGGGCGCGGCCTCCCCCCTGGACGCAGCTTGGGTGGTCCCCACGGTCCGCCAGGCCGGACCCCACGGTCCGCAGGGCCGGACCCAGCGCAGGCCGGACCCAACGCGGGCCGGGCTGCCCTGTAGACCGGGTTGGACCCACGAACCGGGTCAGACCCCAGTTCGGACCCGGGTCGGGCCGGGTTGGGTGGGTCGGTCCGACTAGGCCGGACCGGACCCGGACCCGTATGACCCTTTCCACTATTTTTCCTGTAACTTGAGCTAAAAGAATCCGATTGACGAACCATCTGTAGTGATGAAAACCTTGGAAGGAGACGGTTTATTCGGTATACCCCAATAAAGTTTTGGACATAGTTTGGGTGCAATTGGGTTTGATCAAACGTAAATCCAACCGGGCCCTCAGAAAAGAAATGCCAATAACTCTCAGACCGGACGTCCGATTGACGCACCGTCTATCGCGTTGAGTTTATTATGGAAATATGGATCTTTTGGATACATCAAATTGGGAATTAATGGCATTTGATGTATCGAAACTTGGATTGAGGAATAGACCCTCCTAGAATCAAGCATGCTTTGTGCGAAACCCTGTGGTTGGGTGTGCACTGACGACTGTTCCTGGATCCTGTGTGGGTTCGACAGCACTGACGACTATTCCTAGATCCTGTGTGGGTTTGACAACACTGAAGACTGTTCATAGATCCTGTGTGGGTTCGACAGCATTGAAAACTCTTCCTGGATCCTGTGTGGGTTCTATAGTTTCAAGGACTGTTCTTGGATCCTGTGTGGGTTTGACAGCTCCGTTTACTCCTCCTGGATCCTGTGTGGGTTTGACAGTTCTGAATTCTGTTCTCGGATCCTATGTGGGTTCAATAGAATAGATGATTCAGTGGCTACATCTGATCATCTCTATCTCTCTACAAAAGTTATATACCTGTGTGAGCTGACTCAGTAACTTTGTATTTTCCTCATGATTGAGATGGATTATTTGATAACTTAGGTATATGTATGGGCATATACCAAAGTGGGGTTATCTGTTGATTTCATACCTTGTAGTTTTTCATTGTTGGATTTTGTGAGACCTTGGGGGTCTCGGGGTCCCTACTGAGTATCGTTATACTCACCCCTGCACGGGCTATGCCCGTACCTCGTTGTGTTGGATGCAGACGACGGAAAATGCTAACCGAGGCTGAGTGTGCTAGGAAGGGACGGTACCCGAAGGTGGACCTCACGATGAGTCGGTACCCAGAGGAGACTGACGGACTTGGAGTGTTGAGGAGGATATCTGTACCTACCCTTCAGGTAGGATCCATGGTGGACAATCCATGAGCTTCTTTTCACCATTCAGCTATTTTGTCCTTGTAGTTGTACTTGTACTTTATAGATGAGGTTGTATTTTCAGCCCCTTTACTTTTCTGCACTCTCTTGTTATACAGTTTTACTTAGTGTTTTGTTATCTAGTTGTGTGCTCTGTTGTGTGTGTTTACAGTTATAAAGGAAATGCCTTCTTAGTTTAGGGATTTACGCCTTTGGTGTTAGTCACCATCCCCTGGCCTATGGAAGGCATGCTTGGGGTAGTCACGACACAGGCCCTGGGGGACGGGTCGTGACAAGACAGGATTGAAAAAAATGATATTCTTCTAGATGGAAGTTAATGGGTGATAATGGAAATATGAATCAACATAATAATACGAAGAAGAAGAAAATGAACACACCTATAAAGGTTTTTCATTACCTCCTTTTGAATCCTCATTTTCAAAGATTATTCATGTCATCAAAAATCACCGAACACATGAAGTGTCATTCTATAAATAATAACAATGATGGGTTAATGTGACATTCAAGAGATTCACAATCTTGGAATAAATTTTATTCATTACATCTAGATTTCTCATCTAATCCTAGGAATGTGAAATTGGGATTGAATATTGATGGATTCAACCCATTTGGGACTTTTAGCACCGATTATAGAATTTGGTTATTTGTTTTGATCCTTTATAATCTACCTCCATAGATGTGTATATAACAAACTTATTTTATCATTTCAATTATTATTCATTTATTTTTTATATAAATGATATTGATGTATACTTTCAGCCTCTAATTGAATAATTACAAGACTTATGGAGCAAAGATGTTGATACATATTATGCATCTTATAGAACAGTGTTCAAAATTCACGCTACTCTAATTTGGACCATTAGTGACTTCCCTAGACTTAGGAACTTATCTAGTTAGAACACTTTCATGGGTTTGGATTGTTCTGTTTATAACTTTTATTTTGATCCTGAATGAATACCTTATAGTAAAAAATGGTGCTTCTTGTGCCATTGAAGATTTCATGATGCATCTCATAGATTTATATTGAACAATTCAAAATTCAATGGTTCTATTGATAATAGAATACATCAAAAGTTGTTGATAGGTTCTAAAATATTATATAAACTTGAAAATATTGAAACATAATTTTGGGAGGTGCATCATTTGATTGAGAGCGGGAAATGAGTTTGAAGTTCATCTTCAAGTGAAGTTGTAATGCAACAATGGAAGAAAAAAATATATTCTTCAAACTTATGTATTGGGGATTTAATTTATTGCAACATAATCTTGATGTTATGTATATTTAGAAGAAGTTTTATGAAAAAATTATGTTCATATTTCTTAATGATCATGGAAAATAAAAGGACCATCTCAATGATCATAGGGACTTATAGACAATGAACATAAAGCATGATCTCTAGAGAAATGAGAATAGAATGTATGATATGAAATTTTTTTCAATGAAAAAATAGGGATAAAGATTCATTCATTTGAATTTTAAAGCATGTGAAGGTATCTGATGGTCATTCAAGTAATATCTCAAGGTGTGTCTACTTAAATCATCGTAGGTAACATGGATTGAAAATCCACAATTCACATATTTTGTTGCAACAGTTACTGCCATTGGAATTACATACATTATTACCTAAAAATGTTATTATAGTTGTAATCCAATTTTTCACATTATTCAGAAAACTATCTAAGAAAACTATACAACCATATGATCTTGAAAACCTTCAGGAGATATTTGTATTGACACTTTATGCAATGGAGATGATATTTCCTCCATCGGTTTTACTGTTATGATGCATTTAACTGTGAATTTTATCTAGGAAACTAAATTAATAGCCCCCATACATTATCAATGGATGTATCCAATTTAGTGGAAATTTATTTTTTTTGTTTTTTCATATTAAGTAAATAATTATTACAACTTCATTAAATACATAATTTTGTTTTAATTGTTTTATTTCATAGATATCTTGGCCATTTGAAATCATACATGAAAAAAAGATCAACCTAAAGGCTCTATTTCTGATGTCTTTTTAGTAGAGGATTGTATTGCATTTTTTTCTAGATACTTGAATGATATTGATATAAGATTCAATTGAGTTGGACATGTTGATGACACGTCGACTTAATCTCAAATATATGGGAAATCAAAAATATTTCCTACTATTGGCCAATTAGTTGGGAGGATCTTAAATGTTACATTGAAAGAAATGGAATGATAACAGGAACATAAATATGTGATGATGAATAGTGAAATAGTAGATCCATTAATTAAAAATATCAGGATATAAATAAAGAGACATATGAGAGACCAAATACTAAATGAGAAAGATATAAAATATATATTAATAAAGTGTTTTTAGAATAGTTTGTATGTCATGTAAGTTCATAAATATTGCAATCAATATGAATATTAGGTTGATATAATTTTTTTTAAATATAATAATGTATATTAATTTTTTTTGATCATGAATACTGAGACTCTAGCTGAGTTGTCATAAGATTTTAAACATCTAGTACGAGGTCCTCTAAAAGTGGCTAGAAAATTCAATGCTTATAATCTCAATGAATTTAAATTTTGTATAGTCAATCAGGAAGAGTGTTTGAAAAAACATATTAGTGGTATATTTATAGTTTATTAACAAGGATACTATAGAAAATTGGATGATATTATTGAATTAAACTACTATAAGCATTTTTAATTATTTTATTCTAATGTAAGTGGATTGATATTACCAGGGGTATTAAAAGAGATTCCTTGAAATTTACTTATGTGAACCTCTATCGCTTGATGGATATTGGTGACCATGAATTACATGATCTATATATCTTCTCATCACAAGTGAAATGGTATATTATGTGGAAGATGTCATGGATGAAGGGTGGAGTATAGTTGTTCACATAAAACAAAGATAATTGTATGATATGGGTGATGAAGTGGAAGATTTTTCATCTGACATTGAATCCCATAAATATCAAAAAACCAACTTATCTTTCTATCATGATATTGAACATATTAGTATTGAAAGGGTAGATGAAGTAATGATGGAGTAGGACAATGACATGATTAAAGGAAAAAATGATTGTATGTACAATCATCCATTAATTTATCAACTAATTATGTTATATGTGAATTTATTCATTATCATAGCTATGTATATTTTTTTCTAGTAATGTGTATCTATTATCATTTCTAATTTATTTTTATGCATGATTTTATTTGAAATATATGTTCTGAAGTTAATTTTATTTGATTAAATGATAGAAATGCCAAGGAATAAGTATTTCACTGATCCTAGTCAACTCCCAGTTGATGTTCCCTTATCCACACTAATAGATTATGATCCATTTGTCTCCCTCCTCACAACATACAAGACACCCTCTATATTCCTCCATTCAGTGTCTCTCACACCATCCATTCCACTAACATCTAGAGCAACCTCCTTCTCTTCCACATCAGCATCCGAGATAGTGTCTCCCAATTTAAAAGGTTCAATAGTGAGGGAATAAATCTTCATTCCCCTTTCTTCGTGATGATATTGGAGAGTGACAGTTATAGTTACAAATTTTAAAGTGAATAAAGATATTTCACTTTTTTATACTACTAACTATTTTTCATAAAACATGCAAACAATGTTACAAGAGTGAGAAATATGAAGAATTCAGATGTTTGGAATCTGAATGTAATGAAGATAGTTGTCCCATTTAGCTATTATGGGGTCCCCATGGATGATGCTGTAGGATTATTTGGCCAGATTCTAGGTCAGATGGTGATAAAGCCGGTTACCCTTCCCATTACCTATACTGATTAGAGGAATGTGCCTCAATCTTAAAAAAATGAAGTCTTTGATTTCCAGATAAAGGTAATTTTAATACATTATGGTGTAATTGAATTTCATTATATTATTAAACTCTAATATTTTAAAAATGAATCTCTTTGTAGATATTTTATTCCACTTTACCCCTGTAGATATTATCGAACGAAAGTGGACTTTGAAAAATTTGGGTAATAAATGGAAGGATTTTAAATGGAGATTATGGAATGAATTCAACGATGCATTATTGAACACTCAACAATTGTATGATAAGGTACCTAAAGGGGAACCTAAAGAGTAATGGAAGGTTTTTGCTGATATCCATCATCATGAGAAGCATGTGGTATTTAAGTATATATTATTATATCAATATTATTTTACATATATACATGCATATGAAAAGGATATGACTTTTCATAAATTACTATTAAAATACATGTTATTTATTTTAGGATGTTTCAATGAAAAATGAATCACGTCAAGCAAAACAAATCAGCCTCCACACTACTGGGTCAAAGAGTTTTTCCAAAAATAGATTGACTCTATTAATATTTTCATTGATTTAAATATTTATAAGATAACATTATCTATTTAATATATTAAGTTTTTAATTTATATTTTTTAATGTTTTAAAATAATTTAGGTCACCAAATATCCTAAACAAAACTTTGGTTGGATGCTCATACAAGATATTATGGGAGTTATGTTAATGATACTACCAAAGAAGTTGGGGTATGAATTCCTTTTTCATTATAATAACTTATTATTAGTTTTAAATATGTTAATATGTATTTCTTAAAATATTAATGATATTTTATTTATAGGTAAAAGTAAAATAATAATTGGATTCCAATCCCACACAGCCCTTCTTGATATCTCAAGATTATCCCGTTGGTCAAGTCTTTAGGAAGGAGCATCCTGGTCATGTGTGTGGGATGATTTTATGACCATTACCATTGGAAGTCTTTGGCAGGACACTGAGGATTAAAACATCACCCCTAGTTTTAGTTACTCTCTACCCCAAGATGCTCAGAGGGAGTTTTTTTCAATGAAAAAACAATTCAGGAATAGGGGGTATATATAAAGATGAAAGTTGCAAAGGTCGTTGATCTGTAGAAAGCATTGATTGAATTATATTAGAAGACAATTGTATCTATCCCCATTGATATTTCTTCATGGATGGTAGTGAGCAGGTAAATCAATAAACTTCAAAATAAATTATCACCCAAACTTTTATTGGTTTTAAGTTTAAATTTAAATATAAAACATTATTTAATTTTCAACATAATTGTAATGCAGGTGCCGGTAGTAGGGAGTGGAGACATAGATAGAGAGGGTGTTGATCAAAGTTCATAAGGTATTGATTAGTGTTCACTTTGTATTCAGAGAAGATGTGTAACTAAAATTATGACATTCTGACACTAATATGGTGATTCAAAAACCATGTTGTGCTTTTTGGTAGAGATATCTATATTTACCTTACATTTCATGAAAATCTTTATGCTTGGTTTAATTTCTATGTTTTATTCTGAAGTTAAACTTATTGTTTTTTCCTTGAATATTTTTTAGATGATGAATCGTGACAACCCCAAGAAACTCTTATATTAAAGATGATATAATTATTGGTATTTTAAATTTTTATGAGTTTTGGAATTTAACTTTGATTTTCAGAGAACATTTTCTAATGAATGGTTTCCACATGGATATGTGTAGATGTGCATTAAACCTTATGTTTGGGAAAAAACAATGAGGATGAATATTAGGTATAGGATTTCCCTATGGAACCAGGTTAGTTCATGAACATGTGAGTTTTAGTAGTAACCATATATAAATACATACACATGAGGATTTTAGTTCAATTTTGCATAGTGTCCCATTGAAGAAACACATCCCATGATCTCCAGAATAATGATATAATAATTCATTGAGTTCATGAAACCCTCTAAATGAATCTATGTAAAATTTACTCTAAAATAAAACATGCACTGATTTATGATCCCATGAATTTTTTAAAGTCCTATAAATTGGTTTTTACATGTACCATGTCCATGGTCTCACTCCATAATGTCATTTTATATTTATGAAACTATCCCCAATAATCAATAATCCCAAAGCTACTGATACATAGATCTCTAATGAAACCATAAGAACATACCTCTCTATAGAACTCCACCTTCTAGAATGTATAATGCTATCATAATTATAAACTCCAATTGATCCTTCCTCTATGTGAACCATAGAAATAAAGAACATTTCTACCACTACATCTATCCTAGTCTCAACCTTTCAAGAGTCCAGCTCCATCAAGAAAATTTTATTAATATTTTTCTAATCATATTCTGATTATTTTTTCCATAGATATTGAACAAATAAAAATATTTATCACTATCATTGTAAAGACACATGTTCTATAGACATGGTATATTGATCTTAGGTTTTAACAAAGTAGTGGTTAACTTCTCTAAGAATTTTATGATAAAAATGAAATAAATTCCAAATTTTGGACTTCAAGAGTATCTTTAGATAATAATACCCCCCCAAAAATATTCCACTCTATAAATCCCATTAAATGTTCTTGGTTAGTCTCCTAAAATTATAGGTAAATACTTCTAGATGTATTTTCATAACTCCACCAAGATATGCGATCTATTATCTTATAGACCAATATTATAGTCCATTTCATTCATCATAATTATTATTGGTGAAGGTATGTTTAATTATAATGGATCATATGATATTATCATATCTTTTAAATTTTTTATTCCATTTCTTAACAAATTTTGGAGCTTGAATTCCTATAACTACTTCTATATACCACACTCACAACCATTACATTCTAAAAAAATCATATAATAACAAATTATCTATATCCTTACTTACACCAATTCTTATAAACTCATGAAAACTATTACGTATACATAATATTATTGACATCTACATGTTTGAAATGCTATTACTCAATATAGAAGTCTCCTCTAGAGTTATAAAATTATCAACAATCAATGACAATCATAAATCTACCACCATGAATCCCAGGTCATTTAAAAAATATTCATATATTCTCTAGTTGATATTTTTGGGCCATATCATACTCATTATTTCATTACATAACTTGATAGAACCACCACTCTAATAACCATGAGGTTTCAAGAACATTCCACATGGTCCCCTTTCAAATGTTGAGTGATGAGAACCCCAGTGTCACTTATCCTTACTCAAAGTTGGATATATTAGACTTGGTAGAAATGATAACCACCCACAATTCATCCACAGAATTTATAAAATATTTGGAAATTGATACATCAAAGAATAGAACTTCAGTTCTTATGATCTTTTATCAAAATTTATCTTTATAAGAGGAACTGACTAAATTATATCAATTTGAGAAACCAAAACATTAGTTATCTTCATCATTGAAAACACCTTCAAGGAAATATATAAATCAAACTCATTAAACTATATGGAATAATCCATATATTCTTTATATGACATATTTTAGTTTTTCTAACCATATATATAGTTCATTCTTCCATATAATTTCACATTATAGCACTCTAAGTGCATTATCACTAGAATCCTCTAAGATCTACAAAATTCATCATTATAACATCAAGTCATGCCTAACACATGCAATATTATCCTCTCGAAATAGAACTCCCAATGAATCTAGAAAATATAAATGAGAAGATTATATCTTACACAATTATTTTGTTGTCTACCAACCAAGATCTAAATAATAATTTGATAAATTGAAAATGGCACTAGATTCACAATGAACATGGATAGTCTTTTGGAAATACCATAATACTTTATAAAGTTTCCATCTTCCTGGTGAAAATTATTCAGAAAAATAGTAATCCACTTAACAACATGAAACCAATAGTCTTCAAACCAAGTCCTAACATTAAAAAATAACAAAACATGTCCCTAAACATAATACTTCCAGGAGGAATTTCAATATTGTGGATAAAAATTAGATACCACCATTGTCTTATGATAACCTTCTCCAAAATCCTTGATTAACTTCTTAGTCAAAACTTTAATACTCTGATCTAACACCAAGTATAATAACTAGGTTGTGATACTACTTTTTAGGGATCATGTATAATGTCTGATCAATGGAATAACACCAATAAAATATCCACATATAGAAAAATATTATAGAAAAAATTTAGGTAGAACATCCCTAATAGTTCAAAATCAGAAGCTAGGTCATCTAGGCTCCCCAACCATTGTGTAGATACACTATATTCACATATGGTTTTAGTTTTCCTTATAGACTTCCCTAAAGATTGTGAATAATAATAAAAAATAATACTGATAGACAAATACATTAGAAAAAAGTACACACACAATGCATAAGTATTAAATTGATTGGAATTGAATCCTATATCAATGGTAGAATAAAAACATATATTCTCATTTAAGGAGAAAATTTGGGTTTTAGGGAAAAAAACTTCTAGTCTCCCTACTCAGACTAATAGAAAAACTCTCACTTACACCTTTTTCAAACCATTGAATCTTATTCTTCCCCCATTAATATATCCTTCCTTATAGATTTTAAACATTTAATTTAGATATAGTTCTTATAGAATGTGAATTTAACCAGGTTAACCACCAAATGGGATCCACCTCATCCCATTTATTCTCATATCTATATTATATTTGGAAGTTAAGATACTTCTTTCCTATTCTTTACCCATACTCCTTACCCTTCCTCTTGATTTTTTATTCCCATATAAACCCTAATAGAAGTGATGGTTGAATTTAGGGTATGGGAGGATCCTATTTTAAAGAATGTTTTTGAATAAGTCTTGTAGAAGTAGTTTCCTGAGTATGTGCTTCCACCATTGAGGGTGATTAGTTTTTGGTTGATCTAGGTAGGTGTTTTTGTAAAAATCATTTCTTAATGAGTTTATAATAATGCCTATTCATTTTTTATGATATTATCCTTGGGATTCCCATTGTGTACTATGTTTGTATCACCTTGCACTCATAGTAGCTTTATATAACTACATATTTACTGTTGTTTAGTCATATTATGATTTATTGACATGATTTTTCCTATTTATTTATTTATATTCTTTCTTTTATGGATTGGTTTATATTTTAAATTGTTTTAAAAATTAAATTTTTGAGTTTTTTTAAAAGATAAAAATTGGTTTGATTTTTTTTTTCATAAATATGGATGTACACATTTTAATTGTTTTACAGTGAAATTTTATAATGTGGTTAATCCAACCCTTGGTTGATAAACATGTGATTTTTAGTTAATGGTTTCAATAGAATGATTTATTTATACACATGTGAGTGAAATATTATGTTTTAAGATGAATTTTGATTTTGTTATAATTATTACTATTCTAATTATGTTATCATTACTCTTTTGATTATTTTGTTTTGTATATTTTCATATCTACATTTTTTTTGGCTGTTCTAGGGTTACAGATTCTATAGCTGTATTTTTTTTGAAAATAGATATATAGCGGTGGTTTAAACTACCATTATATATAGAAAATTATAGTTTAGCAGCAGTTTAAACAACCACTATATAAGGTCGAGATTTGTTTTATCAACATATTTTTAGTTTTAGATATGTTTTCCCCTCTCAAAAAAATGGTTAGTGGATAGCGACGGTTTAAAATAGCACTATATCTTCAGTATTTTTTGGGAGGGAAAACCGTTGCTAAAACCAAAAAAACCTCTGCTAAATAAATGTTCTATGATGGTTACCAGAAACCATTACTAAATGGATGGGATAGATGTGAGTTGGATTCCAACACCAACTTTAGTGGTGGTTTTTGGAAACCATTATATAATCATATAGAGACCATTTAAACCACTGAAAAATAAAAAAATACCAATATTAGTTGATTTTATTGTAGTGTCTTATTTATCTCTATGGATCAAATTTTTGAAATGGTGGAATTATTGGATCTAGAATTTTAATCTTATTACATTTAGATAAATTGAAAAGTTGAGTGGTGTTGTTTAGATATTCAATCCTCATCGTGTGTTGCTCAAGAATTGTGGTGGTAAGTGATCCCTTGTTTTTTTTAATTCTAAAACTTGTCAATTTGAAGATTTATGAATGGGAATTCTAGATCTCAGAACCTTCCTTGATTCCTAATACCCATGACTTGTATTGGATTATTATTTACCCATGGAATTTGATATTACAAGTGTTTCAAGGTAGGTGGTTTCATGAATTGGATTTATCTTACGAACCATTCTTGCTAACCATTTCAAATGGGTTTCTAAATAGTTAGAAAATACAATTTATGGATTTATATTGGAAATAGTTTTGAAATAGTTCTAAATGAGAATGCACATGTTTTGATAAAATGTTTTGGTTTTGTGTAATTTTTGTGAAATATATTTTCCCTTGGTGTTGTTAATGGAAATGGTTTTAAAGCATGATTTTTATGGCTTCAAAGATGAAATTCCCATTTAAAGATACTAATATAGTAAACTTGAATGTGATCGATGATGAGGTGGGGATCCATCATTGGGGTCTAACTATTTCCCTCTAGTATTGTTCATATAGGGTAATATGTGCACCAGTCTGCCTAAGTTGTGGAAATAAGACACCCTTAAAAGTGAAATATTACCCCATAAACCTATTCTACTAAGGTAATTTGTAAAACCGATATATTTTATTATATATTTTTTAAATATGATACATGAAAAACTGAGGCAAAATGAACCGTAATATAGTATATGACTGTAACATAGAATTTAAATTAGTGGTATGATTAGGAATAATCACATTTTAAAAATATATATAATTTTTTTAGATAAATTATTTTTTAGTAAAGTCTATATGTTTCAAAAAAGTAATTTTTCCACAAAAATGGTTTTTTATTTTTTTTATGAGAAAATAATATAATTAATTTTTCCACTTTTAGAAAATGTATTTGAAAAAAATTAAATTAATTTTATAAATTAACATGTAAAAATTATCTATTATTGAATGTTTGATAATTTTATGAAAAGATTAGTTTTTTGATGAATAGTGAAAAATACTAATTAAAAATAATCTTTTCATTTGAAGTATTTAAAAAGTTAAATTTTGTTTTAAAATAGTTTTAAAAGTAAAATTAGTTCATTTAGATTATAAATAATCAAATTCTAGCATTTTTAATTAATTTTATGTGTGTTTTGTTACAAAAACTTTGTATACTTAAGAACACATTTTTTTCTTGAAAACCATTTTTCATCGCATTTTTAAATTTCATTTTAAAAGTAATTAATTCCAATTTTAGAGATTGAATTTGATTAAATGGATTCCATATTTTTAATTATAATGTAATTTTTTTAATTAGGCCACCTTCATTTTTGGTCATATTGAATAGTAAAACCTATAAAAATTTGTCGCCATGGTTAAGGTTAAAATGGGTTTACTGGGAGTTAAACCAAAATATAAGGGTAAATTTTCCAATTAAAATTATAAAATTGTATTTTTTAAACATATTTAAACCTAATACTATCTAAAATTTTAAGATCTATAAATTTGGAAGAATTATTCTTGATAATTACTTTATTATATTTTCTATTATACTTAAAATGCCATTACAAGGGTCTTTAATAAAGGGTCTAAAGGAGGCCAACTGAAGGAGAGGTAATCATCTTACCATAACTCTTTCAATTTATTTCTTATTCTAACTACTCTAAATATATAGTATTAATCGTAAATTAATAAATTAATTATCCTAAATATGGTTAAATGTTATCATTATTATTATGTAACCACACATATCCACCTCTATTTTATTAAATGGGAGGTTAAATATCGCTCGTGCGTACGTGTGGACTATCACCTCGACATAACAATACAATTTGTTTTCCATCATCATATTTTATGGATGATTATTATGATGGTTTTAAATCTTATATATCATATTCATTAAATAATTATGATTTTTTAATTATAATACTAAACTTACCTTCTTACCATCTAATCCATTGGAAAATGATAATGTTTCTCATGTGTGCATGTGGACTATCACCTCCACAAAGCGATGTGATTTTTTTCATTATTTTCTTTATAGGAATGGTAATAAGCATAGATTTAATTAATATATGTGATATATATGATATTATAATGTTTTTTTATAGGTTAATTATTATTTACCTTTATGTTTTTCAATCTGTTGAAAAATGAAAACAGTGTTCTTGCATACGTACGACCCACCGTCTCCATAAACATTGCAATTCATTTTTCTATCAGTATACTTTATTGATGAATATATATATATAATGAATATATATTATATTTATAACATAATTAACATTATATATATGATTTATTCATGATCAAAGTATAAGTACCAAAACTACGGAACTTAAATTCTCATGAAAAATTAAACAGTTAACACCTGAAAACAATGACTTTATTAAGGAATTATTAATAAATTGGTGTTTAAATATTATAAATGGGTAATATTTTATATTATAATTATGTTAATTATTATTTCATAAAATTATAATAAATTTAAATTTATTATATAGGAAGTTATAGAAGTTTTGAATCAAGTCAAACTTGAGGTAATAGATTTATGTTACAATATCATTATTTATTGGAATTGTTTATGACTAAGTTTTCGATGATATATATCTCAATAATATTATTCAGTTTCTTCACCTATGGTTATTTTTTAAGAATACATATTTTTATTTCATTTTACTCACTTTAAGTACTCAAGATACCGAAGGAACATTGTTAAGGAAAACTGACTTTATTTATCTCTATATTCAAAAATCCTTCTACATCCATATCCATGTTTTCTAAAAAATTTAAAGAAGATTTTTATATTATACTATGATTTTTTAAATTTATTTTTACCAATGATTTAATTTTTTTAAAAATGGTTTAAAATAAATCCTATTATCATTTTCCAAATTTGGTAATTTTAAATTTTTACTAAAAATATGAAACAAATATTTGTTTTAACGTACATGGTATGGATATAAATTTACACCATCATGACCACTCAATAATTTTAAGATTACCTTACAATTTTCTAAGTATTTTTTCAATGATTTTTTTTCTATAATATTTTGGAAATTTTTAGATTTAAAATAAGTGATTCCATAATTAAAATGGTATTTTTATCAATAAATATTCCAGAGATATTTTAAATGAATTTTCATTTATGATAAAATCCACTAATGGTACTTATGAATTTACTTGGATTATGATCCAAGTATACCATCCTTATACTTTCTCTATATGTTTTATGATTATGATGATGATATTTTTATGAAACCTGTTTATTTTCCATGGGTTATCCAATTATGAATTGTTGAAATGTTTATGAAACCATTTTCTTTACCACATATTATAATATATGACGATTTTTTATGATCATGTGGAACAAATATGAATGGATTGTGATTATATGATGGGTTGGAAAAAAATTATATATCCCACCAATTTATTCTCTAAATATGGGTATGCCATGAGATAATAAAGATAAGAATTGTGAGTGAACCAATTTCTGTAAGTCACTTTTCCACTATAATAGTCTTAGGAGTGAATTCTGATTAATTATATGATATAATGGAGAGTTAAACCAATCCACTATGATAGTATTTGTAGTGATCCTTGACTAAGGAAATGATTTTATATGCTTATGTTTATTCTAAAAATTTATGTCTTATTCCAATGTTTTTCTCTCATGACTCGTGTTCTTTGATTCCTTTATGATTCATATCTTATGAATGGATAAGATTTATTCCCTAAATCAAGATTATGATCTAAGAGATATAGGGTTTTATTTTCAAATGTTATGATCATGTTATAATTCCCTTATGCTCATGTTTTTTAAGTGATCATCGATATACCCCTAATTTATCCTTACTAAGCATCAAAGATCACCATTTATTATGTTTCCTTTCCTTAGGATACAAAGAAACTTTTTAAGTATTATGTGTCTAACAAGGGTGCTTTTTGTGAAGAACTAAGTGGGAGATGATATAGATATCTTATGAATGAATTTTTTATTTATGCAAGTTTACAAATATAATAAACCTCTATTATTCTAGTATGGATCTTAATTATATTCATTTAATATTCATATAATAAGATATAATAATCATGTATGAAATGTATGGGTCACTATAGTCGGTATCAGAAAATGGTTTAGTTGCCTTTGAAAACTATAATAAGAAAAATTTAGTGAGAACCCTTAGAATAATTCTATGTATAAGAGAGTTTCCTAAGTTATGGTAAAGAAAAGAGTGTGGTTTTCCTAACAAAAAACCTTTTTCTAGATACAACAAGTGGATGTGGAATTGGAACAAATTTATTTAGGGGTATTAGCCCCAAAAAGAGTTAGTTGAGTATATCATGGACATAATTCTAATGCACAGTGAGTATTCCCTTATTGATCATCTTTTATGACACTCCTGGAGGATATGTTTGGGTAAATTTATATTTTATTTATGAACCATCATGAAATATTTTAATAGATGATGACCATTAATAACCTAGGATTTCATTTATTAAAAATAATGTGTCATTATCTAGATATCCTATAAATGATTTTTCATAATTATATGGTTTCTCACTATGATTATTGTTTCTTACACTATGATTTTTGGTTTTAGTCAATGTATGGAACCCGAAGAAACCATGTTAATTCTGAATGAAATAGACAATTAAATGATTATCCTCATGACTAACCAAATGTTATGGGAGTTAGAATGAAAAATACTACAGATATACTTCAAAACGTTTTGAATATATGAATCATTATGAGATTCCAAATGAGAAAAAGTGGTAATGATTTTCTTTTGAGTCCTTTACGAGGAAACATCCACCTTATTTTAGTGGGTTTTCCAATCCACAAGTTTCTAAGAAATGGATCCATACCGCTGAAGAGATATTTTTTGTTCTCTAGTGTTCAGAACAAATTTTTTTTATTTTAGTTACTTATCATTGAGATGGTGAATTGGATCAATAATGGACTCTTATCAAGAACATGAGTCAATAAGATAAAATTGATTACATGAAGTTAAATGAGTTTTAAAGATTATTTTTCAATGAGTACTTTCATAATATTATTTATATAAAAATGGGAAAGGAATTCCTTGAGCTAAAATAGAAGGATGATGAATTTTTTAGTACCTATGAGGAAAATTTTACAAGACTTGTAAGGTATGCTTCTTGTATTATCATCCAACATAAAAGTAAGGTTCATCAATTCTTTAGTGGAATAAAACCAAGTCTCTAAAGGGTGTTATCTATAAGGGACTTCAGTAGCTCTGAAGAAATCATTCGATGTGATATCAAGGTGGAGATATAGATTGGATTTACTCATTAATCTCATGGTTTTGATAAGAAAATAAATATGGAATTCAAAGGAAATTATAAACATCATAGAGAGAAGAAGATAAGATTTCCTTTATACTCAAAGTGTTAAAGGAATCATGGAGGAAATTGTCTTAAGGGGAAGTATAATTTTTTTAACTGTGGAAATTAAGGTCATAAAGCAATTTAATGTTGATGTTACGGGAAGAAGAATTATATGATTCTTCTATAATTGAAGTTTGTGGGAATTTTATTCTTTCAAATATTGTTATTCTAACTCTGATTGAATTTTATGTTATCTTAGGAAAAGATTTAATTTTTATATATAAATCCCACATAAATTTCCAAGGGAAGTCACATTTTATATTTTTAACCAAACCATGAACTTCTATTAATGTGATTATAAATATAAACTTATGAAGGAAATCTCATCCATTATAAGGGTCTTGATTCCAATTTAAAAGAGGTGTTTATCCAATAATGTTGGGGAGAAAATCAATATCAAAGATATTCCAATTATGTGGGAGTTTTTTTAATGTATTTTAAAAAAAGTTTCCCAGTCTTCCACTAAATATTTAAGTTGGGTTTTCAATATAACCCATACATGGTTCTACACCAATTTTAAATAATATATATAGAATTTCTTTGATTATGTAGTAAGAATTGAAGAAGAAAATCTAAGAGAATCTTGGAAAGGGATTAATTCAACCACGTGAATCACCTTGGGGTGTATCTATTCTTTTTGTTAAGAAGAAATATGGATCAATGTGAATCTTCATTGACTATTGAAAACATAATAAGATCATTATCAAGAAAAATTATCCCCTATCTTGAATTGATGACTTCTTTGATCAACTGTGTGGATCTCAATAAATTTCCAAGATAAACCTTCATTTAGATATCATCAATTGAGGTTCAAGGAGGAGGATATACCCAATACAAAATTCTTTACAAGTAATGGACACTATGAATTTATAATAATTCCATTTTTCCTTACAAATTCCTTTTCTATCTTTTTGAATTTAATGAATAAAGTCATTAGAGATTACATTGAGAAGTTTTTGGTAGTATTTATAGATGATATTATTAAATATTCAAAGACTAAGGAAGAGTATCATGATCACTTGAGGATTTTACTAAATAATATAAATAAGGATAAGTCATGTGAAAAATTTACCTATTTTGAATTTTGGATACAAATTTTTTTTATTTTGGGTCATATAATCTCAAGAGAGGGTATATTTATAAATCAATCAAATAAAAAGTTGTTAAATGTTGGACCACACCAACCATATTAACTAACATCCCTAGTTTTATTGGTTTGGATGGATATTATCTATGATTCATGTAAAATTTATCATTTATGTACAATACACTTACCAAGTTAACTTGGAAGGGAGACATGTTCATTTGGATAGATGAATGTGAGGAAAATTTCAAGGAACTGAATAGAACGACAATCGATTCACTTGTGCTAACAATTCCTTATAGCGGAGAAGGTTTTTTGATCTATAGTGATATATAACATAAGGGAATGAGATGTGTACTCATATATAATGATATGGTGATTGCTTATTCCATATAAAAATTGATGGTTCATTAGAAAAATTACCAAAATCATGATTTTGAGTTAGTTGCTTTAATTTTCGAATTAAATATATGGAGGCATTATATTTATGGAGAAAGGAAGGGTATATATACTGATTATAAAATTTTGAAGCATATATTCAATCATAAAGAGGTGAATATGCACCAGATAAGGTGGTTGGAGCTGATTAATGATTATGATATATCAATGGGAAAGAGAACGAGGTGGATTATTCTTTGAGTAAAAAGGATCATGCTAACTTATCTATTATTAGGATCATAAAAGATCCAATGTATTTGGATTTGAAAAGAATGGATTTGGAAATTTTGAAGGATGAGGGAAAATATAATCTTTCTGAAATGACTGTTCAACCATCTATCTAAGTAAGGATTATAGAGGTGAAAAATGAAGATGTAGAACTATAAATGAAGATTATAAATGTTCCTAAGTTTAAACTGTATTACGAAAGAATGATAAGGTCCAGGAACCATGTTTGTGTCCTTTTAATAATAAAATTGAAGAAGGATATATTGTATAATGATCATAGTTCACCATTATATATTCATCATAGGAGTAAAAAGATGTATAAAGATATGAAAGAGTATTTATGGAGGGAAAAAATGAAGAGAGATATTGAAGAGTATGTATCTTGGTGCTTAGTGCATCCAAAATTCAAGGATAAGAGGAAAATTTTTAGGGGGATGTTATAAACATTACCCATACTATGATGGAAATAGGAAAAAATCACCATGTATTTTTTCATTAGACTCCCCAAAACATCTAAGAGTCATAATACTATTTTGGTTGTAGTCAATCACCTTATGATGTCATCACACTTCAATACTATCAGATAATATTTATCTCTTGATCATATATCTAGAGTTTACATTAAATAAGTCGTAAGGTTTCATAGAGTATCACATTCTATTGTATCTGATCGAGATCTGAGGATTACCTCAAAGTTTTTTCAAAGACTTCAGCAGGATATGTATACAGAGTTTTGTTTTAGTACTACTTATCATCCTTGGATAGATTATCATTCTGATAGAAACATTCAAATCATAGAGGATATGCTGAGATATTTTTCAATGAATTTTAAAGGTGGTTGGGATTAATATCTTCTTCTAGTATGGTTTTATTACAAAAATAGAATTCACTTGAGCATTAAGATGGATCATTATAAAGTCCTGTATATAAATAAGTGTATAACTATAATGTTTCAGGATGAAGTTAGAGAAATAAATCTATTGGGACCTAACATGGCTGAGGAAATATTTGAAAAATTATAAACCATTCAGAAGTACATTAGGGCATCTTAGATTTGGTATAAAAGTTATGATGAAAACCATCAATAAAATCTAACATTTAATGTTGGTGAGAAGGTATTTTTAAGAATTTCTCCATGGAATAAGTTTAGGAGATTCATAAAGAAGATAAAGATGATAAATAGGTATATTATCCCCTTCAGGATTCTTTATTGAGTACGAATATTTTCTTATCACTTGGTGCTTCCACTGAACCTCTATCAAGTTCATGATGTGCTCCATGTATCTCTCTTGATAAATTACAAACCTGATCCTTTACATGTATTGAAATTAGATGTCCAACCGCCATAGCATGATCTTTCTAATGATTAATAACCAACATAAATCTTGGATCATAGAGATAAAATTCTATGGAACAAGACTACTCACATGTTTAAATTTCTCTAGAGGAATTAGAAATTTGAAGAAGCCACATAGGAATCCAATGATGTGATGAAACAGAGATATCTTCATTTTTTTTCATCTTACTGACTGAATTTCAAGGGTGAAATTCATTTTAAGAGGGGTAGAATGTAACTCCCTGATATTTTATGACATATATATTTTAAATAAATTTAATATCTTTGATAACTTGCGATACACACAACCTCGAGTTTAAAAAAAATTGTAATATAGTATTCCGCTATAACCTAACTATTAAATTTGTGATATTAATAAGAATAACCACATTTTAAAAATATTTAGTTTTTTTATATAAATCAAATATATTTTTAGTAAATTATTTATATTTTTTTAAAATAAATTTTCCACAAAATGGGTATTATTTCTTTTTGTGAGTAAATAATATAATTATTTTTTTTCAATTTTATAAAAATTATTTGAAAAAATCAACTTCATTTTTGAAATTTACACCTAAAAATTAGTTTGGATTGATTTTTTGATATTTTTCTTGGAAATCTTAGTTTTTGTATGAATGATGAAAAATATTAATAAAAAAACCTCTTTTCATTTAAATAATTTAAAAAGTTAAATTAGTTAATTTTTATTATAAATCATCCAATTATGGTTATTGGAATTAATTTATGTGGATTTTGGTATAAAACATTTGTATACATAATATTTTTTTTAAAAACCGTTTTCATAAGGTTATACGAGTTTATTTTAAGAGTAATTTCTTCCAGTTTTAGAGGTTGAATTTGATAAAATTGATTCAATATTTGTAATAAAAATTTACAAATTTTCTAATGATGACACTTTTATTTTTGATCAAAATGAATATAAAATACAATAAATATTTATCACTGCGTTTAATGTTAAAATGGGTTTATCGATTGGGGGTGTTAAACCAAGAGATAAGGGTAAATTTTCTAATTAAATATCTATATATCATATTTTATGGAAACATTTCAACATCATCCTATCTCAACTTCTAATATCTATCCATTTGGTGTCATTTTTATTAGGAATGACTTTATTATATTTCAATATTTTAATAAATTTGAAGTGTGTCCTCTCTCCATTTATAAAAGGAAACCCCACCTTTCAATTATTTACACCAATTTGAGCCTTTTAGATCGACCAAACCCTATCCCACTCTCTTATAAACTTCTCTATATATGAATTAGTAGTTTTTGTCTTCTTAAAAGACCATTCCAAGGGTTTTTAATAAAAGATCTAATGGAGGCCAACCGAAGGAGTGATAATCATCTTACCCAATCTTTTTCAATTTCTTTCTTATTATACCTTTACTGAATATGTGGTTGATGCATGCATCAAAACATGTGAAATTTTCTATATTTATTAACTTACTAAAAACTATAAAATCAGCGAGTAGGGTCAAACCAGAGAGAGAATGTGCGTAGACACTATGAATATCCTCTTGGAAGAATGTTCAGACAAACGAGTTTTAAAAGTGATTAACAACTAAAACTTACAAAAAAATAGATAAATATTTAAAAATGGCTATTTAAATTTAACTAAAATATCTAAGAGAACTAAATTGATCTATGAAATAAGGTAGAGGATATGGAAGTATTAGAGTTGTTACATCCGTTAAAGTTCATTTAATTCCAATTATTTAATTCCCACATATGAATATTTATTTATTCAATTATCACTGATTCCTAATTTAATCAAATTTTATCAGTTCTCATTATATGACACTATATAGTATTGTATTTGTCACAAAAATTATCCATTATTTTTTTCTCTGTCCTGGAAAATAATTTGCACATCAATGTAGAACTGAATCACTTGGTGAAATACCACAACTCATTTCACAAAAATTCAAAGTATTAATCTGCATCGGGTTTACTCACACACGATCACTTATTAGGTATCACTCATTTAAGTTTGAAGGAGAGAGCACAAAAAATATAAATTTTTCAATTAATATATTTATTTATTCGGAATTCACTTGCGTGCGATTTATGATTCTCTCATGCACGCGTTTGACTTCATATCAAATAAATTCTCTGATGAACCCCTACCCATGATTACTTATTAGGTATCACATGAATGAGAACCAAAGAATTTGTGAAAACTCTAAATGAAAATAAATTTAAATGATGAAATAATTAATTAAATAAACATCCAATCAAATATAATTAGATGAAAATAAAACATGGAAATAAATTGAAGGTATTTAATTACCGTCAAGTGCATCACAACTTTGATACCAAATAATTATCCCACCATGACTAAAACTCAACACATAAAAAATAAACAAATATAATTGTTTCCATGTTGCATCAGTGGTCACTACAAGCCACCACATGTGATTGAAAAATAATAACAATCATCTGTCAATCAGCGTAGTACCGAACCAAACCACCAAGCACATACATAAATATGAAAAAATGATTGGATTTGTGTTTTCTGTTGGCATTCAAGGAAGATGTCCACAAGAAAAGCATCACACATGTAGATGTCATGCACAACACATAGATCACCAATAATGACACACCCACCCAAAATGAATCAGCATAGCCAGGCCGAAGATAGGGTGGGAGTAGCTTCCATGCAAGGAGGCAGCCACACATCATGGAAGTGTTGTCGCTAGTGGTTGTGGATGACAAGTGAGGGCGGAGCAGCCCGTGTAGACTAGTAGTGCACAAGAGGGAGTTGTTTGGCCTTGGTTTCTGCATGAGAGAGAGTGGCCATTGGTACTTATGGAAGTATTTAGATGACATGAGGGATGTGTGCAGTGTGAGAGAGAGGAGATAAGTGTGACATAGGTAGCTACTTCTATATAGGGGTAGTGGAAAGTCTGTGTAGTGGTGTGTGACAAGCTGGAGGTGAGGCACCACATGGACGTGCAACAGGTTGGAGGTGAGGTACTATGTGTGCATGGAGGATGGCTGATCATACCCCCTATGTTCTATATAAGAGGTTCTCATCTGACTTGAGGTGGTCTCACAGGAGATGAGGACCCCCCAGTTGGTGTTTTTCCTCTATCCCAATGGAAGGAATTTATGGAGGAGGTGCCTGCATTCATTTGAAAATAAATAAAAACTAAAAAAAATTAATATGAGTTAAAGATGTTACAAAATTAATAAATTTTAGATTTAAATCAAAGTAATAATAATAGAAAAGTCCCCACACAAGCGGCTGTGGTGGCATGGGGGTTTGAGTTTTGGGGAGGTGGTCGTGGGGTCCAGTCCCAAGGTTGGTTTAATTCCTTTCATGCATTGTATATAAAATAAGTTTTAATAATAATTGCAACAATAATTTTATTAGAAGAACAAAAAAATTAGAATTATAAAAAAATATAAATTAAACTAAAGTGATTATACAAAAAAATAATAATAAAAATTAAATAAATATATGTACATATAACTATATATTCTAAAATAATACATAAAATATAATTAGTAGTTATATAAAATTACAACCTATCCTATAAATAGTAATAATAATATTAAATGTTAATATAATTTAATAAAAAAAATAATAATAAAATAATTAATACTACTATTTTTATAATGCAATCCAATAATATATAATACCAATATAGAAAATTAAAATAAATACTAACAAAAATTAATAAAATAATAATAAAAAAATATTAATTAAACTACTAAAAGTAACAGAAGTCTTAGAAATTAAATGTCAATAAATTAAAAAATCAATAATGTCTAATAATAATAAATAATAAAAAGATAAAAATTAAAGAGATATAATTACATATATATGATTAAATAAACTAGGGTTTCATGTTACATTAAATTAATAATTATACACATAATAAAAATAATAAAAAAATATAAAATTAAAAAAAGAACTAATAAAATACTAAAATACTAATAATATTATTAAAATTAACTAAAATTTATCAAGATATCTTAAATACTATAGAACTAAAAAAACAACCTAAAAATGATAAAATATGCTAGAAAAATAATTAAAAATAAATTTTAAAATTATAAAAAATCCACGTGGAATACATGTACATCAAATCCCCCACACTTAAACTTTTTCAGTTATGGGAAAATCAATCAAAAAGAATAAACAAATGGATCTGTGGAAAAATCAAAGCATTAAAAAGAAGTTCAAAATTTTTCAATCCCTTTTACTTATAAAATATCATGATTCATTTAAAATTACAATTTTTAGAAATACATCCCTTTCCACTTGCATTATTTCCAAAACAAAATATACACTCATGCATCATGTGACCTAACTCGTTATCACTCCCATCACTCAAATAATTTGATCAAAACTTTACTCAATTATCATACAAATTCATTCTTATCATATGATTTCATTGAATTTCATATCTCCACTAGTGTAAATCAAAATAAAACACAAATCTTGAGGACTTCACATTTGGTTAAAATTTCTCTAAGGCTACAGGATGGTGTGTCATAAAAAAATTTGATAATTTTTTGGAAAATGAGTATTAAATATTGAAATAAATGCATGATAAGTGTCAACACAAATTCCATCCTCAAAATCTCTCTCCCCCACACTTAAAACGTTTCTTTTCACTAAGCATACAATAATCCATTGTTTCACACTTTGTTTTTATGTTTTCCTTGTCTATTTTTTGTATTATTTTTTTAGGGACACAACTTACTCAAATAATATGGGAAAAAACTTGTGAGTATCAACTCCAAAACCCCATGAAATATATGTAAGACAAAATCCAAAATAAATGTAAACAAGTAGTGCATGCACTATAGAATCTCAGTGAAAGTAGGTCATATAGAAAACTCTATAGCTCCTAGAGTAATGGATCATCACTTTCATAGGCATCCCCAAAAGAGAGGGTTTCCATATAATGAATAGAGAAGTACTCATGTTGGAACCAAAAAGAATCTACATTCCCATATCAAAATACATGTAATTAATGTGTCTACTATGAAATATAACACATATAGTCATGATAGGATAATGTCAATCCTTATGCATTAAATGACTCACTGCCCATCAGACAACCCTCACCCTAAATAAGTCTCTCTCCACAGATTGATAATTACCAAGAAAAAAAAGAAATAGGTAAATAAGGGCATCGATAGTGGGATCATCCTAAAAAGGATTATTCATGGATTTTAAAGGATACACGATGGAGAGAATGTATTAGTGTATCAGTGGTCCAAAGGGGATAAATATCTCAAACAAATGCCTCGATCATTTTAGTGTAAAATTCAAAATTCCTATCGCTTTGAAGGAAAAACATGGAATGTTCTAAAAGACATAACATGGTCAAAATTCCATCATGAAAATGATAAAAAAGGGATGATTGAAAAAGTGGTCCAGAATCCTCATGGGCATGGAAATAATGCTGGGCAACACAAATGAACATTAGTGTAAATATGTGTTTAAAAAATAAATGTGTTTATGAAAAAAAATCGAATAATGAAAGAGTATTATCAATCATTTAAGTCGGGGTATCAAAAATCAAAGAATTAAAAATATAAATTATATGATTAAACTGCCTTGGGATACAAGTGTTATGTTCATGACTGTGTTACTACATAAATAGAGCCTCTTTCATTTGGGTTCAATAATGACTATAATGTTAGTTAGTTTTTTTATTTTGAGATAGTTAATTTGGATAGTGTTTTTAGGAGCATAAAATATAATATAAAATAAAAAAAATTCCATATTTAAGTGCATATATATGCGTAAATGATGTCGGTATATGATGAATCTCAAGAAATTATGTAACTATAAAATCTATACATGGACAACACATACCCACATCATATCAAAAAATTCACACCATAAAAAAATGTGGAGGATAAAAATATGTATCATGAATTTGGATCCACTAGAAAACTGATTGTGGTAAATACATAGCATTTTATTACTTAAAAACTAAATGAAATGAAACTAAATGGAGTGAAAGGAATGCAAAAAGAATGATGGGTTACCTCCCATTGAGCACTAAGTTTACTTCATATTTATCTAGAAATTCTTAAAACTCCACCAGGATCAAATGAAAATGTATACCATGCATCATCTTCTTTATCACTGGGACTATGAAATTCATTCATCGAAAAGGAAATTAACCTACAAGTTGCACAAAATCTCAATTAAAACTTGTTAGAAAAAATGGGTGGGTAGAATGAAATGGAAATAGACTAGATCATAATGGAATGAATATACCTCGTCTAAAGAAATAATCACCGAATAATTGAAATTTGTGCAAAGGTAATCAACACGATGATCAAGAAAATTATATTTTTGAATTTACAAAAGAGAAGAAATGAACTTACCATAATCTTTTAGTGGTCAAATTATATCTATAATATCCTTGATTATAGTATTTGGATTGAATATGTATCACAATTTGTTTTCACCACCAACTAATATCACAGAGAAATCCAATGGTTTCCAACTCAAAGCATGCTCAATGAATGGAGAAATTGAGGTGGGATCAATTAGACCTGATGAATCCATTTTTTCCAGAATGACATCTTTTTGAAAAGTTTATTCTATACCACTGTCACCATATTTCTCAATTGGAACATGTGTCACTATGAACTTAAGATGCTCCAGGAAATATTTTTCTTTCATTCTTTCTTGAAAATTACGAGTGTTCTCCACCACCAAAATTGACTAATTTCTAACTATAAAAATGTTTCAAATGTATCTATTTTGGAAATGGTTTCAGTCTCACAGATATTTTTAGAAAGATGTGATTCAATTTCATTTAAAGTGATGTTCTATTGTATTTTACATTTCATGATGTCTTGGCTCAATTCTGAATCTATCAAGGAAAATAAGGGCCCTAGTTTAATTACGTATTCATCCTAAAACGGGATAATTTTATACATTTTATGAATCCTTTTTTCACATTGGTATGGATGGGCTGTGAACTTGAAAAATAAGGACATGAAATCACATTTTTCTAGGGACTATTATGTTCAACTTGGTGGAAGAATAATATTCTTGAAATGTGATTATATTGGAAGAATAAAATTGTGGTGTAGAGGAGTCATCAATGGTATGACAAGAGGAAGTATTAATCAAAACAGTCTCATCCTCAAAATCAAACAATGAATGTTTTTTATATGGAACCTCTGCCACACTTTCTTCAAAATAATTGTTCTAAATTGGATCATCAAGTTGTAGTGAGGCGACCAATTGGAGAATATGAGTTATTTTATTTTATAGATATTTCACCAAGGAAATAAATTTTGCATTACATTCATCTTGAAGTTCAAACCTATGATTTGTCTCAATGATAACAGACCGCAACATGTGCTAAATTATTAAATCATTTGTTTCACATGAATTATCTAGTTCTAAAATTCCAGGAATGCTTTGACTTTGAAAAAGATCAATAGATATATAAGTAATTGTATCATAACATGGAGAATCATTCTCAAATGGTTCATAGTAAGGACTTGAATATTAATCATTAAAATAAATAGGATTACCTGGTGAGTACATGTGTGGTGAATCATTATACCCCATACCTTGAGATGTGGAAATGTAGGGAGGGTGTTGATTGTAGCTGTGTGCTATGGACCACTCCATTAAAAACTTCTGGGTGTCTTGAAATTACCTACAATGAAAATTTCTTAGAGTAGTAAACTGAACATTTTTTTTTATTTTTTTGACCTAAATCACTATATTTAAGGAACCCCTAATGCTAATATTATCCTCAAAAACGGTGCTAGAAATTTGACATATGTGTCACAACACATTTAATTTTAAATATTTATTAACCTACTAATTACTATAGAAGTGGTGATCATGGTAGAACCATATAGAAAATGTGCATAGACAATAGAAATATCCTCTTGGAAGAATTTTTAGGAAAATGAGTTTTAAAAGTGATTAAAAACTAAAAATTATAAAAAATAAAAAACTATTTAAAAAAACTATTTAAATTTAACTAAACTATCTAAGAGAACAAAATTGAGCTATGAAGGAAACCGATGGTGATGGAAGTGTCAGATATGTGACGTCCGTTCAAGTTCATGTAATACCAATTATTTAATTCTCACATCTAAATATTTATTTATTAAATTACCACAAATTATAAATTTAAACAAAATACTATCAGGTCTCATTCTCTAATGTTAGACAATATTCTAATTTTCACAAAAATTATCCTTCATTTCATTCTCTAGCCTGACGAATAATCTGCACTTCATTGTAGAACTGAATTATTTAGTGAAATACCACAACCTATTTCTCACAAATTCAATGTATCAATCTACATTGGGTTAGTTCATATGATATCACTTATTAGGTATCACTCAAGCCAGTTTAGGGGAGATCATACAAAAAATATCAATTTTTCAATTAATACATTTATTTATTTAGAATTTTCTCATGTTTAATATACGTTTCTCTCATGCACGCGGTTGAATTATAGAAAAATAAATTCTTTTATGGACCCCCACCCATGATTACTTATTAGGTATCATATTAACGAGCACCAAATCATGTGTATAGACTCCAAATAAAAACAAATTCACAATCAGTTATAATTAATTAAGTAAATATCCAATAAAAATAATTAACTTTAAATAAAACATGGAAATAAATTAAAGGCATAAAATTACTATCTAGTAAATCACAGCTCCAACACCAAATAATTATCCCTCCATGATGACAACAAAACACATAAAAAAATAGACAAATATCGCCATGATCATGTCATCACAGTGGTCACCACAAGCCACCGCATTTGATCTTAAAATAACAATCATTGTTTATCGATCAGTGTAGTAGAGAATCAAACCACTGATCACGTACATAAACATGAAAAAATGATCGAATCTATGTTTTCTCTTAGTGAATAGTGTAGATATCTGAAAGAAAAGTGAGGCACGTGTAGACATGCGCAACATGCAGATCACCAACAATGACACACACAACCAAACTAAATCTGCACGACCAAGAAGCATTCATAGTGTGAGTAGCTGTCATGTGAGGAGGAGGTCACACATTATAGAGGCACTGCCAGATGCAGTTATGTGAGGAAAGAGAGGGCTGATCAGCCCATGTAGAAAGGTGATGCACAAGAGGGGTCATTCATCCTGGGTTATTACGTGAGATAGAGTGGCATCCAGTGGTGATAGAAGTGTTGCTATGACATGAGGGATGTGTGTAGCATGAGAGAGAGTAGATAATCAGGACTCGATCAGTTGCCTCTATACAGGGGTATAGGCAAGGATGTGTAGATGTGTGTGGTAGGCTAGAGGTGAGGCGCTGTAAGGATGTCATGCCCGATTTTTCAAATTTTGGTTTTTGTTCCAATTCATTGTGAATCCTAGTCTTTTATTAGGTTCTAGGTGTGACGGGTGTTGAGTTTTGAAGTATTTTCTTTGTCTAGTCTTTCCCTCATGGTTTATCCTTGGTTTGTTTGGGAGTTTTTGGAGAAATATTATAAATTTGGTTTGAAAAGAACCTATGCATGGTTTGATAAAACATGCGGCCAAACCCAGGTAATCGTGTGGTAGGTATAAAAACTAAAAAACTATTGGCACATGATCATGTGGACAATTAGGGTTGACCATGTGGTCATTCCCTGGGGCCACCACACAATTTAATAAATTGTGTGGCCGAACCGTGTTAGGCTTTCAAGAATTAAAATTTTGATTTTTCCAACTTTTCCCCCTCAATATTTTTAGCCCCAAATCCACCCAAAACACCTCCCCTTGGTTCTTCCAGACCTAGGGAGGCCTCTATCTCGATCCCCAATCCTTTCCTCATGCTTCTTTTTTGTAGATATAAGAAACCCTCAAGGCCCGACAGCTAAGGTTTCTCAAGGTAATTTCCTTCTCCTTTATCCTCCCTCTTCCTTCCTCTTTCATTTTCTCCACTCTTTCCTGGGGTTCCAATTTTCTAGAAGCTACGGTTTCTTTTTAAGTGTCTAATATAGAGTTTTTGGGTTTAATATCTGGGATTAAGGTTCGATCTTGATTTCTTGTGGTGTGGTTGAGGTGAAGTTGATGTTTCGCACCAATTTTTGGTCATTTTGACATCAAAGGTAGGTGATTCCATGCTTAACCATTTTTTTGACAAATTAATTATATTTTTTTGAATCATTTTATGTTCTATAATTTATGTGTGAGGTGCAGGAGTGGTTTTTTGGAAAGTGTTGATGTGCATTTAATTTAATGTTTTTTTTCTATGTGAAATTGAGTATATTTTGTGCGTAAAGTTTGTTGTGTTTTTATGGTAGTCACCCTAATGATTGTTTGAATGATTATTTAAATTTTTTAAATGGTGAAAATAATGTTTTGATAAGGTTATGATGTGCATTTGGTTTTAAAGTGGTTTTTTATATGAAACCGGGTGTGTTTTTGGTGCAAACATTGGTTGATCCTTTTGATAATGCTTTATATGCTGTTTAAATTAATTGTTAAATCATTTATGTGATGAGGAAGTGGTATTTGGTATGATTGAGAATGTAGTTAATTTTTAAAGTGTCAGTTTTATGTGAAATTGGGTGTTTTTCATGTGCAAACTCTTTTGTTCCTTTTGTTGTCATTTTATAAAGCATGCAGTTGGTTTATTAAACTACGCGTGGGCTAAAAATTGTGTTTTTATATAGCATTGATGTGTAGTTGATTTTTAAAGGGAGTTTCAGGTGCACTTTTGGTTCAAAAGAACTTGGGATGTTTATTGAAATTCTTTTATAAATTATTATAATGGTTTATTAAATTATATAAAAGGTGAAATGCATATTTGGGAAATGTTTTGGTGTGCTTATGTTTTCAAAAATGGATTTTGATGTGCAAGTGGTGGCTTGTGATATGTAATGTTTGGTTTGGTTGATGAATTGTGTAAGTGATATCATGTGACGTGTGAAACTTGGTTGATCACAAAACGGGAAGCCTAAGTATCTAGGTGGGAGGACTAGGACTAGTATGCTAGTGATTCAAAAGTGGATTTTCCCAATTTCACTTAGCAAGATTGATGATGACAACACAGACTAAATATGAATGTTGATTTGAGACCACTAGAATTTTAGATGTTTCTCCTCTCAAGTGTCTTGTATACAAGAAATCTGTTGGTCATGGTTTCTAAACCACATTCCACCATGATATGAGGTACTTAGGGCCCCACTATTGCTAGTGCTGAGGGGTATTTCCTATGACTAGTGATCATTTTCTATTTCGAACTTACCATCAACATACGGTATGGTTGGTTTGGAATTTCAAAATCAAGGGTGATTTGTTTAAAGTTATTTTCTTTAAAACCATTTTCCATTTAAATTTGCATTAATTCAAATTTGTTTTTCCTTAAAGTTATTTGCCATAAAATTATTCTAGCATTTCTTCTATTATAAAGCTTTCAGGTTTATTTTTCATTTAATGTTTAGTGCATGGAATCTTTTATCTGGGTGGCATCCTACTGGGCTTTGGATCACACCCTTCATACACCTTTGGGTGTGTGCAGACCCTGTTGTCTATTTGTTTTAGGTTAAGGAAAGACATGTAGTGTTGGGAGATTGGGTTTCTAGTGGCTCTTGTTGTGGAAATTGTTAAAGGCTAGTTTGTTTGGATTCTTTTTAGATCTAGATTTTTGGTTTTTTTGGTTATTTTTATATGATTAATTTGAGTAAATTGTTCCTTCTTGTTTTATTGAATACCTAGGCACTTGTGCTAACCTATGGAGATTGGGAACACCCCTCAGGCCTTGCCACAGATCGGGTCAGGCGTTTGGTGTGTAGGAAGGATGGTCGATTGACCCCCCTTTATTCTGTGTAGGAGGTGTTCACCTAACTTGAGGAGGTCCAACAGGAGATGAGGATGGGGACGCCGGCCCCCTGGTTGGAGTTTTTTCTCGAGCCCAATGGAATGAATTTATAGAGTAGTCGCTTGCATGCATTTGAAAATAAATAAAAACCTAAAACTAATTAATATGAGTTAAAGATGTTACAAAATTAATAAATGTTAGTTTTAAATGAAATTAATAATAGTTACATCAATAATAGTAGTAATAGAATAAAAAAATAGAATTATAAAAAAATATAAATTAAACTAAAGTGATTATACAAAAAATTAGAATTAAAAAATGTTAAGAAAAATTAAAGTTATATCTATACATATTATATTAACTATTATAATAAAAATTAAATAAATATATGTACATATAATTTAAATATACTAAAATAATACATAAAATATAAGTAGTAGTTATATAAAATTACAACCGACCCTAATACTAATAATAATAATAATAATAATATTAAATGTTAATCTAATTTAATGATAAAAAATAATAATAAAATAATTAATACTACTATTATTAATAATACTATATTTATAATGAAATCCAATAATATATAATACTAATATAAAAATTAAAATAAATACTAATAAAAATTAATAAACTAACAATAAAACTAATATTAATTAAACTACTAAAAATAATGCATGTTTTAGAAATAAAATGTTAATAAAGTAAAATAAATAAATAAAGTCTAATAGTAATAAATAATAAAAAGTTAAAAATTAAAGTGATATAATTACATATATATAATTAAATAAACTAGGGTTACATGTTACATTAAAATTAATAAATATACACATAATAAAAATAATAAAAACATATAAAATTAAAAAAAACTAATAAAATACTAAATTACTAATATTAGTATAAAAATTAACTAAAAAAATAAAAATATCTAAAATACTAGAAAACTACAAAAAAACCCTAAAAATGTTAAAATTAGTTAGAAAAATAATTAAAACTAAATTTAAAATTTATAAAAAATGCATGCGGACTTTATGTACATCAGTGGTATTATTCTTCATAAAATACTAAATTAACTATATTGAATATAATTAATTTTTATTTTTATTTTTTAACCACTAATATCCACTTATATTCTACCAAATGGGATGTGAAAGTATCGCTTGTGCGTACGTGTAGACTACCACCTCTACGTAGTGATACAATTCATTTTCCACCACCATATTTTATAGATGATTATTATGATGGGTTTAAAGTATATATATTATATTCATGACATTATTATACTTCTACGATTTTAATACCATACCCACCTTTTTAAATTCTAAATTTTTGGAAAATGATAACGTCGCTCATGCGTACATGTGGACTACCACCTTCACAAAATGATATGATTTGTTTTTCATTTGAACTTTACATGATTGGAAATAAGGATATATTTAATGAATATATATGATATATATGATATAATAACGATTCTACAAATGTGAATTATTATCTACCTTTATTTATTTCCATCTGTTAAAAAGTGAAAACAACATTTATTCATACATACGACTTATCATCACCATGAATGATGTAATTCCTTTTTTATCTCTATCCTTTATAGATGAATCTAAATATATATATATATATATAATTAATAAATATGATATGTATATCATCATTAAAATTATATATACTATTTAATCATGATCAAAGTACACAGATTGGAACTATCGAACGAAAATTCTCATGAAAAATGAAACAGTTAACACCTAGAATAAATGATTTTAATAAGGAATTATTAATAAATATTTGTTGAAATTTTATAAGAGGAAAATATATTATATTTTAAGTATTTAAATTATTCTAGTATGTATAATAAATTTAAATTTTTTATACATGATGTTATATCACTTTTGAATCAAGTCAAACTTGAGTTAAGAGATTTATGTTACAATCTCATTGTTTATTGGGATTGTTTATGATTAAATCTAAAATGATGAAATTTTGTGATATATCTCTCAAGAATATCATGAATTTCATTCTCCTATGGTTATTTCAAAATAATATATTTTTCCCTATCATTTTCCTCATTTTAAGTACTAAGTAAACCTAAAGAACATTTTTAAGGAAAACCGACTTTATTTCCCTCTTCGGTCGAAAATACTATTTCTTTCATATCCATTTTTTCTAAAAATATTTTCAATGTGGTTTTTATATTATCCTATGATTTTATAAAATCATTTTTACCCATTATTTAATTTTTTAAAAAATGTATTAAAATTAATCTTCTTATTATTTTCTAGATGAGGTACATTTGACTTTTTTTTGAAAATGTGAAAGGAATATTTGTTTTAACATACAAGGCATGAAAAAAATTTCCCACCATCATGAAACCTTAATGATTTGAAGATTCATTTAAATGTTTTTGAGTATATTTTCAAAAAAAAAATTTCCATAATATTTTTTAAATTTTTATATTAAAAAAATGATTAAAAAATGAAAAGGGTATTTTCCTCATGAAATATTACAAGTGAAATTTTGAAGTAATTTTCATTTATGATAACATAATTTGATATTATTTATTATTTACTAGGGATGTGATCCAAGGATACCATCCTTATCCTTTCTCTAGATATTTTATTATTATGATGAATAAAAGTTTATGAAACCCATTTATTTTCCATGAGTTATGCTATGTCGAGTTGTTGAAATGTTTATGAAACCTATTTCTTTTCCATGAGTTATGATATAAGATAAATGTTTTATGATCTTGTAAAATACATATACATGGATATTATTATGATATGGGTGATCCTAGAATTATATATCCCTCTAATTCATTTGGTGAAGTTGAATATCTCATGAGATAATAAGGAATGGAGTGGGGTGTGAACTAAGTTTTGTAAGGGACTTTTTCCACTATAATAGTGTTGGGAGTGAAACTTGAATAATAATATTATGGAAAGGGGAGTAAAACCAATCCAATATGATAATATTGGTAGTGATCTTGACTATGAAAATGATTTTCCATGTTTATGTGTATGCAATTAACTTATGCCTTATGCCAATGTTCTACTTATATGGATTATATTATTTGATTCCTTTATGATTCATGTCTTATGAACTACCAATATTTATTCTTTAACCCAATATTTTGATCAATGATATTAAGGGTATGATTTTAGATTGTTATACCCATTATCTGATACCCTTATAATCCTGTTATGTTTAAGTGATCATTGTTATCACCCTTTTTTACTCTTAATGAGCATCATATCTAACCTTTTCTTATGTTTCCTTTCCACTGGTTATGGCGAAAGGTTATAAGTATGGTGTTTCAAATAAAGGTGATAGTTTTGAAGAACTAAGTGGGTGATGATGTTGATATCTTATGAATAAGTTGTTTATTTATCCAAGTTTCCAAATATACAAAATATCTATGATTCTAGTGTGTATCATAATGTTATTTATTGAATATTAATGTAATAAGATATAATATTTATGTGTTAAAATATGGGTGGTTATATAATGTTCACACTAGGTGGCCTACTAATCATGATAATGATATAAGGATCCTTATTGACCTGGAACTATTGATACTCACGGTTATGTTTTCTCTAGTGATTATCCTTGAAATGCATATTTATGATGTTTATAGAAATAATTTGGAAACTTTTTTATTGGTATTATTTATTATATTTAATAATTAGTGATTTATTAATGATTTGTGTTAAACTGTATCTCATTCCTTGATTTAAATTACTTGAGCATAATTAGTTTATTTTAAAGTCTATTTATGAAACACATAGTGGGATCCAACTGGGATATTTTTCTCACACCCTACATACACATTTTGGTGTATATAGATCTTATTTTATCTGATGCAAGTAAGGAAAAGGCATCATAGGATTTTTTTTGGGTTTGTTCAATAGTACGGTGTGGGATTCTATAGGTGACGTCATGTCACATGGAGTTGAGACTTAACAGTTATTAGGTATTTTGGTTATTTTATGGATCTTAGATCTTGTTTTTCCTAATTATTGTATCTTTTGATCTGTTGTATTATTTTTAGCATACCAATATTATATTTATCTATATTTCAATAATTTATGTTCTTTGAGGAAAACTCATTTTGAAATCTAGTTCTTGATGCCTATGGACTTGTCACTAACCCATGAGGATCAAGAATGTCCTTTACACCATGTTAAGATCATCTTAGGTTACAGATAGTTGGGTAATTTAGGTTGGTTCATTAAAAATTTGTATTAATGGATGGTTTATCTATTTTTTTCAATATGCATTTTGGAATATATTGGTAGACAAGAGATAGGAATGTTGGGACTTAAGGGGTAGGTTATGAGTGAGTGCCTCACCGACTCTCATCATGATGAGACTTATGTTTCCATATGTGGTTAAGAAATGTGTCTTTGGGTTTCAAAATGTTTTGATCGCAATATTTTATTTTTCTAAGCATCTTGATAATTCTAGTTGACCTATATTATTTTAAATCAGGACCGATTCATGGATTTCATGTTCTTATGTCTTTTTTTTTTCTGTTGACATATACTTCCATTCCCCCCATAAGACTTACAATGACTACTTGGGAGGGTACTACCAATAAAACATTGCATGTAATCCTTATGATTGATTAGAATATTATTAAAGAAGTGGTGTGCATGGTATAAGCTATGGACCAAGTTTTGGCACCTTCCCCTGTTCATTCTAAGGAGGTGGAAGCTCGAAAGGATGAGTATAGGAATTGGACCCAATAATTTATTCACAAAAAACCACCATCTTTAATAGATACGAATGATCCATAGGAGGAAAATGATTGGTTTGGAAATATCAAAAGTATTTTGGAATTCTTTGAGGGTCTAGATTTAATCAAAGTGAGGCACACTGTCTTCAAGATTGAATATTTAAGTAGAATGTGGTGGGACTTAGTTGTATTGGCTAAGAAGCATGAGGGATTTGAGTGGAAATACTTCAAGGACAATTTCACTAAGTAATTATACCTAGAATCTATGACCATTGAGAAATTTGTGGAGTTCCTCTCCCTTGATAAAGGGAACCAATTAGTGATGGAGTACATGAATAGTTTCACCGAGCTTTCTCTTTTTTGTCCTAAGGTCATATTTAATGAGAAGATGAAGGATGATAGGTTTCAAATCGGTATTTAACCTGATATCTAGTCATAATTATTCATATTAAAGCTGACAACCAATGATGAGGTAGTGGATTGGGTGTTGATGATAGAGATTGACTAGGCTTGTAAGTGAGGGCTGACAGGAGTTCCCTTTTATTCTAGTGGAATATTTAGTGGTTCTTATAAGGAAAAGAGTAAGTAGGGTGAGTTTCATAGAAGAAACAGTGGTGGTTATTCTCATAAGTCTTTTCCTGCACCATCATCAGTAGATAGTGGTTTGAATTGTTACCAGTGTGGCTAGAGAGTACATGCAAAGTGATTTTCCCCATGCGTCTGAAGGTCTTCAATTCATGCGGGAATTATGGTCATTTATAGAAGTTATATTAGGTATTTTATTTTCCTTACATTGGAAAAACATTTGTGACACCTATAGGATCTAAGGTGTATTCATATTCTTCATGAACTATAGGGTTACAACCAAATGCCTCTTGAATTAAGCAGTTATACAAAGTAAAAGAGTCTTCAATGGAAGTTGATGTAGTTCATGTGATAGTGTGAGGTACTATTTTTATTGTTTCTACCTTAGAAAATACATTGTTTGATATAGGTTCCTCTAAATACTTTTTATCGAATCATATGGAGGATCTTTTAAAACATTCAATGGAGCTCATTCCATTTGTTATGGAATTAGTGATGCCTATAGAAAAGAATAAACAGTGGGGTTTATAATTTACCTCATGCTATTTATTTATATATGATGTATAGATGGTTTGGGATTTCTTTCTTATCAATATGGACCTCATTAATTCTATTATAAAGACATGCTTGTTGATTGATCTCAGATCGATTGTTATCATTAGTGGGTGTTCTTTACCAATTTTTATGGGAGGTCCCATGCGTTTCAAGGATAATGGGATCCAAGGTCCAGTTATGTGAGGCTACATATTCCATAGATTAGTAAGTTGATTTTTTTTCTATATCTGATTTGTACTAGGAATCTAGAAGTGGTATCCTTTCTTCTATAGTTAATGAGTTTCATGTAGTGTTTCTAGATAATTTTTCTAGATTGCCTCCCCAAGTGGGTAGTGGAGTTCTTGAAGGACTTAGTGCCAAAAACTCAATCGACATTGATTTCTTCATAACATATAGATGCATATGAGTTAAAAAATTTAAAAATTTTATTGGATGATTTGAGACCCAATGGATTTATATGCTTGAGTGTGTCACATTGGGAGACCCCCTTGTTTTTTTGCCAAGAAGGATGATGAGACTCTTCTCTTGCACATTAATTATTGGAAGATCAGTCGAGTAATGGTCAAGAATAAATATATATTTCCTCGTTTTGATGATTAATTAGATCAATTTAAAGGGGAAAAGTATTTTCTAAAATTGATCTTCATTCTAGTTATCACCAAATTATAATCAGGTAGTTGGATATTCCAAAGACCACCTTCAAGAGTAGGTATGGCCATTTCAAGTACCTTGTGATTCCATTTGGTTTAACTAAGGTTCCTACTATATTTATGGAATTTATGAGCCATATTTTCAACCAATATCTTGAAACTTTTTGTGTGTGTTCATGGATAACATCCTGGTGTACTCTAAGATTGAAGAAGGTCATGTGTGTCAATTAAGTCCTGTTTTGGGAATCACGGGGGATCACCGCCTATTTGAAAATTTTTCAAAATTCTAATTATATATCCAGGAAGCTTGGTTCTTGGAATATGTGATCTTAAAACATGGTATCTATATTTATCCTAAAAAATGTATTGTTGTCATGTCATGGGAAGAACCACATAATGTATTTGAGATTCATATCTTCTTGGGTTTGGTAGGATATTATTAGTGATTTGTAAAGGATTTCTCAAATTTTTCACCACATTTGACCGCTCTCACTTGGATGGGGGTAAAGTTCTTGTGGGATTCAAAGTGTTAGGAATCCTTTTATGAGATGAAGAAACATTTTATCTCCGCACCAATTTTTACTTTACCTAAGGCTGATTAAGTCTATGTGGTTTATTATATTACTTATAGTGTAGGTTTGAGCTACATCATTATGAAAGGATATCATGTTGTGGCTTATAGACCATGTAAACTTCGACTGAATGATTGTAATTATACCACTCATGATTTTTAACTTTAATCGGTAGATCATTCCCCTAAAAGTTGGCATGACTATATTTTTTTGTAAAAGTTTCTCATTTATTCTGACCAGAGATGTTTGCGTTACATATTGTCTCAAGAATACATAAACCACTAGAAGAGACGATGGGTGGAATACATAAATTTTTTCAACTTTGACATTTCCCATACACTAAAAAAAGTTTTTTAGTGTGGATTACATTAGTAGGAAGTTACCTTCTTTGGTTGTAAATGGAGTAAAGGATGAATGTAAATTAATTGGAAATTTTATCATATTCACTTGGTAGTCTTGGGGGAGGACCTTGATTTTGTTATAGATAGTGTTATTTTGATGTCCCCCATCCTGAAGGTGATTTGATAAGAGAAAATAAAATATGATGAGTTATGTATTATTAGGAAACTTTATATGGTAGGGATACCATCAGTGAGTGGTCTCTTCCATCAGAGGGTATTATTTAATTTAGGAATGGATATGTTGTTGCTTCATCTATGAAGAGGGAAATGTTGAGGGAGTGACCTCATTATTTTTGTGTTTTACACCTTGATACTACACATGTTTTTTATTACATGAATTACTTGTTCTAGTGTCCTTTTATGAAATAATACATAGCTATTTTTTATATCGATGTTAGAAATTCCAAAATATTATGGTTGAGCACCAAAAAACTTATGGTTTTCTTCAGCCTCCTCCAATTCCAATATGGAAGTAGAATTAGATTTTTATAGATTTAAATGTTGGTTTACCTTGAACTCCTCAAGGTAAGAATTCTATTTGGGTGGTAATCTATTAGCTGACCAAATTTGCTCATTTCATACCACTCTATGACACCACTAAATTAGGGGACTAGGGGAATTGTTATAAAAAATAGATTATAAGGATACATGGAATTCCTATGTCCCTTTTATTAGATAGGGACCCTCATTTTATCTCATGGTTTTGGAAGGGAATATAAGAGGTAATTAGTAATAAGGTCAGGTTGATAATAATATATCATACTTTGGTGGATGGGATGATAAAAAGGGATAATCATATTCTAGAGTATATGACTCATATTGGAATATTTATATGGTCATCCATTAAAATATAATTTACAATGTTTTGAAGTTAGAGAAGCTACCTTGGTTGGATCAATTTTGGTTTAGGAGAAAAAATTAAAGATCCAATTGGTTTTTCAGTATTTTTTGATGTATAAAATTTTGTACATGTGTTATATGGATTAACATCATCATACTTTGGAGTTTTTGGTAGTTGATTAGGTATTATTGAAAGTATCACCTCGGTTAGGTTATCAACGACTTGGAAAGAAAGGGAAACTTCCTATTAGGTATGTGGGAATGTTTAGATTTATTTAACAGCAGGGAAAGGTGACATAGATCTTGGATTTACCACCATAGTTTTCTTCAATCCTCAACTTATTCCATGTGTTGCAACTCAAAAAATCATTACCAGAACCTGTCTCATGTTATGAGTTCAGAATACCTTGAAATAGATCTTGATATGCCTATTATTGAGAAAATATTTTGAGTTTTTGATTCTCAAGTGAAGGTTATACATGGTAAGTATATACATTTTGTTTTAGTGGTGTGATATCATGGTTCTGATTTTCATGAGACATGGGAGTGAGAGTCTATGATGATAGAGAAATGGCCTCACCTCTTTAGAGACCAACCTTATTCAACTTAGCTTTCTTTGTAATAAAGTAATATTTTGGGGATTATTGTACCATTAATGTATTTTTTTAAATAATAATTTACTAATATTATTATTTTATTTTTTTTATGGTGGTTTCCAACTTTTTTCTATTTTTTTAGCTGAAAAAATTGGTTAGGGTGTGTCTTGAGGTCTTTGTGAGGTGTGTACCAACAACTACAGTCAGAGAAGTTACAGGTAGTACACCAAATACCAAATTAGGGCCAATATATATATGGTGGGCTTAGAAGTGGATCTAGAAATGTATTATATCCATTTTCCAGTTGGTGGGTATGTTAGGGGCCTTTACCTATCTATAGAAGCCACTGAACTATCCATGGCCTCCACCGGCCCTCTAGTGATGCCAATATGGGCCAGGAATTTGTGGAAAATATCATAATTTATTCCACTTGAAACCACCTTTTAATTTCTTAATCCTACTCCTTTAACCCTAATATGACCCATTTAAACTTAGTGGCTTCCTTTGGACATATTTTTCTCTCTCAACCTAATTCTTTGGTAGATCGAAGCGCTGATCAATGTTGTGGTCCTCTCTTGGTAATTTGATCATTGTTTTGGCCTTAGATCTCCTTCTTCTTCTTCTTCGAATTTCTCTTATTTATCTCCACATATATTATTTTTCAATAATGGTAATTATTGGATCTGAACTTTGAATCTTATTACTTTTAAATATGTTATGGAGTTGAGGGGTTTTGGTAGGATCTTTAATCCTCATGGTTAGTTTCTCAAGAATTATGGTGGTAAGTGTTCCATTTGGTTTTCTTTATTTTATAACTTTCCAATTTAGAGATTTAAGATTGAGAATTCTTGATCTTGGAGCCTTCATTGATTCCTAAAACCCTTAGCTTATCTTGGCCTGTGGTTTACCTATGGGCATTGATATTCCAAGTGTCTCAAGGTAGGTGGTTTTATGAATTATCTTTATCTTATGAATCTTGATTGTTTACTATTTGAAATGATTTTCTAAATGGTTAGAAAACATGGTTTAGGGATTTATCTTGGAAATGGTTTTAAAAGGGAATGTGCATGTTTTGATAAAATGTGTTGGTTTTTGGTAAAGTTTATAAAATGGATTTTCCCTTATTTTTATTAAATAAAATGGTTTTAAAGCATGATTTGTACGGTTTCAAAGAAAAAATTCCCATTAAATTAGTATAATATGGTAAACACAAATGTTATCATCAATGTGTCTAAGAGCCATCCTCAGGGATGAACCCCTTCCCCCTAGTCCGGTTTTACTAGGCTATTGGCAGGTTTTCTAAGTTTTTGTAGGGATAAACTCTCACGTGTGAACTCTTACCCCGTAGACCTTATATACTAGGAAAATGTGCACACCAAGTGGCTTATTGATCATAATAATGTTACGAGGATCCTCATTGACTTGGAACTGTTGATACCCATTGACTTTTTTTCTCTAATGATTATCCTTGATATGCATATTTGGTATGTTTATAGAAATGTTTTGGAAACCTATTTATTGGAATTATTTATTGAATTATAAAAAGGGTGATTTATCCATTTTTTGTGTTAAATTTTATTTCATTCCTTGATATAAATAACTTGAGAAAAATTGGTTTATTTTATAAGTTTTACTTATGAAACATTTGGTGGGATCCTAATAGGATCTTTTTCTCACACCCTACACACACATTTGGTTGTATGCATATATTTATTTATCTGATATGGATAAGGGAAAGAAATCATTGGATGGAAGTGGGTTTTTTTGATAGTAGGGTGTGTGAGTTTGGAGGTGATTTCATGTCACATGGAGTTGAGACTTAACAGTTCTTATGTACTTTGTTCATTTTATGGATATTGGTTCTTGTTTTTCCTTATGATTGTATCTATCCACCTATTGTATTATTTTTATAATACTAGAATTATCTTTATCTATATTTTCTTGCTTTATGTTATTTGTGAAAAATCATTCCCAAAGGTAGTTCTTGATTTCTAGGAACTTTTCGATAGTCTATGGGGATTGGGAACACCCTCCACATCATTTAAAGACTATATCAGGTTACAAATAGTTGGGTAAATCAAGTTGGTTGGTGACCTAGTGGCATGGTGAGAAAAAAATTATAATAGTGATGTGTCTAGTCATATATTCCACAAACTTCATCAAAATTTTAAAATAAGTTCTAAATATTTAGTCTAGAATTTTCTAATTTCCTTTGAACATTTCTTCTTTGAGAGGGATAAATCCCCCTCAAATTCTACATCCCAATATCTCTATATTCATATGAATTTTTATGGATAAACTTACACATTATTTTTATATTCCCAAATCCTCCATAGTGTCAATATTTTCATAAAAAACATACTTTACTTTATTGATAGTTTTTTTCTAGAATTTGACAAATGAATTTATTCCTTATTTTTACCAAAAATATTAGATTCATTTTGAAAAACAAAATTGTTGTGAGATCAAAACATGTTGTACTTTCTTATTGACCTCTTTCTATCCTTTTTTGAATCACTAGTTGTATCTATTTTTGATTTCAAGTTTATATTCCCAAAATATTTATATTTCTGAGAATCAGTTTGCTTGGTCTCAAACTTGATCTCCTTCACTTATAATTCCCACCAACATTTTCAAGATCCTTTTAAATCTTCAGAAATGATCATTGTTGGTCTTCTTGAAATTATACTTCTTATATATTTCTCTAACTTCCTAAACCAAGTTATCAAAGTTGAATATGATCTTCTTTAAATTATTTTTAGAATTTACTAGTTCCCATAGAACAAGTTAAATATTCTTATCCTTTTAATTCATAATTTCTTCCATATTAATATTTTTATTCCTCTCATCATCCAGAATCTTATTTAAATAATCACCATTTTTAGAAATTTTTATTTTTTTTCTATAATTTTTTTGTGCTGCTAAAGCACTAGTTTCCTTTCCTCACATTTCTAATATTTTTTTATAATTTGCTGATATTTGAAATACACTCACTTAACTACATCTTAATAAAAAAACTATATTTTAGTTTCTATTAAAGTCAAAACTTCACTACTTTCATCATTAGTGATATTTTAATTATTCACCTTAGTAATAAGTATATTCTCACTAATATCAATGGAAGTTTCAAAATTTTATTCTTTTCATACTTAAATAAGAAGTTTATTGTTTTGAAATAAATTATCAACCTTTACTCTAGAATAAAAATTTGACTTGGTTTGTTGCTTCATTGAGGATCTTCTTGGTCTATCATATTCGTTATCATTGGTTTTTTTTATTTCAGTTTTGGAAAGTGTGCTGCAAATTTTCTAATAGTTCCACACTTTAAGTATTTTAGTTGAAGATTCCATTTATACATTTATACATTCCCATGACTCTTATTAATTTTTATATAGATAAGAGAATTTTTTTAAACCTTTCAACCACTTCTTCTTCTAAGTTATACCAACCTGCTTCATCATCTTCAACTTCTTTCTTACATTTCTCCTTATTTTAGGCTTTAAAATAGTTTTATTTTTTCATCCTTACCATTATTTTTGGAGACATTGTCCTTAATAATCCCATAGGTAATGAGAATATTTTTTAATTAATATAGAAGAAATATAACTAGATCCATATCTTCAAGATCTAAAACTTTAGTATCAAACCTATTAGGTAAGATGCATAGTATCTTCTCAACTATAGTCGAATCCTTTAACTTCTCATTAAATCTTCTGATAGTGATTACCATTTCATTAACCCTTGTGAAAAATTAATCTATAGATTCATCTTAATTTATCTTTTGGTCTTAGTATTTCAAACTCCATATCTATAATTTTTATTACTTGAACTTGGTGTTACCTTCATAAATATTCTAAAGTTATAAAAATATGACTATACCTATCTTTATTCTTTTTACTTTTAATAATTATTTATTGAATAGGGAAAAAATATGGTATTCTGAGAATGCCATCATTTTCAAGATTCTTTATGTTATTTTCTAACATCAAAACGCCTTTATAATGATGAGTAAATCCATCAGTTTAAGACTCTAAAACATCTAGTATGATTGAGCATCCAATCCTTTAATATTTGATAATCATTTCCATAAACCGTGGTAATCCCCTTACTAATCATTAAATTGTAATTATCCATTATTCAAGACAAAGAATTTAGTGATTGAGTCTTGTACCATAGAGAAACAAATTTTTTTCAACCTTTAAATAGAAGAGAGTATTTAAAGGAAATCAGGGTCTAATAACAATTGAAAAGTGACCCGTAATATCAGTGAAATCATTGGGGGTGGTGGATCAGTAATTAAGAATTAATTTTACATTTTCCATTTTGAACAACATTCTTTATAAGTTAGAGTGATTTTATTTCACTATTAAACTCACTTGTGTACACAGAGTATAAGGCATAATAGATTTACAAGGTTCACCTATCAAAAGAAAAAGGATAATCCTTGGTGTGGTTCAGAATCACCCTTGATCATACAACCCTTTAATATGAACATGTGACTTACAATGGGTAGGCTTTATCCATTATCACATGTTACATATATATCAACTATGTATATACAACCCACACAGTTTAAATGATATGATACTATTTTGTAATAATAAAAAATTCTTTCACCACTTTAATACTTTAATAAAATTATCACTATGCTACTTGATCCTCCTCTTATTTTATTTTCTCAGGGTGAGAAAATATCTAATTTTCTTATTTCTATTTTTCTTTTTATTCACATTCTCTATTTAAAACTTCTCTTCTCACTTAGATAGTCTATGTTCATTCTACATGAATATAAAATACTTTGGTGTTATCAATATATCATAATAGTATAAAATTCCCATTCAAATTTTAATTTCAAATTCAACTACAAAATTTCCACTTCCTTTAACCTCTCTTTAACTTCCACCACTTACTTTTGAGCCATTAGATAATTTAGGAACTATCATTCACTATTTATAAGGTTACATGAATTCAAATTTCGAGTATTATAGGCTCTTGAGACACCAAAAAAAGCCTTGTTATCATATCTAATCAAATATTGAACTCCTCTTTGGATAATGGTTGGAACTATATTGTATTGGACATCGTTTTGGTCCTACTTTTCTAAACTGATAGGAAATAAATCTCAAAACACCAGGCATCATAGTACATTTTCAGTTTCCATTTTATATAGGGATTATTTTGTTTCACTATGGGATACTCCATGATGTATAACTCCCTATTTAAACTACCAAGTTATTTCACTCCTTGGGAATGAATCACCTTGATACTTAGAGGAATTTTCAAAACGATCACATGGGATTGAAAATAGGGTGGTGATCACAATTTAGATTTCCAGAAACTTACTCTTCTTCAGTCATGATTAAAACCTCCATGATATATTCTATCTCTATATTTCCCATAGGGAAACTTATCAAATAACATTATCACTAGATTTATATTATGGATTGGTCTACAACATATTGTTTCTCATAAATCGTCACTTAAGAGTCACCATGCTTACCTTCAATGAGATAAATGAGCCTCTCTATTTCATATAAGGGAAATTTTCCACTAATATTCACATTATACTGGTGATCTCCCAATTTATATATTGTGCCATGTTCTCTAGAGCATCAAAACATTTTATCCATAAAACCACAACATTGGTGGGACTTCTTCAGACCACAAATAACCAAAATTACCATGTTTTAATGACTTCAACTACAATAACCCATAGTTGGTGTTTACTTTATTACATTGGTAAAAGATACAAGAGATTTCACCATGCATAATCAATTAATATACCAATATAAGAAAATTTGATACATACATGATTCCTATATTACATTGAAAATATAAAAATATTGTATAAGAAACATTATTTCATACTTGAAATCCTTTAAAGAATCCTTCTTAATATCTCAAGGAAAGAAAAACAAATAAAGTGTTAGCTCATATATTCAGTAAGGTTTATGTACAACATAAACTATAATGAGTAAATTAGGCATAATTGATATGGAAAAGTTGATAATCAAAACACATGTCATTCAATCAACAACTTGTGTTCAAAGTATATCCATGAATAATGTCAACAAAAAAATCACATGGATAATGGAAATTGAATTATTAATAAATAAAATTCATAAATCCACACATTAATGATCATACCATCAATCCTTGATGAAGACATCAAAAATATTACTATTAAGGCCTCGACCATGGAATTATTAATAAATGGTTAGCTACAATACCAAATACCCATCTAATATATATGGAATTCCTATTGTTTTTTCTCATGAGAACTACTGATGTATTAAGGGGATATCTATAACTAGTCCCCACCCATCACATTCATGACTTTTTAATTCCTTATAGATTGAATGATCAATATAATTCATTCAAAAAATGAATTATAAATCAACATTTATCCATATTGAATAAATAATATGTAATATTTACATAGTTAATGAAATAATTTTGTTAATAATATTTATTCATATAAAACCATATATTTAAATGGCATTGGATTAATAAAATATCAATGCAGTGAATATCATACCATCTAAATCCATGATATTTAAAATATACACATGCATGAGAAAATAATTTATAATGAAATTATAGAGAGTGATAAGGAATGTGATAATGAAATAGTTAATGACCACAAAACATTAATCAGTATAGGATGAAATAAGTCCATGAATTCATCATAAATTAATATTTTTTAGTAAAACCAAGACATTTTGAAATATAAAATAAAATATAATAAAAATATTAGAAATAACTTACATGTAACTTTATGTAAGAACTAAGTTATAAATCAATTTGTAAATTATTTTCATTTCTTTAAAAAATAATAAACTTTTCTTTTGATAAAATTTTAAATAAAAATTCCTAGAATATTAAGAATTTTTTTTTTTGAAAATTAACATAAAAACTAATGAATATAAAAATTAAATAAAGTTTATGGAGACTAGAAATTATGTTTGTGCAGTAAATAATAAAATAAATATTCATTTCAAAATTTTGATAAAATTTCCAAAAAGTAACTCATTTGGAAAATGATGAGAATATTATTTTGAAAAAAAATTGAAAGAATTAAAATATGGTTGGAAATGACTTTAAATAATCATTGTATTATAAATAATAATATTTTTGAAACATTTAAAAGAGCCACTACATGGAATAAAAAGAGTTGTAAGAAAATATTTAAAACAAGTTTTTTAAAGGGAAGTCCCTTACATGTAACTTGTTGATTGTTTATCCAACAAGAGAATAAATAGAATATAAAAATTTAAATACCAATAATAAATTTATAGGAATAAAATATATGATGTTAAATAGATTAGGATCATATAATTTTCATAAAGGAAATATTTACATAAACAATCCTGAAATAAAATGTGATTGTAACAGAAATCTCTTAGCTCAGGTATCCTCTTTGTCATACATGTTTGATACTCCTATAAAATGAATTAAAATTTATTAAATACTTATTTAAGAACATTTTTTTAATTATATTCTATTTTAGGTCCTTTTATAATCATATTAATTCTATTAATTGAATAGTTCTATCTTACGTTGACCACATAAGGTTGTTCTGTCAACTTCTCTAAAATTACTTTGTTATATTGTCCAAGGTTAATTGAGTTATGAAATGGATCCTTCATCTTTAAAATAGTAATAATTTAGTGTATATAATTTTTATTCATCATATAAAATTTCATAATCAATCGTGAATGGTGGTAATAGAAAAATGAATCACATCATTCCATGGAGATGGTAGTCCACATGTATACCTGAGTGACGTTACCATTTTCCAAAACATGGAAGGGTATTATGTTATATGATATATTTTATTTAAATAATAATAATAATTTTATAAATATTATATATATTCATTAATTTTTATTGATAACCATCCAAGTAAATAAGTCATAAAAATTAGTTACATCTCTATGCAGAGATAGTAAACCATACATACAAATGAGTGATCCTTTAATTTTACTTAGGATGGAAAAGAGATATAAAATGGATATACCATTAGCATAAAAATATATAATTATTTTTAATATACTTAATTAATTATTTTAAGGTGATTATTGAATATTTTTATGTGGTTTAATAAGAAAGGAACTTGAAAAATCTCAATAAGAACATATACATATTCTTTTAGTAACCTGCTTTAGCTTACACCTTAAGCATTATTGAAAGGATTTTTAGTGTGAATATGACCTATAGGATGAGAAAAATAAATTTGGGAAGGTATCTGGGAAAATATTTTTCCATCCACATGGCTCAAGATGCGTGGATAAGATAGGAGGGGGTTCCCTTTTATAGTCAAGGTAGATGTAAAACTTATAAGTACTTGAAAGTTTATGATATAATATATGTATTACTCAAGTAAATTAGCTCCAAATTATCATATATTATAATATTATCAGTTTAATTTAGAAATAAAACCAACCAATGAGATTTAACCAAGTTTTTTGTGTTATCTTAAATCCTTAATCCTTTATTTTAATCCATTTAACTCATTCTACCCTTAAACGAAGTGATTAATTTTTACCATGGTTACTATTCATTATGAAAAATTAAGTTTAAATTATTACCTAATATTAATTATTTTTATTCAAAATATACAATAAATTTTACAATATTTGATTTCCATAATTGACAAAAATTACTTTTAACATATGTTCCCAAAAATCAACCAAAACCGTTTTTAGGAAAATGCTTGTTTTAAGAATAAAAATGATTTTACAACAAAATAAAGTATAATGTTGATTAAAATGTAATTAATTTTACTATATTAAATAAAATTAGGATTATTTATATTTAAAACCAAACCAAAATTTAAATTAACCCTGTAAATACTTTATTAAAAGGGAAGAACTAAAAATAATTTTTATTAGAAGAAAAACATTACTTATATTTTAAAAATGTTAAAAATAGATTTATAAGTTCTAAATTATATTTTTATATGAATTATATTACTTATTTATTATATATTTATCCTAGAAAAAAGGTTTTATCAACTTTAAATTTATTCTTATATCATTATGATGTAATAAGAGTGATAGTTTTTGTAAAATCAGTATTTTTTTACTATTCATCCAAAAATCAACTATTTCTAAAAAATATTGAAATTTCATACAAAGATAATTTTGATATGATGAATTCAAAAATTAAATTATTTTATTCAAATTCAATTTATAAAATTTTAAATTAATTTTTTAAACACATTCTTGAATAAATCTATATGTATTATATTATTGTTTCTTTATAAAGAAAAGATTACTATAATTGAAGCACAGGTGTTACATTCTTACATTTTTCAAAAATTTCTTCCAAAAAATTTCCATAATGTAATTAATATATGTGGTTTGTTATTGAACATAAATTCAACATATTTACATGTTTTATATTCTATTTTATTATTTCTCTAAAGTATCTTTACCAATCGAGTCGTCTAATTCCACAACACTTTTTCTCTAGAGTCAAGAATCTTGATAGTATCATTACAATAAGAAAAATATAGTCTAAATTATATTTACTTATATGTGATAAGATGTGTTTGGTTTACAATGAAATTACTAAATAAATAAATATGGAACTCATCATGAACTTTAGAGAGGCTATGTGACATTTCTAAATGGTAAGCCACAACTCCAATTATTTTCTGAATTTCAAAAGGACTGAAGTACCTAGGACTTATTTTGCCTTTATTTATAAAACTTATAACAACCTTACATGATGATACATTTAATAAAACATTATCTACCACATGAAATTATAAATAATTTGGCTATATGTATAGCTCTTTTCTTTACTTTGAGCTACCTTAATATGAATCTGAATAGTTTTCACTTTCATCATTGTCACTTTAAAAAGTTTTGGTCCTAAAAGATTCTTTACACCAACTTCATCCCAAAAATTTTGCGTATGATATATTTTAACATACAATGATTTATATGTTTCCATTTTAATTCTATAATGTAAGTTATTATTATCAGAAACATCTACCCTAAGTAAATAGTGATCCCACATACCTTGAAAGTTAAGTCATAATGAACTTAGAATATCTTACAATGTTTGAATAGAACTTTTATACTATCCATACATCTAAGGATAATAATAATTTATCAAGTGTATCCCATTATAGAGATCCTTGCAAATACTTTTCTATAATTTTGATGTAAAATATGGCTCATGATCAGATACAGTCAAAAGTGGTGAACCATGAAGTCTGAAAATTTCATTTATATAGAGCTGTTTGAGGTGTTGAATAGGTATATCTTACCTTATATTGAGAAAGTTTTTGGATTTGGTAAGTAGATAAACAATAACCCATGTGGAAACATTATTTTGTAGAGTCTTTGGAAATATAGTGACAAATTCTATTGCAATATCATCCCATTTCCAAGAAGGAATAGAAAGAGGTAACATGAATCCTTTAGGATGTTGTCTCAATGTATTTAATTGTTGAAAAACTAATCATCTCGATACATAGTCTACAATTTCCAATCTCTTATAATCCCACAAAAAATATTTCTTCAAATCGTAATACATTTTGGTGCTACTAGGGTGTATAAAGAAATTTGATCTATGAGATTCATCTAAGAATTATCTTTTTAGAACAGGCACAATTGAAACACATTGCCTATTTACAAATTTTAATAAACTCAACCCCTTTACATGTCATCTTGGTTGACAGGTTAGCTAATCGATCAAAATTCTAAAAAAATCAACAACAGTAATATGATAATACAAAGAATCTATGTACCTTGGTTAGATTCATTATTGTTTTCCAGTACATCAATAAATTTTTCTTTAAAGGATCAACTGAAATTCCATCCTTAGATATGATAATACAAAGAAAAGAAGCTTCTTGAATCCATAATTCACATTTTCTAAATTATATATATAAATCCTTTTCTTTTAGAGTCTTAAAAATGATTCTAAAATGACACTTATTCTCATCACATTTAAATTATATCAAGATATAATCAATAAATACCACAATGAAATTATGGATATAATCCTTGAATACTCTATTTATTAGATCCATCATAAAAATGGTCTATATAAATTTTTTGAATTATGTATGTAGTCTACAAGATGCCTGGATAATCTTGTAAAGTTAGCCTCAAACTCTGCAACCCTTTATTCTTGCATCTACTTTAAATTGAATAAAAGCCTTTCCATTTCATCTCATTGCTCTTGAGGAATTTTTTTTCAAAGTACATCACTTTTAAAGTTCTCCATTTCATACTTTCTATTTCTTCAATCACTTTAATATATTAGATCAATTACCACCATTTATCAGTACCTCTCTTCAAAGAGTACACTAACAAAATAACCATTTCCCTTTCACCACTTCACATGGATAGAAATATATATTTTTAGGGACTTAATCCCTTATTAATATACCAATGGATTTTTAGTTCCATTAAAAGATGAATGATTTGTCCTCATTAAGTTATCTAACATTGGTGAATCATGTCGTGGAATAACAAGGTTCTCTATAATTCTAAGGTTATTTTTGATAACCTAAGTCAGCTGCCCAATATGGACATGATATACTCAACTACAACACTATCTATATTGAAGTTTTTAGGGATTGTTGGAACCATTGTGGGGGTGGGGGGTGAATCAATAGTGATATTTTCACAATTTTTAGTTCTATGAAATTAACCCCAATAAGTTGTTAGAGTTTTATAATTAAATTTTTTTTTTAAAAAACTCACAAGAATGAAATAATATGAAATTAATTAAAGGAATAAAATATTTAGAAGGGTTGACCTCAATGTGAGAACCTACATCCTTACCTTGAAGTCTCTCATCAGTTCATAGAAATTCACTATTATGAAGAAGTGAACAAAAATTGACCCAACTCCCCTTAGACACCTTATATCTCCCTATAGGTATGATTACACTAACTCCCATTAGCTTAAAATGTTTTTCTTACAAGAATATTCCAACAAAAAAGATGTGGAAATTTGTAAAACTAGCTCCCACAAAACTCATATAGAAAAAATCTTCCATTTTTTTCATCCTATAAGTGTCTATTTTGTGCACCTACCTTCATCTAGACTTCTCCATCCATTATGCCTCACTAAAACTACAATAATTTTCTGAACTTCATTCTGTCAATTTAAAAAAATCATTGCACCTCTAAATCGTCTCAAAAACTCTATTCGTTACTCTCTATTCAGTTTCTCTGAATAAATTATCAATCTGATTCCTCTTCTATGAATCTCTTTTAGGTATATCATTGTAATGAAATGGAAATTCCATGTAATTTTTTTGTTAAATATAATTATTATGATACTGCAAAAATTTATGGCACGTGATTCCGAGGCCTCGAGTGCCCGGAATGATCCGTCGAAAAATGTTAGGCTTTAAATAGTGTGCATGAGTAGTTTTCATGAAAAAGTGGAATAACTCTTAAATGGGTTCATGGATCATAAATCCAAGGGCACTGTTGCAATCGGGATGGTGGATTTAGTCTAGGAACGACTTAAGTTTAGTCAGTGCTGGCCACTAGTGAGATAACCCAATAATAACATGACCATTAATAAAATTATTACATAAAATTATTTTAATTTTCAAATGCTTATAACTCATGAACGGTGAATCAGATTAAAAATATGAGACCACCACAGAACTTGTGAGGGTGTTCTTTCCTTAGGTAGATCCTAACATTGGCCGACATGGGCCAACATTGGAAGTTAGTTTTTGGCCGTAAATAAAATAATTAAATAACAATTATTTTATTGTTAAATTATTTTACTCCTAAATGGTAACTCAGATTGAAAATACGAGAGTACCGTTGGGCTTGTGAGGGTGTGTTCCCCTTAGTCAGAGCCTAACCTCGACCAGTGCGGGCTGAGGGTGACTGTTAATAATTTTGGACCTTTTTTAATGTACGTTCAGTAAATGTGTGAGCAGCAATTTCTATCTTTTAAACTGGTGCTTGGATTGAAAATCCGAGAGCACCATTGAATTTGCAATGCCTGGATTTGATTAGGCAAAACTTAAATTCGATAAAAAAGGGTCAGATGAAAAAGTTAATTTCTGGACATTACAAAATAATAATAAAATATCTTGATGAGTTATTGTAGTTATTTTTTTGTAATTGTTGACCGGCAGTGGCAGGACCACTGGGTTGTCAGAGCATTTAATATCCGGTTACACTTGGTTGTGTAACCACACCATTGGGAGAAATAATAGGTTTATTAATTAAATTTATTAATGAACCACATTAATTATGCGATGGGTTGATCTCCTCTTTCCTTCTGTTCAAACAAAGCTCAGGCAAGTGTTTTTGGAAATGAAGAGAGGAACCTCTGACGAATTGCCGACGATGTCTTCAAACAATGTAGAATAGAGCTTCGAAGAATGTTGGAGGATTCAAAGATGAGCGCCAAAGGAATTGAACCTTCTTTTTTTGTCCTCAACACCCTCAAACGTGGACACTCCTTCCTCATCTGCAATGACTTCCAACGAAATCGAGGTAGGGGTTATGTGCTTAATTACTCCCTTTTACCCATTCTTGAATATTATGAAAAACATGGATCAACTGTCCAATGGGTTGATCCACATTCCGTTCTTTAATGTTGGGGGATAATTCAGTGTTTCTTTATGGGAGTTTTTATGAATAAATAATCCATCTCATGTTATAACTCTAACGCGGAGACGACGGGCCAAACCGAATAAGGCCTGGACCCTCTGCGGATCTCAGGTTGGTGGTTTTATTTTTGGGTGACATAGAAATATGGCTGCAATGCAAAACTTCGGGCCACATGATGTAAGTGCCATCCCGGGTGGCCCGTAGGCATAGAAGTTAAAGGAATCGGACCACCAGAGCTTCGTCGGTGTCCCACATAAGCATCACTGGTGTGGTGGAACTGAAACCATAGAAGGAAACCACTATCCTTTGTTGGACGGTTTGGATTAGGGTGGCATGCAATGGAGGATGGCCATGCCTTTGAGCCTTGGCGGAGGCTAGACCCATGGTCTGCGGGTTTTGCAGGTTACCGGCCTAGCGGGACCATCTAGGTGGTGCAACCCCAACTAGCACCGCTGATTTGAAGATATAAACAGTTCGACCATTCAGGACCGAAGCAGACCCCTGCACTCGGCCAGTGGGCTAGGCGGTTCCGCGGCTAAGAAGGTCACTACCAACAGGGTGGGTCGGGGCACACCTGTAGCCCAGCGGGCCGAGCCCGTGGCCTAGCAAGCCCAACCAGGCCCAATCAAACCGGGCTGAGACCATCCCCCTTCGAGCTAGGGCCAAGTGGGATGGGTCAGGTCGGTCCGATTGGGTCGGACCATACCTGGACCCTTTTTTTCCCAGTTACGCTTAAATGAGCGTATCACCAAAATCAGACATTCATTCGATGAACCGTATATGGAACTAGAACCCTTTGGATGAGGAGGTCCTTTTGCGATACTCCATGTGAGTTTTGAAGAATGTTGGAGTTTGTCCCGGTTGGATCGTACCTGAATCCAATCGGGCCCTCGGTACTAAAATTCCTATAACATATAAACTGATCGTCTCGTTGAAGCGTCGTATGTTGCGTTGGAACACTTATGACCTAATAGTTCATCAGGTCACTACGTTGTAGGACTTCATGTAGGTTGAAATACAACTAATGGATTGAGGAGAAGATCCTCCCGGAATCAAGCGTGCTTTGTGCAGGAATCCAGTGGTTGGTTGAGATGTGAAGAATGAATAGTGATCCTATTTGGATCAGCACAGATAAATCCTATATAGATCAACACCGAGAAATCCAGTGTGGATCAGCACCGAGCAATCCAGTGGGGATCAACACCGGGAGATCCTGTGTGGATCAGCACCGAGTGATCCTGTGTGGATCACCACCGAGCGATCCTGTGTGGGTTAGCACCGACCGATCTTGTGTGGGTTAGTTGCAGAGCCTTTTGATAGAATAAGACTATATTTCTTTATGAATAGTCATTTGTACTTCTAGACTTAAGATATACCTGGTGTGAGCTATCTTTTTCTTTGTGCTTTGTAATTGAGATCATGTTTTGTGGTTTTTCCTTTGTGGAATTCTGAGAGACCTTCAGGGGTCTCAGGGTTCCTACTAAGTATTGTTATACTCACCCCTCCATGGGATTCTCCCGCACCTTTTTGTGCCTTTTGCAGATGAAAAACATCTTGACTGATTCTTGAGGAGTTAGGGCTAAATATTGCTCAGAGGTGATTGACAGATGGTGCACAGAGGTGACCGGTTGACGTGGAGAGCCACGATGATGAGCTTTACCTACCCTTCAGGTAGGAACTTTAGAGGGTGACCTCAGGAGCTGTTTTACCTTTTTGTTGTACTTCCATTTCAGTTGGGCTTGTATTCTGGTCCCTTTACATTCAGTACTCACTTTTACACTCAGTGGTGGTTTTTATTTGTGGTTGTACCTTTCTTATTTTGTTGTGTTTACTTGTGTGTAGTGTTCCCTATATATGTGTGTACATGTTTTTGAGGTAATGCCTTCCCATTTTAAGGACATTTTTTTCCGGTGCTAGTTGCCAACCCCTGGCCTATGGAAGGTGGGTTTTGGTTAGTCACAGCATGGGCCCTGAGGGATGGGTCAGGAAAAAGTGGTATCAAAGGGGGTCAGTTATACCAGAAGAACTAAGAGTCTATGTTTTCAATAGAGCGATAGTGTTAAGTGTCTTGAGTTTGGATTTTAGTCTAGGGAGTCCAGTGTTTGTGCGTCGACTTACATATCCATACACCAGGAGCTTGAATTATGTTTTCTGACTCAATACATGAAAACACTGATTGCGTGTGTTTTTGAAATGTTTTTTATTTTTATCTCTTTTGAGTCAGCTCACCAATTATAACTTGTTGAACGTGGTTCATCTTGATTCTCTTTCAAGATGCCTCCACAAAAACAACCAACCAAGACTCAAATTAATGACAATGAGGATGGTCCACAGTGTGATGAGGCTTCAGTACAAGGATTGTTTCCTGATTTGGTACCTTCTGGCGGTGTCCTAGTGATACCACTACCCGTTTGTCAGTAGTTACTATCGACACTACCAGTTGGGGACACATATATGCTCCGTGCCTTACACGAGTTTCAATGACAGATACCCCTGAGGTTCCAAGGCAATCCTGACTCACAGGAAGATAAGGACCGGATTGAGGTGGTGACCAAGTTACCATCTAGCAAGGGCACCATTAGATCAGATGGTTTCTCTGGGAGTGAGCATTCTATGTGGCTCATCAGGGCGATGGTAGGGTTTAGATTACCCATATCTTATGATGAGGTGACTTTTTACATGGACAGAGCTTGATAACCTTCCTCATAGAAGGGGGTCTCATTCCATGAAAAGATAAGGGGTTTGTGTCCCCAAGAGTTTCTTCAGTTTCGAAAGGTTGACATGTTGTTAATTGAGTATTCGTCGAGGTGTACCGACCATTCCAAATACTCGATGAATACAATACGACCAGTGCTTCAAGGTTCGAACCTCCCAGAGAGATGTTTTTAGGGACATCTAATCCATTACTATTTCTCTACGCATTCCTACTTATGTTAGGGTGCTATAAAGAACCTTTGTGGTTGAAAATTCTTTGGATTAGTAGATGAATCCAATGAATGTCATCAGTGGGAAAGAAAGAAACCGACATTAGTCTTAGAGACTTAGACATGTAAAATGTTTTGGGAAGAGGAAGTGATAGGTATAGATGAATCTATAGGGCAACAGATGTGGAAGAGGAGCTAGGAGAGCAGCATGTGGTGGTATACATTTCAACAAGTTATAACCACCACCCCAATGTGGTCCCCACTAGGATTAGGGAGATGGAGGATAGGAGAAGGGAGTAGTTATATGCAGTCAAGGAGTGTAACCCAAGGGCTCGATGAATGATTCTAAGTACGACTTGTGTCTACTACTAGTTGCCGTATTAATAGGAATATGTACTAATATTCCCTTCTTGTCACAAATCTTGTTCAAGACCTAGGGTTTCTGGTTAAACTGTTGACTTGACCCTTATGTTTGGAGATACCTATGGGAGGCTACTCGATAATCTCACTTATGCTGATGGTGTGATCTAACCCTTAATGTGAGAGTTTTGGTTGGAACCTCTTGATGACTGCGTCGAGGCCTTATGATGTTAGTTTGGGTATGGACTGGTCATCCATAGTTCATGCTCCTATTGAATATTTTAGGAAAAAAGGTTGTGGTATATCTATTTCACTGGAATGTGTTTTTCCTTGGTCGACAAAAAAGGAAACTCAGGCAGCATGGGATAAACTTATGCATAGGAGGGTGAAACCAATCACTCTTGAGTCATCCAGCCTTACCCTCATGGAAGCAGGTGTTTTGAGTTTTTAGTTCCCAACAATAGTGGTAGAGTTTGAGAATATACATTAAAAAGAAATTTCTAGGTTTACCTCTCCATAGGGAGAGGGAATTTTTTGATGGCTTGTACCCAAGGATGACACCAATATCTATAACTACATATCGAATGGCTCCCATGGAGCTTCGTAAGATGAGTGTAGTTGGGAGAACAATTGACTATCTAATCCGATCACAAGAGTCTCAGGTATATATTCTCACAGAAGGACCTGAACTTAAAGTAACAACGATGGCTGAAGTTCCTACAGGACTACGACTTTGAGTTAGTCTACACTCTTGGGAAGCAAAACGTAGTGGAATATGCACTCAACAGGAGGTCTCGATTACCGTAGTTGAGTGAGGTGACAAAACAGCTAGCCGCATTACAGTTATCCTTCATGGATAGTGATGGATTAGCATACCTCAAGTCCATAAATGTCACTCTCCCACTCCTTCAGCAAGTATGAGAGACACAATTTGGGGACATTGACTGCGAGGCCTGATGAGCTTAGATATCCTCAGGATGGGCTCCTGAAGGATTTTCTGAAGGTGGGGAGCATGTCATCATTTTCAGAGGATGCACCATAGTACCAGTGATGCTACGAGAGGAGGTGATGAGGGAGTTCTACACATCCCCTTTGGCAGTATATCCTAGTGTGGAAAAGATGTACCAAGACCTCCAACATCATTAATGGTGGCCATGAATGAAGAAGGCAGTAGAAGAGTTCGTTTCACGATTCCTCACTTATATGCAAGTGAAGGCTGAGCACCAGGTTCCAGTAGGCTTGAATCATCCACTCGAGGTTCCAGAGTGGAAGTGGGATAAAATCTCCATGGACTTCGTCATAGGGATACCATGTTTGTTTATAGGATATGATTTCATCTGGGTGATCGTTGACCAACTTACCAAGTCAGACCACTTCCTACCCATTTGAGAGCAGGGATCAGTAGAGGGCTTGGGACACCTCTACATACATGAGATTATGAGGATTCATGGGGTACCATTGACGATTGTCTCAGATAATGATGCTTGTTTTACATCATTGTTGTGGAAGGGATTACAGGAGGCGTTCGGATCTCAGCTACGCTTGAGCATCACCTTTTATCCTCAGACAGATGGTCTGACAGAGCGTACCATACATGCGCTTCAGGACATGATTCGTTCTTTCATCTTTGATTTTGGTCATAGTTGGAGGGACCACCTACCCCAGGTAGAGTTTACATACATAAATAAATATCACTCCACTGTTATAATGCCACCATTTGAGGCCTTATATGAGTAGCCATGCAGATCACCACTATGCTGGACAGACCCAAGGGAGTATGTACTAATGGGCCTACAGTTGGTACGGGCTACCACTAAGAAGGTGCAAATCATATAGGAGCGGATGAAGAATACACAGAGCAGGAATAAGTCTTATGCTGACAAGAGAAAAAGACTCTTGGAGTTCGAGGGGGAGGCCATGTCTTTCTATGGGTCTCACCTTGATGAGGATTGTGGATATTTTTCTAGGGCGGCAAGCTATCTCTGAGGTTCATCAGACCTTTATATATCTTCAACATTGTAGGAGAGGTGGTGTACCATCTAGATCTTCCCCCATAGATTCACCCGGTGCATAATTTTTTCCATGTGTCACAGTTGAGGAGGTGCATGCATGATCCATCACACGTTATCGACTGGGTAAAGTTATATATTTACAATGTGGAGAGTTACCTATAGATTTAGAGGATTGAAAAGAGTGGGTCCTTCGTGGACTATCGATCCCTCTGGTGTAAGTTCAGTGGCAGCACAGGAACCTCCAAGAGAGTACATAGGAGTGGGAGGCTTAGATTAATGCTTAGTACCCCCATTTATTTTCTTAGCCTTTGTTGTGGATTTTGAGGATGAAAAGTCCTAAGGTTGGGAGAATGTAAAGACTCATAAATTCTATGTAATTTTTTTATTAAATGGAATTATTATGAGACTACGAAAATTGACAGAATGTGATTCCAAGGAACAAAGTGCCTAGAATGATCTGTAGAAAAATGTTAAGCTTTAAATAGCACGCGTGATTAGTTTTCCAGAAAAAAGTAGAATAACTATTAAATGAGTGCCCAGATCATAAATCCAAGTGCACCTCTATGTTTAGGATGTTGGGTTTACCCTATGCGCGACTTAAGATTAGTCAGCGCAGGCCTCCAGTGAGAGAACCCAAAAATGGAATCACTGTAAATAAAATAATTAAATAAAATTATTTTATTTTTCAAATGATTATAACTCACGAAGGGTGAATCAGATTAAAAATCCAAGGCCACTGCTGAACTCATGAGGGTATGCTTTCCTTAGGAAGATCCTAACATTGTCCAGCGCGGGCCAATAATGGAAGTTAGTTTTTGGAAATAAAAAAAATAATGAAGTAATAATTATTTTAATATTAAATTATTTAACTCATAAAAGGTAACTCAGATTGAAAATCTGAGAGTACCATTGGGCTCGTGAGGGCGTGTTCCCCTTAGGCAGAGCCTAAACTTGACCGGCGTGGGTTGATGGTGACTGTTAATAAATTTTGAACATTTTTTAAGGTACTTTCAAAAAACGTGCGAGCGGTAATTTCTATCTTTTAAACCAGCGCTTGGATTGAAAATCCAAGAGAAACGTTGAATTCACAGTGCCAATATTCGCTTAGGAGAAGTTTAACATCAATCGGCAAGGGTCAAACGAATAAGTTAATTTTTGGAATTTACAAAAAAATAATAAAATAACTCAATGAGTTATTTTATTTCTTTATTTGTAACTGTTCAGCGGTAGTGGCAAGACCGATAGGTTGTCTGACCATTTAATGGCCCATTATACTTCGTTGTGGAACCTCACCGTTGGGAGAATTAATAGGTTCATTAATTAAATTTATTAATGAACCTCATTAATTGTGTGGTGGGTTGATCTCATCTTTTATTCTATTTAAACAAAGCTCGGGCATGGGTTTTTGGCACTGAAGAGAGTAACCTATGGAAAAGTGTTGACGATTTTTTCCACCAACGTAGAACAGAGGTTCGATGATCGTTGGAGGATTCGACAATGAGCGCCAAAGGACATGAACATTCTCCTTCATCTACAACACCCTCAAACGTGGAAACTCCTTCCTCATCTATTCCGACTTCCAATGAACTCTATGTAGGGGGTTATGTACTTAATTCCTCCCTTTCTCCCCTTGCTTGAATATTATGAAAAACAGGGATCAACCGTCTAACGAATTGATCCGCTCTTCGTTCTTTAATTCTGGGGGATAATGTGGGGTTTCTTTATGGAAGTTTTAAGGTTAAATAATACTTCCCATTTTATAACACTAATGTGGAAGGTGTGGTGTATGAGCCTTCTTGAGATGCCTGTAGACACAAACAAGAAAGAAATCATACCACCGGAGCTTCGTCGGTAGCCCGCGGAAGCATCGCTGGTGCAGCGACGTCAAAAACCAGAGGAGGCGGCTGCCGGCTACCACTTGTCGTGAGAATCTAGAGGCGCCCAAGGTTCCGTGGTGGAAAAAGGGACAACCATCGTTTCTTGGCCTCTTCGGAGTAGGCGTCGTGCCACAGAGGAAGGTTGCGACTTCGAGCTATGGTGGAGGGCGGACTTGCGGTCCGTGGGTTCCACATTTTACCGGTCCAGCGGGAATGGCCTGGTGGTGTGGCGCTAACTGGATTCATTGCTTTGAAGACCCGAATGGCTCAACCATTTGGGAGGGGAGGTGACCCTCACCCTTGGCCAACGTCCCGGGCAGTTCCGCGGACCTGCGGGCCACGCCCAACCGGGTTGGCCGGGCCGAACCCGCGGGGTGAGCTCACGACCTAGCGAGCCGGATCATGCCCTGCCAAATTGGTCCGACCCCACCCCCTTTGGGCCGGGTCCATCAAGCTGGGTTGGGTCGGTCCAACTGGGTCGTACCATACCTGGACCCCTTTTTTCCCAGATACATTTAAACAAGCGTATCTCAAAAACTGGACGTCCGTTCGATGAACCGTCTGAGGTGCCAGAACCCTTAGGACAATGCGGTTCTTTTGAGATACTCCAAGCGAGTTTCATAGTATGATGTTGTTTGGATGCTTTGGATCATACCAGAATACAACTGGGTCTACGACACTAAAATGACTATAACTTACAGATCAGGCATCCGGTTGACGCACCGTCTATTGCATTGAAACCCTTATGACATGGAGGTTCATCGGGTTACTTCTTCGTGGGACTTTGTGCCAGTTGAAATATGACCGATGGATTGAGAAGAGGATCCTCCCAGAGTCAAGCATGATTTGTGCGGGAATATAGTTGATGGCTGAGATGTGAAGAATGAATAGAGATCCTATGTGGATCCGCACCGAGTGATCCAGTGTGGATCAACACTAAGAGATCCTTTGTGGATCAGCACCAAGTGATCCTGTGTGGATCAACACCGAGTGATCCTGTGTGGATCAGTACTAAGCTATCTTGTGTGGGTCAGCACTGAGCGATCCTGTGTGGGTCACTAGCAGAGCCTCTTGACAGAATAAGATGATCTAGCTTTACTACTAATCATCTGTACTTCTGTACTTATGATATACCTGGTGTGAGCTATCTTTTGCTTTGTGATTTTTGATTGAGATAATGATTTGTGGTTTTTCCTTTGTATAATTCTGAGAGACCTTCGAAGGTCTCAAGGTCCCTAATAAGTATTTTTATACTCATCCCTACATGGGATTCACCCACACCTTATTCTGTCTTGTGCAGATGACAGACATCATGATTGAGTCTTGAGGATTTTGGGCTAAATGGTGCTCACAGGTGATTGACAGATGGTGCACGAAGGTGACTGGTTGACGTGGAGAGCCGTGGTGATGACTTGTACCTACCCTTCATGTAGGAACCTTGGCAGAGGACCTCAGGAGATGTTTTCCCTTTTTACTATACTTCTATTTCAGTTGGGCTTGTATTCTGGCCCTTTTACTTTTAGTACTCACTTTTACACTTAATGGTGGTTTTTAGTTGTGGTTTTACCTTTCTTCTTCTGTTGTGTTTATTTTTACGTAGTGTGCCATATCTGTGTGTGTACAGGTTTTCGAGGCAATTCCTTTATATTTTAGGGATATTCCTTTCCAGTGCTAGTTTCCAACCCCTGGCCTTTGGAAGGTGGGCTTGGGGTAGTCATGAAACAGGCCCTGGGGGACGGGTCGTGACACTCATATTTTCTTCAACCCAATTATAAAATTGGTTGGAAACTCACACTAACACAAATTATTTAGTATTTCAACATTTTTTCCTTATAAATGTTGTTAAGTACAGTCATACATTGCATTCCTTTTTATAGGTGCTCCCAAGGTAGATAAGGTGGTAACAATTTTTTGTTTTCCCACTCAATTGAAATATTATTGAATCTTATTAATATTTCTAGATTATTCATGAACATTATTAAAATTTTATGAATTATCTAGGGATTCCAACCTACTTTAAAATTCCTTAACCTTAGATGTTAATAAAGTTCTACAGTTTTTTTAGCTTAGCTAAATAACAAACCAACTGAAAAACAAAACAACATCATCATTCTTGTGAGATTTATAAAGTTATATAAAACTACCCAAAAAATTTTTCTAGTGGTTTTTTATCTGATGTCTTCTTAGGAAAAGCCTATGTTCAGTTCAATCTATTTCATATGCTTCACCCAATTTATTGTGTCCGATCATCCTACCTTAGCATAAACTTCTACTTAAAAAAATTCTATTAAATGTTTGTCTGATGAATGTTTATTCGATGGAGTTTGTATGATGTATTTCTATATAATGGACTCGATTTTTTGGCCTTCCTTCATTAGAACACTTTATAACATTTCATACACAAACTTCATACAACCTTTAACAAAAAATCTTTAACAATTGGAACTTAGTAAAAAATTTCTATCCAAAAAACTCATTGAATATGGTTGACTATATTTTTAAAAATTCTACTGACACCTATTATATGGATCCTATATTTTTAGTTAAAACTTACACACTCCAAATCTTTGTACTTATTTTCCTTTTTTCAATATATAATCATTTTTGTACTTCTCCTCTTTTAATTCACACATTTTTTAAAAGATTCAGTATTGAGAACTTCATGAAAGAGTCCATCTGGAAATGGGTTTATATGTTTATACCCATGTAATTCATATAACTCTATATCTCTATCAACTTTTATCTATCTTATTTTATATGTCCAGTGATCTATGTCTAGTAATGTGAATCCAGTTACAAAGTTACACTACTCTCACTTTTAATAACTTCTTAATTTTTTCACCATCTGTCCAAAAAATTATTACTAGTGATATTATTCAAACTTATTATAAATCTTCATACACTCCCATCCATCCATTTTTATGTGTATGATATTCTATGTTCTTAAACCTAGGTTTATATTTCTATGTCTAAAATTCTATATCCTGTAATATTCTTCTATTGGTATGCGTCTGGAAATAAAGTTGATCTCCCACTTTTTTAAAATGCTTGTATCATGAAATTTTCATTATGTTAGGAAATTTAAAGAATAAATTAATATCATAAAACTTTGTTAAAAATTTCCTTAACAAAATTAAAAAACTTCCTAACATTCTTCCAGAAACTTCATAACAATGTTTTCTTAATAAAATTCTAGTCAATTTTTTCCAACCTGTTTATCAAAAAAATTCTTAACAAAATTATGTTGTCAACAAATACAATTTTTTTTACTAAAACATCATAAAGGTTATTCAATCTCCATTATATTTTTTATAAACACTCTCAACAAATCTTTACAACGTAAAATATTTCACAACTCATTTTTTTAATGGAACCATTTTTCTCAACTTTTACCAAAACACAACTTTTCTCATAGAGAAGTCCCTAAAGCCACACTACTAGATAAAGTAATGATTTTTAAGGAATTACATCCCTCAGTGAAAAAAAAATTTGTGTCCATGTTAAGATAAAATAGGCTAAAATTTATCTTCAACAAGTTTCTATCTCTCAAATTTTCTTCTCCCATATTTTATGATAACCACAACTTCATATTCATAATAGAAAGAGTTGCACATACTCTAACCCCTATAAAGAGTTATCTACCACTTTATAAAGAGTAGTACTTACTCTCACCCTTTAAGGAAATAATTCAAATCATGATAGGGGTAATTACATAAAAAAGTTAAGAAGTTATTGTAGGAGTATGAATAAGAAGTTTTAGCCTCAATTCCAAAAATCTCTCTTTTGACATGGATTTGGTGAAAATAAGAAAAATTTTATATTTGTTAAAAATTTACTCTAGAATATCATCTCTGGTAACAAATTTCTCTTTTATGAAGTGGTAATTTATATCAATGTGCTTTAATATTGAATTTTTTATGGTGGTTTTGGAAAGATAAACGACACTTTGATTTTCATAGAGAATCTTCAATGGTGGTGAAAAATTAACCCTCAAATCCTCTATCTTAACTTTCAACCAAATCATTTGTGTACAAGAATAGGTGGTGACAACATATTATAATTCTCTTATGCTCAAAGTTACTAGATATTGTTTTTTACCATGCCAGCTCACACAATATTATCCCAAGAAAAAGTTCCTCTTGATGATGATTTTATGTCCATGAAATCTCCAACCCAATATATATCAGTGTATCCAAGAAAGTTTATATCACATCTTATTTTATAAAATAGGCCATAAGAAGATGTTTCTTTAACATATTTGAGAATTTATTTTCTTCGAATATATGTGATTCCTTAGGATCGATTTGATACCATGCACACAAATTAACGGTATATACAATGTCAGGCCTTGAAGCTATAAGTTAAATAAATCTTCCAATCAAATTTCAAAATACTTTTTGATTCATGCTTTTGTCAGCTTTGTCTTTACCGATCTTTATGCCAACAAAAATAATACTTGATACTTCATTTGAATTCATCCTACCAAAATATTATTTTAACTCATTGGAAGGCTTTTCTTGTGATAGAAAAATTTATATTTCCTTCTATTGAACTTATAAGAATAAGAATAAAGTTAATTACATGAGTATTTACATTTCAATGTTTCCACTCATTTATTCAGAAAATGATTTAAAAACTTTTTATCTATCACTTGTAAAATTTATATCATTAACATACACAATGAAAATAAGAGAACATGTGCTCACTTTTTAAACATATAGAATATTATAAACTTTTCCTTTCGAAAAGTTAAACTTATTTAGAAAATTAACAAGAATAGTACTAGACACATGGATCTTGTTTCAACCTGTAAAAATCTTTCTTCAATTTACACTCCTTGATTTTATCTTTATCAAGTAAGAACCCACGAGGTTTATCAAAGTAAACTTCTTTTTCGATTTTTCCTTTTAATAAATATGAATTTACACCCATCTGATAAACTTTGTTATAAAGATGTACAAAAATTTCTAAGAAAATTATTATAGATTTTAATCCCACAACATGGGAAAAAGTTTTTTTAGAATATAAACCTTCCAATTATGAGTAACCTTTGAAAAGAATTTTATCTTTGTTTCTTGAAATTTATCCATGTTCATTCATATTTTTTTAGAAAAACCTTCTTTTTACCCATAAAATTAGTTCCTACTATTTTTTAAACAAGTTACCAGGTGTCATTTTTCTCAATTTTATCCAACTCTTCATTTATAGTATCAAACCACTATTTATGTTCAAGTGCCTATAAAACTGATTCCAGTTCAACTTTTGAGATAAGTGATGTCTAATTTTATATTATTAATTTACATTCAGTCTAAAATAGAGTTTTTTGATTTAAAATGATGTTGTAAAATTCCACATATTATATAGGGTCTTAAATTTCTTTTATTTTCTACATGTATCACTTTAATCATCACACGATTCATCTGAATCTTCGTGAATATGTTTTGACTCACATTCATCTTCACCTTTTTATTTTCATTGGAAGTTTTCATTTTTTATTCCATGAAGTTTTAAATAATTTTTTGTTACGGATGTTGTATTTTCAATAACTATAGAATCATAAGAATCCACCAAATTTTGAAAAAATTTATTCTAACATTTTAACATTTTCCATTGGATGAATATCCCATTAAAATTCCTTCCCTATCTTTTTAATCAAACTTTACAAGACCCAATTTTCATTATCTTTATAAAGAACGAACTCTAAAAAAACATGAAATATTTCACTGAAATATTTTTTATATACCATATCTCAAAAGGAGTCATGTTGGAATTTGGCTATAAAAAACATTTATTTTATACATGAACTATAGTACTAACAGCTTCTCTCCATAAATTATTAGAAATTTTTTATTTATCCAACTTGTTTCTTCCCATTTACATCAAAATTTTATTTTTAATTCCTTTTAATTCATTTAATTGATTAGTTTATGGATCAATATATTGATTTTTTATTCCATGTTTCTTCAGATAGGATTCAAAAGCATTTCTTGTGCACTCCTTTTAGTTGTCAGTGCCAAGCTTCAGTATATAAAAACCCATGTCTTTTTCAACTCCACTTATAAAAAATAGGAACATTTATAATCCTATGATTTATAATTTATTAACATTATGTTGTCCATCAAAGTGAAATCATCAAAAAATGTAATAAAGTAAAAGTACCCATTGGTTGATAGATGTATCATTGGCCCACAAAGATAAGAGTGAATGAGCTCAAGTGGTCTAGTTGATTAGATTTCAACATTATAATTCCATCCACTAACCATATTCCCTTTCTGACAAGTTGTAAAAACATCATATTTTTTTAGTGGTGGTATGTTTCTTACAACATAAACTTTTTAAAGTTTTTTCATAATTTTCTATCCAATATGACAAATTATTCAATACCATGACTTATCTTCATATTCATCACTTAAAGTAAAAAGTGTTACAAAGTTCTCAAATCTGAAATATATTTTCACCGATTATTTCTCCCATAGAAATAAAATTTTCATGTTACACACTTCTGATGATATAAGAATATTTTATGAAGATAACTCCCTCTACATCATCAAAAATATGGTTAAAAACTATAGGATTTTTTAATCCCATAAAAATATATAACTTCCTCACATTTCAGTTTCTAAGATTCAATATCTGTTATTCATATTCATCTAATTTTTAAGGAATTATCATTTTTACAATTTACTACTCTACCTTTAAAATTTTCAATATTTTTCAATATTTTCATGTCACCTATCATGTGTGATGAAAAAAATTGAAAATCCATGGTTTTTTCCATTGTATAACTTTTAGAGCTACCACAACAATAAACACACTTTCTTCAAATATATTCTTACAAACATAATTTTATCCTCTAGTATAAAAAACTTTACCTAGAAGATCTATCAAACATTGTTTAGAAAAGTTACCCAGTTGGAGACATCTTCCACACACTTCCTATAATAAACAAAACAAATTTTTCATTGGAAACTTTCTAGAATCTTGTGATTTTTCCTTTATTTCATCCTGTATCTTAGGGATGTTTCTCTCTTTTCTACCACTATTTATCCTCCTATGTTCATGCCTATTTCTAGGGAGATTTATGTTTTGAAAATAGTTATATTCTTTAAGCCCATAAATTCTACATCAACAACAAAATCCATTAAATCTATATCTTCTATAGAAGTATGATCTTTCCTTATAGAAATTTTTCCAAGGTTCATAACATATTTCTATTTTTGTTTCCTCCCGGTGTGGGGAAACTTTCTTATAGAGTTTATTTTTAAAGTTAATTGATGTGATAGATTTTACATATCTTTTATCAACCCTTGTATTCTCAAAAAAATTTATAACACCATCATGTTTAGCAAAATTAGATGAACTTTTACATTTAGTGGGTAAAGATTTTACCAGAGTGTTAGAATTAATTTCTCAGAATCTTTAGATTATTCATCCTTTTTCTCTGAAGTCTTGTTGAAATTTTCACTTATATTCTTTTAGGTACTTTCAAACTTATAAAATTTTGATTTAGTTTTAAAAACTATATCTTTATTAGCAGAAAGTTTCTTACCAAGATCTTCTATTATCATTCCTTGCTCAACTACTTTTAGTTTGAGGTTTATGATTTCTTAGATATAATCATATTTCTATTTATGGACATATTTCCTTAATTATTATTTTCAATATCCTCATTTGACATTCTAATATATTTCTTTAGTTATGTGTTCTTCTCAAGACATGCCACAAATTATGATCTCAAGTGATATTCTCTATAATTTTATTCACCTTCTTTTTCTTCACCGATTGAAGAATCTTACTTATTCTCAGAATTTTCAAAGAGAGTTCAAATTTTATTTTTATTTACATCTGATAAAAAATTACTATCCGTAGAGACATATTCATCTTTCTTACACAACAAAATTCTTCTATTTCCAGAGATCTTTTTCTTAACACCTATCTTCCTTAGAAGTTTTTCTTTAGATTGATCTTCATATATAAAAAAATTATTCTTTGGAAAATTTATAGAAAAATGAAAAATTCATCCACAATCAAAACATTTAGGCTTCAGTTTTAATCTATACTTTCCTCTACCTCTCTGGTAATTTTTATATATAATAGACGTTATCTTTTCATTCATTTAATCATATTCCTTATCATCCAAATCATCATGGTAAACAATCTCAACATCTTGTATTTTTTAAATTTATCATAGATTCAAAATAAATTTCATCCTTGATCTTCCTTTTGAATGATATAGATTTCCTAAAATCATAAGCAATAAAAAATTTATGTAATTCATCAAGAGATAAATCATCTTTATTTTTTAATGTGGGAATTTAAGAATTGAACCTATCTGGAAAGTTTCTCATGAGTTTCTTAATAATGATATAATCTTTCAATAAATATTTTAAACCTTTTATGTTACAAATAACTTCAATAAATCTAGATAAGTACTCATCAATGGTTTCTTCATCCTTTCTTATGATATTTTCAACATTGATTCTCTTTATTTGTAACTTTTCTTCATTCACTTTGGTTTTCCCCTTGAAGAAACTTTCAAGTTTATCCAAATTTTCTTCAGTTATATTGATATCCATCACCTTCATGAAATCATTCTATGAAAAAATACATATGAATAAAATCTCAGTCTTTCCCATCAACCTCAATATTTATTTTCTCAGCAAATGTCTTGGGATCATTTTTATCAATGGGTATAAATCTAACCATTTTTATATTAATTTTATTGAGGCCAAGAGATAAAAGATATAACATCATTCTATTTTTTCAACAATGGAAATTTTCTCCATCAAAGGAGAGAGTACCTTTTCTATTGACTGAATTGAGATTTTTTGTGATAAGGATAAACCTGGGGAACCTTGGATCTAATACCAATTAAAGTTACTGAAGATCATTTGAACCTCTAAGAGGGGGGGGGGGGTGAATATTTTGTGATATTTTTAAAATTTCCAATTATATGAAATTAACCTCTACAACTTGTTAGAGTTTTATCATTTTCAAATTTTTATAACAAACTCATAAGAATGAAATAAAATGAAACAAATTAATGGAACACATGATTTGCATGGTTCAGAGTCAATGTGAGGACCTAAATACTTATTATGGAGACTCTCATTGGTTATGTAAAATTACAACTTTATCTAACTCCCATTAGTATATTTCTACCTCCTGATATGTATGATTACACAAAATCCAAACAGTTTACAATTTTTTTTCCTATAAAGATGAGCTAATAAAATTTATGTGAAATTTTGAAAAACCTAATACAACAAATATCTTCTAAAAAAAATCCATCCATTTTCTCTATCTGGTAAGTGTATGTGTGGTGAACTTACCCTCATCTAGAATAATTTTTCTATTGCTACTTACTGAAACTTTTCTAATTTTATAACCTACATTCTATCCATTTAACAAAACCATCATACCTCAAATGCTTCCCATAAACTCTATCCATTACTCTCTATTCATTTTTTATAAATAGCTTCTTTGTCTGATTTTCCTTCTTTGAATATCTATATCGTATCTCTTCTTTTCATCAACTTGAATATAAACTCAGTAGGAAACTCACTCTAACACAAATTATTCAGTATTTAAACTTTATTTCCTTATGAATGATGTTAAGTAAGGTCATACTTTTCACTTATTTTTACAGGTGATCTTAATCTAGAAAATGTGAAATTAAATTTTATTTTCCCAAAAAACTGATGCTTACTTGAAGCTTCTTGAGTCTTCTAGAGTATTCTTAAACATTCTTGAACTTTCACGAATTTTCCAGTGATTCCAAACTAATTAATATTTCTTAAACTCATATGTTAAGGAACATATACAATTTCACCTATCATCTAAATAAAAAAATGAAAAATATCATAAAAATGAAATTATTTTAATCATTAAAAAGTTATCTAAATATATTATAAAAATCTATATGATGGTAGTTCAATGGATCAATTCTTTAAAAACTCATCCATCTGGTTCTGTCTATATGATCTAATTTTCTGACTAACTGTGTCTGGTCATCCCTCCTTAGATAAAACTTTTTTTTAAATAAAATTATCTTAATCATATATATGATGAATTTTCATCTTATGGATATTAATATGATGGATTTTTATCCGTAGTACTCAATCTATTGGCCTTCCTTCAGCAATGAACTTTATAAATTTCCAGCCTCAAACTTCATAAAAACTTTAACACAAAATCTTTAAAAATTCAAACTTTATACAAACTATCTATTTGGAGAACTCAATGAATAGGTTGAATATATTATTTTCACTTATAGAGACCCATTTTACTTTCATCTTCTCTATCCAGTTACAAATTCCATGCTCCAATTTTTTCTTTTACTTTTGCACTGATAATTATTTTTTAACTTTTCCACTTTGACTTCACATATATTTTACAAACTTTAGTAGGGATAATTTCATGAAATAACCCATCCAGAAATGTTGTTGTAAAATTTTCCCCATGGAATTCATATACCATTTCATCACTATCTACTTTCATCAGTTTGATTTTCTCCATCAGGTGATATTTGTCTAGTAAAGTGCATCGAGTAACAAAGTTTTACTAATATCACTTTTAAAAACTTCTTCATCTAATCATCATCTATCTAAAAATTCTTGTCTAGTGACATTTTTAAAAATTCTTACACATCTTTGTTCACTCCCTTCCATCTAGTGGTTTTTTATGATAGACTAATTGTAGAAATCTATTTCCATATTTCTATGTTCAGAATTCTATATTAGGTAATGTTTGTTTATTAGAATGTAACTAGAAATATAGTTGATATACCCCTTTTTAAAAATTCGTATATCATGGGATTTTCATGATGTTAGATACTTTTAGGACAAATTATCCTCATCTAAATTTTTTAGAAAGTTTATTAACAGTGTTAAATAAACTTCTGAACATTCCTCCACTAGATTTAAAACAATATTTTCAAAACAAAATTCCAGAAAATTATTCTCACCTATTTATCTAAAACCTTGTTAAAAAAATTATGTTCTCAACAAATACAAAGATTTTATATGAAAACATCACAAAGGATATTTAAGTGTTGGATTGATCAGCAATGTAATATCTACATTGACTATGAGTTCTAATTCCCTTACAGACACTAGGAACTATCCCTAAACAATGGTAGATACTGAGTTTTCTCATAATCATTATAAATAATGAGCCATAAAATAAAATTCCCTATGATGGTAAAATTTCTAAAATACCCTAATGGATTATCATAATTCTCATGTGAGAAATTTTCACTCAAAATCTAGTAACCAAGGTTCCTACTAAACTTTTAATGATACTATTTATAATAAACCCAACTATAGTAACCCAAAGTCTGTGTTTACTTTGTTACATTGGTAGAAGATACAAGGGATAACACCATAAAGAATTGATCAATTTAACCATCTTGGAAAACTCGATACATGGATGATTCGTATATTACATTGGAAATATAAAAATAAAGAATAAGAAAAATTTTTATAACCTTAAAATCGTTGAAATAATCCCTTTTAATATATTGGAAAAAGGAAAAAAATAATGGGAGGTATCATATGCTCAGTGAGTTTTATATATAGTGGAAGCTATCATCAGTAAATAAGTATAATTAATATAGTAGTGTGTATAATCAAAAGACATGTCATTCAATAAACAAAAATGGTTCAAAGTATATTCAAGGATAATATAAACGTAGCAATCACATGGATTATGGAATCTAAATTATTAATAAACTAAATTCATAAATCAAAACATTCATGGTCTTACCATTAAGGTATTGATCAATATATCATGAATCTCATCATAAAGGCTTCAACAAAGACATTCTTAATAAACGGTACCCATCTAATATATCATACATTTTATTTGTCCTATAAAATATTTTGATCCATCAAGGGGATATCTATAACTGGTCCCCACCTATTACTTTCATGTCCAATTTATTCCTCATATATTGAATCATCAATATAATTCATTCTCAAAATTCATTATAAATCAATATTTATTTGTGTTGAATCAAGAATACATAATATTTACCCAAAAAACTGAAATAGATTAATTAATAATATTTATTCAACTAACACCATATATTGAAATGGTATATAGTTAAGATAATATCAAACTATTTTAAATTATACTCTATAAATCCATTATACTTAAAATATGGATATAATGGAGAAAATAATTTCCAATGAAATGATAGGGAGTGATAGGGAATGTTATCATGAGAATGTTAATGGCCACAAAACCATAATCAGTAAACAATAAAAGAAGACTATAAATTCATCTAAAATTAAGGTTTTTTTAAAAAAACAATCCTTTCATAAATAAATAAGAAAATAAAATCAAAATATTAAGAATAACTTCTTTGTAACTTTGTGTAAGAAGAAAGTTATAAATATCTTTCAAAATTATTTTCATTACTTTAAGAAAGTAACATCATTTTCTTTTGAAAAAATTTTAATTAAAAATCCCTAGAATATTAAGAGAAAAAAAATTATTTAAAAAAACCTATGAAAACTTGTAAAGTAAACTTCAAATTAAATAATGGTTATGATGACAAGAAATTTCGTTCATGGAGTGAATTTTAAAACAAATATTCCTTTTACAAATTTGGTAAAAGTCTAAAAGTACCTCATTTAGAAAATGAAAAGAAGATTACTTTTAAATTTTTTTAATGAAATTAAAATATGTTTGAAAAATAATTCAAGAAACATTGTAGTATAAAGGTTAATATTCTTGAATCATTTAAAATAACCTCTCAATTGAAGAAAAATAGTTTAAAGGAAAACTTTAAAATAATATTTTTAAAAGAAATCCTTTTACATTTAACTTACCTGTTGATTCTTGATCCAAAAATTAAAAAAAATAGAATAGAAACATATAAAACCCAAAAATAATTGAAGGATAATAATATATATTGGGTACAATATATTAGGATCATATAATTTTTCAAAATGAAATCTGAACATAAAGAATCACAAAATAAAATGAGATTGTAAAAGAAAGCCCTTACCTTGGGTTTTCGCCTAGTCATATATGTTTGATCCACTTTTATAATGAATTAAAATTTATTAAATACCTTTTAGTAAAAATTTTCATCTATATTCAATTTTTATTTTCTTTTGTAATCATTTTTAATCTATTCAATAAATAATATTAACTTATGTCAACCACTTAATTTTTTTCAACCAATTTATCTAAAATTACTTCGGTATATTTTCCATGGTTAATGGATTTATGAAATGCTTAAAAAATATCAATAATTTTAATAATTTCCTGAATATAAGTTAAATTAATTATATTTAAGTTTGTAATCATTAATCCATGGTGGTAATATAAAAATGAATCACACCACTTTGTGGAGGTGGTGGTCTACACGAATGCACAAACAACATTATCATTTTCCAACAGATGAAAGGGTAAGAGGGTATATGATATTTTATTTTTATAGGATCATAATTATGTAATAAATAACATTTGTATTTATTAATTACATATTTATAACAATCGAAGTAAAGTGGTGATGAAAAATAAATTACACCATTACATGGAGATGGTAGGTCGTACATATGACCAAGCGATATTTTCATTTTCCACAGGATAAGAAAGAGATTTAAAATGGATATAAAATTAACATAAAAACATATAATTATGGTTAATATACATATTTAATTATTTTAAGATGGTTATTGAATATTTTTAGAAGGTTTAATACAAAATATCATGAAAAGGAATGGTAAGAACATATACCTCTTCTTTCGACAACTTCCTTTGGCTTACACCTTAATCCTTATTGAAGTGGTAGGACTAGAACCTATAAAATGAGAAAAATAAATTTTGTAAGGTATTTTTGTAGGTTTTTATTGACCTAATTGTCCCAATTAGTGTATAGAAGATAAAAGGTGATGTTCCCTTTTATAAGTGAGGCGGGTGACAGAATTCTAAATACTTAAAACTTTATAATATAATATATGGATCACTCATGTTAAGTGGCTAAAAATTATCATATATTTTAATAAGATAATGGTATGGTAAAAATAAAACCAACAAATTATATTTAATGAAGTTTTTTATGTTATCTTAAACCCCTATGCTTTTATTTTATCTCTTTTAACTCATTTTATCCTTAATCGAAGTGATAAATATTCACCATGGTTACTATTCGTTATGACCAAAAATTAAGTTGAACTTATTACCTAATATTAATTTTTTATTCCAAATATATAATTAATTGTACAATATTCAATTTCTATAAGTAATAAAAATTACTTTTAATATATTTTTGTAAAACACAATGAAAATCATTTTTAAGAAAATGCTTGTTTTAACCATAAAAATGATTTTACAACAAAATAAAGTATAATATAAATTATCATGGAATTAAATCTTTTTGTAAAACAATAATGAGACTAATTTTTATTTAAAACTAAACCAAAATGAAAATTAACCTTGTAAATACTTGATTAAGATATAATAATTAAAAATAATTTTTATTAGAACAAAAAGATCCATTAGATTTTCAGAATGTTAAGCATAGATTTATAAGTTAAAAATTACATTTTTGTCAAAATTATATTTCTCATTTAATATATATTTGTTAATTATAAAAGTTTTCACAAAATTTCAAGTTATTATTGTATCATTATAATGTCATAAAAATGATAGTTTTTGTAAAATCGGTATTTTTCACTATTCACTAAAAAATAAAATATTTCTAAAAAATATCAAAAATTGATCCTAAGATAATTTTTCCATGATGAATTCAAAAATTAAATCCATTTTTTAAAATTCAATTTAATTTTTTTTAAATTCAGTTTTTCATCATATTCTTGAATTAAGCTATGCATATTATGATATTGTTTCTTTAGAAAGAAAAGCTTACTTACTATAATTGAATATTTGTAGTGACACATATTATAACTCCTCTATATTTTATGATATTTTTATCTTTAAATAAATATTATTTGTTTGATAGATTTATTTACATGAAACATTATGTTTAATCAAACTGATATATACTATTAAAATATTATTAGTTAATGTGGCAGTTATTACCTAGCCATAGGATTATTGGGTATGAATAAGACTAAATAAATTATGAAAAATTATTTTTAATCATGTATAAAATTAATTAATTGGTTAAAAATTTGTTAGAAATGAAATTAAAATAATTAAAAGGTAAAAGAGATTTTTTTTGAACAGTGGTTTTTATGCATGTAATGTGATTTTATCTTAATAAATTGAATTAAACTATATTTATGAGTGATTTTAATGAAATTTAAAGTTTTATATTCAATATAATGTCTCAATATTCGTATAATGTTTTTTACTAGGCATGAAATATGAATTAATCCACTTTTATACTTTAAAATCCATTTTTCTAAAAATAATTTTCCTTATGTTTTGAACACTTATTCTAAAAATAATATCTACCACTAATAAAAATTGATTCTAGATTTTTAATCAAGACAATTTATATAATTTAATATGTTCAAATCAATGTTTTTGGTCATTATGAATGGTAATCAAGTTAAATATTTTTCACCTCAGTAAGGGTAAAGCATCTTAAAATGTGTTACAACTATAGGGTAAATATTTAAATTCTCTCTAAAACTTTACTTAAAGGATTTAAATAATATGTTGTAAAAAATTATTTTGAATTTGGAAACCCAATCTTGGATTTTTTGAAGATAATTTATTTTCTTATTGAAATTAAAATATATTTTTTTTGGTATTTTCATTTAATGGAATGGTTGGAAGATTCCATTTGGTTTTGGCATGATCCAAAAATTTAAAGATATTAATTTTTTAATTATTTAACCAAAAAAATTCATGGAAACCATCTTGTTACTTTATTTCAAGGTGAATTTGTTTAATCTTAAATCAATTATTTTTCTGAAAATAGTTTTTCAGGAATTTTAATTATTTATGAAATCATGGTAAAAAGTTAAGGTATCACGGTTAAGGTTTAAAGGGGTTTAAAGTGATTTAACTAGGTTATATGTCTTAAAATGTATCAAAAAATTTTACAAATGTGATTGATTGAGTTTATTTAGACTTTATGACAAATTATATTCTAATTTTTGGTGTTTTTTTCATTTTACATGATTAATATATATATATATATATATATATTATTTAATATTTTATGAAATTTCAAGTGTGTCCTTTCCCTCACATATATAAGGGAACCTACTATCTTCCATTATTCAAAAAGTTTAATACTTCTAGATCATCCTATACCGATCATAATAATATCCTATATTTCTTACTCACTTCCTAGAGCTTTTTTTCATTCTAAAATACAATTCTTTCAAGGCTTGAGGTGTAAGTCAAATGAGGTTTTTGAATAAATATGTATAACTCTTAACCTGGTACTTTCAATTTTATTTTTTCAGCAAACTCCTATAAATATATTTTATAGATTATAAAATAATGACTTTAGTGTATTAAATATAATTAAATTTTATTATGATTATGGAATAATCATTATGCCACCTCCTTTCTATCCTATGAGAAAAGAAAACATTGCTCGTTCGTACATGTGGACTACCAACTCAATGAAGTGATGTGTTTCATTTTTCATCATTGATTCACATTGATGGTTATAATGACCATTTTAATCAATATATATGATTTTCATAATATTATAATAGTTCTTTGAAGGTTATTTATCATTTAATTTTTTTATTCCATCCATCAAAAATTGGAAACATCACTCGTGTGTATGTATAGAATACCGTCTCTAAGAAGTGAAGCAATTTACTTTTAATCATTGATTTATATTAGTAGTTATAAAATTATATATAATTATTAAATATGATATTATTTAAATTGTTAAAAAAATTATATGATTGAACCATTATCAATATATATATAATGGGACTTCAGTACTGAAACAAGTATGAAAAAAGAAGCAGTTATCACCACGAACAGTTATTTTAATAAAGAATTATTTATAAATAGGTGATAATATGTTATAAGTAAATCATATATGGTATGATATATATTAGTATAATTCTATAATATATTTATAATAAATCTATATTTATTATATATGAGGTTTATGCGTGTATGAAGTAAGACGAGACTAAGGTAAGGGTTTATGTTTCAATCTCATTCCTTTTGGAAATTGTCTATGCTAAATTTATATTGAGGGAAATTACATTGATATTATCCTTTAAACCCCATATATTTTCTTTTACTCTATTTATTACCAGAATTTCCAAGTATTAGTTCCATTTATCTCTCTTTGTTACTTAAAATGATCGAGAAAATAATTTTAATAAAAGCAAACCTTATTTACTCTTTAATCAACAAATTTTTTCTTCCATTCCCATAAAATTAAAAATTGGTTTATAAAAGTTATTAAATATACTTTAAATTTTTTTAAAATTTTCATTTTCACTACCTTTGAATTTATTTATAAATGTTTAAAAAGTAAATTGTTTTAAGATTTTTTTCCAAACAAGTTCTTTTGACTTTTTACAAAGCTGGGAAATGAATGTTTTATTTTAACATATATAATATGAACGAATTTTATTATTATCATGACCATTAATTACTTTGTATAAACCTTCAAAAGTTTCTTGTCTACTTTCAAGTAAAATTATATTCTCAGTATTCTGGTAATTTTCAGTTAAAATTTTATATAAAAAATGATATTTTCCAATATTTTCAAAGGAAGGTTTGAATAATCTTTTAAAATTAATTTTCCTCTACGTAAACATACTTTAAGGATTTTTACACTCCACTAATATGATATTATGATACCATCCACTATTTTTCTATGGAAGACTTATGATGATGATATTTTAAGGATGATTATATGAAACCTGTTTATTTCCCATGACTTAATTAAGTTATGATTAAAAATTTATGAAAACCATTTCTTTTCCATGGGTTACGCTATGATATAATGATGAAATGTTTATGAATCCCATTTCCATTCCATAGTTTATGATATGATTATATGATGAATGTTTTACTATCTTGTGGCGCACACATATATATGGTTTTATTCTGTGTTGGGTGGTCCTAGAAATACACATCCATCCAATTCAATTGGTAAAGATGACAGTGTTGAGAATATCCTAAGATATAATGGAGTTAATAAAATCCTAAGATATGACAAAGGTAAATATATAGAATTAACTCCTAAGAGAATACTTTAAATGATCGAGTATATAGTTCCACTATGGGACTTTGTCTACAATGATAGTATTGGGAGTAAACCTTGAATAAAGAAGTTATTTTTTATGATTATGTGTATGAAAGAAACTTATGACTTATGATTATGACATGTTATTATAGATCATGATTGAATATTGATGATTCCACACTCTAATGAATTATGTCTATTGATTGAAAAAAACAATATTTTATGATTGATGACTAAATATCTTTGACTAATTGGGTATGATTGTTTTAAGTTATGATCATTCTCTCAGAACCCTTATTCTTATCCTATACCCACTAATGATCATTGATTTATATATCTTATGTTTACCCATACTGATAATCTGAGAACACCCAGTCTTATGCTTCCTTTACAAATGTTATGAATAATGGATTTAAGTAGGGTATGTATAAGAAATGTATTAGTTGAGAAGATCTTTATGGGATATATTGAATATATTTCAATAAATAAGATGATTATGTATTTAGTTTCCAAGGATACTAAACATTTATCATCCTTGGGTATATCTTATTGTAAAATTTATTTAATTTTCATCTAAAATGATGTAATATTAATATATGAAGATCTCAGCTCACCTCAATTGGTGTCAGAGAATGATTTTTTTGAGATTAGGATTAGATAAATTTATTGAAAACCCTTGGGATAAGTCTAACTATATGATAAAATAAAAAAGGTTTAGACTAGTATATATTGTGTGGTATTACTAAAAAATAAATTCTCTTGTGAATATTGGAAAGTGGATACAAATATGACACAAAATCACTTAGGGGTAAAAACTCTGAAATGGAAAGATTCAGTATTAACTCGATCATCACTGGTGCATGATAAGTAGGCCTAATACTACACACCTATATAGATTATCCCAGGGGATATATTTGGGTTAATTTACATTTACTTTGTAAACCATTATGAAGGATTTGAATAAATAATGACCATGGATGACCTAGGTTAAACCTAAGGTTTCATAGTGTTAAAATTAGGTGTTATGATTTAGATATACTATTAATGATTGTTCATTTTTATATGATTTATCACTACGATGTTTTATGGTCATGATAACCATTTATTTTTAGGAAGGGAATGAAGATAGAATAATTATGTTAAGGTAGTGATAGGAACACTCAAATATTGAAGTATCTTATTTGAGATTTGTCTTATGAATTCCTTTATATGATGAAATATTTCTAGAGAAGTTCATTAATATCCTCAATAATTGGATGTTGAGTAAGAATTAAAAAAATATAATGGTATGATGATAGCTTCTCAAGTGTATATATCTTCTCTGATAGAATTTTTTAGGAATGTGCTTCCTGTAAATTTTTTGATTATCCATCTAGTTGAATTTGATGTAATTTTGGGAATGAATTGGATATCTCTATATAGATCGCATATCAACTTCAAAAGACGATAATTCAGGTTTTATATTTTGAATCAACCTATGATCATATTTTGGTGAAATTATGAATATGAACTTCCATTATAAATTTCTTCCGTTTCATGGGTCTTACTTCCTATTCATGAGAGATAATTATCTCAAATGGTTGGGGCGAAAATGATCATTGTAAATATTCTTATTATTTAGGAATATGATGATGTATTTCCTGATGACCTTCTTAGTCTTCCCCAAAATCTTTAATTTGAGTTTCCAATGGATACCATACCTGGTGCTAAACCTCTTTCAAAGTATCTATATATAATATACTTGATTAAGTTCTATTAATTGAAGAAGAAACTCGATGAGAATCTTGATAAGGTATTTATACTACCTAGTGTATCACCATGAGGCACACCTATTCTTTTTGTTAAAAATAATGGTGGGTCAATACTCTAATTTTTTTTTTGTATTTTCTAATAAAACCACTGTAAGGTTAAGTGGGAACTTCTTATAAGCAGACAGAAACCAGAAGCACAAACCTATTAACCAACCACATAAATTCCAAATTCAAATTCACATAAAAAACCTCTACTATGTTATGATCCAACAAAAATATCATATAAAAAATCAAAAATCAAAATCAAACAAGAGAAATGATGACCAGAAAAAACATAGCCTCTGGCTGATCATGCCACACCTTGAGTCACCAGATCCTCCGTGAGCCAAGAAAATGCAACTAGAATCACAAGGCACATGCATGTTTCAACACACCAAAATTTATTTAAATTTGATCGAAAATAATCACACGTTTTATTCTTCACCATCATCATCACCTTAAGGAAGACATTACCAAAAGCCATGAAACCAGAAAAATGTGCAAGAACAAGCAAAATAAGAACTTCATTATCATCAGAACCAACTTGCCATAGCCAGACCAGGATGAACATATGAGAGAATAGTGCAGAAATAATCTAATGGAAGAAGAAAAAAATTTAGAGGATGTGCCTAGAACACCATCCACCGGTCAGATCTCACATCCCAAAATCTCCCTAGAGACCATCATGCCAGACTGACCGGGAGAGGAGTGAAGGAATCGGGAGGTAAGAGTAGAGATATGAGATGCCTAGGGGATCAACAGAAATATATTCTTTTGTAAGGACCACAAACCCCTTCCACCTGAACCACCTCCAAGTAAGAGAAAAAACCTGAAACACACCTATGTCTATAAAGAACCTCCATAGATTCATAATTCTAGACAATAAAGAAACCACCATCATCAAATGAGGACAACTGTAGGTCACACCTCGAAGAGCCGTAAAACTTTCACTCCCAAAATCCTAAAACCCCCATGAAAAACTACTGAATCATAACAAAATAGAATACATGGTTGTATATCCGAAGGAAAGAGAAACAAGAGTAACAAAATCAAGCCTCGAAGAGATCCACAACCTCAAAAAACGATACCAAAATATGGAAAACCAAACATAAGAACCCAAACAACTAAACACCGCTCCATACTCACGAACCAACCCACCTAGAGATCCATAATGGTAGACAATATATGGGGTATAGCATGGTGGGAGAGATATAAAGAGTAGATATTAGGAGATCCGGATCCTTATATGTGAAGAAATCCTCCCAAAACCATAATGAAGCAACCAACACGAGCCCAAAAACAAAAGAACCATCACATAAATGGGAAAACACACTGGAAGGGGAGAAGGGGAGAAGGGGATAAGGGGAGAGATGGAGGAAGTGGACATCACCATGGGAGATAGTTGGGATCCCCTACCAACTAAAAGAGAGAATGGGGAGAGAGAAGCTGAGAGAGAAGGGAGTCATCCCATTTGTTACAAAGACCAACATAATAATCCATATAACTCCACTTTGTGGGTAAATAAATCTACAAATTTATTATTGAGAACATAACTAGATAAATAACAAGAAAAAGTACCATATACCTTATATTGATGCATAATTTGATAAACTGCGCATAGATCAATAATTTTCAAAGATTGACCTTTATTCCGGACATCATCAATTGAGGTTTAAGAAGGAATTTATACCCAAGAAAACCTTTTATATGAGGTTCAATCATTATGAATTTATATTCATTCCATTTAGAATTACCAATTCTCCTAATATATTCAGAGATTTAATGAATAGAGTCTTTAAAGATTACATTGATCAGTTCATGGTAGTCATTATTGATGATATTCTTATATATTCCATGATCAAGTAATAGTATGAAGATCATTTGAATATTTTATTTAAGACCTTGAGGAAAGATAATTCTTATTGAAAATTTATCAAGTATGAATTGTGGTTATAGAAAGTTTCATTATTGGGTCATATAATTTCAAGAGAGGGTATATTAGTGGTTCCTTCAAAGATAGAAGTTATTGAAAGAAGGCCCAAACCAACCATGGTGATCAATATATATAGTTTTTTTAGGTTGGATCGATACTATGAATTCCTTTTAAGGAATTACCTAGGGATATCTAATCCATTAACCAATTTGACTTGAAAGTGATCCAAATTTCTATAGACAGATGAATCTGTGGAAAATTTCAAGGAGCTAAAAATAGGGTTGGTCAGTTCACCTGTTCTTATAATACCCTATATTGAAAAAGGATTTTTAATTTATAATGATGCATCAAAGAAGGAATGGGATGTTTCCTTGTGAAAAATTATATGATGATATCTTATGCCTCGTGCCAATTGAAAATTCATTAGAAAAATTACCTAACTCATGATTTGGAGTTTACAGTAGTATTTTTACATGGAAATTACAGAGTCATTATATTTATGGTGAAATATGTGATATATATATTAATTATAAAATATTTAAGTATATATTAATGCATAAATATTTAAATATGAATCAAAGAATATGGTTGGAGTTTATTAAAAATTACGACCCCTTAATACATTGACACACTCTTAAGGAAAACAAGGTGGATGATGCTCAAAGTCAGAAAGACCATGAATGTTTATCTATAATGAGGATTAAAAGAGATCCAATACTTATGTTTTTGAAAAATATGGATCTTAAAAGCATAAAGAAATGATGTAAATATTATCTTTCTTAGATGAATGTTTAACTATCCATCTTTTGAGGATTAAAAAGGACTAAGTGGAATATGTGGAACTATAAAAGGAGATGAGGAATGCTCCTAAGTTCAAATATGAATGTGATGGAATAATAAGGATCAAGAATAGATTATGTGTCCCATTAATACTGTAATTACATAAGGTATTGTTATATGAATCTCATAGTTCATAATTATCTATCCGTCCTAGAAGTATGAATATGAATAGAGACCTAAAAGAGTATTTTTGGTTAAAAAAAATATGAAAATTGATATTTTAGAGTATGTTTATCAATGCCTATTATATCATAAAGTTAAGGCTAATAAACAAAAGTTTAGTAGAATTTTACAACCATTACCTATACTAGAATTGAAATGAAAAACCATTACCATGGATTTCATCATTAGAATCACAAAAAAATATAAAGGGCATAATGTTATTTTGGATTTGGTCAATATCCTTATGAAATAATCACATTTCATAATATTTGTATTTGAGAATATTTCTCTCTTGAGAAAATTTCTAGGATATACATTTAAAAATTGGTAAAGTTTCATGGAGTACCACATTCTATTATATCTAATCAGGAACAGAGGTTTACTTAAAATTTCTAGAGAATTATTCAGAAATCTTAGAATATAGAGTTGAAAATTAGAATTTCATACCATCCTCAGATATATGTTCTATCTAATAATCCCATTAAAACCCTAGAATCCATGTTTATAGATTGGATTTCAAATTTGTTTGGGATCCACAACTTTTTTGTTAGAGTTTTTTTACAACAATAACTATCACTCGAGTATTCAAATGGACACTTATGAATCCTTCTATGGAAGTAAATACATAACTATATTTTTATAGGATGAAATTGTAGAAATAAATATATAGGGTCCTATTCTTGCTAAGAAAATTATATATATTGTCAGATATATTCAGCATCACATTATAGTAGCTATAATTCGACATAAAATTTATGCTGACAATCATCGGTGAGATATAAAGTTTGATGTTTGTGATAAGGTATTAATTTGAATATATACTTCTAAGAAGGTTATGATATTTGGAAATAAGGTCAAGCTACTATTATATTTATGATCATATCGGGATGGTAGTTTATCAGTTGGTTCTTCCACCGAATCTCTCTCAAGTTTATGATGTGTTCTACGTATCTATCCTAAGGATGTACATACTCGATCCTTTATAAGTACTAAACTCAAAGGTCATAACACTTGATAAGTATCTATATCATGAGAAATAAATTGTGGATATTCCAGATCTAAGAGAGAAAGTTATTAAGAAAAATACTACTCGCTCGATCAAATTTTTGTGGTGAAACCATAAATTTGAGGAAATTATTTGAGAACTTGGGGATGTGATGAGGTAGAAGTATCAACAGTTATTTATATCAGAGTAAAAAAATATAAAGGGAAATTTTTTATAGGGGTTTATAAAATAAAAAATTTACATTTTATGATATATTTTTCCTTAATTAAATATAATTTATTTGATATATCTCTTTACACACAACAATGAGTTTAAAAAAACTATGATATAATATTAAAATATTATTATTTAATGTGACAATTATCACATAGATGTTAGAGTTATGGGAATGAAATGACTAGAAAAACTATGAAAATTTATTACATAAATATTTGTAATATTAATTCGTTTTTATCAATTTTTTAGAAATAAAAAAATCATTTAAAGATAAAAGAGATGTTTTTTATGAAAAATAGTTTTTATGCATGCAATGTGTTTTTATCTTAGTAAATTAAATTAAAGTATATTTATGAATGAATTTAATTGAATTTTTGTTTTATATATTCAATAAAATAATTTACATCCATCTAATGGTTTTTAATGGGAGTGGAATATGAATAAATCCAGTTTCATGCTTAAAAATACATTTGTCAAAAAACAGTTTTCATTGCATTTGGCACACTTATTTTAAAATGAATTTTTACCAATTATAGAAATTGAATCTTTTAGAATAGGTTTTTTTTTAATTTTAATAATTAATATAATTTAATAGTATAAACTTAGTTTTTTTCATTATGAATAGTAATCATGGTAAAAATTTGTCACTTTGGTAAGGGTAAAAGCAGTAAAAGAGGGTTAAAACTATGGGTTAAAGCCTTAAGATATCTCTAATAATTTACTTTATCCTACTGTATAATTAATTTTCAACCAAATATATGTTTATTTATTTAAATAATGTGTTTTAAAACACTATTTTTAATTAGAGAACCCAAGTTTGGCTTTTATGAATATCAGTTGTATTTTATTGATATTAAAACCCATCTTGGGTCTTTGAATTTAATGGCATGGTTGAAAGATTAAATTTAGTTTTTTCTTGATAAAAAAGTATAAAAATATTCCTTTTTATTATTTAACCATACAAATTCATGGAAACCAACATATTAATTTATTTTAAGGTGAAATGTTTTTTAGTCTTAAAACAGTTATTTTCCGAAAAATAGTTTTCCATGTGTTTTATATTCTTATATTAAAAGTAATTGAGTCCAAATTTAAGGTATGATATATATTATTATGTTATCAAGGTAAAATGTTAAGTTATCACAGTTACAGTTAAAATGGGTTTAAATTGGTTTAACTAAGTGATAAAGATTAAAATATATCAAAGACATGAATAAATGTGAGTGATTTGGTTTATTTTGGCCCTATAATATCTTATATTTTAATTTTATGTTCCTCGGTTCCAATTTACATGATTATTATGTGTATATATATATATATTATTTAATCTTTGAAATAATTCCATCTATGCCATTTCCCTTATTTATAACAGGACACCTCCTATCCTCCCTTATTCACAAAGTTTGAACCCTTTACATCAGTTAGTCCATAACCTAATACCATCATGTATTCATTACCCATGTTCTCTAGATTGTATTATTTCTAAAATAATACCATTTTAATACGTAAGGTGTAAGAGAAATGGTGTTTCTAAATAAAGAGTTATAGATCTTAACCAAATATTTTCAATTTTATTTATTATTCTACCTCCTATATAAATATATTTAATACATTATAAAATAATTAATTCAGTATAGTACATATATTTAATTTATTTTATTATTAATATACAACCATTATCCACCTTCTTTCCATCCTATGGTAAAAGAAAACATCACTCATACGTATGGGTGGACTACCACTTCCACAGAGAAATATGCTTTGTTTTTCATTACTGCTTCAAATTGATGATTATAATGATAAATTTAATTAATATATATGATATTTCTGATATTATTATAGTTATATAAATGTTAATTTTTATTTTATTTTCTTCCATTCCATCCACCGAAAAGTGGAAACATCACTCATGCATATGTACAGATTACCATATCCCTGAAGTGGTGTAATTCATTTTACATCACCGATTTATATAAACAGTTATAAAAGTGTATATAATGATTAAATATAATAGTAATGAAATAACTAAATTTATATATATTATGGAACCATGATCAAATTAAAATTACCAGGACTACCGATCAGAAACATGCATGAAAAATGAAGAAGTTTTCACCGAAAATAATGATTTTAAAAAAGTATTATTAATAAATAGGAGATAAGATATTATAATTAAATAATATATGGTATGATATATATTATTATGGTTATTTAATAAATTTAGAATAATTATATATTAATTAAATATTAGTTTTGAACACGAATGAAGCAAGATAAGACTTACAGTAAGGGTTTATGTTACCATCTCATTTATTTTTATGATTGAATATTCTAAATTTATATTTACAAAAATTATATAAAAATTATCCTTTAAACACCATATATTTTATTATCATTTATTTATTCATTTAATTTATAAGTATTATTTCCATTTTTCTCTCTTTGGTACTTAAAATGATCTAGAAAATATTTTTAAAGAAAATATAACTTTATTCCTATTTGGTTGATTAAATTTTTCTTCCATGTCCATAATCTTATAAATTGTTTTATAAAGAAACATTTTTTAAACAAGTTTTTCACTTTTTACAAAGGTTTTATAGGAATGATTTCATTATACATATACACCATGAATTAATTTTCCTTGCATCATGCCCTTTATTTTATTTTAATTTTAGTTTAAAAGTTTACTTTTATATTTTAAAATAAAAGTATTTTCTGAATATTCTTGTAATTTTCTACTAAAATGTCATAAAAAGGAAATGATATTTTCACATGTTTTCAAAGAAAGGTTCAAATGATTATTATATGATATTTTCCCATGTTTTCAAAGAAAGGTTCAAATGATTATTTAAAGGTGATTTTCACCTATATCAACATATTTTAATGATTTTTATGCTTTATTGGGGATATGATATTATGCTACCATCCACTTTTTTTCTTCATATGTATTATGATGATGATGATTTAAGGATGATTCCATGAAACCCATTTCATTCTAGTGGGTTAATTAAGTTATAATGAATCCTTTATGAATCTCATTTATTTTCTCTGAGTTGTGATATGATGGAATGATGAAATGTTTATAAAACCCATTTCATTTTCAGAGGTTATAATATGATATTATGATGAATGTTTTATGTTCTTGTGTCACAAATATGTATGGGTTTCTTTATGTGATAGGTGAGCATAAAATTATATAGCCCTCCAATGCATTGGATAATGATGATGGAGTTGAGAATCACCTGAGACACGAATGATTTAATAAACTCATAAGATATTATGGAGTTAACTATATAGAATTTAATCCTAAGAGAATGTTTTAAATGAATGGGTAATCATTTCCATCGTGGGACTTTTTCAATAGTGATAGACTTGGGAGCTAACCTTGATTAAGGAAGTGATTTTCTATGCCTATATATATGCCAAGAACTTATATCTTTTTATTATGATATGTTATTTTGGAACATAATATATTATTGATGATCAATCACTCCTATTTATTATACCTATTAATAAAAAAAACCTTATTCTATAATTCATGATTAAATATATCTGATCAATTGGGTTTGATTATTGTAATTTATGATCATGTTATCTTACCCTTATGATTATCTTATGCTCATTGATTGATATCTATTGTGTTTACCCTTATTGAGAATATAAAATCATCCTTTTTTATGTTTCTTTAAATGGTATTTATCTTATGACCTTTTACTTTGTGGGGATTATGGTGATATAGGTGTCTGGGGGATGTCCAGAGGAGTATGGAGGGTAATAGGAGGATATATAGATGAGATTTCATCTCAGAGGAGTCATGTAGCGTGTATCCTTAGTTGTAGTGTAAGGATTTATTTTGTAGCTTAGAGAAACTATCTATATCATAGAGACTTAGGGTGGAGGTTTTTTGAAGGTTCTTCCATTTTTTCATAGCTATGATATGGAGCTTAGTTGTGACATAGCCTTTTTTGTTCTGTGATGTGGAGGTTTTGGTTGCTCCGTAAGGGCTTGGAAGATGGGTTTTAGTTATATTACCATTTTCAACATAGTTTTATCAAAGAGAAACTAGCTGTTGTGTGGAGACTTGTGGGTAATTATTTAGTGGTTTTATCAATTTCAATATTACTGCACCCTAGAGATACATTGCAGCATAACACCCTTCATTGTTCTTTATTTCTATAGTCTAGAGGCCTTAGATGCACTGTGGTCATATTCTTGTTTTATTAGATCTATTGTGTGTCTATAACCACAATTCTTAGTGGCCATTTTGACCATCTAGACTTTAGCATAGTCTATCCCTTTATGCCGAAGTCCCTTCCCATTTTTGCAATTTTACAACAAGGTGGTCAGTGTTGGGACACATTCATATGTTTTGGAGACTACCTATAAAATCCAAATCCCATTAAACCCCCTCATTATTTATAATTTCTTCTCAGCTCTTGGGAGACCCAAGTACACCCCAAGGAGGTCTTTAAGGCCCATTTTAGTGGCTTTCAACCCAGACCATGGGAGATAGATATTTGGTGGTTTTAGGTGATCCCCATCCCTCATTTATTATCCATTTTTATCCCTATTTCTCCATGTTGTTAATCCATAAGAGGTTATTTTCAAGGGGAAAATATTGTTTTATGATGTTATTGTAGGAATATGTTATGGGGTGTTGTGTTTAGTTTAGTTGTTTTTCTTTGTTTAGGTGTTTGGTGGTTGTCTCCCTCTTGTTCTAACCTTGTGCAGTGGTTCAAAAAGCTTCCTTGAGGTAGGGGAACCAATGTTTCTCATCCATTTGTATCATTCAGGGGGGGGGGGGTTATAAACTCAATACTTTTTAGGAATATATTATGCACTGAAGTAATGAAGATTATGAATTGGTTAATTTAAATTGAAGGGGATGTGGAATAAAATCACATGTTTTACTACCTTTTATATTATTTGATATTGATATTGTATGAACTCAATTACTTCATAAAAATAATGTCTATTGGGGGGATTTATTTTCACTATGGTTTTTGTGACTATGGAACACTTGTTTTGTAGATTTTTTATCACCTTTAATGAAATTTGATAATCACTCATATCCAGATAATAAATTGGTTTCATGTGGAGACTCTGGTTTGTGTGAGAATGAACATGAAGAGTAAATTATAATGTGTTTGAATCCTCTTGATAAATGTAAAATAGATTATGTGGATATGATGTTTGGTTATGTTGTGGGGTGGATATGATGTGTTGTTGTGATGTGTGGTGGTGATATGTGAGTATGGTATGTGACTGTTGTTATGAAGAGGTGGTTTTGGTTGTGAAATTACAATAATCCAGGGTCTTGTTGGCATGAGGAGGATGTGTTTTTGTGATTTTATGTGTTACTCTATAATGTTAGGTATTAATTGAATTAAATGATAATAATGAACTGAAATACCATGGGTTGAAATGTGTAATGAGTGCTTGAAATAATATGGTAAGTGTGGTAAAAGTGGTTGATTATTAAATGTGAAATTAACGTGATGGTTAATTGAAATGTGTTGAAAATGTGAAATATAAAAATTATCGTAACTTGAAATGAAATGGTGGAATTTTTCTCGTGTCTTATGGCTTGTGTGGTGTTGTGAATTTAGAGGTGGCAATGAAAGTGGCAGATGTTGTGAGGTTTTGTGGTGATGTTGTGAATTGGTTGGAGTTATCATTGTAAACCCATTGGTGGGGATTGTGTGTTGAAGCTAATATATATATATATATATATATATTTGGACTTTACTTATTATTTATATATTCCCTCCACCCATATAGATGAACATGTTTTAACAACTAAATATTTTGGGGGTGTTATTTCCAACATCTTAGTGATGAGGATGGATGGATGGTTACCCACTCTTCCACACTCTCTCTTTCAGTATATATTGACATGAACAAGTTGTGATATCCAGAAGTCAAAAGTGAACTATGGTGATGTTTGATGAGATGGATTATGGTGGGGTTCATGCATGGTAGGAGGAGGGTATGTGGTTGTTTTCCTTCATATTCATTATACCCTAATATTCTGGTTATGGCTATAGATGAGGTGTGATGGGATAAATTAGGTGTCTATAGATAATATGAAATGTGATAAGATGGTCCAAGTGTCTGCGAGTGATATGTGGTGTGATGTGATGGCCCAAGTGTAACATTTTTGAGTTTTCAAAAGAAAACACTATGTTCGATAACATACATGATATGCCACATTGATCTTAAACAAACAACTAAATATTATTATTTAATATTGTAGTTATCGCATAACCATTAGAATAGAGGTAATGAATAGGATTAATTGAATTATGAAAATATGTTTTACACATGTATATTTAATTAATTCTTTGGTGACCAGTTAATTATAAATGAAAATAAAACCCTTTTTAAAGTAAGAGTAAATGTTTTTCAAAAAAAACTATTTAAATATGCATTAGTATGTTTTATACCAATAGATAAACAAATAAATCTTATTAGATTATAATAATTAAATTTATAATATATTAAATATAAATTTTAACATTCATCCTTTGTGTTTTATATACATGATATAAAAACAAATCCAATTTTACTTATAAAAGAAGTAATTTTCAAGAAATGCATTTCAACCTTTTGATGGTGCACTTGTTTAAAATATAGTTTTTGATACTTTTATAAATTAAATTTATAAAAATAAACTTCTTCTTTGAAAAATAAATTTCAAAATTTACTTTGGTTTAATTTTTCATATTTTTCTAATGAGTTTCATGTTTTGATGAATAGTTAAAATATATTGCATTTTAAATTGAAAACAGCTTTTTCATCTAAATAATTAATAGTGTTAAATTATATTTTTAACTGGTTTTAAATTATATTTCAATAAATATTTTATCATTTAATCAAATTAATTCAATTATAATAAATTTCAAATTTAATTTTTTTATAAACACAATTCAATCTTTTGAACATTTTTACTTTAAAAACACGTTTTCTCGATTTGTCAATAAGTTTCATTTTAAATAAATTTTTGACAATTCTATGCTTTTAATTTTTAAAAATAGATTCCATATTTGGAATTAAATGTTTCAAATTATGTAAATAGTTCCCTTTTATTTTTAGACAATATGAATAGTAAATTTAGTAATTTTTTTATTAACACAGTTAACGGTAAATCAAGTAATTAAGTGTAAAAGTATTATTATAAATATTATAAAATTATCCTAACACCTATCCTAATTTCATCAGATGAGTTTTTTTTTACTAAAATTAAACTTCAGATAAAATTTTAACCTTCTTAAGGTACTTAGATTAGAGTATAACATTTATAGTATTATATTCATAGAAAATTCAATTATGTCACACTTTTGTTTTTAACAATTGAAATATTTTCAATATGTGTTTATATAGGGGATATATTCAACAATTAATTGTGTTTTTAAATATCAAATATTTAAATTATCATGATAATTTATTTTTAATTTTTAGAGAAGAAATAATTAAATTAAAGGCTTGCACAATGATGATATAGTAATTGTTTAATTTAAAAAATATCAAGTAAAGGATATTAAAAATAATCAAATAAATTTATTTTGAGATGATTTATATCATATGAAAAAATTAGATGAATTTTAAATTTAGTGATATTTTATAAGTATTTTTTTTGAATTGATCTGGTTTTTATGACAATTTTATAAAGTCAAGTAATGAATAGTATCAAAATTGACATTATTGATATTTTAAAATAAATAATATTTTAATAGATGATATAATTTTTTTAAAAATATAATTTTCTACAAAATTATTATTATAAGTCTTAAAATTTCATCGATTACTCATTTATTGGTCTTTTGAATTTTATAGTAATTATATTAACCCTCAAAATGTAAATTACATGTTATCTTGGTAAGACTTACAAGGGTTAAAAGGATTAAAATTAAATGACAAGGATTTAAAAAATAATAAAAACTTTTCTAATTTAAATTTTATGAATGTATTTATACCTATAATCATCCTATATTATAAATAAATCAGTTTAGAGTAATTTTTAATAAAAAGTTAATTTATATTAATTTAATATTTTGAAGAATTCCAAGAGTGCTTTCCCCCTCTCTTATAAAAGGGAAACCATCATTATATTTTCTTCACACTTAAAATCCTACTTATTTTGGACAATATCAGACCAAATCCATTTATATAATCCATACTTTCATTCTAGAGGCCTTATTTTATGCAGAACACCCTCTTTAGTGGTTTTAAGTTGTAAATCAAAGGAGGTCATCTTAAGGAGGGGTATCATTTTTAATTAAGAGTTTCATTATTAGTTATTCTTCTAGTACCTTCATATATTCTTCCACTATGAAGAAATAATAAATCCATTATCCTAAATATATTTATATGTTATTATGTAAATATCATCACCACAATCCATAACCATTTCCATCAAATGGGAAAATAATTAGTCATTCGTGCGTATTGTGGAATGCCACCTCACAAACCAATATAATTTGTTTTCCATCACCATATCAAAATAATAGTTAGGACGATGAAATTTATGTTTAAATATGATATTAATGAAATATTTATCATATTTAAAGAATAATATATCATTTATATTATAAAATTTTCATGCACATAAAAATGATAACGTCGTTCTTTCGTACGTGTGAACTATCACCTCCAAGATGAGATGTGATTCATTTTTTATCACCACATCATATGGATGATATATATAAGTTTATTTAGATGTTTTATATGGTATTAATGATATTATTATCATTCATTAAAGATAAAATAATACTTACCTTCTTCCTATAATGATCATTGAAAAATGGAAACGTTACTCACGCGTACATATGACCTACCGTCTCCATGATTATAACGTATTTCATTTTTCAAAACCATTTTTAATGGTTTGATTTAAAATAATAATTGATTTATAAAAATGATAATAACTTCATGAATATTATTCTGGAGATTATGGTATAATTACCACTTTTACCATTAACGTCATACCAAATTCATTTTGGACTCATGTACCGAATATCGTCAAAACATCCAATGTGAACTTAAATAATAAATTAATTGTTATAACATGGAAATAATTGATATAAAAGGAATAATAAACTTTTAAAGGTTCTAAGAAATTAAAAAATTAAGATAATTTAATTATTCCAAAAAGTAAAGGACAAAGGTGACGAATCTGACTCAAGGTAAGGGACTTCGTCTCAATCTCCTTTCATTGAGACATATATTGATGTTATACAATTTATTATTTTATAAGGTGTATATACAGAACATTTTACATTTTATATCATCAATTTTCTCTATTATAATGATATTTATTTTTTTTAATGTTATTATTTAATGAGTTTTACGATTCGAATATTTCAAAGAGGCATGAGACACTTTTATTTAAAAATATCTTTTCTAATATTTTAGTATTTAATTTCAAAATATTATCCCCCATGTAAATATTATTAATATTATTTTATATATAAAGGAAATTTTATAACTTTTTTTAATTTAATTAATTTTTTTAAAATGAATCTTTTTACATGTTTTATATGAAACATTTTCACAAACGATAAAATAAATATTCTATTCAATCATACAAAACGACAACGAATTTTCTGCCACCAGGACATTTTTTTTAATTTCTAGATTCATTTAAAATATTACATGTAGTATTAAATTAAAATACCTATTTCCATTTCTATTGGGAATTTTTTTGTATTGAAATTTTTTTTCTCAAAAGGTGTATTTTGTGTAGAAAATGGGATTTTGAAAGAAATGGTATTTTGATATCTAAAAGTGATTTGCATATGATTTTAAAAGAGTCTTTAAAACAATGAAATATTTTTTTAATATTTTGGTTATTAGAAATTATAAATGACGAGTGTAACTAGACAGTATCAGGTGATCCTGATATAGCTTAAACAATGGGTGTTCTTCGATGACACTCTAATGCATTGGGTACTATGCATATGGAAGTCAACCGTATGGTTATTCTATTTGTAAGGGTTCTGTAATAGTTCTATTTGATTATGTCTCAAGGTACCTACATGAATTTTCTATGAATTATAATGATTTATTAGGTGAGTTATTTGTTTTTAAATGGTAAAATAAAAGATTTTTAAAGGAATGATATTTCCTTTTATAAGTAAAATGTTATGCATTCAAGAAAAGTGTTTTTCATGGGTTTTTATGTTTTTACTGAACAAATGGTTTATATTATTTTCATATCCCTTACTGATATTTGGTTACCATCACAAGTTTTAAAATGTTTTCCCAGGGTTTAAGGGATAACTGAGATAAGGATGTGACCATAGGAAATTTTTTTAAAGATATGTCATGAAAATAAAACATGTTTTATTTTAAAAGGGTTTCCTTTGGTAAAAAAATGGATATTGGGTATAAGTTCCCACTTGTAATTTATGGGTTTACTATATAAGAGTTTTTAAAAATTCTATAAAACACTAAACCAAAAATATCTTTGGGAAAATAATTTTATTTTCAGTTTTAAATTAATTAGAATATAGAATGTTTAAGGATAGTTCCTTACAGTTGATATCAGAGCAGGGTTTAGACGACTTTAGAGATTATGATGTTTTCTTAAGAGTTATGGATATCATAATAAGTTCATAATTTTCAGTTTTATCATAATTTTAATGTCTTATAAACCCCGTTTTATGCTTTAAGTTATGAAATTGTAAGGTTATTAACATTATTTTTGGGGACATTTATTTTTGAGGTAATTATAGGTTATTACTTTTTGGGAAGACAAATGAAAGGTATAAGATAAACTTTGAGGTTAAAACATGTTATAGTTTTTTTGGGGAATTTATCATATTTTGGGAATTTTATAAGAATTATATAGTTTTAGAAAAAGGATGACATGTAGGATGTGTGAAAAACTGTTGCATTTAGAAAGGTTTTAAGTTCTGAACCCACAGCTGAAGGGAAAAAAGGGTGCATCACCAACCACTAGACTACAAGAAGTCCCGATTAGTATAAATTTTTATTTTTAGTTAACTGGTTGGATGGGTGAAGAATAAGTTGATTTTGGTAACATATCTTTTATCTAATAGATAACCATGGGATTGGAAACTGATTTAGTGATTAAATGATTATTGTTATTTTGGAATATGTTCACTATTTTGGGAACCCTATATGATTACGGTAAATAGAATAATATGAGATTTTATTTGAGAAGTAAAGGTTGAATTATATTTTAGAAGAATCAATGATTTTATTTTAGACTTGTGGTGATTTGGGTTATTTATGGAAATAATTAGCATATCATGGAGATTATGTGATTTAGGAAATTAAATTTTTGGTATGAGACATTAAGAGCGATTGATGTTATTTGGAGATAAAAGTTAAAATTTATATTGGGATACTATGCTATAAAATCATTCTGAATATTGTTTTTTAGTCTTAGTTTGGATTATTTTGAGGAATTCTAAGGATAATTATTTTTGAATGGTCTATGTTGAACTTTGGGTAACACTGTTGAATTTTTGAGATTAAAGGAATTTTCATCATATAAGTATTATTATTTGGGGGGAATAATCTTATCTTATCATAAAATTTTTGATTTTGGTTAATGTTTAAAGAAAGGATAAATAGATAGTTAATCTGGTTTAGATTATGTGATTCACTAGAAGTTGATTCTTATGCTTCAGGCATGAAAAAATCATCTTAAATACTTATCGTTTGGAAAAAAAATACGAGTTTGTGGTGTAAAGTTAGTAAAGGATGAAAATATACTCGAAAAGTAAGTATATTTCCTTATGTTCTTATTCCAGGTAGTAAAATAATTCTTGAAACCTATAAAAAGGATTTTAAAATAAAAACATTGCCTATTTAAATTTCTTTCTAAGAAATCAATGACCTTTTAACACATCATAAATTTATGGTTTTTTTATTGTTAACATTCTCATAACCATGTTCTCTATGAATCTATATCATAACATGATAGTTATTTTTTCTTCCATATCTATGTTTTCCTACACGGAACCCACCCAAGTATAATCTTAGGTGACCTTCTTACTTCCCTTTCATTATTTCAAAGTGGAAGTTTCATTAATCATTTTTTCTAATATGGGATTTCAACAAAGGTATTTCAAAAAGTGAAACCCCTTGTTTTTTATCACAATTTAAAATTGTGAGGATGCAATTTATTAAAGTGGTCTAATGTAACATCCAAAGTTTTTAAAAGGAAACACTCTGTTTGATTGCGTGCATAATACACCACATCAAGATAAAATGAAAAACTAAATATTATTATTTAATATGGTAATTATCATATAGACATTAGAATGGAGGTAATGAACATGATTAACTGAATTATGAAAATATTGTTTACACATTTATATATAATTAATTATTTTTGACTAATTTATTATAAATGAAAATAAGACCCTTTTTATAATAAAAAGAAATGTTTTTTTCTGAAAAAACTATTTAAATATGCACAAGTGTGTTTTATACTAATAGATAATCAAATCACTCTTTTGGTATTATATTAATGAAATTTAAAATATGTTCAGTCTAATTTTTGACATTTATCCAATGTGTTTTCAACACATGATAAGAAAAAATTTCATTTTACTCCTAAAAGAAGTATTTTTCAAAAAAGGCGGCTTCGCCGCCTTTTGATAGTGCACTTGATTTAAATCTAGTTTTTGAAACTTATATGATTTTTTTTTGAAAAAATAAAATTTTTATTTAAAATAACAAAATAAAAATTTACTTAGGTTAATTTTTTTAATTTTTCTGATAATTTTCATGTTTTGATGAATAGTAAAAAATATTACATTTTTAATTGAAAACAAATTTTTCATCTAAATAATTTATAGTGTTAAATTATATTTTTAATTGGTTTTAAATGATAGCTAGATAAATTTTGTATAATTTAATCCAATTAAGGTATTTTTAATCAATTTCAAATTTAATTTGGATATATAAAAATTTTAATGTTTTGAATGTTTTTTACTTTAAAAACTCGCTTTCTCATTCTGTCAAGAGGAATAATTTTAAATTAATTTGTGCTGATTTTGGGTTTTGAATTTTGAAAAATATATTCTTTATTTATAATCATAAGTTACAAATTATGTAAATTGGTACCTTTTATTTTTGGACAATATAAATAGTAACTTTAGTAAAAAAAATTAGTATGGTTAAAGGTAAATAAGGTAATTATGGGTAAAAATAAAATTATAAATATTATAAAATTACCCTAACACTTATCTAAATTTAATTCGGTAGTTGTGTGTAGATAAAAAAACTTGGGATAAAATTATAATCTTTGGAAGCTGCTAGGATTGAGGTATGATATTTATAATATTATATTGAAAGAAAAGTCAATTTTGTCACACTTATTTTTAACAAGTGAAATATTTTTAATATGGGGTTATATGGGGATCTGTTAAACTATTAATAGTTTTTCTAAATATAAAATGTTTATATTTATCATGATAATTTATTTTTATTTTTTAGATAATTAATAATTAAATTAATGGCTTTCATAATGATGATATAGTAATTGTTTAATTAAAGTAAATATCAAATAAATGATATTAAAAATACTAAAATAAATATAATTTGAGATGATTAATTTAATCCACACATTTTTTATATGAAAATTTCATATTATTTATGTTTTAGAAGTATTTTTTAGAATTTATCTTTTTTTTTATAATATTTTTAGAAAGTCAAGTAACGAATAATGTCAAAATTAACATTATTGATATTTTAAAATAAATAATATTTTATTAAAGGATATAAAATTTCTAAAAATATAAATTTTAGAAAAATGATTGGGATAAGTATTAAAATATCATCAATTTATCATTTCTTTTTATTTTTGGATTTTTATAGTATTTATATTAACCCTCAAAGTGTAAATTACATGATATCATGGTAAGAGTTAAAAGGGTTAAATAAGGGTTAAAACAAAAAGATAACGATTAAAAGAATAATCAAAACTTGTATAATTTTTTTATATGAATTTATTTATACCCATAATAATTATTTATTATAAATAAATTATTTTGGGCAAATTTGGAATATAAAATTAAATTTATTAATTTAATATTTTCAATAATTTCAAGACAGCCCCTCCCTTCTCTTATAAAAGGGAACCCCTTATTCTCTTTTATTCACACTTAAAAACCTATTTGGTTCATCCTATATCTTCCCAAATCCATTATTATAATCCATAAACATATTCTAGAGGCATTATTTTACGTATAAAACCCTTTTTATTGGTGTTAAGTTGTTAATCAAAGGAGGTCATCCGAAGGAGGGGTATCGTTTTTAATTAAGTGTTTCTATTTTATTTATTCTTAAACTTAATTAAAATATTCTTAAACCATGATTAAATAAATACTCAAGTATCCTCAATATACTGATATGTTTTTATGTTAATATCATCACCGAAATCCATCTCCATTTCCATCAAATGGGAAAAGAATTAATCCTTCATGCATATGGCGGACTACCACCTCGCAAACTGATATAACTCTTTTTCCATTACCGTCTCTGAAGACTGTTTATAATGATGGAATTAATATTTATATGTGATATTCATGAAATATTTATAATTATTAAACAATAATATATCATTTATGTTCGTACCTTTCCATGCACATAAAAATGATAACGTCGTTCATGTGTACGTGTGAACTATCACCTCCACGAAGTGCTATGATTCTTTTTTCATAACCACATCACATGGATGATATATTTAAGTATATATAAATTTTTGGTATGATGTTAATTATATTATTATCATTATTTAAAGCTAAAATTATACTTATCTTCTTTCAATAATGATCACTAAAAAATGGAAACATTACTCATGCATACGTACGACCTACAGTCTCCATGATTATAACGCAGCTCATTTTTCATAACCATAATTAATGGTTTGATTTAAAATTATAATTTATATATGAAAATTAAAGAAATTTCATGAATATTATTTTATAGATGATGTACTAATGACCACTTTGACTATTTACATCATAAAAAATTTCTTTTAGACTCATGTACCAAATATCGTCAAAACATCCAATGTAAACTTAAATAATTAATTAATTGTTATAACCTAGAAATGAGTTATATAAAATTAATAATAATATTGAAAATTTTCTAAAGCAAGTAAATAATTAACATAATTTTATTATTTATAAAATTAAAGTACTTACGTTATGAATCAAACTCTAGGTAAAAGACTTTGTCTCAATCTCCTTTCTTTGAGACATATCTTGATGTTATGTATTTTATTCTTTTATATGGTTTATATATAGGCCATTTGACATGTTATATCATTAATTTCATATATTATAATTATATTTATTTTTTTAATTTTATTTCTTAATGAGTTTTATGATTTGAATATTTTAAAGTGGTATGGGATACTTTGATTTAAAAATCTATTTTTAAATATTTTAAGATTTAATTTAAATTTTTTTCCTCCATTTAAATATTCTTAATATTATTTTATATTTATAGTAAATTTTATTTCTATTTTAAATTTCATTCAATTTTTTAAAAAAATAAATCTTTCTTATTTTATAAGGAATTTTTTCACAGATGTCAAAAGGAATGTTCTATTCTATTGTACACAGTGGAAATGACTTTTCCATCGCAAGAAATATTATTTAATTTCTAGATTCCTTTTCATGATTACATCTATTATTAAATGAAAACCCAATTTACATTTCTATTGGGTATTTTTTTATTTAAAATTCTTTTTATAAAAGGTGTATTTTTTGTTGAAAATGGGATTTTAAAAGAAAATGGAATTTTAATATCTGAAAGTGATTTGCATACAAGTTTAAAAGAGTCATTCAAATGATAAAATGTTTTATTCATATTATAGTTATTAGACATTATAGATGATGGGTGTGCCTAGATAGCACTAGGTGATCCCGTTATAGCTTAAACGATGGGTGTTCCCAAATAACGGTCCAATGCATTGGGTACTCCGAATGTGGAATTTGACCGCATAGTTATTCAATTTGTAAGGGTTCTTTATAGGTTCTATGTGATGATATCCCAAAGTACCTACTAGAATTTTCAATTCTTTATAATGATTTCTTATGGGAATCATTTGTTTTCAAGTTGTAAAATAAATGATCCTTTTAAATGAATGATACTTCCTTTTATGGGTAAAATGTGATGTTTTCAAGAAAAGTGTTTTTCCAAGGTTTTCATGTTTCTACTGAACTATATTTTCCTTTATTTTTATATCTCTTACTAATATTTTGTGATCATACCAAGTTTAAAAATGTTTTTCATGGGGTTTTTGGTAGAATATAGATAAGGATGATATTAAGGGAAAAATTGTGAAGATATTTCATGAAAATAAAACATGCTTTATTTTAAAAGGGTTTCCTTTAGTGAAAAAATGGATTCCGAGTATAAGTGTACACTTGTAATGTTTACTTTTAATATGTAATAGTTTTTATGAATTCTTTAAAATTATAAACCTAAAATATATTTTTGAAAAGAATGTGATTTCTAGTTTTAAAATAACTAGAATATGTAATGTTTAAGACCAGGTCCTTACACTAGCTGTCTTTGGGTGAGATATGGTGCGATGTGATGGCCCAACTGTCTTCAGGTGAGATGTGTCATGATGGACTATGTTACTATAGTATGGATTTTGTATATAAGAGATGAAAGTGATATGACGTATGATATTGGGGAATGAGAGTGGAAAATCAGTGACAAAGAGGAGTGGGATACCTTTTTATCAATATGAATCTTATAATGTTACTATACTTGGATGCATTTCTTGGTGAGCATGACATGGTGAGGATATGATTGGTTAGTTGACCTATTTAGGTGTTTTTGATTCCAGAGTTTGATCACTAGTGTATTAGTATGATCTTTTCACATGTTCATGTGAGACATTGGGTGTGATTATACTAATTATACTTTTATTCTCACCCTACGTATATACAAACAATTTTTTAGGTTTTCATGAGGAATTTTTGTACTATTCTAGACATTTCTATCTCAGAATTTAGAGCTGTTGTTTTTTTTTGATGCTATAATAATTTTTTTGGTTATTTATTTGGATACCCTTGTATTTTTTTATATACATGCATAATCGGATGGTTTTTAATTGAATTTATATATTTTTTTCATGGAGTTTTTTATGGGTGATTATCCCATATCCTGACCCTATATTATTAGAGGTTAATGCCTCCCATATGTGATATTCTTATACCCTCAGTTCTTTTCTCCAACCTGAGGCCTGCTGGAGGTGTGACTTCGGGGTCATTATCAATCTTCCTTCATTTTCGATTCAATAGGGGTTCCCTTAGAGAGAGGGGGTCATGATAGAGTGGTATCAGAAGGCTGGGTGGAGGGATATGATAGAGTTCAGAGTTAGGCACAATGAGGATTTAATGGATTGGTAAGGAAACAATTTTAGTTGATCTTAGTGTGTGACATAGGACAAGGAATATGGGATAGGGAATTGGATTTTAGACCGCCCTATAATCCAACACAAGCACTCTGAGACTTCCTAATGACAAAGTGAGGTGGCTTCTATTATAGAGTAGAGACCTAGGGGACATATATATATCAAGATTACTTATGTTCTTATATTAATTGGGTGTTTTTGGGATGTTAAAATGATTTAAATAAATATTAATTAAATTCTATACTATCGAGCCTATGAATTCTTTATCCTGTTTTCATTTATGGATCATTTTCATCATCTATATGCAGTTTAGGAAGTGGAGGTTCAACAAGCTAATCTAGTTGATCACCAAAGTGTTGATCTGATTGGAGAGGATATTCAGTGGTATAATTTTTTTTCCTTTCAATGTCAGTATTTGGGAAAGTATGAGGGAAGAATTTTTCATCTTGAGATAGAGAGATGGTTTAAGGAGCTTGAGATTGTCTTCAGTTTTATTTGGTCCCAATAAGAGTATTGGGTTCTATTGGAAGTTAGTTATATGTGAGTAAATGAGCATTTTTTGTGGAAAATCTATCTTGGAGTGAAAAAAGGAGTTTTGTATTTCATGGGAATACTTTTTGAAGGAATTCCAAGTGAATTTTCTCTCATTGACCATGAAGTTAGTAAATAGGTAAGAGCTATTATCTCTTCATTAGGGTAGAAAGTGTATGTGGGATCTTGGGATTAAGATCATGTATCATTTTCTTTTCACATTGAATATTTTTCCTAATGAGGAGTCCCAAGAAAAATGTCTTGAGGAGGCACTCCATCCTTATATCTAGTATGTAGTTATTCCTTTTATGTTTCCTATGCATATAGAGTTTCAGAAGAAGGTAGAGGTGATCAAGAATAAGCACTAATGAGGAGGTTTACCAAGAGAGGGGAACTAGCAGTGTTTCTTAAGAAGAGGAGTTGTCTGTGGAAGATGTCAGGCATTAGAGCCTTTGAGGTTTCAACCCATATATATTTGACCTTAGTATATTCCTCTTTTATCATTTGGGGTTAGCAGTCTCTATTATTTTCTTTAGATACTTGGGCCAATGTAATTTATCTATGGGGGTCATGGATATCATAAAAAGTAATGATCATTGGTTCTTATAGCTCAGTATGGTGGAGGTGGTCTAGTTTAGCATCATCCTCAGCAGCAATAGCCAGTGAGGTCATTTTAACATCAAGGGAAGCAAGATTATGCTCCACTGAGTAGAGATATGGTTGTTATAGGTTGTCCTTAATATGTTCATAATCTTTAGTGTCCTTAACCTGATCATTACCATGGGGTGGATGTTAGTAGATAGTAAGAGGATATGAGCATGACCAGTTGTAATAAGTGGGGGTGGAAACACCTAAGGTTCGGGTGATCATTAGAGGTATAATCAGTTTATTATCTATCCCTATTTGTACCGTGTTTGATTTAAGAGATTCACACTCCTTTTTTACACTCACTCTAGTTTCTTCTCTAGTACTAGACATGGAAAGGATTCCCATGATCCTGGTGTTGAATACAATATTTGAAGGATAGAGAAACTTTTTTAATGTGTGAAGGGGTTTTAGACTGATGATGGGGCCACATTAGTTACATGAGGATATTTTATTTCTATAGATGCATCCATAAGATTTCATTCACATTATATAATAGTTTTATTCCTTTAATGTTGTGATAAAATACTTCTAGATGAGAGTTGTGTTCTCAAATGTGGATGGTCGGTGTGTAGTTTTCATTGGTGAGTGGGGTTGTCAGGACGGAAGTAGACAGGTGGAGCCCCTTCTTTATTTGATGGCTGGTTTTTCTATAGAATTTGTGTATTATGGGATAGTGGATGATCCTAGGGGTTTTCAAGGAGTTTCTAGATTTTTTTATCACAGATTTTTTAAAATTTACCGTTCAACATGATGTTGAGTTCTGGATAGACTTATAGTATGATGCTTCTCAAATTTTGATAGATCCTTATCAGATGACACCTTTTGTGTTATAAGAGATAAGGATTTAGATAGATGATCTGATGGAGAATACTTTCATCTGATCTACTATCTCACTGTGGGGTGCTCCAATTTTGTTCTCTAAGAAGGCATATAATAGTCTAAGGATATATATATAGACTACTAAAGGTTGAATCGGGTGATGATAAAATATCATAAACCTATTCTATGTATTGATGATCTTTTTGAATAGTAAAAGGGATCTAGTTCTTCTTCTAAGATATATCTGCAATCTATATATCACTAATTCAAGGTAAAGGATAATGATATCCTAAATATATTATTTAGGTGCAGTTATAGGAACTTCTTGTTCTTGGTCATATCATTTGATTTCATGAACACACTAGCTATGTTCATGGGAATCAGGAAATCTATGTTCCATGAATTCTTGGACCAGTTCATAGACTTGTTATTCGATGAAATATTAAAACACTCGAAGATATAGGAGGATCATGTCAATCATATTAGTCCTTTCTTGTAAGTTATTTTATGCCACTATCTCTATGTAAAGTTATCCAAGTGTAAGTTTTATACATGAGAGGTGAATTTTCTCAGGAATGTGGTTTCCCAGCAAGGTGAGTTTGTGGAACCATAAAATATTGAGGTTTTTGTTTCTTATCCATATCCCAAGAATATGGAAGAGGTTTATAATTTCATTAGTATTGTAAGATATTATTAATGTTTTTATATGATTTTTAATAGATTATGGCCCCTTTAGAAAAATTTTCTTAAGACCAAGATTTTATCAGGAATGATCATCATTCGGAATTTTTTGACTACCTGAAGGGTAGATTGATCAGTGCTTTAGTTTCCATCAGAAGGGGTGATGTTTTAGGTGTTTTTAAGGATTCTTATCTAGGATTGGGATGTGTCTTTATATGGTAAAAATTAGTGATCACATATGGTTCTACGAAGTTTTGTCCACATGAGTGTAACTATGCCACCCATGATTTGGTGCTAGCAACGATTGTGTGTCCATTGAAGTTGTTGAAACATTACCTCATTGGGGATGTCTTTATATTCTTCATGGATCACAATATATTATGGAATATATTTTATCAACATTATCTAAATATGTATAAATAAAAATAGATGGAGTTTCTTCGGGACTATGACTTTGAGATCTCCTACACCTCAGGAAAGGGGAATCTCATGGATGACACTTTGAGTAAGAAGTCATAGAAGGATGTTGTTTTTGAGTTCAGAGCTACTTAGGGGTGATGGAGGAGTTATTAGACTTTCACTTACATTAAATGGTGGTTGATTATGTAGGTTTATTATTTCATATGGTAGTGAAATAATCTATGGTGTGGAATGTGGAGTCTTAGTTGGGAGACCTAGAGGTATAGGTGATGTGTGATCATGTTAGACTTGGTGATTCTCTAAAGGGATGGGCAGAACCATATATTCTTTTAGGGGAGGATATTTATTCTGGTAGTGATGTGTGAGGGATGCTCATATTACCTCATGAGTTTAAAGGTTATTGAAACATACTTTTGGCATTCAGTTATGCCTCAACAGTGCTTTACGCCCTCAGAAGGATGAGAAGATGGAGTGGAATATCCATATGCTTTAGGATATTTTATTGGTTTGTATGTTGGAATTCAATGGATCTGGGTAAAATTACATTACTTTGGTTGATTTTTCCTATAATAATATCTATCATTCATCAATTTTCATCCCCTATTTGAGGCTTTTTACTGGTGGCCATGTCATCCTCTATTATACTATGTTGAGTTTGGGGAGTCATCAGTTCTTAGCCTTAATGTGGTGTAGAGAACAACAAATAAGGTTTAGGTTTTTTGTGAGATGATAGAAGTAAAAAATAACTGGAAAAGGTCATATGTTGATAATAGTAAAATATCCTTATACTTTTAGGTTAGGGATCACATTTTCTTAAATATTTCTCCTCGATGTGGGCAATAGAGGTTTAGTAGGGGAGTAAGATCTCATCATATTTCATTAGTCATTAGAGGTGTTGAGGTGAATTAGTTAGGTGGATTATCAGTTAGAACTCTCACCCTATCCGGATAGGATCTGCTACATCTTCCACATCTCTCATCTTCATCGTTATATTCATGATGACACTCATGTCATTGATTGGGGAGAGTTCAATATCAAGGATGATGTGACATTCATGGGGTCACAACTAGATATCTCATATCATTAGGAGAAGGTGTTGTATAGAAGAACCATTCCTTTGGTTCAAGTTTTGTGGAGGCATGATGTCCTGGGGGAGAGTACTTTGGATCATGAGACACAAATGTGTGCCTAGTACCTAGGGTCATTTTTAGTTTTTTCATGTTTTAATTTTCCTTGTGGGTGTGATATTTGGATCTTGTAGGTTATAATATGTTCTTTTCTTTGATTATAATTTGTTAGTAAAGGTTCACATATATAGAGGGTAAAACCAAATTCCTAATCAACATGTTTTATACAGTGACTCATATTAAAACTTTTTTGGTGAGTCAGTTCCACCCAAAGAAGATAATATCTTTATATGGAAGTTGAAATCTGTTGATATTTTTGCTTGGGACTGTGATGTCTGATGGTTGTGGGGAAAATTTTGGCTTGGGATATATGGATGTTTATATGGTCAAGTAAAAATGGGTTTCTTTTAGGTGGTATAATGGTCTAGTAATGTGGTTTGGAGGGATTTTTGGTGAACATTTTTTGATGCGTTTAGTGTGTTTAGTTGATGGTGATGTTTAGTTGTAATGACATCCATGAGAGGTATCTCATAGGAAGGTTGTTAGGACCATTTTTACATATTTACTTTCAAGGATTGTTTTGATTCTTGAGAGATAAAATGGTTTTTTAGGAATCTAATGTAACATTTCATACCCTACAAACTTTTAATTTACAATAATTCTAGTGGTGGAGGTGTATGGGGGAGGTCCTGATGAGTTTGGAGGGTAACATGAGGATATGAAGATGAGATTTCATCTCAGTAGAGTCCTAAAATGTGGATCCTATTTGTAAGGATGGAAATTGGGGCCTGAAGAGGTCTACTATGATATAGTGTCTTAGGTTTTAATTTTTTTGGTTCTTCCATTTTTGGAATAGCTACACCGCGGAGCGGGGCTGTGATATAGCCTTTTGTGTTCTGTGGTGTAGAGGTGTTAGCTATAGTGTAGGGGCTCAAAGGAGGAGTTTTGGTGCCATTACCATTTTTGGTATAGCTATGGTGTGGATACCCTAGATATGGTATAGATTCCCATGGGTTATTTTTTAGTTGTTTTATCAATTATAGGGTAGCTATACCATAGAGCTTGGCTCCAGCGTAACCCCCTTCCAAGTTATTTAGTTTTGCGGTGTAGTGGCATTGGTTGCATCATGGTCATATTACTATTTTATCAAATTAATAGTGTAGAGATATACATAATTATCAGAGGCTAGTTTTACCAACTAGGATATGGCAAAATTCTTCCCATTGATCTATTGTCCCTTCCCATTTCGGCAGTTCTACAACATGGTGGTTAGTGTTGCACTGTGGTCCAATGTTTTACAGACTACCTATAAGACCCAAAATACATTTAAACCCCATCATTATCTTGAATTTATTCTTATTTCTTGAGAAACCCAAGTGTATTACAAGTAGTTATTTTAGGACCCTTTAATTAGATTTTAACATCAGCCTTATTGGATTGATATTTGGTGGTTTTAAGTGAGTCCCCCCTCTTGTCTTCTCCCTTTTTCTCCATGTTTCTCCCTGTTGTTCATTCAGAAGAAGTTTTTGTCAAGGGGAACATATTTTTGTATGATTTTTTGGCATGAAGATGTTTTGGGGTGTTTTTTAGGTTGATCAGGTTGTTCTCATTTTTCTAGGTGCATGTTGGTGGTCTCCCCCTCATTCTACCATTGTGTAGAAGTTTAGAAAACTTCCTTGAGGTAGGGGAGAGTTTTTTTCTCATCTAGTTGTTTCATGTGGGAGGGTTTATTCTCTTGTTATAATTTGAGAAGATATTATGTACCGAACTAATGGATAAAATTAATTGGTTTAATTTAAATTGAATTGTAAGGGGAATTAAATTTCATGTTTTACCGACTTTGATATTATTTAATATTGAGATTGAATGGGCTTGATGCCATACTAAAAATCATAGGCATTGGGGAGGGGGGGTTTCACTATTTTTTTTGTGACTATGGAACCACTAATTTTTGGTTATTTTTTATCACCTTGAATGAAAGTTTATTATCAATTATATCTATATTATAAATTGGTTTCACATGTAAACTCTTGTTTGTTTGATAATTTCGTAAAGAAATTTGAAATGTGTTGAAAAACCCTTGATAAATCTAAAATATGTTGTATGGTGGTGATGTGTGGTTGTGTTGTGTGGTGGATGTGATGTCTATTAGTGATGTTTTTTGGTGATATGTGGGTTTAGTATGTGACTTTTTTGATGATTAGGTGGATGTTGTTGTGAAATGGTGGTAATATAGTGGCTTCATTGCATGAATAGGATGGGTTGTTGTAATGTGATGTGTTATTCTAGACACCTAGGTAGTAATGGAATTAAATGTTAATGATGAACTGAAATAACATGGGTTGAAATGGGTAATGAATTCTTGAAATAATATGGTAAGTGTTGCTAAATTGGTTGATGCTTAAATGTGAATATAATGGGCTGGTTAATTGAAATGGTTTGGTAATGGGAAATCTGGAAATTGGATTAACTATAAATGAAAGGGTGAAATGTGGCTTGTGGACTTTTTCATGGTTTTGTTGACATGTGTTTGTCATGGGGTGTGAAAAAAACAAATATCTCCCAAGTTAAAATGTATTTTAGTGGATAAAGTATGTTTTCTCCAGATAGGATCTCACAATAATCAAGTTGTCACCTTAAAATTTGAGAAAGAAGTGAAATTGTTTTTAAAATTTCTTGTTTTTAAAAGAAAAAAATGCAATGAAAATAATGTTTGAACACTAATGGGTGAAGAGAGTGATGGGTTTAGGATAGTTTCACTTTTTTAATTTCATCATGGATATGAAAATAATTCCCCCTCTCTTCCTATTTAATGACAAATGAAAGACTCCTCTATCGAGTTATCAATCTCCCTTGGTTGAAAAAAGAAATGGAACTCACTTCTATGTGCATGGAAGTTAATAAACAATTCCCAATAAACTAAGTAATTCCCAATGGAGATTTTTTTATCCTTGGAAATCTATATATGATTCAATATTTCCACACACATGCGAACCATATCTAGAAATTCACCGCATAACACAATCTACTCAATCGAGACAAATTACACTAGGGTGGAGATTAAAGTGCTTCAACCAAAGATATAAAAATTAATGAAACCAAAACCCAAAATAAAATATCATTAATAGAATTTTATATCACTAAAAATGTAAATCATTCAATATTAAAGAAGATTTTTACATTTAAACACAAGACTCCGATATTAAAAAAAGTGAAACACCCCCTTCCCCTGATCACTAAAAGGTTTTACCCCTTCATGTGAAGGGTAAGAGAGTTTAAAGGAGAAAAATATAGAATAATGAAACTAAGAAAAGATAAAATTTAAAATAAATAGAACTTTAAGACTCCAATACTTCAACACAGTCCCTCCCTTTTATTCTTCAACAACATTTAATGAAATTTAACCCTCATATTTATAGCCGTGAGTGGTGGAAAATTTTCCCTCCAGATTCAATCATATGGAAATTTAAGTCCATTTTGAATAATAAATTTCCAAAACATGGGAAGGTTTCTTTATAAAATCTTTTTACCTATCTATTTCTCACGCACCCACAAAATCTCAATGTATTTGGACAAGTTTCCAAAAATTTATACTCGAATTAATTATGAAAAATTTTTCTGCCCAAGGAGACTTCTCAATTCCATCCACTTTGACACATGAAATGGATGACTAAATAACATAATTACTTTATGAAATTTACTTTAAAGATTATTATCTTAGTTTAATTTCTAAACTATATTTAATTACATCATTTTGGGTTAGTTAGGATGATATATGCTTTAATAACTAAAGTAGGGTCTACTCTATCAGCCAAACAAAAGTTTCATCTTGACTGATTTTTTTGGGCCAGAGTGTTTCTAATTGGGAATGGGTCCATTGGAAAAAGTTGAGAAACACTAAAAATTTAATCCAAGAAAAAAATTATCACTCAATTTGTATTAAAATTGTAAAATATATTCTTGAAATACAGAATCTACATAAAATTGCTAAATTTCCAAAATTAGTCAATTTTCAAAATAAATCCCAAAATCCACCAAAAATAATAAAATGATGAAAATAAGATCATATTGATTATTTTCAAGGTATTTAATAATCTAAATATGCAAAAAAATAATTAAAATAATAACTCTATCAATTCTCTCACACTTAGTACTTGGACTCCTGAACAAGTCGGCCTTAAAATCAAATAAAAGAAAATTCAAAACACATAACCATGAGATCTACCAATTAAAAAACCAGAAACAAAAGATATCATTCCACATAAACATCCATTATTACAAGTTCTCAAACTATACCATTCAATATATTTTCTCTTAATTTATCCTTTCATTCACACAAGACACCTACGTCACATTAATTTTCTCTCATATCACAAATTTCAATTTTCAATAAGGATTTTCTCTTAAAAACTCATGAAAGGGTCACAATAGGATTGATAAATTCATAATTCTTCACCCAATGTGAGTGAAGTACTTTTTTTTATCATGAGTACTTTTCATGGTTGTTTTGTGGGTTCTGGTTGGTATGATTTTGATGTGAAAAATTATGAGGTTGAATGATGAGGGATTGGATCTTTTTGAAGAAAAATTTAGAGATTCTAATTTTCACTCAAATATGGTCTCCTACCATATCCCCTTAGTAGAAATAAGATCCATCATAATGAAAACTCAATGAAATTTCACACCATTCATAATTTTAGTAGCAAAAAATTTCAGCCTTCTTAAACAAGATTTTTGTTGAAATTTCCAGATAGGCACACCTTTATTACTCTATTGGAAGATCTAGAAAGGCACAACTTCTCTTATCATAAAGGATCTATAAAGGAACAAATTTCAATAGAATAATTTTTTTTCAACAAATACATCTCTTAAACATTTTATTTTCGACCAAAAGTTTCACCAGATGAGGTATCACAAAACAAGACTGCTTCCCCCATGCTTAAGTTCAATTAAATCGTGCAATTTCACTTCAAGATCAGGTTGGATAGGGAAAATTGGATTGTAATGTGGCTAAAATAAAAGTTTCTTCATGGATTCTAATGGATACATGAATTAAATGTACAAAGAATTCCAAAATTAAAAGGATTCTATTCTAAAGTGGGATTATAAAATAAAGAAATGCCTCAATAATTTAAAACAAAAGTACCTCAAACCCTTAAGTTTTGATAGAAATAAATCAAATTTTGGTTATATCAAGCATGATATGGATCTCTCAAGAAGTTAGGTGAATGAAAATAATATTAAAAAAATAGTTCATAAGCCTGAAAAGAAATTGATTTCGAACATAAAGACAGTGAGATGTGGAATGGGATTAAAAAATTTGATTAGTTTTCCTAAAATTCCCAAAGATTTAAACTTGAAATAAAGTCATTTTCAGCATTCATTTAAGATTAGTTTCATGGAATAAATTGGTTCACTCATTGAAATGGGTTTGAAAAATTGAAATTATAAACATTTCAGATCAAAAGTTTCAGAAATACACAAAAAACTAAAAATAAACGCACAAAAATTTGTAAGCACACCTTTTTTTTTGAAAAACAAACAAAAAATGAAAATACTAAACTAAAAACATTCCCTCCCCCACAATTAAATTATGCAGTGTACTCAATGTATTCAATTTTATTTTAAATGTAATAATATTTGAAATTTAATCACAATAAGAAAGAAAGTGTAAAGGAAAGGTATAACCTGATGGATTTTGTTGATAGATAGGTTGGAGGAGTGTGATATCTTCAACCGGATCTAATAAAATGGTTCCATGGAATTTCTTTAGCCTATTTCCATTATCTGTGAAGGGATATTTCTCGACATCCTTCACAATCTGCACAACACCAAAAGGATATACCTGAGTAACTATAAATGGACCTTATCATCTAGAATGAAGTTTTCCTGACATTTGCTTGAGTCTTGAGTTGAATAACAATAATTTGTCTACAGGATGAAATTATTTTAGTTGGATCATCTTGTCATGAGACACTCTTATTATCTCTTTTTAAATCCTAGCATTTTTAAAACATTCCCATCTAATTTCCTCTAGCTCCTACAACTGTAATCTTATCTCTTTCCTAGTGATTTCAAGATCCAAATTCATCTTTCTCACAGCCCAATACATCTTATGCTCCAATTCCATAGTTAGGTTACAACTTTTCCCATAAATCAGCCTATATGGACTCATTCTAATAGGGGTATTATAGGTTTTCCTATAAGATCATAACATGTCTTAATGAATTTGGCTCCAATCCTTCCTATTTGGTTTAATCGTCTTCTCTAAAATTCCTTTAATTTTTCTGTTGGGCACTTTATCTAGACCATTTGTCTATAGATGATCGGGAGTTGATGTTTTATGATACACCCCATACTTTTGGAGAAAATACTCAATTATCCTATTGAAAAATTGAGTCCCCTAATCACTAATAATGTCTCTAGTCACTCCAAACCAACAAAATATATTATCCCTGATAAAATCACAAACAACTTTAGCATCTTCAGTCTTGGTGGTTTTTGGTTCCACCCATTTAGAAACACAATAAACCGCAAGAAAAATATAAGAATTTAAAATTTCATTAGTAAAGGTCCCATAAAATATATACCCCAGACTTCAAAAATATCAAAAAAATTAAGTGGTTTTTGGGAAATTTCTTGTCTCATTGAAAAGTTTCTAGAAAACTGACATTTTTTACTGATTTTGCAAAATTGATGAGCATTTATAAAAAGTATGGGCCAATAATGTCCAGATTATAAAACCTTTCTTACTGTCCTTTGAGGTCCAACGTGGAATCTACAAGCTATAGTGTGACAAAACTCAAATAGAAAACCAATTTCACTCTTAGGGAAACATATTATTATCAATTTTTCATTGAAAATATTCCAAAGAAATGGATTATACCAAATGTAATGTCACAAACCTTCCCAAAGGGCCTGAACATGACTACCCCAAGCCCGCCTTCCATAGGTCAGAGGTTAGTGACTAGCACCTGAAGGATTTTCCTGAATAGGAAAGGCATTGCCTTAGAGATCTATACACACTAAGAAAGGTTTAACTAAAGTAAACAACCAAAAAAAGTATGGTATAACCACAAGAGTAATGTACAACCACAACTAAAACTGTAAACTGAAAATAATGGGCCATAATATAAGCCCTAGAAACTGAAAAGGAAGTAAACAGTTGTCGCATCTGCCCTGGATCTCTACCTAGAGGGTAGTATCTATAATTATAAAGTTGAAGAAGAGGATCTCGACTGCTCCTGTCGCACCAAGCTCCACCAAGTCCTGAAACACCAAAGTCTGCCTTGGAGCATCAGTAGTGTGCACTAGACACACACGTTCAGGCGGAGCCCATGCAGGGGTGACTATAAAAACTCAGTAGGGGACCCTAAGATCCCAGAAGGTCTCTCAGTAATCCACAAAGGAAAATATCACAAGAAATACCACAAAGGTAATATCACAAGTATTGTCCAAATCATAAAGTACAAAGAACAAGAGATATCTCACTCTTACGTTATAACTTACAGGTTACTGGGATAGGGATGAATAGTCATAAATCCAGATCATCCTATCCGTAGTAACTCTACTGCTGACCTGTATAGGTCACTGTATGCAGACCCATATTGGTCACTATATGCTGACCCGTATTGGTCGCTGGTGCTGACCCATAATAGTCATTGGTGGTGACCCATATTGGTTGCTGGTGCTGACCTATTTTGGTCGCTAGTACAGAGGTAGGGATGATTAATTGTATAGCTAGATCATCCCACTCTAGAGTTTTTGATGCTTACCTGCATTGGTCGCTCTACTTCTTCGTGTCACAGCCAGCCACTGGATTCCTGCTCATAACACACTTGATTTTTGGATAACTGCTTCTCAATACATCAGTTGTATTTCAACCGGTACAAATTCCCACAAAAAGCATGCCCAAGGGACCGCCCCATCATAGGGGTCCCAATGTGACAGATGCTGCGTCGATTAAACGTACGGTCTGTGAGATATTGGCACTTCTGTAAAAAGGGCCTAGTTGGATTCAAGTATGATCCAACTTAAGTCGCATGTCAAACACCGTAAAAACTTACTTAGAGTATCTCAAAAGCACTGTCATGTCACAAGTGTCCTTATACCATATACGGCATGCCGATCGGACGCTCGGTCTGTTAGTTATACCCCTTTCCGTGAAACAGTGGTGTTCACAACTCAGTCTGACCCAGCTTAGTCAGGCTCACCATAATATTCCAAAGTTACTGATTTCCAAAAGGAGTCCCAACACCACCGAAAGAGTGTCAAACGGACACCCAGTTCGTCAGTTACGGGTGTTTCTTTATTCCATGGCTGGTTGGGTTTGGGTCCGGTCCGACTCAGTCATGTCGAACCAACACAACGGGTCCCAAGGTCTACCTGACCCCACTCGTACCGGCCCACTGGGCCACAGGTTTGGGCCAGTCAACCTGAAGGCAGACCACTCCACCTAGCTGGCCCCATGGATGTGGGTCCATTTAGTCCGGCGCAATGCGGCGCGACACGGGGTCCACACCGCCCCTCCTCCCACGGCCTGCTGACCACGGTTGCAGCAGCCGATAGTGCTTATGAGCACCGTCCATCTCCCACGTGGCCGACACAGTCTGGCAACCTTTGTCCACTACAGCGCATGATGACACGCCGCCTTCCCACCACCAGTGGCTGGTTTACGCAGCTCTCCTCTGTCCACCACCATTATGGAACACTGGTGGTTGTTTCCATGGGACATCGGAATACCACCGGCAATTCACGGCCCTCAAACGCCTTGTTGTCGCGTTCATTGTTCCCCCATGAAGAACGCACCAAGGACATGTTTAGCAGAGGGTCTAGGCCCTACTGTTTTTAGCTCACGCCCTCCGCATTAGCGTTTTGAACACGAGGAAAAATTAATAATAAAAAAAAGGAAGAATAAACCTTGAGTTTAAGATCCCACAACAACCACCCTCATGATTTAACCAGAAATAGATCAACCTGTTATTCGGTTGATCCGCGTTTGTTATATTTGTTAAGAACGGGAAGAGAGGGAACATCAAGCACATAAATCCCTACCTTTTATGATGTTTGTTGATGCACTTTTTTCCTCAAGGGTTTACGGTGTCGATGACGCTTCCTGGTTATGACATTCTAAAGGCGTTCTTCATCATTCGTTGTTCTTCACTGGGGTGGAAGTGCGTTAGAGCTTCACCTGAGAATCCTCCAAATCCTTCCTCCTTATTTTTCCAACACATTTTACTATTTATAGAACCATGCTGTAATGTTTCCATAATGACGTGACATCACGTCGTTACACTGTTTCATTTATGAAACAACATCATTGTTTTCCACCATTAAATTCACTGTTACATTGTAGAATATGGGTGATCCATGTGTTTCATTAAAGTGCCCCATCATCGCATCGTTAATGCCCCGCATCATTGCCATTTTCCTAGAAACAGAGAGAAAAGAATAAAATAATTCTTTTAAACTATTTTATTATTTTTCTCGAAAATTCCAAAAATTAACTTTTCCGCTCGATCCTCACCGGTTGAAGTTAATTCATTTCTATGAGAATCCCGTCATTACGGATTTAACGGTGCCCTCATATTTTTAATTTGAGCACCAGTTCAAGAGATAGAAAATGTCATCCGCGCGTTTACTGAACATACCTTGAAAAAAGTTCAAAAATTTATTTCAGGCACACCGACCTCGGAATCACACACCGTAAATCTTCACAGACTCTTAAAAATAAAAAAAATTAAAAAAAAATTACATGGAATTTTCTGGGTCTTTACATTCTCCCCACCTTAGGGGCTTTACATCCCCAAAATCCAAACATGGCTACACAAACAAAGAGGGGTATTGGGCATGCATGCGAGACTCTCTCTCTCATGTACTTTCCTAGAGATTCTCGTACTACCGCAGAACATGCACCAGAGGCATCGACCACCCACAAAGGTTCTTCTCCTATCGATCCTCTATCTTCATTGGGTACTCTGTAAAAGTTTCCACATCGTTAATATTCAGCTCGCCATGGTCGATGACGTGGGATGGGTCATGCTCGTATCTCCTCAGTTGGGATTCATGGAATACGTCATACACCCTCCCCAACTGCGGTGGCAGTAACAAGAGGTACACCACCTATCCAATCCTCCAAACACTACCACAAAACTGGGAAAGGCATGCGCCTGCCTTTATCAGCACTAACGGAAAAGCGCTGATAAAGGGATGGACCTTTATCAGCGCTAACAAAAGCGCTGATAAATACATCCTTTATCAGCGCTTTTTACTAGCGCTTATAAAGGCTCACACGGATTTGATAAAAACCCGTGGGTCCCCTTCCTCCTCCATGCACCCGGTCAAGATCTCGCGGAAGCCCTCCTCTGCACCGCTGCCGCCGCCTCCTCCTCCCCTGCCGCGGCCGCCGCCTCCTCCTGCTCCTCCTCCTCTAGCCGCCGCCTCCTCCTCTGGCCGCCGCCTCCTTCTTCTCCTCTTCCTCCGGCCGCCGCCTCCTCCTCTGGCCTCCTCCTCCCCCTTCTTCTCCTCCTCCAGCCGCCTCCTCCTCCTCCTCCTCCTTCTCCTCCACCGCAGCCTCGTCCTCCTCCTCCTCCACCGGCGCTTCCTCCTCCTCCTCCTAGTCCGCTGCCTCATCCTCCTCCTCCACCGGCGCCTCCTCCTCCTCCTCCCCTGCCTACTCTGCTGCCTCCTCCTCCACCACGGTTTGAGAGGTGCCTCAAGTACTCAGGTGAGTCTCACAAGCTTTATTTTAGTTTTATATGATGTTTTTTTGGAGATTTTACAAATAAAACAAGGTTTTGTGTTCATATTTTTTGAGAAACAATGTAGAACCTTGAGCATGAGGAGGTTTTAAGTCCTCTTTCTAAATCACATAGTTGACTTTCATGGTTAGTGAAGGTTAACATTGGGTTATATTAGAGGAAACCATGTGAGGTGGATTTTAGTTAGGGATTAACATACCATTTTTTCATGATTTCATACAAAACATGTGAAATTTTGTAGACTGAGGTAGTTCCAATTTACATAATTAATGCATAGTTTGGTAAACTATGTTGACCAAATATTTTAAGGGGTTTTCTTGTACAGTGCCACCACATTATTAATATATGGTTTGAAAAATTGTGTAGAACATTAAAATTATATTTTCATCTTTTTCCCTCTGAAATTCCAATAGGGGAAGCCCCCATTTCTCATCCTCCCTCTTATACAATGCCCAATTGACCCACCCCCTTATTTCTCTTTGATTATCCTTTCCATGGGGAGTTTTTTAGTGGATTTATTCAACAATTATAAGTGATTTCACCATCTTCCTTACCATTTTATTCTTTATATTTAGTTTCTATTGATTTTTGATTTATCTAGATTAGGTTTTATGGGTGATTCAACTGGAGAACGGTGGTATCATATTGATTTTATGGGGGTGTTTTCCTACCTCATGTATAAGAGGCATCATGATGGTATCTGCAAGTCACCAATCATTATGAAGGATTTTTGTTTCCTTTTGTAGTTTTCATGGATATTGGATCAAATTATATAATGTTGTCTATGGATTTGGTTTGGTTGGGTATTTTTCCTAAGATGGCACTAAGATCCCACTTCAGATCTTATATGTATTTTTTGTCTTGGTTCTAACATGAAAAGTCCACAAGATGAGTTTCTAGTGAATATAAAAAGTTTAAATTGATTTGGATAATTAATTATAAATGTTATAATTTAATAATTTTGGTTTTTTGGAGAGAGGAAGGAGCTATATTGATGAGTTGATCTTGGGGTAGACAAATGGATGAGGCTTAGAGAGCCTAGGAAAAGTTTTCAACTTGGAATTAAAATAGTAGAAACATATAAAATAGGTATGTGGTCCTGGTAATTTCTTTATGGATTTATAAATTCCTTAATGGGTGTTATTAGAGTGAGTGTGACTTAGAGGACCTTGTTAGGGGGAACCCGGAGACATCTTGGAATATATTCTGTGTCTTTTATGTATTTGTTCCCATAGGCCACACATGGAACTAGTGATACATCAGAGCCCTTGGCCTTATTGAATTGAAACTAAAGTGTGTGAACATCCCCCTTAGGGATGTGACTACTTGGGTGGGTATAAATTTGTAAGGTTGTTGATAGGCTGGATGTGTAGACTGACCCAGAACAAACCTATATATTGAAATGGGACATGAGCCATCTCTTGAGACTATTTATAGTATGGAATATTACCATGTAAATATTATGAGGCTATACCATATAAGACACTGATAAATAATATGATGCTCTCATACGATGAGTGTTTCACTACATCATGTGCTTCTGTTGGATGGTGACGTTGAAATGATGGTATTCATTCTTAACAGCTTATTGATCCAAACCTTTAATGGTTTTCCTTTCTAAAAATTGGTTTTAATGTATTAAGATCTTTCTCAGGTTTCATTTCAGCCCTTCATTTTAAAATAACAACTGTATAACAGCATGAATAACATAACTCAAGTTGATAGAGAAGAAAATTTATGAAGGCATTGGATTACCTTCGAGCCAGATGGATTAGTGTTGTCCCCATGGATAGTAAAACCCCTTTTGGAGATCATGGAATAATTGATAATAGGTTGTTTGGATCATTCATTACATCTAGATATTTTTCTAGATTTTCCTTGGTGTTTTTGGTTTATACTTCTCTCAATCCCTACTGGTGTAAGTTCTTTTCACCTTGTGTTTGTACTTATACTCTTTTTTTAATTGAGTCCTTTGGGGCATGAATTAGGTGACCAATTCATGTCACCACTTTTATTAAAAAAAATGACCTTGAGGTAGTATTTTATTGAAATGGAAAGAATTACATAGTAGTAAGGTGTATGATACTACTAATAGGGACATTGATTTTGAGTAGTGATTATATTTGTTATGAAAAGTGGATAGGTGAGAGATTTCAGTCCTTATTGTGTATTTGGCCTATTTGGTTGAGTTTCCTGCACTACTGGGGTTAAGTTGTTGGAAACAATTTTATACTAGTATGGATACTACTCAAGTTGTGATAATGGGATGGAGGTTTTCCAGGTTATTATCATATTCACTAGGGTGAGTTTATATCTACGGTAATTATCAATGTATACTAGGGTGAAAGACCTCATGATTATTGTTATGGTTGGTATAGTCATTACAATGTTCTCAAATACACTTTGTCACTAGCCAAAGTTGGTATGGATGATCGAGGCTATGAACCTGAGGATCAATGATGATTTATTTATTTATTTATTAGATATTATTTATTTATTCAGAGCATGAAACATGCACATATAACTAAAAATTAGAATTTATGAAACCACAATGGTGGTTCCCTACTGAGTACCCAAGAAATCCTCTTGTATTGAAGGTCAGGTAGAATTGGGTCCCAGTGTTTCCAGATCGAGTTGGAGTAACTTTGATGGGTTTTAGAGATCTAGATGATGTGAGGCTTGGGGATTGTAGTGGTTCCCAATATATTTTTTATTTTGGTATTTATTTATTTCTTTATTTCCTTAAAGTATCTTGTTTTTTATCTAAATTATACTCATATTCCTTCTCCTTTAACCTATATACTTATCCTATGGATTTTAAATAGGATGAATATAAATAAAGAATGGATGAATGCCAATTGGTTGACAAAAGAGTATGAAGAAGGCGTGAAAGAATTTATCAAGTTTTCAATAGATCATGAATGTGACTCTTCTCAAATCCTTTGTCCGTGTTTACGCTGTTGTTATTCAAAAAAAATTTGTCCAGATGAGTTGGAAGAACACTTGATCTGTCACGGAATAGATCAATGTTATACATTAACGAAACTGTGTTTCTTCTTCAATGCTATATGCAGCAAAGTTATAGACCCGGCGAAATTTCCAGCTATGGAAAAAGAAATTGCCTTCATATTATGTGAATTATAAATGTTCTTCCCGCCTTCATTTTTTGATATGATGGTTCATTTGATGGTGCAGTTGGTGAGAGAGATTCTACTATGTGGTCCTTCACATTACAGATGGATGTACCCGATTGAATGGTATATGAAGATTTTGAAAGGGTATGTTAAAAATCGAAGTTGGCTAGAGGGTTGTATTGCAGAGTGATATATTGTTGAGGAAGCCGTTGAATTATGTACCGAATACTTTTCTGGTGTGGAAAGCATTGGCTTACCGAAATATCGTCACACTGGGCGGTTAGAGGGTGAAGGAATTTCTGGAAGAAAGGTTGTCACAATCAATATTACAGATCGGGAGCAGGCCCACCTTTATGTTTTTCATAACAGTTTGGACGTTGACCCATATGTTGAAATCCACAAAGAAATTCTTAGGCAATTGAATCCATCAAGGGATGAAAAATGGATATCAAATACACATAATCGACAGTTTATAGGATGGTTTCGAGATCATATTTTTAAGAATTCAGATGAAAATACAAAGTCTATTTCGGAACGACTTTGATGGCTAGCCGGAGGACCAAGTGTGTATGCATTATCTTACAATACTTATGTAGTTAATGGTTATACATTTTATACTAATGAACATGATGAATACAATACCATGCAGAATAGTGGGGTTACACTTGTGGCTGAAGCGATGCATGTTTCCGGTGCTAAGGATAGAAATCCAATTTATGCGAATATGTCATACTTTGGCATCATCAAACAAATATGGGAGTTGGATTATACGGAATTTCAAGTTTCGATATTTCAATGAAAGTGGGTTGATAACAGGAATGCTATTAAAATAGATGATTTGGGATTTGTGAAAGTTGATTTCAGTAAGGAAGGGGAGAAAGACAAACCATTTATAATGGCATCACAGGCAGTGCCAGTATTTTATGTTCCTGATCCCGCAAACCGAAACTGGTCAATTGTTCTGTTATCGACCAAAACAGCGGAAGGGTTAGATGAAAATTCAACGGAAGATGATCCTTTCATTGGGATTTCGCAATCATTTCGCAGTGGTCCCAATTTAGACGACGTTTTTTATGTCAGAGGAGACCACAATGAAGGGATATGGATAGTTGATAGAGGGGTCAAATCCCTTTAGCCTTTTTTAAAAAAAGGGATTTCAATAATCAGGTTATTGATTTTTATTGTAATATAGATTGTGTTACATTATGTTATTATCTATTTGCTTCTGATTTTATGTGATCTAACTTAAATTTTAAACCAGTTCTGCAGATAATGACTTCTTCACCTGCTGATGCACCCAATCCCAAGACACAACACGTCTCTCAACCTGTTGCAGCTGGTCCCATTGCTGAGAGACAACAGGTCTCTCAACCTGTTGCAGCTGGTCCCACTGCTGACGTACAACAGGTCTCTCAACCTGTTGCAGCTGGTCCCACTACTGAGAGACAACAGGTCTCTCAACCTGTTATAGCTGGTCCCACTGCTGACATACAACAGGTCTTTCAACCTATTGCAGCTGGTGTCAGTGCCGAAGCTAGTGCTTTGGAGAAACATAATGATGATGCAGAAACTGAGGAAATGGTAGGTGATGAAACCCCAGCGACACAAAAAAAACAGGTGCGCCGTAGTTTGACAGTTTTAGAAAAAATCCTTAAGGAAAAAGCAAAAGGCATCAAATATGAGGTGGGATGGAATAAGCTAGGCCAGCATGTAAACCCCAACAAAGCCATGTTTAGTAGCTACATTGGAATCGTCACTCGACAACGCGTGCCGATTGACGTAGAGTCGTGGCACCATGTTGTCAGCAGGTTGAAAACATTAATGTGGGAAGATATTATGGTAACATTACGATATCATCTATTTAATTTATTAAAATAAAATAAAATATTGAAATATTGACTAACCCTTCATCATCTCTTGCAGAGTGCATTTATAGTAGATGTTTCGCACAAAGAATATGTTTTCAGACTGGCAGGAAGGATTCATAGAGGCTTTCACACCATTTTAACGAAAAATCATCTAAAAGATGCCAAAGGGAAAATCAAGCCGCACCCGCATCCTCTTTATGCACACTTGATATCCCAAGGAACGTGGGATGCGTTTTGCAACCGTCGTGCGGAAAATAATTTTCAGGTACATTGTGTTTGGTTACACGTTGTGTAACGTTGCTTGTATTCATCACATTGATTGATAGGTTTTAATTTATGAAACAACAACTGAGTGCTGAAAATAAAGAATGGGTAGCAAAACCAGCGTACCCCTACCGTAAAGCAAGGTTGGGGTACGCTTCAATTGAAAAACAATTGGTATGTATTTTAAAAGTACTGTAATAATTTTATGTGACATAAAACAAAACTGTAACCATGTTTCTCTGTTTATAAGCAGATTGATGAAGCAAAATCTCAAGTCACCACCATTCCACGCCATGTGCTATGGAAGGAGGCTCGTGTTAATAAAGAGGGGAAACTGATAGATGAAAACACACAAAAAGTGTGGGAAACATGTGTAAGTATGACATAATATAAACATGTTTTGCTATAAATCACTATTACATAACGATGCTTACTTATTTTTTCATATTTTCTATTTGACATAGTCACAGGAAACATCAACACCCGCACCGGATGCAGACATACTTTCAACGGCCTTGAAACAGCCAGAACAGTATGGCCGCGTCAGAGGTGTGGGTTTTGGGGTGTCACCCAAGACATATTTTAAGAAAAAAAAAAAGAGGATGAACAAACTAAAGAATTGCATGTAATGAGAGATAGAGTAGCTACCCTTGAAGAACTAATCCAAACTCAGGGAGAGATGCTAAAGAGTTTGATGGAGGAGAGGCGAAGAGAAAAAACAACTCAAGAACAACCCCCGCGAGAAGATCCACCCCTCACCAGCTTTGAGGCGAGCCATTCCCCTCAAAGACCTGACTTAACCGAGGTAATCAATGTTATAATATTCATTTTTGTGAGATGTGAATCACATAGACACTGATACCTTTCATTTAATGATATTCTGCAGGGTGAAAATGAATGTGATTTATATCTGTCAACTCCCACCCATCGCCTTGTAGCGAGGGCTACGGTGTTCAATATACAGAATGATACGCTACACTCCAGACCACTTCCAACCGGTCATGTCAAAGTGTCGATTAACGTAGCTCATGAGCCGAGCGCCGAGCTACCCGTGCCAAATGACGATGACGACATTCATACGGTGGAAAAAGATATTGGAACATTCGTTGCATGGCCGTCGAATCTTGTAAAAAACACGTCGAGCAGGAGGTATTCATTTCCAGTTCATTTTTCAAGCAGAACCTTTAACATTAAATTAGAAAATGGCTGAACTGATGAATGTTATTACAGAAGGATAAAATAGAGAATCTAAAATGAAAGAGAGGTTCCAAGATTGGATCAACCAACTGATCAAAACGATCTACTGAGAGCACGTTCACCCTGCCCGTTCTATATCCACATTTAATATCATTGCAAGCTCATGTGGATACGAAAATGAAAGACGGAAAGAATCATACAATTGTTTGTGAAAAATATATGCACAGAGAGGAAACAATGGATTTCGTTAGTGAAGATGCTGTTTCTGAGATCATCACATACGACTGGCTAGGCGCCTCAGTTATAAATGTATACATGAGGTATGTTTTCATGATTTGATTTTACAGAAGCTGATATACTTTGATAATTATGGATAAATACATCTCATATTTTTCACAGGCGTATATATGAAAAACAATTGAATGGATTTTCCCATGAATACAAATTTGTACTTGTTATTCCTCACACCATTTCTACACAACGAACAGAAATAGATTCTAATTTTCAGGCTGAATTGATGTCAAATCTGCTCAGACCGTTTCAAAGAGGAATTACGACTGACAGGCTGTTTTTAATACAAACGATTCAAGGGTAAAACTCTACATTTTAATCATATTAATTATATTTTCATTTCTATCAGTACTTATTTCTTTTTGTGTTTTTAGGGAACATTGGATGCTCATTGCAGTCAATTTGGATACTCCAAAGATTTATTTTCTGGATTCACTGCATGGATATCCAACTAACCAACCACACATGATGGCGATTTTCAATTTGTAATACACTAGATCCAACATTTTAAAACTAAATATCTAGTTATATAATTTATATTATCTTTTAATGAGGATTTTGTTATGATAGGGCGGTGTATGAATATCGTCTAAAGGCTGGAATGAATCCAGGGAGTAAGGACGACAGTGCCCACAAGATCTAAAAATGGAGAAGTATCTGGGTATATATAATTATATTTAACTATCCAAATACATATAAAAAAAATTACTTATTTTTCTCGATGTTTCGGCAGTGTCCGAAACAATCAAATGACAAGGACTGCGGTTATTATGTTTGTAAATTTTTGAAAGAGATCGTATTTCATGGACAAACTAGCATCCCTGAAGAGGTATTTTTAAAAATAATTACTAATTTATTTAAAATAATTATTAATCATTTGTGTATTTATATTTTTCAGTACTACTATGACTGTCGCAAAAACTCCTATTCAGAAGATGATATAAATGTCTTTAGAAACGAATGGGCAGCGTACCTGATCGAAGAATGTAAACAAATAGGACAATGAAGGTGAATTCCTAATACTTATGTTACCTTTATATGGTCATTGATATCTCCCTTTACACTTATTGAGCATCTATGATCTCCCTTTCTTATGTTTCATATCCTTAGATTAGTGAATTCCTACTACTTAGTTTGAAAATGACCTAAACTTTGGAAAACAACACCAATGACACATGGAAAACCAAGCAAAAGCCTTCGGATTGTTTTGATACTTTAGGAAAACGATCCACGAGTCATTTGTGATGTGTACGAATTGACCGAACCTCAATCCGACGCACAGTGTGACCGGTATGGCTAAAATTGTCTGATATCAGTTTGAAAATGACATAAACTTTGGAAAACAACACCAATGACATATGCCAAACTGAGAAAATACCTTAGGATTGTTTTAATACTTTAGGAAAACGATCCACGAGTCATTTTTGACGTGTACAAATCGACCGCACCTCAATCCGATGCACGATGTGACTGGCATGGCTAAAAGTGTCTGATATCAGTTTGAAAATGACATAAAATTTGGAAAACAACACCAATGACCTACGACAAACCGAGAAAACGCGTTTGGATTGTTTTGATACTTTAGGACAACGATCCACGAGTCATTTGTGACGTGTACGAATTGACCACACCTCAATCTGACGCACGGTGTGACCGATATGGCTAAAATTGTCTGATATCAGTTTGAAAATGACATAAACTTTGGAAAATAACACCAATGACATACGCCAAAAAGAGAAAATGCCTTCAGATTGTTTTGATACTTTAGGAAAATGATCCACGAGTCATTTTTGATGTGTACGAATCGACCACACCTCAATCCGACGCACGGTGTGACCGGTATGGCTAAAATTGTCTGATATTAGTTTGAAAATGACATAAACTTTGGAAAACAACAACAATGACATACGCCAAACCGAGAAAACGCCTTCTTATTGTTTTGATACTTTAGTAAAACGATCCACGAGTCATTTGTGATGCGTACGAATCGACCGCACCTCAATCCAACACACGGTGTGACCGGTATGGCTAAAAGTGTCTGATATCAGTTTCAAATGGAGATAAAATTTGGAAAACAACACCAATGACATACTCCAAACCGAGCAAACGTGTTCAGATTGTTTTGATACTTTAGGAAATCAATCCATGAGTCATTTGTTACATGTATGAATCGACCTCACCTCAATCCGACGCACGATGTGACCGGTATGGCTAAAATTGTCTGATATCAGTTTGAAAATGACATAAACTTTGGAAAACAACACCAACGACATACACCAAACTGAGCAAACGCCTTCGGATTGTTTTGATACTTTAGGAAAATGATCCAAGAGTCATTTGTGATGTGTAAGAATTGACCTCACCTCAATCCGACGCACGGTGTGACCGGTATGGATAAAATTGTATGATATCAGTTTGAAAATGACATAAACTTTGGAAAACAACACCAATGACATACGCCAAACCGAGAAAACACATTCGGATTGTTTTGATACTTTAGGAAAAGGATACACAAGTCATTTTTGACGTGTACGAATTGACCACACCTCAATCCGATGCATGGTGTGACAGGTATGGCTAAAATTGTCTGATATCAGTTTGAAAATGACATAAACTTTGGAAAACAACACCAATGACATACGCCAAACCGAGCAAACGCCTTCGGATTGCTTTGATACTTTAGGAAAACAATACACGAGTCATTTGTGACATGTACGAATCGACCGTACCTCAATCCGACTCACGGTGTGACCGGTCTGGCTAAAATTGTCAGATATCAGTTTGAAAATGACATAAACTTTCGAAAACAACACCAATGACATACGCCAAACTGATCAAAAGCCTTCGGATTGTTTTGATACTTTAGGAAAACTATCCATGAGTCATTTGCGACGTGTATGAATTGACCGCACCTCAATTTGACGCACGGTGTGACCGGTATGGCTAAAAGTGTCTGATATCAGTTTCAAATTGAGATAAACTTTGGAAAACAACACCAATGACATACGCAAAACTGAGAAAATGTGTTCGGATTGTTTTGATACTTTAGGACAACGATCCACGAGTCATTTGTGACGTGTAGGAATCAACTTCACCTCAATCCGACGCACGGTGTGACCGGTATGGCTAAAATTGTCTGATATCAGTTTGAAAATGACATAAACTTTGGAAAACAACACCAATGACATACGCCAAACCGAGAAAACGCGTTCAGATTGTTTTGATACTTTAGGAAAACGATCCACGAGTCATTTGTGACATGTACGAATTGACCTCACCTCAATCCGATGCACGGTGTGACCGGTATGGCTAAAATTGTCTGATATCAGTTTGAAAATGACATAAACTTTGGAAAACAACACCAATGACAAACTCCAAACCGAGAAAACGCATTCGTATTGTTTTGATACTTTAGGACAATGATCCAAGAGTCATTAGTGACGTGTACGAATCGACCGTACCTCAATCCGACGCACGGTGTGACCAGTATGGCTAAAATTGTCTGATATCAGTTTGAAAATGACATAAACTTTGGAAAATAACACCAATGACATACGCCGAACTGAGCAAATGCTTTCAGATTGTTTTGATACTTTAGGAAAACGATACAAGAGTCATTTTTGACGTGTACAAATTGACCTCACCTCAATCCGATGGACGGTGTGACCGGTATGGCTAAAATTGTCTGATATCAGTTTGAAAATGACATAAACTTTGGAAAACAACACCAATGAAATGCGCCAAACTAAGAAAACACCTTCGGATTGTTTTGATACTTTAGGAAAATGATCCACGAGTCATTTGTGACGTGTATGAATTGACCGCACCTCAATCCGACGCACGGTGTGACCGGTATGGCTAAAAGTGTCTGATATCAGTTTCAAATTGAGATAAATATTGGAAAACAACACTAATGACATACGACAAACTGAGAAAACGCGTTCGGATTGTTTTGATACATTAGGAAAAAGATCCACGAGTCATTTGTGACGTTTACGAATCAACCGCACCTCAATCCGATGCACGGTGTGACCGGTATGGCTAAAATTGTCTGATATCAGTTTGAAAATGACATAAAATTTGGAAAACAACACCAATGACATACGCCAAACTGATCAAACACGTTCGGATTGTTTTTATACTTTAGGACAACGATCCACGAGTCATTTGTAATGTGTACGAATCGACCGTACCTGAATTTGACACACGGTGTGACTCATATGGCTAAAATTGTCTGATATCAGTTTGAAAATGGAATAAAATTTGGAAAACAACACCAATGACATACGCCAAACTGAGAAAATGCCTTCGGATTGTTTTGATACTTTAGGAAAATGATCCATGAGTCATTTGTGACGTGTACGAATTGACCACACCTCAATCTGACGCACGGTGTGACTGGTATGGCTAAAAGTGTCTGATATCAGTTTCAAATTGAGATAAACTTTGGAAAACAACACCAATGACATACGCCAAACCAAGAAAACGCCTTCGTATTGTTTTAATAATTTAGGACAACGATCCAAGAGTCATTTTAGATGTGTACGAATCAACCGCACCTCAATCCGACACACGGTGTGACCGGTAGGGCTAAAATTGTCTGATATCAGTTTGAAAATGACATAAACTTTGGAAAACAACACCAATGACATACGCCAAACCGAGAAAATGCGTTCGTATTGTTTTGATACTTTAGGAAAACGATCCACGAGTCATTTGTGACGTGTAAGAATCGACCGCACCTCAATCCGATGCACGGTGTGACCGGTATGGCTAAAATTGTCTGATATCAGTTTGAAAATAACATAAACTTTGGAAAACAACACCAATGACATACACCAAACCGAGCAAACGTGTTCAGATTGTTTTGATACTTTAGGAAAACTATCCACGAGTCATTTGTGATGTGTACGAATCGACCACACCACAATCCGACACACGATGTGACCGGTATAGCTAAAATTGTCTGATATCAGTTTGAAAATGACATAAACTTTGGAAAACAACACCAATGACATACGCCAAACCAAGCAAACGCCTTTGGATTGTTTTGATACATTAGGACAATGATCCACGAGTCATTTGTGATGTGTAAGAATCGACCGCACCTCAATCCGATGCACGGTGTGACCGGTAAAGCTTTTCATTAGATAAAGAATCAGTATTTATTAAATGAGATAAATCAATGAAAAACATATTGATTTTACATTATTCCCTTTCATTATTATGAAAATGAAATCTTTTGAGTTTAAAATTTAATATTTTAGTTTCACATTTCCATATTAATGTATTCTTTCATATTAATGTTTTAATTTCTTTCATTATTCCATTACTAACATAATATTTTTTTTCTTATATAGGTGAATTTTTTTCCTTGAGTTCAGATGCTTTGTTCGGCAACAAATACCATCGAGAGCAGATCACGAATATCAAAGGATGAAACATGAATGTTTATAACTGTTGTTGAATAATTGTAAATGTAACAATGTAAAACAATGTTTTAAATGTATATAGCAATGCGTTTTTTTGTATTCATGATGTTAAGTAAATGTATATACCATTGTCAGTCAAAATATTGGGTGCGGGTGCTATGGTGTGCAGGTGTGCATGTGCTACTTTGTGCAGGTATTCTGGTGTGCAGGTACTGTTTTTTAGGTGCAGGCGCTGGGGCCTTTATCTGCGCTTTTTTAGCGCTGATAAAGGAAACCTTTAACAGCGCTAGAGGAGCGCTGATAAAGGGACCCTGTATCAGCTCTCCGAGAAGCACTGATATAGTTGACCTTTATCAGCACTCCACCATGCGCTGATGAAGGACCCCTTTATCAGCGCTCCGAGAAGCACTGATATAGGGGACCCCCCCCCCCCCCTTTATCTACGCTGGAATTAACAGCGCTTTTCTAGCGCTGTTAATGCTGGTTTTTAGAGCTGATAAAGGGGCAGGTTGTAGTAGTGAAAGTATCATAAATGGTCCGATAAACCTCGGTGATAGTTTTTTGCCTCGACCAAACCTCCATAGTCCCTATCGAGGGGAGACTTTCAAGAATAGGTGGTACCCCTCCTCGAACTTCAGTGGTCTACATCGCGTATTATCATAGGACTTATTTCGGCTCTTGAAGTCTCCATCAACTCTCGGATGACTTGCACCTTCTCAGTGGTAGCCTATACCATCTCTAGGACCACGAGTGCTAGCTCTCTTAGATCTGTCTAGCATAAGGGAGATCTACATGGTCGTCTGTAAAATGCCTCAAAATGGGTCATACTAATGGTAGAGTGATAACTGTTGTTGTATGAGAACTCCACCAAGGGTTGGTGGTCCTCCTAACTACGACCAAAATCTAAGACACATGCATGAGGCATGTCCTCCATGGTCTAGAGGGTCTACTCAGTCTGACCATCTGTCTGTGGGTGAAAAGTTGTGCTCAAGAGAAGATGAGTCCCAAAATCCTCATGTAATCCTTTTCAGAACTGATATGTGAAGTTTATGTCATGGTCTGATACTATCATCAAAGGTACCCCGTGAAGTCGCACAATCCCTTGAACATAGAGATGTCCCAAGCACTCTACCGAACCCTTCTCTCGAACTGTAAGAAAGTGGGATGACTTGGTGAGTCATTCAACAATCACATAGATGGTGTCATTCCCTCTGGATGTACTTGGTAACCCCATAAATATGTACATTGATATCCCTTCCCACTTACACTCTAGTATCTCGAGGGGTTGGGTCTAGACTACTGATACCTAGTGCTCTGCCTTCACTTTCTGGAAAGTGAGGCATCTAGAAACAAACTCTACCACAACTTTCTTCATCCCTGGCCACCAGTACTAACACCGGAGGTCCTAATACATCTTCATTACACCTAGATGTACTGCCAATGGGGATTTATGGAACTCCCTCAGCACCTCCTCTTGTATCACCATTGGTACAACTATACGTCCTCTAAAAAGGATAGTTTGCTTCCCACCTTTAGAATATCCGTCAGGTGCATGGCCTGAGGATATCTGAGCACATGTAGTCTCACAGTTTCTATCTCTGATATGAGTCTCCCTGACTCGCTAAAGGAGTGGAGGAGAAACTACCATTGACTGGAGGTAGACTGTCTCATCTATATCCATGTAGGATATCTAAAGCGAGGGTAACTGATCTGATTCCTCATTCAGTAGCTTCGAACTAGATCTCTAGCTAAGTGCATCTTCCACTATGTTCCCCTTCTTAGGAGTATAGACTATCTCAAATTCATAGTCCTGGAGGAACTCTAGCCAACATCAATGTTTCATATTCAGATATTTCTGTGTGAAGATATATCTGAGACTGTTGTGATCTGAGTAAACAATGAATCGCTCGCCCATCGAGTTGTGTCGCCACATATTCAGTGCGAAGACTACTGCTTCCAACTCCAAGTCATGAGTTGCATAATTCTGCTCATGATGCCTCAGCTATCATGATCCATAAGAAATAACTGCATCATCCTATATTAGGATGAAACCAATTCCGGTCCCTAATTCATCATAGTAAACCATGTAGTCAGTGCCCTATTCTGGAAACTTCAGGATGGGAGTGCTAGTCAAGATCTGCCTCAGCTGCTAAAAGCTCTATTGGAATGACTCTAACCACATGAAGGTTTTCCCCTTCTTCATCAAGGCAGTCATAAGTGCTAATACTCTAGAGAAATCAAGTATGATCCTCTGATAGTATCCTTCTAATACAAGGAATCTCCACACCTCAGTAACACTTATGGGTGGATCCTAAGCAAGTACTGCCTCGATCTTCGCTGGATCCATTGCAACTCCAGCCTCTAAGATGATGTGTCCCAAGTAGTGTAGCTTCTATATCTATAACTCAAACTTCGATATCTCCCCATATAACTGGTGATCTTGGAGTGTGTCTAAAACTATCCTCAAGTGTACATCATGCTCTTCCTCGGAAACTAAGTACACCAACATATGAAGGTCGTATTCGGGATGTCCTCATCTTGCACATGAATCTGGTGATAGCCTGATCAGAGGTATATCTTCGAGAACCACTTCTCTCCTTTAAACTGATTAAACAAATCATCAATCCTTAGTAGAGGATACTTGTTCTTCATGGTCACCTGGTTTAGGTTCCATAATTCCATGCATAACTTCAAACTTCCGTATGCCTTATTAGAAAACAACACTAGGGATGCCCATGGATAAATACTGGACCTTACGATTCTCTTCCTCTAGAAGTCCTCCAATTGCACCCTCAGCTCTCGGAGCTCCGTAGGGGCCATTTGATATGCTGGTGTAGTTATCGGTGTTATTCTTGGGCACAAGTCAATGTGGAAGTCTACCTCTCTACGAGAAGGTAGTCTATGGAAATCTTCTGGAAAGATGTCCTCATACTCATCCACCACCCCTGGGAACTATGGACTCGTCTCATCCATCGTGTTGAAGGTCATGCAATCCAGCTGATATGTAATCAGCTACACCCTCCTGAGCGCAATTCCATCTCGCGCTGCTCTATTTTCCTTCTCACCAACAAAGGAAAACTGGCCTCCATCTCTGCGTGTACATCGCACTGCATGTCTCAATTAGCCAATTTGTTCATGAACAGCTGAGAGCCAATAAATTCTTAGAATGAAGTCGTAGGACTTCATTGCTACTGCTAGAAGATTCCATCTGAAACTCTCTCCTCCAAGAGTTAGATCACACTATCAGCACTAGTGTGTGAATGTTGAATCTCCTCCCATAGAAGTATCTAAACACAAAGGTCAAGCTAAAAGCTCAATATTAATATCAAAGTCCCAAAATAAGTCTGCAGAATGGAAAGAATGGCTAACACCTGTGTCGATAAGCACTGCTACTAAAGTAGAGAAGATATAGATCGTACCTCATATCATGTCAAGGATTTCAGGATCATGAGCCTCTACATCCTGTAGTTGGTCCTGTCCTCATCCACCTTCTCCCTGATCTCATGGTGGACCACCTGGGGGTGGTGGTGGTAGTTCCTGGTGACCCCGAACACCTCCTGCTGCACGTATTGCTCCCTTGCCTCATCCTCTACCTAACTGATGCTCATGATCTTGCTGTTATCTCTGCCTCGATGGACCCTCCACCATATTCCGACCATCCGCATGGGGAGTCGGATAGTCACGAGCTCTGTGATCCTTTCCCCCATATAAAAAATATATCATACCTCATTAGTGGCTCCATTGGCCTCTCTATCCTCTCACCTCTGACCTAGCGTCTAGGGGTCGTCTTTTAGAAGGTCTAGCCTACTTGGGCTTCTGTGTTGTCTATATATTTCCAGCTACAGATGACTCTTATATCTATCATCTAGTTGGGGCTCTCACTATCGGTCCCTACTCAGCAAGGAAGCTCTTCATCAACAAATCTCACTCTATCACCCCAGCCTGCGTCGGGATGCTGAGAGAAACTATCGCAGCTCTGATCTCTCGTAGTATCCTCTTCTCAAATGTCTAATCCCTGAAGTAAGGGTCCCATACCATGTTGGTGGAGTATTGGGAGAGTTTAGTAAATCTCACCGAGTATTGAGCCACAGTTTGGATTCCCTATTGTAGATGCATCAGCTCCTGAATACGCATAGAGCATAGTGTTGCTGGCATGAAATTCGCCCTGAAAAGGATCTCAAAGTACAACTAGGTGAGGGTCGTCTCCTCATGAACCTGGATCATCGATCTATACCATTTTCTTGTTGATCCCTAAATAATTCTAGTGGCCAAGATCACCATCTTCTCAGCGGGTGTCTCTACTAAACGAAATACCCGTGAAACCACCTCAATCCAGTCCTCTATTTCATGGGGGTCCGCCCTGCCCAAAAACCTCAGAGGTCTCAGTCTCTAGAACTCATGAAATGTGCTCAAGAGTTGTGTATGATTCACTAGTATCTTCTGCTGATCAACAGGTGGTGGTGCTGCTGGTACACCACTCAAATGTTCCATCACTATGAGTGGTCCCTGTACTGACGCCTCATCACTCGGTGGGCCACTGTCACTATCTCTAACAAGAATCCTGGTTGGCTATCTTAATGGAGGAATTATGTAAGAAACAAATGTTCCATGGTTAATAAGTTATACCTGGTTATTTGACTCAAGAAATATCAATAAAACTTTTCAAAACACTAGCAACTGGTGTTTTCGTGTACCGAGTCAGAAAACAAAATTCAGGGTCCTGGTGTATAGATACGTTGGTTGTTGCACCAACACTAGACTCCCTATACTGAAAACCAAACTCAATAAACTATACACCATTTCCTCATTAAAAGTAGACTCTTAGTTATTTTGGTAGAACCAGCCACCCTCTAATACCACTTTGTCACGACCCATCCCATGGGGCCCGGACGTGACTACCCCAAGCCCGCCTTCTATAGGCCAAGGTTTGGTGACAAGCACCTGAAGGATTTTCCCAAATAGAGAAGGAATTACCTTAGAGATCTTTACACACTCATAAAGGGGAAACTAAAGTAAACAACCAAAAAAAGTAAGTTATAGCCACGATAGTAAAGTACAACCACAAAGTACAATTGTAAACTGAAAATAGTGGGCCAAAATACAAGCACTGGAAACTGAAAAGTATGTAAATATTTGTCGCATCTGCCCTGGAGCTCTACCTAGAGAGTAGTAGAAATAATTCTGAATTCTAAGAAGAGGATATTGACTGCTCCAATCACACCAAGCTTCACCATGTCTCAAACCACTAAAGTCTACCTCAACACCTCACTAGTCTGCACCAGACACATACATGCGGGTGGAGCCCGTGCAGGGGTAAGTATAAAAACTCAGTAGGGGACCCTGAGACCCCCAAAGGTCTCTCAGTAATCGAAAAAGGAAAACATAACAAGAAATAACACAAAGGTAATATCACAATAATGATCCAAATCATAAATCACAAAGAAAAAGAGAGAGTTCACTCTTATGATATAACTTCCAGGTTACTGGGATAGAGATGACTAGTCGTAAATCCAGATCATCCTATTCGTAGTAACACATCTGTTGACTCGTATAGTTCACTGTATACTAACCTATATTGGTCACTAGATACTAACCCATATTTTTCATTGGTTCTGAACTTTATTGGTCGCCGGTGTTGACCCGTATTGGTCGATAGTGCTGACCCGTATTGGTCGTTGGTGCTGACCCATATTGGTCGCTGGTGCTGAACCATATTGGTCTCTGGTGTTGAAAATTATTCATCGCTAATACAGAGGTAGGGATGATTAGTTTTACAGCTAGATCATTGCACTCTAGAGTTTCTGATCCTAACCCGCATTGGTCGCTCTTCTTCTTCGTGTCACAACCAGCCACTAGATTCCTGCTCCTAGCACGCTTGATTCTGGGAGAGATTCTCCTCAATCCATCAGTTGTATTTCAACCAGTACTAAGTCCCGAAAAAATAATACCCAAGGGACTGCCCCATCAAAGGGGTCTCAATGTGACAAACAACGCGTCGATCGGATGTTTGGTCTATGGGATATGCACACTTTTGTAAAAAGGGCCTGATTGGATTCAAGTATGATCCAACCCATGTCACATGTCAAACTACGTCAAAACTCACTTAGAGTATCTCCAAAGTACCGCCTTATCAGAAGGGTCATTATGCCTCTGATGGCGCGTCGATTGGGCGCCCGGTCTGTTAGTTACACCCCTTTTGGTGAAATGGTGGTGTTCACACCTCGGTCCAGCCCGGCTCAGTCGGACCTGCCGGAATATTCCAAAGAGACCACTTTCCAAAAGGGGTCCCAACGCTATTGAAGGAATGTCAAAAAGCCACCCGGTTCATCAGTTACAGGTGTTTCTTTATTCAAGGGTCGGTTGGGTCTGGGCCCAAGCCAACTCGGTGAGGACGACCTGACGGAACGGGTCTTGGGGTCTACCTGCCCCCACTTGGGTCCAGCTCATTATGGTTTGGGCCAGTTCACTGGGTCTACCTGACACCTTTTGGGTACAACATGTTATGGGTTGGCCTGGTTTACTAGGTCTGGCCCATCGGGGTCGGCCCAGCTGGTTTACGGGTTTGAGCCGCGGTTGGCACAGCCAGCTGGGTGGGGCTCGGCCCACCCGTGCTTGCCCACTGGGCCACGGATCCGACCCGTTTGGCTGGCTATCGCCCGACCCAGTCCACTTGAAGGCAGACCGCTCCTCCTAGCTGGCGCCACAGATGTGAGGCCGTTTTGTCTAGAGATATACTGCACAGTGCGGTGTTCGCGCCTCCCATTCCTACCGCAGCCTGTTGATTACGGCTACTACAGCCAGCGGTGCATATGGGCATCGCCCATCTCCCATGTGGCTGGCTCAAGCCGGCCACCGAGGCATGCGACGGCAGGCCGCCTTCCCACCTCCAGCGTCCGTTTGCCGCAGGTCTCCTCCGGCCACCGCAGGCATGGAACGCCAGTGGTTATTTTCGCAGGCCATCGGAATACTGCTGTCGTTACACGTCCCTCAAACACCTTGCCGCCGCATTAGTTATTCTTCCAAAAAGAACACACCAAGGACAAGTTTTGTGGAGTGTCTTGGCCTTGGTTTTTTTGGCACATGCCCTATGTGTTAGCATTTTAAACATGAGAAAAAATTAATAATAACAAAAGGAAGAATAAACCCCGAGTTTAAGATCACGCAACAACCACCCACATGATTTGAAGAGACGCTGATGAACCCATTAGTTGGTTGGTCTGTGTACGTTATATTTTTCAAGAACGGGAATAGAGGTTACATCAAGCACATAGACCCCCTACCTTTTATGAAATTCGTTGCCGCACGTTTGTCCTTGAGGTTTTACGGCGTCGATGATGCTTCCCAGTTTTGACCTTCGAAAGGCGTTCTTCGTCGTTCATCGTTCTTCACTGGGGTGGAAGTGCGTCAGAGATTCGCTCCAGAATCCTCCAAATCCTTCCTTCTTATTTTTCCAACTCTTTGAACTATTTATAGAACTATTCTGTATGGTTTCTATAATGATGTGACATCACGTCATTATACTGTTTCATTTTTGAAACAACGTTGTTGTTTTGCACCATTAAATTCACTATTATGTTGTGGAATATTGGTCATCCATGTGTTTCATTAAAGTGCCCCGTTGCCGCATTACCGCGGCCCCGCAGCGTCGCCATCCTCTATGCAATGGAGAGAAAAAAATAAAATAATTCTTTTAAATTATTTTATTATTTTTCTTGAAAAGTCCAAAAATTAACTTTTCTGTTTGGCCCTCACCGACCGGAGTTAAGTCATTTCTAGGTGAATCTCAGAGTTCTAGATTCAACGTTACCCTCAGATTTTTAATCTGAGACCGGTTCAAAAGATATAAAACACCACCCATGCGTTTATGGAATGTACCTTAAAAAAATTTCAAAAATTCATTTCGGGCACACCGATCCTCAAAATCACGCGCCGTAAATTTTCACAGACTCGTAAAAAACTCAAATAATTAAAAAAAATACATAGAATTTTCCAGGTCATTACATGTAATATCTATATTCAACTTTAAGTTTGTGATTATGGTGACAATTAAATGAGATGGTACCTGAGATGTTACCAGATAATTGACCATGTCATCATACCAAGACTCTTCTCCTTCATTAAAATACAAATTCTCTCTGGGAATGTGATCAATTAGTGGTTCTTTTTCTGGAATTTCAACTTCATCAGTGTTGGGTAGTCTGTTTCAATGATCAACCACTTGGTTCTCAAATCTCTTCTTGTCCTTTATTTCTATGTTGAAACTCCTACAACAATAACATCGATCTCACTATCCTTGTTTTAGCTTCAAACTTCTTTATTAAGTACCTTAATGTTGCATGATCAGAAAACATAGTGACTTTAGTTTCAAGTAGACATGATCAAAATATTTCTAAAGAAAAAACAGCTATTAAAATCTCCTTTTCGATGGTTGTGTAATTGAATTGAGCTACATCCAAGGTTCTTGAGGCAAATGTAATGAGTTATGACCTTTCCTTAATTCACTGAAAAAGTTCTGCTCCAACTACTTTGTTCAAATCATTATAATGTAGCTCAAATGGTTCTTCCCAATTTGGTGGCTGCATCATGGGTGGTATAATCAATCTCCTCTTCATCTCATCAAAGGTTTCCCTACATGAAACGTAGAAATAAAAATCATTATCTTTAAAAATAAATCTAGATATAAGTAGGGAAATATTACTGAAATATTTGATAAACCTCTTGTAGAATCCTATATGTCCTAAAAATGATATAACATGATTCACAGAAGTTGAGTAAGGAAATGAATTTATCACATCAATTTTTTATTTATCCAATTCAATGCCTTTTTCTTAAATGAAATGCCCAAGGAAAATTGCTCTCTCTACCATGAAATAACACTTTTCAAAATTTAAAACAATATTTTTTCAAAGCAAGTTTTCAAAACTTTTTCCATATTTTTCAAATAATGGTCAAAATAATTTCCAAAAACTATGAAATCATCTAAGAAAACCTCTAAAAAATATTCAATGTGATCAGAAAAAATACTTACCAAGAACCTATAAAATGTACATGTAGCATTACATAATCCAAACAGCATCCTTGTATATGAAAAAGTACCAAAGGGACAAGTAAATGTTGTCTTCTCTTGATCCTTAAGAGTAATGGGTACCTAAAAATAAACTGAAAATTCTTCCAAAAATAAATAATGTGTTCTACCTACCAATATCTCTAACATATATACAATTAAGGGGGTGGGGAAATGATCTTTATGAGTGACCTGATTTAACTTCTTAAAATCAATGCACACTCTCCAGTTATTCTGAATTCTCATATGGATTAATTCATTCTTTTCATTCCTCACAGTGGTTAGGCCAGTTTTTTTGGAACATCATGAATTTGTATAACCCATTAAAAATTCAATATGGTATAGATGATCCTAGATTCCAAAAGCTTCTTGATATCCTTCTTCACAACCTCTGCCAAGGTGTGATTCAACCTTCTTTGGGGCTATCTAATAGGTTTGGAATCTTCCTCAAGAATAATTCTATGTGAGCATATTTTTGGGTTTATTCTTGGGATATCACTTAATATCCACTCTATTTCTTGGATATTATCTCTCAAAATCTCAATAAAATATTTTTTTTGGGTTTCAGATAGATTATTAGAAATTATCACTTGTAATTTATCACCCTCTCTAAGGTACACATAATTAAAATCAGTGGGGAGTGGTTTTAATTCCAAATAAAGGGGATTCTGAAAAAAGAAACTAAACTAATGTTCCCCACTTTCAAAGGTCGGAGCTCTTTCACACAAAAAAAAACATATCATCTACCTCATCATTTAAAAAATCATCAAAGAAATCATATTTTACCTCTTCCTCCCACATGAAATCATAATCTACAACATTTTGGGAATCCACATGTTCAATGATATTTTCAATGGAATAAGTCTCTCCTAAGGATAAGAATTCATGGAAGATACCTAATTATTGAATTGGTTCAGTACCAACTTCATGAGAGAGTGAAAAGAATCAGTGATCGTTCGATGGGTTCCTCATGGATTAAAAAATAATGAATTGGAAAATGTTATCTCCAAACTCCATGGTGAGTGTCCGTTTATGGACATTGATGATGTTTTTGGTAGTATTTAATAATGGTATCCCAAAAATGATGGTTTAGTGTAATGGGATACTATCTTCTACCATATTTAGTACATATAAGTCAGTTGGTAATAAGATATCTTTGACTTTGAATAGGACATCCTCTAGAACTCTTGTCAGTAAAGTTGTGGATCTATTTACAAGAAGGACCACCAATCTTGTGGGATTAAAGTATCTCATATACAAATAAGTTTATACTAAGTGAGTAAATACATTAATTGAATCACCTAAATCACACAAAGAATTAGAAAATTTTAATGAGCCAATGGTGCATGGAATAGAAAATGTCCCTAGATCTTGATATTTGGTTGGAAACTATGGTGTGATAAGGTGTGAGACACTTCTTCCCAAGTTGATCATTTAAATTCCTTGAATTATCCTCTTATTGGTTCAAATATCCTTCAAAAATTCTGCATACTTTGGAATTTGTTTGAGTTCTTCAAAAAGGGGGATATTAATTTTCACTTTTTAGAAGGTGTCCATAATTTCTCTCTGAAGTGCTTCTTCCTACAATCTCTTTAATTAAATAATCCTTGATTGCAATGGTTGTGGAATGTATTTATTATAACTTTTTTCCTTTTAAATGGTGTTTCTTGTATCTTCCTCCTAATGTTATCCTATTCCTCCTCTTCTTTCTTATCCTCTTCGTGGTGCATTTTTTCTGAATTAAAATCTTCATTCCACCTTAGCCTAGGTGGTCTTGTTTTAGGCTCAATGGTAGCCAATGGTGATAGTACTTCTCCACTTATTGTTGTTATCATTCCAAAAATATCTTTTGGGTTTGGGATTTTTTTTGGTAAGGTAGTTTCTGTGTATTTTTTGTTAGGAAGTCCTTGAGACTTTCGAACTTGATGGAAAAATATTTAACGATCTCTTTTATCCCCTCAATCTCAAATATCTATTGTTGGTTATGAATTTGGGGTTGTGCATTAGTGTATGGTTTCTCATAGGGTCTGTGGAAATTGGGTGGTTTGTGGTAATAAGGATGGTTATAGGTTTTATTTTTGTTGAAATGGTGGTGGGTTTTTGGAATTGTTACGGGAATAGTGGTTTATTTTGGAACTGGTTTTGGTATGGGGATCTAGCTTGATTTTACTGATTTCCAAATCCATATTGAAATTAGTTAGGCTCTACCCATCCTTCATTTTGTTGGAATTTCCTCGACTACAAGGATTCCTCACAAGTTCACATTACCTATACTTCATCACATTGGTTAATGAAATGATCATGTGATGAGGATAAACCTTATACCTTTGTTGGTGCTTGCTGGCCACTCACTTGGTTCTAGTCCATCTGTCTCACCATATTGGATATCTAATGAATCTTAGTTTCCCATAAAGTTACTAGATAAAAAGTTTTTACCTCATGAATTACTCTTTTAATAGTACTTATTTTACCGAACTATTGTGAGTTATGATACATCTACTTAATCAAGCCCGTAGCTTCTTCTGGTGACTTGTCAATCAATCCATCTCCAGATGATGCATCTAGAAGGGTTTTATCATTTTCCAGTAATACTTGATAAAAGAATACAATAATGTGATGATCCTCAATTTTTTTATGTGGACAACTGGCACAAATATTTTTAAATATTTTCTAGTACTCATAAAGGGTTTCTACATATTACTTTGTAAGGTCATAGATCTCTTTTCTCATGGTTATGCTTCTAGAGGTGGGGAAGAATATTTTCATTAAGAATATCACCAATTCATCAAGTCATTAAAATCTCTGAGTTGTAGGCCATACAACCATTATTTGGTAGCTCCTTCCAATCAAAATGGGTATACCTTCCACTTAACCTATTCCTCAGCTACTCCAAGGGGTCTGAAAGTAGAGCGAACATGTGTTAACTCTTTAATATGTTTGTTTGGATCTTAACCCTCTAGTGCATAAAACTTTTTAAGCAATGTATTAATGTTATGTTTCAACTCAAAATAAATTTTTAACACTTACATGACAATTTTAGTGTTTTGATTAAGGAATTTTTGTGCACATAGGCCTCTAAGGGTTGGGTTTTGATTTCTATCCATGGTGATATTCTTGGAGTGAACACTTGAAGTTTAACTTGATTATACAAGATAAATGTACTCAAATTCATATTGAAAATTAAGTTTTCTATGTCTATTAAAAAATGTTCTTTTAATTTCTGGATCTAGGGAGAAATGTTCGGTTTTTAAGGTTCTAGTAATGTAATTTTTAAGATAAAAGAAGAAAATAGAAAAGAGAGAGAGAGAGAGAGAGAATTGTTGTCAATACCTCTGTGAAAACGACACAAAGTTTTGATATGTTACTTTTGTTGGGTGTGACAAAAACAAATATTTCCTAAGTTAAAATGTAGTATAGTGGTTAACCTCGATTGTTTCTAGAGAGGATCGCACAATAAATAAGTTTTCACCTTAAAATTCGATAAATAACTGAGATTTTTTTTGGGAATTGTTAGCTTTTTAAAATAAAAAAAACAATGAAAATAAAGTTTGAACACTAATGGGTGAAGATAGAGATATTTTTGGGATAGTTTCACCTTTTTCAATGTCATCATGTTCGTAAAAATCATTCCCACTCTCTTTATTACAACCCTGCTCTTTATTACACACATAAACATGATTTATTACATAAAACATTCACTTGATACAACATATAATATAGAGAGGTCTAGTGTCTTTGGGACTTAGGAACAATGCATAACAACTTAAAACAAGAAATACACATCTTTATTGAAAAATTCTTTTACCTAACCACACAAATTCCTTCGTACTTAGAATTGCATAGGATAACCTGAGGACAAGCATAAAAAAGGGGGAGCTAGAAATCCCAATAAGGGATTAAACAAGTAATAACATGAATAATATAGTATATTTTAGGCAATAGTCATATCAATGGATCATAAGAGAAGGATTAACATAAAGGAATGATATAACATGATTATCATAACATAGAAATGTGGCAACAACATTTAACATGGTATTAGCATGAGCCAAGGACCATTGCACATGGAGCATGATTAAAACCTCATTAAACTTGAATTATCATGAGTAAACCCTCATTGCACTTCATGTATCATGATATTATTCTTTACCTAATGAATTGGAGTGCTACCAGGGCGCACCCTTCTTAATCATTTCATTGCATGCATAAATGTGCCACATAGATCATACAACATGGATTCATTAAACATCACCATTTATTCCACGATAAATGAATGTGGAATTCATAAATTAAAATCTTTAATAATTAAGTAAATGTTCATAAAGGTGAATAATGTTCATAGATAAATGGTCAAGGTATTCACTACATAATGACTTTTTCTTGAAGAATCGCGGTGCAATTTCAGCAGCATAACGACATGACATAAGAATTAATAAAAATGGTTGATAAGAGAGAAATTGGTATCTAATAATATGTAAATGAAATGTATATTAAGGGGTTAATTTTGATATATGTCCAAAAATATTTAGTAGAATCTAGATCCATAATATAAAATAATTTCTTGAATGTAAATGAGAAGAGAGAAATTCCTTACAGATTTCTGGCATGGTAACAGGTGTACATGGGAGTCATTAATGAGACAGAAAGAGGTCTCTCATCATTCAAAAATAAGGAGGGAAGTGTGGTGGAGGTTTGATATCATACCCCAACATTTTTAATTAAATAAAAAATGGTATAAGAACATAATGAAATTTAGACATAAAGCGGAAAGGAAGAAATTCCTTACTTAGAAGTGTGATACCAAAGGCTTGGGACGAGATTGAGAGAAAATTATTGGGAGATTAGGGTGCCTTGGGAGGATTTTAGAGAGATTAAAGTATGTTAGGTACATGCTCCAAGGGTTTTTAGGGAATCTAATTGGAAGATTGGGTGGGTTTATATAAGAAAAGGGAGAGAATTAATTATTATTTAGGTTTTGGACACCACACATTAAACTAATCAAAAACACAAAATAAACCATGGTTTTTGTCTGTGGTTTATTTCAAATGGGAGTGTAAAAAATTATTTGATAAGGCCAATTTCCTAAATTATTAAAATATTAAGCTTGATTATGTGGAGGTGATTCACACTCTCAAGGAAATCATTTTAAAATATTAAAATGTTTTATAAGTCTTTGGGGGTCCACTAAGGATTTGTAAAATAAATCAAACAAATATAAAATAAAATTATTTTAAATTTAAAACATATATTTTCTGAAAATCTCATTTATAGTATTTTATTACATCACTATTAGGTCATTATGAGGTCATAAAACACATTATATATTTAACGATATTTAATTTTTACCCAAAAATTTGATTGTGTTAGAAAATTATGAAAAATTAACCATTGGAAAACTTCAACATTATGATTCCAATAATAATATTAATTTTATATAAATAATTTTCTAAATATGTGAATTTTTACTTTTAAAATAAAAACTGACATTTATAAAAAAACTCACGGGTTTTGACAAAAGCAGCTTTCAAACCTTAATAAAAATTAAAATTGTATTCGTTAAAATTATCCGATAATTTATATTTAATAAAAAGTAATTTAGTAATAATATTTTGTTAAAATATTATTTAATTAAAAATTCAATTAATTCATCAAAATATATTTCTTAATTGAATATTGACTAAAAATACTATTTGTGCTTCAAAACCCATTTATAAAGTAACAATAAAATAAATGTATATTCTTTATAAAAAATAAATCACACAATCTTGGTGATAGGTTATTATTACATAACCCCTTAAAACACTCACATAAGACATAAGGGTAAGGTTTGTGATGGTGACAGACTCTTGGGGTGGCTCGGATAACATCTCTTGGGTGGTTATCTCTATTAATTTCCACTTCTCCCGTAGGCGAATCCATTCAAGATTAACCTGTGCAAGATCAGCTAGAGCTTGGTCAAGAGTGAAGCCCAATGATACCATGGCCTTTCCAAGGTCTGACAAATCAGCTTCTTATGGAGCAATTATACTGGATGAGGCCATCACTTCCTTTGTCTGGGTAAATTAGATTTGTCAAAGCTCTATATTTATACTAATCATTTGATCACTGTTCAATAGCTATATTAGTAATGGTAAAAATTCTTAACGGTATTTTGAAATCCGAAAATATAAAAACAAGTATGTTTATATACTTTACAATACCATTTTACATAATAAGACATTTAATTATATCAAGAGTAATTTTCATTAATAAAAGTTTGGGTCATTACAATATTCCACCCTTGAGAAATTTCACCCTCAAAATTTCTTCTTCTCGCATTAAAGAAAATGTGGGTAACTCTAAATCGTCACTTCCTCTGGTTCCCACATTGATTCTTCAAACTTGTGGTTTCTCCACAACACTTTCACGAAGGGCATTGTCTTATTTTTTAGAACTTTTTCCCAATGATCTAAGATCTTCACCGGCTTCTATTCATAGGAGAATTTATTCTATAATTGTAACACCTCTAGATTGAGTACATGCAAGGGGTCAGGTATGTACTTCTTCAAGATTGATACATGGAATACATAATGTACTTGAGATATATTAGGTGGGAGTGCTAGTCTATAGGCCACTGCTCCAATGCGATCAAGGATCTCAAAAGGGTAGATGTACATTGGACTAAGTTTTCCATTCTTCCCAAATCTCATAACTCTCTTCCACAGGGATATGCGGAGGAATATAATGTCTCTGACCTCAAACTCTAGGTCTCATTGATGATTATTAGCATATCTCTTTTGTTGACTCTGAACAGCTTTAATGTACTGTTGGATGGTCTTAACCTTCTCCACCATTTCTTCAACCATTTCAAGACCTAGGAGTTTTTGCTCCCCAACTTCATCCCAACACGCTGGTGTTCTACACCTCTTACCATAAAGGTCTTTATAAGGATCCATTTGAATACTTGAGTGGAAATTGATATTTTAAGAGAACTCAACCAAATTAATATGTTTATCCCATCCTCCTTTGAAGTCCATTGATAATGCTCTCAACATGTCTTCAAGTGTTTGGATAGTCTGCTCAGATTGGCCATCAGTTTGAGGATGATAATCTATACTGAAGTTTAGCTCTGTATTCAAATCATGTTGAAGACTCTTTAAGAACATACAGGTGAATCTTGGATCTTTATTAGAAACAATAGATAGTGGTACTCCATGCATCCTTACCACTTCTATGATATATATCTGTTCCAGTTGATCCAATGAGAAATCCTCTCAAATTTCAATGAAGTCTGCAGTCTTTGTAAGACGATCCACCACAACCCAGATAACATTATTTCCTTTGGATATCTTCAGAAGTCCGGTGATAAAGTCCATGGTGATGTTCTCTCATTTCCACATTGGTATGGTTAATGGTTGTGTCATCCCCTTAGACTTCTACCTCTCAGCCTTTACTTGATCACATACTAGTCACATTGATGTATACCCATCGATATCCTTCTTCATGTTATCCCACCAGTAATTATCTCAGAGATCTCAATACATCTTTGTGTTTTCTGGGTGAATGGAGAAATCCGAACTACGTGCATCATCCAAAAGTTCTTTCTTTAACTCTGAATTTTATGGAATTCATATTCTTGAAAAAATATCCCAATTCCTTCTTCATTAACATTGAAATCCGAGGATTTCCATTTTCTGATAGTTTCCACTTTATTCTGAATTCCCATATCATCTTTTTGAGTATCCTTTAACCCTTATAAAAGAGATGTTTGAGAAATAATTTGTGAAAGGATTTATGATGTTCCCTTCTTTATGATTCCCATTTCCATCTTCATCAAATATAATAATATTGGATGCTGTTCAATTCCCATCTATGATAGAATCACCAGATCCTTTATACTTAGAGAATCTTCCACCTTGTTCTCTTTCCTAGGGTGGTAATGGATTGAGTAGTTATAGTCTTTGATCAGATCTAACCATATTCATTCTCATATGTTTAACTCTTTCTGTATGAATATATACTTGAGGGTTGTGTGATATGTATATATTTCACACTTCTCCCCAAAGATGTAATGCTTCCAAATTTTCAAAGTGAAGATTACTGTATCCAACTCTAGATTATGTGTTGCATATTTTTTCTCATGAACTTTCAATTTCATTGAAGCATAGGCAATGACTTTGTCATTTTTCATCAGAACACAACCCAAGACCTTTTTCGAAGCATCACTAAATACCAAAAAAAATCTCCACTTGTGAGTAGTGTGACCACCAGTATAGTGATAATCCTCCATTTCAACTCCTTGAAGCTTTCTTCACATTCATCACTCCAATAAAACTTTACAACCTTCCAAGTTATCTTTGTAAGAGGGTTTGACAATCATGAGAAATTTCTCACATATCAGCGATAATATCCAGCTAACCATAGAAATCTATGGATATTCATCACCGATGTTGGCCTTGACCATCCCTCAATTGTGGTTGTCTTGGAGGGATCCACAGATATCCCATTACTTGTGATGATATGACCCAATAATGAGACCTACTTCAATTATAACTCACACTTGTTGTACTTTTCATAGAGATTCTCCTTTCACAAGGTCTCTAGTACAATGCTTATATGATCCTCATGCTCCACCTTGGTTTTGGAGTATATTAGAATATTGTCTATAAAGAATACCTCAAATTTTTCGAGGTAATATCTAACGACTCTATTCATCAAGTCTATGATGATTGCTGGAGCATTAGTGAGTATAAAAGGCATTACTATGAATTCATATTTCCTGAATCTTGTACAAAAAGCAATCTTGGGGATATCCTCCTTCTTCAACCTTACTTTATAACATCTCAACAAAAAATCCACTTTGGAGAAGTATTTTTATCCACATAGATGATTGAACAAGTCATCAATTCGTGGTAGAGTTTACATTTACTTTATCATGATTTTATTGAGCTCAAGATAATCAATGCAAAGGTGTATTGGCCCATCCATATTCCTGATGAAGAGGATTGGTGTACCCCATGGTGAAGAACTTGGGCATATAAACCCTTTATCTAGATTCTCCTTTAGTTGTTTCTTCAACTCTTCAAGATCTATAATAGCCATTCTATACGGAGTATTGTATATTGGAAACTCCCTAGGTATAAGATCAATTGAGAATTCAACGTCTCTTCAAGGAGGAAGACTAAGATACTCCTTGGGAAACACTTCAGTAAATTACCTCACAATAGGAATGTATTCAAGGATGGTTGCTTTATTAGACTCAATCATATGAGAAAGATAAAAATGCTCATAGGGCAGTAATATCCATGCTTTAGATGATGGTGCTAAAGAAGATTCATCCTCCTCTTTGCACTTGTATAGAATCAGGGTTCGATTTTCCATATGGAGAGTGATTTCCCCCTCATTAAAATTTATATTGGCTTTATATAAGGAAATCCAATCCATTTCAATAATTTCATCAAATTCCATGAGAGGGAGTATGATGATGTTCTCTAGGAAGTTTAATCCACAAATTGTGATAGGGGAGGAGTTATATTCATGGGTTGTAATGACTTCCCCATTTTCCGCTCTCACTGACATATTTACTTCCATGATTTATGGTGGTGTTGGGATTTTTATACAAAAATTTAGGAATATAAAAGAATGCATAGAGCCAGAATAAAAAAGTATGTTTGCTATTCTTGAATGAATAACTAGCGTACCTATCACCACTTCAATTTTGGGGTTCACATCAGCAGTAGTGATGAAAAAATCTCACCTTGGCTACCTTGGATTTTGTTGGTTGCCTCTAAAAACCCTTGGCTTAGGGAACTAGTTTGTAAAGCGACACAGTTATTCACAGTTGAAGCATTGAACAATGCACTGAGGTTATAACAGAGCGTTCCTCTCCTCTATCTTAGCTGTGGGTTTTTCTTATTGGTAGTTAATGGCTAGGTTCCCTTATCTTCCACACCTAAAGCATTTCCTCATCCCCTTTAGGCAATTTTTGGGGTGTTTCTTTCTACACCTTTGGTAAGTGGGGTGCTGGAATTTCTTAGCACTATTGGTTTTATCCATCGGACTACCAGAATTAAAGTCCACCTTATGCTTCTTATCCCCATGATACCTTTGAGATTTGTTGATTTTCATTTCGACTTTGAGGGAACATTGTAAAATTTCTTCATAGATCTTTAAGTCAAGGATTGATAGGGCTTTCTATAGGATAGGTTTTATCCCACCAAAGAAGTGGTCAACCTTGCATTTGGGGGTAACAAAAAAGAGGGAGACATATCATGCAAGACTTGTGAAGTTTTCCTCATATGCTCTGATGGATTTTTCATCTTTTTTCTTGATGTCAAGGAAGTCCCTTCCCATCTTAAGTCAGAGGGTGCGAGGAAAATAATTATCGAAATTTTTTTTCTAGAAATCCTTCCATTCTAATACTTTGATCTCCTCCTCAGGCTTCGTATTTTTTATCAATGTCCACCATTGATCATCTTCACACTCCATATGATAATAATACAGAAGAACATTCTCTTATTTGGAACATTGAAGGATGGATAATATCTTTGCAATGGAGTTGATCCATTGTTCTAAAATTGAGGGATCAAATGATCCATTAAAGTAGGCGGCTTTTGTCTAATGAATCTATCGATTGAGACTTGGTCTTTCTTAGGGGGGTTGAATGTTCCTCTTGACCCATGTTTCTATTAAAAAATTTAGTTAACTGAGAGAGTATCATGACAAATTTTGTAATTACCACTCCCATCCGATTGGGCATCTCATTAGAACAGTCATCACATTGATCTTTGCATTAGTTGTTAGCTTGAGTCCTCCTATTACCGACCATTGGATGAAATAAATGGAAAGTTAGGGGTAAAACATAAAGGGGAATCCAAATACAATAAGGTATAACTTATAACATAATTTTATTTCCTTAACTTATGAATTTATAGGTTTTAATCTATGTTATCCATGATCTACATCCCAACATATATTCTTAGGGGCATTTTTTTACTCCCTTAATAATGGTTCGTACTAAGCTTATGAATTTAGAAAAGTATATCTCTTGGGAGTGTCGTAACCTAGAGTTAATGAAGGCCCATTTTTGTGCACCAATTCACGTTTGAGTCTAGCTCAAAGCGGTGTTTTTGGGTTTTACCCTTAGATACATCTATGCCAGAGCCACCTCTACCTACTTGTTTCCAGAAAGGGATGAATTTTCTTGATAAACCAATTACTCAATACTCACTAAAATTTAGGGATGCTTTTATTATAATTAGTATTATCCATAAGGCCTTCACTAGGGTTTTATATTCCTAACCCCAAAAATAACTAAACCTATCCTACGATACCAACTATAACAACCCTGCCCTTTATTACACACTTAAACATGATTTATTACATAAAACCTTCACTTGATACAACATAGAAGGTAAATAGGTATAGTGTATTCGGGGCTTAGGAACATTACATAAAAACTTAAGACATGAAATACACATCGTGATTGAAAACTTCTTTTACATGACCACACACATTCCTTCGTACTTAACATTACATAGGATAACCTGAGGGAATGCATAAAAAAGGCTGAGCTTTAAATCCTAGTAAAGAAGTAAACAAGTAATAACATAAAGAATACAATACATGTTAAGCAATAGGAATATCACTATATCATAAGAGAAACATGAACATAAAGGCATGATATAACATGATTATCATAACATGGAAATGTGGCAACAACATTTAACATGATATTAGAATGATCCAAGGCCCATTGCACATGGAGCATGAGTAAACCATCATTTCACTTGAATTAGCAAGAGTAAACCCTGATTTCACTTTACATATCATGATATTATTCCATACCCAATTCATTGGACCACTATCAGGGCGCACCCTTCTTAATCATTTCATTTCATGCATAAGTGTGCCACATAGATCATACAACATGGATTCATTAAACATCATAATTTATTCCATGATAAAGGAATGTGGAATTAATACATGAAAATATATAATAAATAAGTAAATGTGAATACAGGTGAATACCCTTGATAGGTAATTGGTCACGGTATTCACTACACAATGACTTTGGCTTGGAGAATCGTGGTTCAATTTCGGCAGCATAACGGCGTGACATAAGAATTAATAAAAACGGTTGATGAGAGATAAAGGGGTAAATCATGATATGTACATGAAAAATATATTAATGGGTTCATATATATACATGTCCCAAAATATTTAACATAATTTATATGCATAATATAAAATAATTGCTTGAATGTAAATGAGAAAAGAGAAATTCCTTGTGGAATTTCAGCATGGTAACAGATGTACATGGGAGGAATTAATGAACTAGAAAGAGGTATATCATCATTAAAAAATAAGGAGAACAATATTGGGGAGGTTAGAAATCATACTACAACATTTTTAATTGAATAAAAAATGGTATAAAAATATAATGAAATTTGGAAAAAAATGAGAAAGGAAGAAATCTCTTATTTGGAAGTGTGATCCCAAAGGAATGAGAGGGGATTGATAGAGGCTTATTAGGATATTGGGGTGCCTTGGGAGGATTTTAAAGAGTGTATTTCAGGGTATGGAGGTGATACAAGGGTTTTTAGTGAATATAAGTTGGATATTGGGTGGGTTTATAAAGGAAAAGAGAGTGAATTCTTTATTATTTACGTTTCGGACACCACACATTAAACTAATCAAAAACACAAATCAAACTATGGTTTTTTCACATTTTTTTTCCAAAGGGGAGTGGAAAACATTTTTTTATAAGTTAAATGTCCTAAATTATTAAAATATTTGTATTTCTTATGTGGTGGTGAGTCACACTCTCAAGGAAATCATTATAAAATGTAAAAATGTTTTATAAGTTTTTGGGGGTCTACTAAGGCTTTGTAAAAGAAATTGAACAAACCTAAAATCAAATTATTTTATAGTTAAAACATATATTGGACTAAAAAATCATTTATAGTATTTTATTACATCACTATTGGGTCATTATGATGTCATAAACACATTATATATTTAACGGTATTTAGATTTTACCTAAATATTTGACTGTCTCAGAAAATTATGAAAAATTCACCATTGGATAATTTTGACATCCTAATTCAAAAAATAATATTAATTTTATGTCAATAATTTTCTAAATATGTGAATTTATACTTTTAAAATAAAAACATACATTTATAAAAAATTACTGGGTTTTGACAAAAATAACTTTCAAACCTTAGTAAAAATTACAATTGTATTCATAAAAATTATACAATCATTTATATTTAATAAAATTTAATTTATTAATAATATTTTATTAAAAAAAATTAATTCAAAAATCAATTAATTATTCAAAATAGATTTCTTAATTGAATATTGACTAAAAATGATATTTGTGCTTTAAAACCCATTTACAAAGTAACAATAAAATAAATTTATATTCTTTATACAGAACTAAATCACACTATCATGGTTCTAGGTTATTATTAAATAAACCCTTATAACACCCACATAAGACCTAAGGGTAAGGTGTGTAATGGTGACAGACTCTTGGGGTGACTCAAATAACATCGCTCGGGTGGTAATCTATATTAAATTACACATCTCCCGTATGCGATTCTGTTCAAGCTTAACGTGTTAAATATCAGCTTGGGCTTGGCCAAGAGTGAATCCCAATGATTCCACCTTTTTTTTGAGCTCCGAAAAAATGGTCCTTTTATAGAGCAATTCTAAAATATGTGGCCATCGCTTCCTTTTTCTAAGTGAATTGGATTTGTTAAAGCCCTATATTTATACTAATCACGTGATCACTATTCAACGACTATATTAGCAATGGTAACAATTATTAATGGTATTTTTAAATACAAAAACATAAAACTAAGGAATTTCATGTGCTTTACATAATCATTTTACATAATAAGATATTTAATTAGATCAAGAGGAATTTTCATTAATAAAAGTTTGGGTCGTTACACTCTTCCTATTGAATGAGGAATGAATGACTCCTCAATCAAGTTATCAGTCACCCTTGGTTGAATAAAGAAATGTAACTCACTCCTATGTGTATGTAATTTCATAAAAAAATCATTAAAAAGTATGACAAGTCCTGATCGAGAATTTTTTATCCTTATGAATTTATAAATGATTCACTAGTTCCACACACGTGCCAAAAATCACTAGACACTCACTACCTAACACAATCTTCAAGAAAAATTTCACTATGTAAAGGGAGATTAAAGTTCTTCAACCAAATCTATAAAAAATGGATGAAACCAAAACCCTAAGTACAATCACATTAAGATAATTGTACATCACTGAAAATATAATTCATTTGATCGAATTTTTTTTTACAATTAAGCATTAGACTCCAACATTACAAAAGTAAAACTCTCCATTCCCCGATCACTCAAAGGTTTTTACCCTCCATGTGAAGGGTAAGAGAGTTTAAAGGGGAATAAGGGAGCATAATGAAACTAAGAAAAGAGAAAATAGAAAATAAATAGAATTTCAAGACTCCAATCCTCCAGAACATCCCCTTTCTTATTCAAAAACTTTTAATGGAAGTGAACACTCATAATTAAAGGCTTGAGGGGTGGAAAAGTTTTCCTCCAGATTGAATACTACAAAATTTTAAGTCCATTTCACATAATAAATGGAATAACCATGGAAAATTTTAATCATATAATATTTTCACCTATCTTTTTCATGAACCCACAAAATCTCAGTGTATTTGGATAAGTTTCCAAAACAATATGCTCAAATTAATGATGCATACTTTCTCTACCCAAGGAGACTGCTCAAATACCTCCACTTTGGGGCATGAAATTTATTCCTTAATGACATAAATTATTCCTTAAATTTACTTTTTAGATGATTCTATGAGTTATATTTATATTATAGCGTGAATCAATTCATTTTTAGTTAGGTAGGCCAAGATATTATTTAATAAATGATGTGGGTTCCATTCAATCATCCAGAAAAAAGTTTCATCTTAATTTATTTTTCTGGGATAGGGTGTTTCTAATTTGGTATGATAACACACTAAAAAGTTTATAATCATGAAAAAATGAAGTCTAAAAAAAGGAATCACTCAATTTGGATAAAAATTGTAAAATATTTGCTACAGAAGCTCCAGAAAACTTCTAAATTTCTAGAATTTATCAATTTTCAAAATTAAGCCAAAAATCTACAAAAAATACTAAAATGATTCAAATAATATCATATTAATTATTTATTATGGATTAAATCATCTAAAAACACATGAAAAATAATGAAAATATTAACTCAATAAGTTTTTCATTTAGATATGGCGGTGAAAATGGTGGATGTTGGGAGGTTTGGTGGTGATATTTTGAGTTGTTTGGTGCTCTTGTTGTGAACCCGTAAGTGGGGATTGTGTGTTGAGGATAATGTGTGTGTGTGTGTGTGCACGCTTTCCATGTAATTTCTATATGAAACCCATGCACGTCAAGAACCATGTGTCGATAACCAAATGTTTTGGTGGTTTTTTTTCCAGCATCCTAGTGGTGAGGGTAGATAGTTGGATACCCGGTCTTCCCCACTCTCACTTCTAGTAGACATTTTCATAAGTGGGTTGTGATTTCCAGAAGTTAAATGTGAAATGTGGTGATGTTTTATGAGATTTATTATGGTGGGGGTCGATCAGGGTAGAAGGAGGGAATGAGGCTGAGGTCCTTCATGTTCATGATACCCTACTATTCTGGTTATGGTTGTGGCTGAGCTGTGATGGGATGGCCCAGGTGTCGGTGGGTGAGTTGTGGTGTGATGTGATGGCCCAAGTGTCTTCAGGTGAGTTGTGGTGTGATTAAATGGATTAGTTTACTTCATGAAAGACGTGTTGTGATGGACCAGGAGTCTATGGGAAGGATGTTATATGAAATACATGAGAGCACTAGAATGTACGACGTTGGGGTGTGAGAGCATAAAATTAATGGAAAAGTAATATAGGGTTTTCTAATCAATATGATTTTTATTATTATTCTATATAAGGATGTGTTATTTGGTGACCATTCTATGGTGAGTATGGGATTGGTTTTTTGACCTGTTTATATGTTTTTGGATCTATTTTTTGATCACTGGTGCATTAGTATACACTTTTCACATGTTCACTAAAGAATTTGGGAATGATCCTTTTGAGTGTACTTGTAATCTTACCCTATATATATACAAACTGAATTTTTGGTTTCCAGGAGGACTTTGTGGATTTTGATAAACATTTCTATTTAGAGATTGGAGTTGTTTTTAAGTCTCTAATATAGGAATTTTCTTTTGGGTATTTATTTGGAGACCCTTGTATCTGTTTATTCTATACATGCATTCTAGGATAGTATTTGGTTTACATTTTATATTATGTCATGGAGCTGTTTATGGTTGATTTATCATATCTTCCAATCATATAGTATTTGAGGGAAATGCCTCCCACATGTGAGATTTTTGAACCCTTGGTGCCTATTAGATCTATTTATGGTTGATTATGGTTGATTTATCTTGCATAGATAGATTCTTTTGGAATACCCATTTGAAATCAACAGGATTTACATAAACTGGATAATCTACTAAAACCTAAACTTTGTTCTTGTATATGGAATCCATTTAAAATCCATATCTTCTTTCTAATTTGATACTTCTAAGATATTTTTCTTTTTACTTATAAGAGATAGTTTCATTATCTTCAACTAATAATGTCTCACCTTCCTCGGTGAATGAAAATACATATATCACGAGTTATACAAACTCTCTATTGCTCCTACATGTTACTTATGTCTATTGAAAAAATTATTCCACTAGTTCTTGTGGAAACTATTCCTATGCCAATTATTGTATATCTTGAGCCCTAATTTCATTAAAGTTTATCTTTCTCCCACTATCTTTTATTGTGATTTTTTCCCTTTCAAGAATGGTGGCATGTCTATCAAAAATGGCCTTCTTATGAGGAAGTTATATCTATAAGCAAATCTCCTGAACATTTATTAAAGAAAAAAAAGAAATCAATAGAGTGGATGGGGTCAAACAAAGTAACAATCCCTCATCTGAAAAACCAGATTAAGATTCATGAAATGAAATATCATTTCCATATAAAATTTGTTATTGGGTAAATAGGTATAGTTGGGAACCACACCATGCATTATCTGATCCCAACCCACCACCTGCGCACATCACACCCCCAACTAAGATCATTTAGTTTCTAGTAGTAGAATTCAAAAACATCTTGAATCTACATGCATGAATATTTAAAAAAAGTTTTTTTATATTCTAAATCTTTTACCTAATACCATTTTCCACTTTAGATGGAACTAAATTTAGTATGTATGCCATAGTCTACAATGTATATACCAAAAAAATAATATATGGCTTGCATGACTCATCATCAATGTCACTATATCCAACAAGGTGCGGTTCTTCCATTCACTAACATCATTCCACTATAGTGTATAAAGACTGAGTTGAGAGAGTATCCCAAAATATTTTAGATAATAAATGAAATTTTTGTTAAGATACTTCCCACCTCAACCCTACAATAGTTTCCTTATCATCTTACCAAGAAAATTATGTAATTCATTCTTGTATTCTATAAATTTCTCAATGAAAGTAAAATTTTATCTCATTAACTAAACATAACCATATCTATTAAATTCATCGGTAAAGGTTAGAAAGAAAAAGTAACCACCATTTTCTTCTACTATAACTGGTCCTTATAATCTATATGAACTAATTCTACAATCTCTAAGGATATTTCACCATTTCAACTGAATGGATATTTCTTCATTTTTTCTTAAAAACAAGAATAACATAAATTCAATGATTTTAGTTCAAAAGAATCTAAATAACCTTCTTAATATAATTTTTTAAAATGAATCTCATTTAACTTACCAATTTAGTCATTCCATGACTGGGTGTAATATATGTCATGTTAACTTGATTCATTTTCCATTACCAAAAAAAATCACATTCCTATATATAAAGATCATTATTCAGATGTTTTATCTCACAACAAATGATATATTTATAATACTAGAAACTTTTATTTCCAATTTTGAAAACAATACTATCCATGTCTAAACTGGACACAGATATTATATTCTTGCTTCATTGGACACATAATAATAACTCTTTAAAAATAGAACCAATCCAGAAAATAATGTGAGATAATAGTCTCTTACAGCTAGTGCAGCTAGTCTTGCTACATTGGTGTCTCAAATATCCACCTCACCCATAGAATTCTTCTGGAATCTACTTGGTTCCAATATTTGGATACAAATTTTAGAACCACAAGTTATATCTAATACCCAATTTATAAAAAGAAGAGTTTAAACCCAATAATGAATGTATCTAAAGATTTCCCTTACTTATTAACCAAGGCACACTTATTTTTACAATATAATTTCTTACCATAAGAAAAAAATTCCACTTCCGACTCCTTATCCTTTCTCTAAATATTTCTCCACATTGAAGGCTGGTGTGTAGGGTCCTTAGACTTAAAGTTATTTTTAGATCTTTTCACCTTGAATTTATGCTTCTTAAACATAAATAAAAACTATTTCCCAAGATTCATGTATTTTCACTTGTTGAATCAAGGTTAATAGATCCAAGAGCATCTTATATTTATTTTTCATATTAAAATTTAAAATAAAACACGAGAAACATAGAGGAGGTGAGGTGAGTAAAAGGTACACCAACAATTCCTTGGGTATCTTAAAGCCTAAAATTTACAAATGATGAATTTATCTAATAATGTTGATTATATGAGGTATATCTATAACACCTTTCTTAGTTTTCATGTATATTGATCCTTATAAATCTTATACCTCTCTTATCTTTATTTCTCCCAATAGGGATTATGGAGAAGAGATAACGTGGTTCATGTATTCATGTATATGTGAAGTTTTTAGGGATTAATAGTTAAGTGTGAATAACACGAGGCATTGTACATCTGATGCATCTCCCACATGTTTCTAGATGACATTTAATAATTCCTTATTTAACTCATTAGATGCCTCAACCGGAATTGGGGACTCCATGAAATAAAACTTCCTCTCTTAGTATAGTATGATGTAACAGTTTTTGCACCTCTCCATGAATTTAAAACCAGTTAGGATATTACCTTTATTTAAGATAGATCAAAGGGATATTGTCATGGTTTAATGACCTTCTATTATCTACAAAAAATAAAAAAATATAGTACTTTATCCTGATTATTAGATATGAAATAATAAACTAATTTTATTAGTATTTCATTATTTTATAAAATCAAAAACAACCCACACTATTGGATTTAAAATATTATATCATATAGACATTCAAGTAGCTAGGATCCATATTTCCCTTTTCATAACACAGAATAAGGTCATAAAAATTATTCAATGGTATTTAGGTAGGATTTTCGTTCCAATTGCATTAGCTCATTGTTCCTTGATATATCGAGTGGATCCCCCAATCCTAAAATCCTAAAATTAGATTTCCTTAGTTATTACTGATCTGAATTATATTTTGGGAAAATATAATATTTTTCAAGATAAATGTTTCATAATTGGAAATATTTTTTGGTTTTCATCATTTTATAGTTAAAACTAAAATATTTTAATGAATTTTTCTGTTTTTGGTACTTAATTGATAAAATGATTCTTGGTTTAATTTTATAATACTTTTAGGATCAAAAATATTTTGGGTAATTTTTTTAAAATTTTAATTGAAATATTATCTTGAGAAAGTCTTTATTAGAATTCAGATTTTGGAAGTAATTTCAAAGTTCCATATTTATATTTTTGATATGAATTACAGAAACAAGTTTTTTTTTTTGAAGTTTAGAATTTATTGAATTTTAATTTTGTATTTGAATTGATACTTTTCTCAATCTTTTGTTTCCATTGTTGAAAGTCCATTTTCATATCATAGACAACAACATCATTGGGTACCCTCTTCATAAGGTTTTCCAATCCCTCTTCATAGGGTTCATTATTCACTAGTGAAGGGGATTTTTTAGGGTTACCGATATAGGTTTACCAAGCTGTTTCATAGGGTTCAAGCACAACAAACACAGGGTTTCGTCCTTTAAAAAATATTGAGTTCTATTTTTGTGGATTTAAAAATTCCACACCAAGATTGAATTTATCAATTCAAAAATATGGATGATATCGAGCCTACGAACCTGATATCGATGAGGACTTCATTGAATATTGTGAGGAATATTGAAAGGATAATCAATTACTATGTATAGGTTGTAACATTTCTTGGGAAGATCTTCTCAATTAATGATGAAGGAGATGATGAATAATGACTGCAACCATGTGGAAACTAATGACATGATATTATAGATATTTTCTATGATATATAGTGTTGAGATTAGTTTCTTGTATTATGGGTATTCATTTGAATCAAGAGGTGACCATTATTCACACAATAAAGAGATGAAGAGTGAGATAAGATAAAAAATAAAGGGGAATTACTTTAAGAAGTGGCACAGAGGGAACGGATGAATGAGAGTGGATCAAGCTCCCATCCTCCCTTCTCTTCTTTTCTTTCTTTGATATTGTATTCAAGATTTTTTCATAACATATTTTTGTTGTTTCCTCAAAAATTTATAATTAAAATCTTTTAGGGGATTGTATTAAGAGGAATTTAATTTATTTTCCTATTCTTGAATAAGTTTTTGTAATGGTTTTCTATTATCATTTGCATGTTTCACTCCCTTTGTTTCTCTATTGTATGATGAAAAATTGAATAATGAAGTTAGAGTTAAATAATTTTTACAAAGTGGATATTAATTAGTTATTCAAAAAAGGTGATAAATTTATGTGGGTGTCATTGGAGTTTTAGTTGTGTGATCATTTTATTCAATGTTCTCAATTTCATTCTTCATGATAATCATTTTTACCTTATTCCATGTATCGATGAGTGAAGAATACTGGATCCGTTTCCAAAGAAAATTTGGTTGAAGTAATTAGTTTAGAAAATGTGGAGGTTTATTTTATATATAAAATAACTATTCATTTATTGAGTTTTTGATTGAAAAATAATTTCTTAAGAAAGTTCACTAAGTGATGTTGATGATCAAGTGACAGTTTCGTGTCTTCACTCATTTTATTCATATATTTCAGCACTATTATGTTTAATATTGATGTAATATTAGATATTATTTTACCAATTAAGTTTATTCTAGTTTTCCTAAGATCAACCAGTGATCAATACGTAGCTCATTTTTTTTCTTTTCACATAATTCTTTTATAATTTCTCAATAGTTCTTATATCATTTTTCACTTCACATCATTCCAATATTTTATAGTTTTATTCCTTTGTTTTTTTAGTTTACTTTATTTTTGGATTTCATAAAATTTTAATTTCCTTGGGTTTGAACTTGATTAATACTATACTAATTTTAGTAAGGTTTTATAAATAAATAAGTTTGATAGCTCAACAATCACTATAAAATTATTATCATCATTTCTGGGGAAGGCCTATATTTCAAAAACAAAAAAAACTATTTGTAAAAGAACATCAATAATTTTTTTGAATTTTGAAAAGTGACTTATAGTTTTATAGGACTTAAATAGTTCTCAAAAAAATTATGCACACTGGGTAAAAATATTCAACATATGATTTAGAAAATTTAATTCTAGAAATAGATAAAAATCACAGTTCCCTAAGAAAGAATAAGAAAACTCAAATGGATAACTTAGAAGTAAAGAGAGTTTAGAGTAGAAGTGAAGAAATCATTCTTACTCAACCTAGGAACCCAATTGATGAGATAATAAGACATAGGGAGATTTAACCACCTACTATTTTATGAAACCCTTCATGTATATGGTTTTCCACCAGGTCTAGGAACTATGAAATGAACAACTATATTGTCTTCCTTTAATGAATTATTGTGTGATAGTTCCTTGGAATTTATTAGAGATTTATATAGTGTTGTGTAGTAATTTCCACTGCATGGTTTGGGGGGGGGAATATCTTAAATTGATTTTTTTTCATTTATTTGATGTTTAATTATAGGATCTAGTTCAAGTATCTTGATGAGGTTATTTTTTATATTTGGGACCAAGTTTTTGATGCCTTTTTAATAAAATTTTACAGTACAAATATGAAAAAATAAGTGTGGAATAAGATTACTAGTTTTGTTTAGGAGGAGGGATAATTATTCAATGAAACTTCAGATAGTTTAGAGGTTTTCTTAGGCAGTGCATCAAACACCAACTTTCTCCCCACATATTTATGGGAACATTTTATAATAGTCTCACTACCTATTACCAAACCATTTTTGACCTAACATCTAGTGGGTATTTATCTGAAATGATAGTTGAGGAGCTGAAAACAAAATCAATAAAAACTCTTAAAACTCCAAACATAAGAGTTTTTAGAGAAAATATATGTAACACCCTGAAAATCTAAAGTAGGAACATTGTATTCGATAGCATGTATGGCACGCAACACTAAGCACGAAAGGGAATACAATATGCCAAGAATTTATAATATATTTACTATTTTAAATAAATTAAATATAATTTATATCTTTAAATTCATGCGACACTGAGTTAGTGTATGTCACACACAATAATGATTTTCTTCAATGTCTTGCGTTACATGCAATACTAAGTTTTACCGAACAATAATATAATATAAAAATATTATTATTTAATATATTATGATATAACCTAGCCATTAAATTCGCAGTTATGAATATGATTAACTAAATTATGAAAATATATTATTTACATAAATATAAAACTAATTCATTTGTTACAAATTAATTAGAAATTAATATATAAACCAACTAAATATAAAGAAAATATCTTTATAGAAAACAATTTTTATGCTCACAAAGTTGTTTTACCATAATTAATTAAATTAATTAAAGTTAATGAGTAATATTAATGTAATATATATATTATATATTCAATAAAATATTTATAATATTAATCCAATAGATTTTATAGGCATGAGAGAAGAACAAACTCAATATTTTATATAAAACCTATATTTTTATTAAGGCACGTTTATCGTCTTTTAATGGAAAACCTATTTTTTAAGTATAATTTTTGGAAATTTTATAAATATTATAGGTCAAAATAAACTTAATATTTAAAATACGAACCTAAAAATTAGGTTCTTTTTAATTTTTGTTATTTCTTTGTGAAGTTTCATTGTTTGATGAAAAGTGAAAAATACTGAATTTTAATTCAAAACTAATTTTTCATATAATTTATTTATAAGATTAAATTATAATTTTAATTGGTTTTAAAATTTAATTAGACTAATTTTTTATTCATTAATATAATTTAGATCATTGTAATCAATTTCATATTGAAACTGAATATAAAAACATTACAAACTTTTAAACGATTTTACTTTAAAAACCTACATTGTCCTCTCATATATGAGATTAAATTTAAATTAATTTATGCCAATTATGTGATTGAAATTTTGAAAAATGGATTAAATATTTTTAATCATAATAATTTTTAATTTTTAATAATTTTAAGTTAATTTTTGACCAAAAATATTAGTGAAAATAATTAAAATTAATTACAATGATTAAGAGAAAAACATCTTAACAAATAACTACAACTTAAACTTAAGGGTCAAAATGACCGAGAAACTTGTCCAAAATCCATTTAATTATCATATTTAGACCCTATACACTCTTATATTGATTTTTTCCATTATTTTATCCATTTTAAATGGAAAAAATATGGGTGGAATTCCCTTTTCTAAAATTTATAAGAGTGTCACTCCTCCTATACTATAAAGAGGCACTACGGCCTCCCACTTCATCACAGCTATAAAGACACTTTGGGTAGACCAAGATCAAAGAAAATAGATCCTAAAAATACCTTATCTCAACCTATAATCCTAACCTTGTTCATAAATCCATCCAAGGAAGTCCTTTGGTTCAAACCAAAAGGAGTTACCCGATTAAGAGGTAACATCTTTCCTCATGCTCTTTAGTTTTATTTACATTCTCCCACACCCCCCAATAATAAATGATTGTAATTACATAATAATATAATAAATGTTATCCTCAACATAATGAGATGTTTTTATATTAATAGTTTGACCTAAACTTTCACACACTTCCATTTAATGGGTAATGAACTTACTATTTAAGTGTACGAGGAACTACCGCCTCATGAAACGACGTCGTTCATTTTTACTTTACCACCTTTTATGGTTGGAAATTAAGATGGAAAATATATTTATATATGTTTTATATTATATTTATAATATCTTTATACTTTTTAAATTATTTTATAACACATTCCCTTGTGCTTTACATTTTGTGTAAATATGATAACATCATTTGTGGAAGTGTGGACGACCGACTCCTCAAAGTAATTTGATTAGTTCATGCTATAAATGGAATGTATAAAGGATGGTTTTAATAAAAATTTGTAAAATATATTACATAGATATTATAATTTAATTATAATATATTTATAAATATATATCATTTAATTTTCATTATTTTAATACAACAAAGAATTGAAAGTAGAGTTCATGCGTACGTACGACCTACCGTATCTATAAATAGTGCATTCCATTTCTTATCTCTATATATTATGGATTATTATAAAAACATATATAATTAATATATATTATATTTAATCATGGTTTAAATTCTGGAGATTATGAAACCATGATATTAACAACATGTAACAAATTAAAACATACTCGACAAACTAGATAATTAACACCTGAAATAGTGAAAATCATGAAGTATTCTTATCAAATGGGTAATAATATTTTATAAGAAGATGATATATAATATTATAAACATGAATATGGTTTTTTAATAAGTTATAAAAACTATTAAAACCCTTGTACCTAAATTTAAACGATGTTCACCCAAAAAATAGACGCAAGGTAAGGGACTTCGTCTCAATTTACATTCCATTGAGACTTATTTATTATTGTACACCTAGTTTATTTTATATGGTCTATATACCAACCTTTGAAATGTTAAATCATGAATATACTTATTATAATGATATTATAATTTTAATTTAATGTTAATACTTCATGGAGATTATGATTCAAATGTTTCAATGTTTTATGGGACACTTTAGAATGTTTGAAGATTATTCTCCTAAAAAATGTTTTTAATGATTATCTTTGCAATGTCACTTCCATTTGATATTGTTAGGTTTTTATTAAAACAATCACTTTATTTTTGTGAACCTAATTTTTTATATATGGTGTACAGTCTACCACTTTTCCATATAATATCACGATTCATTTTTTCTTTATGGTATTTTGAGTTTCAATTTGAATTATTTCATATAAGGGAATTCAATTTAAAAGTTACCAAGTGGAAAATAATTTCATAAACTAATTTATTTACATTGGGTTATATTACTTATTTATTGTCATTAATATTCTATGATTATGTGTATAATTACTTTGACTATCTATTGATGTATTTCCAATTAAATATGTAGATTTATAGTTGATACATATAACCTACTCATTTATTGAATCTAACTCTAACATTATAATATTTTCAAGGTTTTACTTTGTAATATCATTTTTTGGGACTATGTACACATGAATTTATATCAAAGCAAATTATTTTATCATTTTCTAACAAACCCTTTAATTTTATTCTCCTCTAGTTATTGAGGACCTTATCCAAGTAATAATAAGATTTTTCCACTCTTTAGTTCTCAAAATGTTTTAAAAAATATTTTTTAAGAAAACTCAACTTCATTTATCTCTTTATTCAGTGAACCTCTTTTCTTATAAAAACAATGTTTTATTAAAAAGTTTTTCAAAAATGTTTTTGAACTTTTCAAAAATATTTAGTAAATAAATTTTTAACCTCTTTTCCTTTTAACCATGTCTTCAAAGGAATCTTATTTTTGTTTTCCGAAGAAGGAAATCATGTAAAAGGAATGTTCTTTTTACCTTTTATGGAATTTATGGATTTACCCACCATTATTTCTTTTAAGATTCCTTTATAAGTTTAAAAGTTTATTTTTTAAAGAATTTTTTTTAAGTTATTTTCAAAGAAAAATATTTTTTAAAGGTTTTCCCAAATTAAAACTATATTTTTTCAATAATGTTTTTAATATATCTTTTATAGTATTTTTATTCATCAATGAAAACATAAATTTATTTCTACTCCATTTGGGATATGTTTTATTTATACCACCCTTATCATTCCCCTAGATGGTTTATGATTTATTTAGACATGGATAGAATTCAAATTCACTTTCTTAATTCCTTTTTTAGTACCCTTGAAATATTCAATTTTCTATGATCATTTGACATTGAATTTATCCTAAATATCTATATCATTTTTTGTGGATATGATTATTTCTTAAACCGAAAACCATTTTTCATACAGTGTTGTTTTGATGGTTATTTGATTATTTGGAGAAATATTTATAAATACATATCCTTTATTCAATGGGGATATTTGATAAGTAATATTGTTTATTTGATATGAGGAATACTTGGGACATGAATGATATGGGTCAGGGACCATTTAAGGTAATCCCTACAGGTTGAGAACCGGTTAATGAAATCCCCTTGATGCATCAGTAGTCTCATGAGATGAAAATAGTTGGTGACAAACCATTGAAATTTGTTTCCAAGTAGAATAGATTGGTTTCTACACATAGACTTAAACTCTATTGAAGATATATATTGACAGTATAATGGTTCATATGCCAGATACATGACATCCAATAATTAATAATTGCCTTTATTTTGATTCAACATTTATTATCCATGATAGTTTGTGTTGATATATCAATGGGTGCATTTCATTCTCAGTTCATTGATTAAATGTCATGTGTTTCTATTTATTACCTTTCCATATTGTTTATCCACTTCCTTATTAGTTTTTTTATTTCATGTTATGTGTGTTTAGTTATTTACCATGCCATAATTATTATTACCATCAATACATTATTACTTATATTATACTTTACCCTTACTAATCATTTGATCTCACCATTATTTTGTTTCCTTTCACCAAAAATCCAAGAAACATTTTATAAAAGATATGCAAGTATTTAGTAGATGGAATAAAGTTATACTCAAAAGAAAAAAATTATGTTGTAAATAGTTTATTCATATATAATACAAGACTCATGTATGTATCTGGTTTACTAAGACTATTAAACTCTTTGTTCCTTTGGTATTTGATTCCTTGTAATCATGACAATGTAATGGTAGTATACACCGTCTCTATGATTTCTGGGGTTGGGTCGCTATAGTTGGTATTAGAGAAAGTTTAGTAGTATCATTGGGAAAAATATTTAGGAAAACATATATTTGAGAACATAACCCATAGGTAGAATTTTAGGATAAGTATAGAAGAACACCCTAGAATTTTGGTAAAGTAGATATTATGTGGGTATTCATAGGAATACATATAGTCTGGATACTACAAGTGGATATGGTTATAGCATAAATATATTTAGGAGTAACAACACTGACAAGGTGTGTCGGGCCTGACTCAGCGTAACCCGATACATGACAACATGCCTTTCTGCGCAACTGGTTTGACACTCCTAGGGGATATTCGTAGGATAATTTTCATTTTCTTTACAAGACATTATGAAATATTTTAATAGATAATGAAAATTAATTACCTAGTTTAAACCTTATTCCAAGGAAGGACCTATGTGAAAATAAATGGATGAAGTATTTATGTATTGAGACTGTATTGAAAACCTTAGTTAAAAGTCTATTTAGTGATTAAACTTGTTTCAAGGATGTATGTAATATTTATTTTATAAATTATATTTATTTTATTTTATAAAAGGACAACTTTTATGTTGGGTAACATCCAATAAATTCCATTATTTCCGCAGGACTTGAACCCATGACCGAAGGATGATAAGGGTTTCATGCCAACTACATACCTAGGCAATTTCATGGTTAAATTTTCAATGTTTTTAGTTAAACAATTTCCTGAATAAATATTAATGATGTTCCAATAGTGTTAATTTTTTAGTTTTAGATATTAATGTATTAAATATATTGGATTTGGATAATACCTATAGGTAAATGGAAATACATGTCACTCTTTTTTAGTCCTTAGAATTCATTAAATGTTTATTTTAGTGTTTTAGGGATCAAAGTTAATTTAGGGATATCCATTTCTTGAAGTCAGGGATGGATTAGAATTTCATCAAAGCACAGCCAAAATATGGAATTGTTTATATGAAATTAAAACATATCATGTAATTAAATTTCCCTGTATTATTAGGTAATACATGAATTTCTCAACATGAGGAAAAGGATATTTAAAAAATGTTGTCCTGATACCATAATTTTTGTTGAACCGATGGTCTTATATATCTTCACATATTTATGGATCTGAGGTGCTCAACTTTCCATTTATCATTCACTTATTTGTTATTGATAACCTCAATCAATCCCTATAAATATTTAAACTTTTCCTCTAAGTACACATCTCTACTTGCCACTAATGTTCTCGTCCTTAGAGACCTAGTTATATGATATTCCATGTGAACTTTGTTCTCAACATTCTCTATTTTATAGAGTCTTTCTTACAAACAATTCTCATGATGTGGGATTTCAAACATATGAAATATCAAACAATCTATCACCATGATTGAGTTTAAATTATGAGGATACAATTTAATTAAGTTGGGGAGAATATAATTCGCCAAAAATCTAAAGTATGAATATTGTATTTGATAGGATGGATGACATCCAACAACAAGTGAATAAGGGAATATAATATCCTAAAAATTTATAACATATTTAATATTTTTAAAAAATTAAATATAATTTATATCATTCATTACATGTGATACTGAGTTATTATATTCCACACACAACAATGAGTTTCCTCATTGGCTTGTATTATATGAAAGACCGAGTTTTACCAAACAATAATATTTTATTAAAGTATTATTATTTTATATATTAAGATATAACCTAAACATTAAATTAGTAGTTATAAATAGGATTAGATAACTTATTAAAATATATGGTTAACAAAAATATAAAACAAATTCATTGGTTACAACTTAATTGTAAAAAAAATATAAGAACCAATTGAATATGAAGAGAATATCTTTATAGAAAACTATTTTTATACTTACATAACTATTTTACTCTAATAAATTAAATTAATTATGACTAATGAGTGATATTAATTTAATATATATATATATTATATAATAAATTAAATAATTTTTTAATTCATCTAATAGATTTTATAGTCATGAGATAAGAACAAACCCAATATCTTTCATAAAACCTATATTTTTGTTAATGCACTTTTACCACCTTTTAATGGGGAATCTATTTTAAATGAATTTTTTTGAAATTTTATAAATCTTATATGTCAAAATAAAATTAATATTTTAAATCAGAACATAAATATTAGGTTATGGTGAATTTTTTATATGTTTCTATGAAGTTTTATTTTTTAATGAATAGATAAAAATAATGAATTTTAATTCAAAACTTATTTTTTTATCAAATTTGTTTATATGGTTAAATTTTTCTTTTAATTGGTTTTAAAGTTTAATTAGATTAAATTTTTATTAAATAATCTAATTGATTTAATTATAATCAATTTCAATTTGAAATTGAATATAAAAACATAGCAAACTTTTGATGGTTTTTACTTTAAAAAGATGCATTGTCGTCCTGTCTGTGAGGTTAAATTTAAATTAATTTCTTCCACTTATGTGATTTTAATTTGGAAAAATGGATTAAATATTTGGAATAATAATAATTTCTAATTTATACTATGTTAAAATTAGTTTTTAAGCAAAAATATTAGTGAAAGTAACTAAAATTGTTTACAATGATTAAGAAACAAAATTAGCTTAACAAAGGACTACACCTTAAAATTAAGGGCCAAAATGACCTAGAAACTTGTAAAAAATCCATTTAATTGTAATATTTCGACCATTTCTTCCCTTTTTTTATATTTTGTTCCATTATTGGATCCACTTTAATGTAAAAAATGGGGGTGGAATTCCCTTTTAAAAAATTTACAAGAGTGCCACTCCTCCACTATAGAAAGGCCCTTAAGCCTCCCACTTCTTCACACCTCTTAAGACACTTTGGATTGAATTATATGTGACCAAATAGATCCTGAAAATCCATTACCTCAAACTTTAATCCTCGCCATTTTCATAAATTCATCCAAGGAAGCCCTTTGGTTCAAACCAAAAGGAGTTACCTGATTAAGAGGTAACATCTTTCCTCAAGCTCTTTAGTTTTATTTACATTCTCCACCCCTCTAATCTTCTTATTACATGCTTATATAATAACAAAATTATCATAAATATACTGATACGACTTTATATAAGGTTTTACCTATACTTATGTAGAAACCCTAGCTTTTTACACATATCATTACATGATTTTAAGCATAATAAAACATCATATTACAAGCCAAAGATCGTAAAATCTGGTGTCTTGGAAGACTAGGAACATAAAAATAAAAAACATGGGAATAAATAAAAAATTTATTTATTTAATATTCATAAATATATTCTAACTTAAATTTTTATCATATATATTCATATGATAACCCAGGGATAACATGGACAAAGGGATGAGCTAAAAAGACCAACAAGGGAATAAACATAAGAATAGAGCTTTAGCACATGGGTTAGAAGGTATGACATAATGATATAAAAAGGCATGGAACATATGTAATAATAATATATAAACATGGTATCATATAAATATAGAGTCATAGTAATATTTAAGAAATATAAAACGTGAATTTATCACAAGTTAAGGCTCATTTCACATAGAGGAGTACAAGTCAAGGTTAACCACCAACACCGTTGCACATGGTAGCACCACATAACGTCTCATGAGACTCAAATTTAACCAATTAATTAGAGAGATATCTGGTTTCAACCATCATAACATGTTCATAAATATTATTTCCATATATAGAATCATACATAATCAATCATACATAAAGAAAAGGGTTACCTGTGGTAAGAATTTGGTATCATAATCATTTCATAAAGCATAACAAATGGGACTATCATAAAAATGTCTATAAAAGAAAGTAATTAGATCATTAACGGAAAATAATAGGTTATAATATTTATATATAATGAAAAAAATTCAACTTGAATTAATAACATGTAAAAATAGTAATTAAGAAACATTAGAATTAAAACATTTTAGTTCGGTTAAAGGAAAATATCAAAGGTCATTTAAAACATAATGGGGAATAATATTTTATTTAAAAACATAAGTTAACCAAGAATGTATTCATAATAAAAATATTGGTTTTTTAAAAACAATGGTGTATTAAAAATAGATTATATAGTGTACTTGAAAATGGGTAAGAATTCGGGAAGTTCCCTTAAAACGGGCTTACTTATTAGGAATAATTGAGGAGGGAATCATTTAAAAATATGTATATCCCCAAAAGAGAATGATGAATTGTTCTTGATAAATTATTTTGTATCATATACACAACATTTAAAATATTTGCATAAAATAATATATAACTTCATTTGGGTAAAAATAGAGATAGAACAATCCGAAGGAATAATAGAGGTTCAGGTAGAATCCCTTACCTTAAGTCTGAAGGTGTTCTTCTCTTGATCTTAATGTCCTAGATAATAAAATTAAATTCATAAATTAATAATTTTATAACCTCTTATACATGAAATTTATTTTTTATAACCTCATTATTTTCATTCATGACCTTTTTTATGGGTTAAGAGGTTCAATTTAATTTTTTTGGGAGTGTTTGTTTCCTTGGTTTTTTCATGATCAGTTTACTTATATACAAGTATGGATAATCATGTAATATGAGTATGGTTATCTAGAATTGAAGTTATATGTTATTTGATAAAATCAATAAGATTAAATGGTTATAAAATTAATTTGTTTATTTGGATTGAGGATGAACAATTATATAAAACTTTAATGATAACCATTTTGGTTAATTGGCAGTTTTTGATCACAACAAACATGTTCTGCTTTAAAAATTAATATCATGTCTACATAAGATTACAGAACCTTAAATAATACATAATACATATATTATAGTCTATTTCAACCATAAAAATGGTTTCATGACCATAATTCTAAGATGGTAAAAGAAATTGAAAACTCATCTTCCTTCAATGTGATGAATTAACACATCTTAGATGTTGTTTTCATTTCTAGTATAAAAGAAGGGGAAAAGAGAGATGATGATGAATTATTCCATTAACACAAAAAAACATACATTAAGTTTATGTTAATAGAGTTATAACACCATTTTGATGATTATAGGTGAGGATAGAAATGAAAACAAAGGAACATAAAAAGAAAATAAAAGAAAGGAAAAGAGGAATTTACCTTTTGAATATATCTTCCTTGAGAGGCTCTTTATGGGAGAGTTATTGGTCTTTTTATGAGACCAAGAGCTCCTAGATGTATTATAGGGGATTAGGGATATATTTTATCAGAATTTTTACAAGTAACAAGTCTTGATAGGTGTGCGTATAGGAGTTTAAGAGAGGTGGTATTTATAGTGGAGGAGAGGAGGGGTTTCCCATTATTTTAATCATTAGTTTAATATTTTTGTTCAAGACTATCAATAGTATTAATTATTAAGACCAAAAATAGTAAATAGATAATTTTGGTTTGAACCCTGGTCATTTACATCATACATGACTCAAACATGATGTATAAATTCATTTATTTAACATTTATCATAAATTATCGTATTTTACTATTCACAAAAAACTCAATTATTTTAGAAAAATCCCAAAAAACCACCCTAACCATTTTTCAATTCATAGAATCAAAAAATGAACTCCATTTTATAAAAATAATTTTCAAAATATCATAAATTTAATTTTAAATTAAAATCATAATTTACTTGAAAAATACAAAATTTAAAATTAAAAATCCGTTTCTAACACTTTGAAATATTAATTAAGGTCTCCTAAAATTATATTATAATCATAATTAATCAAAATAATTATTTTTGAATGCATTTTATGAAAATAAATTTTCTTTTAAATTATTATATTAAACATAAAATATTAATTAAATATACATGATTTACAAAAATACCAACACATGATTAATAATTTTTTTTATAAATATTTACTTACTTTTCAAATAATATTGTCAGTTATAAGATGGATAATTTTTATTTATACTTCCATTGCTGAGGTTACTATTCAATTTATCAATTTACTTTTCATAAGGGTCGTATTACTTTTCCAAAGGTCAAGTTACTATTTCATCGGTATATGTTACTTAACTTCTAAATATACATTTTATTTCGCTCATTATTCATTTATAAAGTTTTAATTGTGTTCTATAAATAATATGATGTGATTATAATATAATTCATAATTATAAGAAGGTAATCCCATTGATAAAACATTAGGTTGTTACATTCTTCCCCCTTATGAAATTGTCCCCCAAAATTTTGTTTTTCATTTTAAGTCGTACACAGGTGTGGGTACTTTTACTTCATTTCTTCCTCTATTTCCCATGTTACCTATTCATACTTATGGTTATGTAATAGTACATTGACTAGGTGAGTAGTCTTATTGCTTAGAACTTTATCTCTACAATCCAAGATCTTCACTGGATGCTCCTCATAAGAAAGATCATTCGCTAACTGTACCACCTCAGAAAAGAGTACATGTGAAGGATCCAGTATATTCTTCCTTAATAGGGATATGTTGTATACATCATGTAATTTAGATGTGTTAGGTGGAAGTTTGAGTTGACATGCCACAACTCCAACGTGATCAAGAATATCAAATGGGCCGATGTACCTGGGACTTAGCTTTCCTTTATTCCCAAATTTTATGATCTTCTTCCATGGAGATATGTGAATTAATATCATGTCTCTAACTTTAAAATAAAGTTATCATTGATGATTATCTACAAAGATATTTTGTTGACTTTGGGATGACTTGATGTGTTGTGGAATGGTTTTCAACCTCTCCAATATTTCTTCAACCATTTTAGGTCTTAAGAGTTTACACTCACCAAATTCATCTCAACACTCCGGTGTTCTGCACCATTTCCCATAAAGGGATTCACATGGTACCATTCGGATGATGGAGTGGAAACTATTTTTGTAATAAAATTTGACCAGTGGCATATGTTGGTCACATCCTCCTTTTAAGTCCATATAACCCACTCTCAACATATCTTCTAGTGTCTGTATAGTTCACTCAGATTGGTCATCCGTTTGAGGATTATGGGCTGTACTAAAATTTAGTTCAGGGCTTAGAGAATTATGGTGACTTTTCAAGAACTTCGAGGTGAATATCGGATCTCTATCAGATACAATAGATAGTGGTAATCCATGAATCATTACTACCTCTTTGATATATATCCATGCAAGTTGATCCAATGATAAGTACTCTCGAATTGCGATAAATTGGGTTGTGTTTGTAAGATGACCACAATGACCCATATAACATTATTTCCTCTAGCTATCCTTGGAAGTCCACTAACAAAGTCCATGGTGTTATTCTCCCACTTCCATATTGGTATGGGTAGTGGTTGTATCATCCACTTATACTTTTTTTCAGCCTTCAATTGTTGACATACCAGTAACTTTGATGTATATTCAGCAATCTCCTTCTTTATATTGCCCCACCAAAAGTTCTATCAGAGATCTCAATACATCTTTGTACTCCTTGGGTGAATAGAGAAGGTTGAGATATGTGTGTCATTCAGAAGCTCCTTATTTATCTTTGGATCAAATGTTTCACATAATCGTGACCCAAATCTTACAAATCCTTCCTCATAAATCTTGAACTCATAGGATTTCCCATTTCTAAAAACATCCACCCTTTTTAGAATTTCTACATATTTTCTTTGAGCATCCATTATTTTATCCATTAGATATGGTTGAGAAATAATTTGAGAAATGATTTATGGTGTTCCTACCTTAATGATTCCCATGTACATCCTTTGAAAATATAAGAAGATTGGATACTTTTCAATTCTCATCATTGATAAAGATGCATGATCATTTCTACTTATAGTATTCGCTACCTTATTTGATTTACTGGGATGGTTATGGATTGATCAGTAATAATAATTGATGAGATATTACCATATTCACTAGTGAATATTAATATCTTTCTATGTGAATGTATATATGAGACTCTTGTGATCATTATATATCTCACACTTCTCCCCATATAGATAATGTCGTCATATTTTCAATGCAAAGATCACAGCTTCCAACTCCAGATCAAGCATGAAATAGTTTTGATCATGGTTTTTTAACTGTCTTAAGGCGTAGGCTATCAATTTATCATTTTTCATTAGTAAACAACCTAATAGTTTCTTTGAACCATCACTATACACCATAAATCATTCTCCACTTTTTGGGAGTGTGAGTTCTAGAATAGTGATAAGCCTCTTTTTGAGCTCCTTAAAGCTTCCCTCACATTCTTGAGTCCAAAAAAACATCACCACTTACATTTTAGATTGGTTATTGTGTTTGAAAATCTTGATAAGTTCTTCACAAATCATTAGTAATACCCTAATAGACCAAGGAAGCTACCCATATCTGTTACAGATGTTGGTCTGGGCTACTCTTTGATTGCCTTTGTCTCATATGGGTCTACAAATATCCCTTTGTTGGTGATAACATGACCTAAGAATGATACTTCCTCCATCTAGAACTCACATTTACTATAATTTTTAAATATTTTCTCCCTTATCAATGTCTTTATCATAGTATTCAAATACTCCTCATATTCCTCCTTTCTCTTAGAGTATATCATAATATCATCGACAAATACTACCACAAATTTTTTGAGGTAATCTCTAAACACTCTACTCATTATATCCATGAAAATTTCTAGAGCATTAGTGAATCTGAAGGGAATCACTAGAAACTCATAATGTTCATAACTCATTCGAAAGGCAGTCTTTAGAATATATTCCTTCCTCACCTTTAATTTTTGATATCTCGATTGAAGGTCCAACTTAGAAAAATAAATGGACCCGAAAATCTGATCAAACAAGTCATCTATTTGAGGGATGGGATGCTTTATATTTATTATTCTTTTATTAAGCTCTTGATAATCCATGAATTGGCACATTGAACCATCCTTATTCTTGAAAAAGAGGAACAGTTCTCCCCAAGGGGAAGCACTCGGGTGTATAAACCCCTTCCCCAGATTCTCCTATAATTGTTTCTTCATCTATTCCAACTCTACGGTGGCCATTCTATAATGTGTCTTTGATATAGGTAGGGATCCAGAAATAAGTGCAATTGATAACTCAACCTCTAGATCAGGAGGAAGACCGGACAATTCTTCGGGAAATACGTCAGTTTAGTCCCTTACAGGGGTCATGTCTTCGATCATGATTTTCTCCTTTTTCCGAATCATTTGAGCAAGATATGATTGCTCAAAAGGCAAAATTATCCAAACTTGAGATGATGATTTTTAAAGAGATTCATCTTCCTCCTTACACTTGTAAATAATTAGAGGATTCTTTGAGATTTGAAGATTTATATCCCTTTCCCAACTGTTGATGTTGGCCTTGTATAAAGATAGTCAATCCATGCCCAAGATAACATCAAACTCCACTAAAGGAATTATGATGAGATTTTATAGGAGGTTCATTCCAAAAACGTTAAATAGGGAGGATTTATATACTTTAGATGCAATAATTGACCCATGTTTTGTTCTCATAGATAAATCAAACTCCAAATTTTGAGGTGGTGTTTGAATAGTTTTACAAAACTTTCATGATATGAAAGAATGTGTTTCACCATAATCAAATAGTATGTTTTATATTCTTGAATAAATAACTAGTGTACCTATCACCACATTGTTTTCCAGATCCACCTCAATATTAATGATAGCGTAAAACCTTATTTGTTTTCTTATAGGTTGTTGTTGATAGCTTCTGACAACCCTTGTCTTAGGGAAATTGTTCTCATAATTCCCATGTTCCTTGTAGTTGAAACACTACACTACTGGCTAAGCATTGATATGAACCTTCCTTTATTCTTCCACATTAGTGGAACTATTTATATCCCTTTGGAAGTTCTTTTCTAGATGTACCATCTTTCCAAATTTGAAGTAATTCCTAGGTCCCTTTAGATGGTTCACATGATGCTTCTTCCTACAATTTTTACACGTGGGATGTTCGGTCTTCTTTTCATTATGGGATTTATTTACCAAATCACCTATATTAGACTCCATTTTCTGCTTTTTGTCAACAAGCCCATGAGAACATTCAATGTCTCTGATCTCCATTTCAAACTTGAGGGCACAATGGACAATCTCCTCATAACTTTCAAAGTCATGGATTGCCAATGGTTTTCATAGACTTATCTTTAGTCCTCTAAATAATCGATTCACCTTGCTTTTGGTGTTCATGGAAAAGCCAGAGGTGTATCATGCATGCCTTGTGAAGTTTTCTTCATACGCCATGATGGACTCATCTTCCTTCTGCTTAAGTTTTAGGATCTATATTTCTATATTGAGATGTATCGTTTGGGGAAAATATTTATTGAAAAACATTTTCTTAAATTCCTCCCAATCCTTGGAATCTATTTTCCCCTTGGGACTTCTTATTATTGATCAGTGTCTACCACTGATCAGCTTACTGATCAAAATGATAGACCTCCATAAATTTTTTTTCTTCTTATGAGAACTGAAGGGTAGATAATATCTTTTCAATTGAGTTAATCTATGGTTATGTAAGGAGGGTATTAGAAGATTCAATAATATGGGAGGCCTTTTCCGCATGAAGTATTCTATGGAAACCTACTCTTTCCTTGGTGGAGGAGGGTGTTCCACATGATTCAAGTTATGTTTCATAACTGGATCCAGCTGAGCAAGTATTTTCATAAAGTTTTGAGCACCCATTCCCATCATATCAAGCATATTATTAGGGAAATCATGATATTGACTATCACATTGACTTTTCACACATGTTCTTTTATTTCCCACCATTAACTAAGAAAATGGGCGTACAGTTATAAGGCTTGAATACTTATCTATTAAGCCTAAAAAGGAATCTTTAAATATAAAAGGATAACCTCTTAAAGGAAAATTATATCCTAAATTATTATTCCCTAGGTTTCAATCTAGGTTACCCATGATTTGTTTCCTCACATTCATTAGTATGGGATTCTTCTTTTCTGCTCCAATAATAATGGTTTTTACTAAGATTATGAATTTACCAAATCATATCCCTTGGGAGTGTCAAAATAAGAGTGTAGCAAATCTCGTTGTCATGCACTAGTTCCCGTTCGATTCTAAATCAAAGAAGTGTCTTAGGGATTTACCCCTACATACATCTATGCTATATCCAAATCCACTTGTTTATATCTGGATACAGATGTATTTTCTTAATAAAACACTTACTCTATACTTACCAAAATGTAGGGATACTTTCTTATACTTAGTCTCATCCCTAAGGTTCTTAGAAAATTGATTTATACCTAATCTCCAAAAATAAATAGACCTTTCCACTGATACCAACTATAGAGACCCTATCCTTTTACACATATCATTACATGATTTTAATCATAATATAGCATCATATTACAAGACAAGGATCGTAATGTTTAGTGTCATGGAAGACTAGGTACATAAAACTGAAAAACATGGGACTAAATAAAACATTTCATTATTTAATCTTCATAAAGTACTCACAAATTCCATTGTAATGATATGTCTTCATAGGATAAACTAGTGATAACATAGAGAAACATATGACCTAAAAATACCAGTAAGGAAATAAACTTAAGAATAAAGCTTTAGCACATGGGTTAAAAGGCATGACATAATTATATAAAAAGGCATGGAACATATGGAATCATAAAATATAAATATGGGATCCTATAAACATGGAGTCATAGTAATGTAGTAGAAATATAAAACATGACTTTATTATGAGTCAAGGCTCATTTAATATAGAGGAGAACAAGTCAAGGTTGACCACCAAGACCATTGCACATGGTAGCACGAGTCATGGCTAACTGCCAAGACTACTGCACATAACATCTCATAAGTCTCAAATTTACCCAATGTATTGGAAAAATATATGGGAACACCCATAATAACATTTCCATGAATATTATTTCCACATATATAATCATACATAATCAATCATACATAAACATAAGGGTTACCCATGGTAAGAATTAGGTATCATAATCAGGTCATAAAGCATAAAAAATGGGAGTATCATAAAAATTTCCATGAAGGAAATGAATTAGATCATTCATTGACAATAATAGGGAAGAATAAGAATATATAATGAATTTTTTTGTCAACTTTAAGTAATAACATGTAAACAGAGTACTTAAGAAACTTTAGAATTAAAACATTTTAGTGCGGTTAAAGGAAAATATCAAAGGTCATTTAAAACATAAAAGGGAATAATATTTTAATTAAAACCAGAATTGTACCAAGAATGTTTTAATAATAAAAATATTGGTTTTATAAAAATAATTATTTCTTAAAAATATATTATATAGTGTACTTGAAAATGGGTAAGAATTCTGGAAGTTCCCCTAAAACGGGCTTGCTTATCAGGAATAATTGAGGAGGGAATCATTTAAAAAAATGTATATACCTAAAAGAGAATGATGAATGGATATATATAAATGAGATTTGAGAATATAAAAATCATTTATTATATGTTCATAAAATAATAGATAACTTTATTTTGGTAAAAAGAAAGATAGAACAACCCAAAATAATAATGGAGGTTCGGGTAGAATCTCTTACCTTATGTTCGAAGGTGTTATTATCTTGATCTTAATGTCATGGAAAATAAAATAAAATTAATTAATTAATAATTAAATAACCTATTATACATGAAATATATTTATTATAACCTTATTAAGTTAATTAATAACCTATTTGAAGGGCCAATAGGTTCAATTTCAATGTTTTGGGAGCATTTGTTTCACTGGTTTGCATGATCGGTTTACTTATATACAAGTACAAATAATCATGTAAGATGAGTATGGTTATACATAATTGAAGATATATGTTATGTATTAAATTTTTATAAACTTTTTTTGGTTATTTGAGTGAAGATGAATCATTATATAAAACTTTAATGATAACTTTTTTGGTTAATTTGCGGTTTTTTAATAAAACAAACATATTTTAAATTATAAATCAATATCATGAGTAAAAAAGATTATAAAACATTAAATAAGACATAATAAATATATTATAGTCTGTTTAAACCATAAAAAAGATTTTTTTACCATAATTAAATATGGTAAAATAAATTGAAAACCCATCATCCTTGAATGTGATTTATTAACACATCTTGGATGATGTTTTAATTTCTAGTATAGAGGAAGGTAAAGAAGAAATGAAGATGAATTATTATTTTATAATAACTAAATTATAGTAAATTTAAGTTACTAGAGTTATCACACCATTTTGATGAGGATAGGTGAGTATATAAATGAAAACAAAGGAACTAGAAAAGAATATAAAAGAAAAGAAAAGAGGAATTTACCTCTTGAATATATCTTCCTTGAGAGACTCTATAGGATAGTAGTTTTGGTATTTTTATGATACCAATATCTCTTGAACATGGTATAGGGGATTAGGGAGATATTTTATCAGAATTTTTACAAGGAAAATGGATTGAGAGGTGTGAGTAGAGGTGGTAAATAGGGGTGGTATTTATAGTGGAGGAGAGGAGGGGTTTCCCATTATTTTAATCATTAGTTTAATATTTTTTCCCAATACTATGACTTGTGTTGATTATTGTGACAAAAAATAGTAAAGAGAGTTTATGAGTTCTAAACAACATCCATTTACATCATCCATGACTCAAGCATGATGCATAAATTCATTTATTTAGCATTTATCATAAATTGTCCTATTTTACTATTCACAAAAATTCAATTATTTTTGAAAATATCCCAAAAATTCACCCTAACAAATTTTCAATGTTTTGAATCAAAAAAATAAACTCAATTTTATAAAAATAATTTTCTAAATATGAGAAATTTAATTTTTAATTAAAATCAAAATTTACTTGAAAAATACCAATTTTAAAATTAAAACTGCTTTTCTAACACTTTGAAAAATTAATTACAGTATCTTGAAATTATATTATAATCATAAGTCATAAAAATAATTATTTATGAATAAATTTTATGAAAATAAATTTTCTTTTTAATTATTAAATTAATCATAAAATTAGTATTAAATATACCTGACTTACAAAAATACAGACACCTTATTAATATTTTTTTTAAATATTTACTTAATTATTATATCATATTGTCACTTATAATATGGATAAATTTTATTTATAATTCCATTAGTGAGGTTACTATTAAATTGTTTGGTTTACTATTCATAAGGGTCACATTACTATTCTAAAGTTCAAGTTACTATTTAATCGATATATGTTCCTTAACTTCTGAAGATACATTTTATTTCACCCATTCTTCATTTATAAATATTTCATTTTGTTCTATAAGTAATATAATGTGATTATAATATAATAAATAATTATAATAATGAAACAAAATTAACAAAACATTGGGTCGTTATGACTTACACACACTTCCATCTAAAAGGTAATGAACTAAATATTTATGTGTATGATGAACTACCACCTCATGAAAATTCGTTGTTCATTTTTCCTTTACCACCTTTCAAGGTTGGGTATTATGATGTAAAATCTATTTTTATATGTTATATATGATATTCATAATGTATTTCTACTTATTTAATTCTTTTATATCACATAATCTTTTGCTTTCCATTTTGTGTAAATACAATAACAAAGTTTATGGAAGTGTGGACTACCGCCTCCTCAAAGCGATGTGATTCATTCACGCTATACATGGAATGTATATAAGATGGTTTTAATGAAACTATTTAACATATATGACATAGATATTATATTTTAATTATAATATATACACATATATATATACATCATTTACTTTTCATTCTTTTAATATGGAAAAGAAATGAAAGTTGCATCCATACGTACATACAACCTACCGTCTCCATGAACAGTGCATTCCATTTCTTATCTCCAAATATTTTGGATTATTATAAATACATATATACTGAATATATTATATTTATATCCTAGTTTATATTCTTGATATGTTGAAACCATGATAATAAAAACAAGTAAAAAAGTTAAAACATACTCGAGAAACTAGGTAATTAACACTTGAAATAGTAAAAATAATGAAATATTGTTATCAAAAAGGTAATAAAATATTATTGGATGATAATATATAATATTATAAACATGAATATGCTTCTGTAATAATTTAATAACACACATAAAACCCTTATAAATTAATTTAAAGTATGTCCACCCAAAAAGGAATTACAAGGTAAGATATTTCTTCTCAATTTAAATTCAATTGAGACTAATTTGTTGTTATGCACCTAGTATCTTTTATATGGTGTATATACTACCCATTGACATGTTAAATCATGAATATACTTATTCTAATGATATTTTAAGTTTATTTTAATGTTATTATTCCATTTATATTATGATTCAAATTTTTCAAAGTGGTATGGGACACTTTGTAATGTTTAAATATTATTCTCCTCAAGAATGTTTTTAATGATTATCTTTACAATATCACTTACTTTTGTGATTTTTAACATTCTATTGAGACAATAACTATATTATAATGCACCTAATTTCTTATATATGGTGTACATACTGTCACTTTTTCATATAATATCATGATTCATTCATTCTTCATTTTATTTTGAGTTTCAATTTGTATTATTTCATCTAAGTGGATTCAAGTTAAAAGTTACCAAGTGGAAGAGAATTTCATAATCCTGTTTATTTTTATTGGGTAATATTACTTCCTCATTTTTGTTAATATTATATGATAATTTATATAATGAATTTGACAATCTATTTATGTATTTCCACTTCTATATTTGGATTTACAGTTGATACACATAATCTACTCATTGATTGATTCTCACTCCAACATTATAATCTTTGCAAGGGTTTACATTAAAAACTCATTTTTATTGGGATTATTTACACTTGAGTTTACATAATAAGAAATTATTTTATATTTTTCTAATAAACCCTTTCATTTTCTTCTCTGTTTATTCATGACCATCTCCAAGTAATAGTATAATTTTTCCACTCTTTGGTACTCAAAATGTTTTAGAAAATGTTTTTTAAGAAAACCCGACATTATTTATCTCTTTAGTTAGTATAAATATTTTCTTCTAAAAACCATGTTTTATTTAAATTGTTTTAAAAAGGGTTTTTATCCTTTTCAAAATTATTTTGTAAATATATTTTTACTCTTTTTGTCTTTTACCCGTGTTTTCAAAAGAATCTTCTTGTCTCTTTTCGAATAAGGATTTTTTCAAACATTTTATTCTGAAAACAAAATATTATTTTTACCTTGTATGAAATGTAAAAATTTACACACCATAATTTCTTTGAATATTCCTTTTCAAGTTTAACAATTTAATTTTTAAATAAATTTTTTTTGAAAGTGATTTCCAAAGAAAAATATTTCCAAATTTTTTTCTAAAATAAAAAGGATATTTTTAACAAGAATGTTTTTAAGATATATTTTATAGTATTTCTATTTATCAATTAAAAAATCCCTTTATTTATACTCAACTTATGATATGTTGTATTGATACCATCATTATTTTTCCTATAGATAGTTTATGATTGATTTGTCTAAGGATAGTATTAACATTCACTACCTTGATTCCTTTAATAGTCCCCTTGAAATATTCAATTTTTTGTGATAATTTAAAATTGAATTTATCCTAAATATCCATATTATTTTTCATGGATACGATTATGGCCTGAACTATATACCATTTTTCATATGGTGTTACTTTGAGGGTTATTTGATTATTTGGGGAAATGTTGATAAATTCATATCCTTTATTCAATACAAAGATTTGATATGGTATATTATTTATTAGACATAAGGAATTATTGGGATATAAAATACATGGGTTGGGGATCATTTAAGGTAAGCCATATGGGTTTGGGTCCAATTAATAAAAGACCCTTGATATATCAGTAGTATCATGGGATGGAATAAGTTGGAAAAAAACCCTTTTGATTTTGTTTCTAAGAAGAATAGATAGGTTTATACCCATATATTTAAGTTGAATTAAGGATAGATCTTGATGATATAATGGATTATGTGCTAGATACATGACATATGATAATTATTGATTACCTTCTTTTCTATTCAGTATTTATTATCCATGATATTTTGCATCCAAATATCTATGGATGTATTCAATTCTCAGTCCATTAATTAAATGGAATATGTTTCCAGTTATTAACTTTAAATATTGTTTATTTAATTCCTTCTCAGTTTTTTTATTTTATGGTATGTATTTTCAGTTATTCACCATGTTATAATTATTATTCTCATTACTTAATTATTTCATCCTCTATACTGTACCCTTACTGAGCATTTAATCTCACCGTTATTTTGTTTTCTTTCCTTAAAAATCCAAGAAGCGTACAATGAAAGATATGATGAGATATACTAGATATAATAAATTTATCCTCAAAATTAAAAAAATATGTTATAATTAGTGTATTTATTTTTAATATAAGACTCATGTATGTATCTGGTTTACCAAGAACACTAAACTCATCAGTCCCTAAGGATTTGATTCCATGTAATCATGTCAATATAATGGCAGTAGACATCAGCTCTGAGTTTTATGGGGTTGGGTCACTATAATATATTCATAAGAGTAAGTCCAATGTTTTGGCTACTGAAATTATAAATTGTGGTCAAGAAAATTTCACTTAGGTAGTAATGAAATCATTATAGAATGTTTGTGCATGAAATAAATTGATATCCTAATTTTTATCTACCCACTCAACAAGATGAAATTTCCTAATTTGTGGATTTTAGGGCTCAAAAACAGGCTAATGATGACCTATTCTCAAACAAATTTAACTCCATATATAAGAACCATTCTAATTTATCCTATAAATAATAATTTATTCTTATATAATCAACTATATCTATATTTACCAACTAAAAATTTAAAATATTTATTATGTATAAAATGGGATAACCTGATTGGGATTAGACTTCTAGGTATAATAGAAGTCTTCAAAATACAAAAAAGATGAATTCCAAAGAAAATGCAGTCATCATTTCCATACAAAGTTGTCTGAAAACACAAGAAAATGTTTAGAGACAACCTAGGGAAGTTGAAAAAAATGTTTTAAGTGATTTTGAAAATGAATACTTGGAAAAGAATAAAATTGGAAAATTGGATTTCAAGGTATAAACAAGTTGGATAATAAACTTTCCCATGAAAAAGATATGGAATAAAGGGATATGAAATAGGAATTAATCAAGGAAGGAAATAATAAAGTTACAATTGAGGAAAAAGAGATAAACCAGCCTATTTTACATCAATATAATCCATCCATTCTTATTACCCAAAACATCGATAAGAAAAATGATGAATTAGATTATTTAAAATTCCATGATATTTTTAATAATTTCAAAATAAACATTAAATTTGTAAAGTTATTAAACAAAATCTATTCTTATGTGAAAATTTTCAACAAGTTTTTTCTGATAAAGGGATCATGGAAGAAATTTACACTATAAACTTAACTAAATAATTTTGTTTCTTCCTTCAAAGGAAGTTACCTCCAAAACTATAAGACCCTATATTATATTTCATTCATTTAAAAATTTGATAGAGTGAGGAAAAATACTACTTATGTAACCTAGGATATAGTGTCAATATTATTCCCAACACCTTGTTTTGAAAATTTGGTCTAGGTTAGTTGAATTTCACTTATGGTTCACTAGAGTTGGCTGATAAATCCACCAATTGACCCATTAGAAGGTTGGATGAACTCTTAGTTGGTGTGTGGAAGCTCACTTTGCTAGCTAATTTCCCATTTCTTAAAATCAAGTGAAAAAAGGTTACAATCATTTTCACTAGATCATTCCTTTCTACTGGTGGTATTTTTATAGATGTTTCAAAGGGAAAATTGATTTCACATATTAGTGATGTTCAATGTGAGTTTAATATCCTTAGGAAATCCACCATAGAGATAATTTGTAAGCTAATTGATGTAGTTGAAGTGGTGTTTATATAGGAGATAAGGAAGGGTAATTCTAGTCATTATGAGTAAATAATTCAAGGATCATGAAATTTCATTGGAGTTATTTATGGTTTAAAATTTTTGACAATATAAATTGATAATTAGTGGAAGTTTTTGAGATGTTTTTATAGCTGATTGGAATGTTTTTGAGTCATGTTAAATATCATTTAAGTGGTTTGAAATCAACTTGTGTGTGTTTGAGTTAAATTTCTAAATTTTTCCATTATGAATTAAATTTAGCTAAGTCATGGTTTATAAGACTTCATGGATGATTTTTATGACTTTGAGAAGAGACTATATGAATTTTTTGGATTATGTATGAATTTATATCTAACATATGACTTTGATTTTCTCTATAATATGAATTTATGAGTTATTTGTATGTATTTTCATCATTTTATATGACTTTATGTTTGATATTAAGTATTTAAGACACCCAACATGAGACATATAAGTAGGTTTATGAATTTTGGAAGTATCCCATAATAATTTATTAATTGTTATAAGACTGTGGATGATGGTGTGTGTATTTAATGTACTTTTTATAACTTTAAAAGCTATATAAAATGGTGATTTTAATGTCATTAGAATTTTATATGAGTCGTGTATAACTTTTATGCTGATCATATAGAAATTTAAAGTCATGTAAGACTTCATTAATTTACAAGAATTTGATAATTCTTCTATGTGAAATTGTGGATTTAAAGAATTAAAAATCTTGAATAAAAAAAATCTAATGATGATAAATATGATATTAAAAAGTTAAAACATAAAATTTAAAATTTTATTCAAACTGATTATAGAAATATTATGAAATATGTAATCATTGATTCCATCTGTTGGTAGTTTTGAGATGATTTATCTGAATAATAACTATGGAAATTTAATTTGAGTTTTATAAAAAATAATCACTAGAAAATCATTATTTTATTTAATTGTGATTATTTTATGTAGTTCTAAAGTTCTAATAATAACTCAAAACTGGTGATGCAATGATTCTATATGATTTTTGGAGTTTCTGAAGCTCAATATACTAGGTAGAGTTTTAAATAGCTACTATGTGATTCTAACAGATGAAGAAGATGACTTTGATATGTTTCGGTGAGAATAATGAGATAGATATTTTAGGAAATTTAAAAATTCATTCACATGTTAATTATGATTTTATAGTGATCAGAGTTAGAGAAGATTTTCAAATGTTTTTTTCTATGTAGACGAAATAGAATAATGGTATAAGTGAAAGTGTATAAGATATATATAGTTATTTTGGAAGGGAGAATATTTTTATGATCAAGGTGCATGTTTGTGAACCTAACCAAATGAGGTAAAATAGATGATTTAATGGTATTATTTTGTCGAGATATGTCTTGAAGGGTGGTGAGTTGGAAATTAGTTTCTAAAATAAATTTATTTAAAGGTTATGAGTTTCTATATTATAGGTCTTAGTCCGTGAGAAATTTTATTTCACTGGAATTGAGATTAGTATCAAAAAAAATATTGAGATGAAGAAAGTCTCATGCTTAAGGTTCAGAAGTGATATTCTATATCTGTTAATATTGGCATGTTATCAATATGAAGCTATTTAGTTTAGTGTGAATTTGGATAGACATAGTGAAGTGTTATTCTCATGTTTTAATCTTGTAAATTGTTATGATTATCATAAAATGTATATGGGTGGGAAGTCTAAATAGACACAAAGGGAGTGTTTTTTGAACAAAGTGTCCGAAATTTGTAAAAATTCATAAGTTCTTTCATCTTTTGTTTTATATATGTATGATTGAGGTTGAGAATTATTATTTGAGTGGATCAAACTCTAAAAGGTCTCAGATGTTGATTTAAGTTATAATAAATTATAAAAATTGATCACTACTAATCCACCCCCTTCTTGATAGAGCTAATTGATCCTAGCCACTTCAACTAGTATTAAATTAAGGTTCCTATGTTTGAATCAATTTAGTGTTGAGAATGAATAATCTTAATTTTCTTAATATCAGGGAGTTTCTACATTTGATGGTAAGAACTTCCATAGTTTTAAGAAAAATATGTTTTTATATCTTCTATCCCTATGATTAGAGGTTATAGATTCTATATTTGTTGGTTTCCTACCTATTGAGAAGGATGAAACAATAACCTTCACTAATAAAAGAAATTTTTTGGTTGATGGTACGTCTCAAATTTCAATTCTATTATATTTTTTAGAAAAATTATACATTAAAGTGATGGGACTTATACTATACAAAGAAATATGAGACAAGCTAGAAAGTATCTATAAATTAAATGTGGAAATTAAAGTGGGTTATAGGTTTATGTGAGATGATTTAAATACATCAAAATGACACATAGAGATAATATTTATAATTATTTTACAAGGTTCAATGAAATTGTAAGCAGTATCTAAGGGTTTTCTGAAAATCTTAAAGATTATACCATTTTCAAAAAACATATGAGAAAATTATTAGATAAGATTGACCCTAATATATATACTCTTGAAGACATAAGATACCTCTAAATAGATTAATTACATAATATTATCATAGCCCATGAGATGATAAAAATCTTATCCTTCATGAAGAGGGATAACTATGAAAAGGATTTCAAGGTTATGATAAAGTTGAGAATCAAAGAAACTATTAATGATATATATTCAAGTGAATCTAAAAATGAAGTGGATGATGGATAATATCAAAGAATCAATACACTTATTTCAAAGAGGTTCAAGAAGGAAAAAACAAGAACAAAGGAAATTTTCCACTTATATACTAATAATGAAATATAATTGAGAATTTTTATATAAACTAATCTAAGAATAAGGGAGAAAATTTTGAATCTGAATAATTTGAGAAACCTCTCAAAAATAAGTGGTATAAAATACCAAAAGAAGTATCGAAATCTAGAATAGACAAGAAGACATTATCAAGAATCAAAATAATATGTCTAATGAGGAAAGGAGAAGAATATGATCATTCGTCTAGAAGTAAATAGTAAAACAAATCTAGTGAGAAAATTACTAATTTCATGGATTGTGTTGAAAAAGGATTTAACACTTCAGGTTGTGAAGAAAATTATTCATGACCAACTAATATGAAATACATGTTGAAATATGAATCAAAATCTTTTATTGAGTAGGATACCAAGATTAAAAAAGAAAAGGAACAAATAGTGAATGAAATTAAGAAGTTTATTGAACATAATAATGAGTTTTTCATTAAATAAAAGTCATACACTGATGAAATAAATAAGTTAAAATTTAAAACATATGAACATGAAAAGATAATGAAGCATATTGAAAATAATATTTCTTTGAAAGAAAAATAATTATCTAAGATTAAATCAAAATGTATTATAGTTGAGAATGAGCTAAATAAGATCAAATAAGACATAAAAACTCCATTGAATTTAGGGATGAATCCTTTTAATTTATTAAGGGGACTTACATAAATTATCAATTTAAATAAATATTGATAAATGTTCTTATAATTATGATTTTACTAAAAATTCAAGTTCAAGATCCAAATCTAATCATGTCTGGACCAAGGAAAATTGGGAGAAAAACTCTCACATATCAGTAGATTAAATTATGAGCTCAAGAATATCATATATTCACTAATAGAAGAAAAATTTGACCCATTAAATATAGGAACAAAAAAATATGGATGAATTTTTTTTAGATTCGATCTTAATTATTCTATAATATCTAGATTTCAAGGCTATTTCTAGAGCTATGGAGAGTTTCTTCATAATGAGTACACTTTCAAGTATATTATGTCACCACATAGAAAGAGGAAAGAATTTATGGGTAGTTATTCAGAAGGGATGAAATTATATTCTAAAATAAGGTAAGTTTTAATGAATAATATTTGTAATTTTATAACTCAAAATTTTTTGTTCCTTCAGTCTGGTTTTAATTCTTTTTGTCCTTATGGTGTGATTTTCCTAAGTCTTGAAGTCTTTTGGGTTTCCCCCTTATTTCCTTAAAATGGTGATTTGTAAATAATAAAAAATATTTTAAGGCCTTTGGGCCATTGGTTGGAAATAGGAATTTCAAAAGTATTATCGATATGGGTAGGAAAGATCTAGTTGAATACAATATCTCAAAATTTTTTTGGATAGAAGTAATGCATACTATCATACACATTTAGAGATAATTTATTTTGAGACCCTAGAAAAATTTTACTCCTTATGAGATGTGGTAAAAGAAAATTCCAAGTTTCAAGTAATTTAAGGTATTTTGTAGTTTAGAATTTATAAATGTCACAGAGATTAAGTTGGGGAAGTTTAAAGAAAAGTAAGTAAAGATATATTTATTGTCTACATATATAGTGGAAGTTGGTACAAGTGCTAGAATAAAAGGTTGTATAAGTTTTTTTTGACTATTTTGATGTTGAAACTGTCAAAAATTATTTTACATGTGATTAGTTAGTCATAGAATATTTGGAATTATATAGAGAAAACATCATAGATATTTCCAACCATTAGGTTGAAAATGAAGTTATAATTGGACCAAATCTTATTGATATTGATTTAGAGCATATAAGTGTTGAATATGAGGCTACTAAAAGTGATATAAAATATTTTAATAGGATGAAAAATAATTTTGAAATAGAAAATATAATTGATAGTCAAGAATCATGTAATGAATTGGATTTTCCAAAATTTTTTTAGAAAATTTCTAGGAAAATTCTGAAACTAGGCACTGAGACAACGTGCGATTCCGAGCCTTGGTGTGCCCAGAATGGTCCATAGAAAATGTTCTATTTTTAAATAGCATGTGAGTAGTTTTCCTAAAAAAGTGGAATAACTTTTAAATAGGTGCCTGGATCAGAAATATGAGGGCACTGTTGCGTTTAGGGTGGAAGATTTACCCTACGAGTGAATTAAGTTTGTTCAACGCAGGCCTCAATCAGGAAAACCCAAAAATGGAATAACTATTAATAAAATAATAAAAAAATTTATTTTATTTTTCAAATACTTATAACTCATAAACGGTGACTCGGATTGAAAATCCAAGACCACCGTTGAGCTTGTGAGGGCATGCTTACCTTAGGTAGAGCATAACATTGGCTGGAGTGAGGCAACTGTGGAAACTAGTTTTTTGGGACGTGACCATAAATAGAATAATTAGATAAAGATTAATTTATTTTTAAATCCTTATAAATCATAAATGGTAACTCGGATTGGAAATCGGGGAGTATCATTGAGCTAGAGAGGGTGTGCTTTCCTTATGCGAGGTCTAACCTCAACCAGTGTGGGCCGAGGGTAAAAGTTAATTTTTAGGCGTTTTAAAGAGAAATAAAATAAACTTAAGAAATTTTATTTTGTCCAAAAATGTTTCTCTACAACGCAATGTCAAGCCAGCTGTTTCATTTCATAAATGAAACAACGTTATTGCACTGCAACTCAAGAATAATAGAAACGCTATTTCATTTCATAAATAAAATAGAATAACGATGTAATGAATCATTGTAATAGAAATTTTGAAATGAATTTCCCCCGTTTAATCATTTAATAGATATAATGGATTGTTTTCATGTTCATAGATTTTACTCGGAGGCTCTGGAGGAGTGGCGTTGGCAAGCAGTGAATGGTGATGAACGACAAATCTCCACAAGTTCCTTCCTTCCACTTCGAAGGATCTCGTCATCAATAAGAGTTGCAGATCGAGAATTGATGAACATTGGTGGAGCACATCCATTCTTCATCAACGAGTGATCTGATACCAGGTAGGGGTTTATTTCTAAGTGTTTACCTTTCCCCCATTCTTCTTTTCTAAATAAAGAACATGGTTCAATTCACTAAAAAATTGACCCGCGATTCTCTCGTCTATGCGGGAATGGGATTATGCATGCGGGGAGTTATGGGAAGTTGGGTTCACATTTTATTTATCCTTTATTCAACTTCTAATAAGGATGAGTCACAGCGATAAGAATAAAGTTCTTGGTCTTTCCATCATGTGTTCCTTGTGCATCTTTCTACTCAGCACTTTTCTTCTGTTCTTCGTGATGTGACGTCAACCATGGTCTAAGCAGGACCGTAGTTGTGGATCAACCTCGGCATGAGGCTGAGGGAGGTGGCGACACTGGGTGAACGACCACCGACATGGGAGCCCAAGGTGGAGGAGGGACAGTCATGGCCAGGCAGGTCATAGCGGTGACAGAATGCCGCCAGCTCGCAAGCCGGTGGCTGTAAGGGTCACTGACTCCAAGGTCGAAGATAGGAAGGGCCACCGGATCTAAGCCCAGCAGCGGAATCACGCGGCAACGGTTGCATGAGAGAGGCATAGCATTCCATAGAAAAGGAGGCTAAAGCGGTGCAGAACTACAGTACCAGTGGGGAACTGCCTCAGGCGGAGTAGGCCATAGCCAGCGGACCGAGGCAGTGTGGAAACGCAATGCCAGCCAGGCACTACATCGAGTTGGGAGACCGATGGCCCGGATGAGGGTCGGTACTGGCACTCGGTCTATGGGACCGCTTGTGGGGGAGGTGTCCAGTCAAGACAACCCCACGACATAGGGCGGATGCGGAGCCTACCACGTCCGGGCTAGACCAAATAGGTTTGCCAATGCGGGCTGGTCTAGCGGGAAACTGGGACACTGGGCTGCTCGGCTAGGCAGAAACTGACCCACTAATGCGGGTTGGGATAGAGGATGACCGAGCCACTAGGTGGCCCAGTGGGCTAGACCCTCAGCCCAATGGGGTTTTCCCTTAAGGCAAGCCGGGCCGGGTCAGCCCAGACTTGATTGGGTCAAATCAGGCTTTGACCCAATCGACCCCCTCTCCATAAAATGGGTATAAATTTAAAACGTAGAATCTTTATGATGAGTCGTCTATAGTGTTGGGAACCTTGTGACGAGACAGTTCTTTTGGCATACTCCAAGTGAGTTTCCAAGGAGGTGGAGATATGAACGATGTCTTGAGGAGTAAATTCTCCCAGAATCAAGTCCACTATGAGTGGAAATCTTATGGTTGGCTGTGATGAGAATGAAGTGACGTGTGGACCTTAGTGGCCCAATAGCCGAGCGGACCTCTGTGGACTAGAAAATGAGCGGACCTCAGTGGCCCAACAACCAAGAAGAACTCAGTGGCCTAGGAGATGAGTGGACCATAGTGTCCTGTTAGACAAATGAACCTCAGTGGCTAGGGTGATGAGAGGACCTCAGTGGCCTGGTATCCAAGAAGATGTCAGTGGCCCGACAGAAGAGCAGAACTCAGTGGCCCGATAGCTCAGCAGACCTCAGTGGTATATCTTTGTGGATTGGGGTCTCTATTGAGTATTATTTTAATCACCACTGCATGGTATTCCTTTGTAGGTGTCGTGTCTTGTGCAGACGATCGATGTTTTAATGGAGTTCTTATTGGACCAAGGTCAGGTGGTGCATAGAGTGACCTGACAGAGGAGACATTCTTGTGTGACTTAAGGCAGTTGTTTTTGTCTACCCTTTAGGTAGGGTTTTCTACATAGGAGTTCCAAAGGCCTGCACTTTTACTTTTCTATTTCAGTCAGGATTGTATTTTGACCTCGTTTACCTTTAGTTTTCTACTATAGTACCTTGTGTTTTTTTACTTAGTGTATTCAACTTCTAGAATATGTGGCATGGAGTTGTGTGTGTGTGTGTATAGGTACTTAGGAAAATGCCTCCCATTTGTTTGGGATATGCATACTCAGAGATAGTCGCCATCCCCTAGCCTATGGGAGGCGGGATTGGGGTTGTCACGACATAGGTCCCGAGGGACAGGTCATGACAGTGTGGTGTTAGAGGAGGCCGGTTCTACCTTAGGAACCCAGATTCTATGACTTTGGTTTTGGGGAACACTGTTAAGTGTTTTGAGTTTGGATTTTAGTCAAGGGAATCCAATTTTGGTGTGGCAGCCAATATATCCATACACCAGGACCTTGAATTCTACTTTTTGACTTGGTACATGAAAACACTAGTTGCAGGTAAAATGATGGTACATGCATCGTATATTAATGGTTTGAGTTTTCCATGTCCTTCTTGAGACATCTCACGAAGTATACTCTATTGATTGTGGTACATATTTTTTTTGTTTCAAGATGCTTACATATATACAGCCATCCAGGATTCCACCACATGATCATGAGGATGATCTATGGGGTAACGAGATGGGTACAGGGTTTCGTACTAGAGACAACACCACTGGGTGGTGTACCAGCTATACCACCACCTATGTAGTACCACATGGTACTCATAGTACCAGCGGATGAGATGTGTGGGCTGAGCGCACTTCACGAGTTTTGGCGATAGAGAACCCTCATGCTCTGAGGCAAGCCTAACTCATAGGCGGCTAAGGACTGGATTGAGGTGGTGACCAAATTTTCCATCTAGTTAGGACACCATTAGATTAGATGGTAGTACTGGCATTGATCCTTCTATGTGGCTCAGTCGGGTGATGGTCGTGTTTAGATTTCACAATCTTACGATGAGGTAACACTTTCGTGGATAAATATTGAGAACCTTTCTCAGATAAGGGGCTCTTTTCATAAATTCTAAGCGATATGCATACCCAAGAGATTCTATAGCTTCGGAAAAATGACATGACAGTAACTGGATATTCATCAAGGTGTATTGACCTTTCCAGGAAATTTATGAATACGATACATCCAGTGCTTCATGAATCGGACCTCCGAGCAAGGTGTGTTTTGGGACATCCAAGTTAGAATTATTCCTCTGTGCATTCCTACTTATGATAGGGTTCTAGAGAGAACCTTCTTATTTAAAAGTCCTTTAGAAGAGTAGATGCAGCCAGTGGATGTCAGTAGTAGGAAAGTAGAAATCTGACTTCAATCTCAGAGACTTGGATGTGTGATACATTCTGAGAAGACGTCCCAAGACCGGAGATCTATAGCTCAAGGCTCATAAGGTGATTCTAGACAGCCTAGGAAGAGGTAATGCTTTTCAAAATACGGTAGGGCATATCTCGCTAGATATTTTCCATCCTATCCTGCTGATAATGAAATGGTGGATAGGCCACTTGGGTAGAGGTAGTGACAAGAAAAGATGAATCTACAAGGTGGAATACATGGAAGAGGATCTTGGAGACCTGTAGGAGGTGGTATACACTTCTACATGTTACAACCACCACCCCAATGTGGTCCCCACCAAGATCAGGGAGCCAGAGAATAGAGGAAGGGGGTAGCTTCATTCAGTCAAGGAATATGGTCCAAGGGCTCTGGGAATGATTCTTGGTATTGTATGTGACTACTCTTAGCTGTATTATTAATAGAAACAGGTTTTAATCATTCCTTCATGTCAAAAATCTTGTTCATGACATAGAGTTTCCAGTTAAACTGTTGATTTGACCCTTACATCTAGACATACCTATGGGAGGATACTTGATAATCAAACTTATGCTGATGGTGTGATCTGGCCCTTGAGGCGAGAGTTTTGGTTGGAATCTCTTAGAGGCAATGTCGAGGCCTTACGAAATTAGTTTGGGTATGGAATGGTCATCCAAAGTTCATGCACAGATTTATTGTTTTAGGAAAAAGGATGTGGTTTGTCTTCAGTGTTAGAATTATGTTTTCCTTGGTCCGCAAAAAAGTAAACCCATGCATTATAGGATAAAATCATACATAGGAGGGTGTAACCAATCACTCTTGATTCAGATAGACTTTCCCTTAGGGTAGTGGATGTTATGATTTTTCAGTTCCCATCTAGCCTTACACTTGGGGTAGTGGATGTTAATTATTAGGCGTTTTAAAGAAAGATAGAATAAACTTAAGAAAGTTTATTTTGTCCAAAAATATTTCTCTACAACACAATGTCGAGCCAGCTGTTTCATTTCATAAATAAAACAGTGTTATGGCGCTGCAACTCAAGCATAATAGAAACGCTATTTCATTTCATAAATGAAACAGTGTAATGATGTAATGACTCAATGTAACATAAATATTGAAATGATTTTCCTCTATTTAATCATTTAATAGATATAGGGGATTGTTGGCCCAATCCTGGATTTTACTCGGAGGCTCTGGAGGAGTGGCGTTGGCAAGCGGTGAATGGTGATGAACGAAGAATCACCACAAGTTCCTTCCTTACTCTTCTAAGGATCTCATCATCAACAAGAGTTGCATATTGATAATTGATGAACGTTGGTGGAGTGACTCCATTCTTCATCGACAAGCGATCTGATACCTGGTAGCAGTTTATTTCTAAGTGTTTACCTTTCCCCCATTCTTCCTTTCCAAATAAAGAACATGGTTCAATTAACTAACAAATTGACCCGCGGTTCTGTCGTCTATGTGGGAATGGAATTATGCATGCGGGGAGTTATTTGAAGTTGGGCTCACATTTTATTTATACTTTATTAAACTCTTAACAGGGATGATTCACAGCGACAAGAATAAAGTTCACAGTCTGTCCTTTGTGTGTTCCTTGTGCATCTTTCTACTACACACTTTTCTTCTATTCTTCGTGATGTGACTGCAACCATGGCCTAAGCAGGACTATAGTGATGGGTCAACCTAGGAATGAGGCCGAGGGAGGAGGAGGCGCTGGGTGAATTACCGCCAGCATGGGATTCGGTGGTGGAGGAGGGACATTCGTAGCTAGGTAGGCTTTAGCGATGACGGAAGGCCGCTAGCTCGCAAGCTATGGCTGAAACGGTCGCCAACTCCAAGGCTGACGGTAGCAAGGGATACCATATCTAAGCCTAGCGGTGATGTCATGCGGCAACGGCTGCATGTGGGAGGCAGATCATGCCGCATAAAAGGAGGATAAAATGGTGTGGAACCGTAGCACCAGCGGGGCGCTGCCTAAGGTGGAGTAGGCCACAGCCAGCAGGCCGCGGCGGTGCGGAAACGCAGTGCCAGCTAGGAACTACATTAGGTTGGTAAACCCATGGCCTGGCTGAGGGTCGGTGCTGACACTCGGTCTATGGGACCGCCTATGGGGGAGGTGGCAAGTCAAGCCAACCAAACTACATAGGGAGGATGCGGAGCCTACCATGTTTGGGCTAGACCAAACAGGTTTGCCCATGCAGGCCGGTCTAGGGGAAATCGGGTCGTTGGGCGGCTCGGCTGGGCAGAAACTGACCCACCAATGTGGGTTGGGATGGAGGAGGACCGGGCCGCTGGGTGGCCCAGTGGGCTAGACCCTCATCCCAATGGGGTTGGACATTAGGCCAAGCCAGACCGGGTCAGCCCAGACTCGATTGGGTCAGATCGGGCTTTGACCCAATCGACCCCCTCTCCATAAAATGGGTATAAATTTAAAACGTAGAATTTTTTTGATGAATCATCTGCAATGTTGGGACCCTTGAGACAAGACAGTTCTTTTGGCATAATCCAAGTGATTTTCTGAGGAGGTTGATATATGACCGATGTCTTGAGGAGTGGATTCTCCCATAATCAAGTGTGCTATGAGTGGAAATCCTGCAGTTTGATGTGATGAGAATGAAGTGACATGCGAACCTCAGTGGCCCGATAGCCGAGCGGACCTCAGTGGCCTAGAAAATGAGCGGACCTCAATGGCCCGAAATCCAAGAAGAACTCAGTGTCCTAAGAGACAAGTGGACCATAGTGTCCCGACAGATGAATGAACCTCAGTGGCCTGGGAGATGAGAGGACCTCAGTGGTCTAGTATCCGAGCAAACCTCAGTGGCCTGATATATAAGCAGAACATAGTGGCCTGATAGTTGAGTAGACCACAGTGGTATATCTTTGTGGTTTGGGGTCCCTAGCGAGTATTATTTTACTCACCACTACATGGTATTCCTTCGCACGTGTCGTGTCTTGTGTAGATGATCAATGATTTAATGGAGTTCTTATTGGACCAGGGTCAGGTGGTGCTTAGAGTCACCTAAAAGACGAGACGTTCTTGTGTGACTTAAGGTAGTTGTTTCTGTACCTACCCTTCAGGTTGGTTTTTCTGCATAGGAGTTCCAAAGACCTGCACTTTTACTTTTCTATTTTAGTCGGGCTTGTATTCTGACCTTGTTTACGTTTAGTTTTCTACTATAGTACCTTGTGTTTTTTTACTTAGTGTACTCACCTTCTAGAATCTGTGTATTGGAGTTGATGTGTGTGTGTATAGGTGCTTAGGAAGATTCCTCCCATTTTTTTGGGATATGCATACTCGGCGCTAGTCGCTGTCCCCTTGCCTATGGGAGGCAGGCTTGGGGTTGTCACGGCATAGGTCAGGAGAGACAGGTCATGACAGAGTGGTGTCAGATGAGTTCATTTCTACCTTAAGAACCCAGATTCTATGAATTTGGTTTTGGGGAACAGTGTTAAGTGTTTTGAGTTCAGATTTTAGTCAAGGGAATCCAATTTTGGTGTGGCAGCCAACATATCCATACAGTAGGACCTTGAATTCTTCTTTTTGACTTGGTACATTAAAACACTAGTTTCAGGAAAAAATTATGGTACATGCATCTTATATTAACGGTTTGAGTTTTCCATGTCCTTCTTGAGACAACTCACTAGGTATACTCTATTGATTGTGGTGCATCTTTTTTTGTTTCAAGATGCTTCCATATAGACAGCCATCCAGGACTCCACCATGTGATCATGAGGATGATCTATGGGGTAATGAAATGGGTACATGGTTTTGTGCCAGAGACAGCACCACTGGGTGGTGTACCAGCTATACCACCACCTATGGAGTACCACATGGTAATCATAGTACCAGCAGATGAGATGTGTGGGCTGAGCACATATCACGAGTTTTAGTGACAGAGACCCCTCATGCTCTGAGGCAAGCCTGACTCATAGGCGGCTAAGGACTGGATTGAGGTGGTGACTGAATTTTCCATCAAGTCAGGACACCATTAGATTAGATTGTAGTACTTGCAGTGAGCCTTGTATGTGGCTCAGTAGGGTTATGGTCGGGTTTAGATTTCCCAATCTTACAATGAGGTGACACTTTTGTGGACAAAGATTGAGAACCTTTCTTAGAGAAGGGGCTCTTGTCATGAATGCTAAGCGATATGCATACCTAAGAGATTTTATAGCTTCAGTTGGATGACATGACAGTAACTAGATATTCATCAAGGTGTACTGACCTTTCCAGGCATTTTATGAATACGATACGGCTAGTGCTTCATGGATCAGACCTCCAAGCGAGGTGTATTTAGGGACATCCAAGATAGAATTATTCCTATGTGCATTCCTACTTATGATAGGGTTCTAGAGAGAACCTTCTTATTTAAAAGTCCTTTAGAAGAGTAGATGCATCTAGTGGATGGAATTAGTTGGAAAGTAGAAAGCCGACCTCAGTCTCAGAGAATTGGATGTGTGAGACATTCTGAGAAGACATCCCAAGACCAGAGATCTATAGCTCAAGGCTCATAGGGTGATTCCAGTCAGCCTAGGAAGAGGTAATGTTTTTCAAAATACGGTAGGGTACATCTCACTAGATATTGTCCAACCCATCGTGGTGACAATGAAATGGTGGATAGGCCACTGGGGCAGATATAGAGACAAGAATAGATGAATCTACAAGGTGGAAGACATGGAAGAGGATATGGGAGACTAGTAGGAGGTGGTATACATTTATACATGTTACAACCACCACCCCAATGTGGTCCACACCAAGATCAGGGAGTCAGAGAACATGGGAAGGGGGTAGCTTCATGCAGTCAAGGAATATGGACCAAGGGATCTAGGAATGATTCTAGGTATGGTATGTGATTACTCTTAGCTATCTTTTTAATATACACAGGTGTTAATCATTCCTTTATGCCAAAAATATTTTTCAAGACCTAGAGTTTCTAGTTAAAACATTGACTTGACCCTGAAATCTAGAGATAACTATGTGAGGAGACTTGATAATCAAACTTATGCTGATGGTGTGATCTGGCCCTTGAGGTGAGAGTTTTGGTTGGAAACTCTTAGAGGAAATGTCGAGGCCTTACGACATAGTTTGTGTATGGAATGGTCATCCAGAGTTCATGCACAGTTTGATTGTTTTAGGAAAAAGGATTTGTTATGTCTTCAGCATTGGAATGAGGTTTTCCTTGGTCAGAAAAAAAGTAAACCCATGCAGCATGGGATAAACTCTTACATAGGAGGGTGCATCCAATCACTCTGGATTCAGATAGCCTTACCCTTGGGGTAGTGGATGTTATGATTTTTTAGTTCCCAGTAGTAGTGGTGGAATATGAAGACGTCTTCCCAGAAGATGTTCCAGGTTTACCTCCCCATGAAAAGATATAATTATACATTGTTCTACACCCTAATATAGAAATGATATCCGCATCAGTATATTGTATGAGTTTTTTAGAGCTTCGCGACTTGAGGGTGAAGGTGGAGACCTTGTATAGGAAGGGCTTAGTAAGACCCAGTGTTCAAGGTTATGTGTGGATTACCTGCACTTTAACCAAGTGACCATGAAGAATGAGTATCCACTACCAAATGTTTGATGAAAAAATCTATTAATTGAAAGGGTCAGCCTTTCGCATGGATGTAAAGGTGCTTGTAGGTTTTTCAATAGATAAGACAAAGTTTGACGAGCACCCCGATCTTGAGTTTTCTAGAGGTGGTATTTGAGTATGTAGTGTTCTGTGATGCATCAAAGACTGGACTTGGTTGTTTCCTGATGTATAGGAAAGTGGTGATTTCCTATAGTTCACGTTAGTTAAGACCACATGAGCAGAACTACATGACCCACAATCTTGAGTTTGCAGTGGTTGTCCTTGCATTAAAGATGTAGCGACACTACCTTATGGGAGAATGGATTACCGTATAATCTAACCACAAGAGACTCAAGTATATCTCCTCCCAAAATGATTTAAACTTTAGATAGAGACAATGGATGGAGTCATTCCAGGACTATGACTTAAGTAGTTTATACTCCTGGTAAGGGAAACATGGTAGCAGATGATCTCAGTAGGATACCCGGTTCGTAGTTACTGAACGAGGAAACAAAGAAGTTTTCCTCATTACAGTTATCCTTTATAGATAGAGATGATCCATATTACCTTTAATTGGTGGTTTTTACCCCTCCAATCTTGAAGTGATTCAGGAAGGCACAACTTGATGATAATGATAGTGAGACTTTACGTGCACAGTTGTCAACAAGGAATGCTCCTGATGGATATTTAAAAGGTGGGGAACACATCATTTCTTTCAGAGGACGTACATTAGTGGAAGTATGTAACACCCCGAGCTTCCACGATACGCTTCTCATTCAATAATGCAATAGCTTGCATTGTACGCAACTTCGAGTTCTAAAACACCGCGACTAATCAAAGTAGGAGTTATGAATAGTAATAGCCACTTTTTAAAATTATAGAAATTTTATATTTCAAAATGAACTTCATTTTTGTATTCTTAATATCGAAATTATCCAAAGTTGAATTTTTTGTAATTTTCTGAGAACTTCCAATTTTTTATGAATAGTAAAAATTACTTAGAAACAACTTTTTTAATCAAAATAATTTATAGTGATAAATTATACGATTTAGTGGTTTTAAAGTATAATTAGAATATATTTTTTCCATTTTATCCAATGGTGGTCATTAGAATTAATTTATCATTGAAATTGGACATAAACAATTGCCAATCATTTGATATAAATTGTTTCTTAAAAACACGCTATTGTTGTGACAGCGGGAATTAATTATAAAATTAATTAATGAAACTTATATGTTTGGAATTTTGTAAAATAGACATCATTTTTGAATTCGGAATATCAATTATAACTTAGGGTGAAATTTTGGCATTGTTCTGAAAAACTTCAATTTTTGATGAATAGTGAAACCACTAAGTGGTAGTTAAATAACTGATTTTTCGTTTAAATGAAATATTACCACTTTTGTGATTTGATTTTCAAAAATCCGACATACATGTTTGTCATTAAGAAGTAAAATGTGGTTCAATTAGATTAAAATAATTTTTTGGTGAATAGTAACTTTTAAGTTCTTAATCGCGATTAGAGGTAATTAGTGTAGTTTAAGGTAAAAATAATGTTTTAATAATATGAGATGAGCTTGAAACTTGTCCTAATCCTATTGGATGAGTCATGGCCGACCAAGACAACCCATGGGTCAACTTGGGGACCCCATGGAGCCACTTTGGTTGGAAAATGACATTAATATATATTTATTTAATGTTAAAATTAAATTGACACAAACATGAGTTGTTCTACTAAAATAGTTTTTAAGTGGGGTTAAACAAGTCCAAATTTTGACTATAAATATTCATTAGAAATATAAAAAGATTTCCTACATTATAGTATTTTTTTATATAAATTTTAGACATTAAATAAATTAAATTATTTATGACATAATTATGATGCAGCGATGACCTCATTATTTAACGATTTTAATAAAATGAAAAGATGATGTAAAATTCAAGGCTTACACTTGTCCAAAGACTATTGGATGGGTAGATTTCGAACCCTTATCACCTTAGCTACGAATTATATAAGTGTGGGACCTTTAGAATCCGAAAACCATTGTATAATAATGTAACATTTCAATCTTTCCAAAAGAGCCTCTCCTCTCGTCTTATAAAAGGCCCCCACCTCTACCACCTCATTAACACTTTCAAGCCATTTGGTTCGGCCAAAATATGCCCAAATACTCTCCCAACTTCCCCCTCTTACTACTAGAAGCCTCACTTTGGGCAGAACTCTTCCCAAGGATGCCTTTGGCTCAAATCAAAAAAGAGTTACCCGATTTTGAGGTAATGTCTTCTCTAATGTTGTTTTGTTTTATTTTTCTTCTCCAACCCCCTAAACTCTTTTTATTCATTTCTTTTGTAACAACAACATTATACTCAATATACTAGGATGTTGTTATAAGAAGTATTCGAGCTACACTTACACACACCTACATCTAATGGTTAAAGAACATACGGTTTCTATGGATGGCGAATTTCTGCCTCACGAAACGATGATTGTTCAACACTCATATAACACCTTCAAAGGTGGCCATTAAGATGTCACTATATTTATATATGATATATAATATGTTTATGTTTTACTTATTCTTCCGTATTTCTCATTTATGGCATACTTTATGATTTCCATTATGGGTAAACGCGATAATTTCATTTTAGGAAGTGCGGACTACCGCCCCCTCAAAGTGATTTGAATCGTTAATGCCATATGTGGGATGTATAAAGGATGGAGTAAATGGTATTATACACTATATTATACTGGAATTATATTATAAATTTATATCATTATGATTTCATTCCATTAAATACGAAATAGAAATGAAAGTAGCGTTCATGCGTACGTACGACTTACCATCTCCATGAACGGTGCATTTCATTTCTTACCTCTAAATGTTACGTAATATTATAAATGAATGTATATACTGGATATATACGATATATATGACATCTAAATCATGAATATAATTCTGGATATAATGGATATTTCACCACATGAACAACTTGTAATTATAAGAATTTTATTTTTGACTCAAGTACCTAAGATCGACAAAACGACCGTTATTAACTTAAATAATTACAGAATGTTCATATCATTGTAATAAGTGATATAAAAAGGATAATTAAATTGAAAATATTTCTTAGTAAGGTATATATTAACTCTAGTTTATTATTCAGGAGGTTAAAGAACGGTTGAGTCAAGTCAGACACGAGGTAAGGGAACTTCTTAACCCAATTTCCATTCTTTGGGTTAATCTCCTACGTTCAAATTATGTCATGATATTATTATGTCCTATCTTGTTTTTTTACATTATTTATGTGTACTTATAGTGAATACACATTATAGATGTACTTTATTTAAAAAAATGATCTTTTTAAGGACTTCGTCTCAATCCCCTTTCATTGAGGCATATTTGGTTTTATACACAACTTTCTTTTAAACGGTGTATAAACCCCTTTGACTTTTAAGTTTATTTAAAAGGAATATTTTTTACACGAAGCGTTTTGCTAAACGACAAAAGGGAATGTTTTTCTTTCCGTACTTATGTAGCGACAATGACTTCTCCGCCGCCGTGACCATTATTTGAGTTTTGGCTTCCTCTACAAGCCATCATTTTTTTTAATGAAAAATAAATACAAAGTTTTAACTTTCTTTTATTTTGGTATTGAAAATGGTTTTGAAAGCATTTTTATTATATCAATGTGTTGTATTGATATCTTGTGATTGAAATGTGGAAATTTAATGTTTACTTTATGCATGTTTTATGTGATACGATTATGTTATGGTTTATGATATGTTTAAACCTATTCATATGAGGAATGTATTGGACTTAATAAGTGACGGGTGGAGCCCGCTATAGCTCCTCGATGCATCGATAGGTCTCATGAGACAACTAGACGTGGAATTGGCCGAGGCACTTTCCCAATTTTATTTATGGTTTTGGCCGAGGCCTTAATCATTTTAGACGTCTTGGCCGAGGCCTTGACAAAATGTTTCAGAATGTCCGGCAATATACATTCCCTCATTATGAAAGTGGTTATTGATATTGCATGTGATTATTGGACTAGTAGAATATCCATGTGAGTAAGTAAATGGCATTATTTAATTTTATTTTTGCCATATTATGCTGAAGTTCAAGTTTAAAAAGGCTTTTGTTTTAGTTATACATTGCCTTAAATGTTAATGTTTATTTATGAAAGCTTCCGCAATATTGTTATCCTTACTGAGCATCTGAGCTCACCCGTTTCAATGTTTTAATATTTTCTAGGATGTGAAGAAATATTTTATGAATGACCTACAGGGATTGTCAGAAGAGAATATGAGTGTGGACTATGGAGACTTTGTTATTGTAGTTTTTCACTTTATGATGTAATGTAACATTTACGAATGTATCTAGTGTTTCCAAGGCTACTAAACTAATCGGTCTTTCGAGACTTGATCTTTTGTGATCATGCCAATGTTACGAAGTAATGCACCGACTCTGGGAAGCTGGGGTCGGGGCGTTACAAAGTAGATATCTAGAGTGGAAATACGTATTGAGATATGCATGTGGGTGTCAAGGCGGACACCAGGGATGGTAGAACAGGTTGAAGTTGGGCTTACCAGTTGATATAAAAGTTGAGTGCTTGTTTAATCAGTTTTTTGGTTTGTCAACACACTGTGTCGAGCCCCTATTCTTGGAAGGGGTTTCACTTTTGTTCCCTTGGGTTCCAAGAAGGGAGTGAGAAATAATATCAATGGACTTTGTGATAGGTTTATCACATACGTCTAGGGGACACGGTAACATATAGGTGATCGTTAACCAACTCACCGTGTCGGTTACTTCTTAGATTTTTGAGAACGAAGTCCCGTGGAGATCCAAGGATACCTCTATATTAAAGAGATGCATACACAACCCATCACACGTCATTGATTGGGGTGATTTGGAAATTGACGATGGGGAATCTTTTGTAGAGTTCTGATGGAGATCATGATCGAGAGGATTGGACCCTCCAGGGGAGATCAATTCCTCTAGTGCACGTTCGGTGGTAGAATAGAAATATCCAAGAGATAACATGGGAGCGAGAGGCTCAGGTTCATGCTTGTACCCTCTTTTTTTGGGAATCACTTGGTTTGGATTTTGTGGACATAATGCCTTAAGGTGGGGAAGATGTCATGACTCAGATTTTACCAGTTTTATTTTTAGAAAATTTCTAGAAAAATTCGAAGGTTAGGCACCGAGACAGTGTGCGATTCCAAAACCTGGTGTGCCCAGAATGGTCCATCGAAAAATTTAAGTGTTTAAATATCATATGATAAGTTTTCTTGAAGAAGTTTAATAACACTTAAACAGGTTCCACAATCATAAATATGAGGGTATTGTTGTGTTAAATATGGCAGGTTTATCTTAGGTGCGACTTAAGTTTAGTTGGCGTGGGCCACCAGTGAGAAAACCCAAAAACGACATAACCATAAATAAAATAATTAAACAAAATTATTTTATTTTTCAAATCCTTATAACTTATGAATGGTTACTCAAATTAGAAATCCAAGACCACTGTTAATCTCGCGAGGTCATGCTTACCTTAGGTAGAGGATAACATTGGATGGTGTGGGGAAACTATGGAAACTAGTTTTTGGGATGTGACCATAAATAAAATAATTATATAAAGATTGTTTTATTTTTAAATCCTTATAACTCATATAGGGTAGTTCAGATTGAAAATCTGGGAGTACCATTGAGCTCGATAGGCTATGATTTATTTAGGAAGGCCTAACCTCAACCGACATAGGTTGAGGGTAAAAGTTAATTTTTAGGAATTTTAAAGAAAAATAAAATAAACGTAAGAAAGTTTATCTTTTTCAAAAAATGTTTTTCTAAAATGCAACGTTGATCCAGCTATTTCATTTCATAAATGAAATAGTGTAACAGCGCTGCAACTCAAGTGTAATAGAAATTCTATTTTGTTTCATAAAGGAAATAGCATAACAACACGATGACTCAATGTAACAGAAACACTGAAATTAATTTCCTCCATTTAATTTGTTAACAGATATAGGGGATCGTTGTCATGATTGAAGATTTTTCTTTGAGGCTCTAGAGGAGTGGAGTTGGCAAGTGATGAATGGTGACGAACGGCGAATCACCACAAGTTACTTCATTCCTCTTCGAAGTATCTCGTCATCGATGAGAGTTGGGAATCCAGAATTGACGAATAGTAGTGGAGCGACTCCATTCTTCATCGACTAGTGATCCGATTCTAGGTATGGTTTTATTTCTAAGTTTTTACCTTTCCCTCGTTCATCCTTTCTAAATGAAGAACGCGAGTCAACTCACTAACAAATTGACCGTGGTTTGATCGTGTATATAGGAATTTTATTCTTCATGCAGGGAGTTATGTGAAGTTGGATTCACATTTTATTTATCCTTCATTAAACTCTTAACAAGGACGAATCATGAAAACACAAACAAAGGTCATGGTCCATCCTTTGTATGTTCCTTGTGTGTCCTTCTACTCTGCCATTTTCTTTCGTTCTACATGATGTTACGGTAAATATGGTCCAAGAAGGACCACAACAGTGGATCAAGATGGACATGAGGACAAAGGAGACGCGACGTTGGGTGAATGACGACCGACATGGGATCTGGCGGTGGTGGAGGGATAGCCATGACCAGGTGGGTTGCGGTAGCGACGAAAGGCCACAGAGGTAGTGGCGACACGTGGAAATGACCAAGTGTGGGAGGCGGAGTGCACCGCAAAGGAGGAGGTCACGTCCTGTGGGCCACGTCAGTGCAAGACCAGGGTGCTAGTAGGGTACTACGTCAGGTGAAGGAAGCCACAACCAGCGGGTCATGACGGTGCGGAACCGCGATGCCAACCGGGGACCATGTCAGATGAGGAGACCCACAGCCGGGTCGTGGGTCGGTGCTAGCACAGGGTCCATGGGACCACTTGTAGGGGAGGTGTCGGGCTGTGTTGGTCGTGCGAAATAGGGTGGATACAGTGCCTACTGCGTCTAGGCTAGAACAAATTGGACCTCCAGAGCGGGACAAACCAGGGGGAAACCGGGCCACTGGGAGGCCCAACTGGGCAGAAACCAACCCGCTAACACAGGTCGGACCCTCGACCCAATGGGCCTAAATCTTGGGGCATGTTGGATCATGTCGAGTTAGGAAGGCCAAAACAGGTTAGGTCATGTCCAGACCTAACCGGACCCCTTTCAGAAAAATAGGCATAACTTTCAAACAGAGCATCTGTTTGACGATCTGTCTGTGGATTTGGGACCCTTGCGATGATAAGGTCCTTTTGGAATACTCCCAGTGAGTTTTAGGGGAGGTTGAGATATGACCGATGGATTTAGGAGTAGATTCTCCCAGAATCAAGCGTTCTACGAGCAGAAATCTTGTGGCTGGCTGTGATTAGAAGGAAGTGACAAACAGATCTCAGTGGAACGGTAGCTGAACAGACAACAATGTCCCGAAAAAAAAGAGAACCCTAGTGTCCTGATAGCCGAGAAGACCTTAGTGGTTTGGGAGACAAGAGGACTGCAGTGGCTCGGTAGATGAGCAGACCTCAGTGGCCCTAGAGACGAGCAGACCTCTGTGGATTGGTAGTTGAGCGAACCTCAGTGGACCAAAATATGAGTGGACCTCATTGGCCCGGTAGCAGAGTGGACCTCAGTGGCTTAGCAGAAGAGTGGACCTTAGTGGCCTGACAGACCTGAGTGGCTCATCGGGAATGGTTCCCTTAGTAGTGTAAGATGTTCAGCTTTACGACTGATAATATTTCTTTCTATACTTTAGGTTATACTTGTATGATATGACTCTTGTGACTCTCTTGACTATACTTCTTAGTGGCTACACTTCTTGTACCTATTTTGTAGTCTGTTTTGTGTATTTCTTTATGGTATATCTTCTTGGTTTGGTGTCCCAACTGAGTATTGTTTTACTCACCCATGCACGGGCTTTGATCGCATGTTTCGTGTCTTGTGCATATGATTGATGCTTTGATGGATTCCTTAGTGGACCAGGGTCAGGTGGTTCGTAGAGTGACCCGACAGATGATATATACTTCTTTGACTTCAGATAGCTATTTCTGTACCTACCCTTCTGGTAGCTTTTTCTTTGGAGGAGTTCCAGAGACCTACACTTTTACTTTTCTGTTTCAGTCAGGCTTGAATTATGGCCCTGTTTACTTTTAGTTTTCTACTGTAGAACCTTGTGTTTGTTTACTTATTGTATTCACCTTCCAGCATCTGTGGCTTGGATTTGTGTGTGTGTGTGTGTGTTTTTGTGTGGGTACTTAGGCAAATGCCTCCCATTTGTTTGGGATATGCCTACTCGATGCTAGTATCCATCCCCTAGCCTATGGGATTTGGGCTTAGGGTAGTCACAACATGTGCCCTGGGGGATGGGTCATGTCAAATCACCAGTGCAGACAAGAAGAAGACTCAGAATTGGTTATCCAACTGCTCTCATATCACAGTCGAAACAAGAACTGTGGCTGAAGTAATTGAGAATAACAATTGGGTAATTTGTATTATATTAAGTGAGGGTAATTTATTTAAAATAATTGAATAGCTCAGGAACAGTGAATCATATGAGAAATCTGACACCACCGATAGGTTTGGGATATAGTGTTTACCCTAGATGGGGTATAAAATTTGTAAATGTTGGAAATTTGGATGTCTTGCTCGCAAAAATAATTTATTTAATAATTATTATTATATTATTTTTGAAAATAATTTAGTAACTCCAAAATGGTGCATCGTATGAGAAATATAAGACCACTCTTAGGTCTGGGATGTGGTGTCTACCCTAGGTAGTATATAAAATTTATAAGCATTGTAAATTTGTATGTCTCCCTCATGATAGAAACCATTTTATATTTAATTCATTTTATAAATAATAAATAATTAATATAGCTCAAATAGTGCATTGTATGAGAAATATAATACCACCGTCAGATCCAAAGTGGGGGGGTTTGCCCAAGGCCAGGTATAACTATTTTACCCAACGAGCATTTTGTCTAGTCACCCATTAAATTAATTTATTTTATTTTTGTGTTAAATAATTAATTTTATTAAATTAATTAATTGAAATTCATCATACTTGGTCATATTCTCCAAGTGTAGGAAACACCATTAATGCAGATGGGTCACCTTCAAAACCTCAAATTTGAAGGTGTTTTGACTCGCAACATTTATGAACACATTAAGGGGTTGTAATTAATGAATCCGTATTAAATTTTCGAGTGGATTGTTGGATTAAATTAGGGTTTTAGAATTTTCAATCCAATATAAGTTTTTGGGTCATCAAATAGAAAATCTGTCCTTTTTTCATCGGTGGATGATTCTATTTTATCTACAAGGACCTGAAACTCCTTGCCCAATGATCGACCAAGTCTTTGGTTTATGTTCTTATTTCTTTCCTCCTGTGTCGATATTCTCCCTTTCCATCCATGCACTGCACACATATGTATTGGTTTTATTTAATATTTAATTTTTTTTCATTCTCGAAAATAATGGTTGGATAATTTTATAAAAAACTGGAATGGATAATCTATTTGGGATTATCAAAATATAATATTTTGATATTTTCTAGAATAATAATGGGATAAGTGTGGTATTATAAAATGATGAATTATTAAAATGAATTATCGAATATGATATTGTAAAATTTATCCCAAAGGAAGATTATTATAATTATCAAATGATAATTTCATCAAATTATCAATGATAATTACACCAGAATATCAAATAATTATTTTAAATAAAATTATCAAAGGGTGAATAATTATAATTATCAAAAGATAATTTTATGAAGCTATCAAAGATGATATCAGGGAACTATCAAGGGATAGTTTATTAAAAAATATATCAAACGAAAAATACAAGATTATCAAAGGATATCAAAAAAAATTATCAAAGTATAATCACATGGATTTATGGATGGATTGTTTATAAAAATGTTAGATGATAATTAATTTGAATTGTCAGTGAAATAAATATAAAATGATAATTTATATTAAATTATAGAAATATAATTATAAAGGATAATTTTCATTAAATTTTCAAAAGATGATTATAAAGGATAATTTGTGATAAAATTATCAAAAAAAATTATAAAGGATAATTTGTATTAAATTTCCAAAAGATAATTATAAAAGATAATTTGTATTAAATTATTGAAAGATAATTATAAAGGATAATTTGTAATAAAATTATCAAAAAATAATTATAAGGAATAAATTGTGTTAAATTATCAAAATATAATTATAAAGGATAATTTATAATGAATTATCGAAAGAGAATTATAAAGGTTAATTTTGGATAAAATTATCAAATATAATTACAAAATGATAATTATGGATAAATTATCAAACTATAATTTTTCTTTAAGAGAATATAGGGAGCACATTCTTTGACCTAAATGATAATTCAAAATTTATCCCGGAGAGATAAAGTATCATCGCATGTGATATTTTATTTCTTTTGAAAATAATATAGATAGTTTTGGTTATAGAAAACCTTGAAGAACCTTGAGCTTCAAGTGTTGATGATTACGATAATAAGGCTGCATAGAGGTGTTCCTTACTGTCAAGGTTTCTACTCTGGTTATCGTACCACACATGGTGGTTTATCCTTGGATTGACATCGAAAATTTTTGAGGTAGGTGATAAAACAAATATTTTCAATTATTTTATTCTTAATTTCAATGTTTTTAATCCCACCAAAGTGTTATTTCAAGGGAAATTGTTATATTTTATTATTTTAGGAGCATTTTTTTATCTTAATTGCTAAAATGTATTATTTTGGAATTAAACTATTTTAATTTATTTTAATGTTTTGGACATAACATTCTCTTCACTAATAGAAATTGAAAAATTATTCTTTTATAGGTTACTATTTTAGATGGGATTTATTTTATCCTTCTGGACCCAAAGCTCAATCCATCATTTGGAAGCTGAAATCCATCTCACAAGATAGGCCTCAAAAAATTGTGCACAGAACTAGATAATTTTATTAGTGGGCCCATATCTCCTAAATGTCAAACCAAATGAGCTGATATTTTACATGGATAAAGAATAAATACGTAGGAACAAGTTTCATTAATATGTAATCACCTGATTATTTCATTCTCAAGGCTATTAATGCATTGGAAATCTCTACATTGGAATACAAAGAGTCTGTTTGGTAGAATTAAATTTTTTGAGTAAATCGGCCATAAATCCTTCATTACTTGAAAAATGAAGCTGAAATTTCTTGGGTGGATATAGGAGAGATATTTTAACAACTTCATAGAAGGATACTTTCCAATATTCGAAAAATAATTAGGTATAGGACGTGAATACTTTCAGAGGATGATTTTTGAATCTAATTTTTCATTCCCTCTCCCTATAAAAGAGTGTGCTTTCTTATTCTCGAAGTGTTGGCAGCTTAGGGTTAGTATTTTTTGGCCAATTTATATAGTTTAGTGTTTTATTTTATTTTACTTTAATTATGTAATATCATTTCATATTTTTATTTAAGTGTTCTTCTTTATCTTTTTTTCTTTGTCTCTTTTGTTTTCTCCCCCCGTTTTCTTCATCATTGTAAACTGTTATGCTCATGATCATGAGTAGATAACCGGAATAAGTTCCTGGGGGAGTAATCCAGTGATGAACCCAAATATTTTAAAATTAATTCTTAATGTTTCTTATTTGCATGGAGTTATACTAATGGGTATCTTAGTGCGCAAGGCGCCTTCGTGTCTCCACTTGCCACTTGAGGTTTAACTTTCGCTTCTGCAATATTTTTTCTCGGTCGAGGAGGTGGATGTGCTATCTCCTGGAAATTATTGATAGTACCATATATTCAAAACTATATGCATAGAAGAATTTTCATTATTAATATGGAGCATCTTCATTAAGTAAATTCGAAACAAATTATGATACGTTGAAGGTTCACTCGAGGTGATGCTCTCAGGAATGTCTCCTTTCTTCTAACATCATTTTATCTACATTCATTCTGTTTCATTGCATTGCATGTTTAATTTTAGTTTTTTTTCATTCTCAGTTTTTCAAATATCATTTTGTATCATTTTATTTCATTAATCAAAAAATATAAAAAAGGTGAATTAAAAGTAGTGATTTCTTTATCGCAAAGGTCACTCAAGAGTTCGACCTAGGTCAGCCACTGTGCTGCACATAGTATAAATATTTTTGAGAGCACACACGACAACACTTCATAAAATTGGTGCCATTTATGGGGAGAAAAGTGGTCTTCACTCACTCTTTTTATTCACATATTGTAAATTATTTTTCTTCCTTTCATTAAAAAAACAAAAAATAATAATAAATTTCAAAAACACTAAAAAATCTTTTTTCATGCTGTCTTTAAAATCAAATTTTTATGCATGGACTGATGAATCTCTAATTATATAAGAAGTTTTAAATGATCTTTATACTATGTATCAAATTATTATTAATGTAGTGTAGAAATTGGAGAGTCATATAGAGTTGATTGTTGAATACGTACATGCTTTTCAAGAGAAGTTAGAACCAGAATGCCAACCAAAAAAACTTGTGGGAGAGATTTCACCGATCATTTTTTATGTCAAAGAACCTAAGGCGGGTGATAAGAAGTTTATGAAGGAAATAATCATATAATCATGTATTCAAACAATTATTGACAGGGTCCTTGATGTACAATTCCAACTGATTTACTTATGGGAGATCAATAATTTTTGGAAGAATCATGGAATCACTTTGTTGAAGATAACCTGAAACTTGATCTTCTTATCATTGGTATTGAAAAATACGAACCTTTTGACATCTATCTTACTTTGGAAGATGAAAAAGAATATGTACCTACTGAGATGGAGTTTCCAATGGCCCTATCTGAAGAGATCAATTTCCAATATGACTTACTTGAAAGGGAATATTTCTTTACTGATTCCACATGTTTTAATATTATTCAAATATAATTGTTTTCTAACTTATCCTTTCCTAAAATTTATGATACAACACGAATGGAGCAGACCATGGATGATATGAAAGAGACCACCCAATTGGTGGTGATCAATGAAGAAGAGCTGGAGAAGGTGGTGGTGGTGCCACTATCGCCTATACAACAACTTGCATATCATATGGAGGAGGACACCAGAAAAGTTCACAGGGAGCACCCCTATATTCTATTCCCTCCTACTCTTGAACTCAAATTCTATCTTTCTTATTTATTGTGGTTTGGTGACATTCTTATATTATTTGGGGTTCTCCATTATTTGTTTCTACTCATGGACACTCATAAAAGTCACATGTGGTGGTTTATCTCAAAGAAACCACATTCACCTTCTAATTGGGGAAAAGTCACTCCTACTTCCTGATTGGGGGCAGTGAAAACCTGTCACCTAATTGGGGGGTCAAACCAAGAATTATCCCTTTTCTATCCCCATAATCTTTCTTTTTCTTTATTTTTATTATGTCTTGTCATTTATTTCTTATAGTTTCTAAAGTTGTATCAGCTTGGATCTTAACTCAAGGCTTCCACTGAAAAATAAATCAAGTTGTGTCTTTCATTTTATTTATTTTATTTACTGCCCAATATAAATTCTGTGTGAAAATGTTTCTTAGTATGATTTTATCTAAAAAGAGGTTATTAAATGGAATAATTTTGGGGTAGTGATGTCAAACTATTTTTATGAATTTTTAGTGTTCTTACATTGTATTTTTCATGTCATTTTTTTCTATATTGTTTCATGTTTTCTTTTTCATTTTTTATGTATGTTTTTAGGATTCTTGAGCTGAATCGAATACTTGGGAAAATTCAAACCAACTTGGTATTTTTGAAACATTTATTCATCTTAATTTTTGAGTAATTAAATTATTTCTGAATGGATTTTGTTTCTTGATTTCTTATCTTTTCATTTGATGATGTTCGATTGATTGTGAAACTCATGTGCACTAGTGCTGCCCAAATTGAAAATATTGCCCAAAATGAGAAGTTTCTAAACCTATTTGACATCTTCTTACATTTATATTTTTCTTGAGAGTCTTGAGACATGTATTTTTATCCATAATTTTATATTTTTCTCTTGTTCAAAGCTGTTAGAGTTTATGGAATGTGTTAAGTATGATTGCGGCACCACTTTAAAATCCCATTTTTCATCAAACTTTTATTTTGGACTACCTTTTAATCTGACCTAATTTAAGCCACTAGTATCCATGGAAATACCTTGTTAGGTATTCACATTACAAACATTTATCCCTTTCTATCCTGCTCTATAAGTTAAATTTATGATTATTGTTGAACTCAAGTGTGGGGGAATGAGAAGATGGGATATTCTTTTTTCCTAAAGAATATTTTTATGCTAAATTAAAAGTGTTCCCATATTTATTGATTCTTGTGTGGAAGAAATTTCATTACGGTAATATGGATGGGTGGACCAAAATATCATAACAAATATGGGACATGTGTTCCCCAATATTTGAAGATAAAAATATAACTCTCTTTTTCTAAAAAACATGATTCTGAAGAGAAATTGAGATCTGCATTCAAGCAGAAACAATGCTACAATTGGACAATAGACGGATGAGATTCATTGATACTGAAATGAAAAGTGTAAAATTCCAAAAGGAATATATTTTTGGGGGTGATTATTTTTTTATTTGATTTAGGAGCACACCATTATTGAGCAAAACTATTTTTATGCATTTACTTCACTTTAGAGTTTAACCCTCCTCATCCTGCCTTAGATGTTTTTACATTTAAAACCTACCAACCCTCATCCTCAGAACAACCCATGAAATGTTAATCATGATTGATACATTTGTGACTCTTATAATTGGATATATTATGAGGATAGAAAGCTTATGGAGATCACATGTGTTCTTGAGAAGGATAAAAACTCTAAATTAAATATCCTTGAGTGAAGAGAGAAATATTTTTCCAGGGAGGTAGGTATGAAATGTATGGGGGTATTAACATGCAATTGAATATATTCTTATTATTTTTTAGGAGTTCTAAAATTTTGATCCATGTATGTGGTATGATATTTTCTTTAATATGATAATTGAGTTGTGTTATCATTTATGCTTTCAGAAGTTTGTTTTGACCTTGGTATAAGATGATTGCCCAGGAGTGCAATATTTAAGTGTGGGGGAATTGATAGAAAAAATATTTTCAATTATTTTATTCTGAATTTAAATGTTTTTAATCCCACATTAAGTGTTATTTCTAGGGAAATTTTCATATTTTATGCTTTAGAAACATTTTTGATCCTAATTGCTAAAATGGCTTATTTTGGAATTAAACTATTTTAATTTATTTTAATGTTTTGGAAATAACATTTTCTTCCCTAATTAAAATTGAAAATTTCTTATTTTATAGTTTTTTATGTTCTATGGGATTAAATTTATCCTTCAGGACCCAAAGTTCAATCCATCATTTGGAAGATTAAATCCAGCTCACAAGTCATGCCTTGAAAACTGTGCACAGAACTGAAGAATTTTATTGTTGGGACCATATCTCATAAATAGAAAAACTAAATGAGATGATATTTTACATGGATAAATAATTCATACGAAGGAAGAGGTTTCATTAATATGGATGTGCCTAACTATTTCATCCTCAATGTCATTAATGCATTGAAAATCAAAACATTGGAATATGAAGAGTCTATTTGGCATAATTAAATATTCTGAGTAAATCAGCCATAAATCCTTCATTACTTGGAAAATGAAGCTGACATTTCGTGGGTATACAGAGGAGATATATTTAAACAAATTAATGGAATAAAAAAAATCCAATATTAGTAAAATTAATAGTTCTAAAACGTGTATACTTTCAGAGGATTATTGTTTGATCCGATTTTTCATTCCCTCTCCCTATAAAAGAGTGTGTCTTCTTCTTCTCAAAGTGTTGGAAACTAAGGGGTAGAATTTTTTGTACATTTTATGTAGTTTAGTGTTTTATTTAATTTTACTTTAATTATGTAATATAATTTCATATTTTTATTTAAGTGTTCTTTTTTTTCTCTCTTTTGTTTTCTCCCCCCGTTTTCTTCATAACTGTGAACTCTTATGCTCATGATCATGAGTAGCTAACCTGAGGAAGTTCCCGGGGGAGTAATCCAGTGATGAACCCAAGTATTTGAACATTTATTCTTAATGTATATTATTTTATTATATTTATAATAAGGGGGATCTTGGTGGGTAAGGTGCCTTTGTGTGTCCACTTTCCACCCAAGGTTTAACTTTCTCTTCTACAATATTTTCCCTCGATTGAGGAGGTGGATGTGTGGTCTCTCAGAGATCATTAAGAGTTCCATATATTCACAACCATATTCAGAGTATTATGTTCATTCATATGTTGTATCATGTTAATTAAGTAAATTATAAACAAATTATGAGACGATGAAGGTTTACTTGGTGTGATGCTCTTGAGAATGTCTCATTTCTTCTAACATCATTTTGTCATCATTTATTTTGTTCCATTGCATTGCATGTTTAATTTTAGTTTTTTTTCATTCTCATTTTATAAAATATAATTTCAGGTCATTTTATTTCATTAATAAAAAAATATAAAAAATGTGAATTAAAATTATTGATTGCTTGATCACAAAGGCTCTTCAAGAGATCGACCTAGGTCAGCCACTGTGCTGCACTTAGTATAAATATTTTTGAGAGCACGCACGATAATGCTTCATAAAATTGGCATCATTTACAAGGAGACAAGTGGTCCTCACACACTCTTTTTATTCACATATTGTAAATTATTTTTCTTCCTTTCATTAAAAAAACAAAAAAAAACCATAAATTTCAAAAACACTAGAAAAAATCTTTGTTCATGTTGTCTTTAAAATCAAATTATTATACATGAAATGATGAATATATAGTTCTAGAAGAATTTTTAAGTGATATTTATGCTAAGTATAAAAGGATTATTAATGTAGTGGAAAAATTGGAGATTCAAATGGAGTTGATTTCTGAATACTTACATGCTTGTCAAGAAAAGCTGGAACTAGAACCCGAACCAAAAAAAGTGGTGGAAGAGATTTCACCGATCATTTTTTTGTCAAAGAACCTAAGGCAGGAGAGAATGAGCTTATAAGTTAAATAATAATATAATACCATACTCAACCATTTATTGTGGAGGTCCTTGATGTACACATTCAAACTGATTAACTTATGGGAGATCAAATTTTTTTGGAATAATAGTGGAATCCGTTTGTTAGAGATAACCTGAAACTTGATCTTCCCATCATTGATATTGAAAAATAATAACCTTTTGATCTCTCTCTTTATTTGGAAGATGACAAATAAGATTCACCTACTGAGATGGAGTTTTCTATTTTCATACCTGATGATATCAATTTCCAAGGTGACTTGCTTGAAAGGGAAGATTTCTTTATTTATTCATCATGTTTTAATATTATTCAAACAGAATTGTTTTCTAACTTCTCCTTTCCTAAAATTTCTCATACAGCACGAATAGAGAAGACCTTGGATGATACTAAAGAGACCACCCAAGTGGTGGTGATTGAGGAAGAAGAGCTGGAGAATATGGTGGTGGTGAGACTACCTCCTCTAGAACAACTTGCATATCATATGGAGGAGGACACCATCGAAGTTCATATGGAGCACCCCTAAATTCTATTCCCTCCCACTCTTGAACTGAAGTTCTATCATTCTTCTTTATTGCAGTTTGGGAACATTCTTACATTATTTGGGGTTCTCTATTATTGGGGTCTACTCATAGACACTAGGAAAAGTCACATGTGGTGGTTTATCTCAAAGTAACCACATCCACCTTTTGATTGTGGATAACTCACTACAAATTCCTGACTAGGGGCATTAAAAACCTATCACCTGCTTGGGGGGTCAAACCATACATTATCCCTTTTCTATCCTCTTACTCTTTATTTTTATTTATTTTTCTTATGTATTTTCGTGTATTTCTTGTAGTTTCTAAATTGGTAGCATCTAGGAGCTTAACTCAAGGTTTCCACTGAAATATAAATCAAGTTGTGTCTTTCCTTTTCTCTATTTTATTTACTGCCCAATATAAATTCTGTGTGAAAATGTATCTTGGTCTAATTTGATCTAAAAAGAGGTTAGTAAATGTAATAAGTGTGTGTGGGGGGATGTCAACCTATTTTTATAAATTTTGTGTGTGCTTTTATTTTATTTTTCATGTCATTTTTTATGGATTATTTCATGTTTTCTTTTTCATTTTTTAGTGTGTTTTTAGGATTCTTGAGAGGAATCGAATACTTGGGAAAATTCAAACCATATTGGTATTTTTGAAAAATTTATTTATTTTAATGTTTTTGTAATTAAATTATTTCTGAATGGATTTTTCTTCTTTATTTCTTATCATTTCATTTGATGAAGTTTGATTGATTGTGAAACTCATGTGCACTAGTGCTGTCCAAATTGAAAATCCTACCCAAACCGAGAGGTTTATAAACCTATTTGACATATTATTACATTACAATTTTCCTTTAAATTCTTGAGACATGTTGTGTTATCCATAATTTTCTATTTCTCTCTTGTTCAAATCTATTAGAGTTCATGGAATGTGTTAAGTATGATTGAGGAACCACTTTGAAAGCCCGTTTTGCATCAAACTCTGATTTTGGACTACCATTTCATCTGACCTTATTTAATCCACTAGTATCCATGGAGTACCTTATTAGGTAGAAAAATTACATGCCATTTATCCCTTTACAACGTGCTCTAGAAGTAAAATGCATGATTATTGTTGAACTCAAGTGTGGGGGAGTGAGAAGATTGGCTATATTTTGCTTTCCTAAAGAATATTTTTGAGCAAAATTAAAAGTGTTTCCATATTTATTACTAATTATGTGGAAGAAATGTCATTATGTGAAGATTTATGGGTGGACCAAAATATCATTACAAATATGGGAAATGATTTCACCAATATTTGAAGATCAAAAGTTGCCTCTCTTTTCCTCAAAAAAAGGATTCTGAAGAGAAATCCAGATCTGCATTCAAGCTGAAACAATGCTAAAATTGGGGAAAAGAGGGATGAGATTCATTGATGATGAAATTAAAAGAGTTAAATTCCCAAAGGAAGATTTTTTTTGTGATGATTGTTTTTTGAGATGATTGCGGAGCACACCATTCTTGAGAAAAACTTTTTTCATACATTTACTTCACTTTAGAGCTTAACCCTCCTCATTCTGCCTCAGATGTTTTTACATTTAAAACATACCAAACCTCAGCCTTAGAAAAAATACCTGAAAATTTACTCATGATTGATACATTTTTGAATCTTTTTAGTTGATATATTTGGAGAATATAAAGCTTATGGAGATCAGACGTGCTCTTGAGAATGAGAAAAACTCCACATTAAATATCCTTGAGTGAAGAGAGAAATATTTTTCTAGGGAGGTAGGTACGAAATTCATGTGGGGATTAAAATTAAATTGAATAGATTATTTTTATTTTTTATGAGTTCTAAAATTTTGATCCATGTATAGGGCATGGTATTTTCTTTGATATGATAATTGAGTTGTGTTATCATTTATGCTTTGAGAAGTTTGTTTTACCTTGGTATAAGATGATTTCTCATGAGTGAAATATTTAAGTGTGGGGGAATTGATAGAAAAATATTTTAAATTATTTTATTCTTAATTTTCAATTTTTTATCCCACCTAAGTGTTATTTCAAGGGAAATTTTCATATTTTATGTTTTAGGAGCATTTTTTAGCTTAATTGCTAAAATGGATTATTTTAGAATTAATTTTTTTAATTTTTTTTAATGTTTTGGAAATAAAATTTTCTTAACTAATCAAAATTGAAAAATTATTATTTTATAGGTTTAAATGTTCTATGGGATTCATTTTATCCTTCTATACCCAAAGCCCAATCCATCATTTGGAAGCTCAAATCCAGCTCCCAAGTTAGGCCTCGAAAACTATGCACAGAACTAGAGAATTGTATTGTTGGGACCATATATCATAAATGGAAAAACCAAATGATATGATATTTTACATGGATAAATGAGACATTTGGATTAAAAAGTTTCATTAATATGTGCATGCCTGATTCTTTCATTCTCAAGGCCATTAATGCATTGGAAATCTATACATTGGAATATGAAGAGTCTGTTTAGCAGAATTAAATATTTGAAGTAAATCAGAAATAAATCCTTCATTACTTGGAAAATGAAGCTGAAATTTTGTGGGTAGATATAGGAGAGATATTTAAACAACTTCTAAGAAGTAAACATTCCAATATTCATCTAATTATTGGTCCTACCATGTGAATACTTTTGTAGAATGTTTTTTGGATCCAATTTTTCATTCCATCTCCCTATAAAAGAGTGTTCTTTCTTCTTCTCAAAGTGTTGGAAACTTAGGGGTAGTATTTGTTGGACATTTTATGTAGTTTAGTGTTTTATTTAATTTTACTTTAATTCTGAAATATCATTTCATATTTTTATTTAAGTGTTCTTATTTCTCTTTTTTCTTCCTCTCTTTTGTTTCCCCCCCTGTTTTCTTCATCACTGTGAACTCTTATGCTCATGATCATGAGAAGATAACCCAAGGATGTTCCTTGGGGATTAATCCAATGATTAACCCAATACTTTTAACATTAATTATTAATGGTTCTTATTTTCTTAGAGTTAGACTAAGGGGTATATTAGTGGGCAAGGTGCCCTTGTGTCTCCACTTGCCACCCGGGGTTTAACTTTCACTTCTGCAATATTTTCCCTCGATCAAGGAGGTGGATGTGAATACTACTAGAAAAATACCCTATACCAATGGTTTGAAACCATTGGTGTAGGCCTCCAAACCATTGGTATATCCTATACCAACGGTTTGGAGAACCGTTGGCTAGTAATCCGTGGGGACAGATCTATACCAACGGTTCCATAAACCATTGGTATAAGTAATAAGAAAAATATATAACAATGTTTCCATAAAACCATTGGTATATGTATTTCAAAAAAGAATAATTCTGTTGGTTTTGATCCTAGTACCTCTGTTTTATGATTGAATGACCAACCACTAACCTAACCTGAATTTTGTGAACATAATTTCATAAATATATATATTTATTATCATAAATATTTAAAATTTTGATTTATTTAATTTTCTCTATAAGAAGATTCCATAAAAAATACATGTAACTATACCAACGGTTCTCAAAAACATTGGTATAGATTCTTTGATTTTGGGACCTATAAGAATAGTTTTGGACAAACCGTTGGTATAAGGGGGACCTATGCCAACGGTTTCTCCAAAACCCTTGGTATAGGATCCCTATTATTGACCTATACCAACGGTTTGGCCAAAACCATTGTCATAGGTCCATAATAGCGACCCTATACCAACAGTTTTGGACAAACCATTGGGATAGGTCCATATAAGTGACCTATACCAACGGTTTCTCCAAATTGTTGGTATAGGTCCCCCTTATACCATTGGTTTTGGAAAAACCGTTGGTATATGTACAAATTAGTGACCTATACCAATGGTTTTGGCCAAACCATTGGTATAGGTCCATATAAGTGAACTGTACCAACGGTTTTCCCAAAACCGTTGGTATAGATCTTATTTCAAGTAGTGGTAGTCTCTCAGCGATCATTGAGAGTAATGTATATTCACAACCATATGTAGAGGAGGATGTCCATACATACATTGGATCATGTTCATTAAGTAAATTCAAAAAAAAAGAGATGATGATGTTTCAATTGGGGTGATGCTCTCGAGAATGTATCCTTTCTTCTAACATCATTTTTTTTGTATCCATTCCGTTGCATTGCATTGCATGTTTAATTTTAGTTTTTTTTTTCATTCTCATTTTCTCAAATATCATTTCTGGTCATTTTGTTTCATTAATAAAAAAATATAAAAAATGTGAATTAAAAGTAGTGATTGCTTGATCGTAAAGGCTCCTCAAGGGATTGACCTAGATCATCCACTGTACTTCACTTAGTATAAATATTTTTGAGAGCGCGCACGACAATGATTCATCAGTAGGAAGCTTCTAACCTCTCGTTTACAGATGTTTCTATATTTGATTTATGTGTCGACATATTTGATGACCGTGCAAGATTATGATCACATGTGGGTGTGTCTGTAGCCCTGAGAATAGTATGTGACACTTTTTTCCATGAGTAACTTGTAGCTTATTATTCAAGTTCATTGTTTATCACATGTATTGTTGTGCTACCTTACTTATGAAGATGTGTTATGTGTGTTTATCCCATGATACGGTATAATTTGATTCCATGAGTTTAATGTGATAGCTTTATTCTGTGATGATGTTTTATTCACATGTTGATGTCTATGATGATCCTATATTTCTCATGATGTGTGATATGGTTATTATCATGCTATGACTTGTCATGTTTTCCTTTTGAAGATTGGTATATGTATACTTGACAGGTGGTCGTTGTGCTATGATTACTCCTTTTGGGGTGTGCACATGATTTCTGGTGATGACAATGGTGCAACATGATAACCATGTAACCTAGCATCTACTCGATGCATTGTGGATTCTGAGTAGATGGTCGACATTTCATGACTTGTGGATTCTAAGTGTTACCAGATGCCTTGTGGATTCCAGGTAGGTTACATATATTGGATGCCTTGTGGATTATGAGTATTACTTGATGCCTTGTGGATTATGGGTAGGTTGTTTTCACTCAATGCCTTGTGTATTTCGAGTGACTCACCAATAGCCTTATGGATGGTTTTAGATACTTATCGACAGAAATTACATTTTTCCGCATGGAGCCGAAGTAGGTATGGTCAAGGGTTTGTGGCGGCTTGGTTAGCGCACGACCACTCAGGTTTGGATTGTATGCTAATATAATTGTTGGAAAATTTATTATTATTATGGTATACACTTTCATAAATGAGCACATTAGGTTAAGGACACTTTTGTGGTGACCTAATAAGTCTTGTACTCACACCCTACTTGTGAATTTCAGTGTGCTTTTAGATTTCATGGGGAATCCAGTGAAGGGAAAAGGCTATGTGGTGGACTGTTGTGCTGAGGAGTGTAGAGATGATGATGTGATGGGAAAGACACAGACATGACCTATAGTTATCATTTTTTTGTTTATCTACTTTATTTACACTGGTTATTATTTCCACTGGTTATTTTTCCACTTTGGGAGATACTTTATTTGTATGGCATGTATGGAACCATTAGTTTTTTGCATGTTTACTCTAACTATTTATTATATTGGTTATTTTTTAATAATGATCATATGAAATGATATTTAGGGAATAGTCTCCCCACTAACGGACTCAAACCATCACTGCTATTTAGCATCATCTTTCATATAGGGAGGCATGCATGAGGTCATGTGGCATTCTGACTTGGACTCAGTGGTTCGGGTCATGAATATTTAAATGGTACCAAAGGATTAGGAACCACTAACTTTTTTTCTCTTTTTTTATTTGGGATAGGTTAGATAGGATATAGGACATTGAGACTCAGGTAGGGGAACTATGTCAGTGCATGGGTAGCACTATGTTGTGGGCCTCTAAGTTTCTGTATTGGGATAATTTATTTTCTACTATTAATATTTATTAAATTCACCTGGGGTGATGCACATGATGTTATATGTGATTTATGAGATATTGTGTATGTTCATGAATTATGAATAGGCACATAGGTTCACATTACATATATATACCTATTGTTGTGTTGCATAGTTGTTCATTAATTAAATGCCTTTATTTGTGCGATCTGTTTAGGATAGTTTATCTTTTGTGATATATCTGTGTTTCCACGCTATGTGGTATATATTTATTATCATTAATTAGTTGAACAGAGAAAATTGTTATGTTAGTATATATATGACGAATGTGACTAACGTGTAGGGATAAAGACAAAGTTTAGTGCTTGGAGGGGAATACCTTAGGTTAATGGTAGACTCCTAGGAAAACCTTATGTGATCCCATATGGTGGTAATGAGAACCTTTTATGATCCCATAGATAGATTAGGGTTCATCCTAAGGACTTTGCTTTTTTTATTTTTTGAAGTGTGTTCATTCATGTTACAGAAGATGTTACCATGACATGGTTTATAAAACTACTAGGGAAGCAGGAAAAAAAATACTTCTATAAGGGAGAGGTTTCAGCATTACCATTGGATTTATAGGGTAATATAGTTGAGCCTTCTCCCACACTTGCTTGTGGTATAGGCAGTAGGGCCACTTCAACCAAAAGTATTTCACCTACTGTTTTTTATAGGCCTAAAAGCTCAAAGTTGTGGTCGAATATTCCATGGTTTTTAACTCCATAATTCTTCATCCTTCTAAATCCTCGGAGGATCTCGAGATACTGAATAATGGGGTGTGATATTTTTGGGAAACCTTTTACCTAGTAGAGACTCTGAAGGACTAACATGTTAATATGAGATGGAACTCATGTTGGAAGCTCATCCTTTTCAATACCTGTATTATATGGTACCAAATGAGATGAAGGAGATCAAGTTACAACTAGATGAATTATAGAGGAAGGTAATTTTCAAACATAGTACTTCACCATAGGGTGCACCTATTTTTTTCTAAGAAAGAGGACTATATTATTAATCTATGCATTGATTATGAGAAGATGGACTAGGTGACGGTGAAGAACTAATTTTTTTTCCTAGGATCGGTGATCTTTTTGATCAATTACTAGGAGCCTTGTGTTTCTCCAAGATTTATCTTCGATCGGGCTATCACCTATTGCAATTTAGGGAGGTGGACATTCCGAAGATGAAATTTTAAATCACATAAGAACTGTATAAGTATTTGTTTAAGTCATTTGGGTTGATGAATGAAAAAATAGTGTTCACGGTGATCATGAAAAAGATATTTAATCTATACTTGGACACCTTATTCATAGTTTTCGTCAATGATATCCTCATATACTCACCAACACTAGAGAAACATTCTAAGAACCTTGAGATAGTCCTGAATACGATTTGAGCATGTAGAATTTACACCATTCTATTGAAATGTAACTTCTGGATTAAATAGGTGAAGTTATTAGGACATGTGGTGTATGAGACCAGTATATCAATAAATCCATAGAAGGCTGAAGCATTCATGTCTTGGACATGTCCTCGAAATGTGTTTAAGATTATAATCTTTTTGGGACTATCAAGATATTACTAATGGTCAATCCAGGACTTTTCCTGACTATTAACACCCATGACAGCACTGAAAAAGAAGGGAGTAAAGTTCCAATGGTCAGACCAGTGTGAAGAGATTTTCCTTGATCTAAAGAGAAGTTTGATGAAAACTCTAATACCGATGCTCCCTGATCCTATGATTTGTAATGAAGTGTATTGTGATTCATCGAGCATTATTTTGGGGTGGTGTTAATGAAAAGAGAGAAGGTAGTAGCCTATGGGTCTCATCAGCTATTACCTCATGAGAGGAACTACCCTACACGTGATCTGGGGCTAGCATCAGTGGTCCATGCTCTGAAATGTTGGAGACATTATCACTTTGGTGATATATTTTTTTTACATGGTGCACAAGAGCCTTCGCTATATAATCAAATAGAGGGACCTTAACTTGATATAGAGGAATTGGGTTGAACATCTACATACATTTGATTTTTTAGATGACATTATTACTCAAAATTTAAGCATGCTTTGGAGAGAGTAGTACTAGGACGGGTGACCTCCTAGTAAGTACATGTGTTGTAATCTACAGTTAAGCATGCATGGGTGAGAGTACTTAGATGGGTGACCTACTGGGAAGTACTTGTATTGAACCCTTGGGTGCGATCACGCCAGTATTAATTCACCAGATCCCATTAGAACTCTGCTGGTTTTTTCTTCCAATGCCTTTCCTATCAGAGGGTGAAGATCGAGCACCAGTATCCTGGTGGGTTGTTACAGTCACTCCTGATACCTATGTGAAAGTGGGAAGACATCACAATGGACTTTTTAATGGGGCTACCCAGGACCCCAAGGAGTCGTGACATAGTTTGGGTGATTTTTGATCAGTTAATGAAGTCTGTTCACTTCTAATCGATCAAAGAGACTCGCTCAGTGGAAGAGTAGGGGAATATTTAAGTCTAAGAGATTGTATTCCTGCATAGAGTCCCATTGTTCATTTTTAGATATAAATTAATGTTTTATTTCATGATTTTGGAAGGGATTATATAAATACCTAGGTACTTAGCTAAGATTGAGCACGAGATACCATCCTCAGAATGACGGACAGTCTGAACAGACCATATGCATATTGGAGGATATTATTCGAGTTTATTTCCTAGACCTTAGAGGATCATGGGATGATCCCATAAACATGATTGAGTTTTCATAAAATAATATTTATCAGGATTGAATTCACATTACACCTTATGAGGCTCTTTATGGGAGGCCATGTTGTTCACCGTTATGTTGGCACGAGGTGGGTGAGGCAACAGTTGTTGGCCCTAGTACAGTTTAGGAGACCTTTGAGACAATGCAGCTAATATGAAATAGATTGATCACCACTCAGAATAGATAGAGATCATATTCCGACTGAAGGAGGATACCCTTGAAATTTACTACGGGAGATCATAATTTCATGAGGGTGACTCCTCGGTGGGGGAATATATGTTTGGGGAAGCAGGGAAATCTAGAACCAAGTTTTGTTAGACCCTTTGAGATCACTAAGCAGATATGGGAAGTGGAATATCATCAAGACCTCCCTTCTCGCTATCGAGGTATGCATATGTGTTCCATGTGTCACAAATTTGGAGATTCATAACCGATATGGTGCATATAATTGATTATAAGGATGTTGAGATGGAGACATATGCATCTTACGATTAACATCTGATGTGGATCATTGATCAAAGCGGGAAGGTATTACGAGGGAAGATGATACCACTAGCCTAGATTCGATGGTAGCATAGGCATATCCAAGAAGTGATGTGTGAGTGTGAGTCTGATATTCAAGCTCAGTGGCCTAAGTTGTACGAGAAAGACCACTGGATATTATTCTTGAGGATGAGAAGTCGATAGAGGGGGGAGAATTTTAATATCCTGGTTTTTAAAAAAAATAATAAAACCCTCTAGTTGATAAATTATTAGTGTCTTATGTGAAAAAATGATTTATAAATGGATGAAATTAATAAATGTGTTAAAGTTTGTGCATAAGATAAAAAAGACTAGTTAAAACATTGTAATATTCAATGAAATATTTTCAGAGTCATACATTGAGTTAGTGCAAGCTTCTGAGGCATGTAAAGCCTCAATGAAGATATAGTAAAAATATTAAATATATTATATTATGTATGGGAAATTTAATCAAAATAATTGAATAAATCCAGAATGGTGCATCGTAGTAGAAATATGAGACCACTGATTGGTTTGGGACGCAGTGTTTATCCTAGAAGGGGTATAACATTTGTAAGCGTCAAACGTTTGGATGATTTTCTCATGAAAATAATTTATTTAATAAATTTTATTATATTATTTTTTAAAATTATTTAATAACTCAAAAATGGTGCATCGTATGAGAAATTTGAGACCACTGTTAGAACTAGGATGTGGTGTTTACCCTAGTTGGTGTATAACATTTTCAAGATTTGGACGTTTGGACATCTTGCTTGAGATAAAAACCCTTTATATTTAATTAATTATTAAATATATTTTTTAAATAATAAGTAATTAATATCTCCCAAATGGTGCTTCGTATGATAAATATGAGACCACTGTTGGGTCTGTAATGGGGGGTTTACCCTAGATAGGGTATAACTTTTTTACACAATGAGATATTGGTCTGGTCACCGATTAAATTATTTTATTTGATTTTTGTGTTAAATAATTAATTTTTTTAAATTAATTAATTATAATTCAACATGCATTGGTCATCTTCTCCACACACATGAAACACCATTGATGCACATGGGGCACCTTCAAAACCTCAAATTTGAAGGTGTTTTGACCCACAAAATTTATGAATGCATTAAGGGGGTGAAATTAATGACTCCATCATAAATTTTCCAATGGATTGTTGGATTAAATAAGGGTTTTGGAATTTGAAAACTAATATGTGTTTTTGGTTTATCAAATAGTCGATATCTGTTTTTCATTGGTGGATGCTTCTTTTTTTTGGGAAACCCAAAAAATCCTTTCCCACTGATCGGCCAAGTCTTTGGTTGATGTTCTTGTTCCCATCCTAGCATGAAGAGATCCTCACATTTCATCCGAGTGCTACACACATAAGTATTTGTTTTATTTAATTTTTATTTTTTTTATTCTAGAAAAAAAATGGTTGAATAATTTTATAAAAAACTTGGTAGGGATAATCTATTAGGAATTATCAATATATAATTTTATGATATTTGCTAGAATAATCATGGGACAAGTGCAGGATTATCAAATGATAAATTATTAAAAGGAATTATTAAAGATGATATTGTCCAATGTATCAAAGGATAATTATTATAATTATCCAATGATAATTTCATAAAATTATCAATGATAATTACACTAGAATATCAAATGATAATTTTAAATAAAATTAAAAATGGGTGAATTATTATAATTTTCAAAAGATAATTTTGTGAAATTATCAAAGCTAATAGAAAGGAACTATAAAGGGATACTTTATTAAACAAATATCAAACAAAAAATCTGATAATATCAAAGGATATCAAAAAAATTATTATCAAAGGATAAACACATGGATCTATCGACAGATAGTTTATAAAAATATTAGATGATAATTAATTTGAATTATCGAAGAAATTTTTATAAAAGGATAATTTGTATTAAATTATAAAAAGATAAATATAAAGGATAATTTTCATTAAATTATCAAAATATAACTATAAAGGATAATTTGTGATAAAATTTTCAAAATTTAATTATAAAGTAATTTTTTTTAAATTATCAAAAGATAATTATAAAGGATTGTTTGAATTAAATTATTGAAAGATAATTATAAAATATAATTTGTAAAAAAATTATCTAAAGATAATTATAAGGGATAAATTGTATTAAATTTTTAAAAAACAATTATAAATAATAATTTATAATAAATTATTAAAAGATAATTATAAAGGATAATTTAGGATAAAATTATCGAATATAATTATAAAATGATAATTATGGAGATATTATAAAATGATAGTTTTTCTTGAAGAGAATATAGTGAGTACATGATTTTATCTAAATGATAATTCAAAAAATATCCAGGAGAGAGAAAGTATCTTCACATGTGATATTATATTTCTTTTTGAAATAAAATATCTAGTTTTGGTGTTAGGAACCCTTGGTGAACCTCGAGCTTGATGTGTTGATGTTTACGATAATAAGGCCACGTAGAGGTGTTCCTAACCATCGAGGTTTCCACTACGGCTATCGAACCACACGTGGTGGTTTATCCTTGGATTGACATTGATGAATTTTGAGGTAGGAAGCTCCTTACCTCTTGGGATCCCATTTACACATGTTTCCATATTTGATTTATTCATAAAAATATTTGATGACCGTGCTAGATTATGACCGCATGTGGGTGTGGGTGTAGCCCTAAGAACATTATGTGACACTTGTTTCCATGAGTACCTTATAACTTATTATTCTTGTTTGATGTAGATCACCTGTATTGTTGTTTTACCTTACTTATAATGATGTGATATGTGTGTTTAGCCCATGATATGGTATGATTTGATTCCATGAGATTGATATGATAGCTTGATTCCATGATAATATTTGATTCACATATTTATGTATATGATGATTATATATTTCTCATGATATGTTCTATGGTTGTTATCATACTATGACTTGTCATGTTTTACTTTGGGGGATTGGTATGTGTGTACTTGACAGGTGGTCGTCGGGGCATGATTACTCCTTGTAGGGTGCGTGCATGATGTGCGGTGATGACGATGGCATAGCACGATAACCTTTTAACTTGGAATCTACTCGATGCCTTATGGATTCTGAGTATATGGTTGACACTTGATGTTGTGTGGATTATGAGTGTTACCCGATGCCTCGTGGATTTTGGGTAGGTTATAGATACTCGATGACTTGTGGATTTTGAGTATTACCTAATGCCTTGTGGATTCTGGGTAGGTTGTTTTCACTCGATTCCTTGTGGATTCCGAGTGACTTAAAAATAGACTTATGGCTATTTTTGGATACGTATTGACATGCAGTACATTTTCCGGCATGGAGATGAAGCGGGTACGGTCGACAGTTTGTGGCGGCTTGGTTAGCGCACGACTGATCATCTTTGGATTTTATGTTACTATACTTGTTATAAATTTATTATTATATTGGAATACACTTTCATACTTGATCACATCAGGTTAAGGATGAATTGGTGGTGTCATAATAAGTCTTGTACTCACACCCTACTCAGGCATTTTAGTTCCCTTGTAGATTTTATGGGGAATCTGATGAAGGGAAAAGGCCCTATGGTGGACTACTAAGATGAGGAGTGTGGAGATAGTGGTGTTGGTGGGCTGGACATTCACCAATGGGACCACAATTATCATTTTTTTGTTTATATTCTTTATTTACACTAGTTATGATTTACACATTAGGAGCTACTATATTTGTATGACATGTATTCCGTATTTAGTTTTCTACATGTTTACTCTGATTATTTATTATATTGGTTATTATTGATTATTGATCATATGACATGATACTAAGGGTATAGTCTCCCCACTAGTGGAATCAACCCCTCACTTCTAGTCAGAATCCTCTTGCATATGGGGAGGCATGCATGCGTTCATGTGGAATTCTGACTCGAACTTAGTGGTTTAGGTTGGGACGTTACACCTCTTCCCTAATAGCAAGGTTGGAAACCATTATAATGTTTTTGGTAGTGACTATACAAAAACATTATAAAGTCTATCAAATGGATGTGAAATCAAAATTTTTGAATGGTGATCTTGAGTAAGAGGTGTTTACTGAGAATCCTAAGAGATTAATTTTTTATATTGATCGAATTATAGTGTGAAAAATCAATAAGGTATTTTATGGCTTAAAATAGGCACCAGGGTCCTATTATTCATAACTCTAAGGCCGCCTTAGAAAAATAGAGTTTATAAAATGGAAAGTTGAAAACAATTTGGATGTAAAGGATATTTCCATGGGTACATTGATTGTCATAGTATATGTTTATGATATAATGTTCTCTTCTGAAAAAGTGTATCTTTGGGAGGAGTTATCTAAGAAAATGAAAAAGCATTTTGATATGTATATATTGGGAGAATTGACATACTTTATAGGATTATATATTGAGATGAAATTTGATTGCATATTTTTATCCTACGAAAAAATTCCAATGAATTTCTAAGAAGTTTTGGTAAAGAAGGCTCAAGAGAATTATCAACTAAAATTTTAGTTGGAACAAAACCATGTAAGGATGAGAAGAAATGAAATATTGATCAATAAATGTTTAGAAAAAACATTGGAAGCCTTTTATATTTGACAGATTCAAGATATGATATAACCGATATAGTGAAAATTTGTGCTATATTTCTTAGTAACTCAAGAGAGTCACAAATTATTACAATAAAAATATTTCTGAGATATGTGAAGGGAAAAATGTACTAGGGTATTTAATATAAATATAGTAATAATTTCAACTTTCTTAGATTCACTGATGTAGATTGAGAAAGTTATTATATAGATAAAATATCCACTTCAGGTAGGAATTTATTCAATGGTGATGGATATTCAAGATGATGTAGTAAGAATCATAATTTAGTGACATTTATCATAGTTAAGGAAAATCATGTGGCAAATACCCATTCATGTAAACATGTTTTATGGGTGTAGGTATGACTAGATAACTTAAAGGTTGAGACTGAGTGGCAATTAAAGATACTTTATGACAACCAAAGTGTTATTGATATATCTAAGAACCCTTTACAACATTTTAGATCAAACATATAGATATTCAATACCATTTCATTGATGAAAGGGTTTGTAATGAAGATATTATGTTGGACTGTATTTCAACTAACAATCAACTTAAAAATATCTTCACAAAATCTATGACAAGTGAAAGATTTTAAGAGTTGAGTAAAATATCTATGTTTATCCACCTCTTCTCAACTGAAGAAGTGTATAAAAGATACCCCACTATGATTTGGATTGTGTTGAAAATGGGGTAGAAATAGTGAAATAACTCTTTACAAAAAGTGGAGAGAATCCATGTCATAAGGAGAGTATTCATTATTTGTTTATCAAAAGTTGTGGATATTTCTATCTGGGGGAGGCATTCAAAAGTTGTGGACATTATACTTTGAAGTGTAAATTGAGGTGTAGTTCATCTAAGTCACTTTTCCACATTTTTTTGTAACCGAGGGAGGGAATTATCTCGAAAACATTACCTTATCTGGTAGTGTAGTGAAAGACGCTTCTTTTCTAGAGAAATGTTAAGATATGATGATCCTCATGATATGTGGTGTATTTTGAATTGATCAAAATCTATTTATAAGAGTTGAATGATGTTTCCAAAAAAATAACAAAGGGTCATATTATAGTGGCCTTGGGGGTTTTGATGGTTTTTATTTTTTTTAATCTCATTTTAAAATCATTAAAAATTTTCTAGATATTTATAACACTGATTGGAAAGTTTTTGAGTTGTGTGAAATAATCTTGAAGTGGTTTTAAATTTTCTTGTGTGTTTTTGAAGTAAATATAGAATTATGATATTATGACTTAATATTAAATAATTCATGGTTCTTGATACTTCATGGATGCCTCATATTACTTCACGTAGAGACTATAATACTTTATTAGATTGTGTTTAACTTTTTTTCTGGCATATGACTTTGAGTTTCCCCAGCATATGACTTATTGATTTTCATGTAAGTTTTTTCATAAATGAATATGAATTTTTGTATTATCATAAGTATTTAAGTCACACAATGTGATAATTTTAAGTGGGTGTATGAATTTGAATATTATTTTATAATACTTAAGTTCCATAAGATTTTAGATGTCAATGTATGTCTTTTACAGACTATTATAACATTCCATTTAATACAAAATGGTTACATTGGTTAGTGTATTACTTTAGTATGAGTCGTGTATAAATTAAGTGAAAAGGACATATAAATTTGAATCCATGTAAGAATTAAATACTTTTCATGAATTTCATAATTCTACTATGTGAAAATTATGGGTTTTCAGAATTTAAAATTATAAAGAAAATAAAATCTTATAATGTTGAATCTGGTTTTCAAATGTTAAAAAATAACATTTAAAGTCTGATTCAAAATGATTTATCTGAATAGTATATTTTGAGTTTGGATTTGAGTTTTCTAAATGAGAAACACTTGAAAATTATTCTGGTTTTAATTGTGATAATGTATTTTTTTAAGTTCTGATAATAACTTCTTACCGGTTATGTATTGATTATATCTAAGTTTTGGAGTGTATAAAAATCAAGATACCAAGATGAAATATAATGAAATTTCATGTCATTATAATAAATGAGTAAGATAAGTTTGATATATTTTATTGAAAAAAAGGAAATAGGTATTTTAAGAAATTCATAAATTCATTCATCCATGAATTATTCTTTTATTGTGATCAAAGATGGAGAGGATTATAAAATGGTTTTTCCTATGTAGATGAAAGAGAAAAAGGGTGGAAGTAGAAATATATAGGAGATATGTAGTTATTTTAAAAGATATAATATTCTCATGATCATGGTATATGTTTGTAGGCCCAAATAAATGAGTAAAGGGAGAGGATTTCATGGAATTTTTTTTTGAGAGAAGTCTTGAAGGGTGTTGAGTTGGAAATTCGTTTTAGAATTAAATTAATTCCAAAATTATGAGTTTCTCAAGTATGGGATGTAATCCATGTGAGAGATTGTATGATTGGAATTGATCTGAGTATCCAAAAAACAGTGAGAAGAAGAAAATTGGTTTCCCAAAGTTTAAAATAGGTCATCTATATCTATTGATCTTGATCATTCAATAAATATGATCTAAGTTTGAGAATCGAGAAGCACTTCAATATCTGATTTTTCACAAAGTGAACCTTTTGGTGATGCATCAAGGATGATCATGATCTAATATTATAAAAGAAAATAATTATTTAAATAGATACTTCTCATTTTACTTTCAATATATAAGTGTTAGTAGTGTTAAGATGACCAGTTCAGCGTGACTCTGGACAGACTTGGTGTGATGCAATAAAGAAATTAAACTTGTAAACAGATGTACTTATAGTGAATAATCTACAGTTAGGGTGACTAACCAAGCATAATAAGGAGATGGTTTCCTTTAAAGGGGTGAACCATATAAAGGTTATTATGTTCTTTTCTATTGTATTTTTTTCATGTGTGAGGGAGGTTAAAAATAATTATTTGAGGTAATTAGACTTTAAAAATCCATAAAAGTTGATTTAATTTGGAAGAAATTATAAAAAACTAAAAATCATTGATCCATCCACCCCATCTCAATGGAGGTACCCAATCCTAGGAACTTAAGTTAAATTGATGAAAATTTTAAGGTAAACATTGTTGAATCTAAATCCAACAAGTAACTTGAAAGGTTATGGAGTATTGAGAGAAAAATTATCCAACTCATTACTAATGACCATGAAGTGTTCCAACATGAACAAATTTACTTTTTTGAGAATGCTTCTTAGGAAATTTAGCACTCATATCCCTTTTTTTGTAAGAAAAATCTCTCCCCTGAACCTAGTTTGGATTTATATCACATAATTATTTATCTAAAGAATATCAATTATATTTCTTTTGGGTTTTAGTTTAAAATAAGTGTTTCAAGGATGAGTAAAAGTTTGAGGGTAGTTATTCTTCTTTAGAATTTGGAAATAAGTTTTCCCAATTTGTTAAGATTGTCAAAAATGATAATCTCAGAAAATTATAGAAAAGGAATGAAGTCTTATTTTTGTTTTCAAAAACTGTCCATATGATGAATTTTTATCAATAAAACTAAGGAATTTCTAGGATATCATGAGTATGTTTCTCCTACATCCAATAAGTAAAATCAATATGAGAGTGATTATTTTGGAGAGAGTGAATAGGTTCCAAAAATTCATGATTATTTTTCTAATTTTTTGAATGGTTGAAGTGTAGGGAGACACTATGAGAATTGTACTATAGATTTTGGTGACTTTTTTGGATGATCTCTTCTATATTGAGTCCTATTTGTGAGATTTTGTTCATAAAATTAGTTGTAGGTAAAAAACATAGTCATATTGACTTTGAATTTTTCAAAAAGACACTAATAAATGTAGGTGATTTAGAAATTATAAGTGATCATGATGGAGTTCCCTCATAAAATAGTGAAAAAAATCATCAAGAAACAATGTACCATGAGTGATCATGGTTATAATTTTAGGGGGTAAGTTTGACAGAAGACTTTAAACATAGCATTTTATGGAAGGAAACTCACAATTAAACAAATTTGAACTTATGGTTTTTATTTTTAGTAAAATTTCTTTACTATGGGTTTGTGCAGCCCCCATTATTATCCCTTCTCACCCCATCCATCAGTTCAAATTGAATCATCAATGGATTAGAGCTTCATTTCCCCATACTCTCACTTTTTACATAGTTTTATGTTTTAATCTTAAATGGTTGAATCAAATAGTGTTGGAGTGCCTCCTTACCACTTTAATTATTTTATGTTTTGATAGTTACAATATACTAAATTTTTTAATTTTATTTTTTGAATAATTATAATTTCTCCTTACCCTTACATGAGTTTTAAAAAGATAACTTTATTTTTACATAAATTTTTTGTTACCCTTATTCAACTTTCATATACCCTTACATAGATTTTCATGTACCCTTACAAAACTCATGTTTTATCTTACCCTTAGAAAATTGAAAGTTTATTTTACCCTTACATAGTGTATCTAACTAACTTTATACAATGCATGAACTTATTTGTTGCGTTTATGTAATTATTATTAAAACATTTATGAAAGCTATGAAAAAACATGTTACCTTTAGACAGTATTTTATTTATCCCAAATGTAAATCTTGAAAATCTAGTTTAATTTATTTCATGATTTGCTTAATTTTTTGATTTTTTGTGTCTTTATATCAAATGTTAACATTGTTTTAATGGTTTTATAAATTCATATTAATGATATAAAACCTATGAGAAGTATTTATACTTTATTTAAACACAATTATATGAATATTAATTCTTTTCTTCATTCAAATGTATATTTATAGCATGAAACTCAAATATTTCAAATTTATTACTTTAAGATGATTTGTTTGTTTTTAGTATTTTTTAAATCATGTTGTAGTCTAAAGAAGTTATTAAAACCTATTTCAGATGTTTTTAATTAATTATATTTTAAGTTTGATATTATCACATGTTTAAATATGAAAATGTATTTGAAATTTAAATTTTGAATATTATAGAATTAAAGTGAGTGGGGTTTGTTTGTTATCTTTGACCAATTATTTTAGAAATGTGTTTAACTATTTAAAATTGTGTTTCTAAAAAAGTTTTAATTGTCTCAATAGTTTTAAATTTGAATGATAATATTATCAATAATATATTTCTCTTTTTCTCTATCTCCTTGATAATTCTATAATACTATTATTACTATTTTAAATTTGGATTTTCTAACGATTCCCTTGGCTATATTGAGTTAATTATTTTTAAAGTAATTAAACATGGTCAATTGTTTTTTTGAACAAATACATCAAACATGGATGTATTTGGATTTATGACACTTGATCAGTTCTAGAACATTTATTAATGAATTAAAGGCTATAAATAGAGGCTTGAGGTGGATTTTTAATCTTCATATTGACATACTTTCTCATCCACCAACACACCCAAATTTCTCATTTTCTCTCAAAGTGATCTCATTTAAAAATATTCTTTCCCATTCTAAAGTGTGAACTGAATTGTAATATCTAAATCACTCTCTCCTTTTATTCTCATTTTATCCTACTATTCATCATATTCATTGAGATAATTAATACCAATATTAAAAGTGATTGATTTCTATAATTCCTCTCACATTCTTCATCTTTATTATATATTTATTTATTACTACCATTAAAGTGAGGGACTTTTTCTTTCCATTTCCATTAAAAAGGAAAGGGACTATTCTTTTATGATTTCTAGATATTTTGTTAAATATATAATATTTATTTTATCTAGTTTCTAACTATAACCTAAAAATTAAGGGACATTTTTGGTATCTTGGATACCATTAAAAAGGGAATCATACATTAAATGGTTAGTGTATTGAGGTGGGATACATAGGGGTACATTCAGGTACTATTTCCAAGATTCCTTCCCAAATATCTTGTATCATTTACTTTCCATATTTTCAATTATTTATCACTTTTAAACATTATTTCAAAAAAAATTAATCCATCAAATACACAATATGAAGAAGTAGATCATTAAATATACATAAAATTGTCTGGTGTATCAACAAGTGCAGGTTGAAAGGAAAAATTCTAAGTGGATGATGCAAACATTACCCATACCAACATTGAAATAGGAAAACATCACCATGTACTTTGTCACTATACTTCCAAAGACATCAAGAAAAAACAATGTTATATGGTTTGTTGTGGATCGTCTTACAAGGACATCTCACTTTATCTAAATTCAAGAGGAATTCTCACTAGATCAACTTGAATGGATATACATCCAAGAAGTGGTAAGCCTACATGGAGTACCAATATCGATTGTATCCAATCGAGAACCAAGATTTACCTCCAGGTTCTGGAAAATTCATTAATATGCTCTAAACATAGATCTGAAATTCAGTACGACCTATCATCCTAAAATTGATGTCCAATATAAGTGGAATATTCAAAAACAGGAAGACATGTTGAGAGAGTTTCTATGTACTTAAAGGGGGATGAGACCAACATATGTCTTTGGTTAAGTTCTCCTACAACAATAGCTTCCACTCGAGCATCTAGATGGATTCATATGAATCCCTTTATAGGAAAACATGCAGAACACTAGCGTTCTGGGATGAAGTCGGTGAACGGAACCTACTAAGACCTAAAATGGTCGAAGAAATGGTAGAAAGGGTGAAAAAGATTCAGTATAACATCAAGGAAACCCAAATTAGATAAAATATCTATGCAGACAATCATCAATGAGGCCTAGATTTTAAGGATAGAGACATGGTATTCCTCTGCATATTTCCATGGAATAGGATCATGAGATTTTGAAAGCAAATAAATCTATGTCTCAAGTACTTCAGCCACTTTGGGATCCTTGATTGTGTAGGAGTTGTGGAATATTGACTAGCACTACCACCTATAATGTTTCAAGTACATGATTTATTCCATGTATCCATTTTGAGGAAGTACATACTAGATCACTCACATGTACTGAATTTAGAGGTGGCATAGTTGGAAAATGATCTCTCTTATGAGGAGCATCCAGTGAAGATCTTGGACCGTAGATATAAATTTATATGAAACAAGACCACTCACCTACTCAAATTAATATGGAGAAATCACAGGTACGGAGAGGCAACAAGGGAACCAGAAGAAGAAATAAAGAATAAGTACCCTAACCTATTTTTCCCTTAGTTTGTAAAATGGAATTTTGAGGCTGAAATTTCATGAGGGGGGAAGAATGTAATGACCCAGAATACTATCAATGAAATTTACCTTATTATAATTATATAATATAGTATAAATCACATAAAGTCACTTAGAGAAGAAAATATAAACTTTATAAACGAGTAATGAATGAAATAAGAGGTGTTTATAGAAATTAAGGAACCTAAACCAATGGAATAGTAACGTGACCATTGGAATAGTAATATAACCCTTAGGAATAGTAATCTGGCCAATAAAATAATAACATCACCTATGAAAGTATAAATAAAATTTTGGAATCTTATAATTGAAAATATGATATAATTATATCATAATATAAGTAAATAAATGTTTTGAAAATGATAAATTAAGTGTTGGTATTTTTATAAATCATAAATGTTTATTTATAATTTTATAATTAATATAATGTTTTAAAAAAAAATTTATTTTCATAAAATGGATTCATAAATTAATATTTTGTTTTTTTATGGTTATAAGATAATTTTATGGGACCTTAATTAATTTTTCAAAGTGTTATAAAATCAGTTATAATTTTAAAATTGCTAGTTTTTGAATAAATGATGATTTTAATAAAACTTAAATTTATTATATTTATAAAATTATTTTCATAAAATGGAGTCTATTTTTTAATTATATACATTGAAAAATATTTAGGTTTAATTTTGGGGATATTTCTAAAAAAGTTGATTTTTTGTGAATAGTGAAATACGGTAATTTATGGTATTAGATAAATACATGAATTATTGAGTCATGATTGATGTATGGCTGATGTAGTAACCATTGGTTTGAAATAACATGAACTAGTTACTATACTTAGTCAACAGAATCCACATTATTGATAGTATTGATCCAAAATATTAAACAAATGAATAAAATAATCAAAAACACCCCTCTCCTCCACTATAAATACCACCCATCGCCACCTCTTCTCCTCGCACCACAAAAGTATCAAATCTTGTCAAAATTATACCCAATTAACTTATCAATCCTATACCTGACATCTATGAGCATTTGGTATTAATAAAATACCAAAATCAAGTGCCTCCTGGAGGTTCTCAAGGAGAAGAATTCAAGAGGTAAAAACCTATTTCTTTTTCTTTTAGTTTCTTTTTAATTTCTTTTATTTTATTTTCCTATCCTCGACTCACATTATACAAGTGATATGATAACTTACATATATTTTATATACTGTAATGTTATTGTGTTAATAGAACAACCCATCATCATTTCACTTCACCTCCCCTTTTCTCTAAAAATGAAAAAATCATCCATGATGTATTAATTTATCATATTTAAGGATGATGAGTTTTCAATTTCCATTACCACCTTCAAGGTTGTTCATATAAACATTTTTATTGATAAAAAATATTATAATATATATTTATTACATCTTATTTAATGTTCTAGAACAAGTATATATACATAATATTAATTAATAAAACAAAACTAGTTCATGATGATTGAAAAACACCAGAATAATCTAAACGGTTATCAATAAAATTTTATCTAATGAATCATCCTCACATATAGAAAAAATGATAAATAAGACCATTAAATATTATTTAATTTCATTAATAACATATAATTTCAATTATATACAACTGTTATCACTTTACAAGATCTTTCATACATGTATATAAGTGAACCGATCATGAAAACCAAGGAAATGAACACACTCAAACGATGAAATTGTATCTTATAACTCATCAAAAAGACTATAAATGAACTTAATAAAATTATAATAAATCAAATAAATGTATAAAAGCTTCTAAATTAATTAATTAATGGATTTAATTTGATTATACAGGACATTAAGATCAAGTGTGGAACAATTTCGTACATAAGGCAAGGGATTCCCTCCGAACCCTCATTTTTCCTCTGGGTTATGCTTTCTCTCTCTTGAACCCAATGAAATTATTAATTATTATTATGTACTCATCATACATTCTGTTTTCATGTTCCAAACATATTTACCTATCCCAATTCTTCTTTATTTAATGGGGAAATACATGTTTTATAAGATTCTCTTCTCAATTCTTCCCAATAAGCAAGGCCAATTAAAGGGATTTTCCCAATTTCTTACCCGTTTTCAAGTATCATCTATAATCCATTTTAATCCCCCGTTATTTTTATAAAATCAATAATTTTACCATGAAAATATATCTTGGTTCATGTCTGGTTTTATATAAAAGATTATGCTTTTTCTACTTTAAATTCTCTTTAATATTTTCCTTAAAGCACACTAAAATGTTTCATTTCTAAAGTTTCTTAAATGCTCTTTTTACATGTTTTCACTTCAATTTGAAATCACCTATCATGTTTTATTCCTATTTTATCTTATGAATGTACATTAATATTTTAAATCCATTCTTTCATGGACACCTTTATGATACGCCCATGTGTTATGCCTTATAACATGATTATGATACCCATTTCTTTCCATGGGTAACCCTTATGTTGATTCCTTATGTATGATTCTTCATGTGGCACACATATTCATGAACATGTTATGATGGATGTGACCAAATAGCACTCCAATGAATTGGGTAATGTTTAGTCTCATGAGATGTCATGTTGGAACATGGAGTGAACCTGAATCCTTTATGGGACTTTGTCCGTCATGTGCTATGGTCTTAGCAATTAGTCTTGACTCATGCTCCTCCATATGTAATGGTCTTAGTAGTTAGCCTTGAATCGTGCTTATTTCATGTTATAAGTTGTTTCCACATTCCTATGATTTCATGATTACATTATCTCATGTTCTATATGTTACACTTCCATATGTTTATTCATGTTCCATGCATTTTTATGTCATCATGTTATGTCTTCGAACCCATGTGTTATGCTTTATTCGTATGCTTATTCCCGTATTGGGATTTTTAGCTCATCCCTTTGTTCATGTATTCCCCAGGTTATCCTATGCATATGTAAGGGCTTAAATGAAGTTAGGATCTCATTATGAAGATTAAATAAAAGATGTTTTTATTTTTCTTCCATGTTTTCAGTTTTATGTGTCAAATCTTCCAAAGACACTAGACTTTACAATCATCAGTTGTATTTGATGGTTAATTGTGCTTAAAATCTTGTGAAAATATGTGAGAAAGGCTAGGGTCATTATATACATGCTCCGGGAGAGATTCAAACCCCTTATATGTTGGATATTCTGCAAATACTTTTCCACTCCAGCAAACTATTCATGTGATGAGAAAATAGTATGTAATATACTTATATATATATACAAATAAAAAACAAATAGTGATATTAAAGAATAATAAATAATGAATATATAATAAATGTATAATAAATAAGTAATAAATAAATAAACAATTAATAAAAAATATATAATAGATGAATAAAAAATAAAAAAATACTAAAAAAATAATAAATACTTAATAAATAAATAATAATTAAATATTAAATAATAAATAAATAAATAATAAATGAATAAATAATAAATGAATAATAAATAAATGAATAATAAAAATAAATAAATAAACAAATAAATAATAAATAAATAATAAATAAATAATAAATAATAAATAATAAATGAATAATAAATAATAAATACATAATAAGTAAATAATAATTAAATATTAAATAGATAATCAATAATCAATAATAAATAATAAATAATCAATATTCAATAATCAATAAATAATAAAAATAAATAAATGATAAATGATAATAAATGAAATACTTTAATATTAAATAAATAATAAATAAATAATAAATAAATAATAAATAAATAAATAATAAAAAATTAATAAATAATAATAAATAATAAAAATTAAAAAAGTAAGAAATATGATTAAATAAATAATAATTAAATATTAAATAAATAATCAATAATCAATAAATAATCAAAATAAATAATAAATGATAATAAATAATATATAATGAATAATAAATAAATTATATATAAATAATGAATAACTAATAAATATGTAATAATTAATTAATTAATAATTAATAAATAATTAATAAATAAATATTAAATATTAAATAAATAATAAATAAATAATAAATGTGTAATAAATAAGTAATAATTAAATATTAAATAAATAATAAATAAACAATAAATATTAAATAAATAGATAATAAAAAAATGATAAATACATAATAAATAAATAAATAATGAATAATGAATAAATAAATCAAAAATTAATAATCAATAAATAATAAAAATTAGAAAATAATAAATGATAATAAATGATAAATGATAATAAATATAAAATATAAAATATTATATATTATATAAATAAATATTAAATATTATATATTATATAAATAAATGATAAATAAATATTAAGTAATAAATATTAAATATTAAATAATAGTATATTATAAAAGAAAATAATTAATTAATTATTAATAAATTAATCATTACTATATAAAAAATCAGAAATAGAAATAATAAGTAAATAATAAATTATTAGTAAATTAATAATAAGTTAATTATAAATATATAAAAAATTATAAAATATTGAATAAATATTGAAAAATAAATCAATATAAAATAAATAAGTAGTGGTTAAATTATAAATCAATATAATAAATAACAAATAAGTGGAAAATAAAAAATAGATAAATAAAAAATAGATAAATAGATAATAAATAAATAATACATTATTAATAAATTTATAGTATAAATAAATAAATAAGTAATAAGTAATAAGTAATAATAAATATTTTGTAATAATATATAATAAATAGAAAATAAATATTAAATGATAATTTAACAATAAATTAATAATAAATAGTAAAATATTAAATGAATATATAATAAGTAATAAATGAATAAATAATAATTGAATAAAAAAAATAAATGAAATAAATAAATAATAATAAGTAATAAATAATGAATAATGAATAATTAATGGAAATATTATATATAAACAAACACACAGATATATACATAAATATGTATAAATATTTACATATGTATATAAATAGAGATAAATATTTGTAAATACATATAAATATTCATGGATGGATATAATTATATATAAGTTTAAATAAATAATGATAAATATATAAAAAATATAAGTAATTATACTTAAATGTATAGAAGGACATACAAATATATATATATATAATGGATAAAAAATCACCAAAAGAGGGAAAACCAAAATAACTGCAACACCATCAAATCAATAGAAATGTAAATCAATGGAATAAAGTCACAGACATCATAAAAGAAAATTAGGACACTCTTAAACGAAGATGAAATCACATCAAATGTTCGAAAATCAAGATATCTGAGCAAAAAACTTGGTTTTGGAGGCCTTCGGTGCCTCTTTTGACCTCGAAATAATAGTGACTAGATTACCCCTGATCAACATGGTATAGATCTTGTTTCAGGCTTTGATTTTATATGTGGTAAAGCTCAAACAGACATTCAGATCAAAATTTATGACCGTCTGAAGTTGAGGTTTGATTTTTAACTTTTCTTAAAACTATAATAAATTTTATTCTATTAGTTATTACCTAATTATTATCTAAAGTGATTTTAGTTCATTTCATAAGCTTCGACTTGACTAGTTGTGAAGATAAAAGGGATATCCAAATCAAAAGTGCTAGTCATTTGATGGTGAATTTTGATTTTCAACTTATACCAGAATTAGTTTAAGTTTAGGATAACTGTTAACTAATAATTATATATAATTAATAATTAATACATTATAATTAATTAAAATTATAAATAATAAAAAATAACTGAATATAAATCATAATTCATAATTTTTAATTATAAATAATAATTATGAATTTAATATTTAATATTTTTTCCCATTAATTTAGCGGTGATTTTTATAAAAATTATCTCTATTTCAGAGTAGTTTTTATAAAAACCGTCACTATTTCATAACAGTTTCAATAAACCACCAATAAAATTAAATTAATTTTTTTAAAATCTAAAGGACTAAATTATTAGTGGTTTTTTAAAATCTCTACAAAATAAAATAAAATAACAAAATAAAATAAAAAACACATTTAGTAGTGGTTTTCAAAACCGACGCTAAAAAACCGTCGTAAAAACCCTTTTTCCTTTTAGTGTTTATATCAAAATAAAATTTTCATACTAATGTATCATATCTATATCAATACTCCTTGAATGGGTATCGATCCCCTTAAATAATACTAAACAATTATTAAATATCACCCAAACAATCAGTTAGATAATTCAAATAACAGTTCAAAATTATCAGAGAAAGAGATTATCGTTACACAATAATCATTTAATATTCAAAAACTAAAGACTTGTTCAAACCAATTTGAATTAACTGTTTAAAAATTCAAAATATATATATAATAACATGATAAAAAAATCTTATAAATATTTCATCCCTTCATTCTGCAAAATTCGAATTTGTATTTTGAAAGATAGACTTTCCATATACATGTAGATATGCAGTAAAATCTAAATTAAAAAAACTGCATTAAATAATATAAAACAAATTTGAATATGTTTTTTAGAATTAAAAATTGATTTAGAAATATGAAAAACAAATAAAATCACTCATAATAAATAAATTTGAATTATTGAAACTTCATGTTGTAGGTTTCTGCGTGAATAAAGAAACAATTTTTAAAAAATTTAAATTTGTCTAAACTTTTCAAAAACATTTCACATAAATTCCATATAATTAATAAGAATGATTGAAATCAATAAATCAATTAAAACAACCAATACAAACATGCAGTAAAAGAAAATATCAAAATACATGAAAACATAGTTGTCTGGGCAATTTGGAAATTTTAACATTTTTTGTAAAGGACCGACTGTGAGGTTCCACATATCATGAGGTTCCAAGAAACCATGAGGTTCAATCTATCATGAGGTATCTACCACATGAACAGATGATTGGTTGTGAGGTATCGATCACATCAATAAAAGATCTAGTGCAATAGAAGATTATCGACCGCAAGAGCAAATGATCAACCGCAAGAACAAAATGATTCACTACATAAAAAAAAAGTTGTGCAGCAAGTCAAGGGACCATGTGATAGTGAAGATACCATACGAATAAGTGATCATGCGGTAAGTCAAGTGACCATGTGACTGAGGCTAACAAGCTACCGTGAGACTTAAGTGTGCGCGTGGTCAAGTGGCCATGAGACATAAAAGCATAAAAAATAAAGATATAAACAATGATTGCAGAATCCTTTATCAAAAATAGTATATAGGTGACACAACAAAGATAAATAACACATTAAGTATATAATGTTGTGAGATGTAGTTGGGGTGGTAATTGAGTGGTTAAAACGCCATATAAGACTGCATGAAACCTCAGATCAAATCCTAGCAGAGAAAGATTTCTATGTTACTACATCAGTCTTGTAGTGGTACTGCAGTAGCCATAACTATTCATATTCTTGGGCCTACAAGTCACAAAGGGCCTTCGGGCCATCAAAGGGTGGCAGTGACATAAGCATGATGGGGTGGAAGTGATACAGGTGTGATGAAATTGGGGCCTTCGGGCCATCCAATGGTGGGTCTACGGGCCATTTAATGGGCTTCATGTCCAATGGGCCGTCAGACCAAAAAAATGTAATAAAAATGGTTGTTTGAGTGGGTTATCCCTTGGGGGAGCTATGAACTACCTTTTCATCATGTGTGTGTGTGATGTGTATGTGTGTGTTTGATTATAATCCAATCCCTAAGCACCAAATTTAATATATAATGTTGTGAGAAATTATAATTAGCCATCATTTGAGGCCACTATAGGAAAACGGAATATCTGCGATGGGCGATTTTGAACGGGATCCCGTCGCAAAAGTCCTTTTGTGATGGGGCTCTGTCGCAAATTGCCCGTTGCCGAAAACGGCATCGCAAATAGTTGTTTTTACGGTGGTCCCGTCGCAAAAATAGTATTTGCGACGGTATTTTTTCCCTGTCGCAAATTGTTTTTCGTTTATATATAAAAAAGGTATTTGTGACGGGCTGTCGCAAATATATTAGTTGTGATGGGTTTCTAACCCATCGCAAATTGGAAATTTAGAAAATATTTGCGACGTAGGTATTTGCGAAGGACCATCGCAGAAATAGTTTTTACGACGGGTATTCTTCCCATCGCAAATGGGACAGTTAAAAAATATTTTACGACGGGACACGCCGTCGCAAATACTCCCATCGCAAATACTAAAAAAAATTAATACAAATCGTATAATATTATAGATAAATAATAATATTATTAATAATATAAAAAAAATTCTATTATTATAATATAAATAAAAAATATATAAAATATAATTATGAAATATTAATATAAAATAATAATAATATGAATATAAATAATATTATATTATATAATAATACTAATATTAATAATATAAAAAATTAATATAATAAAAATATTATTAAATTATGTATATAATAATAATATTAATATTAAAAATTTAAAGAAATTATATTATTATAATATTAATAATAAAAAATATATATAATATAATTATGAAATATTAATATCAAAAAATAATAATAATATAAATATAAATAATAATATATTATATAATAATAATATGAATATAAGTAATATAATATTATATAATAATAATACTAATATTAATAATATAAAAAAATAATAATATATTATTATTATTATTATTAAAATAAACATACATATTTATTAAAAAATAATATTAATAATATTAATATTAATAAAATTATAATATTATAAACTTCTCAATAATAACAATAAATATAAAATATTAAAAGTAATATTACTAAAATAAACAGACATTAAAAATAATACTAATAAGTAATAAAATATTAAAAAAAATAAAAACAAATTAAATCATGAAATATGCGTACCAATATGAAAGAGGAATTGTAAATAGTTAATATGAAAATAAACTACAAACTCAAATGTTTATTACATGTAAAAAAATCACTGGGAGGTGGATAAACTGGAGGACCTGGAGGAGGTGGTGCAGGAAACTTCATCCCTAAACTATGAGTCAGACGACCCATATACTCCATCTGCTCCTGATGTTGCTCCCCATATCGACGACTCTTCTCATCCTGCTACTGACACATCTGCTCCTGCCATCGACGCATCTCCTCATCGTGCTGCTGATGCATCTGCTCCTGCCCCTAACGCAAATCCTCTATAAGCTCACTCTGAGCACGCAGCTACTCCTAATACTGTGAGGCAGAAGATGATGTCTCTCCATGAGCCCCTCTCGATCCAGATGTTGACATCGCAACAGTACCATAATAAGCTGCAGGAGTCAAATGAGAGCCGATACCAACTACTCAGCCTTTTTCGAAACCATACTGGGTCACCTGCATCCATGTTGTCTCATCAAAATGGTGGCCACTAGTCTGATCACTCGTCTCGTCTTGACTCTCAGCCTGTGTCTGAGAGGTCGTGGCCTCATATGACTCCTTAAGTTTTAATTAGAAATTAAAATAATGAAAAAATTATATGCATTTAATTTTCAAACTGAAAAGAAAATAATACTGACCACAATCTGACACTGGCAGTCACCTCTAATCTCTCCAGTAGCCGGATCAGAGTACATCATCCGATAAACGCCGTATGTCGTAATACCGGGCTTCTCGGCTTCCTATATGAATATAAAATAAACTGTTTATATTTAAAGTTGTATAAAATATTAAAAAAAAAGTACTTACCAGACGCTCTCTATGCGCACTGAATGTACGACTACCGGCTCGATGTGTCACCTCTTGTCTTCCCCGATTCTGTCGACCCAATGCAGATCTCCTCTGAAACCCACCACCCAACCAGTGTGTACATAATCCATCCCAAACATGAGATGAAATGTACTCTGGTCGGTGGGATCTACAGGACTCATCAAATTCTGTCACTTCGGCTTTCCTCACATCTGCTCTTCTAAAATTATGAAAGAACTGACGGAAATGGTCATGCATAGACACCACTCACGCCGCATGGATAGTGGAACGCATGCTCTCATCAATGGGATACCATAAAACCTAATATAAAGTTATTAATGAATTAAATTTCAATATAAATAATATTTAATTACGTACCAGCCAATGATCGAACATGGCGGCCTGCACATCAGCGGGAATCTGATCCCATGTGAGCCAGGGCTGAGAAAAATAATTGCGCAAGATAGTGCCCCCCTGTCCAATAGCTATATGTGTAAAACTCTGGAAAAAGAAGAAATAATCAAAAAATTAGAATATAAATAAATTATAATGAAAGATAACTAAAATACACAGGTTACCATACCACCACGTGTGCGCATCGAATCCAAGTGGTGGACGTCTCTTAGGGATAGGATCTGGAATCATCAGTCTGGAAAGACCATGCCCCCTCTGAGTGCTCCCTATAGTGCCAATAGCCTGAGGGTCAGATGACTCAAGAACCTCATCATCCATAGGTAGCTCAGCCTCCAGAAACTGAGGATACGTTTCTGAGTCCATCTGAAACATGAAATGATTGTTATTAACAAACAGTTGAAAATAACTATTATGTATATATATATATTTGTTATGATTATAACCAACATTTTATTGTGTCAATGTTCATCTTCATCATCATCTTCATAGTTTTCAATGTCAATTTCTTCATCTTCCTCATCAACATCATCAATTTCCATATTAGTTTCACTTTCATCATCTCTTGTCATTTCAAATTCAGTTGTGACATCATTAAAAACATTGTCACCATCGACCCTTAACTCTGGGGTGTCATCCTCGATATTCATGTCTCTTTGTGAAAAAGATGTGTTTTGAGGAGTATCCTAAAAAATTTCATTTCCTTGCACTTCAGTGGAACCACATTCAGTTTGAGTAAACTGATTTTCTCAAGATTTAACTTTTATTATACTCCACCAATCATCCAACTCTTTTGCAGTAGCACAATATTTTTCATAATAAATTTGATGTGCCTGATGAGCCAATAAAAATGTTTCATTTAATGCACGAATATTTTATATTTAATATCAACAATTCCATGAGTCGGATAAATACTCAAGCCTCTCTTAATATGCATCCATCAACATTTAAACATTGTTACATAATTATGTCCCAAATAACATAGTTCAATAATTTCTTCAAGCATGCCGTAAAAGTCAACTTCAATATCTCTATGATGTGATCCCTTCAAAAAAACACCACTATTCATTGTTTTCATTGATTCCCCATATGCATGTGTATGAAATCGATAACCATTCACCATATATGCATTATAAAATTTAACCATTTTAGATGGTGGGATACTCAATATATGCAATCTACTATCAATATTATCAGCATGTATAGATACCTGAAAATTTGTAAAACATTTATCACTATTACAAGTAATAAATTGATTTTATATGTAAAAACAAAAAAGAATGTATGTTACTAGATTTTGAAACTAGTGGGAAATTTTTTTTTGCCCACTTTCTTCTAAGCTAGCTGCTGTAATTTGTGGAAATTTTTTCTTGATATGATCATCATATAACCTACAAATACAATATGATTAATTTACTGTAACCGAATCTATAGAATATGGGATAGGATCACTCACTATACAATTGGTGACATTTCTTCATAGTTGAGTAGAACCTATGTATGAGCTCAATGATGTTCATCATCTGAAAGCCATCTATCATGAACTCCACCAAAGCCATGTTTGGGCTGATTTACAACTGATAATTGATTGTTCATATCATCATCAACATTCCCCTCATTCCGGCCCATGTAGTTAAATTTTGAGGGATATTCAGATTCAAAATAATGAGAGTAGAATAAAGCAATTTCCTCTTGCAAATAAGCTTCAGCAATTGAGCCTTCAACTAATGCTTTGTTACGTACTTTTTTCTTCAATTTCTGCATGTATCTATCAAATGGGTACATCCATTGAAACTGAACCAGACCTCTACATTTTTCTTCTTGTAGAAAATGTAATATCAAATGTTACATTGAGTCAAAGAAAGCTGCCGGGAATATTTTTTCCATTTTGCATATAATTACGACAACAACTTCTTCCAGTTTTCTTAGTGCATCGTAGTCTGTTGTTGCCGCACACATGTCTCAGAAAAAATATGATATATCTATTATCGAATAACAAATCTTATAATTCAACAAACCTATTAATCTAATAGGAATAAGTCTTTCCATTATAACATGACAAGCATGACTTTTTAATCCGGTAATATGACCATTTTTAACACATCTACCCAAGTTGGAAGCATAGCCATCTGGAAGTCTCAAATCTGCAATCCACTAACAAAATAACAAGCGACTCTCTTTGTTCAGTGTATAAGCTGCTTTTGGCTTCATTAATCTCCGTGATCTGAAATTTTCAAATAATTTAATTTCTGGTCGCCTCAAATTTGGGAAAGATCTAATCGTGCTTTTACATTATCTTTGGTTTTAACCAGTGTATCCAAAACTTTATGAAATAAATTATCAAAATAGTTCTTCTCAATATACATGAAATCCAACATGTTTCGGACCAACAAATCAGACCAATATGGTAGATTCCAAAAAATGCACCGTTTTGTCCAATTGTGTTCTTTCCCAAAGCCATGAATTTTCTGTTGATTTATTGTCGGTCCAAAAGTGATGGAAGGTAATGAAAATAAAACTGATTGTAACTCTATACCTGAGATTATTTTTGGAGGTTCATCTCTTTCAATTATCCTTTTTCTGAAATGAGATTTATTCCTCCGAAAAGGATGATCAATTGGAAGAAATCTGTGATGACACTCAAAATAGCAAGGTTTTTTTTTCCGTTCACGAGCATAAATGCTTTGTTGTCTCCCATACAGTAAGGAAATGATTTTAGACCATGTGTACTCCAGCCAGATAACATGCCATATGCTGGGAAGTCACTAATTGTCCTCACCAAAGCATATTTCATTACAAAATTCTGTTTCGCTGCAGCATCAAATGTACCAACACCATGACTCCACAATAGATTTAACTCATCAATCAATGGTTTCAAATAAACATCAATATTCTTTTTCGGATGTCTTGGGATTAATAATGTCAAAAAGATATAAGGCTCTTTCATCAACATCCATGGAGGTAAATTGTACGGAGTTATAAAGACAGGCCAATAGGAATACTGACTACCAAAAGATCCAAATGGACAAAAACCCTCAGTAGAAAGACTCAATCGCACGTTTTGGGATTCTAAAGCAAAAGACGGATGAAATTGATCAAAATGTTTCCATGAATCACCATCAGATGGATGAATTAAGCTTTTACCATTTTAAATATTGTTTTTGTGACATGACATCATTGTCGTTGTGTTCTAATACATAAATAAACGCTGCAACCTGGGTGTAAGCGGGAAATATCTCATCTGTTTTACAGAAATCAATCAAGACTTCCTGATTGAGCTTCTTTATACCTCGATCTTCCACATGTGGGACAACTATCCAACAACTCATTTTCACTAGAATATAATATGCAATCATTTGAACATGCATGGATCTTCTGATAACTAAGGCCTAGATTACGAACCAGTCTCTTGCTCTCATAATAATTAGCGGGAAACACATTTCCTTCAGGTAATAGTGCTTTAAACAAAGAAAATATCTGATCAAAACTGTTATTTGACATTCCATTATCTGATTTAATAGCCATAAATTTTGCAACCGCTTCTAATTTGCTTATCTTGCAACCAGGATATAATTTATCCTCAGCAGACCTGAACAACTCAGCAAATTCAGATGGTGCTAACTCAGGAAGTAAATCAACATCATCCTCGATTTTAGTTTGTTGAACAGATGACCCTACAACATCATGTACTAAATTCTGAAACCGTGATGGATCTGGAATCAAATTATTAGTATCTTCTATGGAACTGCGTTCACCATGTTGATACAAAAAAATATAATCTGATTTAAAACCATAACGCAATAGATGTTTCCCAACGATGTCAAATGTCTCAAACGTTCTCAGATCATATCTTTTACAAGGACACTTAATTGTCCCTTCTGAAACAAATTATGGGTTTGATGATGCAAATGATAAGAAAGCTTCAACACCATCAACATATACTGGATTTAAACTAGAACCGTTTGGATTTATATGCTGATTTATCCAAGTGGGATCATCTAATAATGATTGATGTCGATTTATTTTTTCCATATTCATATATATGTTTCTACAAAATTTAAAACCATTATTGTTGTTAAATAATTTGATATAATAAAAACAATATCCTAAAAAGAGAAGATACATAATTACAGTTATTTCTTAATAATTACCAATAATTATAGGCGACACAGTTAGTTTGTAATCATCCCCACTAATTATTATTAATTTAGAAAAACTTAGGAATACTTGTCAAAATGAAATATGCTTGAATAATGAAATAAATTTTTTTCATCATCATTGTGGATATTATATTACTAATTATTCTTATTTGTTTCCAGTGGATTGGCGGTATCTCTTTTGCCTGACAACTCATCTCCTTGTATGGAGATGAGTTGTCAGGGAAAAGAGCCTCTTTTGTCCAATGGCTCATCTCTTTTTAACTTTCTCCCGACTGAAATCAGTATGAAAAACTTGCTCTGACATATGTTAGATCACATTTTTCATACTGATTTCAGTGGGAGAAAGTAGCAAAGATATGAGACGTTGAAAAAAAGGTAGTTGCAAATCCGCTGGAAATTGTGCCAATTTATAACCATGTACTCGAATTTATTTTATTTTTGATTAATTATTACTAATTATTACTAATTATTTTTAATTATTACTAATTATTACAAATCTCAATATTTCCAACAGATTTTCCTCTATTCTTAACATGTTCAAATCTTAAAGGGTCGTCAATTTTCAGGTCATGTCCAATAAAAATTTTGCGTCAGCCATGTCCAATGTAAACTCTATAATTGTCCTTACATGGTTAATCATCTCGCAAGTAGTATTGCAATAGGATGACACAAGTAATGTCGTTCTGGTCTTTAGGAATCGTTTTGCATGACCCTTTACCTAGATCATTCTTCCTTGAAAAATTAAGAGAACTTCAGTATCTTTCCCTTAATTTTTCAAGAAATAATGGTCTACGTAAAAAGTCATGTGATATGATTCTTATAGATGAGAAAGACATGACTTGGGTTGCCCTATTGCAACGCTACTTGTGAGATGATCAACCAAGCAAGTAAAATTATAGAGTTTACATTGAACACGGTTGACGCAAACTTTTTATTAGGCATGACCTGAAAATTGGCGACCCTTTAAGATTTGAACATGTTAAGAATAGAGCAAAAATTGTTGAAAATATTGATAATTGTAATATTTTATAAAATTTATATAATTTTAATAATATTAATATTTTTTTTATAAATATTAAACATATAATAATAAAATAATTATATTATTAGTATTATTTAATTATTAATATTAGAGTAATATAATATTTTATATTATGTTACTATTTATGTTACTAATTATATTAAAAATTATGTTACTAATTAGTAATGTGAAGATATGCATATAGGTTGGGTGGTTAATCAGTCATTGAATAGAAAAGCAAACGCGATTGATCGCTCATCTACCTCAATTTTCTTTTCATTTGTGTGTTGAGGTTGATAGGAAACTTCTGCCTCCATATGTAATATTTGCTTTTACTGTCAAAATTATAAACCTCCTCACCTCTATGCTGGCGAGGAGGTTGATAATTTTCACAGTAAAAGCAAATATTACATGTGGAGGCAGAAGTTTTATGTCAAGCCTCAACACACAAATGAAAAGAAAATTAAGGTAGATGAGCGGTCAATCACGTTTCCTAATTATTTTTAATTGTTTCCTAATTATTTTTAATTGTTTCCTAATTATTTTTAATTGTTTCCTAATTATTTTTAATTGTTTCTTAATTATTTATAATTGTTTCCTAATTATTTTTAATTATTTCCTAATTATTTTTAATTGTTTCCTAATTATTTTTAATTATTTCCTAATTATTTTTAATTGTTTCCTAATTTTTTTTAATTTTTTTCTAATTATTTTTAATTATTTTTAATTATTTTTAATTGTTTACTATTAATTGTTCTTAATTATTTTTAATTTTTTCCTATTAATTATTCCTAATTATTTTAATTGTTCCTAATTATTTTAATTATTCCTAATTATTTTAATTGTTCATAATTATTTTAATTGTTCCTAATTATTTTAATTGTTCCTAATTATTTTAATTATTCCTAATTATTTTAATTATTCTAATTATTTCAAATCAATTAAATCTAATTATTTCCTAATTATTTGATAATTATTTTAATTAAATCTAATTAAATCTAATTATTTCTTAATTATTTGACAATTATTTTAATTATTTCTAATTAATTTGATAACTACTTCTAATTAAATATAACTATTTCTAATTAAATATAATTATTTCTAATTAAATGTACCTATTTCTAATTATTTCTAATTAAATATAATTTTTTCTAATTATTACCAAAACATCCTCCGGGAGTGTCGAACCAAGAGTGCAGCAATGCCCGTTGTTGTGTACCAGGTTACTCTGAGTCAAGCTCAAAACACCTTGTTAGAGTTTTCACTCCTAGGTACATCTATGACAGAGCTGCCTCTACTTATTCGTATCCAGACAAGGATTATTTGGTACAACCACTTAATCTAATTATACTATATAGCTACTAAAAATTCTATTAAAAAAAATTAAAATTAACAATTAAAAATAAAATTAACAAATAAACATAATTTTAAAAATAAAAAATATATAAATACCTTCGATATTTTGAAGCAATTCTTCTAACTCATTCTCTCCTCTTCTCGTAAGAAAAAATTAAAACGAAAGAAATTTTCTACTTAGAAATGGAAGCTAAAGAGAGGGAGAAAGAGAGATCTGAATGATTTGGAAAAAACGGGTGGGGGTATATATAGGTTAGATTATTTGCGACGGTCTTATTTGCGATGAGATACCATCTCAAATACCTTCGCCCACATTAATTACGGGCGGTGGTTAAAAGAGTTTTTGCAACGGGCCTGTCGCAAATAGCAGTCTGCCGACATACTATTAGCGACAGATGGATATCCCCATCGAAAATTCCTATTTACCACCGCCGGTATTGGTGACGGGCCCCGTTGCAAATACCTTCGCCCACATTCATTACGGGCGGCGGTTAAAAGTGTTTTTGTGATGGGCTCGACGCAAATAGTTGCCTGCTGACATACCATTAGCGACGAGCGGATATCTCCGTCGCAAAATCCTATTTATCGCCGCCGGTATTGGCAATGGGACCCGTCACAAATAACACATGCTGAATATTTTTTTGCGATGGTGCAATTTACCCTTCGTAAATAGTAATTACCACTGACGGGTAGTTGCGACGGGTAGAAGGCGACCGTCACAAATAGACTTCCCACGTTTTGGCGCGCAAACCGTGCCATGTATATTGCGATGGGTCCTGTATTCCCATCACAAATAACTGACCAGTTGCAACAGGAATATATTCCCATCTAAAATAAGCTTTTCATCAGAGTTTTTGCGACGGGAATAAATCCCGTCGCAAATACCCTGTCGCAATAATCAGTTTTTCCCGTAGTGGGTATTTGTAACATTGATTAAGGTATTTGTAATATTCATAATCACACATATATATTCAGACAAATGTGATAGATTTAAAGACTATGGGTAAATTTTGAAATATCCAATATGAATTAAAGAAAACAAAGAATCCAAATAATGCCCGAACTTGAATGTCAATAACGGCATAGAAAAAATCTATGTGAAAACCACACCCCGATACGCCTCTGTCTTCTCACTAAAAAACATCTTGCCAACATCATGCTTGAAAGATCAATCTGTGAAAAAAATTCACCCTTCTGTTGAAAAAATGTCACTACCTTAGAGATCTTCAACTAGGACACGTCACCTGATCAGCGCTATCAGGAAGACTTTTAATACATGGTATCCATCATTGATCTCATTATTTCTACACCACACTTGTTAAATGTCGAAGTGCCGCACATGGTATCACCAATGCGGCAACCCCTTCCTGCTCTTGGTGGACTACACCTTGAACATCTTTCCAAGAACCTCTCTACGAGTACAAGTTAATTATGTCGTCGTCGTCAAGTCACACGGGCTATCGCAAACACGATAACTCCTTCTCAATTCTCTCTTGTTGGTTACATCATTCTTTCACACCTTCCAAAATATGTTACATCATCCTATTACATAGACAACAAGTCCATATCTCCAATTAAAGCAATCAATATTAAAATTCTCATCTAATAATATTGATAAATAATTCTCCATTAATGTTAAGAGAAACTCCCCTATTAATTTTGAGAAAAATATATCCATTAATTAATTTATCTCTCCCCAAAAAATGTGTTTAATCCCAACAATCTCCCCCTTCAACACGTTAAAGAAAATAAAACATCCAAAAATATCAGTTGAAAAAAAATTTCGGTATTGCACCAACCATCATCATCTGCATACAACATCACCATGGAGACTGATGCATGTTTGGTTGAAGATCTTTGAGGTAGTGGCGTTTCGTCGATAGAAGAGCACAGTTTTGTCACAGATTGATCTTTCGAGTGTGGAGTTAACAACATGTTATTTAGAGAAAAGACAAAGGAATATCAGGGCACGGTTTTCACATAGATGTTTTCTATGCCGTCATTGAAATTCAAATTCAGGCATTACTTGGATTCTTTGTACTCTCTAATTCATAAGGGATGTTTTGGAATTGCCTTTTGATTTTTAAATCCTCTGCATTTGAGGGTTTTTCCATGTTAAAAAATCTTACGTGCTGATTTATTTATTCTGTTTTATATCACTTTCATATTTCATTGGGTTTTTCACAAATATTTTACAAACCATTTTCAGAGTCTGAGATCGGGATTCACCCCTCAGTAGATATGATATAGTGTAAAGTATGCATAATTATGAAATTGAGAGTAGATATATCAGCTGAAACGATATCCAAGAAATGACATGTTATATGAGATATTTTCCCAAAATCTCTAAAATCTAGTTGAATTAAATTATTTTTAGTTACAAATGTGAATGGAAACTGATGCACGCTACAATGAAACTGCAGGTAAATTTGTTGGCATAGGGACCTGACCTTGCAACCATGCCCCAAACCCCAACCCACCCGTACCACGCCACATGACCGTGAGGGGGCACCAATCATTTGAATTATAATCTATAAATATAGTATATGATGTTGAAAACAATACCACCATAATACAACAATTATGGAAAATTATGGGATTCAAAAATTAACAACTATTTATAACATGGTACAAATATTTAAGTTCCATGGATGCAAAAAACCCAACTTACACAGTCAAATGATAGTGGAGAAGAGGTCTCAGACTTCATATATTTTTTAATTAAAGATTTATTATTTTGTAATTTTTGATTTTTTTCTTAAATGTGCCTTATGGGGTACATCCCATGTGAAAAATTCCATATAAGAATTGTGGTCTCAATCAGGCGTGAAAAAATTTAGGTTTGGTTTATAATCAAATTCAAATTTGATAACAATATATTTTTTCAGATATCATTTGAATAATCAAAATTAATTATTGTTTTTTTATTTTAATTATTCAGTTTTGGCTCTCAATTTTCCCAAATCATTGGAACATTTTTATTTCATTTTTTGGTTGAATATTATGTAAAAAAATTATCACCCTAACTACATCATAAAAAACTCAAAATATTAAATAAATCTTTATATTTTATAAAAAACAAATTATTTGAAAATAAAAATAATTATTTTTTAGACAAATATAATTTGTTTTTTATGGTTTTAATCAATATTTAGAATATTTAATTAATAAAAATTAAAACAAATCGGATATTTTTTAGATTTTAGATTATTAAAATTAAGAAAACAAAAAATTACATTTTATATTTTATTAAACCAAAACCCATTTTAATATAATCATTGTTTTATTTTTTATTCTATTTTTCATTAACCGTCCATTTAAACACTCCATCTTCCGATCCTTCCACCAGCATGTCAAAAATCTAGAGATGCAGGGCTACGTGTCAACACCAGAGAGCCTCGATGGTGTCACGGGCTTATTTTAAATTAGTGCGATCTTCCTCCTTAAATTTTATATGTGTCCTTTCCGCATTAGCACGTAGCTTTTACGGCGTGAAAAAGAGAAGATCAACTATTTTTCTCATTGAATTTTTTTGTTTGTTTGTGATCATTTTTTGTGAATAAAACGTGTCCAAATATAGTTAATTTTTTTTCATAATAAATAATGGTTACTATCTCATTTTTATGGAACTTGATCCATGAAACCCTCTTCTTAGGTGACTGCATTGTGTACTTGTGTGTTTGAAGACAACTTTCTAGATTTTTTAACTTTATATTTATGAATGATAGAACCCATGACATGGTTTGTGGATAAAAAATGGTGTTTTCACCATTAGGAACTTGGAGGAAGTGACAAGTTCAAAAGGCAGGGTTTGAAAGGGTACAAAGATGAGTTCTGAAGTTAAATTGTTGTTCATCAGAAGTTAGTGAATGTTGGTTCAGTTAGCGGGCTGTTGGATATCACGACCCGACCTAAGTCGAGGCTCAAGTCGCAACTATCGCAAGCCCACCTTCATAGGTCAGGGGTTGGTGACAAGTGCTGAAGTCACATCTAAACTCGGGGTGACCATTTCTTAAGACCATTACACACACACAACCCACTCAATGAAAAAGTGAATAGGAAAGGTATAAAAAGTTCCAAACTGGTATTAAATAAAATGAACATGCATAAATCTCTATACAATACAAGGTATGGTAGTGTATAATGAAAAGTAAATGGAAAAAACACATGATCAAACTAGAAACATGTCACAATCTGAAATAAACTGAAAAAGAGTAACTGTTGAGAGGGCATCGCTCTTGTATCCCAACTCTGACCACCATACGCGATCCATGTAGCCCATATCCCTAGGCTCCTTTGAAATCCCGATGGACCTGTCTGTCATCGGCAAAGACATGTAATGTATTGGGAAAAACCCATGCAGAGGTGAGTATATACATACCTAGTAGGACACCTTGAAAAGGTTAAGGGGAAGCAGTAAGAGATACAACTAGAAAGAAGTAGTGTAAGAACAAGGTACAATAAAAGTGAACAGAAAAGTATACCTCCACCCCAAAATAGATATATTCATTCAAAGAATCCAAAATCAGATAGTAAGGGGATCTCAATCTCACAGCTCATCCCAAGAAAAGTGATTAGACACCAGTTCCAAGGTAACAACCATCTACGATGTCCCGCATCTCATCGTAACTGCCTAGGAGGCACAAGTCAAAGGAGCTCAAATCACCATACCTCGATACTATCAACTTTGGGCAGAAATGACTCATCCGTATAGTTTTGGGTCGCATCACACGGACGCATCTTGGTGAGGAAAGCGCCCCTCTTTCTCATGAGTTCTTAGGTAAGCCAAACCAAACCTCATCACTATGAAGCACAGACGAGGGTCTTGATCTAATATTCCTCGAGAAACACCACTTCCCAGCCCCGCTGTAGGGTAAACTCAGTGTGATCATCAAGGAACACCACTTCCCAGCCCCGCTAGAGGGTAAGCTCGGAACTGTCATCAGAGAACGCCACTTCCCAGCTCCGCTGGAGGGTAAACTCAGAACTGTCATCGTGGAATGCCAATTCCTAGCCCTGTTGTAAGGTAAACACGGAATTACCATCAGGGAATCCCACTACCCAGCCCAGCTGGAGGGTAACCCTGGTAATGCTTTGGTGCGCCTATCTGTACACTTCCTTCATCGGGTTTCGTCTCTATACGTGTCAACATAGAACATTCACATAATATCTCAAAAAACGTTTTTGAGGGAACCATCATGTTCTAAGTGGAAAAACACTCAAGATAGGCATCTCGTGGAATAGAATATAAGTTCAAACAAAAGAGATATAGAACATTGAAGATTGCTCAGTTGAGCTCAAGAAGTACATGACATGTTAAGGGACTTACATGACATGTGACCCCTCTTCTACGTCTGTCCATGTCTATGGTCGGACACAGGTTTCATCCCATGTAGGGGAACACATCGTTTATATGGACTAAACGACGTGCCTTGTTTATCCGGGGGCCGAGTCATATTGGTTCGCGGTGTCCGTGTACTCAAACTTTGTGTCCATGTACATTACTATACAACGTGTTGGTCAACATGGGATGTTGTTTGTGTGGCCTACCCATGTCTGTGTGCTCAACACATGGTTGTGTGCTCGTCCACATAGTCCACCTCACACGGAAATGTAAAACACTATTTTTTAAGGGACTACATGTCGTGTTATCGCTAATTTTTTCCAAACCATAGCATCATCACTGAGGGAGGGCTACACGTTGTGTGTTCTTCATTTAACACGGCATGTTGTAGGGTTTTTTGCAGAAACTATAGATCTGTGATGGAACTTTTCATGTAATTTGAATTCAGTCAAATCGCTTCAGGATCCCCCGTGTCTTCCTCTGAAACCTTCGAATCTGGTTGGAGAATGCAAAAATTCCATGTCGTTCATCGCGAATCGGTCTTGATTGTGGATGGGGGTTTGGTCGGATCTTCCAAGTGCCACTGTAGGTTCATTTCTCATCGAATCGTCACAAAACCTCCAGATTATTCACCGTCATGTCATTTCGTTTCCAAAACTATGCCTTTATCATGATTTTATCATCATTTGATGAATCCGCCTCAAATCTATCTCATCCTGGGTGCCCAAATGAGCTCGGGTGGCCCGGAAATCTATCGAAATTCGATTCAAGAGAATGAAACGATGAAAATCTCGAAGAAAGGAGGGGGGAAGACACCAAAACCAAAATGGGTTATATCGTTGGCCAAGCGTTCTTGGCCGACCGATAATCGTTGTGAAATTTGGGTTATAAAAACCAATAGAGAATTGAAAACCGGTACTCGGACTCATGAAAAGTTCAAATCCAGAGGTACAGGTCGAAGGAAAGAGATTCAACATGCTAAACATCTAATTAAAGGCATAAAATACAAAGCACGAGTCCGACCTGGATTCAATTTCATGTTGTTGATAGAGAACGTATTTGTCGATGAAGGGGAAAGTTATGTTGCACCTCGATCTACCTAAGTCCAAGGATTCATCATCGTTATATGTCAACGGGAAGAGAGGAGAGGAGAGGAAAGGGTTTTCATCATTGGTGAAACAGGATAATGAGTGGAATTATCAAAAATAAGAATTTATTGTCTCAAATTAGGTTTAAGTTTTTTTTCAATTTATTAATTAATATAATTAATTTATTCACTTAAAACCTTTTACCAATGAGTGAGGGGTCCAAACTCCCCGTGCCTATCACGATCTGTCCCATGGGGCTCATGTCGTGACTACCCCAAGCCCACCTACCAAAGGCCAGAGGCTGACGACTAGAACCAAAGGCATTATCCCATGAGTGGGAGACATTTTCCTGATTACTTGTATGCATGCACACACACATAACCACGTCCCAAAATAGCTGGAAAGGAAAACATGCATGCCACTAAACAACCACTGAGTAAAGGCACAAGCTGTAAGTCAAATGGGCCAGAATAAAAACCCAACAAAAGACAAACTGAAAATAGGAAAGTATAAAAGATCTTTGTAAGACGTCCATAAAAGACCCCACCTAAAGGGCAGGCAAGGAGTGGCTGTCAGAAGCTGTGGAAGCATGTCCTACCTATCGTATCTCACTTGGCACTGCTTGGTCCCGATCCACTGAGGTCTCTGTCGAAGCACCTATCATTTGCACCAGACACAACATGTGCAGGTAAATCTTGTGCAGGGGTGAGTAACAAAATACTCAGTAGGGATCCTGCAACACATGGGAAAGACCACAAAGGAAAGTATACATAAGGTATTACCAGCTCACGCAAGTATAATCTAAAGTATGTAAATAAAAACTATTATTCATACACTCAACACATTTGACTAGTGAGGTACTCATCCTTGATGAGTATTGTGGGTCTACTGGGTCACATAGAGCCGCTCCCCATTGTGGGCCTACCGGGTCACATAGAGAAGCTTCCTAGTTAGGTGATCATAGCTGGTCTACACAAGGCCACTTAGAGCTGATCCACACAGTGTTGTTGGTTGTCGATCCACACAGGATCGCTTGTAGCTGATCCACACAGGGTTGTTTGTAGCTGGTTCACATAACCTATCATGTTTTATGCCTATTTGCTCTTATGAATGTCCACTTATATTTTAAATTCATTCTTTTATGGACACCTATATGATAGGCCCATTTGTTATGCCTTGTGACATGATTACAATACTCACTTCTTTCCATTGGTAACCCTTATGTTTATTCGTTATATATGATTCTTCATGTAACACACATATTCATGAACATGTTACGATGGGTGAACCTAGATAGTGCTGTAATGAATTGGGTAATGTTTTCTCTCATAAGACATCATGTTGGAACAAGGAGTGAACCTGAATCCTTTATGAGACTTTGTCTACCTTGTGCAATAGTCTTAGCAATTATCCTTGACTCATGCTCCTCCATGTACAATGGTCTTGAAACTTAGCCTTGACACATGTTTATGTCATGTCATATGTTGTTGTCACATTCCTACGATTCCATGATTACATGATCCCATGTTCTATATGTTATGCTTCTATATGTTTATTCATGGCCATGCATTTGTATGTCATCATGTTATGTCTTCTAAATCATGTGTTATGCTTTATTCATATTCTTATTCTATTATTGGGTTTTTTAGATCATCCCTTTGTTCGTGTATTCCCCATGTTATCCCATGCAGATGTAAGGGCTCAAAGGAAGTTAGGAGCTCATTATGAAGATTAAATAAAAGATGTTTTTATTTTTGTTCCATGTTTTCAGTTTTATGTACCAAATCTTCCAAAGATACTGCTGGACTTCACAATCATTGGTTGTATTTGATGGTTAATTATGCTTAAAATCTTGTAAAAATATGTGAAAAAGCTAGGTTTGTTATATATATGCATTGGGAGAGATTCAAACCCCTTACCGGCTGGCAATTCTGTAAATACATTACCACTCATGCAAGTTATTCACGTAATGATAAAATAATTTGTAATATACTTATACATATACAAATAAAAAATAACTAATGATATTAACGAATAATAAATAATGAATATATGATGAATATATAATAAATAAGTAATAAATAAATATTTTTTTTAAAAATATATAATTGATAAATATTAAAAAAATAATAAATACGTAGTAAATAAACAATAATTAAATATTAAATAAAAAAGGAATAAATAATAAATAAATGAATAAATGGATAAATAATAATAAATAAGAAATAACAAATGAATAAAAAATAAAAAATAAAAAATAATAAAATAATAATAATTAATAATTAATAATTAATAAATTCAGAATAAATAATTAATAATAACTAAATAATAAATAAATAAATAATAAATACATGTTAAATAAAAAATAATTAAATATTAAATAAATAATAAATAATCAATAATCAATAAATAATAAAAAAATAAAAAAATAAATGATGATAAATGAAAATAAATAATAAATAACTAATTAATAATTAATTAATAATAATAAAAAACTAATAAATTATTAATGAATATTAAATACTTAAATATTAAATAAATAACAAATAAATTATAAATAAATAAATTAAAAAAATTAATAAATAATAAATAATAAATAACTAATAAATAAATATTAAATATTAATAAAATAAAAAATATGTAATAAATAAAAAATATTTAAATATTAAATAAATAATAAATAATCAATAAATAATCAAAATAAAAAATAAATGATAATAAATGATAATAATTAATAAATAAATAATAAATTGGTAATAATTATTTAATTAACAATAAATAAATAAATAAAATATAAATAAAATATAAATAATAAATAAATAAATAATAAATAAGTAACAAATAAGCAATAACTAAATATTAAATAAATAAGAAATAAGAAATAAATAATAAAAATAAATAAATTATAAACAATAAATTAATAAATATTAAATAAATGGTAAATACCAAATAAATAGATAAATAACAAATAATAAATCAATCAATAATTTATAAATTATAAAAATAAATAAATAATAAATAATAATAAACAATAAATGATAATGAATAGTGAAAATTAAATAATAAATAAATGATATATAAATATTAAATATTAAATAATAGTAAATTATAAAATTTAATAAATAATTAATTAATAATTAATAAATTACCAATGACTAGATAATAAATAAGAAATAAAAAAAGTAAATAATAAATTATTAGTAAATTAATAATAAATTAAGTAAAAATATATAAACAATTATCAAATAATGAATAAATAATGAAAAATAATAAATTAATAATTAATAATAAATCAATAAAAAATAAATAAGAAGTAGTTAAATTATAAATCAACAATAATAAATAATAAATAAGTGGAAAACAAAAAATAGATAAATGATAAATAATAAATAGATAAATATATAATAAATAAATAATACATTAATAATAAATTAACGGTATAGATAAATAAATAATAAATAAGTAATAAGTAATAATAAATAATAAATATTATGTAATAATATATAATAAATATAAAATAAATATTAAATGGTAATTTAATAATAAATTAATAATAAATAGTAAATAGTAAATGAATATATAATAAGTTATAAATGAATAACTAATAAATGAATAAATAATAAATAATAAATGACAAAAATAAATAATAACAAATAACAAATAATGAATAATGAATGGAAATAATATACATAAACACACACAAACACATAATTGTACATTAATATATATATATATATATATATATATAAACACAAGTCAATATAAATATATATATACATACATAAAAATGTATAAATATTTACATATGTATATAAATAGAGATAAATATTCATAAATACATATAAATATTCATGCATAGATACAATTATATATACTTTTAAATAAATAATGATAAATATATAAAAATTATAAATAAATATACATAAATGTATAGAAGGACATATAAATATATATATATATATATAACAGATAATTAATCACCAAAAGAGGGAAAACCACAATAACTGTTGCACCATAAAATCAATAGAAATGTAAATCAATGGAATAATGTTATAGACAGCCTAAATGAAAATGAAGACACTCTTAAATGAAAATGAAATCTCATCAAATGTTCAAAAATCATGATATCTGAACAAAAAAATCAGTTTTAGAGGCCTTTAACACCTCTTTTGACCTCAAAATAACAATGGACAAAGTATCCCTAATTAATATGGTATAGATATCATTGCAGACTATGATTTGATATGTGGTAGAACCCAAACGGACACCCAGATCAAAAGTTAGGACTATTTGAACTTGATGTTTGATTTTAAACTTTTCTTAAAACTATGATAAATTTTATTATATTAGTTATTACCTAATTATTATCTAATGTAATTGTAGTTCATTTCATAAATTTCGATTTGACTGGTGTGAAGATAAAAGGGACACTCGAATCAAATGTTCTAGTCATTTAATGGTGAAATATGATTTTCAACTTATACAAGAATTAATTTAAGTTTCAAATAACTATTAACTAATAATTATATATAATTAATAATTTACACATTATAATTAATTAAAATTATAAATAATAAAAAATAAATGAATACAAATAATAAATCATAATTGTTAATAATAAATCATGATTATAAATATAATATTATATAGTTTTTATCATTAATTTAGCGATGATTTTTATAAAAACCGTTTTTATTTCATAGCGTTTTTTATAAAAATTGTCTCTATTTCGCGGCAATTTTTATAAACCAACAGTAAAAGTAACTTTATTTTTTTAAAAAAAATATAAAGAACTAAATTGGTGATGGTTTTTAAAATCATTTCAAAAAATTAAAATAATAAAATAAAATAAAAAACACATTTAGCAGCGATTTTAATAACCGTTGTAAATCTTTTCCAGAATATTTAAAAGTGGTTTTCTAAACAAAAACTAAAAAACCACCACCAAATCCCTTTTTTCTTATAGTTTTAATGTCAAAATAAAATTGTTTCACTAGTGTATCATGTCACGACCCATCCTCAGGGCCCGTGCCATGACTACCCCAAGCCCGCCTTCCATAGGCCAGGGGCTGGTGACTAGCACCAAAGGCATAAATCCCTATACTCGGAAGGCATTGCCTTTATAAAAGTGAAAAAACACAACAGAGTACGCAACTGAAGTAAGCACTAAGTAAAATTGTATATAAAAGTAAAAGATGGAAGGAAAGAGGCTGAAAATACAAGCCCAATAGTAAAGTACAACTACTGAAAAGCTAGTACAACTGTAGAAAGGTAAACATCAACTCCTGAGTCATCCTCTCGGTATCCCACCTAAAGGGTGGGTACAGATGGCATCCTCAGCACCCCGGGTCCATCCTTCTGCTCCGAGTACGTATCACCAAGTGGTCCACCTCTGAGTACCGTCCAAATCTACAAGTCTCTACCTCGATCAGTGTTGTCCATCGTCTACATCCAACACAATGTAGTACAGGCATAGCCCATGCAGGGGTGAGTATACGATACTTTGTAGGGACGCTGAGACCCCCGAAGGTCTCCCAAAATCCACGAAGGTTAAAACACAGAAGAAAGACATGATCAAGAAGTATCAACCCACTCTACTTAGGTATATGCCCATACATATACCTAAGTTATCAATCACAGTTCGACTCTAACTCTCGAGCCCAAGCACAACCCAGTCCACACAAGAAAGTAAGTCAATCACATAGATGATAATGATTGAAAGTCAAGACTTAGCTCACACAGGTATACATCTTTTGTATAGTGATATAGATGATCATATGTAGTCACTGATTCATCTAAGCTGTCGGACCCACAAAGGATACTAGACCAGCTAAGCTGTCAGACCCACATTGGATACAAGACCAGCTACTCTGTTGGACCCACTCAGGATACAAGTACAGAGGTCAAACTGCTAGACCCACACAGGATACAAGGATAGTAGTTATCACTGTTGAACCCATGGAGGATCCTAGTATAGTAGTCGTCGATGTCAAAGCGATGGAGGATTCTAGTACAGTAGTCGTCGTAGTCGCAGCCAACTCTAGGGTTCCCGCACACAGCACACTCGATTCTGGGAGGGTCTGCTCCTTGAGCAAAAGGGTTGATACATCATCTATCACAAAGTCTAGAGTTGATGTATGCTGAAGTTTTGTCTCATCAAAAGGAACCCAACGCGATAGACGGTGCGTCAATCGGACGCCCGGTCTGAGAGTTATTGGCTTTTCTTTTCCAGGGGCCTGGTTGGAATTACCCTCGTTTCAAACCTGACTGTTTTCCAAAATTTTCCAAAACTAACTTAGAATATCGGAAAAGGACCGTCTCATCATGAGGATCCCTATGCCGTAGACGGCACGTCGATCGGACACGCGGTCTTGATGTTATTCACGTTTAAGTGAAACGGGCCCGGCCCATCAAGCCCAATGGGCTGGCGGGTCGGCCCGTCCCAGCTCTATGGGTCCGACCCAACTGAGGGGTCGACCCAGCCCGGAGGGGTGTGACCCAGCCTGGCGGGGCATAGCCCGGCCCGGTGGTAGGCCATGGCTCAGCTTGCTGACCAAGCAGAGTGGGGGGGGGGGGGTGCGGCCCCCCAGTTTTCTGAAATGGCGGTGCCGAGTGGCGCCACCCCTCCTGCCCAGCCGACCGAAGCCAGCTAGCATTCCCCGACACGAGCGGCCGGCGTATTGCGGGCTGAGGTCTTCCCATAATGTGGTGCCAAGGAGGCGCTGTGGTCCTCCAGCCCAACCGGTTCTTCTTAGGCCAAGCGGCCCGCAGATGCGGGCCGCGGTCTTCCTCCACGCGACTGGCTTTAGCCAACGCTACCTCTGGTCATCGATGTCGCCGCCTTCCCCGTCCCGTGGATCTCCTCCAGCGTGGTGTGATGGCACCACCCCATCTTGACTTCACCCTTGTCGACAAACAATCAATAAACCAACGGAGGGATGTCAGGCCGTGTTTGTTCGGTCCGTTCCCTCCACGTTAATTGATAAAAAGGCCACCGTCAAACAAAGCAAACATCGAAGAATCGAGGATATAATTTTATTCATTCAAAAGTAATCAAAAACCCCCTACCTTGATTCAAGGTACATTGCACGTCGACGAGCTGTGGAAGACAGTGTCGCGGAAGTCGGGCATCACTGAATATGGACGTCGATTCCATTGACATCGGGGTGCGTCTGAAGAGGAAGCGTCGTTGGAGAAGTTCTTTGTGTTCTTCGTCGGAGATGTTCTTCATTGAATAATGGTGTTCTTCATCGAGAGAATGAAGTTCCACCCAGAGTTTTCTCCCAAAGTCCCCCCCACAAATATTTTCCAAACCAAAATTAATAATAGGCTTCCCCCAAAATTATAATCTTGCCATGCATTTCAAATTAATTCAAATGAACTCATGACACATCAAAATAATTAATAAAGGCATTAATTATTCTTGAGTTGGCAACATTATGAGGGGAAGTGGAAAGGCTCCACTTAATGTGGGAGTCTAAAGGTTTAAGGGGTTAAAAGGGGGAGTTAGGTGCTCATGTGGGCCCCACCACACATTATCCTCTCATGGGAGGTTATGTGGGGTGTGGGCCCCATATACAACCTACCTTTGGTGGATTTAACCACCACCTCTATAAAATTTATATAACACATAAATTTTATTTGGTTTAATAAAATTCCCAAAATTAACTTTCAACCTGCATAAAACGCAACTACGGTAAAGGTCCCCTTAAGTGAATACCGGCGCTGCGAGTTCATTAGTTTCCTCGGATTTCAATTCCAAGCACCAGTTCAAAAGATAGAAAAACCCGCACGTACGTTTACTAAACGTACCCGAACAAAACTTCATAAATTGATTCTGGGCACACCTGGCCTCCGAATCTGGCGTCGTCAGAAACTACGGACTCGTAAAGTTCCAAAGAATTTAAGAAAAAAAATTCCTTGAAAATTTCAGGTTTTAAATTACCCCCACCTCAGAGATTTACGTCCCCGTAAATCTATAACATACACTAGGGAAAAAAGTGGGTACTGAGCACGCATCTGGTCCTCCCTCTCCCATGTGCTCTCTTGGAGGTTCCCATGCTGCCAACGAACGCACACCAGAGGAATCGACCATCCACGTAGGACCCTCTCCCGTCGATCATCGATCTCCACCGAAACCTCTATGAATTTCACCCCTTCATTGATGTCCAGCTCCCTATGGTCTATGATGTGGGAAAAGTCGTTCACATATCTCCTCAGTTGAGATATGTGGAAGACGTCGTGCATCCGGTGCAACTGAGGTGGAAGGGCCAGTCAGTAAGCCACCTTGCCTACTCTACTGAGGACCTAGAATGGTCTAATGAAACACGGAGAAAACTTGTTGTATCATCCAAATCTCCGTAGACCTCGTTGAGGTGGGACCCATAGGAAGACGTGGTCGCCATCCTCGAACTACAGTGGTCTTCGTCTCCTATCAGCATAGGACTTGTGTCTGCTCTGTGCAGTCTTCATCCGCTCCTGGATGATCTGCAATTTCACCGTCATAGCCTGCACTATCTCTAGTCCTATAAGTGCTGACTCCCCAGGGTCAGTCCAGCACAGAGGTGATCTGCAAGGTCGGCCATACTGTGTCTCGTAAGGGGCCATCTCGATGGTGGAGTGGTAGCTGTTGTTGTACACAAACTCCACCAAGGGTAACTGATCCTCCTAGTTGTGACCAAAGTTGGGGACACATGCATGGAGTATGTCCTCGAGAGTCTGAATGGTCCTCTCAGTCTGACCATCTGTCCGAGGATGGAAAGCGGTGCTCAAGCGAAGCTGTGTCCCAAAAACCTCCTGTAATATCTTCCACAGCCAGGAAGTGAAACGAGCATCTCGATCGGAGATGATAGTCGATTGAATACCATGAAGCCGTATGATCTCCTAAATGTAAAGGTGTCCCAAGCTCTCTACTAAGCCCTGCTCTCTGATCAGTAAGAAATGGGCCGACTTGGTGAGTCAGTCTACGATCACCTAGATAGAGTCACTTCCTCTGGATGTACGTGGAAGTCCCATCATGAAATCCATAAATATCTCATCCCACTTCCACTCTGGGACCTCTAAGGGCTGAACCAAGCCCGCTGGAACCTGGTGCTCCACCTTCACTTGCTGAAAAGTGAGGTATCACGAGACGGACTCTACTAAAACCTTCTTCATACCTGGCCACCAGTGCTGTCGTCTGAGGTCCTGATACATCTTCTCCACTCCTAGATGTACCGCTAGAGAGGAAGTGTAAAACTTCCACAACACCTCCTCCTGTAATGATACTGGTACCATGGTACGTCCTCTGAAGAGGATGACGTGTTCCCCACCTTTAGAAAATCCACCTTGTTCCTGTCCTATGGATATCTAAGCATGTCATGCCTCGCAGTCAACGTCCCCATGTTGTGCCTCTCTGACCTGTTGTAGAAGTGGAGGAGTGGCTGTGAGAGACTGTAGAAAGGATGCTCCATCTCTATCCACAAAGGATATCTGCAATGCGGCCAGCTGCTCTGTTACCTCTCCTAACAGCAGAATGCCCGATTTCTTGTTGAGAGCATCGACTAAAACATTTCCCTTCCCTGGAGTATAGACCATCTCAAAGTCATAGTCCTGGAGGAACTCAATCCATCGTCACTGTCTCAGGTTCAGGTCCTTCTACGAGAAGATGTACCTGAGACTATGGTGGTCAGAGTAGACTATAAAATGCTCGCCCATCAGATAGTGCAGCCACATCTTCAAGGTGAAGACCACTGCTGCTAACTCTAAGTCATGGGTAGCGTAGTTTTGCTTTTGCTGTGTCAAATACCGCAAACCATACACAATCACCGATCGCTTCTATATCAGGACACACCTGAGTCCGGTCCCTGATGTGTCGCAATAAACTATGTACCCTACGTCCTCCTCCGGTAGCCTCATGATGGGCACACTCGTCAACCTCTGCCTCAGCTCCTGAAAGCTCTACTGGCATCTATCTGACCACACGAAGGGTTTCCCTTTCTTCATCAAAGCTGAAAGCAGTGCTACAACTCTGGAGACGTCTAGCACAAATCTATGATAGTACCTAGCTAGACCCAGGAAACTCTGAACCCCCGTCACACTCCCGGGTGGTTCCCAATCAAGTACTGCCTCGATCTTCGCTAGATCCATTTCTACCCCATCCCTTGAGATGATGTGTCATAGAAAGTGAACCTCTTGAATCCAAAACTGGCACTTTGAGAGCTTACCATAAAGCTAGTGCTCTCAGAGTGTGTCCAGTACTACCTGCAAATGGTAGGCGTGCTCCTCCCCAGTAGTCGAGTAAATCAGTATTTCGTCGATGAAGACCATGAAAAATTGATCGAGGTAAGGATGGAAGATCCTATTCATGAGACTAATGAACACTGCTGGAGTGTCGGTTACGCCGAAGGGAATAACCAAGAACTCGTAGTGGCCATATCGATGCCTGAAGGCTATCTTCTTCACATCCTCATCTCGAACTCTGTGCTGGTGATAGCCTAACCTGAGGTCTATCTTTGAGAACCATCATTCTACCTTGAGCTGATCAAAGAGGTCATCAATTTTCAGGAGTGGATACTTGTTCTTCACGGTCTCCTGATTCAAGAGACGGTAGTTGACACACAGTCACAAGCTCTCATCCGCCTTCTTGGCCAACAAAATCGGAGATGGCCAGGGTGAAACACTGGGTCAGATAAATCCATTCCCCTACAAGTCCTCCAACTGTACCCATAGCTCATCAAGATCAGCGGGAGCCATCCGATATGATGAAGTATACATCGGTGTTGTCCTGGGGTACATATCAATATATAAGTCCACCTCTCTGCGAGGAGGTAGTCCTGGAATGTTGTCAGAAAAAACATCTGCATACTGATCCACCACAATAGGAAAACTTGGACTCCGCACATCAACCACTTTGAGGATGAGACTATCCAACTGATACGTGATCGGCTGCCCTCTCCTCTGCGTAAGTCCATCATGCGCTGCAAAGGCTCCCTTCTCGCCAGTGAAGGTGAACCTGGTCCCATACATGAGGAAAAATTACACTTTTCACCTAATATAGTCGATCTGAGCATGGACTGTAGATTACTAGTCCATACCCATGATGATATCTTAAGGCCTCGACACTGCTACAAGAAGATCCCAGCCAAATCTCTCGCCTCATAGAGTAGGCTCACACTGCTGGCACCAGTGTGTAATCATCGAGTCTGCTCCCATAAGAGTCTCTAGCCATAAGGATCGAGCCAACGACTCCATGAGAATCTCTGAGCTTTGAATGAGGGAAGAGGAAATAAAAGAATGACTCACACCTGTGTCTATAAGTATTGTAGTAAGGGTGGAGTAGACACATATAGTTCCTCGAATCAACTCAGGTGCGCCGTGGTCGTTGGTCTCAAATGACTGGAGCTGAGCCTGCCTCTGTCTGCCAGCTCCCTGTGGTCGGGGTTGACCTCTTGGTGGTAGTGGTGGTAGAGCCTCGAAACGTCCTCCACCACCCACTTCTCGGCCAGCTCCTCTACCTCGTCCGCCTTCTCCTGGCATTCCGCCATGATCGAACTTCTGACTCTGCCTAGGAGGTCCCTCTACTGTCTGCTGCTCATCTGCATGGCGGGTCAGGCAGTCTCAAGCCATGTAACCCTACCCACCACATACATAGGACTACCTTCTCCTCGTATAGTTGGCTCTATTTCGTCTATCCCGCACAATCGAACCTGTATCATGAGATCTCTCACCTGATGGCCTGGTCCGCTTGGACCTCTGCGACATTTGTCTACTATCGGCTACAAAATACTCTACTACGTGTCGCCCTGTGGTGGGTCTCACCATTGGTGACTGCTCAGTGAGAAAACTCTCCACTAGAAGGGATCGATCCAGCACCCCCGCTTGCATCGGGATGCTGAGGGGAATAATCGAAGCCCTGATCTCATGCATGAGTCCCTGATCGAAGGTCCGGGCCCTAAAGAATGGGCCCTGCACCATATCCGTGGAATAGCGTGAGAGGTCGGTGAACCTCACTGAGTACTGAGCTACTATCATGCTGCCCTGGTACAGATGAAGTAACTCCTGAATCTGCACCGCACGAAGGGTGGATGGAACAAACTCTAAGAAGAAGAGACTCTTGAAGTCCGTCCAGAGTAAAGATGCCTCGTCATGCGCCTGGAGCATCAGGATCCACCATCTACCTGCAACTGTGTGCAGGAGACTCGTGGAAAGAATCACCATAAGGTCGGATGGTGTCCCTACCAATCTGAAAACTCTGACGATAGACTCCAACCAATCCTCAGCTGCTTGTGAGTCCGTCTCTCCTCGGAACCTGGGTGGCCTCTGTCGCTGGAACTCGTGCAATGCACTCAGGCGGCATGCACTCTCTACTGCTGAAGCTGGTGGTATCAGTGGCCCAGCGGGTAGTGGTACCGTTGGTGCCTCTGCCGTGATGGGGCCCTGCACCGAGGCCTTGTCGCTCGGTGGGCTACCATCTCATACGTAACTCGGAACCCTAGCTGAGTGACTTCTTGGGGCCAACTTGAAAAGAAACAGGTGCCCCACGGTCAAAACAATATACCTGGTGAGATGACTCAAAGTAATCAAAAATAAAACTTTTACAACACACATGAAATCAGTGTTTTCATGCACTGAGTCGGAAATCAGAGGTCAGGGTCCTGGTGTATGGATACGTCAGCCGCCGCACCAACACTGGACTCCCTGGACTGAAAACCACACTTAATACTCTTAACACTATTTCTTAACATAAATGAATGATCAGATCCCTAAGTTCTATTGTAGAATAGACTCCTATGATACCAATTTGTAACGACCCGTCCTCGGGGCCCGTTTCATGACTACCCCAAGCCCACCTTCCAAAGGCCAGGGGCTGGAGACAAGCACCAAAGGTATAAATCCCTATATTGGGAAGGAATTGCCTTTATAAAAGTAATCAAACACAACAAAGTACACAACTAAAGTAAGAACTAAGTAAAACTATATACAAAAGTAAGTTCAGAAAGGAAAGGGGCCAGAAATACAAGCCCAATTGTAAAGTACAACTACTGTAAAGCTAGTACAACTGCAGAAAGGTAAACAGTAACTCCTGAGTTGTCCTCCAGGAATCCCTCCTGAAGGGTGGGTAAAGATGGCGTCCTCAGCACCCCGGGTCCATCTGTCTGCTCTGAGTACGTCTCGCCAAGTGGTCCACCTCCGAGTACCGTTCAACTCTACAAGTCTGTACCTCGATCAATGATGTCCGTCATCTATATCCAACACAATGTAGTGCGGGCATAACCCATGCAGGGGTGAGTAAAATATACACAGTAGGAACCCCGAGACCCCCGAAGGTCTCCCAGAATCCACGAAGGATAAACCATAGAATAAATACACGATCACGAAGTATCAACCAACTCTACTTAGGTATATTCCCATACATATACCTAAGTTATCAATAACAGTTCGGCTCTAACTCTCAAGCCCAAGAACAACCCAGTCCACACAGGAAAGTAAGTCAATCACATCGATGATAATGATTGAACATCAAGACTCATCTCACACAAGTATACATATTTCGTATAGTGATAAAGATGATCAGATGTAGTCACTGATTCATCTAACCTATCAGAACCACATGGGATAATAGAGCAGCTAAGATTTCGGACCCACATAGGATACAAGACCAGTTACTCTGTCAGACCCACTCAGGATACAAGTACATAGGTCAAACTTCCAGACCCACACAGGATACAAGAACAATAGTCATCTCTTTTGAACCCATAGAGGATCCCAGTATAGTAGTTGTCGTTGTCGAACCCACAGAGGATTCCAGTACAGTAGTCGTCACAGTCACAGCCAACTCTAGGGTTCCCGCACACAGCACGTTCAATTCCAGAAGGTTCTGCTCCTCAAGCAAAGGGGTCGATATATCAACTGTCACGAAGTCCAGAGTTGATTTATCCGGAAGTTTCGTCTCATAAAAAGGAACCCAACGCGATAGACATCGCGTCAATCAGACGCATGGTCTGAGAGTTATTGTCATTTCCGTTCCAGGGGCCCAGTTGGAATTACGCTCATTTCAAACCTGTCTGTTTTCCAAAGTTTCCCAAAACTCACTTAGAGTATCGCCAAAGGACTGTCTTGTCACAAGGATCCATGTGCTGCAGACGACACGTTGATCAGACGTGTGGCCTTGAAGTTATTCACGTTTAAGTGAAACGGGCCCGACCCGTCAAGCCCAGTGGGTTGGCGGGTCGGCCCGTCCAGGTTCGGCGGTTCCGACCTGGCTGAGGGGTTAGCTCGGTCGCAGGCCGTGGCTCGGCCTGTTGACCGAGTGGAGCGGGGGGGGGGGGGGTGGTGTGACCCCCCGGTTTTCTGAAACGGCGGCACTGAGCGGCGCTGCCCCTCCTATCCATCCTGCCGAAGCCGGACGGTCTTCTATGACACGAGAGGCCCACAGATTGCGGCCCGCGGTCTTCCCAAAGTGTGGTTCCAAGGAGGCGCCTCGGTCCTCCAGCCTGGCCGGCTTTAGCCGGCCAGTCATGAGCACGGCCGATTCTTCTTCGGCCAAGCGGCCCATGGATGCGGGCCGCAGTCTCCATCCACACGGCTAGCTTTAGCCACCATTACCTCTGGTCATCGATGCCACCGCCTTCCCCATCCTTTGGATCTCCTCCGGTGTGGTGCGATGACACCACGCCTTCTTGAATTCACCTCAGTCGACAAACAATCAATAAACCAACGGAGGGATATCGAGTCGTGTTTTTTCGGCCCGCGCCCTCCGCGTTAACTGATAAGAAGGCCACCGTCGAACAAAGAAAACATGAAAGAATCGAGGATATAATTTTATTCATTCAAAATTAAACATAAACCCCCAACGTACATTGCACGTCGACGAGCCGCAGAAGATGGTGTCGCGAAAGTCGGGCATCGCGGAATACGGGTGTCAATTCCATTGACATCGGGGTGCGTCTGAAGAGGAAGAATCGTTGGAGAAGTTCTTCAGGTTCTTCATAGGAGATTTTCTTCATTGAAGAATGATGTTCTCCGTCGAGAGAATGAAGTTCCACCCAGAGTTTTCTCCCAAAGTCCCCCCATAAATATTTTCCAAACCAAAAATAATAATAGGCTTCCCCCAAAATTATAATCTTGCCATGCATTTCAAATTAATTCAAATGAACTCATGATACCTCAAAATAATTAATAAAGGCATCAATTATTCTTGAGTTGACAACATTATGAGGGGAAAGTTGAAAGGCTTCACTTAATGTGGGAGTCCAAAGGTTTAATGGGTTAAAAGGGGGGTTAGGTGCTCATGTGGGCCCCACCACACATTATCCTCCCATGGGTGGTTATGTGGGGTGTGGGACCCACCTCCGACCTCCCTTTGATGGATTTAACTACCACCTATATAAAATTTATATAACTCAAAAATTTTATTTAGTTTCATAAAATTCCCAAAATTAACTTTCAACCCGTATAAAATGAAACTACAATAAAGGTCCCCTTAAGTGAATACTGGCGATGCGAGTTCATTGGTGTCCCTAGATTTCAATTCCGAGTGCCAGTTCAAAAGATAGAAAAACCCGCACATACGTTTACTTAACGTAACCGAACAAAACTTCAAAAATTGATTACGGGCACATCGGGCCTCAGAATCAGCCGCCGTCACTAACTACAGACTCGTAAAATTCCAAATAATTTAAGATAAAACTTTCCTTTAAAGAGGTTTCTTCATCAAAAGGCGGTAAATTGAGATTTTAATGAATATTAGAGTATTTATGATTAGATTCATTCACATTTTAAGCCTCTAACTTTTATTAGATAAATTTATAAACATTTTATAAACATGTACAATCATATTGTGTTTAGTTCTATTCATTATCACTGATACAATGGCCAGACATTAACTACCATTTAAAATAATAATATTATATTATTAGTGTGCAACGCAAGATTTTAAAGAAACCCACTGTTGCGTAGTGGGTATGCTATCGAACATAGCATCCCCTTTAAAGTAAAATTAATATTTAATTCACAAATATTAATAAACATTCAAATGTATTATTCTTTATTTACTTGGGATGTTACATCCTTCCCCCTTTTGGGAATTGTATCCTCTCAATTTCTATTCACTTATCAAATAAGTGGGGGTATTTATCCCTCATAACATTTTCAGATTCCCACATTGACTCTTCAACCATATGGTTTTTCCACCAAACCTTTACCTGAAAAATCACCTTATTCCACATCACTTTCTCTCCACAGTCAAGAATCTGGACTGGTTGTTCCTCGTAAGAGAGATTCTCTTCCAACTGAACTACCTATGGGCTTAAAACATGAGATGGATATGAAATATACTTTTTCAACATTGAAACATGAAAAATATTGTGTACCTGAGATGAACTTGGGGGTAAAGCCACTCTGTACGAAACTGCTCCAACTTTCTCTATGATTTCATAAGGTCCAATGAACTTCGGACTCAACTTTCCATTCTTACCAAAACGCATCAAACTTTTCTGTAGAGAAACTTTGAGAAAAACATGATCACCTACCTTGAAAGATAGATCCTTCCTATGGTTATCCGTATAGATTTTCTGACTGCTCTAAGCTATTATCATGTTCTTCTGAATCAACTAAACTTTTACTACCATCTCTTCTACCAATTCTGGTACCATCAGATTTATTTCACCAACTTCATCCCAAAAATCTTGAGTTCGACAACTGTTTCCATATAATGCCTCAAATGGAGCTATCTGTATACTAGAATGAAAACTGTTATTATATGAAAATTTAACCAAAGAAATATTTTGTTCCCAACTTCCCTGGTAATCTAGTGAACAAGCTCGTATCATATCTTCCAAGGTTTGAATTATTCCTTCTGACTACCCATCTGATTGAGGATTAAGAGCTGTACTAAAATTTAACTCAGTGCCCAATAACTTCTGAAGGAGTTTCCAAAAGTTAGAAGTAAACCTGGGATCATGATCATAAACAATGATGTGGGGAACACCATGCAACCTGACCATCTCTTTAACATACAACCAAGAAAGTTGATCTAGAGACAAAGTATCTCGAATAGGAAGGAAATGAGCATATTTAGTCAATCTATCAACAATAACCTAGATTGCATTGTTACCTCTTGATGTCTTTTGTAATCCCACAATGAAGTCCATGGATATATTTTCCCATTTCCACTCTGGAACTGGTAAAGACTGAAGCATCCCTTTCAGTAATTGCTGCTCTGCTTTAACCTACTGACAAGTCAAACACTTCATAGTAAAATTAGCAATATATATTTTCATTCCATCCCACCAATAATACTCCCAAAGATATCTGTACATCTTAGTACTGCCAGAATGAACTAAAAACGAGCAACTATGAGCTTCATATAACAACTCATTCTTCAACTATGAATCACAAGGTACACATAATCTTTTCACAAACCTCAAAACACAATCATTATCAATGTTAAATTCATGAAACATACCCTTCTGAACCAACTCTACCTTTTTCTGTAACTCACTGTCTTCTTTCTCGACTCGCTTAATTCTGTCTGAGAGAGATGATTCTACTAACACCTGAAACAAAACAGAAGAATTTCCTGCACTAATAAATTCTATGCCAAATTTCATCAAATCAAAAACTAAAGGATCTCGTTCCAAACATAACATGGTTAATGAAGCATTACTTTTTTTGACTCAAAGCATCAACCACTTTATTTGCCTTTTCGGGATGGTAATGGATCATGCAATCGTAATCCATGATTAATTCCAACCGTCTCCTCTTTCTGATGTTCAATAATTTTTGAGTGAATATATACTTCAAAATTTTGTGGTCAGTATATATTTCATATTTGACTCCATACAAATGATACCTCCAAATTTTACAGTAAAAACAACAGACACTAATTCCAGATCATGTGTAGCGAAATTTAACTCACGAGGCTTCAACTGATGTGAAGCATAAGAAATTACCTGATCATTCTCTATAAGGACACAACCAAGTCCTTTCAACGAAGCATAACTGTAGATAAAAAACTCACCATTTGTGGAAGGCAGTGCCAAAACTGGAGCATTCACCAATCATCTTTTCAATTCTTGAAAACAATCATCACATTCTTTTGTCCATTCTGATTTAACTTAGTCATTAGACTAGATAACCTTGAATTTTTTTTGACAAACCTTTAGTAATAACCTTACAAACCAAGAAAAATATGAATCTCGGTTATATTTGTGGGTCTTGGCCATTCTTCAACAAATTTTGTTTTCGCAGGATCAACAGTTATGCCATTTTTTGAAACAAAGTGACCCATGAATGAAATTTGTTGTAACCAAAACTCACACTTTCTGAATTTCCCATACTAATTATTTTCTTTTAAGGTTTTCAGGACAACCCTTAAATGAATTTCATACTCATCTTTACTTTTAGAAAAAACCAAAATATCATCAATGAACACAACCCCAAACTTATCCAAGAACTCTTAGAAAATTCTATTCATAAGATCCATGAATATAGCAGGTGCATTGGTTAACCCAAAAGGCATAACTAATAATTCATAATGGCCATATCTAGTACGAAATGCGGTCTTCGGAATTTATGCTTCCTTTACTTTCAACTGATGGTACCCCAACCTCAGATCAATCTTTGAAAAATACTGAGCTCCTTAGATCTGATCAAGCAAATCATCAATATGAGGCAAATGATACTTTTTATTAATAGTGATGTTATTCAATGCTCTATAATCAATGAAAAGTCTCATTGAACCATCTTTTTTTAACAAATAAGACAGGAGCACCCCATGGTGTTGTGCTAGGTCAAATGAAACCTTTATCTAATAACTTCTGCAATTACTTCTTTAACTCTAAAAGTTCAATTTGAGCCATTCAATAAGGGGGTTTTGAAATTGGTTTAGCATCAGGGACTAAGTCAACAGTAAATTCAACTTCCCGATTAGGTATAATACCAGGAAACTAATCAGGAAAAACATCAAGGTACTCATTTACCACTGGCACATCGTTAATCTTAACACTTCATTTATTTTCAACAATATGTGCAAGGTAACATTCATTTCCATATTTTACTAGTTTCTCAGATTCCTGATATGGTATAAAAATTAAGGGTTAATTCTTGTACACAAATTGAAAATATTTCTAAAAAGAAACCTCTTTAGCTCTGAAGTCAATCTTGGCATGATAAAAAGAAATCCAATACATTCCCAAAATAACATCAAACTCTACTAGAGGAAAAAAATAAGGTTTTCAGGTAGATTCTTTCCACACACAAGGACAAGAAGGTTCTTATGTTTTCTTTTTTGTCTCAATATTTCCTCTAGGTGTTTTTACCATAAGTTACGTATTCATATCTTGAGATAGAATTCCCAATTTACTAGACAATTTCTTAGAAATGAAAGAGTGTATAGACCCTAAATCAAACAACACATTGGCATAATCTGAACAAACAAACAGTGTACCTGATACTACTTCATTTGATGGACCAACATATGCTGAAGTAGTTGCAAAGGATTTCACCACCCCTTTCTGCTTGTAGTATGGTTGGTTTCCCTTAGTTGAGTTCTTCATTGGACACTCATTTTTATAAAGACCAATTTCATTTCACATAAAACATTTTTCTGAATGTAAATCATATTTTTAATTACCATTACCCTGATCTTTTTTAGTGCAATTACGAGCCTTATGTCCCATTTTACCATATCAGTAACACTTAACACAATTCAAAAGGAATTCCATAGCATGATTTTTACCACAATTTTCACAAACTTTAAACTTCATTTTATTACCATCAGACTTTTTTGAAGAGTTTTTCCCTTTTGCCTACCACCTCGACCTCTTATTCTGTTGTTTTTCAAAGAACACTTGATCATCGGTAAACTCCATTTCCACATTCTCCACACAACAAACAAGTTTTTAATAACTTTTGAACTCACAAGAAGCTAAAGCCCTTCAATACTTTGGGTTTAATCCTGAGTAAAAATGGTTGATTTTATTATCAAGATCTCATATGAAATTTAGAGCATACCTTGCGAGTCGAGTGAATTTTTCTTCATAAGCAGCCACTGAGTCATCCTCCTACCTCAATTATAGGGATTTTTTTCCATCCTAAGTTGAACCACATTAGGAAAATATTTCTCAAGGAACATACCTTTGAATTCATCCCAATCAAGAGCATCAATCTCCTCACTATCCCTGATATTTTTCACCATCGACCACCACTGATCAGCTTTACCTTCAAAATGGTAAACTATAAGACTAAACTTTTGGGGTTTTGAACACCCCATGACATCAAAAAATTTCTCCAGTGCTTTCATCCACCCTTCTGGTAGTATAGGGTCAGATGATCCTCTGAATGATGGGGGAAGTTGCCTCATTAAATGCTCTACTACTGACATGTTTCTCTATGGTTGATCTGGTTGATCTCGTGCATGGATACCACCACAATTTATAGCCTGAGTTAACTGTGCCATCACTGTAACAAACTGTTCAGTTCTGATTCCGACCATCTTAGGTTTCTAATTGGGAAGGCATTCTTCCTCTTGATGTCGTCCCAACATAGCTACCCTGTTTCCTTTGCGGAAGAACATTCTGAACACAGATATATCTTAGGCAAAGCAACATGGTAATCTGTAAATGCTATATCATTTCAATATTAACATAAATTAATTTATGGATATTAATTTAACAATACCCTAACTCCTAAATTTATCTAAACCGACCTTTGATACCAAATATAGGGACCAGACCTTAAAAAATTACATAATATTGAATTAAATGAATAATTCACATTGAGGATCTTTTCATGTTTAGAGTTTTTGAGAATTAGGACATAACTATTACATCTCAAAATATTACAAAGTAGACACTTATACTTAGTTTCCATTTTTTTCAAAAAATAAAAACTCTTGAAAAAAAGAGTCATGTCTAGTTCAATGTTTTAGACAGCATGACTTTTCCTTGATCCCATGCTTGACCCTATTCATCTTTAAGTCACGTGAATTATTTTTCAAAATATGGGATGAGCATAAAAAGCTCAGTAAGGGTTATAAAACAAAGAATGAAAACATTAGTTCATAATTTCATACATAACATAATCTATTTAACATACCTCATGAAATCATAAGATTTATGAATAACACATAGAAAACATAAATCATAAAGGTAACTTGTGGCATCCATATCATACTTACATTGTAGCTATCACAACTACATAGGGAGTTACATTTGGAATACTCATCACAGTATATTCCCTAAATCTCTTAGGAGAAACGTTCATGTTTACCTCCATCATGTTACCCAATGCATTGGAGAGCTATCTCAGGCTCACCAACCCTAGGTTTATTACAGAACCACCCGTATACGTAAACAATGCCAAAGAACCATAACATATTTATAACACATAAAATAAACATAAAGTAAAGATAACATTTCCACATTCTAATCACATTATATCATTTAAATATATTGACATAAAAAATCCATTATCAAAACCAATTTCAATAACAAAATATGTAAAAGAGTATATGGTATTTATTTTCCTTTTAAAAACATTACAGCTTGTTAAGGAAGCCAAAGATCAAATAATACTCGCGGCGGTTGAAAGGTCATTGTCACCGTTTATGTTAAAAAGAAACATTATTTTTTTGTCGTTTAGTAAAATAATTCATAGAAAAAGATTCCCTTTGAATGAAATGAAAAGTCAAAGGTTTTTATAAATCGTATAAAATAAAATCATGTATTAAAACAAAATATGCCTCAATGAAAGGAGATTGAGACGAAGTCCCTTACTTTGTGTCTAACTTGACCCGTTTGTTCTTTAATCTCATGAATAATAAACTAAAGTTAATTTATACTTGATTAAGGACACTTTTCAAGTTTATTATTCCTTTTATATCACTTATTACTATGTTATAAACATTATGTAATCATTTAAGTAAATAATGGTTGTTTTGTCGATATTTGGTACTTGAGTCAAAAATGAACAGCATATATTTACATGTTTTCCATGTGGTCAAAATTCCATTAGCTCCAAAATTATATTCATTATTTAGATATCATATATACCATATATATCCATTATATACATGTATTTATAATAGTACATAACATTTGGAGATAATAAATGAAATGCACCGTTCATGGAGACGGTAAGCCGTACGTACGCATGAACGCTACTTTCACTTCTATTTCATATTTTAATGGAATTAAAAAATAATGATACATAGGTATATTATAATTATAGTATAATATTATATATAATATAATTAACTCCATCCTTTATACGTCCCACATATGGAATTAATGATTCATATCACTTTGAGGGGGTGGTAGTCCACAGTTCCTCAAATGAAATTATCACATTTACCCATAATGGAAACTATAAAGGTATGATATAAATGGAAAATACAAAAGCATAAAGAAAAAATAAACATAATATATATCATATATAAATACAGTTCCATCATAATGTCCACCATGAGAGATATTAGGAGATAATCGAACAATCATCGTTTCGTGAGGCGTTAGTTTTCCATCCACAGAAACAGTATGTTCTTCACCCATTAGATGTGGGTATGTGTAAGTGTTGTTAGAATAATTCTCATAAAAACATCCTAGTATACTGAGGATACTGATTTTGTTATAAAATAATGTAATAGAAAGGTTTTATGGGGTTGGAGAAATAAGATAAAACAAATGAACTTAAGAGAAGACGTTACCTTTATATTGGGTAACTCCATTTGGTTTGAATCAAAATGGTTTATTGAAGTGTTTTATGCCTAAGTTAAGGATTCTAGGATAAATATAGGGATATTGGGAGCTTATTAAAGCATAGGATTCATGAGATAATGGCTTGAGAAGTGTGAGAAATGGGTTAGAAGTGAGGGATTTTTATAAGGGAGAGGAGGGGCTCTCTAGGAAAGTTTAAAATAATTATTTTATTATAACCTCATCTTCAGTTTCAACAGATCAAATAATCGTTAAATTTGAAGTTAATATGAATAGTGGTTGAAATTAAATCATCCAATAATAATTGGAAAGGTTTTGGATATTGTTTTAATATTTATAATCTTATTTATTTAAATAATTTATTAATGAGGAAAATATTGCATCATTATTGTCTCATAAATATTTTAATTTATCTGATGTCCAAAAATTATAAAAAAAATACCATGATGTAGGAAATATCTTTAGATCTCCAATGAATATTTATAATCGAAAATATATCTTATATAACCCCATGTAAAATTTTTTTTACTAAAAGATATTTGTTTATGTCATTTTTGTCTTTACATTAAACTAATTTATATAAAGTGTCATTATTACTCTCATGTGGTTCCATGGGGTCCCAAATTTGACCCAAGGATGACCATGGTCGATTATGTATCAAAAAATAGGATTAGGACACATGTTAGGGTAATTTAATATTATTATAATATTATATTATTCCCTTATTTACTATATTTACCTTTTAATCATGGTAAATAAAATATTTACTAAAGTAAATATTTAAAATGTATAAAAATAAAAGTTACCTATTTAAAAAATTTGGAACTACTGATTCCAAATATGTAATCCATTTTTCTAAATTTAAAACACATTAGTGGCAGAAATTTATTTAAAATTAATTCCCGTTGTCAAAACAAAAAGGATGTTTTTAAGAAATAATAACTATCAACAGATTGACACTTTTTTATGTCCAATTTAAAAGTGAAATAATTACAATGTAAAAATTGGATTAACTAGTAAAAATATATTCTAATTAATCTTTAACAAAATTAAAAAAATAGTCTAACCATATAAATAAATTAGATTAAAAGGCACATTTGAATTAAAATACAGTATTTTTCACTATTCATTAAAAAATGAACTTTATCAGAGAAATACCAAAAATTTACCCAAAGTAAATTTTGATGTCCCTAATCTAAAGATGAATTTTATTTTTTCAAATAGAACATATTAAAATGACCCAAACTGGATTTAAATAGGGTTCGCCATCAAAATGCGGTAAATCGACCTTTTAAAGAATATTAGAGTATTTATGCTTAGATTCATTCACATTTTAAGACTCTAAATTTTATTAGATAAATGTAAAAACAATTTAAAAACATGTATAATCATATTTTAGTTAGTTATTTTCATTCTCACCGATACAATGGCTAGGCATTAACTACCATTTAAAATAATAATATTATATTATTAGTGTGCAACGTAAGATTTCAAACAAACCTGGTGTTGCGTATTGGGTACGCTATCGAACATAACATCCCCTTTAAAGTAAAATTAATATTTAATTCAAAAATATTAATAAACATTGAAATGTATTATTCTTTATTTACTTGGGATGTTACACTATCGCAAACACGGTAACCCCTTCTTGGTTCTCTCTTGTCATCAACATTGTGTTGGCATACCTTCCAAAATATTTTAATGAGTGCAAAATGGTGTTGTCATATTTTTTTCAAATGATAATGGTTGGTGCGATACCAACATTTTTCTTTCCAACAGAGATTGTTGGATATTTTCCCTTCTTTAACGTGTTGAAGGGGGAGATTGTTGGGATTTCAACACATTTTTTGAAGAGAGAGAAATTAATTAATGGAGAGATTTTCCTCAACATTAATAGGGGTGTTTATCTCAACACTACCACAAATATAGGCAAGAGAAGTGCTCGGGTGTTATCAGTGATAATCAGAAAGCGCTGGTAAAAGGGGGGATTTTATCAGTGCTAAAAAAGCGCGGATAAATTTACCATTTATGAGTGCTAACAAAAAGCACTGATAAAAATGAGACTTTATCAGCGCTAAAAATAGTGATAATAAAAGTTTTTAATAGACAATATTATTAATTTATTTAAAAATATTTTAATTATATTAAAAAATAATGTTTATGTGTATACATTAAATAAAAACGCATGTTTATAATGTTTATGTTTTATTAATTTTTATTATGTTTATTAGTTTTAGTTATATCTTTATTATATATTTATTATACTATATATAGGTTTATAATATTATATACAAATAATTATTAATATATATATATATACACAAATACTTATTAAATATATATATATATATTTAAATAAATTTATGTTTCCAAATGAACGTGTTAATTGATGTGTAATGGACGTTCATATTATCATCTCATGAATATGTTCACTATTTACCCTAATGTTCGCTATATATATTATACTACTATACTTGGTGAATTCATTCATTTCCTAAATATATAAAGCTTTATGTTCATGATAAATATATTTAAATAATCTATAAATTTATTTATTATATTTAAAAATATAAATATTTTTTTATATATAATTATATACTTTTTAAATATATTATATATAAATAAAATTATATATAACTAATTAAATATCAATATGTTTAAATAATTATAAAATTACAAAATATTTTTTTTAAATGATAAATATATATTTATGAATACCTTTTGAATATATTTATTTATAAATATATGTCTTTAATTAATATATACACAGACACAAATATATATATATATATATTTAAATACTTTATAAATTAAAATTAAAATTAATATATCAATTAATATATATTTATATATATTTAATTATGATTTAAATTATAATATTATATATATATATAAATATTTAATTATAATTTAAATTATTAAATTATAATAAATATATTAATTATATATTTTCATAAAATTATAAATGTAATAAATATATTAGTTATAATTTTACAACTATGAATAAATGGTATGTTTTATTAGCACTGATAAAACATACATTTATCAACGCTAAACTTTTAGTGCTGATAAAGAGGACAATTATCAGCAGTTTTTAGCAATGATAAAGAGGACATTTATCAGTGCTTTTCAATTTAGCACTAATAAAACATACATTTATCGGTACTTTTTACTAGTGCTGATAAATGTTTTACCCGATTTTATAAATGAACCCTAACTGTATCCCCTTCCTTCCTCACCCCTCAAACTCTCATAAAAGCCTAACCCTGTGTTGCCCGATCCTACTCCGCCGCCGCCACCGTGGCTGTCGACTTCTCCTCCTCCTCCTCCTCCTTTCCAGACTCCTCCTCCTTCTCCTCCCCTGTTGCCGCTGTTGCGAACGTGTCCTCCTGCTCCTCCACTGTTGTTGCCACCTCCTACTCCTCCTCTACCACCACCACTACCTCCTTCTCCTCCTCCTTCTTCATTGCTGCCGCCACTGCCGCCACCGCTTCCTCTGCCGCTGACTTCGTTCCCTATTCTGCTGCTGCTGCTACCAGTAAGGGTACTCTCCCTTCTAGAGTAACTTCTGTTCTTATTTGTCTTCTTGAAATAATAATAGTTTTCATTGTTTGGTTGTTCTCCTGGTTTGGTTGTTCTGGATTTTTTTCATGTTTATTCTCAATGTTTTGTGATAAGATATTGTGGTATTTTGATCCATATTGAGTGTATAGGTGATTTCGGGGTCACTTTGATCTTTCAGAGTGAAAATAGGAAAAGTTCCCAAGTTTCAGGGTTAACTCGCTTCGTCTAAAAACTATTTTGACCCCATGAAATTGGGTCTATAACCATTGTGAAGGTTTTTTCATGGTTATTGCATGGTTATATAACCCATGTGGTCAAACCATGCACAATTATTATTCCCCTTACATTTTTAGTTTTGGATCCCTTTCATTTTTCATTAATCTCGATGGTTCCTACCATTGGTATGTGGTTGAATAAGGGAGTTTTATGGTGGTTTTACGTTGTTGGGTGATGTTTAAATTAATTATTCAGGGATTTTTTTGTGGTCTTGTGTTTTAAGAAGTTGGTTTTATGTTATAGAAAATTTTATTTTTTGGATGAAAAAGTTGATTTTGGTGTTCATAAAATGTTTTGAAATTTTAGTTTTCCTCTTCATTTTGAATTAGTAGATTTTTTTGAATAGAATTTTTTAATGTGTCTTGGGTTTTAAAACTAGGCATAATGGTTTCTTTGTAAGATAAATTTTTATTATCTTAAAGTTTATAAAAAGTTTTTGATTTCATTATGAAAATTTAAAAATAAATTAGAATTGATAGAAATATTTTTGAAATGATTTAAATTTATTAATATAATTATAATTTAAATTGGGTTTTTATTTTGAAGTAAAATGTAATATTTTCAAATCAAGTGTGTGCTTTGGGTGAAAAGATTCCGTAGACTCCTTTTAAATGTGGAAATCTTAAGGACATTAATTTTTGTGAGTGTTCAAATTTTAGTGAATCATTTTTACAAGGGGTTGGATTGTTTTCAAAGAGTGCGTGTCTTTTAAAATAATTAATATGGAACTTTTATAGAAGGGGTTTTTCTTTAAAGAAGATTGAACATATGTAAATACTTCTTTGTATGTTTTGGGCTCAATAAATTTTGTGTGTTTTATTTATTTACTTGGTGTGAATTAAGATTATTTGTTTTAGCTTGTGAAACATGAATGGGATAAATACATACTTACTATGTGGTATTTTATCCTCTTAGAAAGGTCTTGAGAAGATGTGAAGAAACTTCCTCTAAGGTGAATTATTTTCATTAATAGGTATATCTATTTGGGTTGTGGGATTTACCCAAACATCAAATGGAGTGGTGAATCCAGATCATCCTTTTCTTTAGGATTTCTTAAATTTAAATAATTCCTTCCATGGTGATTAAGGTCCTCCTAAGGTTGTGAAGTGGTTAGGTTATTTTCTATAATCCCTTGAGTTGAATTACCCAAAGTGGTCTTGGGTGGTTGTTTATTTTGGAATCTATGCTTGTTAAGTTAGAATGTATTTAGGCTTTGAGGTAAATTTTATTATATGTATTTCTTATTGTTTTTTGGTTCCTCTCACATGAGGGTTTGTTTATAGAGGTTGTGAATATTCTTTAGGTTCTACATATGGATTAGAAGGATTTGTAGAAGAAACCCTCTCATAAATATAGAATGCTTCAATTATGTTGGGAAATAATCCACTAATGAAATTTAATCCCATATTATCCATGACCGGTGTGGGAAATAGGTAGTATATGAACATTACCTATTTTATAGAAGAGTATATAGAAGGATCAAATGTGTTGGGTTTGGAATGACATATTTTCCAATAGAGGAATCCCAAAAAATTGGGAGGTTGGTTAGGGAAATACCCTACAATAATGACTTGATTTACTAGTATGTATAGTTACTTGAGGGGGTAAGGCCGAGGGAATTTTAATTCTAGAAGAATGGAGGAGAGTGAAAAAATTACACTACCGTGAATTGGGAACACCATGTTGCATGTTAGTATAAGTAAGGGTCAAACCTTTAGAGAGGATCACTGTGAGAGTGTCAAGCATGGGGAGGGAACCCAATAAAAGGGGATCTAACATAATGTATCAAGTATGGTTGTGAAGTTTGGACTGACGTTTGTATAATTTAAAATAATGTATAAAGTATCTCTCTTGGGATTTAGGTCTTTGTGAAAATTCCTAAGTAGCTCTTTTAAAACGATTCAAGTGTTTTGAAATGTTTCTTAAAAAATTATATGCATTCAACATACCCTTTTTTAGTTTTAAATAGCTTTAAATGGTTTTAAAAAAGGAATTGGGGTTTTGAGAAAGGATGTTTGGAACTAATTGGTTTATTTTAAAAATATTGTGTTATTTTAAAGAGGAATATGTGTAAATGGTTGGTTTTTTAACAAGATTTCAACTGTGATTTTTAATGGGATTTTAACTATTATTTTCAAAGAGTGTGATTTTTTATAAATAGTTTTTTAATGGGATTCCAATTGTGTAAATGGTTTGTCTAAATTTGTTCAGTTTTTTAGAAGGTAGTGCCTTTTTCATAGACCAAAGAACATTTTATTGAATATAAAAGAGAGAAAAGTTACAGACGTCGATAGGAAGGGAGTTTTTTACAATCTTTGTCATAAAGATGAAATAAATCAAGAGGCAGGGTATTCAACCAAGTCAAATCCTGGGGAACACCTTTGTTGGAAAGAGCATGAGCAACAACGTTCACTTCTCGAAAGACTTGAGTGGAAATGTAATTGATCCCCACTATCAAATCAAGACACTTCATCCAACGAGTGGTAAGAGGCCATGCTAGATGAGCCACACCATTCCAGATTACTTGCACCAAGGTAGTTGAATATTTTTCGATCCATAGCTTCCTCCAGCCTTTTTGAAGGTAATAGTTGATGGCATGAACAACACCCATCATTCCAACTTCCAATGATGAAGCCATACCACATCCACTATAGAAGAAACCATGGCATTGTCCATAAGAATCTCTAAAAATATCACCATAGCCTGCAGGTCCTAGGTTAGCCTTTGAGGCGCCATCAACATTCACCTTGATCCGTCCTGGAAATGGAGTTTTCCAGAACACTTCAAAGGTGTGCTTTGGTTTTAGATAGAGGCCCTTAATCCACAGTTTATACAGAATCTCAAAATCACCAACAGAGTTGCTGCAATGCATCTTTTGAATTGAAGCAGCCTCTCGCACTGCAATGAGGATTCAATATTTACCTGCATTAAGATTTAATGAGAATTTATTGCAAAGAATATCATTTCTATCATACCAGATCATGTGTAATATCTCAGCAACAACAGAGAGAATTTTTTTTAATTTGTTGAGATGCCTCATGTTTAACACATTTCCTTAGATGAGAGCTGATCGAGTTGGGGATAAACCATCTGCAATCACAGATATAAAAAATATAATTCCAAAGAGCAGAGGCAGTAGCACATGACAAAAAGAGATGATTAGTATCTTCTCTATGCTGGTTGCATAGGTAACATTTAGAACAGAGTTTAAAACCAAAGGTTTAAAGGAAAGCCTCAGTGGGTAATCTGTTGTGTGCAATACGCCAAATAAGCATAATTCTTGAAGGCTTAATCCAAGGCTTGTTAAAAAAATTCCTTGAGTGAATGTTAGATTCAGTTCTAAAGAAATTGTGATTGTAGACATTTTTTGAGTCTAGAATGCTATTAGAGGCTGGCTCCCAGACAAGAAAGTCATCAGAACTAGAATAAGAGTATTTATAAATGATCTGAGTAATGTTATCAGGTATATCATTCCTTTGAGAATGTAAAACATCTTTAATAGAATAGTTAGTATTCTAAGAAGGATAATTAGGAGGTAAAATGGAAATTAAAGGAGTACCAGTCCAATTATCAAGCCACAAATTCATGTTTGAGTCAACTATAACCATCCATCTAGAATTTTCCATAATGTTATAGAAAGTATCCCTAATGGAGGGCCAGATCGATGAGGTAATATAATTTAAGTTCCATTTCTTAAGATCACTTAGGAATCTGTATTTTAGGAAGTCAATAGCATTAGAGTTGTTGTTAATTAATCTCTAAGTAAGTCTAGCCTGGAGAGTATCCTTAAAGAGCTTTATATTTTTAATGCCAATACCACCCTTATCCAAAGGTTTACAATAGTTCTTCCAAGGGATGGTGACAAGCTTCCTTTCTAGGATGCTTCCTGTCCAGATGAAGTTTTTAATATAGGTGTCAATTTTTTTAAAGGTACCAATAGTGAACTTATATATCATAAGAAAATAGAGCATTTTCAAGATAATGGTCGATTTAACAAGACATATTCTACCAGCCATGGAGAGGGATTTACCTTTCCAAGTAGAAAGTTGATTGATAATTTGGTCCACAATGTTGGAAAAATAACTAGATTTGGGTCTTACCCAAAAATAGGAACCCCTAGATAAGTGAAGGGGAAGAGACCTTCTTTAATTCCAATATTTCTGGTAATAAAACCTTTTCTCTACAGAGAGAAGTTTTTCCCAAATAAAATATGAGACTTGTTCCAAGAAATAGCTTGACCAGATACGCCCTCATAATGAGCCAAGGCATTTTTAATCACTTGAATATTATTTTAATCACCTTGAAAAAATAGGATCATGTCATCGACATATATAATTTGAGTAGGAACATTGAGATTCTTAGCAGCTTGAATGGATTTAAGTTTATTTTGATTGAAAAGTTTATCAAGAAGTCTGCTGAGGTAATCTTTAGCAATGATAAAGAGGATGGATGAGAGGGGATCTGTCTGTCTAACTCCTTTGGTGCATTTGAAGTAGCCCTTGGGTGATCCATTAATCAAAATATAGATAGAGGTAGATTTAAACAAGGTTTTTTTCCTCCTAAATAATATATTTTTAAATCCAATGATTTTCAAAAATTTGAAGATAAAACTCCAATCTATAGTATCAACGAATTTTCTAATATCAAGATTAATAACAACATTCCCTCCCCTAGAAGTTTTGTTTAAGTTATTAGTGCATTCAATGGCAAGGAAAATGAAGTCTTGAATAGCCCTTCCCTTAATAAAGCTAAATTGGTTCCAAGAAACAATTTTATTGCATATAGGGGTAAGTCTATTAGCAAGAATCTTAGATATGATTTTATAGAGAGTATTTATCAGGGAAATAATCCGAAATTGATGGATATTAGAAGCATTATCCACTTTGGGGATTAAAGTAAGGAGTTGTGCATTTAGCCCATGAGGAAGAACACCATTGGAAAAGAAAGATCTAACAAGCTTGCACACATCCAAATTAATGACTTCCTAGTGATGTTGAAAAAACCCATTATTAAATCCATGAGGACCCAGGGTACTATCTGGATTAAGACTAAAAACTATATCTTTTATTTCCTAATCAAGGGGGGGTGCTTAAAAGAAAATCATTATCAACCTCATCTACCATCATTAGGATGATATCAGGTCTAAGGTCCTTATTAACATTCATACCATTAAAAATGTTATGGAAGTAAGAGACAACATGATTTGAGATGGCCTCCTCTGATTCAATAAATTTATCATGATTAGTAAGAGTTCAATTGACTATCCTAACTCTATGAAGAGAATTATAGAATTTTGTTTTCCTATCACCATCAGAGAGCCATTTTGTTTTGAAAATTTGTTTTCACTTGTTGTATTTAAAATTAAGAAGATAAATGAGTTTCAAAGAAATGTTTATTTCAGGTTGAGGACCAAGGGTAAAATCAGAAGTGGTGTTATAAATTTTCAATTGACCGAGATCATTTTCTAGAGAACATATTTCCATGTCAATATGTTTAATTTTAGATCTACACCAGCCATTAAGATCCTGCTTTAGAGTTTTAAGCTTGAAGATACAGGAAAAGGTATGATGCTGATGATTCATAGAATCCCAAGTATTTTTTATTAAGGAAGCACAGTTTGGGTCCATAGACCATGCATTATTAAATCTAAATGGGAGAATGGATTTAAGGTTTTTAATGATAAGATTGACCAGAATGGGTTGATGGTCTGAGTTTCACATAGGAAGGGTGATGCTAGAGATGGTGTCCCATTTAGTAAGAGAATCCATATTAACAAAAACACTATCTAGTTTACTAGCTACAATCTTGTTATAGTCTCTTTTATACTAGGTTTATTTCGCACCAGTGAGGTTAAATTCCAATAGATTGCAGTCTTCAATGGAAGCTCTAAACTCCCTCAAATATATAGATGAGTGAGAGGGGCCAATTTTTTCACTGGAAGTGAGAATATCATTGAAGTTCCCCATCACAACCCAAGGGTCATGAATGTTATTAGCCGACCCAAAAAGATATTTCTAGAGTGTTCTTCTTTCTTGGTATCTATTCTTGGCATATATCATCATGAAAAAGGTGCATTGACCTTCCCAACAAAAATCACAAGTAAACAGTTGATCATTATTTTTGATAATATTAACATTTTGAACAGATGAGTTATAAAATATCCATAGAGAATCCACTATAGGAACATCCTTATAGGAACCTAGAAAATTGTAGCTAATAGAGCATTGGTTTCTAAATTTAGAAGTGAAATTGATTTTAGGATCATAAATAGAAAAAAAAATTAGGCATGTGTATCATCAAAAACCTCTTAAGAACAATAAAAGTGTCAGAGTTTGAAATACAATTATAATTCCGAAAGATTAGATTCATTTGGACTTGTGTTTTGGGTTAAAACCCCCCTTTTTTTATTTTACTGAACCTTTCTTTCTCTCTAATATTTTGACATCTTGAGAAGAGTTTGGTTTGGGTTTTTTGTCATGAAGACTAGCAGTAGGGCTAGGAAGAATAATGCTATCCACAACACTAACCGTATTCCGCATAAGAGTAGGAGGATTACTAGGTGATGGAGATAGTGTAGGTCTGTTCTGTGTAGGATTAGATGAGTTACTAGTGGTGTTTTGCCTAGATGTCACTAATTCTGGGTTGGTTTGCTGAGTAGAAACCAAGTCATAAGCAGATGAAAAAGAAACATAGTCAGCTCTAATAATTGTTCCTTGAGTAATAGTAGGTAGGTCCGAGATCTCAGAAGATTCCACAGGACCAGGATCAGCTTTATTAACTGTTTAATGCCAAACAACTTTAGATACAGTTCATAGTGTGTAATCAAAAACATGAAAATTCAAAATAGAACTCTTTTCCAGTGAAATGGAAGAAGTTTTATGAATAGTTTCTTATAAAGTAGCAGTAAAAGATGATAATTTAGAGTTATCAAGAACAGGGAGAGAACAATTACTCGTGTCTACATTCTTTTTCATGTTACCTTGGGATTCAACCAAATTTGTAGCATCAGAAGAGTAGGTTTCATGAATAGATGATCCAGACAGAGTTAAAGGGGTAGACCATCTCTTTTTGTCCAATGCATTCACCATGAGTTCATCAAGAGTTGTTGGAGTATTCTCCTTTAGAATGCTATTTTTTCCAAGACCATAGCCTTGGAAGAGATATTCACTATTTTCCTATCATCAGGGTTAATGGGCTCAATAGAATCCTTTTCCCTACAAGCAACATTATTCTTATCTTCTTTATATAAAATAGAATCATTAGATTTGAATTGATGAGTAGGAGATAGAGTGATCATGTCCTCAATAATGTCAATTCCATGGTGAGAATGAAGAATTTCTAAGACCAATTCCTCTATTTCTGTAACCAAGGAATTTTATATAAGTATGCATTCTTCCTCATCCACTATTTATCCCCAAGATTCACCTTTTAAGGGGGGGGGACATTTGATTTTTTAACTCAAACTTCATTTTTATTACCAGAGGTCTCGGGTAAGTTAACCACCTGTGATTTACCTTTCTTATTATATCTAAACTCCTTCCATTCATTAATATGTGGAGGTGCCAATTGTTTCCTAACCACTCAACAATTAGAGATGTTATGCCCTTTGATTTTACAGACCCCACAAAAAGGAGGTTTTTTCTCATATTCTACCTTTATTTCAGTTTTGAAATCAGAAGTACTAAAGTTGATAATATGAGGAAATTCTGAAGCAATATTCACTTCAACCATGACCCTAGAAAAGAGTCATAATTCTGCATTTAAGGTTCTTTGATCAATTTTGACAGGTAATCCAATACATGAAACAATATCATTAAGGATTTTGGGATGCCAAAAATACAAATTCAGGCCATGTAATCTTACCCAGATATGTTCCATTGAGTTCCCATGTGTGTGTGGATTAAAGGCAACATCCCAATCAGAGAGCCAAGGAAACCCAGGCCAAAGTTGTAAATTGCATGTTCTCTATACCTGATCAAGTTCCTCCTATGAGTTGAAAAGGATATGATAGTATCCTTTACCTATTGGAACCATCCTCCACTTTGATAAACCCTAGTAGTGTGAAATCCTAGATTTAAGCCCAGTTAAGGCCCAGGGATGATCATTTTTGCTGTATGAAACTCAACTGAGGACTAGATACTTGCACATTTTATCTCTTTGACGTAGAGCATCGGGGTCAGCTTCAATAAGGAAACCACTATCCTCATGTTTTTTGAAGAGCGGATATTTTTTCTCCTTTGCGCTACTCATATCTGAGCTTTTGAGTGCATCATGAAAGGAGATCGCATTTGTCCATGTTTATGCTATTTTTATTTAAGACAAGTTAGTCCAGAGGAGTTTGAATAACACTTGATTTGTCACGGAATAAATTAAAGTTATATGTGTTGGACTAAACATGGGGAAAAAACAAACGTAGCTAGTGACTGGGATGACACTATGTTTTATGGATCATTTGATATGATTACAAGTGTGGAAAATTAATAAGACTATATCGAGGATGTGATTACAGATGTGCATAATGATGAAGATCGTATTAAAGAAATGACAAGGACAGTTGAAGATGAACTTTGTGATTGCCCAAAATTATTTGAGCAGTTAAATAGTTGTGTAAAGATGTCATTGTATGATGGTTGCACTAAATATACAGTATTGTCAGCCATACTGAAGCTATATAATTTGAAAGCAGGCAATGGATGAAGTGATGCCAGTTTTAAGAAATTACTTTCTCTATTGAATGACATGCACCCAAAAGATAATGAGATCCTGAGATGAACATATGATTCCAAATGAATGCTGCACTCGATGGGTATGATCTCTGAAAGAATACACACCTACTTGAATGATTGTATACTATTTCTCAAGGACCACAAATCACTTAGAGAATGCAAAAAGTGTGGTGCTTCTCGATACAAGAAAGATGAATTCGGTCCTATGAAAGTTTCATGGTACTTTCCAATAATTCCAAGGTTTAGATTCCTATATGGAAGTGAGGAGACTTCAGGGAAATTGATGTGGCATGTAGATAGAATAAATAAATATGAAAAATACGGCACCCGATAGACTCTCCCCAGTCGAATAGAATTGATCATGAGTATCCTAACTTTGGAAATGAGATGAGAAACCTTCGTCTTGCGTTTTCTACAGATAGAGTGAATCATTTTGGTTCTCAAAGTAGCACTAATAGTACATGGTTGGTTATGTTGTAATTTATAACTTTCCACCATGGTTATACATGAAATGAAAAAACATCATGTTATTTAGGCTTATATCAGGTCCAAAACAATTGGGTAATGATATTGATGTTTATTTGTCTCTATTGATCGAGGATTTGAAATTATTGTGGGATTCAGGTGTTATGATGTATGATTCTTACAGAAATAAATATTTCACGTTGAGATCCATGTTGTATGGGATGATAAATGACTTTCCTGATTATGTAAATTTTTCAGGATATAACATTAAAGGAAATCTTGGGTGTCCCATCCATGAACTAGGTACACAGTCAATTAGGTTGAAACATTCGTCGAAAATTGTGTTTCTAGGACATCATCGATTTCTACCTCAAAGAAATAAGTACTGATCTTAGACGACATCATTCGATGGAAGTTTAGAAGAACGTACACCACCGTCTCCACTAACAGGTGATAAAATATTTGAGAAAGTTAAAGATGTGTACACTACTTTTGGTAAACCATTTTCAAAAAACCTTATGAAAACTGGTTGGAAAAAGAAATCAGTTTTTCTTTGAATTACCATACTGGAATTATCTGTACGTTAGAAATTTTCTTGATTTTATACATGTTGAAAAAAATGTATGTGATAGTTTCATCGGTACGTTGCTAAATGCACCTAAAAAAACAAAGGATATAATTAAGGTTAGGTTGGATGTGGTTGACATGGGAATACAAGAAGAGTTGGCACCAGTGAAGGGTGAAAAATGAACATTTCTTCCTCCTGCTACTTACACTCTTTCCAGGAAGAAGATATATCAGTTTCACAACTTCTTGAATGATGTAAATGTCTCATAGAGGTATTCATTGAATATCAAGAACATCATGTCAATGCACGATTTAAAGTTAAAAGGTCTGAAATCACATGACTATCATGTTTTGAAGAAAGATCTAATTCCTATAGATTTACATTGCATTTTTTCTAAGAATTTCCATCATACATTAATGAAGCTTTGTTTCTTATTCAAAGCTATATGTAGAAAAGTTATAGACTCGGTGAAATTTTTGACTATGGAAAGAGAAATTGTCATTATATTATGTGAATTGGAAATGTTTTTCCCATCGACATTCTTTGATATGATGGTTCATTTGATCGTTCACTTAGTGAGAGTTATTTGGTTATGTGGTCCTGTGCACTATAGATGGATGTACCCCATTGAACGATATATAAAGATTTTGAAAGGGTATGTCAAAAATCAAACTCGGTCAGAGGGTTGTATTACAAAGTGATATATTATTGAGGAATTTATTGAATTCTGTACCGAATACCTGTCTGGTGTGCAAAGCATTGGTATAATGAAATATTTTCACATTGGGCAACTTGCAGGTGAATAAATTTTAGGAAAGGAGGTTTTCACAATCAATATTATAGATCAGGAGTAGGACCTCCTTTATGTTTTGCATAATAGTTTGGATGTTGACCCATATGTTAAAACCCACAATGAAATTATTAGGTATTCAAATCAATCAAGGGATGAAAATGTATATCAAATAAACATAATAAATAGTTTATAGGATCGTTTCAGGACTATATTTATTAAGGAGTCAGATGAAAATCCAGACTCAATTTCAGAATGACTACGATGGCTAGCTGAAGGAACAAGTGTTTAAGTATAATCTTACAATGCTTATGTAATTAGTGGTTATAGATTCTATACTAATGAACATGATGAAGACATTACCAGACAAAATAGTGGAGTTACACTTGTGGCTGAAGAGATGCATGTTTCTAGTGCTAAGGATAGAAATCCAATTTACACAAATATATCATACTTTTGCATCATCAAAAAAATATGAGAGTTGGATTATACAACATTATGAGTGTTTATTTTTCAATGGAAGTGGGTTGATAACAGAAGTGCTGTTAAAATATTTGAGCTGGGATTTGTGAAATTTTATTTCATTAAGGAAGGGTACAAAGACAAACCATTTAAAATGGCATCACAGGTAGTACAAGAATTTTATGTTCTAGATCTCGCAAAGCAAAAATGATCAATTGTTCTGTTATCGAAAAAAACCACTGAAGAGTCAGATGAAAATTCAACGTAGAATGACCCTTTCATTAAGACACCACAATCATTTTGAAGAGGTCCCAGTGTAGATGGTGTTTTCTATGTCATAGGAGACCACACTGGAGGTATTTGGATAGGAGATAGAGGGGTCAAATCCCTTCAACCTTTAAAAAAATAGTTCAATAATCAGGTTATATTTTTTTCTAATATACATCATGTTACTTTATGTTAATGTCTATTCACTCCTGATTTTATGTTATCTAAATTAAGTGTTAAACCAATTTTATAGATAATGACTTCTGCACGTGATGATGCTCCCAATCCCTAGGCACAATAGGTTTCTCAACCTGTTGTTGCTCGTAGTGTAGATGAACAACAAGTTTCTCAACCTGTTGTTGCTCCCAGTGCAGAGGTACAACCACCATATGCACATGTCGATGATAGCCCTACAGAGCCGAAGGAACATATTGACGATGGTGGATCCGAGGAAATGAAAGGTGACAAAATACTGGCAATGTAGAAAAGAAATGATCACTGTAGTTTAATGGTATTAGTGAAAATCATTAAGGCTAAAGAAAAAGGCATCAAATACAAGATTGGATGGAATAAGTGGGGCCAACATGTTAACCCCAATGAGTCCATGTTCATTTGTTACATTGGAATCGTCACTCAGCAATGTGTTCTGATTGATGTAACTTCATGGAACCATGTTGTGACTGAGATTAGGACACTGATGTGGGGAGATATTACGGTAAAATTATGATATCATTTTTTAAATTTACTAAAAATTAAATAATAAGACATTGAATTACACTTCACCATATCTTGAAGAGTGCATTTATAGTATATGAATCGCACAAAGACTATGTCTTAAGGTTTTCTAGAAGGATTCATAGGGGTTTTCAGACACTTTTAACAAAATATTATCTTAAAGATGCTGAAGGGGAAATAAAACCTCACCCACCTCTTCTTTATGCACACCTGATAACCCAATCATCATGGGATGCATTTATTGGTCATCGTGTGAAGCAGTCTTTTCATGTACATTGTGTCCGGTAATACATTGTTTGATTTTATGTGTATTCATCACTTTGATTGACAATGTTTTATTTATGAAACATCAACTGAGTGATAAAAATAAACAATGAGAATCAAAACCAGAATACCCCTACCATAAAGCAAGGATGGGGTGTGCAACACTTGAAAAGAAATTGGTGCATACATTAAATATACCATAATAATTTTATGTGACATTAATAAACACAATAACTATGTTCTTTTATTTATATGCATCTAGAAGAGTCCAAATCCAAAGTCACTTCCATCCCACACCATGTGTTATGGAAGGAGGTGCATGTAACTAAAGATGACAAACTAATAGATGAAAACACACAACAAGTGTGGGAAACATGTATAAGTATGAAATAATAAAAAAATTCTTTAAATAGCTATTACATAACAATTATTACTTATTTTATTATATTTTCTATCTGACATAGTCACAAGAATTAACAACACCCACACCAAATTCAGAAATATTTTCAGTGGCCTTGAAGCAGCTAGAAAAGTATGGCTGCATCAGAGGTATGAGTTTTGGGCTGACACCCCAAACATTTTTTGAGAATAAAAACAAGTGGAGGATCAAACTAAGGAAATGAAAAATATGAGAGAAATATTAGCTATGTTTCAAGAAGAATTAAAATACCAGAGTTAGATAATGGAAAGTTTTAATGGGGGAGGCAAAGAGAAGAAAGAACTCAAGAATAACCCGCGCATGAAGATCCTACCCCACCCCCACCAGTTTTGAGGTGAGTCATTCCCCTAAAAAACAATTCTTAACTAAGGTAGTCAATTTTTTAATAATTGTTTCTGTGAAATGTGAATTAGATAGACACTAGACACAAATACCTTTCCTATATTGATATTCTACAGGGTGAAAATGACTGTGATTTATATCTATCAACACTCACCCATCTCCTTATAGTGAGGGATACAGTGTTCAATATCCATAATGACAAACTACACAACATACCACTTCTAATAGGTCATGTCAGAGTGTCAAGTAATGTAGACCTACAGCTGAGCATTGACCTACATGGTCCAATTGATGATGAAAATATTCATACAACCGAACAATATCTTGGAACATTCATCGCATGACCATCATATCTTGTAAAAAAACATTTCAATAATGAGGTATTCATTTCTAATTTAATTTTCAAGGTAAAATTTAAACATTTAATGAAAAAAGGTACAAACCAATTCATGTTATTACATATGGACAAAGAGAAGTGGGTGAAATTATATGTCAGTTCAAAACCATCTCAAGGATCAACTGACTGATCAAAACGATCTATGGAAAGCACCTTACCCCCCGTTCTATATCCACATTTATTATCATTGAAGGGTCATGTGAATACGAAGTTAAAAGATGGTCACACTCGCATAATTTATTTTGAAGAAAATATAAACATAGGGGAAGATCTAGACTTCATTGGTGTTGAGAGTGCAACTAAAATCCTCGACTATGAATGGTTAGGTGGCTCAGTTTTAAATGTTTACATGAGGTATGTTTTCATGATTTGATTTTCCAAAAAATGATATACTATGATAATTATGACTAAATACATTTCATATTTTTTAGAGGAATATATATGAAAAACAATTGATGGGATTTCCCTATGAAAACAAATTGGACTTGTTAGTCCTCACGTCACCTCTACAACACTAAAATATATCAAATATAAGAAAGAGGGTGAAATACTGGTAAGCCAACTCAAATTGTTTAATAGAAAAATTATGGATGACAGACTCTTCTTAATACCAATGATTCAGGGGTAAAACTGTATAATTTAATCATATCAAATATATTTTAATTTATTTTCTTACATATTCCTTTTTGTATTTTAGGCAGCATTGGATGCTCATTGCGGTCAATTTGGATACTCCAAAGATTTATTTCTTGGATTCAATGCATGGATATCCAATAAACCAACCACAAATAATGGCGTTCATTAATTTTTAATACACTATATCCAACATTTTAGAACTAAAAATCTAGTTATATAATTTATATCATCTTTTAATGTGGATTTTGTTATGATAGGGAGGTGCGTGGCTATTGTCTACATCATGAAATGAGACCAGGGGAAAAGGATAAGAAACATGACAAGTAATACGACTAGATAAAAATCAAGGTATATATAATAATATTTCACTATCCAAACACATATAAAAATAATAATTATTTTTATAAATGTTTCTACAGTTCCTAAAACAAACAAACGATAAAGACTGTGGTTATTATGTTTGTAAATTTATAAAATAGATTGTATTCCATGAACAACCCAACATCCCTGAGGAGATATTTTCTAAAATAATTACTATTTCATTTAAAATACTTATTAATCCTTTGTGTATTTATATTTTTTCAGTACTACCATGACTACTGAAAAGAGTCATATTCACAAGATGATATTAATGTTCTTAGAAACAAATGGGAGGAATACTTTATGGAAGAATGTACAAAAATAGAATTAATATGGTAATCTTCTCAAATAATTTCAACTTTAATAATATTTTCTGCCTTATCTTTATCTTTGTTTGATGGTAATGTAGTGATTTGTACGAGCTAAACACCCCACTGAAAATCATGGTTGTTGGTGGTCCTTATTTTCACACTAAATGAATTGCATGTTGGTTGGTTTTTGAAAAGAAATTGGCGGTCCTCGTCTACATGAAATGTGTGTTGTTGATAGAACACAAAAGATAATGAGCATCCAGAAGGGGTTTCCCCATCCCTTGAGTTTTTTTTGTGATGTATTGAGACATAACAGGAATAAGATCGTACTCCACTCTTCTTGTTTTCAACAACGAGAAGTTTTTTTCTCCAAAAAACATTGATTCAATTAGCAACATTGGTAGTTCCCCTATTTAGTCAACCTAGTGAAGAACCAAGTGTCATATGTTCATTTGGAGGTCCTGAATATATAATAGTTGGTTCTTCACTAGGCCGACTAAAGCTATGATGCAGAAGGAGGATGTTATTTTGTGTCAACCATAAATGGATCAAAGGTTTTTCCATAATCCTTCTAAACTAGGTGGATTGAGCATATTGATCAAGTCAGGTCTCTTTTTTTAGGTTTCAGAGGCAAGGGTGCATTGATATTTAGGAAGAAAAATGTACTTGAAATTTGTTTTGATACTTTAGGAAAATGATTCATGAGTCATTTGTGATGTGTAGAAATCAACCGCACCTCAATTCGATGCACAGTGTCACCGGTATGACTCCAAATTCGCCTTTATTTGAAATTGACATTAATTTAAGTAAAAAAACAAAACTGACATACTGAAAACCAAGGAAATGCATTTTGATTGTTTTGATACTTTAAGAAAATGATCTATTAGTCATTTTTTATGTTTATAAATCAACCACACCTCAATCTGACACACGATGTCACCGATATGACTCCAAATGTGTCTTGTTATTTAAAATTGAAATTAATTCAAGTAAAAAAACACAACTGACACAATGAAAACCAATAAAACTCATTTATATTATTTTGATACTTTATGAAAATGATTCATGAGTCAGTTTTGATGTGTAAGAATCAACCCCACCTCAATTCGATGAATGGTGTGACCGGTATGACTAAACGTTTCCACTATCAGTTTAAAATTGACATTTTAGATCAACATGTGTCACTCACTGAAAACCAATCAAATGCGCTCTGATTGTCTTAAAAATTATGGATGGTGATTTTTAAGTCCTTTGTGACATGTATTAAGCATTATCATGTCAAATCTATGCATGATGTGACTGGTATGACTGAAATTGCATGTTTTTAGTTTGAAATGACATTTTGGTAAAAAAACACAACTAACATACTGAAAACTAAGGAAATTCATTCTGATTGTTTTTATAATTTAGGAAAACAATATATCAGTCATTTTTGATGTGTATGAATCAACCATACCTCAATCCAATGCACGGTGTCACTGGGTGACTCCCAATTTGTCTTGTTATTTAAAATTGACATTAATTCAAGTAAAAACACAACTAACATACTGAAAACTGAGTAAATGCATTCGGATTGTTTTTATACTTTAGTAAAATGATCCATGAGTTAGTTGTGATGTGTAGGAATCAACCTCACATCAATCTTATGAACGGTGTGACCGGTATGACTAAAAGTGTCCGTTATCAGTTTAAAATGGACATTTTAACTCAAAACGTGTCACAAACTAAAAACCAAGAAAATACACTCCAATTGTAATCCAAATTAAGTATTGATATTTTTAAGTCCTTTATGACATGTATGAATCATTCTCACGTCAAAACGATGCATGATGCGACCAGTATGACTCAAATTACATGTTTTCTATTTGAAATGAAATTTTAGTAAAAAAACACAACGGACATACTAAAAATCAAGGAAATGCATTCTGATTGTTTTGATACTTTTGGAAAATGATATAACAATCATTTGTGACATTTAGGAATCAACCACACCTCAATCCGATGCATGGTGTCCCCGATATGACTCCAAATGTATCTTGTTATTTAAAATTGACATTAATTAAAATAAACAAACACAACTGACATACTGAAAACTGAGAAAATGTATTCATATTGTTTTTATACTTTATTAATACAATACATGAGTTAGTTTTGATGTGTAGGAATCAACCCCACCTCAATCCAACAAACGGTGTGACCAGTATGACTAAAAGTATCTGCTGTCAGTTTAAAATAGACATTTTAGCTAAAAATATGTCACTCACTGAAAACCAAGAAAAAATACTCCAATTGTCTTTAAAATTAAGAACAGTAATTATTAAGTCCTTTGTGACATGTATAAAGCAGTCTCACGTCAAACTGACGTATGATGTGGCCGGTATGACTCAAATTGTATGTTTTTGGTTTGAAATGAAATTTTAGTAAAAAACACAACTAACATACTAAAAACTAAGGAAATGAATTATTATTGTTTTGATACTTTTAGTACAATGATCTATTAGTCATATGTGACATATAGGAATCAACCACATCTCAATCTGATGCACGGTGTCACCGGTATGACTCCAAATGTGTCTAATTATTTAAAATTGACATTAATTCAAGTAGAAAAACACAAATGACATACTGAAAACCAAGAAAACGCATTCAAATTGTATTTACACTTTTGGAAAATGATTCAAGAGCCATTTTTTATGTATAGGAATCAACTCCACCTCAATCTGACGAACAGTGTGACCAGTATGACTAAAATTGTCTCCTATCAGTTTAAAATTGACATTTTAGTGAAAAACATGTCACTCACTTAAAACCAAGAAAATGTGCTTCGATTGTCTTAAAAATTATGTACGGAAATTCACAAGTCCTTTGTGACATTTATGATGAAGTCTCACGTCAAACTGATGCACGATGCAACTGGTATGACTCAAATGGCATGTTTTCAGTTTGAAATGGCATTTTCGTAAAAAAAACACAACTGACGTACTAAGAACTAAGGAAATGAATTATGATTATTTTGAAACTTTAGTAAAATGATCTATCAATCATTTTTAGTGTGTAGGAATCAACCGCACCTCAATCCGAGACACAGTGTCACCGGTATGACTCCAAATGTGTCTTGTTATTTAAAACTGACATTAATTCAAGAAAAAAACACAACTGCCATACGAAAAACAATGAAAATGCTTTCACATTGTTTTGATACATTTGTAAAACCATACTTTAGTCAGTTATGATGTTTAGGAATCTACCCCACCCTAATCTGACGAACAATGTGACCTGTATGACTAAAAGTGTCCGCTATCAGTTTAAAATTGATATTTTAGCTCAAAACATGTCACTCACTAAAAACAAAGAAAACACATTATGATTATCTTCCAAATTCTGGAAAGTGATTCATAAGTCATTTGTGACATTTATGAAGCAGTATTATGTAAAACTGACACACATTGCAACCGATATGACTCAAATTGCATGTTTTCAGTTTAAAAAGACATTTTAGAAAAAAAACACAACTTACATATTGATAACTTAGAAAACGCATTCATATTGTTTTGATAATTTAGGAAAACAATCCATTATTCATTTTTGACATTTAGGAATCAACCCCACCTCAATAAGATGCACGATGTGACCGATATAACTCCAAATGTGTCATTTTTATTAAAAATTGACATTTTTTTTAATGTATTCATCATATTAATGTTTAATTTATTTTTTTATAGTATTACTAACACAATATTTGTTTTCTTATATAGGTGAAACCTTTTTCCTAAGTTGGGATGGTTTTTTTTGGTGACTATTACTATTAAAGAACATTTTTTTAGAGGGGACCATAGACGTCAAAAGAGAAAACATTATTATTTTTAACTATTTTTTGGATAATTAAAAATGTAATTTTATAAAACATTGTTCAAAATGTATATAGAAGTGTTTTCTTAGTATATACCATGAGTGAATATTTTTGTATTCATGATGTCAATTAAATGTATATAGCATTTTTTGTCAAACCTTTGGGTGCGTTTCTTGGTTTTTCATCATTTGCATCGTGAATGTGGTTCTTTTATATATACTATGGGTGGTTATTTTTTAGAAGATTTTTGCTAGTTTATACATGTTATTTTTTCTAGTCTGGTTATTTTGGTATGCTATTTGGTAGTTGTGTATTTTTTTGCAGGTTTCTAGGTGTGTTGTTATATAAATAGCACAACCAGACAGAAAAGCCTTTATCAGCACTTCAAATAGCACTCATAAAGGCCCCCTTTATCAATTCTTATTAAAGTGTTGATAAATGGGAACTTTATCAGCGTTTCGAATATCACTGACAAAAGGGACCCACCCTTTAATAGCGCCTCTATTATTAGTGATTTTTTATTGCTGATAAAAGTACTTTTTAGCACTGATAAAAGCCTATTTTGTGATTGAATATTGGTTACGAGAACGTCTTCCCTATGGGAAGACAGGGACACTCTGGTGGTCTGTCCCTACTCTAGAAGGAGGACCTTGGTGTTTAGGTGGATAATTTTTCAAGTAATCACATTTTTGTTACAGTTTCAGCCTCAAGTACTCCAACATAGTCTTTTGTTGGATTTTATTGGTGGTATGAAAGTCAAGATAAACACAAATCTTGGAACCTGTTGAACCAGGTGCAGAGCTCCCTCCCTAGCCCTTTACTAGTTGGTGGAGATTTCAATGAGGTCCTTATCCCTCAGGAAAAATAAGGGGGTGTTTTAGGAGGGGTGATGCTATTGAAGATTTTAAGAATTCTCTTTTGTTGAATTCTCTTCATGATCTCGGGTCTTTTGGATCTCCGTTTACTTGGTTTAGAGGTAGATCAATGGAGAATCGTATTGATAAAAGGTTGGATAGATTTTTTAGTAAAGATGATGGGAAGTCCCCCTTCCATACCTTCTCTATTACTCACCTGCCTCCAGTATCTTCTGATCACTGCCCGATATTTCTGTTGATGGGCTCTAAAGGGGTTCTGAGGAGGCCTGTGTGTACCTTTCATTTTGAAATGTTGTAGAACTAAGACAATTTTTGTGAGGAAGTGGTTAGGTCGGCTTGGGAGGGGCTGAACCGATGTCTCACATCCAATATCTGTAGTAATTCATCTTGTTTACAAAAGTGTATTTTGATTAGGTTCGTGGATTTGGATAGGAACATTAATGCTGCAGAAAATCGCTTAAAGAGACTCCACTCTTTCCCTTGTGGTAACTCTATTCTCAGGGATATCTCTTATGCGGAAAAGAATCTTTGTGCGGCGTTGAGGGAGAAGGAGAGAATCTTGTTTCTGAGGAAAAGAGAATACCATATGAGGGAAGGTGACCAGAATAATATCTATTTTAACCAAATAGCATCTTCAAGGAGGAGGAAAAACTATATTTCTCATATTGAAGATCACACTGGGAGGGTTCTTTCTGATCCCGGTGACATTCAATCCATTATTCTGATTTTTTTAGCAATCTCTATAAATTAAAAAGTATTAACACTCCTACTTATTTGACTAACTATATCCTGAATATTGTTGCTGAGTATATGAACTGTAAACTGGAGAGAGATATTTCTAAGGATGAAGTTCTTGGGGCTCTTCATCTTATTCACTCTACAAAGGCCTCGGGGCATGATGGGTTTCATGCATTGTTTTTTAAATGCTTTTGGAATATCATTGGACCTGATGTGGTTACCCTGATGAAGGAGTTATGGGAAGGAAGAGCTTCTCTTGAATATATGAACGAAACTCTTGTTACTCTTATCCAAAAAACCCAGAACCCCTAGAAAATCACGGAATTTTGACCTATTAGTTTCTGCAATGTTGTTTACAAATTTTTTTCCAAAATCTTGGTGGCTAGGTTCAAGGATTGTCTCATACTGATTTTTACAGAAAAATGAAGTATGTTTGTTCTGAGGAGGTCCATTACTAATAATGATACAATTGTGTTTGAATTATTCCACTCTATGAAGACCCATTCCTTATCCAAAATAGGTGTTATGGAAATGAAGTTAGATATAATAAAAGCCTATAACAGAGTTGAATGGACTTTTCTTGAACTTGTTCTTTCCAGGTTGGGATTTGAGAGGAAATGAATCTTCAATATCATGAATTTTGTTACAACTGTTTCTTTCAGAATCAACATTAATGGGGACCTTTCTGAGAGATTTAAACCTTCAAGAGGTTTGCGCTAGGGGGATCCACTCTCGCCTTATCTTTTCATTCTGGTGTTCGATGTATTTCCTTATCTTATTTTGAAAGCGATGGAACATGGAAGTATCCATGGTGCTAAGGTATATAGAAATGGCTCTTTTATCTCTCATCTCTTATTTTTAGATGATAGACTATTGTTTGATCGTGCTACGCCACAAGAATTTAGTTCAATGTTGAAATCATCAATCTGTTTGAAAGGGATTTTGGGAAATGTATTAATCCATCAAATTTAGAATTATCCTTTAGTAAAAGTGTGATAATAAAGAAGAGGGTGGAATTGCAGTGGGTGTGCAGTTTTCCATTGGTTGAAAAGCATCTAAAATACCTTGGCCTCCCAACCATTTTCGGTAGATCGAAGAAACAATTGTTCACATCGATTATGGATAGGGTGGATAACTTTATTTTTTATGGTCTAGTTAGAGGATCTCTAAGGTAGGAAAAGAAGTTCTCATTAAGTCAGTGGATCAAGCAATCCTATCTTATTATATGTTGTTGTTCAAGTTTCATGAAACTCTTATTGATAAAATTCATTCCCGGTTGGCCAACTTTTGGTGGGGCTCTCATGGGGGAAAACATAACACCCATTGTATGTCTTGGTAGAAACTATGTGATTTAAAATTCTGTGGAAGGCCCAGCTTTAGAAATCTCAAATGTTTTAACGAGGCACTGTTGGTGAAGTAAGGATGGGGCCTTCTCACTAACCCAAATTCCTTGTTCTCAAAAGTTTTATGTGAAAAATACTTTCCTCATTCTAACTTTTTTCATGATCAGTTGGGGTTGCAACCTAGCTTTTTATGGAGAAGAATTTGAGGTGGATGAGCTCTTATTGACCTTGGTTGTGTGTGGAGAATTTCTTATTTTAATGATGTCAATGTTTGGAATGATCCATGGTTGGATAAAGGTGTCAACCTTAGGGTTTCCTCAACCATTGTCCTAGGGTTCTAAAATGAAAGGGTGCAAGATCTGATCAATGATTTTCTTGAGGAATGGTACTAGGGGAAGATTTACAATTGGTTTAATGAGGTCTATTTTCATCTCATTCTGAATATCCCTCTCACACCAGGAATGGGTAATGATCAGATTTGCTGGACTGGGGAATCTTTTGGGAGGTATTATATTCGATTGGGCTACAAAATGAGGGTTTATGGCTTGGCCCAGGTCTTCCTCGATAATATCTAGAAGAGTCTCTGGTCTCTCACTTCCCCACCCAAGGTTAATTTTTTTTGGTGGAAGGTATGCTCTAGTGTACTTCCCACCCACGATCTCCTTTTGAGACGTCATCTTATGGAGGATGCTAGTTACCCATTGTGCCTTCCAGAGGTCGAATCTCCTTTGCATGCAATTATCTTCTGTCATGGGGTGGAAGGGGTGTGGAAGGAATGGGAGATGAATTTTAAAAAGTACTTTGATCCATATGTTGGGTTGGAACCAAACCACATTAAATGGGTCACTTTGTTGAAATCAAGAGTGGTGGGGTTGATTTGCACGATTGTTTGGTTGGTTTGAACTAGAATAAATGAATGCATTTTCCATCAGAAAATGAACTCATATCATATTTGGGTTGAGAGGGCCGTGGAATGGATGAATTGTTGGAGAGCTGACGATGTTGTTCCTTCTTTGGGTTCTATTTGGCAGGAATCTCCCTATTGGTCTCCCCTAGAGGTTTTTTTAAATTTACACTGATACGAACATATCTGCTAACTCTAGTGTTGGTATTGGTTTCATTTCCCATTATAGTTATGGTAAGGTTGTGGAAGATTATTTTAGGGTTGTTCAATCCTCTTGGAGCTCGGTGGTGGTGGAGACATATGCCATTCTCCAGGGGATTCTCCTTGCTTGATCAAAGGTTTGGACCAATGTTTTAGTGGAATCTGATTGTATTGAAGTTATTACTGCCTTATCAGAGAAGGAAGAGGATTCCCAACCTTTTGGACACATTTTGAGAAAGATTTGGTCCTTGACAGAATGCTTCACTGAATGAAAATTTTCTTTCATTAGACGAGAAGGTAATCTGACCGTTCATCGTCTGCCTTGCTTTTTGAAATCTTGGGGTGGTCATTGTTGGGTGGAATTTTTTCCTGATTGGATTTGTAGGTTTGGTTTGATTGATTAGTAATACATCTGGTTTTGCCTAAAAAAATCAATCAAAGCTATATTCAATAAATGACATGTTATATGCGATATTGTTTCAAAATCTCTATGATCTAGTTATTGGAATTGTATTATATTTAGGTACAACTGTCAACGACACCTCACACACGCTACAAAGAAACAGTTGATAAATTTGTTGGCTCAGAGACTTGCCCCTGTGACCATGCCTCAACCCCCAACCCAAACGTACCACCCGACCCAACCATGAGGGCACCAGTTATTTGAATTATATCCTAAAAATAAAGTAGATGATAATGAAAATGATATCACATTAATACAAAAAATTATGTAAAATTATGGGATTCAAAAATTAACAATTATTTATAATAGGGTACAAATATTTAAGGTCTATGGATGTGGAAACCCTGACTTACACAGTCAAATGGTAGTGGAGAAGAGGTCCCGGGGTTCTTAATTTTTAATTACAGATTTATTATTTTGTTATTTTTTGATTTTTTTTAAATGTGTGGGGTGCGGCCCATGTGAAAATTTCCATATAATATTTTCAGGATCAATTAGGCGCAAAAAATTTAGGTTTGGGTTATAATCAAATTCAAATTTGATAACCATATATTTTTTTCAGTTATCATTTTAACAATAAAAACTAATTATTGTTTTTTTTATTTAAATTTTTCGATTTTGGTTGTCAATTTTTCCTAATCATTGGATCATATTTATTTCATTTTTTTGTTTGAATGTTATGTAAAAAAATTTTCACCGTAACAACATCATAAAAATACTCAAAATCATAAATAAATATTTATATTTAATAAAAACAAATTATTTGAAAATAAATATAATTGTTTTTAGACAAATATAATTTGTTTTTTATGGTTATAATCAATATTTAGAATATTGTATTAATAAAAATAAAAAAAAATTGTTATTTTTTAGATTTTAGATTATTAAAATTTAAAAAAAAATGTACATTTTATAGTTTATTAAACCAAAACACATTTTAATATAATAATTGTTTTATTTTTTATTCAATTTTTCACTAACCGCCCCTTTGAATGGTCCCACTTCCGATCCTTTCCCTAATCATTGGATCATTTTTATTTTATGTCTTTCAACGCTCCCACTTCTGTTATTATCTCATTTGTATAGAACTCGATCAAGGACACTCTCTCCCTAGGTGAGACCGTGTACTTGGGTGTTTGAAGACAACCTTCTAAATTTTTAGCTGTATATTTATGAGTGATAGAACCCATAACATGGGCTATGGAGCAAAAAGGGTGTTGGCACCATTAATAACTTGGTAGAAGTGACAAGTTCAAAAACTAGGATTTGAAAGGGAAGAAAGATGAGTTCTGAAGTTAAATTATGTTTTATCATAAGTTGTTGAATGTTGGTTTAGTCAGCGGGCTTCTCACAGTGACCTTCAATGATGTTTATGATGAACCACAATTTTTGGATGTCATTAGACAACCAGTGGGACTCGACTACAAATAGTTGAGTGGGATCACTTGTATTGTAGCAAGTTGTAGTACTATTATCTTTTTATTCTCTTAGATATTGTTATGGTATTTTGGGGGCTTATAACATGAGGAGTATCTCTTCATCCATTAAGTAAAAAACAATATTTTTTCTCTTGTAGAGTTTGAAAGTCTCTAACTACATTAACTCATGTTGGTTGTTCCTCGTGAAACTGTTTCACTTAGTTTTTTCTTTTAGAAAAAATCGTTCTATGTTAAGTGTGGAAATTTGGTGTGTGGTTAGGGTGTGTGCTCTTTTTAGTTCTAGATACACCACTTTCGGTATCGCTACATTTCATAATTTTATTCCATGTTTAATGTTTGAAAATTGTTGTTCTAGATCATGGTGCTTAGGCGCTACAAGTGGCATCAGAGCGTGTGGTCCAACAAGTATCAATTCACTTGGTTTCGACAAAAAACTCTTCTGGTAACCCCTAATTTCTTTACACTTTCTATTTGGTGGGAGTTATAGGAAATATGTTTAAAGAGGGAAATGTTCAGATTGAAAAGTTTGATGGGTCAAATTTTAGATTTTGGATGTTACAGATGAGAAACTATCTATTTTAGAGAGATCTTGAGCTTCCATTGAAGGGGTCAAACTAAAAGTAATGAATAAAGTGGAATATGAAAGGCTTGATTTAAAGACACTAGGATTTGTTCATATGATGTTGACACATAATATTTCCATCAACATTCAAAAAGTGAAGACCATCGAGAAGTTGATGAAAACTCTAGCTGATATATAAGAAAATCCAACTATTATGAACAAAATATTTCTAATGCAAAGACTCTTCAGCCTAAAGATGACAGAAGAAAAGTATGTGGCTTATCATGTTACTATTGGAATTTTGTGAGTCAACTTCAGTTGATTGAATTCATTTTACCAAAATTATTGGTTTCAAAAGATCTCTGGTTCCCTGAAGTTGTGGCAGCAATGGTTTTTTCTCCAACATTTCCAAAAGGTGTGTTTCAGAAGGAGGTTCTTTTGATGTTTTTAGAGCTCGATGGTCTTGTTCCAGAGGTTCGAATGGTACATATGAAAGATGGAAAATGTTCAGTTTACTATAGGGACATTACTAGTTTACCGGTGGTGGAGGTCACATTGAGGACTGATTCATGATATCGACAATGAGAATAGTGGAATAGATGGATTCCCACATTTCTCAGAGGTCGGTGCAACCAGATGACTGGGTGAAACTCTCTATAAATAGGTGGATGTCGCCACCTTTGATGATGGGGTATCATGATGACTTGTTGTAGTAATCCATGTGGATCAATAGTCACAAATTTGTAATCTTTTTTATTATGATAAAATAAAATGTTGCAATATTTATCTTTTTGATGTAGGACTTTCCATCTGAACCACGTAAAACCAAAGTGTTATTTCTTTATTTCATTTAATTTTACTGCATGAATGTCATGTGTATGTTGGAGTGAATAGTGTTGAATGTGTTTCACCTTAGTGAAGTTATTTTTGCGAATATAATTCCCCCAAGTTTCATAGCACTAAAGTTTCGAGAGTTCCATTCCAGAATTTGATTCCTCTAAAGTGATTCTGGATTGACTACTTCTGATATTTGAACATAAGATGGGGGGACTTATCAATAATTAGTATGAGAGGGTTGGTTCTTAGGTAGGCTCAACAGTTCCCTTGTCAGTTATGGTAACATTCACTTGATCAAAAGTTTTTTGAATTTTAATGGGAGTCATTGTTTTTTGGAACGATGCTCTCAGAAGATGGAAAGGTACATATTGATATATTCAATAGGATAGAATTCAGTTTCTCAAGAATGTAGATGGAGGACTATCCCATTCATAATGGTTTGGAACTTTTGTTGAGAGGTTTCAAATTAGAAGTAATGGATAAAGTTTAATTAGAAAAGTTGGATGAGAAGGCATTTGGTGTGATATGAATATGACTAGTCTAGAATGTGTCTTTAAACATTTGGGAGAAGAAGACCAGAAAAAAGTTTATGGAAACAATTTAAAATATGTATGAAAAACCCATATCATTGAATAAAGTGTGCTTTATGTGAAAGTTATTCAACATGATACTATCAGAAGGAAGTTGTAGAGACCTGTGCTTTTCCAGATTTTTTTAGCAAAAAGTTGATTTTTTTTTGCTTTCAAGTGCTTTCGATGGGTAAAAGGATCATTTACCCCCTAAAAATGATCTCATATAATTTTTATAAGCACTATGTCGGTCCCGGAATAGGGAATTTACCCTAGGTTAGGAGTTAGGTTAAATTCAAATCCATTCAAGTTTTTGGCGGAATATTTAATATTTAATTAATTAAATATTAAATTATTCATCTGGGTTCGGGTGGTGATTTTTTTTAATGGGGCATCGGATTGAGATCCCGAATTCATGGTTGAGTCAAAAAATGAGAGGTTTTTCTTAAGTGAGGTGTAAATATTCTTCAAGTTTTGAGACTCAGAAAAGTGTTTTTTAATGGGAATTTAATTTAATTAATTTAATTAATTTAAACACCCCACCCCATTTTGCCTTTATACACACGAAAGGAGGGAGAGAGGGTTCCTCCCTTTTGCACGATGATCGAACCAAGAGGGAAGGGGGAAAGAGGTGTCACTAGAATTTTTCCATGATGGCGATCGAGGTCGGATCAAGGTGTAACAACTTTCAAGAGTAGATTTGGACCCGAATCTTCGATGTTTTCACCATGAGGTAGGCTAATTATTTTAGTTTTAAGACATGATCCCCATAGAATCATTGTTTTAAAGTTAAATGCCTTTTATGTTTGCTAAGGAACCCCTGAGGGTCAATCTGTTCTTAATAAGGGGAAATTTGGGTTTTGAGAGGTTCACAGGGTTTTCCCGATTGGAAATCCCAATCCCAAGACATGTGGTACCATGAGCATATGCTCTGTTTTATTCTTGTTTTAGGAATATGGAATTAATAAAACTACACACCGTGTAATTTTAGTACACACCATGTAGTGGTATATTACCATGTGGCCGAGTACTTGGGCATATAGAACATTGAGACTATACACCATGTAGTCAAAGTACACGACATGTAGTGGGACGTGGTTGTGCGGTTGAGTACATGGGAAGACACCCCATGTAAGGGTACATGACTATGTGGAAGAACACGACCAAACCCCATGTATTCCCATGCCATGTAGTAGTACACGACTAGACCCCATGTGTGTCAGGCCGTGCAGAAGTACATGGCCAGGCAATAGGTTTTGAAGTACACGTCGTGTATTGCCCCTTTGTTACCCTTTAGAGGGATTTGGATGATTTTGTTCCCTATAGTCATATTTGGACATAATAGGAATCCATTTTGAGTATTTTACACATAATATGTGATGGTATAACCCTTTTATTGTTTTGAAAACTCCTAAGAAGTGGTTTGGATCGAGTAAGTTGCGATAAAGAGGGTTTCCTCCAATAATTGAATTCAACTCTCTCCCGAGGGTGAGACATGGGATGAGACCTAGGTGAGGGTCATGGTAATGATTGAAGGATGTGGTATGGGTTTCATTAGTCCTAGTTTGGTGTTAGATTAGGATTGTCCCTATTTAGTGAGATTGGGTTACGACTTTAGATGACAAGTAGGTTTGGTGTTCAGGACAACCTAGGGTGGTTTGTAAAGGGGATGGGCTTGAGGCCATCTCCCTTGTGAGGTTTACCCCCTTTAGGCTTGTGAAGCCTTGAGATACTAGAGTATGGGTTATGGTATTTCTGACCCCTGAGAGATCTGCGTTGTACTAGGAGATTATTTTGTAACCGAGGATGCAAAATGGGATGACCCCGCTTATGTTCTAACCCAGAGGATCACAATAGGGATGCCTCCACTTGTGTACTGGTTCCAAGGTTCCCAAGAGGGATTCCTCTTCTTATGTGTTGAATCAGAGATATAATTGGGTTCCCAATCGATATACCAACTATGAGCGGATAAGTGTGTTGGGTAACAATGGTTGCAGGTGTTCCCTTGGTACTCAAACCAATGTATGATCCAATAAGGATGAGATGTTGATGATGAGCATTGGAATTAGACCAACCCCAAATATTTTTATCGTTTTTTAGGGAAGAGACTTGGTTTAAACCCATGAGATAGTTATAATGTGATATGGTTTTCCATCATTTATATATTTGGACATGATACTCCTCATGCATGGTTACAAATGTTAGACACAATGATCCACATCTAAGGTTGATAGAGTTGGACATGATTCTCCACATGTATGGTTCAAGATTTATGATGTGAAGCTCTATATATGTGATTGATTGGGTTGGAAATTAAACTCCAAGCCCATGGGATATGATATTAGACATGATGTTCTGTATCAGTAACAATAGTTTTGTTCATGGTTTGGGTGTTGGACTGAGGTTCCAGGAACATTTGTTTTTTGATATAGTTGAGAATGGTGGACATGGTGATCTACATATGTGGTTGAGATTCCAGACCAAGGCTTTGGGCATGGGAAGTATACTATATGGATTAGGTGTTAGACTCAGGCTCTGGACACCGATAATATACTCTATGGTTTAAGTTTTGGACTGACGCTTTTGGAAGCGATGGAATACCATATGGAATAGGATAAAGGACTGATGCTCCTCATATTTGGGCTAGTGTTAGACTAATGATTTGGGAACCAATGATGTTGATGTATAGTCATATGCTGAATTGGTTCCCCAACACTTTTTTTGATAAATGGGTTAAATGTTAGACCAACGCTATGAGTACTGGTCATACTCTATCATGGTATGAGTACCGGGGACTGATGAATCTAGGTACCAAGATGAAATGAAGAGTGGAGTTGTGAGGTTTGGTTGGGGATACCATAGATGGGGATCCCACACATTACTTGAGATGTACAGTGGTCAAGAAATTCTTAGATACATCCTGATGTTTGCTAATGTAGGTATGGTTGATCAAATACATGGACCTAAGGATCAATGATAATTTTATTTATCTCTATTTTAGTCATGTTTTGGTTAGGTTGAAAATATCACATGGTCATACACTTATGGTAGCTAGTCATAGGTTCACCATTGGGGGTTGCCTACTGAGATTTATTTCTCACCCCCTGTATGTGCACCTCAATGTGCATGAAGATCTTATGTCTTCTTTTTGGATGACCATGGATGCAAATTGGATAGGGCCGAGGCCCAGGGTTGAATGATTAACTAGATTCACTCCTGTGGAGTATGACGATTGGGATGGAGTAACTCGAGAGGGTACTGGAGACCAGGTATGTGACAGGGATCAGAGTTAGTAGCAGAGCCTGATGTATTTATTTTTTAGTTTTTTTTATATATGGTCTTTTCAGTGGGAAAATAGTGTTTTAATTATGTCATGGTCATTTGGGACTTTACCTTATCTCATTTTATTACATAATGATTTTGTTTCAGTTTATTTATTCTTTCCATGTAATCTAATTTGTATAATTCTTGGTTATTTATTTATGATTTTTCACTATGATATGAGGGTATAGTCTCCTCACAGTACCATCTTATACCCTCAATTATGGTTGGTAGCCTACGACGTATGAGGAGGCATGCTTTAGGTCATGTGGAGAACCAGATCGAGGAACCGGTTTAGTGGCATCTAGTCCAGGACGTTACAAAGTGGTATCAGAGTTGTTAATTTCTTGATACTTCACTATTTGGGGTTTGGTAGATTGGATATATAAGAATGTTTCATAGCCAATGATGGATATCGGGCTAGAGTGCCACAAACACATGTTCCAATAGGAAGTCTAGGTTACCAAGGGGTGGGATTGATGTTCTTGTTATGTGTTGTTATGATTGTATATGACTTTCTACTTGGGAAACATACATGTGGTTTTTATTTAATGGTTTATAATGGTTTTTTGGCTATGGGATCATTATAAAGTGGCCAATGGTTCAATTTTTACTATTGGCCTATAGATGCAGGAGGCATCACATGCATCATGTTAGTCATGTAGGATCCTTATGTTATATGACTACTCATGTTTGATTTTGAAGATGATAAAGACCAGGTTGTTTAAAGTGTCAACAAATACTCATACACCTTTTTCCCGTATAAGTACTTATTGGAAATATACTTAGGTGGGCTGAATTATATATCTTTACAATGAAAAGTTACATGTATTACAGTTATATTCTTGATGATGAGGATGCCAATGTGGTCCTTGTTTACAATAGGTGTAGTGACCCGGGTGGGTCAACATGATATAAGTATATGACCATTGGAACCTCGTGGGAGTTTTTTTTGGATTTGGTTGTATAGCTTGGTCCTTCATGGGGTGGTTTAATTTTCATATTCTTAGAGAGGATGGGTTCCCTAGTTATGGGTGATTGGTTTTGCATGTGATGTCATTCATACGTGAGACCCTAGAGATGGGTGTTTAGTATGTTGATGCCATGTGAAATTAGGACGAGATCATGTTTGATGCCCCATGAGTTGTGGCCTTCTATGAGTTGTCATAGACCTAGGTGGTTAGACCTAGTGATTAGATACTATACTTGACTAGTGGGAATAGGTGGGAGAGCCCAATGACCTTTGTGACATGACTCCAATTTTGGAAGTTAGTGCCTTGTGACTTTTGAGGGTGACCCGTGAGAGGGTTCATCTGAGTTGTGTATACCCTTAGTTGTGTGAGGTATGGGTGAATTTTTTGGGACTTTTTAAAATATAAAATGAAGGGTTTATATCAGTATAGGGTTTTTTGTATTGGATGCCTTTTGTTTTGTGAGGGATAACTTGTGTTCTAGTGCTTTAGTCTTGTGGTTGGTTTCTAGGGGGGGCTCATTCAAGTGCCTAACTTGGGTAACAGTTATGAAAATGGGATGCATCCAATGGACATGCATTGGATTAGGAGCATTGGGTACATGAGGATACATGGTTCCAAGTGTGAATGTTTTATTTGGGTGGCGACCGTATAGGTGAGGCAGACCTAGTATGTTCGTAGTGTTAGATAAATAAAGATTTTTAGTTTACTTAAAATGAAGAGAACTTAGAGTGTTGATACTCCAGTGAAACATGTGGTTTTAGGGTGTAGGACTAATTAGGTGCCTAACCCAATTATATTTGGATTCATCTTCAAGAACATGGTGAAAGTGTAAATGAACTTAGAGAAAATTTTGAATGATTATTAGTACTTGAGTGGTTATACATGTGTTTTTGGATTGGTGATTTTAATTTGGTCTTGTAAAGAACCAAGAGTGATCTTAATTGGGTGATATTGGAATGTGGGGTAGGCATGGACAATTGATAGGGATTTTGATCTTATTTTTCATGGGTCGTAACTTGCTAGAGTCGTAAATAGGTTTTGTAGTTGGGTTACAAAAGATCTTGTAATAGTTTAGCTTTAATGAGATCTTGGAGACATGAGTGTTGGCGACACACTATGTCATCTGTATTGGGGATCAGATTTTATGGGAGAGTATAATCGAGGTTCTTGAGTAAGTAGGTATCTATGGGTAGGCTTAGAATTAATGTGGGTGTGATGAGACACTTGCAGGCAGGGAGGCCCGGGGTCTTTGAATGAGTTTGACATGTCCCTGCAGTTATAGGCGACATCATAATTGGATGAGTTTATGGTGGTATTAATTGATGAAATATTAGCATACTATTATCTTAGAGATGACCATTCCCAATATCTTGACATCATCATAAGTATGTTGAGATAACATTTGATATACACCTAGCTACCTAAATACCGTCCTAGTTTGGTGAAGGGATGCCTTGGAGGTGGTGCTCATGGAGAAATGTAAGTGGAGCCATATGATGGGAGGTAGACCATAAACCATATATGAATAAGGTCATCATGATAGACCAGATGTCAGTTAATTCCATGGGTTCTATTCTCAGAACCTAGGAACAAGCGATAATTGATGTTTTATTTTGTCGCTCAGGTGAGAGCGAGACAACATGTCCAGTTATGAGTTTTAAAAGATATTGGAACATGGTTCATAAGGATACTAATATAGTGGGGATCATCATATTAATAATTTTTATGTGACTCTTGTGCGGTAGGGTCAAGGATGTAGTGGGAACCACATCAACTGGGTTGGTGGACTACTAGGGATGTGTTTTGATAGGTGAATCTGATGGTGGGAAGTGTCATGGATCGAAATAAAATGATGTTGGTTGAGTTATATGGTGGAGATAACCATTATAATGATGATTCATTATGGATGAAACTATGAAATCTCAGAATGGGTGGGTGCGGTCAGACAGTATCTTGGTATTTTGTTGATGGTCGCAAGTGTTGGCTTGACCTTTGAAGGGTTGTGCGCATTATATTTGGAGTTATGCAGAGGAACTCTATTATCATCCTATAGTAGAATGAAACAAGTTGAGAAAGAATTAATGGTTTATTTGGGTCAAGAGGTGTGTTTGGAAGACCACTTAGGCCTCTCAAGGATGAGAAGTTTTATGGTGGGGAGCTTGTAAAGAACCGTATTTTTCTAGATTTTGTTTTTGAGGAGAAATTTGATTTTTTTTTCTTTAATGTGCCCATGAGGGGTAAAAGGGACATTTTACCCTTACATATTATATTGGATAATTTTTACGACCATTCTGTTGGTCCTGAAATGGGGCATTTACCCTATGAAAAAATTTTAGTGGAATTTTAAAATGTTCATGTTTTGGAAGAATATTTAATATTTAATTAATTAAATATTAAATTATTCACATTGGTTTGGGTGGAGATATATTTTGAATGAAGTTTCAAATTGATATTCCTACTCCATGATTGAGTTTAGAATGGGGGGTTTTACTTATGTGAGGTATAAATCTGTGTCAGGTTCTGGGATTCAAGACGAGTGTTTTTAAATGGGCATTTTACTTAATTAATTAAATTAAGTAAAACACCTCCACCCTCATTTTGTCTTACTACACATAGAAGGATGTGGGATAGGGTTTTTACCTTATGCGTAACAACCATACCGAGAGGGAAGAGGGAAGTAGGTGCCTCCTGATGTCATCCATGGTGGTGATTGAGACTAGATTGAGGTGCAACAGCTTTTGAGAGTGGCTTTGGACCCAAAGCTTTGGCATTTTCACCACGAGGTAGGTAATTTTTTATTTTTAATCGACAATCCACATATATATGTTGTTTTAAAATTTTAAATCCCTGTTATGACTACTAAGGACCCCTTAGGGGTCGATCTGTGCTTAATTTGGAAAAAACAGGAGTTTTAGGAAGTTTGTAGGGGTTTCCCGATCAGAAATCCCGATCACACAGTGTGTGGTTCCATGAGTACATGATGTTCTTCTTTTTTAGGGAATATGGAATTTTTGGAACTATAAACTATGTAATTAGAGTACATTACATGTAGCGGGACATGGCCATGTGGCCAAGTACTTAGGTAGATAAAACATTGAGACTACACGCTGTGTAGTCAAAGTACATAGAATGTAGTGGCACATGGCCGCATGACTGAGTACATGGGAAGACACCCCATGTAAGGGGACATGGACATGTAGAAGTACATGACTAGACTATTGGATTTGGTTCCCTAGAACCATCTTTTATGTACTTTATGATAACTTGTATTCATGGTTTTGAATATTAATAAACTACTTATCATATCATGATTGTTCTTTTGTGTGACAAAGTATGTAATAATGTCTTAAGAGTAGTTGTCACACTAAAAGGTTATATCAGTTCCCCACCATGATGAGAACCTAAAAGTTCCAAGACACTATTTTTTGAATAATTTTTCTATAACCAGATGATATCATTTGAGTGTCACAAATGATACAGACTATCAGGGGTGCAGACTCATAGGACTTTGAGGAACCTTCTCATGGTGTACGCCCTTGGTAATATCCAGTAGGATATTTTGAGAATTAGAACCGCTAGTAGGAAATCCACATTTCTATGTGTCATTACATGTTTATATCTGCAAATGTGTGTATTGTTCCTTAGACGTTAAGATTATTATTAATAAGTATTATGACTCACACACTTAGATGTATTGATGAAAATCATGATGGCATATGTTCACAATGAAGTAGGATATGTTGGGTGCGTTATGATTAATATTGCATTAATGAATAATGTGAGAAAATATTTGTCCATTCTATTTATTAATATAAGTTTACAACTTAGGAAATTTGATGGAAATGATATAGCCTAAATAAATCCATGGCTAAGGTGGTCTATATGCAAGTTCAATTTATAGAAAGTAAAAGAAAGAGAAATCGAGCACATAGGTTTATGGATCAAGAATGCAACTTGATTGATTAGAGATATCGAGATAAATAGATTATATTACACAGTAAGCATCTGTATGAGGTGACAAGTCATTGCAACATTAACTTCTTTCTCTATATGTGCCTTGACATGTTGCTAGATGATAACCTTGGACTTTAGGCTACTTCGCCTAATTCCACTAAGAAAAAGGTCTATAGGGCCACACACTAAGTGTATCCAAAATCTTAGTTAAATAATATATATTATTATTTATTATTTAACAGGCTGAATAAATATTATTCTCGTATGCAGTTTAATGATTATTCATGTATTCTTAATCGCATATAAATATTTATTTATTTATTGGTGAATAATGAAGTGATATTTATTTAATAAATAAATAGTCATTATTCATGGTCTGGTAAATATTATAGAGGAATGACAAACTAAGTTTTTCATTCTGGTGAGAAATAATAAATATTGAATATTATTTGATTAAATACTATTTAAGTATAATTCTTAAGTTAAGCGTATGTCAATAAATAATGATGTTATTATTATTATTTGACATGGGGTTTCTCTAGGATTAAATAAATAATTAAGGTCACTTGTGAAATTATTTTATTTTAACCCTAGTGATATATAAACCCAGTTACGTTATTTTATCATCAATCCAATTCATTTTTCTTGGTTGTGTGTAATGGATTTGGAGAATCTTCTCAATCCTAGAGAGATACCTTATTTAAGAACACTTCCAAGAATGGAGAGAAATCCTCCTCCACCAAATCAAGGAGAAAGATTTAGAAGTAGTTCTCGAAGTTATTAAAGGATGATGATGCAAGTGTAAAGATCTGTCATGCTAGACCATATAATCCTTCAGCGATGCCTAGAGATTTTTGGAACATGGGTTGATCACCGCTAGAGTAAATCTACACTTGGTTTCTACGACACAATGATGATGCACCACATATCTATCACTAGATCCATCAATGAAGAAAGAATTCCAAAAAAGGTAATTATTTATTTAATTAAATTAATTATAAATAATATGTGATGATCCTCCCTCTGGTTCAGATGTGATTTTCCTTATCTATTTTCTTTGACTCAATTTCATAGATCTCAGCATTTATCGTCATTTAGATCTCATATTGATCATCGATCCTGAAAAAAGCAATGTTGGGCATTGCCCATCGCACACCTTCTATGCACTCAGAACCTACATACACCCCATGTATGCCTGGGCTATATATTAGTACACGATAAATCCCATGTGTGTCAGGCCATGTAGAAGTACATGGCTAGGAAGGAAGTTTTGGAGTACATGTCATGCACTCAAGGTACACACCATGTACCGCCCCTTTGTTACCCTTTTTAGGGTTTTGGGTGATTTTGTGCCTCGAAGTTTGAATTGGACATAATAGGAGTCCATTTTGAATATTTTTCTATGTAGATTAAGATGGAAGAAATATTGTGGTGTTTTGAGGACTTTAAAGAAGTAGTTTATGGAAAGTAAGTTTTAATAGGGAAATTTTCCTCAAATAATTGAATTAAGCTATTTCTCGAGAGTGATACATAGGGTGACACCCAAGAAAGGTTTATGATAATGATTAGAGGACGTGGTATGGGTTCGTTGGAGTCCTAGGTTGGTATTAGATTTGGATTATCCCAAGTTAGAGAGACTGGTTTGTGACTTGAGGAGATGGGTAGGTTGGGTGTTCGGGCCAACATACGGTGGATTAAAAAGGGAATGGACTTGAGGCCATATCCCTTAAGACTTTTACCCCATTTAGGCTTGTAAATTTGTAAGGTTTTAGAGACTAGGTTATGGTTTGTGTGACCCCTGAGAGATGGTCATTGGACCAAGATATTATTTTGTAACTAACAATCCCAAGATAGATGACCCCACTTATGTTCTAACCTAGAGGATCCCAAGAGGGATGCCTTTACTTGCATACTGGTTCTGAGGATCCCATGAGAGATTCCTATGCTTACATTTTAACTCATAGGTCCATGTGGGTTCTTAATTGATAGACCGACTCTGAGTGGGTACATGTATTGGGTAGTAATGGTTGCAGGTATTACCTTGGGACCCAAAACAATGTATGAGCTGATGGGGCTGAGATGTTGATGATGTGCATGGGAATTCTTCAAACCCTTGATATTTTCCCCTTGTTTATTAAGGTTGAGACTTGGTTTACACCAGTTGGGATATTATGATATGATATGAGTTCCCATCATTGAGAGAGTTAGACATGATGCTCCTCATGTATGGTTCCATATGTCATGCATGATGCTCTATATATGAGGTTGATATAGTTATACATGATGTTTCACATGTATGGTTTCATATGTCAAATGTGATTCTCCACATTAGTGATTGAGTAAGTTGTACATGATGCTCCAAGTCCTGGGGTATGATGTTTTACATAATGCCTTGTATCAATAATGATAGTTTTGTTCATGGGTTGGGTGCTAGAACAAGGTTCCAAACATGTTTTATTTTTTATATAGTTGATAATGTTTCACATGGAGATCCATATATGTGGTTGATATTCCAGACCGAGGATCTGGGAATGGGTAGTATACTATATGGATTAGGTGTCATACTAAGGCTCTAGACCCTGATAGTATACTCTATGGTTTATGTTCTAGACTGATTCTCTAGGAAACGATGGTATACTATATAGAATAGGATGCAGGACTGATGCTCCTCATCTTTGTGTTGGTACTAGACTAATGCTTTGGGAACCACTGGGGTAGATGTATAGTCAAATGCTGGATCGATGCTCCAACACTTTTGTTTTGATAAATGGGTTAGATGTCAGACCGATGCTCTGAGTAATGGGTTTAATCTAGCATGGTATGAGTATCGAGGACTAATTCATCATCGTACCATGATGAAATAACAATTGAAGTGATGGGGTTTGTTTGGGGATTCTATGGATGTGGATCCCACATGTTACTTGAGATGCACAGTCATTGAGACATGCTCAGAGACACCCCCATATTGTCCAAAGCAGGTATAGTCGATCAAATCCACATACCTAAGGAATGATGGTTATTTTATTTGTCTTTATTTCAGTTGTGTTTTGTATTGTATAATCATATTTCATGAGCATGCACTTATAGAAACAGGTTATCGGTTTTCGATTGAGGGTGGACTACTAAGATTTATTTCTCACCCCTATACATGAACCTCTATGTGTTTATATATCTCATGTATGATTTCTGGTTGATCATGGATACATGATAGATATCATGGAGTCCCAGGGTTACATGATTGTGTAGATTCTCTCTTGTGGAATCTGATGATTGGAATGGATTAGCTCGATAGGGTATTGGAGACCGGGTACATGACATGGATCACAGTTGACAGTAGAGTCTAATGTATTTATTTTTCAGTTTTTTATTTTTTATATGTGTTTTGCCCAATGAGAGATCGGTGTTGTATGTATGGAATGGATCCTCAAGCCTTTACTGTATTTCATCTTATTATAACATGATTTTTTTAGTTTATTTATCCTATCCTCATACTCTGATGTGTATGATTATTGGTAATTTATTTATCGTTATGCACTTTGATATGGGGGTATATTATCTTCACAATACCATCTTATACCCCCGATTCTAGTTGATAGACTCTGAACTATAAGAATCTATACTTAAGGTCATGTGACAAACCAACTTGGGGCACCACTTCAATGGCATCTAGGTTGGGACATTACATAAGATCCACACCAGATCATGTGATTGACTACAAATTGATCCAGGGCTAACTTGGGTCTGTGAAGGCTATATATAGGGATGATGTTTGGGTGATTTTTTTTAATCTCTCTAAAATTCATGAGAAGCTATATTAATAGTTGTGAGTAGTTTAAGTAGAAAGAAGAAATTTGTGTTCACTGATGTTTAGAACTTTATTTTTAGTGAGGAGATCTGAAGCAGATAGACTTTAGCTTATTCTATTGATTTATTAAATACATAAGTAATGGGGAACTCACATCATCATAATAATTGAAATAAATCTAAAAGGAAATCAATGGAGAGGATTGAAGGGAAGTCTTCTAGAATCGAGCCTATGTGATGGAACTGTAAAAATAAAGTTCACCTCAAGAATGTTTTTTGTGATAGGAATACAACCTATGGAAGGTTTGTATCTGGGGAACTAATTTTAGTTGTATACAGTAGTGTAAATATACATTTAAGTGTTTCTACCTAAATGGATTCTTGGATCATATATTCCAGAGATTATTTCCATTCTATAATAGAAAAAGGATGCATGTCAAATTATGTATCCATAAATTTTGGTAGAGTGCATATTGCTGATGATGAGGCTCTTGAAATTTCAAGGAAGTGAGAAGTGAAAGTTCAGTTGAATAATGGAATTTTCCTTATACTAAATGAATTGAAACATGTCCCAAGTCTCCAGAACAACCCGATTTTATTTGGTCGGCTAAATAAAGAAAGTTTTGGAACCATTTTTGTAGAAGTATGGAAAATTACTCAAGGATCTATTGTCATAGACAAAGGTGTAAAATATTGTTCATTATACCCGATCAAAAGGGAAATGTGAGTTAAAATTATAAATATTTCATCTTATAGAAGTTTATAACTTTGGAATAATAATTGTGGGAACCTTGGTGAGAAAGGTATAAAGATTATAATGGAAAAAGGAATACTAAAGCTGGAACATTCAAACTTTATAAGATGCAAGAGTTTTATACTCAGTTAGCAACATAATGTATATTTAAATATGTATGGAATAACAGCAAAATGCTAGAAGTTGGAGTCAGTATATATAGATGTTTGGGGACCTACCCTAGTTCTTTATCATGTAATGGAAAAGTTTTTTGTTACCTTCAATGATGATTCTACAAGAAAGGTATGAGCATACTTTCTAAAACATAAAAGTAATGTTTTTGGAAACTTTTCTCAAATGAAAACTATGGTGGAAAGAGAAACTAAAAACAAGATGAAATGTATGTGGTCATAAAATGGTGGTAATTTTATTAGAAGAAGTTTCTGGAATTATTGTAGGCATAGAGAGATCTGACATGATGAGATTGTTTCGAGAACACCTGAAAAAAATGAAGTAGATGAGAGAATGAATCGAACATTTATGCAGAAAAAAATAAGTTTGTTACTATATTCTCATATGATTAAGGAGTTTTGGGTGAAATAATTGTAAAAAACAATATAATTAGTCAATATAATTCCATCAACACTAATAGGACAAAAATTACTAGAAGAACTATGGTCTAGAAAAATTATGGAACTTGATCACCTTAGAGTTTTTGAAAGTTTATCCTATATTCATGTGGATGAAAAATAAAGAGATAATATTGAAATATAATCTTGTTCGTGCTTCTTTATAGGCTATGTAAATTAAAACTCTAGTTTTAGGATTTGGTATGATGAGGTGAGGAAAGTTTTCATAAATTAGAATGTGATTTTCAATGATAAGATCTTGTGTAAGTATTGGAATTTGAAAAGAAAGGAGGATGAGGTTAATGATTCTACTTCAATTCAGGTTGATTTGGATGGAGGTTCTAGAAACTCATTTGTTTTAAAATGTTTAGATGTATCTGAGTCTATCAAAAGATCACATCTCCTAGATAAAAATTTAGAGATTGGTGAAAAAAATTGAGAAGTTAATCCATTAGAAGACATACCTAAAATATGAGGAACTAATGAAACTCAATATAGAGTTACAAAAAGTGAAGGTCTAGAAGTTACAGTTATATAAGAATCTAAATCATAGGTTATTTTATGAAGAACTTAGAGGGTGAGGTAGCTGCTGTATAGGTATAGAGATGAACTTACTTTAATACTTTTAATGGATACAAGAGGACCAAAAATTCCATAATAAGTAGCTACTCTGGGTGATTTTGGAAACTGGGGTTAAAAACACTAGAGGAGTTGGATTCACTATGTGTGAATAACACCTGGGAACTAACAAATTTACCACAAGGGAAGAAATAACTTTAAAACAAGTGGGTATTCTAGTTGAAATAATAAGTTAATGAAAAGAAGAGGTATAAGGTGATTCTGTTTGTGAAAGGTTTTTAGAATAAGGAAGACATCAAATTCTCTAAAAAAAATTTCAAGTAGTTAAACATACAACCATATAAACTATTTTAATCTTGGTTTCTTCCAGAAATGTGTACCTTGAAAAAATATATTTGAAGGTGGGTTTTCTTTATGGTGATTTATAGGAAGAAATTTATATCAAGAAACTAATTAGTTTCATGCAAAAATGTAATCAAGACTTGATGTGAATATAAAATGAAGTCTTTATGGATTGAAACATGAACCAAGGTATTGGAACCATAAATTTTATTCTTTTATGGTGGAGAAAGTTTTCAAATGAAGCAAATATAATCATTTTTATTACTAGAATGGGTTTAATAGAAATTAATTCATTATCTTACTCTTATAAATGGATGATATTTTTCTAGTGGGTTTAAATGTTTAGATGATTCAAAATTTAAAGTAGTACTTTTCAATAATGTTTGAGATAAAACACTAATAGGTTTTGTAAGATCATTTAATGATCATATGCAGCGGAAGACAACCCATTATACTCCATGATGATCATCGATTAGGGACAACTCAATGTTTTTACTTAGAGGGGATATTTATCAATTGACTATTCATGTAAAGTAAATTTACAACACACATGAATGAATGATAAATAGAAATTTACTTTATTATTAATACATGATATGTTTACATCCATTATAACCAATATATTAATAGATTATACATGAATTTCATGTCATTTCTGCAAAAATGGTTTTAAAACATTACATCCATATGTAATTCATATCACATCGCAATGTAACTGTAACACCCAAGAATTTTATGTTATATAAATCATCAAAGGAATATTTTTCTACACACAACACTTGCTTGGTTTGCTTTACACAAAATCGCGACCTTCCTCGATAGCTTGTGTCATACGCAATACCGAGTTTCACTAAACAAAGATATGCTAATAAAATATTATTAAAATTAGTCATTATGAATAGTAATAACCACTTTTTGAAATTTTATAAATTTTATTTTTCAAAATGGACTTCATTTTTGGATTCAGAATATCAAAATTATCCTAGGGTGAAATTTTGTTATTTTTCTAAAAACTTTCAATTTTTGATGAATAGTGAAACCACTAAGTGGTAGTTAAAAAACTGAATTTTTCATAAAACTTAATTTTACCACTTCTGTGATTGGAATTTTAAAAATCCGAGAGACACGGTTGATGTCAGTAAGTAAAATGTGGTTCAATGAGATGAAAATAATTTTTGGTGAATAATAACTTTTTACTTTTATTTACCACGGTTAAAAGTAAATAGGGTAATTAAGGGTAAAAATGATATTATTATTACCCTAACACATGTCCTAATTCTATTGGATAAGCGTAATTATACTAAAAACAAACTTAGGAATAAAATATGACCATTTAGGCCCACTTGGATTAGATTAGGACATTTATTATTAATTTATTTAAAGAAGGGTTAAAATAGTTAAAATCAAAGTTCAATAAGTAAATAATTTTTAATATAAGGTTATATATAAGATAAATTCGACTATAAATATTAATTAGAAATCTAAAACGATTTCCTACATAAAGGTATTTTATTTTTAATTTTTAGACATTAAATAATTTAATTTATTGTAGACACAATGATGATGCAGTAATTATCTTATTAATGAAATATTGACATAATTGATGTTATAAATACCCAAATAAATGTAATTTGAGACTTTTTATGAATTACACTAATTTTATAGGTTACTATTACATGTTATTATTGATTTAATTAAATTTTTTCGAACTAATCATTCTGTTATGATTTTCACAAAAATCAATTACTAAATAGTGTCAAAATTGACATAAAATAGTTTTTAAAACAAATATTATATTATTAATTGTTATTTTATTCTTAAAAATCTAAGGTTCGGCCAAATGACTTAGATAAGGTTATATATATTAATAATAAACAACTTGGGGTTCGTTTGGATTGTTATGGTAAGTCTATTAACCTTATAGTGTAAGAACACAAGAAGACACGGTAAAAGTAAAATTATTTAACTTAATGTTAAATTTAAATGATAAGGTCAAAATAGGAACCTAAACTTGTCTAAATTATATTGGATGAGAGGAGTTCGACCCATCCCAACCTTAGATTCTAAATAAATAAATTTTGAGCTATTTAAATCCGAATTTGACTTTATAATAAAATAATATTTTTAGTTATTCCAAAGGTGCCCCTCTCCTCCCTTATAAAAGGGAACCTCCTCTTTCTCTTCCTCACACCACTTTGAGCCTTCAAGCTCGGCCAACCCCTGAAACGTTATCCTCTCCACTTCCCTAGAGACATCCTATAGGTCCTGGTCTTCTTCAAAGACCAATTTTAGTGCCCTAAAAGGAGGTCTCGAAGAAGCACTTCAAAGAAGAGGTAATGTCCATTACCGATTCTTTCATCTTTATTTATTCTTCCACTTCTTCTTATTTAGTTGTTTCATTATGAAGTAATAACATCAGTATCACTAATATACTGATATGTTATTATAAGTATGAAACAACCCTATTTCACCATCTATCCATCCTACGGAAAATGAAATCACTACGTGTGCATACGTACGGAATACCGTCTCCACGCCGTGGTGTAATCTATTCTCCACCACCACATTACTTGGATGGGTATAATGGTGTAAATAATGACTATATATGATTATTTTAAAGTGATATTGATTCTGAAATAGTATACATACACTCTAATACAATTCCATGATCATGGGAACGATATCATCACTCGTGCGTACGTACCGAATACCGTCTCCACGATGTGATGTGACTCGTTCTACATGATCTTCATTGCATAATGATTATATAAATGAATTGAATGAATTAATATGATATATATTACACTAATAACATTCTGGAAATGAGGTATCTATAACCTAAAGAGAAGAATAAGAATTTATTCGAAAAAACACACATAAGAACAAAAAGTAATAAACACCCGAATAACAAGTTGTAATGAAATATTACTAAAAAGAAGCTAAGAATATGACCATTTGTGATATCATAACAACGAGTATGATTAAATAATAATACAATAACATTATTTAAATCATTATACAGGAGGTTTGGATACATACAATGCATATCGTACCTAAGGTAAGGGAAATATCACAATCTCATTTTTATCCGAGATTGTTTATACTTTGGCATTTACTGGGGTGTATTTTATCATCCAAATCTATGTTTACTCAATATGTAATATTATTTCCATTCACCTACAATTGTTTAAATCCTATTTTACCCTTCAGTGAGTTTTTAGTAAAAGATATGAAAGGAATCTTTTGTCATTTTTCGTACGATGTACTTTTTTGACTTTTCCGACAAAAGTACGAGAAGAATGTTTTTTTAACTTATACGGAATGAATGGAATTTTAAAACATTATTTCCAAGAAACTTCCTTTACAAGTTTTCATGTTTATTTTTAATCAACTTCTTTTAGTTTAAAATTGTACGACATGTTAAGAAAGGAAAAATGTTTTTGAAGTTGAAAGGATATTTTCCTCAAGAATGGAGTTCAAGTGTTTTATCAAAATTATTTTCCATCTAAGATAATATAGGGTTCTAATACTATCCCTATCATTACATTGATTTGATTATGTTGTGATGGAATTATTTTTATGAATTCATTTATCCTATATGAATTGTTTTATGATGTCACGATGTTTAAGAATTCCATTTTTATTACATGGGTTATGCAATGATGTATGATTTATGATTTTTTGTGGAACACATAATAATGGTTTCATTATGAGATGGGTGGGACCTATATCTCCCTCCAATGCATTGGGTAAAGATTTTATATCTCATGAGATAGACATGGTTGGAACGACAGGTTAAACCGGTTCAGTGAAATAGGACTGAAACAAGGAGTGAAATCGGTTCAGAAATGGACTTTGTCCACTAAGATAGTCTTGGAAATGAGTTTTGGCTAATAAGAAATGATTCTCTATGATTATGTGTGTATGTCACAAAGTTTCATGTTTTATGTTTTGATTATTGGGATTACATTTCACTACTATGATTTATCCCATGTTATGAAATTATGATTTATTTTTCAGGTTAATATTTCCAAAAGTTGTGATCTTATGTATATTATGTGATTGATATTTATTTTGTTTACCCTTACTGAGCATTTGAGCTCACCATTTTGTATGTTTTATTTCCCCAGGTCAGGAATAAGGTTATTAAGTAGAATATGCCAAAAAGGGACTCAATATATGATGAAATAAATGGGAGGCAAAGTAGATGGTTTATGAACCAGTTGTTTATGCTTTCCAGTTTCTAAAGAAACTATACCTATACGGTCCTTTCATTGTTTTGTTATATGTTGTAATAAGTGTGCTTCAATTTTGAAGTAATAAAAATGTATGTAAAGTATGGGTCGTTATAGTTGGTATCAGAGGAAAGGTATAGTCAACCTTTGGAAACTAGGATGTGAAAGCCTTAGTAAGAACCCTAAGGATAATTCTAAGCATAGAACACAATATTAGTGTTTTAGAAATGACCGTGAATAACCTAGGATAAGACCTTAAGTGTGAAATTTTATTCTTGATTATGTGGTTTTCCTATTATAATTATTGTTTCTCACACTATTCTTCTTGGTTTTAGTCAATGGCTGGAACCCGAAGAAACCGTGTTAATGCGGAATGCGACGGGCAATGTAATGATTGTCCCCCGGAGCAACCAAACGTTATGGGAGCTGGAATGAAAAATCTTTTAGCCATGCTCACACAACTTTCTCAAGCTATGAATCATGCAGGACTTCCAAACAAGAAAAGGAAGGAGCAACATTCTGTTGAATCCTTCATGAGGCAGCGTCCACCTTCTTTCAGCGGGTCTACTGAACCATTAGTTGCTGAACAATGGATTAGTACTTCTGAAAAGATATTTTCAGTTCTTAAATGTTCTAAACATGATAAAGTCATCCTAGCAGTGTATCATTTGGAAGGAGATGCTGATCAATGGTGGAATCTTATTAAGAATACGAGGCAAAGGGACGAAATTGAGTCCATGGAATGGGACGAGTTAAAGAACTTATTTTTCAATAAGTACTTCCCTCGTGTTCTCTGAACAAAGATGGATAAAGAGTTTCTTGAACTGAAGAAAAAGGATGATGAATCTGTCGGTACTTATGAAGCAAATTTTACAAGACATTCAAGGTACGCTTCTGGTATTATTATCCAACCTGAGAGTAAGATCGATCGATTCTTTAGTGTCTTAAAACCAAGTCTTTGAAGGGCGTTAGCCATAAGGGACTTCAATAGCTACAAGGAAATCGTTCGATGTGCTCTAAAAGTCGAGATGGATATTGGAGTAACCCATCAGTCATATGGGTTTGATAAGAAGAGGAAAATGGAATTCAAAGGAAAATCTAAAGATCACACTGAAAAGAAGATGAGCTTTCCCTCATGCTCAAAGTGTGGAAATAAACATGGAGGGAGTTGTCTTAAAGGGACAAGTAAATGTTTCAAATGTAGAAAGGAAGGTCATCGGGCATTTGAATGCCGCAATGATGGGAAGAAGATGTCTAATGATGAAAACAAAGGAAGGGATACCCAGAATGACCCTACTACACTTCAATGTTTCAAGTGAAAGGAGATGGGGCATTATTCCAATAAATGCCCAAATCCAAGGATTGATGATGATGGTCGACGTCAATAAACTCTTAAGGCTAAAGACAAAGGAAATTCACATGCAATTTCTATCAGCTATGTAGAGTATGATAACGATGTGGTGAAAGGTATAGTTACCATCCACTCTAAAGTAGAAAATGTTTTATTTGATTCTGGATCCACCCACTCCTTTATTTCTGAAGAATTTTCTAAGGATATCACCATATTACCTCAACAGTTAGATGTTGAGTTAGCTGTGACAACCCCTAATGGCACAACAATCGCATCAAAAGTTTATAATTCTTCTCTGATTGAAGTTTGTGGGAAAGTGCTTCCTGCAAATCTTGTGATCCTTCCTATAGTGGAATTTGATGTGATTCTTGGAATGGATTGGATTTCTCTACATGGAGATCATATCAATTTCCAAAGAAGGGAAGTCACATTTCATATTCCAGATCAATCTATGATCGTCTATCGATGCAAGGATGAACATAACCTTCCAATGGAAATTTCTTCCATTTTATGGGTATTGATTCCACTAAATGAAGGTTATTTACCTCAAATGGTTGGTGAGAAACTCACGATTAAGAATATTCCCATTGTACGGGAGTTTGATGATGTCTTTCTAGAGGAATTACCGGGTCTTCCACCGAATCATGAAGTTGAGTTTTCAATAGAACTCATACTAGATGATTTTCCTATTTCAAAGACACCTTATAGAATGGCCCCAATTGAGTTGTAGGAATTGAAGAAGCAACTCCAAGAGAATCTTGATAAGGGGTTCATACGCCCTAGTGCATCACCTTGGGGAGCACCTGTTCTGTTTATTAAGAAGAAAGATGGATCAATGAGACTCTGCATTGATTATCGAGAACTTAACAAGATCACTATCAAGAACAAATATCATCTCCCGTGCATTGATGACCTATTTGACCAACTACGCGGAGCTCAATACTTTTCCAAGATTGATCTTCATTCAGGGTATCATCAATTAAGGGTCAAAAGGGAGGATATACCAAAGATGGATTTCCGTACAAGGTATGGACACTATGAATTTATAGTGATTCCATTTGGTCTTACTAATGCCCCTGATATCTTCATGGATCTAATGAATAGAGTCTTTGGATACTATCTTGAACAGTTTGTGGTAGTCTTTATAGACGATATTCTTGTCTATTCAAAGAGCAAGGAAGAATATGAATATCACTTGAGAATTATATTCAAGACCTTGAGAAAGGAGAATCTTTATGCAAAATTTACCAAGTGTGAATTTTGGCTTAAAAAAGTTTCATTTTTGGGTCACATAATCTCAAAAGAGGGGATATCTGTGGATCCAGCAAAAACAGAGGTTATTGAAAGTTGGTCGAGACCAACAACAGTAACTGAGATCTGAAGTTTTCTTGGTTTGGCTGGATATTATTGACATTTTGTGAAATATTTTTCATGATTATCTAATCCACTCACCAAGTTGACTCGGAAAGAAGTTAAGTTTGTTTGGATGAAGGAATGCGAAGAGAATTTCAAAGAGTTGAAAAGAAGGTTATCCAGTGCACTTGTGCTCACACTGCCTTGTAGTGGAGAAAGGTTTGTGATCTACAGTGATGCATCCAAGAAGGGATTGGGGTGTGTTCTTATGCAAAATTATATGGTGATAGATTATGCCTCACAACATTTGAAAATACATGAGAAAAATTACCCAACTCATGATTTGGAGTTAGCTGCGGTAATCTTTGCATTAAAGATTTGGTGGCATTACCTTTATGGTGAAAGGTGTGATATTTATACTGATCATAAAAGTTTAAAGAATATTTTCACACAAAAGGAGCTAAATATGCACCAAAGAAGATGGTTGGAGCTGATTAAGGATTACGACTGCTCAATTCATTACAACCCTGGGAAAGAAAACAAGGTGGCAGATGCATTAAGTCGACAAGACCATGCTAGTTTATCCATGATGAGGATCACAAAAGATCCAATATTTATGGATTTACAAAGGATGGATCAGGGAATTATAATGAAAGGGGAAAAATAATATCTTTCTCAAATGAATGTTCAACCATCTATACATGTGAAGATTAAAGAGGCACAGAAAGAAGATGTCAAGTTACAAAAGAAGGTGAGAAATGTTCCTGAATTCAACTTTGATTGTGATGGGATAATAAAGTTCAGGAAACTGGTTTGTGTTCCTCCCTTCCCCGAATTAAAGAAGGAGCTGCTGGATGAGGCTCATAGTTCTTCATTCTCTATTCATCTTGGAAGCACGAAGATGTATAGGGACCTGAAAGAGTACTTCTGGTGGGATGGAATGAAAAGAGATGTTCCTGAATATGTCTCTCGATGCATGGTTTGTCAACAAGTTAAAGCTGAGAGATAGAAGTCTAAGGGGATGTTACAACCATTAACCATACCTGAATGGAAATGGTAAAACATCACTATGGACTTTCTCATAGTACTTCCTAAAACATCCAAAGGCAACAATGCTATCTGGGTCATAGTTGATCGTCTTACAAAGTCTGCACACTTCATTTCTATTAGAGAGGATTTCTCTCTAGATCAACTTGCCAGGATATATGTAAAGGAAGTGGTAAGATTGCATGGAGTACCACTTTCTATTATATCTTATCGGGATCCGAGATTTACCTCGAAGTTCTGGCGAAGTCTTCAGCATACTCAGCATACAGAGTTGAGTTTCCGCACTACTTATCATCCTCAGACAGACGGTTAGTCTGAGAGAACAATTAAAACTCTAGAAGATATGTTGAGAGCTTGCTCTATGGATTTCAAAGGTGGTTGGGATCAACACCTACCTTTGGTGGAATTTTCTTATAATAATAGCTTTCACTCCAGTATTCAGATGGCTCCTTATGAAGCTCTCTATTGAAAGAAATGCAGGACTCCAACTTGCTAGGATGAAGTTGGGGAAAGAAAGCTATTAGGACCCGATCTCGTTGATGAAATGGAAGAAAAGGCCAGATCTATTCAACAACAGATAAGAGCAGCTCAGAGTCGACAGAAAAGTTATGCCGACAAGCGAAGAAAAGACCTAGAGTTTGAAGTGGGTGATAAAGTGTTCTTACGAATATCTCCCTGGAAGAGGGTCATGAGATTTGGAAAGAAGGGGAAGTTGAGCCCTAGATATATCGGTCCTTTTGAAATACTGGATCGTGTTGGGAAGGTAGCTTACCGATTGGCGCTTCCACCGAATCTCTCTCAAGTTCACGATGTGTTCCATGTATCTCTCCTGAGAAAGTACATACCTGATCCTTCACATGTACTCAGCTTAGAAGTTGTACCGCCGGAGCAGGATCTTTCTTATGAAGAATAGCCGATTGAGATTCTGGATCGTAGGGAAAAAGTCCTACGAAACAAGAACACTCGATTGGTGAAAGTATTATGGAGTAACCACCAATTAGAAGAAGCTACATGGGAGCTTGAGGATATGATGAGGGAGAGGTATCCTCATCTGTTTGTTACAAAGTGACGAATTTCGAGGGCGAAATTCATTTTAAGGGGGGTAGAATGTAACACCCAAGACTTTTATGTTATATAAATCATCAAAGGAATATTTTTCTACACACAACACTTTCTTGTCTTGCTTTACACGAAATCTCGACCTACCTCGATATCTTGCGTCGTACGCAATACTGAGTTTCACTAAACAGTGATAAGCTAATAAAATATTATTAAAATTAGCCGTTATGAATAGTAATAACCAATTTTTGAAATTTTATACATTTTATTTTTTAAAATGTACTTCATTTTTGGATTCGGAATATTGAAATTATCCTAGGGTGAAATTTTGGTATTTTTCTGAATACTTTCATTTTTTGATGAATATTGAAACCACTAAGTGGTAGTTAAAAAACCGAATTTTTCATAAAACTTAATTTTACCACTTCTGTGAGTGGAATTTCAAAAATCCGAGAGACACAGTTGATGTCAGTAAGTAAAATGTGGTTCAATGAGTTGAGAATAATTTTTGGTGAATAGTAACTTTTTACTTTTATTTACCACGGTTAAAAGTAAATAGGGTAATTAAGGGTAAAAATGATATTATTATTACCCTAAAAAATGTCCTAATTCTATTGGATAAGTTTAATTCGACCAAAAACAAACTTAGTAATACAATATGACCATTTAGGCCCACTTGGATTAGATTAGGACATTTATTATTAATTTATTTAAAGAAGGGTTAAAATAGTTAAAATCAAAGTTTAATAAGTAAATAATTTTTAATATAATTCTATATATAAGATAAACTCTACTATAAATATTAATTAGAAATCTAAAAATATTTCATACATAATGGTATTTTATTTGTAATTTTTATACATTAAATAATTTAATTTACTTATGACACAAAGATGATGCAGTAATTATCTTATTAATGAAATATTGACATAATTGATGTTATAAATACCCAAATAAATTTAATTTGAGACTTTTTATGAATTACACTAATTTTATAGGTTAATATGACATGTTATTAGTGATTTAAGTAACTTTTTTCGAACTAATCATTCTGTTATAATTTTCACAAAAATCAATTACTAAATAGTGTCAAAATTGACATAAAATAGTTTTTAAAACAAATATTATATTATTAATTGTTATTTTATTCCTAAAAATCTAAGGATCTTCCAAATGACTTAGATAAGGTTATATGTATTAATAATAAACAACTTGGGGTTCGTTTAGATTGTTATAGTAAGTTTATTAACCTTATAGTGTAAGAACACAAGAAGACACGGTAAAAGTAAAATTATTTAACTTAATGTTAAATCTAAATGATAAGGTCAAAATAGGAACCTAAACTTGTCTAAATTCTATTTAATGAGAGTATTTAGACCCATACCCACCTTAGCTTCGAAATAAATCAATTTGGAGCTATTTAAAACCTAATTTGGCTTTATAATAAAATAATATTTTTAGTTATTCCAAAGGTGCCCCTCTCCTCCCTTATAAAAGGGAACCTACTCCCTCTCTTCCTCACACCACTTTTGAGCCTTCAAGCTCGGACAAACCATACCACATTCTCCTCTCCACTTCCCTAGAGACATCCTAGAGGTCCTGGTCTTCTTCAAAGACCAATTTTAGTGCCCTAAAAGGAGGTCTCAAAGAAGCACTTCAAAGAATAGGTAATGTTCATTACCGATTCTTTCATCTTTATTTCTTCTTCCAATTCTTCTTATTTAGTTGTTTCATTATGAAGTAATAACATCAATATCACTCATATACTGATATGTTATTATAAGTATGAAACAACCATATTTCACCATCTATCCATCCTACGGAAAATGAAATCACCGCGCGTGCGTACGTACGGAATACCGTCTCCACGCCGTGGTGTAATCTATTTTTCACCACCACCTTACTTGGATGGATATAATGGTGAAAATAATGACCATATATGATTATTGTAAAGTGATATTGATTCTGAAATAGTAGACATACACTCCAATTAAATTCCATGATCATGGGAACGATATCATCGCTCGTGCGTACGTACGAAATACTGTCTCCACGATGTGATGTGACTCGTTCTACATGATCTTCATTTCATAATGATTATATAAATGAATTGAATGAATTAATATGATATATATTACAATAATAAAATTCTGAAAACGAGGTATCTATAACCTAAAGAGAAGAATAAGAATTTATTCGACAAAACATGCATAAGAACAAAAAGTAATAAACACCCGAACAACAAGTTGTAATTAAATATTACTAATAAGAAGCTAAGAATATGACCATATGTGATATAATAAAAATGATTATGTTTATGGAATAAGTCAATAACATTATTTAAATCATTATAAAGGAGGTTCAGATACGTACAAAGCATATCAGACCTAAGGTAAGGGAAATATCACAATCTCATTTTTATCCGAGATTGTTTATAATTTGGCATTTACTGGGGTGTATTTTATCATCCACATCCATGTTTCCTCAATATGTAATATTATTTCCATTCACCTACAATTTTTTAAATCCTATTTTACCCTTCGGTGAGTTTTTAGTAAAATATATGAAAGGAATCTTTTGTCTTTTTTCGTACGAGGTACTTTTTTGACTTTTCTGACAAAAGTACGAGAAGAATGTTTTTTTAACTTATACGACATGAATGGATTTTTAAAACATTATTTCCAATAAGCTTCCTTTACAGGTTTTCAAGTTTATTTTTAATCAACTTCTTTTAGTTTAAAATTGTATGACATTTTAAGAAAGGAAAAAAAATTTTGAAGTAGAAAGGATATTTTCCTCAAGAATGGAGTTCAAGTGTTTTATCAAAATTATTTTCCATATAAGATAATATAGGGTTTCGATTCTATCCCTATCATTACATTGATTTGATTATGTTGTGATGGAATTATTTTTATGAATTCATTTATCTTATATGAATTGTTTTATGATGTCACGATGTTTAAGAATTCCATTTTTATTACATGGGTTATGCAATGATGTATGATTTATGATTTTTGTGGAACACCTAAGAATGGTTCTATTATGAGATGGGTGAGAACTATATCTCCATCCAATACATTGGGTAAAGATTTTATATCTCATGAGATAGACATGGATGGAACGGCAGGTTAAACCAGTTCAGTGAAACAGGACTAAAATGAGGAGTGAACTCAGTTCAGAAATGGACTTTGTCCACTAAGATAGTCTTGGAAATGAGTCTTGACTAATAAGAAATGATTCTCTATGATTATGTGTGTATGACACAAAGTTTCATGTTTTAAGTTATGATTATTGTGATTACATTTCATTACTATGATTTATCCCATGTTATGAAATTATGATTTCTTTTGTAGGTTAATATTTCCGAAAGTTATGCTCTTATGTATATTATGTGATTGATATTTCTTTTGTTTACCCTTACTGAGCATTTGAGCTCACCCTTTTGTATGTTTTATTTCCCCAGGTCAAGAATAAGGTTATTAAGTAGAATATTCCACAAAGGGACTCTAGATATGATGAAATAAATGGGAGGAAAAGTAGATGCTTTATGAACCAGTTATTTATGCTTTCCAGTTTCTAAAGACACTATACCTATACGGTCCTTTCATGGTTTTGTTATATGTTGTAATAAGTGTGCTTCAATTTTGAAGTAATAATAATGTATGTAAAGTATGGGTCGTTATAGTAACCATCTACTAAAATACTCCCACTAACCTCTTAGTGACTAACATTTACGATGCAATCCAGTGTGAATAATGGAATGACTTAGGAATCATATTCCTTAAGTTCAAATCTTTGAACTTATATTCAAACTCCTTAACTTCATAACATCAAATTTTATAATGTTTCTTTTTTTTATCTACTTAGAACCCTTTATAAGTACATCATCATCTTGATTGGAACCCTTTCCATCAAACATATTCCTTGAAATATTCTATAAATAATGCAAATATTTACATTATCACATTACAAGCACATCCTAATCTCTTTTAGGATAAAGTGATATCCACTTCATTATGGTAAATAATGTAACTCTTTAAATTTCTCATTTCCACCATACCCTAAAATATTTTAGGATACCAAGTGATACACTTTGTGTATTAGATGGTATAAACCTTTAGGGAATATTGGTGTTCACTTATTATGGCAACAAGATGTAACTATTAAAAATTTTCTTTACCTTTACATATCCAAAAATTCATCAGGATATTAAGTAATGTATCACTATAATACTATACTGGTATAATCCTTTATCTAACCGTGATATTTACTCTCTCAAATAACTAAATGTAACTATTTACATTTTTCTTTACTATCACATATCCTAAATCTTTAGGATATAAAGTACATAACCACTTAAACTAAATCATGTACAGTATTTTATTTGTTAAATATGAATTTATCTAAGTTCAAACATACTCCAACTTGTCTCATAGAAACTATATTCTCTTTAGAATTTATTTTTAAGAAACACAAACCATTTTTTGTTAGGAAATAAAATTTATTTATTTTTAATGGTAATATTAAAAAAATGATTTTTTTTCATATCTATTATGGTATTATATGTGTTTAGAGAAAAAGATCATTATATTAATTAAAATACATCACAATGGATGGTAATTAGATTCTATCATATTTTAACAAATATCTAGCTAAATTCTTTATCCTAAATAAAACAATTTTACCTATATCTTATTCTCAAAACATGTTATAAAACCCAACGAAGCATAAAACCAATGTATATAATCAATCATGTCATGTTGTTACTAAAAACCCTTTGTAACACCTATTATCATATAAGAGAAGTGAGATGATGATACAATTCCTTTATTTATATTCATCCAATCTTGATAAACATTCAAACTTTTTATATAGAAACTATTTACTACATAACTTGAATTAAAACCACAAGCTCTTTCAATTCATCCAATGATTTTGAACTCTTCTACATTTAAAACACTAGTAAAACATATACCCAGTTCACATACCCTTAAAAATAAAAGAATCAATTTTTATTACATTAATACCTAAAATGGACATTCCATAGAGTTACCAATCTCTTTTAGGCATTCTAGATAGTCCCATCATATGGAATCATTACTCCTTAATGATAATACCTCCAGGTTTCAAATAACCTCAAATGAGTTATAAATAATTATTATTGGACTTTCCAACTTAATATCTTCCTATTTTGAGCTTTTATCTCCTTATACTATTTGTACAATACCATAACTTAGGCATCATATGCCAAATTCATCAATTATAAACACTTAAAGAATATCGGGCAAACTTTTCTTGAATTCATTAATCTTTCCAGAACATTTCTATGTATGATAATAAAATTAAATTTTAACCCAAATAAACCTTATAGGAATTATTTAGTCTCTCCATACATATTCAATCACATTGAATATCATTTAAATACCTAATCATATTTAGTATATGAGACTAGAATGTTTTAGGTCAATTAGTATCTAGTGACTTTGAAGCCTTAAGTGAATAATTCAATGCTTCCATAATCATCTTGATTTACTTTTCGAATAGTTCCAACAATTAGTTATTCAGGAACTATTCTAACACAATAAATATTTCTATTTCTTAATAATTTTTTCTTAAGTAACTAGTCTTATGAGTTACTTTAATCTTATAATTTCAAGGAATAATTTCAAATTTTATTTTGATGACCATGATACTTTTATCTATAATAGAACCATTTATCAGATGAATATAATGTAATATATATTTTCATTAAGTACTTTTAATGAAATTTCTCACAGTAAAATTTATGGCACCATACATGATATCCATTTAGTAAGACAATATCCATATTTCACTAAGAAATGAGTCCACTTTAGCGTTTCCCTCACCACTTAGTTATTTAGGTATGGAATCATCCCAATCATAACTATTATGACCCATGGATATTTTTGTGGAAAACCCTTTATCCTTATTCATCATATGGAATTACTCAAATCTATTCTTTCAGTAACATAATCCTATTAGGGTCTCCCAACCAGTGTAACCCAAATAAAATTCCAAAAACAAGATAGCAAAGAATGATCTAGGGGAACCCATATTTAACATGAACCACGTGAAAAATTATATAGAGTCATTAATTACTTTCTTACCTTACAAAATATAATCCAGAGGCACCCAACTTTAGCATGACCTACCCTTTTGGATGATTGAGATCTTGAAAAGTGACTCTTTAGAAGGTATATCACACTTATTATTCGAGGGATTTTTTTTTAAGTCTCACCAATTTAATAAGAATCATATTCATATTAAAGTAATAATTATTAGATATAATTTAATCCTTATATTCTCATTTTTTATTTCATTTTTCATAAACATTCTTTTAATAATTTAGTTTTTGAATCCCTATTCCAACCACCAAATTAATATGTTCAAACTAAATTAATTTGTAACTCATTACACATCACATAAGTCTATGGTAATCACCCAAAAACAAAAGTAAAGTATATTAATAAATATATAAATGCATCATATACATAAGTTGTGTGAGCACTTCATGTAAATACATAAAGTTATATGAGATTGGAAAACACCACATGTGTAAGCCAGAGTCATAAATAGCTAACCTCATTCACTTTTCTAGCCAAGGAATGTCTCCAAGAATGAAGGTGGTCCGATGCAAAGTTCCTCTACCCAGAGAAATTTTACTCAAGAGAAAATTCAATTCATGAAAACTCTAACACCTAATATGCACAAACTATTCCTAATAACTATTCTCAAGACTGTAACTTAAATTACAAACTGAGTTCAAGGTAGATGAAAACTAAATTTTATGATATCAAAACTAGTATGATATGTGAGGATCTATCCTATAATAAATTTATTATATAAATGGGCATACACAATATTCATAATTCATAAAAAATTTACTAAACATGAATATAAAATAAATTTAACAAATAAATAAAAAAATTATTTATTTTCTAAATCACGAGTCATTTATGAACTATACATAAATAAATGATAATTATAATAATATTATAGTTTAATAAGAATATAAATACTTTATATTAATCTCAATATGAACTCATTCATATTTTATATTAAATAAAATTTATATAAAATTTCATGAATTACAAACATTTTATAATTAAATATCTATTATAAATTTTTTTTATATAATCTAAATATCATATATTTTATAATTTATAAACACTTTATAAATCACCTCTTATGATTTCTAAATAAAAAATTTATTTATATATTATAAGGCATGTCGTTTAATTTTTCAGAATGAATTTTTAATTATTAACCTTTAATATTTGGGAAAAATATTTGATAAACATTTATTTAATTAATTATTAAAAAGTTATAATTAATTAATTAGTTAATTTATAAATTCATTATAAATTCAATACCATAAAATAACTTTTAACATGATTTATAATTAATTTATAAACTACTAAAGAAATTTAATATGCTAAAAAAGTTTTTTTAACAATATTCTGCTTACCCTTACATAGAACCCTTTTATGTGTAAGGTTAAACTCCCTTTTACCCTTATACAGGACATATAAAATTCTCTAAATAAAGTTAAGTAACTCTTTACCTTCATGTAGATTAGAATTAATGCATTGTGTAATGGTAATATGAAGATTACAGTTAAATATCACATTCTGGGTAAGGGTATAGAGGATATTACCCTAACCTAAATGCTTCCCGTAAGGGTAGGTGCCAATTTACCTTTACAAAAAACTACAGTGTAAGGGTTCTAACTTTACGTAACTCCTTTGCATAAGGGTACCCTTAATATTTCATATGTTGTGTAAAGGTAACCACATAAGGGTCTTACCTTTACACAACTTCTTTGAATAAGGGTAAAGTGCCAATGAACCTTACATAAACCACTTTATGTAAGGGTACTACCTTTATGAGACTCATATGTATAAAGGTAAAAAAGCAGCCACCCATACATAAACCTTATGAGTAAGGGTATTACATAAGGTTAAACACATATCAACCTTTATATAACGGATCACATAAGGGTATAATCTTTACATAGCCTACCTATGTATGGGTAAATCATATTTACCTTTACACAACTCAAGTAAGGGTCTGTAATGATTCTCCAAGTTTATAAAAACTTTTTTTATTTTAATTTGATAACTAATGTTTAAAACACATCTAAATCTTGAATAACCAGACACTAATACCACTGATGGGTTTAGTAAGATCATATAATACTCATATTCAATAAAAGAAAATCCAAAACATAGGTGATCGATCTTCAAGAAATTAGTGATTAAGTAATACCGTGAAAAACCTAGAATTAAAGAGCAGAAATAATTTCCATCTTCCTTCCATAGAGAATGTTTGAAGAATATCATGAGGATTAGTGAACAAAATCACCCTACCTACGAGGTGATACACTGACCAATGGATCCATGATCGTATTGCGAGGATACCTGAATGATAAAGGGGAACTAGTTCCTTCTCAAATGAGATAAATGTAGTATCAGGAGTAAGAGAGTCTAGAAAAGAATCATATATATTTCCCCACTAGAACACTCAATAGGAGAGGATCCCAATCTCATACATAGATGAAGCATGAGGAACCCCCTATTCATAACACATTGTATACATTTCTATTTGTTCGGTTTAATATATTAATTTTTTTCAATGGATTAATACAAAGCCTTAAATCCATTTATAATGGATTATAACTGATGAATAAACCATTATATATATATATATATATAATATAGATATATATATATATATATTATTCGTGCATCACATGCATGAAAAACACATGTATCATGTGTATGTGTACATGCATCTCATGCATGTATATTTTATTTCACATCCAAGAAGATCTTGGGAATGAGGATTGAATGTGCTAGGATAACATAGAGATCAGTTTTATCACAAAAAGATTATATTTGGAATATCATTGAGATATTCTGACTGAGAATATGCATGCTAATTTCAACTCCTCTTGCTGGTCACTTCACCCTGCCCGTATTTGGTGTCCTGTGGTGCATGATTCTACAGATCCCTACCCCGAGTATCATTTTATGCTTCAACATCATCCCAGGTCCCTTCTCTAGTGGTGTCGTCAGGTCTCCTTAACTGGTCTTCATATCTAGGTGGTGTCATCCCACCCTCGACGACCTTGCATAATCTGGTTTCTTGGCTAGGGATGCTGCTTTAGTGGGTCATGAGCTTCGATGGATTCGCAGGAGCTGCTCTGGTGGTGGTGGGGTTGGAAGTAAGTTCGCTTGGTCTGACCTCATTCTAGATGTGGCTGGTGATGCGGTTCTCGGCAGTGACATTCTGGTCCTACCGTTGGTTTTGGGATACGTTGGTTCCATGATCATATGCAGACAAGGAAATATTTTCTTTGGATGGTGATTACTATACGTAGGTGAATCTTCCCAATGTAGGATTTTTTGTTTGGAATTGTTTGGATTTTTTGGTGTTGTGATTCTTCTTGTGGTCTTGGTGGTCCAAGGTTCAAGGATTTTTGCAACCTGATCTTCCTTAAGGGATTTTCCAAATGGGGTTCAGAGTATGGAGTTTCCCCCAACCATTAATTTCTATATTTGGACGTTTCAGAGGGCATGGCCTCATCCATCAGTACCAGGCCCGTGCACTACTGCACTGGACAACTTGCCGACTGTGATGTGAAGGTGGAATCTGGTTTTAACATTTTTGATGTTGGGAGGGGATTTTCCTTATTGTGATCTGGGGTGCTTTTGGCCTTGGGCTCTTGGTCCATTAAGATCTTTACTTTTCTTAAATTGTTGAAGACTTGTCGGGTTCCCCCTCAACCCTTAAAAGGGGTTTATCCTAATAAAAAATTAATTTTCAGTCATTAATGTATATTTATATATATATTGTCGGTATATATATTTTTATGTATCTTGTTGGTTAGTGTGTGTGTGTCTGTGTTCTTGTATTTATATATATTTATGTAAATTTATTTATATTTATATATTTTTATAAGATATATATAACTATATTTAAATAAATTAATACATAATTATATATGTATATATTGTATTATTTATTATTTACTACTTATTATTTCTAATTTATTATTTATTATATATTAATTTATTATTTATTTACTATTAAATTATTATTTATTATTATTTTTATTTATTATTCAATTATTATTCAATTATTTTGTTACTACTTATTTATTATTTATTATTTAAGTATTTAGGTATTTATTATTTATTTATTATTTATAGTATATTATTTATTATTTATTATTTCATCTTTAATCTTTAATCTTTAATATTTATTATTCATTCTTTATTAATCATTTTTTTGTTATTTATTATTTATTATTTATTAATTAATTATTTCATATTTATTTGTTATAAATTATTTTTTTTATTATTTATTATTATTTATTATTATTCATTAATATTATTATTTTCATATATATAGTTAGATGCATTTTTATGTGTATATATATAAGTATATTAAATTATGTTTACTCATCCCATGAAAAGATTACTGAAGTGATATATTTTTTATAGAATAACTAAGAGGCAAGATGTTCAAATCTTGTACAACACATATATATGCAAAATTTATGCATGAAATGCATGAAATATGCATATATGTTGGATAAATAAATAATATATGAATAATAAATCATAAATAAATAAATAAATAAATAATAATAAGAAAATATTAAAAAAATAGTTTTTTAAAAAATAAAAACCACTGCTAAATCCTTTCACGACGCCTTTTGAAAACCACCAAAAAATCCAAAAAATAACCTCCACTAAATACTACTTTTCCTATAGTGTGATTCCGATTTGTGGAAGAGCACAACTGGAAATGTTTTTTCTTTTGGTGGAACCACGATCAGTTGGATGTCTAGGTTACAACTGGTGATTGTAGTTTCCAAAACAGAAGTAGAGTATGTGTCTATAACGGAAGATAGCAAGGAAATGATGTGGTTGAGGCATTTAGTTGAATAACTCTGATATAGTCATGGGAAAGGGTTACTCTACTCTGATAATTAGAGTGAAATCCAATTGGATTAGAATATAGTGTTTTATTCCAAAACTAAATGAATTTATATGAAATACCATTACATATAAAAGATGCTGGAAGATGGATTGTTGGAGTTACAAAAGATAGCTGAAAAAATGAACTCAACACACATGCTTACCAAGAGTTTAAATTCAAATATACTAAGGAAATATCAAGCCTCATTTGGGCTTGGGTGAGGAGAAGGAGATAAAGAAGCGTTTCACATAGCGGAAGTAGAAGGATGTTTTCCAAGATGAATGCGGTATTGAATTTTTTCTCTAAATCATTATTCAAGTGGGATATTATTGATATTGAGAGAAGTATACTTCATTTGATCTAATTCATTCCACTATAAGGAGAGGTTCTTGTAAGATCTACAGTTCACTAAATTTGTGGCAGTAGTGTTTTTTCCTTCAATATTTCTGGAAGGCATGTTTTAGAAAGAGGTTCTTCTGATGTTTTTAGTGCCTTATAGTATTGTTCTGGATGTCTTCCAAAATATGGTGGATATTCATCTTATTTTTGGGAGATTTATAGTTTACCAAAGGTGGAAATCACACTAAGTATTTCTATAAGAGATCAGTAGTGACAATAGTGGAACATATGGACCACTAAATTTCTCGAAGTTCGGTGTAATCAGATGAAAAATTACAATCTCTATAAATATAAGGGTGGGTCTACCTTTTCTTGGGGGTGTAAGGATCACTTATTTTAGTAATACATGTATATCAATAATAAAAAAGTTGTAATCTTTTCATTCTGTTAAAATGAAATACTACAATGTTTATCCTATGGATGTAGAACTTTCAGTATTAACCATATAAAACTAGAGTGTTCTTTATTTCATTCATTTCCTTTAATTTCATTAATATCTTATGTGTATTGGGGTGAATATGGTCAAAGATATTTTGAATTTTTGCAGTGATTTGGGTGAGTATATTTCTTCCACGTAACAAAACACTAATGTTCTGAGAGTTCTATTACAGAATCTTCTTATGCCCAAGTTATTATAGATTGACTGCCTCTGGTATTCAATAAAAAGGTGGGAGGAATTATCAATATTTTCTAACTTGAACATGATTCAAATTATATTTTAATTAGTAGGAGTGAAGTTTATAGGGATGGTGTGGGCTCTGATTCTACTTTCAAAACTCATGGAATCATGGGATGTAATGGTTATCATTGTTAGTAACTCCAACAGTAAGATTGAAATGAGAAAATAAGGTGTAAAGAAGTTTATGAACCTTTTGAAACCATGTTCAATATAAAAAGTAGATGATATTACATTCAATAAAAAAGTCATAATAATGGTGAATAGAAGAGGGAAATAATTCAAGGAAAACCGACTAGATTTAGACCCGTATGCTGGAATCATAGAGAGAAGGGGAACCTAAAGAAAGATTGCAGGGACTATAAGATAAATTTTGAAAGATATGTGTCCAGAATTTCCATAAACACCAAAACTGAGAAGGAAATTTATTTATTGATAAGTCTTAATTGTGATGCCCTGACTAAAATCCTTCGACAGTATCCCTGCCAGAGCACCACATGAGAGGGAGGGAGGAGGATTTTTCTATTGACCTTGATACAATTATACAGTCTTTCCATTGTGTACAACCACTCTTTTCTAAAATGATATAATCAGTACTTTATACTTACGGTTAAATAATTAATAATTGTATAAGTTTAATTTATCTATTTTTTTATTCTATTTAAAGTCCACATATAATAATGATAATAATAATAATAATATTATTATTATATTCCCATGACATATGCTAAAGTCACAAATTAATAAATCATCTCCATCCGGCTCTTAACTCAACCCATCAACACTTATTATAATTTATTGAAGCTTTAACTAGAAAATATTTTAATAAATAGATATAATTTATTCAATAAATAAATATTATTTATTCAATAAATAAATAGATAAATATTATATTCAACAAAACCCTGAATAAATATTTATTTTAATATTCAAATAATTAATAAATAATTAATTAATCTATTTACTAAACAGGTGAATAAATAAATATTCTATTATTACCTCATAAATAATAAAAAAGAGATTAAATAAATATTATATTCACAAAACTTATGAATAAATATTTATTTTAATATTCATCACACATATTCTAAACTCAAATATTCGGCGATTGAATTTATGATATCAACAATACTCAAATAGTTTTTATTCCAAAAGACAAAAATAATATTTACTCTTAATAATAAATTCAATATAATTTAATGAGATTCTGGATAAAATTATTGTATGAGATTATACCCCTCTTTCTCAGTGGAATTAGGTAAAATTACCTAAAGTACAAGATCAAAGTTTAATAACATTTCAAGACACCCATAGAGAATGAAGTTAATGTCACTATGATAAGAACATTCTTACAAATTCTACCATGTAAGACAATCCATTTGTCTTGATATTTCATCAGTAAAGTTACATATTTATGTCATCAACCTATATGATCGACTTATTTTTCTTTAACTTTATGAAATGAACTCATCAATGAACTACCATATCCATATATTTAATCAAATAGTTCAATTTCAATCAAAGGGGAAAAGATATCTTCTTCCATCAACTTAGAAGGTACAAATACTTTCTTGACTTATTCAATTACTGTCATACCACTTTTGACACACCCAATATATTCTACCTCAGTTTGAGCACATGGAATCACATTTTTCATCCATACATAAAAGTATACGATTCATGATATAAATTAATAATAATCTCATATATAGGGACCAATACATACATCCCTAGATAAGAATACTCAATGAAACATATAAAATATAGAAAACCTATTATCGGGTCTCTCCTCATAACCTCTCTTATTGGAGATCACCAAAGTGTGAACTTCATGGAAGAGTCTCAATGTCTTATGAGATCCGAAAACCTTGAAAATACACCCACAAGATTAGTGAAATCATTGAGAAGGGGATGGAATTAGTGATTAAGAATTCTTATTACATTTTCCCTTCTAAACAAATGTAGACACTGGTTAGAGTCATTTGAATTTGATATTAAATGTACACATTCTCACACAAAATAAAGTATATCAAATCTATAAATTTCACCCCTCAAAATGAAATGGTTAATCCTTGGTGTGATTCAAAATAATCTATAATCACACGACCCACTAGTATTGACTTGTATATTATAACAAGAAGGTTTTATCCATAAACCCATGTTACACATCTCTTGACTATTTATGTGCATCATGCATAGTTATATTGAAATGATAATGTTTCATAACAAAAAGTTAGTCTTTCACTATTTTAATACTTTCATCACATTGTCATTGTGTTATTTTATCCTTATCCTCCTCTTCTACTTTCACAGAAATTAGAAAGTATATTCACCTCCTATTTATAATTTTTTCTCCCACCTTCTATGTTTCACACTTATCTTCTCTATTACCAATTCTATATTCATCATACCACTATGATATACACGGATCTAATGTTATCAGTCATTCATGATAGTAGAAACTTTCCATTAAATTTGAATTTAAAATTAAAATAAAAACTTTCAACTTCTTTTAATCAGTCTTCTACTTTTACCACTTCCTTTTGAGTAATTAAATCATTTAAGATCTATTAGTCACCATTAATTAGTTTAAATGAGTTTAGAGATTGATTATGATAGTATCTTGAGACATAAAATGATACACATCATCAAATCCACTCAAATATGAAACTCTTCTTTGACCATGGCTAGCACCACGACATGTTAGACCCTATTTTGGTCAAACTATTCTAAACTGATTGAAAACTGCTCTTAAAACACCTAGCACCACAAAATATTGTTCACATGCTATTACACTAATGTATTTTTTCTTTTAACACAATATCTCCATAGTTTATAGATTATTTTTACATATTCCTAGATGGTTCACTCCATGGGAGTGAGTCACCTTGGTACTTTGAGGACATTACAAAATAGTTACAAGGGATTTTCCATGGAATGGTGATCCCTATTTCGATTCTGAGACACCTACTCTTCTTCAATCACTATGAAACCATCTCTGGAATATTCTAGCTCACTATTTCCCATAAGAAAACTTCTAAACTAAAATTCATACTAGATTTATAGTATTAAATGGTCTATTTTGAAATCACCACTTGAGAGTCACCAAAGTTAGCTACTAAGACATAAATAATCATCACCATTTCCCACAGGGAAACTTTTGAAATAAATCCCCCACTAAAATTCCAATTATATTGGTGATATCCACATTTCTATGTTGTTCCATGTTCTCTAGATCACTATAACATAGGTGAGACTTATTCCTTAGGCCACAACAAACCAAAAAACATGTTTTGAAAAAATTAACCATTTTATATTTCTAGATAGTCTCCATACTTATTTTTCATATGACTATAGTGTGTTGATGTCCCCTTCACTTTAAACACCTTCATACAACACTCTTCAACCTCAAACATATTATTTGATATTCAAATAATTCCAAAACTATGGAATGAACATTAATAAAAATGAATTATCATGAAACAAATGATTTTGAACATTATTTATGTATTGATAATAAAATAAAATACAAAAATTATATCTAATTATCTCCCCTTCAATTATTATTCAATCATGGGTTAAGAGAACTATAAAAAAACTCTTAGGCTCAACAATATACCACTCTAGATATTGTTGACAACAAATGAACATAAATCACTTTCAAACTCGTCACAATTAGTAAAGAATAATTATTCAAAAATTATAAGACTACATGAGATAACTCAGTGTATAAAATAAGAACATCAAACATTAATTTCATGTTTTCCATAAGATAGTGACTTACATTCACTTCTTAAAATCCCTTGATACTCTTGATACTAACTAAAAAAAATGTCTCTTATCCCTAAATAACATTTTATGAAATAAGCTAAGAATCAACCAGATAAAAATTATGAATCAAATCTAACTCTTCATTAAATTTTTAAAAACATTTCATATAACCTGTAAATACAAGGTTCTGATTTCATGATCACCAAAACTATTAGAATAGTTCAAAAATCATAGAACACCCACAACCACACATTGAGCTCAGAACATCCCCTTCTAATAACTCTCTCTAAACACATTCTCCCCATAACCAATTGATCTCTCTCCCATTTAGTGGAAACACATATCAATAGATACTCTCTAAAATAGTTTTCTCCCCTTTTAGAAATGCATAAAGAAATATATATTAAAGAGATTTAAGATATCATTTTTATCCCCCTATGAAAACAATACCCAATGATCATGATAGCATAAGGGATATGTAAACCATACCTTGTCCATTATAAGAATGAGGTTTAACTCCTATATATAACCTCAATCTTTGAAATTCATACTTTGGAAGTGGTTTGGTGAACATATCATCTATTTTATGTAAGGAAATAATAAATTACAACTTCAAATCATTTCTCTATACAAGCTCTTTGTTGAGGTGAAATTTGATATCAATGTTCTTGGACCTTGAATGCTAAACAAGATTCCTTGACAAATTAATTGATTTTTGATTATCATAGCCAAAATTAGCATCAAATTCACTTCCACCATGACATATTTTAACCAAGTCTTCATCCACATAATTTGGTTCGTAGCTTGAGTTGCAACCACATATTCTACCTCAGTAATGGTCAAGGTCATAAAACTATGCTTCTTTTTATGCCAACATATACACCTATCTTAAAAAATAATACTCCTATAGATATGGATCTTTAGTCATTAATATTTCCTACCAAATATTCATTTGTGTAGAAAAATATACTTTAACTCAAAATTTGTTCTTCCCAATGTACCTGGGAATTATTTTCTTAGCCATCAGATGATATGTTTTTTTGAACTTTGAAATATGTCATAAAGGTTGAAAATATAGACAATATCTATTCTAGAATTTTTCAACTACAACAAACTCACAATAAGCCTCCATAATTATTTGTAGTTAACGTATCTTTCTTCAAAATCCTTTGATAATTTAGTTCCCACTAAGATAGGTGTAGAAACTGGATTTGAATCATCTATACAAAACTTATTTATAATTTCCTGATCATACTTCTCTTGGGAAAGAAAGAAGTGATCTTCCACTTGAAAAAATTTTTAACCCAAAAAATATATCATTTATACAGTAATGGAAATTTCAAATAAATTATTCATTTATAAGGGAGAATCTTCAAAAAAACCTCATAATTTTCAGAAAATATAATATCATGAACATAGAAAATAACAGCGAGTTATTGTTTATTATCATTTTTGATATGGATATTTTTTCCACACTTACATTATTAAGCTAAAACAACTTCAAAAAAGTATATGACTTAAAATACCATGCTATTGGGTATTTTTTAACCCATATGAAGGATTATTTTACCTATAAATCATTAAACCTATCAGGGTAAATATCCTGATGGAGGGAGGGGGTGAATCGGGATATAAAATATTAAAACAACTACCCATTTTTGAATCTTGTTTCTTTGTTAAACAAAATTCTATTCTCTCTACTTCTCATAGAAAAGGATAAATGGAAATTAAAACATGCACATGTTATAATAATTTTACTTGGTTCACCCTTACTAGGATATATCCAAGGATCATACAATGGTAATGTCCTGATGTACCAAATCCAATATAACGTACTATTGTTACAATGTTTAAATTGGACTCACGTTCCCTCTTGGTTTACAACCATTCACACTTTCGAAGCTCACTGATCACTTAACTAAAGTGAATTTAGTTATCTTCCAAAATATTCTTATGTTAATCTAAATCACCTTATATTTGGTCCATATATATGTGAGTGTGCCATGTAGTTCTGTTTTCACCCAAGAGATGAAATACACTATACCGCATAACATTTTATTCATGTAAACACCTTTCATAAACTATTTTTATTTCTTTATGAAGTACTTTAATCCATTCATGAAATGACTTTCACCACATAACACAAGTGCCTCATGAGATTCCTTGATTCATGGATACATGATGCCTCATGAACAACTTATCTTTTTTGAGCTATAGTTAACTGAAAACTAACACTCCTTCAAAAACTCAACTTTATTCACAAACATAACTCCTTTACGAACTCAACTCCTTCACAAACCAATTTTAGACTTAGCTAAATTTCTTTAGAAATGACGCTCTCTAATGAACTTTTCTCTCTCTAATGAAGTGATTATGAGTCATTTGTATTGTAAAAGGAAACTATAAAACCCACCAATCACAATTACATTCAAACCCTTTGTGAATTTTCCTTCACCATGTACTATAATTTCTATGTGGTTTGCATAGAGTATAAATTCCCCCCTTATAGCAACCTCTGAATTACCATCTTTTCAAAAATTATGAGCACCCATTACAGCGACCATAAAATCACCTCATTTCTTCTATAAATAACAATATCCTTTCATAATCTTTATATTTGGTTCACAAACGTACCATGAAAGCTCAATTAATTTTCTAAATTTCTTCTCCAATGAAATTTTGATATCATTCACAATCTCCATTTGTGGTCACCACATACTTTTTAAATTGTTTTTACTTATGCTGTAAACCTCTTTTGTGGGTTTTCATATTTTTTATGTGGTCCAAAATTTTTTATATGGGGTGACCCTTTCTTTTACAAAATAACTCCCTATTTTCATGCCCAAAATTTTGGAAAACCATAGAAAGCTTTTAAACCTTTAAAACACTTGCTTCAACCAAAAACCTATTGAACATTTTCATCTAGATCCTTTAATAAATACAATCAACCCAAAATCCTAGAAACACCACTAAGAGATATTTTTTCTTAACATAACCACATTCCTCATATTTTACAAGTAATAATCCATATGGTTTCTCAATTTGAATCTCGTATTCCAACAATCTATTGAGGAAAATGGAATTAAAATCAATTTGAAGAATCTTGTATTTCCTTTATGGTGTAATATAAAGAAATATTCTCATATTTTCAATTATAGAAACCGATGTGATGGTCTCATAAAAGTTAATTTCTTCAATATGAGAATAACTTTTTTATTAAAGACTTAATTTTTTTTATCACAACTCCCCCTATTTTATTCAACTTGTTTCAGAACAATCATTTTGTTCCAATAAAATATGTATCTTCAAGATTGGGTTCCAACTCCCAAATTTTATTGTTCTCAATTTTATCAAATTCTTAATTAATATAATTAAACCACTTTTTATTCTTCAATGATTCATGAACATCTCTTGGTTCAATTTGAGTAAGCAGTGAGGTATATCTTTCCTTTCTCAAAGTTATCTTCGTTTTAACCAATTATCCTTGATATGTTATGATTTTTTAGACCTACATATATTTAAAATAACTCGGATTAGTTGATAAATATATCAATTCATCACTTGAATTATATGAATAATCATTTTCAACTTGAACTCCTTCTATATTTTCACTATTTTCTAAAACTTAATCTTACTATTTATCGAAAATAACTTTATCTTCATTACTTATGGAAATTGTTACTTTATGTGTGTATTCTTTATTATAATGTTATATCACTTTAACATCATAAATATCATAAATGTTTACTATATACTTGTTGTATCATCAATATCCTCTTCCGTTTTTCGGATAACCCAAAATGATACCATCAAAATCTTTTTTTATCAAACATTATAATATTTTCACCTTTGACTTTGATAATGAAAGGGATGCTAAAAAACCTTAAGAATTTCAAACATGGGGTATTCTTTTAATAAATAACATATGATTATATTTATGAATTTGGTTTATATAAGTATTAATTTTGTATTTGAACTGCATGTTGCTCTATTAGCTTATCCCCAAAAGTGTCAACAATTATTATATTCTATCAATATGGTTTGTTCCATATCCACTAATCTTCTATTATTTTGTTCATATGAAATGTTTTGTTGTGGTGTATATAGAGTACTGAGTTCATGGTGAATACCATGCTTTTCAAGATAATATTAAAATATTTTATTAGTGTACTCAACACCATTATCTATCTTAATCTTCGTCAAGGAGTGACCATAATCATTTTCATTCCTTATAAAACCTTTAAAAATCATTAGATAATCTGACTTATGCTTCATAAACACAATAAAATCAATGAAAGTAAATTCATAAATATAGTAAATAAAGTGATTTTCTCCATTTTTTGATTAATTTCTCACTGGCCCATAGATATCTGAATGTTTAAGCTCCAAGGGATGATACGTATGAATCTCAACATTCTAATATGAAGAATTTAAGACCATCCACTCTTATCATGTGGATCACATCTAGTTCCTATTTCTCTTTATCTTAATAACTCTACAAAAACTTTCTATATGATTAAGATTAATCATATTATTTTGGCCAAGATGGTTAAGCATTCTAAACCATAATTCATTTTCTTCTTTTACACTCAAGTAACATGAATTCTGAGTATTTCTTACCTGAAATAAGTTTCTGTTAGTTCACTATCCTATTTTTAAAATCCTTTCATATTAAATACCTTACACTAACAAAACCATATTTCCTGAAAATCACCTTATTCCCTTCATTATAGAGCTGAGAAACACTTAACAAGTTGTGTTTCATCCCATCAACATTTAAGGCATTCTTGGACTCAAAATTATCCTTTCCAATCACAGTTGATACAACATCTTTTATTATTAGTGACCCATCATTCCCAAAGGTCACTAATATTTCTTTTTGTTCATAAACACTATTAAATAGTTTTAATTCTCCTTTCAGGCATGAATAAAATCCACCATCCAATATAAATGGACATATCCCTTTTAAATCTTTAGGTGTAATTTCTACGATAAGATATTTTTCTTTACCTTTATACCTCTTCCCTTGACACTGTTGAGTATTATCATTCATTATTAGTTGGGATGGCATGAAGCATCTCCATATTTTTTTTCTATTACTACTTTACTCATGTTCTTATTTTCTCCTTACTTTGGTTATTTCTAAATTATTTGTAATTATTTTAGTTGGAAAAAGGTGTTGGGTTATTTCTTGAGATTTTGGTGAGGTGTGGACCAACACTTGTAGCTAGTGAAGCTGTATGTGGTCCACAAGTTAGCCGGTAAGGGCCGCTGGCTAGCCGATGGGATTCCACTGGCCTACTTGTTGGATGAATAATACCTAATGCACTTCAACAGTAGCCACCAATCAGTTGGTGGGTTGGGTAAGGGCCTCTTCCTGTCTGCAGAATCCACCGGTCAGCTGGTGTCCTCCATTGGCTTACCAGTGGTGTTGGACTAGGTCAGGAAAGTGGGGGAAGTATCATAGTTTTTTCGACCCAAAACCTCAATTTAATTCCTTAACCCAACACCTTCAACCCTAATATGATGCATTCAAACATGGAGGCTTCCTAGGGACATATTTGGCTATATTAACCTAATTACTTTGTGGATCATATCACCAACTGAAGCTATGGTCCTCTTTTGGTAAGTTGATATCTATTCTCGTCTTGGATCTTATTATTCCTCTAATTTATTTTATTTCTCTCTATGGATCAAATTTTTAAATAGTGGGAATTATTGTATTCATAATTTTAATCATATTACTTTTAGATCCATTGTTGAGTTGAGGGGTTTTGTTTAGATCTTGAATCCTCATGGTGAGTTTCACAATAATTATGGTGGTAAGTGTTCCCTTTGTTTTTTCATTCTAAAACTTGTCAATTTGGAGATTTATATATGGGAATTATTGATCATGGACCCTTTCATGATTCTTAATACCCTTGGCCTATCTTGGATTGTTTTTTACCCGTGGGAGTTGATATGAAAAGTGTTTCAAGGACGGTGGGTTCATGAATTGGATTTAACTTATGAAACTTTCCAAAAAAATCTTTTGAATGGGTTTCTAAATAGTTGGAAAACATGGTTTAGGGATTTCTCTTGGAAATGGTTTTGGAATGGTTTTAAAAGGTAATGAGAATGTTTTGATAAAATGTTTTGGTTTTGGGTAATGTTTATGAAATAGATTTATCCCTTTGTGTTGTTTATGGAAATCATTTTAAATCACGATTTGTGTGGTTTCAAAGATAAAATTTCCATTTGATGATATTGATACGGTAAAGATGAATTTGATTGATGATATGGGAGGGATCCATCCTTGGGGGTGAAGTATTTTCCTATAGCCCTGTTCTTATAGTGTAATAAGTGCACTAGTTTTCCTAAGTTATGGCAAGGAGACACTCTCAGGAGTGAAATATTACACCGCATACCTATTCTTATAGGGTAATATGTAAAACCCTAATATTTTATGACATATATTTTTAATAAATTTTTTTTCATTGATAGTTTGTGATACATAAAACCCCAAGCCTAAATGAACCGTAATATAGTATACCATTATAAAATAGCCATTAAATTGGTGGTATGAATATTAATATCCACATTTTAAAAATATGTATAATTGTTTTAGATAAATAAAATATATTTTTATTAAAGTCTTTATATGTTTTTAAAAACATATTTTTTCCTAAAAATGGTTTTTACTATTTGTATGAGAAAATAATATAATTAATTTTTTTCACTTTTAGAAAATGTATTTGAAAAAAATTAACTTAAAATTTTGAACTAGTACGTCAAAATTATCTTAGAGTGAATTATTTTGAATTTCTAAAAATATTAGTTTTTAATGAATAATGAAAAATACTGATTGAAAATTGTATTTTTGTTTAAAGCATTGAAAAGTTATATTTTGAGTTAAAATGGTTTTAAAAGTAAAATTAGTTCATTTAGATTGTAAATAATCCAATTATAGATATTTTAAATAATTCTATGTGTGTTTAATATAAAAACTTTTTATACTTAAGAAAACATTTTTTTCTTAAAAACCATTTTTTATCACATTTTGCAAGTTTATTTTAAAAGTAATTTCTTCAATATTTAGTTATTTAATGTGATAAATTGGATTTTGTATTTTTAATCAATATGTACAAATTTTTTAATGATTCCACTTTCATTTTTGGTCATAATAAATAGTAAAAATATTAAAACAATTGTCATTGTAGTTAGGGATAAAATGGGTTTACCATAGGTTAAACAAAAATGTAAGGGTAAATTTTCCTATTAAACTTGTATAAATCATATTTTTTGGACATATTTTGACCTCATACTATCTAAAATTTGAATCTCTAGACATTTGGAAGTATTTTTCTTGAGAATGAATTTTTTATATTTTAATCTTTAAATAAATTCCAATTGTATCCTCTCCCACACTTATAAAAAGAAACCCCTCCTTTATCTTATTTTCATAAAATTGAAACTTATAGATAAAAAACCCTAAAAATATATATTATAAACTTTCTTATCCAAAAACTATATGTTCTGGTTTTCATAAAACACCATTCCAAGGTTCCTTGAGACACGATCTAAAATAGGCCAACCGAAGGAGAGGTAATCATCTTACCCTACCTATTTCAATTTATTTATTCTTTTACCTCATCTAAATATATGGTATTAATCATAAAATAATAAATTAATTATAATAAATATACTTAAATGTTATTATCATTATATTACCAAAAATATCCACCCATAATATATTAAATAGGAAGTGGATGTATCACTTGTGCCTATGTGCGGACTACCACCTCCACGTAGAAATACAATTTATTTTCCATCACTATATTTTAGGGAAGGTTATTATGATGGTTTTAATGTTTATATATTATATTCATAAAATAATAATTATTTTTTAATAATAATTCTATACCTACCTTCTTATCTTTCAATCTGTTTCAAAAAATGATAACGTTGCTCGCGCGTGTGTGTAGACTACCACCTCCACGAAGTGATGCAATTCGTTTTTCATTTTTAGTTTACATGAAAGATAATAAGGATAGTTTTATTGGATGAATGTGATATATATAATATAATAATTATTCTTTAAATGTGAATTATTATTTACCTTTCTTTTTTTATTTCTGTTGAAAAGTGAAAACAACGTTTATGCATACATATGATCTACTATCTCCATGAACGGTGTAATTCATTTATATATATATATATATACTTTATGGATGACTCTAAATATATATATAATTAATATATATTATATTTATATAATAATTAACATTCTATATATGATGTAACCATGATGAAATTACAATGACCAAAACTACAGAACCAAAATTCTCACAAAAATTAAATAGTTAACACTTTGAAACAATAATTTTAATAAGGAATTATTAGTAAATAGGTGTCTAAATATTATAAATGGATCATATTTTATTTTATAAGTATGTAAATGATTCTTTTGTAGAATCATAATAAATTTAAATTTATTATATAGGAGGTTGAGAACTTTTGAATCAAGTCAAACTTGTGGTAAGGGATTTATGTTACAATCTCATTATTTATCTGTATTGTTTATGATTAAGTATCCAATGATGAAATTTCATGATATATATATAAATAATATAATTAATTTTCTTATACTATGGTTAATATATTTTTTATTTCATTTTTCTCACTTCAAGTACTAAAGTGATCGAAGGAACATTTTTAAGGAAAACTTACTTTATTTATCTCTTCAGTTGAAAATACTTTTACATCCATATACATATTTTTTTAATATGTTTTAAATAAGGTTTTTATATTATAATGTGATTGTTTAAAGTCATTTTTACACATGATTTATTTTTTTACAAATTTTTTTAAAAGGAATCTTCTTTTCATTTTCTAAATGAGGTACTTCTAATTTTTTACTGAAAATGTAAAAGGAATCCTTGTTTTAATGTACATGACATGATTTTTTTCCAAATTTCATGACCACTAAATGATTTTAAGAGTACTTTACAAGTGTATAAGGATATTTTTTTAAAGTTTCATATTTTAATTAAGTGATTCCAAAATGAAAAGGGTATTTTCCTCAAGAAATATTCCAAGTGATATTTTAAAGGAATTTTCATTTATGATATCATCCTTTGATGTTACTTATGATTTAATTGGGATATGATCCAAGGATACCATCCTTATAATTTATCTATATTATTTATTATTATGTTGATGATATTTTTCTGAAACTCATATATTTTCCCTGGGTTATGCTATGGTGAGTTGTTGAAATGTTTATGAAACCCTTTTCTCTTCCATGGGTTTTGATATATGGTGAATTTTTTTTTGATTATGTGGAACACATATGAATATATTATGATTATATGATGGGTGGGAAATGAATTATATAACCCACTAATACATTGGGTAAATATGGATATCCCATGAGATAATAAGAATTGGAATGAGGAGTGAACCCAGTTTAGTAAGGGACTTTGTACGCTATGACATTATTGGGAGTGGAGTTTGAATAATAATATGATAGATTGAAGAGTGAACCCAATCCACTATGATATTATTGTAAGTTATCCTTTAATAAGGAAATGATTTTCCATACTTATGTACATTCCACAAAGTTACGTATTATGATAATTTAATTCTCTCATGACTCATATTTTTTTTGATTCCTTTTTTATTCATATTTTATGAACTCCCAATATTTATATCATGAATCAAGATTATGATATATTATATGAAAGTTATGATTTTCAAATGTTATGATCATTATTTTATGACCTTATGATCATATTGTGTTTAAGTGATCATTGATATCTCCCTTATTTATCCTTATTTGGCATCATAGATCACCCTTTCTTATGTTTTATTTCCCTAGGTTATGAAGAAAAGTTTTAAGTATGATGTGTCTAAGAAGGGTGGTTGTTGTGAAGAACTAAGTGAGAGATGATATAGATATCTTATGAATAATTTGTTTTTGTATACAAGTTTCCAAAGATACTAACCCTCTATGATTTTTTCATGGATCGTAATCCTATGTATTAAATATTAATCTAATAAGATATAGTAATCATGTATGAAAAGTATGGGTCACTATAGTTGGTATCAAATAAAGGTTTAGTTACCTTTGGAAAAAATGATAAAACATTAGTGAGAACCCTTATAAAAATTCAATGTATAAGAGATTTTACTAAGTTATGGTAAATAAAAGAGTATGGTATTCCTAATAATACATCCATGTATAGATACTATAAGAGGATTTGGTTTTGGAACAGATGCTTCTAGGGGTAATAACCCCAAAAATAGTTGGTTGAGTATATCATGGACATAATTCCAGTGCATTGCGAGTGTTCCCTTACTATGAACCTGGTTTGAAACTCCTATGGGATATTGTTGGGTAAATTTATAATTTCTTTGTTAACCATCATGAAGGATTTGAATATATGGGACTATGAATAATATTGGATGACATAGATTAAAAAGAAAGTGTAATGATTTAGATATTTTATAAATTATTTTTCATGATTACATGGATTCTCAATATGATTATTATTACTTACACTATGTTTTTTGGTTTTATTCAATGGTTGGAACCTAAAAGAACCATGTTAATATTAAATGTGATGGAAAATGCAATGTTTGTCCTCTCAATCTATGAATCACGATTAGATTCCAAATGACTAAATGAGGGAACAATGTTCTTGTAACGTCCTAGTTTCAGGTGCCACCCAGAGGTGCCCTGTACCCAGTTGGTCACATGGACTCAAGAAAATTTTCCCAAACATCATAGGTTGCGTACTAACAGTGAGGGGCTTGGGTCTGATAGTGTGGAAACTATGCCCTCATTGGAAGAGTAATGCAATTGAAAGAAACAAATAAAAATAGAGAAAGCAGTAATAACATGCAATAAGTAAATAGTGAAAGACTGGAAGTAATAAAAAACTAGAGCACATATATATATGATTCATGATACATATTTCTAATAAAGTAGTCAAACAATTCACAATTCGGGAATACAGTACCAAACCAAGGTACAATGAAAACAAATAAACTCCAATAGCATCTCAGGCCCCAGTTTGGTCTCATGCTCTCCAGCTCCACAACAATCAAGTACCTGAAGTAGAGGAGAGCTTTCCCTTATCTATACCTATAGAAATATAATCTGTTTGGGCCCAAAAGCATGACCCAAAAAAGTTATGATACAAATCCTAGTAGGAAACCACCCAAATATCTCTTCTTAACAGACAATGAATATATATGGAAGGTAATAAAAAAAATGAAGCAATAAACAAGGAAGTACTCAAAAGTAAACAATCCTACAGTTTCAATTTCATTCATTTTCATATATCAAGTAAGAAGATAATCAAAATACAAGTAACCCTTTGGGAATTACTCATAGATTATCCCCTCTAGTTCAACCAATCAAACAGAAGAAACCCTCTTGGAGGTACTCATAGTATAACCCCTCTAGTTTGGATTTAATAAAGACTCTCTGAGGAAACACTCACCATCAATTCCCCTTGTGGTCTCGTATCAGTGACTATAGACACTCTTAGGAATCACTCAACATCTAATTCCCCCCATGGTCTTGAAACATGTAGCTACATACACTCTAAGGGAGCACAAAGTCCACCAACCTATGGTCTCACAATGTAAAAGTATATAGACACTCTGGAGAATCCCTCAGCGTCCATTCTCCTTATGGTCTACTATACCAGGTTCCCATAGCCCTGTGTAAGTCAATCGCACACAACGATATTCAAAAACCAAATTAAAACATAAGAACTACTTTGCTAATATCTTTCAATAACTACTTAGCTAAATAGATTCAAGCATAAACAACATCAGATAAAATCACTTCATCCTAACTACACTAGGCATGGAAAATAAGCAGCCTGATAGGCAAAGCTAGACCAAATGGTCAATATCAAAACAACATGAGAAGCACATACATAGCATGAAAAATAACCCTATTCACAATCAAACAACCTCTACTCAGGCACACAAGGCATGACATGCATTAACAGGGCTAAAATACCTAAATAAAAAATACCTCGTTCTAGGGTATTGGGAACTTTTGCACATAATATTCAAAGACTAACTACAGAAAAGAAAAAACCACCTACATTGACATTGTATGATCGATATACTCCAGCATCAGCCGTTGAATCAACCTAGAACACAATATATCTACAAAAAACATTTAAAATGTTCCACAAACGATATCTCACAAGAGAGGAGAATCCAAGAGATGAGGTTCTAAAAGAAGGAATAACTCACCATGGAGATACCAATTTAATCAAAGGGGTTCAATTCGGAGAAGGGATAGTAGTTTGGGGGCTCAGAGAAGATTTTTCGGCATCGGTCACTCCTGGACGAGTTAAGACGAGAAGAAGGGTGTTCTTCCAATTAGATGTGAGTCTGGTCTGATATTACAATTAAAAAGAAAAGTACACGGTGTGTCTTTTAAAAGTACACAACGTGTATATGCATTTACCAATCCCCTCTTTAGGTGGTCTCCAATTCACCCCACATGACCATGTACTCAGCCATTACACGGACAATACACAATCACCTGGGACAACTGGGTACAGGCCGTGTACTCCTTAAATTTCTAGATTCTCCTCTTTTTCTCAAAAACACCAGAAAAGAAAACTCATACCTGAAAAGAAGGTCCGAGTTCTTAAAAACTTCCCCCCCTTAATGAAATTCATCCTCAAATTTACCTAAGAAGGTGGCGAAGAAGAAGAATCCTTGAACAACTCTAGCCACTACGATTACACATCGGTCTCCCTCTCCTAAGTCTCATCTTGTACTCGGCCGTGCTACCATAACACTTGTACCAGAGAAACAAACCAGCCATGGAAAAACTTCACACTACGATCAAGAATCTAGATAGAATTATCCTTGGATGAGGCATACACCTCTAAATCAACCTCCTCATGTTGAAATACATGATATGAGTCTGAGAAGTAACGTCGTAGCTGAGAAACGTGGAAGATGTCGTGCATAGACCTATAGCTCTGAGGTAACTGCAACTGATAAGAAACCGGACCGACTTTCTATAAAACCTCAAACTGTACAACATATCTTGGGGAAAGCTTGCCTTGTCTCCTAATCCTCTTATGTCCCAACCTCGGTGTGACACGTAGAAAAACTTGATCTACAACCTCGAACTCCAGAGGTCTCTCCGTCAATTAATATAAGACTTTTTTCGTGATTGTGCAGTTTCATTCCACTTTCAAATCAACTCTATATGATATATGGTCTCTTGGCCAAGCTGAGGTCCCAACATAGCTCCCTCTCTTGCCTCCAACCAGTATAAGGGTGATCAGCATGACCTACCATACAAAGCCTCATAAGGTGCCATCTGAATAGTTGCTTGAAAACTATTATTATAGGAAAACTCTACAAGAGGTATGTGCTTCTCCCAAGAGCCTCCAAAGTCTAGGATGCATGCTCAAAGCATGTCCTCTAGTACCTAAATTGTTTGCTCTGAATTTCCATCTGTCTAGGAATGGTAATCTATACTCAGATGCACCTGTGTACCCAAAGCCCTCTATAGTCACCGCCAGACCTAAGAAGTAAAACGTGCATACCTATCTGAAACAACGGAGTGTGGAACCCCATGTATACGTACAATATCTCGGATGTACAACCTTCCCAACTTATCTACACTGATGGTCTCCTTGATTGGAATGAAATGAGAAACCTTCATGAGTCTATCAATGACAACCCAAACTGCATCATTCTTTCGAGGTGACCTCGATAAACCTATCATGAAGTCCATCGCTACATCATTCCACTTCCAATCGGGAATGGGTAACTACTGAAAAAGCCCTACTGGTCGCTGATACTCTGCCTTCACCTACTAACAGGTGGAACACCTCATCAAAAAACCAGAAACATCCCTCTTCATACCTGGCCGCCAATACTAACGGTGTAGATCTCAATACATTTTGGTGAAACCAGGATGAACTTCTTAAACCGTGGAATGAAAGTCCCGCATCATCTCCTCACGTATGTTTTCTGGTACCCACACGCACCCATGAAAACACAATATCTCATCACCATCTACAGTCTATCCAGGAATAGGGTCCTCTCTTGACACACTCTCCCATAGGACTAGGCCTTTAGAAACTAATAGCCGACTCATTCAAATGCTATCAAATAGAGTTGAGGTAATAGAAACTGAAGAAACTCCTACCCCTATCTGTCGTGCACCACCAAATGTATCTCATAGAATAGAGCCATAAGCTGCAACTCACTACTGGCCTCCTAAACTTCCTGTATCTGAGTCCTTATGCTCAACATATCAGCCACTACATTGCCTTTCCTAGGTGAGTATAAAAGCTCAAAGTCAAAATACTAAAGGTAATCTACCCACCTTTGATGTATCAAATTCAGGTCGCGCTATGTAAAGATATACTTGATACTTTTGTGGTTAGTGAAAACCAAAAAAATCTCTCCCAGTAGATAATTTCTCCAACAACATAAGGCATGAACAACCACATCCAACTCAAGATCGTGCATCAGGTAATTCCTCTCATCTGGCCTCAACTGTTGAGACTCGTACGCAACGACTCCTTCCAGCTGCATAAGCACTGCTCCCAGCCCGATACCTAATGCACCATAATAAATAGTATAGATCTTTCCAAACTCTAGAAATACTAGTATCAGTGCTGAAGTCAACCTCAAGATACTCTAGTGTACCCATCCTATAAAGTGGAATAGACACCGGTGCTGCTCCTGGAACAAGCTCAATAGAAAATTCTACCTCTTTCTCCAGAGGAAAACTTGAAAAGTCCCCTAAAAAGACATCTCTAAAATGATCAAACACTAGAGGAAAGTCCAACTATAAAGTCCCTTGGTCATCCAGATATAAACTAGAAATCTGGGACGGAACTCCTCCCAACCCATGATGACCGAGTCCTGCTCTACTCACCTGGACATCCCATTCTCCCTAATGTAGAAACAAACCACCCTCTGTTGAAGTAAAACTCACCCTATGACGATAGCAGAAGACAACAGCCTAGAAGGGAACTAATCAGTCCATTATGAGAATAACGTCATAGACTATCATCTCTAAGACATAGAGGTCCCATAATAAGTGACACCCACTAACCTCAAGAGGTAACTCCTTTCATTGATGTACACTATCTGTTATTGTCCCCAATGGAGTGTCTAGCATCAAGATATCAGAAAAGGTAAAGATATAGAGCCCAAATCTCTCCAAAATAGAAACAGATATGAAACTATGAGAAACCCCTGTATCAAAAAGCACAGAAGCTAAAAATGAGGCAACTAGAATAGTACCTTGCAATGTCAAGGGTCCGAGATCCTGCATCTGCTGGGTCTGCTCTACTGCAAAAGTATGGCCTGTACCATGGTCATGTGACCCTACCGGACCACCCTAAGCTGATCCACCCAATTGTCACTGAAATCTTGGCGACTTACTACCATGTCCATGACCTTCACCTCAGCCTGAACGGCCGGACGAACTCTAGTTCCAAAAATGATGAGAAACTGGTGGTCCTGCTCCTAAATGAGGAGTCATAGAAGAACCTCTGTCACCCGCTACTGGTGAGAAGAACTGACATAAATGATTAAGATGACCCATTTTTTTCACAAGATCGGCACTCCATTGGGTCTCTCGGGCAATGTGGAATTGTATGCCCGCTCTTCCCATACTAGTAGCACATCACCTGGGTACCATAAGAAGTATCCCACATCCTCGGATCCCTACATGTAGACTCCCTGGGACACTTCATGCTATCAGTAGGAGGGGTATCAAATCTGGATGCCAAGACACCCTGGCTCACAGCTTCAGAATCCCTAAAATTAAGCTCCATAATCAGAACCTGGTTGAATATAGAGGTGATGGAAGTCAACCTGAAGATGTTCACTTGACATCAGATGTCATGTCTGAGACCATACTCAAACTTCCTTTCTAGAAATAACACATCACCTCCTAGGATGGGTCTGAAGTGCTGTAGCTCTATGAAGTGAGGCGAATACTCCATAACTAAAAGAGTACCCTTCTCCAGACTCATGAACTCTCAGGCTCGATCGTCTCTCAATGTCTCAGGGTAGAAAGAATTGTAGAAGGTCTGCTAGAATTCATCCCAATCCATAACCTATTAGTTTCCTACCCATGAGATTACATCTCACCTTCTCTTGGCAGAATCCTAAAGAATATAACCAGCGAGCTTCACCCTCCTCTGTGGAGGTGTCTACAGATGCTCGAAGATCGAAAGCATGGCCTCCAACCATGATTCTGCATCTTGAGGTCCTCCATCCCCCATGAAGGTGAGAGGATGCTGTTGCTGAAAAACCCACACCAACTCTACCATAGATGGGTTAGGATGCAGTGATACTTGGAAGGTCTTTACAAAACTCATGAAGCCTTCTTAGAACTATGTGTCATCACCTGTGTCCGGAATGACGACTGGTGCCAAGACAAGAACGACAGGAGGATCTTCTGGTAGTCTATGACCATCCATGTCCACTGTCTAATAATTTCCCTATATCTGGAGAACAATTGGAGGACATCATGGTGGAATGACTCTACAAGGTCAAGCGCACACCTTATTTCTATATTATCAAGGACTGAACTTAGAAGTTAATGAAAGGAACAATATAAAAAAATCATTCAAGTTTTTTTCAAAACAGCGATACACGACATGTATGACCCCCCACATGGAGTGTTCCTTTAAGACTTTACATGGGAATGTACTTCTGCCAACCTTGGTCGTGTAACACCCCATACACCCGATGTGTTGTCCTAACACATGGCATGCACTTGAATCCTCTTCCTCTGCATAATATCTTCTACACGACTTAACCCACACAGTTCTCCTAGAGAATGACTTCACAACGTGTTTCTGCCAAACATGGTGTGTACTAGAAATAACTTCATCAACCCATGTTCCTAGTCACATGACCTACCACAAAGTTTACTATACACAACGTGTTCAAGTTGTACACGACGTGTACTATCTGAATTTCATTTATCTGTGTCATTAATCACACGACTGGACACATGATCTAAAAAACACGGCATGTATGTCTGATACACGAAATGTTCCTCCAAGGATTTCCCAACCCTGTGCCTCATCCCACACAGCCAGTGACATGGTTTGAGACTACACAGTGTGTACATAAAGTACACAATGTGTACTCAAGAAAAAATAGTTCCTTCATGAACATAAGGATAGATGGAATGTATTCAACAATACACCCGGTGTATTATGGATTTTTCTAGATAGTAAGCCTCATAAACCACTCCAGAACCAAGGAAAACACTGAAACAAACATTAAAGTGCCAAATTCCAATCCGTGAGGGCCCATACTCTCCACGAATCAATTTTTTGAATCTTATACATGTCATAAACAAGCATATCAGTGCAATGATATGCTAAATTCTGATTCATAAGGGGTCATAAAACCTCAAGAACCAAAGTTTGGCATTAATTCAAACAAAACCTTGCACTAATCCAATACCATATCAATTAGCAGGTATTCTATCAAGGCATCTATACCAACAACATGCATATCTAGAATAACATCTATCACAACAACATACAATCTGTAATGCACCCTAAATGGCATGACAAGAATGCATGACATGTGATCTCTAGCAAGTGCCTATAGGATGGATGAGATGTAATACCCTCATATCATCATGTTTTAACAGAAATAGAACTTCAGTAACATCAAAAATGAAATCACAACACATGTGAATCACCCAATGGTAAAATCGAATCAACTCTATTAATTGAAAAACCAGATAAATCAAAATATATGAGGTAAATTGGATTTTCCCTGTACACGGGTTAGCTACTACCTGGCACAACTTATTACCGAGTACCTAATCCTTCATATCCCTGCCTATAGGCTCCAAACAGTAAGTCAAGAAGAAAATAATTCCTACGATACCACTTTGTAACGTCCCGGTTCTAGGTGCCACCCAGAGGTGCCCCATACTGGTTGGTCACATGGCCTCAAGTGCATTTCCCCAAACGCCAGAGGCTTCCAACTAGAAGTGAGGGACTTGGGTGTGATAGTGGAGAAACTATGCCCTCATTGGAAGAGTAATGCAATAAAAAGAAACAGATAAAAATAGTGGAAGCATTAATAACATTCAATAAGTAAACAATGGGAGACTAGTAGTAATAAACAACTGGATAACATACACACACACACATACATATATAATGCATGATACATATGTCTAGAAAAGTATCCAAACAAGTCACAATGCGGGAATACAATACTAAACCAAGGTACAAAGAAAAAAATAAACTCCAACAGCATCGCAAGCCCCAGCTTAGTCCCATGCTGTCCAGCTCTACAACAATCAAGTACCAGAAGTAGAAGGGTGCTTGCCCTTATCTATACCTGCAACAATATAATCATTTTGGGACCAAAAGCATGACCCAAATAGTGTGTGAGATGAATCATAGTAGGAAACTGTCCAAAGATATGTGACTAATAGTCAGTGAATATATATGGAATGTAATAAGAAAAATGAAGCAATAAACATAGTAGTACTCAAAAGTAAACAATCCTACAGTTTCAATTTCATTCATTTTCATATATCAAGTAAGAAGATAATAAAAATACAAGTAACCCTCTGGGAATTACTCATAGATTATCCCCTCTAGTTCAACCAATCAAACACAACCATTCCTCTGGTATGTACTCAGAGTCTAACCCCTCTGGTTCATCTTTAGCAAAGACTCTTTGAGGAAGCACTCACCATCAATTCCCCCTACGGTCTCATATCGGTGACTAAATACACTCTGATGAGGCACTCAAATTACAATTCTCCCTGTGGTCTCAAAACATGTTACTAAAAAAACTCTGAGGGAGCACAAAGTCCACCCCATATGGCCTCAAAATATAAAAGTAAACATACACTCTTGAGAAGCCCTTAGCACCATTATTCCTTTGGTCTACTACATCAGGTTCTTGTAGCCCTCTGTAAGTCAATCGTGCACTATGATATTCAACATTAAAAGTAAACCTTAAGAACTACTTGGATAACCTCTTTCAATAACTACTTGGCTAAACCGCTACAAGCATAAACAACATCAGATAAAATCACTCCATCCTAAAAACACTAGGCATGGAAAACAAGTAGGATAACAAGCAAAGCTAAAAAAATGGTCAATATCAAAACAACATGGGAAACACATCCATAGAATAGAAAATAACCCTATTTACAATCTAACAACCTCTACTCAGGCACACAAGGAATAACATGAATTAACGGGGCTAAAATCCATAAACACGCAATACCCCGTTCTACGGTACTGGGAACTTTTGCACATAATATTCAATGACTAACTATATAAAGGAACAAAACACCTACCTTGGAATTGTACAATTGTTATAATTTGACATCGTCCCTTGAATCAACCTAGAATAGGGTAGATGTAAAAAACATTCAAAAAGTTCAATGAAAGATATCTCACGAGAGAGGAGAAATCAAGAGACGAGGTTCTAAACGAAGTAAGAACTCACCGTGGCGATTCCAATGCAATCAACAACGGTCGATTCAGATAATGGGCATTGAGTCAGGGGATCAAAGAAGATTCATCAGATTCGGTCTCTCCTGGATGAGATGAACCGAGAAGGAGGGTGTTCTTCCAATTAGACATGACCACAGTCTGATATAACAATTAAAAAGAAAAGTACACGACGTGTATTTTAAAAGTACATGACATGTATACACCTTTACTAGTCCCCACTTTAGGAGGTCTCTAGGACACCCCACACGACCATATACTTGGCCATTACACGGTCCGTACATGATCACCCACAACAATCAGTTACATAGTGTGTGCTCATTAAATTTACAGATTCTCTACTTTTTCTAAAAAATACCATAAAAGAAAACCCATACCTAAAAATAAGGTCCGAGTTCTTATAGTTCTATTGAGTCCTTCATAAGGAAACATCCATCTTCTTTTAGTGGATTTTTTGATCCAAAAACTATTAAGAAAGGGATATGTACTATTAAAAAGATATTTTTTAATATCCAGTGTTTAGAACCTGAAAAATTTATTTTAGATATTTATAAGTTGGAAGGAGAAATAGACCAACAATGGACTCTTATAAAAAAAATGAGGCTATAGGAATAAATTGACTCTAAGGAGTGGGATGATTTTAGGAGATTATTTCTCAATAAGTACTTTCCTATTATTTTTTATGAAAATGGAAATGGAATTTATGGAGATAAAATAGAAGGATGATGAATCTATTAGTATCTATGAGGAAATTTTTTTAAGACTTTTGAGGTACACTTCTAGTATTATCATACAACTTAAAAGTAAGGTTGATTGATTCTTCAGTGGCTTAAAACCAAGTCACCAAATGGAATTATCCATAAGGGACTTCAGTATCTATGAGGAAATAGTTTCATGTGCTATCAAGGTGGATATGAAGTTTGAGTTACCCATAAATATAATGGTTTTGATCATAAAATAAATATTGAATTCAAAGGAAATTATAAAAATTGTGGATAGAACAAGATAAGGTTTCCTTTATACTCAAAGTGTAAAAGGAATCATCAAAAAAATTTATATTAAGGGGAATGATGAATGTTTTAACTATAGAAATAAGGGTCATAGAGAAATGAAATGATGAAGTGTTGAGAATAAGAAGTTATCTATTGGTGGAGAAAAAGTTTCACCGAATGCACCACCCATACTTTAGTGTTTCAAATGAAAGGATTTTTGTAATTATGATAATGAGTGATCAAATCTAAAGTTTAATGAAAAATATTTTCATCAATAACCTCTTAATCCTAGTGATAAATGGAAATCTCATGTGATTAGTATTACTAATGAGTGGTATAATAATGATGTGGTGAAAGGTACACTTATCATCCACTTTTCAACTATTAATTCCATAATTGATTTTGGATCTACCCACTATTTTATATATGATGAGTTTACTAAGGGTATCACAATACCACCTCAACAATTATATTTTGAATTAGTAGTGAAAACTCATAATAGTATAATTATTTAATATTAAGTCTATGATTATTCTAGAATTAAAATTTTTGGGAATGTGCTTCCTACAAATCTTGTTATTCTCTATATGGTTTAATTTTATGTTCCCTTAGGAAAATATTTTCTTTATCTATATAAAACCCACATTAATTACCAATGAAGTGAAGTAAAATCTGATATTTCTAACCAAAATATTATCATCTATTAGTGAAATGAAAAATATAAACATTTGATGGAAATCTCATCCATTACATGGGTCTTAATTCTTATTCAAAAGGTGTTTTTATATTAGATGGTTGGATAAAATCAATATCAAAGATATTACTGTTATGTGGCAGTTTGTCGATGTATTTTTGTAAGATTTTCCTTATCCTAAAATAAATATTGAAGTTTATTTGTCATTAGAACTCATACTTGGTGCTACTCCAATTTCAAAGACTCTATATAGAATGGACCCGATTATGTTATAGGAATTGAAGAAGAAAATCAAATATAATCTTGACAAGGGATTCATTCATCCAAGTGTTCCACCTTGGGGTGCACCTATTCTTCTTGATAGTAAAAAATATAGAGCAATGAAACTCTACATTGACTATCAAGAACTTAATAATATTATTATCAAGTACAAGTATCCTCTACACAGTATTGATGAATTGTTTGATCAACTGCACATAGATCAACAATTTTACAAGAATGACCTTCATTTTGGGTATCATTAATTGATGTCCAAGGGGGATTATATATCCAATAAAAAATTCTATAAAAGTTAGGGACATTATTAATTTACAGTGTTGCCATTTGGTCATACTAATTACATTTTTATCTTTATGAATTTAATGAATATAGTCTTTAAAGACTACCTTGTGAAGTTTGTAGTAGTGTTTATAGATGATATTATTATATATTAAAAGAGTAAGGAAGAGCATGATGGTCACATGAGGATTGTACTAAAGAACCTAAGGAAGGGGAAGCTGTGTGAAAAATTCACGAAGTGTGAATTTTGGCTACAAAAAGTTTCATTTTTGGGTCATATAATCTAAAGAGAGGGTATATTTGTGGATTAATTAAAGACATACATTTTTTAATGTTATAACAAACCAACCACAAAAAATGAGATTCATAGTTTTCTTGGTTTGGATGGATATTATTGATTATTCATGGAAAAATTCTCATGGATTTACAATATACTCACCAGGTTAACTTGTAAGGGATCCAATTTCCTTTGGATAGATTAATGTGAGGAAAATTTCAGGGAACTTAAGAGAAGTTCAATCAATGCACTTGTGTGTACACTTCCTTTTAGTGGAGATGTTTTTTGATTTATAATGATACATAAAAGAAGGGACTGAAATGTGTCCTCATATAGAATGTTATGGTGATATCTTATGACTTATGAAAATTGAAGGTTCATGAAAAAAATTACCCAAATCATGATTTGGAGTTATCTGTAGTAATTTTTGAATTAAAGATATAGATGAATTATCTTTATGGATAAAGGTGTGATATATATACTGATCATAAAATTTTGAAGTATATATTCACTCAGAAAGAGATGATTATGCACCAGAGAAGATGGCTGGAGTTGATTAATGATTATGATTTCTCAATATATTACCACCCTAGGAAAGAGAACATGGTAGATGATGAATTTAGTTGAACGGATCATGCTAGATTATCTATGATGAGGATCATAAAAGATCCAATATTTTTAGATTTTCAAAGGATGAATATGGAAATATTTAAGGTGGAAAATCTTATCTTCCTCTAATGAGTGTTCAACCATCTATTTAGATAAATTTTAAAGAGGCACAAAAAAATATATAGAACTCTAAAATAAGGTTATAGATTTTCTTAAGTTTAAAATTTATTGTGATGGAATGATAAGGTCAAAAAACCGTGTTTGCGTCCCTTCAATATTAGACTTTAATAAGGATCTATTGGATGAATCTCATAGTTTACTATTTTATATTCATCATGGAAGCACAAAGATGTATTGAGATATAGAAGAGTATTTATGGTGGGGAAACATGAAAATAGATATTGTAGGGTATGTATCTTAGTGCTTAGTGTTTCAGAATGTCATGACTAAGAGATAAAATTTTAATGGGACGCTACAACCATTACCCATACCATAATGGAAATGGGAAAACATCATCATGGATTTTTTTTGTTAGACTCCCAAAAATATCTAAGGGTCATAATTCTATTTGGGTTGTAGTCGATCACCTTATGATGTCATCACACTTCATTGCTATCATAGAAGATTTATCTATTTATTATCTTTCAATAGTATACATTAAAGAAGTAGTAATGTTACATAGAGTATCACATTTTATTGTCTCTGATCGAGATCTGAGGTTTACCTAAATGTTTTGGTGAAGTCTTTAGCTGGATATAGATATAGAGTTGAGTTTCAGTACTCTTTATCATCCTCAGATACATAGTCATTATGATAGAAGTATTTAAATCCTTAAGGATACACTGATATCTTTTTCTATGGATTTCAAATGTGTTTGGGATCAATATCTTCCTCTAGTAGAGTTTTCTTAAAAAAATAAATTTCTCTCAAACATTCATATGGATACTTAGGCACACCTATATAGAAATAAGTGTATAACTCTAATGTTATGCGATGAAGTTGGAGAAATAAATATATTAGGACCAGATATTGTTGAGAAATTATATATAATTCCTGAACCATTTAGGAGCATGTTAAGGCAAATCAGAATTGACAGAAAATCTATGCTGAAAAGCATCAATAAAATATAAAATTAATACTTGGTGAGAATTTATTCTAGTAAATTTATCCATGGAATAATCTTATATGATTCATAAAGAATATAAATCTAATCCCTAGGTATATTGGCCCCTTCTAGATTCTTGATCGAGTACAGATGGTATCTTATCACTCGGTGCTTCCACCAAACCTCTCTCAAGCATGAATTGCCCGAAGGGCTTGATTTTTTATTTATTTTTTATAAACTCCTATTAACGGGATTAGGGGGAACACTTACAAGGCCTGTAGGCTCAGAGATTACATGGCCCATAAGCTTAGGAGATTACATGACCCGAAGGTCTTAGGAAATTAAACTAGAATATCTACAAGGAACTGCCCCTCCCCAGCATCGGCATCATGATAATATCTCTCCACCTTCACATAGACATCTAGCTAGGATTCCCGTGCAAGAATAGGCTGGTCCCGATAGCGTATCCATACCCTCTCATTCTGAAAAATCCATTTGGATTTGCTCTGGTGAGTGCACCTGCTATGAATCCTCTTTTGGGGCTGCTCTTTTTTTGTATTGTGTCTGGGGAAACTGCTTGTGGCCTGAAGGCCTTGAGGTGTCCCGAACGAAGTATATAATCGATCCTTTAAATGTATTGAAATCATAGTTCCTACCACTGGAGTATGATCTTTCCTATGAAGAATAACTAGTTTAAATATTGGACCATAGAGATAAAGTTATACAGAACAAGACTACACACTTGGTTAAAGCTCTCTAGAAGAATCAGAAATGTGAAGAAGCTAAATAGGAACACAAAGATGTGATTAAATAGAGATATCCCCATTTTTTGTATCATATTGAAAAAAATTAAAGGATGAAAATAATTCAAATGGTGTTAGAATGTAACACCTTGAGATTTTTTTGATATATATATTTTAAATAGATTTAATTTTTTTGATAGATTATGATACACACAACCCCTATTCTAAAAGAACTGTAATATAATATACCATTATATCATATCCATTAAATTTTATGTATAAATAATAATAATTTTTTTAAAAAATATGTATAAAGGTTTTATATAAATCAATTATATTTTTATCAAAGTATTTATATGCTTCAAAAAATAATTTTTCCACAAAAATGGTTATTACTTTTTGTGAAAAAATTATATAATTCTTTTTTTTCTAATTTTAGAAAATTTATTCTAAAAAAATAACTTCCTTTTTGAAATTAACATGGAAAAATTATCTTAGATTTATTTTTTGATAATTTTTTGAAAAGATTAGTTTTTTAAAGAATGATGAAAAATACTTATCAAAAACTGTATTTTCATTTAAAAAATTTTAAAAGTTATCTTTTGTTTTAAATGGTTTTAAAAGTTAAATTAGTTAATTTATATTATAAAAAGTCCAATTATTTTTATTTTAATTAATTTTAGGTAGATTTTGGTATAACAAATTTATATACTTCAGAAAATTTTCTTCCTTGAAAACTATTTTTGTCACGTTTTACGAGTTTATTTTAAAATTAATTTCTTCCACTTTTAGAGATTAAATTTGAAAAGATTGATTAAATATTTGTAATAAAAATTTACAATTTTTGTAATGAGGAAACTTTTATTTTGGGTCATAATGAATGTTAAAAATATTAAAGATTTTCACCATAGTTTAGGCTAAAACGAGTTTACCAGGAGGTTAAATCAAGAGATAAGGGTAAATTTTATAATTAAATTTGTATAAATCATATTGGATGGAAATATTTAGATATAATTATATCTAAACTTATAAAATCTCTCTATTTTGTGTCATTTTTATAGATAATTACTTTATTATATTTCAATCTTTTTATAAATTTCAACTGTGTGCACTCCCACACTTATAAAAGAACATCCCACCTTTCTCTTGTTTACACCACTTTGAGATTAACGGATTGACCAAACCCTACCCATATCACTTTGAAACATCCATATACATGAATTATATGTGTTTTTATTCTTAAAATACTATTCCAAGGTTCTATAATAAAGTATCTAATAGAGGCCAACTGAAGGAGTTGTAATCGTCTTACTAAACCTCTTTAAATTTATTTCTTCTTTAACCTCCTATGAATATGTGGTATTCATCATAAAATAATTAATTAAATATAATAAATATACTGAAGTGATATTATTATTATTTAACCACTAATACCCACTTCTATTCCATCAAAGGTGATGTGAAAGTATCGCTTGTGCACACATGTGGACTACCACCTCTACACAACAATACAATTCATTTTCCATCACTAACTTTTATAGATGGTTATTATGATGGGTTTAAATTATATATATTATATTCATGAAATAATTATTATTATATGATTTTAATATCATACCTAACTTTTTACCTTCCAATCCTTTATAAAATGATAATATCGCTCGTGTGTACATGTGGACTAGCACTTTTACAAAACAAAGTGATTTTTTTTCATTTTTTATTTACCTTAATGGTAAAAAGGATATATTTAATGAATATATGTAGTATATATGATATAATAATTATTCTATAATTGTTAATTATTATTTAACTTTTTGTCTTTTCATCCTTCAAAAAGTGAAAACAATGTTTATGCATACATACGGCCTACAGTTTACATGAACGGTGTAAATAATTTTTATATCTCTATAATTTATGGATGAATAAATAAATATATATATATATATATATATGTATGTATAATGAATACATATGATATATATATCATAATTAAAATTATGTATATTATTTAATCATGATCAATATACAAGGACTAGAACTATGAAACTAAAAATCTCATGAAAAACGAAACAATTAACACCTAGAAACAATGATTTTAATAAGGAATTATTAATAAATGGTTGTTAAAATGTTATAAGTAGAAAATATATTATATTATATGTATGTAAGTGATTCTAGTATGTAAAATAAATTTAAATGATTCTGTTTTGTTTTCTAATGTCTCATAATTTCATTTTATGATTCTCCTCCGCTCTTTTGGCCTTGCCCTTTGTGCATGCCCCCATTTTGGGATGGTTCGAAGGTTTATTTGGATAATTGGGATGGTGTTGGAAAATATGATGATGACGTTTCAGATCTTGGATGATCTTGAGTTTGATTCTCACTTCACCACAATCGTGTCTTCAATGGTGGATTCCCTTGGACATGCTACTTTTGGTTTGGGTTGGTCTGGCTTGTGTCTATAATGGTGGATCCCCTTGGAAACTTTGTCTTAGTTTGTTTCAATTTTTCGGTTCTCACTGAACCAAAAATAATTTTAAATATCAAAAGAATGAATTTTTAGTTAGTAAGGTATTTATGTTACAATATCATTTTTTATCATGATAGTTTATGACTAATTTTATGACGATTAAATTTCATGATCTATATATCAGTAATATCATTAATTTTATTATAATATGTTTATTTCTTAAGAAAATATTTTTTTTCTTTCATTTTCCACACTTTAAGTACTGAATTTCTGAAAAGAACATTTTTAAGGAAAACCAACTTTATTTCTATCTTCGATTAAAAACCATTTTTCTTCCATATCCATGTTTTCTAAAAAAAATTCAATAAGGTTTTTATATTCTAATATGATTTTTTATAGTCTTTTTTACCCATTATAAAATTTTTCACCAATTTGTTTAAAAGGAATATTCTTATTATTTTCCGGATGACGTAATTTTGACTTTATATTGAAATTATGGAGGAAATATTTGGTTTAACATACACAACATTAACATAATTTCCCACCCTCATGAACTTGTAATTATTTGATGATTCCTTTAAAAATTTCTAAGGAAACTTTTAAAGAAACTTTCTTCCATAATATTTTTGAAATTTTTATATTTTAAATAAGTGACTCCAAAATGTTATAGGTATTTTCCTCATGAAATATTCCAAGTGATATTTTAAAGGAATTTCATTTATGATAAAATCATTTAATGTTACTTACAATTTACCAGGGATGCGATATAGGGATACCATCCCTTTATTTGGTTTACGATTATTATGATGATATTTTTTTGAAAAACATTTATTTTCTATGGGTTATCCTATGGTGAGTTGTTGAAATGTTCATGATACCAGTTAATTTTCCACAGTTTATGATATACGATGAATGTTTTTTGATAATGTGGAACATATATAAATGGATTATGATTATGTGAGCTATGGGCCTAGAATTATATATACCTCTAATGCATTGGGTGAATATGAATATCTCATGACATAGTAAGGACTAGAATGGGTTTTGAACATAGTTTAGAATGGGACTTTGTACACTATGATAGTCTTAGGAGTGAACCTTGAATAAGAATATGATAGAAAAGGGAGTAAACCCAAACCACTATGATAACATTGAAAGTAATTCTTGAATATGGAAATTATTTCCATGTTTATGTGTATGCCATAAAATTATGTCTTATCCTAATGTTATTCTCTCATAGATTATATTATTTGATTCCTTTATGATTCATGTCTTATGACCTACCAGGATTTATAACATGGCTCAAGATTATGATCTATGTTATACAAGTTATTATTTTAAAATGTTATTCCCATGTTCTGATCCCATTATACTCATGTTATGTTTATGTGATCATTTATATATCCCTTTTTTATCCTTAATTATCATTAGAGATAACCCTTTCTTATATTTATTTTCCCTAGGTTATGATGAAAGGTTATAAGTATGATGTGTTGATAAAGGGTTATAGTTTTGAATAACTAAGTGGGAGATTATGTAGATCTCTTATGAATAAGTTTTTTTATTTATCCAAGTTTTCAAAGATACAAAATATCTATTATTCTAGTGTGTATCAAAATGTTATGCATTGAAAATTCATATAATAAGATATAACATTTATGTGTGAAAATATGGGTTGTAATATAATGTGCACACTAGGTGGCCTACTGATCTTGATAAGGTATGGGAATCCACATTGATTTGGAACTATTAATCTCATGGGATTATTTTCTCTAGTGATTATCATTGAAATACATATTTCGGATGCTTATGTAAATGATTTGGAAACCTATTTATTGGTATGATTTGTTAGATCTTGAAAATGGTTATATATCTATGCTTTGTGTTAAACTGTATCTCAAACCTTGAATTAAATTACATGATTATAATTAGTTTATTTTATAGCCTACTTATGAAACACTTAGTTAGATCTAACTGGGATATTTTTCTCACAACCTACATACACCTTTAGGTGTATGTAGATATTTTTTTATCCAATGTAAGTAAGGGAAATGAATCACATGATTTTTATGGGTTTTTTCAATAGTAGGGTATTAGATATTGGAGAAGTCTTCATGTCACATAGGGTTGTAACTTAACAGTTCTTATGTATTTCGGTTATTTTATGGATCTTGCACTTGGTTTTCCTTATGATTGTATCTTTTGACCTCTTGTATTATTTTTAGCATACCAATATTATCCTTATCTATATTTTTATTTTTTATGTACTTTGAGGAAAAATATTTCCCAATGGTATTTCTTAATTCCTAGGCACTTGTTCACAACTTGTGGGTATTGGAAATGTCGTTCAGACCATTTAGGTTCATATCAGGTTATAGATAGTTGGGTAATCTAGGTTGGTTCATTGAAAATTGGTATCAATGGGTGGTTTTTCTATTTCTATTGTCATTATGCATTTTTGTATGTATTCATAGACAAGTGATAAGAATGTAGGGACATAAGGGGTAGGTTGTGAGTGAGTTCCTAGCAAGATCTCATCATAAAGAACCTTATGTTAACATATGTGGTTGGGAAATGTGTCTATGGGTTTAAAAATGTTTTTATCCCAAACTTTTATTTTTCTATATATCTTGATAATTCTAATTGACCTCTATTATTTTAAATTAGAATTGATTCATGGATTTCATGTTCTTATGTATTTTTGTCTATTAATGTGTAGTACCATTACCCCCATAATATTTATAAGGATTTCTTGTGAGGGTTCTATAAATGAACCATGATAGGGAAACCCTATGATTGAAGCATTGGTGTACATGATATGAGCTATGGACCAAGGTGCGACACCTGCCCATGTTCAGTCTAAGGAGGAGGAACCTCAATGACATGAGGTTAGAGACTGGACCCAAGAATCTATTCACCAAAATCATCACCTTTAAAAGAGATTAATGATCAATATGTATAAGAATATTTGTTTGGAAATATCAAAAGTATTTTTTAATTCTTTAAGAATCTTGATTTAGTGAAAGTGAGGTGTGTTGTATTCAAGCTTGAAGATCCGAGTAGAAGGAGGTGGGAATTAGTTATCTTGGATAAGCAGTATGAGGTATTTGAGTAGACATACTTCAAGGACATTTTAAATAAGAAATTATACATGTAATATCTATCTATAGAGAAATTTATAGATTTCCACTCCCTTTATCAAGGGAACTAGTCAGTGATGGAGTATGTGAATCATTTCACCAAGATCTATCTTTTTTCTCCCAAGGTCATATCTAATGAGAATATTAAGGATCATAGGTTTCAAATGGTTATTTGACCTGATATTTTGTTATAGGTATATGACTACCTATTCTAAGGTAGGGGATCAGGTGTTGATGCCAAATCTTGAATAGTCCTATAAGTCCGGGCTGATAGGAGTTCCTTTTTATTATGGTGGAATCTCTAGTGGAACTTATAAGGAAAAGAGGAAGAAGGGTGGGTTTCATAAAGGAAAAAATGGTGGTGGTTTTTGTAAGTATTTTCATACACCATCATTAGTAGTTGGAAGCTTGAATTATTACCAGTATCGACATACATGACACACAAAGTGATTTTTCCCATGCCTCTGAAGGTCTGCAATTTGTGTGGGAATCATGGTTACTTGAAGAAGTTACATAATGTCCTATATTTTTCTCAATCTAGAACAACCTAAATGAACCCTATAGGATTTATGGAGTAGTCAAATGCTTCATGAACTACAGTGTTTCGACCACAAGCCTCTATAAAAAAGTAGTTATAGGTAGTGTAAGAGTCTCCAATGGAAGTTCATGTGGGTCATATGATAGGGAAAGATACGATTTCTATTTTTTCTACCTTATAAGAATCTTTATTTTATATTGGTGCCTCTCAATTATTTTTATTAACTCATATGGTTGATATTTTAAAACTTATAATGGATCTTGTTCCATTTATTATGGAATTGGTGATGCCTCTTAGAAAGAATAAAGAGTGATGTATTTAATTTCCCTCGTGCTATTTCTTTATGTATGATGTAGAGCTAGTTTGGTGTTTCTTAGTTCTTGAAATGAACCTATTTGATGTTATGATTAGGATGGGTTATTTTATTGATCATAAGGATTGGATAAATTGTTATTAGCAGTGGGTGTTATTTACAACTTCTAATGGGAGATCCCATGTGTTTTAAAGAGAATGGGATCTAAGGTTTAGTTAGATAGGGACATATATTCTAGAGCTTATTAAGTTTATGGTTTTTTATAAAGCTAAGTTGTACCAAGAATCTTGTAATGGTATCCTTCCTCTAGTAGTCAATGGGTTTCTTTAATTGTTTCTGGATGATTTTTCTAGGTTCCCACTCTAAGGGGAAGTGCATTTATTGATTGACTTAGTTCCTAGTACTCAGCCGACATTAATGTCATCTTATCGTATGGATCCATCTAATTTGAAATATCTAAAAATCTAGTTTGATGATTTGAGATTCAAGGGATTTATATGCTTGATTGGGTCACCTTGGAAAACCCCCATGTTTTTTCATAGAAGGATTACGAGACTCTTATTTTGTGCATCAATTATTGGAATCTCAATCAAGTAATGGTTAAGAATAAATATCTGTTGCCTCACATTGATGATTTATTCAATCAATTAAAAGTGAAAAGTGATTTTCTAAAATTTATTTTCATTCTGTTTATCGCCAAATCAAAATCATGGAGTTGGATAATCCAAAGACCACCTTCAAGAGTAGGTATGGCCATTTCAAGTACATTTTAATGTCATCTGGTCTAACTAATTCTCCTACAGTCTTTATGGAATTGATGAGCTATATTTTTCACCAATATCTTGAAACTTTTTTGTGTGTTCATGGATGAAATCTTGGTTTTCTTTAATACTGAATAAGATCATGTATGTCACTTAAGTCATGTTTTAGATATTATGAGGGATCACCATATTTATGAAAAATTATAAAAATTTCAATTATAGATCTAGGATGTTAGGATATTGGGATATTTGATCTCAGAACAATGTATCTATGTTGATCCTAAAAACGGGACGGTTTTCATTTCATGGGATGAACCAGATAATCTATTTTATATTCAAAGATTCTTGGATTTGGTAGGATATTATCAGTGGTCCATAAAGTATTTCTCAAATCTTTCATAACATTTGAATTATCTCACCTAGAAGCGGGTGAATTTATTATGGGATTCAAAGTGTTTGGAATCCTCTGATGAATCAAAGCAACATTTTACCTCAACACTGATTATTACTTTACCTGACGATGATTAGGTATACGGGGTTTATTTTATTTATTTGAGTATAGGTTTGGGATGCATCCTTTTATAGAGATTTCATATAGTGGATTATGGGTCACATCAACTTGAACAACATGAGATGAATTATCCCACCCTTGATTTGGTCCATTCATTGGTGGTGAATACCCTTAAAAGTTGGTGTGACTATCTTTTTTGGGAAAATTTATCATTTATTCTAACAAAAAAAGTTTGGGTTATATATTGTCTAAAAAATACTTAAACCACTGGAAGAGACGATGGGTGGAACACATAAAGTTGTCCAAACATGACATTTCCTATACACCAGGAAATGGTAATGTAGTGATAAATCTCTTAGTAGGAAGTTACCTTATTAGGTTGTAAAGGGAGAAAAGGATGAATGTAACTTTATGGTACTTTTTCTCATATTCGCATGGGAGTGAGGGAGGAGTTTGGTTTGGTTATGGAAAGTTTTATTTTTATTTCTCCTATATTTGAGATGATTCTACAGTAGTAAAAACAAGATGATGAGTTTTTGAGTACCATTGACATTTTATATGGTGGGGACACCATCGGTGAGTGGTCTCTCTACTAGGAGGGTATTATTTTCTTTAGGAACATATATGATGTACCTTCATTTGCGAGGAAGTTCAAGTTGGGTGATTTTCATCATTATTTGTGGATTTTCTACCTTGGTGCTATACAGGTGTTTTATAACATGAATCACTGATTCTGGTTTCCTGGTATGAAACCATACATAGAAAATTTTTTATCTAAATTTTACACATGACAACAGATTAAGGTTGATCACCAAAAACCCTTTGATTTTCTTCAACCTCCTCTAATGCCAACATGGAAGTAGACTGATATTTTGATGGATTTCATTGTTAGTTTACCTTGAACTCCTCATGTTAGTAATTCCATTTGGGTGGTAATATATAATTTGACCAAATCAGATCATTTCATACTGATCTGTAACACCACTAAAGTGGAGGACCATGGTTTTTTGTACATGTAAGAGATTATAAGGCTACTTGGAATTCCTATGGTCATTGTCTTAGAAAAGAAGCCTCATTTTACCTCATGGTTTTAGAAGGTCCTATAATAGGTAATTGGTACTCGAGTTAGGTTGAGAATAATATATTATCCTTAGATAAATGATACAAGAAAAAGGATAATAAAATACTATAGTATATGCTTCATATCACTGTCTTTGTATAGCCATTCACGAAACTCTACTCTCTATTTTTATGAGGTTTGAGAAGCTTCCTTGGTTGTACCAACTTAGGTTCAGGAAAAAAAAGTTGAGATATAGTTGGTTTTTCAGTATTTGGTGATTTCTAAAAGTTGTTACATGCCTTATATGGATTTAAATCATCATCCTTTGAAGTTTTTGGTTGGTGATCAAGTTTTCCTGAAAGTCTGACCTCAGTTGGGTTACTGAAAAATTGGAAAGTAAGGGAAACTCTCTCTTTGGTATGTGGGACTGTTTAGTGTCATTTAACAGCTAGGAAAGGTGGAATACCACTGGGATTTACCAACATATTTGTCTTAGATCTTTAACTTCTTCCATGTGTATCAACTTAAAAAGGTATTACTTAGACCCATATCAGGTTCTGAATTGGGAGGACCTTGAAATAAATCTTGATATCTCCATGATTGAGAAACTATTGTGAGTTGATGATTCATAAGTTAAGGTTTTACATGGTAATTATATACCTTTGGTTCTAGTGGTTCGATATCATGGTTCTGATTATAATGAGACTTGGGAGTGGGTGTCTATGATAATGGAGTAGTGACCTAACATATTTTGAGATCATCCTTTTCAACTTAGCTTTTTGGGGGTAGAAAGAAATATGGTGGGGATAATTGTAACATAAATTTATTATTTTAATATACTAATTTATGCATATTATTATTTTTTCCATTTATTTGGTGGTTTAAAACTTTTTTATAATGGTTTTATTGAAAAAATGGGATAGGGGTGTGTCTTGATGTTTTAGTGAGGTGAGTAAAACAACTGCAGTTAGTGAAGCTGTAGGTGGTCCACTAACTATCTGATGAAGTACACCAGCCAGATGGTGGGATTGAAAGTAGTTATAGAAATCTATTATATCCATTGACTAGATCATGTGTAGGGAAGGGGCCTCTTCCTATCTTTAGAAGCCACTGGCCTCCACCGGCCCACTGATAGTGCCAATCTGGGACAGAAAAGTGTGAACAATATCATTATTTCTTCCACATAAAACCCACCATTTAATTATTTAATCCACATTATTCAACCCTAATATGAACCATTCAAAATTACCGGATTAATTGGGACATATTTGTATCTCTCAACCTATTTACTTAATGGTTCAAAGCACCCATCAAAGTTATGGTATAGTCTTGGAATTTTGATCTCCATTTTAGTCTTGGATATCATTTTTCTTCCAATTTCTCTTCTTTCTCTCCATGTAACAACTTTTTCAATGGTGGTAATTTTTGGATCTAGACTTTGAATCTTATTCCTTCTAAATTTGTTATGAATTTTATGGGTTTTGGTAGGATCATTAATCATCATTGTGAGTTGCTTGGGTATTGTGGTGGTAAGTGTTCCCTTTGATTTTATTCATTCTATAACTTTTCAGTTTTGATATTTATGATTAGTAATTATTGATATTGGATACTTTCTTAGCTCCTAAAACCATTATATTGTCTTGTATTGTTCTTTACCCATGGGTGTTGATATTCCAAGTGTTTCAAGGTACGGGGTTTCATGAATTGGGTTTATCTTATGAACCTTGATTGATTACACCTTGAAATGGGTTTCTAAATGGTTAGAAAACATGGCTTAGGGATTTATCATGGAAAATGTTTTGAAAAGGTTTTGAATGGGAATATGCATGTTTTTATAAAATTTGTTGTTTTTGGGTAACATTTATGAAATGGATTTATCCCTTGGAGTTGTTAACCCAAATGGTTTTAAAAAATGATATATATGGTTTAAAATATGAAATTCCCATCAAATTATTATAATAATGTAAATCCACATGTGATTGATGATGAGGTCGGGTTCCATCCTCAGGGAGGAATCCTTCCCCCTAGACATGTTTTACTAGGGTATTGTTAGGTTTTCTAAGTTGTGGAAATGATATAACCTTGAGGGGTGAACTCTTTATCTATAGACCTTTTATACTTGGGTAATGTGCACACCAGTTATCTTACTGACCACAATAATGTTATGAGGATCCCTGTTAACCTAGAACTATTGATAACTATGGAATTTTTTTCTCTAGTGATTATCCTTGAAATACATATTTGGGATGTATATGGAAATGATTTGGAAACCTATTTATTGGTATGATTTATTAAATTATGAAAAGGGTGATTTATCCATGTTTTTTATTAAATTGTATTTCATTCCTTGATTTAAATTACATGAGTATAATTGATTTATTTTATAAAGTATACTTAAGAAACACTTGGTGGGATCCTACTGGGTTATTTTTCTCACACATTTCATACACATTTGGGCATATGTATATCATTTTTATATGATATGGGTATGGGTAAGTCATCATATGATGGAAGTGGGTTTGTTTTATAGTAGGTTATGTGAGTCTGGAGGTGATTTCATGTCCCATGGAGTTGGGACTTAATAGTTATTGTGTAATTTTCTTGTTTTATGGGTATCGGTTTTTGTTTTTCCTAATGATTGTATATTTTCACCTATTATATTTTTTATGCATGCCATAATTAGCTTTATCTATATTTCCTTACTTTATTTTCTTTGTGAAAAAATCATTCCCAAAGGTAGTTCTTGATTCCTATGTGATTATCACCTGCCTGTGGGGATTGGGAACACCCATGAGGCCATTTAAAGACCAGAGTAAGTTATAAATAATCAAGTAATTCAAGTTGGTTAATGACATGGAATAATGGTGAGGAAAACATTAGAATAGTGATGAGGCTAGTCACATATCCCATAAACATCTTCTAATTGTGGAAATAAATTATGAATCTTTATTCTATAATTTTCTAATTTCCTCTAAACATTTCTTCTTTGAGTGGGATAACTCTCCCTCAAATTCTACTGCCCAAAATTTCTATATTCATATAATTTTTATGAATAAACCAAAAAATTATTTTCATATCCCCAAAGCCTCCATAGTGTCAAATCATTCCATAAAAATCATACTTTCCTTTATAGATAGTTTTTTTTCTAAAATTTGACACCTGAATTTATTCCTTCTTTTGACTAAAAATCTTAGCTTCATTTGAGAACACATTTTTTTAAGATCCCAACACCTTGTTCTTTGTTATTTAAATCTTTACATCCTTTTACGAATCAATAGTTGTAGCTATTTTTGATTTCAAGTTTATATTCCCAAATTTTTTAAATTTATGAGAATCATTCTTCTTTGCCTCAAAAATGATCTTCTTCACTTCAGACTTCTCACAAATATTTTCAAGATACTTTTCACTCAATAGAAATTATCTTTGTTGGTATTATTTAACCATATTATTCTTATAGATTTCTAAAAATTCTTGAACTGAATTATTAATGTTGAATATGATCTTGTACAATTACTTTTATACATTGACTAGTTTCCATTGAACAAGTTCATGATCCTTCTGCTTTTCAATAATTCTTTATTACATATTAATCTTTTGAGTCTTATCATCATCCAAAATATTCTTTAAATCATTATCCTTCTCTGATTTTTTTTATTCTATAATTTTTTTTTGTCACGAAAGGACTAGTTTTCTTTATTCAACTTTATACTCTCCTTTTCCAATTTAGTGATCTTTTAAAGTCACTCCCTTAAATATATCTTTATAAAAACTATATTTCAGTTTTTTTTAGTATAAAATTCACTAATTTCATTATTAGTGATATTTTATTTATTCACTTTAGAAATAAGTAGCTTCTCACTAATATCATTGTAAGTTTGAAAATTTTATTCTTCATCACTTATTTCACTTTCTTCACACTTAAATAATATTTTTTAGGAAATTATTAACATTTACTATAGAAGAAAAATTTGACCTGTTTCTTTCTTCATTGAGGATCTTCCTGGTCTATCATCTTATCTGTAATTGGTTTTTTCTTATTTCAATTTTGTAAAGAGTGCTACCAATTGTCTAATAGTTCCACACTTGAAGTATTTTAGTTGAAGATTCCCTTGGTAATTTCCCATTCCTATTCTTAATTTTTTTAAAGATCAGAGACAATTTTTTAAACCTTTCATTCAGTTATTATTATGAGTTAGAACAACTAGATAAATCACCTTTAACTTGTTTATTACATTTACCTTTTTTTAGGCTTCAAAAGAGATTTATTTTTAATCCTTACCATTCTTTTTAGAAACATTGTACTTAATCATATTATAGGTAATGGGAAAATTTTGTAATTAATCTATAGGAAATATAACTATATCTTTATCTTAAATATCTGTCACATTAGTATTAAAACTATTAATTAAAATGCATAGTATCTTCTCCACTAAATTCAAATAATTTAGCTTCTCATGAAAGTTTTTTATTGTGATCACCATTTCATTGAACCTTGTGAAAAATTAATCAATAGATTAATATTCCCTTATCTTTTTTTTCTTCATATTTCAAACTCCAAATTTTTAGTTTTTCTTACTTCACCTTGGTATTACCATAATAAATATTCTGAAGTTTTTTACATATTCCTTTACGTATCCTTATTACTTTTACTTTTAGAAATTGTTTCTTGAATAGGGAAAACAACACAGTATTCCAAGAATTCCCATCATTTTCAAGATTATTTATATCATTTTATAACATGACAAAACCTTTACTATGAGGAGTAAATCCATCAGTTTTATAATAAAAAAACATACAAGATTATTGAGTATCAAATACTTCAATATGTGATAATTATTCCCACAAAATTTGGGAATCCCCTTACTGTTACATGAATAGTAATTATCCATTTTTCAAGATAATTAATTCAGTGATCGAGTACTGGACCATATAGAAACCAATTTTCTCTAACCTATAAATAGATTAGAGTATTTAAAATATTAGAGTCTGATGTTCTATGGTAGAACCGACTCATCTGATACCAATTTGTCACGACCCATCCCCCGGGGCCTATGCGGTGACTACCCCAAGCCCTCCTTCTATAGGCCAGGGGCTGGCGACTAGCACTAAAAGGTGTATTCCATAAAACTGGGAAGGCATTGCCTTTATAACCTGTAAACTCACACAACTAAGCAAAAGGTAGGATAAAAGCACAATGTGAAACTATATAGTAAACAGGGTGTGTACAAAAAGAAGAAGGGGCCAGAATACAAGCCCAACTAAAAAGTACATGTAAACTAAAATGTACAGGTAAAACTGAAACAACTTCAGTGGACACCCACCAAGGATCCTACTAGAAGGGTAGGTAAATCTCTTGAATGGTCGTCCCTACGGTACGCCTCATCTAATGTACACCTCCGAGCTACCTCCAGTCCTAGTACCCTCGTCCTCCATTAGCGCTATCCGTCGTCAACACAAGACACAACAAGGTGCGGTCGTAGCCCGTGCAGGGGTGAGTATAACAACACTCAGTAGAGACCCCGAGACCCTCAAAGGTCTCACAAAATCCACAAAGGATAAACCACAAATCATGAAATCAATAGTTAACCCTACTTAGGTATATTCCCTTACATGTACCTAAGTTATCAAGTATACCCATCTATTTCATGAGGAAACACAAGGCCCAACTCAAAAGCCCAAAGCTCAACTGTTCCACGGAGTAAATATTACCACGAAGGTAACACCCCAAATGTAAATAACACAATGGTAAAGACACACATAAGTATACCACAAAGGTATCACCATGAAGGTAAGTACCACTGAGGTATCACCACACAGAAGAATACCCCAAAGGTATCACCAAAAATGTAAGGACTTAGCTCACACCAGGTATAACATAGGTATGGAATTAAAGATAATTAGATATAACTACTAAATCATCTTACTCTGTTGAGAGGAAAACCCACGTAGGATCCTAAACCATCAGACCCACATAGGATCCTAGTACAGAAAAACCACGTAGGATCCTAGAGTAGTTCCTTGTGGATTCCTAGAGAGGATCCATGTGGGATCCTCGAACACAAACCCACGAAGGATCCAAAGGCGTAGACCTACATAGGATTCCTTTCTCATTTTACAGCCAGCCACAGGGTTCCTGCACTAAGCTCACTTAATTCCGTAAGGGTCCGCTCCTTAAGCCATAGGTCAATACTCCAACGACCATAAAGTCCCATGAATAAGTATCCCAAATGACCGGCACATAATTGGGGTCTAATCGCAATAGACGGTGCATCAATCAGATGCCCGGTCTGTAAGTTATTAGCCTTTTAATCCCGAGGGACCAGTTTGATTCATGTTTGATCCAACTTGGACATACTCAAACTTTATCCAAAACTCAAGTGGGGTATACCAAAAATACTATCTTGATCCAAGGTTTCTGGTGCCACACACGGTTCGTCAGATGGATGCCCATAGCTCATGTTATGGATGAAAGAGTGAAAATGGGTCGAAGCTGGTCTAGGTCCGGTCTAACTCGATAAGACCAACCCGGAACGACCCGACCTAGGCTGACCCAACCTGGTTTGGGTTGACTCGGCCCGATCTGCCCTGCTGGCATGGACCACACTGGGCGGCCTGCGGTGCATCCCACAGTGGGCGGCCTGCGGCTGGGTGGCCCCATGGAGGGGTTCACCCTAGCCATCGCCCAAGGGGGAGATTCCCCTTTGGTATCCCGAACGGCTGGGCTATTCGGGTTGGGAGGTCAATCGGCCGGCACCACGTGGCACCGACAGCTAGCACACATTACTTGGGGTCCTGCTCGGCTCCCCAACTGGTTGGACAACCAGCCCTCATCCATGGCACGACCATGTGCCATGCTCCCACTAATGGCCGACAGCGATCTGGTCACCCCTCATTTGCCGCCGGGACATCGAGCTGCGGACCCTGCACGCTGGCGGCACAGACACGCGCTGCCACCCCCTTCATGCGGCCAGTCGTGCACCGACCGCTGCCCTTGCTCCACTACGTCCGATGGGTCGTGGTCTTTCTCAGGTGGTGCGGTCACTCTGCCACCATCGTTGCGGCTAGCCGGAGTTCCGGTCACTGCTCCTGAGTCCCACTGGTGTTGGTCGCCGGTACGGTCACCAACGACGTTCCTCAGGGCACCGGGTGTGCCCCGGTGGCCCGATCTTCATTCCGACGACTCCTACACTCATCTCAGGATGTCTCCATCAATTCAAGACCACCAAAATCCACAAAGTTTGTGGAGGGTTCAGGCCATGTTTGTTTGGCATGCACCCTCCGCGTTAGAACAGTAGCAAGTAGCATAGTTGTTCTTGATTCAAGAAGAACATCAAGAATGGGTTAAGGGGTATTCAAAAAAACAATCCCTACGTCAAAGATTCATTGACGTTGGTGAGGAGTGGGAGAGACAGTCTTTGGTTCATCATTATTGAAGACGTTCCTCATTGGAGATCCTTCGATGAATTTCTACATTGGAGAAAAGTTCATCAAAGGAGAAGAGTTCTTCATTGGAGAAAGTTCTTCCCGGTTCTCCATGGTTCTCCCAACCCTCCTTTGCCAACGATTTTCCCCAAGGAAATTAGGATCCAACATAATAAAAAAAATAAGTCTATAAATTAATTAATGTTGTCACAATTAATTAATTGAAGTTTGCACAATTAACCATGGAGAGTTGAAAGGTTTTCCCACATTAAGAGGGGTTCAGTTGGTCCCCACCAAAAAATTCAAATTGGGAGGATTTCCAGTTTGGGTGGTCCCCACCTCCATAATTAAAAAAGAGAGGTTTCAAAAAGAAAAATAAAATGTCAATTATTTTATTTTTCTTCTTCCATGAAAAACTGAAAAACTAACTTCCACCCTCGTTCAACTGCGGTCGAGGAGAAGGTCTCCTTGAGAAAATATCGGTGCTACTAGTTAACAGTGACCTTGGATTTTTATTCTGATCACTGGTTCAAAAGTTACAAAAACCCACTCGCACGTTTACTGAATGTACTTAAAAAAATTCAGAAATTCATTTCGGGCACCCCGAGCCTCAGAATCAAGCGCAAGTCAATTTTCACTGACTCAAATATTTCAATATAATTTTAAAAAAAATACATGGAATTTCCCAGTCCTAACATTCTCCCGACCTCAGGGCTTTGCATCCGTGAAATCCACATAAAAAACTAGGAAAACGAGTGGTGGTACTGTGCATGAATCTGATCCTCCCACTCCCACGTGCTCTCCTGGAGGTTCTCGTGCTACCAACGTACACACAATAAAGGTATCGAACACCCATTAATTACTCGCTCATGTCGATCCTCAATCTCTTCTAGAACCTCCGTAAACGCCGCCCCATCATCGATGTCCAACTTTCCGTGGTTGATGACGTGATATGGGTCATGCACGTATCTCTTCAGCTAGGATACATTAAAACCGTCGAGCACCCGATGCAATTGAGGGGGAAGTGATAGTCAGTAAGACACCTTCCCAACTCTTCTAAGGACCTGAAAGGGTCCGATGAACGTCATAGATAACTTGCCTCCCCAGCTAGATCTCCACAAACCTCGTCAATGTGTGACCCATTGAAAGACATGTTCACCATCCTCAAACTCCAGAGGTCTCCGTCTCCTGTTGTCATAAGAATTATTTCTTCTCTGTGAAGTCTTCCTTTGCTCCTGGATAATATGCACCTTCTCCATGGTAGCCCATACCACATATGTTCCATGAGGCCTGACTCCACTGGGTCTGTCCAGCACAAAGGCGATCTACAAGGTCAGTCGTACAGAGACTTGAAAGGTTCCAATCCAATGGTGGAGTGATTACTATTGTTGAATGAAAACTCCACCAATGGAAAGTGATCATCCCAACTGTGACCAAAGTCGAGGATACAGGCACGCAAAATGTCCTCGAGGGTCTGAATGGTCCACTCAGACTGTCCATCCATCTGAGGATGGAAGGTGGTTCTCAAATGAAGTTATGTCCCGGAAGCCTCCTACAAATCCTTCCATAGATAGGAAGTGAAATGTGCATCACGATCGGAGACAATCGTCGAGGGTACTCCATGTAGACACACAATATCCTATATATAGATGCATCCCAAGCTCTCTACTGAACCCTACTCTCTGATTGGTAGGAAGTGGGCCGACTTGGTGAGTCGGTTGATGACCACCTAGATAGAACAATGAACCCTATAAGTACATGGAAGTACTTCCACAAAGTCCATGGATGTCCCATACCACTTACACTCTGTGACCTCTAAAGGCTGAACTAAGACTACTGGTACTCGATGCTCCGCCTTTACTTACTGAAAAGTGAGGCACCGAGAGAAAAACTCTACTACTACTTTCTTCATTCCAGGCCAACAGTGCTATCATCAGAGGTCCTGGTACATCTTTTACACTTCTGGAAGTACTTCTAGAGGGGAAGTATGGAACTCCCTCAACACTTCCTCCTGAAGCGGCCCTAGTACCATGGTACATCATCTGAAGAGGATGACGTTCTCCCCACCTTCAAACAATCCATAATATTCCTGCCTTGTGGATATATAAACACATAGAACCTCGTAGTTAGTGTCCCCATGCTCTGCCTCCCTGACTCACTGATGAAGTGGGGGAGTGACTGTAAGATATTGAAGAAAAGCTGATCCATCTAGATCCATAAAGGATATCTGCAAAGCGTACATCTGCTATGTTTCCTCACCTAGTAGTTGTATACCAGACCTCTAACTGAGTAAATCTTCTACAACATTCCCCTTCCAAGGAGTATAGACTATCTTGAAGACATAGTCTTAGAGGAACTAAAGCGAACATCACTGTCTCAGGTTCAGGTCCTTCTGGGAGAAGATATAACTAAGACTCTGGTGATCAGAGTAGAACAGAAATTGATCGCGCATCAGATAGTGTCACCGTATATTCAAAGAAAAGACCATTTCTACTAACTCAAGGTCATGGGTAGTGTATTTCTTCTCATGTTGTCTCGGCTGTCGAGAACCATATGCGATAACTACTTGATCCTGCATTGGGACACATCCTAGCCCAGTCCCTGATGTGTTTCAGTAGACTACATACCCAACACCATCCTCCAGAATCCTCAAGATGGGGGCACTAGTCAGCCTTTGCCTCAGCTCTTGAAAACTCTGCTCGCATCTCTCTGACCACACGAAGGGTTACCCCTTCTTTATCAATGCTGATAAAGGTGCTGCAACTCTAGAGAAATCTGGCACAAATCTTCGTTAGTACCCGACCAAACCCAAGAAACTCCGTACCTCCATCACACTCCTGGGTGGATCCCAAGAAAGTACCACCTCAATCTTCGCTGGATCCACCGCAACTCGAGCCTCCGGGATGACATGTCCCAGAAAGTGAACCTCTCGGATCCAGAACTGGCACTTTGAGAGCTCACAAAAAAGCTGGTGCTCTTGAAGTGTGTTCAGAACTACCTGCAAATGATAGGAATGCTCCTCCTTGGTAGCTGAGTAGATCATAATGTCATCTATGAAGACTACTACAAAGTGATCAAGGTATGGATGAAAGATCCTGTTCGTGAGTCCCATGAACACAGCTGGAGCATTGGGCATGCCGAATGGAATAACCAAGAACTCGTAGTGGACATACCGATATCTGAAAGCTATCTTCTGCACATCCTCATCTTGTACTCTAAGCTGGTGATAGGCTGATCTTAGGTCATCCTTCAAGAACCTCTGTGTTCCCTTCAGTTGATCAAAGAGGTCATCAATCCTCGGGAGTGGGTACTTGTTCTTCAAGGTCACATGGTTCAGGCGTCAATAGTCAACACAAATTCACAAGATTCCATCCACCTTCTTGGTGAACAAAATCGGGGCTGCCCAAGGAGAAACACTGGGCCGGATGAACCGCTTCCCCTGTAAGTCCTACAACTATACCTGCTACTCAAGAAGCTCTGCGAGATCCATCAGATACGTTGGTGTAGATATCGATGTCGTACCAGGGTATAAGCCAATATAAAAGTCCACTTATCTTCAAGAAGGTATACCTGAAACATCATCAGGGAGGACATCCGCGTACTGGTCCACCACTACAGTATAGTTCAGACTCTCCACATCAACCACCCTGAAGGTAAAGCTAGCCATCTGATGAGTGATCGACTGCACTCTCCTCTGGGTAAGTCCATCCTATGCTGCAATGGCTCCCTTCTCTCAGGTGAAGGTAAACCTAGTCCCACCCATGCGGACACACTGCACTTTGTGCCTAATACAGTCAATATGAGCATGGACTATATATAACTAGTCCATACCCAAGATAACGTCGTAAGACCTCGATGCCACTACTAGGAGATCCTAGCCAAAGCTCTCACCTCCTAGAGTAATCTCACACTTCCAGCACCAGTGTATAATCATAAAATCCCCTCCTGTATGAGTCTCTATATGTAAGGATTGAGCCAACGACTCCACCGGAATCTATGACCTCGAAACAAGGGAAGTGGAAATAAAAAATATGATTGGCACCTGGTTCTATAAGTACTATAGCTAAGGTGTAGTAGACCCAGATCGTACCTCGTATCATCTTCAGAGGGCCATGGTCATAGCCCTAAACTACCTGGAGTTGAGATCGCCACCCACCACCATGGTTATAGGCTGCTGTCCACCAACTCTCTATGGTAAGGGTGGACCACCTGATGGTGGTGGCGGTAACACCTCGAATCGTCACCCACCACCAACTTCACAACCAGCTCCTCCACCACGTCCACCTACTCCCTGAGGACCTCCTTGGTCGAACCTCTGTCTCTGCCTGGGTGGTCCTTCGGCCGTATGCTGATCATCCGTACAGTGGTTCGGGTTGTCACAAGCCATGTGACCCTGCCTGTCACATGCCTAACGTTTCCTACTCCTCACATGACTGGCGCTGTCTCGGGTGCCCCGCACAACCGACCCTAAATCTTGTGATCATCCACATGTAGGTTTGGTCCTCTTGAACCTCTGTGACATCTGTCTACTGCTAGCTGTGGAAGACTCCACTACGTGATGCCCGGTGGTGGGTCTCACTGCTGGTGACTACTCAGCAAGAAAATTCTCCACTAAGAGGGCTCGTTCTAACACCCCCACCTTTTTTGGGATGCTGATAGAAATCATCAAAGCCCTGATCTCCCACCTGAGTCCCTACTCAATGGTGTGGGCCCGGAAGAATGGGTCCCGCACCATATCAGTGGAGTAGCGTAAGAGGTCGGTGAACCTCACTGAGTACTAAGCCACAATCATGCTGCCCTGCTGCAGATGAACAAGCTCCTATATGTGTACTGCACGAAGGGTCATTGAGACAAACTCTACCCTAAACAGGCTCTCAAAGTATTCCCAGAGAAGTGTCACCTCATCAGGAACCTGGATCATCTAGCTCCACTATCTTCCTGATTCTTACTATAGAATACTATCGGCAAGGATCACCATGAGATTCGATGGTGTACCTACCAGTCGGAAGACTCTATCCACGACCTCCATCCAATCCTAAGTTGCTTGTGGGTCCGTCTCACCCATGAACCTGGGTGGACTCTGGTGCTGGAACTCGTGAAGCACGCTCAAGCGGTGTGCACTCTCTACTTCTGGGGATGGTGGCATCAGTGGCCCAATGGGTAATGGTACCACTGGTGCCTCCGCTGGTGCCTCTAATGAATGAGGGCCCTGCACCGTGGTCACATCGCTCAGTGGGCTATCATCACATACTATACTCGGAACCCTAGCTGGCTGTCTACATAGAGGAATCCTAAAAATAAAAAGGTGCGGCGCGGTCAATAAGTTATACCTGGTGAGATGACTCAAATAGATCACAAATAAAACTTTTCAAAACACACACAGAATCAGTGTTTTCATTCACTGAGTCAGAAATCAGAATTTAGGGTCCTGGTGTATGGATACTTTGATCGCTGCACCAATAATGGATTTCCTAAACTGATAACCACACTCATAACACTTGACACTATTGCCGTTAAAAGATTAGAGTCTGATATTCTACGGTAGAACCGACTCCTCTGATAACAATTTTTCACGACCCATCCCCCGGGGCTCGTGCCTTGACTACCCCAAGCCCGCATTCCATAGGCCAGGGGATGGCGACTAGCACAAAAGGCATATTCCCTAAAACTGGGAAGGCATTGCCTCTATAACTTGTAAACTCACACAACTAAGAACAAAGTAGGATACAAGCACAAAGTGAAACTATATAGTAAATATGGTGTGTAAAAAAATAAAAAGGGGCCAGAATACAAGCCAAACTAAAAAGTACTAGTAAAATGAAAAGTACATGTAAAACTAAAGAAACTATAGTGGACACCCACAAAGGATCCTACCAGAAGGGTAGGTATAGCTCTCGAACGGTCGTCCCTGCGGTATGCCTCGTCTATTGTCCACCCTTGAGCAACCACCTGTCCTGGTACCCTCCCCCTCCATTAGTGTTGTCCATTGTCTGCACAAGACACAACAAGGTGCGAGTGTAGCCCATGCAGGGGTGAGTATAACGATATTCAGTAGGGACCCCAAGACCCTCAAAAGGTCTCAAAAAATCGACAAAGGATAAACCAAAAAGCATGGAAACAACAGTAAACCCTACTTAGGTATATACCTATACATATACCTAAGTTATCAAGTATAACCTCTCATTCATGAGGGAACACAAGGCCCAACTCAATAGCCGAAAACTCAACTGTTCAATGGAGGAAAGATTACCACAAAGGTAACACCCCAAAGGTAAGTACCACAAAGGTAAAGCCATAAAGAAGTATACCACAAAGGTATCACCATGAAGGTAAGTACCACTAAGGTATCACCACACAGAATAATACCACAAAGGTATCACCACAAATATAAAGACTTATCTCATACCAGGTATAACTTAGGTATGGTAGTAAATATGATTAGATATAACTACTAAATCATCTTACTCTGTTAAGAGGCAGACCCACGTAGGATCCTAAATCATCAGACCCATGTAGGATCATAGTACAGAAGACCCATGTAGGATCCTAGAGTAGTCCCACGGGGATTCCTAGATCGGATTCATGTGGGATCCTCAAACACCGACCCATGTAGGATCACAAGGCATATACCCACATAGGATCCCTTTCTCATGTTACAGCCAGCCACAGGGTTACCGCACTAAGCTCGGTTGATTCCAGAATGGTCCGCTCCTCATGCCATAGGTCAATACTCTAACTGACACTAAGTCCCAAGAAGAAGTATCCCAAAGAACATCCACATAATAGGGGTCTCAATGAAATAGACAGTGTGTCAATCGGACGCCTGGTTTGTATGTTATTGGCCTTTTAGTCCCGAGGGCCCAGTTTGATTCGTGTTCGATCCAACTTGGATGTAATTCAACTTTATCAAAAACTAAAGTGGGGTATACCAAAATTACATTCATGATCTAAGGTTTTGGGTTCCATAGACGGTTCATAAAACAGATGCCTGTAGCTCAAGTTATTGTAGAAAGAGCGGAAATGGGTCAAAGCTGGTCCGGGTCCGGTCCGACCCGGCCCACTGGGTCTTACCCGACCCACTGGGTCTCGCCAAGCCCGTTGGGTCCGGCCCGCTCTACCGGTGAGGTCCGGCAAGCCGACGCAGCCTGGTCCGCTGGGCAGCCCGTGCTGGTCGGCCAGTACCAGGCGGCCCAAGGCTGGGCGGCCCCGCGGTGGGGTCTGACTTAGCCTCCACCAAAGGGGGAGGCACCCCTTGGGTATCCCGAACAGCTGGGCCGTTCGGGTTGGGAGGCCGACCAGCCGGCACCACATGGCACCGATGACTGGAACGCGGGACCCAGTGTCCCTCTCGACTCCCTAGATGGCCAGACAACCAGCCCTTCTCTGCAGTGCGGTCATGCACCACGCCACCAATGGGGGCCGACAACGAGCCCGACGCCCCTCCTTTGCCGCTGTGGCCTCGTGCTATGGCCGCTGTACGCCGGCGGCGCGGACACGCCCGCCACCCCTTCATGCGACCAGCCATGCACCAGACGTCACCCTTTCTCTGCTGTGGCCGACGGGCCACGACCCTTATCCAGCGGCGTGGTTTCTCCACTACCGTCGTCGAGGCTGGCCGGAGTGCCGACCACCACTCCCGAGTCCCACCGGTGCCGGTCGCCAGCACAGTCACCGCCGACTTTCCTCAGGTCACCAGGTGTGCCCCGGTGGCCCGATCTTCATTGCGAAGATTCCGGAACTCGTCTCAGGACGTCGCCATCAATTCAAGACCACCAAAATCCACAAAGGTTGTGGAGGGGTCAGGCTATGTTTGTTTGGACCACACCCTCCATGTTAGAATAGTAGCAAGCGGCATAGTTGTTCTTGATTCAATAAGAACGTCAAGAACATGGTAAGGGGTATTCAAAACAACAATCCCTACCATAAAGATTCGTTGACATCAGTGAGGAGTGGGAGAGATGGTCAATGGTTCGTCATAGTTGAAGACATTCCTCATTGGAGATCCTTCAATAGAGTTCTTCATTGGAGAAACGTTCCTCAAAGGAGAAGAGTTCTTCTTTAAAGCAAGTTCTTCTTGGTTCTCCACAGTTCTCCCAACCCTCCTTTGCCAAAGATTTTCCCCAAGGATCCAACATAATAAAAAATAAGTCTATCAATTAATTAAAGTTGGAACAATTAATTAATTCATGTGGGAACAAATAATTAATTGAAGTTGGCACAATTAACCATGGAGAGTTGAAAGGTTTTCCCACCTTAAGAGGGGTTTAGGTGGTCCCCACCACAAATTCAAATTGGGAGGATTTCTAGATCGGGTGGTCCCCACCTCCATAATTCAAAAAGAGAGGTTTCATTAAGAAAAATAAAATGTTAATTATTTTATTTTTCTTCTTCCACAAAAAACCGAAGAACTAAATTCCACCCTCATCCTACTATAGTCGAGGTGAATGTCTCCTTAAGTGAATATTGGCACTACAAGTTCAAAGGTGCCCTCAGATTTCAATTCTGATCAATTGTTCAAAAGGAACAAAAACCCGATCACACGTTTACTGAATGTACTTAAAAAAATTCAGAAATTCATTCCAGGCACACCGGGACTCGGAATCACATGCCATAAATTTTCATAGACTCAAATATTTCCATATAATTTAAAAAAAATTACATGGAATTTCTGTGTCATTATATTTATCCTCTATTCTGGTATTTTTAAAATTTGCTTCTCTTTATTTGTAACTTTTCTTCATTCACTCTGGTTTTCACCTTGAAGATAATTTCAAGTTTATACAAAGTTTATTTAGCTATTTTGAGACCCATCAACTTCATGAAAACATTATATAAAAACATTAGAATAAAATTCCATGATTTCCCATTGACCAAAATATGTAATTTTTTCTACAAATGTCATGGGAGTATTTTTATAAATGGGCAGAAAACTAATAGTTTCTACATCAATTTCCACCAGGACAAGAGATAGAAGACATATTATCATTTTTTTCTCCAACCATGATAATTTTTCAATATAATTTTATTGGACCTCTTATATTAACTGAATTGAGAATTTCCATGATAAGGATCAAATAAGGGAACCTAGATTGGATAATAATTGTAGTTCCTGAGGATCGTTAGAACCACTATGGGGGGGGGTTGAATTAGTGGTGATATTTTTACAATTTCTAATTTTCTAAAATTGACTCCTATAACTTTTTAGAGTTTTATCATTATCAAATTTTTATAAAAAAATCAAAAGTATACAATAATATGAAAAAAATTCAAGGAAAACAATATTTTCAAGGTTCAACATGAGTGTGAGAACCTGAATCATTTTTATGGAGATTCCCATTGGTCTATGAAAATTAATTATTATGAAGAAGTGGAGACAACTTGAGCTAACTCCCATTAGGATATTTATATCTCTTGATAGGTATGATTGTATCAACTCCCATCAGTTTATAATGTTTTTCTTATAAAACTGATCCAACAAAAAGATTTGAATCTTTTTAAAACTAGATACCACAAAGCTCATGTGTAAATAATCTACCCATTTTTCTCCTTCCAGTAAGTGTTTTTATAGTGTGCCTACCCTCTAGAATCTTTTTGAATCTTATAGAGTATTCCTTGACATTCTTGAACTTTAATGAATTCTCCAGTGATTCCAACCTACATCAAATTTCCTTAACCTCATATGTTAACAAACATCTACAATTTCCATTATCATCTAAATAAAAACCCAATTGAAAAATAGCACAACATCATCGTTATTTTTAGATTTAAAAATTTATCTAAAACTTATCCAAAACTCCATTTAATGGTAGTTCAATCAATTAATTCTTTGGAAACTCCTCCGACTAGTTCTATCTATCCGATCTACTTCATCAGACTGACTGTGTCTTTTCATCCGGACTTAGTTAAAAATTATGATTAAAAAAAACTTCTCTTAAACATCTACATGATGAATATTCAATGGTTCGTCATAGTTGAAGACATTCCTCATTGGAGATCCTTCAATAGAGTTCTTCGTTGGAGAAACGTTCCTCGAAGGAGAAGAGTTCTTCTTTGAAGAAAGTTCTTCTTGGTTCTCTACAGTTCTCCCAACCCTCCTTTGCCAAAGATTTCCCCCAAGGATCCAACATAATAAAAAATAAGTCTATCAATTAATTAAAGTTGGAACAATTAATTAATTGAAGTGGGCACAATTAATTAATTGAAGTTGGCACAATTAACCATGGAGAGTTGAAAGGTTTTCCCACATTAAGAGGGGTTCAGGTGGTACCCACCACAAATTCAAATTGGAAGGATTTCTAGCTCGGGTGGTCCCCACCTCCATAATTCAAAAAGAGAGGTTTCAGTAAGAAAAATAAAATGTTAATTATTTTATTTTTCTTCTTCCACAAAAAAATGAAAAACTAAATTCCACCCTCATCCTACTGTAGTCGAGGTGAATGTCTCCTTAAGTGAATATCGACACTACAAGTTCAAAGGTTCCCTCAGATTTCAATTCTGATCAACTGTTCAAAAGGTACAAAAACCCGATCACACGTTTACTGAATGTACTTAAAAAAATTCAGAAATTCATTCCAGGCACACCGCGCCTCAGAATCACATGCCATAAATTTTCATAGACTCAAATATTTCCATATAATTTAAAAAAAATTACATGAAATTTCTGTGTCTTTACATTTATCCTCTATTCTAATATTTTTAAAATTTGCTTCTCTTTATTTGTAACTTTTCTTCATTCACTTTGGTTTTCACCTTGAAGATAATTTCAAGTTTATAGAAAGTTTATTTAGCTATTTTGAGACCCATCAACTTCATGAAAACATTATATAAAAACATTAGAATAAAATTCCATGATTTCCCATTGACCAAAATATTTAATTTTTTCTATAAATGTTATGGGAGTATTTTTATAAATGGGAAGAAAACTAATAGTTTATACATCAATTTCCTCCAGGACAAGAGATAGAAGACATATTATCATTTTTTTTCTCCAACCATGATAACTTTTCAATATAATTTGATTGGACCTCTTATATTAACGGAATTGAGATTTTCCATGATAAGGATCAAATAAGGGAACCTAGATTGGATAATAATTGTAGTTCCTAAGGATCGTTAGAACCACTATGGGGGGGGGGGGGTTGAATCAGTGGTGATATTTTTACAATTTCTAATTTTCTAAACTTGACTCCTATAACTTTTTAGAGTTTTATCATTATCAAATTTTTATAACAAAATCAAAAGTATACAATAATATGAAAACAATTCAAGGAAAACAATATTTTCAAGGTTCAACCTGAGTGTGAGAACCTGAATCATTGTTATGGAGATTCCCATTAGTCTATGAAAATTAATTATTATGAAGAAGTGGAGACAACTTGAGCTAACTCCCATTAGGATATTTATATCTCTTGATAGGTATGATTGTATCAACTCCCATTATTTTATAATGTTTTTCTTATAAAACTAATCCAACAAAAAGATTTGAATCTTTTTAAAACTAGATACCACAAAGCTCATGTGTAAATAATATACCCATTTTTCTCCTTCCAGTAAGTGTTTGTATAGTGTGCCTACCCTCCTATAGAATATTTTTTAGTCTTCTAGAGTATTGTTTGACATTCTTGAACATTAATGAATTCTCCAGTGATTCCAACCTACTTCAAATTTCTTTAACCTCATATGTTAACAAACATCTACAATTTCCATTATCATCTAAATAAAAAAACAATTGAAAAATATCACAACATCATCATTATTTTTAGATTTAAAAAGTTATCTAAAACTTATCCAAAACTCCATTTAATGGTAGTTCAATAAATTAATTCTTTGGAAACTCCTCCGACTAGTTCTATCTATCCGATCTACTTCATTAGACTGATTGTGCCTGTTCATCCGGACTTAGTTAAAAATTATGATTAAAAAAAACTTCTATTAAACATCTACATGATGAATATTAATCTGATGGATGTTCATCTGATGGATGTTCCTCTGATGGATCTTTATGAAAACATCATAAAGGATCTTCATGTGTTTTCTTGCACAGCAGGGTAATCTCTGCATTGACTATGAGTGTTGATTCCCTTCCTTCCACTAGGAACTATCTCTATACAATGGTAGACACTAAGTTTTCTCATAATCATTATGAATATTGAGCCATAAAATAAAATTCCATATGATGGTAAAATTTATCAAATACCCAAGGGATTATCTTAATTCTAATGTTAGAAATGTTCATTCAAAATCTATTTCCCAAGGTTCTCACTAAACTAGTTCTGATACTAATTTTAATAACCCCAACTATCACTACTAGAAATCCTACCTATACCAATTCATTTATACCAATGGTTTGTAAAAACCATTGGGATATGCCACTTTAAGACCACTTTTTCCAATAGTTTTGGAAAACCATTGGGAAAGGCTATGAATTTCCCAATGGTTTTCTAAAACCTTTGGAATAGGCCACTTTGAGACCACTTTTCCCAATGGTTTTAGAAAACCATTGGGAATGGGTAAGGCTTTCCTAACAGTTTTCCAAAACTGTTGGGATAGGACACTTTGAGACCACATTCCCAATGGTTTTGAAAAATCGTTGGGAAATAAAACTTTGAGAGCACTTTTACCAATTTTTTGGAAAACTATTGGGAAATGGTATGGCTATACCAATGGAAACAGTTTTAGAAAACTATTCGGAAAGAGTGGGTACCTATTCCAACAGTTTTCAAAACTGTTGGGAAATGTAACCTTATTTTTTATGAATTCTTTTGTTGAATATCGTCAAATAAATCTATATATAAATTAAATATATATATATATTTGTCCAAATATATTCATAAGGGTAATTTTAATATAGTGGTAAATTCCTTGATATATAATGTGCAAGTTGTGGGTTCAAACCTCCACTGTAACTTTTTTTTAGATTTTCCTATCTGAACAGTTTGAGGAAAACTATTGGGAAAGACCTATCCCAACAATTTTCCCCAAACCGTTGGTATAGGTCTATCCCTATGACAAATCAACCAACGGCTTCCCAAATTGTTGGTATAGGCTATACCAACATTTTGGGGACCTATACCAATGGTTATATACCATTGGTATATGAAATTTTTCCATTAGTGTATATTAACCCAAATTAGGTGTTTACTTTATTACATTGGTACAAGATACAAGGTATCACACCATGAATAATTGATAAGTTTATCCATACTAGAAAACTAGATACATACATGACTCTTATATTGCATTTTTAAATATAAAATACATAGCATAACAAAAATTATTAAAACTTTAAATCATTCAAATAATCTTTTTTCATATCCTTGGGAAAAAAACAAATAAAGGGAGGGTTCATATGCTCATCAAGGGTTATATATTGTGGAATCTATCAGGAGTAAATAATTATTATCAATACAGTAGAGTGTTTAATAAAAACACATTTCATTCAATCAACAACTTGAGTGCAAAGTATATCCATGGCTAATATAACCATAGAAATTTCATGGATAATGGAAACAAAATTCTTAATAAATAAAATTCATAAATCCACATATTCATGATCTTAAAATTAAGGAATTAACAAAGATATCACTATTTCATTATCAAGGCCTCAACCAAGAAATTCTTAATAAATGGATAGGTGTAATACTAGATACCCATCTAACATGGCATGCCTTATATTTTGTATCATGATACTTATTGATGAATCAAGGTAATATCTATAACCAATCCCCACCTATCACTTGAATGTATAATGCATTCCTTATATTGAATGATCAATATAATTTATTCTCAAAATTCTTTATAAATCAATATTTATCTGTATTGAATCAATAATACATAATATTTCCCCAATCAATGAAATAAATTACTTAATAATATTTCTCCAACTAACCCATATATTGAAATGATATATGGTTAAGATAATATAAAATTATTATAAATCGTACCATATAAATCCATTATACATAAAATATTTACATAAATGATAAAATAATGTCTTATTAAATAATAGGGAGTGATAGGTAATGTGATCCTGAGAAAGTTAATGACCACAAAACCATGAATCAATAAAGAATAAAATAAGACTATAAATTCATCATAAATGAAGGTTTTTTAGTAAAACCAAGACTTTCATAAATAAATAAAAAAATAAATTCAAAATATTAAAAATAACTTCTTTGGGACTTTGTGTAAGAAAAATGTTATAAATCACTTTAAAAATTAGTTTCATTACTTTAAGAAAGTAATATCATTTTATTTAAAAAAAATTAAATAAAAATTCACAGAATATTTTGATTAAGTTTTTCTTTGAAAAAAGATATGTAAACTTATAATGTAACCTTCAAATTAAAGAAATTTAACGATGGTATGAAGTTTCTTCCATGTGGTAAATGTTAAAACAAAGATTCCTTTCACACCTTTAGTAAAATTCTAAAAGTACCTCATTTGGAAAATGAAAATAAGGTTACTTTTAAATTTTGTTATATAAATTAAAATATATTTGGAAATGAATTAAAATAATCATTAAAATTATAATGAATAATATTCTCAAATCATTTAAAAGAACCTCAATATTGAATAAAAATATTTATAAGGAAAACGTTAAAACAATATTTTTAAAATAAAGCCCCTTACATGTAACTTACTTGTTGATTCTCGATCTAGAAAGTGAATAAATGGAATCGAAACATATAAAACCCAAACCTAAACATAGATGAATAAAATATATTAGGTTTAATATATTTGGATCATATAATTTTTCCTAAGGAAATCTGAACATAATAAATCTCTAAATAAGACGAGATTATAACAGAAACCTCTTACGTTGGGTTTTTTCTTATTCATACATGTTTGATCCTCTTATATAATGAATTGAAATTTATAAAATAAATTTTAATATATTTTTTTATCTGTATTAATTTTTTAATTTCTTTTATAATCATTTGAAATCTATTCATTAAATAATTCTCACTTACGTCGACCACTTAAGGGTTTTCTCTCAATTTCTCTAAAATTACTTTGGTATATTTTCCTTCGTTAATGGATTTATAAAATAGTTCCATCATCTATATAATGTTAATAATTTCAACAATATAATTTTATTCATTATATATAAATTTATATTCATCCATTCATAGTGTTAATAGAAAAATTAATCACATCACTTCGTGGAGGTTGTGGTCCACAAATATGCACGAGCGATGTTATCATTTTTCAATAGCTGAAAGGGTGAGAAGGTAGATTATTTTTTATATTTACAGAATCATAATTATATAATAAATATAATATTAATTCATTAATTCAATCTTTATAACCATAGAAGAAAAGAGGTGATGAAAAAATAATTACACCATCACGTGGAGATTGTAGGACGTACATACGCCTGAGCGATGTTTTCATTTTCCATAGGATAGAAAAGAGATATAAAATGGATATAAAATGAACATAAAAACATATAATTATGGTTAATATACTTATTTAATTATGTTAATATGGTTATTGAAGATTTGTAGGAGGTTGAAGAACAAAATTACTTGAAAAGGCATTGTAAGAATATATACCTCTTCTTTTGGTAACCTCCTTTGGATTACACCTTAATCCTTGAAGTGGTAAAAATAAAACCTATATGATGAGAAAAATAATTTTTTAAGGTATTTTGTTGGTTCTTGTTTGACATAAGTGTCTTGAGTAGTATGTATAAGAGGGGAGCTGGGAGAGGGGGAGTGGGAGGTGCCCTTTTATAAGTGATGCTGGTGGAAAACATATAAATAATTAAACATTTGTAATATAATATATGTATTACTCAATTCAAGTGGCTAAAAATTATCATATATTTGGATATGATAATTTTAAGGTTAAAATAAAAACAACCAATGAGATTTAAGCAAGTGTTTTGTGTTATCCTAAATCCTCATCCCTTTATTATAACCCTTTTAAATCATTTTACCCTCAACCAAAGTGATAAATACTCACCATGGTTACTATTCATTATGTCCAAAAATTAAGTTGAACTTATTAAATAATATTAATTATTTTCTCCCAAACATTTAATTAACTTTACAATATTCAATTTCTATAATTTATAAAAATTAATTTTAATATTTGTTTGTAAAACTCAATGAAAAACATATTTAGGAAAAATCTTATTTTAACCATAAAAATGATTTTACAATAGAATAATGAATAATATTTTCTATAATATAATTAATTGGTTTATTTTGAATAAAATGAGACTTATTTTTATTTCAAACTAAGCAAAAACCAAAAGTAACCTTGTAAATTCTTGATTAAGAGAAAAAAACTAAAAATAATTTTTATTTGAATAAAAACATCACTTAGATTTTCAAAATGTTAACATATATTTATAAATTATAAATTATATTTTTATTTGAACTATATTACTTAGTTAATATATATTTGGTTAAGAAAAAAGGTTTCACAATCTTCATTGTTATTCTTATATCATTATAGTGTCATAAAATTGATAGTTTTTGTAAAATTTGTATTTTTCACTATTCACCCCAAAAATAAAATATTTCTAAAAAACTTCAAAAATTCACCCTAAACTAATTTTTACATGATTAATTCCAAAATTATATTCATTTATTCAAATTAAATTTATAAATTTTTTAAATTTAGGTTTTAATCACATTCATGAATAAAGCTATTTGTATTATGCTATTATTTCTTTATAAATAAAAGTTTACTTACTATAATTAAAGCTTGTGTGTTACACATATTGTAACCACCTGATATTTTATGATATATTTATCTTTAAATAAATATTATTTCTTTGATAGATTTCTTCACACGCAACACTAAGTTTAAACAAACTGGTATATAATATTAAAACATTATTATTGAATGTGACAATTATTAATTAGATATAGGATTATTATGTATGAATATAACTAGAAAATTTTGAAAAAGTTTTTTTAATAATGTATGAAATGAATTCATTGGTTAAAAATTAGTTATAAAAGAAAGTAAAAGCATTATATTGTAAGAGATATGTTTTTTTGAGAAACGATTTTTATGCTTGCAATGAGTTTTTTATATTAATAAATTGAATTAAATTCTATTTATGAATAATTTTAATTAAATTTATAGTTTATATACACAATGAAATGTTATAATATTAATCTAATGGTTTTTAATAGGCATGAAATATGAATAAATCATGTTTTATACTTAAAAATTCTCTTTTTTCTAAAAATAATTTTCATTGCATTTTACACTTATTTTAAAATTAATGTCAACCACTTATAGAAATTTAATATTCTAAAATTAATTCTATATTTTTAATCAGTATTATAATTTAATAAGTTCAACTTAATTTTTGGTCATTTTGAATAGTAATCAAGGTAAATTTTTGTCACCTCAGTAAGGGTAAAATAGTTAAAAATGGGTTAAAACTATAAGGTAAAGATTTAAAATCACTTTAAGAGTTTCATTAAATGAGTTAAATAATATATTTTAGAAAAACATTTTGAATTTTGGATCTCAATCTTGGATTTTGTGAAGATAAGTAATATTTTATTCAAATTGAAAACTATTTTTTGGGTATTTTCATTTAATGGAATGGTTGGAAGATTCCATTTGGTTTTGGCATGATACAAAAGTTTAAAAAGATTATTTTATTATTATTTAACCAGAAAAATCATGGAAACAAACTTATTACTTTATTCCAAGGTGAAATTATTTTTTGATTAAATCATGTATTTTTTTAAAAACTATTTTTCATGAATTTTCTGTTCTTATAATAAAATTAATTTCTAAAACCTATAGAAATTGAATATGATAAAATGGTTTCAAAAATTTTAATTAACCTTTATAAATTTTTTTATATGGGAACTTTTATTTTTGGTTATATAGTTTTGTTATCCTGGTAAAAAGTAATGTTATCACAATAAAGGTTAAAATGGGTTTAAAGTAGTTTAACTAGGAGATAAGGCTTAAAATGTATCCAAAAATTTTCAAATTGTGATTCGTTGAGTTTATTTCTAACCTATATCATCTTATTTTCTAAATTTTTGTGCCTTTGTTCCACTAGAAATGATTACACTATATATATTATTTAATCTTTTAAGAAATTAAAAGTGTGTCCCTTTCCTCACTTATAAAAGGGAGCCTCCTCTATTCACTTATTTAAAAAGTTATATCCTTTTATACCAGCCAATACCTACCATAATAATATCCTAGATCCATTGCCTAAATTTTAGAGATTTGTTTCATTCTAAAATACCATCCTTTCAAGGCTTAATGTGTAATCCAAATGTGGTTTCTTAACAAAGAGGTATACCTATTAACCTAGTACATTAATTTTTTTTATAACTCCTAAAAATATATTTTATACATTATAAAATAATGAATTCAGTATCTTCAATATATATAATTTGTATTATTATGATGGAAAAACCATTATCCACCTGCTTTCCATCCCGTGGGACAAGAAAACATCGCTCGTGTATACATGTTGACTACCACCACCGCAAAGTGATGTACTTCATATTTCGTCACCGCTTCACATTTATGGTTATAATTAATATTTATGATATTCTAATAGTTCTTTAAAGGTGAATTATTGTTTAATTTTCTTTTATTATATCCATCAAAATGTGGAAATATTACTTGAGTGTTTGTATAGACTACCATCTCCATGAAGTGATGCAATTAATTTTTCATCATCGCTTTATATTAATAGTCATAAAATTATATATAATCATTAAATATTATATTAATTACATGATTAAAATTATGGATATGATTAAACCATGATCAATGTACAAATACTAGGACTTCATAACTGAAACATGTATGAAAAATGAAGTAGTTATCACCCAGAATAGTTATTTTAATATAGAATTGTTAATAATTGGGTAATAAGATGTTATAAGTAGATAATATATGGAATGATATATATGATTATGGTTATATAATATATGTATAATAAATATATATTTATTATATTGGAGTTTGAAGTGCATATGGAGCAATACGAGACTAAGGTAAGGGTTTATGTTGCAATATCATCTCTTTTCAATATTATCTTTGCTAAGTTTATGTTGAGGGAAATTATATAGATCATATACTTTAAACCCTATATATATTCTTCTAGTTTATTTATTCCTAGAATTTCAAATTATTAGTTCAATTTTTCTCTCTTTGGTACTTAAAATGATTGAGAAAATATTTTCAATGAAAAGTCGACCTTATTTACTCTTTAATAGACAAATTTTTTTTTCCATGACAATACTATTCAAAATTTATTTATAAACGTTTTTAAATATACTTGAAATGTTTTAAAAAGTTCATTGTCACTAACTTTGACCTTATTTACAAATATTTAAAAAATGAGTTTTCTTAAGATTTTTTTTCTGAATAAGTTCTTTTGACTTTTTAAAAAGGTGTGAAAGAAATTTTTTCTTTCAATATGTATGACATGAAGATATTTTCTTAACATAATTAACGTTCATTTATTTGAAGAACCCTTTATAAGTCCCTTTGTTATTTTCAAATAAAAGTATTTTCATAGTATTCTAGGAATTTTGAGTTAAAATTTTATCTAAATAAGAGGATATTTTATCATAATTTTAAAGTAAGGTTTAAATGATCTTTTAAAGGTATTTTTCATATATCTAAACTTTCATTAAGGATTTTTACACTTCACTTGAAATACGATCTTATGATACCATCCTTTTTTTTCTGTAGATGAATTTTGATGATGATGTTTGAATGATGATTATATGAAACCTCTTTCTTTCCCATGGGTTGATTAAGTTATGATGAAACCTTTATGAAACCCATTTCGTTTCCATGGGTTATGATATGATAGAATGATGAATTTTTTATGAATCCCATTTACTTTCCATAGGTTATGATATTATGATATCATGATATGATTAATGTTTTATTATCTTGTGGCACATACATATATATGGTTTTTTTATGTGATGGGTAGGACTAGAATTATATTGACCTCTAATTCAATAGGTAAAGAAGGAATAGTTGATAATATCCCAAGATATGATGGAGTTAATAAACTTCCAAGATATGAAAGAGTTAAATAGATGAAAGTTACTTCTTAGAGAATGTTTGAAATGACTGGCTAGATAGTTCCATTCTGTGACTTTATCTATAATGATAGTCTTCAGAGTGAATCTTAAATAAGTAAGTGATTTTATATTATTATGTGTATTCCATAAACTTATGTATTATGATTATGATATATTCTAATGGATTATGATTGATAATTTATGATTCCACACTCTTATGTCTTATGTTTATTGATTGATAAAAACCTTATTCCATGATTCATGATTAAATATCATTGACTAATTGGGTATGATTTTTTCAAGTTATGATCATGATTTCATACCCATATTGTTGTCATATTTTGACTTATGATCATGGATTTATATCTCCTATGTTTACCCTTACTTATCATTTGATCAAACCCTTTCTTAAGTTTCCTTTCCCCATGTTATGAAGAACGATTTTAAGTAGGGTATGTATAAGAAATATATTTTTTGAGTAGATATTTGTGGGATATGTTAAATATATTTCAATGAATAAGATGATTATGTATCTAGTCTCTAAGTACACTAAACATTTAGGGTCCTATGATTTGTATTATTGTGAAATTTATTGAATTTTTATCTAAAATGATGTAATATTAATGTATGAAATGATCAAGTCACATCAATTGGAATCAAAGAATGATTTATTTATTTTTGGAGGTTAGTATTATATAAATTTGGTGAAAACCTTGGGGATATGTCTAATTATAGGATAACATCATAAAGTTTTGGCATAGTAGAGAATGTGTGGTATTCCTATAAAATACATCCTTGTCTAAATACTCAAAAGTGAATCAGGTTATGATACATATGAACATAGGGGTAACAACTCAAAAATGGGATGATTTATTATTAACTAAATATTTACAGGTGCATGATTATTAGTACTAATACCATACACCTATATAGATACACCCTCTCACACCTAGATTTTTATTTTTGTCCTTTATTTTGGTTCATATTTTGGATCTTGGTTTTCCTCTCAAGTTCGGGGTGTTCTGTAATTTTATTTTGAAGTATTACTTTTTTTTTTGATCCTATGGTTATTAAATAGTTTTCTCAAGAGTTTTTGGTGAAAAGTGGGGGTTTTTGGGCTTAGAAGTAGGTGGCGCATAGTTGGTACACAGTTTGAGGAAACTGTGCACCGCTACCCAGGAAACTGTGTGACCAATTTCATTTTCTAATAGTGGAAACCACATGATTTACACACAGTTTGGTATACTATATAGGATAACCATGTGGATTTTACCTCTTGTAAAGTGATGAATGTACGATTTTTATACGGTTTGTAAAACTGTGTGGGAAAACCATGTGACTTGTCGAGGTCAATAAAAAGTGTGATTTTACTCTACTACCCTATTCGGTATTTAACACCAAATCACCCTATTCCTACCCCATTATGTTTGTATGACCCTAGTAGGCTATTCCATTATTCCCCACCCCCTCCCACCTCCTTCTATGTTGATTCTAAGGTTATTTATTCAAGATTTAAGGATATATCTTCAAGGTATTCTCCTCTTTTCTTCTCTCTCTCCCCTATTCTTCCATTTTATCTTCAGTTCCTCTTTTCCATTGGTTATATGGATCTAGGGTTCCTATTTTTTTGTGTGTTTAATTTAGTTGTTTGTGTTTTTAAGGTTCCTTATGGTTGTTCTTTCTTCCTCAGAACTTTACGAGGTTGTTTTGGGTGGGCATTGTTGAAGCACTGTGAGTTTGAGGTAGGTTTTCCTTTGAACTTTCCCATTAAACTTTATAATCATTGGTTTCTTTATTTTTTTACCTTCCTTATATGTTAAATAGTGATGTTTTATATTTGTAATCATTGTTTAATGTGAAATGAGGTGTTTTTCTTGATTTTTTTGAAGTATATAGAATTATTTTGTTAAGTGTTACACACCAAGAGTTTGATAAAATGCCCAGTTGGATTTTGTGAGCGATTAGTGACTTTTTAAAATCGTATTTTGTATTTTTAAATGTATTTATGGAATTTGAAATTATTTATTGGTTTTATTTTATTTATTTACAAATTATTTTGACTTGGAAGTGGTGTGTGTTTATTTATTTGAAAATATTTTGGCATATCAAAATGGTGTGTGGCCCATTTGACATCTTGATAAAAGTGGGTTTGGTTTGGAAATGTGGTGTGTGTGCCTAAATAAAATTTTATAAGTGGTTGTGAAATGGAAAATGGTGTATTTTCACCTCTTTGGTATGATGTATTTGGTTCTTTGGAAACAAATTATTTCTTTAAGGGTGTTTGAGTCCATTTTGGCATTTTTGTGAAATTTGGTAATCTTGAAAACTTTCCTTAGATAATTATCTTTCCTTATTTATATTGATTGTTGTGGGAGGCCCATACTGAGAGGATCCATTATGATAAATAGGTTGAAAGGAAATAGGTTGTTTCATGGGGTGGCATGAGGGTGACTTATTATTTGAGTTTCCTGTGTATGATATATGTGTATGTGATTTTATGCTTGATTAACATTATTGTGTCACCACCACTTTAGTCTTGACATGGGAACCTTGAATGGAGAGAATATTTTTGGTACATTTTTACTGTAATAGCTTAGGATTCTTATCTATATAGTGTCCCATAATAGGGTTTTTTTTTTGTTTTTGTCACCATGGGATAATGTGCCTCGGTCAGACTAGGTAGGGTGAAATCAAGCGTGTGGGAGAAATTGATGTCATAAGGCGAGGTACGCCTGTGGGATGATTCAATATTTATAGTATGTTATAGATTATTCCACTAATATATTAGGCTCTTCTATGTATTTTGGAACTTAGTTGTCTAAGGTGAATGATTGGGATTCTTGTTGGTTGGTTACTTTTTCTTGCTTTTTTCCATTACCCTTATCATGTGATCATCATTGTTCCTCCTTTTTATATGGTGTACCTCTTATGAAAAGTGATGTGTTATTTTTCAAAGGTTTAATAGAAATTTTTTTGAAAATATTTTACACTCCCTTTTTCACTTTCTAAGTAAAAACATTATTCTTCTTCGCTAAGGTGCTAATGGATATTTCTTGGAAAATATTTAGTTTTAAATGAAAAAGGGAAATGGACCAAGTTTGGTTTTAAAGAGAAAGTGCATGTGAAAATCTTAGTTTATATATTTTTTATTTCAAACATGGAATTGATGTATTTTTAATTTAAAGGAAATTCATTGGGAATATATTTTCTGAGTATGACTATTACGTTTTAATAATCATATTTATAGTTTTTTCTTATTTTTATATTTTGGTGTAGGTTTTAGCTTGGTTTCAATCACTGTGGGAGATGGGTGGTTTTGGAATCAGAGAGTGTCCCTCAGGGTCACATGGATACATTATTATCATCTTTTTTAGTTGAGTTTTACTTGTTTTTTTTATTTTCAGTTTTGTATAATTAATTTTCAATTTAGATTATTGTATTTATTTGGGCTGATCTACTTAATTTCCATTGTTCATTTTATTTTATATTGGGGGAAATAATTACATCAGTTCTCTATTTATTCCCCAAAACTTGTTGCTAGCTCAAAAGGATTGGGAATTCCTTTTGGGCCTTATTGTGGATCTGATCAGGTGACTTGTTCAGAGTCAACCTAGTTTGGTTCATGACAAAATGGTATTAGAGAAGGTTGGTTCTTTAGAGGACATAGATTTCAGAGCATAAATTTTTATTTGGGATGTCGTGGTAGGATTAGAAATATCTGAAATTGGGGTGTAGGTATGAGGGAATGTCAGGAAAACACCTTCTATAACAATCCCTGAGTTTTCATGGGAAGTCAAGTTACGTTTGGTCTCTTTATTTCCTATGTTTTTTTAGTGTTTGGGAAAATGAAAAGAGAGTCGAGTCAATGGTATCAGTCAGATCACAGGTCTTGGAAATCCATTTGGATCCTAGGATGTGGTCCAAGAATACTCTCTGTAATGGTGGTGTGATTGGCATGTGGTCGCCAACCATATGGCCAAGTCACCCATTGACACTAGTTTGCCCTTGTGAGTTGTTTTGGGAATTCCTTGATTCTGAAAATTCTTTTGAAAACCCTTATTTTAGAATTGTTAAAAATAGATTTAAAGCTGTAATATTTTGGTTTTGGGAATGTGGAAAATGAGTTTTTAGATTTATTTTGAATAAAACCTTAAAAAATTATTTTTATGAGATATTCATTTGGAAAAAATGGGGATGAACTTAATGAGATTGGATTTATAAAATAAAAAATTAGTGCTTATTAAAATCATTTGTTTAGAAGAGGAAATTTATTTTAAATATGGTTTTGAAAATCTATTTTAAATGAAAGTAATTTTTGTTAAAATGAGTTTTTAATCAAATTATTTTTTTTACAAAATAAGATTTATTGAGCTAATAAAAATGTTTCTAATGGGATGAGTTGTGTTTTTGAATGGAACTCCTGGGATTTTTATTTCAAAATGGGAATAAAATGGATTGGTGTGTGAAGTTTGAAAATGTAATTTGACCTAGGGGTTAGTGATATTTTGAAAGGTTTTATGATTTTGGAAATGGGAATTAAATTGAAAATCTGAAAACATGGGTTGAATGTTTTGTATTGGAAAGTGGAAATGTTTTGTTTTACATTTGGTATTTTCATGAGTGCTCACAAGCATGAATGTGTTTAAGGAAGTGGATGGTTTATGACATGGGAATATGAGTGACTAGATTTGGAATGAGTTGATGAGTGCCTAAGATGGAATGGGAATATGCATGTGTGAGGCTCCATGGAATATTGTTGGTGAGTGTGAAACCCATCAAGTTTGTTTTTTTTCAAAAAGTGTTTTAAGAGGAAAATTGTGATGTTTTTATTATCAGCGGTTATGTGGATTGTCTTATTGTGATTTGGGAATGTTGTTCAAGGGGTTTTAAGAATATTAATTCTCGTTGATGGAATTGGTTTTGATTGATTTCTTGGCTTCGTTGTTGTTTAGTGTACACCCCCACTGTCACACCCTGACCTATGAGTTTAATTTTTATAAATATTTCTCCACCTTTAAATACATACATACATATATGTATATATATATATATATATATATTATTTTGGGGTCCGGGGAGAGTCCTGGATGATGTTTCTGGGTTTTGATAAAAAAGTGCACATCTTGGGTTCGTCATCGTTGGACGCACGAGCGGAGCACGACGCCGCACTGCTTCACCCAGGAAACTGGGTGGCCTTTTTTAATTTAATTATTATTAAAATGATATGAATTCATTTATTGTTTTTATTTTATCATTAAGGTTATTATTATTATTATAATCATTATTATTATGATTATTCTTTTTATTCATTTTATTATTATTACTATTACTACCAATATTCTTACCATTATGATCATTGGAAGTAGCCCACACATCAGCTCCTAGTTGGAGTCGTCTTGACCCCCCTCGGTCTCCACCTCTTCTCTTTTACAGGCCCCCATTCCCCATATTCTGCTGCCCCGGTTCACCGGTGCTGACCAACCTCGGACGCCACTACCTTCTCAGCCTCCCCCTATAACATCTCCCTACTCCGACCCAATCGGATCCTCCTTGGTATCCCTTGACCCTCGGACCTCCTCTCCTTACCGATGCTCCCAACACCAGCCGAATCCCTGGGCCACTTCTATGTTTTTTAGCGTAGTAAGTTTCCGCTCCCCTTCTGCCTAGTGCCTGTCTGCAGCATCCCCTCCTCACCCTCGCCTCTGGCCATACAAATCAAAAGCACTCCCCTCCCCCATTCCCCTGACAGCGTGCTCCATCACCTTGTAGCAATAGCCCCAATGGACCCCTCCGGCCGATTCACATAGTTCTGGCACACTCCTTTCTAAAAAGACATTGACACTAATTAAATGAACCCAAATTTGGAAATTTTTAAGGGCAATTGTTCATAATTTTATTTTAAGAAAAATACTTTAAAAAACATATTTTTATGAATTTTAGTTCAAACTTGAAATGATGTTTCTTTTATTTTAAAGGTTGTACATTGGGAATAGATATCAGGCTAGCCTACTGAGTTTTAATACTCATGCCTATAGCTCTTTTCTGTTTTTAGTGTTTGTGCAGGCTAAAGCTTGAGTGCACTCGCCTAGGGAGAGGCTTGATCATTGAGTCGGAGAGTGACCCGCGAGGTCGCACAGAGTTAGTTCGGATATCGTGTTAGGTTAGTTTATTTTTCTTTTGTTCCTGTTTAGTCGTTTTATTCAGTTTATTTATTCTGCGCTGCTCTGTATTTTTTTCTACATCTTTATATATTTGTATTGGGTGAAATCATTCCCACAACCTCTGTTGATGCCCTGGTGCTTGTCGCCAGCCCGGGAGGATCAAGAACGCCTCTCGGGCCATGTCGCGGACCAGCTCGGGTGACTGGTTCAGGGTTGACCCAGGTTGGTTCATGAAAAAATGTTATCATAGGAGGTCGGCTCTTAGAAGACCTTTCTTTTTCAGAGCACCCTTCGTTATTTGGGATGTCAAGGTTGATGGAGTAGGATTGTTGGGACTCGAGGGGTAGGTGCGGGAAGAGAGTCACGAACTCTTGCTCATTCTGATCCTCGGGTTTCCATGGGAAGTCTAGTTTAATTAGTTTCTTTGGGTTTTTATAGAACATTATGTTACTGGGACACGAAAAATGGAGTTGGCCTAATAGTGCTCCTAAGTCGCACGGCCTAGCAATCCACGTGGAGCTAGGGGCATGGTCCAAAAATAATCTCCATGTCAGTGACATGATTGATATATGGTCACTAACCATATGGTCAAGTCACCCACCAACACTAGTTCCCTATTGAGTTGTTTTGAGTCTCCTGTGATTTTTGAAAGTGGTTTGTATCTGAAAAAAAAAGTTTCGAAAAATGGTTGTTTGAAATGACATATTTGTTTTGGAGGATTGTTTTAAATGAAAAGGGATGAATGATTTGTTTTTGGAAAATGGAGTTGTTTTGTTTTGGACTTGTTGTTCCTAGGGGTTCTCACATGCATAGTGGTATGTTGGATTATGAGAAAATTTCTTCTATGATGGATGGATGCCCTGGGTGGCACAGATACATGCATGTGAGTGAGACCCTAACAAATACCAATGATGAGGCTTTAACCCACCAAACTTGTTTTAAATTAAAAATGTTTTCAAAAGGAAATTTTTGATGTTATGATAACTTGTTTTCTTGTGTTTTGAGCTTGTCACCTATGCAGTGTTTTATTTTGAGATTTTTATTCACTCATTGAGTTGGTCTTGATTGGGTTATTAAATTTGGTTGTCCATCGGTTATCCCGTTGAATCTTTGATGGTTGATCTTAGTGCGGTTGATCAACCTAAGGATTTTATGCTTGAGTTTTGGAAGTTAGATCCACCTCTCTTTTATGGTCAAGAAGACCCTTCTGTAGTAGAGGAGTGGATGCAGAAGATTGAAAGGGACTTTAACCTCATTGAGTTTCTCGAACCATTGAAGGTCAAGTTTGTGACCTTCGTGCTTGAGGGTTCACCGTGGATGTGGTGGAAGTCAGTGTCTCAGAACAATCCCCGTCAAGAGATTACTTGGGAGTTTTTCAAGGCATTGTTCATTCATTAGTATTTATCTAAGGAAGAAAGGGTGAGAAAGGATATGGAGATGTGTTGTCTGCAACAGGGTGATAGATCCATGTTGGAATATTTCCAGCTCTTTGGGGAGATAGTCCCTTATGATATAGGCTATGTCACAGATGACTCCATGAAGGATCGACACATCAAGGTGGGCCTCCGACCCGATCTATAGTCGAAGGTGTTAGAGTCCAACCTAAATTCTTTTATCGATGTGGCGAGACAGGCTTTTCATGCCGAAGCCGTGATGGAGGGAGTGCTTGAAGTAGTCCCCCTCCTTCAATTCCCATGAGAAGTGGTGAATATCTTGGAAAGGAGATGAGTAAGAAATTCAAAGTGGATAGAGCAAGTCGTGGAATCAAAAGGCCCCAGGATCTTTCATCAACCTCTTTGGAGTGAGAGATATTCATGCATTATCAGTGTGGCAAGCTGGGTCATAAGAAGCCGTCATGACCAAGTACTCCTAAGCCCTGTCATGCTTCCGTACGTTTGGTTCACTTACAACGATTTTGTCAGGGAATTTATATAAAGTGTCGCCTAGGAAGTTCTCAAAAGTGAAGTGTTGTTGGGTTTTTGTCCAAAATTTCTTGTGTAAGTTTCCTTTCAGTGTAAGGGATGTCTTATCATTGCAGTTGTGATGATGGTGTTTTGGATTTTGAAATGTATGGGAATGTCGTGGGTCTTTTGATGAACTCCAGTTTTCAATGCCAGCGTGGTTTTATTTCGAAATTCTGTCCTTTCCTTTGTCAAATAAAAAGATGTATGTTTCTTATTAGAATTATCAGAACCTGACTACGAGGTAGGAGATGCTTCATCCATCAAAGCTCCATCCAAAAGTCCTCGGAGTGAAGCCAATGCATAGTCAAGAACCCTGGGGAATTTGTAAGGAGTCCATATAAGGTCATGCCTCTATCGTCGCAGTGATATAGTTTTAGAATTTTTTTTGTGGTTTCTCCATCATTGTAAATTCTCTCTCATCGCAAAAAGGGTGTGATAGACTTATCCCCCACACAATGTCAGTAATGGAGCATTTTTGGATGCAAAGTGCTGATTAGTGGCCCTGCATGGACCACCCATGTGGGTCAGTTGTGACTTTGGTTTGTGTCCATCCAAAAGTGATGAGTTGTGAGCAATTTTTCATTGTAGTTTCATTGATCCAATCCTCTAGACCTCCCTCTCCGCCCATGGGGTATGTGTTTTTGGTTCGTACGGAGTTTTTGGTTTAGCTCTTATTCATTTCAGACGTGAGTGAGTGGTGTAAATGTTCTTTCTATGTTTTATTTTTTAGCTTGAGTAAGACCCAATGCACATCCAAGTTGAATTTCCATTTGGCCATGTATAAGTTTGTTCTTTATGGTGGGGAGACCCACCATCACTTTGAATTTTCTATTAAGTCATTACCTGATGCTAGTTGAATTCATATGGTGGGGAGTCCGTTCAGGCCTCCCCTCTTCTGTTAATTTATTTCGGATAATGAGGTTGAGTCCTGTTGGTGGTCGATGGAATGTAATTGAGATAAGAGGTTGTATCTTGTTTACGTAAAATCTTTAGGTGTTGATCGATTGGTTGGATAGTGTCGTGGCTTTCTGGGGGCGGAAAGCGTTATGGTGGGGAAAATTGTCACACCCCGACCTATGCATTTAATTTATATAATTATTTCTCCACCATTAAATACATACATACAGACACACACACACACACACACACAGATATATATATATATATATATTCTTCTGGGGTTCGGGGAGAGTCCTGAATGAAGTTTTTGGGTTTTGATAAAAAAGTGTGCATCTTGGGTTCAACATCGTTGGACGCACGGGCAGAGCGCGATGCCGTGCGGCTTCGTCGAGGAAACTGCGTGGCCTTTTTGTTAATTTTATTATTATTAAAATGATATGAATTCATTTATTATTTTTATTTTATCATTTATGTTATTATTATTATTATTATTATTATTATCATTATTATTATGATTATTCTTTTTATTCATTTTATTATTATTACTATTACTACCACTATTCTCACCATTATTATTATTATTATTATTATTAATACTTTTATTATTATTATTATTATTATTATTAATTTTTGACAATTTTATTTGGTTTTTCATTTTTTTCATTTTTTCCTTTGGTTGTGTTTATTATTTTTTTTGTCATGTGTTCTAGGGTTTTTGGCCAGACATCTTTTCCTTGGTGTGCGGCGTAATGACCTAGCCGCCTTCCCAACACTTTTAGCGTTGCAGCCCCCATCCAGAAGCCCCCCTCCTCTGTCCACTGCTACACCCAACCAATGCTGGACCCCCGCTTGGTCTCGGCTCCCCTGCACCCTGGTGCCGTTTTCCCCCTTCTGCACACCGCTACTGGCCGGTACTTTGGCCTCGTCTCCTCCTGCATCCCGCGCACAACCAGCTCGCCTGACTCCCTCTCTGTTAGCCGCTGCACCTAGAAATAGCCCACCTCGACCTCCCTCCCCTCCTCCTCCCCTTGGTAGCAACCCACATAGCAGCTCCTAGACAGCGTCTTCTCGACCCCCCTCAGTCTCCGCCTCTTCTCTATCACAGGCCCCCGAACCCCATCTTTTGCAGCCCCAGTTCACTGGCGCCAACCAGCCTCGGCCGCCACTACCTCCTCGGCCTCCCCCCTGTAGCACCTCCCTACTCCGACCAAATTGTATCCTACCAGGAATCCCCCGGCCCTTGGACCTCTTCTCCCTACAGATGTGCCCAACACCGACCGTACCCCTGGGCCGCTTCTGTTTTTTTAGTGCAGTATGTTTCCACTCTCGTTCTGCCCAACTCCTGTCCGCAGCAGCCCCTCCTCGCCCTCATCTCCTACCAGACAAATTTGAAGCACTCCACTCCTCCTTTCCCCTGGCACCACACTCCAACACCTTCTAGAAATAGCCTTAACAGCCCCCTCCAGTGGATTCACATAATTCTGGCACACTCCTCTCTATTGTTCATCACACACATACCGATCATACCATCCTTCGGTCATGACCACTTCTTCCAACACCTCACCCTTTCCCGACCAGCACCACCCCTCGGAATCACCATCCACTATTGTGTTTTCCCCCTGTCAGTATAACATTATACCTTCTGATTTATTATTGTTTTTTTCTTTGTTCTATTAATGGGTTTGTTAATTGATAGTTGTTCTCGATAGAATTGATGTTTTAGGCCCCCCGTGGCTTGTTTCTGTGTTTGCGTCGTCATCGCGCTTCAGTTTCAAGGTGAGTGTTTCTTCCTACTGCTTGGTGTCACATACTTTAATTGTGGTTTATGTATGTGTTTTTAGTCCTTGATATTTATTATGTAGGGCATTGAACCATGAATTTTCAGACGAACGTTGTTTCATCACGTCGTATATCTGAGGTAGGTTCCCATTACACTGCTTTTAAAATTTAAGTTACTTTATTTCCTACTGTTTTCACCCTATATATATATTTACTAAATATTATTATGAAACTTTTGATTAATTCATTAATTATGCAAATTTATAATTCAATTCTTGTGGTGTGAAAATGGTGTTGTTTTGTTATGTTTGCATACACTAATTTTTCAATTAAATATTTTATTAATTTTAATAAATGTGAAATAGTAATAGAGAAATAATTTTTAAATAATTACTCGATATAAAAGGTGTGGTTTATTTTATACACAACACTTGAAATATTTTATTGATGAACAAAGGCACAATAGTGAAATAATTATCGTTTGTCTTTTAAACATAATTCACGGAATGTCAAGTGTAGTTATGGTTTAATGATAAATGATTTCTTCTGAGGCGTAAACAAGTGTTTTGGTTCTCTTGATAAATTACCCGGTTGGCTCTTACAGTTTGTTTGAAAAAAATAAAATGTTTTGGTTTGGTTTTTTAAAAATATTTGCAGCCTATGAAATAATATTTTGGGGCTCCTTAAAGGGTTTCAAACTGGTTTTGGTCTTATAAAGAAATTGTATTTTTTTAAAGTGGCAATTGTGAAAGGTGTTTATGCACATTTTGAACTTTATGGAAACTGATGTAATTGTTTCGATGAAAACCCTCCTAGGATAACTCTCCTACCTTGGTTGCGACTGATTATTTGGGATCCCACGCTTAGAGTCTCCTGGGTGCTCGAATGGTTTAAAGGAAAGAGGTTTTCCCATGGAGTGACTCGGGGTGATTCATCTTTTGTATTATTATATATATATATATGTGTGTGTGTGTGTGTGTGCGTGTGTGTGAGTGTAATTGGATGCTCGGCTGGTATCAGTTGGCTCTGCCCCTTTCCAAATACTTGAGACATGTGAATCTGGCATATTGAGAGAATACTATAAGAATGAGTGCCACACTGGTAGGTTATGGTACTGACTAGTGGCCAATAGTAGGTGGATATATTGGGTTTATTACTATGGGATTTTTCCCTCGGCCTGCCTGAGGAAGGATGGTCGAGCATATTGAGCTTTTTGATTTCATCGGGCGTGACATGTCAATGAGGATGATAACTCATGTATTGGTGTCTCATGGTTATTCTTGATCTCCTAGGTTCACCCATGTCTGTGAATTTTAGGTTACATGTAGTGATGATTTGGTACTTGTATGTGTTTCTGCATTTCCCTTTTTGCATACTTACTTTTGTGAATTTTTACCTATTCTTTTCCAAGGAAAGTGATAAATTAGTTTTCACTTGTTTTCTAGAAATGGTTTTCAAATTAAAGTGTTTAATCCTCTTTGTACCAATTTTAAAATTTTAAAACCACTTTCCCTTTCTAAAAAGACATTGAAACTAATGAAATTAACCCAAATTTGGAAAATGTTAAGGGATATGGTTCATACTTTGCTTTTAAGAAAAATACTAAGAAAAAAATACTTTTATGAATTTTAGTTCAAACTTGAAATGATGTCTCTTTTATTTTAAAGTTAGTGCATTGGGAATAGATATCGGGCTAGCCTATTGAGTTTTAATACTCACACGTATAGCTCTTTTATGTTTTTAGTGTTTTTGCAGGCTACAGCTTGAGTGCACTCACCTAGGGCGATGCTTAATTGTTGAGTTAGAGAGTAACCCACGAGGTTGCACGGAGTTAGTTTAGACATCATGTTTGGTTAGTTTATTTTTCATTTGTTCCAGTTTATTCATTTTGTTTGGTTTATTTATTTTGTGCTACTCTGTATTTATTTTCTACTTCTTTATTTATTTTTATTGGGAGAAATCGTTCTCACAGCCTCTATTGATGCCCTGGTGCCTATCGTCAGCCTAGGAGGATCGAGAATGTCTCTCAGGCCATGTCGCGGACCTACTCTGGTGACCGGTTCAGGGTTGACCTGGGTTGGTTCGTGACACCCACTAAGGAATCGATGGATAAATGAGGTGTAACTACGGGTGGTTCATCATTATCGAACCCTCCAATTGAAAAATCAATGAACTTACTTCTTGAGTTTTGAATGTTTAATACTCCCCTCTTTTATGGTCAATAGGATCCTCTCGAAGTGGAAGAGTGGATGCAGAAAATATAAAGAAACTTTAGTTTCCTTGAGTTACCTGAGTTGTTGAAGGTAAAATTTATCTAGTAGTTTTTCTATAAGGTAATAAAGGTGAGGAAGGAGATGAAGATGTGATATCTTCCACAAGGTGATGTATCAGTGCTGAAGGCTCAACATTTTTGAGAGTGGGATTCATCCTGATTTATAGTTTATGTTTTCAATGTTTTTTTAACCTCCTTTTCTGATGTAGTGAGAAAATCTATTCCAGTTGAAGTAGTGCTAGCAGGAGTGCTTGAGATAGTCAACCTCCCTCCTATCTCTGGAAGTGGTAAAGGTAATTCCAGTAAAGAGATTGGGAATCATCCTAAAGCTGTCAGTGCTGGTCATAGAATTAATGGACATCTATATCTTTCATCATCTTCCTCTAATCACATTATCATGGTGTGTCATATATAAGACAAGCCAGATCATAAGAATTTGGCATGTCGAAGTGCTCCAAAGACCTTCCATGCATGTGGATGTCTAGGTCACTTGAAACAACTATATCATTGTATTTCTAAAAAGTAGAATGGATCTAGATACACCCCTTAGAAAAACACCCCATCCCATTTGCAAGATTAGGGTTCTATTTTGGGCTCAGTTAAGGCCCCTTTCAAGGTAATTCTTCTTTTTTTGTAATGGTTTTGTACGATGGTGTCATGTGGTGTTGCATTTTCTTTAAAATGTAAAAGTGGATGTTGTGAATCAGAGAAACTCTCTTTTAATTGAATGAGGGACTCTTGGAAATTTTTAATATTTTCCATCTCGAGTGAAGTTTCATTCTGTTGGGTGACTATTTTTTTATGAATCTCATTTAGGTTGAACGAAAATGGTGTATATCCATTGGTTTAATAGAAGTGCCTTATTGGAGTGAAGTGAGTTCCATGGCATGTTGTGTTTCTATGGTTATACCTGAGATGTTGAGTATATTCTTATTTCACCAAAATTAAATAATTCCAATCATGGATTATCAACTAGTGATTGTAGGGTAGCAGGTGCTTCAAGACATTAGGGCTCCTTCCATAGTTCCTAGAGTGAATTTCTTCACATAGTTAGGAAATACCTAGGGGTGTAGGGAACCTAGGATCATCTTTTGTTTCCACCATTTGGGTGCAATTAGTTTAAGTGTTCTTGTGGTAGTTTTCCTTATCATTATAAGTTCCTTCATTTTGTAAAAATATTGGTGGTATTATCCTTGGGAAATTCCAGTGGTTGTGCCTATCCAAATGCAAATCTCTAAATGGTTGTCCTTGGGTGGCTAGCCCTTGCGGTTTAATTTTGTTTGGGGTTATGCTATTCCAAATATGGTTTCATCTTTTTAAAATTATGAATCATGTCTTAGTCTATGTTTAGTTTTAAGTTTCCTTCATTGAAGCCATCTTATAGTGTGGGGGGGGGGGTTCGGTCCTTTTGTGAAGTTCCCAGGGTGGCCCATGATTGGTTTCCCATATTGGTGTGTAGTGGTTGGTTATAAATGGTGGGGAGACCCAATAAGGATCTCAATGTGGTCTATTCTAGATTTGGTTAGTTATAGCTAGTTTCTATTAGTTAGAGTTCATTTAGTCCTTCCGTGTTTATATTCTGGTTTAGTTTCTAGTGTTGGCCTAGCAATGGGTGGTTTAATTAGAAGTTATCTAATTTTGAGTTCCTTTCATTCTGGGTAAATGTTTGTATTTTTATGAGTATTCCCAATGGTCATATTTTAATCAAGTTTGTATAAGTTGTAGATTGATTTTTTCTATCATTTCTTGAGGAGTGGTTTGGGTTCGTTGGTACATTTCAGGTAAGAGGTATGAGTTTCATTATAGTGGTGGTTTAGGTGATTTTGGTTTGAGGAGTATAATCATGTGATCATGGGAACCTTTTTATCTAAATCGATCAACTAGAGATGGTCTGGATTTTGGGGGGAGGAGAGCGTTATAGTGGGGAGAATTGTCACACCCAGATTTTTATTTTTGTCATTTGAACATGTTCATATTTTGGATCCTTGTTTTCCTATTAAGTTATAGGTGTTGTTTGATTTTATATTGAGTTATTCCTTTTTTTATTTTTTGTCTCATGGTTTTTATGATGTTTTCCTAGGAGTTTTTAGGGAACATTGGCAATTTTGGTCTTGGAATTAGGTGGTGCATGATTGGCGCACAGTTAGAGGAAGTTGTGCACCCTTTCTTAGGAAACCGTGCAACTAATTTCATTTGTGGTTAGTGGTGACCACCTGGTTGACACATAGTTTCATATATAGTGCGAGCTAACTATGAAGTTTTTTCATCTTGGAGAGTGAGGGAAACACAGTTTCTGAACGGTTTGGAAATCCGTGTGAGAAAATAATGCGACCTATTTAGGTCATTAAAAAGTGTGATTTTACTCTTCTACCCTCTTCGAGATTTAACCCCAAATAACCCTATTCCTTCCCTATTCTATTTGTACGACATTAGGAGGCTCTCCCCTTCTTCCTCATGCCTCCTACCATATTTCATGGAGATTCTGAGGTTATTTCTTCAGGATTTAAGGCTATATATTCAAGGTATTCTTATCTTTTCTTCTTCCTCTCCCTCCTTCTTCCATTTTCTCTTGAGTTCCTCTTTTCCCTTGGTAATGTGGATCTAGGGTTCATGTTTTGTTGTGTTTTATTTATGGGTTTTGTGTGTTTAATGTTCCTTGTGTTTTTTCTTGATTTCTTAGGCCTTTCTGATGTTGTTTCGGGTGGGTGTTTTTGAAGCACCGTGAGTTTGAGGTAGGTTTCCCTTTTCACTTGCCCTTTAAATTTAAGAATAATTGGTTTCATGATTTTATAAAATTCTTTATATGTTAAATAGTTATGTGTGATCTTTATAATAATTGTTTTATGTGAAACTAGGTGTCTTTCTTGATTGTTTTGAATTATATTGAATTTTTTTGTAAAGTGTTTCACACCAAGTGTTTGATAAAATACCCGGTTGGATTTCGTGAGTGATTTATAATTTTTTAAAAGCATAGTTTCAATTTGTAAACATATTTATGTAATTTTAAATGATTTATTGGGTTTCATAAATGTATTTCAAAATGGGTTGGACTTGAAATTGGTGTGTGTTTGGTTCTTTGAAAAAGTTTTGACATGTGACAATGGTTTGTAGCCCCTTAAACAACTTGATGAAAGTGGTTTTGGTTTTCAAATGTGGGGTGAGTGCTTAAATGGAATTTTCTAAATGGTTTTGAAATGGAAAATAGTGTGTTTTAACCTCTTTAAAATGGTGGATTTGGTTCTTTGGTAACAAATTATTTCTTGAAGGGTGTTTGAGGTCCATTTTTCATTTTTCTGAAGTCTCAATAGCTTGAGAACTCTCCTTGGAAAATTATCTTTCCATAGTTATATTGATTTTTATGAGAGGCTCGTGCTGAGAGGATCCCTTATGATCAATTGGTTAAATGGAAAGAGGTTGTTACTTGGGGTGTATTGGGGGTGACTTGTTATGTGAGTTGCTGGTGTATGATATATGTGCATGTGATTGGATGCTTGATTGGTATTGTAGGATCACTGCCACTTTAGTCTTGACATGGGTACCTAGAATTAATTGATGATTTTTAGTGAAAAATTGTTATACTAGATTAGTATTTCACTATGGCTAGTGGCTTGTATTAGTGGGTTTGTTTTTTTTGTTTCTATTGGATAGTGCCCCTCAGTCAGACCTAGTAGGGTATGATAGAGTGTGTGGGAAAAATTGATGTCATTGGGTTAGAAATTATTTTGGGATGAGTCAAGATGTATAGGGTCACACCTTAACCTCAGATTCCTTTTTTTATTATTATTTACTCGGTCCCGCATCATTTGGATGAGGTTTAGTTGGGTCCCATTTTAAAATTTTCAAAGTTTGATGTCTTTGGTGGGTCTTGGGATGGTGTACGGTCACCGCACCATTAGTGGTGATCGTGCGCTTGGTCCTGGTGAACGCATGGTGGAAGAACACTTAAAATAAATAATAAATTAAATAAATACATTTAGTTAATTGAAAAAAAAGAAGCTAAATAAAATTTAATATCGATAAAACAAGGTTAATGTTTAAATTATAATAATGATAATATTTTGCACAAATGGTAATATTATTATTATTTAATTTGGTAACAATAATATTATTATTAAATTATTAAAAATATACTTTTTATTTAAAATGAAATGTGATAAAATTATCATTTTAATTATCATTAAGTTTTTTATTAATTTCTTTTGTTGTTATTAATAATATTATTATATTTTTGCTATTAATATAATTACTATTATTATCATTGTAACATTTATATTATTATTATTATTACTTCAAATAAATTGGATAATAAATAATTATTATTATTGGTTTTATTAATATTTATTGGTTTTATTGTTGTTATTATTATTATTGGAATTTTTATTAATGTTATTTCCTTATTATTATTATTATTAGTATAAATTTTTTTTATGAAACCCTAGTTTTCCTATTAAACCCCCTTACCCCTTTCTAGCTGTGCGCGACACCCCCCGACCCCTCTCATCCTACGCGTTGCGCACCTGCAGGCCACCACCGCAGACCCTTCCTCCCTGTCCAGCTCCCACCTCGCCATAAAGCTCCTACACCGTGCCGCACCTCCAACCTTGCCGACTCCTTACCCCGACCACACCCTCCGCACAACCAGCTTCACGCACCAGCAGGTCCCTATCACCCTCACCTTGTACCGCCATTTTCCGACACCCAAGCCCCCGTCCAGTGGCCCCTCCTTCTACAACCCCTCCTTATGTGACCCCTTCTTGTGTGACCCCTCCTTGCGCGACCTCCCTTGCTAGTGTTCTCCTCCTCTGGTATGTTTTTTATTTTTATTTTTGATGTTCTTCTCATATCAATCAACACTCTAATACCGCATATCATTATTGCACGTTTTGCTTGATATCTAGGGTATGCGTTTGGTCCACTGAGTGATATTCTTCCTTCCTTCTATGTTACGTTTAGTTCGCACGTGTTGATGTAGGTGTTCCATGACCTTCACTTCAATTTCAATCCATTCTATGCTTGAATTTTTATTAATTAATCTTTAAAATATGTTTTTCACCACTATTATGAGTATGGTTCATTCTTGGCACCATTTTTCTTGTTGGTTGATTTGATTAAGTATATGTTTTAAATTGTTTCTTTGCTAATGTCCATAAATATGTTTATCTAACTTGTTTGGACTTAGTGTCCTTACATTGGAATGGTTGTGTTTGATGTTTTGAGTGATGTCACCTTGTGAAAATATTTTATAGAAATTATTTCCATTGAACTGGTTGGTTTATGGAACTTGAGGTTTTAGTGAAATGGTTTGATTTCTTCTCTCTCTCTGAAAAGTGGTTCCATGGTTTACTATGTGAAATTGGGTGGTTTCAAAATTATGTGAAAAATTTTATAATATGTGGTGTGTTTAATGATTAATTAGATTGGTGCACATTCTGTTTTTATACATGGTTGGTGTGATTTCTCACAAATGAGGGTTCTTGATGGGTTTTGTGTGTGTAAAGCCTTGGATTATTCTTTAAAATTGTTTTATAAAAACTTTTAAAAAGGGGTTTTAACTAATTCAAGTTGTGTGAATCTTTTTATGAAAATGTTTAGAGATGCATGTTATTTTTAAAGTGAATTTCTAATATGTGGTGCATTTTTGTTAAGTTGAAAACACCAAGATTCTTCTCTAAATGGATCGATTGGCTCTTTTAAATGACTGGTGATTTATCCTGGCGTGGTTTAGTTTTTATAAACATGTTTTAGATGTTCAAAGTGGTGTTTTAAATCTTTAAATGGATTTTTCACATTAGGTTCTTAGGGGTATATGGCTCATTGGCTGTTGCAAGTGTTTCCTATTTTAAATGGTGTGTTATATTGATGAAATGAGCTTTTAAATGTATGTCTGGTAATGAAGGTGGGTTGTGTGCCATTATTTATTAAGTGATATGTTTTTATGAAAAGGATGTAAGGCTCGTTTGGCCACATTGGTCAAATGATGATGTTTGGTAATGTTTTTAAAAAATGGTTTCTAATTGTTTCTGTAAAATGGTTAAATGTTGTGATGTTAAGGGCCCGTTTGGAATTTTTAATTGACTATTTGGAAACCCCTCTTAGTTTGAGTATCCTACCTAATTGGTTGATTTTGAGTTGGGTGGTTCCTCATTGTGGGACCTCTTGTGAGTAATTATTATTTAAGGCATGGGACAAACTTTGAGGTGGTCGGGGTGGTTCCAGTCTGTATGGTGTGTGTGTGGTGATATATGTATATATATATATATGTGGATTTTTTTTAAATTGCATGGAACACCCCTTTGTGAAATATACATGGGAATCGAGCATAGAAAATAGGCTTACCAAGAAAAATTGTTGTACTAGTTAGGGTATGTACTACTAGTGCCCCATAGTAGGGGGATGTTTTCTTGTTACTATGGGATTGGGCCCCTCGACCAGGATAGGTAGGGTGATAGTCGAGTATTAGGGCGTTATGACATCATTGAGTAGGACATGCCTTTAGGTGAGTCACTTGTATAGTATGTTCTGGTCTTCCTCTGAGTTCCTAGGATTTACCATGTTTCCCCATTTTCTTTTTTGTGCCTTGTTTTAAAATATGAGGGAAGTAGACCATGTTGTTTTTTTGTAGTTAAAATTCAAGGTATATATAGAAATATATTTTTTATAAATGTATTTCCAACTAGTATCAATGGAAATGTTTTTGGAAAGAATGGCATGGACTTTGTGGTGTTTACTATTGAGAATTTCGGTGCTCACCCCTACTTTATCTTTCCCGTTGCAGGTTTAGTATCTCGTGATAGTTCTTGGTTCAGCTGCTCAATGTTGGAGCAGGCTTGGTTTTGAGTGGGGTGGTGTCCTAGGAGGTCAAAAGGAGGTAGGTGCTGTTTTTTTTTCGCTGCTAGTTTTTATCTTTATCGTCAGTGTTGTTTATCAGTTTATCTTTTGTTAATGGGACAAATCGTTCCCACCTACTTAGTTTTGATGCCCGACATTTGTTTCCAACCTCTGGGGATCGAGAACGCCCCTCGGGACGTGCCGCGGACTAGCTCAGGTGACCGGTTCAGGGTCGACCTGGGTTGGTTCATGACAAAGTGTCATCAGAGGGGGCCCTTGTTAGTAGGGGTTTCAGGTAGAAGGAGATTAGGACTGTCAGGGCTCATGAGGTAGGTTACGGGTCGGTGCCTAATCACCACCACTCAGGATGAGACCCGAGTTACTAGTGGTAGTCCAGGATTTGAGTATTTTGTCTTTGGTTGTTTTGGACTGAGGGATGAAAATGGGGACGAATCGGTTCACGTTGCGGCCACACATGGGGTGGTAACCCATGTTGAGTCCAAGTTCCAGTTTTAAGGTCCTCTTAGTGTTATTACTTACTTAGGGCATGACTCACCACCATGTCGTCAGGTTAGACACAAAAACTAGTTCCTCATTTTGATGGTTTATAGTAGGTTGTGTTTCATTTTGAACTCAGTTGATGTGAGTGTGTGTTAAAAATGAAATTGATTTCAAAATGAAAAAATGGGGTTTCTTACAATTTTTTTTTTGAAATTATTAAAGTTTGTTTTTAAATAGAAAGTGTTTTAGTTTGGAAAAAAACATGGTATGTGTTTATATTTATTAAGGAAAGAAAGTGTTTGAACCTTAGAAATCATTATAGAGTGTCACACTTATGTAGGTATGTACGGAGAGTGCTTGGGGGAACTTGTTCACAGATGATATGAGAGAGATTTAATGAACACACATGTGACGGTTCATATGGTTCCATAGGTGAGTTTTAAAATTTTAAAGAAATAATGGTTTTTGAAAAGTGATTTTATGGTTGTGTTTTTATATGTTTGGATTATGGGCCTTTTTCCCTTGGCTTTTGTTGTTTCATTTATTGAGTTTTTTCTTGAGACCAGTTTCGATCGTTTTTTTCACGTTGTTATGAGTGTACCACCTAGAAAGCCTCCAAAAGTTGTTAATGAGTTATGCCCAGTTCCCAGTTCTTTTTGTGTGTTTCCTGATTATCGAGGTAATCAAACTTTGTTAGAGTTAGTTGTATAGTTCGGAAAGATAGTGTGTCTTCGGGTTTTTGGGGACTCTAAGGGTAGTTAAGGTTCATACCATCCCAAAGTTATTTAAGGGTTTAGTTCTGGACTAGTAAAGGTGGGATGTCTCATTGTCGTTAGAGTTTGGAGTGTAGTTGGTGGGGGCCGACTCCGGTGAAGGTTCCCTCTCTGGAAAGGATCTTCATTTGTCCCTACATTTAGTTTGTTGGACCGTTCTCTCACATGCCACTAGTCTGGATGGTTAAGGCATTCTAAGACTCCTTGTCACACCTCTCCGAAGTCTTGCTATCATGTGAATGTGCAGGCTACCGAGGAGAGTACTAAAAGAAGTGTCATTCAGGAGGAAGGAGTTAGGGACCAGAGGACGAAAATTATTGACTGCGAGGTAGGAGATTCTTTAGAAATTATGGCCCCAGCCACAGGTCTCAGGGTAAAGCTCACACATAGTTAAGAGTTTCCAAGGGTGTGTGGAACCTCATTTCAGATAATGTTTTCATCTTTGGGATGGAAATATGCAAGATTTCATTGATCTATTCCCGTTGATTTTGTAATCGAATCCTTGTTGTGGTGGCATGATGGGCGCGTTCTCCCACAATCCAAGCAGTCTTATATGCTCTCTGTGTGGTTTTTAAATTGTTTGGTCTCTTTGAATGGTGTGGGACCATGAATATATGGACCTATTCGGATTTTGAGTTAGTCCCAGCTGTGTTCGTTAGGGGGATGTTTGGTATTGTAAAATTGAGGAGAAGTGTTGAGTTCATTTCTCATCCTTAGGTTTTTGGGGTTTTCATAGCGGGCTTTCGTCTAAGTTTTAGGAGTGTTGTTCGGTCTACGTGGAGAGATTGAATGAGTTCTATTTGGGAGTTACCGTATAGCCCCCCAGGGGGGGTGATTTGTTCGGGTTTCAAGGGTTTTTGTATTAGTAAATTCTCATGGTGGGGAGAACCCTCCCGTGTTATCCCCTAAAAATCAGGTTGTGGTCCTCCTTGAATTGGTCGAGAGTGATGTTTTTTGGGAATAGTAACTTTGAGGCTCTTGTTTTCCATTGGTTTTGTCTGTGAATGGACTCTAGGTGTGTCAACTGTTGGCTTGATAACTTTCTGGGGGAATAAGGTGTCTGTGGTGGGGAGAATTGTCACACTCCAACATCGGTTGCCAATTTATTTTATTTTATTTTTATTATTTACTCAGTCCCACATCATTTTGGATGAGGTTTAGTTGGGTCCCAGTTTTAACTTTTCAAATTTTGATGTCTTTGGTGGGTCTTGGGCCGGTGTACGGTCACGACACCGTTAGTGGATACCGTGTGCTTGGTCCTGGTGAATGCGCGGTGGAATGACGCTTCAAATAAATAATAAATTAAATAAATTAATTAATTTAATTGAGAAAAAGAAGCTAAATAAAATTTTATATCGATAAAACAAGGTTAATGTTTAAATTATAATAATGAGAATATTTTGTGCAAAAGGTAATATTATTATTATTTAATTTGGTAATAACATTTTTGTTATTAAATTTTTATAATTATAATTATTATTTAAAGTGAAATGTGATAAAATTATCATTTTAATTATCATTAAGTTTGTTATTAATTTATTTTGTTGTTATTAATATTATTATTATCATTTTGTTATTAATATTCATCATTGTAACATTTATATTATTATTTTTATTACTTGAAATAAAATGGATAAGAAATAATTATTATTATTGGTTTTATTAATATTTAATGGTTTTATTATTATTGTTATTATTATTGTAATTTATATTAATGTTATTTTATAATAATAATTATTATTATAACTTTTTTTTTATGAAACCCTAGTTTTCACGTCAGCCCCCTACCCCTTTTAAGCTGCGTGCAACACCCCCTGACCCGTCTCATCCTCTGCGTTGCGCACCTACATGCCGCCATCGCAGATCCCACCACCCTTACCAGATCTCGCCTCTGCCCTTGTCTGCCCGCCCTCCCTGGCTGGTCCTTATCGACCCCGCCTCTCTCTAAAGCTCCTAAGCCCTTGCCACACCTCCAGCCTCACTGGCTCCTTACCCTGGTCACACCCTCTGCACAACCAACCTCACGCACCAGCAGGTCCCCGTCGCCCTCGCCTCGCACCATCGTTGTCTGACGCCCTAGCCCCCGTTCAGTGACCCCTCCCTGCGAGACCCCTCCTTGTGCGGCCCCTCCTTGCATGACCTCCTTTTTGAGGTAGGTGTTCCATGCCCTTCACTTCAATTTCAATCCATTTGATGCTTGAATTTTTATTAATTAATCTTTAAATTTTGTTTTACACCACTATTGTGAGTATGGTTCATTCTTGGAACAATTTTTCTTGTTGGTCGATTTGATTAATAATAAGTTTTAAACTGTTTCTTTGTTTATGTCTATAAATATTTTTAGCTAACTTTTTGGAATTAGTGTCCTTACCTTGGAATGGTTGTGTTGGATGTTTTGAGTGATGTCGCCTTGTTCAAATATTTTATATAAATTATTTCATTTGAACTTGTTGGTTTATGGAACTTGAGGTTTTAGTGAAATGGTTTGATTTCTTCTATCTCTCTAAAAAGTGGTTTCATGGTTTACTATGTGACATTGGATGGTTTCAGAATTTTGTGGAAAATTTTATAATATGTGGTGTGTTGAATGATTGATTAGATTGGTGTGCATTCTATTTTTATACGTGGAGGGTGTGTTTTTTTTCACAAACTAGGGTTATGTATGGGTTTTTTGTGTGTAAATCCTTATATTCCTCTTTAAAATTGTTTTATAAAATTTTTAGAAAGGGTTTTTAACTAATGCAAGTGGTTAAAATCTTGTTTTGAAAATGTTTAGAGGTGCATGTGATTTTAAAAGTGAATTTCTAATATGTGGTGAATTTTTTAAGTTTCACACACCAAGATTATTCTCTAAATGGCCCGATTGAATCTTTTAAATGGCTGGTGATTTATCCTGGCATGGTTTAGTTTTTATAAACAAGTTTACGAAGTTCAAAGTGGTGTTTTAAATCTTTAAATGGGGTTTTCACATTAGGTGCTTAGTGGTATATTCCTCATTGGCTATTTCAAGTGTCTTCCTATTTTAAATGGTGTGTGATATTGATGATATGAGTTTTTAAATGTATGCCTGGTTACGAAGGTGGGTTGTGTGCCATTATTTATTAAGTGAACTATTTTTATGAAAAGTCTCTAAGGCCCGTTTGGCCACATTTTTAAAAAGATGATGTTTGGTAATGTTTTTGGAAAATGGTTTCAAATTGTTTCTGGAAAATGGTTAAATGTTGTGATGTTAAGGGCCGATTTGGAATTTTTAAATGACTATTTAGAAAACCACTCTTAGGTTGATTCTCCTACCTAGTTGGTTGATTGTGAGTTGAGAGGGTCCTCGGTATGGGACCTCATGCGAGTAATTATTATTTAAGCCATGAGACTAACTTTGAGGTGGTCGGGTTGGTGATGGTCTATGTGTTGTGTGTGTGGTGATATATATATATATATATATATATATATATATATATATTTGTGGCTTTGTGTTTAAATTTCCTGGCACACCCCTTTGTGAAATATACATGGGAATCTAGTAGAGAAAAAAGGTTTACTGAGAACAATTGATGCACTAGTTAGGGTATATATTGCTAGTGCCCCGTAGTAGGGGGTGTTTTTTTTATTACTATGGGATTGGGCCCCTCAACCTGGCTAGGTTGGGCGACGGTTAGGAATTAGAGAATTATGAATCCATTGAGTAGGGAATACCTTCGAGATAAGTCACATGTATAGTACGTTCTGGTCTTCCTCTGAGTTCCTAGGATTTCCCGTGTTTCCCTATTTTCCTTTTTGTGCCTTATTTTAAAATATTAGGGCAATGGACCATGTGGTTTTTTTGTAGTTAAAATTCAATGTAGATATAGAAATCTATTTTTTATAAATTTATTTCAAACTGGTATCAGTGGAAATGTTTTTGGAAATAATGGCATTGACTTTGTGGTGTTTCCTACTGAGGATTTCAGTGTTCACCTCAACTTTATCTTTCCAGTTGCAGGTTTAGTTTCTCATGGAAGTTTTGGTTCTGCTGGTCAATGTTGGAGCAGGCTTGGTTCTGAGTGAGGTGGTGACCTAGGAGGTCACAAGGTGGTTGGTGAATTTTTTTTTCTTTCGTTACTAGTTTTTATCTTTATCATCAGTGTTGTTTATCTTTTTATCTTTTTTTCATGGGACAAATAGTTCCCACCTACTTATTTTTGATTCCCATCACTAGTTTCCAACCTATGGAGATTAGGAATTCCCCTCGGGACATGATGTGCATTAGATTGGGTGACCGGTTCAGGGTCGACCAGGGTTTATTCATGACATATATTATGTTCTATATTATTCCACAATTCTCCTAGGTTCTACCATGTCTTTTATTACTTCTTTGTAGGTAGTGGATTATTGAGATGATGTTTGGTTGGTTACTCTTACTTTATTTTTTCCATTTACCTTATCATGTGATGATCTTTTTTTCTCTTTTGTGTGATGTACCTCTTATAAAATGTGATGAGTTGTTTTTGAAAGGTTTAATGAAAAATGTTTTGAAAATTTTTTACACTCCCTTTTTCAATTTATAAGTAAAAACATTATTCTTATTATCTAAGGTGCTAATGGTTATTTCTTGAAAAATATTTGTGTTTAAATGAAAAATGGAAATGGACCATGTTTGGTTTTGAATAGAAAGTGTGTGTGAAAATCCTATTTTATATATATTATATTTAAAACCAGGAATTGATGTATCTTTTATTTAAAGGAACTGAATTAGAAATTATCGCAACCCTGTCTTTTCTTACATTAATATTACATAATTATAAACATAAAAAACATAAGATTATTACACCATGATGATCCAAAGGTTTAGTGTCTTGGGGAAACTAGTACCAAACATAACATTTACAACATCCAGTAGGAGAATTTATTTAGTTCATTTTTATCTAGCCTCTTATCGTCCCTTGTAATCTTCTTAGCACACACATTCACCTGAGAATATACATAAAAAAATGGGCGATCTAAAATACCAATAATAGGGTAGATAATAACAATATAACAATGGGTGAGAATAATCATAACATAGGAAGTGGATCATGAACATGAGAGGAATCATTAAAAAAAGACTTCAAAAGTGGCATTGCATAAAAATAAAATAACATGTCTTAGTGGTCATCTACCACACATAGTTGTGAACAAATATAGAATATTTTTCACACATCATTTCACTTTAACTAATTAGATTCATCACTTTACCCAATGAATTGAAGCACTGTATAATTCTCGGCCCACCCATCACATCATAACATTCATTCTGCGCTATATAATTTCGGGCGCACCCATCACATCATAACATTATCATTATCAGGCATGGAACATAGAAAATATATCAAAAATTTTAAAAAATAAACCATGTAAATAAATGGGTTTCGTATCATAATATCACATTCCTTAAAATTAGGTTCCCAATAAAAATTGGGAACAACATACTTGATATAAGAACCATTAACCCAGAGTGAGAAGTAAAAGAAGTGCTTTTGAAAGAAGAGTTATTTTGGAAAACAGTTGTTCTAAATAAACTAGAGTGTAAAAAATTTATATCCTATAAAAGGTAAGATAATGATGAAAAAATTATTTTTAAGGAGTGATCATACCCAAAATGGAGTGATAGAGGGAGAACCCAAAGAAAGAAAGCTAGGTTTGAGAATTTCCCCTTACATTGTATAAGAACACTTTCTTCACTTTAATGTCCAGTATAATGACATTATATTCATTAATTAGAAATTAAAAAACCTTTTATACATTAATATTATTAATTATGGTTTTATTATGTTTTTTATGGGCCTTTGGATGAGTTATAGAGTTTAAATTCATTGTTTGAGAATGTTTGTTTTTATGGTTTTCTTGAACAGTTCACTTGTATTCATAAATAGGAGTTCGTGTAGAACATGGATAAACATACAAAACTGATATTACATATTAATAATGATATTACAGGAGTTTAAATGATATTATAATTAATTATTTTATATACCATGCAGATGGATCATTAGTTAAAATTTAATGATGATCATTTGGGTTAATTCGGGCTGTTTTTCGACCACAACGTACTCATTTTGTTTAATAATTTAGTAATATAGACATAAGTTAGTTATAAAACCTGAAAGAGTAAATAATACGTATAAAATATTTTTTTTTCAACCATAAAAATGGTTTCATTACTAGATTTGGAGGTGGTAATGGAAAATGAAAACATGTCGTTCATGAAGGTGATAAATTAACACCTCACAAACAACATTTTCCTTTCTAAAATAAAAAATGGTAGAAGGGGGGTTGGATAATATATTATCCCATTAGTATCATAAAATTATAGTATATGTATTATAATAGAGTTACCATACCATGTGAATGATGATAGGTGGGGAGATATTAAAAAAGGAACTTGGAATTGAAGGGAAATTAAAGGAAAAGAGTGCGAGAAATTACCTATTGAATTCTCCTTAAGTAACTTTGTATTGGTATTTTTATGAATCCATAAGCTCTTTGAATGTGGGGAAGGGGATAAAAAAGATGTTTGGATAGAGTTTAGACAATGCTTTAAGCTTGGTAGGTGTGAGGAAATGAGGGTGTGAAGGGTGGTATTTATAGTGGAGGGGAGAGGGGTTTTCTCAATATAATATTTATTAATTTATTATTTATACACAAGAAAAGTAATAGAGAGTCCTAAATTCCTAATTATAGTAATTTTATCATGTTAATATGAACCAATTAGGCTTACATCATTAGGACATCATACATGAATCTATAATTAGTGTATTTATCTTATTTTGTAAATTATGGTATTTCACTAATTATAAAAAATTGAAGTATTTCAAAAAAATCCCAAAAATTCACCCAAATGATTTTTTACATTTATAATACAAAAATGAAGTCCATTTTTCAAAAAAAATCTAAATATTATTAATTAAGTTTTTTTATTAAAATCATTATCTACTTGAAAAATACAGTTTTAAAAATAAAAACTGATTTTATAATGCTTTGAAAAATTACATAAGGTCTTATAAAATTAAATTAAAACCATAATAAATAGAATTTTTAATTTATGAAAACATTTTTGCAAAATATATTTTCTTTTAAAATAATTAATTAATTTTAATTATTTATTTATGACTTACAAAAATACCAAACTTTTACTACGGTTCAATTGTCACTTATAAGATGCCTAATTTCTTTAATCACCCATGGGTAAGGTTACTATTATTTTGGATGATTTAATATTCATAAGGGTCATATTACTATTCATAAGGGTAGGATACTATTCATAAGGGTAGGTTACTATTCACCAAAAATTAAGTTTTCCCTATTGAATTCCAAACATCTTACTGATCGCAACCGTGTATGTGAGATTTTCAAAATTCAAAACATAAAAGTGGTAAAATTATGTTTAATGGTCACATAGTATTTAGTATCATTATATATCATTGTGCTTCCTAATGTTATTATACTATTATACATAATTATAATAAGGTAATTCCATTGATAAAACTTTGGGTTGTTACATTCTCCCCCCCTTATGAAATTTCACCCTTGAAATTTTGTTTTACACAAATAGGTGAAGGTAGCTCACCTTTATTGCCTCCTAAAATTCTGAAGTTTCTTATTCAAACTTATGGTTCATCCACAACACTTTAACAAGATGGGTTATCTTGTTGTATAAGACCTTATCTCTTCCGTCCATAATCTTTACTGGATACTTCTCATAAGAGAGATCATCTTCCAATTGTACCACGTCTGAGTTCAGAACATGTGAGGGATCTGGTATGCACTTCCTCAAGAGTGATACGTGAAACACATCATGAACTTGAGCCATATTCAGTAGAACTATAATCCTATAGGCCATAACTCCTATGTGGTAAAGGATCTCAATGGGGAAAATGTACCTTGGGCTTAGCTTCTCTTTCATTCCAAACCGCATGAATCTCTTCCATGGTTATATTCGAAGGAAGAATTTATCTCCAACATCTAAATCAAAGTCCATTCAACGGTTGTCAGCATTGCAGTTTCGCCAACATTGAGATGATTTGATAGGTTTCTAGATGACTTGAACCTTCTCCTTTATCTCTTTTACAAGGTCAGGTTCATGTAGCTTTCTTTCTCTAACTTCATCCCAAAAGGTTGGAGTTCTACATCGCTTTCCATATAATTCTTCATTTGGAGCCATCTGAATACTCAAGTAAAAGCTATTGTTGTAAAAGAGCTCAACCAATGGGAGATACTGATCCCATATACATTTTAATTCTAAAGATCATGCTCTTAGCATATCTTCAAGCATCTGAATAGTAATTTCAGATTGGCCATCATTTTGGTGGTGATAGGAATTGTTAAAATTTAATTTAGTACTCATAGCATGTTGAAGACATCTCCAAAATTTAGATGTGAACCTTGGATCATGATTAGAGACAATCAAGAGTGGAACGCCATGCAGTCTCACCAATTCCTTCACATATATCTTTGCAAGTTGTTCAAGTGAGATATCTTCCCGAATATAAATAAAATGGGCAGTATTGGTGAGTCGGTCAACCAAAACCCATATCACATTTTTTCCCTTCGACATTTTCAGGAGACCGGTGACAAAGTCCACAGTGTCATTCTCCCATTTCAACATGGGTATAGGCAATGAAAGCATCATCCCTTTGGACTTATGTCGCTCTACTTTAACTTGCTGACATACCAAGAACCTCGAGAAATATTCCGCAATCTCCTTCTTCATGTTATCCCACCATAAGTATTCTTGGAGATCTTGGTACATCTTGGTGATACCAAGATGGATAGATAATGTTGAGCTATTTGCATTGTCCAACAACTCCTTCTTTATCCTGGGTGATGAAGGCATACAAATCCACTTTCCAAACTGAATCACACCAGCATCATTGATATGGAACTCTTAAAAATTTCTTCATTTACCGTGTTCACCTTATTTTGTATCTCCAGACCATCCCTTTTTGCCTCTTTTATTATATCTTGTATTTATGGATGCACAATAATTTGGGAAAGGTAGGATATATACCCAGCTCTTATGATTTCCAAATCCATCCTTTGCATATCCAAGAAGATAGGTTCTTTCTAAATCTGTAACATGGATAGAGTAGCAGGTTATTTTCTATTTAGAGCATCATCTACCTTGTTCGCTTTTACAGTATGATAGTGAATAGAGAAATCGCAGTCCTTGATTAGCTCTAACCATCTCCTTTGATGCATGTTGAGCTCCTTTTATGTTAATATATACATTATACTCTTGTGGTCAGTGTATATGTCACAATTCTCACCATAAAGGTTGTGCCACCAGATTTTCAAGGAAACAATCATGGATACCAGCTCTAGATCATGCATTGGGTACTTATGCTCATGGATATTCAACTACCGTGAGGCATAGGCTATCACATTATCATTTTTCATGAGTACACAACCTAATATTTTCTTTAAAGCATCACTATATATCACAAAACATTCTTCACTTTTCGGTAATGTGAGTACATGTGCGGTGATCAACCTTCTCTTTATCTCCTTGAAGCTTCCCTCAAATTCTTCCATCCAGACACAATTTACCACTTTCCTTGTTAACTTAGTTTGCGGGCTTGAAAATCATGAGAAATTTCTCAAAAAATGTCGATTGCACCCAGCTAATCTGTGAAAACTATGGATTTCAATGACACTATAGGGTCTGGGCCATTCCACAATCACCTTTGTTTTTGAAAGGTCTATAGAAATTCCCTCACTTGTGATTACATTTCCCAAGAACATTACTTTCTTCATCATAAAGTCACACTTTTTAAACTTGGGGTACAAATTAACCTTTCTCAATTTCCCCAACACAAGTCTTAGATGTTCTTCATGTTCCTCCTTGATATTGAATTATATGAGAATATCAACTATAAAAACTACCAAAAATTTGTCCAGGTAATGTATAAAGACTCTATTCACCAAATACATGAAGATTTTAGGGCCATTAGTAAGTCCAAAGGGTATCACCAGAAACTCATTGTTCCCATACATTGTACGAAATTTAGTCTTCTGAATATCTTCCTTCTTCACCCTTAGCTAATGATATACAGAATGAAAATCGACCTTTGAGAAGTATTGAGTTCCTCATAACTAATCTAACATGTCATCAATCCTTGGGAGATGATAATTGTTCTTTATGGTGAAATTGTTGAGTTCCTGATAATCAATACACAACCACATTGGTCTATCCTTCTTCTTCACAAAGAGAACTGGTGTACCCCAAGGTGATACAAAAGGGAGTATGAACCCTTTGTCCAAATTCTCTTGTAGCTTCTTATTTAACTCCTACAGTTCGAGAGGAACAATCCTATAAGGTCATTTTGATATCGGAGTAGCTTCGGGTAAGAGTTGTATTGATAACTCTATCTAATGATCTGGGGTAAATCCAGATAACTCTTTAATAAATACATCATCATATTTCCTTACAATGGGAATTTCTGCAAGGTTGTAACTTTCTTTATACTCATCCATTTAGGCAAGGTATGCTTCTTCATAGGGTATCAACACCCACACCATTGAAGGAATTTTCAAAGGAGATTCGTGATCTTACTTTCATTTGTATAAGAGCATGGGATGGTTTGGAATATGAAAATATATTTCTTTTTCCAAACAGTTGATATGTGCTCTATATAACCAAAGCTAATCCATTCCCATTATAGCGTCAAATTCCACCAACTGAAGTATTACGAGATTTGCTGGAAGAATCTTCCCACATACTCCAATAGGAGAAGAGTCAAACACTTGGGTAGTAATAATTACACCAATTGGTTTTTTATAGATATCTATACTTGAAGGTTTCAAGTCTTTGATTCTATAGTTCTAAAAAACTTTCAAGATATAAAGGAATGCATAGAATCAGAATCAAATAATGCTTTTACCATTCTGGAGTGAATAAGAAGTGTACCTTGTACGACTTCATTATCTTGCTCCACTTATGCATTAGTGATGGAATAATACTTCCCTTGTTCCTTGGTATTTGGTGGCTTCTGACACTAATTACCCTTAAGGACTGGAGGTTTAGTGAACTAGATTGCATAGTTCCCTTTCTCCTTAAAATTATATCGTTGAACCATGGGTGGGGATCCCCTTTATTTTGTGACATTCTCCATTCTTCTCATGTCTTTTGGACAATCTTGAGCATGGTTTCCTTCTTTCCCACACTTGAAGCATTTCCCCATCCCTTTGAGGCAGTTCCCATGATGAAACTTCTCACATTTTCGGCATGTGGGTTGTTGAATTTTCTTCCCACCTCTATCATTATATCCCCCGGCTTGAAACTCCATTTTTTGTTTATTACCACCATAGCTATGGGACAATTCTCGAAAATCCATCTCCACTTTGAGGCCACACTGAAAAAAATCTTCATAACTCCCAAAGTTTCGAATTTTAAGAGCCTTTTGAAGGTATGGTTTTAATCCACTAAAGAATATATCAATTTTGTTATCATTGTTGATAACAAAGCCCTAATTGTACCTTGAAATCCTTGTGAAACTCGATTTGTATTTTGTGACTGAATATCCTTACTTTTTCTTGAGCTCTATGAATTCTTTCTCCATATTCATGCAAAGAGTTCTTGGGAAATACTTACTAATAAACATTATCTTAAAGTCATTCCATTCAATATCTTCAATTTCGTCACTGGGATTGGTGTTTTTAATCAAATCCCACCATTGATCATCCTCTCCATCAAGATGATAAATGGATAATTTCACCTTCTCCATATTAGAATAGTGAATCACATAAAAGATATTCTCCATGGAGTTGACCCACTTCTCTGCAACTAATGGGTCATAAGACCCACTAAACATGGGTGGTTGTTGCCCCATAAAACACTCGATAGCCAGTTTCATCCTCTTAGGTGAAGGAGGAAGTTCTCTATTATTCTGATTATTGTTTATAACCAGATATAGTTGGGTAATCATCACCATGAATTTTTGAAATCCACCTCCCAAAGCATTGGGGATGTCATTCGGGCAAATCGTTGCATTGGCCCTCGCACGGGATGTGGGCCTAGTTTCTTATGGTACCCACCATTCTCTAAAATAGAAAAGTTTAGAACTAAACATAAGTAAACAAGTCATAAATAAATAACTTATTCATTTATAAAATTTTCACCAAATTCATAACTTATGGGGTCCCTATGTAAATATTCCTGTGTGAATATTTTTACTTAGTCTCCTACTAGAGGTTTTTGTCTAGGGTTCACTAGTTCTAATTCTAAAATTAACTAAACCTTGCATTTGATATCAACTATAGCAACCCTAACTTTTCTTATGTTACTATTAAATCACTATAAAGATAAAAAACATAAAAGTATTACACCATGAGGATTCAAAGGCTTAGTGTCTTAGGAAAACTAGGACCAAACATAACATTTAGAACAACAAGCATAAACATATATTAAGTTAATTATTCTCCAACCTCTTATTGTCACTTGTAATATCTTTAATACACATATTCACCTAAGGATATACATCAAAATGGGGTGATCTAAAATACCAATAATATATTAGATAAGAACAATATAACAATGGGTGAGCATAATCCAAACATAGGCAATGGATCATGAACATGAGAGAATCATTAATTAAAGACTTGAAATGTATCATTGCATAAAAATGAAACATCATGTCTTAGAGGTCATCTACCACACATAGTTGTGAAAAACGATAGAATATTTTTCCACAAATAATTTCATTTTAATACATGAGATTCATCATTTTACTCAATTCATTGGAGTGCTGTATAATTCCAGGTGCACCCGTCACATCATAACATTCATTTTGCACTATATAATTCTGGTCACACCCGTCACATTATAACATTATCATTATCATGCATGCCAAATCGAAAATATATCAAAATTGAACATAAATAACCTATGGAAATTGTAACAGCCCAAGATTTTATAAAGAAATATTCTTTTTAATTTTATTAATGTCTTGTGTTGTACGCTACACCAAAAAGAGCTTGCACAACACGCATCCTTGTCTTGCCTTGCATTACACGCAATCGTGACCTTCCTCGATAGCGTGTGTAGTATGTAATACTGAGTTTCACTAAACAACGATATGCTATTAAAATATTATTAAAACTAGCCGTTATGAATAGTAATAACCACCTTTTAAAATTTTAGAAATTTTAGCTCTCAAAATGGACTTTATTTTTGGATTCGGAGTATCGAATTTAGCCTAAGGTGAAATTTTGGTGATTTTCGGATAACTTTCATATTTTGATGAATAGTGAAAATTACTAAATTTTAGTTAAAAACAACTTTTTCAATCGAAATAATTAATAGTGATAAATTATTAATTTGAGTGGTTTTAAAGTATATTTAGAATATATTTTTATAATTTAATACAATGTTGGTCATTGGTTGTAATTTCACATTTAAACCAGACATAATCAAGTGTCAATCTTTTGATATATATTGTTTCCTAAAAACACGCTATTTATTTTAACAGCGGGATTTAATTATAAAATTAATTAATGCAACTTCTATGTTATTAATTTGGTAAAATAGATTTCATTTTTGAATTCGGAATATGAAATATATCTTAGGATGAAATTTTGGCATTGTTCTGAAAAACATCAAATTTTGATGAATAGTGAAACTACTAAGTGGTAGTTAAAAAAACTGAATTTTTCATAAAACTTAATTTTGCCGCTTCTGTGAATGGAATTTCGAAAATCCGAGAGACACGGTTAATATCAAGGACTAAAATGTGGTTCAATGAGATGAAAATAATTTTTTGGTGAATAGTAACTTTTTACTTTTTTTTACCGCGGTTAATAGTAAATAGGGTAACTAAGGGTAAATATGATATTACTATTACCCTAACACATGTCCTAATTCTATTGGACAAGTGTAATTCGACCAAAAACAAACTTAGGAATAAAATATGACCATTTTGGCCCACTTGGATTAGATTAGGACATTTATTATTAATTTATTTAAAGAAGGGTTAAAATAGTTAAAATCAAAGTTTAATAAGTAAATCATTTTTAATATGGGGTTATAAATAAGATAAATTCGATTGTAAATATTCATTAGAAAGATAAAAAGATTTCCTACATGATGGTATTTTATTTGTAATTTTTTAGATATAAAATAATTTAATTTATTTATGACACAACGATGATGCAGTAATTATCTTATTAATGAAATATTGACATAATTGATGTTATAAACACCAAAATAAATGTAATTTGAGATTTTTTATGAATTCCACTAATTTTCTAGGTTACTATGATATATTAATGTTGATTTAATTAACTTGGTTCGAACATTTAATTCTGTTATGACTTTCACAAAAATCATATATCAAATAGTGTCAAAATTGACACAAAATAGTTTTTAAATCAAATATTATATTATTAATTGTTATTGTATTCCTAAAAATCTATGGTTCGGCAAAATGACTTAGATAAGGATATATATATTAATAATAAACAATTTGGGGTTCGTTTGGCATGTTATAGTAAGTGTATTAACCATATAGTGAAAGAAAACAAAAAGACACGGTAAAAGTTAAATTAATTAACTTAGAGTTAAATCTAATTGATAAGGTTAAAATAATACCCTAAACTTGTCTAAATCCTATTGGTTGATATTATTTCGACCCATCCCCACTTTATCTTCGAAATAAGACCCTTTGGAACCATTATAAACCGATTTTTACTTTAATATAAAATAATATTTTGAGATATTCCTAAGGTGCCCCTCTCCTCCCCTATAAAAGGACACCTCCTCCCCCTCCTCCTCACACCAATTTGAGCACTCAAGCTCGGCCAACCCCTGCCAAAATTCCTTCTCCACTTCCCTAGCAACATCCTAGAGGTTCTGGTCTTCCTCAAAGACCAATTCTAGTGCCCTAAGAGGAGGTCTCAAAGAGGCACTTCAAAAAAGAGGTAATTACCGTTACCAATTCTTTCATCTTTATTTCATCTTCCACTTCTTCTTCTTAGGTTGTTTCATTATGAAGTAATAACATCAGTATCACTCATATACTGATATGTTATTATAAGTATGAAACAACCCTATTTCACCATCTATCCATCCTACGGAAAAAGAAATCACCGCGCGTGCGTACGTACGGAATACCGTCTCCACGCCGTGGTGTAATCTATTTTCCACCACCACCTTACATGGATGGGTATAATGGTGTAAAGAATAACTATACATAGTTATTACAACATCATATTGATTCTGATATATTGTATAATCCACTCCAATTCAATTCAATATTTATAGAAATGATATCATCGCTCGTGCGTACGTACGGACTACCGTCTCCACGACGCGATGAGATTCATTCTCCATGTTAACCATTTAAGAATGATTATAATGTATATATAAGAAATAATAATGAAATATATGAAATTATAAATCTACTGGATTTATGTATATATATGCGTATGTATGTCATCTACTTACTTCCATTTCAAGACAATAAGGAAAGAAAAACAGCGTTCATGCGTACGTACGGACTACCGTCTCCATGAACGGTGTTTTTCATTTTATTTATCTATCTATTATATATATATATATACTGAATATATATGATATATAAATCATATTTTATATTCTGGAAGTAAGTAAATCATGATATAAGTAATAATGATTTCAAGAACAACAAGTCAAAACACCTACGATAAATGAAACGATTTTACCCAAACGCTTCTTTAACATGGAATTTACAAAAGAACGGGTAATATAATGTCATAAGTGAACCATATATGATATAATAACAATTAATATGATTCTGTAATAAGTCAATGAAATTATTTAAATCATTATACAGGAGGTTCGGACACATACGAAGCAAATTGGACCTAAGGTAAGGGAAATATCACAATCTCATTTTTATTCGAGATTGTTTATTCGTAAGTATTTACTGGGGTGTATTTTATCATCCACATCCATGTTCCCTCAATATGTAATATTGTTTCCATCCACTTTCAATAGTTTAAATCCAATTTTACCCTTAGGTGAGTTTTTAGTACAGAATATGAAAGGAATCTTTTGTCGTTTTTCCGTACGAGGTACTTTTTGACTTTTCCGACAAAAGTACGAAGAATGTTTTTTTAACATATACGGCATGAATGTATTTTTAAAACATTACTTCAAAGAAGCTTCCTTTACAAGTTTTCAAGTTTATTTTTAATCAACTTCTTTTATTTTAAAGTTGTATGACATGTTATGAAAGGAAAATTGTTTTTGAAGAAGAAAGGATATTTTCCTCAAGAATGAAGTTCAAGTATTTTATCAAAATTATTTTCCATATAAGATAATAAAAGGGTTCTATTTTTATCCATATTATTACATTGGTTTGATTATGTTGTGATGGAAATATTTTTTTATGAATTCCTTTATCTTATATGAATTGTTTTATGATGTCATGTTGTTTAAGAATCCCATTTTATTTAATGGGTTATGCAATGATGTATGATTTATGATTTTGTGGCACACATAAGAATGGTATCATTATGAGATGGGTGGGACCTATATCTCCCTCCAATGCATTGGGTAACGATTTTATATCTCATGAGATAGACATGGCTGAAATGGTAGGTTATACCGGTTCAGTGAAACAGGACTGAAACGAGGGTTACTCGATTCAGAAAGGGACTTTGTCCACTAAGATAGTCTTGGCAATGAGTCTTGACTAACAAGAAATGATTTTCTATGATTATGTGTGTATGCCACAAAGTTTCATGTGTTATGTTATGATTATTGGGATTACATTTCACTTCTATGATATATCCCATGTTATGATATTATGAGCTCTTTTGCAGGTTAAGATTTCCAAAAGCTATGTATATGATGTGATTGATTTTTCTTTTGTTTACCCTTACTGAGCATTTGAGCTCACCCTTTTATGTTTTCTTTTCCCCAGGATATAAAGAAAGGTTTTAGGTAGAAAAAAGGGATGACCTTTATGGGAGATATTGAAGAACTTTCACCACGATTAGAAGATTACGTTCCGAGTTTCCAAAGACACTAAACTATTACGATCCTTTAGTGTGTGTTTTTGTGATGTACTAAGTATTCTGCAAATGTAATGTAATGTCCATGTACGTGAAGCTTCGGGTCTCTACAGTTGGTATCAGAGGCAAAGGAGGTAGGAATGTATCCGATCCTTGGGAACTCTCACATGTGAGCGTTGGACGAAGCATAGCTCTCCGCCCAATGGCTTCATGTGGAAATGGCTGCCACTGGGGATGGTGGTGTGTCCCGCCCAGGGGGTGTAGCCGCCCATGGAGTGCCCTGATAGGTATCAATTGTAGTCCACTGGAAGTAATTCTAGACCGCTACAGTTGGTATCAGAGGAAAGGTTTAGTCAACCTTTGGAAACTAGGATGCGAAAACGTTAGTGAGATCCCTAGAGATATTTATAAGGTATGTCTAGGGATGTTCCTAAGGATAAGTATACGTATAGGATATAGTCCTAGAACTACGGTAACGATCTTAGAATTTAACCTAAGATGTTAGATATTGAGGGTTCTCCCCCTTTACTGTGTTGTCTTCCCTAGCATGATTTCGTCTCTCACAAAATTCTTTTTGTGTTTTAGTTAATGGAGGGAACCAGAAGGAATTCGGTTAACATTGAATCCAATGGACAAATTGGTGACTATGAGCAACAAAATTGTGTAATGCCTAAAGATAAAGATATTGTGATTATTCCAAATCAGTCATCACGATATATGATTAACAAGGTGAAATTTAGTGGTATGCCTAATTCATCAAAGAAGAGGAAGATAAACTATTATGCATGTTCGCATGTTGAGGAGCATAAAGAAAGGAAGATTGAGATTTCTAACGAAGGGAAGAAGAACCTTGAGGAATACCTCAAATGGAGGGACCGATGTTATCTGTGTGGAGAAATGGGTCATAGGGTGACAGACTGTTATGGAGTTCAATGTCTTATTTGTGGAGAACATTGGAATTACCCAACTCAATGTCCTGACCTAAAAAGATACTTCTAAATCAAGGAAGGACTTATTCCAGGACAGCCATTGATGTGGATGGACTGAAGTTTTTATGTATTGGTATTCAAGAATAATGTTGTTGAGGTACTTTTATGGTGTATTGGAATATTTATGTATTGGTCTAATGTGGTATTCAAAGTGATTGAGATATTTTTGGAAATAAGATGATATGCGCATAATGAAGGGATAAGACGATAATGAGATGTTTGATTGTATTCATGAGCTCATGATTGATATAAGGACTAAGTGATATCATGGTTTAAGTATATAGAATTTTGAGGATTTTGGTAACTTTTAACTGCACTCATGTTTTCACTAAGGTATTCAAGAGAATACACGATTAAGGACTTTGAATGTTTGGAATGTGACCAACAAGACATATCTTATGATATGTGGGGATCAACGACAGTATTAAATCTCTGGTAATCGTTTTCACTATGTTATGAGAGTGGATTGCAGTATTATGGATAATCCTAAAGATTGGAATGGATTATGTTGGACAAAAGTTAGTATTGTTTAAGGATAGAAGTTTTTTCGATATTATTTATGGGATGTTATAGTAATATAGTTTTAGAAAAAGGACAACCTGCAAGACGGGCGACAGCCCATCGCTTCGGACAAGGCTGTGGGAATCGAACCCACAACCGAAGTGCGACTGGCCTTTATCGCCTACCACTGACCTACAGGAAGTCCCTGTTTAGTAGAAACTAGTTTTATTATTTTAAGCAGTATGATATATGAAGTATAAGTCCATTTTAGGAACCATATATGATTAATCTCACTATAGATCGACTTATGTATATAAGTTTTGCTAACCTTTTGTTTGAGACAGATGGAATGACCTGTCATTCTATCACATGATCTGCTAACACTTCACGAATAACAAATTCAACTTCATTTATTTAAGAGATGAAGTGGAAATTGTTCAAAGCACGAACAACAGTGAGATTGTACCAAAATAAAGTAAGTATTTATTCTAATTCAAATTTTCAACTTTAGGGGAAATGATCTTGAAAACCAAAAATGTTGTCCTAGTGATCTTATACCTGATGAATCAGATGGTACCTTATATCATCACAAATCTATGGATTTGTGATTACTGGCTTTTCCATAGCCATGTTCTCTACCACTCTCCATCAGAACATGATGGTTAGATTTCTCTTCCATATCCATATTTTCACCTATGTGGAAACCCAATGATTAGTTTATTTGGGTAACCGTTACGTTTCATACTTTTGTTTTTAATGATTGGTTTTGATATTCCTTTTTACGATGTGGGTTTCTATTAAAGAATCTTTTGAATAGTAAACCATTTATAACCCCGACGAATTTTGAGGGCGAAATTCATTTTAAGGGGGGTAGAATGTAACAGCCCAAGATTTTATAAAGAAATATTCTTTTTAATTTTATTAATGTCTTGTGTTGTACGATACACCAAAAAGAGCTTGCACAACACGCATCCTTGTCTTGCCTTGCATTACACGCAATCGTGACCTTCCTCGATAGCGTGTGTAGTATGTAATACTGAGTTTCACTAAACAACGATATGCTATTAAAATATTATTAAAACTAGCCGTTATGAATAGTAATAACCACCTTTTAAAATTTTAGAAATTTTAGCTCTCAAAATGGACTTTATTTTTGGATTCGGAGTATCGAATTTAGCCTAAGGTGAAATTTTGGTGATTTTCGGATAACTTTCATATTTTGATGAATAGTGAAAATTACTAAATTTTAGTTAAAAACAACTTTTTCAATCGAAATAATTAACAGTGATAAATTATTAATTTGAGTGGTTTTAAAGTATATTTAGAATATATTTTTACAATTTAATACAATGTTGGTCATTGGTTGTAATTTCACATTTAAACCAGACATAATCAAGTGTCAATCTTTTGATATATATTGTTTCCTAAAAACACGCTATTTATTTTAACAGCGGGATTTAATTATAAAATTAATTAATGCAACTTCTATGTTATGAATTTGGTAAAATAGATTTCATTTTTGAATTCGGAATATGAAATATAGCTTAGGATGAAATTTTGGCATTGTTCTGAAAAACATCAAATTTTGATGAATAGTGAAACTACTAAGTGGTAGTTAAAAAAACTGAATTTTTCATAAAACTTAATTTTTCCGCTTCTGTGAATGGAATTTCGAAAATCCGAGAGACACGGTTAATATCAAGGACTAAAATGTGGTTCAATGAGATGAAAATAATTTTTTGGTGAATAGTAACTTTTTACTTTTTTTACCGCGGTTAATAGTAAATAGGGTAACTAAGGGTAAATATGATATTACTATTACCCTAACACATGTCCTAATTCTATTGGACACGTGTAATTCGACCAAAAACAAACTTAGGAATAAAATATGACCATTTAGGCCCACTTGGATTAGATTAGGACATTTATTATTAATTTATTTAAAGAAGGGTTAAAATAGTTAAAATCAAAGTTTAATAAGTAAATCATTTTTAATATGGGGTTATACATAAGATAAATTCTATTGTAAATATTCATTAGAAAGCTAAAAAGATTTCCTACATGATGGTATTTTATTTGTAATTTTTTAGATATAAAATAATTTAATTTATTTATGACACAACGATGATGCAGTAATTATCTTATTAATGAAATATTGACATAATTGATGTTATAAACACCAAAATAAATGTAATTTGAGATTTTTTATGAATTCCACTAATTTTCTAGGTTACTATGATATATTAATGTTGATTTAATTAACTTGGTTTGAACATTTAATTCTGTTATGACTTTCACAAAAATCATATATCAAATAGTGTCAAAATTGACACAAAATAGTTTTTAAATCAAATATTATATTATTAATTGTTATTGTATTCCTAAAAATCTAAGGTTCGGCCAAATGACTTAGATAAGGATATATATATTAATAATATACAATTTGGGGTTCGTTTGGCATGTTATAGTAAGTGTATTAACCATATAGTGAAAGAAAACAAAAAGACACGGTAAAAGTTAAATTAATTAACTTAGAGTTAAATCTAATTGATAAGGTTAAAATAATACCCTAAACTTGTCTAAATCCTATTTGTTGATAGGATTTCGACCCATCCCCACTTTAGCTTCGAAATAAGACCCTTTGGAACCATTATAAACCGATTTTGACTTTAATATAAAATAATATTTTGAGATATTCCTAAGGTGCCCCTCTCCTCCCCTATAAAAGGACACCTCCTCCCCCTCCTCCTCACACCAATTTGAGCACTCAAGCTCGGCCAAACCCTGCCAAAATTCCTTCTCCACTTCCCTAGCAACATCCTAGAGGTTCTGGTCTTCCTCAAAGACCAATTCTAGTGCCCTAAGAGGAGGTCTCAAAGAGGCACTTCAAAGAAGAGGTAATTACCGTTACCAATTCTTTCATCTTTATTTCTCCTTCCACTTCTTCTTCTTAGGTTGTTTCATTATGAAGTAATAACATCAGTATCACTCATATACTGATATGTTATTATAAGTATGAAACAACCCTATTTCACCATCTATCCATCCTACGGAAAAAGAAGTCACCGCGCGTGCGTACGTACGGAATACCGTCTCCACGCCGTGGTGTAATCTATTTTCCACCACCACCTTACATGGATGGGTATAATGGTGTAAAGAATAAATATACATAGTTATTACAACATCATATTGATTCTGATATATTGTATAATCCACTCCAATTCAATTCAATATTTATAGAAATGATATCATCGCTCGTGCGTACGTACGGACTACCGTCTCCACGACGCGATGAGATTCATTCTCCATGTTAACCATTTAAGAATGATTATAATGTATATATAAGAAATAATAATGAAATATATGAAATTATAAAGCTACTGGATTTATGTATATATATGCGTATGTATGTCATCTACTTACTTCCATTTCAAGACAATAAGGAAAGAAAAACAGCGTTCATGCGTACGTACGGACTACCGTCTCCATGAACGGTGTTTTTCATTTTATTTATCTATCTATTATATATATATATATATACTGAATATATATGATATATAAATCATATTTTATATTCTGGAAGTAAGTAAATCATGATATAAGTAATAATGATGTCAAGAACAACAAGTCAAAACACCTACGATAAATGAAACGATTTTACCCAAAACGCTTCTTTAACATGGAATTTACAAAAGAACGGGTAATATAATGTCATAAGTGAACCATATATGATATCATAACAATTAATATGATTCTGTAATAAGTCAATGACATTATTTAAATCATTATACATGAGGTTCGGACACATACGAAGCAAATTGGACCTAAGGTAAGGGAAATATCACAATCTCATTTTTATTCGAGATTGTTTATTCGTAAGTATTTACTGGGGTGTATTTTATCATCCACATCCATGTTCCCTCAATATGTAATATTGTTTCCATCCACTTTCAATAGTTTAAATCCAATTTTACCCTTAGGTGAGTTTTTAGTAAAGAATATGAAAGGAATCTTTTGTCGTTTTTCCGTACGAGGTACTTTTTGACTTTTCCGACAAAAGTACGAAGAATGTTTTTTTTAACATATACGGCATGAATGGATTTTTAAAACATTACTTCAAAGAAGCTTCCTTTACAAGTTTTCAAGTTTATTTTTAATCAACTTCTTTTATTTTAAAGTTGTATGACATGTTATGAAAGGAAAAATGTTTTTGAAGAAGAAAGGATATTTTCCTCAAGAATGAAGTTCAAGTATTTTATCAAAATTATTTTCCATCTAAGATAATAAAAGGGTTCTGTTTTTATCCATATTATTACATTGGTTTGATTATGTTGTGATGGAAATATTTTTTATGAATTCCTTTATCTTATATGAATTGTTTTATGATGTCATGTTGTTTAAGAATCCCATTTTATTTCATGGGTTATGCAATGATGTATGATTTATGATTTTGTGGCACACATAAGAATGGTATCATTATGAGATGGGTGGGACCTATATCTACCTCCAATGCATTGGGTAAAGATTTTATATCTCATGAGATAGACATGGCTGAAATGGTAGGTTATACCGGTTCAGTGAAACAGGACTGAAACGAGGGTTACTCGATTCAGAAAGGGACTTTGTCCACTAAGATAGTCTTGGCAATGACTCATGACTAACAAGAAATGATTTTCTATGATTATGTGTGTATGCCACAAAGTTTCATGTGTTATGTTATGATTATTGGGATTACATTTCACTTCTATGATATATCCCATGTTATGATATTATGAGCTCTTTTGCAGGTTAAGATTTCCAAAAGCTATGTATATGATGTGATTGATTTTTCTTTTGTTTACCCTTACTGAGCATTTGAGCTCACCCTTTTATGTTTTCTTTTCCCCAGGATATAAAGAAAGGTTTTAGGTAGAAAAAAGGGATGACCTTTATGGGAGATATTGAAGAACTTTCACCACGATTAGAAGATTACGTTCCGAGTTTCCAAAGACACTAAACTATTACGATCCTTTAGTGTGTGTTTTTGTTATGTACTAAGTATTCCGAAAATGTAATGTAATGTCCATGTACGTCAAGCTTCGGGTCTCTACAGAAATTAATGGGTTTCATACCATAAGAACACATTCATAAACTTTGGGTTCCCAAAAAAAGTGGGAATAACATAGTTGATATAAGAACCTTCAACCATGAGTGAGAAGTAAAAGGTGTGTTTTTGAAAGAAGAGTTAGTTTGGAAAACATTTTTTTCACATAAACTCTAGTGGAAAACATTTATATCCCTGAAATGGTAATATAATGATGAAAAAATTATTTTTAAGGAGTTAATATACCAAAAATGGAGTTAAAGGGGGAGAACCCAAAGAAAGAAAGTTGGGTTCGAGAATTTCTCCATACCTTTTATCCAAATCCTTTATTCACTTTAACGTTATATATAATGACATTAAAATCATTAATTAAAAATTAAATAACCTTTTATATATGAATATGTTTCATTATTATTTCATTGAGTTCTTTTAAGGGCCTTTGGATGAGTTATAGGGTTTAAATTAATTGTTCGGGAATGTTTGTTTTTATGGTTTTCTTGAACGGTTCACTTGTATTGATAAATGGAAGTTTGTGGATAAACATCCAGAATAGATATTATATTTAATTAATTATATTAATGTATTTTAAATGATCTTATAATGAATTGTGTTATATACCATGTGGATGAATCAATGGTTAAAATTTAATGATGATCGTTTCGGTTAATTAGGGCGGTTTTTTGACCAAAACAAACTTATTTTGTTTAATAATTTAGTAATATGTAAATAAATTAGTTCCATAACATTAAATAGGATATAATACATATAAAATAATCTGTTTCAACCATAAAAATGGTTTCATGACCAGATCTGAAGGTGGTAAATGAAAATAAAAACATGTTGTTCTTGAAGGTGATAAATTAACACCTCACGAACAACGTTTTAATTTCTAAAATAAAAAGAAGGGGAGAAGGGTGGGTTGGATGATATATTATGCCATTAGTAACATAAAATTATAGTATATGTATGAAACTGGAGTTACCATACCATGTGGTTGATGATAGGTGGGGAGAGATTAAGAAAAGAACATGAAATTGAAAGGAAATTAAAGTAAAAGAGAGAGAGAAATTGCCTATTGAACCCTCCTTAAGTAACCTTGATTGGTCTTTTGATGAGACCAGAATCTATTTGAATGTGGGGGTGGGGGGGGGGGCTGGGGAAGATGTTTTTATAGAGTTTAGACAATTATTTAATCTTTTTTTGTGTGAGTAAATGAGGGTGTGAAGGGTGATATTTATAGTGGAGGGGAGATGAGTTTTTCTCAATATAATATTCATTAATTTATTATTTATCCACGAGACAAGTAATAGTGAGTCTTCCATGCCTAATTAAAGTATTTTTATCATGTTAATCTGAATTTTTTTTATTAAATCATCAGAACATCATACATGACTCCATAATTAGTGTATATAACTTATTTTGTAAATTATGGTATTTCACTATTCATAAAAAAATCAAGTATTTCAGAAAAATCCCAAAAATTCACCCTAACAATTTTTTGATATGTAGAGTCTAAAAATGATGTTTTTTTTCATAAATAATTTTCTAAATATGATTAATTTAATTTTTAATTAAAACCATAAGTTATTTGAAAAAATACAGGTTTTAAAATTAAAAAGGACTTTATAATTTTTTCAAAAATTACATAAGGTCTTATAAAATTATCTTAAAACCAGAATATATAGAATTTTTAATTTATGAGAACATTTTAGGAAAATAATTTTTATTTTAAATTAATTAATTAATTACAATTAATTATTTATGACTTACAAAAATGCCAATACTTTTACTATGGTTCAATTGTCACTTATAAGATACCTAAATTTTATTTAATCACCCATGGGGAAGGTTACTATTATTTTGGACAATTTACTATTCATAAGGGTCATATTACTTTTCATAAGGGTAGGTTACTATTGATAAGGGTAGGTTACTATTCACTAAAAATTAATTTTGTCCCATCAGACTCCAAACATCTTACTGATTGCAACCGTATATGTCAGATTTTCAAAATTCAAAACATAGAAGTGAAACAGTTATGTTTAATGGTTACATAGTATTTAGTATCATTATATGTCATTGTGATTCATAATGTTATTATACTATGAGGAATAATTATAATAAGAGAATTCCATTTATAAAACTTTGGGTTATTATAGAAATAGATTATTTGAGCACACCTACTAGGTTTTAATACTCACACCTATAGTTATTTATTGTGTTTAGTTTTTGGTGCAAGTTTTATCTTGGTTTCGATCATTGAGGGTGATGGTTGGTTTTGGAATCGGAGAGTGACCCTTGGGGCCACATGGAGACATTATGATCATTGGTTTCTGTTTTTTTATTAAGTTTGTTGTATTTTTAATTTTTTATAAATGATGTTCAATTTGGAATATTATATTTATTTGGGATTCTCTATTTGCTTTCCATTGTTCTGTTTATTTTATATTCATAGAAATAATTGTCTAGGTTCTCTCTTGATTCACCAAAACTAGTTACTAGAATGGGAGGATTAGGAATGTCTATTAGGCCTTTTCACAGATCAGATCTGGTGACTGGTTCGAGGTCGACCTGGGTTGGTTGATGACACTACAAGGGGATAAGATTGGGTTAATTTACATGTAATTTAAGAACCATTATGAAGGATTTTAGAAGGTAATGACCATACTTGGCCTGGATTAAACCTAAGGTTTAATAGAGTGAAAAGAATGTGTCATGATTTAGGTATCCTATTAATGATTTTCATGATTATATGATTTCTCACTATGATGTTTTATGCTTGGGCTAATGATTTATTTTTAGTAAGGAAAAGAATATAGAACGATGAAGTTGAGGTAATGACAAAAACACTCATATATTAAAGTATATTATTTGATATTTATCTTATGAATTCCTTTATATCATGAAAAGTCTCTAGGGATATTCATTCATATGCTCAACAATTATATGTTGAGTTAGCATTAAAAAATTTTAATGGTATGATGATCGCTTCTCAAGTTTATATATCCTACTAATAGAATTTTGTTGAAATGTGATTCCTGTAAATCTTTTGAGTATCCATATAGTTGAATTGGATATGATTTTGGACGTGGATTAGATCTCTCTATATAGATCCCATATCAATTTATAAATAAGGGAAGTCATGTTTGATATTCTGAATTAAGCTATGATCATATTTTTGTGAAATTATGGATATTAAATTCCAATGGAAATTACTTCCATTGTATGGGTCTTACTACCTATTCACGATGGATATTTATCCCAAATGGTTGGAGAGAAAGTAAATATTGAATTTATTCATATTGTTTAGGAATATGCTTATGTATTTCATGAAGAATTTCCTAGTATTTTCCAAAATCATGAAGTTTAGTTTTTCAATAGAACTCATACCTAGTGCTACACCCATTTCAAAGACTCCATATAGAATAAACCCAATTGAGTTGTAGGAATTGAAGAATAAACTCTATAAGAATATTGATTAGAGATCTATAATACCTAGTGTATGACCATGAGGTAAAATTATTCATTTTGTTAAAAAGAAAGGTGGGTTAATACATCTTTAAATTTATTATTGAGAACTTAATAAGAACATTATCATGAAAAATATCCTCTACCTCATATTTATGATTTGTTTAATCATCTGTGAAAAGCTCAGTACTTGTCAAAGATTGAAATTTAATCTAAATATCATCAATTTATGGTTAATAAGAAGGGTATACCCAAGAAAACCATTCATATGAGTTATAGTCATTATGAATTTATAGTGATGCCACTTAGAATTACTAATTCCCAAACTATCTTCATGGATTTAATGAACATAGTCTTTAGGGATTACCTCAATCATTTTGTGGTAGTCTTTATATATTATATTCTTATATATTCCAAATTCAAGGAAGGGTATGAAGATCATTTCAATATTGTATTTAAGACCTTGAGGAAAGAGAAGTTGTGTTCCAGATTTTGAAATTATGAAATATAGTTATAGAAAGTTTCATTATTGGATCATATAATTTCAAGAGAGGGTATATTGGTGGTTCTTTAAAAGATATAAGTTAATGAAAAATAGTACAAACCAACCATGATAACCAAGATTGATAGTTTTATTGGGTTGAAAATATACTATTAATGTTTTGCGATGGATTTATCATTGCTATCTAATCTGATAACCAAGTTGATTTGAAAGGGAGCAAAGTTTATATCATCAAATGAATGTGAGAAAAGAAAAATTTCAACAAGCTAAAAAGAAGGTTGTCCAGTTAACCTGTGCTAATAATACCCTTCAATGGATAAAGATTTGTAACTTAAAATGATGCATCAAAGAAGGACCGAGTTGTTTCCACACGAAAAATCATACGGTGATATCTTATTCCTTGGACCAATTGAAAATTCATTAGAAAAATTACATGACACGTGATTTGGATTCGGTAGTAGTATTTTTTACATTGAAAATATTGAGGAATTATATTTATGGGGAAATATGTGATATATATATATATTAATCATAAAATCTTGAAGTATATATTCACATAGAAATAGTTAAATATGTTTCAGAGTAGATGGTTGGAGTTGATTAAACATTATGAGCTCTCAATACATTACCACCCTGGTAAGGAAAACATGGTGGATGATGCTCAAAGTTAGAAAGACCATGAAACTTTATCTATAATAAGGATTGAAATATATCTAATACTTATGGGTTTTCAAAATATGTATCTTGAAATCATGAGTAAAGGGGATAAATCTTATCTTTATAAGATACATGTTTAACCATCCATCTTGGGAGGATTAATAAGGCCTATATGGAAGATATAAAACTATAAAAGAAGGTGAGGAAAGTTCCTAAGTTCAAATGTGAATGTGATGGAATGAAAGGTTTCAGAAATATAGTATGTGTCCCATTAGTACTATAATTATAGAATGTGCCATTATATGAACCTCATAGTTCAAAATTATCTATCCATCCTAGAAGTATGAAGATGTATAGAGATTTGAAAGAGTATTTTTGGTGAAAAATATATGAAAATGGATATTTTAGAGTATGTATCTTGATACCTATTATTTCATCAGGTTAATTATAAGAAACATAATTCTAAGGGGATTTTATAAACATTACCTATACCATAATTTAAACGAAAAAACATTACCATGGATTTCATCATCAGAATCCCGGAAACATCTAAAGGGAATAATGTTATTTTGGTTTTAGTCAATAGCCTTATGATATTAGTGAATTTCATTACTATCCGAGAAGATTTAAATCGTGAACAACTTTCTTGGATATACATTAAAGAAGTGGTATGGTTTTAGGGATTACCACATTATATTGTATCTGATCAATACCCGAGGTTTGCCTCAATTTTATGGAGAAGTCTTCATCAATCTTCAAATATAGAGTTAAAAATTAGATCATATACCATTCTCATATCGGTGGTCTATCCGATAGTACCATTAAAACCATAATTTTTTATATATACTTATCTATAGATTTCAAATGTTTTCGAGATCTACACCTTCCTTTTTAAGAGTTTACTTATAACAATAACTTTCACTCAAGAATTTAAATTGATACTTATAAATCCCTCTATGAAAGGAAATGAATAAATCCAATTTGATAGGATTAAATTGTATAAAAAAATATATTGGGACCTATTCTAGATAAGAAAATGTTTGGGATGGTTCAATCTATTCAACATTACATTCAGGTAGATTAGATTTGATAGAAAATTTATGTTGTCAATTATCAATGAGTTATAATGGTCAATGTCAGTGATAATAAATTTGTTTGAATATATAATTGTAAGAATGTTATGATATTTTGAAATAATTGAAGCTAATATGAAATTATTGATCATATTAGGATGGTATTTTATCAGTTGTTGCTTCCACTGAATCTCTCTTAAGTTGATAATGTATTCGATGTATCTCTCCTAAGGAAGTACATACATGATCCTTCAAATGTACTAAACTACGAGGTCATAACACTAGAGAAATATATATATCATGAGGAAAAGCTAACAGAGATTATAGATTTAAGAGAAAAGGTGTTTCATAATAATAACACTCACCTAGTCCATTTTTTGATGAAACCATAAATTTGAAGAAACTACAAGGGAACCTAGGGATGTTATGAGGTAGAAGTATCATCATTTTTTTATATCAGAGTGGAATAATTTTAAGGTACAAATTATTATAAGGGTTTATAATATAACACCTTGAGATTTTATGATATATTTATATTTAATGAAATATAATTTTTCTGATCTATTTCTTTACTTGTCACAATGAGTTTAAACAAACCACGTCATACTATTAAATTATTATCATTTAATGTGATAGTTATCACCTTGATGTTAGATTTATGGTTATGAATAAAAATAAATAAATTATAAAAAATGATAATTTAAACTTTTATAAAATTAATTTATTGGTTATCAATGGGTTATAAACTAAAAATCCATTTGAAGAAAAAAGAGTTGTTTTACTGAAAAACGGGTTTTATGCACGCAATGTGTTTTTATCTTAATAAATTAAATTAAACTCCATTAATGAATTGTTTTAATGAAACTTATAAATTATTTATCAAATAAAATATTTTAATATTCAACTAATGGTTTTTAATGGGCAGGAAATATGAATAAATCCAGTTTCATGCTTAAAAATGAATTTTTCTAAAAACAGTTTTCATTGCGTTTTTTCATGCTTATTTTAAAATAATTTTTTACAACATATAGAAATTAAATATTTTAAAAGATATTACATATTTTTAATCATCATAATTAATATAATTTAATATGATCAACTTAACTTTTGGTCATTATGAATAGTAACAATGGTAAAGATTTGTTGCCTCGGTAAGGGTAAAATAGGTAAAATAGAATTAAAACTATGAGGTAAGGCCTTAAAATATATATAACACTTTATTTTGTCGTATTTTATGAGAAAGTTTCATATTAATATATTATTAATGAGTTAAATAAATTATTTTGAAAATTTTATTTAAATTGGATTACCAAAGTTTGACTTTTGTGAAGATAAGTTATATTTTATTCAAATTATATCCCATTTTTGGGTCTTTGCATTTAATGGCATGGTTGAAAGATTCCATTCAGTTTTTATAGATCAAAAAGTATAAAAATATTCCTTATTTATTATTTGACAACTTATATTCATTTATTCAAACTTATTAATTTATTTCAAGGTGACATTATTTTTACGCTTAAATCGGGTATTCTCCTAAAACTAGTTTTCCATTTGTTTTTTATTATAATATTTAAAGTAATTTCTTCCACCAATAAAAATTGAATCTAATAAAATAGATACAAAAATTTAAATCATCATATAATTTTTTTATGATTCCCCTTTTATTTTGGGTCATATAATTATGTTATCATGGTAAAATGTTATGTTATCAATGTTACGGTTAAAATGGGTTTAAAGTGGTTTAACTAAGGGATAAGGATTAAAATATATCCAAAACTTGAAAAAATTATGTTTTTTAGTTTATTCTGACCCTATAATATCTTATCATTTCATTTTATGTTCCTTGGTTCCAATTTACTTGATTTTAATATATATATATATATAATTTAATCTTTTAAGTAATTCAAAGTGCGTCTATTCCCTCATTTATAAAAGACAACCTCTTCTCCTCTATTATTCACAAAATCTTGATCCTTATAAATCATCTAATACATAACCTAATACCATCCCATTTTAATTCCCCATGTCTTATAGATTCTTTTTTTACTAAAATACCATCCTTTCAATATTTAAGGTGTAAGTTAAATGAGGTTTCTAAATGAAGAGGTATAACTCTAAACCATGGATTTTCAATTTTATTTCTTTTTATACCTCTTATAAATATATATAATCCATTATAAAATAAATAATTTAGTTTCTTAAATATATTTAATTTATTTCATAATGAGTTTACAGACATTATACACCTTATTTCCATTCCATGGTAAAAGAAAACTTCACTCATACGTATGTGTGGACTACCGCTTCCACGAAGCGATGTGTTTTATTTGTCATCACTGCATAACATTGATGTTTATAATAAAGAGTTTAGTGAATATATATCATATTTATAATATTATTATAGTTCTATAAATGTTAATTAATATTTAATTTACTTTCTTTCCACCCATCTAAAAGTGGAAACATCACTCATGCATACATATGGACTACGGTCTCCATAAAGTGATATAATTAATTTTTCATCTCTGATTTATATGAATAGTTAAAAAAGTGTATATAAAGAATAAATATGATAGTATTTACATGAATAAAATTATATATATGATATAATCATGATCAAAGTAAAAGTACCGAGACATATGAAAAGAAACATGTATGAAAGATAAAGCAGTTTTCACCCTAGAGTGTGATTTTAATAAACAATTGTTAATAAATGGGTGTTAAGATATTATAAGTAAATAATATATGGTATTATATATATGAGTATGGTTTCGTAATATATTTATAATAAATATATATTAACTATGTAGTAGGTTCAAACTCATATTAAGAAATAAAAGACTTGCGGTAAGGGTTTTTGTTACTATCTCTTTTATTTTCAATATTTCCTATTATAAATTTCTATTGATGAAAATAATATGGATACTATACTTTAAAACCCATATATTTTATTCTACTCAAGTTATTCCTAAAATTTCTAATTATTAGTTCTGTTTTTATCTCTTTGGTACTTAAAATGATCAAGAAAATATTTTTAAATAAAATCACACTTTATTTAATATTTGATTGATGAAATTTTTATTCCATGTCCATAATCTTAAAAATTGTTTTATAAAATTTATTACCTACACTTGAAATGTTTTTTAAAAAGAAATTTTAACTACCTTTTAATTTATTTATGCATTTTTAAAAATATTTTTAACGAAGCATTTTTCCGAACAAGTTATTTTTCAGTTTTTACGAAGGTGTGAAAGGATTGATTTATTTTAATGTATATTACATGAATTAATTTTCCTACCATCATAAAAGTTATTTTATTTGTATTTTAATTTAAAATTTTCTTTTGTTATTTTCAAATAAGCTGATTTTCTTAATATTCTTGTAATTTTCAGTAAAATTGTTATCAAAAGAATAAAATATTTTCACTATTTTCAATGAAATATTTGAATTATTTTTTAAATGTATTTTTCATCCATTTAAACATACATTAAGGAAATAATTCTTCACTGGGGATATGATCTTATTCTACCACAAACTTTTTTATCTATTTGGATTATGATAATGATTATTTAAGTATGATTCTATAAAATTCATTTCATTCCAATAGGTTAATTAAGTTACCATGAATCCTTTATGAAAACCATTTCTTTTCCATGAGTTATGATATGATAGAATTATAAATTTTTTATAAAACTCATTTCCTTTTCATAGGTTATGATATGATGATATGATGAATTCTTTATGTTCTTTTGTCACAAATATGTGTGGTTTTCATTATGTGATAGGTGGACCTGAAGTTATATATCCCTTCAATGTATTGGGTAATTATGATGGATTTGAGAATCTCCTAGGACATAAAAGATTTAATAAACTCATACGAGGTGATTTAATTAAATATATGGAAGTTAATCCTAATAGAATGCTGTGAATGACCAGGAAGGGAGGCCAACTTTGCGGCGGATGCACTTTCTCGAGGAAATAGTCTGGAGGATCTGTTGATTGTGTTTTCTAGTTTGGGATATTTTCCTTAGGAGTGTAATAATTTTGTGTAGGGGGATTCTCTTAGGCTGCATCATTTAAGACCCCTGTGACAACCTATTGCATAATGGGCTGTTGCTCATTTCATTAATAATAAAAAAGGCAATTATCATGGTGACTTTGTCCATAGTGATAGTATTGGTAGTTAACCTTTACTAAGGAAGTTATTTTATATTCTTATGTGTATGATAAAAACTTATGTCTTTTAATTGTGATATCTTCTCATATATCATACTTGATTATTTATGATTCATCACTCTTATGAGTTATATCTATTGATCAAAAAAACTTATTCCATGATTCATGATTAAAGATATCTGATCAATTGGGTATGATTATTGTAATTTATGATCATGTTATCCTTTCCTTATGAATATATTATACTCATTTATGATCATTGATTGATATCTATTATATTTACCGTTACTGAAAATATGATGTCACCCTTTCTTATGTTTCCTATAATAGTCTTGACCTTTTAACCTATTACTTTGTAGGAATTATGGTGGTAGATATGTTTAGGGGATGTCCTGAAGATTTTAGAGGGTAAAAGGAGGATATGGAGTTGAGATTTCAGCTCAGACGAGTCATGTGGTATGAAGCATTGGTTGTGTTGTAAGGATGTATTCTGTAACATGGAGAGACCAGCTGTGGTATAGAGGTTCTGGGTGGAGTTTTTTTAGAGATTCTTCCTTTTCTAGCATAGCTATGATATGGAGAAGGGCCACGATATAACCTTCTATGTTTTGCGATGTGGAGATGTTGGTTGTGGCACAGGGGACTAGAGGATGGGTTTTAGCATTCTTTTATTTTTAGTATAGCTACAACACAGAGAACTTGGGTTTGGTGTGGAGTCCCATGGGTGATTTTTTAGTGGTTCTATCAATTTCATGGTAACTGTGTTGTGAAGCTAGGATATGGAATAACTCCCTTCCTATTTTTTGAGTTATGTAAGTTTAGATATAAGTATAGTTCTCAAAGGCCATTTTTACCATCCAAGATGTGTCATGGTATATCCCTTTATGCCAAAGTCCCTTCCATTTTTCAAAATTTTGTGGCATGCTGGTTAGTGTTGTGTTATGTTCTTATGTTTTGAAAACTACCTATAAAACCCAACATCCCCAAAAAACCACTCATTATCCACAATTTCCTCTTAGTTCTTTTTCACCCCATGTATATCTTAAAGAGTTATTTCAGTCCCCATTTAGTTTCTTTCAATATTGACCGTAGGAGATTGATCTTTTGTGCTTTCAGGTGAGCCCCTCCCCCTTTTCGTCTCTATATTTCTCCCTATTTTCCTATTTTTTTCATCCATAATATGTTATTTTCAAGAGAAAATATCATTTTATGTTTTTATGTTAAAAATATGTTGTGGGTGTTGTGTTTAGAAAAAAGTTTTCTCCTTTGTTTAGGTTTTTTTGAGGTATCCCTCTCATTTTAACCTTGTGCAGTGGTTCAGAAAGATTCCTTGATGTAGGGTATCCTTCATTTATCATATAGTTTTATAATTAAGGAGGGTTATGTGTTTTTTATCCTTTGAGAAGATAGTTTTCTATAACCTAGTGAAGATAATAAATTGGTTAATTTAAATTGAAGGGTAAGGGTAAAAAAATCACTTGTTTTACCAGTTTTGATATTATTTAATATTGAGATTGTATGACCTTGATTGTTTTTTGAAAATCATGGCCACTGGGGGATTTATTTGTGCTATGGTTTTTGTGACTATGGGACCCTTGTTGTGTGGTTGTTTTTTATCACATTTAATAAAATTGGATAATCAATTATATATGGATAATAAATTGGTTCCATGTGGAAACTCTAGTTTGTGTGAGATTAACCATGATAGGAAAATTGAAATGTGATGAAATCCCCATGATAAATCTTAAATAAGTTGATTATGTGTGGTTGATATTTTGTGTGGTTGTGATGTGTGGTGGTGAGATGTGGGTGTGACATGTGATAGTTTTGATGAGGAGGTGGTTTTGGTTGTGAAATGGAAAAATTTTGGGTGATTGTTGGAATGAGGAGGATGGATTGTTGTGATATGATGTGCTATGACAGAAGCTTATTTATTAATGGAATTAAATTTTAATCATGAACTAAAATATAATGTTTTTAAATGGATAATGAATTATTGAAATAATATGGTAAGTGTAGTTAAAGTGGTTTATTCTTAAATGTGAAATTAATGGACTGATTAATTGAATTGGGTTGTTAACAAGAAATCTAAAAATTATATTAACTTTAAATTAAAGGGTGAAATGTTTCTTGTTTCTTTTGTCATGTTGTGTGGTGTTGTGCATTTAATGGTGGAAACTAAAGTGGTGGATGTTGTGAGATTTGGTGGTGATATTGCGAGTTGATTGGTTCTCTTGTTATGATACCATAAGTGGGTATTATATGTTGAGGATAATATATATATATATATGGATTTTACTTATGATTTCTATATGCATTCCACCCATATCATGAATTATGTTCCAAAAACCAAATGTTTTGGTTTTTTTTTCCAACATCCTGGTGGTGAGGATGGATAGATGGCTACCCCATCCTCCCCACTTCCTCTTTTAAGAGATGTTTACACGCATCATTTATGATATCAATAAGTAAAAAAGGTTAAGTATGGTGATGTTTTATGAGATAAGTTATGGAAGGGTCATTCATGTTAGTATGAGGGTAGGTTGTTGATGTCAATCTTGTTCATGATACACTATTATTTTGGTTATGACCATGTCCAAGGTGTTATGGGATAACCAAGGTGTCTGCAAGAAAGATATGGTGTGATGCAATGGTTCAAGTGTTTGTGGGTGAAATGTGATGTGATATGATGTCCCAATTTTCTTCGAGTGAGATGTGGTGTGATTTGATGACCGAGGTGTCTTAGGGTGAGATGTGTTGTGATGGACTATGTGTCTTTGAGTAAGATTTTATACAAAAGAGATGAGAGTGAAAATACATGTGACTTGGGAGTGTTAGAGTGGAAATTCAATGGGAAATATGTGTGGTATACCTTTTTTTCAATTCACTTCTTATTATATTATTATCCTTGGATGCATTGTTTGGTGAGCGTTCAATGGTGAGGACGTGATTGGTTAGTTGAACTATTTTGGTGTTGTTCGTTCCACTATTTTATCACTAGTGCATTAGTATTATTTTTTCACATGTGAACATGAGACTTTGGGTATGATCCTATTGAGTATAATTATATGCTCACCCTATGTGTATACAATTTTTTTATGTTTTCGGGAGGACTTTATAGACCCGTACTGGACAATTATTTCTCCTAATTTGGATTTTTTTCTATGTCACTACTATAGGAATTTTCTTTTGGGTATTTATTTAAAGGCCCTTGTATTTTTTTATTCTATACATACATTGTGGGATTCTTTTTATTTTAATTTTTATATTATTTCATTGATTTTATTTTAAAATATTTTTTCTATATCCCAATACTATATTATTAGAGGGTAATGCCTCCCACATGTGAGATTCTTATAACCTCGATTCTTGTCACCAACCTTAGTCCTACTAGAAGTGGGACTCAGGGGTCATTATAACTCTTCCTTTATTGTCAGTTCAAGAGGGTACACTTAGAGGGAGGGGTCATGAAAAAGTTGAATCATAGGATTTGGTTGAGTGATAGGATGGAATTCATAGTTAGGCACAAGGAGGATTGCATGGATTGGTAAGACAATGATGTTAGTTGATCTTGGAGCATGACATAGGCCAAGGAAGAGTGACCAAGATATGGGATTTTATACCTCCCTATAATCTGACTCAAGGACTTCGAGCCTACTAAATGACCAAGAGAGGTGGAACTACTTGCAGGGTAGAGACCTAGGGGAGGTATATGATTCATGATTACTTATATTCTTATTTGAATTGGGTGGTTTTGGGAAGTTATTATTTTTTAAATAATTCTTAATGAAATTATATACTATCAGTCTTATGAATTATTTTTCCCATTTCAGTCATGGATCATGGTCATCATCCTTATCAGATGGTGCCTTTTGATTTGTGGAATATTAGGATTAAAAAGATGATTTGATGTTGAAGAGTTTCATCTGACCTATTATGTTTCTATGGTGTTATCCAGTGTTTTCCTCCAAGAAGGAGGTTAGTAGTGTGGGGATTTGTAAAGACTACTAGAGGTTGAATCAGGTGATAATAAAAAATCATCACCCTCTTCTGAGGATTGATGATCTTTTTGAATATTTTAAGGGTGATATCTAGTTTTTCAATACCAATATGAGGTCAATATATCACTAGTTGGGTTCTTGGTCATATCATTCAATGTAAAGAACACACCAACTATGTCCACGGGGATCATGAACTCTATGTTTCATGAATTCCTAGACAAGTTCGTTGACATGTTAATCGATGACATATTAATCCACTCGAAGTCAGAGAAGAATTGTTTTTATAATAAAAGAGTTTCCTTTAAATATATTTTATGTCATATGGAATGTTTCCCAAGTGTAAGTTTAAGACATGAGAGGTGAATTTTCTCAGGCATGTGGTGTCCCAGCAAGGTGAGTCTATGAAACCATAAAATATTTAGGTAGTTTTTTCCGATGAAGCACCCATGAATATGGAATAGGTTTTTAGTTTCCTTGGTCTTACAAGACATTACTAAAGGTTCATCTCTTATTTCTCAAAAATTGTGGCCTTGTCGAAAAATTTGACCAGGAAGGACCATGATTTTATCTGGATTGATCAACAGCAGATATTTTTTAACTATATAAAGGGGAGGTTGACCAATGCTTCAGTTTTCAGAGGAAGCGGTGATGTTTGAGGTGTTTTGTGATACTTCTCATATAGTATTGGGATGTATATTTATGTAGTAAAAAGTGGTGATCTCATATGGGTCTAGGCATTTATGTCCCCATGATTGTAACTATTCCACCCATGATCTGGAGCTATTAGTAGTTTTGTTTTCAGTGATGATGTGGTGATATTACCTCATTGGGGATCTCTTTTTTTTATTAATGGGTAATAAGATCTTTAGGTATATATTTTATCAACAAGATCTAAATTTACGAAAATAGAGATAGATAATGTTTCTTTAGGGATATTACTTTGAGATACACTACGCCTTTGGAAAGGAGAATCTCATGGTCGACACTTTGATCATAAAAGCACAAAAAGTTTTTTTAGGAGTATGGTTCTTCTTAGAGGTTGATGGAGGAGTATTTATCCCTTTAAGTAGATGAAATGGTGGTTTATGATATAGGTTTACTATTTTAGATGGTTGTGAAATCATCTATAATTTGAAAATTGGAGTCTCAATTGGGGGACTCAAAGCTAGAGGTGATTCTATATAGGGATGGTTAGAACCATATATTGTTTTAGGGAAGGCTATTTATTCCATTAGTGATCCATGAGGAAGTCCTTCATGAGTTTCATAGGTGAAATTTAGTAGTGAACCCAAGAGTTTCTAAGATGTTCTATGGCTTGAAGAAATGGTTTTGGTGGCTTGGGATGAAATGGGTAGTGGTAATGTTTTTATCTCCCTACTTTATTTTATAGTAGGTAAATGAATAAATTCATGTTCCTGGTGATTTATTATATCCCATGTATGTTCATGAGTGAAAATGGAATGATATATCGGTGGACATTGATATAGGGTTACCCTGATCTTAGGGAGGTTGTGATATTATCTTGGTAATCTAGTATCTATTAATGAAATCTACTCACTTCATAACTATCAATGTGTCAGGAACCATGGATGTTTTTGCAAGGATGTATAATATAAAAGTTCTTGAAACTATATGGAGTTACAAGGTACATTTTATTGGATCGTGATTCTGATTTTACATCACATTTATAGAGGGTAATGTAACATACTTTTGGAACTTAGTTACACCTCTTCACTACTTTCCACACTAATATGGATGAGAATATGTAGAAAACCATTAATACATTGGATTATATGTTACAGGAATGTATCTTGGACTTTAGTGGATCATGGGAAAATAACTTTCCTTTGGATGAGTTTTCTTTAACAACAGTAATCATTCATCAATTGGCATGGACACATTTGAGGCTTTGAATAGGTGTGATTTTCATTCTCTATTATGATGGGCCGAGGTCGGGGAGTCATCATTTCTTATCCTCGATGTGGTGTAGAGAACAACAGAGAAGGTTCGAGTTGTTTGAGAGAGGATGAAAGTAGCACAGGATCGAAAAAAGTATTATACTGATCCTTGGAAAAGACACTTGTAATTTGAGGTTTGGGACCACATATTCTAAAAGGTTTTTCCTAAACACGGGAAATTAAGGTTTAATAGGCGAGTCATATCTCATCCCAGTTCATTAGGCCTTTTGAGGTGTTGGGATTCATTGGTGAGGTGGATTATCAGTTTTCACTCTCACCATTATTGGACAGGATCCAAAACATATTCTATATCTCTAATCTCCATTGTTATCATCATGATTACTCCCATGTCATTGATCAGGGAGAGTTGGATTTTGAGGATGATGCGATTTTCATGGAGTGACAAGTGGATATCTCATATAATCCATATAATTTGCTATGTGTAATGAACATTCCTTGGGTTCATGTGTTGCGGAGGCATGGTATATTAGAGGAGATTACTTGGGAGCATGATGCACAGATGTGTTCCTAGTACCCAGAGTTTTTTTATGTTTTTTACTATTTTTATTTTCATTGTTTGTGTGATGTTTGGATCCTTTTGGTTATAAGATGTCTTTTTCTTTGATGATATTGTGTGACTAAATATTCTCATATAAATAGAGGAAAACCTGATTCCTAATCAATAATTTTTAAAATGTTACACATATTAAAACTTTTTGGGTGATTCAATGCCACCCAAATAAAATAATATCTTGATATAGAATATTAAATTCCATGATTTGTGTACTTGGGGCCATTATTTTTTATGGTTGTGGTTATCACTGGATTAGCATATATATCGGTTGAGATGGTTATGTAAAAATTAAGTTTCGTATGGGTGGTATAATGGTGTGGTAATTTGGTTTATAGGGATGTTTAATGAACATATTTTTTTTTGTGTTTAGTGTGTTTAGATGATAGTGATGTTCAGTTGTAATGAGATCCTTGAGAGGTATCTCATGGGAAGGTTGTTTGGAACTTTTTTCCTTATTTCCTTTCTAGGATAATTTTTATTATTGAGGGGCATAATGGTTTGAGAAGTTTCTTATGTAACATTACAAACCTTTTAAAACATTACATTATAGTAATTCTAGTGGTGGAGGTATTTGGGGGAGGTATTGAGGAGTTTGGAGGGTAACCGGAGGAGATGAAGCTGATATTTCAACTCATATTAGCCCTACAACATGGATCCTTGGATACAATATTAGGATTTCCATTGAGTAATGGAGATTCAAACTATGATGTAGAGTCTTAGGTTGGAGTTTTTTTATAGGTTATACCATTTTTTGAATAACTATGCTGTGGAGTGGGGCTGCGACATAGCCTTCTATGTTTTGTGGCGTATAAGTATTAGTTGCAATGTAGAGGCTTGGAAGGAGAGTTTTTGAACTAGTACCTTTTTTTCTTAGCTATGGAATTGAGACCCTGGCTATGGTGTGGATTCCCAAGGGTGAGTTTTTATTAGTTTTGTAGATTACATTGTAGCTTCACTATGGAGATTGGCTACAACGTTACCCCCTTCTTTGTGATTTAGATCTGTGGTGTAGCCTCCTTAGATGTGTCATGGTCATATTCCAATTATATCAAATTTTTGGCATGAAGGTAGCCACAATTATAGGAGGATAATTTAACTAACCAACCTATGGAACAATCCTTTCTATTGAGTCATAGTCCCTTCCTTTTTTAGAAATTTTGAGGCATGGTGGTTAGTGTCGCGTCGTGGTCTAATGTTTTGTAGACTACCTATAAGGCCTAAAAGCCCCATGAACCCCATAATTCTCCTAAAATTATTCTTAGTTCTTGGGTAAAACATGTGAATCCAAAGGAGGTATTTCTATCCCCTTTTGGTGGATTTCAACCTCATCCTTGGGAGATCAATCTTTGGTGGTTTAAGGTGAGCCTCCCACTTTTCTTCTCCCTGTTTCTCCCCATTTTCCCTATTGTTCAATCGGAAGAGGTTTTTTTCAAGGGGAACATATTATTTTATGATTTTTTGGTAAAAATAAGTTTTGGGGGTGTTGTGTTTAGTACTATCAAGTTTTTATCATTTTCAAGATGTTTGGTGGTGGTCTCCCTCTCATTTTAACATTGTGCAGTAGTTTAAAAAACATCATTGAGGTAGGGGAGCCTTTGTTTCTTAGATATGTGTATCATGCGGGAGGGTTTATGCTTTTTTATCCTTTAGGAAGATAGTATTCTCTGACCTAATGAAGATAGTAAATTTTTAGTTATAATTTAAGGTTAATGGGGATGAAATCACATGTTTTACCACCATTGATATTCTTTGATATTGAGATTGTACGAGCTTGATGAATTACTAAAAATCATGGCTGGTGGGGGATTTTTCTTCACTGTGGTTTTTTACTATGGATCCTTTGTTTTGTTTTGGTTTATTATAACCTTTAATTAAAGTGTATTATAACTTATATCTAGGTAATAAATTAGTTTCACATAGAAACTTTGGTTTGTGTGAGAATTGCATAAAAAAGTGGAACATGTTGAAATACCATTGATAAATCTAAAATAAGTAGTTTTGTGTTGATGTGTTGTTATGTTGTGTGGTGGATGTGATGTGTGGTGGTGATGTGTGGTGGTGATATGTGAGTGTAGTATGTGACTCTTGTGGTGAGAAGGTGTATGTTATTATGAAATGGTTGTAATACAGGGTCTTGTTGTTATGAATAGGATGGGTTGAAGGAATGTGATGTGTTGTGATAGATACCTAATAAGTAATTGAATTAAATGTTAATGATAAACTAAAATAGAATGGGTTTAAATGGATAATGAATTCTTGAAAAAATATGGTAAGTTTGGTTAACGTGGTTGATGCTTAAATTTTAAATTAACGACCTTATTAATTGAAATGGGTTGGTAATAGGAAATATAGAAATTTTATTAAATTGAAGTGAAAGGGTGGAATTTGGATTCTGTTTTGTTACGTGGTGTTGTGAATTTAGAGGTGGAAACAAAAATGGTGGATTTTTTAGGGTTTGGTTGGGATGTTTTGAGTTGGTTGGTGCTCATGTTGTGAACCCATATGTGGGGCTTGTGTATTGAGGATAATATATATATATATCTGTGTGTGTGTGTGTACTTTCCAGGTGATTTCTATATGCAACTCACCCAGGTTGAGAGCCATGTGCCGATAACCAATTTTTTGGGGGTGTTTTTTCCAACATATTTGTTGCAATGGTAGATAGTCAACTACCCACTATTTCATACTCTCTCTTTCAGTAGGCATTGACATAAATTGGTTGTGATGGTCAGAAATCAAAATTTCAATGTGGTGGTGTTTGATGAGATGGATTATAGTGGGGTTGATGCATGGTAGGAGGAGAGAATGAGGTTTATATCCTTAATGTTCATGATACCCTATTATTATGGTTATGGTTATGGCTAAGGCGTGATAGTATGTCCTAGGTTTTTATGAGAAAGTTGTGGTGTGACGTGATGGTCTAGGTGTCTATAGGTGAGATTTGGTGCGATGTGATGGACAAGGTGTCTTCAGAAAAAATATGTGCTATAATGGACTGGGTCTCTATGGGAAGGATGTTATACAAAAGAGATGGGAGCACTAAAACGTATGATGTTGGGGTGATAGAGTAACAAATTAGTGGAAAATCGGTGTAAGGTTAATTTTTATAAATATAATTTTTATTATGATACTATACATGGATGTATTATTTGGTTAGCATTCCATGGTGAGGATGGGATTGGTTAGTTAATATGTTTTGATGTTGTCAGTTATACTGTTTGATCACTAGTGCATTAGTATGATCTTTTCACATGCGCACTACAGACTTTGGTTATAATCCTTCTATGTATAATTTTATTCTAACCCTACATATATACAAACTATTTTCAGGTTTCTAGGAGGACTTTTTGGACTATTTTGAAAATTTATAGCTTTGGATTTTGAGTTGTTTTTGAGTCGTTGCTATATGAATTTTCTTTTGGGTATTTATTTGGGGACCCTTGTATCTGCTTATTCAATACATTCATCCTAGGATAGTTTTTGGTTTACATTTTATATTATGTCATAGAGTTTTTTATAGTTTATTTATCATATCTCTTGATCCTATATTATTAGGGAGAAACACCTACCACATGTGAAAATTGTAAAACCTCAGTGCTTGTCACCAACCTGGGGCCTATTGGAGGCAAGACTCGGGCATCATTATCTCTATTTCTTCTTTATCAGCCCAGGAGGGGTACCTTTGGAGGGGGGAGGGGTTCATGATATTTCAATTCACTAGGATATGAGGAAAGTATGGTATTCAAAAAAAGATTACTATGTGAGAATATCTTTATGGGAGATGTTGAATATATTTCAAGAAATAAGATTATTATGTATATAGTCTCCAAATAAACTAAAATATAAGGTGGTCAGGCATGCATTATTGTGAAATTTATTAAATATTCATCTAAAATGATGTAATATTAATGGATTAAATGATCAGGTATTCTCACTTGTTCTATGTGTATTTTTAGTTTTCTCTTCCCAGATAGTCTGTTTACTTGTTTTTTTGTAATACTAAGGTGTGGTGATGTATCCTTCACTTAAATCACCTTCAAACTCAAAAGTTTAGCCTTAAACTTCTTCTTTTTTCTTTAAATCATCTCAACACTTTGGGATATACATTATATCAAATGAATCATAATGAAACACATGATTTTTCTAATGATTTATGTGTTGATAAAAAAACAACACAACTATCATATCCACTTCTTTTCCCTTCACTTATTCATCATTCATGGGATTAAAAAAATCTAAAACAACTCTTGGGATAAAAACAATAGATATTCAAATATAATTTATATCCTATGAGATTGGTGTTATCTAGACCAAATGATATATGTTTTAATAACATTGTTATAGAGTATCTAGGTTCTCATTATACTGGGGAACTACTATCACCTTTCAATAAAATAAATACTCCAAGGACATTATTACATTAATTTTACATATAAGAACACTCATCATGTGATAATATATTTATTAATATTCTAGAAATTTAAAGTACCAAGTCAGTTGGTTGTAGGGAACAACCTCCAATATACTCCCAATTACATTAGATCCAACTGCTAAATTTTTTTAGTCCACTGTCTCTAACATGATATTCATACTTCTACTAAGATAAGGATTTAGTTAATAATTTTCCTTGTTCTCTTTTGTGGCTACTCTAATTATTGTAATCTAGCCCCTTTAAGAAAACTACCTCAAGAGTTAATACTTATTAAGTATATAGTTTATTAATTGATGTGATCTGGGCTCCTTATCTAGGCCCAATACTATAGTATTATCATAATAAAAAGTGATGGAATCTTTACTATTAGGTATAACATCAAGATTCTAGATGAAGTTTTATTTTCAATGTGATACTTTAGATATATAATAGCCTCAATATACTTTGGATCTTAAATAGAATTATATACCTTAATATTTTTATAACTCTTACAACTCATAACTCCTCCATTAAGGCTTATCCCATATCCCTACTTTGATTTCAGATCATTTTGATCTTTCAAAAACATAGCTTATATGTATCCCCTCAGAACTAGTTTCTCGTATCCTCCATAAACCATGAAAAAATAATTTTTACACCATATATACTTTAGAATATTCTTTATAACCAACCAATGTGTCTCTATTGACCCTATCTTATATCTTCATACCATGATCAAAGCATACACAATGTCAATCCTACTATATATAATTCCATACATGATAGATAAAATTAGAGAAGCTTAATGGATTCTAGTCAATATCCCTATCCTAATGTGTCTTTAAGAATATTTTATTAGTGAGATGTGTACTATGGGATATTTGAAAAAAAATCCCATCATATATTTCTCCATACTGAATCTTTTTAATAGCTCCTTAATGTATGTACCTTTACTTAGTACGAGTAACCTCTTAGATAGACCATGATGGATCTTGATCCCTAGAACGTTGGCTTTTTTACCTATGTATTTCATATAGAATATTTGTTTGTATTGTATTAACTGACTGTAATATTTTTGTCCTATTTCCCACCAATAATATATCATCAATATATATTACTAGGAAAACTACTACACTCTCACTAAACCTCTTATAGATACAGATCATACATTCATTATATATGAAACCAAATTCTATTATGGATTCATAAAAATTAGTGTTCCATGATCTTAATTCTTTCTTAAACCCATAAACGGATATCTTAAACTTTCATAACTTATTGGCATACTTTAACATTATGTACACTTATAATCATGTCATATAGACATCTTATATAAGGTTTCCATTACAGAAAGTTGTATTAACTTCCATTTTACAAATCTCATAATCATGGTAAATGTTTATGACAAGTAGAATTATAATCTATTTTAGCATAGTGACTGGTGAATTTTTTTTCTTAGTCTATGCCTTGATGTTTAATAATCCATTTAGAAACTATTCATGCTTTATTGGTACTAAATTTACCATCCATGCCTAGTTACTTTTTGAATACCCATTTTTACTCAATCGACTTTACATAAACTAGAGGATATACCAAAACCTAGACTTAGTTATAGTATATGGAATTTATTTTAGAATTCATGGATTCTTTTAATTGAAAATTATAAGCAATTTTTAAACTTACATATAAGAGATAGGTTCATTATATTTAACTAATAACATGTCACCTTCCCTATTGACTAAAAAACCATATATCTCTAGTTCTCTAACCTCTCTATTTCTCTCACATAGTACTTGTGTCTATAGAAAAACTTCTTCCACTAAGACTTATGGAAACTATTCCTATGTAAATTATTGCATATCTCAAGCCTCAACATCATCAAAGTCTATCTTTCTCCAATTATATTTTATAGATATGTGTTTCCTTTTAAGAATAGTGGCACATATGTCGGCTATGTCTTTATTTTTTGAGGTATTTTATAGATAATATACTTTAGTTTCTTTACAATATCCTATAAATATGAACCTCATTCCTCATGATACTAGTTTTTTTCAAGTATTATACTTAACAAAAATCTTGCATCCACATACATGAATATGTGACCAAACAAGTTTGTTTATATACTGAATCTTGTATGGAATACCATTTTCCACTTTATTTGGAACTCTTTTTAGTATGTATTCCATATTCTTTAACATATATCCTCAAAAAATAATGGAAGACTTTCATAAATCATCATCAATGTCATTATGTCCAACAAGGTTCAGTTCCTCCTTTCACTAACACCATTCAACTATCGTATATAAATTGGATCGAGTCGAGAGAGTATCCTAATCTCTTTTAGATAATCAATGAACTCTTGGTTAAGAGAAACCCCACCTCATCATGAGAAGATTTTCATTATATTATTACCAAGATGATTCTATAATTTATTCTTGTATTCCTTAAATTTATTAATGTAGTCAATTTTTTATCTCATTAATTTGACATAACCATATCTATTAATGTAATTGGTAAAGGTTATGAAGAAAAAATATACATCATTATCATCTAATATAAATGGTCTACACAATCTATATGAACTAATTCTAGAATATCTAAGGCTATTTCACCATTTCCACTAAATTGATCTTGTTTATTTTTCCTTGTAAATAAGCATGATATATATGGACTTTAGTTCAAAATAATCTAAATAACCTTCTTAATATAATTTTTTCAAATACTTCTCATTTACCTTGACAATTTTTCATGCCATAATTGAGTGTAATATATGTCTTGTGATCTTGATTCATTATCTGTTACCAAAAATTGATTTTCATATTATGGAATGTAAATACCATTATCTGTATATTCTATCCCACAACATATTCTATATTTATTAAACTAGAAACCCTTATTTACAAATTTGAAAACAAAACCTTACATATCTAAACTAGACACAAATATTATTTTCTTGTTTCATAGAGAACAAAGTAGCAATTATTTAAAAATAGAACCAATATTTTCGATAATGTGTGATAGTAGTCTCTTATAGACAATGTAGCAAGTATTACTCTATTGGAGGCTCAAATATCCACCTCACCTATGGAAATATTTTAGAATCTACTTAGTTCTCATATTTGGATACAAATTTTAGAACCAAAAACTATATCTAATACCCAATTTATAGAAATGGGGAGATTAAATAAAATAATGAATGTATCTAAAGCTTCCCCGTACTTCTTCATAGAGGAACACTACTTTTTACAATAGAATTTCTCACCATAAGAAAAACATACCAATTCCTACACCTTATATTTTCTCTAAATATTTCTCCTCTTTCAGACTGGTGTATAGGTGCCTTAGACTTTAAGTTATATTTAGATATTTTCTCATTGAATTTCCTCTTATTCCCCATAAGTAAAAAAAATTTTCTAAGCTTCATGTATTTTCAGTTGTTGAATCCGGGTTAAGAGATTCAATATAATATTCTCTATATTGATCATTTTAAAATTCAAAATAAAACTTGAGAACCTAAAAGAAAGTGAGGATAGTACAAGGTCTGTCCACAATTCCTTAGGTATTATAAAGATGAAAATTTACAAACAATGAATATATCCAATCATGTTAATTACTTGAGGTCTATCTAGAAAACATTCTCCTATCTTGAATGTAAATTATTCCTAGATATATTATACCAATATTATATTTATTTCTCCCAATATATATCATGGATATGAGATAACATAATGTATGAATTCATGTATTTGTAATGATTCTGATGATCAACAGTCAAGGATGAATAACATGAGGCATTGTAAATCCAATGAATCTTCCATGTATTTCCAGAAGACATTAAATACCTCCTCACTTAACTACTTAGACTCATCAATAGAAAATGAAGACAAATTGAAATAAAACATCATCTCTTAGCATAGTATGATGTCAATGTGCTTGTACCTATCCTAGAAGTTGGCACCAGTAAGAAGATTATCTTTATTTAATATGAATCAAATGGATAGTGTCATGATTGAATGAATTTCCATTTTCTAAAACAAATAAAAGAATATTTTAGTAATTAATCGTGATTATTGGCTATTAAATACTAAACTAATTTTATTATTATTACATTATTTTATAAAATCCAAAAAACCCACACCATTCGATTCGAAATATCATATCTCATGGAAATTCTTGTACAAAGGATCCATATTTTGTTTTTCATAACCCATAATAAGCTCATGAAAATTATTCAATGTTAATTAGGTATTATTTTCTTTCCAATTTCACTGACACATATTTACTTGATATATTGAGTGGATTACCCAATCCAAAAATCCTAAACTCATATTTCTTAAAGCTTACTAATGTGAATTTATTTTAATATATGTTCGCCACATATATTTTGGGAAAATATAATGTTTTCAGGATAAATGTTTCATAATTATAAATATTTTTTGTTTTTATCATTTTTTAGTTGAATCTATTTTATTTGAATATTTTAATGAAATTTTATGTTTTTGGTACTTAATTGATAAAGTTATTCTTGGGTTAATTTTCTTGTATTTTAGGGTCAAAAATATTTTGGGTAATTTTTTTAACATTTTAATTGAAATATTATATTGAGAAAGTTTTTTTTTTGGAATTTTTTTTGGAAGTAATGCCAAAGTTACATGTTTATTTTTTTAATATATAGTAACGAAACAGGTTTTTATTCTTCTATTGAAGTTTGGAATTTATTGAAGTTTAATTTTTTATTTGGAATTGATAATTTTCTCAGGCTTGTGTTTCCATTATAGATAGTCTATTTTCATATCATAGACAACAACATCATTGGGTACCATATTCATAAGGTTCACCAATCCCTATTCATAGAGTTAATAAGGCACTACTAAGGTTATTTTTTAGGGTACCCAAGACACTTTATAGGGTCCAGTCACAATGAATGTAGGGTTTAGTGCTATAAATTTTTTGAGTTATTCTGTTGTATATTAAAAATTTCACATCAAGACTAAATTTGTCAATTCAAAACTAAGGAATATATTGAGACTATGAATATGATCTCAATGAACAATTCACTGAATCTTTCTAGGAATCTCGAAAGGAGAATCAGGAACTATGTATATGTTGAGACATTTTTGGGGAAGATCTTCTTAAGTCATGATGAAGGAGATGATGAATAATGATTGGATCCATGTGGAGATTAATGATTCATGATGAGAAATGAGTTTTGTGATCTATGGTATTCAGATTTATTTCATTATCATGGGGATTAACTTGAATAAATAATTGAACACTCTTCACACAATAAAGGAGGGGGTGGGTGAGACAAGGCAAAAAATAATGGGGTCTCACTCAAAGAAGAGGCATAGAGGAAACCGATGGTTGAAAGTGAATCAGGATCTCATCCTCCTTTCTCATGTTTAATTTTTTATCTATTTCATTCAAGATGTGTTCATTATATATTTGTGTTATTACCTTGAAAATTCATAAAGGAACTCTTTTATGGGCTTGTATTGAGATGAATTGAATTTATTTTCCTATTCTTGAATAATTTTTCATAATGGGTTGTCATTATTCTGGGGAAAATCTCAGTGCCTTAGCTTCCCTATTCTACGATGAAAAATTGACTAATGAAGTTAGAGTTAGATAATTTTTAGAAAATGGATATTAATTCATTCTTCACCAAAATTGATAAATCGAGGTGGGTTTCATTGGATGTTTATTATTGTAATCATTTTATTCAATGTTCTCAATTTAATTCTTTATGAGAATCATTTTTACACTATTACATGTACCAATGATTGAATAATAGTAGATCCCTTTCCAAAAAAACTTTAATTTAAGTAATTAATTTATAAAACATTTTGTCTTAATTTAAATATAAAATAACCATTCATTTATTTATTTATTTATTGAAAAATTATTTCTTAGGATAGTTAACTGAGAAATTTTTGTCATCAAGTGATTGTTTGGTGTCTCAAATCCTTTTATTCATAGCTTTCAACACTAGTGTGTTTAATCTTGATGTAAGATTATAGATTCTTTTACCAATTACGATTATTCCAGTTTTCATAAGATCATCCAATGATATATCCTTGTCTCATTTTTTCTTTTCACACACTTTATTTCTAAAATTTATCCCTAGTTCTTTATCAGTTTCACTTTTCATCATCCTCATATTTTACAGTTTTATTCCCTTGTTTTCTTTTTTGTTTTTCTTTATTTTTTGATTTCAAAGAATCTCCATTTCCTTTGGTTTAACCGTTCTTAATACTATACTAGTTCTAGTAATTTTTTATAAATAAATTAATTTGATAGTTCGAAAATCACCATCAAATTATTGGAATCATTTTCAAGGAAGGATATGTTTTAAAAAATTAGTTTGTAAGAGAACATCTATAATTTTTTTTGAAAGCTTATTTATTGTGTTCTTGAACTAAAATAGTTTTCATTATAATTTCATACACACTAGGGATAAATATTCAGCATCTAATTTATAAAATTTAATTCCATAAATAGAAAACCATTATAGTTCCCTAAGAAAGAATAAGAAAATTTAAAGGGAGAACCTAAAAGTAAAGAGAGTTTAGAGTAAAAATGAAAAAACTATTCTTCCTCAACTAAGAAACCAAATGGATGAGAGACTAAGACTTAGGGATATTCAACTACCTACTATTTTAAGAAACCCTTCATGTATCTAGTTATCCACCACATCTAGTGACTATGAAATGAAACAATATCTCTATATGATTCCGTCCTTTAATGGATTATTGAATGAGGATTCTTTGGAGTTTAATGAAGACTTCTATAGCGTTGTGTAGTAATTTCCACTGTATTTTTTGAGTGAGGAAGATATGAAGTTGAAATTTTTTTCCATTTACTTGAAGGTTAAGTATATGAGCTAGTTAAAGTATCTTAATGAGGTTATTTTTTACTTGGGACTAAATTTTTTGATTCCTGTGTGATTATATTTTACCCTAGGAATATGAAAATAAAAGTAAGGCCTAAGATTACTCATTTTTAGGAGGAGGGAGAATCGTTGAATGTAACTTAAGATAGTTTAGAGGTCTTTTTAGGCTCTGCATCAACCAAAAAATTTCTCCCCACATATTGATGAGACCATTTTATAACAGTCTTACTCCCTCCCTCAAAACCATTGTGGACCTAACATTAGGGAGAATTTATCTGATATGACATCTAAGGAATTGAGAAATATTCAATAAACTCTCTTAAACCTCACAACATATGATTTTTTGTAGAAAATATATTTATAAGAGTGAGTCCAATGTTTAAGCTAGTAATTTTTTTAATGGTGGTAAAGATAGTTCACTCAAGAAGTAATAGATTCATTGAAAATTGTTTTTTCATGTAAGGAATTTATATCTTAATTTTATCTACCAATTAAACAAGATGAAAGTTCCCAATTTGTGTATTTTAGGGCTCAAAACTAGGGTAATGTTGTCCTATTCTCAAAAAAAAATTAATTCCAGATATAGGAAGCATCCAAATTTATTCTATAAGGAATAAGGTATTCTTAGACAACCATTTGTCTCTAGATTTACTGACCAACTAAAAATTTCAAATTATTATTATTCAAAAAATGGGATAACTTTCTAGGGATATTGATTATAGGTATAAGATAAGTATTGCCAATGAAATGAAGATTAATCACAAATATGTGATGGGAGTTACTGTAAAATGTGATATCAAAACATAAGAAAATATTGGATACAACCTAAGGAACTTAAAACTGATGTTTTAAGTTATTATGAAAATGAAAACTTGAAAAAGAATAAAATTGGAAAAGTGGATTGCAAAGTACAAAATAAGTTGAATAATTAATTTTCCCTTTTAAAGGATAAAGAATAAAGGAATATGAAATGAGAGTTAGTCAAGGAAGGAGTTAATAATGTTAGAATTGAATAAAAATAGATAAACTGGCCTATTTTATATCAATATACTCAACTAATTCCCATTAATTGAAAAGTCAATAAAAAAATGATAAACGTGATAATTTTAAATTCATTTAGATGGTTAATAATTTCCACATGAACGTACCCTTTGTGGAGGCCTTAAATAAAACCCCTTATTATGTGAAATTTCCCAAAATGTTTTTCTATAATAAAAGGATCATGGAATAAATTTACACTATAAACTTAACTAAATAATGTTGTGTTTTCCTTCAAAGGAAGTTACCTCCAAAACTACAAGACCCTAGATGTTTTTTATTCGTATGAGAATAGGATAATGTGAAGATAAATAATACTTGTGTAACCTAGGAGACGGATTCAATCTTATTCCCTACTCCTTGTTTTAACAATTGGGTCTTGTAGAATTGAAGTCTACTTATGTTTCCTTAGAGTTGGATGTTAATTCAACCACTTAACCTATTATAAGGGTAGATGACCTCTTAGTTGGTGTTGGGAATCTCACTTCGTAATATCCCAGCCCAGGTGATACACACCGATGCCTCTAGCTAATTGGTCATATGACCTCAAGAATGCCTCCCCATACCCCAGAGGATGCTGACTAGCAGAGAGTATCTAATATCAGTCATGGGGAGATTATACCCTCTTTGTTAGAGTAAAACACTAGTGTAAAATAAATAAAAAATAATGAAATATATATCCAAATGATATAAAAACAAGAACAATACCAATATCACAAGATAACCGAAACTAGAAATGAAATATCAAAACCAAAAAGTTGATATGTCATGCCAAGATATGTGTCTAGTTCCAAAATGAAAACTCAAAGTAAAGACACTAAAGACTCCCAAGTGGGCCCCAAACCACATCCAGTTCCCTCATCCATGATCCATCCCAACTCATCCACCAAACATAGTTCCTTTTCCATTTTCATGTCCTGCAATCATAAAATATATTCTGGTACCGATCGGGCAACCTGAGTTGTGTGTGAGTAAAACTCAGTAGGCCACCAGTAATGGTGTTTAAAAATAATACCATGTCAATAACGGTGTATGTAGTTTTACATAGAAATAAACACAATTAATAAGTAAAAATTTATCATATTATCAAATTATTATTTATTTAACCACAAAAACTATCACAACCCCCTCCCCACAAAGTGTACCACTCATGGGAATACAATGGGAGAAGAAAGATAGTGACAACCGAGTCCCACATCAAGTAGGCCCTAGGTTGGAGACTAGCCCCGAGGGTATAGTAAACATAAAGATGGGAGGCATTACCCTCTAAGAGAACACATGTTAAAGATAGAGATAATATAGACTCCAAAAAAATCCTGCTCAGACTACAATATAAAATAAAACCCAAATGCAAATATGTAATGATATGAAAGAGCTACTAAAACTGAAAGGAAAACCACAGGTGCCCAAAAAAATTAAGGATGATAGTGACCACGAATCCTAAACAGCTCTTGAAAACCCCTAAGCTAGTAGTAACTAGCCTGATCTCCAACCTACTCGATTTGATCTTAAAAAAGTATATATATATATATATATATACACATAGTGTGAGTATAATAGTATACTCAGTAGGATCCTCCCCAGATCCCCTCATTCAAAAGATAAAGAAATAATTCTGAAGCACAGTGAACAACAATTGAAATTAACTCATCACCTAAATAGGCACTCTAATATCCCACCCTCACCATGGATACTCTCACCAAGTGTTGTACGCAAGAGTATATAATATAATAAAGAATATTAAAGGTACCCCACTACTTCTTCCTAACTTGTTTTCTATGCTTCCCCAATGTTGCACGTCCTCAGTATCTCTCTCCAAAAAGGATATCCCACATATACCTAGTAAAATCACCACAACATGCACCTAATGAATCACAACACCACATCCATGTAACTAAAAGTAACTCGGTAGTTTTTAGGAGCCACCAGAACCCATATAACCTGTATCATACATTGAGTATTATACCTCAATCCATCATAGCTCATACAACGAGCAAGGAACCTCAATCCCTCACAACCTATACACATTATACCTATAGTAGTACTTAGGAAACTATATCCAGTATACATTTGTTTGAAAATAACCACAATCCATTATATCCCTCTACACACATATATGGGGAAAACAAACCACCGTGCAGACCAATACAAGTAACTACCAAGAGAAGAGAGTAGGGTCAAAGGGGGTAGTCATCCATCCATCCCCGCACTAAGATATTGGGAAAACACCCACAGGGATCAGAATCTTGGGGGTGTCAGTTTCCCTAATAGATAGGGTGGAGTAGCATAAAAAACAAAATGTACATGATATAATATAACTTACAACCACACTATGGGCATAGGATAGTCTCAGAATAAACTGCTGCTAACATCTCTTGAACTCCCAACTGCCACTGCTAAGACCATATATCCTATAAGTACACAACCATTTAAAGAGATATATAAAGTTATTTTATTAATTTTCATTAGTTTCACTTTATGTTAATTAATTATTAACCATTAATTAACTATTTTCATTTTCCACATTACATTAAATTAGTATTAGAATAATGTTCTATTCCTTCCAGGCATAAGAATACCAAGTCCATGTCTTCTCAAAATTATAACCTCAACATTGCATTCCAATAAGATTGAATCCCATTGGTTAAAAATTTATTCATTTATTTAACAAAATTTCTTTCCATATTACCAGATACTCTAGGAAAACATCCTTCACTTAAAAACAAGGAATACAAATTAGCACATCCATATAATTCAAGAAGTGGGGAAAGGGAAAAATATAAACAAGCAACCTGGTCATCAGTCATACAATAGATTCAAACAAGTATCCAGCTTCATATCAATAGGTAATCCCATCTTCAACCCATTCTATCATCCCTAGTGTCCTCTTTGAAACCCACATGACTATCTCGTTGCATATTTCCATGACAATCATTAACTGCTACCACCACAATCATGCCTCCTCACCCTACATACCACAATAGCCCTCTTGACTCACCCATCTGAGGTTGACATCACATCTAGCCCTCCTTGCCCCACACACCACAACAAACCTATAGGATCAGCCATCCTAGGCTCACATGACCTCACAAGATGTCAAAAATAAACATAGAAACCAGGCTCTTGGCCATAAAACAAGGCATTCAACCTTCACACACAATGAGATCCCACAAATCCAAATCGCAAAGTACTTATCCTTTATAGGAAAGTGGGAGACTCAGGCCCTACAAAGACATTATATTTTATCTCACAATCGATTCTTATTCCATCTTGAATTAACCGATTCATTATTCAGGGGTTAAAACTTTGGAAAACCTAAGAAGAAAGCTATCAAAAATTAATTAAACAATCAATTTAACATACCTTTAATTATTTTATCAAAAAGCATCAACTTTCTTTAGGTTTATCAACAAATTTAATTAAACCAGCATAATTGCAACAATTGATTATCATCAAATTGAAACAACAACCATATTCATTAAACACTCATATTTAAATCTTCCATCCAATCAACTATCAATTAATTATATATTTACATTATTTACCAATTAATATTCTAATCCAAGCATAAAAACATAGCATAGATACCACACTATCTAGAAAATCAATTGGAAATCCATTATCATGGTATAAAGCAACTACAACGCCATGCGATCGATGCTAATTATTTAGTCTGGTTAAATAAAATATTAGGTTGATTTCATTGTGATCTAAGGGATAAATCATGATCAATTTATGATTTCACATATATAAAATAGAAACAATGAATACCCTACCTCAAAAGGGTGTCAACATTCTTCGTACGAGAACAAACCAACATTATAGATCCCAATTTCCTATCCTGCAAGAACTACATCCACCTAAGGAGGTTGTGCCACAACCACGCCAACAAACAAACAACAAAAGTTCTTTAGAAATAGAGAGATCAAGAACCATCACATGGAAAATAATAACTGGAAGAAAAATATTGAAGAAAACTCAAGAAAAGCAGTAGAACATACCTTAGACAAAAGATGGATTGCTACAGATTGAAGGGGGGAAGTGAGAGATCAATAACTGAAAAAGAAATCCCCAAAATGTCAAAGAGGGGGTTGTTGGGTCACCTAGAATGAGAGGGTGATCCACTGCAGTTGCAGGGTTATAAATAACCTGAGTGATTAAAATAGAACAATAATGGAGAATTACATCACATGCAATCAATTTTCACATTGTGTAATACTTAGGGATTAATTTCCATATAAAAACAAATCAAATCTCTATTTTATTATTTTTCTAACCCCAATTTATTGCACATTCTGAAACCTAATTTCACATCATGTAAAATTGTTAAACATCGTGAAACCTCCATGCTTCCAGTTTTGAGTAACCAAACTCCTCCAGGCTTCCTACAATCCTCCTCCGAGTACCTCAGTCTTTGAAAACAAACAAAGGGTTGATCCTCATGGATCTAGACCCTTACATTAGATACCGCTCAAAATATTCTTATCCTCGAGAATCCAAAACCAATCAAGATAGGAAAAAAGGGTCGTCCAAATAGCCACCCCGCAAGATACCTCTCAAGGCCCTCACCACCACAGGAGCTTAAAAACATCATCAAAGAAACAATAGGGCACCATGAAACAACCACAACCATATCTTAAACACTCTATTGAGGGAGATACCTATAAAAAGTGAGAAATCCATAAAAAGAAATAGGACTAAGCCACCTAAAAAACCAAAAAGGTCTATAACCAAAAAATCAACCATGTTGTAAGAAAATATCTAAGCATCTAAAAACTGATGATACTAAGTGAATATCTGTGGCTAACATTCCTAGGTAATATCTTCCATGCCACCATGCCACCAAATTACTTGAACCAAGGGTATTTCATGCCCACACAACACATTCTTATTATGGTATTATATCTCTAAAGGTTTCTCCTTCAAGTTTTCATCACCATCAACATCAATCTCACCCTAATCAATGATATGAGAGTCACCATGAAGTTAATGACAGAGCTAAGACATGTGAAAAACTTTTTATATCCAGATCATATGTGGGGGAAGCACAATATGATATTCCATGACTCCAACATGATTCAACACCTCTAAGGGCCTAAAAATCAGAGATAAAGCTTACTCCCATGACCAAACCTTTGTTTCCTACAATGAGGAGTCACCTTAAGGAACACATGATCCACAACATCTAACTCCAAAGGTATACTCCTATGAATAACATATTTTTTTATGATCTTAAGATGCATTCATCCTCTCACAATTCAATTATACCACCTCTGTCATATTCTATACTAGTTTTGACATGATAATTACTGACTCTTCAACCATAGTCTAGCATAATAGAGAACAGAAATTTTGGTCATACACGGTTTTAAATGGTTCCATACCGATGGTGGAGGAAAAATTATTGTTGTAAGTGAACTCTACCAAGGTGAGGTGCCTCATCCATGAACATCAAAAATCTAGGACACAATAGAACAATATTCCTTCAAGATTCTGGATGGTTTAGTCTGTCAGACTATCTATCTATGGATAAAAATCAGTACTAAGGGATAGCTGAGAACCAAAAGTATATTGGGGGCCTCTCCACACCCTAGAGGTAAAATAGGGATCTCAATTAAAAATTATCATCCTCATGACCCCATAGATTCTCACCACCTCCTCCAGATATTTCCTTAACAAAATCCTTACTAAGTTCATCAGCTTGATCACTATAAAGTGGGTCGATTTCATCAAATGATCCACTACCACCCATATAAAGTCATTGTCTCTCTATGATTGAGGTAAAATGATAATAAAGTCTATCTTGATTCCATCCCACTTCCACTGAGGAATGTCTAATAGTTGGAACAAATCACCAAGAACATGGTGGCCAAACTTAACCTTTTGGCAAACCAAATATTGAGAGACAAACCTTGAATCTATACATATTAATCCGGGCCCCCAAAACTAACCCCTCAAAGCTCAACACATCTTTTTCATGCTAGGATTTACCACCAAAGGTGAACTTTGGAACTCTCTGAGAACCATATCACACATCACCAAAGGAATTAAAAGCCTTACCTAAAACAACACTTAGTGTTTTTAATAGTTATACCAACCATCAGGGACCTCACTACAAAAAAATAAGTCTCTTCAGACCTCCAACTTAAGATCCCCCAACTGGGTCTCCATCTGATTCACCATATGATTGTACTATCATCTAAAAAATATAAACTCTTCCCCTGACTTGTCCGATATCTAGATCTAATATTGAGAGTTCCTCTATCACTCTCTAAGAATCTCTAGATTCATGTGCTACATCATTATGTGACTTCCTACTCAGCTCATCAGCTACAACAATCCCCTTTCTTGATGTATACGAAATGAAAAAGTCATATTATAGTAAGAAATCCATCCACTGATGCTGGTGCAAGTTCAAGTCACATTGGTTAAAAACATACCTTAGGATCTTATGGTTGTTGAAGACCAAAAAATGATCTCTAATGAGATAATTTCTCCATAAATTCCGAAAAAACACCATCATCACCAACTAAAGATCTTGGGTGGAATATTTATTCTCATGGAAATGTAACTGCTGAGACCCATAAGAAATGACCAATATCTATTGAATTAGAACACATCCTAAACCAAGACGCGAAGCATCACATGAAACGGCAAATTGAACTCATACTTCTAGCATAAGAATAACTGGAGCACTAACCAAATTCTATTTTAGATACTAAAAATCCTTCTAAAAATGATCAATACATAGGAACACTATATTATTTATAATCAACACTATTAGAGGAGTCAAAAATTGAGAGAAATTGGATACAAACCTCCTGTAACAGCCTGTAAGACCAATGAATCTTTGCACCTCTACCACTACCTTGGGGGATTACTAAGACACAACTTCTTCTATCTATGAAGGATCCATATCTAATCCCAATCGGGATACAAAATTGCCAAGGAAATAGACTTCTTAGTCCTATAACTCACACTTTTACAACTTCCCAAACAACTTATCATGACTAAGAACTCATAAAATAGCATGCAGATGAACTACATGCTCCTCCTCATACATTGAGTACATGAAGATATTTTTGATGAAAACCACCATGAACTTATACAAGAACTCACGAAACACGTCATTCATTAACCCCTTGAACAAAACTGAAGCATTTTTCACATCAAACAACATCACCACAAACTCATAATGCCCATGAAGACAACAAAAATTAGTCTTTGGAATATCCCCATCCTTCACACACATCCATTGATATCCTGGCCATAAATCAATCTACAAGAAGCAACTATAACCCTTCTTTTGATCAAATAAATAATCAATCCATGGAAGAGGATATCAGTTATTCACCATCACTTGGTTAAAGTGATGATAATCGATATAAAAATGAAAACTTCCATTAGCCTTATTTATGAACAAAATTGGCGCACCCCACAGTTACACACTCAGCTGAACAAAAACACAATGTAATAGACCATTGAGATGTATATGAAGTTCTCTCAACTCAAAATGTTCCATTATATATAGAGACTTAAATATAGGAGATACACCTGGCTATAGTTTGATCTTAAACTCGGTCTCTTGTCGAGGGGGTAATGCTATAAACTCCTTTAGAAAGAAATCATGGTACACCTCCATGACATAATGAAACTCCAACTACTGAACCTATGATGAACTCAGAATCATCTTATCCATCAAGAATTATAAGGAAAAAACATTCCTCTAACCCATATGAGGGTCTCACTCACCAACAAACACTACTAGCTATCAATCAGCATCAAAAAACACAACATACCCACTGAATCAATCTATGATAGCCTGAAAATAATATAACCAATCCATGCTGAGGATGATTTCATATGGTTTTATACATAAACAAAATAAATTTTCCCAAGAGTGGTGTTTCCCCAACACTAGATCACAGTCACTAAATACACCAGATAAGTCATCTCGGCCTACAATTGGCGTAGTCAATGCCAAGGGCCCTGGAAGCCTCTATACCTTTAGTCCCAAAGCATGGAAAATGGAAGGTGATATTAGAGAGTGTGTCACTTCCCAATTAAACAAGGCATTCACCCAAGTAGAAAACAAGTAATGGGTACCTTGAACAACTTATGGCTTGCCTGGTGTTAGTAATACTAAAGTGTGAAGCAAACCATGACCTTCTCTAGGACCTCTATGACCATGGTAATGACCACATCCATAACTGTTCTCTTCTCTCTGGGGATGGGGAGAATCCCAAGGTTATCCTCTACCTACCCTATCTACTCTCTACAAATCCCAAACTGGATCAACCTATTGCTGCTGCATTAGCTGGAAGTACCTCAATAGAGGAACATGAAGAGGAACAACTGGTTCATGCTGATTGATTATAAATTTTGGGAACTCTCTCCACTAATAACCATAGAATAAAAAATAAACACATGTTCCAGATCCCTTAGAATAGGCCTGAGAGATATCGACCCTAGAGGAATGAGACCTAGAGATCTGGGACTTACCCCTGGATGTTCAAAAACTCTTCATTCCTAAAAACCGGGAACACCATACCACATCTATGATTCATGAATAATACAAATGACTCCCTTATAATGATGGTTGGTTCTAGATAATGTCCTCTCAATGACCTCTCCTCTCGCCAGCACCCCAAGATAGGTCTTTAGAATAAATGGGTTGACCTGGCTCTGGATATTTGGATGCAAAGACTCTTCTAAGTGACTTGCTCTGGACCCTCATATGGAAATTGTTCCAAAGAATATTTAATAAGGTTTCTAAAAATGATCTCGAACTCTCGCACATTGAAGATCCTCTTTTAAAGGGTAAGCAGCTCCTAGTGAATGGTTGCCTTTGAAATCGAAGAGAGAAAGTCAACTCTAAAATGGTCTCATAACTCCTCCCATGATACTATTGACTCCTCATGGTCTCCTAGGAATAAGAACCTCTACTGCCTCATTTCCCCTTGAAACATCATCACAGAAAATGATAACCAGTTCCCCTTCTAAGCATGTATCAGAATGAAGGCTATCTCAACCACCACCAACCAGTCTTCCATAACTGCATCTGATATGGAGACCTAATACCTCTACTAAAGAACAAACAATTAGATCTCCTAAATCTAGAATATATAATTCCTTAACATTGATTAATTGTTTTCTTTTATTCATTTTAGGTTAACCTATACCACGGTCGATCCATTCCAACACAGGCGCAAATAATATTGATGCATGATCCATTCTTAGATCACAAGAGGGCCTAAATACCTATGTCCAAGCTGATATCCCATGTTTATAGTTCTTGCTAAAATTAGCTGACATAGTTTTCCTACCAACCCTTAAAACCTCACCTATTCTTAACTCTAAACTCTATCATATCCCTCAACGAAACCTTTGATTCCACTCTGTCATGACTAGCTCCCCACAAAGTGTACCCCTCCTGGACTAGAAATGGGAGAAGAGAGATAGTGACACCCGAGTCCCACCCCGAGTAGGCCTTGAGCTGGTGAGTAGAACCAAGGGAATAGTAAACACATAGATGGGAGGTATTACCCTCTAAGAGAACAAATAAGAAGGAGAGAGATAATACAGACACCAAAAAATACTAGCTCATAATAAAATATAAAAGAAAACCCATGTGAACATATGTAATGACATGAAAGAACTTCTATAACTGAAAGGAAAACTACAAGTTCCAAAAAAAATTAAGTTTGGAAACAACCAAAAAACCCAAAAAACTTATAAAAATCCCCAAGATAGTAGTAAAAATCCTGATCTCCAACCTTCTCCAATTAACCTAAAAACAGTATATATATATTTGTGTAGGGTGAGTATAATAGTATACTTAGTAGGATCCTCCCCAGAGCCTCTCGTAAAAAAGATAAAGAAAGCATGCTAAAGCAAAGTGACCAACACATGAAACTAAATCATCACCTAAAAATGTATACTAAGTTCCCAAACTAACCATGGATACTCTCACCAAGTATTACAACAAGAGTATATAATATAACAAAGAATATCAACGGTACCCTGCAATTGATTCCCCAATGGTTTTATGATGTTCCCCAACATCGCACACCCTAAGAATCTCCCTCTAAAAATGCTATCCCGCAAACACCTAGGTGAAGCACCACAACATACACATCGTGCATCACACCACCATTTCCATGTAACAAAATGTAACCAGGTAGTTTTTAGGATCCACCATAGCTCGTATAATGTGTATCACACATCAGGTATTATACCTCAAGACATCACACTCTATACACTAAGTAAGGAACCTCGAGCCTTTATATCCTATACATGTTATACCCATAGTAGTCCTTAGTAAACTATTTCCAAAATACATGTGTGTGAAAATAACCAAAACCCATTAGAACCCTTCAAACACATATAAGGGTAAAACTAACCATCATACATACCATCACAAGTGACTACCAAGAGTACAAAGCAACATCAAAGGGGGAATTCATCCATCCATCCTCCCACCAAGATGTTGGGGAAAACACCCCTAGGGGTCAAGATACCCAGGGTGTCAGTTTCCCTTACTGACAGGGTGGAGTAGCGTGTAAAAATACAACATGTATATTACATAATATAACTCACAACCAAACTATGGTCATAGCCTTGTCTAAGACTCAACTACATCTAAAATCTCTTAAACTCCCATCTACCACTGCTAAGACCATATATCCTATAAGCACACAACCATTTAAAGAGCAACATTTAGTTATTTTATTCCTTTTATTCGGTTGTGATTTATGTTAATTAATTATTAACAATTAATTGTCCATTTTAATTTTCCACATTAAATTACATTAACATTACAACAATTTTTTATTCCCTTTGAGAATAATAAAACATATTCCATGACTTCTCAGAAGTATAACCACAACATTTCATCCCAGTAAGCTACAACCCCATGGGTTAAAAATTTATTCATTTATTTAAAAAAATTACTTTGCGTATTACCAAATACTCTATGGAAACATTTTGATCCACTAAACAAGGCATACAACCAAGAATATCCATTTTTATCAAGCAGTGGGGAAAGTAAAATAGATAAACAAACAACCTGGCCATCAGCCAAACAACATATTCAAATAAGCATCCAACTTCATATCAATGGGTAAAGCCAACTTCAATTCATTCAGTCATCCCTAGTGTCCTCCCTGACACCTGCATGCATATCCTTATGCATCTATCTATAATAATCCTCAAATGCTACCACCACAACCAAGTCTCCATGCCATACATACAAAAAAAACTCTCCAGGTTCTTCTATCCCAAGTTCACATCACATTCAGGCCTCCTCGCCCCAGACACCACAACAGACCTCCAGGCTCAACCATCCCAAGCTCATATCACAATACAAGTATCTAGAAATAAACAAATAAATAAGGATCTTTTCCCTAAAACAAGTCATTAATCCATCACACCCAATGATCTCTCACGAATCCAAATAACAAGGAACTCATCCTTTACAAGAAAGAAGGAGACTCAATCCCTACAAATAAATTATATTTTATCACATAATCAACTATTTTCCATTTTGAATTAACTGATTCATTTTTCATGGGTTCTAACTACAGGAAACATAAGAAGAAATCTATCACAAGCTATCAAAAATTGATTGGAAAATTAATTTAACATACCTTTAATTATTTTATCAACAAGAATCAACACGATTGAGGTTCTTTAACTAGTTCAATTAAATATGCATACCTCAAACAATTGATTGTCATCAAATTTCATCAACAACCATATTCATTAAACATGCCTCTTTAATTTTTTATCTAATTAACTATCAATTAATTATATTTTTACATTATTTACCAATTCACATGATAATACAATCCTAACAATGTAACATAGATACCACACTATCTATAAAATCAAGAGGCAACCCCTTATCATGGTACAAAGTAATGACATCACCATGCGATCAGTACCAATTATTTAATTCGGTTAAAGTAATTATTAGTTTAATTTCATTAAAATCAAATGGATAAGTCATTATCAATTTATTATTGCAAATATATAAAAGAGAAGAAATGAATTCCCTACCTCAAAATGGTGTCAACATTCTTTGCATGAGAGTGGATCAATATTACGGATCCCGATCGCCTGAACTGTAAGAAATCCATCTATATAAGGATTTAATGCCACAAGCATGACAAAAAAAACTAACAAAAATTCTTTAGAAACAAGGAGATTAAGTTCCATCGCATTGAAAAGAGTAACAATAAGAAACAAATTGAAGAAACAACAAGAATAGAGGTCGAACATACCTTAGATCAAAGATACATTTCTACAGATCGAAGGAGGGTAGATAGAGATAAATACCTAATGAATTAATCCTCAAAATGTAGAATAGGGGGATTTAATGTCACCTGGAAAGAGAGGGAGAGACACTATAGCTGTAGAATCATGAATAACCCGAGTGGCTAAAAACTCTTAAAACAGCACTGTAGCGAGGAATTATAGGACGTGTAATCCCATTCCTCGTTGTATAATCCTTAGGGTTTAGTTTCCACTAAAAAATGCACCACCTCTATATTTTATTATTTTTTCTAACCCTGATTCATTTCACATTGTAAAACCTACTTTCATGTCATTTAAAATTATTACACGTCATGAAACCTCACTGTTTTCATCTTCTTGCAACCAAACTCCTCAAGACTTCCTCTGATCCACCCCCAAGTAGCTCGGTCTATGAAAACATGAAAAGGGTAGGTCTGCATGGATTTTTACCCTTACATTAGACACCTCTCAAAACATTATCATCCTTGAGAATGTAAAACCATCCTAAAGAGGAAATAGAAAAAGGGTTGTCTGAAGAACCACCCCAAGAGATACCTCTCAAGGCTCTCTCCACCATAGGAGCTCAAATGCTTCATCAAAGAAACAACAAAGAACCACACAACAACCCCAACCATCTCCTAAACACTCTCTTGTGGGATATTCCTATAAAAAGAGAGTAATCTACAACAAGAAAAAAGAGGAATACTCCTCAAAAACTAAAAAAAGGTATACAACAAAAAATGAAAAATGTTATAAGTAACTTGCTAAAAATCGAACAACTTAGGTTACAGAGCACGTATCTATGACTCATTATCCTAGGTACTCTTCTTCATACCACCACACCACCCCAAGACAAGAACCGAGGGGCTAGTATTACCATGAAACACCTTCTACTAGTGGTCCTGGATCTCTACAGTCTGCTCTTTGATGGTCGTATCACCATAAACATCGATCTCTCCCCAATAAATGATGTGAGAGTCTCCATGGAGGTAATGAATGAGCTATGACATGTGAAAAACATCATGTATCTAGATAATATACGAGGGAAGATCTATATGATATGTCACAACTCCAACACATGCCAACACATCTAAATACCCAAAAATTTGGGGAGAAATCTTACTCCCACAACCAAACCTTCACTGACCATGATGGGGAGTCTCCTTCAAGCACACACGATCCCCAACATTGAATTCCTAAAGTATCTTACTATGATTTACATAGGATTTATGACCATCCCGCATTTCCTTCATCAACTTGTGAATCAACTAAACTATCTCTACTGTATTATATACCAGTTCCAGCCTAAGAATTACTAATTGTCCAACCCTAGTCCATCACAATGGATAATGGAACATTCTGCCATAAAAGGCTTCAAACTACTCTATACCTATGGTGGAGTGAAATTTTTTTTGTATGTGAACTCTACTAATAGTAATTGGCTCATCCATGAACCTCCAAAATCCAGGAAACAAGAGCGCAACATGCCTTCAATAGTTTGGATGGTCCACTTTTTCTGGCCATTCATCTGTCAATGAAAATTAGTGATAAGTCATAGCTAAGAACCAAAATTATGTGGGATACCTCTCAACAGTGTTGGGGTAAAATGCGAATCTCAATAAAAAATGATCATCCTCATAAACACATGGATTCTCACCACCTCCTCCAGATACTGCCTTGACAAAAACCTCCACGAATTTCAACTCCTCGATCACTACAAAGTGGGACGATTTCTTCAAATGATCCACTGCCACCCATATAGTGTCATATCCTCCCTAAGATTAAGGTAAACTAGTAACAAAATCCATTTATATGTCCTCCCACTTCCACTGCAGAACGTCTGATGGATGGAGAAAACCACTAGGAACACAATGCTTGAGATTCAACTTCTGGAAGACCAAATATTGAGACACAAAACCTATAACTACACACTTCAACCTAGGCCACCAAAACTGACCCTTAAAATCTTGGTACATATTTGTCATGCCCGGATGCACCGCTAAAGGTGAACTATGGAACTCTCTGAGAACCATATCAGGAATCACCAATGTAATGAAGAGACTATCCTAATAAAACACTCAATGTTATTTATCATCAGAAAAACCATGAGGGACCTCAGCACAAACAACTTGGTCTCTCCATACCACCACCTCAAGATCTCCCAAATGGGATTCCTCAACCTACTACACCATAGATGAATTTACTATCATATGAAAAGGACAACCTCTGCCCTCGACTTATCCCATACCTAGATGCAGTGATAAAAGTTCCTCCATCACTCTCCAGTAATCATCAGATTCCTGCACTGTATCACTACGTGACTTCCTACTCAATGCATCGAATAAAAAATTCACCTTTTTAGGTGTATATGAAATATAAAAGTTGAAATACTACAAGAACTTAGTCCACCAATGCTGGCGCAAGATCAAGTAATGTTGTGACAAAAAATACCTCAGGATAAAATGATTGGTTAAGACCCCAAAATTCTGACTGATGAGGAAATGTTTCCACAACATCAGGGAAAACATCACCGCTGCCAACTCAATATCATGGGTGGAACAATTACACTTATGGGGATGTAACTGTCAAGATTCATAAGAAATTGTTGAACACTGCTACATATGAAGACAACCCAACCCAAGATGTGAAGCCTCACAGAAAACCTCAAACTGAACTCCTTATGTTGGAAGACAAAGAACTGGAGCACTGACCAATTTCTCCTTAAATACTCAAAATCTATCTAAGACGGATCAATCCACAAGAATATATGATCCTTTATATTCAACACTGTCATAGGATTCCCAACCTAAGAGAAATCATCTATGAACATCCTATAATACCACGAAAGATCAAGGAAACTTCACACCTATTACACTCTCTTGAGGGCTTCCCAAGATAGAACAACTTCTATCTTTGAAGGATCCATAACCACAACCTTCTGGGATATAACATGTCCCCTAAAAAGAACTTCTTTAGCCTAAAACTCACACTTTGAAAACTTCCCAAACAACTTATCACAATGAAGAACTCCCAAAATAGCACACATATGATCTGTATACTACTCCTCAGATGTGAAGTACACAAGGATGTATTTGATGAAATCCAAGATGAACTTATACAGGAACTCATGGAATGAAACTTTCATTAACCCCATAAACACATATAAAGCATTCATCACACCTAACAACATCACAACAAACTCGTAATTCCCATGATGAAAACATAAAGTACTCTTCAAGGTATCCTCCTCATTTCACATGCATCTGATGATATCCTAACTGCAAATCGATCTTCTAGAACCAAATTTCACTCTTTAGTTGATCGAATAAATCAAAAATCCATGGAAGATGATATTTTTTATTCTTCGTGACTTGGTTCAAGTGATGATAATCAATACAAAACCGCAAACTTCCATCATCCTTCTTTACAAAAAAAACTAGCACACCCCATGGTGAAAAACTCATCCGAGAAAAACCACACTACAATAGACCATCAATATGTATACGGAGCTCTTGAAACTTAGAAGGATCCATTCTTTATGGAGGTATTGAGATATGATACACTTCAATCTATAGTTAGATCCCGAACTTGATCTCTCATTGAGGTGGTAATGCTACAACCTGATCTGGAAAGACATCATGGTACTATTCCATGACCTTGGGATATGCTGATTGTTGAACCTATGATGAACTCAGTATTAGCTAAACCATCAAGGATAATAAGGACAAAACACCCCTTTGACCTATATGAGGGTCTCACTTTCCAACAAACACTGATGGCTCTCCACCAGCATTAAATAACACAACCTACATCCTAATGTAATCCATGGTGATGATGGTGTTATGTGGTTGTATCCATAAACATTGGAAATCTCCCCAAGAGCGCTGCTATCCTAACACTAGCTCACCACCTCTACTTACTTCAAACAAATCAACATGACCTCCAACAGGCGTAATCAATGCTAAGGGCACTAGAATTCTCACTACCTTAAGTCCCAAATCACGGACAAGAAAAATTGATACGAGGGAGTGTGTCGCTCCCTGATCAAACAAGGCATGCACCCAAGTATAATACATGAAAATGGTACCTCGAATGACATCTGGCTCTCCTGGTGCTAGAAATTCTAAATCATGAATTTGACCATGAACTATCTCACCACAATGATGAAAACCTCCATGACCATTGTCTTCTCTAGAGGGATGGAGAGAATCCCATGGACATCCTCTTCCTAACACATATAATCTTTATTGATCCCAAATTAGAGCCACCTGTTGATGATACCTCAGCTGGAACTGCCTTAATGGAGGAACCTGAAGTAGAATGACTGGTGCACACTGACTACTTAGAAAGGCCATGAACTCTCACCACTGATGACCACAACCTCCATAATAAAAACATGCATATGATCCCTTAGAATAGGGTTGAGAGCTACCCCCAGAGAAATGAGACATTAAGGGATGTGACATACCCTCGTCTAATTGGAATCTCTTTTGTCATGAAAACTAAAAACCCCAAACCACAGATCTACTTCATGACAAATCTTGAAAACTCCCTTCTCATGATTATACAGTTTTTAATAACATCCTCTCAATGACCTATTCTCTCTCTAGAACCATGAGATACATCTTCATTATAAATAGGGTGCCTTGACGCTAGATATATGGATGAAAATCCTCCTCAAAATTCCTTGAACTAGCACCCTTATCTGGAAATAGGTTTGAAGAATATCAAAGAATGTTCTTGAAATGGATCCTTAAATCTTGCACACTAGAGCTCCCCTACTGAGGGTTAATCCACTTCTGGAGAATGACCGCCTTCATAATCGAATAAAGAAACATGACTATGAACTGGTCTTAGAACTCCTCCAATGAGACTATCGACTCCTCGTGATCTCTGAGGAACAAGAACCAGCTCTGCCTCACCGCCCCATGCAATATATTCAAAGACAATGATAGCATTTTCTCATTCTGAGCACAGATCGAACTGACGTCTATCTCAACATCCTCTAACCAGTCTTTTGTGACAGCATCTAAAATAGATCCCTCATACCTCTGTAAAATAACAAACAATTAGAGATCATAAACCTAAAATATGGAAGTACTTAATATTGATTAATGTATTTATTTTATTAATTTTAGGTTAACCTATTCCAAGGTCTACCCATTCAAATACAGTTTCAAAGAAGAATGATGCATGTTCCTTTCCGGGGTTTCCACCCTGTAACAAGTGTCACCTCACTTAGTAGCCACTATAAGCTTAAAGGTCCATGAATGAGATCATAGGGGTCCTAAATACCTATGTCTAAGCTAGTCTCCCATATTTATAGTGCTTGATAAACTTAGCTGACATTGTTTCCCAACTAACCCATGCAACCTCACTTGTGCCTAAATCCAAACTCTATCCTGTCCCTCAACCTAACCTTTGATACCACTCTGTCATGACCCCATCCCCACAATGTGTACCCCTCATTTGTCAGAAATGGGAGAAGAGAGATAATGACTCCCAAGTCCTACCTTTAGTAGGCCCTAGGTTGATGACTAGCATTGAGAGTATAGTAAACACACAGATGGGAGGAATTACCCTCTAAGAGAACACATGAGAAAGAAAGAGATAAGAGTGACACCAACCAACTCTTATCCAAACTATAATATAAAATAAAATACTAGTAAAAATATTTAATGACATGAAATTACTATGAAAAATTAAAGGAAACTACAAGTACCAAAATAAAATTAATGACAAAAGTGACCATGAAGCCAAAACAGGTCCAAAAAACCCCAAGCTAGTAGTAACCATCATGAACTACAACCTACTCTAAAAGATGTAAAAATAGTTCATATATATGTAGGGTGATTATAATAGTATACTCAGAAGGATACTACCTAGATCCACTCATGAAAAAGATAAATAGAGCATGCTAAAGCACAATGAACAACACGTGAATCTAACTCAACACCTAAACATGTATACTATGTTCCCAGCCTAACCATGGGTATTGTCACCAAGTATCACATAAAAGACTATATAAAATAATAAATAATATCAAGAGTACCCTGCTACCACTTCCCCACTGGTTTTCCGCTTTTCCCCAACATCGCACGTCCTGAGCATGTCTCTCTAAAAAAGCTAGCCCTCAGACACCTGGAAGAAGCACTAGAACATGCACCTCATGCATCAAACCACCATGTACACATAACCAAAAGTAACCAGGTATTTTTTGGGATACACCATAGCCTGTATGATGTGTATAATACATCAAGTATTATACCTCAAGACATCATGACCCATAAACTGAGTAAGGAACCTCAATCCATCAAAGCCTATACATGTTATACCTATAGTATTCCTTAGGAAACTATATCCAAAATTCTTGTGTGTGAAAATAACCACAATACATTACATATTTTTAAAAACATGTATGATGTAAACTGACCACTATTCATACCAGCACAAGTAACTACCAAGAGAATAGAGTGATGTTAAAAGGGGGGTAGTCAACAATCCATCCTCCCGCCAGGATGTTGGTGAAAACACCCCCAAGGCTCAGAATCCCTAGGGTGTCAGTTTACCTAACCGATAGGATGGAGTAACATATAAAAACACATAATGTACATGATATAATATATCTCACCACCACACTATGAGAATAACCTAGTCTCAAACTCAAATGTATCTAATGTCTCTCATACTCCCAATTGCCACTACCAAGACCATATATCCTATAAGCGCAAAAACATTTAAAGAGATACATTAAGTTATTTTATTCCTTTTTATGAGTTTCACTTTATGTTAATTAATTATTAACTATTAATTAAACATATAAATTTTCCATATTACATTACATTAGCATTATGATAAAGTTCCATGCTCTCTAGGCATAAGAAAACTGAGTCCACAGCTTCTCAAAATCATAACCTAAACATTTCATCCTCGAAAGCTCCAACCACATGGGTTAAACATTTATTCATTTATTTAAAAAATTTACTTTCCATATTACCAGGAACTATAGGAAAACATCTTCATCTACTAAACAAGGAATACTACCAAGCACATCCATCTTCCTCAAGTAGTGGGTAAAGGAAAAAAGATAAACACACAATAAGGATGTCAGCCAAATAACATATTCAAAAAAGCATCCATCTTCATATCAATAGGTAAGACCAACTTCAACTCATTCCATAATCCTTAGTGTCCTCCCCAACACTTTCATGCATATCCCGATGCATCTCTCCATCACAAGCATCAACTGCTACCACCACAACCAGGCCTCCCTGACCTACGTATACCCTCCAAGATCAGCCATCCCAGTCTCACATCACAATCGAGCCTCCAATCCCCACACACAACAACATCCCTCTTAGATCATCCATCCTAGGCTCACATCACATCACACGTAATGGGAAATAAACATTGAAACCAGGATCTTGACCCTAAAATAAGGCATTCATCATTCACACACAATGAGATCTCATGGATCCAAAGCACAACAAACTCTACCTTTACAAGCAAGCGAGTTACCCAGACCCTACAAAGGAATTATCTTTTATCACACAATTGATTCTTATTCCATATTGAATTAAAAAATTCATTATTCATGGGTTCCAACTATAGGTAACCTAAGTAGAAAGATATCATAAGCTGTCATAAATTAATTAAAATGTTAATTTGACCTGGATTTAACTCTTTTATCAACAAATATAAACATGCTTCAGGTTCATTAACCAATTCAATTAAATATGTGTACATGCAAAAAAATGATTATCATCAAATTACAACAACAACAAGATTCATTAAACACACCTTTTTAAATATTTTATCTAATTACCTATCAATTAATTTCAGTTTATGTTATTTATCAATTAACATGATAATCCAAGAATAAAAAATCATCATAGATACCACACTATCTTGAAAATTAAGAGGCACCCCACTATCATGGTACAAAGAAATGACATCTCCATGCAATCGATAATAATTCTTTAATCTGGTTCATGTAATTATTATGTCAATTTAATTATGATACAAGGGCTAAATCATACTCAATTTATGATTGCACATATATAAAATATAAGAAATGAATCCCCTATCTCAAATGGGTTCCAACGTTCTCTGCACTAGAACAAACCAACACCTCCAATATTGATCACCTCTCCCGTTATAAGTGCTTCCACCCAAGGATGTCGTGACACAACCACACCAACAAAAAACCAAAAAAAAAATTCTTTAGAAACATGAAGATCAAGATCCATCGCATGGAAAAGAAGAATCAGAGGAAACAAATTGATGAAACTGTAAGAACAGGGGTAGAACATACCTTGGATCAAATATGTATTGCTATGGTTTGAAGTAGGGAAGCTAGATATCAATCTGTGACCAAGGAATCCCCAAAATATCAAAGAGGGGGCTTCCAGGTCGCCTATAATGAGAGGGAGAGCTGCTATAGTTGTAGGGTTATGAATAACACGAGTAGATAAAAATTATTAAAACAACAATTCAATGGGTAATTACATAATATGTAACCCCCTTTCATGTCATGTAATCATCAGGTTTCGTTTTCTACCGAAAAAATGTCGCCTCTCTATTTTATTATTTTTCTAACCTCGATTCATTTCATGTCATAAAACATCCTTTATTCCATCTTATAGAAACAAAACTCCTCCATCATTCCTCTGAGCCACCTCTAAGAACCTTAGTATTTAGAAACACACAAAGAGTCGATCCGTATGGATCCAAGCCGTTACATAAACTCCCTAGGTTTCCAAGGACACTAAAACCTCAATACATGCTTCATCCTAGTCCAGATTCTAGACTATCCTCAAGGGATATTAGGTCCGAGAATTCTATTGTTACCATTTAATATCTCATCTCATATCTAATAATACCATTTTTACCATTATAGATCTCAATTCTTATATGAATTCTATAGTTATCATTCATCATTTCATTAATTGATTCAAAAATTAATTAATCATCTCAATCTTATTAATTAAATAAAAAAATAATTTATCTTCTCAATCTAATTAATTACCTCAAAAATTAATTAATACTATCAATATCATTTATTAACTCAGTAATTTATTAATCTTATCGATCCTATTAATTAAAACAATAATTAATTAATTATCTCAATCATCTTAATTAACTCAATAATTTATTAATCACCATAATTCAAAAATCCTAATATCACCTAATCAATTCCAAAATTAATTACATGATTCAATAATATCAATATCCCCTAATAAATTCATAATTAATTATTCAATTCAATAATCTCAAAATCTTCTAATTAATTCCAAAATTAATTACTTAATACAACAATCTCAATATCCCCTAATTAATTCCATAATTAATTATTTAATTCAATAATACCAATATCCCATAATTAATTAATTCACTAATTTAATAAATTTAATCACAAAATCAATTGAATAATATCTGATAGAAATTATACAATTACATACACATAATTTCAAGAAATACTTTGGGATTTGAATTATAGACCACCTAGATTAATTCATTAACGATCGATCAACCAATAGAAAATATCCAAAATTTGAGCAGAAAAACAATGTAGAAAGAGATTCTGATCTAAAACCCTAAATAAAGATTGAAAATATTAATATCATTAATTTGTAGATCTAGATCTACAATCCTAGATCTAGGTCTAGTAAAAATTGGAAGAACAACCCTTTCTAGGATGGGAGAAGAAAGAATGAGGAATAGAAAAAAAAGCGGGATAGGATTCTCTTTCTAGGAGGTGTGAAGATCTTCGATATGGGCTTGGAATCATGAATAATGAATGTTAATAAGTCTTAGAATCCATCTGAGAAGATCTAAAATCCGGGAAGAATGTCTAGGGTCAAATGGGGGACAAATAGTGTGAGTTTTGGGGGTTTGTGTGATTTAAAATCTAATTTTCAGGTGAATTAAATTCATGTGCATAGTTTTCTAGGTAGGGGAACATGGTTTTCCCTAACTGTGCACCTAATCCATGTGTCTCTTCTACAGAGGTGAAATGTTACTCCTAAAAGGGTGCACAATTTGACAAACTGTACACCAACCGTGAAAATACTTAATATCCTGGGTTGTGCGGTTTGATGGGTTGTGGCGCACGATTCTCCCGAACCATGCATGATATGTACACTATCTTATTTCATTAATTTACCTCAAATTTTCACCCAAACACACCCCAAAGTAAAAAACCAAACATATATTACTCAACACAAAGTAAAAATTCCCCAAAATCAAGCCCGAGTCATCTCTAAAAAAGGTCAGGATCTTACAATCTCTCCAACTTATAATATATCATCCTCAATATATACTCCCAAGAATCTATGAGGTTCCAAGATAAAAAGATCCAGCCACTCATCCCTCTTATATACTTATATATCCCAAGTTTCCTCTTGAATACGGTAATGTTGCAACAATATGTGAACTATCAGCACAGTCTCCCCCTCAACACTTTCTCACTACAATCTAGCACACACATCATTTGCTCCTCAAAGGATGCATCTATCTTAATTTCAACATCATCCACTTAAATCACATGAGAAGGGTTGGGGTGATACCAATGAAGTTGTCACACATGAAAAACATCATGAATAACACTGTATTTTTTGTGGAAGTGGCAATCAATTTGTCACCAGAATGATTCTTTCTACAACCTCAAATGGTCTAATGAACCTTAGTGCTGACTTTCACTATCTATGTATCCAATGGTGGCCAAATATAGGTAAAACATGAAGGAATACTTGATCACCCTCTGTAAACTATATTAGTATTCAACATCTATCAATATATGAATTTTTTATATTTTGAGTCAAATCCATACACTTCTGAATCAACTAAACCTGCTCTGGCATCTCCTATATGGGACTCGGTCCCAAAAAATATGACTCACCTACCTCCATACAATATAGAGGTGATCTTCATGGCCTACCATAAATATCCTTGTGTGGTACCATCTAAATAGTATCCAAATAATTGTTTTTTATGAAAAATTCACCAAATCTAGGTGCTTCTCCCTATACCCACCAAAGTCTAGGACACATTCCCTAAACATATCCTCCAGATCTTGTATAGTACACTCCAACTACCCATTTGTGTGTGGTTGGAATATCATACTTAGAAAAACCTATATACCCAATGTCTTCTATAAGACCTACCAGAAGCATGAAGTAAAACATGAGTCATGATTTGAAACTATAATCCATGGAACCCTATGTAGATGGACTATCTTCTGAATATACAAGTCTCTGAACTTCTCTACAGAGAATGTCTCCTGTATAGGTAAGAAATATGATACCTTTGTCAAATGGTCTAAAAATTCCCAAATAGAATCATTATTCTAAGCTGTCCTTGGGAGACCCACCACATGATCCGTCGTAAAGTTGTCCCACTTCAATTATAGAATGGTCAATGACTACAAATAACCTCTAAGTAGTTGATGCTCTTCCTTTAACTACAGATAGGTGTAACATCATGTCACGAACCATGATATCTCATTTTTTACACTTTACCACCAAAACTATCATCATAGTTCATTATACATTTTAGTCACACCAGGATGAACTGTACACTTCAATTCATGAGAATCCCAAATCAACTCCTCCTGCATGCTCCAAGGCACAACAACCTGATTTTTGATGTATGTGATACCATCTTCATCTATCAACTAGTCTGATGTTGTCTCCCCACTTTCAAGGATTTCCCTCAAAGTTAAACATTCTAGATCCACATATAGCCTATCCCTAATCTGTATCAAAAGTGTAGACTCCACCAAAACTGACAGCAGAGTCATCTGCTCTTGATTCCCTTGAACCACCACATGAATCTCAGCTAGTAGAGTCATCATATTTCACTAAACACCAGAATCATGAATATCCTAAGTCTATGTTTTTCAGCTTAAAGAATCAACAACACTATTCCCTTTTTAGAACATATATGGTAGTTCAAAATCAAATGACTGTATGTACTCAACACATCTCCACTTCTAAAGATTCAAATCTCATTGTGAGAAGATATAACTTATGTTCTTGTGGTCATTAAACACTATAAAATTACTACCCAATAGATAATGACACAAAAAATTCAAATCATAAACCACTATAGCCAACTTGAGGTCATGAAAAGGATAATTATATTCATGTGGTCTCAACTAATGAGACTAATATGCCACAACTCGATCTCCCTGCATCAACACTGTTCCAATCCCTATCTGAGAAGCATCACAAAAGACCATGTACTCCTCACCTATATCGACTAGGGTTAATATTGGTGTGATATAAAGATATTATTCAACTTATGGAAAGAACTCTCACATTATCTATACCATTCAAAATTTACCCCTTTTTTTCAAGCCCGAAAGTGGTGTTTCTAATCTTGAAAAGTATTGGAAAAACTATAATAATATCTAGATAACCCCAAAAATAGATAGCTATTAAAAACATTTTTGGGATGCTCCCAAGAAACAACTATTTGAACTTTCTCTAGGTCCATATACACACGTTCGTTTGAGATGATGTGTCCTAATAAGTGTACCTCATCAATACAAAACTGACACTTTGATAGCTTGGCATATAGCTGATGCTCTCTCAGTGTACTAAGGATGATGTTAAGATGTTGGCCAAGAACTTCATGAGTGTTGGAGTATACCATGATTTCATCTAAAAAACTACTACAAACTGATCTAGGTATATATGGAAAATTATATTCATCAAGTCCATAAAAACTACTAGTGTGTTTTTCAACCCAAACGAAATTTCAATGAACTCATATAGGTTATACCTACTTCTGAAGGTAGTCCTCAGTATATCAGAAGGTCGAACTCTAAACTGACAATACCTTGATCTCAATTTAATCTTGGAAAAGACACAAGCTCCCCTTAATTGGTGAAAAAGATCATAAATTCATGGAAGAGGATACTGATTCTTCACTTTCATCTGGTTCAACATCCAGTTATTGACACACAAGCGCAATATCCCATCATCCATCTTTTCGAACAACACTAGATATCCCCAAGGTGACAAACTCGGATGGATAAACCCCTTACCATCAACTCCTATAGCTGAGTCTTGAGCTCTTGAAGCTCTATTGGTGATATTATATATAGTGGAATAGAAACAAGTTCATCACCTGACATGAGATCAATAGTGAATTCCACATCTATCTCAGGTGGAAACATGGAAATGTATTTTGGAAACACATATTGAAACCAGTCCACTATAGGTGGAAAGAAATCCTACATTACACCGCCATCATCCAGTAATAGACTAGCAACATGGGCTATAAGCTCTCCTAGTTGCTAAGTAATTGGCCCTACTTGACCTTCCTGGATACCCCACTCTCCATAGTGAATGTACTTATCACAATTAGGAGTGATAAAAATAACCGTCTTGTGGTAATAATCAATATGGTCTCGGTATTCTACTAACCAATCCATACCTAGAATTAGGTCGAATGCTAACGTGTATAGGATATAGATATCCCTCAAAATGAGATACTTTACAACTTAGAGAGAATATCCCTTGCACAAGTAGATGTCCCTACACCATACTCCCAATGGTGTATCTATCATTAACACCCCACTCATGAACTCCACCACTAGTCTCAAACCATTAACAAGTTTCATAGAAATAAAGGAATTAGAGGCACCAATATCAAGTAAGGAACTAGCTAATATAGAGGCTACAATAATTGTACCTCTACCCATTGATGGTCCTGCCTCACTATACACAAGTTTGGTCTGCATCACATGAAACTATTTTGACCCTCTTTCTTATGATGTAGTATGAATGCCCTGAGACTCACGAATCTTCTAATACAGGTTATTTTCCCCAAATTTACCACATACACTACCTATACTACCATTACCAATGTAACTTCAAATTACATCTTGATAAGGTGTAAAAGATCCCCTTCCCACCTATCTATCGTGGGTTTCTACAGAACATCTAAAGATGCCCCTTCTTACTATAATATTAGCACTCCACAAGTGGCTAGGGAAAATGTCTATGATAGTGGAATGGCCCACCACACTGGTGGAAAATCACTAGAGAGAGGTCATATGTAACTAAATTCCCCCCTGTCCACCATGATTTCCACTACTCTAGTTAAAGTTCTCAAAACAATTCTTCCTACTCTCAGAAGATGTTCCCCCTAATCAGCTAGTAGTAACCATCAATCCTGCACTAGAAGCCTCTTTCAGGTTCCCCTCAGCTATGAGAGCCTAATTCAACACTTCTAAAAACTTTTTAAGCCTAAATATATTCACTTAGGACTTAATTTTACACTTAAGTTCTTTCTGAAATAAATTTTCTAAATTAGTCTCTTCCTCTTCCAATGCTGGAGAAAAACACTGAAAATTTGTAAAGTGTCCAACATATTCCATCAAAAACTTAATCACCTATGTCAATATATTGAACTCAAATAATCTCTATTGCCTCAATTTATTTGGAAAGAAGTGCTCCAAGAACCTCTCCAAGAAGTACTTTTGTAACATACCCTCAGCCTATCGAGTCAGAGCCTAAAAATTCCACCAGCACTTCACTAATTCTCATAGAATATAATCATTTAGATGAATCTCTTCTTAGAAAAAGTATCCAAGTGGTAAATTATAGTCTTGATAGAATCAATCCAGAACCTAGCTCCCTTAGGTACACTATCTCTAGAAAAAGTTGGAGGGTGTTGCAAATGAAACTCCATTTTCAAGCTGCACATGCTCTTCTGGACTCACCCTATGTCCCTTTCCATGAATTTAATGAACCGAGAAATGTTCTCCTGGAACTACTCTCTGACTTCCTCACCCATAATTATTAGTGCCTTAGGTTCCACAACTGGAGGATTATCCCTATCCATTTACTCCTATCATCCTCTCAACAAGCATTATCATGGTGGCAGAACTCTATAATCCAAGCACACACCTTAGTATATTTTTCTCAACATTAACACACTTATGTAAAAAATACAATAAGGTACAACAATTATTTTTCCCTAAACCATTCCACACATTCAAAGTCGAGGTGTTAACACAACCCTTATCCATTCTGTATATTGATCAAGTTTAACCAAGGGTAAATCATTTTCATTATTCAATTTTCTCATTTAGGAAACCAATTATTTGCATATTGCATCATTTTACCACTTTTAATTTCATATTAGGAACCATTTTGAATTCAATTTCACTAGAAAGGAAAAAAGTTCAAGTTCAACAACTTACCGATAATATGTCTCCTCATGCATACCTAATATGATGTATGTAACAGTAACCCTAAGGGACTAAAATGATTCATGAAAACTTAATCTCATTCCATACTAGACAATGAGTCAATTCTTAGAAGATATAAAAAACAAAAATCACATCACACCACAAGTGTGCCACCCAAGGTGAAATAATATTCAATTATAATAGTAACAAAAAATAACATCAATCGTCTCTTGGGAACTTGGGTTCTCCCTCGTACATGGGTTATATACTCCCATGAACGAGCTAATAACCAAGGCCTGACTATTACTTGTTTCATGTATACATTTCCAAAACGGTAAGACAAAATAAAAAGAAAAAAATTCCTCTAATACTGAAGTTATTATTTTATAATGGAAATATCAAAGAAAGAAGAAGTGGAAGAAGAAAGGAACTTGAAAGAGGGTGGTGAAAACAATACCTCTTCTTCGGGTTCTTCCTTTTGATTTGATCAAAAGGGCTCCTTAGGTTGGTTTTATGATCAAACTAAGGCCTCTAGGATGAATTTGGGGAAGTATAAAGGATATTTGGGCAGGGTTTTGCTGAACCAAAAGGCTTTGAAGGTATTAATAATTGGTTAGAATTGGTGTCCTTTTATAAGGGCGAGGAGGGGCTCTTTAGGAATAAACTTAAAGTATTAATTTATAATAAATTCATATTCAATTTCTAATGGCTCAAAAGTGGATTATGAAATGTATAAGGTAGATATGGGTCGAAATAAACTAAACCAATAGGTTTTTGATAGGTTTGGGTAACATTATTAACCTTATTTTTTAGTTTTAACCCTTTGTTATTTAGTTTGACATTTACCATGTCTCTTTGTATTTTTATATTATATGGTTAATAAACATACTATAAACTTCCAAGCGACCCCCAAATTGTCCATTAATGATTCACCTATCATTATATAAGTCCTTTGGACAAACATTATATTTTTGGGAAAAGAATATCAATTAATCATATAATATTTGTTTTAAATATTAATTTATGTCAATTTTGAAACTATTTGATATTTTGTTTTTTTGAAAGTCATCACAACTTGATTACTTTGAAAAAGATACATTGAATCATCCCTAACATGTCATAGTCAAATATAAAATTCTTTGATTTCATGAAAACATTGAAATTATATTTATTTTAATATTTACAATACCATTTATTTGATTCTTTCATTAATAAGGTAATTACTGCATCATCAATGTGTCATAAATAAATTTAAATATTTAATGTCTAAAAATTATAAATTAAATACCATGATGTAAAAAATATTTTTATATTTATAATGAATATTTATAGTCAAATTTATCTTATGTATAACCCTATATTAAAAATGGTTGTTTTAATAAACTTTGAATTTAACACTTTGAACTCTTCTTTAAATTAAATAATAATAAATGTCCTAATCTAATCCAAGTGGACCTAAAGGGTCATATTTTATTTATAAGGTTGTTTTTATTCAAATTAAACTTATCCAATAGAATTATGGAATTTTTTAGGGTAATGATAATATCATTTTTACCCTTAATTACCCTATCTACTTTTAACCATAGTAAATAAAAGTAAAAAGTTACTATTCAACAAAAATTATTTTCGTCTTATTGAACAGAATTTTACTCCTTTATATATACCATGTTTCTTGGATTTTTTAAATTCAACTCACAGAAGTGGTAAAATTATGTTTTATGTGAACTTACAAATTCTCCTAAGAGCTTGGTAAAAGACGGTGAAAAGTTCAATAAAATTTTTATATATCTAAAATTATTATAAACTGACTCCAATGAATTAAATTGAACTTATATAGGTATTATGTACATATTTTTACCTAAAATAAATTTAAATAAAATAATCAATTATTTAAATAAAAATTCGGTTTTAAACTATAACTCAGTGTTTTTCACTATTCATCAAAAATTAAAAGTTTTCAGAAAAATACCAAAAATTTACCCTAGGATAATTTCGATATTCCAAATCAAAAAATGATTTCTATTTTACCAAATTAAAAACATAAAGGTTTCATTTATTGGTTTAAAATTAATTCCCTTTGTCAAAACAAAAAGCGTGTTTTTAAGAAATAATAACTATCAAAATACTGACACTTGTTTATGTCCGGTTTAAATGTGAAATTATGTTCAATTACCAAAATTGTATTAAATGTTAAAAATATATTCTAAATATACTTTAAAACCACTCAAATTCGTAATTTATCACTATTAATTATTTCGATTAAAACAGTTGTTTTTAATTGAAATTTAGTAATTTTCACTATTCATCAAAAATATGAAAGTTATCAAAAAAGTTCCAAAAATATATTAAAACTAAATTCTTATATCCCGATTCTAATGAAGAAGTTTATTTTGTCAAATTGAATATATAAAAGTTTAAAATATTGGATTTAAAAAGGGTTCGCCATTAAAAGGTGGTAAAATTGCATTTTTTGAAAAATGATTCTTTTATCTAAAAAAAATGTATTTGTTCTTACATTATGTCAAAGAAACTCATAATATGGATTCTAAAGTTATAAGGATTATCTAAAGTTCAAAATTCAGTTAATACTATTCATAACTGCTTTTGAATGACTAGTTTGGTAAGTCGTGGTGTGCTTGAACTCAGTGTTGCATGTAGTGAAAGTTAATGAATTACTTTGAAAATATAACATACTATGAAATCTTGGGGTGTTATAGAAAAAAATAAAGAAAATTCAATTATAGATCAAGATCTATAATCCAAGATCTTGATTTAATCAAAATAGGAAGAACAACCCTTTCTAGGATGGTAGGAGAAAGGAAGAGGAACAAAAAACAACCGGGATATGATTCTATTACCAGGAGGGATGCATATCTTCAATTTGGGCTTCAAATCACGAATGAAATAGGTCAAGAAGGCTTGGAATCCATCAAAGGACTCTGAAATCATGAATGAATGTCTTGGGTCAAATACAGGTTGAATTATATGAGTTTTGGAGGTTTAGGTGATTTAAAATTTAATTTTTTTGTGAACTAAATTCCTGCCCATAGTTTTCTATGTAGGGTCACATGGTTTTCCCTAAAAGTACACCTAAATAGTGTGATTATTATATAGGGGTTTATGTTATAACTGTAAAAATCCACCCCTCTAGGGTTTCATAGTTTGTTGGGTTGGGGCACACAGTTTTCCCTAACCCAATGCCAACCATGCACTTCCATGTTTCATTCATTTTTCTCAAATTAACACCAAAACACACCCCAAAGTTAAACACAAACAAAGAGTATTCAACACAAAAAAAAGTGTACCTAAAATAAATCCCAATTAATCTCAAAAAATGTTCAGGATCTTACATACTTTACCCACTAATTTTTTATTTCTTTAAATGAAGTGTGAAAAAAAGTATTAATCATTTTCTCTAGAAAATTCCTTCCTACTGGTGGTGCTATTATAGATATTTCAAAGGTAAAATTGATTTTCCATATTGGTGGTGTTTAATAAGAGTTAAATGTCTTTAATAAATACACCATAGAGTAAATTTATAAGCTAATTAATGTGTTTGAAGAGTTATTTATATGTGAGATAAGTAAGAGTACTCATGGTCATTATGAGGAAATAATTCATGGATTATGAAGTTTCATTGTATTTCTTAATGGTTTATATTTATTTCTAATATTAATTGAGAATCATTGAAAGTTTTTGAGATTTTCTTAGAGATAATTGGAATGTTTTTGAGTCATGTGAAATTTCCTTTAAGTGGTTTGAAATCATCTTGTGTGTGTTTGAAGTAAATTTGGAAATTTTCTATTATGACTTAAATTTAGCTAAGTCATGGTTCATAATATTTCATGGATTCTTTGTGTGAATTTGAGAAGAGAACATAAGACTTTGTTTGATTATGTATGAATTTATATCTGGAATATGACTTTGAGTCACTTTGGAATATGTCTTTATGAGTTATGTGTATATCTTTTCATTAGTGTATATGACTTTACATTTGACAGTAAGTGTTTAAGTCACCCAACATGAGACTTTAAAGTAGGCGTATGGCTTTGGAAAGTCTCCAAAAATAATTTATTAAGCATTGTATGACTTTGGAAGCTAGTGTATATATTTAAAGGAATTTTTATGACTTTACAAGTCATATAATAAGGTGATTTTAATGGAGTGTGAATTTTTTATGAGTCATGTATGACTTTTACGATGGCTGTGTATAAATTTAAATCAATGTAAGACTTCCTTAATTTACAAGAATTTTAGAATTCTTCTATGTGAAATTATATATTTCCATAATTTAAAATCCTAAAATAAAATCTAATGATTATAAAGTTGATATTCAAAGGTAAAACATCAAATTTAAAATGTGATTCAATCTGATTCTTGGAATATTTTGAAATAGGTAATCACTGATGTCATATGTTGGAAGTTTTTAGCTGATCTATCTAAATAACAGATATGAAAATTTTATTTAATTTTTCTAAATAATAAACACTAGAAAATTATTATGTTATTTAATTATGGTGATGTTTTTTTGTTCTAAAGTTCTAATAATAACTTAAAACTACTGATTCAGTGATTCTAGCCGAGTTTTGGAGTTTCTGAAGTTCAATCTACTGAGTAGAGCTATAAATAGATTTTGTGTGATTTTAGCAGATAAAGAAGATGACTTTGATCTATTTCAGTGAGGCGAATGGGATGGGTATTTTATGATATTAAAAAATTCATTCATTTATTAATTATTCTTTTATAGAGATTGAAGTTGCGAAATATTCTCAAATGAATTTTTTTCTATGTTACTGAAAGAGAGTAATTGTAGATGTGGAAATGTATGAGATATGTATGGTTATTTTAAAAGGTATAATATTCTTATGATCATGGTGCATGTTTTTTAACCTAACCAAATAAAGTAAAATAGATGATCACATGGTATGATTCTATTGAGAGAAGTCTTGAAGAGTATTGAGTTAGAAATTAGTCTCTAAATTAAATTTATTAAAAAATTATGATTTGATCTAATATGGGGTGTAGTCCATGAGAGAGGGTGTATGACTAGAATTGAGATGAGTATAAAAAAAAAATCAAGTAGAAGAATGTTTCATTCCTAATGTTTAGAAGTGATCATCTATATCTATTAAACTTGAGCATTCAGTAAATTAGATCCAAGTTTAGAAATTAATAAGGATAACAATAACTAATTCTACATATGGTGAACATTTTAGAGGCCCATGGAGGAAACTCATGAATTTTTATTTATGATGAAACCAAATATTTAAATATATCTTTCTCATTTTTCTCTCAATATCTTCATGCTATCAATATAAAGATATTTTTTCACACCGTGGCCTCTAAAAAAATTATTTTATTATTTTATCTCACTTTGAAATGTTTTGTCGAGGTGTGGGCCGATCTAGATTGAAATTTTGTGTATTTGATAATAAATTAATGTTTGGGCATGACAACATCCAATGCATGAGCAGGGAATTATTGAAGCTATGTGGATTCACAAAATCACCGTGTTCCCTGACCTCCTGTTGCATCCGGGTTCCTTCCCTACCTGCTCCCTTGGACGACACTTCCCCTCTAACTACCTTATGGAAAAACCGATTGACTCCCATTCCTCCCCTCGTGCTGACCCACATCATTCTATATAACTCCCCTTGCACCAGCACCACCCTACTCTCTTTTTGATCTACCTCTCACAACCCTCACACCCCCACTTATTTCTAGCATGACTCACCTATGGCGACCCTCCCATTAGCTAACATGACCTCTGAAAACCCCCTCTTAGCACGTTGTCTTCTTCAGTAACTATTTCTTCATTTTGGTATGATTTCAGGTTAGAGTTTCATATTTTTTAGGGTTCTATTTTAATGTTTTCATTTTGAATTATTGTATTAGGGTTCACTTTCAGTTTTTTTGTGGTGCAATAGGCATGTGATTGGAGTTTCACACCAAAATTTGGGGTTTTCTACACTAAGGTAGGTGGTTTTGTGTACAAACATTGGTTGATGGATTAATTTTCTTGGTTAATTAATTTAACATGTTCTTTAGTTAATTTTTTTGTGCAAACTTAGTTTATTAAGAAGTTAATATGAGTTTGATTTATCTTTGTAGCATGTTTTAAGATATTGAGTGCACTTTTAGTAAAAACCCATATTGAGTCATTTGTTAGTGTTTTATGAATTGTGAAAATGGTTTATTTGATTTTTAAAGTGGTGAAAATTTTGTTTTTAAAGGTGATAATGTATTTTTGAAGATATTTGATATTCAATTATTTTTAAAATGGACTTTACATAGAAATAAATTGGTGTAATCTTGATGTGAGCCCTTGTGGTGTTCTCTTGAAATGTTTTAATGATTTATTAAACTGATGTTGTGTTATGAATCATGGTTGGAAAGAGTTTTTGTGTGTATTTGGGTTTAAAGAGTGTTTTGGTGTAATTTTTTTTGGTGCTAATTTTGAAGTGTTTCATAAACTGTTTTATTGATTTATTAAATTATATGTGTATTGCGTGGTCCCTTATTTGTGGTTTTGAGTCACCGGGTCTAAGGCAACTCACCTTTGTGTTCATAGGTAAGAATATATATATATATATGTGGGTTTCCCGTTACATGTATAGTCATCAATGGTAGTGAGTATACATGCATGGGGCTAGGTTTTCCCATGTGTATATATGAAAATGTATACATGGGTGAGTGGAAACTAGTATATGCATATAATAATATATGTAAGGATCCCCTTGCACATTTTCATGGCCATGCGAGTGTGTTCATAGGGGCTAGGTGTCCTTATATATATGTGAAAGTTCATATGATTAGTTGGGGAGCAACAAATTCTAGTTAGAAAGCGCCAAGAGCTGAAAGTTCGGTTTTGTTCCACCCTAAGGTAGGTCCCTTATGCCTATGACTTTAATATCAATTCCATAATTTCTTTCTTTTTTTAAAACATGTTATATATATATATGATATGTACACATGCTATTAAATCTGGTTGTGGTTGCTATAAATGATTATGACTTTGTTTTTGAAAATTGAAATGCATTCCTAACGCCCATTTGGTGTTAAGTGACTTTTCTTTAAAAGTGATTTCCTAAGTGTTTTTGAATTGGTAATTATTATTTATAAATACATTTTTATTTGTGGTTGGTTTAGTTAAAAAATTGTAATGAAATGTTTGGTTTTAAAAAAAGCTTCAATGTGATTTCCAACGATTGGTTTTAGTGTGAACTTGTTGTCAAATGTTGGTTTGAATTTCTTGAAATAATTTTATCTTTGTAGGCATGGGTCCAATATTGTTTTTAAATGTGTAGTACATTAGTTATTCAATTGATCTTTTAAATGATTTTGGAAACTTAAAATTTTTGGGTGATTGTGTGTTCTAAACTGAAAAGTATTCCTTGTAAAAAATTAAGTCAGTTTGGCACTTTAAGAATGGTTTGTGAAGAAATATACCCCCACTTGAGGCATTCCTCTCCCCCTTTCAGAAACATATGTGTATATTTAATGCGTATAATTTGATATGTGCCTAGTAAAGAGTCATGTGCATTTTTTGTGAAAAAAATGGGGGGATGCGCTCAAGGAGGGAGATCGGTGGTGAGAGAGTGAGTGTGTTTTGAATAAAGAGAATAATATGGTCATTTATGTTAGTTTTATGAAAACTCACCACCACTTGAAATATAACACATGGGAAGACCGAAGTATCTAGGTGGGTGGGCTAGGAAAAGTATGATATACAATTCAGAAGTGGTTCATCCCAGTTTAATCTAGTATGATTGACACTACAACACTAACTAAACATGTGAATTGATTATAGACCACTAGGCCTTGGGATGTGATTCCTCCCTAGTGGCTCTTGTACAAGAAAACTGTTGTTCATGGTTTCTATGACACATTTCACCAAGGTACGAGGTTCCTAGGGTCCCATTTTTGCTCGTTACCTATAGCGATTGACCATGGTTCTCTTTTATGACATGATTTTTGTGAATTTGTTTTCCATTTTTGTTGCTTCAGGCTCATTTCCTTCTCTATAAAATCCATGTTTTGAATTTGAACTATTGGCCCTTCATTTTGGAATGTTGACGCATGTATGGAAACTATTTTGAAAATACAATGGAATAGTAGTTATTTCCTTATATATGTAAACACATGACTTAAATTTGAAATGAAGGAAAACATTATTTTATTATGTATTATTTTCAAACTACCTTGATTGGATTTATTTTTAAAGACAAGGGTATATGGAGTTATTCTATTTTAGAATTCCTACTAAGAATCTTGGTTCTCACATCTACTTTATATTTTTATTTTTAGCTTATAGTTTTGGATCACTCTTGCAGCGAGCGTGTTTAAATGTTTGGTGGTGACCCATGAGGTCACTTGGAGGTATGTTTAGCTAGAAATCATTTTTTTTATTTTCCACCACTAGTATTTACCTATTTTTTAGTTAAAATTTATTTATTTATTTATTTATTTATTTTACTTTCATTTATGTCCTAAATAATTCACAACTATCTTGATCTGATGCCAAACACTGGTTTCCAGTCCGTGGGGATCATGAATGCCTTTCGTGCCTTAACAAATACTAGGTCAGGTGTCGGGTCAGATAGTGACCCGACTTGGTTTGTAAAAAACTGGTTTTAGAGGAGGTAACTCTCTTTTGGGTCATGTTACTTTAGAAGGGTCTAGGTATAATGAAGATAGGATTTTTAGAACTTGTTGTTTTGGTTACATTTATGGTGCTTAGATATCACACCTCATGGTGAGACTTGAGTTACCATGTGAAGTCAGGTTTTATTTGGGTCATTTGGTTCTTTGGGTTGTTTTTTGTTGGTTGTGAAATGAAAAGAGATTTGGGTAAATGGTCTCAGTGAACTCACAGGTCTTGAAAATCCATGTGGAGTTGGGGACATTGCCTTGGAACACTCTTTAGGACGGTAGAGTGATCAGCGTATGGCTGCCAACCATATGTCAAATTCACCCATCCACACTAATTTCCTCCTGCATTGTCTTATTCATTTTTTTGATTTGGGAATAGTTTTGTGGGGTGTTTTTATTTTTAAAACCTATCTTGTTTGAACAATGTTTCGGGTTCATGTCTCATCGATGAGCAGGTTTGAAGTGGTGGTCAGTGGTCTCTTTCGAGAAGTGATTCTTGAAGCCCTTGTGGTGGTTCCCTTTGTGCATTTGGTGTTTTCTTGTGTTATGTTTTGTACAAAGAGAAAATTTTATTGGCACCTTGAATTTCCCTTGTTGGATAGTGTATGAACCCATAAAGAGTTAATGCATAATTGAAGTGTGGCCAGGGGTGATTCTGTGTTGGAAAACCATCCAGTTTATCAATATAAGAACATCCTTCTTATGTTTTAGAATCGAATCCACCTCTTATTTTTTGGTTAAGTGAATCCTCTCATAGTGGAAGAGAATATGTGAGTGTAGTTAAATAAAGATTTAGATTCATCAATTTTTTTGATGGTTAAAGGTGAAGTTTGACATCACTAAATTTGAAGATTTTTCCTGGGAACGGTGAAGGGAATTATAGTGGAAAAAGTAGAAAGAATTATGGGTTGTTGGTTTTGGACACTATCTTAAAAAGGTATTTGGATCTTCTGTTGTTTTTTCCTAAGTAAGGGTTCATGCTAATCTGCATATGTACTAAATGTGGTAATAAGAGGCTGTTATGGCCACTTATTGTAATCTCACGCTTTTGGGACTCGGCTCAAGGTTCCCCTCCTTATAATTTCTCTTTCAATTGAAAGAGTCATGTTTGGTGACCTGTTGCAGATCAACTACAAGGGTGAGGGTTGTGAAAGATTCTGGGAATCCCATTTTTAATAAGAAGGGTGTTTTCCTTCAAGAAACTCCAAATTTATCTATTTTGAGTGAAGGTGCCTTCCGTGTGTTCTTTCTTATGTTTTTTCTAGTTCAGAGTGAAAAGGATGGTGCATAAGCATCTTTTAAGACCCTGTTTTGGTGAAAATAACACGTAGAGGAAAGTGGATGTTGGAGTGATATGTGTTTGTTGGCGTTGTGTAGATCGTGATATGGGTGCTTGTGTAACCAATAGGAGGAATTCCATTCAGAGGTTTTAACACCTAACTACGAGGTAGGAGATGATTTATTCAACAGAGATATATCCATAGGTCCTAGAGTGAAGCTGTCGCGTATTCAACAACCCCCCCGGAGCGTAAGGGATCTTGGTCTAATTCTTGTCTTTAGTGTCGGAAAATGGGTAAAATTTAAGCTTTCAATGTGGAAGTTTCATTCCAAGTGGTCTCATGTGGTGAAAAGAGACATGGGGACCTTATTCCTCAATTTTGTGACCCATGTAGGTGGAGGAGTCCCTCCTTGGTTATAAGAAGGTAGGTCTATTTCATTTTCTTGAAACTCAGTGATGGAACCCTAGTGGGTGCGACCCTATGTGTAGTTTTCCATGTATAAACAACCATGTAAGTCCATTTCAATTTTGGTTTTGTGGGACTGCTCTGAAAATTGTAATGGTTATGGAAGAGGTGAGCCACTTAATGTCTTCTATTTGTTTTGGAGTTGTGTGAATCAAGTCCCTTTAGGGTGGGAGATTAGGTTGTGTGGGAAGATCCCATGTTATCCCATGCCGGGTATACCATATCAGTAATTTCTGGTTAGATAAGCTAGTTGGTCCCTATGGTATGGAGACACACTACGAGTCTCACTGAAATTCCTATGTAATGAATTGATGTTTGCACATTCCTTATGGTGGGGAGTCTGTGCGGGCCACCCTGTGTCGATGATCTGGTCGAGAATCTAATGTTGACTTGGAAATGAGTGGTCTTGTTTTGAGATGGATCATTTCACATCCCATCATTGAGTGAATTTTGAGATTAGAGAATTCCCAATGGTTTTGATGAATTAAGGTTATGGGAGCATTATTTGGGATGTGGTTGATATTGGTTATTGTTTTAGGCAAGTGGTGTGGGTTTTGTTTGGTGATGTCTAGGGTGTTTTGGCTCAAGAGGTTGGATTACACATTTTTAAAGTTCCCTTTGCATTTATTGATCAATTGGAGATGTTTAAACTCTTGGGGGAAGGTGGCTCATAGCGGGGAGTCCATTTCAGCCTCCCGAGTTCGACTTGTAAACATCTTTTCTTTCTGGTAGTGTTCATGTCATCTTTTCATGTGTCGATTGTTCGGGAATATCCTAGTGTTGTAGTGGAGTACCGGTCCTTTATTTTTAATCAACCTTGGGATGAATTTTTGAGGGCAGAAAGCCTTATGGTGGGTAGAATTGTCACACCCGAGCTTCTGAAGTAAATTTTATTTTCTTATTTTATCTGTCTTTGAAATGTTTTGTCAAGGTGTGGGCTGAGCCTAATTGAAATTTTGTGTCTTTGCTAATAAATGAATGTTTGGGCTTGATGGAATGCAACATATAGGCACAGAACGGTCAAATCTAGGCGGCTTCGCCAAATCACTATGCACCTTTCCCAGTGCACACTTAACTAATTAATTGAGAAAATGAATGATAAAGTGAAAACAAAATAAAACTAGAAAAATAAAATGAATAAAGTATCGTTTTAATGATGATAAAAATCATATTATTATTGAATAATAATAATATTATTATCTTAGATAATATTTTATTAAATTATTATTATCGTTATTATTATTATTACTATTATTATTAACATGATTATTATTATTATGATTTTGGTTTTTAGTTTTTTTAGGTTTTATTTCTTATTTTCTTTTTTCCCCCATTTATTTTATTTTCTTCCTTTTTTTTCGTTTTTTCCTCTATCTTCCTTCCGCTCTCATATGGCATTGTACTACCCTAGCAACCTGCTGTGTGCGGGCTCCTTCCCTGGCCGCTCCCTTGGTCGGTGCTTCCCCTCCGCCTCCCTTCTGACGAAACTGACTGGTACCCCTTCCTCCCCTCGTGAAGACCCACATCGCGCCGTACAACTCCCCTCGCACCGTCACCACCCCGATCACTTTCTAAACCACCTCACACAGTCCTCACGCACACCTTCTATCTGGTGCGGCTCACCTCTGGCGGACCTCCCCTTGGCCGGTGAGACCCCCAACGACCCCCCTTTGCACGTGATCTACTTTCTCAACTTTTTATTCCCTTTGGTAAGATTTTATGTTAGAGTTTCATGTTGTGTAGGGTTCTATTTTAATGATTTGGGTTTGAATTCTTGTATTAGGGTTCACTTTAGATATGCTTGCGATGCAATTAGCATGCGATTGGAGTTCAAAATTTGGTTTTTTCTATACCGATGTATTTGTTTTTGGGTAAAAACATTGTTTGATGAATTAATTTGATTGTTTAATTAATTTAGCATGTTATTTATTTAATTGTTTTGCTGTAAACTTAGTTTTCAAGGAAGCTAATATGTGTTTGATTTATTTTTTAGCCTCTTTTATGTTATGGAGTGTGATTTCAGTAAAAAACCATATTGAGTCATTTGTTTGTGTTTTATGAATAGTACAAATGGTTTATTTGATTGTGAAAGTGGTGAGAATTAAGTTTTGAAAAGTGAGAAAGTTGTTTTGAAGAGATTTGATATGAAATTAATTTTAAAATGTAATTTACATGGAAAAAAATTAGGGTAATCATGGTGTGAGCCCTTATAGTGTTCTATTAAAATGTTTTAATAATTGTGTTAATGATTTACTAAATTTCGGTTGTGTTAAAAATCATAGTTGGAAATTTTTTGGGGTGCGTTTGGGTTTAAAGAGTGTTCTGATGTAAATTTTGGTGGTGCTAATTTTGAAGTGTTTCAGAAATTTTTTTATTGATTAATTAAATTATATGCATATTTCGTGGTCCCTACGTTGTGGTTTTGAGTCGTTGAGTCTAATGATAATTTCCTATGCGCTCATAGGTAAGTATATATATAGGTGGCTTTTCCCGTTACATGTATAGGTATCCATGGTGGTGAATATACATATATGGGGCTTGGTGTGACCTTGTGTATATATGAAAATGTATATGTAGGTGAGTGGAGGCTAGTATATGCATATAAGTATATATATAGGGATCCACTAACACATTTTAATGGACATATGGGTGTGTAAATAGGGTACGAGTGTCCTTATATGTATATTAAATTGCATTTGTTTAGTAGGGGAGGAGCATCTTTTAGTTAGAAAGAGCCAAGAGTTGAAAGTTCGGTTTGGTTCTACCCTGAGGTTGGTCCCCTGTGTCTATGCATTTAATTTGAATTCCATAATTTCTTTCTTTTTTTAAAAACAAATTTTATATATATAATATATACACATGCTATGAAATATGGATTTGTTTGCTAGAAATAATTATTCCTTTATTTTGGAAATTAAAATGCATTTCTAACGCCCATTTGGTCTTAAGTGACATTTCTTGAAAAGTGATTTCCTTAGTGGTTTTGAATTGGTAATGAGTATTTAAAAAGGCATTTGGCCCTTTGAATGATTTAGTTATAAAATTATAATTATATGTTTGGTTTTCCAAAAAATCACCAATGTGATTTCCAAAGATGTGTTTTGGTGTGAACTCTTGGTCAAATGTTTGTTTTAATTTCATTAAAGAATTGCACCGTTGTAAGCATGGGTTAAAGCTTATTTTTAAATGTGTAGTACAGTGGTTGTTCAGTTGATCTTTTTATGATCTTATAATCTTAAAAGTGTTGGGTGATTATGTTTTTTAAAATGAAAAGTATTACTTATAAATAATTAGGCCCTTTTGGAACTTTAAGCATGGTTTTTAAAGAAGGGAAAACCCTCTTGAGGCATACCCCCTTATTTTTGAAAATGATGTGTATTTGGAATGTTTGGATTGTGATATGTGCTTATTAATGTGTCTTGTGTATTTTTTTTATAACTGAAAAGGTGGGAATGTGCTCAAGGAGGGAGGTCTGTGGTGAGAGGGTGAGTTTGTTTTTGAATAAATACAATGATATGTTTATGTATGTTAGTTTTATAAAAACCCACCACCACTTGTAATAAATCACATGGGAAGCCCAAGGTATATAGGTGGGAGGGCTAGGAATAGTATGCTAGATGATTCAGAAGTAGTTAATCCTAGTTTCATCTAGCAGAATTGAGGCTACAACACTAACTAGACATGTGATATGTTGGAGATCACTGGGCCTTGGGATGTGATTCCCCCATTGTGGGTTGTGCACAAGAACACAATTAGTCATGGTTTCTATGCAACCTTTCGCTGAGATATGAGGTTTCTAGGGTCAAATTTGTGCTAGTTATTTGTAGGGATTAACCATTGTGCTTTATTATAACATGGTGTTTCTAAAATGATTTCCATTTTTGTTCATTCAAACTTGTTTCCTTCTTTTTAAAATCCATGTTATTAATTTGAACTGTTGGCCTTTTGATTTGGAATTTTAAAGCATGTTTTGAAATTATTTCTAAAATATAGTGGAATAGAATCTCTTTCATTAAAAATGTAAACTTGTGACATGAATTTGAAAATAAGGAAAAAATTATTTTATTATGTATTATTTTCAAAATACATGATTGGATTTTTTATTAAAGGAAAGGGAATATGCCATTGTTGTATTTTGAAATTCCTACTATGTATTTTATTTCTCATGCATACTTTATCATTTTCAGTTTCAAGTTCTAGTTTTGAATCGATCTTTTAGCGAGTGTGTTTTTGTGTTTGGTGGTGACCCATGAGGTTACTTGGAGGTATTTTTAGCTGGACATTTTTGTTTTATTTTTCCCTACTAGTATTTACCTGTTTTTCTCAATTTAAATATATTTTTATTTATTTGTTTTCATTTAATTTGTGAGAAAAATCATTCCCAACTATATAACTTTGATACATGGCACTAGTTTCCAGCAAGTACGGATCGAGAATTCCATTTTGGACATACCGAGGACTGGGTCGGGTGTTGGGTCAGATGGAAACCTAGCTTGGTTTGTGACATATTCAGTTCGGTGTGACTTTGATAATCATAGTATAGTTCTATTCTCATATTTTAATCTTGAAAATTGTTATGATTATAGTGAAAAATATATTCTTTGTAACACTAAATAACCCCCAAAAGGTGTGGTTCTCCCACAAGGGGGCCGAACCTTGTAAAAATTATTATGTTATTTTCTATTTTATTTTTCATTTGTATAAGTAAGGCTGAGAATTATAATTTTAGTGACTTAGAATTTAATATGTCTTAGATTTTGATTTAATTTGGAAGAAATTATAAAAATTTATCTCCACTAATTCATAACATTCTTAGTAGGGCTATCCAAACCTAGTAACTTCAACTGGTATTCGAGTAAGTTCTGTATGTTTGATTCAATTTTGTGTTGAAAATGGATAATCTTAATTATGTTAATAGTATGGAGTTTTTGAATTTTATGGAACCAACTACAATAGTTGTAAGAATAAGATGTTTCTATATATTCTATCCCTTGATTTATAAGTTAGAGATTATATAGTTGTTGGTTTTCTATATATTAAGAAATTCGAACCAAATACCTTCACTGATAAAATGAATATTTTGGTTGATGGTATGTCTTAAAATTCTACTCAATTCTATTTTTTAGAAAAATTATACATTTAAGTGATTACAATTCAATTATAAAAATAAATCTGAGATAACATGGAAAGTAGATATGAAGGAAATGTGAAATTTAAGGTGGATTACATATTTAGAGTATATAATTTAAAGAAATCAAGATGATATACAAATAAAACATTGATAATTATTTTAGAAGGGCTAAGTAAATTGTAAGAAATATTTAAGGGTTTGGTGAAAATATTGAAGATTCTTCCATTATAAAAAAATTATGAAAAACTTATCAGATAGGTTTGACCCTAAGATCTCTATTATTGAAGATAGAGTATACCTCTAAATAGATGAATTACATAATATTCTCATAGCCTATGAGATGATAAAAATCCCATCCTTCATGAAGAAGGTTAAAGATGAAAAAAAATTAGGTTATGAGAAGGTTGAGAATCAAATAATATTTTCATGATATATATTTAAGTGAATATAAAAATGAAGTAGATAATGGAGATAATCAAATAATCAATAATCTTATTTTAAAGAGGTTCAAGAAGGGAAAGAATAATAGAAAAGGAAAGTTTCCACTAAGATAATACAAATGAAATGGAATTAGGAATTTTCATATATACTAATCTAAGAATAATAGAGAATATTTTGTAAATGATGAAGTTGAAAAACCTCCGAAAAATAAGAACTACAAAAAACTGTAATTTAGTGACATTTTTTTAAAGACGTTTTTAAACAATGTCACTAATTTAGCGACGTTTCCTATAAATGTCACTAATTTAGAAATGTTTCGTGAAAAACGTCGCTAATTTTGTGATGTTTTTTGAATTTTGTTTTCAATTTTAGCTACGTTTCATGAAAAAATCACTAAATTAGGGATGATTCCTAAAAAACATCTCTAAATTAGCAACACTTCCTAAAAAATACCTAATTTAACGATGCTTCTTGAAAAACATCGCTAGTTTAGTGATGATTTCGAAAAAACATCGCTAGTTTAGCGATGATTCATAAAAAACATTTCTAAATTATTGACGCTTCCTAAAAAACGTCGCTAAATTAGTGACGCTACAGACATATATATTAACTTATACCAATATATATATATATATCTTTATTTATTTATTTATATATATATATATAAACACAGAAATACACACCCATATATAAATATATAAATATATACATATATGCATATATACATAAATTTATATATAAAAACACATATATATTTTAAATTTAATCACAATTTTAAAAAAGTGAGGCTATTTTAGTGACATTTTTAAGAGTGTTTTAAAATGTTGCTAACTATATTTATATAATTATAATTATATATATGTATACATATACATATATATTTATACACACATGCACATATATATGTATATATAAACATATATGCAAATATATAAACAGATATATATAAACATATATTTATATAAGCATATATATATAATATAAACATATTTATATTAATGTTAATATAAACTTTTATAAAATAGAAACATATAATATATATATAATATAAACATATATATGATATAAACATAAAATATAAAAATATATATATATCTAATATAATATTAAATTATATATATGTAAACATAAAATATAAAATATAAAATATAAAATATACACTACTAGAAAACAGCCTATACCCATGGTTCAAAACCTTGGGTATAGCCCACAAAACTGTGGGTATAGGCTATACCCACGGTTTTGGGAATCGTGGGTTGGAACGACGTTAGTATAGGTCCCCAGCCTATACCCACGGTTCCACGGTTTTCCAAAACCGTGGATATAGGTGTATTGCCACCGTGTCAATGAAACATAGCCAATTGCCATAGTGTCAACGGATTTTACCCATGATTTCAAAACCGTGGGTATAGATTTATTAAAATAATGCAGGTGGCGGGTTTTGATCCCGCAACCTCTTCACTGCAGGCACTGCATCTAACCACTACCCTAACATCACATATGTGTATATATATATATATATATATATATTTAAATATAGTTATAAAACCCGTGGGTATAGAGGGAAGAACCATAGGTATAGGATTCCCGCCAAAAAAAATTCATTCGTGCCGAAATTTTTTTTTCCCGTGCACAAATGGGAAGCCTATACCCACGGTTTTCAAAACCATGGGTATATGTATTTTATCCCAGACCTATCCCCACTGTTTTCCCCAAAACCGTGGGTATAAGTGAATTTTCAGGACCTATCCCCACGGTTTTGCAAAACCGTGGTGATAGACCCCCCTATACCCACGGTTTTGTGGAAAACCATGGGTATAGGTCCATTTTCCACTATTGATAAACGTATATATATATATGTATATTAGTATATAAAATTATATATGTAAAAGTAATACATCGGTTAAAAACTAACATGTATGCCATACCAAATTACAAAAAAAGTCATAAAAACTTCATAAATCATTAACTATCATCTCGTGGAGGAGGATCTCTCGAAGGACCACGGGGAGAAAACTCCATACCAATGACACGCTCAAGTCGCCGCATATACTCCATAATCTCTTCATCTCTTAAACACTACTGCTCACGCTCCTCCTCCCTCTACTTCTGCATCTGTTGTATCATTTCATCCAGAGCTCTTAACCTCTCCTCATTTTGTGTAGTGACTGACGGCGTCGATAAAGACTCTCCACGAGCTTCCTTCATGCTCACTGATTTCATCACAGAAGTACCATAATAACTCGTAGGTGTTAGTTTAGAACCAATACAAACCACTCGACCTTTCTCAACACCCTGCAAAGTCACCTGTATCCAATCCCACTCAACAAAACCCGAATTAGTAGTGACATCTTGTTCAGTCTTATCTTGACTCTCCTGTGAATGATAAGTCATAACTTCTTATGTTTCCTTTTAAATATAATGACAAATTATAATAACAATAAAATTTATATTCATGAAAATTTTCTACAAAATCACTAATCAAAATATGGCGCTATCATTAGCATAAAACTTCTCCTGTATGGGGATCAATATACATCTTCTTATAAATCTAAAACTCCATAATAGATGGGTCAGTAGCGGCCTGTATAATATAACAAACATGTTATAGTTAAAATAATTATACATTAATAAATAATACCACTTACTATATGTCATCTATGTATGCCAAATTTATGACTTCCAGCCCAATGGGTGACCTCTTGCCTCCCACGGCTCTGATGTCTAGCTGATGATATCCTCCTAAAAGTCTCTCATATCCTAAAGGAGCACAACCCATACCATACTCGACATAATATATATTCTGGACGATTGGATATGCAAAAATGTTCAAAAATGGCAGTACAATATTTATCCATAACTCGCTTTCAGAAGTTGCGTAGAAACAAATGAAAGCGCTCACGTATGCAATTATCCCATGCCTTTAAGGTAGGGCCTATATGGCTATCAGAAATAGGAAAACATAAATTCTGCAAGGCAATTAAAAAAAATGTTAGTAATTAAATAAATTTTAAAAAATAATATATTGTTTAATAACATACAATCCAACAGTCGAACATATAGTCACATACGATGATGGGTACCTAGTCCCATGACATCCATGGATCAGAAAAATAATTTCAAAGAATCGTACCGACCGACCCAATGGCTAAATGTGAAAAATCGGGAAAATTGAAACAAATATATAATCATAAAGTTATTATCAAAATTAATACACTTGGTTAATATAAAATAAATATCTTAAATGATTGAAAATACCTCTATAAATGAGGATCAAAATCAACAGATGGTAGTCTCTATAGAATAGGATCTTGAATTTGTAATTGATCAAGACTGTGCCCCCTCCTAGTAGGCACACCAGCCTAAGGAGGATGATCTGAATTGGGATCATCCTCAAGAAGTCCAATATTAGTGAGAGAACATAATAGATCATCAGGATCATCTCCATCCATCTGAATGAAATATTCTCACCAGTAAGCGATTATTAAAAAATATATGAAATATAAAAAACTAATAAATGTTAGAATAAAATAATGTCATCTGTAATAGATTTTTAATACAAAATGAAATTTAAAAAACTAATAAATATCATTATATAATAATTACCTATAACTATAAACCTGGATATAATCAATCATCATATTCATCACCATTTTCATCAACATCAATTTCTTCATCTTCATCTTCAGCATTGTCAACTTTCATATGACTTTCAATTTTATCAACCCTTATTACTTCATCAAAATTATCTATATCATCATCCCTTAACTCGGTGGTTTCATCATCAATATTTATATCCTGTTAGGTAAGAGATATATTTTTGTATGTTTCTTAAAAAATTTCAATATGTTGCACCTCTAAAGAGCCATTTTCATTTTCAATAAACTAATTGTCATGTGATTTAATTTTTATCACACTCCAACAATCTTTTCAATCTCTCAAAAAAATCACAATAATTTTCATAGTAAACTTGATGTTCTTGGTGTGACAACATAAATGGTTCATTTGATAAAATATGATTGTTATGTTTATTTTCAATGACTTCATGTCGTGGATGAACTCGCAACCCCTAATCGGTATCAAAGCAATGACATTTAAACATTGTAACTTAATTTAGTCCCATATAACATAACTCATTTTATGCAAGAAGACCATTATATTTATTTTTTTCTCATGTGTTACAAGGTTCTACAGAAAAAGAAGGATGTGTATGATCAAAATGTTTCCATGAATTACCATTATGTGGATGATTTATGTTTTTTGTGATGAAAAAACTTGATTTATGCCATGTCATCAATCAAGCTATGTTGGGAGACATAAATAAATGCTGTGAACATGGTGTAATTGGAAAATATCTCAACTATTTCATGGGAACACTGGACATTCCTTATTGTGCCTCTTCCTACCATGATTCTCCACATGTTGGAAAATTAACCAAAGATTCATAACCACCAAAATATAAGATGCAGTCATTTGAAGATGCATGGATATTTTGGTAACTTAGACCCAAATTATGAAATAACATTTTACTTTCATCGAAATTTGTAGGTAATGTGTTTATGTTAGGCAACAATGACGTAACTAAAGATAAAACCTGATCAAAACAACTATTAGACATTCCAAAATCTGATTTAATAGCCATAGACTTTGTAATAACTCCAAGTTTGATCATCTGGATTCCCAGATATAAGGCCTCCTCATCATATTTCAATAAATTTTAAAACTAATAAGGTTCTAATTCAGAATTTGGAGTATCATTCAGAGTTGTTTTTTTAGGAATAAATGGAATTGCTACCTCATGTATTAAATTTTAAAATGATGGATCTGGAACAAAAAAAAATTGTATTTTAAGTTGAACTCTTTTCACCAGTTTGATACCAAAAAATATAATCTTTTCAAAAACCATAACTCAATATATGAAGTCCAAAATTGCCAAATGTTTCGAATGTATTAAGATCGCATTTTTGACATAAACATTTAATGATTCCTTCAAAATCAAAACCTAAATTTGATGATGCAAATTATATAAAGGCTTCAACACCTTCAATGTAGATAGGATTTAAATCAGATCTGTTTAGATTTTTGCGATTATTTATCCAATCATGATCACGTAATAAATATTGGTGTCTACTTTACTGAGTCCATAGTTATCTAAAAAATAATATGAATATGAATAATTATTACTGATCATTTTCCCCAGTTGAAAATTATTATTATATGTTACAATCTTGAAATATTCTATGAAATATTAGTAGAGTTATCCACTGGGCTTTCACTAGTTTATGAGGCCTATAGAGGCTCAGTGCAGATAAAAATTAAAAAATTACATATATTATATAAGACACATGCTATTTTTTGAAAATAATAATATATCTCTTGAACTATGTCTCATATGATAAATTGGAGATTAGCATTTGGTTTGAGATGTGTGTTTTACCCTAGACATGATATTTGATTTATGATCATCAGGTGTTTAATTACATAGCATATGAGAGTAATTCATTTAATATTTTTATTAAAATGTCTTATAAAAACATAAAATATCATCCAAGCTATCTATCGTATGAGTAATTGGAGACCACCGTTGGATCTGAGATATGGGGTGTACCTTATGCATGACATTAAATTTTAATTTATAATAAAAATTGTAATATTTAACAATTACTCATATTTTTTATTTTACAAATTTTGAAAAAATATAATAATTTTCTAATATTTTCAAATCATTAATAATATTTTGTAATTGACACTAATATTTACTATGTATTAATAATATTGAAAAATTAATTACTAGTTGTAAATTATGAAATGATTATTATTAATGTAATTTTTTATTTATTTATAGATTCTTTTAGTTTATACGTATTTTTATATTTTTTTACAAATTATTATTATGATTTTATAGTCGTCTAAAATATTAAAAGTTTATTAATTATAATGACTCATTAATTGATAAATATTATAAATTTTTTAAATTAATACTATATTTTTAAATATAGTATAAATTGTTGTTAAATATTATAAATATTATAAATTGTTAATATTATACTATATAGTATGAATTATTGCAAATTATTATTATATTATTGTATAAATTGTTATTAAATATCATTATAATATATATTCAAATTGAATATATTATAAAAATTATTATAGTATAAATTATTATTATTATCATAGTTTAATTTATTATAGTATAAATTATTATAGTATAAATTATAGTTTAAATTATTATAGTTTAAATTATAGTTTAAATTATTATTATAATATAAATTATTAAAGTATAAATTATTATTATGGTTTAAATTATTATTGTAGTTTAAGTTATTATTGTTATTATAGTATAAATAATTATTATAATTAAAATTATTATTATAGTATAAATTATTATTATATTGTAAATTATTATTATTATAGTATAAATTATTATTATATTATAAATTATTATTATTATAGTATAAATTATTATAGTTTAAATTATTATAGTTTAAATTATTATAGTTCAAATTATTATAGTTTAACTTATTATTATAGTATAAATTGCTATTGTTCAAATTATTATAGTACAAATTATTATACTTCAAATTATTATTAAATTATAAATTTATATAGTTCAAAATATTATAGTATAAATTATTATTATAGTTAAAATTATTATTATAGTATAAATTATTATAGTTTAAATTATTATAATAAAATTTATTATAGGGCAAATTGTTATTATAGTATAAATTATAACAGTTCAAATTATTATAGTTCAAATTATTATTATTGTTAAAATTATTATTATCGTTCAAATTATTATTATAGTAAAAATTATTATTATAGTTTAAATTATTATTATTATTGTATAAATTATTATAGCATAAATTATTTTTATAGTTCAAATTATTATTATAGTTCAAATTTTTATTATAGTTTAAATAATTGTAGTTATTATAGTAAAAATTATTATTATAGTTTAAATTATTATTGTAGTATGAATTATTATTATTATAGTTTAAATTATTATAGATTATATTATTGAAATTTTTTATTATACAGTATAATAATAATTTGGATTGCGGGGGCATGGTGGAGTTGTTACGGCTACGGTGCCCTGACCCCGACTTTCCAGGTTCAAGTCCATGGAAGATAATGCCTGAGATGCCTTTAATAATTATTCTCAGACGCTCTACCCCATTGGGAACTCACCCAAGCACAAGGTTGGCCCCATTGGGCCTCGCTGGGGACGTGTGGTGCCCAGGTGGTGAGACCGCATCTATACCTAGTTACCCAAAAACACATTTTTTGTAGTTGGGACGTGGCTTAATGGTAATCACCCTATAACACTACATAAAAAACCTGAGGTCAAATCCAGGCATCATAAAAAATATAAGGATAACAGGGGCGGTGTTGCCCAACCAGTGGAACAGAGTTGGGCCGTGAGCAGTGTTCTGGGTAGCTAAGTTGGGTGACAACCTTCGTGGATGACAATGGGAATCGCGGCTGTGGTGTGTGGGGCTACTCGATTAGGTGATGGGAATCACGATAGAAGTGTGATTAAGGATGCGTTAGGTGACAACCTTTACAGATACTCCTCAGGCAAACAATTGCGATGAAAAAAATAGTTGCAGGTGTTGGGCACCTAGACTACAGGCTTTGTAATGGAGTTCACGTGCCCAAGGCCTTTGGGCCATCAGAAATGGGTGGGTTATCCCTTGGGAAGAGCCATGACCTGCCTATCGGGTTGTGTGTGTTGCATTTCTATATTTTGTTGTAATTGTACCTCTAAGAACAAATAATATATAATAATAATTTGTAATGTTTTATTATTGAAAATTATAATTATTAAAAAAAATTATAATTGAAAATTATTATTATATTTTTCGAATAATAATAATAATAATAATAGTAATTATTATTATTGAAAATTATTATTATTATAATTGAAAATTATTATAATTGAAAATTATTATTATTATAGAATATTATTATTATTATTATTGAAAATTATTATTATTATTACAAATTATAATTGAAAATTATTATTATTATTATTATTGTAAATTATTATTGCAAATTATTATTAGTGCAAATTATTAGTGAAAATTATTATATTTTCAAATTATTATAATAATTTGTAAATAATAATAATAATAATAATAATTACTATAATTATTATTATTTTCATAATTTCCAAATTATTATTATTGCAAATTATTATATTATTGAAAATTATTATTATTACTTAAAATTATTATAGTTTATTATTATTGGAAATTATTATTATCACAAATTATTAGTATAATAATAATTTGAAAATTATATAGAATAATAATAATTTTAAAATTATTATTTTTATATAATATATATTATTGCAAATTATTATTATTGTTAATATTATTATAATAGTATATATTGTTGAAAATTATTATTATATTATAGTATAAATTATTGTTAAATATTATTATACTATATTTTAAAATTGTTATTATAAATTGTTAATATTGTTGTTAATATTATAAATTAATACTATTATAGTTAAATATAATAATTTATTTATTAATTCTATATTATAAATTATTGTTAAATATTATGATTTTATAATCATCAGTATACTATATTTTTGAAATTATATATATATATATAACATATAATCAAATCTATTTGCATCAAATTAATTTTTACATGTTTTTTCAAAAAAATTAACATATCAAATCTGTATACATACATACACGCACGCACACACGAATTTTCATATATATTGTCAATTTTTTAAATAACATAAACATATTTTTAAAATAATTTATATATAAAAATATTACATGAACCATATTAACAAAATAAACATGAAAATATAGTAAATTTCTAAACCTAAAAAAATTACATGAACCAGACTAAAAAAATTACACGAACCAGATTAAAATAAAAATTGACATCAATACAATTATGTCAATCCTAAATATCAAATAAAGCATGAAAATTAGGTAAATTTATAATCCTAGGGTTTGACCAAACTAGTATAATACCTAAAAATCAATTAAAATAATTTACACGAACTAGTTTAAAATCAAAATAGAGATTATTACAATTGTGTCAATCATAAATATTAAATAAAGCATGAAAATCAATAAATTTATAAACCTAGGGGTTTTCCAAACCAATATGTTTAACATTTAACCAAAATACAAAAAAAAGATGGGGAACATAAGTGGAGTCTATACCGTGCAGATCTGAACTGAAATCAGTAAAAAAAATTAGGAATAATGGAGCTGTATGGATCTATTTTTAATCAGGTGATCATATAGGGCTTGTTGTAGCATTCGGGAGAGGGAGGAGAAAGGAGAGGAGGAAGAAAGGAGAGTCACACAGGTGTTAAAATGATGGGTTTTTTTGAGATTGACTATTTGTGATAGAATTAATGTCATCGCAAATAGTCTTTTTGTCAAAATTAATTGTAACAGATACTAATTTCTGTTTCAAATAATCCCAAGCTGATAAAAATTTATGATGGATTTTATTATTCGTCGCAAATCCTCATCACGATTACTTTTCGCACTGGGTGGTTGGAATGACCCCCAAAACTATTTATGTCATATTATTTATTCCATCACAATAAACCAATATTTTCTATAGAATTATTATTCCATCTTAAATAATAATAGGAAAGGAACTATTTGTGATGGGTTATCCGCCCATCACAAATGACCCGTCACAAATGATTGAATTTCTGTTAGTGGTTGTAATGAAAAATATTTCTAATTTTCTAACTGAAAATTGATTTGAGTGCCTTGAGGATGTTTGTGGTAGGTGAAGTATAGGGTCATGGTGCAATGAAGTGCCTGACATTCTTTCTATGATAGATTCCATATGTTCATAAAGGTATGGGAATACAGAAACCTAAGGAAGAAATAACATGTCTAGTTGGGTTTGCATTGAATGCCACCAGAAAAACTAGGTCATAGATTTAGATATTAGGTACTCTCCCCACATTAAAAGTGATATAAATGTTAACATAAACGTTTAGAAACATTAAGAGGGAAGTCACCTTTGGTAATATTTGTTCTCTAAAAATCTAGTGTGTTGGATCAGATAAAATTGAATCATAAAATCTGAAACCAGATGTTGTTTTGTACATAAATGGGTGAAGTATAATCTTTTAAGTGCAATTCATCTTTGTGATGATGATCATGAGGTTATTTTCAAGAAGGAATCATGTATCATTAGAATCTTAAAGTATGTGGGGATCACATCTCAAATAAAAAATGAATAAATTGAAATCAATTTTTAATTGATGATCTAACCAATTATTATTATTTATGTGAAAAAAGATGAGAGAATACTATTTTATGTAAGACATGACCATATTGGCTAAAGAATAATGAGAAAAATTCAAAATTAGGTGGCTGTAAGAGATCTAAACCATCCGAAAAGAGAGAGTGAAAATATCTATTGAGCCTATTAAAAGGGAAATATTACTTAGAAATCTCACAAGAATGTAGACATTATTTATATCATACCATTGGAACTCATTTATAATGATTTATGTGGTCTCCTTAGAAAAAATTCCACTAAAGGTTATTTGTATTTCATAACATTTATTAATGATTTCTCTCAAATAAATAATTTAATGTTCATCAAGAATTAGTCATAAAATGTTGATTTGTCTAAAATTTTTAGGAGACAAGTTGAAAAATACCAGGGTGTTCACATCAATAAATTGATATCTAATTGTGCAAAATAATATACATGTGATGCATTTGAAATTTATCTTAGAAAAAATGGAATGAATCATCACTTTATCAGACTATATATTCCCGAATATAATGGTATTTCGAAGAGGAATAAAAAAAGTATTATTGATATGGGTAGGAAAATGATATTTGAAAACAATATCTCAAAATATTTTTGGAGATAAGCTAGTAATATTATCATACACATTCATATCTAATTCATTTTGATCCCCCAGACACATTTTAATCCTGACAAGATGCGATAAAATATGAATCCAATAATCAAGTACGTTAAAGTATTTAGTAGTTCAATATTTATAAATATCAAATAGAGAAAGCAAGAAAATTTTGAAGAGAATGAAAATAAAGGGACATTTATTGTATACTTATATAGTACAATTGTAGGAGGAAAATTTTATACATAGGTTTTTACTATTTTTATGTTTTAATTGTTAAAAATTATTGTACATCTAGTTAGTTAGTTGTAGAAGATTTAGAATTATATAGAGAAAAAAACATATAGATTTATAACCATTAGGTAGAAAAGGAAGTTATAATTGGACCAAATCTTATTTATATCGATTTAGAACATACAGGTGATGAATATGAGGCCATTAAAAGTGATATTAAATAGTTTTAGAGGATGAAAAATCATGTTTAAATATAAAATATAATTTATAGTCAGGAAGCTCCTGTGAAGACAAGAAGAGGACTCAGAATTGAAAATCAAACCACTCTCATATCATAGGTTGAACCAAGAATAGTGGATGAATCAATTCAGCATAAAGAGTGGGTATAATTGATGAATGATGAGATTAATAAAATTGAGAAAAAAATACAACAGGGAGCTTACATAAGTACCAAAGATAAAAATTTCATTGGCCCCATGTGGGTGTTTAAAAACAAAATGAATGAGAAAGGTAAATTAATAATAAAAAAGGAAAGGATGGTATAAAAGGGATATTCTAAAATTATGGGTATATATTTTGAAGAAACCTATTCCCCAATAGTAAGGTTGGAAACCCTAATAATGTTTTTGATAGTGTCTATACATAAAAATTATAAATTCTATCCAAATAGATATGAAATCATCTTTTGAATGGTGATCTTGATGAAGAGGTGTTTATTGAGAAACCTAAGGGTTTTATTTTTTATATTGATGTTTTAGTAGTGCGAAAAATCAATAAGGTGTAGTTTGAATTGAAATAGGCACTAGGATCCTGGTATAAAAAACTTGAAGGTAGCCTTAAACAAATGGAGTTTTTTAAAGGGGAAGTTGGCAGTAATTTATATATAATGGATCTTCTCATAGGTACATTTATTGTCATAGTATATGTTTGTGATATAATTTTTGCTCGTGAAATGTGTATATATGTGAGGAGTTAGCTAATAAAATGAAATATCATTTTGAGATGTATATACTGGGAGAATTGACATAATTTTTGGGATTAAATATTGAGATGAAATGAGATTACATAATTTTATCCTAATAATAATATAACATGGAATTTCTAAAAAGGTTTGGAATGGAAGGATCAAGATAATTTTCAACTACAATTTTAGTTGGAAAAAAAACATGTAAGGATTATAATAAATTAAATATTGATAAAAAATATTATCATTGGAAGAATTTTTTATTTTATATCTTAGAGATATTATATAACCTATGTAGTGAAACTTTGTGCAAGATTTTATTGTAACTCAAGGGAGTCACACATGGTTAAAAGAAAATAGAGTTCAGATATATGTGAAGTGTACAATTAACTAGGTTCTTTTATAGAGATACAATACATATTTCAACTTACTTAGATTCAATGATGTAGATTGAGGTCTCTTGGGATACATTCCATAGAATTGTAATGATATATAGAAGATTAGCATGGGCCCTATGCCAGGATGACACACACAAATAGAGAAATGGTCTAATGATTCATATTGAGAATGTTATTATAGAGATAAAATACCCACTTCAAGTAGCACTACATTCATTAGTGAGGGATGCGTGAGCAGGTATAGTAATAAATATAATTCAGTGACACTTATCATAGCTAAAGAAAATCATACAGAAGATACTCATTTATGTGAACATGTTTTATGGATGTAGGTATGGCTAGCTGATTTTGAAAGTTTAGAATGAGTGTCCATTGAAGATACTTTGTGAAAACCAAAGTGCTATTGATATGTTTAAGAACCCCATACAACATCTCAGATAAAAAATATAGATACTTGATACTATTTCATTAAATAAAGAGTGTCTAATAAATATATTATGTTATACTATATTTCAACTAAGAATCAACTTAAAAATATAATCATAATGGATATTCCAAGTGATGTATTTTAAGAGTTGTAGAATAAGGTCCATGTTTATCCCTCTATTCTCAATTAAAGAAGTGTGGAAGACATCCCCCACTATGATTTATATTTTTTGGACAAAGGAAGAGAAATAGTGAAACAACTCTTTAAAAAAGGTGTATAGAATCCATGTTTTAAGGGTACTATTAACAACATGTTCATCAAAAGTTATGGATATTTCAATATGAGGGAATCATTTAGAAATGATATATTTGATATTTAGAAGTGTTAATTGAGGGGAAGTTCATATAAGTCAATTTTCTGAATTTTATTGTAACTAAGGGATGGAATTATATATAAAACATTACCTTATCTGGTAGTGTAGTGCAAGACACTTATTTTTTAATGAAATGGAATTATTTTATGATTCTCATGAGATTTGGTGTGATTTGAATCGATCAAAATCTATTTCTAAGAGTTGAGTGATGTTTACAACTAATATAAAATGTGTATACTGTAGTGAACTTGGAGTTGTTGATGGTTTTTATTTATTTTCGATCTCATTTTAAAATCATTAAAAGTATTTGAGATATTGAGAGAGTTGATTGGAATGTTTTTTAGTATGGATAAATATCCTTGAAGTGGTTTGAAATTTTCTTGTTTATTTTTGAATTATGTCTAGAATTATTTTATTTTGAATTAAATTGGGATAAATTGTGTTTCTTACAACATCATGGAGGATTCATATGACTTTAATTAGAGGCCTTAAGACCTTATTAAATTGTGTATTAATTTTTTTTCTAGCATATTACTTTGAGTTTCTATGGCATATGACTTTTTGATTTGTGTGTATTTTATTTCATTAGTGCATAGGACTTTTGTGTATGATAATAAGTATTTAAGTCACCCAATGTGAGAATTTGTTCTATGTGTATGAATCTAGATAGTATTTTATAATAGTTACTATAATATTGTAAATGTCATTGTATTTCTTTTAGGAACTTTGTATAACTTCTCAAGTCATACAAAATGGTTATATTATTGGGTGTATTACTTCAATTTGAGTCTCATATGACTTCAGTGGTGTCCACATATAAGTTACAAGTCATGTAAGAATTAAATCCTTTTAAATAATTTTATATTTCTAATATGTGAAAATTATGGATTTCTAGAATTTAAAATTACAAATGAAATAAAATATGATGATGTTGAAATTGGTATTCAAAGGTTAAAACATCACATCTAAAGTTTGATTCAAGATAATTTATCTAGATAGTAGATTTGGAGATTGAATATGATTTTCTAAATAAGAAACTCCAGAAAATAATTCTAATTTTAATTGTGATAATGTTTTGTTGTTTTAAAATTGTGATAATCACTCACAACTGATTATGTATTTATTATATCTAAGTTATGGAGTGTATAAAACTCAAGATACCATGTTTAACTATAAATAAATGTCATGTGATTATAATAGATGAAAAATATGTGTTTGGTGTATTTTAGTGAGAATAAGAAAATAGGAATTTCAATAAATTCACAAATTCATTCATCTATGAGTTATTCTTTTATTATGATCAAATATGGAGAATATTCGCAAATGGGGTTTTCCATGAAGCTAAAAGAGAAGAAGGGTTGGAGTGGAAATTCATAGGATACATGTTGTTATTTTGAAAAATAGAATATTTTTTTGATCATGGTATATGTTTATAGTCCTACATAAATGTGGTAAGAGAGAGGATTGCATGACACAATTTTGTTGAGATAAGTCTTGAAGAGTGTTGGGTTGGACATTAGTTTTTGAATTAAATTAATTACAAAATTATGAGTTTCTCAAATATGAGGTGCAGTCCATGTGAGATTTTGTATGACTGAAGTTGATATGAGTATCAAAAAAATAGAGAGAATAAGAAAATATAGTTCCCAAATTTCAAAAGAGATCACCTATATCTATTGATCATGATCATTCAATAAATGAGATTTGAATTTGAGAACCAAGAATCACTTCAACATCTGATTTTTCACTAAGTGAACATTTTGGTGACTCATGAAAAATGATCATGATATGATATTTTTGAAGAAACTAAATATTTAAATAGATATTTCTCATTTTGATTTCAATATATAGGTGTTAGTAGTGTGAATAAGATCATCCTGACAAGAATCTTGATAGACATAGTGTGATACTATACACATATTTTAAGCTTGTAAATAGTTGTGCTTATAGTGAAGAATCTATGGTTAGAAAGAATAACCATACATAATTAGAAGTTGGTTTCCTAAAAATGGGTTTAACAATATAAAAGTTCATGTGTTATTTACATCTATGTTTTTTTCATGTGTGAGTGAGGTAGAGAATAAATATTTTTTGGAATTAGAGTTTAATAGTCCCTGACAGTTGGTTTGATTTGGAAGAATTATAGAAAATAATGTTCACTAATTCATCCACTCCTTATTAATAGAGCTACCAAAACCTAGGCACTTAAGGTCAATAGATGAAAATTTTGATGTCAAATTTGTTAAATATAAATCTACCAAGTAACTTTGAAGGTTAGAGAGTATTGAGAGAAAAATCTGCCAACTCATTGCCAAAGACCATGAAGTGGCCCAACATGAACAATTTTACTTTGTTGAGAATGCTTCTTAGGCTGTTTTTAGCACTCATATACCTTTTTTTGTGAGAAAAAGTTATCCCTTGAACCTAGTTTGGATTCAAATATTTTCATATTTTATCCTGATCTTATTACAACCATTTCAGTAGGTGTATTCTTCCCTATGCCGAGTCGCGACATGACCCTAAGCATGGATCCCCGCACGCTAGTGGTTTCTGACCAGCAGAGATGGTCTAAATAAGTAATGTGTTGAGAGTATACCCTCTTTACCAGAGTAAGTGCTAGTAGAAAATAAATAAATTCATGAAAGAAACATGAAATAATTAGAGAACATGCATAAACAGCTATCTCCCAAAACTGGGTACAAACCATAGTCAACGGTAAATATATCTTGTTATGATAAATAATGCCAAGTTAAAAAAACCCAAAATAAATATTACAGTGGAATACCCAAAATGGTCTTAACTCCGAGTCTGAATCCTCATCCATGCATGTCTCATTCCCAACTCAACTGCCTAACATAAAGCCTTTTTCCATTGTCCTGACATGAAATCATGGAGTTTTCTCAGGTACAAAATGGTGGCCTAAATAGGGAGTGAGTAGAACTATCACATCTCGTCCTCAGTACCCCTATCGTGACAACCCCAAGACCGCCTTCCATAGCCCAGGGGCTGACGACTGGCACCAAAGGCGTAAATCCCTAAGCTAGGAAGGCATTGCCTTTATAAAAAGTAAACACACACAATCGGAGTACACAACTGGAAGTAAAACACTAATAAATACTGAATACAGAAGAGGTTATGTAAAGTAAAAGGGGTCGGAAATACAATCCCAATAGTAAAGTACAAGTACAACTGAAATCAAGTACAACTGAATAAGGGACAAACAACTGAAGGGAAAGAGGAGCTCCTGGATCATCCTCTGGAGTTCCTACCTGAAGGGTAGGTACAAATGGCCACCCCAGCACTCCACGTCTATCAGAATCCTCTGTGTACTGACTCTTCGAAAGGTCTACCTCTGGGTACCATCCAGTCCTAGAACTCTCGGCCTCTATCAGTGTTGTTCGTCGTCTGCATCCAACACAATGAGGTGCGGGCATATCCCATGCATGGGTGAGTATAATTATACTTTATAGGGACCCCAAGACCCTCAAGGTCTCACAATATCCAACAAGGATAAACCAAAAAATTAAAGGATTAAATGGATAACCCATACTTAGGTATAAGCCCATACATATACCTAAGTTATCTAATAACCCATCTCAAACATAAGGAAACCCAAAAGTCATTCACTCAGCTCAAAGCAGGATTTTCATTATCGAAACCATGACTACTGGAGAAATCCTCCTCTATTGAGAACAGTGGTCCTGTCGCGACACTAATGCGTTTCTCACTAACCTTGGACTACTGAGGTACTCCTCCTGTTGAGTACCATGGGTCTGCCGCCAAATAACAGGCACTCCTCCACTGTGGGTCTACCACCAAATACAAGACGCTCCCCCTAATAGCTTGTAGAGGTACTCCTCCTGTCAAGTACCATGGGTCTGCTGCAAAATACCAGGCGCTCCTCTGCCATGGGTCTGCCGCCAAGTACCAGGTGTTCCCCAATGGTCTAGTCGATTCACTCTGAGTCAAATTGGTCAAGCAGTTATCGGGTCTATCAGCTACCAGGTCTCAGCACTGTATCTGCTCGTTATTGGAAGGATCCGCTCCACGAGCTGCTGGGAAATACTCGAACTGTCACGAAGTTCCACGAAGAAGTATCTCAAAGGTCTTCCTAGTCATAGGGGTCTCAACACAACAGTCAGCGTGTCAATCGGATGCTCGGTCTGTGAGTTATTAGCCTTTTAGTCACGGGGGCCCAGTTGGTTTTGTATATTAACGAACCAGACTGTATCTCAACTCTACCCCAAACTCTAGTGGGGTACTCTCAAAGGGACCGTCTCTCATCGAGGTTACTAGTACTGCTGACGGTTCGTCAAACGGATGTCTGATGCCAAAGATATGGCCAAAGCAAGCAAAGGGTTGGTAGTGGGCTCGGGTCCAGTCCAACCCAGTCGAACCGACTCGGCCCAACCCAGTCTGATCCGACCCGGTCTGGGTCAACTCGAATAGACCTGATGGGTCTGACCCAGCCCGTTGGGCGGGTCATCCCACTATGTTATGGTCGGTCTGCTGAGCCCGACCCAGCGGACAACGAGGGCGATTCAGCCAGTGCCATGAGGGGTGTAGCTCAGGAGGTCGGCCGCCCGGAGGCCAGCGGTAGGCCGCGTGGGGAGCGGGCAGGCTGGCTGGGCACCGGGCAGGCCACAGGTGCACTGGGTAGGGTGCCGAGTAGACCACGACAGGGGCCACGGGGGCACCGGGCAGGGCGCCGCCAGGGCACGGGGGCATCGGGTAGGACGCCGGTAGGGGCGGGGGTGCCAGGAAGGCCGACGAAAGGGCACAGGGGCGCCAGGCAGGGCGCGGGGGGTGCCAGGCTGGCCGCCAGAGTGAGTCGGGCAGCGTGCCGGGGTGCCGGCGGAGCCGGGCAGTGCGAGGGGCACGCGGGCAGGCAGTGCGGGCAGCGCGCTCGTGCAGTGCTCCAGGGCACGTGTAGCGTGCCAGGGTGCCGCGGGGGCAGCATGTTTCATGGAGGCTGCGGGTAGCGCGACCTTTGTTTGCCGTCTTCATCGTCGTCGCCACATTTACCGCCTCCATTGTTATCAAACAAGAACATGGAAGGGGGAGGGTCGGACCGTGTTCATGCGGTCCGAGCCCTCCCCGTCATGGCTATATCATTTGGAAACAAAGTTCTAAACGAACTACGAATAACGGAGGTTTATACTCATATACAAAAATAACTCAAATTTCCCCTACCTCATTTGTCATTCGGTGATCATTGACAGATTCGAGGTAGGGCGGATGTTGTTGTTGGCGACGTTCTTCGCGGGCGGCGTCTTCTCCTTTGACATGGATAAAGTTCATTGGAGATGTCGTGGGAAGTCTTCGTTGAGGGAAACTCATTCCTCCAAGAGCTATTCCTCTCCCAAGTTTCCACCAACCAAATGAAATAATAGATGACATATTATTTTATTTGTTGGCATGAATTCAAAAGAATTCAAATTGTTGTATTTTAATTAAATGAGTTTACTCACTTAATTAATGGGGTGAGTTGGCTTATTAATTGGGAGAATCCCAATGGACACCCTCACATTAAGTAGGCATAATATATTTGAGGAAACCCCTTTCCACGTCCCTTATTAAAGAGGGAGTTCATGAGTCAGGTGGTCCCCACCATTCAAACTTGAATTGGGGGTTTTACCAACTCGGGTGGTCCCACAATTTTTAATCCTCTCGTGGGAGGTTATGTATGGGTAGGACCCATCACCATAACCTCTCATGGGAGGTTATGGTGTTGTGGCCCTCGAACACTAACCTACGCTTGGAGGCTTTGACGACCATAAAATAAAAATAACGTTAACACTTATTTTTAATCAATTTAACTCATAACCCCAAAAACTATCTTCCAAACTCGTCAGAACGCAACTGCAGTGAAGGTATCACTAAGAAATCACCAACACTGTGAGTTCAACGGTGCCCTCAGATTTCAATTCCGAGAACCGGTTCAAAAGATATAAAATCCTGCTCGTACGTTAACTAAATGTACCCGAATAAAACTTCAAAAATTTATTCCGAACACACCAGACCTTGGAATCAAGATCCGTCAGAAACTGCGGACTCATAAAATAACCATGTATTTAAGAAAAAAAATTCCACCAAAATTCTGGGTCTTTACAACAACTAAGTAGGTGATCACCAATGGTGTCTACAAAATATTCAGTCAATATATATAGTGTATGCAAGAGCTAAGTAAAGACAAAGTAAATAAGAAAAGTTGGGTTCCATTAGTTAAAACATTTCACTTATGTCATTCCTAGCATTATTTCCAATTTCAATACTTATACCATCTTCATTTCCTAATTATCTTTCATCACATTATAAATGGGTTTGGAATATTCATCAATCTCAATGCGTTGGGGAAATAAATCGAATTCACTATCTTACTTGGGATAATCACATCATCACATATCCAACACACTCACCTCAAAGCCTTGGTCCAGGTGGTATCGTCGAATGCAACCATTAGGGGAATAGAACTCCATACCTTTCCCTAATCTATTCATTTTGGTGTGGAGTTGAGAGCCTGAGTCTAACTCAACCCGTGGGCATAGATCCTCATGTCAATACCTCACTCTGCCAAGCCATGTGCACATTCTTATTTTTCTATTCACCAAACATATACCATATCACAACTAAACATAACCAATACCAATTTAAATGAAAATCCATAATATTCAACATAGGAATTAACATTATTCCATAACTGATTCACACTCAAATTTACCCAAGAGAAGAAGGTGGGATGGTCCTTCTAGTTTAGCTTGGGTTGTCGAATCCTCTGAGACCTAAGAAGAAACCTATAGACATGTACATTCTATAGACTCTTTTTGGATATGAAGTGGCCAACATGGGTTGATTTTATATAGTTTTAAAGGAAATCTAAGAGACTTAAGTGGATTCAATTTAAAAGAATGAGTTGATCCTAGGTTATCACTTGGGGTGGATTGGACATATTTCCTTTTCAATGATTTCAATTTCTTATATTTGAGATGTGTTCATTTAAGAAGATAAAACAACATAATCACTTACTGGTTTAATACCTACACCCTTTAATAGTAATCTCCTATACACTTGAAGGTTCAATGTTTTGAGCACTTCAAGGTAAAGTTTTATTTTAGCACTTGAATTGTGTGGCCTTAAATTCAATAAGGACTATGGAGTTTAAAAATCATCAAATAAAAAATCACAATTAAAGAAGTGATTAGACATTAATGGGGTGATAAAAAAAATCTAATCCAACCCCTTGCTACTCCCTTGGATCAACCCATAAGTGGGTTATCCCTCCATTAATTCTATGGTTTCAATGGAAGCAGAAAGTAGACTCATGAGGGAGGAAATGGAGAAGTAAAAAAAAACACAATAAAATAACAATCACTCCACCGTTGTGTGATAATCTCACAAGGTTTGGTATGAACAAGTTCACACCTTGAACCAATGGTATAAAAGTGATAAGGATAAGAATATAATAATAAGATAAGAAGAACTTTTATTAAGAAACAAGGATGAATTAAAATAACTTATATGTGGAAGACAAATTTGAGACAACAAAACCGCAACATAAAATTACAAGGAAAGAAAGCTCAAAGATCCTAAGATCCTCCACCACCACTACCTTAAATAGGAATTTTGGGAGCCTTGGGTAGATCCTAAAATAGTACAAAGCATCCCACTTTATTATGGTAGGCCTAGGGTGGTGGAAAGCTTGTGGAACTTGGACTTTTCCACACTTGACCCGAGGTGGCAGCTAGCTTTCATCCACCGAACATACGCTCTTGGAAGACCTTCTAGATGGCCAAATCAGAGTGGTACAAAGAATAAGACAATAGATACCCGGATGTATTCTAACCTCCTATAAAGGTTGGGCCCATGTGGAGTTATGGATTCATAGATATTAATATATTAGTGAACTGTTTTTCTGGGCCGCATAATCTGGTCCATAATTATATCTCTAACTTGGGTCACCTTAATGACCACCATGGAAGCCTAATTAGCATTGGATCCAGTAGAGTGATTTGTTTATATACATGTATTATAGCATCCCACTAAATTTGGGATTCATTGGGCCTTTATTTTGGGCCCCACATTCTCATCAGTGGGCTGTTGTCCAATCTAAATTCTCCAGAATTGTTTCCTTTCATCACAAAATATCCCCATATTATTACATGAATTTTCAATTGATCCCTAAATCAAAAATGTTCATATCTAAGTGTAGATCAATTTCATAAAATATAAAATTAAAATATGTATAATTAAATTCCTTAAAATCAAATGAATCACTGGGTACTTTAAATGATGTTAAAAAATGTACCACACAATAGTGCTTTTTAAGAATGAATTACAATCATAATGTGAAATGATGTTCAAAGTGTAAAATTCACTAAAATGGTGTTTATGAATAATAAATAACATGAATATTATATATATTAAAAATTAATATTAGCCTTATTTAGTGTCTAATGACACCCCCCAACTTGAGTTTTGCTAGTCCCGAGCAAAATGTATCTCAAAAATATGAAATTCAAATTACCTTTTCCAAAAACATTTTAATACACAATGATCACCAAAAACCCGTATACCAAAAAATCATGAAACCCATCAAAATATTTTAATACAAGATAGTTTCATAAGAAGATTTCAATCCCAATCCCATTCCTTTGTTCAAATTCATTTCCATATTTCATCCAATACCAATTAAGTATGGGGATGTGTTGTGTATCACAATAGACATGGGGGTTCATCTTTATTCAAGGTAGAAATAAAGAAAGTTCTAGGTGGAATCACATTTCAATATTAAGATGAGTATTCATTTTTTTTTGCAATTTTTCAATGGTAATTGAAATTGCACTCAAAGGAGTCAACCCCTGTAGCGAGCCTTTGCCGATGACTCCCAGGCTCAAATACCTTAGGGCACCAAGTGAAGCCCACATACTCAGGCATCATCTCGAGTTAACTCAGGTAAAAAAATTCAAATTACCAAAAATAGAGATAAAATTACTAACTCTGAGACAGACAACTATGGAGTCATGATCCCCAAGTGCTGAAAGTCATGCATTAGGTCATTTCATTGCTCCACGCACAAATTTATTTATTTTTAGTTTTTTTGAATACTCATATTAAAACTAAAATGATCACCAAACCTATTCTATTTATTTGGGGGATCCCATGAACTCAAACTAATACCCCACTATCCAAAGGACGTGCATTGTGATTCTTTTTTTATTTGGATGAAAATATATACAATAAAATATCACATTGGACAACCACACTTTACAAAATATATTATCATTAAATTATACAAGGATTAAAATCAGAATCAAGGCATGCTAAATTATTTAATATTTAGTTTCAAAGTGTTAAATGTGTATTACCATGTTCAAAGTTAAAGGAATATTTCCTTCCATTTACAAACATTGTTTTTTCAAATTATTCATTTTTTACACAAAAGCAAAAACGTTTTTTATTTCATCTCCCCCCAACTTAAAATAACACTGTACCCAGTGTTTGAAGAAATGAAAATTTAGAAGGATTAGAGGTAGATAAGGGAATTTTGAAAATGAAATTGAAATATGAGGATCATATAATGAATTCACCTGGTGGTTGAAGTTGTAGTTCTTTATGTTCTAATTTAGTCATTTGATATCCATGTCACTTACAGAGTTCCATAGTAGAAAAAGGAAAAAACGAGAAAAAAAAACAAAATAATATATTTATTTATTTTTATAATAAAGAAATTAAAATATGAGTATATATATATATATATAAAATATAGAATAAGGATGCACAAAAAGATGTAGTTCAGTGGTAAGCGCGCGCCCTTGTCTCCCTTCGGTCCCGGGTTCGAGTCTCCGTGGCTTTACCGGTTGTGATGAGGCTTGACCCACGACCTACAATGTGGCATTTTATTATCATTATTATTTTATTATTTTATTTTTTATATTTTTATTTTAACCTAAAAACACATAAAAAAAGAAACTAATGATACATTGTCTTCTTTTTAAATTTCTGGGTAAGGTATTACTCAAGGATCACACCACGTGACACAGATTAATATGGTGCTCCCCATTCATACCCATCCATAATAATAATAGAAGAACAGGTCAACAATATATATATATATATATATATATATATATATATATATTTAAATATCAAAATGATTCATTAATTATATTTAAAAAAATGATCCGCAAAGTTGAAAATCATGGGTTGCCTCTCGTGTAGCGCTTTGGTTTAATGTCGCTAGCCCGACAAGAATCCCCCCAACTTACCCAATACCAACTTTCAACATTTTAAGGACCACAATTTTCACCAATTCAACTAGGTTGAAATTTATTTTATGTTTAGAATTTGTTTCATTAACAAACCTATTTTCTAAAATGAGTGGGTAAATCCAAGGAATATCAAAAATGGTGGATCTAGTTGCTTATCTAGTCTTGACTAAGACATCTATAATAATTCCTACATTTTCTTTTTTAATAGAAGCATGAATTACAACTGAAAGTTCATGGTTATACCCTATGAAGGGATACTTGAGTGGGTAAGTATGGATAATAATTTTGAGCTCGGTTTGGATATGACATTCAAATACAGGTTGAGATTTTAAATCCAACTCAGTTTTATTTTCCAAATTTATCAAAAAAATTGGTTCCTTTTGAATAGAAGATTAAACCACCAAATTGGAAAGATTAGTTTCAGGGATGGGTATGGACTCAATGTTTGTGATTCCTCCCAATGTTTCAATGATTGTTTTTTATGAAAAATCATCAATGGAGCTATAATAGGGGCACTCAATCCATGATGTCAAAATTTCCTCTTTTGAATCTAAAAAATCAATTTCCTCTTGATTTAAAGACCCTTCAATAATTACTTTATCAACTTAATCTATCTCAAAAACAAAGGTTGGTTCTTCAATAAATACATGAGAGGTTTGTGGGAGAAAAGAGTCTTCTGTCAATAATGGGGAAGGGATAACATGAGTGGGAATGGGTTCCATAACCGTCTCAAAGTTTTTTATTTCAAATCTCAATGATGAAACCTCAAAATTAATTATCTCCATTGGTTGACACAGTTTTTCCAGTAATGGATTTGGATTAGGATGGATAAGGGGTTGGGCCAAGTGGTCAATTCTAGGTGGATAATTGTGTTGTTGGAATTTCACGGGAGGGTGTTCAGATTGGCCTTGTTGGGATTGGAACTAATTATATAAAGGAATGTTTTGTGGAGCATAGGGGTTAAAACATTGTGGATCAATAGGTTTTTTATTATCCCACAAATATAAACTAGGATGGTCATTGTACAACACACTTGGTGCAGGGTATTAAAAGTAGGGAGAGGTTCCCCATATTTGAATTTTTTTCAAAAGGGATTTCCATTGGATTGAAATTAGGGATGAAAAGAGATATGTGGGGTGAGAAAAGGAAGGTAGTGTCTAAGATAACTTACTTAGGTCCCCAGAAATGGCGCCAAAATTTTATTCACGTTCAAATTTATCCAAGAGAATAAGGTAGGATGGTCTTTGTAGTTTAGCTTGGGTTGTCGAATCCTCAGAGACCTAAGAAGAAACCTGTAGACACGTACATTCTATGGACTATTTTTGGATATTAAGTAGCCAACTTGGGTTGATATTAGATGGTTTTAAAGTAACTCTAAGAGACTTAAGTGGATTCAATTTAAAATAATGAGTTGATCCTAGGTTATCACTTGGGGTGGATTGGACGTATTTCCTTTTCAATGATTTCCATTTCTTATATTTGAGATGGGTTCATTTAAGAAGATAAAACAACATCATCACTTACTGGTTTAATACCTAGACCCTTTAATACTAATCACCTATACACTTGAAGGATCAATGTTTTGAGCACTTCAAGGTAAAGGTTCGTATTAGAACTTGAATTGTGTGGCCTTAAATTCAACAAGGATGATTGAGTTTAAAAATCATCAACTAAAAAATCTCAATTAAAGAAGTTATGTGACATAAATGGGGTGATAAATAAAATTCAATGCATCCCCTTGATACTCCCTTGGATTAACCCATAAGTGGGTTAGCCCTCCATTGATTCAATGGTTTCAATGGAAGCATAAAGTAAACTTATGAGGGAGGAAATGGAGAAGTAAAAAAACACACAATAAAATAACAATCACTCCACCGTTGTGTGATAATCTCACAAGGTTTGGTATGAACAAGTTCACACCTTGAACCAATAGTATCAAAGTGATTAGGAGAATAATAGAATAATAAGATAAGAATAACTTCTATTAAGAAACAAGGATGAATTAAAACAACTTACATGTGGAAGACAAATTTGAGACAACAAAACCGCAGCGTAACATTACAAAGAACGAAATCTCAAAGATCGTTAAATACTCCACCAATACTTCCTTAAATAAGAATTTTGGGAGCCTTGGGTCGAGCCACCAATAGTAAAAAGCATACCAATTGATTATGGTAGGCCTAGGGTGGTGGAAAGCTTGTGGAACTTGGACTTTTCCACACTTGACCCAAGGTGGCATCCATCTTTCATCCACCTAACAGACGCACTTGGAAGACCTTCTAGATGGCCAAACCAGAGTGGGACATAGATGAAGAAAATTTATACCCTGACGTATTCTAACCTCCTGCAAAATTTGGTCCCATGTGGAGTTGTGGATTCAGAGATATTAATATATTAGTGAACTATTTTTCTGGGCCGCAGAATCTGGCCCATAATTTTATCTCTAAATTGGGTCGCCTTAATGACCACAATGGAGACCTAATTAGCGTTATATCCTGAAGAGTGATTTGTTACTATACATGTATTATAGAAGGCCACAAAATTTCGGATTCATTGGATTTGTATGTTGGGCCCCACATTCTCATAAGTGGGCTGGTGTCCAATATGACTTCTCCAGAATTGTTTCCTTTCATCACAAAATATACCCATCTTCCTCCATGAATTCTGCATTGATCTCTGAATCAAACATGTTAATATTGAAGTGTATATCAATTTAACAAAATATAAAATTAAAATATGTATAATTATATTTCTTAAAATCAGATGAATCATTGGGTACTTTAAATGATGTTAAAAAATGTACTACACAATAGTGCATTTTAAGAAAAAATTACAATCATAATGTGAAATGATGTTCAAAGTGTAAAATGAAATAAAATTATGTTTATGAATAATAAATCACAAGAATATTATATATATTAAAAATTAATATTAGCCTTATTTATTGGCTAATCAATACCCCATTAACGAATTTACCATTTATATTACATATCCATTAAGCCTAATTCCCATTTATTATTCCTTAATCACTAAGCATATTCACTAATTCCCCAACATTAACCCAATTAACATATCCAAACATTTACATATGTTAATTAATTTAATAAAATTAACATTTCCCATGTATTAGTCCACTTGTTCATTTCAAGTAAATTCACAATTCATTTAGCAAATCACCACTAATCCCATTTTACCCATTATCATGTCTATCCAAAAAATACCTTAGTCATTATCTACATCTGGTAAAAAATACCCATATTCCCTTATTAATCACTGCATTAATCAATTAACTTGTTGATCTTGGGCTTTACTAAATCACAAGTCAATTTCACACATAGAAATTTCATTAACCATGTTTGGGAAGGTTGTCACACCCCAGGGTGACCCTAAATTGGCTAAGTCATCCTCCATGCATCTCATGGGGATCATTGGGGGGGGGGGGGTCTATTTGTCACTTGTACACCCATTATATCAAATATCACAATGGAATCAAGAACACAATCAAGGGGAAAACAAAAACAAAACCTTATAGTCATAAATCCATATAAAAACAATGGGATATAATTTGTAGACCATCTACCTCAAATCCATTGATGAACACCCTCTTAATTGAATCCTTAGATCCTGATTCATAAACCCCTCAAAGCCTCAAAATAGATCCCACTAGAAAGGTTTCATCCCTTGGGTTGAAAAAGATGAAATGGGAGATAATATCTGGTGAGGTTCTTAAATCCTGTAATGGAGATTTTTAAATTCTTCCAACTTTTATAGGGGAACACGGTTTACCTACACAGTTTTCTAAACCATGAACAAGCCATTATCTAAGACAAGTGAGGTCTCAAGGATACATAGGGAGACCTGTACAATTAATAAACTGTGCACCAACAATTTGACATGCCAATATCCAAAACTGAACAATTTGGCCTCCCACATCACATTGTTTACTTAATTGTGTTCCAACCGTGTGCCAACTGTGTGTCTTGTATAGGATGGCTTGGTTTTCCATTATTTCATGTTTGGAACCCCCAAAACACCTACGAGACCCATCAAACTCTCGAGAAAAACTTTTTTTAACCAAAAAGAGAATTAAACAGAAATTTAAATAGGTACATACCTACATAAATCTAGGTTTTTACAACCACCCCACCTTATAATGGCTCATCGTCGAGCTGAATTCTCAAGCATCACTGGGCTTCTGAAGCAAAGAGATCAGACCACTAGGCCCGCATATCTGACTCTCTCTCCCATGTTTGTTCCTAAAAATTTCTATTATACCATAAAACATGAACCAAAAGCACAACCTTTCCCTGTAATACTTTATATCTATGATACAAAATACAAACCAGATGCTCCTCAAAGGACGCATCATCCTCAAGCACAAAATCCTCAACGTTGACCACATGAAATGGATCAAGGTGATACTGTCGAAGCTATGTAACATGAAAAACATTGTGCATTATAATATAACATTATTGAAGAGCCAATAAATAAGACACCAGTTTGATCCTCTCTATAACCTCAAATAGCCCCCATAAACCTTGGTGCCAATTTACCCTATTTCTAAATTCAATGGTGACCCAATCTTTGAAACTCCCAAAGAAACACACTATCACCCATCATAAACTCAAGAAGTATATGACACTGATATGCATATGACTTCTACCTTCTCAGAGCCATTTCCATACATTTTTGAATCAAATGAACCTTCTTTGAATTCTCTTAAATGATAGTCAGTCCCAACAACTTGGACTCCCCCGCCTCTAACCAAAATAGTGGAGATCTACATTGGATCCCATAGAGTGACACAAAGGGTTCAATCTGAATCATAGCCTGAAAACTATTGTTTTAGGAAAACTCAACAAGCAAGAATTGTTTTTTCCCATGAACTACTAAATTCAAGGACACAAGCTCTAAACATTCCTTCTAACACATGAATCATATTCTCTGATTATCTATCTGTATGCGGGTGGAAAGCCATACTCAAAAGAAAATGGGGTACCAAGTTCCCTCTATAATCCCTACTAGAATCATGATGTGAAATATGGATCACGATAAAAAACTATAGTTCTTAGTACTCCATGAAACTTCACCATCTATCAATTATATAGCTTTCCCAACAAATCATAAGAGAAATTCTATTAGATGGACAAGAAATAGAACACCTTAGTCAACTGATCCATCACCACCTAGATTGCATCATTCTTCCAGGGTGTCCTTGGAATATCCAAAAAAAAATAGATCATTACATCATCTCACATACATTAGAGAATGGGGAAAGGCTGTAACAAACCACCCGAGTGTTGATGCTTGGCCTTCACCTACTGATATGTGAGGCATCGCACCATGAAACCCACAAATTCTTTATTCATCCCCGACTACCAAAAATATCTAGGAAGATAATAATACATCTTATTCAAACCGGATGTAGTTACCACTTTGATATATGAGACTCAGACATCAATTATTCTCACACACCTACTGAAACCACAACATGACCACAACTATAAACAATTTTATCTGCACCAACAACATAACTAGTAGGTAACACCCCACCTTTAAGACTTTCCTTCATAGCCAAACACTATGATTCCTCAATTTGACTCTCCTTGATCCAGCTTAAAAGCATGGAATCAATAGATATGGACATGGGGTTCATCTTCCCATGACCATCCTTCACCTCTAGGTTCATCTTAGTTAAAAAGGCCATTATTCTCCACTCGGAGTTGGATTCTTGAACTACCTAATTTTGAGTCTTTTGACTCAGGGTATCCACAACACTATTCTCTTTTCCTAGTGTGTTGACCAACTCAAAGTCAAAAATCTTTATGTATTCCACCTATATTTACTACAGAAGATTCAGATCATGCTGAGGGAAGATGTACTTAAGACTTTTGTGATTGTTATACATGTAAAAACACTAACCCAACAAGTAATTACTACAAAACTTTAAGGTATAAACCACCATAGGAAACTCCAGAACATGAGTAGGGTAATTTATTTCATTAGGCCTCAAATTTGATTAGCTATAGGCAACACCTCGATCATCCTGCATTAGCTCTGCTCCTTTTCTAACACTAGACACATTAGAGAAAAAGGTATACTTCTTACCCAACTCAAGTAGGATCAAAATCAGTGTGGTAGTAAACAGATTATTCAACTCTTGAAAATTATTCTCACATGCCACATACCATTCTAACATAACCCCCCTTCTTGGTTTAGCTCGAAAGTGGCACTTCCAAGTGGTAGAAATCTTTGATGAATATTCATTAATAACAGGCCAATCACAAAAAAATCCATACATTAGAGACATTATTGGGCTTCTCCCAAGGATAAAAAGACTATAATTTATTTGGATCTATCGAAACTATAGCCTAAAAGATGATTTGACCCAATAAATGCACTCTATAAATCCAGAACTAACATTTGGATATCTTGGCGTAAAGCCTATGCTCTCTCAGTGTACCCAAGATGATGTCAAGATTTTTAGCATGATCATAACGAGTTTTAAAGTTTACCAAGATTTATCAATGGAGATAAATAAAAAATGATCAAAATATGGGTGAAATATTTGGTTCAGTAAAGCCATGAATAGATATTTTTCATTGGTCAACCCGAACAACATCACCAAAAACTCATACAACCTATACCTTCTTTAGAATGCAGTCCGCATTATATCAAAAGGACTTACCCAAAGATAATGATACCCAAATCTCACATCAGTTGTGGAAAACACTTCTCAACCTCTCAGATACTCCAAAAGATCATCAATTCAGGGAACATGGTACTGGTTTATAAATATCATCCCATTCAACCTTATGTAGTTGACACACAATAACAACAATCTATCAGAATTCTTGTAAAATAAAATAGTAAGTACCTAAGGTGAAATACTTGGATGGAAGAACCCTTTATTCTCCAATTATTCCTACTGAGATTTAAGTTCCTGGAAGTTTTCCATTTCCATTATATATGTTGGAAGGGAAACTGGATCCGCTTCGAGTAGCAACTCTATCGAGAACTCAACATCCCTCTTAAGAGGTAGCCATTATAAATCCTTAGGAAACACATCTTGAAACTGATCCACCACAAGATGAAAGACATTTTGTTCTACTCCTCCATCATCTAGCATAAGGCATGCCACTTGGGCTATGAGTTCCAACTACTGGAAAACTGGCCCTATATGGCCTGCCCGAATATCCCACTCACCACGAAAGAAATATATGGTCTCCCTCAAGAGACATAAACATTACCTGATTACTATAACGGTCGATTTGGGCCTGATAAAAGACCATACAATCCATACCCAAAATCAGGTCAAAACCTTGCATATCAAGGGAAAATAGGTTTAAAAAAATGATATCCACCAACCTATAAATAAAAACCCTTACATTGTATAATATCCTCACCCCAGACCCCAATAGAGTATCAATAGACATAATCCCCCCCACACACACTCCACGGATAATCCCAAAACAATAAAAAATGAGAAGAAATGAAAGAGTGTGGGGTACCTGTGTCAAATAACACACTTTCAAGGGTGGAGAATACTAGAATATTACATTGAACTATAGATAGTCCAGCCTCACCACCTCCCATTATTTTCTGAATATGTGAAGTTGACCTGACCCTCTGACCTGATCTTCATCCCAAGTTCCAGGCACTGAACAACGTTACAGAAAAGGAAACTCTTCACTAGGAGTACCACATCCTCCTCCTCAATCATTAAAACCCATAGAACTCCAACTATCTTCCTGATACAGGGTAAAAAATCCCCTACATACACTAGGTACTTACCTCAAACCTTCATACATGATCAACTATCAAGGTTTATTACATAACCTTTTCACATTCCCCATTTCTATGCATGCTCAACACTTAAATAGTAGTCGGGGCTCTGACCATGCATGTGTCCTGGCCTTCCACAGTGGTAATAGAACACCTGATCTTCACCATGAGAGGCTAACCCTCTTTTTTGAATACTCTTCACACTACCACCCTGATTAAAGATTCCAAAATTATGTTTCTTTCTCTTTGAATCCACACCACTAACTTGTGAAAATGGTACCACTAGTCTACTACCTAAATTAATCTTCAGGTTCTTCTCTTAGATAGGGTTCTGATCCACTACCCCTGTAAACCTTTTTAGGTAGAAGATGTTCACTTGAAACCTGATCTCATTCCTCAACCCGTCCTAGAACCATTTTACCACAGTTACCTCATATCCTTCCAATACCGAAATGAAATTTCTTAAATCAGTGAAACCACTAGAATAATCTATTACCGATATTTTATCTTGGGTCAAACTCAAGAAATATACAACCTTATCCAACCTAAAGGTCTCTTGGTATAAATTCTTTTGAAAATTATCCTAAAAATCTTTCCATAACATCCCTTTTCCAGTTCATTCTGAACCATGATTTCCCACCAATGCTTTTCCTAAGTCTCTAAATGGTCTAAAATCATATGGATGGACTCTATATAGAACTTGGTGGCCTATATCCCACCCTCATTGGTAAATTCCAGAGGGTTCTGTAGTTGAAACTCCCTGGTTAGCTCAAACTTGCTCAGCATGGCCCTCCATAGGTCCTGGTCCATCATTTTCATAAAGAAGGCAAGATTCTTGTGGAACTAATCATCTCTACCATCATGGATCACTACAATCTCTTTCTCCACTACTAGAGGACCATTATCTATAACATCCTCAAATCTCTTAACTGGTACTCGAGGTTGTGGTGAAATTTTTCAACAATCCAAACATGATCTTTAGAAAACCTTACATATAACCTTCATATATTTCATAAAATATGGCTCTCCACTAGCCACTGAAAACCATTTCAAATACACTATCAAAACATACCTTGTCACATTCAAAACAATACCCTCCACCAACCCTACTATGGGTCTTGACTAATACAGGGTAACTAACTCACATGATCACATGTCTTACTTTAGGCACCATTTCACAACTATTTCCTACTTACAATGTAAACCTTTTCTTTAGGATAATTTCCCATGTCATAACTTATTAAATTCTTCATTTCAGCTTGATAAAACAATTATTAGATTACATTCTTTAAAAAATATTCAATATTTTATTTCCTTTTTACCATTATCATCATTTCCTTAGAAACTATTTTATTTAAATTTTTAAGGAAGTGGAATGCATTATTCCTTTCATACCCCACACATCCATTCTGTGTGTGCCTATAATAATGCATGACACTTGAATGCATAGGTTCCTACAATGATAAATGAATGAAAATACTCATTCCATTGCGGTCATAAGAAAAATATCATAAAACAGTCTCATAACACAACAAGTGAATCACCCAATGGTGAAATATCGTCAAATGTAACAACACCCATCAAGAACAACAATTCCCACCCTAGGCAGTTAGGTTTTCCCTTATACATGGGTTAGCTACTCCCAATCATGACCTCATTAACAAGTCCCAACACTTCCTAATCTTCAATCTACCATCCCCAAATAATAAGACAAAAAAATGACAAAGGAAACTCATATAATTCCACTTTACAACATCCCCAACCTAGAATCCACTAAATTATTCCCTAGGTCGAGTCTCCACATGACCTCAAGCATGCCTCCCTATACACCAAAGGTTGTTGACTATCATCAAGGGTCTAAATAAGTCACGTGGGGAGTCTAAACCCTCTTTACATGAGTAACCCACATCATAAAAAATAGATTCATGAAAGAAACATGTAATAACAAGAGAAAATGCATCAACAACCATCTCCCAAAACTAGGTACAAACCATATTCTGTAGAAAATATATTATGTTATGCTAAATAGTGTCAAGTGAAAAAAAAAATGATAACAATGGAATCCCAAAATTGGTTCTGACTTCAAATCTGGAACCTCATCCATGCATGTCTCATGTCTAACTCGACCCTAGCATATGTCATTTTCCCTTATCCCAACATACAAGCATGAAGTCTGCTTGGGTACCCAACAGTGGCCTGAGCAGGGTATGAGTACAACTTAGTAGGCCACCACCAATAGTGTCTACAAATTATCCAGTCAATATATATAGCGCATGCAAGAGCTAAGTAAAGACAAGGAAAAAAAAGACAAGTTGGGTTCCATTAGTTAACAAAGCCCACTTAAGTCATTCCGAGCATGATTCCCAATTTCAATACATATACCATCATCATTACTTAATTCAATTTCATCAAATTATCAATGGATTTAAAATATTCATCAATATCAATGCATAAGGGAAATAAATCAAGTTCCCCAACTCACTATGGAAAATCACATCATCACATATCCACCACACTCACCTCAAAGCCTTAGTCCTGGTGGTCTAAAAGAATGAAACCATTAGGGGAATATAACTTCTTCCCCTTGCCTAATCCATTCATTTTGGGGTGGAGTTTAGAGACTCAGTCTTACTCGACCCATGGGCATAGATCCTCATGTCAACAACCCACTCTATAAAGCCATTTGCACATGCTTATTTTTTCATTCACCACACATATACTATATCACAACCAAACATAACCAATACAAATATAAATCACAATCTATAACAATCAATAAGGGAATTAACATTATTCCAAAACCCATTAATATATTTACCTTTTACATTACATATCCATTTAGCCCAATTCCCATTTCTTATGCCTAAATCACTAAGCATATTCACTAATTATCCTAAAATAACATTATTAACATATCGAAACGTTTCCATATGTTAACTCATTTAACCCAATTAACATTTCCCATATATTAGTGCACTTATGAATTTCAAGTACAATTCACAATTCATTTAGCACATCACCACTATTCCCATTTAACCCATTATCATGTATAGCCAAAAAATTCCTTATCCATTTTCTACATCTAGGAATAAATACCAATATTTTATTCTTAACGATCACATTAATCAATTTACATGTTCATATCGATCTCTACTAAAACAAAAGTCAATTTCACACTAAGCAATTTTGTTAACCATGTTCAAGAAGGTCGGCACACCCCATGGGTGGGCTTAAATTGGTCAAGTAATCCTTCATTCATCCCATGGGGATCATTGGGGGGTTTTATTCGTCACTTTGATACCCATTATATAAAATATCATTGTGGCACCAAGAACACAATAAAGGGGAAAACAAGAACATAACCTTACATGCACAAATCCATATAAAAACCATAGGATATAACTTGTAGACCACCTACCTAAAATCCATTGAGGAACACATTCTCAATAGATGACTTAGATATGAATTCAAGCACTCCATGAATCCTCAACCTAGATCCCACCAGAAAAGAGGTTTTTAGATCTTTTCAAGGAGATAATATATTGATGAAACCCTAATATGAAAAGAGAATCATGAGAAGGATTAGACTAACCCAGAGCTTCACTCCACAACCAATGACATTCCGAATTTATTAAGATAAAAAAATAATTGCCTCTTGGAAGATTTGGTTTCTAGGGTTCATCACTAGGGTTTCAAAGGAGGGAATGGGAGAGAAAATTGGGTGAGGTTCTTAAATCAAGTAATAGAAATTTTTTAAAATTTCTAACTTTTATAAGAGAACACTATTTATCCTCAACATTTTCCAAACCATGAACAAACCATGAACAAGACACTGTCTAAGGGTAGTGAGGTCACACATTTACCTAGGTATACTTTAATGGTTTACAAACTATGCACCAAACATTTGATATTCTACTATCCAAAATTTCACAATTTGGCCTCCGACCTCACACAGTTTTCTTAACCATGCGCTCGTTGTGCGCCAACCGTGCACCTTGTATAGGTTGGCCCAGTTTTACCTTATTTCATGTTTTTAAACCATGGAACTCCACTAAGGCCCCTCAAACTACTGATAAACACTTATTTTACCAAAACAAGAGGTTTAAAATAAAATTTGAACATGTGCATACCTTAATAATTTCATTATCTTATTGTAGAGTTTTGAATTGAAAATGAGTGTTTCAAGGATGAGTAAATGTTTTAGTGTATTTATTGTCCTTTAGAAGTTGTAAACAAGTTTTATCAAAATTTTAATATTTTAGCAAATAATAATATAGTAAAAATTATATAAAAGTAAAGTATGTTTATTTTTATTTTTAAAAACAATCCATAAGATTTTTTTTAGTCTAAGTAATTTCTTGGAGATTATAAAGATGTTTCTTCTATATCTAATAAGTTAAATTACTATGAGAGTGGTTCTTTAAGAGAGAGTTAATAGGTACAAAAAATTCATGATAATTTTTCGGAGTTTTTGAATGCCTCAAGTGTAGGGAGACACTTTAAGAATGTTACTATTTATTTTATTGACTTTTTTGATATCTTCTATATTCAGTTTGATTTGTGAGATTTTGTGTAGAAAATAGTTATTGGTACAGAACATAGTCCCATGGACTTTGAAGGTTTCCGAAAGTAATTGATACATGTTGGTTCATTATACATTATATGTGATCATGATGAAGTTTCTTTATAAAATAGTTAAATAAGAATCATCAAGAAACCATGCACCCTGAGTGATCATGTATAGAAATTTAGGGAGGAAGTATGAAATAATAATTTAGACTTATTATTGCATGGGAAGAAACCAAAATATAAATAAATTTAAACTTATTGTTTTTCTTTTCAACAAAATTTATTCACTATATGTTTTTGAATCCCCCATTCTTATCCCTTCTCAGCCATTCCCTCAGTTCAAATTGAATCATCAATGGCTTAGAGCTTCATTTCCCCATACTCTTAATTTTTACATAGTTATATGTTGTAATATTAAATAGTTGAATCTAATGGTGTTGGAGTGTCTCCTTACAAATTTAATTATTTTATGTTTTGATAATTATAATATACTATATTTCATTATTTCATTTGATGGATAAATATAATTTTATAATTTTATAATTTAATTGAAAAGTCTTTATTTAATTGTATTGTAGTTATTCACTATTTACTATCATTTTTCTTATTATTATGTATAATTATGTATAATTCTTTATTATTATAATTTTATCTTCTAATTTGTTTCATAAGTTATATAAATTTATCATAACCCTTATATGAGTTTTCAAAATCCGTATTTATCCTTTTGTAACTTTCTTGTTACACTTTAGAAACTCGCATGTACCATAACACAGATTTTTTATGTACCCTTACACAACTGTAGTTTTACATTTACACACTGTTTATTAGATTTATCTTCCCATCACTTATCCTTTTGAAATTTTAGCTTACCCTTATGCAGTGTTCCTAACTACCTTTACAAAATTCATGAACTTATTTACTACCTTTACATAAAGCTTATTATACCTTTATAAAATCTATGAAATTTTTTTGCCTTTACACATTATGTTATTTAACCCTAATATAAATCTAAAAAATATATTTTACTCTATTTCATGATTTTATTGATGTTTTTATTTGATTCATGTTTATAAAAAATGTTTAAATTGTTTTAATTATGTTATAAATTCATATTAATGATATAAAACCTATGATAAGTGTTTCTACTTTATTTTACACACAGTTATATAAATATTAATTCCTTTATTCATTCACATGTATATTTACATCATGAAACTAAAATATTTTGAATTTATTATTTTGTGATGATTTGTCAGTTTTTAGAATTTTTAAAATCATGTTGTAGTTTAATTAATTTGTTAAAACCTATTTAAAATGTTTTTAATATAGTTTCTTTAAGGTTTGATATTACCACATGTTTAAATATGTAAATATATTTTAAATTTAAATTTTTAATATTATAGAATTAAACTGCATGTGATATGTGTGCTATCTTCAACCTATTATTTTATAAATATTTTGAACTATTTAAACAAGTGTTTTTAAATTTGTTTGAATTTTTTAAATAGTTTTAAATTCAAATGATAATATTATCAATAATACATTTCTCTCTTTCTCTCTATCCTTGATAATTCATGATTATTATTATGATTTTAAATTTTAATATCTTAATGATTTCCTTGGTTGTATTGAGTAAATTCTTTTTAAAGAGATCAAGAGGGGTTGGAAAAATGTTGAAAAAAGCATAAAACTTGTATTTATTTGGATTCATGACACCTGTTCAATTATATAAAATTATCAAAGGAATTGAAGGCTATAAATAGAGGCTTGAGTTAGCTTAGTAATCTACACATCGATATACTTGCTCATCTACCAACACACTCAAATTGATCTTTTTCTCTTAAAGTGCTCTAATTTATAAATCTTTCTTCTCCTTATAGAGTGTGAACTAAATTGTAACATCCAAATCACTTTCTTCTTTTATTCTCTTTCTCTTCTAGTGTTTATCATATTCCTTGATAGAATTGAGACCAAGATTAAAAGTGGTTTATTTCTAGAAATCCTCTCATATTTCTCATCTTTCTTTGATATTTTATGCTCACTACCATTAAAGTGAGGGAATTTTATTTTATTTCCATTTATATTAAGAAGGATAGAGATTATTATTTTGTGGTCTTTTTTTCATTAAATATCTAGTTTTTATTGTATTTAGTTTATAACTATGACCTAAAAAGTAGGGGTAGTTTGGGTATCTTGTATACCATTAAATACAAGGTACTAATACATTAAATCCACAAGGTGTTTAGGTTGGTGACATAGTCATACCATTTAGTACTATTTCCAAAATTCCTTACAAAATACTTTTACTCATTTAATTTCTACATTTTAAATAATTTATCAATTTCAATCATTATTTCATATTTTTTAATCCATCAAACACACTTAATTTATTTATACTCTAAATAAATATTTGTTGTATTCATCCATTTTTATTATTATATATTATCACATATTTTAGTAATCAACTTTGATTATTTTTATTAAAAAGATTTTAATTTGTTTAATCTTTTTAAAATAAGTTTTTAAAATTTGATTATTTTCCTCTATTTTTTGAATGAAAATTCACCCACTCTTTAAATTTTACATAACTCCAACCCACATTTGGTATCAAAAGGAAAATTTCACCATATTTTGAAAACTATTTTTAAATATTTCTTTTATCTTTATACCATCATTTGGTATCAAAGGAGACCGTGAGTTTTAATCTGAAAAAATTTCTTCAATTTTTGTTTTTGATTTTCAATGTATACCAAATTTCAAAGTTCAATTTTAAAATTGAATATACTTCTTATACACAAGATAATTTATTTTATAGTTAAAATTATTCTTAGTGGAAAACTCACATTTCCATTTTACTTAAAATCATCGATTATCCTATTTATAAAATGGTTATGCATGTTTATATCCCTATAACTGAAAATGAAGACAAATAGACTTAAGATGATATTGATAATTTTGAACTTGATGTAAGATCAATCATATAAAGAAATTCAATATAATATATTATTTCAAAATAGATAATGATATCTAGAAATTATTAGAAGTCACAGATGAAGGCACCAATAAAATTAAATAAACTACACTCGATATGCTTAAAAATATATTAAAAGTTCCTCTATACCTGAAAAAAATCTATTACTATAATGTTTACTAATTTTACTAATATTTGTATGGGAATAAAATAACTTGGTGAATATATTTATACATAAAAAGTTTTCAAGAAAATACTTTGGGTTTTTCCAATATGCTGGGCACCAAAATTCACTGTGCTCTAAGAAGCTAAAGATGTTAAAAATATTGTGGTTGAGGAACTCCTAGGCTGTAACATAAAATATGGGATAACCATGAAGATACAATATAAAATTAAGGATCTAGAAGTATTAATAAAGAGGGATATATAAGATTTAATTTCAACTTATGAAACTGGAAACTCAACTCCTAAATGCCACATGACACAACTCAAGGTCAGTGAATTGGTTAGTTCCCATTCTCCTTCTGATTCCTATTCCTTCTTTTATTCATCGTCATTCTCCCCTTCTTATGATAATGAAATTAATTTTTTTTAAATAACTTATTTAAAATTATGAAAATATTTCAAATAAATACAAATTAGTTCTTAATGAGAAAAATATTGTTTCTAATGAAAATGACCAACTTCGAAATGAAAACGATGATTTAATTTTGAAGTTAAAAAATAAATCTGATGTTGAAGTTTTAAAAAATGAAATCAAGGATCTCAAAATGTATCTTTAAGAATTCACCATTTGTGAAAAATATCTAAATATTATTCACGGTTATAAATGTATTAAAATAAATAATCATGTATTCATATTTTCAAAAGATAATGAAACTTATAAAAAACCCACTTCTTTTGTAAAATGTAATTCTCAAAGTAAAAATTTTAACTATTTTTTATAAATATGGTCATCTTATTTATGAGTTAAATTGAAAAAATAAAGATATTAAATGCCTAAAACAATCCATTTTTCTTATAACACATATCAAAAATATAAGCAAGTTTGGGTCTCTAAATATTTACTTTCCAATATTTGTGGATGTAAATTTTTCACCATGCCCAAATCATCTTGTGGTGATATTACCATACCCAAAAGGGTTCCAAATTTCTCCTTTAAATGATTTATAATAATTATTTTCCACCAAACCTCACTGATCAATCCAATAGTGGATTAAAAATAAATGTAGTGTTTACCTCTTTAAGTGATTGATCAACTCTTTCCCACCCTGAGATTAATGATTATGCTCCAAGTGAGGGTGTCCCTATCTCTTCCCTTCCTTAAAAAGATTTGGATATAAACCTTGATCATCATAGGAATAAGGTACTTTGTTATTTTTATTTTAGGTTATCTCTTGAATAATTTTTTGAAACATCTTCTCTCATATTTTCTTTCTTTCACAAAATAGGGGTGGAATTTTTTTTATATTTTCTATTCTTTTGAAATTTTTATTTCTTGTTTTTTTCAGGGTTAACTTTGTTCTTTTAACTTTACACTGTCTCAATAATTATTTTTTTGGAAGTTAGGGAAATTAAAAGGTTTTAAGATTTGTTCTTTTAATATATTTTTTAAATTAACTTATCTTTTCGTTTTCATTTTTTTAAATTCTCTAAATATATTGAAAATATTGATAATTGTTTTTGTTTTTAAAAATGGTTTTGCAAAATGGATTTCAAATTATTTTTTAAATTTTTTTAAAAAAATCATTTTTTTGAAAAAATGAAGTGATTATGATACACCAAGTAAAAAAATCATATCTATATAAAAATAAGTGGATGTTGTTCTGGTGAATATTCTACTAGAGATTTATCCCAAAAATTTTTGATTGGGTTTTTAAAACTGCCTCAATCCTAGGCCTGGCGAGTGGGCCTTCCTGTACACCTGGTTTGAAACTCCTGAGGAAATTACTATGGTTTATTAATGCAGTTTTTATTAATCATTAATGATGAAATTATTTTTCAAAATATTTATTTTCTATTAAATTTTCTTTCTTAAAAAAAATTATTTTTTAAAAGTTTTATCTTAAATTTTAAACTCTCTAATTTTTTTTTAAAAAAAATTATTTCTCCTTATTTTACAATTCCTTGAATATCATATTGTTTTCTTCATGACTCATTTTAATTCTATTTTGAGAATAATTAATTTAGGGGGAGATATCTATTTTCTTCAATATCTTGTTCATTTCATTAAGAATGGATTTCTTTTAAAAATTTTAATATATTTTATCAATTTCAAAAGTGGGAGAAATTTGAAATCAATATTCAGTTTTGTAATCATCACAATGGGGGTGATTATGGGAGTGGATCCTTGTCTCTTTACTTATTTTATTTTTTGATTATTACAATATACTATATTTCATATTTTAATTTTTAATAATTACAATTTTACAATTTTATTGAATTTTATTGAATAGTTTTTTTATGTAATTATTTTTTAATTATTCATCATTTTTCTTATTTTTCTTATTATTCTATATAATTATTTTTAACGCTTTATTTTTTTAATTTAATTTTCTATATTTTTTTAAGTGTTATAAATTTCTCATTACCCTTAAATGAGTTTAAAAATCTACCTTTACCTTTATATAACTTTTTGTTACCCTTAATCAGCTTTACAAACACTTATGAAAATTTTTATGTACCCTTTCAAAACACTAGTTTTACCATTATACAGTGTTTTTTGTATTTATTTTACCCTTATGTATCAAGTTAAAAGTATATCTTTCCCTTAAACAATATTCTTAGTTACATTTATATAAGAGATGAAGTTATTTTTTACCTTTATCCTTTACGTATTCGACCTTTAAGAAACCTATGAAAAATATAAAACCTTTATGCAATATGTTATTTAAACCTTGTGTAAATATGTAAAATCTAGTTTAATTTTCTTCATGATTTTCTTGATTTCTTTTATTGTATGCATGTGTATAAAAAATGTTTATATTGTTTTAATGATTTTATAAATTAATATAAATTATATAGAACTTATAAAAAATGTTTCTACTTTTTTTTAAACAAAATTATATGAAGATTAATTATTTTCTTCATTCATGTATTTTTTAAAGCATGATACTGAAATGTTTTTATTTTATTATTTTGAGTTGATTTTTTGTTTTTGTTATTTTTAAAATCATGTCTAAGTATAAAGAAGTTATTCAAACCTATTTAAAATGATTATAATCCAGAATCTCTTAAGTTTGATATTGTCGCAGGTTTAAAAATAGAAAGATATTTGATATTAAAGTTTTGAATATTACAGAATGAAACTATGTGAGATTTGTGTGTTATATTTGAACTATTATTTTAGAAATTCCTTTTACTCATTAAAGGAGTGTTTTAAAATTAGTTTGAATTAGTTAAATTTTTTTAAATTCAAATTATGATATTATCAATAACCTATTTCTCTATTTATCTTTATCTTTGATAATTTCAGAATATTATTATTACTATTTTAAATTTGAATTACTTAATTATTTTCATTGTCTATTTAGAGTTAGTTCTTTTTAAAGGGATCGAACAGGCTTAGAAAAATGTTGAACAAATACATCAAACTTTGATGTCCTTGGATTTAAGACATCTGATTTATTCTAAAACATTAATGAATTAATTTAAGGATATAAATAGAGGCTTTGGTATCCTATAAATATACATATCATCATACTTTCTCATCCATAAACAAGATAAAATTAATCATTTTCTCTCAAGGTGCTCTCATTTCCAAATCTTATTTATCCTTCTAGAGTGTAAACAAAATTTTAATATCCAAATCACTCGCTTCTTTTATTCTTATTATATCCTAGTGTTCATCATATTCATAAGAGAATTGAGACTAATATTAAAAGTGATTTATTTTTAGAATTCCTCTAATCCTCCTCACATTTCTTCTATATTTGGTTCTTACTACCATTAATGTGAGGATTTTGGTTTTATTATCATTTATATTAAAATTGGAAGGATATATTATTTTTTGGTTTCTACCTTTTTTTATAAAAGATCCAATGTCTATTGTGTCTTGTTTCTTGCAATAACCTAAAAAATAAGAGGTAGTTATGCTATCTTGGATTCTATTAAATCCATGGGAATAATACCTTAAATCCTAAAGGGATTTAGTTGTGAGACATATGGGTACCTTTAGGTACTATTATCAAACTTCCTTAAAAAATATCTTGTCCTATTTACTTTTTTTTATTTTAAATTATCAATCACTTTCAGTTGTTATTTCATAATTTGTTTAATCCATCGAACCTACTAAATATATTTATTCTAAAAATTTCTATTTGTTTTATTATTTGGATTTTATTATTATATATTATTATATATTTTTTGTTTCAACTTTGATTCTTTTTATTCAAAAGGTTTCAATTTCTTAAATATTTTTAAAAGAAGTTTTTAAATATGGGATGTTTTCCTTTAAAATTTTAAATGTAAATTCACCCATATAGCCATTTTACTAATCTTCAACCCACAAATGGTTAGTTATTTTACATTTTTAGGCACTTTAATGAAAAAAACCCAAGTGGATATCGAAGTGTGAATGGAGAACAATCAATTTTTTTGATCACTAAGGAACAACAACAACTGTTCGGGGAGCTTTATTTCTTACCTTTATCTTTTCTAATCATTTTCATTCTGTCTTAAAAACTTAATCAGTTAATAGGAATGAATAATTTATTAATAGTGGTATTAAGATTTACAAAACTTATTAATATTAATTTATAGTTTTTTCTATGTTGAAAATTAAGTTTGGGGGACTTTATTAAAATTTTGGAACTGAGTTAAAGATGAATCAGTTTGAAATGTTGGTCATTGAGATTTCATGGGTCTGTTTTTTTGTAAATCATTTTGAATTTTAATTGAATTTTTTTTAGAAACATGATAATTTCTCTAGATATATTGCTTAAAAATTCTAGTTTTATAATATTTCTTTAAAATTAATTTTATTTAAAATAAAATTCATTTACATACAAAACTCTATTTTGACAAATTCCTTTGAATTTGTAGAATCAATTTATTTTGAGTTTACTATAACCCTTCAAAAATTATTTTCACTCTTAAATTGATAAACTTTTTTTTGAGCTAAAATATTAGAATTTTTCATCCATCTAAACGTAAAAAATTAGGAAAAAGTTTGAGTTTTAATTGTGAGGGAGGGGTTTTTAACTATGATAAACAGTGTTTCTTGGATTTTATATAAAAATACCACTATTTTTTCAAATTGATTGCTTCGATAGTTTATTTTTAATTTTTAGTTGATAATTTTTTTCTTAAGTTTAATTTTTTTTGTTATAATTTTTGGGAATTAATCTTTTATATTTCTCTATAGACTGAAGTAGGTAAAATATTTTCTATTTCCCTCTCAAAAACACGTATTTTTAGTGATATTTTGGGAGAAAGTTTTACAATATTCATTTAATTTTAACTTATTGATTGTAATTAAAATAATAAGATTTACATTCTAATGGATTGAAAATGAAGTCCTAATTATACTATGCACTAAATTAATTGTATATCTATGCCAAAGAGAAAATAGATAAATTATAGGAACAATCAAATGCAAAACTATGTTTAGTTAAATTCTTCCAAAATTTCCAAATTTGATCATCCTTGAAAAATTGGAAACCATATTTTTTCAAAAAACATTTTTTTAGAGTGAGAAATCATACATTCTTACATGAAAGAGTTCACATGAGATTTTTTTTATAAACCACCTCTTGGCCAGCATTATAATTCTTATATCTTTGAGGTTAATTTGAATTCACTAAGTTTGTTTAGCTAATTTTTTGGGAGAAATAAATGTATTAAGTTTGATAGAATTTGATGTAGATTTATTTTGATATCTATTTTCCACATCTATTTTTGGAAAATATAACATTTTAAGGGTAAATTTGTCTTAATTGGAATGATTTTAGGTTTTTATCATTTTAGAGTTTAAATAGTTATTCTTTGATCATTTTAATGAAATTGTGTGTTTTTGGTACTTAATTGATAGAATAATTCTTGGATTAATTTTCTTATACTTTTAAGTCCAATTTCTCTGGGTATTTTTTTAATTTTAATTGAAATATTATTTTGATAAAATTTTTAATGGAATTAATATTTTGAGGTAATATGTCCAAGTTCCATGTTTATAGTTCTAATATAAACTTTTTAAATATTTTTTATTCTTTCATTGATGTTTGAAATTTATTGATGTTTAACTTATTATTTTAGATTGATAAATTACACAAGCCTGTGTTTATTTTATAGACGGTCCATTCTCATATGGTAGACATCAATATCATTGGGTACCCTCTTCATGAGGTTCACCAAGACCTATTTCTAGGGTTTATTCAGTGCTACCAAAGGGGGGTTCATATGTTTCCCAATAAACCTAGGGTTTAATAAAAATGAATACATATTTTAGTTGTTTTAAGAATTTGGACATCTAATTCTATGAGTTTTAAAATGTCAAGTGATCTCATAATTTCACAATTTTAAATTAAAGAACTTGATCATATGAAGTTGAAATCAAGGAGGACTTTACTGACTCTTGAGATGAAGACTGAAATGATAATTAATAACTACGTGGTGGTTATGATATTTTCAACCAATATATACTCAATTCACGCCAATGGAGATTATGAATAGTGATAGGATCTATGTGATTACTAATGATTTGATGTTGGAGATGTTATCTATGAGCTGTGATTCTAATATTTTTTTCTTTATCATGGGGATTATTCTGAATCAGGTGGTGTATATTCTACAAAAAAATATAAGATATGATGAGAGAGATGTTATCCGAAGCAAGGGGGTAGCGCTCGAAGCATTGGTCCAAAGGGAACTAGAGTTGGAGACAAGATCAAGATCAATAGAGAAGACCCATCTTCCTTTCTCTTATTTTCTTTGTTCACTATTTTATTCGAAATACATTCCCTTTTTTATGCCTTGAGCATGTATAACTAATCTATTTCAGGAACAATATTGAGACGAATTGAATTTCTTTTCCTTTTCTTTAAAAAGTTTTAGGGTTATTTTTTGGAATACTTTACTGCTTTCCTCTCTCAATTATATGAAGATGAATTCACCAATAAATTTTTAAGGTAGAAAATTTTTGGTAGATCAAATTTAATTCATTGTTCACTAAAATTGGAAAATTTATGTGGGTTTCTTTAGAAGTTATATTATGGTATTTTTTATGTTCTAATTTTTATTCATCACAAGAACCATTTTTACCCTATTCCATGTACCTACGAGTGAAGAATAGTGGATCCATTTCCTTAGAAATCTAAACCAAAATACTTAATTTATATAACATTGTGGTTTTTCTTCTATATGAATGAACCATTCATTTCTTTAGTTTTTTATTGAAGAATAATTTCCTAGGAGTGTTCACAGAGCAATGTTGATCCCCTAAGTTCATCCATTATATAACCCTTATCTTATTTTTTCTTCTTTTCACATAATTTCTTTTTCACTTTCTCGCTGGTTATTTATAATATTTAACTTATCATAATCCTCATATTTTATTTTATTTTTTGTTTTTTGTTTTATTTTTATTTAGTTTTATATTTCACTAAATTTTCCTTCCCTTGAGTTCAACCCCACATACTACTATACTAGTTTTCATTAGGTTTTATAAATAAATAATTTTGATAGTTCAACGATCACTATCACATGCCTATATATTATGTTAATTATACTATAATATATACCCTCAATACCAATTTGGTTAAACCAACTCATTATCATTGTTAATACTCCTCGATAATTGAAAAGTATCGTCGAATATGGAATGGCTGACACTTTAACAATTATTTCATCTTAACATAGAATATGGAAGGAGATATCTAACTTAATATTTTTATTTGAGGTGATTTTTTTAGCCTTTGAATGCATAATATTTATTTAATAATTCACATGATTCGTGATATTATTTCAATTATACATAATCAATTAACCATGTTTAATAAAATAATTTACACATACTGCAATTATTTTATTCCATAATGGAATTCTTCTTAATTTATTTACTTAATGTGATCGTGCTTAATAAACCAAATAAACCATTCATCTCATAAATAAATAAATAACCATGCTATTGAAAAATAAAATAAATTAGTGATATGATCATGAGACTTAATCTACTGATAAGTTTATCAAGTGTAAATAAACAAACCTTGACTGTATGGTAAGTAACTACTCTATCCCATGACTTAGCTTGAGTTACAAGACTCTTCCATCAAATTGGGTATCTCCTCAGTTGCTTTCACCTTGGTTTGGGTCCTTAATAGTCTCATATCATTGGGAGATCCATCATTTACAAATTCTTACTCACTCACAGGTGAAAGGTATTATAGGTTTATGGTTACAAAAAATAAATCATGGGAATGTAGGCCCATACATAATAATGGAGGAAGAGATGATACACGTATCATCATATTTAATTTAATAATAAATTTATCTTAAAAATACATGTAATAAATATTTAAATTAAATAAACCCATCACATACATAGGTCAATTGGGCTCATAATCAGTCACCACATGAATCGAATCACATTTAAACTTGCTAACATTCATTTCAATTCATTCTAATTAAGTCAAATTTATTCGAATTAATAAACTAATAAACTTATTAATTAAATAATTCTTTATCTTAATTTCCTCCCCAAACTATAATGAGATATTATAAGACTACTATACTGTTATAATTTTGACTAATTTAATTTAATTTAATTTAAAATTATTTAAGTATATGACATAAACTGAGGAGGTCTCACAACTTGTGTCTTTTTCCAGTAGATTAAATTCAATTTTTGAATCTAATAAACACACAATATGTACTAGAGGAAACATGATGTACACCTTTCCATGTCTGGTAAAATTCTTTTATGAAATTTAATTAACTCACATTGTGTACTATCACTCGATACAACCTGTGACTTACACTATATACAATCTGTCATGTATTATGTACTTATACGACATGTAAGGATATATGGAATGTTGCGATATATATGGCATGTTGTTCTATGGGTCAAGTCGCATAGTGTGTTTGGTGTATATGTCCTATGGTATACCATAAATATAAACATCATGTACTTCTAGAAAAGTGTGTGAAGTACACAATGTATATTATGGAAATTCACATTGTGTGGTTGTAGAATAACACATAAAATTATAATTAATCATTTATTTCCACACGACATGCCAAAAATTATTTCCTATATACCTGATGTGAAATAACACATGTAAGATGGCATGTACAACTGCTACATGTGGGGTAGTTGTTTCCTTTCTTAATTATAATGGAAGTTGGCCTACATGAGATGCCTACCTCAATATGTGACTTGTGTGAGTTGAAACATGTTTCACAACATGTATAACCTGATACACGTCATGTAATCCATTTCGAGTCACCCACTGAAGATTCCTAAGGTCTTGGTGTGTATCTTTCATGGGTTATCACATGTTACATGATTTGTATAGCCAGATACATACAATGTAATTCATTTATGGATACATATCTTGGATTGTTCTCAATGCATGACAAGTAATGATGTTATGTACTTTGACCACATGACTTTTCGTGATTTACATAGAGTCCACATCGTGTTTGGTTACATAGTATCTACTCCAATTGAACACTATGGAAACTATTTAAGGCCTCATGCTGGCTGGAGATAAATATGTGATGTGTAATGACCTCAGGTATCGATCCCCAAATGGCGTATTGAGTTTATAATGACTCACACCTTATATGGTTGACCATGGGTACACAGCGTGTATTTTTCCGTTACATGTTATGCATCTATGTCATGAAGCTAATAACCTCAACACATCTGGATGGGATCTTCAAGTGTTCTTCTTTTTTTCTTACCCTATTATTGGTTATATAAAATTGAATGATCATGTTATCTCAACTTTTGGATTAAGTAATGAAATACTTGAAATGATAACTAACAAAAAAAATGTAAAAATCAATTAAAAATAGTAAATAATTATAAATTATAATGTGGCTGATCTGACACCACTTCATTATAAAAGAACCTTTTGTAATGGGTAATTTGTGATGAGGAAGATGATCATCGCAAATAGTTTATAAAAAAGTGTTTTTTTATGATGAAAATTTTCAGACATCACAAGTAATATATTCACGATGGTTATTTACGATGGAATTAAGGCTTACATCACAAATAATGTCTTTGGGTAAAAACTTATTGTGATGAAAGCTATAATTTCATCGTAAAAAGTTCTATGTAAAGACACTTTTGTAACAAATTTGAGATTTTGTTTTGAAATAGTGTCTTTGTGTGGCACTTTTTGTGGAAGATATGAGATTTTTATAAAAAAACATGTCTTCAAGTAGCACAATTCATGACAGAATACTAAATCCTTCACTAATACTATATAGACCATCATAAATAATATGTTGGAAGATTTGTTGTGATGGGCTCCCTCCAATGCAATTACTTTTTCAAATAAGCAGGAATATATTTATGGAGAATATTTATTTTGGCAGATGACTTATCTCTCATAAATACCCATCGCAAATAAGATATCTATCATAAATTTCCATTTTAAAATGAACCTTTTATTATGGAATGATCCATCACAAAACATTCATCTCAAAAAATAAACTTTAAATACATTAGACCACATCCCTTCATATTGGGTGACCAAATCTTCTCTTCTCACACTATTTTGCGTGAATCTACTTTTTTCATTTAATTTTTTATTTATAATCTAGAGTTTAGATTTAAATTTTTGGAGTATAAATCTGTTATTCAATATTCACATTTTAGTTTGAAAGTTGTTTGGTTTCAGATCAAAAATTTGAAAAAAAATTGAAGGTATGCACTTTTTTTAATAGTTAGTAATTTTTTATTTTTATTTTTTAAAAATATATAATTTGTGAATTTATCTAATTTATTCTGGAATAATTGTATGATAATTTTCTATTATTAATTACCTTATTAAATTTTTAATTAATTAATAATAATATTGTCATAAATTATAATGATAAATTTTTTAGGATTATAATAAAATATAATTTATAATAATAATTAGTAAAATTTTGATTGGTAATATAAAAATTAATCCAATGTTATCAGTGTATATATATATATAATAATAATAATTTATATATTAATTAAATGAAGATAATTCATTAATTAGTATAGCATAATATAAAAAATGAATAATTAATAAATTATAAATCAATATACATTACTATAAATTATTATAAATTATTATAAATTAGTCTAAGATAGTATAAATTATTATAAAATGATATAAAAACAAATTTATTAGAATTAATAAAAAGTATTAACATTTTAATAAAATTTATATAATATATTACTAGAAGATTTATTCTAAATTAGTATATAAATTAGTATACATTAGTATAATTTAATTAATTTTTCTATAAATTAGTATAAAAAATGAATATATTTGTATATATTTGTATAATTTATTATAAATTAGTCTAAAATATTTAAAGTATTATAAATTATCCTATTTTAGTCTAAAATAATCTAAATTAATATAAATTGTTATATATTGTCATAATTTGGTATAAATTTTATAAATTATGAGAAATTATTAATAATTATTATAAATTATTAAAAAAATAAAATTGTAATGATTAATTAAATAAATAATAATATTTTAATATAAGTTAAATAAAAAATTAGTATTGAACTTATTATAAATTTGTATAGATTTAAATAAATTAGTATATAAATTACTATCATTTAATAAAATTATTATAAATTAGTATTAAATAATGAATATATTAGTAAAAATTAGTATAAATTATTATAAATTAGTCTAAATTAGTATAAATTTTTAGAAATTTGTCTAAAATAGAATATAATATCATAAATTAGTATAAATTATTATAAATTAGTCTAAGTTAGTCTAAAATAGTCTAAATTAGAATAAATTTAATAAATTATTTTCAATTATTATAAATTGGTAAAACAATTATTACAATTTGTGTGAGATATAATGAGATTTAAAAAATAAATAAATAAATAATTATCATAAAAGTTATTATAAATTATTATATAAATTAAAATAATTTTTTAAAAATGAGTACAAATTATTATAATTTATTATAAACTGGAATAAAATACTAAATATACTAGTATAAATTATTATAAATTTGTATAAATTTCTATAAGTCATTATAAATTATTATAAATTGGTATAAATTACTATAAATGAGTAAAAATTGCTATAAATTATTATAAATTATTAATTAACTCTAGTGTTTGTTTAAAAGGATCTCGTGACAAAAAAAGATGTTGACTTCTTTGACATTCTAAATGAAATAATTGAATTATGTTATCTGGGATAGATTTTGGTAACAATGTTTAAATGTTATTTGTTTGATACTGATCGAGGGTTTTATGTTCATCTGTGACATGAAATCATTGAAATTAAATATAAAAGTCTTCTCACATAAAATAAACCATTTATGATTGAATATCATGTTTATTATGAAAATGTAACGTCTCAGATTTTTTGGGTTTTATTTTAGGATATTATATGGATTATTTTCAAGACCATGCGCTAATAGAATGTGCGATTCTGAGGCTCGGTGTGCTAGAAATAAATTCTAGGAATATATTAAAAATATTTTATAGCATTCATGCATAGTTTTCCTGAAAAAGTGGATTGACTCTTAAATGAGTTACTAAATTAGAAATCTGAGGGCACAATTGAGTTTAGAATGATATTTTTCTTACCTTAGGTGAAACTTAACATTAGTCGGCATGGGTTTTTTGTTGAAAAGTTTTCATTGGATAAAAAAAATGAATTTAATAGAAATTATTTTGATGTTGTGACCGAGTTTTCTCTTTAAATACACTCTTATGGAAAATTAAAAGGGTTAACTCTATAACCCTTAATATTTGAAGAGTTGCATTGGATCATTGTAGGAGACCCCATTGGCGGATGGCAACAGTTTTATAAATCAAAGATCGACAAACCTTATATTCATCGGATCCTTCCAAGGAACGCGATGCGATAATTGTTATTCATTAGTGATCGAGCTCAATCAAGGTAGGATATTGTTTTATTCTGATTTATTCCCCATTGTAAATTTCCATGGTGAACACAAATCAATCGATGAACGTATTGATTTGTAGATATGTCGCCTTGCAGGATGGGATTATTTTTCAAGGATTTAGAAAGTGAAAATCATTTTCATTTATTTATTGATGGATTTGATTGTTTTTATAATAGAAATGAACCAAGATCACCGTGGTCCTTGATCGAGGTTCATTCCTCTTATTTGTTTTTGTTCTTTTCTCCCTCGGTTCCGTGAATCACCATGGGTGTTCTTCGTTTGGCATGGGGTTTGACTATTCCCAATCAATCGATCATTACAGACTCATTTCTTGGTGCAACGATCTAATATTATAGATCTAGGATATTCATGTCATGATGAAGGTGAGATGACAAAGGCAGAGTGATTTTAATGATAGACGATTTCCGATCTCACATTCTTCAGGGTTGTTCGACACAGAACAAAGAACATCGATTCAATCCATTTTCTGGGAAGATCTAGTGATAAAATGCATTGATTCCTATTGGAATAAAAAAACAAGGTTGGACCTTGAGTTTTTCATCATGGTGGTGAAAGGATGATCAAAGGTCGGGGGATCAGCCATTGTGTGCGGAGGAAGATCTGGGATTTCTGGAAAATCTCGCAGAACACAGTGTGTAATCTAGGATTACACAGCATCTGGGCCTCATTCAATAGTAGTTATGGTTTTTCGAGAAGGATCACACTAAATGTGACCCTCCTTAGTTGACTCGAAGTGCACTCCAGAGAGTACATGGATATAGGTTTGTGTAGATAGGGACAGACATAACGTGTACTCCCACATGAATACGACTTGGCATACATGAACACTTCTTTCATACATGGAATTGGCCAGATTCCACAAGCAGGATACCATGTGTCTCTACACATCATGTATATCATTCTATATGTCATGTATATAGAGACAAGATTTCTTGTAATGATCTTTCACATGGGAAAAATATGGGACAAATAAACACATCGTTTATCCCTTAGGACATGCCTTGTACTTTTTCTTAAGAGTTTGTGAGGCTCTTTGTTTGCTTATTTTGGATTAATATTGGTTGAGTACCTTCCCTTGGTCTTTTCCCTTGATAGTAGAGTGTGGATCTATATCCACATCCCTGGATTGTAATCCCCTATAGAGGTTGTGTGTTAGATAAATTTATGGTGTCCCTCCATAAGAGTGGAGTGCACTCCTCTATCATCCTTAGTTAGAGTTTTTGGAATTAGCATAACCTCCTAGAGTAGGGATTAAATCCTTTATCAAGTAGGCCATATCTCTAGGGTTTTTGGAATAATTGGAATACGATCCCCTGCGTAGTAGGTTGATCAAGATTGAGTTTGGGGTGTCCCCAGGTGGTTCTGGGTGTGAACCCCTATCTATGTATTGTGGTCTCCTTAGACCAGTGAGATTCATTAGGTGGGCCGAATAACCCATACCTCGTTTTCTAGTGTCTCTTATGGTAGCGTGGCTCGTGGAGTGAGCTATACTGGAATGAGAATAGCTTCAAACAAAATCTTATGGATGAAAGTTGGTTATGATAGCCTAATGGAATGGTATCTTTCTTGAGTACATCTGTGTTGTTTATGTTATACATGGATTTTTATATCATATATTGATATGACTATACTTGGTGATTCGTATTTACTAATTTTGGGGTGTCATATTGAGTGTTGTTATACTCCTCCCTTTATAGGATTTTCCCAAACATGTTTTGTCTTGTGTAGATGATGGCCCATTTGATGGTGTCCTAGGAGGACAGGGAGTGGGTGGAGCATAGTTAGGTCTTGATAGACCAAAGTGTTTACTGGGAGCATGATTTTAACTTATTAATCCCCCTTGGAGTAGGTTTCACACTTTACAGTTTGGGGTTGGTCTTGTTTTTATCCCCTTTTCTATTTTCACCACCTTACTGTCATACTCTATTGTGAGAACTTAGATTTATGCAATCATTTTTTTCAGTTTTTTTACATTTCATAATTGTGTAGGATTGTACAGGTACTTTAGGCTAATGACTCCCATTAATGGGATATTCCTACTTGGTTTTAGTCGCTATCCCTTGGCCTACTAGAGGTGGGCTTAGGGTAGTCGCACCATGTGCCCCTCTAGGATGGGTCGTGACAAAAAATTATTATGATTCTTTAACAGATTTAACTAACTTGTTGAGTGTAATAAAAATAAACTACCATAAGAACTAGTTAATGGAAAATAAATGTGCTTTTGTTGAAGTGAAAGATATTTAATATTTTTTAGTGGCATCACCAAATACAACTTTTACTTGAGAAGATATATATATATATATGATAAAACCCTATAGTTAAGGGCTTATGGTGTTTATAATGTTGAAGATGTTACCAATTAATTTAAAATAATATGGGTGATATAATTAAAGATCGTATAGAAATTGATGATGTAGAAGAGAAGATGATGACATTAACAATGATGGATATGAAAATGAAGTTCAAGAATGATGTATTTCATTCTAGTTAATTTATAATCAATATAAATTATTTTTTTTCAATAAATATATATTAATTTGTATTTGATATTTTTATTAAAAATTATTTTCATATAGCATTATTTTTTTGTTTCAAATGGATGGAGCAGATGTTGATGAGTTTATTCATTCCCTCACAAATGTTGTGCTTCTTGGTGGTCTTATCAATGACCCGTTATCTGACCCATAGGATGTTACAATTATATCTTCCACTATGAGGGGTTATGGAATAACCAGATTGATGATTCTAGACCATTTTTCTTAGCGGTGTACATCTCTTGATTTCAATCCATGCTTTGAGAGGCTTTTTCAATTGTGTATTTTAATTAATTTCCATTAATTTTTAATTATTATTTGTTATTTTTTTTCATATAGCTACTGGGAAAGAATGTGTGATTCTATAGAATTTTTTTCTCAGCCACGGGTTCTATAAAATTAGGTTCCGTTCGATGTTCCACATCTCATATTCAATCATTGGATGATATATAAATAAATAATATTTTTTATATTTATTTAATTTTTAACTTTTCATTATTAATTATTTATAGAGTTTATGGTCCCCATTAAATGATAGCATGATATAATACATCTCAGATGCATGATATATTTGCATGTGTGAGTGCTTTCATTAGTTTTTACTCAATATTAGAAAGGGATCCATGAAGGCTGCTTCTTATTTAGTTTTTGTCAGACTTAATTATATCCTTGACCTGACTACATCCCAGACCAGGCTTGGGATGGATTATTCTCTTACTGGCTATGAGAGACTTTTTAGAGGAGGGAATTATCAGGTTGACGAAAGCAGCGTATGCGGGAGGTCACACATATAGCAATGTGTCATACATTTAGTCTTCATCAAATACATGTGGTATGTTTTTTATAAATTTATATATAATTTTAATGTAAAATATTTATATAATATTTAGGCAGTATTCATATGATCAAAATGTTATGAATATTGACGTTTAAATTAGTAAATACACCAATCTTACTATACGAGATATTAGTAGTGACAAACAACATCATATTGTGGTTAATATTTTTTGTGTGTTTAAAATTAACATAAATCCATTTTTTAATATTTTAAATTCTAATTTGATTTTAATGAGATGTGTGGGGATATAAATTATCACACATGGGATATTCAAGTTGAGATTTATGGTGATTCCACTAGTGAGTCAAGTTTTGATGTTGTAACTTAGATGCAGGTGACAATGAATGGTATCAAAAATAGACAGGTGATTAGTATTAGTTCACGAGCAAAACCTTCCAGTTATTTAAAATTGTTGTAAGGCCATAAAACATATATAAGGGAGATATTGTATGGTCATTATTAGTTGTAGAGTATGAGGAGTGGTTTTGATCTCAATATGAGATTATGCAGACCATATAAAAAGATTTAGAACAGTAGTGTCAGCAGCAAGAGTTACAGCATTATCAGTAGGAGTAGATGATAGAGTACATGGGATGAATTGCACATGGTTTTGGGATAAAGTGATCTTTTCCAAACCATTAAAATAACCCCCCTCTATTAAAATGAATTTATGATATTCTTTTATAAACATATTATGTATTAAATGGTTCTTACTTTTTTCATGGGTATTTTTATACATTTGTTTTTTATTTTATTTTTTATATTTCTTAATGTTTTTTGGAATAAAAATAATTATCTTCCACAAACATTGTTTTTCTATGGAAGTATATTTTCATATTAAAAGTTAAATAATATTTTTTTATGTTGGGTTTAATGATATGTCACAAAATTATATTTGATATTAATAGAAAGTTCTATCCCAAAAACTTTCTTCATTTTTGTTTTAAATAAATTTTCATTATAACATAAAAAATTGTTAATGATGAATATATATATTCATGGAAAAAATTATTTTATATATGAGCCATAAAAACTAAAACTTATTGGGATGATTTTTTTTGAAACAACTCATTTACGATGGAATCCCATAAACAATAGTCATTTTCAATCGGATTTGGTTAAAAACTACCCATAAAAAACTTTATAAAATTTTATATTTTGTTAAGGTTATAGGGTATAGTAAAGGCATTGGATAAATTTATAGCAATTTATTTTTTTATAAAATCCAATGGATAATCAAAACCAACTTGAAAAACACTCTGAAAATCTAATAGATAAATCTCAAGGAACTTGAAAAATACTAACCTAAAATTTTCTACAAAGTATCTTTTAGATTTAATTTATAATTAATTTAAAGTAATAATTACTTGGAATGTGATAAATTTTTATTATTTTTGATCAATATAATCTCCATTATTATTATATCATTATTGTGGTGGAAAATACAATCTATAATTCCTCAAGCGGTATCTATATGTGCTCCGTGAATCTCTAAACAACACTATAGTTATTACAGGTTCTAGTGTGGAGTAACATAGTGATTTTCATTGATTACAACAAGTAATATCTCTTGGTATCTCTTCATTCTTGAGAAGGTTGGTGGGGGACTTATCTCTAGGGAATGAGAGAATTCTAGAGACTCACCATTATTCAAAACCACTCTACTCTAAAATGATATAATCAAGTTTTTATACATAGGGTTAAAAAATTAACAGTTACACAAGTTCCCTTTTTCTAATTGTTAATTATATTTAAAACCCATTTCAAATAATAATAATATTATTATTATTATAGTCCCATGACATTTTATAAACTCAATAATTAATAAATCATATTTATCGGTCCTTTAACTTGACCTGTCAATCATCATCAGAATTTATCTAAAATTGAATAATAAAATATTTATATAAATAAGTACTATTTTTTTAATAAATAAATAAATAAATATTATATTCACTAAACCTTCAATCCAGTTTTTATTTTAATATTTACATCACTAAATAAATATCTATATTATCCTATTCACTAAACTAGTAAATAAATAATTATTCATTTATTACCCTATGGGTAATAAGTATGTCATTAAATAAATATTATATTCACTAAAATTTTGAATAAATATTTATTTAGACTTTAAATTAACATATCTTAAACTTTAATATTTGGTGATTGAATTTATTTGATCAATGATACTTGAATAATTATTATTCCACAAGCCAATAATAATATTTATTTTTAATAATAAATTCAATAAAATTTAATGAGATTCTAGATGCACTTACCATGTGTACCTCTAGGAAAATTTCTCAGTGGTATTAGGTGAACTTACCTATTTCAAAGATCAGTATCTAGTAACACATCAAGGAACCCATATAGAAAGAATTTAATGTTGCAATGATAAAAACCTTTGTTCAGATTCTACTATATAATATAATAACTTTTTCTAAATATCTCATCAATAAAGTTTCATATTTATGATATAAACTTATATTCTTGATTTATTTTTATTTAGATTTCCAAAATGAACTCATCGATGAACTATCATTCCCAAGGATTTAATAATACTTTTCCAATTCAATCAAAGGTCCATAGATATCTTTTTCCGATAACTTAGAAGTGGAAAAAAATTTATCTACATATTCAATTAATATCATATCACTTATGACACACCCAACATATGATACCTCTATATCAGTATAGGCCATAATTTTCTTTATACATACATCGATGTGAATGATTCATGTTATACAACAACAGTAATATCAAGTCTATGGACCAATACACATGTCCATAGATAGAAAAATATAATGTCACATATAACATGTGAAAATTCTATTGGTAGGTTTATCCACATAACCTCCCTTCTTGGAGATTACCGAGTGTGAACTTCATGAGAAAAATTATCAATGTATTATGAGGCCCCAACAACTGATAGTAAACATCATCTATATCCTATCATACTGATGTAATCTAGACCATAGGATATATTATTTAAGAATATTGGTATATCATACCTTTGTTCTCATCATATAAAGGAACTGATAAAACATTTCAATATGAAAAATACTCTAAGAACATTATCACATTAATTTTACATAGAAGAGTATTCATAATGTGATAATATGTTTATTAATATCATAGTAATTTAAATTATATTTTCATTTTTTGTAGGTATGTAACTCTAAAACTTCTCACTCAAGGAGATTCCATACACCCAATCACATTATCGATCATAAAAATATTTTGGAACATGAACATAGTAATAAAAACAGCATAAAATCACATAACATATTCTCTATAACCAAAAACCTAAGTACAAGTCACTCAGAGCCAAAACCTGAGTCTCGAAGAATGTCTCATCATCTATTTAGCCTCATAGACTAATCTTATCAAGGATAAATAAATATCATGAACATGTTATACCAAATCCATCAACATTTTTATCTGGACCATAAGGGAATCCTTTGGGTTTCCAAATCTAACTTGGTATTGGATCATGAATATATACTTAGAAAAGTCACCCTAGGGTGACCCCATGGTCCGCAAGCTCTATCTAACCCTGGACTCTATAGGAAATTACAGTTTCCTTATACTCTTTCATCACAACCCAGACCCTTTAACCAAGGATGGTCTCAATATTACTCACACTAAGACCCATTTAATCCTTGTAAAAATTCACCCAAACAATTCCCTCAACCCATGCCTAGGTCCCAACTCACATCTCCCTTATGATAGATCCTAATCTTATCACCTAGAGGAAACTCTCCCTATTACAGAATGTCCAACCCCATATGAATTATTCCAATCACCATACACACCAAGTATCTTGTAATGTCCCAGAAATTCCATATATATTTTTTAAAATTATATGGAATTATTTTGGAATGAAGAAATCTGACAGCGTGTGATTCCGAGAACCAGCGTGCCCAGAATGATCCGTCGAAGTTTGGTTATGTTTTAATTAGTGCGTGTAAGTAGTTTTCCTGAAAAAGTGGAATATATATTAAATGGTAACTCAGATCAAAAATTCGAGGGCACTGTTGCGTTCAAGAAGGTGGGTTTAACCTAGGCGCGACTTAAGTTAATCGGCGCGGGCCTCCTATGAGAAAACACAAAAATGGCATAACCGTAAATAAAATAATAAAATAAAATATTTTTATTTTTCAAATACTTATAACTCAAAAATGGTAGCTTAGATTGAAAATCTGATACCACCAATGTACTCTTGAAGGCATTATTTTTTTAAGTAGATACTAACTTTGGCCGGCAGGGGCCACCAGTGAATGTTTGTTTTTAGCCATAAATAAAATAATTAAGTTACAATTATTTTATTGTAAAATTCATAAATTTTAAATAGTAAATCAGATTTGAAATATGAGTGCACTATTGGGTTCTTCGGGGTGTGTTTCACTTTGGAAGAGTCAATCCTCGACCGTCATGTGTCAAGGGTGACAATTATAATTTTTCTGAACTTTTTTTCAGGTACATTATACAAACACGTGAGCAGTGTTATATAACTTTTGAACCAGTGATTGGAATTAAAATATGAGAGCACCGTTGAACTCGTAGCACCGATATTCACTTAAGGATACCTTCACCTTGACGAATTTAGGTCGAGGGTGAAATTTGGTTTTTGTGAATTTTGTGGGAGAGTTAAAAGAATAAAAATAAAATAAAAAACAACTTGTATTTTATTTTTAAAACCTCCCATTTTATATTTAGTGGTGGGGACCACCAAAACTAAAAAAATCCACCAATTTAAATTCAAATGTGGGGACCACCTTCCCCTTGAACTCCCCCTTTAATGGGAGGTAACTTTTGGTTTTCTTCCCATTGGTGTGCCAACTCAGTTAGTTTATTTAATAAACTTATTTGGCACTTCACCATTTGGTTGGAGGATTGTTGGAATTAGAGAGAGATTTGGAGAACTTGGAAGGAGATTATTCAATTAATAACATCAAATAAAATGAAGATCATCCTATGGAATCAGAGAAAGAGGATGAAGCTTGTGCTAGGATCGGAAACATCTTGTAGGAGTAATGAAGGTTGACGTCAAAATCTCATCGACTTCATCTTTTTCCTCGCGGCACCTTCAACGGAAAATCGAAGTAGGGGTTTTTATATATGTTTGAATCTTTTTTATTGATTCTTAATATCCTAAATTCACGACGACGATGGCCAAACGGACATGGCCATCATCCAGCACATAAACCATGATCTTATTTATTTTTATTCTTTGCGTGTTCTTCATGCATTCTTCAATGCCTAATATTTATTGTCACATGAAACATGGAGTTTTTTTAGTGTGATATATGGACTCAAATCCCTCGACACAAGTATTGAAAATATTCGATCGTTTACTTTTTCGGGCTTGGAATGAAGCCACAATGGCTCGCGGAAGGAGGCGGCCAAATATTTATTGGCACTGGAAACACAATATTCTATTGGGTGCGACATATGGACGCGGAGCCCTCAACCCGATGATTTAAAATATGCGATAATTATATTTTTTGGGTTTAGAATGAAGATGTAGCGGCCCACGGATGGTGTGACGTGGCAGTTTGATTTCTAGTGTGTGTTCAGAGTGCGGCTCCGGGTGAGGTAGATAGTGCGACTTGCGGTGAAAGAGGATAGTCGGGAGGCAGCGTTTAGGTGGTGCGGTAGTTTGGAGGCACTGTGTCTCGAGTAGCCGGAGGTGGTGTTGGCGATCTGGCCTTGTAGAAGAAGGAAAAACCGTGAATGAAGATGGAATTTGATTGGAGAGAGAAACTTAAATATTTTGTTAGATAAATTAAAAATGAATGTAAAGTGCCAATTAAGAGGGATGCACGCTCAACTTGACAAAAAAGGGAGAGGTAATGTAATAAATGGAAAGTTTAAAAAAAATATTAATAATATTATTAAAATATTATTATTTTAATTTTTGGTGGGAAAACTGTGTTTTGACTGTAAATTCTTCGTGCGACCTCAGTTTCATGAGCCGTCAGTGGCAGTACGACCCTGACTTTGAGACGTAAATGATGAGTCCAATATTGGATGTCTTTTTGGGGGTTTTGGAATAGGTACCCAAAACGCTCAAATAATAATAATATACTATTTTTATAAAATCTTTGACCATCCATAAATCTTGTGTGCGACGTCCGAATGAGTTAGCTTAATTGGCGACATGATCTTGACATTAAGACAGTCGATTTAAGTCTAATGTTGAATATTAAATTCTAGTTCATGGCTCAGGTCCACGAAACACCCAATAATAATAATATTATTATTATTTTGAGATCTTGTATTCGACATATCTCCCTCCTAATGTATCGAAATGATGAACCGTATACGGCACCGAAAACCTTGGATCGAGACAGTCCTTTTGGTATACCCCACCGAAGTTTTGGATAAGGATGGAGTACAGTCGGGTTGGATCGAGCATGAATCCAACAGGGCCCTCAGGACTAAAAGTCTAATAATTCACAGATTAGGCATCTGATTGACGCACCATCTATTGTGTTGAGACCCCTATGACATGGCGGTTCTTTGAGATACTTCTTCATGGGACTCCATGGAAGTTGGAGTATCGACCAGTGGTTTGGGGAGAGGACTCTCTCAGAGATGAGTAAGCCTAGTGCGGGAACCCAATTGCTGGCTGTTACAAGATGATTGACTATTGATCTTATGTGGGTCAGCTCCTAGTGATCCTGTGTGGGTCAGCTCATAGAGATCCTATGTGGGTCAGCTTCTAGCGATCCTGTGTGGGTCAGCTCCAAGAAATCCTGTGTGGGTCAGCTCCTAGCGATCCTATCTGGGTCAGCTCCTAGCGATCCTGTGTGGGTCAGCTTCTAGAGATCCTGTGTGGGTCAGCTCCTAGCGATCCTGTGTGGGTCAGATCCTATCGATCCTATGTGGGTTAGCTCCTATCGATCTTGTGTAGGTCATCTCCTAGCGATCCTGTGTGGGTCAGCTCCTAGCAATCATGTGTGGGTCAGCTCCTAGAGATTCTATATAGGTCAACAACATATCCTCTTAATGGAGTAAGATGATTTAGAAGATATAACTAATCATCTCTATCCCCGTACCTAAGTTATACCTGGTGTGAGCTGAGTTCGCACCTGTGTGGCACTTTCCTTCATGGTAATACCTTGGTGGTATTCTTCTATGTCACATACCTATGTGGTACTTACCTTTTTGGGTTTCCATACTTTTTGTAACATTTGAGCATTGAGATTTTGGGTTGGACCCTGTGTTTTCTCAGGATTGAAATGGGTATACTTGATAACTTAGGTATATGTATGAGCATATACCTAAGTAGGGTTGCCATTTGACTACATGCTTTGAGGTTTATCCTTTGTGGATTTTGAGAGACCTTGAAGGTCTTGGGGTCCCTACTGAGTATCATTATACTCACCCCTACACAGGCTATGCCCGCACCTTATTGTGTTTGGTGCAGACAACAGACATCGTTGATCGAGACAGAGGGTACCAGGACTGGACGATGCCCAAAGGCGGACCATATGATGAGTCGGTACATAGAGGAGGCAGACGGATGTGGAATGCTGAGGGGATGATCAATACTTACCCTTCAGGTATGAACCTCAGAGGATGACCCAATAATTTTCTTCCTTTTTTCTCCAGCTTACTTATACTTTTGGTTTCTTGTACATTCCATTTGGGATTGTTTTTTGCCCCTTTTTCTTACTATACTTGCACTATTTAATATACAGTTTTCTTGAGTTCATGTCTTGTTGTGTTCTTAGTTGCATGTGTTTACAGGTTATAAAGGCAATAAATTTCTAGTTTTAGGGAATACGCCTTCGGTGCTAGTCGCCAGCCCCTAGCTTATGGAGTGCGGGCTTGTGGTAGTCACGACACGAGCCCTGGTGGACGGGTTGTGACAAATTGGTATTAGAGGAGTTGGTTCTACCATATAACATAAGTCTATGATATTTTTAATGAAAATAGTGTTATGTTTAGTGAGTTTGGTTATCATTTTAGGGAATCCAGTGTTGGTGCGGTGGCCAATGTATTCATACACCAAGACCCTGACTTCTGATTTCTGACTCAGTACACGAAAACACTGATTACGAGTGTGTTTTGAAAATTTTTCTTGTGTTTTCTTTGAGTCGTCACACTAGGTATAACTTAATGACTATGGAACACCTGTTATTTTTTAGGATTCCACTACGTATACAGCCAGCTAAGATTCCTGAGAGAGTATACGATGATAGCCCACTGAGCGATGAGGCTCTAGTGTCGGGCCCTATTACTATGTTGGCTCCTTCGGGTGGTGTACCAAAATCACCACCACCCTTTGGGTAGTAGATACCACCAGCCGCACTGGGGAACGATTCACGCCAACTAAGCACGTTTAATGAGTTCCAATAGTAGAGGCCTCCAAGGTTTCGAGGTGAGACAAATTCACATGCAGCTGAGGGCTGGCTGGAGGTAATTGCTGGAGTTTTCCGCCTAGTTGAGACACCAATAGAGCAGATGGTGATCTTAGCTACTAGTCCTTTCTAGTGAGTGACCATGAGGATGGTCCGCAAAGTGATGAGGCTTCAGTACGTGGACCGTTGCCCGAGATAGTACCTTCGGGTAGTGTGTCAGCTATATCACTGCCCGTTGGTCAGTAGTTACAACTGATGGTACTAGTAGAGGACACATTTAGGATTAGTGCCTTACATGAGTTTCAAAATTAGATACCCCTCAGGTTCTGAGGAAAGCCTGACTCATAGGCGGCTGAGGACTAGCTTAAAGAGGTGGATGAGAGTTCTCTAGAGCTTATATAGCTTCAGTAGGATGATATTTATGTAGCTCAGTTTTCTTCGAGGCGTACCAACCATTCCTGGTACTTGATGAATATGATACAATCAGTACTTCAGGGCTCAAACTTCCGAGTGAGGTGTGTTTAAGGAAATATGATCCATCACTATTCCCCTATACATTTCAACTTACGTTAGGGTTCTATAGAGAACCTTTATGGTTGAATGTTGTTTTGATGAGCGGACGCAACCCGTGAATGTTAGTAGTGGGAAGGTAGGAAACTGGTGCCAGTCTCAGAGACTTGGGCATGTAAAATGTTTCAGGAAGAAGAAGTGTTAGGGACAGATGAATCTGCAGGGAAGCAGACGTGGAAACAGAGCTAGGAGAGAAGCATGAGGTGGTGTACATTTTCGACATGTTATAACCACCCCTTTTTGTGGACCCCACCAGGCTCAGGGAGTTAGAGGATAGGGGAAGGAAGTAGCTGCATGCAGTCAAGGTGTGCGACCCAAGGGCTCTAGGAATGATATGAGGCATGGTCTGTGTCTACTACTAGATTTCGTATCAATATACATAGGAACCAATCATTCCTTCTCTCCAAGAATCTTGTCCAAGAACTTGAGATTCCGGTTAAACCATTGACTTGACCCTCATGTCTGGAGATACCTTTGGGAGGATACTCGATAATCACACATATGTAGATGGTGTGATCTGACCCTTGAGGTGAGAGTTTCGGTTAGAACCTCTTGGTGGCAGCGTAGAGGCCTTAAAACGTTAGTTTGGGTATGGACCGAAAATCCATAGTTCATTCTCAGAATGATTTTATTAGGAAAAATGTTGTGGTTTATCTACAACATTGGAATGGGGGCTTCCTTGGTCTGAGAAAAAGGAAACCCAAGAAGCACAAGATAAACTCTTTCATAGGAGGGTGCGATTGATCACTTGTGAGTCGGCCAGCTTCACCCTTGTGGTAGTAGAAGTTTTGAGTATTCAGTTCCCAACAGAAGTGGATAGAGTTCCTCTAGAACTATGATTTTGAGATAGTCTATAATCCTAGGAAGGGGAAAATGGAAGCAGACACACTCAGCAAGTGGTCTAGCCTACACCTGTTGAGTGAGGCGACAGAGCAGCTAGTCGCTTTACAAATATCCTTTGTGGATCAAGATGAAGCAGCTTTTCATCAATCACATACTGTCACCCGCCCATTTCTTTAGTAATTCATGGAGGTGCAGCATGGGAATGCTGACTGCGAGTCTCGACGTGCTCAGATATCCTTAAGTCAGGCACCTGATTTATTTTCTGAAGGTGGGGAGCACTTCGTCCACTTTAGAGGATGTACCATGGTACCCGTGTCACTTCGGAAGGATGTGATGAGGGAATTCTACACGTCCCCTCTGGTGGTACATCCTAGTGTGGTGAAGGTGTACCAGGACCTTCAGCATCAGTACTGGTGGCCAAGAATGAAGAAAACAGTGGAAAATTTTGTATCACGATGCCTCACTTGTTAGCAAGTGAAGACTGCACAGAGTTGGCAGAAGTCTTATGCTGACAAGATACAGAAACCCAGGGTGTTCCAGGAAGGGAACCACATATTCTTGTGAGTCTCTACTTGATAGAGACTATGATGATTTGGCCGAGTTGGAAAGTTATCACCGAGGTTTATCGGTCCTTTTCTGATACTTCAGAGGATAGGTGACGTAGCATACTGCTTGGCTCTTCCACCGTAGTTGGAGACGGTGCACGACATCTTCCACGTATCTCAGTTGAGGAGATACGTGCATGAACCATCTCACATCATTGACCACATTAAGTTGGACTTTGATGATGGGGCGACGTTTACAGAGGTTCCAGTGGAGATTTTGGATCGATAGGATTAGGTCCTTCGTGGGTGGTCGATACCTCTAGTGCACGTACACTGGTAGCACGAGAACCTCCAGGAGATAACATGGGAGCGAGAGGCTTAGATTCATGCTCAGTATACTCTTTTGGTTATTTTGCCTTTGTTTTGTCTTTTGAGTAAGCAAAACCCTAATGTGGGGAAAATTTAGTGTCCTAGAAATTTCCTATAATTTTTTTTAATTATATAGAATTATTTCAAGACTGCAAAATCTAACAGTGTATGATTCTGAGGCTCAGAGTGCCCGGAATGATCCGTCGAAGTTTGGTTGAGTATTAATTAGTGTGTGTAAGAATTATTAATAAAAAAGTAGAATCGCTCTTAAACAATAACTCTGATCAAAAATTTGAGGGCACCATGGCATTCAAGATGGCGGGTTTACCCAAGGCACGACTTAAGTTTATTCAGTGTGGACCTCCTATGAGAAAACCCAAAAATGACATAATCGTAAATAAAATAATTAAATAAATTATTTTATTTTTCAATATAACTCACAAAAAGTACCTCGGATTGAAAATACAAGACCACCGCTGTAATTTTGAGGGAATTCTTTATTTTAGAAGATACTAAAATTGGCCAGCGTGGGCCACCAATGAATGTTAGTTTTTGGCCATAAATAAAATAATTAAATGACAAATTATTTTATTGTAAAATCCATAAATTTTAAAAGGTAACTCGAATTTGAAATCTGAGAGTACTATTGGGTTTGTTGGGGCCTGTTTCACTTAAGAAGAGCATAACCTTGACTGGCACGGGTCAAGGGTGACTGTTATACTTTTTCCAAACTTTTTTCGGGTACGTTCAGTAAACGCGCTAGCGGCGTTATATAACTTTTGAACCAGTGCTCGTAATTGAAATCTGAGGGCACCGTTGAACTCACAACGCAGATATTCATTTAAGGAGACCTTCACCTTGACCACAGTAGGTTGAGGGTGAAAGTTGGGTTTTGTGAATTTCGTGGGAGAGTTAAAAGAATAAAAATAAAATAAAGAACACATTTTATTTTATTTTCAAAAACTCCCATTTGATGTTTAGTGGTGGGGACCACCCAAAATAAAAAAACACCAATTTAAATTTAAATGTGGGGACCACCTGACCCTTGAACTCCACCTTTAATTGAAGATAACTCTTGGTTTTCCTCCCATTTATGTGCCAACTTAATTAGTTTATTTAATAAACTTATTTGGAACTTCACCATTTGGTTGGAGGATTGTTGGAATAAGGGAGAGCTGTGGAGAACTTGGAAGGAGATTCTTCAACGAAGAACATCCACTACAATGAAGAGCATCCTCTGGAATCAAAAAAATGAGGATGAAGCTTGAGCCCGGATCGGAAACATCTTGTGAGAGTAATGAAAACTGACATCACCATCTCATCTACTTCGTCTTCTTCCCCATGCCACCTCCAACAGACAATCGAGGTTGAGGTTTTTATATATGTTTGAATTTGTTTTATGGATTCTTCATATCTTAAATTCATGATGACGGTGACCAAACTACCATTGTCATCATCCCACATATAATCCATGCTCCTCTTTCTTTTTATTCTTCACACGTTTTTCGTGTGTTCTTCAACGCCTAATATTTATTGGTGATGGAAACATAGAGTTTTTTTGAGCGTGATATATGGACGTGAATCCCTCGATGCAAGGATCACAAATATATGATCGTTTAATTATCTAGGCTTGGAACAAAGCCAAAATGGCTCGTGGAATGAGAAATCCATATATTTATTGGCGCTGAAAATGCAATATTCTGTTGAGCACAACATATGGATGCGGAGCCCTCAACTCTAGGATCATGAATATGAAATCAATATATTTTTTTGGGTTTAGAATGAAGATTTCGTGGACCACAGAAGGTGCGATGTGGCAGTGTGATTTCTAGTGTGTGTTCAGGGCGAGACTCCAGGCGAGGTAGAAGGTGTGACATGTGGTGGAGAAGGACAACTGGGAGGTAGTGTACAGGCGGTGCAGCAGTCTGGAGGTGTCATGACTCGGGTAGTTGGAGGTGGTGGGGGCGGTCTGGCCATACAGAAGAAGGAAAAATCGTGAATGAGGATGGAATTAGACTGGAGAGAGAAACATAAATATTTTTATAGATTTATTAAAAATGAATATAAGGTGCCAATTAAGAGGGATGCATGATCAACTTGAAAAAAATGGAGATGCAACGTAATACATGGAAGGATTAAAACAAAATATTAATAATAATATTAAAATATTATTATTTTAATTTTTGTGGGAAAACCTTGTTTTGACCGTAACTTCTTCGTGCGACCTCAGTTTCACGAGTCGTTAGCCACAGTACGACCCTGAATTAGAGACATAAATTATGAGTCCAATATTGGATGTTTTTCTCGGTTTTTTTGGATCCTGTACCTGAAACAGTAAAATAATAATAATATATTATTATTATTAAATATTCGACCATCCATAACTCCTGCATGTGATGTCCAAATGACTTACCGTAAGTGGCGACGTGATCCTAACATTAAAAGTGTTGATTTAAGTCTAATGTTTAATATTAAATTCTGTTTCGTGTCTCAGTTCCATGACACACCCAATATTATTATTATTATTATTATTATTGTGTGATCTTGTATTCGAAATATCTCTCTCATACAGTGTCAAAATGACAAACCATCTGTGGAACTAGAAAACTGTGATCAAGATGGTCTTTTTGGTATCCCACAATGGAGTTTTGGATAAGGACGGGGTACGGTCAGGATGGATGGAGCACAAATCCCACTAGGCCCTCAGGACTAAAAGGCTAATAACTCACAGACCAGGCGTCCGATTGATGCACCGTCTATTGTGTTGAGACCCATATGACGTGGAAGTTGTTTGAGATACTTATTCAGGGGACTTCATGTTAGTTAGAGTATCAACTAGTGGCTTGGGGTGCAGACTCTCTCGGGGACGAGGATGAGAACCCAATAGCTGGCTGTGATGAGAAGACTGACTAGCGATCATGTGTGGGTCAACTCCTAGCGATCATCTGTGGGTAAACTCCTAAAAATCATGTGTGGGTCAGCTCCTAGCGATCCTATGTGGGTCAGCTGCTAGGGGTCTTGTGTGGGTCAACTCCTAGTGATCCTTTGTGGGTCAAATCCTAGGGATCCTGTGTGGGTCAGCTCCTAGCGATCCTGTGTGGGTCAGCTCCTTGGGATCCTGTGTGGGTCAACTCCTAGCGATCCTGTGTGGGTCAGCTCCTAGAGATCCTATGTGGGTCATCTCCTAGAGATCCAATGTGGGTCTGCTCCTAGAGATCCTCTGTGGGTCAGCTTCAAGAGAACCTGTGTGGGTCAGCTCCTAGTGATCCTGTGTGGGTCATCTCTTAGCGATCCTATGTTGGTCAGCTCCTAGCAATTCAGTGTGGGTCAGCTCCTTGAGATCCTGTGTGGGTTAGATCCTAGTGATCCCGTGTGGGTCATCTCTTATAGATTCTATGTAGGTTAGCAATAGATCCTTTTAACAGAGTAATATGATTTAGTAGCTATAACTAATCGTCTCTACTGTCGTACCTCAGTCATATCTATTGTGAGGTGATTTCGTACCTGTGTGGTACTTTCCTTCATGGTAATACCTTGGTGGTATTCTTCACTATGGTGTACCTCTATGGTACTTTCCTTTGTGGTTTTCCTTCCTTTGTGGAATGGTTGATCTTTGGGCTTTTGGTTTGGGCCCTGTGTTTCCTCATGATTGAGATTGGTATACTTGATAACTTAGGTATATGTATGGGAATATACCTAAATAGGGTGACAGTTGACTTCATGCTTTTAGGTTTATCCTTTGTGGATTTTGTGAGACCTAAAGGGTCTCGGGGTGTTTATTGAGTATCGTTATACTCACCCCTGTATGGGCTATGCCCACACCTTATTGTGTTTGGTGAAGATGCTGAATAGCGTTGATCGAGACTGAGGGTACCAGGACTGGATGGTACCCGGAGGTGGACTATACGGCGAGTTAGTACATATAGGAGGCAAAAAAACATGGAGTGCTGAGGAGGATATTTGTACCTACCCTTCAAGTAGGAACCTCAGAGGACAACCCAATAGCTGTCATCATTTTTTCTCCAGTTTACTTATACTTTTAGTTTCTTGTACTTTCCAGCTGGGATTGTATTATGGCCCCTTTTTCTTACTGTACTCACACTATTTACTATACAATTTGATTGAGTTCATATCTTGTTGTGTGCTTCGTTGCGTGTGTTTATAGGTTATAAAGGCAATACCTTCCCAGTTTTAGGGAATACGGCATCAGTGCTAGTCGCCAGCCCCTAGCCTATGGAAGGCGGGCTTGTGGTGGTCACATCACGGGCCCTAGGGGACAGGTCGTGACATCTCTAATCCACCATTTATATGGTATTCCATATAAATCATGAGATTTATGGATATCACACTCAACATCACTAGGCACATGCCTCTCATTACAAAGATACTAGAATTCAGAGGTCTAACCTAGGCTACCCACAACTCATCCTGAATCCTAAGACTTACCTCATGTCTGTCGTAACTCTATTAACATCTTATCCCCCCTTGGAGACATATTTTTTAGGAAATTTCAAAATAATAAAAGTGTAAATAATCACATGATCCAACTCCAATGGCCTCAATTCCACCATATTTATTTATATAGGTCCCTATTATTCCATATCAATTATACCTAAACACATATATTCACCTTGGAATGAAAAACCATGCATGAAAACACATATGTTATGTTATTATAGGGACCACCTACCACTATAATGGACTTAAAAACTTTATATTCTCTGATAATCCTTGACCAACCCATTTATTCCTCATCCCAACTTATGTAAAGACACATCAACATTGGATTCCCTATCTCATCCATATATTTAAATAAATAATTATAACAAATTATAATTAATTATTCAATTTAAAATTAATTTTATAATATAATCCTATGAGGCATAACCTCCTAAAAACTCATTGGGCACCATCACATCATCAAAACAAGACAAAACCCAGTGTGTTCATAATCCTGATATCCCCTATGGACAAGCTGAGAAAAATCCCTATCATCTCAACTACATTCCACAATGATCTAGGGGGAATTGATATCAAACCCTAGTATGATGATACTAAAATAAACAACTAACATGGGATAGGAAGACCCAATTTAAAAGGAGAAAAACATACCTTGAATCACTATATAAAATTCTTAATGATCACACCTTATAAAAGGGATATGAAAGGGAGGAAGTAGGAGGGGGAGGTTTAGCTGAATGGCCCTCTTCTGATGCCCCCATTTACTTAAATCATGTAGGTGATCTAGAAAAAATATTTACCCCTCACTTTAAAAACTATAAATCCCCCCATAGTGTAACCCACAAGTCTCAAAATGTGACACCCTTTCCCTATCACCTATCATGGAATGACCCCATGGGTCACATGATGAAACATATATCCTGAAGGACAAACTGAAATTTGAGGCCAGATCCTTCATGAAATAGATTCATCCCTTCATGGGGTGTCCATCACCCTCTATAGCATGGACTTAGTTTTCATGATGCGACCTTCACCCTCTACAACATGGACTTCATGCTTATAACATAAATTTTTTCCTTTTTAGCATGTCTTTCTCACTTCACAGCATGTCACCTATCTGGGTAAAACCCTTCAAGATGTGGCCCATGGTTCATAGAGTGATCAAATTCCCCTCTGGTGGCATCATAAGATCATCCAAAAACCCACACGTAAGTCTGAAACTAACACTCGATGTGATTTAATAGTTGGATCCATAACCAACCAAATCTAACATCACACTATTCCCAAGTATCGGTGCATATCTGATTTGAAACAATATCATATCACCTTAAATTCTATATTGAGATTGATGTCAACACACAAACTTGATCATAAACTAAATGTAAATTTGAAACATGATATTTTATAAGGAATAGGATAAAATAAAATTTTTATGTACATAAGTATTACATTTGCATTTCATCCATTCTCCAACTAGATTGAATATATTGATGACCATTTAGATTTAAGAGTCATACCTCTGGGACCGATAAGATGCTCTCCACTATTAGAGCATCTTATCATTACCTCATTGATAAAAATTCTTTATCTCCAAGGGACATGATCTATCCATTACTGAATTTAATGACCAGATGTGACCAATACTATCATAACCGAGTGCCAATAAGAAAGAATTTTCACCACCAATTCTTGGTGAACTAAGAATGTTATCCTCACTGTTTTCCAAAATTCACCCACAAAAGGGTCACCCCCTCTAACAGATAATGGTGGGAACCTCCCCATATGGATTTTCCTACACTGATCCTTGAGAACAACTATTAATAGGTTCCATCATAACATACATGTCACTTCTCTTAATCCATGATCATCCTCAATATCATCCCAAATCCAGTCATATACCAAATCCCACCAAGATCATGTGACTCTTCTACGAATAGTAGGATACTAGGGAAACTCACCACCATCACAACACTAATCGATTTACCTTGGAAGTCAACAAAATATCAATGAACCTATACATGGCCATTTTCATTGGTTCAAAAACTCAAAAAGAATTGAATATAAAAATATTTCAATTTCCCTCATGCATCTAAACATTTCTCAAAAATCCACACCAACACTCACTCTTATCATACCAAGGTAGAGTAAACCACTAAGAAGCCTATAAATGGTTCTTACTCTCCATTTATTATAATCTCATATAAATCCAATGGGTCAATACTCTAATATTATCTAGTCACACATACAATCTTATGATTCTTTGAATAATATACCATTGAACCTTGGATCATGCACATAAACCACTGATCACACCAACCTCACATGTCAATATTGTTTAGCTAAAATCAATCCCATTTATTTCTCTCCAATAATCCGAAGGCATATCACATATGATAAATCCAACACACAATCACCAACCTCTCAGGTGTCATTCTAGAACCAGAAGTCTATGAATCCAATTAATCATGCCTTCCAAACCAAACCTTGATACCAAAATCACTCAAAGTGATTCACACACTGAAATCTTAAGGCATCTCACATGAATTTACTTTACCATATCAAGGGTATCCAACTCACATAGAAAATCCATTCCCATCCTAAACTATCTCTTATTCATACCTCTCTTTCACTGAACCTTCACCAAGGCATCCAATGCCTGAACCAACCTACCAAGGGTCACTACACATCCCTTGCACCTAGGGATTTCATTTCCATCGTCAAAGAACATACCAATATGGGATCCATATAGACTATAATAAAAAGAATAGTTTATGTGATTAGAATTCCCCCAATTAGTTTTATAATAAAACACTGTATAATAATTTATTGACACTTTAAATAACTGAACCCTCCATCATTTTTAAAATCAATCACATATAAGCATGAAAATCTCATGAAAGTACTATATTAAAAAAATAATGCATGAAATAATTTATGTTTCAAATAAATTTTATGATTAAAAATCATAAATCAATGAATCTCCAAACATAATACTTTTCAAAAATTAAATCCCCATTAGAAATCACTGAACAATATCATGTCAGAGCACCACATGGCCTCATGATTTCTTCCCCATACACCAGAGACTAATGAATAATAGAGAGGGAATAAAAATGTTTTGGGGAGACCATTACCACATTATTATAACCATAAGAAATAAATAATTACCAAAAAAATGTTACACAATAAATAATCAGAGTATGTATAAACAAAAAACACATCCATGCTATAACAAATGAATATATAGTTGTATAGTCACATATCCCAACTACTCTCCCAATAGGATAATCACATATATAAAATATAAAATATAAAATAATAATAAATAAAAATGGTGTATCTAATACCATCCTTAAGCCTCACCATTATCCCATATATAAATCCCCATCGACCTTCTCCATCTTAATCCACTAAAAAACTTTTGCGTAAGACTGTATAACATATATAAGGCCTGCACACACACCAGTGTGCCCATGAAAAGTGTGATAAATGTATATCATTAGGTTATCACCAATATCCCCTAATATACACTATCGTATACATGTTTATGCAATAGAAAAATAAATAATAGAAACAATAACTACATATAACCTTGTGTGTTGAGTTTTCATGTGCTTACTAGGACACCAGGACAGCTGACCCCACCTGCTCAACCATTTCCAAAGAAAAGCCACTTTGTACCACAAATATTGAATCATACCCAAATATATTGGGTAGGGTTTCATATCATGTTTGAAAATTTCCCTATTACTTAGGGTAGGTCCACACCAAACCTTATCCACATCGTACCAAGTCTCAACCACTACCCACTTCTTAGGGTAGGGTCCCGCATCACAACTCGACCTCTACCTTCTCACTCGAGGTAATGTCCATGCTAATACCTTCTCACTCAAAGTGTTTCCATACATATATTCATGTGAGACATTATATATCACAGCCCAACCACTAGTTTCTCACTCAAGGTATGCTTCATGCCAACACCTTATCACTCATGGTGGGGGAAATCATCCTATACCAATCCATATCATAACATGAACCAACACCATCTCACACAAGTTGGTCCATGAAATTGCCTTCTAATTCAAGGCGACTCCAAACATCCATATCCTTATCCAAAAATTCATACTCAAGGTAGGGTTATACCAATACCTTCACACTCATGGTGAGTCAATTCATCCACATCCTGGGAACCACCTTCTCAATCAAGGTAGGGTCCTATATCACATCTTGAGCACTACTTTCTCACTAAAGGTAGGGTCATATATCATATATCGACCTCCACCTTCTCACTCAAGGTAGCAACTTACCAGCATCATATCACTCATGGTGAGGCCATACACCCAGACACATCATCGAACATAAACATAGTTTAGCTCACACATGAAATAACAAACATGGAATCAGAACTTATCCCACAAGCTTTTAAACCCATAACCTTGTTATTAGTCACTCAAGGCCTAGTCTAAAGTCTTGATGCATGTATCATTATCTATTTATCTTTATAGGATAATATTTTCATGCATTACCCAATCTCACAAATAAATTATGTATAAACCATCAATATTCATATATTTCTCGTAAGGGAATCCTCTAAGATTCCTAAACCAAACCAGTCTAAGCTCATGGATAAAAACCCACACTAGTCACCCCATGGTGACCCCATGTCCTATAGTACCTATCTGACCTTGGAAACTAAAGGAAAGTATAGTTCCCTTCCATTTCTTTTTCAAAAATTAGTCCTATTGACCAAGGAGAGTCTCAATCTCACTCTCACTAAATCCTATGGAAACCTAATTCTAAGTCATCAAGAAAATTAACTCAACCCATGAATGTGTCCAACTAAAATATCCCTTAAGAGATATCTCAAACCCATTACCTAGAGGATACTCTCCTTATCACACCACATCTATCCCTCTAAGTATTATTTTTCTCACTATATGCATGAAGTCTCTAATCCATCCCTCACAGGGTATTAATAATCAAGGGCATGACATACAAGCATCTCAACCATTATCACTAGGAAAAAGCCTCTCATGATTATGATACTATCCCAAGGTGGGTCGAACCCAGGTGAATCTCAATTCATCATGAATCATGAAACCTACCCCAGTCCTCTCATAACTGCATTGAAATATTTTCCACTGTAGTTATCAGCTCATCCTTGTCTAATCCCATTAATGCTATATAGAATCTCATGAAAAACAATGTAAACACTAGAGCCTCTATCTAAACCATTTATCTAAATAATGAATTATAAAAAATTATAATTAATAATTCAATTTAAAATTAATTTTATTATTTAATATGAGGAGAAATAATCACTTACAAGGCCACCTGGAAAATCAAAATCACCAAAACCACAAAAAATATTGTGTGTTAACCTCTTCGTATCCAATATAGCCAAGATTATAAAAATCCTTATTATCTCATCCCAGATCTGAGAAAAAGACTTATCATATTGGCCTAATTCCAAGATACTCTAGTGGAACTTGCCTGAAACCCTTTCCTAGAGATAGAAAAATCACTGGACAATGAGGGAGAATAATAACCAAGTGTAAATGAACAACTATACTTTGAATACCCATGAATAATACCCAAGAACCACCCCTGTCAAAGTGGTGTGAAAGGGAGGAAGGATGAGGGGAAGAGTTGACAAACTGGCCCTATATTAATATCTGATATTCCCGAAATCACAAAGGGGATGAACTAGAAATAATAGGTCAACCTATACATTTAAAAATTAGAAAATTGACTCATCAAAACATGACTTATAAGGTTCATGATGTGCTCCCCTCAACCATTCATCCCACACAACATGGTCCCTTGGGACACAACATGAAAAAACTTCCATAAACTGAACTAAATCTATAGCCCAAGCCTTCACAGTGTGTTTTATTCCCTTAATTATGTAGAACTAAACCTAAGTGGTGTATATTTATCATTCATATTATAGGTTTCACCCTCAATGGTGTGGCCTTTCTACTCCTAGTGAAACCTTTTACCCCTAAAACATGACCTTCACACTTCACACCAAGATTCCTTCCCATGTTAAACCCTTCACAAAATTGATGAAGCAAATGTTTTCGTGAAATTTATTCTATAATTGAATATTTTAAATCCTACCACAGTGTTATTTTATGGGAAATTGTCATATTTTTTTATGTTTTATTAATATTTTGAGATTATAATGGACTATTTTTTGATTTTAAACTATTTTAATTTCCTTCATTCTTTAGGAAATTGCTTTTTTTACACTAATTGAAATTGTGCAATTATTTTTTTGGGATACTAATATATTGGGATTAATTTCATTCAACTAGACCCAAAACTCAATCAAACATATAATGTCCCAAAACTAGCTCACAATCTGAGCCTCAAAATCTATGAAAATATTTGGATAATTATTAAGTTGGTGTATATATCAAAAAAGAATGACCCAATTAACTAAAATTCAAAATGCAGTTATACAATAGGTTAGATAAAAACATCATTAACTATGTAAAATCATGATTCTACATCTTTAAACGTCATAAATTCATGGGAACTTGGAGCATTGGAATTAGAATAGTCTCCTAGATAGAATAATTTTCCCAATTAAATATATCATAACTCCTTCATTCGGTGGCCAATTGAGGTGAAAATTTTTGGTCACATGAGAAAGATATTGAATAAACAATTTCTATAATACCCCATTTCCTAGTTCATCTATTTATTATGTCCAAAATGATCAAAATTTAGGAGGTATATTTTGGAGACAAAATTTTCCACCTGTATCATTATAAATTTGTGTCACCTATCCATTTCAAGGTATTGCAGACTTGGAGGAAACCTTTGTTGTCCATTATCATTAAATTTTTAGTGTTTTACATGTAATAATAGTTTTATTATTTTAATATATTAGTTAGTTTTCGTATATTTATTATTATATTTAATTTATTTTATATGTTCTCTCACTATATTACCTTCCCAATTTCACTAAAAATGAAGAACTAACCTTATCATTTATTCAAGGGAGGGAATGGTGGATTTATTGATTTTTAGGTGCTTAAATTCCTTGTATTTATTCAATTTTCAGAAATTTGGTGATGGTTAAACTGATTATAGTGAGTGCTCACCCCATTTTCTCTATCATTTGAATTCTTATTATTGTTTATTTGTTATTCTTCCCTTCACTATTTGTGTCATGAATATGGTGGATCATGGTATTGATAGTGATCTTCGAAGAAGAGGTCTCTAATCTAATGTTTAGAAGAGGATTTCCAAGTATGTAAATGTAATAGTGTGGGGTAATCACATTTGAAATGAGTGGATGCAGTGTGATATTTATCATTCAATAAAATTAATTGAATATTGGATTCCTTTTGAACAATGATATCAATCATCATAAACTCATAGGAAAATTTTTCTTCATTATTTCTATTAACATCATTATATTCTGCATTACATTTGCATTTATATATTATTTTATATGACATGAATTTCAAAACTATCCATTTATATTAGTTTAGTATTTTTATATTAATTAGAGTATAATAGTGATAATGGAAATGTTGTGTGTTGTAAGTATCCACCTTGACATCGACCCCAGGTTGTTCCTGCTAGGAACCATGATGGGTGTAAGATCCTGACCTTTTATAGAGGTAACTCGACCTCATTCATAGGTATTATTTTTCCTTGATTTGAGTATAACTTGTTTAGGTGTTAACTTGGGTGCATTTGGGTGAAAAAATGGAGAATTTGGGAAGGAGGATAGGGTTTTCATGGTTTGAGCATGGTTAAATAAAGTGTGTAGATGAGTTGTGCAAGGGATGCACGGTTTTTGCATGGTTTTCATAGGTTTAAACAAAGTGTGCTGCCTGGTCACATGATTTTTGTACAGTTGAACAAAGTGTGCAACCTAATTTTGCAAGGGTTGCATGGTTTGCATAGTGTTAGTAACAACCAAGAGACTTCACCAAGCAAAGCATGCATCAGAAAATAAATTTTATGAAAATTGATTTTAAAATATCCTGATCCACTATATTAACCCAAAATCAACCCTAGCTCAACCCAAATCAAAATCTCTCATTTATTGAGCCTCTCATAGCATTTCCTAATTCTATTGACCTCTGTTCTTGGCGATTCAAAGCTCGGTTTACAGATCTACATATCCTTGAGTATGTGGATAATTTCCAATCTATTACGCACCTCTCTCCCATTATTCCCCCATTATTTTGGTGGGTTTTTATCCTCTATTTTTTCAGATCTAGATCTATATTTTTTTAATATAGTTCTAGTCTTTTTGGATCTAGATCGATAATTAAGAGATCTTTTTTCGTTTAATTATTGGATCAAGAAATTGAATCAAGAACATGATATTCTTCACATTATTGATCATTATGTCCGAAATTGTGGATTTTCATTGGGTGATTGTTCATCAATAAATTGAGGAATTGAAGCATGATCTCTTTCTACATTGTTATTCTACTGAAATTGGGTCTTTCCATTGGTGAGTGTTTTTCATCACCATTCTTGAGGTAAGTGGTTTAAAATTCAAATCCCATAGTCTTAATTAAAATTATTTGTATCTAATTGTATAATTGCTTCTAGATTTTTAGCAATTTCATTCTTGATTAAATTAAAAAAAATTGGAGAATTAATTTATTAAGGTAGATGTGAAATTGGGATATTGCGATTTTATATCATGAATAATCATTTGTTAAAAGAATTATAAGGAAATTGAGATTATTTTTTTTGGAGATAATTAATTGTTTAATTAATTATAAAGATGTTGTTTTTTCAAATTAAGATAATTAATGGTTGAATTAATTATATAAATAATGAATTATTTTAGGTGAGATAATTAATTGTTGAATTAATTATAGAGATATTTAATTTTTGAATGAATTGAGTTTGAACAATTAATTGATGAATTAATTGGAGTTATTTAATTTTGTGTTATAACAATTAAGTGATGAATTAGATGGTGTTTAATTAATTATTTATATTGGGATTAATTAATTTATGAATTAATTAATTTGATTAATGTGATTATTCAATTGTTGAATTAAATAGTATGATTAATTAATTGATGAATCAATTAATGGAAGAGATGTGATTATTTAATTGTTGAATTAAATAATGGGATTAATTAATTGATTAATTAATTAATGGAAGAGATGTGATTATTTAATTATTGAATTAAATAATATGGTTAATTAATTTATGAATTAATTAATGGAATATATTTGATTATTTAATAATTGAATTAAATAATGGAAGTGACAAGATTAATTAATTGATTAATTAATTAATATGAGTAACGTGATTATTTAATAGTTTAATTAAATAATGGGATTGATGGGATTAATTCATTAGATTAATTAATGGGATTGGCATGGGAAATTAATTGATGAATTAATTTAAGGGGTTGAATGTGATAAATTAATTATGGAGTTAATTAATGAAAATGTTTTTTGTTAATTAATTTGTTAATTAATTATTGGATGCAGTGTTATGATTTTTTAGCTAGATTAATTAATTGGAATATTTAATAATTTGGATTGTTGTATTAATGAAATTTAATGAGTTATATAAAGTAATTGGTGAATTAATTAAATGGGATTATTGTGATGATTTAACTGTATTAATTGGAATAAATAATTGGTGAATTAATTAATATAGATTATTGGGATATTGAGATTGTTTATTTGGATAATTAATTTTAGAATTAATTAGAAGATATTGAGATTGTTGGATTAGATAATTAATTGTGGAATCAATTATGTGATATTGGGACCATCAATTTTAGATAATTAATTGTTGAATTATTTATGAGATATTGAGTTGTGATATTGATTAATTAATTAGTGAATTAATTAATGGGAATGATGTATTTAAATAATTAGGGAAATTAATTAATGGGATTTATGTGATAAACTAATTGTTGGATTAGTAATGAAATTGATTCAATTTGTTAATCATTGAATTAATTAGAGTAATTGATGTGATTAGTTAATTATTGAGTTCACTAATGTAACTATTGTTCTTAACTAATTTTTTAATTAGTAATGTCATTGGTGTGGATAATTAATTATTGAATTAATTATGAGTTGATGAATGGTAACATGGTCATTCAATTGTGTGATTTAATTAATGGTAACAGGGTTATTCATTTGTGTGAAATAAATAATGGTAACATGGTCATTCAATGGTGAGAATTAATGATTAGTGATGTGGTCATTCATTTCTGTGAAAAAACAAGGGTAACATGGTCATTCAATTGTGTGATTTAATGAATGGTAACATGTTCATTCAATTATGTGTAACAAATAATGGTAATATGGTATTTCGGTGGTGATAAGTAATGAATGGAAACATGGTCTTTTATTTATGTCAAATAAATAATGGTAACATGGTCATTCAATTGTGTGATTTAAGGAATGGTAACATGGTCATTAATTTGTAAAATAAGATTGGTAACATGTACATTCATAGATTTGGTATCCCACTGGGATAGTTTGGATTCTGTCAAGGATTGAACCAAGAATTGTGGTTCAGGTTTCCTTGGGAACCCAGGGGTTTATGTGGTTAAATAGAGAATATTTAATAATGGGGTAAAATGTTTATTTATGAATGGTATTTATTTCTTTATACAACTACATACACTTTATATTGACTGGATATTGTTTTAGAAATTTTTGTTGGTGGCCTACTAAGTTGTACTCGCACCCTACTCGGAATGACTGATCGATACCTGAATAGACCTTATTTTTTAAGGACATGTTAAGGAAAAAATACATGGGTTGGATGGCTAATTTTGGGATACAGATTGTATGAGGGGACCAAACTTGGTTCTAGACCCACTTGGTAGTTTTGATATCTTTATTTTTAGTTTTCATTTTAGACACTTGACATGTACGTTAACAAGGAATATCTACTGTTTTTTTTTGACACTGTATTTCTAGTTTTGATAATATTGTGATGTAGTAATATTCTGGTTATATTATATTATTTGATTATTTTTATTATTTCTTATGGTTTATTACTTTGAAAAATAAAAAAAGAGGTCATAGTCTCCCCATGAACGACCTATCATTCCCTCACTACTATTCGGAAACCTTTGACGTATGGGCAGGTGAACTTGAGGTCATGTGGAAAACTAGTTCGGGGAAGTGGTATGTGGCACCCATGCTGGACTTGTTGTGTTATCTAATTATTGATATTAAGATTTTTTTATATTTGACTCATTTCCCGGTATGGTACGAGATTTGAGTTTGAATTCCCCATTCTAGGCACTCATGGTTATTATGACATGCATCATTTTAGGCATTAATGAGAAAATGAGTTATTGGTAAGTTTTTTTAACATGAACTGTTTTTAATTTCTTGTGTAACTGAAATGAAAATGGTGCCTAACATTAAATTGATTTTGAAAATATGAAAGTTTAAAATAAATGGGTGTCTAAATGAGAAACTTGAATAGTGATAATGGTTTTACACTTGTTAATCAAGACCTAGGAGTAAGATGGTTAAGGGTAGTGATTTTCCCTTAGTTTTTATCATGTGGTTGGAAAAATGGGGAAAGACTTGTTATGATTTTGTGTAAAATTCCTATTATTAACTATTTTAATCCTATGAATTGAGAATCCTTTATTTTTTCGTCCCTTGATATGAGTGGTTTTTGTTGTGAGAATGCCCTAGTTTGAGAACTTGGTTATTGGTTGTATGAGGGACCATCTGGTTTTGGATTGGTGTAGGGAAATGTTGGTGGGTAGGGGATCCTAAGAGCTTTGATAGATTAAGGTGTTTCTATAGTAGAAGGTAACAATAGTTATGGGGGATTTTTGGTGGTATTCTTTGATGAATTCTTAGTGTACTTTTAATTAGTGATGATCATGTCCCCTACCTTGACATAATCTCATGTACACTAACAAATATTTTTCATTAATCCGAGATACCAAAATGTGTTTTTCATGGATATTGAGCCTCGTGGGGTTTGTGTTTATGAAGTGATATATGTCGATTTGGATGGTTGGAGGTACGACATCAACATTTTACTAATGAGTTTTTTATGATGGACCATAACACTACAACATAAATCGCATTTAGTGGTAGTCTTTTAGCAGCGGTTTACAAAACCACCGTGAAACCTTTTCTTAAAAGGGTTTCACAACGGTTTATTAAAAACCACCACTAAACCCATTTATTTTTTCACAGTCACGACACCCCCCCCCCCACACCCGAGCTAACGCCCTTCTCTCCCCCCCTGACGCGGCTTCTCCCCCCGACCCCGTCGAGCCCCAACCCTAGGTCTGCTCCCCTCCCTTGCCGACGGTGACCTCGTCGCTCATTGCCTCTGACCCCCCTTCTCCCCCCAACACCCACAACACCGCCTTCTCCCCCCGACCCCATCGAGTTCCTACCCTTGGTCGGATCCCCTCCCCTGTTGTCGGTGGTTTGCATAGTGGTAGGTATGGTTTTTCATGTTTTTTTATTCTTTGGATGTTTGTGTATTAGCCTTTTCATCCAGGATATTATTTATAATTTATCTTGTATATGGGATATTGTTTTTCATTTTATGTTTGGATTATGTGATGGTTTGGTTTATGAGTTTTTTTTATTAAGTTTATTGTGTTATACTCTTCTTGGTTCTTTCACTATTAAAAAAACTATTTATTTTTGTGCATGGATGTCTGAATGTGATATGGGATGAGTGGACCTTAGTGTGGGAGGTAGATAGTTAAACTAATGTAGGTGTGAGTTAGTTCATATGTTTATTCATTTAGGAATTACTATTCTCATTTCACATTTTCATGAGAGGTTTTGGGGATTATCCTATCGAGTATACTTATATAATCACTCCAACATATATAAATATGTTTTTAATGGTTTCTGAGGGAGATTTGGTGGATGAGGTACACATTTTGAGTGTGAGTCTTGTAGTTTCTTTTAGATTCATTTTTATAGGAGTTTACTTTTGATATTTATCTTTCATTCTTTTGTTATGCATGAAAATTACATGAATTATGGATTGGGTTTTATTTTATATCTTTTTAATTTGATTGTTGGTTTATTTTATATTGCTAAGATTATGGGGGTAATGAAATATTTCTAGGGAAATTTAACACTTAAACTAAATAAAGATAGTAAATAAGAAACTAAAAAACCCATGATCACCATGAATGAAACCCAAATACAAACAATAAATAAAATGAAGAAACTATTATATACCTTATAATGAAGAGTTTCAAAATTTATCTTTATTCATTACGTGTGATAAATATCACTCAAGGGTATCCATAAGATTCCCCTCTACATAGTGTATCCGTGGGTTGAATGAAGCCAACTAACATTCCAGTGGTACTCTCCATCTATCCAAGATATTCTAGTATCTCTTGAGTTTTAGGATAACAGATGAAACAGAGCACCGAAGCATTTGAGATATTCATCCAAGATCTTACACAAGAATCATACACATAGTTTTTTGACCCTCTGCCTTTATATAATATATTAGATATGTCCCCCAAGACCCGCACATTTACTCATGTGTTACATAACACATGAGTAAATAACATATGGTTACTTCAGTTTGCAACCCATAGATCTAATGTGTACTGATAATTATCATATTAAAACAATATTTAATCTCCCTTTATTTAATGATATCTTATGTGGTGGTAGAAATATATAATCATAGACATGCATTACAACTAACCCTTAATAAGGAATATAATAATCCTTATTTTTATTATACCATACAATATGATATAACCCGGAATTCATCATATGTGTATGGATTTAAGGAATACCTCCTTCAATATTCTACTTTACCTAAAGCCTCATAGACATGTTCCATTTACCCTTATATTTTATCATGTATAAAAATATGTTGAACCATATCCAAAAATAATTTTGGATATCTTCTAAAAAACTTTTATAAATCTATCATTAACATCCATTTATATCACATCATATATAATACCTTGTGAATATCCATCCCAAACTCTTATAAGATAAACTGTAAAACACTTTTAAAGAATATCTATGTGCTAAAAAAATAACAATTCATTCAAATATAATGTTTTACCCCACAATACTTTATAACATTAATAACAAATTTGAATTCCAAAATTTATGATTGTAAGCAAAGAGTAGCCTCTAGAAAAGAACCAATGCAACTAACTTTACAAAGGGACCTATCATGATCTCTATCAAATAATTGTACCTCTATACCAATATCCACCATCTATATCATATACAATCATGCATCTTATATGATCCTTTTTTTCAAAACAATTGAGTTCCCATGAGAAATAAACTAATACAATCATTGATTATCTTAGTTAATGCTTGAAACCTGTTTTTATTCTTGAATAATCCCTTTTTTATGTAATTCTAGATTCAATAGGTGACTTTACTTCAGCATGAAACTTATAGATCAAGTTTTGAAGAAAAAAAGTGGTTTTTTAACACCACATGTTGAGTCAGGATCATCCATGACTTCTTTTGTTCATATTTTATATCAAATGGGACTTGAAATAATTATTACATCACTTATTTTATGCATTTTTTTGGATTTAATTAGATTTTCCTTTAGCTGAATAACATGTACTTTATTCTCACATCCACCCCAGGGATCATATCTCCCCCTGAATATTAGGTCACTTCAAACAATGGTTAGAATTATTTAATTTAATGGGAGAGGGGAACCACCAACTGTATTAAGTTGAGTAATGTGGTTGGACTTTTTTCACTCACCCTAATCTCCTAATTCAATTCCAATCCTTTGTGGTGGAACTACTTTAGATGAAACCACTAATAAAAATTTCTTCACCAATGTTAAATTTAAAATCTTCTAGGTCCTAGTCATTAGGTTTCAACCTATTTGTGGGAGTAATCCTAATTTTTTATATTTCATCTATTTATAAACTATGCACCATCCATGAACTCTTTGTTATGATTATTTTTCTATTCAAGGCTAATTCCACCAGTCTTATTCTCATGCTTTGTAGTTTTGTAAATGAGACCACTTAAGCATTTTTCTTACAATCCTTCCTTAAATTCAATCAAGAACACTTTTCCATTTCAATATAGGGTGAATCCAACAAATTAATGCTCCTGTATTTCATAGATGAGATATATTCCCCCATTTTCTTTATCCTCCAAATTTAATGCTCCTTTAGTTTAAATTTTATTTTTCATAGGGTTTAGATTCATATTATCATTTCTTGTTTATTAACTTTCATTCTAAAATGTTATAACTAGTACTCAAAGTCCCTTTAAATACATCATCAATGATATAGAGAGAAAAATTTTCATTTACATTCAACTATCTTCAATATATGGAAAACATCAATTATTTCCAAATTCCCTCATGGGTACATTTCTTGTATAGGAGTTATGAAAATTTAGGCCATACATATTGAATATAGGGGGTCCCAATTTAACATCTTGTATTGTGGGGATTCAAAATAACAAAACCCAAATTGTGTATTTGAATTAAAGTATTGATTAAATAAGATTCAATATGTTGAACCATCACCGATCATGAAAAAACATTGTTAAAATGTATATTTCCTAAGAAAATACTCATTATATTCTTTTTTCTTCAAGTGATTTTGTGATCAAGTGTGTATAATCATACACATGCATACACATATGTACTTTGGTTTTCTAGTGGGTGATTTACCATATTTATTTATATAGGATAAACTTACGTTACATATTTATATATTTTTTTCAACTAGTATATATGAATCTCTTTCCCTATTTAGAAATAGTTATGTGTTTTAATTTTTTTAAATATTGTTTGGGAACATTGTGATGTACATGGATAAATGTTGGATCACATTACCAAGGAACAAACCTCAGTATATGAAGGGTTTGAATGAGTTTTTAGATTTTTCAATTTCTAATCCATCCTTTGAAGGGAGAATAAGATGTTCATGTCCTAAATGTAAATTTAGAATATGGTTGAAGAGAGATAAAGTTTACAAACATTTAATATTGAAGAAATTCCCTGGTCAAAATTTATGTTGGATTTGGAATGGATAATCGAACATTACTGAAAGGTTGAGCACTGATGTCAGTCCACAGAATGACCTCCCAACTTCGTCGACAATGGAAAATGAAATGCAAAACCTTATAAATGATGCATTTGGCACTGCAAGAGACCACCATCAACATCAAAACATATCAAAACAACCAGATGAGGGTGCTACAAATAGCAACGAGACCAGTAATGTTTTTGAGACTGTAGGACAACCATATCAAGATTGTAACATATCTATGGATTGTCCTCTTGATTCTATGGAGACTAATGTAAGAAAAAACTTCACTGAGGAAAACATGTTTAATGATTTAGATGATGATGGAAATAAAGAGTTGTATAATGGATGTTTGAAATATTTAAAACATTCTTTTATGCTGAATTTTTACCATATTAAATGTCTATGTGGATTTACAAATAAGGAAATGTCTATGATATTGGAATTGTTGTGTGATGAATTTCCTAAAGCAAAAATCCCTGAGTCTTTTTATGATATAAAAAAAGTTGTTAACGGGCTTGGTTTGAATTATAAAAAAATACATGTGTGTCCCAATGATTTTATGCTTTATTGGTGAGAGGATTCAAGTACACATGATTGTAAAAACTGTTTTTCTTCTAGATGGAAGTCAATGGGTGTTGTTGGAAGCCTGAATCAACATACTTTCTTGAATAAGAAGAAAATGAACACACCTGCAAAGGTTTTGCGTTACTTTCCTTTAAATCCTAAATTGTAAAGATTATTCATTTCATAAAAAATCGCCAAACACATGAAGTGTCATTCTATAGATAATTACAATGATGGGTTAATGAGACATCCACAAGATTCACAATCGTGGAAGAAATTTGATTCAATACATCCAGATTTCTCAACTAATTCTAGGAATGATCGATTGAGATTGGATACTGATAGATTCAACCCATTTGGGACTATTAGTACCAGTTATAGCATTTGGCCAGTTGTTTTGATCCCTTACAAATGGCCCGAAGGCCTTCATTTTTTGTATGTAATGTTTAAAGCCTTTGGGCAATGAATTTTTCTAAGGCCTGCGGGCCATGTAATACTTACGCATATGGGCCTTGTCAGGGCGTGTATGTGTATGAAACAAACATATTTTATCATTTTGATGACTATTCCTAGAAAATTAATGTCTAGAAATGATATTTATGTACACTTTCAGCCTTTAATTGAAAATTACAGGAGTTGTGGAGAACTGGTGTTGACACATTTGATGCTTCTTCTAAGACAATGTTCAAAATGCATACTGCTTTAATGTAGAAAATTAGTGACTTCCCTTGGCATGGGAATTTATTTGGTTAGAAAACTTACACATGTTTGGCATTTCCTATTTGTAACTTTGATTTTTATCCCAGACAACTACCTCATAGTAGAAAATGGAGCTTCTTGTGCCATCGAAGATTTCTCGATGCATCTCATAGATTTCAGCTGAACAGATAAAAATTTAACAATTTTATTGATCGTAGACCACCTCAAAAGTTTTTAACTAGTTATGAAATATTAACACAACTTGAAATGTTGAAACAGAATTTGGGAAGGTTCTTTATTTGAATGATATCGGGAAATGGGTTCGAAGTTCAATGTCAAGCAGAATCAGAACACAATAATAGAAGAAAAAAAGTATATTTTTCAAAATTTCTTGTAGGGAATTTAATTTGTTGCGGCATAATATTGATGTGATGCATATTGAGAAGAATGTTTGTGAAAATTTTATTTTCACATTTCATAATGATAATGTAATGTCGATGGATCATATCAATTCTTGCAAAGACATACAAGTGATGAACATAAAACGTGATCTCTGGCTAGATGAGAATGAAAAGTATCCTCCGACAATTTTTTCAATGAAAAATAGGGACAAATATACATTCCTTTGAATTTTAAATAATGTTAAGGTATCTTATGGGTATTCATGTAACATCTCAATGTCTGTTGACTTGAATAATCGTAAGTTACATGGATTGAAAAGTCATGATTCACATATTTTGTAACAACAGTTACTACTATTGGCATTGTGTACATTATTACCTGAAAAAATTACTACTGTTGTACTACAATTCTGCACATTTTTTGGACAACTATGTGATAAATCTGTATATCCATTTCATCTTAACAACCTTTAGGATATGTTTTCATTGACCCTTTGTGCAATGGAGATGATCTTTCCTCTATCATTTTTACTATAATGATTCATTTAACTGTGCATTTTCTTGAGGAAGCTAAATTAGGAGGCCCCGTTCATTATCGATGGGTGTATCCAATTTATTGGTACTTTATTTATATGATTTTCAGTTAAGTAAACAATTTTTGGCACTCAATTAAATGCATAATTATGCTAATATTAATTCACAAATAACTTTGGCATTTGAAATCATAAGTGAGAAATAAAGCTCAACCACAAGGATCTATTGCTGAAGGCTATTTGGCTGAAGAGTGTCTTACCTTTTGTTCTAGATACTTGGATAATATTAAGACAAGATTTAATCAAGTTAGACGTGTTGATGACACATTGAATCAATCTCAAATATATCATAAATAAAAAATATTTCCTACTATTGGTCGATCAGTTGGGAGGACCTCAAATGAGACACAAATAGAATTGGAATTATTATAGGAACATAGATATGTGCTGCTAAACTGTGAAATTGCAGATCCATTTATTGAAGAGTTTAGGATTCAAACAAATATACAAATTAGAGTCTGAACATGAAATGAGAAAGATATAACGAAAGGTGTTAATATAGAGCTTGTAGAATGGTTTTCATGACGTGTAAGTTCATAAATATTGTAATAAATATGAATATTAGTTTGACACATATACTTTGTAAATATAATATAGTATATTTCTTTTTTTAAATCATGAATATTGATACTTGAGTGGAGGTGTCATAAGATTTGATGTTTCTTGCTCGAGGTCCTCTTAAACAAGTTAAAAATTTCGACGCTTACAATGTGAATGGCTTTAGATTTCTTACAGTTGGTCGAGAAGAGGGTTTAAAAACATAGAATAGTGGTATATTTACATTTTATGAAGTGTAATACTATGTAAATATGACTAATATTATTGAATCAAACTACAATGGACATTTTTCAATTGTTTTATTCAAATGCAATTGGGTCGATATTATCAGAGGTGGTAAAAGAGATTCCTTGCAATTTACTTCTGTGAACTTCTCTCACATGATGGATGTTGGTGATCATGAATTGAATGATCCATATGTCTTATCATCACAAGAAAATAATGGCATATTATGTGAATGGTTTTGTGGATGAATGGTGGAGTGTAGTTTCCCACGTAATAAAAAGAGATTTGTATGATATGGGTGATGAAGTGGAAGATTTGACCTCTAAAATTGAATCTCATCAATAACAAAAAGCAGAATTATTTATCCATAATGATATTGAAAATATTATTCTAGTAAGGATGAATGAATTGGATGAATTAATGGAGTAGGAAACATACATGATTTAAGGGGAAAATGATTGTATGTATAATTATTTATTCATTAAACAACTACTTATTTCATTTGTGCAGTCTTTCATTATCATTATTATGCATATTTTTTTTGTTAATACTGAGCATCTATTCCCATTTTTATTTTTTTTTCTGCATAATTTTTTTGAAATATATGTTTTGAACTTAATTTTATTTGATTAAATGAAAGGAATGCCAAGGAGGAAGCGATACACTATTTCATCCACTACTACGACAGATGATGATACATCTGTCTCCCTCCCTATGACATCTGAGCCACTAGCTGCCTGCCCCCCTACACCATCTCCCCCTGCACCATCTCTCATACCCTCTGTGAGTGTCCCTTTAATATCTGAGTCATCGACTCCCCCTTCAGTAGCATCATCAGTCGGGCGGCAGTGCGCCACTTCTAGTTCATCACGGACATACTAGAGGGTCACTGTTATAGGTGAGAATTTTAATATAAATAAATTTATTGCACTTTTTTTATGCTAAATGTTGGTTCATTAAAGATAAAAAAATGAAACTGTGGAGAAAAATATAAAAAGTTCAGATGTGTGGAATATGAATGAAGAGAGGATAGTTGTCCCATTTGATTCATATGAGGTCCGTATGGATGACTCCGCAGGATTACTTGGCCAAATTCTAGGTCAGCTGGCAGCAGAGCCCATTTCCCTTCCTATTTCTTATGATGATTGGAGACATATGCCTCCAAGTTGGAAAAATGAAGTTTTTGATTCCCAAATAAAGGTAATTTTAATAAATTATGGTGTAATTGAATGTCATGTTTTTAATATGTTCAAAATGAATTTTCGTATACAGATGTTTTTCCACGTTACAGTTGCTGATATGATAACACAAAAGTGGAATTTGACAAATCTTGGTAAGAAATGGAAATAATTCAAATGGAGATTATGGGGCAATGTCAATGATACTTCATTGACCGTCCAACAAATGTATGATAAGTTACCCAATGGGGTACCCAAAGAACAATTGAATGTTTTTATTGACACACATTATGATGCGAAGCAGATAGTATTTAGATATATATTATTATATTAACCTTATTTTACATTTAAACATGTATATGAAGAGGACATGACATTAAATACATTACTATTAAATTGCATTTTATTTATTTCCAGATCTCTCAAGAAAGAATGCATTAATCCAGTCTAAGCAAGTCATCCCTCACACTACGGGGTCAAAAAGCTTTTCTAGAAGCTGATCAACTCTGGTAATCTTTTCATTAGTTTAAATATTTACAAGACAATATTATCCATTTAATATATTAAATTGTTGATTTATCTTTGTTTAATGAAGTCACAGAGTTTAGGGCATGAAGAATCCCGAACTGAAGTGTGGTTGGATATTCACAAAAAATCTGATGGAAGTTTTGTTAATGAGATTGCCAAAGAATTTGGGGTATGAACTCATTTTTTCACTATAATAACTTACTATCAGTTTTTTCTATGTGAATATATATTGATATTTGATTTATAGGTAAAAATTAAAGAACTGTGGGATTCCAATTCTGGGAAGTCTTACTCAGTCTCCTAGGATGACCCAGTTGCTAAAGTCCTTAGGAAAGAGCATCCTGGTAGAGTGCGCGAGATGGGTTTGGGACCCATACCATCTGAGGTTTTTGGTAGACCATCAGTTATTGCAGTTGTATCTACTCCTAGTTGTAGTCAGTCCATACCTGGAGATGCTCAAAGAGAGATTGATTCTCTAAAAAACATAGTTCACGAGCCGGAGGATCAGATATCCACTTTGCATAAAACGTTGACTGATATATGTCAGCATATGAGCAGATATGCCTTTGGTGGTACTGTATCGATTGGTGGTGAGTAGGTAAATACCAAAAATTCACAATAATTTAGTATGAAAACTTATATTGGTATTTTGTTTAAATATAAATATAGAACAATATTTAATTTTCAATATAATGTTCCTGCAGGTGGTAGCAGGAAGGGGATATGGAGGTGGAGAGGGTGACGATATGTGTTCATCATCGGACAATGATTAGTTATGTTGTTGATATGTTAGAGGTGGAGAGGGTGACAATATGTGTTCATCATTGGTTTGTATATGTATCATTTGTGTAACATAGTTTCCACCAAACATTTTCACGGCCTAACATTTTCTCTATTTGTCATGTTTCCTTATTTGTATTTTATTGATTTCTGAAGTTTCCTTTTATGTCTTGATTTCTTAGGTGTGTTATGAACCATATATCTCGATTATTTATTATGATGGTTCATTTTTTATGATTTGTTTTTCCTAAATTTATTTGGTTTGTCGGACCTTGGTGAACATCCCACTTCAAAGCATTATAGACTGGTTATGGGGATGTCGGTCCTATAATGTGGTTATATAAATGGAATTTCATAGATTTTAGAGAGATTAGTAAAAATTTTAGATATAATGAGAGGCATTGTAACCAACCTTCCATACCAAAACTCTCTAAATACTAAATAGAGGAAATTGATGTTGAATTGATTGTGCGAGGAATCATGAAGCCCATTTCATATTTAGGACACAATAGCCTACATCTGTCCCCTACCAAAGCACTAACAGAACCAACCATTCTCTTTCCAGCAAATTTACCATAATAAAGAATAGGGAAAAAACTAGGATATGGGAAGAGGAAAACTAACCTAAAACTATTAAGGGTTGGTCTCCCAAGACCGAGGTTAAAATCAAATGAAAAGGGTCCATAATTCCTCTTAGGGATATTCTTGGGTCATCTAAGAACTGATATAAAATATGGAAGAATGTGGGGGATTAAGGGTATTTTAGAATATATAGGTTTTATAGAAAACAGAATACCTTGGTTTAGCCCCATACACAATTCCATAGAATTACTGAAAAGGGAGGGGTCTATAGAATAATGGGAAGGACCTTTCTATAATTAGGATGGTCAAGGAATCCTATGATAATTGTAGTTATATTTGTCATGAAGATCTGATAAAATAATATAAGGTGCCGTGATATATTCTAGAGATCTATTTCGAAGAGCACAACTAGGAAGGGGGTCTTATGATACAATCCAAATCCATGATTCCACTACCCCAAATTTGATAAAACCCCAACCCCCCCACCCCCAAAAAAACTCACCCTTAGAGACCATAACACAACCAAGGTGACAATTCCTAATCCATGACCAAAATGGAAGAATATTCCAAACACTCTCACTAGCCCTAATGTTGTAGCCAACCCATCGACACCATAGAACTCCAAGGTCTATGCAGTGACCTTTCTCCACTGTGTAGCCATGAAAATAATGGATGTATCACCCAAATCCTCTCTATTCCCCCCCCCCCCCACACCACAACCAACCTATCCACACCTTAGTGGAACACTTTATGGTGAAAGTGATCTCCTCTACAGTTCAATCCCTTGAAAAACATAGTGATTGCCTTATAATTTTCTTGAAATGGATGTAACATCTCTTAAACATTAAAAAAAATATAAAAATAGTAACTAGGATGTTACAATTCTCCTCACTATATGACTTTTTTATCTCTGGGAAGTCTTGTAGAAGAAAGATGCTCTAGAATGTCTGAAGGTACTCTACCCACCACCTATATCTGGGATTCATGTACTTCTAAGAAAAGATATTGATCATACTATTATGATAAAAAACAATCATGAAAATCTCTCCAAAATATTGTGTCTCCAATACTTAAGCACATGAAAATATGAAAAAATGATCAAACTCATTATAGGGGTAATTTTTATCTTGTGGATAATGTTGAAGAGATTCGTAGGCCACAAAAAGAAGTTTGAAATTTTATAGAAAGATATTTCTCACACCAATTTTCATGTTTTTATTAAATATGAATCAAAATTCCCTTGGTTGTGCTTATTTAATCATCTCTTTTAATATTGATTGTAGAATGTATTTTGTTGGTCTATTGGTATTATTGGAATGTTTTTTTTTCAAGGCACTGGTACAGAAGCTGCAGAAACTATTGTTTTTTTTCTAAATCTATTTTTAGTAGTGGTTTTAACTGTTGCTAACTGTAACCAGAATAATTTGAAGTGGTTAAAACCGCTGCTAAATTTCAGTATTTTTTTTATTAGTGGTGGTTTTAACTGCCGTTAAATGTTACAGGAATACTTAGCATCAGTTTTAACCACTACTAAATGTCATCATTTTTCTATTAGTGGTGGTTATAATCGCCGCTACGGTATTAAATTTAGCGGCGGTTATAACCGCAAAAATAAATTCCCATCTTCCACACGCAGTTCACGACGGTTATGAATTTTTTAGTGGGGGTTTTACCATCCAACGACAGAATTTTTTTCGTGGTGGTTTTAACCACCGTGAAAAAAGTGAGCCCCTGCCTCGGGAAAACCGCCACTAAAAAACATCATAAAAACCACGAAATGTGAAAACTATGATAGTTCCTATAAACCGCTTCTAAACGGCTTTAACTGCCAGCAATAGTACCCAACACACAATTTAGCGGCGGTTTTCAGAAACCGCTGCAGAATCATATAGCAGCGGTTAAAACCGTCGCCATACCCAAAAATAACCACTGCGAGCAGTCAATTTTCTTATAGTGTAAGTTGATGAATACCATGGTTTACACACTTGTAAACTATTAATAGGTAGCGTTAAATATTATTTGGTTGTTATGTGAAAGGTTTGGAGCCCATATCAAAGTTTTTGGGTTTTACTTGTGTTTGGAACATAGATCACAGAGGTTAAGTTTCTTAACATATTGGTGTTAATTAAGCTCCTAATGTGGTGAACAATGTGTCAGGAGTAGGTGCGTAGAGCAGGAACATGATTTGGGAGTAGTCACATTGGAATTCTAATGAGGAACCTGTATGGAGAATGTTTAAATTCCTCAGAGAAAGGTCAAGTGAGCATTGGAGGTGGTTGATGTACGTCATTTCTATGCTATTTTGATGTCAATACTGAGTGAAAATTGGATAGTTTTTTTTTTGTGCATGGTGAGTAGGGAAACATGTCAGGTATGTTGATTATGTTGAGATTGAGACCAATGCGTTCCTTGAGGAGCATCTGATACATATATTAGATCAAAGTGACAAGATGTTTTTGGGGAATGACTATGTTGTTAGTTCATGTATTGTTGAAACATGGTCATGTGTAGGAAGAAACTTGGAGGATATAAATGTAGGTGAGCACTTAGTGGCCCGATTTGTTTTTACTCAGAATCTTAATAGATTCTCAGGAGAACAGCTCGGGGAAGTTCTATTATTAAGTGGGGATATTGTAAGATCCCAACCTTTTCTGTAGGTAACTTGACCTTGATCATAGGTATTATTTTTCCTTTATTTGATTATAACATGTTTGGGTCTTAACTTGGGTGAATTTTGGTGAAAATGGGAAATTTTTTAAGGAGGAGAGGCTTTTCATGGTTTTATCATGGTTAAACAAAATGGGTAGCCTATGTGTGCAACGGTTACACAATTTTCTCATGGTTTGTGTATGGTTAAACAATGTTTGCAGCTTGGTCACACAGTTTTCATAGGGTTAAACAATGTTTTCTGAATATGTGTGAAAGGGTTTCATAGTTTTAATAAGGTTAGTACTAATAATGCGACTTCACCCAGAAAATATTTCACAATAAAATAAATGATATTAAAATTGATTTTAAAATATCCCTAACCCCCATATTAACCCGAAATCGACCCTAGATCAGCACAAAAAAATTATATCACTTTTGGAGGCTCTCTAAGGGTTTCCTAAGGCTCTAAACCTCTGTTCTTGGGGATTATAATTTCTGTTTTTAGATCTTCTTCTCTCTGGGTATATGGTTTATTCTAGATTGATTTCTTTCCACTCTTCCATTATTCTCCCATTCTTTTTGTGGGTTTTTATTCTTTATTTTTTGGATTTATATATATATTTTTTGAATCTAGATCTAGGATTTTTGTATTTAGATATATAATTAATAGATCTTGTTTTTTTTAATATTAGATCTCAGAATTGAATCAAGACAACTTTTTTCATCACATTATTGATCGTTCTGTCTAAAATTTTGTATTTTTGTTGGGCGATTGTTCATCAACAAATTGAGGAATTAAATCATGATATCATTCTCTATTGTTTATGGGATTAATTAATTGATGAATTATTTAATGAGAGTAATGTGATTATTTAATTTTTGAATTAAATAATGGGATTTATGGGATTAATTAATTGTATTTACATGGATAATTAATTGGTGAATTAATTTAAGTGGTTGAATTTGATTAATTAATTGTGGAGTTAATTAATGGAAATGATTTGGATTAATTAATTGATGAATTAATTATTGGATTTAGTGTTATGATTTTTGAGATAGATTAATTAATTGGTGAATTTATTAATGGTTTTTGTTGTATTAATACAACAGAATGAGTTATATTAATTAATTTGAGAATTAATTAATCTGTATTGTTGTGATGATGAAATTGAATGAATTGGATTAATTAATTAGTGAATTAATAATTGTATATTATTGGGATATTGAGATTGTTTATTTGGATAATTAATTGAAGAATTATTGATGAGATATTTATATTGGTGGATTAGATAATTGATTGTGTAATTAATTATGAGATATTGGGATTGTTGATTTAAGACAATTAATTGTTGAATTAATTCTGATATATTGAGTTTTGATAATAATTAATTAATTGGTGAATTTCTTAAATGGAATGATTTACTTAATTTTTTGAGGAAATTAATTAAGGTAATTTATGTGATAATCTAATTGTTGAATTAGTAATGAAATTGATGAGATTAGTTAATTGTTGAATTAACTATAGTAATTGATGTGATTAGTTAATTGTTGAGTTAACTAATGGAATTTTTGTGTTTAAATAATTATTAAATTAGAAATTTAACTCGTGCAGATAATTAATTATTGAATTAATTATGAGTTGATGAATGGTAACATGGTCATTTAATTGTGTGATTTAATTCAAGGTAACATGGTCATTCATTTTTGTTAAATATAGAATGGTAACATGGTCATTCAATGGTGGGTATTAATGAATGATAATTTGGTCATTAATTTGTGTGAAATAATGAATGGTAACATGGTCATTCAATTGTGTGATTTAATGAATGGTAACACAGTCATTCATTTGTGTGAAGTAAAGATTATTAACACGGTCATTTAATGGTGAGAATTCATGAATGGTAACGTGGTCATTCATTTGTGTGAAATTTATAATGGTAAAATGGTCATTAAATTGTGTGATTTAATGAACGGTAACATGGTCATTCATTTGTGAAATAATAATGGTAATTTGTACATTCAAAGATGTGGTATCCCATAGGGATAGTTTAGATTTTGGCACAAGCCGAATCAAGTATTGATGTTCCGGTGTCCTCGAGAACCTGGGGGTTATGTGGTTAAATAGAAAATATTTAGTAATGTGATAAAATATTTATTTATGCATTTTATTTATTTATTTATACAACTAATTACACTTTATATTGACTAAATATTATTCTATACACCATTGTTGGAGGCATACTGAGTTGTATTCACACCTTACTCGGGCTTCCAGATCAATACCCAAATAGACTTTATTGTTTCAAGATTGGTCAAGGAAAAAAGCCCTAGGTTAGATGATTAATTTTGGGATTGAGCTTGTATGAGGAGACGAGACATTGTTTAGGACCCACTTGGGTGTTTTAGGTGTCTTTATTTTTAGTTTTCATTTTTGACACTTGACACATACATCAGCATGAAATATCTACTATTCAGATTTGACATTGTATTTCCAGTTTTGTTTATCTTGTGATATAGTTTAATTCTAGTTGTATTATATCATTTTATTATTTTTATTATTTACACTGGCTTATTACTCTTATAAATAAAAAAATGATGGTATATTATCCCCATGATCGACTTATCAGACACTCGCTACTAGTCACCAGCCTCAGACATACAGGGAGGCGCACTTTAGATCATGCAGAGAACTAGCTTAGGGAACCGATATGTGGAACTTGGGCCAATACATTACACTAGGGTTCCATCCAACCTAACACCCAACACATTCCATGGATTTTCCCAAAGGTCACTCCCGATCCCGAAGGGTTGGAAACAAGTTCCCATGTATTAACAAATCACTTGGGGAATTATTTCACCAGATTTCATTAGTATAAAAAACCATAAATAATAAATAAAAAAACTAAATAACCATAACCAAAACTGGCATAAAATTTTTTAGATTTAATGTCTACAACATTAAACAAAATAAAAAAAGGACTACAACAAAAATGAAACAATTAAATTATCCTAAAAACATCCATGCAATAAGAGGGAAACATCCTCAAGCCACCACCAACAACACCTACATGGGAAAGACCACTAGAAACTCGAAACACCATCTCCAAACATATTTCATTTACCTGATTCAAACATAACCAAGTCAACTTAGACCCAAATTTTTATGTAGGGTGTGAGCCAAATCCCAGATTGATGTCATCCAATAAAATATATTACATGCCAAAACATTATAATACCAGAAATATGAAAGTTTTATAGAGAGAAAAGCATGATACCTTTTTATAGAAAAAATTTAAAAGGAAAACATACTATGCTTTTTAAATAACCAAAAAAGTTCCACATATGCCGATGGTAAATATGATATCACAAAGAGCACAAGTATCATGGGAAAACACTATAGTCTGCTAAAATGGGACACTAGGAACCTCGTATATCTGTGAAATGTAGTCTAGAAACCACAACCAATATTGTTTTCATGCAAAATCCACTAAGAGGGGACATCCAAAGGTCCTAGTGGTATCTAATAATAAATATAATTTAGTTAGTGTTGTAATATAAAACCCTACAAGATGAACCTAGGATAGGCCGCTTCTGAGTCAACTAGCATAATAGTCCTATTTCAGCCACCTAGATACCCAGGTATCCCTTCATGCTAAATTTTCATTTCAAAATTCATATATGTGTCACCACATTCACATGAATACACAATCAACGTGAACACACAAATAAAACCACCATTTATCATAATAAAAACACCATTAAAATTCACACACACACCAAATCTACTTTAAAACATTTTCCATACCACTTTTACAACTTATTAAAACACTTGCACAATTTATGAAACACCTTCAAAAAGAACAATATGGGAATACACTTGAAAACAACCAATTTCCTTTAGAAAAACCAATTTCAATACATATTCATCTTAAAAAAATTTGAGAACACATTTCTAAATTCATACATGATACATAAAACATATCCAAGAATCAAATCAAGTATATTAAATTCACCAAATAATGTTTAATCATGGAACCAACTCGATGAAGTGTGGAAACTTCTATAAATTTTTTCTAAACCAAAACTACACCACCAATGAATCCTATAAAGGATAGATTGAACTATAAACATCAATATTGGACCCTAAAAAACAATATTCAACCCTAAATATATCACCTCATCCATTGCAAATATGAAACCTGAAGAGAGAAGAAGTGAAACCCTAGAAAGGAGGAATAAATCCATAAATGAGGGACTTATTGGAAGAATTGTGGAGAAAAAATACCAAATCTACCAAAAAATAGAGGTTCAAGGGTGCCAATGGAGGATCGAGATGTACATAGGGGAATAATTTCTTTGTGGGGAAGAAAATGAAAGATTTGGGGTTAAATCTAAAGGGTACACATCTATCATTTTTAAATTTTTTATGATCTGGACATGTCAAATGGTTTTCTAGCATGGTTTTTCAAACTGTGCAGTAACTGTTTGCCCCTTACTGTCCAAGTAGGAAATGTTGCATAGTTAGCCCGCATGGTTTGAAAACTATGTTCCAGCTGTGCGATTAACCCTTATCCAAAATGGAACTTGTATGCACATTTTCCAAGGAAAGGGTGCATGGTTTTTCAAACCATGTGGAAACCATTCACACCATGGTATAAATCCCGAAAACACACATTTAAAAAAAAACAATCGGGATAGCTATAAAATAAATGTGGGACCAAAAATAAACATAAGAAATACTCGAAAATTATGACCTGGATGTGACAGTGCCACTATGATACACTATTAGGAAAATAGTAATTTAATTGATCATTGGTTTGGGATAAACCGCTTACCATCATTGGTGGACCATGGTTCATGGTTTAACTATATTCCCTCACAAAATTTCACAAAGTAAATCTGTAAGAGTTTCAAAACACAATATGTAAGAGTAACCTTTACGAAGTGATTCCTTCTTCCATGTCATGACCTTTAGATTTAAGGATTTTTCTTTTCTGAAAAATCCAATACATAATATTTTTTTGTTATGTCATGAAGTTGTATTCAATTAAATGACTTCTTATGAACCTTAAATATACACACCCTTAAACCTCACACAATAATTCCACTGTATTGTGACACCCACTAATCAAGGTGTGGCTTACCACCTTTATGCCTTGGTGCTCCCTTGACTATGGCAGGATCTCTTGATGAGTCACTCTCTGGGGTGTGACCCAAACCCATCATGGAATGATGATTCACCTATATTTAAAAAATTAAATCTCTCCTAAATTTTATAAATCGTGACACCATGGTTTGTTACATTAACATTTAGTTAGAATCAGGGATTAATGATTGTGGTTCTTTGTATCACTCTGAGATCAGGAGTGGATTTGTGAAAAAATAAGTGTGGATAAGTTTTGTAAAGTTTCATCTTGTGAACAATGAAACTCTCAAGGTCATGGTAAAGGGTGATGTAAAAATTTTAACTTCAAATGGAGGCTTATTTAAGTTTTATGGATTTTGACACATACCAAGTTTATGGAATAACCTATTCTCAATAGGTTATATATGTTAATAAAGTTTTTTTAAAACTTGTATAGATGGAGTTTGGAATATCCCATGAAGATTTATAGAGGTGGCCAAAGGTGTTAAATATGAAACATTATATCTGGTGGGAAATTTATATTAACCTATGATTATTGGAATATAAACTTCCCAAATTAATGAGTTTTTTATTGATGTTTTGGTTACACGTGTAAGAAGAACATGTGAGTCTTGGAAAATAAATTCATATTAGAGTTATCAGAAACATATTCAAGTTGTATACCTAAAAACTAGAAGAATGTTTCACTTTCCACAATTAATAGTACATAAAATACTCAAAATATTGAGCCTGTTCACATGGATGTTTGGTGGAAACTCTAGTTAGTTCTCATGGAGAGTCATTAAACTATGCTAAAATCATTAATGATGCAACATGAAAAGTGTTAGTATTTTCCCTTAATAAAAAATTAATGGGTTACTAACATTTATCTAATGGGGATAGATGGTGGGAAAAGAGACTGGATTAAAGCTAAAATTCTTGGGGTCAAATAATGGAGGTGAATACTAAAATAGATAGTTCCATAGTTTTTCCTTGAAAAATGAGATCTTGTTTGAGTAGATTATATGTGGAACTATAGTGAAAAATGGTGTGGTGAAATGTATGAATAAGTCACTAAATGAAAAATATCAGTGTATATAGTAACAATATATTTTTCTAAATATGTTTTGGGTTGAGGTTATTAATTGTGTCACTTATCTCATGAATCTATGTCCTTACAGACTTATAGGGAAGAGATTATGAAATAAATCTAGAGAAAAATATTGGTTGATGATTCTCACCTTGAAATTTTCAAAAGTGTCACTTATTTCCATGTTGATGCATGGAAAATTGTTAATATTGAATCAAAATCCCTATAATATTTCTTTGTATGGTATTATGATGAAAACATTGGATTTATTCTTTGGGATAATGATCAAAGGAAGGTTATCAGAATCTTGGATGCTATCTTAAATGAGAAAATCCTATTAAAGGATGATAACTTAGTAGAATATAATGTGACTTAAACCACTAGAACCTCACCTAGGATGAAAGTACGTTGAGTGTGCCACACCAATCCCACCTACTATAGGATAGGGGTTGGAAACAAGGGCCAAGAAGGCATATATCTCATATAGGAGGCCTTAGCCTATAAACCTATAATATAGACATATCTTCATGATAGAATTTATAAAAATATAAAACCATTTATAAATAAATAAAATATATGACATCATGAATATTACCATGAAAAGTATCATAATAATTTAAAACAAACCCAAGTTAAAAATAAGACAAAGTACAATCCCAAAATCCCATGAAAAAGACCAACATTGAACAATAGAAAGGAAAACTCTACATCACATCAACATTGTGATGATACCTTCTAGTAAAAATATCATCACAATCCTCTAATAACCAGATACACATCTACAAAAAAACACCACCAAACTGTACATCATCTATTCATACACAAAACATGTGGGCATGAGGCCCATGTATGGGTGAGTATAAACACAACTAGTATAATTAAATGAAATAAAAAGAATAAAATATGGTATAATATAATATTAACAGAATAAACCCAAATATTAATTTTAGGAAATAAGAATCCATGGTCAAAAAGGTTATCATTTTACACATATCAACTCCACTGAAGTACAATTTGAAATACCCAGAGCATTACACAACCCCAAAGAACTCAAAATATCTCCCAAAAGTTACTTCCAAATCTTCCCTTAGTAGCCATAGTAATAGGGGACCAATTTCACACTTAAAGACACCTCTGTTTAAGGGGAACCAATATATAAAGATAGCTACTTCCCCAAAACATGTAGTGTTCATCATTTGATAGGGCTATCAACTCCATAAGTGAAGGATCCATGCCCTATCAAAATAGGTGGGTTACCTACTTCACTAAATATATAGAGGACTAGTTCCTTGGAGAAATTATATTACTTGGAGGGTTACCAAACTCATGGATTCCTAGTGCATGATGTCTCCATGTAGATTACACAGTGTAAAGGTCACTCAGGTGAATTTTTTCATGTACAGTAGATGCTCAAATCCATGTAAAATCATTATACGTGGTGTTTGTAATGGGATACATAATGTGTAATCCCTCACTATATATACACATCATCATTACTAAATAGTTATCATGTAATTCCACCTAGTATATTGGCATGTGCTTTCTATATATGTCTTTCCTCCAAATCTAAAATATACAACACATGTGAAGGTGGAACACATTGTGTGGGTTTTTTTCATTGGAACATCATGTATATGGTTACATGTCAAGGTATGTAGTATTTTGATACATGAAACATGACCTAAAGTCACAAGACGTGTGAAAATTAAAACTAAATGAGACCTTAGTGTTTCTATGATACATGACGTGTGACCATAAGTCACGGGACATGTGCTGATTAAAATCACACGAAACCCTAGTGCTACTCAGTCTGAGTCACATAGAGCGATTTTCAAGATTAATTTTCAGGTGGAATTTTTGAAAATTTAGAAACTATAAAGGAAAAATACATGAAATGTTACTATAAAATACATTCCATGATCCTATAAAAATTTAATAATCTGTAAAACTTTATCTTAAAACCATTAACACCCCCCATATCCTCCATTACAAGCCATGTATCCACTATCGGTCAAACCTGACTCCCCTAAATCCTCCACCACACCTTGTCAGGGTGAATTCTAGATATTCATCATATCCTAGTCCATTTGGATCCAACCATTCATATAACTTCACTTGAAACCCATTGAGTCAACTTTATCATACATCTAAACTTGTGATTCTCCAGTTGTTATCTATTATAGAATCATAAAACCATTATTGAACTCAAAAAAGAAGAATGGGGAAATATTTGAGAAGGTGGTTGTGAGAGTAACACACCTCCACCCAATAACATGATCTCATTTGGGTTTTTATAAGCATACAGGTATGATAGAAGAATACATTTTATATTAATCGTGTAAATATATCAATAAAATACTAATTTCAAATAAAATTTTAGTTTAACAAATAAATAATTTATCAATGATAAATAATAAAATTCAACACCTTGAACAAACACAATTAGAGAAATAAATCATGGGAAATTATATAATAAAAATACTGATAAACATGGAGGCTTTATCCCCATATTAATTCCTTTCAAAAGATAATTAATTATCTGATATTTTAGTTCACACAATCAAAGAATAAAAAGTAACAAAGTATAAAAAATTATTTCTTCTTGTAATGAGGAGAAAATCCAAATCCAATTATCTGGATTAATATTCATTAAATATTTAGAATTTTGATGTTATGATAAATTATCAAATAATAGGGGTCACAAAAAAATTGTTACATGAAATATACTCTTACAACAAATTCTATGAGAGAAAAAGAAATAATATATTAAATTATTATTCTATTTATATATCTAATTATTATCATGTTGAATTTTTAATCATTTTTATCATTGGTGAATCTATTTTTTTGATGAAGAAAATTTTATAAAGGGAATAAGTATGAAAACACAATAATAAAAAGTTATAACTCATTAGAAAAATCCATTGTGTTGATAACCTCTTTATGAACCTTGATTTTCATTAACGCTGCCACCATGAAGAACACAAGGAATATAGAATAACTCCCTCCATTTCATAATCTGAGAGGGAGAGAGAGTGTTAGGGGTTTCTCAAAAATGTTTCTTACACCAATGAAAAAAGGGAGAGGGATACGAGATAATTTCAATGGGAGATAATTTTTATTAAAGGAAATAAATATTTCCTTTCCATAAATGCTCCACATAAATCCACTAATTAATTCACTTTATAAAATTATGAATTAAATACTCTTATAATGGATGTTGTATGACATAAATATCTATTTATAGAGTCATCCATGCCGCATAGTTGAAACCATGACATGTCTACTCTACATCACCATTCTCAATTAAAATATCAATATGTTTTTATTTTATTATATTGGAAGCTTAAATAAATTCAACTATAAATTGGTCTTGGGGTTTAAAGAATTACTGTAAAAATTATACCTATATAAGGAAAACCCCTCATTTTGAACACAAATTCATTATATTAATTTTGATATAGGTATCTATTTTCTCATTATTAAGTTTTCATACATGCATAACTAAAAATAATATATAATATATACTGTATATTTTTCAAAGTGCTTCTTTGAAACAATAAACTTAATGACATTGTGAACACCTTTAGAAATATTATTAAAAATATTCAAAGTATTTAATATAAAAAATATATGTTGCATCATATTCATGAAATTTTTTCTTTTCATCCAAAAAAAGAATAACTCATGAAGAAATGTTAGGGTACTGATCTCTCATTAGGTTATCATATTCCCATGATCTTTCTTAGATATCCTCATACTTACATATAAATAAAAAAAGGGAATCACTCAGTCATGAAAGATATTATCTTACTGATCTGCTATAACCACGAGGTACTTTTTTATGGTAGTTTAATCTTTGAAATCAAATTCACCATCATCAATGATGTGTGATGGACTGTTCACATACCACCTAAGCTGTGATATGTGGAAAATATTATGTACTCAATCCATTTGAGGAGGTAACATTAGGAGATAATTAACCCTGCATACCTTGTTTAGAACATGGAACTTTTTGATAAACAATAGGGATAACATGCCACCCTGAACAAATCTCATAAAACCATACCGAGGTGAAACCTTTAAAAACATATAATCTCCCTCCTGAAATTCCTAGGGTCTCATACTTCTATCTATGTAGGACTTATAACAGATTTGAGTTATCATCATACACTACTAGATGAACTACACCTAATCCATCATCAATCACATCAGATCAGACCCAATAAAAGATGAATCAAAAATCTCCAACCAAAAAGGTGGTGTCCTATAAGTTCTCCCATACAATTCATGAAAATATATCATACTAATATTTGATTAGTATATGTTTTTTCAAACTAAAATTAATAAGGGTTGGTGATCATCCCAAATCCTATAAAAATATAACACATGTGATCTCAACACATCCTCGAGAACCTAAATATTATTCTTGGTATAATCATTTTTATTGGGGTCATTGAAATATATCTAGGTCCCCAAAGTATCCAACAAACTATTCAATAACAAGGGTGTGAAATGAGTTTCATGGTAAGAGACAATCATCAAGGTTACTCCATGAAATATTATAATATAAGCTATGTATAGGCATCCTAATATCCCATAGAAATTTACGCCTAAATAAGAAAGAAGTGAGATGTGTTAGTCATTTGGTCAATAATCACCCACATAGTGTCATGAACCTTTAACGATCATGGAATTATAATCATGAAATATATCAATTTTTATCCCACTTATACTCTATAACCTCAATTTATTTGATGAAACCCATATAAACTTGATAGATGGACTTCACCTAATAATAAGTGAAGCCCCACACAATGAACATAAGAAAAAAATTCTTTATTCCGAGCCACTGAAACTAATGATTAAGATCCTAGTGTAACTTCATCCCACTAGGATACACTACCAAGTGGGAGGTTTGGGACTCCCTCAAAACCTTCTCATACGTCGATGTAGGAACCACTATCCACCCCATGAGAAGATGATGTTCTGCCTGACATTAAAAGATCCCTCAGTTACATCTCAATATAGAAGTTAATCTCATAAAACCTCACAATTTATACCTCCAAGTTGGGTCTCCTTTACCTGATAAAGAATTGTAAGGTTGAACACCATTGATTGATGGTAATAAATTCCTTTTTACACCATATAATCCATCCTCAATGAATCCAACTACTTTTAAATATCATCAATTAGATATTTATAGGATTTCCTATAAGGGAATCAACTATGACATTTTACTTCCTTGAAGTATTGACTATCTTGTGATCATAGTCCTATTGGAAATCCAAATATCATCTCTGTAAAAAATTTAGGTCCTTATCAAAAAAGATATACTTAAGGCTCTAGTGTTTTTTAAAGACCAAAAATCACACCAAGTAGATAATTTATACATATATTCAAGGGAAAACAAAATTAGTAAGCTCCAAATCCTGGGTAACATAATATTTCTTATGTGGTCCTAGTTGTTTGGACCCTTAACATAATGAAACACCCCTACTAGTACCCCTTCAAGGATGGTAGTGAATATGAAAGTAACCTTCAAATCCCACATTCAATATGAAATGATTTAGCATTTATCACTAAGGGTATAGACACCGCACATATGGGAGTAATTACCCTAAAATTATTAATAAATGATAAAAATCATCCATTAAGTTCAATAATAATTAATAAAAAGTTACAATACATTTAATATAATATAGAGTAAGACCAATTGGATAAATACTATAAGAAATGACTATAGATGTGACCATGATGACAAGAAACCCTCAAACAACATCTATAAACTCGTAAAGTATTTCTTGATCACCAACTCCCTCCAATGGACATGAAAATAGATTTGTGTATATAGGGTTTAGCATAAAATCATAATCATTAGGGTACTTTAAAACCTCTCAAGAAAATGAATAAGAATATTACTAAATACCTCATGAAAAAAATGATTTTTTTCACCTAAATCTGGTTAACTATATTATCATCATCACCAAGGATCACTCAACAAAAAATACACAGAAGTTGGTAACATTATATCAATGAATTTATAAAATAAAGGTACAACACTTCCACTTTACCACTAAAACAATCCCACTAAAACTAAATACATTTATTCTTGGTGCTCCTATGCACTCCATATATCGTACTACATAACTGTGTAGACACATCATGACCATATCCGCATAATCACATTATAATGACTCATTCATTATTCAAAAAATAAATACATGATTTATAATAAGGGTTTCACTTTATCACATTTATAAGATATTTTAATTTTATAGTTTTATATAATTATCTAAAGCATTACATAATAAATTAAACATTTCCACATAGTGTTTATTTTTTCCACAAAACAAGTTCTTTATAAATACACAATTGATTTGTTCAAGGTAACTCCCATATCTAGAATTCAAAATTTATTAAAATTTATAGTCATCCTTATGCTCTTTTAAAAATAATTTTAAAAAATTGGATGATAAAAAATATCAATATTGGTCATAAAAGTAAAAAAGCCATGTTAATCCATTTTTAAACCTTTAAATCTATAAGAATGTTTTCATTTTTCATAATAAATATTTTTCCTCAAATATACATTTACTTTTAAATGAAAACAACTTAATTTCATAATATAATTCATGAAATATCTCATATTAAATAATAAAGTTAAAATTACAATCATAATTTTTTCTTGGAAACCAAGAAAACTTATGAATCTCTTTCCTTTAAAAACAATCCTTTCACCTTTATTTTTTAAAAAAATCATAAAGTTTCCTTAAAAATATAAGCTCATTTTCTTACCTTTTAAAATCAAAATATGTCCCTTATAAAACTTTACAAGAGTATCATGTAGGTACCTTGGGACATTATCCTTAAACTCACCCTTACAATAAATCTTAAATTGTAATCACATTACCATAAAATTCTCATATCTCTTAGGAGTAACCTATCACCTCTAAAATCTATCACTTTACCCAATGCTTTGGAGATTTATATCAGGCTCACCCCTAATCAAAGATATTTATATATAACCCATAATTTATATAAAATTTAAAAGGAACATATCATTAGTAAAACACATATAACTTTCAATTTAATAATAAAGCTCATTTGAATTGGAATATTGGTCAATAAGGAATAACATTTTCAATTATCTCATAAAGTGGAGAAAAAAGTTCCTCTGTTCTTAAAAAAATTATAAACAAAAAATTACATAATATAAGAGAATTATTTTAATTGAATATAACCATGTAAAATTATAAAGTAATAGTGATAACTCATAATGAATATGATTGTAGGAATGGACATTCAAGCTGTATACGTTAAAAACATTTTTTTTCACTTTTGTAAAAAGACAAAAATAATCCACATGAAAAATGTTGAAAGGATTTATTTTTAATAATTTGTAAATTAAGAAAAAATAATGTAAAATATAAATTTATAAACCATTTAAGCATAATTAATAACATTCATTAAGAATTTAAAATAACCTAATCATATAAGAAAAGGAGTTGGAAAGAAAACATCAAAACATGATTTTCAAATGAAAGTACCTTACCTTTAGTCAAGTCTAACTTTGTACATTCTCTAACTTATGAATAATAAAATTATAAAAGATTTTTAATTTATTTATAAATTTTTTAATTTCCATTTCATTATTATTATTTATTTTATTTTTTATTACCATGACTTATTTAGTCACTAAAATGGTTAAGTTTATATTGGACGTTTTAGGGCCATTTGGTTTTTAACCTGAATAAAATATTGGGGTGAAAAAATGGTTAAATGGATTATGGTTATATTACCTTAATAAACATAAAAATTTTATAATTATCATATTTATACATTAAATACACTTTTAAAACCAACCATGTAAGGAATTCAAGATGAATAAATCATGTTATTTAGTGGATATGGTAGTCTACACGTACATCGGAATGACATTTTAATTTCTGTAATGGGATGAAAATAAGTAAATTAGATAATATTTTATTTATATATTATCATTAATATATTATAAATTTCATATTTATTCATTTTTTTCAACCTTTTGACCAGCCTAGTAAGGCAGGGATGCAAAATAAATCACAACCCTTCATGGAGGTGGTATTCTACACATAAGCATGAATGGCACTTTAAATTCCCAAATGATAGAAAGTATAAGAATTTCAGAAATTTATTATCGTTAAAGAATCATAATAATGTCAAAAAATATTATATATTTATTTATTTCATCTTTATAACCATTTTTTAAGGTGGTGATGGAAAACGGATCACGTCACTTCATGGAGGTGGTAGTCCACATGTATGCAAGAGTGATGTTTTTATTTACCATATGATTAAACAGGGATATAAGATTGTTTTACCATATAAATAATAAAATTTTATTATATATAATGTACTTATTTCATTATATTATATTAGTTATAATATATTCTATGGAGGTAGAAGAAGAAATAAACATGAAATAGGCCAGTCAGAACATATTCCTCATCCTTGGATAACTCCATTTATATTTCACTATAGTCCTTATAAAATTGGTCTTTTGGAAATACCAAGGCCTCTAGAAAGTGTTTAGAGATATTGGTGAGATATTTGGGTAGGTATTTGATGAATTATAGTGTTCAAAATGTGTGAGTAAAGGAGTACATGAGGTTCCCTTTTATAAGTGAGGGGAGTGGTACACTTGTTATTTTTCAAAACTTATAAATATTATAAATGTATTAATCATGGTAAAGTGAAAAAATAACTATAAAATTATGGGGATAAGGTGATAATGTTTGAAATAACATTATAAAATAATAAAAAATATAATATTTTATGGCATTATTTATGACAACCATTGTATTTATTACACATTAATTCATCATATTTAATTACATGATCAAGGAGAAGGAGTAAGGCATAAATACATGGAATTACCAATTAAAAGGAGTATATTTATGTCATTTTTAATACCCTTGAGTGAAAATAGTGATGTTACTCACAATAAAAAAGGATTGTTAAGGAAAAATTATAGTGAAATTTCAACAACATAATGTCAGTACTTAATGATTCATAAAATGGGTTAATGAGAGAGAAAGAGGTATATAATCATTTGAAAATAAAATTTAAAGTAATATTTATTTTTAAAATAATATACCAACATTAGGAATTGAAAATAAAAGGCATAAAATTAAGAAAATTCTTGAATAAAGAGTAGAATGATAGGATTACTTAACTTGAGATGGTGATTCCAAAAGTTAGGGAGGAGCTTGTTGAGGGCTTGGGGAACATTGGGAAGAATCTAGGGAGTGGAGGTCAGAGTAAGGATATTACATAAGGGTTTTTAGTAAAGATTAATGTTATATTTTTGGTTTTTATATAGGGAAAAAGATTGTAGTTCTTTAATATTTTCCAAACTTATTTTTTGGACTCTATATAACAAAGTAATCAAAACTAGTTTTCATTATTTTATAAGTACAAGGGCCTAAATAATTAAAATATTACCATTAAAATTGTGTAATTGGGTCATATTCTTAATAAAATGATTTTAAAGCAATAAAATATAATATAGGTTTTGGAGGATTCATGAAGGATTTATAAAATTAATAAAATAACATAAATATTAATTAATTTAAATAGGAAATATAGATTTGGTCATGGATACCATTTATTGTATTTATTAAATCATTTTTGGGTCATTATGGTGTCATAATATACACTGTATATTTATAACCTATTTAATTTTTATATGAAAATTCAACTATCTCATAAAATTTTGAAAAATTTACCATTGGATAACTTCAAAATTTTGATTCCAAAAATAATAATTATTTTACAAAAAATAATTTTATAACTATTTTAATTTTTACTTTTAAAATAATTATTGAAATTTATTCATAAATTTTTGGTTTTTTGACAATAACAATTTTCAAACCCTTATAATTTTTTTCGAATTCATAAAATTATATTATCAGCTATACTTAATAAATATTATTTAATAATTATATTTTATTAAAATGTAATTTATTTCAAAAAATCATTAATTTATCAAACATAATAACTTAATTAAAGTTACATATTGACCAAAAATAAAATTTTTGTTTTATCGAATCAAAATCAAAATCATTTATAATGTAACAAAAATAAGAATTAATTATAATTTATATAATATAAATACTCATATTCTTTGGGTATTGATACATATCCATTTAGTAGACCAGGTAATTCCCTAAGGGTAAGGTGCGTGATGGTGATATTTTCTGGGGGTGTTTTTATGTACATGGTTTGGGTCATGATCTCAATAAGATTTAACGTCTACCATTAATGGGTTTTCTAGTGCTTTAGTTGTTGGATCTCGGCATAGGCTTGGTCAAGGGAAAATCTTAGTGATACTATCTCCCTCAAAATCTCTAGTAAATGGGATTGAATGGGCATGATCCTATTGGTTTATGTAATTACTTCCTTTTTCCATGTAAATTGGATTTATTAAAACCTTATATTTATATTAATAATATGATCATTGTTCAATGACTATATTATCAATGGTTATAATGTTTAATTGTCTTCTAAATCTGATAGGATATAATTAAAAAAATAAGTGCATGCGTTTTTTATAAACATAATACATAATAGGGAATTTAATTTAACTACAATGGGAATTTTATATATAAAAGTTCAGTTTGTTACATTTTCCCTTAGTTTTTATCATAATTAACCCAATTTACCCTCTACTATGGTGACACATTTTACCATGATTACTATTCATAATGGCCAAACATAAAATTGAAATATTTAACAAATTTTAACTTCATCATGGTCACACTCTTCCCTATATACTGAAGGAAGAGGAGAATCATAGGGTTTTCCTCTACCTTCCCTATATCCTCTATAGTAATCAAATTTTATTTCACCAAACTACTACTACTACCTCAACAGAAACTACTATAATAACTAGACTTGGATTGAGCTACCAACTCCACTCTAACTACTAATGAAGGTTGGACACTCAACTTATAATGGCCATGACAGTTAAAAGAAAATAAATAAACACCTGATTTCTTATAGGGTTTTAGGAACTTCCAAGCTCAGTGAAATAAGATGAGGTTAGATAAAAAAGACTCCTTTCTCTATGAAACTTTGGAACACCAAGAATTTTAGAATCAATTTTTATAGAAATAAACCCAAATAAGTCCTCATGGATTCCCTCTCATAAATATATAATCTTATCTATTATCTTCTTGATAACAACTATCACCTCCAAACCCTCAAGGAACATTGATAATGGGAATGGGGTGACATGAAACTAGATCTAGGGAAGAAACATATCTTTAAAATTCCTTGTTAAGGACTCTTTATCTGGTATGAAGTATAAAGAATAATGTAGAGGTTTATTGAACTAAATCCCAAACTTTTGTACACTCGAACTCCCCTACCAAAGAAAAATAATCTCTCTCCAATTCGTCTCCTTCATAGTTGAAGAAAGAACTCATCCTAGAACTAATCAGAGAACTTATCCCATAAAACTATTGTTACCTCTAGGTCACTAATGGATAATACCCACCACTGATCGGAATCTTCATAACAAAATATTAATGGTTAGGGGAATCTAGTACCTTTTCTAAACATAGATAAAACTAAAAATAAATCTCTACCTAATCCAACCATTCCTCTATCTTCTGATCTTAAATAATTATCTCATACTACTATAGAACCTAATGTTGGAACTCATGAATAATCTTCCTCCAAGTTTAATCTTCTTCAACCTCAAATCTATAGTGATTTGTTGGTATATCCTACTGAACTTCAGCAGCATGAGACAAATGGGTAATTTGACTAGGAGATGTACCTAAAAAATAGAAATTTTTTTGGGACTTATTAAACCAAAAATGTATAATTCTTAAGATTAATTAATTAATATTAATCCTAATTACAATCATCTACCCAATTCAATCATAGGTGAAAATAATCATTATGAATGATCCTTACTTAGGGATCTACACTAAAGATAAATACTTTGTTTAGTACATTTAGTAAACTTATGGTCCTTTCATTAGATCACAGAGGTCCCTAATCTAATGTATCCTATTACACTTCACTTTCTAGCATCATGTACTAAATCCAACTGATATTGTTACCATTCCAACCCATGAAATCTTCACTTTTGCCTACCACCAAGATTTATCCCATCTCTTAATCAAAATATCTAATACAATTTTATCATAGCCAACCCCCCTCTAGTATACCTATAGGTTGGTATTTAGTATATGAGTGATCCCAAAATCATGCGTTCAATAGGATACAGGTAGGATACCAGCATTAAGGGTATGAATAACATTCATATAAGAGGCATTACCCTTAAAATTCATAGTAAATGTTAAGAATCCACCATTCATAAAGTAGTAACATCCAAAATGATCTCCAAATCCCTCTTGCATGCCTAAAAATTAGATTTAGATATATTGGGGTGATCATACAAGCATACTTAGTATGATCCTCTACAAAACTTATCATGAAATTGAGAAAAAATCATCCTAAATCCCCAGTGATTAAATGTGAAATTTATGTGTTATATAAATCTAGTCAACTATATTCCCATACTCACAAAGGCTCACTCCCCAAACAATGTGTAAAGTATGTAACAAAATATCAAGGCATATATAGAATAAAGGTACCCCACTTCCACTTTCACACTAAACCAGTCATCCTAAACCCTAATGTATTATGTTTTGGTGATCCCACCCCCACCATAAGTCATAATTCCCCATGAAAACACATCATATCTATATCCACCTAATCACAGCCACATACCCATCACATAATAACGTACTATAACTAAGATCCATCACAATCCTTGTAGATACACTCTATATATTAAACCACTAGAACCCATGAACAAGTACAAAAGTAATAATTTTAATTTGTTATATCCCGGATACATGTATACACTATAGCCTTAAGACACCACAAATCGTATATACATGTATGTCATTACCATGAGCCACTGTATCCTAAATGAGTGTATATCCTCTAAACATAAGCCATCATATCTTGAATATGACTATATATTATGCTATGTCTTTAAGATAGAGTGGGGTAGGGGGAGTAAATGACCATTTATATCCTTCAAAACCTATATATTGGGAGAACACATGGAACCCAAGACCAAATATGGGCATCAATCACATTATCCAATTCTGTTGGTGGAGTAGATGAAATAACATGACATAATGAATATTATATCACTCCACCAGACAAATGGAAAATATCCTTCCTAATACTTTAATACTATTCTAGAATCCTACATGACTTCTTATCTTCCATCACTAAGAACTTGGAAGAGGATAGTTTTCTAAGAACATATGAATCATGGTTCAACACAATTACTAATAATTTATAATTAATCAATCACCTATAATTTATAATATCCCATCCTCAATTATGTATTAATATTTATATCATTCATCTAAAAATGATGTGATTTTAATCAACGTTCTAATTATAGTTTCCATATCCATTCCATTTTAATTAATTAATTAATTACCATATAAGAATTATGAGGTACTAAGACTAAACCATGACTACTTCAAGGATGGATATATCCAAAATAGAAAAAGAAAATAACAGAAAATAAAAAATCATAAAATAACCAATCAAGTCTCTCAAATTGATTTAACCATACTAACATCACCTCAAACACCTTTACATACCATCCACACTATCCCACAAATAACCACATAAATAAGCCACTACATCAATATCAAAATAGCCCCACACTTTCCATATCAACCAACCACATCAGGTTGCTACTTAAATCATTTCAAAGGATCTATATTCTTGATATATATATATATGGTAGTAAAGAATTATTATAATAGGAGAAAATTTTGATGAGAAATCGATATTGCGTCAATCAACACATATAAGATTATAGAAAACAAGGATAAAATGTAGTTGTCCAAAAGTATTAATTAAAGTAATCATAATTGTTATTTTCTATATTATTAAATAAAATAATTATTAAGAAGTATTAAAAGGAAATGAAACTATTATAATAGAAACTAATATTAGAAATAAGCAACCAAATAATATTCTCATTAACGCTTTATCATGATAAACATTTATAAGAAAAGATAACAACTTTGATAATTAACTTGTTCATTATCCTCTTTATCTTATCTTCTTTAAGTTATTCAGACAGTTTTTTACATTTTTATTAAATAATAATAATTATAACCACAACAATAAGATATGTAATAATCCACAAAAATATCACAATCTATTATCCTAAATATTAACAAAATCGCATGTGAAGCAATAACCCCACCCAGTAGAATTACTTTAATAAAAGATTATTACCTTATCTAGGTTAATACTATCCATTTATCTATTAAAAACCAACGTATGATAATCCCACATTTACACATAAAAAAATATTATAATTGTTAAATCCCTTACCTTGATATAAATATTTAACAATCACCAATCTTGAGCAGAAGGATGGATGAAGGAAACCAATATAAAACCACATAAAGAACCCCAAAACCCTAAAGATGTCATTCTATCATGAATCCCCCATTAATAATTAATAATAAACCCTCATAATATAGTGGATAATACTTTTAATAGTTGATAAGAATGATTTAAATAATAATGAAGATATGATATAGGCTGTAGGGGGATACCTTGGATCAAAGGTAGTTATTATACGAAGAAAAGTTATGAGGATATATTAGAGAGGATTAGGTTCATCAAAAACTCTCTCATAGCTTCCAAGGGTTTGAGAGAAGAAATAAGTAATAGGGTGAATTTGATAGGTAACTTAAATTTATATAAACCCCCAGAAAACATTGTGTCAGTAAGGCCTTTGGGCCACCTCAAGGCCATCGGGTCACCTTAATTGTAGATACAAACTAGACAACCTATAATGAAAAAACTTCAGAAGAAGGAGGAGCAGGGATATTTCACCATAGCAGAAGCTAAACAGATTGAAAGAATGAGAGGGTATGACACCTTCCATCTGGACAAGCATGTGCATTCACGAGAAAGCCTAGCTGAACAGTCATGCGAAGATGGAGAGCTGATTTCACAATGAAGATGCTGGGGAGGAGCAGTTTCAAGTAGTTAGTATGGGTTGTATGTAATGTTTGAATCCTACGGGCATTGAATTTTTCTAAGGTCTATGGGCCATGTAATACTTACTCCTACAGGCCTTGTAAGGGTTCCACCTCACCCCTTTAAAGGTGGATTATCATAATCAATAAAAAATGAAGGACTTCTTGCCATTGGAGTAATATAAATAAAGAAGTTCATGTCATGGATAAGGATTTCATTCCACAACACTTAAACCCTAAAAAATCATGGCATGAATCCAAGACATTTTTCTTTATGCTAACCAACCCCAGACCAATATCACAGTGTGGAGAATGCACCATGGAACAATGACTCATAGAAATAAAAAACTAAGGGACTCAACCTAAAAATCTTCGTGAAAGGAAAAAACATACCTCATGGTATGATTAGAAAAGTGGAAAAGACAATATATATGAGTAATAAATACATAAAATAAGAGTTTTCCTCAAATAAACAAGGTTTCCCCTTTAACAAAATTCCCTTATGAATATTCAAAGCATGATGGAATCCAGTCACTTCATGTACATATTCCAACCTAAAATACAATTGTCCCTAACTCTCATAACCTATTCCCACCAAGTCTTGAAATATCCTCACATTGTGACACAACCTCCTAACTAGTCACTCATGGCATGAAACATACCGTTATGATGAAAGACTTACCTTATTCAACAAAAAACATAATGGAATGATTCAAATAATACCCATCTAACCTCCTTATCTAACCCAAAAGACTATTGTCTATCAACTCCAGACTCCCTAAATTCCTAAAAAATGAAAAATAATTCAATGCATTATATGAATGTGGTGACACCCTCATCACAGATTCTAACCCCATTCTTAATGGTCTTGATCTATTCCATGATAGCAGCATTGTGTTTACCTCAGTAAAAAATACTCTTCCATCATCCAAAACTCCCTCCAAGGCCATATCAACACACCTTGTTCTATTAATTATAAGATTCAAATATGGAAGACCCTTGTTGAAAATTAGGTGTAATTTATCCACATGTGACATGAAGGTAACAAATATTCTGAATTCCTTGCTTGAAGATTTACTTGGTATGATTCACCTACTTCCTTTACTAGCATGATCTACCTTCGCATCAGTTGTGTTTATTTTGTTTTAGGAGTTCCTCTTGGACTACATTACTTTATAACCCCTTGATATTTTAGGCTTATTTACCTCTTTAATAAAAAAAATATTAATTTGGATAGAAAATGGAAAAAGGGTTCAAGGAAATCTTGGTCCTTACACAAAAATAACCATAACTCACCTCTATATCAACTTGAAACCTATCTCGGACCTATAAGCATTGACATACACATCATACTCCACTCCTTCCTAAGGTTACCCTAACACCACATAACTGGTTAATATTGAATTCATCTCTATGAAATTTTGGTGATATTTCTATAACAAAATAAATGAACACCCATTTCAGTTATGGATAGTTATAGGTGATGAAATATGGTAGAATTATTCCATGAATCTCTAACATTATCCATCTAGTCCAAGGAATTTTTATACCAAAAAAAACATCTTAAGTTTATCCCAAGACATAATTTCCTCAATATACATAGGATGAACCATAAAATAAATCTATGAAAAAAATCTCAACCAAATTTACATCAAAAATCCAAAACATACACTTAAAGAGCTTTCCATATAGGTGATTATCATTAATTAATTATAAGATAATCCTCACATGTTCAGCATGCTCCTCCTCTAATAAAAAATAAATGTGGATTCAATTGATGAAAACCACCATGAATCAATCCAAGTATGGCTAGAAAATCTAGTACATTAGTTTTATAAACACTTTATTATAATTTTTTATGCCAATGGGATTATAGGAATTCAGAGTGTCTATAAAAAAACTTGGTTTCTATCTTTGGGATATACTCCTCACGCACCTAAATCTAGTTATGGATATACCTAAGAACAATATTCAAGAATCATATTACACCATTAATATCATTAAATAGATTATATATCCACTAAATAGAGTATTTATTCATAATTATCACCTTATTTCGGAGATGATATTCAATACCGATCATTAATCTCTCATATTCCTTCCTAGAGAATATAATAGAAGTTTACCTGGGGGTCACACTGGGTCTAATAAATCCTTACTCTATAAAGCACTCTAACTACACCTTCATCTCCCTAAGATTAATTTGGGCCACATGATAAGTTGTTTAGGATATTGGGAAGGTATTAGGGTATAAGTTAATACAAAAATTACCTTTTGTTGAGGGCGTAATGTTGAAAATTCCTCTAGAAAAATGACTATATAGTTCCCAACCATTGTAGAAAACTACTCCTCCATATAACTAGTGTAACATATTTCCAGTCTCGCAAACTGATGAGTAATCAACTATAGTCTCTTAAGGGTTTCCCCTTCTTATCCATCACGAGTATCCCATTGTCCAATAAATGTGAACCTCAACCCATTTACATGATGATATATAACTCATCAACAATAGAAATTTACTAAATCTTGAATGATCCATAACTTGTTTATATTGAGTATTATATCATAAGGTCTTATGCATTCTTGGATGAGGTCCCAGGATAATGACTCTATGTTGAGAGTGAGCATAAAACAATGAAAAAAATGGGAGAGAGAACGATCACTGCTAGTAAAAGTCTCTAGTTGAAGTGTTATATCTAAGAGCTTTATCAGGATATCTAGATTAGGAAAAAATGATACAATAAGAAACAAATGACTCACACTAGTGATGATATGTATGATTTCTATGTTAGAGTATACTTATATTGTACCTCAAACCGTGTTGAGTTCTACCATCTCAAATCCCTCCATCGTTTTACATCTGACCTCTATAATATCCTCTTATTCCATGTCCCTTTTGTGGTATTCCTGGAGGTTTTTGGGGGTGTATTAGATCAAAAAATCTCCCACCCCTAGCCACTCCTCTACCATAGACACCTTTGGGAGGAAAACCATGTCCATATTTAGGAATTTCTTGGTCTACATGATACCTCTATCAGGGAGGTCCATCAATTTCCCACCATGGATACCCTCTATTTCTCTCCTAAATGGGATAACTCAAGTCATATGTCCCCAACCTCTGCATGAGTAATATGATCTATCTCTAGGATAGGTGAAACCAACCTAAGATCCCTCACCTACCTATCTCTAAGACTAGAATCTCAAAGATAGTTGTATCACATGGTGAAATCATGTTAGGTATCACCAGCTAATTGTTATTGATGACGTCTCTCAATCACCCCTGTATGAATCCTCTTGGAAACTCTCAATCATAAAATAATGGTCAATGTGTCCAAAATGGGAGGAAATGAACAACAATAAAATCCTATATTGAATATCATGTTGAAGGCCATGCTCAAAATTCTGATCCCAAAGGTATTTATCAGGAATCATGTCTTTCAAAAAAATCACGAGGTTCAAGAACCTAATAGCGTATTGAGATACCTTCATTCTACCTTAATGAAAATACAAAATCTCCTAGACTCAAATCATATGAAATGTCACTGGGTACTACTCCTCTAAGATGAGACACTCAAACTCCATTTTAGGTGAAGTAGCCTCATTATGATTCTTTGTGGTCAACAACCACAAACATTATGTTTCTCTATAACGAAGACTCATCTCAAGAACTACCATCTAATCAATGAGTTTCATATCCATATGTAAGGTTTGATAAATCAACTCCATACTATTATTTGCTGACTAAGGATCTAAAACACCTAAAAACTTGGAAGGTTTATACCCATGTAACACAAAAAGTATGCTTAACTAGTGATTAGTATCATCTTGATTCATTGGGACTACCATCTATTCTATGAGTGGGATTTCTCTCTACTCAAATAGTGAAGAATCAACACTATGATTTTCTAATAGGGGAAATACCTACCTATAAATTCATTAAACTAAAGCCTATTAATTATAATTGGTCAATTATTGGAGGTTTAATCATAAGCATGGGACTAATGCAAAATTTATTTTAAATATGAGTTGGCTAAGTAGGGGTATCATTATGTATTTTCCAAGATAAAACCATGGTTAATAAATAATATTTGAAAGATATGATTCAAATAATGTTTTAATAGATACAAAAATGATGTGTTTAATAATTCATGTATTGTCCCACTATATCCCACAATTTAGGACTATAGTTTTTTTGTTGATTAATAGGTTATAAGAGTCCTAGTGAAAGCTTACATTGACCACCCTCACCAATCACCAGGTTCCCTAGAATATTATTCAAACTCAAGGCCCCTTAACATTGTTCCCCTATGTATCCAAAACAATTATCATAATACTACTAACACAAATCTCTATACCTAAGTCTCAAGCTACTCTGATACCATTCTAATATGAACCAACCCAACGGGGCCCCATCAGTGCTGGTTGTAAGCCAAGTGTCCCCCAATCCCTCTGGTAATAGGCCTAGGGATGGAGAAAATGACTAAGAAATAATATCTAACATATGGGTGGCCATAACCTATAATCTTATAACAAAACCCATGTATAAATAAATCAACTATAGTATATAATGCATCTGACCATGAAAAATATCCTAATAATGAAAATCAAACCCCCTAAGATATAAATAAGAAAAAGTAAAAAATACCAATATCTGATGAAAAAGACTAACCTTGAATAATAAAATAGATATAATACATGTCACATTAACACTAATACGAGTTTCACTAACAATGAACATTTTCAAACCCCTCTAAGAACTAACCCCACATCCACCAAAATCACCACCAAAATGTGTGTGCATAGATACAACACATGTGGCCATGAGGCCCATGTTGGAGTGAGTACAAAAATACCTAGTAGGGAACCCATAAAAAATAATAAAGTATGATGGAATATCATCTAAAAACAATAATAACATTTATGCATTTAGGTGATAAGAAACAATGGTTTAAAAAGTCATTGTTTCCCATAGCTAAACTCCCTTGAGGTATAACAACAGAAACAAACCTGAAATGCCCAAATCATTGAAGTCCCACAAAGAACCTAAACCATCTCAAAATTTTCACTTCCACATTCTCTTAGTAGAAAAAATAATGGGGTACCCACACCTCACTAAAAGATGCCTCATTTGATGGAGTATCAACCCATATAGAGAACTTGTTCCCCTACAAGTTTTGTTTTCACTATATGAGAGGATTATCTAATACATAAGTAGAGGACCTATTCCCTATCACAATAGTAGGGTAACCTACTCAACTAAATATACATAGGAAATTTTCCCCAAATATATTATGATACTAAGAGGGTTAATGACCATTTGGTCTCTTTAATTATCCTTCCATACATGTCATCATCTCTATAAAGATATGAAACTCGACTGCTCAGACACATTGAGTAATAATTCATAGATGACAAACATATGCACACCATCATGTTCTATGTATAAAAGTTCTCAAAATTGGATAATAATATTTACAAAACTACCACTTGAGACAAATTATATAAGGAATATAGGATCCTACCTAGTATACAATTTGTCCCTATATAGTACAAGAAGTACATGTCACTCATGAAAATATATTCATGTATAACCACATCTCAAATCCATGTGAATTAATTATAAATGACGTGTCCAATGGAATTCATGGTGTGTATGCCTTTACTATATATACATGACATTTATATAGAATACTCTACATGTAATTCAAGGATTCCTCTAGACATGTAAAAGCTATACACTTCGATCCTCTCAATAAGATATACATGGCATGTGTAAAGGTGGGACACATTGTGTAGGTATAGATCACTGACTTTTTGTATACATAGATACATTCCGAAGTATGTGGTCTCATGATACATGGTGTGTGACCTAGTTTCACATGATCTGTGATAATTAAAACCATAAACAACCCCTGTATCACTAATTTCAAGTCAAATGAAAATATTTTCAGGATTAAATATCATATTGAATTTATATCAATATAGAAATTATAAAAGTATATGTACACAAAAAGTAACCAGATACTACGTATCGTGTGATCATGAAACATATAAATCCTTAAAAAATAATCTTTACTCCTGGAACATTTACATCAAATCTATTAATAATTGAGTCTCCACTATTATTCAAACATGATGCCCTTGAAACCACTATCAAACTAAAGTGATTTTAGTCTATCTTTCATTGTATGACCCATTTTTATCCAACCAATCATTGAACTATTCTATAAACCCATCATATTGATGTTTTCATATGATTGAACCACTGATTCTCTAGTTTTCATCCATTGTAGAATTATGAAACCATGATCAAACTCATGTGATAAGAACATGAAATTTTTTGAGAAGGTAGTGGTCGAGCGAATATATATCCACACAATAATGGGATCACATTGAGGTTTATTGAAGAATGATAGTATGGGAGATGAATAAATTTGATATTCACAGTGGAAATATCTCAATGGAATACTAATTTTTAATAATAATTAAATTTGAAAATGAAATAATTTATCAATGAGAAATGATAATATTCAACATTTCAAGACCCTTCCTGTAACACCCCAAGATTTCATAGTGTGTTATTTCTTCAAAATAATTCAATAACTTGCACTACACGCAACACCGAGTTCAAGCGCACCATGACTTACCAAACAAGCTGTTCAAAAGAGGTTATGAATAGTATTAACTAAATTTTAAACTTTATATAATCCTTATAATTTTAGAATCCATATTATGAGTTTCTTAGACATAGTGTAAGAACAAATTCATTTTCAGTATTGTAGTTTTACCAACTTTTAATAGTGAACCCTTTTTAAATAAAATATTTTAAACGTTTGACTAAATGGGGACATCAAAAAAATTTAAAATAAAACATCCCAAGCTTCCACGGTACGCTTTCCTTTGAATAAAACAGTAGCGTGTGTTGTACGCAACTTCGAGTTTTAACACACACCACAACCGATTAAACTAGCTGTTGTGAATAGTAATGCCTACTTTTTGAAATCATATATATTTTATATTTCAAAATGGACTTCATTTTTGGATTCGGAATATTGAAATTATCCTAGGGTGAAATTTTGGTACATTTCGGATAACTTTCATATTTTGATGAATAGTGAAAATTACTAAATTTTAATTAAAAACAACTTTTTTAATCAAAATAATTAATATTGATAAATTATGAATTTGAGTGGTTTTAAAGTATATTTAGAATATATTTTTACCATTTAATAAAATGTTGGCCATTGGACATAATTTTACAATTAAACCGAACATAAACAAGTGTCAATCTTTTGATAGTTATTATCTCTTAAAAACACGCTTTTTGTTTTGACAACGAGAATTAATTTTAAATTAATTTCTGCCACTTCTGTGTTTTGAATTTAGAAAAATGGATTCCATATTTTAAATCAGGATTTTCAAATTGTGTAAATAGGTAACTTTTATTTTTAGACATTTTGAATAATTACTTCGGTAAATATTTTATTTACCATGGTTAAGGGTAAATCCGGTAAATAAGGGTTAAAAAATAATATTATAATAATACTAAATTACCCTAAAACGTGTCTTAACCCTATTGGATGATAAATGGTCGACCATGGGAATCTTTGGGTCTATTTTGGGACCTCATGGATCCACTTGTAAGTGATAATGACACTTTATTTTAATTAAGTTAAAATGAATACAAAAATGACACAAGCATATATCTTTTAGACAAACAATTGTTACATAGGGTTATATATGTTGGATTTTAGATTATAAATATTCATTAGAAAGATAAAAATATTTCCTACATAATGATATTTTATTTATAATTTTTAGACATTAAATAATTTATTTTATTTATGACACAATGATGATGCAGTAATTACTATAATAGTGAAAAATTAAAATAATTGATATTATAAATACCCAAATAAATATAATATGAAACTTTTAATGAATTAAAATAATTTTCTAGGATAATATGATATATTAGTATTGATCTAATTGACTTTGTTCGAAGTAATCAATCTGTTATGAGTTTCACAAAAATCAACTATTGAATAGTGTCAAAATTGACATAAAAGAGTTCTTAAAACAAATATTATATTATTAATTGATATTAAATTCCTAAAAATATAAGGTTCGGCCAAGAGACTTATATCATGATAGGTTCATCATTAATGTACCACTTGGGGGTCGCTTGGATGTATATAGTAAGTTTATTAACCATATTATATAAAAATACAAAGAGACATTGTAAAAGTGAAACTAATTAACTTAGAGTTAATACTTAAAGATAAGGTTAATATAAGTACACAAACCTGTCTAAATTATATTGGTTGAGTGGTTTTCGACCTATACCCACCTTAGACTTTGAATAGTCAACTTTGGAGCCATTGGAAACCTAATATGAATTTATTAGAAATTAATATTTCTAGCTTTTCCAAAGGTGCCCCTCACCCCTCTTATAAAAGGGCACTCCTCCTTCTCATTTCTTCACACCTTCAAAGCCTTTTAGTTCGGCCACACTCTGCCCAAATACTCTCCCAACATCCTTCACTACAACCTAGAGGCCTTATTTTGTCAGAAAGCCAACCTAAGGAGCCCTTTTGATCAAATCAAAAGGAAGAACCCGAAGAAGAGGTAATGATTTCACCACCCTTCTCCAAGTTCATTTCTTCTTCCACTTCTTCTTCCTTTGTTCTTACCATTCTAAAATAATAACTCCAGTATCTCACATATACTGTGATGTTATTATAAATATGGTACAACCATATTCAGTATTCTATCCACCCTTTGAATAACATGTCACCATACGTGCGTACGTACGGACTACCGTCTCCACGTCGTGGTGTAATTGTTATTCAATATAATATTATTTGGATGGGTATAATAATGATGTGTAACTCATGTAAATAATAAATATAACATGTTAATGATTATGTATATATGATATACCATCCATTTATATATTATTTTAATATCAAAAGAATGATATTGTCGCTCGTGCGTACGTACGGACTACCGTCTCCACGAACGCGATGAGATTCATTCTCCATCGTATCCATTCAAGTATAATTATCATTTGATGATTTAAAAATGATGTTTAAGGACTGGATATCATTCTGGATATGAATAAGATACAACAACCATGGCTTATGTAACAAAAAATATAAAAGAAAATGAGTAAGTTAACTCCCGAAACGACGATAATTCTAAGATATTATTAACAAATCAATGTTAAAAGATCATATATGATATCATATTAATATATATGATTCTTGTATAATTTAATAACAACTATTTAACCATTATACAGGAGGTTAACCTACCCCAACAAAGGAAAAGTACAAGGTAAGGGTTTACTTTACAACCTCTTCATTATCCAAGGTTGTTTATACGTAATAATCTACTGGGATCTCTTTATCATCCACATCCATGTTTCTTAAAAATGCATTTCAAAACATTTTTACTATTTACTAGAATATGAGTTAAAGTCATTTATACCCTTTTTGACTTTTATAAGTGGTTTATAAAGGAATCTTTCGGTCATTTTCAAAACAAGGTCCTTTTTAACCTTTTCGACAGAATTAAGGTAAGAATGTTTTTTTAACTTATACGGCGGGTGCGGCTATTTTCCGCCGTTATAAAATCTTCAAAGCTTCCCTTACAAGCTTATAAGAATATTTTCAAAGAAAATGTTTTATTTTATATGGATCTTAAATTATTTCAAAATAAAAGGAGATATTTCTTTAAAAAGAATTTTGATTTCATCTATGTCAACATCCTATGATGGATTTTAAGATTATTTGAGGTTGATTTATTATGATACAAAACTTATATATTGTATTGAAGGTTTTGTGATATGTTTGACTGTGGATGTGCTATTTTTATACCATTCATAGTTTATGGTGAAATTATTGACATTTCGTATGCTAGTTTTAATACGAATGTTTATGTTATGTTTAAACCTTTTCATATGGGAATGCATTGGACTTAATAAGTGACGGGTGGAGCCCGCTATAGCTCCTCGATGCATCGGTAGGTCTCATGAGACAAACTAGTGTCTTGGCACAAGGCCTTGACAAAATCTTATTTGTAGTCTTGGCACGAGGCCTTGACTATGTGGTTATGATAGTCTGGCCTTATGCATTCCAACATTATGAAAGTGGTTATTGATTTTTGCATGTGATTATTCGATTAGTAGAATATCCATGTGAATAAGTAAATGGAATTATTTCATTTTATTTATGCCATACCATGTTGAAAGTTCATGTTTGAAAGGCTTTTGTTTTAGTTATACATTGCCATAAAGTTTATTCTTATTTATGAAAGTTTCCGCTATATTGTTATCCTTACTGGGCATTTGAGCTCACCCCTTTTCTATGTTTTATTTTTCCCAGGATGTGAAGATGTAAGTTATAAATGACCTGCAGGGATATTGTGAGGGGATTATAGTGTGGACTGTGGAAACATTATGTTGTTGTAGTAGTTTTTCATTTTATGATGTAATGTAAAACTTATGAATATATCTAGTATTTCCAAGGCTACTAAACCAATCGGTCTTTCGAGATTTGATCTTTCTTGTGATCATGCCAATGTTACGAAGTAATGCACCGACTCTGGGTAGCTGGGGTCGGGGCGTTACAGTTGGTATCAGAGGAAGTTTAGTACAAACCTTGGAAGCTAGATTTAGATAAACTCTGATTAGAGCACGTAGACCTAAGATGAACTTTGAGGATTAGTGTAGAAGAACTTCCTAGAATTTTGGTATTGTAGAGATTTTGTGAGTTTTCTAAGAAATACATCCCTGTCTGGATACGAGCAGGTAGAGGCGGCTCTGGCACAGATGTACCTAGGGGTAAAACCCGAAAACACCGCTTTGAGCTAGACTCGAACGGGAACTGGTGCACGACAACGGGCCTTGTTGCACTCTTGGTTACGACACTCCCGGGGGATATGCTTAGGATAATTCTCATTTTCTTTACAAAACATTATGAAGGGTTAATGATTATATACATCCTCAAAGGAGACATTTTTATGATTATGGATTATATCCATAAATAGTTCAATTTATGTTAAGTGTTTTATAAGTATGGGATTATGTATTTTGATTCATAAACTAATCTAGTGTATGCCATTGTTTAGAAATGGCGACCAGTAGAAGGAATGAGAACTCCAGAAATGCACATGATCCAAAGAGAAGGAAGGATCATATCTTTCATGGTCTTAAGCTAGAATTTATAAGAGAAATAGTCTCCCATGTATTATCATCATATGAAGAAATAACATCATGTGTTGATAAGATAAGTAAAGAGTTTACTGAGTCCTATGGCTTTGAAGGGAAGCAAGAGAAGAAAAGGATGGAAGAGAGAAAGATGGATAAAGGGAAGAGGGAAAAGAAGAATTTTCCCATATGTGGTAACTGTGGAAAGAAACACCCTGGAACTTGCCTGAAAGGAATGGGAGTTTGTTATAAGTGTGGAGGAAAAGGGAACAAAGTACGTGACTGCAAGGGTAAGAAAATGGTTTTAAATGTACAATTCTTCATTTGCAAGGAGTTTGGACACTACGCGAACCTATGTCCCAGTCATCAGACTATGCCACAAATGATGTTATTGGATAATAATCATGTTATGATACTACCACAGATGAAGAGGAATTGAGTGTTGTATCAACAATGTACTTGTTATAATAATTATGGAGTATATAAGGATTGTACTGCAGTACTATTTCATTAAGGACTTGAGATTGTGTGGAACAAAGAAAAGTGACTCAATAGCAAGATAAATTTTTGGAAAATATATGGTTGAGAGAATGATAAATCATAATATAGTTCTGATACTGAGGTAGTGATTTTGGAATAATATGTGATTGTTTTGGATAAATTATATTGGATATTCTTGACTACCTTGGAACTGATTAATGATTTGTAAATTCCATCATTTTTTTTGGGGTTTAAAACATTTTTGGATTAATGAAGTATATCCAGCATTCTATATGGAATAAGGGAACATGAATGTAATCAATAAGGAATATGGTAATACATGATGAAGGTATTCATATGCTATTACGGGGTAAAAAGGATCTATATTATGTTTACCTTCCTTATAAATGTTGGACTGTGAGTTTTGACAGAAGTATTTTGGATAGTTCTAGTTTGGATTATTTTGGATTACCATAAAAGGACAACCCGGAGGTCGGGCGGCAACCCGTCGCGTCCGGCAAGGCTGCGAGACTTGAACCCGCAACCGAAGGGCGACAAGGGTGTATCACCTACCACTGGCCCACGAGATGTCCTGGATTAAATAATGTAGTTTTTTTAAAAGATCTGGTAGATGAATTATAAATTCATTTATTTTGGAACCCTGTACGAATAGTATAAATAGAAAAAAAAAATTTACGTTCTATTATCTTTTAGAGTGAAAGATGAGTTTGTGGTAGAAATTTATTAATGGATAAAACTCTAATTATAAAGTAAGTATATCTCCTTATTATCTTAGCCAATCTCATAAATAAATTCCTCAACATTAATAAAAGAAACTTAGAACAAAAAATGTTGTCCTAGATGGTACCTTAAATCATCACTAATTTATGGCTTTGTGATTGTTGGCCTTTTCATAGCCATGTTCTCTACCACTCTCCATCAGATAATTGATGGTTAGATTTCTCTTCCATATCCATATTTTCCTAAATGGAACCCTAGTATGTGTTATTTTCGGTAATCTTCATACTTTCGACTCTTTATTTTAAATAGAGGCCTCATTAATTCATTTTTCGATGTGGGATTTCAACTAGGATATTTTGAAACGTCAAAAATGTGTTATCCTAATACCCTATGTTTTGTTGAACCGATGGTATTTCAAATCATCATAGATTGATGAATTTAAGGACCTCAATTTTATACTTGTTTGTGATTGATGACCTCAATCACTACCTATAAATATTTACGTTTTTCCTCCAATTATATGTCTCTAAATGCCACCAATGTTCTCCTAATCGAGATCATAATTTGGTGGTGACCCTTTAATTTCTCTTTTCCTCATATTAAGACTAAATTTTAGTAACCCAATTTCCGATGTGGGTTTTCCCACAAATATATTTTCAATTTTCAACCTTTTATTTTCGAAGAACAATTTCAAATTGCGAGGACGCAATTTATTGAAGGAGGGGAGAATGTAACACCCCAAGATTTCATAGTGTGTTATTTCTTCAAAATAATTCAATAACTTGCACTACACGCAACACCGAGTTCAAGCGCACCATGACTTACCAAACAAGCTGTTCAAAAGAGGTTATGAATAGTATTAACTATATTTTAAACTTTATATAATCCTTATAATTTTAGAATCCATATTATGAGTTTCTTAGACATAGTGTAAGAACAAATTCATTTTCAGTATTGTAGTTTTACCAACTTTTAATAGTGAACCCTTTTTAAATAAAATATTTTAAACGTTTGACTAAATGGGGATATCAAAAAAATTTAAAATAAAACATCCCAAGCTTCCACGGTACACTTTCCTTTGAATAAAACAGTAGCATGTGTTGTACGCAACTTCGAGTTTTAACACACACCACAACCGATTAAACTAGCCGTTGTGAATAGTAATACCTACTTTTTGAAATCATATATATTTTATATTTTAAAATGGACTTCATTTTTGGATTCGGGATATTTAAATTAGCCTAGGGTGAAATTTTGGTACATTTCGGATAACTTTCATATTTTGATGAATAGTGAAAATTACTAAATTTTAATTAAAAACAACTTTTTTAATCAAAATAATTAATATTGATAAATTATTAATTTGAGTGGTTTTAAAGTATATTTAGAATATATTTTTACCATTTAATATAATGTTGGCCATTGTACATAATTTTACAATTAAACCGAACATAAACAAGTGTCAATCTTTTGATAGTTATTATCTCTTAAAAACACGCTTTTTGTTTTGACAACGGGAATTAATTTTAAATTAATTTCTGCCACTTCTGTGTTTTGAATTTAGAAAAATGGATTACATATTTTAAATCAGGATGTTCAAATTGTGTAAATAGGTAACTTTTATTTTTAGACATTTTGAATAATTACTGCGGTAAATATTTTATTTACCATGGTTAAGGGTAAATCCGGTAAATAAGGGTTAAACAAATAATATTATAATAATACTAAATTACCCTAAAACGTGTCTTTACCCTATTGGTTGATAAATGGTCGACCATGGGCATCTTTGTGTCAATTTGGGGACCCCATGGATCCACTTGTAAGTGATAATGACACTTTATTTTAATTAAGTTAAAATGAATACAAAAATGACACAAGCATATATCTTTTAGAACAACAATTGTTACATAGGGTTATATATGTTGGATTTTAGATTATAAATATTCATTAGAAAGCTAAAACGATTTCCTACATAATGATATTTTATTTATAATTTTAGACATTAAATAATTTATTTTATATATGACACAATGATGATGCAGTAATTACTATAATAGTGAAAAATTAAAATAATTGATATTATAAATACCCAAATAAATATAATATGAAACTTTTAATGAATTAAACTAATTTTATAGGATAATATTATATATTATTATTGATTTAATTGACTTTGTTCGAAGTAATCAATCTGTTATGAGTTTCAAAAAAATCAACTATTGAATAGTTTCAAAATTGACATAAAAGAGTTCTTAAAAAAAATATTATATTATTAATTGATATTAAATTCCTAAAAATCTAAGGTTCGGCCAAGAGACTTATATCATGATAGGTTCATATTTAATGTACCACTTGGGGGTCGCTTGGATGTATATAGTAAGTTTATTAACCATATTATATAAAAATACAAAGAGACATTGTAAAAGTGAAACTAATTAACTTAGAGTTAATACTTAAAGATAAGGTTAATATAAGTACCAAAACCTGTCTAAATTCTGTTGGTTGAGTGTTTTTCGACCTATCCCCACCTTAACCTTTGAATACTCAACTTTGGATCCATTAGAAACCGAATATGAATTTATTATAAATTAATATTTCTATCTTTTCCAAAGGTGCCCCTCACCCCTCTTATAAAAGGGCACTCCTCCTTCTCATTTCTTCACACCTCTAAAGCCTTTTGGTTCGGCCAAACTCTGCCCAAATACTCTCCCAACATCCCTCAATACAACCTAGAGGCCTTAGTTTGATCAGAAAGCCAACCTAAGTAGCCCTTTTGATCAAAAAAAAGGAAGAACCCGAAGAAGAGGTAATGATTTCACCACTCTTTTCTAAGTTCATTTCTTCTTCCACTTATTCTTCCTTTGTTCTTACCATTCTAAAATAATAACTCCAGTATCTCACATATACTGTGATGTTATTATAAATATGGTACAACCATATTCAGTATTCTATCCACCCTTTGAATAACATGTCACCATACGTGCGTACGTACGGCTTACCGTCTCCACGTCGTGGTGTAATTGTTATTCAATATAATATTATTTGGATGGGTATAATAATGATGTGTAACTCATGTAAATAATAAATATAGAAAGTTAATGATTCTGTATATATGATATACCATCCATTTATATATTATTTTAATATCAAAAGAATGATATTGTCGCTCGTGCGTACGTACGGACTACCGTCTCCACGAACGCGATGAGATTCATTCTCCATCGTATCCATTCAAGAATAATTATCATTTGATGATTTAAAAATGATGTTTAAGGACTTGATATCATTCTGGATTTGAATAATATACAACTTATCCTTTACAAACATGTCTTACGTAACAAAACATACAAAAGCAAACAAGGAAGTTCACACCCAAAACAGCGATAATACTAAGATATTATTATCAAATCAATATTAAAAGATCATATATGATATCATATTAATGTATATGATTCTTGTATAATTTAATAACAATTATTTCACCATTATACAGGAGGTTAACCTACCCCAACCAAGGAAAAGTACAAGGTAAGGGTTATTTCACAATCTCTTCATTATCCGAGGTTGTTTATACGTAATAATCTACTGGGATCTCTTTATCATCCACATCCATGTTTCTTAAAAATGTATTTCAAAACATTTTTACTATTTACTAAAATATGAGTTAAATTCATTTATACCATTTTTGACTTTTATAAGTTGTTTATAAAGGAATATTTCCATCATTTTCAAAACAAGGTCCTTTTTAACCTTTTCGACAGAATTGAGGTAAGAATGTTTTTTTAACTTATACGGTGGGTGCGGTTATTTTATTCCGTTATAAAATCTTCAAAGCTTTCCTTACAAGCTTATAAGAATATTTTCAAAGAAAATGTTTTATTTTATATGGATCTTAAATGATTTCAAAATAAAAGGAGATATTTCTTTAAAAAGAATTTTGATTTCATCTATGTCAACATCCATTGATGGATTTTAAGATTATTTGAAGTTGATTTATTATGATACAAAACTTATATATTGTATTGAAGGTTTTGTGATATGTTTGACTATGGATGTGCTATTTTTATACCATTCATAGTTTATGGTGAAATTATTGACATTTCGTATGCTAGTTTTAATACGAATGTTTATGTTATGTTTAAACCTTTTCATATGGGAATGCATTGGACTTAATAAGTGACGGGTGGAGCCCGCTATAGCTCCTCGATGCATCGGTAGGTCTCATGAGACAAACTAGTGTCTTGGCACAAGGCCTTGACAAAATCTTATTTGTAGTCTTGGCACGAGGCCTTGACTATGTGGTTATGATAGTCTGGCATTATGCATTCCAACATTATGAAAGTGGTTATTGATTTTTGCATGTGATTATTCGAGTAGTAGAATATCCATGTGAATAAGTAAATGGAATTATTTCATTTTATTTATGCCATACCATGTTGAAAGTTCATGTTTGAAAGGATTTTGTTTTAGTTATACATTGCCTTAAAAGTTTATTCTTATTTATGAAATTTTCCGCTATATTGTTATCCTTACTGGGCATTTGAGCTCACCCCTTTTCTATGTTTTATTTTTCCCAGGATGTGAAGATGTAAGTTATGAATGACCTGCAGGGATATTATGAGGGGATTATAGTGTGGACTGTGGAAACATTATGTTGTTGTTGTAGTTTTTCATTTTATGATGTAATGTAAAACTTATGAATATATCTAGTATTTCCAAGGATACTAAACCAATCGGTCTTTCGAGATTTGATCTTTCTTGTGATCATGCCAATGTTACGAAGTAATGCACCAACTCTGGGTAGCTGGGGTCGGGGCGTTACACTTCCCCAAGGGACCATGTTGTGACTACCCCAAACCTGCCTTCCATAGGCCCGAAGCTAGTGACTAACACTGAATAGGCCTATCCCAAAAAGGGAAGGCATTTGACTTTAAACTTTTACACACGTACAAATCCAAAACTTCAGAAAGTAAACACAAAGTAAACCACAACTACCACTAAGAAAACTACTAAGAGTAAAATACAAATTGAAAGTATAAAGGGACCAGAATAAAACCCCAAAACCAAAAAGTAAAGTAAAACTTCCATGTTCTATCCGCTCGAGGCCCCACCTGAAGGGTAGGTGAAGGCTGGCTTCCTGTAACTATAGAAGTACACACATCCTTCCCGTATCCCTAAGAAGCACATGATCATAGACCACCAAGGTCTCAATAAAAGAATATTTACATCTCATCTCACTGAGAACAACCTCATCCCAGACCACCAATGCATCTGTCGAAACGTCGATCACCTGTATGGGACACGAAACATGTGGTCGAAGCCCATGCAAGGGTGAGTAACACAACACTCAGTAGGGATCCAAAAATACAATGGAAATACCACAAAATAAGATATAGGCAAGTTGAATTTATCTCACGTAGGTATAATCTAATGTATGAAAAGAAAGATAATTGGTCGTAAAATTAAACTCCTTGGATTGTTGTGGTACTCATCCCAGATGAGTACCATGGGTCTGCTGGGTGACATAGAGTAGCTTCCCATTGTGGGTCTTCTAGGACACACAGAGCCACTCCCCACTTAGTTCATCATATCTAGTCCACACATGTACACTTATAGCTGGTGCAAATAGGGCCTCTTATAATTGGTCCACACAGGGCTTCTTATAGCTGGTCCACAGAGGGACACTTATAGCTGGTCCACACAGGGATACTAGTAGATGATTCACACAGATCCACCTATAGCTATTTCACATAGGTCCGCTTATCATCTAGGCATGCATGCTCACTTATGCCTACTTGTCAGTAGTCTTCAGGTCTCATCCAGTCATAGGATTCCTACTCATAACACACTTGATTCTTAAAGAATCTACTCCTCAACCCATCCGCCACATCTCAAATTCCACAAAATATCACTTAGAGAATTTTCAATGGACCGTCACATCGCAAGGGTCCCAACACTGTAGATAGCGTGTTAATCAGATTCCCAGTCTGATAAATATTAGAGTTTTAGTAAATAGGGGATGGTTGTGTCTATTCCTGGTCCGACCTGGTCAGGTGGTCCAGACCAACCTGCCTCGTGGGTCTTGCATGACCCGACCAAGTTCGGCCAGCCCAACCCAACCCGTTGGGGTCTGGGATGGCCCGGTCTAGCCTGGTTGCTGGGCTAGGCCCATTGGGCCTTGCTGGATCAATCCTGTTTTGTCTGTGGGTCCAAACTGACGGGTTACCCAGTGACCCAGTTTCATCCGGCCCGACCAATAATAGGAAGGATGCTTCTTTCCCAACCTGAGCCGCCCAACAGCCTAGTTTTTACTGGTTGGTCTTGTTTTCATCGTTGGTCTGAGTCTTCTCTAGCCCGGGCTACCCAGTGTCCCAGTTCAAGCCATCGGCCCTGCCCGCATGGGTGGCTGGTCTACACCATCGGCCTAGCATGCATGGCAGGCTGGTCATTCTACGCTCGGACACCCATTGGCTTATGGTTCATGCTGCACATAGCTGGCAGAAGCTGGCCACTCCCTTTCTAAATGTCATGGCCCACTGATGTGGGCCACTCCTCCAACATAGTGGCCAAGCACCGCCACCCTACAGCACCAGTCCGCTCACGCAGATCTGTCCTTCCGCATGACCACAAGCTCTGTTGTGGGTCCATCTCACTGCTAAGGTCTGTGTACCGTGGATTTGCACCGCATGTGCCTCCGAAATGGCTAGGGGACCACGTCTGCTTGCATCCAGCTAACAGCCTCTATGTCGGCAGCTCTGGCTACAGCCGCGGTGCACTTCCAGTGTGCCCCCTCTTACCTGTTGTAGTGGCCAAGTTATCATGTCATGTTTCTAAAGTCGGGGTGTTGTGTTCATGTGCCACGGCCTGGTGTCACTGCTTCAGCCTTGTGTCGCGGTCTCTTACTGTTATTGCAACCTATCTGGATTTGACCCTTCTTCTTGGTGCCTATATGGCTGATGTGATGCGGTCTATTACACCACAAATAATGGGGAGAAGGAGATGAAGTGGATCACAAATAACACCAAAATGAATAACTGGCCTTTTTTCCAATCGTCTGAATTTGTTCGTGTCAGCAGGATCATGATGTATATATTATAAATCACCAATATTTAACCCCGATATCAACCCACAATTATATTTCCCAACCCCGCAAGGAAAATTCCAACTTCTTATCAACTTATTAGAGAGTTGATTTGAGTTATTTGTTCAGAGGGGGAGAATGGGGGAAACCAAATCCCTAGGAATTTGAACCCCTACCTAAGAAAGGAGATTTCTCGAGGATGATCGTTCATCGTTTTCCATTGATCTCCGATTCTAAATCTTCTCTCCAAGGGTGTCGTCGCTATTGTCTAATTCACCAGTGTTTGTCATTGGAGATGTTTTCCTTTATCTTTCATCTTTGCAAACCACCAAAGCCTCAGAGAAATTCCAAGATTTTCGCGAACAATCCTGCATTTCTTATTATGCTATTAATTAGCGAAACATGAATCATCATTTTTGGTATAATTCATTACAACATCATTATTATTAATCATTAATGGTGTCATAAATGATATTCATTGTTGCCTCATCGTTTCACCACAACGCTGACGTTCCATTGCTCAACGATGAAGAAAACAATTAAAATGTCATTTTAAGTTATTTTATTTTTCTTTTGAAAATTCAAAAAAAAAATTTCTCCCTCAACCTGCACCGGTCGAGATTAAGTCCTACATAAGGATAAAATTTTAATATGAACTAAACGATGGTCTTATATTTTTAATCTGAGTTACCGTTTTTGAGTTATGAGGATTCAAAAATAAAATAAATTTTATTCAAATTATTTTATTTACTATTACTTCCGAAAACCAACATTCACAGCTGACCCACACCGGACGATGTCAGGATCCTCCTAAAATAATCATACCCTCATGAACTCAAAGGTACTCTAAAATTTCTAATATGAGTTACAATTTATGAGTTATAACGATTTTAAAATAAAATAAATTTAATTATTTTATTTACGGCCAAAAACTACATTCTACTGTTGACCCACATTGGCCAATTTTAGGCTTTGCCTAAGGAAATAATACCCTCATGAGTTCAATTGTGGTCTCTGATTTTCAATCCAAGTCACTATTCATGTTTTATAAATATTTTAAAAATAAAATAATTTTATTTTTTTATTTTAGTTACTGTTATGCCATTTTCAGGTTTTCCCACTAGACCCACTCCGACTAAAATTAAGTTGTTCCTAGGGTAAACCCACCATCCTTAACATAATGATTACATCATATTTATGATTCAAGATCGTTATTAAGATTTATTTCACTTTTTCAGGAAAACTGATCATGTGTGCTATTTACAACTTAACATTTTTTTGACAGATCATTCTGGGCACTCATAGCCTCAGAATCGCATGTCTTATCAGCACCTTATCTTGAGATAATCCCATTTAATTTTCAAAAACAAATTCATGGAATTCTGGAGTATTATAATACTCCCCCTCTAGGGTTTTACATCCTCGTAATCCAAAAAAAGGGTAATCAAACAAATGAGGGTACTGAGTACGAATTTGAGCCTCCCACTCCCATGTGCTCTCATGGATATTCTCATGCTACCAACAAACATGCACCATAGTTATCGACTATCCATGAAGGATCCTCTCCTATCAATCCTCTATCTTTACTAGGTACTCCATGAATGTCGCCCCATCGTAAATCTATAACTCTCCATGGTGCATAACATGAGAAGAAATGTGCACGTATCTCCTTAGCTGGGATGCGTGGAAGACGTAATGAACCCTCTCAAACTGTGGCGGTAGAGTCAAGTGGTACGCCACCTTGCCCACTCTACACAATATCAGCAAAGGTCCGATGAACCTCATAGATAACTCGTCGCCCCGGCTAAACCACATCGAGGAGAGAACCATTAGAATATGTTTTCCCCTCTCCAAACATCAAGGGTCTCCTTCCTCTATTAGTATAAGACTTTTTTTTGGCATTGTGCAGTCTTCATCTTCTCTCATATGACTTGCACCTTCTCAGTAGAAGCTTGTACCATCTCTGGACCCATGAGTGTGGACTCCTAGGGATTTTTCCATCATATCGGTGACCTGTATGGTCTTCTATACAATGCCTTGAATGGTTCCATACTAATGGTTGAGTGGTAGCTATTTTTTGTACATGAACTCCACCAGTGGGAGGTGGTTCTTCTAAATATGGCCAAAATCATGAATGCAAAAATGAAGCATTTTCTCCAAGGTCTGTGTGGTCCACTCCATATCACCATCCATTAGTGGGTGAAAGGATATTCTCAAATGCAGCTGAACCCCAAACACCTCCTATAACCCCATCCACAGCTGGGATGTAAAGTGTGAATCATGATCTAATACTATCATAGATGGGAATCCATGGAGTCGAACTATCTCCTACACATAGAGGCATCCCAAACTCTCTGCTAAGACCTGTTCTCAAATTGGTAGTAAGTGGGCTAACTTGGTGATTCGGTCTATGATCACCCAAATGGTATCGTGCCCCTAGACATATGTGGTAATCCTGTCAAAAAGTCCATCTATATTCTATCCCACTTCCACATCGGTATCATGAGGGGTTGTGTAAAACCTACTAGAACCTAGTGCTCTGGCTTCACTTTCTAACAAGTAAGGAATCTAGATACAAAATTTAGCACTAACTTCTTCATCCCCGACCACCAATACTGACATTGGAGGTCCTGGTACATCTCTGCCACACCTGGATGTACCGACAAAGGGGTTGTATGGAACTCCCTAAACACCTCCTCCTACAATGACACTAGTACTATGGTATGTCCTCTAAAAAGTATGACATGATCCCCACATTTTGAATATCCAACAGGGATATTCCATGTGGAAATCTAGGTACTTGTAGTCTCGTAATTGGAATCTCTGAGTATCACCTCCATAACTCGCTGTAAGAGCATTGATTGAAGATAAGATGCCTCATATCTATCCAAAAAGTATATCTGAAGTGAGGCTAACTGCTCTGAGTCCTGGTTCATTAGTTGTAAATTCGATCTCTTACTAAGAGAATATGCAACCATGTTCCCCTTCCAGAAGTATAGACTATGTCAAAGTCATAGTCCTGGAATAAATCTATCCAATCTCCCTATCTCAGATTCAGGTCCTTCTGAGAAAAGATATACTTGCTTCTCTTGTGGTTAGAGTATACAATGTATCATTCACCCATAAGGTAGTGTTGCCACATCTTTATTGTAAAGACTACTGCTACTGACTCAAGGTTGTGAGTCTACTCATTCAGTCTCAAATGTCATGATCTATAAGAAATCACTACTATTCGTTTCGTATAGACACAACCAAGCCCTATTTCGGATGTGTCATAGTAAACTGTGTAGTCAGTTCCCTCCTCTGGAAACATCAAGATAAGAGCACTTGTCAACCTCTACCTCATCTACTGAAATCTCTACTGGAAACCTTCTATCCACACTGAGGGTTTTCTCTTCTTCATCAATGTCTTCATGGGTACTGCTACTCTGGAGAATTTAGTTACAAATCTCTGATAGTACCCAACCAACATTAGGAAACTCCTCACCTCAGTAACACTCTTGGGTGGTTCCTAAGAAATAACTGCCTTGATCTTCACTGGATCCACCACAACTCTAGCCTCTGAGATAGAATATCTTTAGAAATGGACCTTCCGTATCTATAGATCATAGTCCAAGAGCGTACCGTAAATATGGGGCTCTCAGAGTGTGTCCAGAACTATCCTCATGTGTATCGCATGCTCCTCCACAGATGTTGAATACTCTAGGATGTCATCAATAAAGAACACTAAAAACTAGTCTAAGTATTACTACAAGATTCTTTTCATTAGTCCCATGAACACTTCTGGGGAATTATTCATAAAAAATGGAATCACTAAGTACTCATAGTGTCCGTAGAGACATCTCAAATCTATCTTTGAGATTTCTTTATCTCGTACTCGAAGATGGTGGTAGCCTGATCTAAGGTCTATCTTCGAGAATAATCTTGCTCCCTTCAGCTAATCGAAGAGGTCATCAACACTTGGTAGAGGATACTTATTCTTCATGATCACCTGGTTCAGGTGATGGAAGTCCACACACAACCTAAATCTTCCATCTAACTTCTTGGAAAACAACACTGGGGTTGGCCATGGTGAAATTTTGGGCCTTACTAACCCCTTCCATTACAAACCCACCAACTGTACCCTCAAATCCCAGAGCTCTAGGGGAGCCATTTGATATACAGGTGTAGATATCAATGCCATGCTAGGGTATAGATCAATGATAATGACTATCCCTATGTGAGGAGGTAGTCTTGGAACATCTTATGGAAAGACTTCCTTGTACTCATCCACCATTTTAGGGAACTGAAAAATAAAAAAAACTAATGCTACGTGGGTGAGGATGGCCACATGTTTCTACCCCTTCCCCTATCCTATAGCTCCCTGAGCTTGGTGTGGACCACATTGGGGTGGTGGTTTTAACATGTTGAAATATATACCACCTCCTGCTGCTCTCCTAGCTCCTCTTAAATGTCTTCCACCCTGTAGAAGGATCATGGGAAGGACCGCAATCTGGTCAAGTGGTGTCCTCACTAAGGGGAAGACTCATGTCATTGCCTATAGCCAATCCTCAGTGGCTTGAGGATCTGTCTCTCCAATGAACCTTGAAGTTATTTGTCACTGGAAGTCATATATGACACTGAGCCTACTTGCATATTCTATCGGTAACACTAGTAGTAACTACTGACCAATGAGCGATGGTATCGTTGGAAAACCACTTAAAGGTGCAATCTTGGGAAACAATACATGTACCAAAGCCTCATCACTCTATGGACCATCCTTGTGGTCATGCACTAGAATCATGGATGGTTTTTTTGTAGAGGCATCTTGAATGTGAATCAAGATGAACCACAATCAACTTATTATACCTGGTGAGATGACTCAGACTCAAAAAGGTAATGGGAAAACACTTAAAGATGCTTGTAACTAGTGTTTTCATGTAACATTTCAGAAAACAGAATTCGGGGTCCTGGTGTATGGATATATCAATCACCACACCAACATTGGAATGCATGGAGTAAAAGCTAAACTAGAAACACTTATCACTATTTCCCTATAAAAATTTACAGACTCTTATTTCTTCTAGTAGAAGAGACCTCCTATGATACCACTTTGTCACGAACCATCCCCTAGGGCCTATTCTGTGACTACCCAAAGCCCGAATTCCATAGTCCAGGGGCTGGAGACTAGAACCGAATAGGTATATCCCAAAAAGGGAAGGAATTTTCCTTTAAACCCATACACACACATAAATATAAAACTACAAAAAGTAAAGAAAAAGTAAAAAACAACTGTCACTGATAAAACTATTGAGAGTAGAGTACAAACTAAAAATAAAAAGGGGACATAATATAATCCCAAAACCACAAAGAAAGTATAACTACCATGGTCCATCCCCTTAAGACCCCACCTAAAGGGTAAATTCCTATAGCCGTAAAAGTACACCCGTTTGTCCCATCTCACTAAGAACCACATGATTTTGGACTAACAAGGTCTTCATCAAAGCATCTTTCCATCCCATCTCAATGAGCACCACCTGGTACCAGACCACCAAGTTCCCATCGAAGCATTGATCACCTACATGGGACACGACACGTGCAGGAGAAACGTGTGCAGGGGTGAGAAACACAATACTCAGTGGGGACACTAAAACACAAGGGAAAGACCATAAAAGAAGATACGAACATGGTACTATCATCTCACGTGGGTATAATCTAATATATGGAAAGTAAGACTATCAGTCGTAAAACTGAACACCTTGGACTGTTGAGGAAGTCATCTTGAATGAATACTATGGGTCTGCTGGGTGATGTAGAGCCACTCTCCACCGTGGGTCTACCAGGTCACACAGAGGGCCACTTCGCATCTATGCATGTAGGGTCACATAGGCCCATTTGTTAGCAGTCTTTGGGTCTCTGCCAGCCGTAGTATTCCTACTCGTAGTGCACTTGATTTTGGGAGAATCTACTCCTCAAACAATCAGTTTCATATCAATTGCTACAAAATCTCACTTAGAGCATCCCCAAACCACCGTCTCGTCACAAGGTTCCCAACTTCGCAGATGGTGAATTAATTGGATGTCAGGTCTAAAGGATATTAGAGTTTTAGTAAACAGGGGCCATTTGTGTCCTGGCTTGGTCTGACCTGGTCGGACCGACCCAACTAACCCTACCAAGGGATCCCACATGAACTGACCCAGTTAGGCCGGCCCAACCCGACTTGATGGGGTTTGGGCCAACCCGGTCCGACCTAGCCACTAATCTAGGCTCATTATCCTTACTAGACCTAGCCTGGTTCGGCCATAGATCCAGTCCACCGGGTCACCCAGCGACCCAGCTTCATCCGTACTGACTAGATACTATTGGGACAGTTATTTCCCAGCTTATGCCACTGAGTGGCCCGGTTTTTCCCGTTGGCTCGATTTACATCAACGGGCCAAATCTTCTCCAGCCCAGGTCGCCCAGCGACCTGGTTCGCGCCACTAGCCCAGCTTGCATGGCAGGCTGATCCTCCCCCTACCCAGACACCTGTGGCCTAAAGAATCCCTCCACCCCTTCTGCATGTCGTATTCCACCGACGTGGGCCACTCCTCCAATGTGGTGACTGAGCGCCACTTCCCTCCAACGCTGGTCCACTCACGCAGATTGGTCCTTCCACGTAACCCCGGGCTCTGTCGCGGGTCCAGCTCGACGCTGAGGTATACGGACCACATCTTTTCACTAAGTGCACCTCCAACATGGTCAGTTGGCCACGTCTTCCTGCCACCAACTACCAGCCTTCGTGCGGGTATCTCCTGCTGCAGCCGCGGTAGGCTACTAGTGTGCTGCCTCCTGCCTGTCACATCAGCTGGGGTGCTACATCCTCGTGTCGCCGTCGTGGCCTTGTTCCATGGTCTCTCACCATTATTTCGGAATTCATGTCTACGACTCTTCAACTTGGTGACTCTACGGCTAATGTGTTTTCATTCACTATGCCACAGAGAATGGTGGAGGGAGATGGAGGGGATCACAAAGAACACCCAAATGAACAACCGACCTTTATTCGTGTTGGTCCGAATTTGTTCGTGTTAGCAGGATCAGGACATATAAATTATAAATCACTATGATTTAATCCTAATATAAACTCAAAATTATATTTCCCCACCCTCAAGAAAAAATCCATACGTGGATCAACTTGTTAGAGTAGATTTGCGTTCTTTTTTTAGAGGGGAAGAATGGAGAAAAAAAGAAAATCACAAAGAATTTAAACCCCAATCTGAGAAAGGATATTTCATTATGATGATTGTTCTTCATCATCCATAGATCTCCAATCCTAAATCCTCTCTCCAAGGGTGTCTCCGCTCTCATCCAATTTTCCAGAGTTCATCATTGGAGAGGTTGTTCTTCTTCGTTCATCTCTGCCACCCAACAAAGCCTTAGAGCAATTCCAGGATTATGGGAACAATCCTACATTTCTTGTTGTTCTGTTAATTGACAAAACACGAATCCATGTTTCTATTATAATACATTGTAGAATCATTACAATAACTCATTAATGGGGTTCATTGATGAGGTTCATCATTGCCTCATCACTGCACTACAACACTGACATGCCACTGCTCAACCACGAAGCAAACAATTAAATTAACTTTTTAAGTTGTTTTATGTCGCTTTCAAAAATTCTGAAAATTAACTTTTTTCCTTGACACGTGTCAGTCGAGGTTAAGTATTTAATATAATGATAATTTCAATATGAACTCAAAGGGGGTATCAGATTTTTAATCTGATTTACTGTTTTTGAGTTATAAGGATTCAAAAATAAAATACATTTTTTTAAATTATTTTATTTACTGTTACATCCCAAAAACCATCTTTCATATCTAGCCCACACCAGCCAATGTTAGGCCCCACCTAAGGGAATAATACCCTCAAAAACTAAACGATTCTCATAGATTTATAATCGGATTTACCATTTATGAGTTATAAGGATAAAAAAATAAATAACTTTATTCAATTATTTTATTTACACCCAAAAACTATTTTCAACTGTTGTCCCACACATGCCAATATTAGGCTCTTCCTAAGGAAATCATACCCTAATTAGTTTAATAGTGGTCTCAGATTTTCAATCTGAGTCGCCGTTCATGAGTTATAAGGTTTTGAAAAATAAAATAATTTTATTTATGATTATGCCATTTTTAGGTTTTCTCATTGGAGGCTTGCGCGACTAAACTTAAGTTGTGCCTAGGGTAAACCCACCATCTTGAATGCAAAGGTGCCCTCATATTTCTGATTCAGGCACCCATTTAAGAGTTATTCTACCTTTTTAGGAAAACCACTCATGCACGCTATTTAAAACTTAACATTCCTTGATAGATCGTTTCGGGCACTCCGGGACTTAGAATTGAATGTCATCTCAGCTCCTCGTCTTGAAATAATCCAATTTTTTTTTAAATCATGGAATTCTGGGGTATTACAAAACACCATGAACAAACTCTATTAGAGAAATAAATCATGGAAAACCTTAAATAAATATTTCAATATATATAGAGGCATCCAAAACATGTTAATAATTTGAAAAATATGATTAATTTTATTTTATTGGGTTTACATGATTTAATAAGAAATATTGTTGAATTATAAAAAATATATTTCTTCATGTTATGAGAAGATTATCCAAATTCAATTATTCATCTGAATATTCTTTAAAACCATACCATTTTGATGTTATACTAAATTATAAAATAATGAAGGTGAAAAAAATATTTAAATAAGAAATATATTCAATTTTCACATTCTATAAGATAAAAATATTATTATATTAAAATTTTATTCTTTTTTTATATCTGATTATTATCATCTTAAATTTTTAATCATGTTTGTCATTGATGAATCTCTTTTTAGAAGAAGATAATATTATAAAGTGAAGAATGAGGTGAACATAACAACAATAAAAACCTATATCATTGGTGAAATCTATTTCCTCAGAAATCTTTTCATGAACCTCAATCATCATTTTCACCACCACTCCAAAGAATGTGAGGATCATTTAAGAATGACTTCTGTTGCACAATTGAAGAGAGAGAGAAAGTGAGGGGTTTCTCTTAAATTCTTATTCTATTGGAGGAGAAAAGGGATAGTGATGAGAGATATTTACAATAGGGAGAAAAATCCTTTTGTATGAAAGAAATATTTCCTTTCCATAAACTCTCCTCATAAATCTAACATTAATTATCCTTATAAAATTATGATTTAAATAATCTTATAAAGGATGAAATGGGATAAAATTATTTATTACAAAATCTTTTTTTCCACATCATCACCATTGTTTGTGTAACACCTAAAGATTTCATAGTACGCTATTTCTTAAAAGTAATTCAATAACCTGCACTATACACAACACTAAGTTCAAGAGCACTGCGACTTACCAAACTAGTCATTCAAAAGAGGTTATGAATAGTATTAATTGAAATTTGAACTTTATATAATCCTTATAATTTTAGAATCCATATTATTAGTTTTTTAGATATAATGTAAGAACAAATTCATTTTTTTCAGATAAAAGAATTATTTTACAAAAATTAAATTTTATCGCCTTTTAATGGAAAACCCTTTTTAAATCCAATATTTGAATATTTTATATATTAAATTTTACAAAATAAAATTATTCTTTATAATTGGGACATAATAATTTACTTTCAATAAATTTTTGGTGTTTTTCTGACAAATTTCATATTTGGGTGAATAGTGAAAAATACTATATTTTAATTGAAAACAACTTTTTTAATCAAAAAAATTTATAGTGTTTAATTATACATTTTAATGGTTTAGAAGTATAATTAGATTATATTTTTACCATTTAATCTAATGATGGTCATTGTAAGTAATTTCATATTGAAATTGGACATAAACAAGTGTCAATCTTTTTATAGTTATTATTTCTAAAAATACGCTTTTTGGTTTTGACAACGGGAATTAATTTTATTTTAATTAATGCAACTTATATGTTTGGAAATTGGTAAAATAGATCTCATTTTTGTATTCATAATATCAAAATTAAATTAGGGTGAATTTTTGGTATTTTTCTGAATACTTTTAATTTTGATGAATAGTGAAAAACACTGAGTTATAGTTTAAAACTGAATTTTTATTTAAATAATTATTTATTTTATTTAAATTTATTTTAGGTAAAAATAGATATATAATAACTATATAATTTCAATTTAGTTAATTGGAGTTATTTTATAATTATTTTAGATATATAAAAATTTTAATGAACTTTTTACCATCTTTTACCCACCTCCTAGGAGCATTTGAAAATTTACATAAAACTTAATTTTACCGCTTCTGTGAGTTGAATTTCAAAAATCTGAGAGACACGATTGATAACAATATGTATAATGTGGATCGATAAGATGAAAATTACTTTTGGTGATTAGTAATATTTTATCTTTTATTTACCACGGTGAAAAGTAAATATGGTAATTAAGGGTGAAAATGATATTATTATTACCCTAACACATGTCTTAATTCTATCGGATAAGTATAATTTGACCAAAAACAACCTTAGGAATAAAATATGAACCTATTTGGTCTTCTTATATTAGATTAGGACATTTATTATTATTTAATTCTAAGAAGAGTTAAAAGTGTCAAATTCAAAGTTTAATAACTAAACCATTTTTAATATAGGGTTACACATAAGATAAATTTGACAATAAATATTTATTAGAAATCAAAAAATATTTACTACATAATGGTATTTTATTTATATTTTTTTGAAATTAGATAATTTAATTTATTTATGACACAATGATGATGCAGTAATTACCTAATTAATGAAATATTAAAATAATTGATATTATAAATATCCTAATAAATGTAATTTGAGACTTTTTATGAATTCCACTAATTTTATAGGTCAATATGACATGTTTTAGTTGTTTAGATGAATTTTTTTTTGAAGTAATAATGCTGTTATGAATTTAGCAAAAACAAAATACCAAATATTATCAAAATTGACATAAGAGAGTTTTTAAAAAATATATTATATTATTAATTGTTGTTATATTCCTAAAAATATAATTATCCGCAAAAGGACTTATATAATGATAGTTGTATCATTAACGAACCACTTGGGGTTCTCTTGGAATTATATAGTAATTTTATTGACCATATAATTTAAAAATACAAAGATACATGTTAAATGTCAAACTATTTAACTAAGAGTTAAATCTAAAAGATAAAGTTAATATAGTGACCCAAACATGTCTAAAACCTATTTGTTGATTGGTTTTTGACCCATACCCACCTTATCATTTAAAAAATTAATTTTGGATCCATTATAAACAGAAAATGATTTTATTATAAAATAATATTTCTAGCTTTTCTTAAGGTGCCCCTCACCCCTCTTATAAAAGGGAACTCCCCATTCCTCCAAATTCACAACTTCAAAGCCTTTTGGCTTAGAAAAACCCTACTTAAATACCCTCTAAACTGTCCTTCCTTTATCCTAGAGGCCTTCCATTAGTCATAAAGAAAACCTAAGGAGCCCTTTTGATCAAATCAAAAGGAAGAACCCAAAGAAGAGGTAAATATTTCATCACCCCATTCAAGTTCCTTTCTTCTTCCACTTCCTATTTCTCTATTGTTTCCATTCTAAAATAATAACTCTAGTATCTTCTATATACTATGATGTTATTATAAATATTTTACAACCATATTCATTATTATATCCATCCTTTGAATGACATGTCACCATACGTGCGTATGTACGGTTTACCGTCTCCACGTCGTAGTGTAATTGTTATTCAATACATTATTATTTGGATGGGTATAATAATGATTTGTAATTGATGTAAATAATAAATATAACATGATAATGATTCTGTATATATGATATTACATCCAATTATATATATTTTTAATATCAAAAGAATGATATTGTCACTCGTGCGTACGTACGGATTACCGTCTCCACAAACATGATGAGATTCATTCCACATCGAATCCATTCAAAACTAATTTTCATTAGATGATTAAAAATAATGTTTAAGGGATGAATATTCTTCTGAATATGAATAAGATACATCCTATCCATTAAAAAAAATTACATATGTAACAAAGCCTATAAATGAAAACGAATCTGTTAACACCCAAAACGACGATAATACTAAGATATTATTAACAAATTAATGTTAAAAGATCATATATGATATCATATTAATGTATATGATTCTTGTATAATTCAATAACAATTATCTCACCATTATACAGGAGGTTAATCTACCCTCGACCAAGGAATAGTAAAATGTAATGGGTTTATTATCTCACTTTTAATTCTGTGAGATTTCCTTTGTTCACCACTTATTTATTTAATGTGGTGTATTTTTTATCGCCATTTGATATATATTATCATGATTCTATTTATATTCATGATATTTTGTGAGTCATTTGGTTGTTATTGACTATTTTTAATATGAATCGATTTATTACAATGAGGTAAGGGTTAATTTCACAATCTCTTCATTATCCGAGGTTGTTTTTACGTAAGTATCTACTGGGACATCTTTATCATCCATATCCATGTTTCTTAAAAGTGTATTCCAAAACAGTTTTAATATTTACTAGACTATGGTTTAAAGTCATTTATACCATTTTTTGACGTGTTATAAAATGTATTTAAAGGAATCTTTGCATCGTTTTCCAAACGAGGTACCTTATGAGCTTTTCAACAAAATTAAGGTAAAAATGTTTTTTAACGTATGTGGTGGGTGTGGATATTTTCTGCTATTATAATATCGTCAAAGTTTCCCTTAAAATATTATAATAATATTTTCCAAATAAATTTTTTCTTTATAATTATGTGACTCTTAAATGATTTCAAACAAGAAAGAGATATTTCTCTAAAAAGGTTTTGACTTCATCTATGTCGACATCCTTTGTTGGATTTTAAGTTTGTTTGAAGTTAATTTATTATGATACAAAACTTCCATATTGTATTAAAGGTTTTGTGATATGTTTGACTGTGGATGTGTTACTTCATACCATTCATGGTTTATCGATAAAGTATTGACATTTTGTATACTAGTTTCAATACGAATGTTTATGTTATGTTTAAACCTTTTCATATGCAGAATGCATTGGACTTAGTAAGTAATGGGTGGAGCCCGCTATATCTACTCGATGCATCGGTAGGTATCATGAGACAAACTACTGTCTTAGAACAAGGCCTTGAAAAAATATTATTTTTAGTCTTGGCACAAGGCCTTGACTTTGTGGTTATGAAGTCTTGTATTATGCATTCTATCATTATGAAAGTGGCTATTGATACTGCATGAGATTATTCGACTTGTAGAATATCCATGTGAATAAGTAAATAGAATTAGTTGATTTTATCTTTGCCATATTATTATGAAGTTCATGTTTAAAAGGATTTTGTTTTAGTCTTATAAATTGACATAAATGTTTATTCTTATTTATGAATATTTCTGCTCTATTGTTATCCTTATTGAGCTTCTGAGCTCACCCCTTTCTATGTTTTGTTTTTCTGAGGATGTGAAGAAGTATATTATGACTGGCCTGTAGGGATAGTATATGGGATCTCAGTGTTGTCTATGGAAACAATGTTGTTGTAGTTTTCCATTTTATGATGTCATATAAACCTTATGAATGTATCTAGTAATTCCAAGGCGACTAAACTAATTGCTTTTTCGAGATTTGATCTTTTGTGATCATGCCAATGATACGTAATAATGAACCAACTATGGGAATCTGGGGTTGGGGCGTTACTGTTAGTATCAGAGGAAGTTTATTACAAACCTTGGAAGCTATATTTATATAAACTCTTATTAGAGCACATATCCCAAAGATATACTTTGTGGATTAGTATAGAATAACTTCCTAGAATTTTAGTATTGTAGTGATTTTTTGAGTTTTCCAAGCAATAAATCCCTACCTGGATACGAGCAGGTAGAGGCGGCTCTGGCACAGATGTACCTAGGGCTAAAATCAAAAAACACCACTTTGAGCTAGACTCGAACGGAAACTGGTGCACGACAAAGGGTAATGCTGCACTTTTGGTTACAACACTCTTGGGGGATATTCTTAGGATAATTCTCAGTTTATTTACAAATCATTATGAAGTATTTATGAGTGTATACCTCCTCAAAGAAAATATTTTTGTGATTATGGATTATATCCATAAACTGTTCAATTTATGTTCGGTATTTTTCAAGTTTGGAATTATTAATTGCAATTCATAAACTGACCCAGTGTATGCCATTGTATAGAAATGGTTCCTAGTTGAAGGAATGTGAACTTCAAAAATATGTATAATCCAAATAGTAAGAAGGGTAATATCTTTCACAATATTAAGCCAACATTTAAAAGAGAAATAGTCTCCCATGTATTCTCAACATATGAAGAAATAGTATCATGTGTTAATAAGATAAGTAAAGAATTCTCTGAGTCCTATGGCATTGAAGGGAAGCAAGAGAATAAAAGGATGGAAGATAGAAAGATGGATAAAGGGAAGATGAAAAAGAAGGATTTCCCCATATGTGATAATAGTGGAAATAATAACCATAGTAAATTCTTGAATGGAATGAGAATTTGTTATAATTGTGGAGAAAAAGGAAATTAAGTATGTGATTGCAAGGGTAAGAAAAAACCTTCAAATGTACAATGATTCATCTGCAAGGAGTTTGGATACTACACGAATCAATGTCCAAATCATCAGAGTGCACCCCAAATGCTGCTATTGGATAATAATAAAGTTATGATACTACCAAAGATAAAGAGTAATGATTAGATTTATTACGTTGTTATTAAAGTATTGTGTCATTTAAGTATTGTATTAATGATGTACATGTTATAAGAATTATAAAGTATATAAGTATTGTACTGCAGTACTATTTCATTAAGGACTTGAGATTGTGTGGAACCAAGAAAAGTGACTAAACAAAAGGATAATTTTTTGGAAAATAAACGATTGAGAGAAAGATAAACCATAATATGGTTCTGATACCGAGGTAGTGATTTTGTAATAATACATGATTGATTTGGATAATTTATATTGGATATTGTTGACTACCTTGAAACTGATTAATGATTTTTATATTCCATCATTGTTGGATTTTACAACATTTTTGGATAGAAGGAGTATATCCGGTATTCTATAAGGAATAAGGGAGCATGAATGTAATCAATAAGGTTTTATGGTAATTCAGGATGTTGTAGTGTTTTAAAAGAATACATGACGAAAGTGTTCACATGTTATTATGTGGAAAAAGTGATCTTTATTTTGTTTACCTTCCTTATAAATTTTGGACTATGAGTTTGGATAGAATTATTTTGGGTAATTCAAGTTTGAGATTATTTTTGGATTGCCATAAAAGGACAACCCAGAGGTTGGGCGGAAACCCGTCGCATCCGGCAAGGCCGCGAGACTTAAACCCGCAACCGAAGGGTGACAAGGGTGTATCACTTACCACTGGACCACGTGATGTCATGGATTGAGTAATGTAGTTTTTGAAAGTCCTGGTAGATGAATTATAAATTCATTTTTTATGGAACCCTATATGAATAGGATAAATAGAATATTTTTTTAAGTTTTATTTTCTTTTAGAGTGAAAGATGAGTCTGTGGTAGAAATTAGTTAAAGGACAGAACTCTACTTGTCAAGTATATATTTTTTTCTTCTATTATTCTATGATGAAATTAATTCTTAAAATTTAGGTAATGGATCTTAAAACTAAAAATGTGTTATCCTAATACCTTATGTTTTGTTGAACCGATTATATTTTAAATCATCATAGATTGACGGATTTGAGGCCCTCAATTCTACAATTTTTTGTGACTGATGACCTCAATAACTCCCTATAAATATTTACATTTTCCTCCAATTATGTGTCTCTATTTTCCACCAATGTTCTCCTAATCGGGATCATAATTTGGTGGTGACATTTTCATTCCCCTTTTCCTCTTTTTAAGACTAAATTTTATTAACCCAATTTCCGATGTGGTTTTTCCCACAAAGGTATTTTCTAATTTCAACCTTTTATTTTTGAAGAACAATTTCAAATTGAGAGGATGAAATTTATTAAAGGAGGCAAGAATGTAACACCCTAAGATTTCATAGTACATTATTTCTTCAAATTAATGAAATAACTTGCACTACACGCAACACTGAGTTCAAGCGCACCACGACTTACCAAACTAGCCTTTCAAAAACGGTTATGAATAGTATTAATAGTATTTTGAACTTTATATAATCCTTATAATTTTAGAATCCATATTATGAATTTTTTAGACATAATGTAAGGAAAAAAATTCATTTTTTTCACATAAAAGAATTATTTTTCAAAAACGCAATTTTATTGCCTTTTAATGGATAACCCTTTTTAAATAAAATATTTGAAACCTTTATATATTAAATTTGACAAAAATAAACTTCTTCTTTAGAATAGGGACATAATAATTTAGTTTTCATAAATTTTTAGTGTTTTTCTGATAACTTTTATATCTGCATGAATAGTGAAAAATACTATATTTTAACTGAAAACAACTTGTTTATTCAAAACAATTTATAGTGTTGAATTATACATTTTATTGGTTTGGAATTATAATTAGATTATATTTTTACCATTTAATCCAATAATGGTCATTTTAAGTTATTTCACATTGAAATTGGACATAAAAAAGTGTCAATCTTTTTATAGTTATTATTTCTTAAAAATATGCTTTTTGGTTTTGACAACGGGAATTAGTTTTCTTTTAATTAATACAAATTATATTTTTTTTAAATTGGTAAAATATAATTCATTTTTTTAATTTGGAATATCAAAATTTTCTTAGGGTTAATTTTTGGTAATTTTCTAAAAACATTCAATTTTGATGAATAGTGAAAAACAGTGAGTTATAGTTTAATACCGAATTTTTATTTAAATAATTATTTATTTTATTTAAATTTATTTTAGGTCAAAATAGATACATAATACCTATATAAGTTCAATCTAATTCATTGCAGTCAGTTTATAATAATTTTAGATATATAAAAATTTTAATGAACTTTTTACCATCTTTTACCCCACCTTCTAGAAGCATTTGCAAATTTACAGAAAACTTAATTCTACCACTTATTTGAGTTGAATTTCAAAAATACAAGATACATGGTTGATATAAGTAAGTAAAATGTGGTTCGATAAGATGAAAATAATTTTTGGTGAATAATAACTTTTTAAATGTTATTTACCACAGTTAAAAGTAAATAGGGTAATTAAGGGTAAAAATGTTATTATTATTTCCCTAACACATGTACTAATTCTATCGAATAAGTATAATTCAACCAAAAGTACCTTAAGAATAAAATATGAACCTCTTTGGTCCACTTCGATTAGAATTGGACATTTATTATTATTTAATTCAATGAAGAGTTAAAAGTGTTAAATTCAATGTTTTATAAATATACCATTTTTAATATAGGTTTACAAATAAGATAAATTCTACTATAAATATTGATTAGAAATATAAAAAGATTTCATACATAATTGTATTTTTTATATATATTACATAATTAAATTTATTTATGACACAATGATGATGCAATAATTACCAAAGTAATGAAATATTAAAATAATTAATATTATAAATATCCAAATAAATGTAATTTGAGACTTTTTATGAATTACACTAATTTTATAGGTTAATATGACATGTTATAGTTTGTTAGATGAATTTTCTATAAGTAATAATGTTGTTATGAATTTATCAAAAACAAAATAACAAATAGTGTCAAAATTGACATAAAAGAGTTTTTAAAACAAATATTATATTATTTATTGATATTTTATTCCTAAAAATCTGAGGTTCGACCAAAGGACTTATATAATGATATTTGTATCATTAAAAAACCACTTGGGGTTCACTTGGTAGTAAATAGTAATTTTATTAACCATAAAATATAAAAAAAACAAAGAGACATGGTAAATGTCAAACTATTTAACTAAGAGTTAAATCTAAAAGATAACGTTAATATAGTGACCCAAACCTGTATAAAACCTACTGGTTGAGTGGTTTTAGACTCATACCTAACTTATAATTTAAATAAATCATTCTGGAGCCATTAGAAACCGGAAATTATTTTATTATAAAATAATATTTCTTGCTTTTCCTAAGGTGCTCCTCACCCCTCTTATAAAAGGGCACTCCCCCTCCCCTCAAAATCACACCGTCAAAGCCTTTTGGATCGGCCAAACCCTACTTTAATACTCCCTCAACTATCCTACCTTCATCAAAGAGTCATTAATTTAGTCATAAATCCAAACTAAAGAGCCCTTTTAATCAAATCAAGAGGAAGAACCCAAAGAAGAGGTAAATATTTCATCACCTCTTTCAAGTTCCTTTCTTCTTCCAGTTCCTCTTTCATTATTGTTTTCATTCCAAAATAATAACTCCAATATCTTCTATATACTGTGATTTTATTATAAATATGGTACAACCATATTCATTATTATATCCATCCTTTGAATGACATGTCACTATACGTGCGTACGTACGGTTTACCGTCTCCACGTCGTGGTGTAATTGTTATTCAATACATTATTATTTGGATGGGTATAATAATGATGTGTAATAGATTTAAATAATAAATATAACATGATAATGATTCTATATATATGATATACCATCCAATTATATATTATTTTAATATCAAAAGAATGATATTGTTGCTATCTCCACGAACGCGATGAGATTCATTCCCCATCATATCCATTCAAAAATAATTTTTATTAGATGATTAAAAATAATTTTTAAAGACTTAATATCATTCTGAATATTAATAAGATACATCCTGTCCATAACAAACATTAATTACATAACAAATCATATAAATGAAAATGAATCAGTTAACACCAGAAATGACAATAATACTAAGATATTATTAACAAAGCAATGTTAAAAGATCATATATGATATCATAAAAATGTATATTATTATTATATAATTTAATAACAATTATTTCATAATTATACTGGAGGTTAAGCTACTCTCAACCAAGGAACAATACAAGGTAAGGGGATTATTATCTCACTTTTAATTTCGTGAGATTTCCATTGTTCACCACTTATTTATTACATGTGGTGTATTATATACTGCCATTTGATATATATTATCATGATTCTATTTATTTTCATGATATTTTGTGATTAATTTGGTGGTTATTGACTATTGTTAATACTAATCTATTGATTACAACGAGGTAAGAGTTAATTTTACAATCTTTTTATTATCTGAGGTTGTTTCTATGTAAGTATCTACAGGGATATCTTTATCATCCACATCCATGTTTCTTAATAATGTATTCAAAAACATTTTTACTATTTACTAGACAATGGGTTAAATTCATTTATACCATTTTTTGAATTTTTAAAAAATGGATTGAAAGTAATCTTTTCGCCTTTTTCCAAACATGGTACCTTATGACCTCTTCAACAAAATTAAGGTAAAAATGTTTTTTAACTTATACGATGGGTGTCGATATTTTTTGCTGTTATAACATCATCAAAGCTTCCCTCAAAATATTATAAGAATATTTTCAAAATAAATGTTTTCTGTATAATTATGTGACTCTTAAATGATTTCAAAATTAAAAGAGATATTTCTCTAAAACGTTTTTGACATCATCTATGTCAACATCCATTGTTGGATTTTAAGTTTGTTTGAAGTTGATTTATTATGATACAAAACTTCCATATTATATTGAAGTTTTTGTGATATGTTTGATTATGGATGTGTTATTTTATACCATTCATGGTTTATGGATAAAGTATTGACATTTTGTATGCTATTTTCAATACGAATTTTTATGTTATGTTTAAAACTTTTCATATGAGGAATGAATTGGACTTAGTAAGTAACAGGTGGAGCCTGCTATATCTCCTCGATGCAGGTCTCGTGAGACAAACTACTTTCTGGGAACAAGTCCTTGAAAAAATATTATTTGTAGTCTTGGCACAAGGCCTTGACTATGTGGTTATAAAGTCTGGCAATATGCATTACATCATTATGAAAGTGGTTTTTGATATTGCATGTGATTATTCGACTAGTAGAATATCCATGTGAATAAGTAAATGAAATTATATGATTTTATCTTTGCCATATTATGCTGAAATTCATGTTTAAAATGATTTTGTTTTAGTCTTATACATTGACCTAAATGTTTATTCTTATTTATGAAAGTTTCCGCTATATTGTTACCCTTACTGAGCATCTAAGCTCACCCCTTTCTATGTTTTATTTTTTCCAGGATGGGAAGAAGTATATTATGACTGACCTGCAGGGATAGTCTATGGGATATGAGTGTTGTCTATGGAAACAATGTTGTTTTATTTTTCCATTTTATGATGTAATGTAAACCTTATTAATGTATATAGTAATTCCAAGGCAACTAAACTAATCGGTCTTTTGAGACATGATCTTTTAGGATTATGCCAATGCTACGTAATAATGCACTGACTCTTGGATTTGGGGTCAAGGTGTTAGAGTTGGTATCAGAGGAAGTTTAGCACAATCCTTGGAAACTAGATTTATATAAACTCTTATTAGAGCACATAGACCTAAGATAGAATTTGAGGATTATTATAGAATAACTTCTTAGAATTTTAGTATTGTAGAGATTTTGTCAGTTTTCCAGGAAATAAATCCATGTCTGGATACGAGCAACTTGAGGCGGCTCTGGAATAGATTTACCTAGTTGTAAAATCAGAAAATACCGCTTTAAGCTAGACACGAACGGGAACTGGTGCACGACAACAGGTCATGTTGCACTTTTGGATACGACACTCCCGGGGGATATTATTTGGACAATTCTAATATTCTTTACAAATAATTATAAAGGATTTACGAGTATATACCTCCTCAAAGAAAATATTTTGGTGATTATGGATTATATCCATAGATTTTTCAATTTACGTTCGGTATTTTACAAGTTTGGAATTCTTCATTGCAATTCATAAACTAACCTAGTGTACGCCATTGTATAGAAATGGTTCCTAGTAGAAGTAATGTGAACTCCAACAATATGTATAATCCAAAGAGTAAGAAGGATCATATCTTTCACGGTATTTAGCCAACATTTAAAAGACAAATAGTCTCCCATGTATTCTCTACATATGAAGAAATAGTATCATGTGTTAATAAGATAAGTAAAGAATTATTTGAGTCCTAAGGATTTGAAGGGAAGAAAGATAAGAAAAGGATGGAAGAGAGAACTATGGATAAAGGGAAGAGGAGAAAGAAGGATTTTTCCATATGTGATAACTTTGGAAAGAATCACCTTGCTAAATGATTTAAAGGAATAGGCATTTGTTATAATTGTAGAGAAAAAGGATACCATGTATGTGATTGCAAGGGTAAGAAAAAAGTTTCAAATGTACAATGCTTTATCTGCATGGAGTTGGGATACTATGTGAATCAATGTCCAAATCATCAGAGTGTACCCCAAATGCTGCTATTGGATAATAATAAAGTTATGATACTACCAAATATGAAGAGGAGTGATTAAATTTCTTACGTTGTTATTAAAGTATTGTGTCATTTGAGTATTGTATTAATGATGTACATGTTATAATAATTATAGAGTATATAAGGATTGTAATGGAGTACTATTTCATTAAGGACTTGAGATTGTGTGGAGCCAAGAAAAGTGAATAAATAACAGGTTAAATGTTTGGAAAATATATGATTGAGATAAAGATAAACCATAATATGGTTCTGATATGGAGGTAGTGATTTTGGAATAATACATGATTGATTTGGATAAATTATATTGGATATTCTTGACTACCTTGAAACTGATTAATGATTTTTATATTCCATCATTGTGAGAGTTTACAACATTTTTGGATAGAAGGATTATATCCAGTATTCTATAATGAATAAGGGAGCAAGAATTTAATCAATAAGGTTTTATGGTAATACATGATGCTGCAGTGTTTTAAATGAATACATGATAAAAGTGTACATATGTTATTACGTGGAAAAAAGGATATTCATTTTGTTTACCTTCCGTATAAATTTTGGACTGTGAGTTTGGATAGAATTATTTTGGATAATTCAAGTTTGAGATTATTTTTGGTTTGCCATAAAAGGACAACCTGGAGGTCGGGCGGAAACCCGTCGTGTCCAGCAAGGCCGTGAGACTTAAACCCGCAACCGAAGGGCGATAAGGGTGTATCACCTACCACTGGACCACGTGATGTCCAGGATTGAATAATGTAGTATTTTTAAAAAGCCTGGTAGATTAATTATAAATTCATTTTTTCTGGAACCCTATACGAATTGGATAAATAAAATATTTTTTAAGTTCTATTATCTTTTAGAATGAAATATGAGTTTGTGGTAGAAATTAGTTAAAGGATGGAAATCTACTTGTAAAGTATATATTTTTTTCTTCTCTTATTCTATAAAGAAATTAATTCTTAAACTTTAGGTAATGGATCTTAAAAATAAGAATTTGTTATCCTAATACCTTATGTTTTTTTGAACCGATGATATTTTAAATCATCATAGATTGATAGATTTGAGGCCCTCAATTATACAATTGTTTGTGACTGATGACCTCAATCACTCCCTATAAATATTTACATTTTCCTCCAATTATGTGTCTCTATTTCCCACCAATGTTCTCATAATTGAGATCATAATTTGTTGGTGAATTTTTAATTCCCCTTCTCCTCTTATTAAGTCTAAATTTTTTTAACCCAATTTCTGATGTGGGTTTTCCCAAAAAGGTAATTTCTATTTTCAACCTTTTATTTTAGAAGAACAATTTCAAATTGCGAGGACACAATTTATTAAAGTATGGAAGAATGTAACACCACATGATTTCATAGTATGTTATTTCTTCAAAGTAATGCAATAACTTTTGTTACATGCAACACAAAGTTCAAGAGCAATACGACTTTCCAAACTATTATTTTTCAAAAATGCAATTTTATCACCTTATAATGGAAAACCCTTTTTAAATCCAATTTTTGAAACTTTTATATATTCAATTTGAAGAAAATAAACTTCTTCTTCAGAATCAGGACATAAGAATTTAGTTTCAATAAATTTTTGGTGTTTTTCTGATAACTTCCATATTTGTGTGAATAGTGAAAAATGCTATATTTTAACTGAAAACAACTTTTTTAATCAAAAAAATTTATAGTGTTGAATTATAAATTTTATTGGTTTGGAAGTATAATTAGATTATATTTTTACCATTTAATCTAATGATGGTCATTGTAAGTAATTTCACATTGAAATTGGACATAAAAAAGTATCAATCTTTTGATAGTTATTATTTCTTAAAAGTACGCTTTTTGGTTTTGACAACGGGAATTAATTTTAAATTAATTAATGAAACTTATATGTTTTTAAATTGGTAAAATTTAATTCATTTTTTAATTCAAAATATCAAAATTATCTTAGGGTGAATTTTGGGTATTTTTCTGAAAACATTAAATTTTGATGAATATTGAAAAACACCGAGTTATAGTTTAAAACTGAATTTTTATTTAAATAATTATTTATTTTATTTAAATTTATTTTAGGTCAAAATAGATACATAATACCTATATAATTTCAATTTAATCCATTGGATTTAGCTTATAATAATTTTAGATATATAAAAATTTTAATTAACTTTTTACCGTCTTTTACCCATCTCCTAGGAGCATTTGCAAATTTACAGAAAACTTAATTTTACCACTTCTGTGAGTTTAATTTCAAAAATACAAGATGCATGGTTGATATCAGTATGTAAAATGTCGTTCAATAAGATGAAAATAATTTTTGATGAATAGTAACTTTTTTACTTTTATTTACCACGGTTAAAAGTAAATAGGGTAATTTAGGGTAAAAATGATATTATTATTACCCTAAAACATGTCCTAATTGTATTGGATAAGAATAATTCAACCAAAAAAACATTAGGAATAAAATATGAACCTATTTGGTCCACTTGAATTAGATTTGGACATTTATTATTATTTAATTCAATGAAGAGTTAAAAGTGTTAAATTCAAATTTTTATAACTAAACCATTTTTAATATAGGGTTAGACATAAGATAAATTCGACTATAAATATTGATTATAAAGATAAAAATATTTCCTACATAATGGTATTTTATTTATATTTTTTAGACATTATATATGTTAATTTATTTATGACACAATGATGATACAATAATTACCTAATTAATGAAATATTAAAATAATTGATATTATAATTATACAAATAAATGTAATTTGATACATTTTTATGAATTACAATAATTTTATAGGTTAATATGACATGTTAGGGTTGGTTAGATGAATTTTTTTAGAAGTAATAATTCTGTTATGAATTTAGAAAAAACAAAATACCAAATAGTGTCAAAATTGACATAAAAGAGTTTTTAAAACAAATATTATATTATTAATTGATTTTCTATTCCTAAAAATATAAGGCTCGGCCAAAGCACTTATATAATGATAGGTGTATCTTTAAAAAACAACCTGGGGTTCTCTTGGAAGTACATAGTAAGTTTATTAACCATATAATTTAAAAATACAAAGAGACATGGTAAATGTTAAACTATTTAACTAAGAGTTAAATCTGAAAGATAAAGTGAATATAGTGGCCCAAACCTGTATAAAACCTATTGGTTGAGTGGTTTTCGACTCATCACCACCTTATACTTTAAATAATTCATTCAAGAGCCATTATAAACCTAAAATGATTTTATTATAAAATAATATTTATAGATTTTCCTAAGGTGCCCCCCACCCCTATTATAAAAGGGTACTCTCTCTTCCCTCAAATTCACACATTAAAAGGCTTTTAGATCGGCCAAACCTTGATTAAATACCCTCTAAACTATCCTACCTTCATCCTAGAGGCCTTTATTTAGATAGAAAGCAAACCTACAGAGCCATTTTAATCAAATCAAATTGAATAACCCGAAGAAGAGGTAAATATTTCATCACCTCTTTCAGGTTCCTTTCTTCTTCCACTTCTTCTTTCTTTTTTGTTTCCATTATAAAATAAGAACTCCAGTATTTTCTATATAATTTGATGTTATTATAAATATTTTACAACCATATTTATTATTATATCCATCCTTTGAATGACATGTCACCACACGTGTGTACATACGGTTTACCGTCTCCATGTCGTGGTGTAATTGTTATTAAATATATTATTTTTTGGGTGGTTATAATAATGTTGTGTAATTGATGTAAATAATAAATATAACATGATAATTATTCTGTATATATGATATACCATCCAATTATATTTTATTTTAATATCAAAAGAATGATATTATCGCTCGTGTGTACGTACGGATTACTGTCTCCACGAATGCGATGAGATTCATTCCCCATCATATCCATTCAAAAATAATTTTCAACAGATGAATAAAAATAATGTTTAAAGACTTAATATTATTATTAATATGAATAAGATACATCCTATCCATAACAAACATTACTCATGTAACAAATCATATAAAAGAAAACGAATCAGTTAACACCCAAAACGACGATAATACAAAGATATTATTAACAAAGCAATTTTAAAAGATCATATATGATATCATATTAATATATACGATTCTTGTATAATTTAATAGTAATTATTTCACCAATATATAAGAGGTTAACCTACCCTCGATCATGTAACAGTACAAGGTTAGGGGTTTATTATCTCCCTTTTAATTCCATGAGATATCCATTGTTCACCACATATTTATTGCATGTGGTGTATTGTGTACAGACATTTTGTAACAGCCCAAGATTTTATAAAAAAAATATATTATTTTTAATTTTATTAATGTCTTGTGTTGTACGCTACACCAAAAGGAGCTTGCACAACACACATCCTTGACTTGACTTGCATTACACGCAATCGCGACCTTCCTCGATAGCGTGTGTAGTACGCAATACCGAGTTTCACTAAACAACGATATGCTATAAAAATATTATTAAAACTAGCCGTTATGAATAGTAATAACCACTTTTTGAAATCCATTAAATCTTATTTTTCAAAATGAACTTTATTTTTGGATTCGGAGTATCGAATTTAGCCTAAGGTGAAATTTTGGTACTTTTCAGATAACTTTCATATTCTGATGAATAGTGAAAATTACTAAATTATAATTAAAAACAACTTTTTTAATCGAAATAATTAATAGTGATAAATCATTAATTTGAGTGGTTTTAAAGTATATTTAGAATATATTTTTATAATTCAATACAATGTTGGTCATTGGATGTAGTTTCACATTTAAACTAGACATAAACGAGTGTCAATCTTTTGATAGATATTGTTTCTTAAAAACACGCTATTTGTTTTAACAGCGGGATTTAATTATAAAATTAATTAATGAAACTTTTATGTTATGAATTTGCTAAAATAGACTTCATTTTTGAATTCGGAATATGAAATATAGCTTGGGATGAAATTTTGGCATTGTTCTGAAAAACATCAATTTTTGATGAATAGTGAAACTACTAAGTGGTAGGTTAAAAACTGAATTTTACATAAAACTTAATTTTACCGCTTCTGTGAATGGAATTTCGAAAATCCGAGAGACACGGTTAATATCAAGGACTAAAATGTGGTTCAATGAGATGAAAATAATTTTTTGGAGAATAGTAACTTTTTACTTTTTTTACCACGGTTAATAGTAAATAAGGTAACTAAGGGTAAATATGATATTAATATTACCCTGACACATGTCCTAATTCTATTGGACAAGTGTAATTCGACCAAAAACAAACTTAGGAATAAAATATGACCATTTAGGCCCACTTGGATTAGATTAGGACATTTATTATTAATTTATTTAAAGAAGGGTTAAAATAGTTAAAATCAAAGTTTAATAAGTAAATCATTTTTAATATGGGGTTATACATAAGATTAATTCGATTGTAAATATTCATTAGAAATCTAAAAATATTTACTACATGATGGTATTTTATTTGTAATTTTTAGACATCAAATAATTTAATTTATTTATGACACAATGATGATGTAGTAATTATCTTATTAATGAAATATTGACATAATTGATGTTATAATCACCAAAATAAATATAATTTGAGACTTTTTATGAATTCCACTAATTTTCTAGGTTACTATGATATATTAGTGTTGATTTAATCAACTTGGTTCGAACATATAATTCTGTTATGACTTTCACAAAAATCATATATCAAATAGTGTCAAAATTGACACAAATTAGTTTTTAAATCAAATATTATATTATTAATTGTTATTTTATTCCTAAAAATCTAAGGTTCGGCCAAATGACTTATATAAGGATATGTATATTAATAATAAACAATTTGGGGTTCGTTTGGCATGTTATAGTAAGTGTATTAACCATATAGTGAAAGAAAACAAAAAGACACGGTAAAAGTTAAATTATTTAACTTAGAGTTAAATCTAATTGATAAGGTCAAAATAATACCCTAAACTTGTCTAAATCTTATTGGTTGATAGTATTTCGACCCATCCCCACTTTAGCTTCGAAATAAGACCCTTTGGAACCATTATAAACCGATTTTGACTTTAATATAAAATAATATTTTGAGATATTCCTAAGGTGCCCCTCTCCTCCCCTATAAAAGGACACCTCCTTCCCCTCCTCCTCACACCAATTTGAGCACTCAAGCTCGGCCAACCCATGCCAAAATCTCTTCTACACCTCCCTAGAAACATCCTAGAGGTTCTGGTCTTCCTCAAAGACCAATTCTAGTTCCCTAAGAAGAGGTCTCAAAGAGGCACTTCAAAGAAGAGGTAATTACCGTTACCAATTCTTTCATCTTTATTTCTTCTTCCACTTCTTCTTCTTAGGTTGTTTCATTATGAAGTAATAACATCAGTATCACTCATATACTGATATGTTATTATAAGTATGAAACAACCCTATTTCACCATCTATCCATCCTACGGAAAAAGAAATCACCGCGCGTGCGTACGTACGGAATACCGTCTCCACGCCGTGGTGTAATCTATTTTCCACCACCACCTTACATGGATGGGTATAATGGTGTAAAGAATAACTATAAATAGTTATTACAACATCATATTGATTCTGATATATTGTATAATCCACTCCAATTCAATTCAATATTTATAGAAATGATATCATCGCTCGTGCGTACGTACGGAATACCGTCTCCACGACGCGATGAGATTCATTCTCCATGTTAACCATTTAAGAATGATTATAATGTATATATAAGAAATAATAATGAAATATATGACATTATAAAGCTACTGGATTTATGTATATATATACCTATGTATGTCATCTACTTACTTCCATTTCAAGACAATAAGGAAAGGAAAACAGCGTTCATGCGTACGTACGGACTACCGTCTCCATGAACGGTGTTTTTCATTTTATTTATATACCTATTATATATATATATATACTGAATATATATGATATATAAATCATATTTTATATTCTGGAAGTAAGTAAATCATGATATAAGTAATAATGATGTCAAGAACAACGAGTCAAAACACCTACGATAAATGAAACGATTTTACCCAAAACGCTTCTTTAACATGGAATTTACAAAAGAACGGGTAATATAATGTCATAAGTGAACCATATATGATATCATAACAATGAATACGATTCTGTAATAAGTCAATAACATGATTTAAATCATTATACAGGAGGTTCGGACACTTACAAAGCAAGTCGGACCTAAGGTAAGGGAAATATCACAATCTCATTTTTTATCCGAGATTGTTTATTCGTAAGTATTTACTGGGGTGTATTTTATCATCCACATCCATGTTTCATCAAAATGTAATATTATTTCCATCCACCTACAATTGTTTAAAACCATTTTTACCCTTCGGTGAGTTTTTAGTAATATGTATGAAAGGAATCTTTTGTCGTACGAGGTACTTTTTGACTTTTCCGACAAAAGTACGAAGAATGTTTTTTTAACTTATACGGCACGAACGGATTTATACTGTTTTATAAAGCCTTATTTTCATGAATATTCCTCTAAAAGATTTCATGACTATTTTCAATAAAATCTCTTTCTTTTAAAATTGCATGATGTTTTGTGAAAAGAAATTGATTTTGAAGAAGAAAGGATATTTTCCTCAAGAATGGAGTTCAAGTGTTTTATCAAAATTATTTTCCATCTAAGATAATAAAGGGTTATGTTTTTATCCCTATTATTACATTGATTTGATTATGTTGTGATGGAATTATTTTTATGAATTCCTTTTTCTTATATGAATTGTTTTATGATGTCATGATGTTTAAGATTCCCATTTGTATTACATGGGTTATGCGATGATGTATGATTTATGATTTTGTGGCACACATAAGAAAGGATTCATTAAGAGATGGGTGGGACCTATATCTCCCTCCAATGCATTGGGTAAAGATTTTATATCTCATGAGATAGATATGGCTGGAATGGTAGGTTATACCGGTTCAGTGAAACAGGACTGAAACGAGGATTACTCGATTCAGAAAGGGACTTTGTCCACTAAGATAGTATTGGCAATGAGTCTTGACTAACAAGAAATGATTCTCTATGATTATGTTTGTATGCCACAATGAGTAATGTTTTAAGTTATGATTTCATTTCACTACTATGATTTATCCCATGTTATGAAATTATGCTCTCTTTTTCATGTTAAGATTTCCAAAAATGTTATGTTCTTATGAAAATTATGTGATTGATATTTCCTTTGTTTACCCTTACTGAGCATTTGAGCTCACCCTTTTATGTTTTCTTTTCGCCAGGATATAAAGAAAGGTTTTAGGTAAAATAAAAAGGAATATCTTTATGGGAGATGTTGAAGATCTTTCCCCACGATTAGAAGATTATACTCCGAGTTTCCAAAGACACTAAACTATTACGGTCCTTGTGTGTGTGTTTTTGTTATGTACTAAGTATTCCGCAAAAGTAATGTAAAGTCCATGTACGTCAGGCTACAGGTCTCTACAGTTGGTATCAGAGGCAAAGGAGGTAGGAATGTATCCAATCCTTGGTAACTCTCACATGTGAGCGTTGGACGAAGCATGGCTCTCCGCCCAAGGGCTTCATGTGGAAATGGCTGCCACTGGGGATGGTGGTGTGTCCCGCCCAGGGGGTGTAGCCGCCCATGGAGTGCCCTGATAGGTATCAACTATAGTCCACAGGAAGTAATTCCAGACCGTTATAGTTGGTATCAGAGGAAAGGTTTAGTCAACCTTTGGAAACTAGGATGTGAAAACGTTAGTGAGATCCCTAGAGATATTTATAAGGTATGTCTAGGGATGCCCCTAAGGATAAGTATACGTATAGGATATAGTTCTAGAACTATGGTAACGATATTATATTAAACCAAATATGATAGATATTTAAGTTACTCCCCCTTTATTATGATTTTTGCCTCTCACAATATTCTTTTTGGGTTTTAGAAAATGGCTGGAAACAAGGTGATTCACGATAATGGAGGATATGATGGACAATGGAATGATATTTTTCATGAGCAAGAAAATGAAATGGGATTTGGAAGTCCAAACATCATTATTATGCCGAATCAGCAATCTCATAATATGATCAATAAAGTAAAATTTGGTAAGTTTCCTGACTCGGCTAATAAGAGAAAGATGGAGTTTCATGAAGATCATAGAGGAAAGAAAGTTCAATTTCCCCTATGTAAATCATGTGGGAAGAGGCATCAAGGAGAATGTTTCAAAGGAACTAGAAGATGCTTTGGGTGTGGAAAAGAAGGACACAAAGCAAGTAAGTGCAAAGGAAAAGGTTCAATTAACACCATGGATGAGGATAATGGTATTGCTACGACATCAACAATGGTAAAATGCTTTAAATGTGGAATGTACGGGCATTATGCAAACCAATGCCCTAAGGGAAAGTCTCATGAAGAGAATCAGTATGGTCGTATGGGAAGTATTTATGTTGACGATGATGAAGAAACTACAAATGATATGTGAGATGAAAGAAATGTTGAAGCTCGGTCAATGGTCTAAGAATGTAGTGGAATGATTACATGTTTATCATGTGTAGTGTTGTATAAGTAATCTCATGGAATAAGGAGACATCTAAGGATTGTTACACTGTTGTCTTTCCTTAAGTGTATGATGAATGGTACAAGTAACCATGAAAGGTTATTCAGATACTTTTGGAAAGTAGATGATAAGTGCATAATGAAAGGATAAGAAGACAATGAGATGTTTAATAGTATTCATGAGCTCATGATTGATATAAGGACTAAGTGATATCATGGTTTGAGTATATAGAATTTTGAGGATTTTGGTATATGGAAAGTGTTAACTTTTAACTGCACTCACTAGGGTATTCAAGAGAATACATGATTAAGGACTTTGAATGTTTGGAATGTGACCAACAAGACATATCTTATGTGGGGATCAACGACAGTATTAAATCTCTGGTAATCGTTGTCACTATATTATGAGAGTGGACTGCAGTATTATGTATAAGCCTAAAGATTAGACTGGATTATGTTGGACATAAGTTAGTATTGTTTAAGGATAGAAGATTTTCGATATTATTGATGGGATGTTATAGTGACGTAGTTTTAGAAAAAGGACAACCTGCAGGACGGGCGACAGCCCATCGCTTCGGACAAGGCTGTAGGAATCGAACCCACAACCGAAGTGCAACTGGCCTTTATCGCCTACCACTGGCCTACAGGAAGTCCCTGTTTAGTAGAAATTAGTTTTATTATATTAAGCATTATGATATATGAAGTATAAGTCCATTTTAGGAACCATATGTGATTAATCTCACTATAGATCGACTTATGTATATAATTTTTGCTAACCTTTTGTTTGAGAAAGATGGAATGACCCGTCATTCTATCACATGATATGCTAACACTTCACGAATAACAAATTCAACTTCATTTATTTAAGAGATGAAGTGGAAATTGTTAAAGGCACGAACAACAGCGAGATTGTACCAAAATAAAGTAAGTATTTATTCTAAATTAAATTCTTTAACTTTAGGGAAATGATCTTGAAAACCAAAAATGTTGTCCTAGTTCTCTTATACCTGATGAATCAGATGGTACCTTAGATCGTCACAAATTTATGGATTTGTGATTACTGGCTTTTCCATAGCCATGTTCTCTACCACTCTCCATCAGAACATGATGGTTAGATTTCTCTTCCATATCCATATTTTCACCTATGTGGAAACCCAGTGATTAGTTTATTTGGGTAATCGTTACATTTCATACTTTAGTTTTTAAAGCCAAGTTTTGGTATTCCCTTTTACGATGTGGGTTTCTATTAAAGAAACTTTCAAATAGTAAACCATTTATAACCCTGACGAATTTCGAGGGCGAAATTCATTTTAAGGGGGGAAGAATGTAACAGCCCAAGATTTTATAAAAAAAATATATTCTTTTTAATTTTATTAATGTCTTGTGTTGTACGCTACACCAAAAGGAGCTTGCACAACACACATCCTTGACTTGACTTGCATTACACGCAATCGCGACCTTCCTCGATAGCGTGTGTAGTACGCAATACCGAGTTTCACTAAACAACGATATGCTATAAAAATATTATTAAAACTAGCCGTTATGAATAGTAATAACCACTTTTTGAAATCCATTAAATCTTATTTTTCAAAATGAACTTTATTTTTGGATTCGGAGTATCGAATTTAGCCTAAGGTGAAATTTTGGTACTTTTCGGATAACTTTCATATTCTGATGAATAGTGAAAATTACTAAATTATAATTAAAAACAACTTTTTTAATCGAAATAATTAATAGTGATAAATCATTAATTTGAGTGGTTTTAAAGTATATTTAGAATATATTTTTACAATTCAATACAATGTTGGTCATTGGATGTAGTTTCACATTTAAACTAGACATAAACAAGTGTCAATCTTTTGATAGATATTGTTTCTTAAAAACACGCTATTTGTTTTAACAGCGGGATTTAATTATAAAATTAATTAATGCAACTTTTATGTTATGAATTTGCTAAAATAGACTTCATTTTTGAATTCGGAATATGAAATATAGCTTGGGATGAAATTTTGGCATTGTTCTGAAAAACATCAATTTTTGATGAATAGTGAAACTACTAAGTGGTAGGTTAAAAACTGAATTTTACATAAAACTTAATTTTACCGCTTCTGTGAATGGAATTTCGAAAATCCGAGACACACGGTTAATATCAAGGACTAAAATGTGGTTCAATGAGATGAAAATAATTTTTTGGTGAATAGTAACTTTTTACTTTTTTTACCACGGTTAATAGTAAATAAGGTAACTAAGGGTAAATATGATATTAATATTACCCTGACACATGTCCTAATTCTATTGGACAAGTGTAATTCGACCAAAAAAAAACTTAGGAATAAAATATGACCATTTAGGCCCACTTGGATTAGATTAGGACATTTATTATTAATTTATTTAAAGAAGGGTTAAAATAGTTAAAATCAAAGTTTAATAAGTAAATCATTTTTAATATGGGGTTATACATAAGATTAATTAGATTGTAAATATTCATTAGAAATCTAAAAAGATTTACTACATGATGGTATTTTATTTGTAATTTTTAGACATCAAATAATTTAATTTATTTATGACACAATGATGATGCAGTAATTATCTTATTAATGAAATATTGACATAATTGATGTTATAAACACCAAAATAAATATAATTTGAGACTTTTTATGAATTCCACTAATTTTCTAGGTTACTATGATATATTAGTGTTGATTTAATCAACTTGGTTCGAACATATAATTCTGTTATGACTTTCACAAAAATCATATATCAAATAGTGTCAAAATTGACACAAATTAGTTTTTAAATCAAATATTATATTATTAATTGTTATTTTATTCCTAAAAATCTAAGGTTCGGCCAAATGACTTAGATAAGGATATGTATATTAATAATAAACAATTTGGGGTTCGTTTGGCATGTTATAGTAAGTGTATTAACCATATAGTGAAAGAAAACAAAAAGACACGGTAAAAGTTAAATTATTTAACTTAGAGTTAAATCTAATTGATAAGGTCAAAATAATACCCTAAACTTGTCTAAATCTTATTGGTTGATAGGATTTCGACCCATCCCCACTTTAGCTTCGAAATAAGACCCTTTGGAACCATTATAAACCGATTTTGACTTTAATATAAAATAATATTTTGAGATATTCCTAAGGTGCCCCTCTCCTCCCCTATAAAAGGACACCTCCTTCCCCTCCTCCTCACACCAATTTGAGCACTCAAGCTCGGCCAACCCATGCCAAAATCTCTTCTCCACTTCCCTAGCAACATCCTAGAGGTTCTGGTCTTCCTCAAAGACCAATTCTAGTTCCCTAAGAAGAGGTCTCAAAGAGGCACTTCAAAGAAGAGGTAATTACCGTTACCAATTCTTTCATCTTTATTTCTTCTTCCACTTCTTCTTCTTAGGTTGTTTCATTATGAAGTAATAACATAAGTATCACTCATATACTGATATGTTATTATAAGTATGAAACAACCCTATTTCACCATCTATCCATCCTACAAAAAAAAGAAATCACCGCGCGTGCGTACGTACGGAATACCGTCTCCACGCCGTGGTGTAATCTATTTTCCACCACCACCTTACATGGATGGGTATAATGGTGTAAAGAATAACTATAAATAGTTATTAAAACATCATATTGATTCTGATATATTGTATAATCCACTCCACTCCAATTCAATATTTATAGAAATGATATCATCGCTCGTGCGTACGTACGGAATACCGTCTCCACGACGCGATGAGATTCATTCTCCATGTTAACCATTTAAGAATGATTATAATGTATATATAAGAAATAATAATGAAATATATGACATTATAAAGCTACTGGATTTATGTATATATATACCTATGTATGTCATCTACTTACTTCCATTTCAAGACAATAAGGAAAGGAAAACAGCGTTCATGCGTACGTACGGACTACCGTCTCCATGAACGGTGTTTTTCATTTTATTTATCTACCTATTATATATATATATACTGAATATATATGATATATAAATCATATTTTATATTCTGGAAGTAAGTAAATCATGATATAAGTAATAATGATGTCAAGAACAACGAGTCAAAACACCTACGATAAATGAAACGATTCTACCCAAAACGCTTCTTTAACATGGAATTTACAAAAGAACGGGTAATATAATGTCATAAGTGAACCATATATGATATCATAACAATGAATATGATTCTGTAATAAGTCAATAACATGATTTAAATCATTATACAGGAGGTTCGGACACTTACAAAGCAAGTCGGACCTAAGGTAAGGGAAATATCACAATCTCATTTTTTATCCGAGATTGTTTATTCGTAAGTATTTACTGGGGTGTATTTTATCATCCACATCCATGTTTCATCAAAATGTAATATTATTTCCATCCACCTACAATTGTTTAAAACCATTTTTACCCTTCGGTGAGTTTTTAGTAATATGTATGAAAGGAATCTTTTGTCGTACGAGGTACTTTTTGACTTTTCCGACAAAAGTACGAAGAATGTTTTTTTTAACTTATACGGAACGAACGGATTTATACTGTTTTATAAAGCCTTATTTTCATGAAGATTCCTCTAAAAGATTTCATGACTATTTTCAATAAAATCTCTTTCTTTTAAAATTGCATGATGTTTTGTGAAAAGAAATTGATTTTGAAGAAGAAAGGATATTTTCCTCAAGAATGGAGTTCAAGTGTTTTATCAAAATTATTTTCCATCTAAGATAATAAAGGGTTCTGTTTTTATCCCTATTATTACATTGATTTGATTATGTTGTGATGGAATTATTTTTATGAATTCCTTTTTCTTATATGAATTGTTTTATGATGTCATGATGTTTAAGATTCCCATTTGTATTACATGGGTTATGCGATGATGTATGATTTATGATTTTGTGGCACACATAAGAAAGGATTCATTAAGAGATGGGTGGGACCTATATCTCCCTCCAATGCATTGGGTAAAGATTTTATATCTCATGAGATAGACATGGCTGGAATGGTAGGTTATACCGGTTCAGTGAAACAGGATTGAAACGAGGATTACTCGATTCAGAAAGGGACTTTGTCCACTAAGATAGTCTTGGCAATGAGTCTTGACTAACAAGAAATGATTCTCTATGATTATGTGTGTATGCCACAATGAGTAATGTTTTAAGTTATGATTTCATTTCACTACTATGATTTATCCCATGTTATGAAATTATGCTCTCTTTTGCAGGTTAAGATTTCCAAAAATGTTATGTTCTTCTGAAAATTATGTGATTGATATTTCCTTTGTTTACCCTTACTGAGCATTTGAGCTCACCCTTTTATGTTTTCTTTTCTCCAGGATATAAAGAAATGTTTTAGGTAAAATAAAAAGGAAGATCTTTATGGGAGATGTTGAAGATCTTTCCCCACGATTAGAAGATTATACTCCGAGTTTCCAAAGACACTAAACTATTACGGTCCTTGTGTGTGTGTTTTTGTTATGTACTAAGTATTCCGCAAAAGTAATGTAAAGTCCATGTACGTCAGGCTACGGGTCTCTACACATTTGATATATATTATCCTGATTCTATTTATATTCATGATATTTTATGATTCATTTGGCGGTTATTGACTGTTTATAATATGACTCGAATGATTACAACGAGGCAAGGGTTAATTTCACAATCTCTTTATTATTCGAAGTTGTTTTTATGTAAGTATCTACTGGGACATATTTATCATCCACATCCATATTTCTTAAAAATGTATTCCAAAAAAAATTACTATTTACTAGAATATGGGATAAATTCATTTATACCCTTGTTTTACTTTTAATAAAATGTATTGAAAGGAATATTTCTGTAGTTTTTCAAACAAGGTACCTTATGACCTTTTCAAAAACATTAAGGTAAGAATGTTTTTTTAACTTATACGATGGGTGCGGCTATTTTCCACTATTATAACATCATCAAATCTTCCCTTATAAACATATAAGCATATTTTAAAATAAATTTTTTCTTTATAATTATGTGACTCTTAAATGATTTCAAAATAGAAAAAGATATTTCTCTAAAAATGTTTTTACTTCATCTATGTCAACATCCTTTGATGGATTTTTAGTTTGTTTGAAGTTTATTTTTTGTGATACAAAAATTCCATATTTTATTGAAGGTTTTGTGATATTTTTGACTGTGGATGTGTTATTTTATACTATTCATGGTTTATGGATAATGTATTGACATTTTATATGCTAGTTTCAATATGAATGTTTATGTTATGTTTAAAACTTTTCATATGAGGAATGCCTTGGACTTAGTAAGTGACATGTAGAGCCCGATATAGATCCTCGATACATTGGTAGGTCTCATGAGACAAACTAGTGTCTTAGAACAAGGCCTTGAAAAAATCTTATTTTTATTCTTGTCTCAAGTCCTTGACTATGTGGTTATGAAGTCTTGCATTATGCATTCCATCATTATGAAAGTGGCTTTTAATATTGCATGTGATTATACAACTAGTAGAATATCCATGGGAATAAGTTAATGGAATTTTTTGATTTTATATTTACCATATTATTATGAAGTTAAAGTTTAAAAGGCTTTTATTTTAGTCATATACATTTTCATAAATGTTTATGCTCATTTATGAAAGTTTCTGCTATATTGTTATCCTTACTGAGCATTTGATCTCAGTCCTTTCTATGTTTTATTTTTCCCAGGACATGAAGAAGTATATTATGACTGACCTACATGGATATTCTATGAGATCTTAGTGTTTTCTATGGAAAAAATATTGTTGTAGTTTTCCATTTTATGATGTAATGTAAACCTTATAAATGTATCTAATACTTCCAATTCTACTAAACTAATCGGTCTTTCGAGACTTGATCTTTTGTGATCATGATAATGATACGTAATAATGCACTAACTCTGGGATTTTGGGGTCGGGGCGTTACAGTTTCATATTGATTCCATGTCACCATTCCTAATAGGAATATTAATTTATTTTAATCTACAAGTTATTCAAATAAAGCCCACTAAAAATCAATCTTGGAGTTCTAACCCTTACGATAAAAATTATACCACTCCAAGTAAAAAACATATTTTTCAAAAACAACTATGATGTCACAATTTTGATATAGTAATATGTTTAGAAGTTATTAAAAATATGTATGCATTTGGATAAAAATAATATATTAAATATTTATATATTTTTTAAGGCTCACAACACAAAAATAAATAAACAAAATTTACTACAACCTTTAGAACTACTATTAAACATATTGAAAGGATTTAATACAAATATTATGGGTCTATTTAGAAGATTAAATAAAGATTAAATAATTAACTGAGAATATCTATGATGTTATAAATGGAAAAACAGAAGTACCATAAAGTTTACGAAGTGATAATATTCCCAAATATACATCAAGGGTGGATGTACCAAAATTTTCCATGACTATAAAATCTCATGGAAGTGTAACCTTTTGTTGAATTGATGAGGTTTATGGGGATCATAAAATTGATGAAAATATTTATAACTAATTAACATTACGTGGTACATATGGATGCAGGAGAACATTAAATTCCAAAATAGGAGGAAAGTATTAGTGAATCGAAACAACCGAAGATATAAATGAAGAATGAAATAGACTTCTTACATATCAATGGAACATGGGAGCTAATAGAACTTTCACTAGGTAAAAAGTAATTTTAGAACAAATAAGTTTACTAATTAAAGTAATAGATGGATAATAGGAAATTGTACAAGGATAGGTATGTCATTAAATTCTTTCAAAAAAAATTAGGTGTGTATTTCTTAAAAAAAATCTCTGGTTGTTAAACACACAAAAATTCAGATGTTTTTCACTCTGGTTTCTTGAGAAGGATTTTATCCAAAATAATAATATTTGAAAACACAATTCCTTTATAGTGACTTGTAGGGGGAAATATTTATATAGAAATTATAAGTTTTTTCATAAATTTAAATAGAAGGACTATTTTTCATGTACAGACATAGTTTTCATGAGATGAAGCAAGTACCAAGAAAATGGAATCAAGATTTCAATGCCTTCATTCTATAGATGAGGTTCATTTGGAGAAATACTAATAATTGTTGCTATCAAATGTTTTTATTGATGCAAGTTTCATCATACTTATCTTGTATGTGGATGATGTACTACTTACAAGTATGAATTTCAATCAGATTAAGAAGATGAAAGTTGATTTCTCTAGGAGGTTCAGGTTAAAGGATCTCAGTAAAGCAAAGAAAATTCTAGTATATCAAAGAAATAGTATATGACACCCCATGTGTATAAATTGTGGGTAATCTATTATAGAATACATGATTTATGCATCTTGAGTATTTTTCGTATCCCAAAACAAGTATCTGACCAACACCAAGCTTAACTTTTAGTCATAACCTATAATAGTCTATGATGAACATCATTTTGGGATAACTCAAAGTCATACTTTGATAGGTCAATTATCATTTCACTTCATGATATATTTCTATATATATAAACAACTTGAAAGAATGATAAAGCTGAGATTGCATTTTGTGTAACATGAATTTTTTTATATTATTATAAACCTTTAATAATTTTTTTAAACAATACATAAGGTCATGTATCATCGAATAACTTATGATATAATACCAAACAAGCCTTATGTTTGCTTCAATTTCAGAGGATTTGTTAAAATCATTGCACATTTATGTAATTCCTACCACATCTCTATGTGGTCATCTAATAAATCTCTCCCACTAAACTCTTTTAGTGAGTAATATCTATGAAGTACACATGTTTTAATAACGATGAGACTTAGGAATCATATTAAAAATGTTTAACTCTTTGAAAAAGTGTTCTAACTTTTAAACATCACATCATCAAATATTGAGATGTTAATAACTTGTATTTTTTATGTAGATCTATTTATATATTCATCAGAATCATCATCCTTGAAAACTTTTCCATCAAATGTTTTCCTTTATATTTTTTGGTAACTAAATTATCTTTTTATATTAATATTTTACCAACATACCCTGAACATTTTAAAAAATTATGTGACATTCACTTTAACTAGCCTAATTATTTATTTTTTAACTTTCAACTTATAAAATTTCAAACACTATATCATTATCCTTTTATACATTGTATTCTCTTCAAAATATTATCCTAAGATACTCAAAATAATTTGCGTTAGGAAATAACACTTATTTTTCTTTAGTGGGAATATTTAATAAATAAACTATTTCTTTCATATCATATATGGTATTATATGTGTTTGGAGAGTTACTTTTAAAAGAAGACTTTCTTATTTAACATATGTCTCTGATGGGTGGTGGAATATTTATTCCTTGTATTTTAACAAACATCTAGATAAGCCTTTTTATTCTAGATAAAAACACATTTTAGCTGTTATATTATCATCAAACATTTTATATAGTTTAATGAATCATAATCCTTGGGTATTAAAACCATCATATGATATTATCTATAAAAAAACCTGTTAACAAATAGTTTGTCATATCATATAATATAAATAAGATAAAATATTCATACTTTGTTTTAGACCCATCGGATCTTGATATATCGAATTCTACGATTCAACAAACCTTTTATTCATCATTTAAAAACAAAATACAATATATATAAAGCATTAACTTGATTTTAAACTCCTTTATATTTAAAACATTTGAAAATTATACATTTGGTATTATATACCTTAAAAAATCAAATACTTAATTCTATTGTACTGATACCTAACATATAATTTCCACAAAGTTTCTCAAACCCTGTCAGATATCTTGGAAGATTCAATCCTATGGAAATACTTTCCCTCCTTCCTGAAACTACCATTAGGTTTCACTATCCTTGATTAGCTATTTGAATAAAAATTATTGGAATTTTAACTAACTTTTCTTCTTTTGTTTTGAACTTTTACCACCTTTTATAGTTTATATATCACTAGAACTTAGACATCAAATGCTCAGTTCATCTTCCTCAACACTTTGGGAAAATAGGGTAAACATTTATTTAACTTATTCACATTATTGGAACATTTCCAAAAATTATAATAAAATAATTCCATAACTATAACAATCCATAAGGAAACCTTTAGTGGATTTTTTATGCTTCACATAAACATCTAGATCCACTTATTAAACTACTTTAATAGCTAGTTACTCATAAAGGATTTATTTTAACACATACAAATTTTATTTCCTATTTATTAACAATTCGTAAGTTTTTAGACCAATATATAAAGTTACATATATTAAGAGTATCCTTATTGGGATTGATAGTAAAGGTAATTCAGATGATAATGTTTCTATTTATCTAATAATAGAAGTTTTTATTAGATGAGTACTGTGTTTTATAAACATTTTATAAGCACTTTAATTAAAGTTACTCCCAATAAAATGATTATCCATTTTTACATTTTTCATATCTATTTGTGTAAAACTCAATGATTGACTATTTATATAGGGAAACAACTCAATAATATTACATATAAATCATAGGTGATTGAGTGGGAAACACTTTACCCAATCCATCATATGGATAAACTACACATTATTCCAATGGTATCCTAAATAGTAGGGTTTCCCAGCAAAGTGTAACCCAAATAAAATTCCCAAAAATAAGGCCCCTGATTATTAGGGTTTCCTCATTATTCTATTTACTTACACATGATAATCCAAGGGCACCCCACTTTGTCATGGAGGTACCTAGTTGGATGATCAAGGACAAGATAAGTGTATTCATTGGAAGGAATCTAAAGCATGCCATTTTTAATAGTGATTTAATCTCACCATATTATATCATGTATTTATTTCACAAGTATTCATACATAAAAATATTTAATTTGGAATCCATATTCCTTCCACCAAATCAATGTGTTCAAACCATATTGATGTGAACCTCTTTAAACAACACATAGATTCTGTTACTAATCCAAAATAAAAGATAACTATATTCACACATATATGAATTCATCTCATGAATAAGGTGCATGAAACCCTTTCATTTAAAGGCATAGAATAATATTTAATCAACAATCCCCACAAGAGTATTCTTGTAGAAACAAGTAGTTAACCCCCACTTTTCTATATAACAAATAAACCTCCAAGGAAGTGAGTAGTCTGACTCTAAGTCCCTCTAACAAAGTTTACATTACTCATTAGAGGCCTAAATTACACAATAATTATAATATTGATATGCATAAATCATAACTAAATATGTAAAAAATACAATTCAAGGAAGAATACAAGGTAATCAATTATCATACATAACATGTAACTCATTATATGCATATATGATAATGTATAGATGTTATTTAAATCATTAAACTAAAGCGTACAAGCATTCATAATATTGAAATTATATTCTTGAATAAAAGGGTTAATAATCCAAATAAATAATAAATTCATATATTTAATAATAGATAAACAATTTATGAATGATTAATAAATAAAGATATTATAAACCTTTTATAGTTCATCATGTATTATGGGAATTATATAATTAAATAAAAATAAAACTTTTATATTCATTCCCAATATGAACTCATTTATATTATTATTTTATATGGAATCAATTTTCAATATATGATATTAAATGAAATATAACCATTTTACATTTTTATTCTACTAGGTAAAAAATTTACATAATCTAAATATCATTTATTTAATATTATTTAAAACATGATCATATTAATTATCAAAAGTAATTTTGATTCGGTTAAAGTAATTTAATAAATAATGCATTTAATTTGAACATTTCAAATTAAATAATTATGAACAATTCATAATTTAAATATAAATTCCTTTATATTTTTTCCTTATCTTTTAATTTATAAACATTTTATAAACTAGACTCATAATTTCCATGTAAACATTTTATATCAAAATTATATGTCACTTCATATAATTCAAAAGGTATTTAATATAAACAATTGATATTATATATATTTATTTACTAAACTTTACAAAATCACTTAATAATTTATTATATTTAATTTATAATTAATTTATTTATTACCACTTTTTTAATTAAATAAATATCCTAAAATACATTTTAAAATGATTTATAAACATTTTATAAATAATTTAAATTAATTCATAACTAAAATATAGAAAAACTAAAATTGTTTTCTTATATCGTATTCGAAAATATACAACATCTCATAAAGGGCGATAAAGTGAACATATTGTATAAAACACCTTAGGGATATCAATCATATTTTATGATTGATAATATCACACCAAGAAATCATAACCCATGATAAGCCTATCTATAGGATAAAACATGGTGTGTCTGGGTATCAAGACTTATGATAGGATCCTACATAAGATTAAAACCATCAGTGCCTAGGAAATCATATTCTATGATTGGAATCAGTATCTCATCACTAATATGATGCTCTATTTTACAAGCAGTATTCTGTACTTTGGTTTAATATGACTCATGGAATAATGTACACTATGATACACAAAAAATAAAAGAATTACACTATCTTATGGCCTATTTTATCCCATATAATAAGGTGTAACCCAATCAAAAACTATAATATTTCATATCATATGGAAAACCACGATGTATATTTTCAATCATGTTTAAAAATTAGTAACATGGCAGTAATACAATATTTTGTATTCATTATTTTAAAAATTATTTCACGATTAAAATCACATAGTTAATCTCAAATACCACTAATAGGTTTATAAGTATTGATTGGAACTCCATCAATGTTTCATAAACAATAAGAAAAATCATTCCCAAAATATTCTATCCTTGAAATTAAAATCATGGTATAAATAAAATGAACAACAGTCATGTAACTTGAACCGGTTGATTCCTCTACTATTATCTTTGATCAATATGGTTAATGAATATATTTAAGAGGTAGATGAAAGACTCCCTCCTCTATGTTGTAACCATGGGCTAGATGAATCACCCATTGTATGGGTAGGATCCTCCTTCCAAATCACAGTATGCTAGTTCTTCCCAAAGTAAAGTGAAGATGAGGGATAGAGATTTTAGGAAGGGATAATCTACATAATCCAATGACCATATCCATGGACTTTGGCCTATTTATATAAGAATTGATACATTCCTGAGTTTTCATGGAATTTACTCAAATGTTATGTAACGTTTGAGTAATTGCAACTCTTTACATTGTCTATAAATGATTATATATTTCAACTCCCATGTCTTTCATCTTATAAAGCATAATATAAATGAGAGCCAATATATAAGACATATGAATGATAACACTTATCATTCAGATGCCCAAGTAATCATTGGATGCATATTGAATAAGACCTTATGATTCATGTGATATGATATATCCAAGTAAGTAGAACATGATATAACACAGGTAGTACATTCTGATTACTTTAATATGATATAATGAGAGATTTGACTTGTTATATGACTACATGGATGAATGAAATGTGATTTATTCAACTTTTTTAATTTTCCTTTACTTGGAAAGTCGAGAATATATGAGTTTACGCATATGATATTTACAATTTTTATATCTCATTGTTGTACTCAATATCATAGACAAAGATATTTTATGATTATGTATGATGTGTAAAGATACATCGGTGGATTATTTTATAGAGATACATGTGTTTGATAGAGATCATGTTTTATCTATCTATATCTTGAGTAACATAGATGTTTTACTAAAGGTATCTCTTTAATTATCATTTTTAATTATTAATTCATAATAATTATCATTTTTATAAATTCATATATGATCAAACAAAAAGGTTATTTGAATGAGTATTTGTCTCAGTACATGGTGCTTGTCCGAAAGCTGAGAAACCTTTGTTAGGTCTGATTATAAAGGTGGACTGTCTAGAGGGGGTGAGTAGATAGTTTTATGATTTTACAGAGTCAAATTAATTCCCTAAGTTAAATGAAGTTATTGTCAAAGTTCAATTTTTATATACATGAAATAATAATAAGAATTATAAAATAAATGAATGAACATAGGCAATTTTATAGTAGTTCGCTTCAATGTGAACCTACATATACTCTTACACCTCTCTACTATTTGAGTGATGAGTTATGCACTATCAAATTTTTTAATGGGAAACATAACTCGATACGACCTACCATTTCTTTTATTAGTATAACCAATATAGGCACATGAATTCTAATGGGGAGTCAAAAACCATTAAAAACACATTTTTGAGAAAGATATAACATATCCTGACTTTATAATCTTTGATTCACAACCCAAAGGACCTGAATTTGGGAGTCACATCCTGAAGAGAGAATTATTGTTTTCAGGGAAGAATAAAATAAATAATTAATCACATGTGGGATAAATATAAATAATTGGTATATAATCAAACAAAACTAGGTAGAATAAGTCAATGAATAAATATGAAGTGAAGCCTACAGTTCCATGAGTAATGGATCAGTAAATCTTATCATGGAAGTATTAGTAGTTGAAGAAGATTATTCTCCCTTTGAAAGTTTTCTTGTTGATGAGAATGGTTTTTATTGGATCATTTGACATTTCCAAGTATCGCATATCACTTTACAGTGTGAGAGTTTAGTTCAAAAAAATCATCACAGTAGTGTATCATATTCATTTTGGTACTCCTTGAATAATTCCTGATCCCCTTAAATAAGAATAAATAATAACTAAATAGCAATCAAACAATCAGTTAGATAATTCAAATAATAATTCAAGATTATCAAATAGAGAGAGATTATTGTTCCATAATAATCATTCGATATTAAAAAACTAAAGTCTACTTCAAACCAATTTGAATTCATTTTTAAAAGATTCAAAATATCTCCATATTACTAGGTCAAATAAATATTATAAATATCACATTTTTTTCATCTATATAATTAAAATTTTAATTTTTAAAAACAAACATTCCATATACATGAAAATATGTGATCAAATATGAATTCAAAAAATATTTCATTAAATACTATAAAATAACTTACATTATGTTTTTTTATCATTAAAAATTAATTTATAAATATGAAAAATAAATAAAATTATTCATAATAAAGAAATTCAATATATTGAAACTTAATATTGTAGATTTATGCCAACAAGCCCATACCCGAGTGGTAAGGGATCTTTCTTGGCATCAAAGAGACCCAGGTTCAAAACCGGGTGGAGGTGAATTTCCGAGTACTATTGCAGTACTGTAGTAGTTGCTGTAGCAATTATTATTTTATACTGTAGCAGCCCAAACTATTCACCCAATTTGGGCCTTCAGTGTAACACCCTGAGATTTTATGAAAAATATTCTTTTTAATTTCACTAATGTCTTGTGTTGTACACTACACCAAAAGGAGCTTGCACAACACGCATCCTTGATTTGCCTTGCATTACACGCAATCACGACCTTCCTCGATAGCGTGTGTAGTACGCAATGACGAGTTTCACTAAACAACAATACGCTATTAAAATATTATTAAAACTAGCCGTTATGAATAGTAAAAACCACTTTTTGAAATTTTGTAAATTTTATTTTTCAAAATGGACTTTATTTTTGGATTTAGAGTATCGAATTTAGCCTAAGGTGAAATTTTGGTACTTTTCGAATAACTTTCATATTCTGATGAATAGTGAAAATTACTAAATTATAATTAAAAACAACTTTTTTAATCAAAATAATTAATAGTGATAAATTATTAATTTGAGTGGTTTTAAAGTATATTTAGAATATATTTTTACAATTTAATACAATGTTGTTCATTGGATGTAATTTCACATTTAAACCAGACATAAACAAGTGTCAATCTTTTGATAGATATTGTTTCTTAAAACACGCTATTTGTTTTAACAGCGGGATTTAATTATAAAATTAATTAATGCAACTTCTATGTCATGAATTTGGTAAAATAGACTTCATTTTTGAATTCGGAATATGAAATATAGCTTAGGATGAAATTTTGGCATTGTTCTGAAAAACATCAATTTTTGATGAATAGTGAAACTACTAAGTGGTCGTTAAAAAAAACTGATTTTTTCATAAAACTTAATTTTACCTCTTATGAGAATGGAATTTCAAAAATCCGAGAGACACGGTTGATGTCAGTAAGTAAAATATGGTTCAATGAGATGAAAATAATTTTTGGTGAATAGTAACTTTTTACTTTTATTTACCACGGTTAAAAGTAAATAGGGTAATCAAGGATAAAATGATATTAATATTACCCTAACACATGTCCTAACACTATTGTACAAGTGTATCTCGACCAAAAACAACCTTAAGTGTAAAATATTATCATTTAGGCCCACTTGGATTAGATTAGGACATTTATTATTATTTAATTCAAAGAAGAGTGAAAAAAGTTAAAATCAAAGTTTATTTACTAAACCATTTTTAAAATAGGGTTATTCATAACATAAATTCTATTGTAAATATTTATTAGAAAGCTAAAAAGATTTCCTACATAATGGTATTTTATTTGTAATTTTTAGACATCAAATAATTTAATTTATTTATGACACAAAGATGATGTATTAATTATCTTATTAATGAAATATTGACATAATTGATATTATAAATACCCAAATAAATGTAATTTAAGACTTTTTATGAATTCCACTAATTTTCTAGGTTACTATGATATATTAGTGTTGATTTAAGAAACTTTGTTCTAACATATAATTCTGTTATGACTTTCACAAAAATCATATATCAAATAGTGTCAAAATTGACACAAAATAGTTTTTAAATCTAATATTATATTATTAATTGTTATTTTATTCATAAAAATCTAAGGTTCGTCCACATGACTTAGATAAGGATATATATATTAATAATAAACAATTTGGGGTTCGTTTGGCATGTTATAGTAAGTGTATTAACCATATAGTGTAAGAAAACAAAAAGACACGGTAAAAGTTAAATTATTTAACTTAGAGTTAAATCTAATTGATAAAGTTAAAATAATAACCTAAACTTGTATAAATCCTATTGGTTGATATTATTTCGACACAAACCCACTTTAGCTTCGAAATACGACCCTTTGGAACCATTATAAACCGATTTTGACATTAATATAAAATAATATTTTGAGGTATTCCTAAGATGCCCCTCTCCTCCCTTATAAAAAGGTACCTCCTCCCCCTTCTCCTCACACCAATTTGAGCACTCAAGCTCGGAAAACCCCTGCCAAAATCCCTTCTCCACTTCCCTAGAATAATCCTAGAGGTCCTGGTCTTCTTCAAAGACCAATCTTAGTTCCCTAAGTGAAGGATTCAAAGAGGCGTTTCAAAGAAGAGGTAATATCCATTACCGATCTTTTCAATTTATTTCTTCTTCAACTTCTTCTTCTTTAGTTGTTTCATGATAAAGTAATAACATCAGTATTACTTACATACTGATATGTTATTATAAATATTAAACAACTCTAATTAACCTTCTATCCATCCTACGGAGAAAGGAAATCACCGCGCGTGCGTACGTACGGAATACCGTCTCCACGCCGTGGTGTAATCTATTTTCCGTCACCACCTTAATAGGATGGGTATAATGATGTAATGAGTAACTATACATGATTATTATAAAGTTATATTGATACTGAAATAGTATACATACACTTCAACACAATTCCACGACCATGGGAACGATATCATCGCTCGTGCGTACGTACGGACTACCGTCTCCACGACGCGATGAGATTCATTCTCCATGTTAACCATTTAAGAATGATTAAAAAGTATATATAAGAAATAATAATGAAATATATGAAATTATAAAGATACTGGATTTATGTATATATGTATATGTATGTCATCTACTTACTTCCTTTCAAGACAATAAGGAAAGGAAAACAACGTTCATGCGTACGTACGGACTACCGTCTCCATGAATGGTGTTTTTCATTTCATTTATCTATCTATTATATATATATATATATAATGAATATATATGATATATAAATCATATTTTATATTATGGAAGTAAGTAAATCATGATATAAGTAATAATAATGTCAAGAACAACAAGTCAAAACACCTACGATAAATGAAACGATTTTACCCAAAACGCTTCTTTAACATGGAATTTACAAAAGAACAGGTAATATAAAGTCATAAGTGAACCATATATGATATCATAAAAATGAATATGATTCTGTATTAAGTCAATGACATTATTTAAATCATTATGCAGGAGGTTCGAACACATACGAAACAAATCGGACCTAAGGTAAGGGAAATATCACAATCTCATTTTTATCCGAGATTGTTTATTCGTAAGTATTTACTGGGTTGTATTTTATCATCCACATCCATGTTTCATAAATATGTAATATTATTTCCATACACCTACAATTGTTTAAATCCATTTTTACCCTTCGGTGAGTTTTTAGTAAAAGAAATGAAAGGAATCTTTTGTCGTTTTTCGTACGAGGTACTTTTTGACTTTTCCGACAAAAGTACGAAGAATGTTTTTTTTTAACATATACGGCATGAATGGATTTTTAAAACATTATTTCCAAGAATCTTCCTTTACAAGTTTTCAAGTTTATTTTTAATCAACTTCTTTTATTTTAAAGTTGTATGACATGTTATGAAAGGAAAAATGTTTTTGAAGTAGAAAGGATATTTTCCTCAAGAATGGAGTTCAAGTATTTTATCAAAATTATTTTCCATCTAAGATAATAAAAGGGTTATGTTTTTATCCCTATTATTACATGGATTTGATTATGTTGTGATGGAAACATTTTTTTTAATTCCTTTATCTTATATGAATTGTTTTATGATGTCATGTTGTTTAAGAATCCCATTTTTATTACATGGGTTACACTATGATGTATGGTTTATGATTATGTGACACACATAAGAAAGGATTCATTATAAGATGGGTGGGACCTATATCTCTCTCCAATGCATTGGGTAAAGATTTTATATCTCATGAGATAGACATGGCTGGAATGGTAGGTTATACCGGTTCAGTAAAACAGGACTGAAACGAGGGTTACTCGATTCAGAAAGGGACTTTGTCCGCTAAGATAGTCTTGGCAATGAGTCTTGACTAACAAGAAATGATTCTCTATGATTATGTGTGTATTCCACAAAGTTTCATGTTTTATGTTATGATTATTGGGATTTCATTTCACTACTATGATTTATCCCATGTTATGAAATTATTCTCTCTCTTTTGCAGGATAAGATTTCCAAAAGTTATGTGCTTGTGTATAAGATGAGATTTATATTTATTTTGTTTACCCTTACTGAGTATTTCAGCTCACCCCTTTATGTTTTCTTTTCCCCAGGATATAAAGAATGGTTTTAGGTAAAAAAAAGGGAAGATCTTTATGGGAGATACTGAAGATCTTTCACCACGATTAGAAGATTACGTTCCGAGTTTCCAAAGACACTAAACTATTACGATCCTTGTGTGTGTGTTTTTGTTATGTACCAAGTATTCCGCAAAAGTAATGTAATTTCCATGTACGTCAGGCTTTGGGTCTCTACAGTTGGTATTAGAGGAAAGGTTTAGTCAACCTTTGGAAACTAGGATGCGAAAACGTTAGTGCCCTAGAGATATTTCTAAGGTATGTCTAGGGATGTCCCTAAGGTTAAGTATACATATAGGTTATAGTACTAGAATTACGCTAATGATCATAGAATTAAACCTAAGATGTTAGATATTGAAGGTACTCCCCCTTTATTATGTTGTTTTCCCTAGCATGATTTTTGCCTCTCACACTATTCTTTTTGGGTTTTAGACGATGGCTGGAACCCGAAGGAACCATGTTGATCAATGCAATGGACAATGCAATGATTGTCCTTCTGAACAAACAAATGTTAAGGGAGATGGAGTGCAAAATCTTATTGCTATACTTACACAAGCTATGAATCATTCTGGACTTCCAAATGAGCAGATAAGGGAACAATATTCTATTGAGTCCTTCATGAGGCAACGTCCACCTTCTTTCAGTGGGTCTTCTGATCCACTTGTTTCTGAACAATGGATCAGTACCACTGAAAAGATATTTTCAGTTCTTCAATGTTCTGAACATGATAAAGTCATCTTAGCAGTATATCGTTTGGAAGGTGAAGCTGATCAATGGTGGAATATTATCAAGAATACGAGGCCAAGAGATGAAATTGAGTCCATGGAATGGGACGAGTTCAAGAACTTATTTTTCAATAAGTACTTCCCTCGTATTCTTCGAACAAAGATGGAGAATGAGTTTCTTGAACTAAAGCAAAAGGATGATGAATCTGTTGGTATATACGAAGAAAATTTTACAAGACTTGCAAGGTATGCATCTGGCATTATCATCCAACCTGAAAGTAAAGTTGATCGATTTTTCAGTGGCTTAAAACCAAGTCTTCGAAGGGCATTAGCTATAAGAGACTTCAGGAGCTATGAAGAAATTGTGCGTTGTGCTATCAAGGTAGAAATGGAAGTTGGTGTTACATATCCATCTCATGGTTTTGACAAGAAACGAAAGATGGAGTTCAAGGAGAAATCTCAGAATAATGGTGAAAAGAAGATGAATGTTTCCTTATGCACAAAGTGTGGAATGAAGCATGGTGGAGATTGTCTTAAAGGGACTAGAAAATGTTTTAAGTGTGGAAAAGAAGGTCATCGAGCCGCTGAGTGTCGAAGTAATGGAAAAAGGGATTCTAATGATGTGAATAAAGCAAACACTGCAGAGAACGCACCACCAACACTTCAATGCTTCAAGTGCAAGGAAATGGGGCATTATGCTAATAAATGCCCTAATCCAAGGGTTAGTGATGATCAACATGAGCAACCACTGAAGGCAAAGGACAAAGGGAAGTCACATGCGATCACTATTGGTGATGTTGAATATGACAACGATGTGGTGGAATGATTAAGTGTTTATGTAATGGGATTCCAAAATAATGTTGTATCATGGAGTATTGGAATATTTATGTATTGGTCTAATGTGGTATTCAAAGTGATTGAGATATTATGCGCATAATGAAGGGAAAATGAGAAAATGAAATGTTTAACAGTATTCATGAGCTCATGATTGATATAAGGACTAAGTGATATCATGGTTTGAGTATATAGAATTTTGAGGATTTTGGTATATGGAAGGTGTTAAATTTTAACGGCATTCATTTTTTCACTAAGGTATTCAAGATAATACATGATTAAGGACTTTGAATGTTTGGAATGGGACCAACAAAACATATCTTATGATATATGGGGATCGACGATGGTATTAAATCTCTGGTAATCGTTTTCACTATGTTATGAGAGTGGACTGCAGTATTATGGATAAGCCTAAAGATTGGAATGGATTATGTTGGACATAAGTTAGTATTGTTTAAGTATAGAAATTTTTTCGATATTATTGATGGGATGTTATAGTAATATAGTTTTAGAAAAAGGACAACCTGTAGGACGGGCGACAACCCATCTCGTCGGACAAGGCTGTGGGAATCGAACCCACAACCGAAGTGCGACTGGCCTTTATCACCTACCACTGGCCTACAGGAAGTGCGTGTTTAGTATAAACTAGTTTTATTATAGTAAGCAGTATGATATATGAAGTATAAGTCCATTTTAGGAACCATATATGATTAATCTCACTATAGATCGACTTATGTATATAAATTTTGCTAACCTTTTGAGATAGATGGAATGACCCGTCATTCTATCACATGATCTGCTAACACTTCACGAATAACAAATTCAACTTCATTTATTTAAGAGATGAAGTAGAAATTGTTCAAGGCACGAACAACAGTGAGATTGTACCAAAATAAAGTAAGTATTTATTCTAATTCAAACTCTTCAACTTTAGGGAAACCATCTTGAAAACCAAAAATGTTGTCCTAGTGACCTTATATACGATGAATCAGATGGTACCCTAGATCATCACAAATTTATGGCTTTGTGATTTCTGGCTTTTCCATAGCCATGTTCTCTACCACTCTCCATCAGAACATGATGGTTAGATTTCTCTTCCGTATCCATATTTTTACCTATGTGGAAACCTAGCGATTAGTTTATTTGGGTAACCGTTACGTTTCATACTTTCGTTATTAAAGATTGTTTTTGGTATTACTTTTTACGATGTGGGTTTCTATTAAAGAAACTTTCGAATAGTAAACCATTTATAACCCCGACGAATTTCGAGGGCGAAATTCATTTTAAGGGGGGTAGAATGTAACACCCCGAGATTTTATGAAAAATATTCTTTTTAATTTCACTAATGTCTTGTGTTGTACGCTACACCAAAAGGAGCTTGCGCAACACGCATCCTTGATTTGCCTTGCATTACACGCAATCGCGACCTTCCTCGATAGCGTGTGTAGTACGCAATAATGAGTTTCACTAAACAACAATACGCTATTAAAATATTATTAAAAGTAGCCGTTATGAATAGTAATAACCACTTTTTGAAATTTTGTAAATTTTATTTTTCAAAATGGACTTTATTTTTGGATTCGGAGTATCGAATTTAGCCTAATGTGAAATTTTGGTACTTTTCGGATAACTTTCATATTCTGATGAATAGTGAAAATTACGAAATTATAATTAAAAAAAACTTTTTTAATCAAAATAATTAATAGTGATAAATTATTAATTTGAGTGGTTTTAAAGTATATTTAGAATATATTTTTACAATTTAATACAATGTTGGTCATTGGATGTAATTTCACATTTAAACCAGACATAAACAAGTGTCAATCTTTTGATAGATATTGTTTCTTAAAAACACGCTATTTGTTTTAACAGCGGGATTTAATTATAAAATTAATTAATGAAACTTCTATGTCATGAATTTGGTAAAATAGACTTCATTTTTGAATTTGGAATATGAAATATAGCTTAGGATGAAATTTTGGCATTGTTCTGAAAAACATCAATTTTTGATGAATAGTGAAACTACTAAGTGGTAGTTAAAAAAACTGAATTTTTCATAAAACTTAATTTTAACGCTTATGTGAATAGAATTTCAAAAATCCAAGAGACACGGTTGATGTCAGTAAGTAAAATGTGGTTCAATGAGATGAAAATAATTTTTGGTGAATAGTAACTTTTTACTTTTATTTACCACGGTTAAAAGTAAATAGGGTAATTAAGGATAAAAATGATATTAATATTACCCTAACACATGTCCAAACACTATTGGACAAGTGTATCTCGACCAAAAACAACCTTAAGTGTAAAATATTATCATTTAGGCCCACTTGGATTAGATTAGGACATTTATTATTATTTAATTCAAAGAAGAGTGAAAAAAGTTAAAATCAAAGTTTATTTACTAAACCATTTTTAATATAGGGTTATTCATAAGATAAATTCGATTGTAAATATTAATTATAAAGCTAAAAAGATTTCCTACATAATGGTATTTTATTTGTAATTTTTAGACATCAAATAATTTAATTTATTTATGACACAAAGATGATGCAGTAATTATCTTATTAATGAAATATTGACATAATTGATATTATAAATACCAAAATAAATGTAATTTAAGACTTTTTATGAATTACACTAATTTTCTAGGTTACTATGATATATTAGTGTTGATTTAATAAACTTGGTTCGAACATATAATTCTGTTATGACTTTCACAAAAATCATATATCAAATAGTGTCAAAATTGACACAAAATAGTTTTTAAATCAAATATTATATTATTAATTGTTATTTTATTCCTAAAAATCTAAGTTTTGTCCAAATAACTTAGATACGGATATATATATTAATAATAAACAATTTGGGGTTCGTTTGGCTTGTTATAGTAAGTGTATTAACCATATAGTGTAAGAAAACAAAAAGACACGGTAAAAGTTAAATTATTTAACTTAGAGTTAAATCTATTTGATAAGGTTAAAATAATAACCTAAACTTGTCTAAATCCTATTGGTTGATAGTATTTCGACACATCCCCACTTTAGCTTCGAAATAAGACCCTTTGGAACCATTATAAACCGATTTTGACATTAATATAAAATAATATTTTGAGGTATTCCTAAGATGCCCCTCTCCTCCCTTATAAAAAGGTACCTCCTCCCCCTTCTCCTCACACCAATTTGAGCACTCAAGCTCGGCCAAACCCTGAAAAAATCCCTTCTCCACTTCCCTAGAATAATCCTAGAGGTCCTGGTCTTCTTCAAAGACAAATCTTAGTTCCCTAAGTGAAGGATTCAAAGAGGCGTTTCAAAGAAGAGGTAATATCCATTACCGATCTTTTCAATTTCTTTCTTCTTCAACTTCTTCTTCTTTAGTTGTTTCATGATAAAGTAATAACATCAGTATTACTTACATACTGATATGTTATTATAAATATTAAACAACTCTAATTAACCTTCTATCCATCCTACAGAGAAAGGAAATCACCGCGCGTGCGTACATACGGAATACCGTCTCCACACCATGGTGTAATCTATTTTCCGTCACCACCTTAATTGGATGGGTATAATGATGTAATGAGTAACTATACATGATTATTATAAAGTTATATTGATACTGAAATAGTATACATACACTTCAACACAATTCCACGACCATGGGAACGATATCATCGCTCGTGCGTACGTACGGACTACCGTCTCCACGACGCGATGAGATTCATTCTCCATTATAACCATTTAAGAATGATTAAAAAGTATATATAAGAAATAATAATAAAATATATGACATTATAAAGCTACTGGATTTATGTATATATGTATATGTATGTCATCTACTTACTTCCATTCAAAACAATAAGGAAAGGAAAACAGCGTTCATGCGTACGTACGGACTACTGTCTCCATGAACGGTGTTTTTCATTTCATTTATCTATCTATTATATATATATAGAGAGAGAGAATATATATGATATATAAATCATATTTTATATTCTGGAAGTAAGTAAATCATGATATAAGTAATAATAATGTCAAGAACAACAAGTCAAAACACCTACGATAAATGAAACGATTTTACCCAAAACGCTTCTTTATCATGGAATTTACAAAAGAACGGGTAATATAAAGTCATAAGTGAACCATATATGATATCATAAAAATGAATATTATTCTGTATTAAGTCAATGACATTATTTAAATCATTATACAGGAGGTTCGGACACATACGAAGCAAATCGGACCTAAGGTAAGGGAAATATCACAATCTCATTTTTATCCGAGATTGTTTATTCGTAAGTATTTATTGGGGTGTATTTTATCATCCACATCCATGTTTCATAAATATGTAATATTATTTCCATACACCTAAAATTGTTTAAATCCATTTTACCCTTCGGTGAGTTTTTAGTAAAAGAAATGAAAGGAATCTTTTGTCGTTTTTCGTACGAGGTACTTTTTGACTTTTCCGACAAAAGTACGAAGAATGTTTTTTTAACATATACGGCATGAATGGATTTTTAAAAAATTATTTCCAAGAAGCTTCCTTTACAAGTTTTCAAGTTTATTTTTAATCAACTTCTTTTATTTTAAAGTCGTATGACATGTTATGAAAGGAAAAATGTTTTTGAAGTAGAAATGATATTTTCCTCAAGAATGGAGTTCAAGTATTTTATCAAAATTATTTTCCATCTAAGATAATAAAAGGGTTCTGTTTTTATCGCTATTATTACATGGATTTGATTATGTTGTGATGGAAACATTTTTATGAATTCCTTTATCTTATATGAATTGTTTTATGATGTCATGTTGTTTAAGAATCCCATTTTTATTACATGGGTTACACTATGATGTATGGTTTATGATTATGTGGCACACATAAGAAAGGATTCATTATAAGATGGGTGGGACCTATATCTCCCTCCAATGCATTGGGTAAAGATTTTATATCTCATGAGATAGACATGGATGGAACGGTAGGTTATACTGGTTCAGTAAAACAGGACTGAAATGAGGGTTACTCGATTCAGAAAGGGACTTTGTCCACTAAGATAGTCTTGGAAATGAGTCTTGACTAACAAGAAATGATTCTCTATGATTATGTGTGTATGCCACAAAGTTTCATATTTTATGTTATGATTATTGGGATTTCATTTCACTACTATGATTTATCCCATGTTATGAAATTATGCTCTCTCTTTTGCAGGATAAGATTTCCAAAAGTTATGTGATTGTGTATACGATGAGATTTATATTTCTTTTGTTTACCCTTATTGAGCATTTGAGCTCACCCCTTTATGTTTTATTTTTCCCAGGATATAAAGAAAGGTTTTAGGTAAAAAAAGGGAAGATCTTTATGGGAGATACTGAAGATCTTTCACCACGATTAGAAGATTACGTTCCGAGTTTCCAAAGACACTAAACTATTACGATCCTTGTGTGTGTGTTTTTGTTATGTACCAAGTATTCCGCAAAAGTAATGTAATGTCCATGTACGTCAGGCTTTGGGTCTCTAAATTCAGGCCACCGGTTTGGGCCTATGGGTTTCAAGGGCCATCGGTCCATTGAGACCATGGAGTTTGCCAATTCACACAGAGCAGGCCCTAGAAGAGGATCAGAGCAACAAGAATAGCAGTCACCAGAAGTAGAACTAACCGGATTAGAAGAATGAGAGGGTATGGAAACCACCATCGGGACCAGGCCCCATATAGCTTTATACGGGGCAATACTATACAAATAGAAATGCAAGGTGGGGAGCTAGGCGATCAAAGATGCAGAAGCTGGGTAGGGGCATTTCTAGTGGGTTGGGCATATGGGTCAGGTATTGGGCATGGTATGCCTCTGGGCCTTCCGGTCAGGTATTGGAAGACATGTCGGGCCTTGTTCCTTGGGCCTATGGGTTATGTACGGGTTCCCCTTAAACCCTTAAAAGTGGGATTATATATAATAAAATAAAAAGAAGGCCTTCAGGCCATTCGAGCTAATATTGTAGATTTGTTTATAAATAAAGAAACAATTTTAAAAAATGTTTAAATCTATATATACTTTACCAAAAAACTTCATATGGTTTCCATATAAATTATAATACTTTTTAAAATCAATAAATTAATTAAAATAATTATACAAACAAACAATAAAATAATATATAAAAATATAGGAAAAACATTGTAATCTGGGTAGTTTAAAAATTTATAGATTTTTATTAAGGATTGACTATGAGGCTCAACCTACCATGTGGTTTTTCTGACCGTGTGGTTCAACCCACTGGGAGGTATCATCTACATGAACAAATGATTGACCATGAGGTATTGAAAACATGAACAAAAGATATTCAAAAAGATTAAATTATCGACCATATGAGCAAATAAATCAACTACAATAACCAATGATCGATCACAAGAACAAATACCTAACACAAGAATAAAATTAATAGCTACATGAACAAAAGTATGTGTAGTAATTCATGTTATCGTTTGATAGTGAAGCTACTGTAAAAAATAAGTGACCATTTGGTAAGTCAAGTAATCATGTGACTGAGGAAGGAAAGCTACCATAATATAAAAGCATGTGGTGGGTCAAGTGATTTTAAGACATAAAAACCAAAACAATAAATATACAAATAGTGATTGTAGAATACTTTAGCAAAATTGGTATTTAAAAAACAAAGAAAGGATAAATAAAATATTAATTATATGATGCTGTAAGAAATTATAATTAACAATCATTTGAGGTATTTGTAACATTACTTTAGGACTTTGTAATATTTAAAAACAAAAAATATTAAGAGAAAACAACATGATAAATTTAGCAGACTCTAAGCATAGATGAACTCCCCGATTTTGAAAATTAAAAAACAGAAACATGATTTGAAAAAAATCTCCCCCTTTATAATTTTATAAAAAATAAATTAATATAAATTAAAATGAAATCATATTTTAAAACAAATCATGTTTAAATATCATAAAAACCCTCCCTTAATAAATGCATATTAATTCAAATATATAATCAAGAGTCAAATAATGTTTCAAACTAAATATCCATTATACAAAGTTAAAAAAAATTCTAAAAATTTTCAAAATATAAGGATTTAGTAAAAATTTCATCAAATTTATTTTTCAGTTTAAATATATTCTAAAACAATATCTTTTTTATTAACACAATGTTAATAAAATAAAATGTAATATCAATATATTTTGTTCTAGAATGTTGTAAAGGGTTTTTTGAAATTTAAATAGCATAATAATTATCACTATAAATAGTAATTTTTATAAAATTAAAACCATAGTCGAATAATTTTTTTTAATCAATAACGATTGAGAAGAACATGATCCAAAAAAATATATATTCACTTTCAGCAACAGATAAATAAATTGAATTTTGTTTCTTAAAACTCCAAGATACTAAAATAATTTTGAAAAAAAATTAATCCTATCATACTAATCATGAATCACTTACTTAAGACCATATAAATATTTTGGTAACTTTAATACCTGATTAGGAAACATATAATTTTAAAAAACAGGTTGTTGAAAAACATAAACTTATTTAGAAATAAAACTATTTAAAAATCACTTTTAACATAGATATAAAATAATTTAAAACCTTGAAAAAATATAAAAGCTAACAAAATTTTAATAGATTCAATTTTAGAAATATGTGAAAATATTCATGAAAATATATACCTTATTCTTGAAAGTAACCTTGAGCTAAAATTCTGTCTATATTATTAAAAATTTGACTAGATTTATCCATTTTATTAATAAAAATAGATTTACTACTAATAACAACCTTATCTATAGGTGGTTTAATTAAAAATAAAACATTATTTTTATAAAATTGATTAAGCTCTTATTGAATAGAAACAATCCAACTAACATCATTCAAACCATCAAAGACGTCATTTGGAACATATTGAACAAAAAAATCAAGATTTACATAAAAATTTAAAACTTCATCTTTCATTTTAATTCAATAATCAACATTCCCAATTATATTATCAATACGGTGGTCTTTAAGAATTTTAAATGATTTAGGATTAAAATAAGTAGTGAACACCCCCTCAAAAGTTATATTATTGTCTTGAGTTTTTTCTTTACCAAAATTAATTTCATTAAATACTTCTTGAAAAATATCTAATTATGAATTATTTTCCAAATTATCTTCATCAAACTTATACTAATAAAATTATTCTACAAACACAGCTCTTTTACTATATACTCTAAAAGAATCACTTTTATTATAACACCCTTGAAAAATTCCACCATCACATTTAGAATCAAATCTATTAAAGTTGTCTCTAGTATTAAAAATTAAACATTGCACCCCAAAACTTTTAAATAACCAATGTTAGGTTTATTACCTTTAAATAGTTCATAAATAGTTTTCTTTAAAAATATTTCTAATTAAAACTCTATTAAAAATATAACAAGTTATATTTATAGATTCAACCAAAAAATATTTAGGTAGATTATATTAATTTAACAAATTTTTATCTGTTTCTTTAATAGATATATTTTTTCATTATACAACACCATTTTGAAATGGTGTTCTTGGAGCAGAAAAATTAAAAAAATAATTATTTTATTCATAAAATTTTTTAGATTAAAGATTAAATAATTTGAAATTATTATCACTTCTAATAGAAATAATTAAATATCCTTTATTATTTTGAACCTTTTTATAAAAATCAATAAATTTAGATAATTTTTTATCTTTATGTGACATAAAATAGATCGAATTAATTCTACTAGAATCATTATCATTTAAAAAACATATTTATTTCTTCCTAAACTAGAAAAATTAATCAGAACAAATATATCTAAATGAATAATTTCTAATGTTCTATATATTTTAATATCATTGATAGATATAAAACATATTCTATGTTACTTACATTTTAAAAAATACTCACAAATAAAATTCGTACTAATTTACTATTCAAGTAGTTGTTGCACATGTCCCTTCTTTGACAGTTTGTGTAACAACTGAAAGTTAATATGTCCAAGACTTTGATTCCATAAGACATCATCTCTTACTATAGAATCAGGACACTTAACTTTATTTTAGTTAACTCATAAAAATAAATAGAATTAACATTCTCTTTCATATTAATATAAAATAAAATAGATTCATTTTTGTAATGACTCATCCCCTAGGGCCCGTGTCATGACATACCCCAAGACCGCCTCCCAAATGACATGGGTTGGAGACTAGCGCTGAAGGCATAAACATTCAAGTGAGCGGTATTTTCCTAAGTACCGGTATGCACACACATGCCCAACAATATCCAAAAAACTAAAAGGGAAAAAGGAAGTATACTAAAACAAGTGCTGAGTACAAGTACAACTGAAATAAGTGGGCATGAATAAAAACCCAACAACAAGAAATGAAAACAATAAGGTACAAAGAGACTTTGGTAGCCATCTACTGAAGACCCAACCTGATAGTAAGAGTAGTGTAGCTATTGGAAGTTGAAGTAGTACGTCATGTCCGCCTGATCCTACTGGGTCCTGCTTGCTCCTAGGACACCAAGTCCTCCATGAAAACACATGTCATCATCACAAGACACAACACATGTGGGTGAAGCCCATGCAAGGGTGGGTAACACAGTACACAGTAGGGCCCCCCCCAGTCCAGTAAGTAGAAACACCACAAAGAAACCACAATGAAAAGCCAAAAATCATGGGAATATCACACCAGGTTTATTATAGAGTAGGAAAGGTTGATCAGTTATAGTGAAAAATGTTTTGTACTGTTGAGGGACTAATCCCTGATGAGTCGCTACTCATCTATCGGGCCACTAAGGATCCACAGGGCTGTTGCTCATCTTTCGGGCCACTAATGATCCACATAGCTACTGCTCATCTATCAGGACACTAAGGATACAAATATCTCATGATCGTCTGTCGAGCCACTTAGGATCCACACAGTTGTTGCTCGTCTATCGGGACACTTAGAAACTACACAGTTGTTGCTCAAGCCATCGGTCATACCTCAATAGTCAAGAATTCCCACATAGAATAACCTAAAGTATTGTCTCTTTTATGGGTTACAACGTAATGGAAGGTGGGTCGAATGGACACCCAGTCTATAAAATATTAGTGTTTTAGTAACAAGGGGCTAGTTGTGTCAGGGCCCCATCTGGACCGGTCTGACCAACCCGACCAACCCGGACCAGGGGTCCCACATACCCCAGTTTAATTCAACTAGCCCAACCTGACTGGGTTCGGGTCATAATAGGTCCGGTCCGACCTGGATAGTGAGCCCGACCCAGTTTGGCTGGGGGTCCAGCCCAGTGGGTCGCCCGGCAACCCGGTCTCATCTGACCCGTCCCTCCGGAATGGGTCTATCCCGCCAATAGTGAACTTGTGGTGTGTGCTCGGGATGCGGAAGCCACCATCACATCCCCTCCATGTCCAAACATTGCCCGCAAGGAGCTGGCCGCTCCTTCCATGCGATGCCCACCTAGCACCACATCCGGCTCAAACCATGGCCGACGGGCCATGGCCTCCCCTCTATCACAGTCAAGCAACCACGGCTCGCTAGGTCACCCGGGCAACCTAAACATTGGACACTACCTCCACGCAATTCTAGCCGCCGTCGATCCTCCATTCCACCATAGCCAACCGGTCGTAGCCTCCTTCCATCACGGTGCACTACCTGCCTTCTCTCGTGGCTACTACCATGGGCCCTACTGGTCGTCATCGCCACCGGTTCCTTCTATAGGTCACTGATGTTTCTCTGGTGGTCCGTTTCTTGATCCACCTACACCTATGGGCCACACAGGTCACATCCATCCCTTCATTGGCCCCATATTCATCTTGCCACCAATTTCAGGATATGACCACCAAGAACGCAGGTGTGGATGGACCCAGGCCTTATATGTGTCATCCTGTTCCCACCGCATTAGATGTTTAAATTAGGAGAAGGTCTTGTGAATACCATTCTATCAATAATAAACTTAATTCCTAATAGAAAACCCAAGAACGACCCCATCCTGCAAGAGCACACGATTTGTGGATTAACCTATTTGTGGTTTAATCCACATTCTTCATTTATAAAAAGAATCGGGAAATCATAAAACCCAAATCAAACCCTTACCTCATTGACATTCATTGCTATAGCACTTTATCATCAAGGGTCTAAGAGGCCAATGATGTTCTTCATTCCTCGAGGTAAGTCAAAGTTGATGATGTCCCACCGACGTTACTCATTCTTCATTGGGGAGGAAAATCGATCAGAGGTTCATTAGATAATCATCATAGTTTAATTCTCGTTCTACCAATGCGTTAAACTATTAAAAAAACACGTCACAGTGTTTCTGTTACATTGTGACATCATGTTGTTACATTGTTTCATTTATGAAATAATATCACTTTTACACGTCATTAAAGCATCGTTACACTATGTGTTAATGAGCCATTAATGAGATACATTAATTCATCTCGTCACTACACCGAAACATCCATGTGTTGTCGCTCATTGGTGAGAATATAAATAAAATAACTTTTTAAGTTATTTTATTATTTTTCTTGAAAATTCCCAAAAAAATTGATTTTCTATTCGGTCCTTTATGGCTGAAGTTAAGTCCTTTCTAGGTGAAACCTGCCATTCTGAGTTCAATGGTTCCCTCTAATTTTTGATCCAAGAACCGGTTGAAAAGTTAGAAAAACCAACTTGCATATTTACTGACCGTATCTTAAAAAAAGTTTGAAATTCCGTCCTCATCTCACTATCCCTCAAAATCATGTGTCGTCAGAGCATGTGGTCTCTAAATAATTCCATATAATTTTAAAAAAAATGTTACATGGAAATTATTGAGACATTACATTCTCCCCACCTTAGGGAATTAGGTCCTAGAAATGAAAAATAAGGGATGATAAAACAAATGGGGGTACTGAGCATGAATCTTAGCCTCCCTCTCCCATGTGCACTCCTAGAGTTTCCAGTGCTTCTATAGAATTCACACCAAAGGAGTTGACCATCTGCAAAGGACCTTCTCCTATTGATCCTCAATATCTATTAGGAACTCTGCAAATGTCACCCCATCTTTAATTTCCATCTCACCCTAGTAGATGAAGCGTGATGGATCATTCACCTACCTACTCAGCTGTGACAAGTAAAAAACATCATGCACCCAGTGCATCTATGGGGAAAGAGATAGGGGGTACATCACCTCACCTACTCTACTGAGAATCTTGAAAGTTTTGGTGAACCTCTGAGAAAACTTGTCTCCCCGACAAAATCTTCGCAATCCCCGTCAGGGTGAGATGTGAAGGAAGACATGGTCTCCCTCATAGAACTCCAAGGATATATATTTCCTATCAGCATAAAACTTTTTCCTACTCTATAGAGTCCTCATCCACTCCTAGATGATCTTCACCTTCTCAGTGGTAGCCCATACCAACTATGGACACATGAGTGCCGACTCCCCTAGGTATGTCTAGCATAGATGTGATCTACATGGCCACCCATAAAATAACTCAAACGGTGTCATTCCAATGGTGGATTGATAATTGTTGTTGTAAACAAACTCCACCAGTGGAAGGTGGTCCTCCAAAATATATCTAAAATCTAGGATGTAAGAATGAAGCATGTATTATATGGTCTCTATGGTCTGCTCTGTCTAACCATCTTCCTTGTGATGAAAATATGTGTTCAAGCCCAGCTGAGTCCCAAACGCCTCCTATAATCCCTTCCACAACCGTATTTAAAGCATGTATCGTTGTCTGAGATGATCGTCAAAGGAACCCTGTGAAGATGCACTATCTTCTAGATGTAGAAGCTTCCCCTGCCATCTACTGGTCCCTTCCCCTATTTGGGTAGGAAGTGATCCAACTTGGTAAGTTGTTAAACAATCACCCAGATAGAATCATGGCCTATAGATGTATGTGGAAACTTGTTCATGATGTCCATCGGGATACCGTCCCATTTCCACTCTAGTACCTCAGGTGGCTATGCCAATCTAATTGGAGCCTAATTCTCGGCATTCACTAGATGACAAGTGAGGTATCAAGAGGTGAACTCGGCCACTTATTTCTTAATTCCTGGCCATACGTACAAACTTCAGAGGACTGAGTACATCTTCGCCACTCCAGGGTGCACCGCTAAAGGGGGTGTATGGAACTCCATCAACAACTCCTCCCATAATGCCACTAGAACTATGGTGTTCCCTCTAAAAAGGATGAAGTGCTCACCACATATCAAAAATCCATCAGGAGAATGTCCTGGGGATAACTGAGCATGTATGACCTCACAGTAAACATCCACCAGTTGTGCCACCCTCACTCACTGTAAGAGTGTGGGAGTAACGGTCATCAATTGAAGGTAAGATACTCTATCATCATCCACAATGGATATATACATCGTAGATAGTTGGTCTATCACTTCACTCACTAGCTGCAAACTTGTCCTCCTACTAAGAACATCTCCTACCATGCACTCATTCCCAGGAGTATAGACTATCTCAAAATCATAGTCCTAAAAGAACTCTATACATTGTCGTTGTTTCAGTTTTAGGTATTTTTAGGAGAATATATACTTGAGACTCATGTAGTCAGAATAAAATATAAATTGTTCACCCATCAAGTAGTGCCTCCACATCTTCAATGCAAAGGCTACTGCTGCTAACTCCAAGTCATGGGTTACATAGTTTTTCTTATGTTGCCTAAACTAGCATGAACCATAGGTGATAAACACTCTCTCCAACATTAGTACACAACCTATTCTAGTTTCTAATCAATTATAGAAGGCTGCAAACACAATTACCTCTTCTAGTAGTCTCAAGAACAGGGCACTCTTCAGTCTCCATCTCAGCTCCTGGAAACTCTTATGGAACCACTCCATCCACATGAAGGGTTGTCCCTTATTTGTAAAAGCTGTCAAGGGTCATGCTACTCTAAAAATGACAGACACGAACTTCCAGTAGTATCCGGACAACCCCATGAAACTCTACACCTCAAACATGCTTTTAGGTGGCTCCTAAGAAAGAAATGCCACTATCTTCACTGGATCCATGGAAACTCCAGCCTCTATGACGGTGTGTCCTAGAAAGTGTACCTATTGAATCCAGAACTGGCACTTCTAGAGATTACCATAAAGATGGTGCTCTCAAAGTGTATCTAGGACTATCTGCATGTGTGTAGCATGCTCCTCCTCTGACGCTGAGTACACCAAGATGTTATCAATGAAGACTACCAAGAATCGATCATGGTAAGGCTATAAGATCTTGTTAATGAGTCCCATGAATACTACTAGGGTGTTTTTTCACACCAAAAGGCATAACCAAGAACTCATAGTGGCCATACCAGCACCTGAAGGTGGTCTTCAGTACATCCTCACTCTGTACCTGAAGCTGGTGATAGCCTGATCTGAGGTCGATCTTCGAGAACCACCTCACTCCCTTTAGCTGATTTAATAGGTCATAAATTCTTGTAAGTGGATACTTTTTTCTCTTCATGGACACCTGGTTTAGGCACTTAAAGTAAACGCACAACTTCAAACTCCCATCCAACTTCTTGGAAAAAATCACCGGCTCAACCCATGCTGAAACATTGGGCCTTTCAAACCCCTTGTCCTATAAGTCCTCTATCTGTACCCTCAACTCGGGAAGCTCCACAAGATCCATCAGATATTCTAGTGTGGATATTGTTGTCATCCTATGGAATAGGTTGATGAAAAAGTATACCTCTCTGAAAGGAGATAGTCCGGGAACATCCTTAGGAAAAACATCCTCATACTCATCCACCACTACAGGAAAGCTTAGAATCCTCTCATCCACTGCACTGAGGGTGAGTCTATCCAAATGGTGAGTGATCGACACCACTCTCCTCCAAGAAATTCCATCCTATGCAAAAAGGGTTTCCTTCTCACTAGTGAAAGAATACATGGTCCCATATCCATGGACACATCACATTGTATGCCTAAAACAGTCAATATGAGCATGAACTATAGATAACCAGTCCATACCCAAGATGACATTGTAAGGCCTCGACACTGCTACTAGGAGATCCCAGCTAAAACTCTCATATCCTTGAGTAAACTCACACTGCTAACACCAGTGTGCAGTATTTGAATCTCCTCCCGTAAGAGTATCTAGACATAAGGATCGAGCCAATGGCACCACTAGAATCTCCGAGCTCCAAACGAGAGTCATGGAAAGGAAAGAGTGACGAAACATGTGTCTATAAGAACTGAATCTAGGGTGGAGAAGACACAGATCGTACCTCAAATCAACTCTGGAGCACCATGGTAATAATCCTCCACTTCTTAAAGTTGAGCACTCCCATGTCTGCCTACTCCCTCATGTCAGGGTGGACCACCTGGAGGAGGTGGCGGTAGTACTTAGAATCGTCTCCCACCACATACTAATCAGACTACTCCCCTACCATATCTATTTCCCTACGACCCTCCTCACTTGAAACTATTCCTCTATCTCAATGGTCCCTCTACCACCGAATGATTATCTGCACGGCCGGTTAGGTAGTCACAAGCTATGTGTCTCTTCCCACCGCACAGGTAGCACACCATGCTTCTCTGTTGTCTGCCGCTATCCTGGTGGCCTCGCACCACTGATCCCGAGTCCTGGGGTCGTCTACTAAATGATCTAGCACGTTTTGACCAATATGTCATCTCTTGGCTGCCTGCCACAGATGGTTCGGCTACCTTTCTTCCATTGGTGGCATCCACTATCGGTGACTGCTTTGTGAGGAAGCTTTCCACAAGAAGGTCTCTCTCTGACACCCCTTCATGGGTAGGGATGCTGATAGACACCCTTGATTCCCTAATATCCTACCAGAGACCCTACTCAATGGTTTGGGATTTACAGAAATGGTCTCTCCTCATGTTTATGGAGTAGTGAGAGAGGTCTATAAACCTCTCATAGTACTCAGCCACTGATAGGATACCCTATTGAAGGTGAAGAAGCTCCTGAATGTGCACAGAACGCAAGGTCGTAGGAAAAACATCTCTTAGAAAAGACGATCGAATTCAAGACAAGAGAGGGTCACCTCATCATGAGTCTTAATCATCAGACTCTGCCATCTCCCTGTAGATCCATGAATAAGGCTCATAGCTAAGGTCGTCATCCAATAGAGAGGTGTCCTCACTAAGTGGAAGACTCGCATCACCACCTCCAACCAATCCTCAGTGACTTGGGGATCCATCTCTTCCCTGAACCTGGGAGGTCTCTATCTCTATAGCTTTTGTAGGGCACTAAGTCTGTGCATGTCCTTTTTTAGTATCACCAGTAGTATATGCTGATCAATGGGTGGTGGTAGTACCAGTACACCACCCAGTGGGTCCATCTTGAGAAGTGGTCCATGAATGGACACCTCACCACGAGGCGGGCTATCCTCCTTACCACATATTAGGATGCTGGATGGTCGTCCATGTGGAGGCATCCAAAAATAAATCAAGATGGACCATAGTCAGAACATTATACTCGGTGAGCTGACTCTTATTCAAAATAACATAAGGAAACACTTTTGTAACTAGTTTTTTATGCAGTGATCCGAAAATCATAATTTAAGGTCCTGGTGTGTGGATATGTTGGACACCACACCAACATCAAACATCCTGAATCTAAAAGTTAGACTCACAACATTTAACACTATTTACCAAAAACAAAAACAAAAGCCTCTCTGTCTCTAAGGTAGAACAGACCACCTCTGATACCCCTTTGTCATGACCCGTCCCCCGGGGTCCATGTTGTGACATACCCCAAGCCCGTCTCCCGAAGGCCATGGGTTGGAAACTAGTGCCGAAGGTGTCAAACTAAAAGTGGGAGGGATTTTCTTGAGTACCTATACATACACACACGCCCAACCAAATCCCACAAACTGAAAGGGGAAAACAAGTATACTGAAACAAGTTTTGATTATAAGTAAAACTGAAATAAGTGGGCCAGAATAGAACCCAACAACAAGAACTGAAAATGGCAATATACAAAGGGACTCTGGTATCCATCTGCTGAAAACCCCAACTAATGGTAAGTGTAGTGTAGCTACTGGAAGCTGAAGTAGTATATCCTTTCCACCTAATCCTTCTTGGCCCTGCCTGCTCCTAGGCCACCAACTCCTCCATCAAAACGCCCGTCATCTGTATAAGACACAACACGTGTGGGCGAAGCCTGTGTAGGGGTGAGTAACACAATACTCAATAGGGGCCCCCAGTCCACTAAGGAGAAACACCACAAATAAATCACAATGAAAAGACACAATGAAAGGGCATATCAAACAAGGTATATTCTAGAGTAGTAAAGGTTCATCAGTTATAGTGAAAAACAATTCGTACTGTTGAGGGACTCATCACTGATGAGTTGCTGCTAGTATTCCCAACCACTAATGATCCACACAGCTACTTCTCATCAATAGGACCACTAAGGATCCACACATCTGTTTCTCTTATTCTAGAACACTAACGATCCAGATGACTCCTGCTCGTCAGATGGTCCACTAAGGATCCACACAGCTATTGCTCGTCTATCAGGCCACTAAGGATCCACACAACTACTATTCGAGACATAATTCATACCTCAACCACCAATAATTCCCACATATAATAACCCAAAGGACCGTCTCATCATAAGGATTCCAACGCAAGAGACAGTTCATCGAATAGATACACGGTCTGTAAGATATTACTGTTTTAGTAATAAGGACCGGATTGCATCTAGGCCCGGTCTGGCTTGGTCGGACCAACCCAACCAACCCAGCCCGAGGGTCCCACATAACCCTATTTAATTTTATTGGCCCGACCTGACATGTTTCGGTTCAGGGTAGGTCCAGTCCGGCCTGGCCAGTGGGCCAGGCCCAATGGGTCTCACTAGGCCCGACCTAGTTTGGTTGGGGGTCCAACCCGCTGGGTCCCTCGGAGACCTGGTGTCGTCCGGACTGGCCCGAAGGGCACGAACCGCCATCTAGAGCCCGATCCCCTAGGGTCGGACCAATGGTGTGCGACGGGGATGCAACGGCCGCCACCGTGTCCCCTTCCGGTTTGAACGTGGCCCATAAAGAGTGGGCTTCTCCTTCCTTGGGGCGCTCGCCTGGTGCCCCGTCCAGCACCTGTCATGGTCAACGAGTCGTGGCTCGCCTGGTCTCCTGGTGGCCCGGACGCGGGTTTCTGCCTCCATACAGCGCCAGTTGGCACCGCTCCTCTATAACGTCGTGACTATCTAGTTGATGCCTCCTACCACTGAGGCTCACCGATGGGAATCCCCCTCCCACTACCTACAACTACTGATGTGGGCCACCTCCAGCAGCCACCTTAGGCCACCGTCGGCAGTTCCTTTTGTGGGCCAATGGAGTTTTTCTGATGGTCCATTTCTTGATCTAGTTGTGCCTACGGGCCTCAAGGGTCACCGCCATCCCTACCTTGGCCCCATATTCTTCTTTCCACTGATTTGAGGATACAACCATGAAGAATGAACGTGTAGAGGGATCAGGGCCTTATTGGTGTCGGCCTGCGCCCTCCATTTTAGAGGTTTAAAACAGGGGATGGTCTGGGGATTTCCATTCTATCAATAATAAAAATAATCTCTAATTGAAAACCCATGAAGGACCCCCTCCTGCAAGAATGAACTACCTACTGATTAAACTATCTGTGGGTTAAAATGCATTAATTGTTTAGAAAAAAAACAGGGAAATCATAAAATCAAAATCAAACCCCTACCTTGTTGATGTTCATTATCATTGCGCTTCATCATCAAGGGTCTAAGAGGTCAATGGCGTTCGCCGTTCTTCGAGGTATGTTGAAGTCGATGAAGTCATGCTAGATTTCATCGTTCTTCATTGGGGAGGAAAATCTGTTGGAGGTTCATCAGAGAATTCTCACAGTTTAACCATCATTCAACCAATGCGTCAAACTATTAAAAAGAACACATTTCACGACATTTCTGTTACATTTTGATGTATCGTCATTACGTGGTTTCATTTATGAAACAACATCCTTGTTACATGCCATTAATGCATTGTTATGATGCATGTTAACGAGCCCTTAATGAGCACCATTAATGCATCTTGTTGCTACCACGTCAATTCACCATATCGTCACTGTATCATCGCTCATCGGTGAGAAAAGAAATAAAATAAAATTTTAAGCTATTTTATTGTTTTTCTTGAAAATTCCAAAAAATAACTTTTCTATTCGGCCCTTGACGGCCGAAGCTCAGTAATTTCGAGGAGAATCTCTGCATTCTATGTTCAATGGTGCCCTTATATTTTTTATCTAATCACCAGTTTAGAAGTTAGAAAAAACCCACTCGCACGTTTACTAAACGTTCCATAAAAAAAGTTCAAAATTCCATCCTGGGCTCACTGGGCCTTAGAATCATGCACCTTCTAAGTGTGTGGTCTTGAAATAATTCGATATAATTTAAAAAAATACATTAAAATTCTAATACATTAAATTTTTTTAAAACTAAATATTTATTATCTTTAAATTTAACACTCATCCCATCATACCATAACTTTGAAATAATAATTAAGCTATGTTTTAAAATATCAATGTTTAATAATTTAGAAATTAAAACAATGTTAGACATACCTACTTCACCAAATCCCGTGGCCTTTCCTTTTAAGTTATCATTGAATGTCATAGATCCACCATCACATTGATTATAAGATAAAATCATTGATGGATCTCCAGTCATGTGTCTAGACATATTTATGTACATGTTCTAGGTATATTTGACACTAAGGAATTTATGGAAACCCAAACCATGAAAACACTTTATTTCATAATTCTAAATATACTTTTCCAAAAATTAAATATTGAGGATTGAGGGGTTTAGAGTCTTTAGAACACTAGATATAACAATAAATCATCTTAAATATAAAAAAACCATCTTTATTTAAAACAACACATAGTTCTATTAACTACCATCGAAATTTTAAAACTATATGGGATATCCTAGGTTGAATACAAAATAAAAAGGTTGATCTAAAAGGCCCAGTAAGTGAGTAAACATGACCACTATAACAACCCACACTTTACATACATTGTTAATACTTCAAAATTGAAGCACACTTATTACAACATATGACAAAACCACAAAGGACCGTATAGGTATAGTGTCTTTAGAAACTGGGGAAACATAAACAACTGGTACATAAATCTTCTACAGTGTCTCCCATTTATTTCATCATATCTAGGGTCCCTTTTAGCATATTCTACTTAATATCCATCTTCCTGACCTGGGGAAAAGAAAACATAAAAGGGTGAGCTCAAATGCTCAGCAAGGGCAAATAAAAGAAATAAAAATCATATCATATCTTTATGAAGATCAAAACCTGCAAAAGAGATCATAATATCTTAACATGGAATAAATCATAGAAGTGAAAATGAGATCCCCATAATCATAACATAAAACTTGAAACTTTGTGGCATGCACACATAATCATGGAAAATCATTTCTTGTTAGTCATGACTCATTGCCAAGACTATCTTAGTGGACAAAGTCCCTTTCTGAACCGAGTTCACTCCTCGTTTCAGTCCTGTATCACTGAACCGAAATAACCTTCCGTTCCAGCCATGCCTATCTCATGAGATATAAAATCTTTACCCAATGCATTGGAGGGAGATATAGGTCCCACCCATCTTATAATGAATCCTTTCTTATGTGTGCCACATAATCATAAAACATACATCATCGCATAACACATATAACAAAAATGGGATTCTTGAAACATCATGACATCATAAATCAATTCATATATGATAAAGGAATTCATAAACATAATTCCATCACAACATAGTCAAACCAATGTAAAAATATGGATAGAAACAGAACCCTTTATTATCTTAGATGGAAAATAATTTTGATAAAACACTTGAATTGAATTCTTGAGGAAAATATCCTTTCTTCTTCAAAAACAATTTTCCTTTCATAACATGTCATACAACTTTAAAATAAAAGAAGTTGATTAAAAATAAACTTGAAAACTTGTAAAGGAATCTTCTTTGAAGTAATGTTTTAAAAATTCATTCATGCCGTATAAGTTAAAAAAAAACATTCTTCGTACTTTTGTCGGAAAAGTCAAAAAGTACCTCGTACGGAAAAACGACAAAAGATTCCTTTCATATTCTTTACTAAAAACTCACCTAAGGGTAAAATTGGATTTAAACTATTGCAAGTGGATGGAAACAATATTTCATATTGAGGGAACATGGATGTGGATGATAAAATACACCCCAGTAAATACTTACGAATAAACAATCTCGGATAAAAATGAGATTGTGATATTTCCCTTACCTTAGGTCCAATTTGCTTTGTACGTGTCCGAAGCTCCTGTATAATGGTCTAAATAATGTTATTGACTTATTCCAGAATCATACATATTGATATGAGATCATATATGGTCATATTATTAGCTTCTTGTTAGTAATATTTCATTGTTACTTGTTACTCGGGTCTTTATAACTTTTTGTTCTTATGCGTGTTTTGTCGAATAAATTCTTATTCTTATCTTTAGGTTATAGATAATTCATTTCCAGAATGGTATTAGTGTATTATATACCATATTCATTCATTCAATTCATTTATATAATCATTATGAAATGAAGATCATGTAGAACGAGTCGCATCACATCGTGGAGACGGTATTCCGTACGTACGCACGAGTGATGATATCGTTCCTATGATCGTGGAATTGTATTGGAGTATATATATATATTATTTCAGTATCAATATTACTTAATAATAATCATATATAGTTACTGATTACACCATTATACCCATCCTTGTAAGGTGATGGTGGAAAATAGATTACACCACGGCGTGGAGACGGTATTCCGTACGTACGCACGCGCGGTGATTTCATTTTTCCGTAGGATGGATAGAAGGTGAATTAGGGTTGTTTCATATTTATAATAACATATCAGTATGTAAGTAATACTGATGTTATTACTTTATCATGAAACAACTAAAGAAGAAGAAGTTGAAGAAGAAAGAAATTGAAAAGATCGGTAATGGATATTACCTCTTCTTTGGAACGCCTTTTTGAATCCTCCACTTAAGGAACTAAGATTGGTCTTTGGAGAAGACCAGGACCTCTTGGATTATTCTAGGGAAGTGGAGAGGAGAAAATGGCAGGGGTTGGCCGAGCTTGAGTGCTCAAATTGGTGTGAGGAGGAGGGGGAGGAGGTGCCCTTTTATAAGGGAGGAGAGGGGCACCTTAGGAATATCTCAAAATATTATTTTATATTAAAGTCAAAATCGGTTTATAATGGTTCAAAAGGGTCTTATTTCGAAGCTAAAGTGGGGATGGGTCGAAATCCTATCAACCAATAGGATTTAGACAAGTTTAGGGTATTATTTTAACCTTATCAATTAGATTTAACTCTAAGTTAATTAATTTAACTTTTACCGTGTCTTTTTGTTTTCTTTCACTATATGGTTAATACACTTACTATAACATGCCAAACGAACCCCAAATTGTTTATTATTAATATATATATCCTTATCTAAGTCATTTGGCCGAACCATAGATTTTTAGGAATAAAATAACAATTAATAATATAATATTTGATTTAAAAACTATTTTGTGTCAATTTGACACTATTTGATATATGATTTTTGTGAAAGTCATAACAGAATTATATGTTCGAACCAAGTTAATTAAATCATTACTAATATATCATATCAACCTAGAAAATTAGTGGAATTCATAAAAAGTCTCAAATTACATTTATTTTGGTGTTTATAACATCAATTATGTCAATATTTCATTAATAAGATAATTACTGCATCATCATTGTGTCATAAATAAATTAAATTATTTAATGTCTAAAAATTACAAATAAAATACCATCATGTAGGAAATCTGTTTAGCTTTCTAATGAATATTTACAATCGAATTTATCTTATGTATAACCCTATATTAAAAATGATTTACTTATTAAACTTTGATTTTAACTATTTTAACCCTTCTTTAAATAAATTAATAATAAATGTCCTAATCTAATCCAAGTGGGCCTAAATGGTCATATTTTATTCCTAAGTTTGTTTTTGGTCGAATTACACTTGTCCAATAGAATTAGGACATGTGTTAGGGTAATATTAATATCATATTTACCCTTATTTACCCTATTTACTATTAACCGCGGTAAAAATAGTAAAAAGTTACTATTCACCAAAAAATTATTTTCATCTCATTGAACCATATTTTAGTCCTTGATATTAACCGTGTCTCTCGGATTTTTGAAATTCCATTCACAGAAGCGGTAAAATTAACTTTTATGCAAAATTCGGTTTTTAACCTACCACTTAGTGGTTTCACTATTCATCAAAAATTGAAAGTTTTCAAAAAAATACCAAAATTTCACCCTAGGCTAATTTCGATATTCTGAGTCCAAAAATGAAGTCCATTTTGAAAAATAAAATTTATAAAATTTTAAAAAGTGGTTATTACTATTCATAACGGCTAGTTTTAATAGCATATTGTTGTTTAGTGAAACTCGGTATTGCGTACGACGCAAGCTATCGAGGAAGGTCGCGATTGCGTGCAAAGCAAGCCAAGCAAGTGTTGTGTAGAAAAAGATTCCTTTGATGATTTATATAACATAAAAGTCTCGGGTGTTACATTCTACCCCCCTTAAAAAGAATTTCGCCCTCGAAATTCGTCACTTTGTAACAAACAAATGAGGATACTTCTCCCTCATCATATCCTCAAGCTCCCATGTAGCTTATTCAAGTTGGTGGTTTCTCCATAAAACTTTCACCAAGAGAGTGGTCTTGTTTCGTAGGACTTTTTCGCTACGATCTAGAATCTCTATCGGCTGTTCTTCATAAGAAAGATCTTGCTCCAGCGGTACAACTTCTGAGCTGAGTACATGTGAAGGATCTGGTATGTACTTTCTCAGGAGAGATACGTGGAACACATCGTGAACTTGAGAGAGATTCGGTGGAAGCGCCAATCGGTAAGCTACCTTCCCAACACGATCCAGTATTTCAAAAGGACCGATATATCTAGGGCTCAACTTCCCCTTCTTTCCAAATCTCATAACCCTCTTCCAGGGAGATATTCGTAAGAACACTTTATCGCCCACTTCAAACTCTAGGTCTTTTCTTCGGTTGTCGGCATAACTTTTCTGTCGACTCTGAGCTGCTCTTATGTGTTGTTGAATAGATCTGACCTTTTCTGCCATTCATCAACGAGATCAGGTCCTAATAGCTTTCTTTCCCCAACTTCATCCTAGCAAGTTGGAGTCCTGCATTTCATTCCATAGAGAGCTTCATAAGGAGCCATCTGAATACTGGAGTGAAAGCTATTATTATAAGAAAATTCCACCAAAGGTAGGTGTTGATCCCAACCTCCTTTGAAATCCATAGAGCAAGCTCTCAACATATCTTCTAGGGTTTGAATTGTTCTCTCAGACTGACCGTCTGTCTGGGGATGATAAGCAGTGCTGAAACTCAACTCTGTATCCAGAGTATGCTGAAGACTTCGCCAGAACTTCGAGGTAAATCTCGGATCTCGATCAGATATAATAGAAAGTGGTACTCCATGCAATCTTACCACTTCCTTTACATATATCCTGGCAAGCTGATCTAGAGAGAAATCCTCTCTAATAGCAATGAAGTGTGCAGACTTTGTAAGACGATCAACTATGACCCAGATAGCATTATTGCCTTTGGATGTTTTAGGAAGTCCTGTGACAAAGTCCATAGTGATGTTTTCCCATTTCCATTCGGGTATGGGTAATAGTTGTAACATCCCCTTAGACTTCTGTCTCTCAGCTTTAACTTGTTGACAAACCAAGCATCGAGAGACATATTCAGCAACATCTCTTTTCATGCCATCCCACCAGAAGTACTCTTTCAGGTCCCTATACATCTTCGTGCTTCCAGGATGAATAGAGAATGATGAACTATGAGCCTCATCCAGCAGCTCTTTCTTTAATTCGGGGATGGGAGGAACACAAACCCGATTCCTGAACTTTATTATCCCATCACAATCAAGGTTGAATTCAGGAACATTTCTCACCTTCTTTTGTAACTCGACATCTTCTTTCTGTGCCTCTTTAATCTTCACATGTATAGATGGTTGAACATTCATTTGGGAAAGATAAGATTTTTCCCTTTCCATTATAATTCCAAGATCCATCCTTTTTAAATCCATAAATATTGGATCTTTTGTGATCCTCATCATGGATAAACTAGCATGGTCTTGTCGACTTAATGCATCTGCCACCTTGTTTGCTTTCCCAGGGTGGTAATGGATTGAGCAGTCATAATCCTTAATCAGCTCCAACCATCTTCTTTGACGCATATTCAACTCCTTTTGTGTGAAAATATACCTTAAACTTTTATGATCAGTATAAATATCACACCTTTCACCATAAAGGTAATGCCTCCAAATCTTTAATGCAAAGATTACCGCAGCCAACTCCAAATCATGTGTTGGGTAATTTTGCTCATGGATTTTCAACTGTCGTGAGGCATAAGCTATCACCATATCATTTTGCATAAGAACACACCCCAATCCCTTCTTGGATGCATCACTGTAGATCACAAACCTTTCTCCACTACAAGGCAGTGTGAGAACAGGTGCACTGGATAACCTTCTTTTCAACTCCTTGAAATTCTCTTCACATTCCTCTGTCCAGACAAACTTAACTCCTTTCCGAGTCAACTTGGTGAGTGGATTAGATAATCGTGAAAAATCTTTTACAAAACGTCGATAATATCCAGCCAAACCAAGAAAACTTCGGATCTCAGTTACTGTTGTTGGTCTTGACCATCTTTCGATAACCTCTGTTTTTGCTGGATCCACAGATATCCCCTCTTTTGAGATTATATGACCCAAAAATGCAACTTTTTGAAGCCAAAATTCACACTTGGTAAATTTGGCATAAAGCTTCTCCTTTCTCAGGGTCTTCAATATAATTCTCAAGTGATCTTCATGCTCTTCCTTGCTCTTTGAATAGACAAGAATATCGTCTATAAAGACTACCACAAATTGATCAAGATAGTCTCTAAAGACTCTATTCATTAGATCCATGAAGATAGCAGGGGCATTAGTAAGACCAAATGGCATCACTATAAATTCATAGTGTCCATATCTTGTATGGAAAGCCGTCTTTGGTATATCCTCCCTTTTGACCCTTAATTGATGATACCCTGAACGAAGATCAATCTTGGAAAAGTATTGAGCTCCGCGTAGTTGGTCAAATAAGTCATCAATGCGTGGGAGAGGATATTTGTTCTTGATAGTGATCTTGTTAAGTTCTCGATAATCAATGCAGAGTCTCATTGATCCATCTTTCTTCTTAACAAATAGAACAGGTGCTCCCCAAGGTGACGCACTAGGGCGTATGAATCCCTTATCAAGATTCTCTTGGAGTTGCTTCTTCAATTCCTGCAACTCAATTGGGGCCATTCTATAAGGTGTCTTTGAAATAGGCAAAGCACCCGGTACGAGTTCTATTGAAAACTCAACTTCACGATTTGGTGGAAGACCCGGCAATTCCTCCGGAAAGACATCATCAAACTCCCGTACAATGGGCATATTCTTAATCGTGAGTTTCTCACCAACCATTTGAGATAAATAACCTTCATTTAGTGGAATCAATACCCATAAGATGGAAGAAATTTCCACTGGAAGGTTATGTTCATCCTTGCATTGATAGACGATCATAGGTTGATCTGGAATATGAAATGTGACTTCCCTTCTTTGGAAATCGATATGAGCTCTATGTAGAGAAAGCCAATCCATGCCAAGAATCACATCAAATTCCACTAAAGGAAGGATCACAAGATTTGCAGGAAGCACTTTCCCACAAACTTCGATCGGAGAAGAATTATAAACTTCTGATGCGATTGATGTGCCATTAGGTGTTGTCACAGCTAACTCAACATCTAATTGTTGAGGTAATACGGTGATACCCTTAGAAAATTTTTCAGAAATAAAAGAGTGGGTGGATCCAGAATCAAATAAAACATTTGCTACTTTAGAGTGGGTGGTAAGTGTACCTTTCACCACATCGTTATCGTACTCCACCTCGCTGATAGAAATTGCATGTGACTTTCCTTTGTCTTTAGCCTTAAGAGTTTGTTGACGTCGACCATCATCATCAACCCTTGGATTTGGGCATTGATTGGCATAATGCCCCATCTCCTTGCACTTGAAACATTGAAGTGTTGTAGGTTCATTCTGTGTATCCCTTCCTTTGTTTGCGTCATTAGACATCTTCTTCCCATTATCACGGCATTCAAATGCCCGATGACCTTCCTTTCCACATTTAAAACATTTACTTGTCCCTTTAAGACAACTCCCTCCATGTTTCTTTCCATACTTTGAGCATAAGGGAAAGTTCATCTTCTTTTCCATGTGCTCTTTAGATTTTTCATTGAATTCCATCTTCCTCTTCTTATCAAACCCATGTGACTGATGGGTTACTCCAATCTCCATCTCGACTTTGAGAGCACATCGAATGATTTCCTCGTAGCTATTGAAGTCCCTTATGGCTAACGCCCTTCGAAGACTTGGTTTTAAGCCACTAAAGAATCGATCGATCTTACTCTCAGGTTGGATAATAATACCAGAAGCGTACCTTGCAAGTCTTGTAAAATTTGCTTCATAGGTACTAACAGATTCATCATCCCTTTGCTTCAGTTCAAGGAACTCTTTCTCCATCTTTGTTCGGAGAATACGAGGGAAGTACTTATTGAAAAATAAGTTCTTGAACTCGTCCCATTCCATAGACTCAATTTCATCCCTTTGCCTCGTATTCTTAACAAGATTCCACCATTGATCAGCATCTCCTTCCAAACGATACACTGCTAGGATGACTTTATCATGCTCAGAACATTGAAGAACTGAAAATATCTTTTCAGTAGTACTAATCCATTGTTCAGTAACTAATAGATCAGTAGACCCGCTGAAAGAAGGTGGACGCTGCCTCATGAAGGATTCAACAGAATGTTGCTCCCTCCTTTGCTCGTTTGGAAATCCTGCATGATTCATAGCTTGAGAAAGTTGTGTGAGCATGGCTACAAGATTTTGCATTCCAGCTCCCATATCGTTTGGTTGCTCAGGGGGACAATCATTGCATTGCCCATCGCATTCCGCATTAACACGGTTCCTTCGGGTTCCAGCCATTGACTAAAACCAAGAAGAATAGTGTGAGCAACACTAATTATAATAGGAAACCACATAATTCAAGAATAAAATTTTCATGCTTAAGGTCTTATCCTAGGTTATTCAAGGCCATTTCTAAAACACTAAGATTGTGTTCTATGCTTAGACTTATCCTTTGGGTTCTTACTAAGGCTTTCACATCCTAGTTTCCAAAGGTTGACTATACCTTTCCTCTGATACCAACTATAACAACCCACACTTTACATACATTGTTAATACTTCAAAATTGAAGCACACTTATTACAACATATGACAAAACCACAAAGGACCGTATAGGTATAGTGTCTTTAGAAACTGGGGAAACATAAACAACTGGTTCATAAATCTTCTACAGTGTCTCCCATTTATTTCATCATATCTAGGGTCCCTTTTAGCATATTCTACTTAATATCCATCTTCCTGACCTGGGGAAAAGAAAACATAAAAGGGTGAGCTCAAATGCTCAGCAAGGGAAAATAAAAGAAATAAAAATCATATCATATCTTTATGAAGATCAAAACCTGCAAAAGAGATCATAATATCTTAACATGGAATAAATCATAGAAGTGAAAATGAGATCCCCATAATCATAACATAAAACTTGAAACTTTGTGGCATGCACACATAATCATGGAAAATCATTTCTTGTTAGTCATGACTCATTGCCAAGACTATCTTAGTGGACAAAGTCCCTTTCTGAACCGAGTTCACTCCTCGTTTCAGTCCTGTATCACTGAACCGAAATAACCTTCCGTTCCAGCCATGCCTATCTCATGAGATATAAAATCTTTACCCAATGCATTGGAGGGAGATATAGGTCCCACCCATCTTATAATGAATCCTTTCTTATGTGTGCCACATAATCATAAAACATACATCATCGCATAACACATATAACAAAAATGGGATTCTTGAAACATCATGACATCATAAATCAATTCATATATGATAAAGGAATTCATAAACATAATTCCATCACAACATAGTCAAACCAATGTAAAAATATGGATAGAAACAGAACCCTTTATTATCTTAGATGGAAAATAATTTTGATAAAACACTTGAATTGAATTCTTGAGGAAAATATCCTTTCTTCTTCAAAAACAATTTTCCTTTAATAACATGTCATACAACTTTAAAATAAAAGAATTTGATTAAAAATAAACTTGAAAACTTGTAAAGGAATCTTCTTTGAAGTAATGTTTTAAAAATTCATTCATGCCGTATAAGTTAAAAAAAACATTCTTCGTACTTTTGTCGGAAAAGTCAAAAAGTACCTCGTACGGAAAAACGACAAAAGATTCCTTTCATATTCTTTACTAAAAACTCACCTAAGGGTAAAATTGGATTTAAACTATTGCAAGTGGATGGAAACAATATTTCATATTGAGGGAACATGGATGTGGATGATAAAATACACCCCAGTAAATACTTACGAATAAACAATCTCAGATAAAAATGAGATTGTGATATTTCCCTTACCTTAGGTCCAATTTGCTTTGTACGTGTCCGAAGCTCCTGTATAATGGTTTAAATAATGTTATTGACTTATTCCAGAATCATACATATTGATATGAGATCATATATGGTCATATTATTAGCTTCTTGTTAGTAATATTTCATTGTTACTTGTTACTCGGGTCTTTATAACTTTTTGTTCTTATGCGTGTTTTGTCGAATAAATTCTTATTCTTATCTTTAGGTTATAGATAATTCATTTCCAGAATGGTATTAGTGTAGTATATACCATATTCATTCATTCAATTCATTTATATAATCATTATGAAATGAAGATCATGTAGAACGAGTCGCATCACATCGTGGAGACGGTATTCCGTACGTACGCACGAGTGATGATATCGTTCCTATGATCGTGGAATTGTATTGGAGTATATATATATATTATTTCAGTATCAATATTACTTAATAATAATCATATATAGTTACGGATTACACCATTATACCCATCCTTGTAAGGTGATGGTGGAAAATAGATTACACCACGGCGTGGAGACGGTATTCCGTACGTACGCACGTGCGGTGATTTCATTTTTCCGTAGGATGGATAGAAGGTGAATTAGGGTTGTTTCATATTTATAATAACATATCAGTATGTAAGTAATACTGATGTTATTACTTTATCCTGAAACAACTAAAGAAGAAGAAGTTGAAGAAGAAAGAAATTGAAAAGATCGGTAATGGATATTACCTCTTCTTTGGAACGCCTTTTTGAATCCTCCACTTAAGGAACTAAGATTGGTCTTTGGAGAAGACCAGGACCTCTAGGATTATTCTAGGGAAGTGGAGAGGAGAAAATGGCAGGGGTTGGCCGAGCTTGAGTGCTCAAATTGGTGTGAGGAGGAGGGGGAGGAGGTGCCCTTTTATAAGGGAGGAGAGGGGCACCTTAGGAATATCTCAAAATATTATTTTATATTAAAGTCAAAATCGGTTTATAATGGTTCCAAAGGGTCTTATTTCAAAGCTAAATTGGGGATGGGTCGAAATCCTATCAACCAATAGGATTTAGACAAGTTTAGGGTATTATTTTAACCTTATCAATTAGATTTAACTCTAAGTTAATTAATTTAACTTTTACCGTGTCTTTTTGTTTTCTTTCACTATATGGTTAATACACTTACTATAACATGCCAAACGAACCCCAAATTGTTTATTATTAATATATATATCCTTATCTAAGTCATTTGGCCGAACCATAGATTTTTAGGAATAAAATAACAATTAATAATATAATATTTGATTTAAAAACTATTTTGTGTCAATTTGACACTATTTGATATATGATTTTTGTGAAAGTCATAACAGAATTATATGTTCGAACCAAGTTAATTAAATCATTACTAATATATCATAGCAACCTAGAAAATTAGTGGAATTCATAAAAAGTCTCAAATTACATTTATTTTGGTGTTTATAACATCAATTATGTCAATATTTCATTAATAAGATAATTACTGCATCATCATTGTGTCATAAATAAATTAAATTATTTAATGTCTAAAAATTACAAATAAAATACCATCATGTAGGAAATCTTTTTAGCTTTCTAATGAATATTTACAATCGAATTTATCTTATGTATAACCCTATATTAAAAATTATTTACTTATTAAACTTTGATTTTAACTATTTTAACCCTTCTTTAAATAAATTAATAATAAATGTCCTAATCTAATCCAAGTGGGCCTAAATGGTCATATTTTATTCCTAAGTTTGTTTTTGGTCGAATTACACTTGTCCAATAGAATTATGACATGTGTTAGGGTAATATTAATATCATATTTACCCTTATTTACCCTATTTACTATTAACCGCGGTAAAAATAGTAAAAAGTTACTATTCACCAAAAAATTATTTTCATCTCATTGAACCACATTTTAGTCCTTGATATTAACCGTGTCTCTCGGATTTTTGAAATTCCATTCACAGAAGCGGTAAAATTAAGTTTTATGCAAAATTCAGTTTTTAACCTACCACTTAGTGGTTTCACTATTCATCAAAAATTGAAAGTTTTCAGAAAAATACCAAAATTTCACCCTAGGCTAATTTCGATATTCTGAGTCCAAAAATGAAGTCCATTTTGAAAAATAAAATTTATAAAATTTTAAAAAGTGGTTATTACTATTCATAACGGCTAGTTTTAATAGCATATTGTTGTTTAGTGAAACTCGGTATTGCGTACGACGCAAGCTATCGAGGAAGGTCGCGATTGCGTGCAAAGCAAGCCAAGCAAGTGTTGTGTAGAAAAAGATTCCTTTGATGATTTATATAACATAAAAGTCTCGGGTGTTACAACCACAAATCATAATATGAGAGTTACAAGGCATAACTTGATATAATAAATAGGATGAAAATAATCTTGGAGACATGGAATAAGGAAATGATTTCATTAGATCATAAACATGTTGAAGCAACGTAAGACATGATATCATAAACATTATTCAAGGTTCAATCCACAAAACATCATCATAAAGTGGAAATGTTCCCATTGTATATTAGGTTCACTCGATAATCCATTACATAACATCTCATAAGATATAAATCTTTTACAAATTAATTATAGGACTATATAATGAAAAATAAAACCCATAAAACAAATAAAAATAATATATATTCGTGACACATGAGGAAAATAAACCATACATAAATAATAATCATGATCAAAACCCATGAGAAACAAATGGGTTACACAATCCTGATTTACGACATAACTTAAGGCTAAATCATAATTATTCCAAAGATAAGAAGGAATTAAATAAATTTTAACATTTATAATAGAAAAAATAACATATTTCTTGATCATCAAGTTCTATTATATAAAATTAAAGACAAATATCAATATAAGGAAGAATAAAAATAAACCAATTGGGTGGAGATTTTGTGAAATAACTAAAGGATATTTTAATGAAGAAAAGATTGTATTGTTTTACATAAAATGATAACTGAAAAAATATCATTCTAAATAAAATAATTAGGGTTTTTATAATATATTAATTTTTTAAAAATATTTTATGTGTGTTATTCTTGACATGGGACATGAAACATGAATGTTACCTTTAATTTGGTTTACTTAAAAGTGTGAACTTCAAAGGGAACTAAAAACATGTATTACAAAAAAAATGAAAGGTATATTTAACTAGATATATATATTTAAGTGAAATATATATAAAAATATATGAGTTAAAATAGAATAATATTTCATAAAATATAGAAAATAAAGAGTACTTTTAATCCACAAGTCACGTAGAATATATGGAAGATCCCTTATTTGTGGTTCCTAATGGATTTTGGGCATGTGATTAACTTCCTAAATAACCAAATTATGTTTTTTAAACATTTAGTTAATAATAATTTCTGACTATATTTCTTATTCCAAGTAACATTAGTTATTATATGTTATTTATTAATAATATACTTTTCTTGCCTACATCAGTTATTTGAGGTTTTTCAGACAATTTTTTATAACTCTTTAGGTATGTTGACCGACATTGGAAGAATTGTAAAATATTTTAATACTATATATAATATTGATAGTGTTATTGGAATAATATTTATATATTAAATATTTTTTTAATCCAACCAGGATCGGTGGTGATGGCAAATGAAATTAATTTCTCATTGAGGTGATAGTTCAAACGTATGCACAATTAATGCTTTTATTTCTCAACAAATGAGAGGAATAGAAGATAAATGATGATTTTAAATTTAATAATCATAATTATATTATATATATCATATTAATTCATAAATTACATACTTTTTATCAACCATTATTGGTGGTGATGAAAAATGTAAGGTGTTGCTTTATGGATGTGGTAGTTTACGCAACGCACTAACGACACCTTTGTTTTTCTTAAAAAATGGAGAGGAATTAATAATGGTAATTATATTAATATAATAACTTTTATTTATAATAATTATAATTATTTAATTATTTTTTTTGAATATAAGATATTTTTAAGATAAAAATTAAGGAGAAAAGTTTACAAAGGAGGTAATACATGCATTAGAGACTTGATCTTCTCTTAGATATTTCCATGAAAGTGATGGTATTAAGATTAATTATAGAGATCATGGTCTTAAGGATGATAAAATTAATTATATTATAATTATTTTTGGTAGAGTTTCAATGTAAATTAAAATGGTACGGGTAACCATTGAGGGGTGGAAGGGATATACTTTTATAAGTGAAGAAAAATACACTTTTTGGAATATCTCTTACACTTCCATGATAACATTACACTATTCCCTGTTAAATGACTCCAAAAAAATTAATAATGGATTTTTGGTTATATTGGGTCATTAAATATTCATAAAATACTTTCCACACATGTTTCAACTCTTTTACTATAGGCTTTTTCATGTTTTCATTTTGATTTTTACCTCGGTAACTGGTTTTTTTAACTAAGTAATTATATTTTATTTAAAAATATATGGTAACCCCAATTACAAAATTTTTATTTTTTGAACCTAAATTTAATATAAATTTAATCTATTTCAATATATAAATATGATAAAATCAACTTTTTATTTAAAATATATAATATATGTAATAGTTTTGGTAGAAAAATAAATTTTAACAATTTGGTGTTCTTTAATATAATTTAATATTGGTTACCAGTTGAATGAGTGTTATTATATGTATATATAGCCTTGAAAATATTATTTTATTCATAACTTAAATTATATAAATTTTATTTATTAAATAAAACTTACATGATAATAATAAAATAATTCTTTTAAAACTGTCTTACCATTATCATGGTAGTTAACACTAGTCTTACTAATATTATCTTTATGAATAAAAATTAAATTAAAATTATTATATAATATTTAAATGTTGAAATATAATAGTAAAATAATTTTTTAAATATTTAATTTCTAAAAGTGATAAAGCCTAATTTTTTACTATAAGTATGTAAAAATAGTTTTTGGTGTGAAATATTACTTGAGCTTCAAGAATGTTAAAAATGTAATTTATAAATTCAACATAGTATTTTTAAATGATTATTAAATATTTATTTTTATATCAAATGGTTTTCTTAAGCCTTTAATCCATTCTTGTATTATAAAAGTGATAGTTTTTTGCAAAATTTGTATTTTTACTATTCATCTAAAAATCAATTATTTTGGAAAAAACCTAAAATTCATATTAAGAAAATATTGATACTCTAAATCCAAAAAATAAGTAAATTTAATCAAATTGAAATTACAAATGTAATATAAATATAGGAATTAAAAATGTTGTTACAACTATCTATTCCCACTAGTTTAATGTCTATAACGGTCGTTTTGAAAATTTTAATTTTATTAAAGTTTCATAGTTTTTTGTTTAGTATGTTACTGTATATAACATAAGATACTCAAAAAAATACTTATTAATATTAAATAACCATTTATTTGTCGAGTCATTTAATTACCCCCCCCCTAGGAAATCACATGCTCAAAATTCTATTCATACACTAAATTAAAAAATGATGGTACTTTTTTCATGGTCTATCCCGTTTCCCACATTACCTATTCATTCATAGGGTTTATCCAAAGTATTTTGAAAAGGTGAGTTCTCTTATTTCATATAACATTGTCTTTGTGGTCCAAGATCTTCATCATCTTCTCCTTATAAGAGTTATCATTCTCCAACTATACCAACTCTGAATTTATTACTTGTGAGAGATTTGGTATGTACTTCCCCATGAGGGATACATGGAACAAATCATGCACCTTGTCAAGGTTTGGGGAAGCTCTAGTTAATATTCTAGAGCTTTGATGTGATAAATAATCTCAAATTTGGTAATATATATCTTACTTTTATTCCCTTTCTTCCCAAATATCATGACTCTCTTATACAAAGATATATATAAGAATACTTTATCACCAACCTAAAACTCCAGGCCTCATCAACAATTATCAACATAAATATTTTTTTTGGATCTACACTACTTTGATGTATTTTTGAATAGTCATGACCTTTTTTACCATTTATTCAACCATATTAGGTCCTAGAAAATTTCATTCAAATTCTTCATCGCAGTGCACATGGGTTTTACATCTCTTCCAAAAGAGAGCTCTGTAGAGGCTATTTTGATGCATTCCTGTAAACTATTATTGTAAGAAAAGTTGATCATAGGAATATGTAATTCCCATCCTCCCTTGAAGTCAATAGATAAAAATCTCAACATATCCTCAAGATTCTAGATAGTCCATTCATATTTTCCATCAGTCTAGGGATGATAGATCGTACTAAAGTTCAACTCTATGTTTGGATTATACTGATGTCTCTTCCATAACTTTGAGTTGAACCTCAAATATTGATCTAATACAATAAATAGTGGTGTTATGTGAAGCCTAACCATTTATATGATGTATATATTTTCAAGGTGATCAAGTGAGAAGTATTATTGAATGATAATGAAATGATAAAGATTTTTAAAACAACCCACAACAACCCATATATCATTGTTTTATTTGTCATATTTGGAAGATCTATGAAAAAATCCATAGTGATGTTTTCCCATTTCCATGTAGGTATGAAAAATGGTTTCATTATCTATTTAGATGTTTTCCTCTCGACCTTCACTTGCTGAAACATAAGGAACTTTGATGAATATTCCATAATCCCCTTCTTCATATTTTCCCCCCAAATAGTGTTATTATATATCTCTATACATTGTTTTATATCCTTGGTGAATATAGAATTTCGAGCTATGAACATTATTTAATAGGTCCTTATTTTTATCTATATCTGATATAATAGAAATTCACTTCCCAAATCTCATAACTCCTTCATCATCAACCTTGAACTCATGGGTTGTTTTCTTCCTCAGGGCATCCACCTTCTTTTGTATCTCCACATCATCCTTTTGTGAATTCTCAATATTCTAAATTAGTGATGTTTGAGAAATATTTTGATAAAGGTAGGATAATATCCCTTTCTTCATTATTCCCATGTATATCCTTTACATGCCTAATAGGATCAGATCCCTCTCAATCCTCATGGTATATAAATTTGTAATAACTTTTAAAATTATGGCATCTTCCACTTTTTTTGTCATATCTAGATGGTAGTGGATTGAGAAATCATAATCCATTATTAGATTTAAGAATATTCATTATCACATGTTGATATCTTATTATGTGAATATATATTTCAGGATCTTTTGGTCAGTATATATATCAAACATCTCTCTATAGAGAAAATGCCTCTGAATTTTCATGTTAAATATTATTGCGGACAACTCAGGTTCATAATTAAATAGTTCTATTCATACACCATTAACTTTCTTGAGGAATATTCTCAACCTTTATTATTTTATATAATTACATAGCCTAATACCTCTTTTGGTGCATCACTATATATCAAAAAACCTTTCGCACTTGTGGGTATGGTGAGTACTAGTGTGCTGGTTAACATCTTCTTAATCTCTATAAATATCTCTTAACACACTTCTATTAAGACACACTTCCCTTCCTTATGAGTAATCTTTATTAGTGGGTTTCAGAAATCTTGAGAAGTTTCTCAAAAATCACTGATAGTACCCACGTAATAAAAGAAAACTACATATCTTTATCATAAATTATGGTCTAGATCAATCATCAATCACATTGGTATTTGAAGGGTCCAAAAATATCCTCTTACATGAGATAACATGTCCCAAGAATGCTACTTGATCCAACCAAAACACATATTTAATGCAATGCTCAGACCCCAGAAGCCCAGAGTCAGTGCATTACTTTATTACATTATAATGATTACAATGAATAAAATCCCAAAGGATTGATCAATTTGTTAATCTTGAAGAAACTATATACATACATGTAACTCATATTAATTGGGAAAGGTAACAAAATACAATACATAACAAAAACTGATAAACTACATCTTTAAGAACTAAATAAATGGCCTTCACCTCATAACCTATTAAAGGTAAACAAAAGAAAGGGGTGAGCTCAAATGCTCAGTAAGGGTTACTAATAGAGAAATCATGAATAAAAAACAACTAAATCATAAACAATTTGGCATAGTCAATATGGCAGTTGAATAAATGAAAAACACATGCCATTAATAGATTGTGAATTAAACTGCATCCATTTATTTTTTCATAGTGAAAACATCATGGGTAGTAAAAACTGAAAATGAATACATAGAATGCTTATTAATTGGAAGTCATATATCTGAAACATGATACCACTATACTGTCGAAATTATTTAAGTCGGTGGGTAGAAACCTGTCTGATTTTTGGAAACAAACTCAAAGGGTTTGTCGCAAACTGATTTGTCTCATGAGATCAATCAATGCATCAAGGGGATATAGCAGGGCACACCTATCACTAAAAGTAAAAATCATTATTTATAGATAGATTCAATACAAGAGCAATACCCCTTTTCAATATCTGTACAAAGTGGAGAATACATATTCATCAATATTTCCTGAGTTAAAACTACATTCCAAATAAACATCGTATGTAAAATGGTATACAGTTTAGACAATGAACATATCCATGATATGAGAATATGGATATTTAATAGCAATATAAATTCAAATGAAAAGTGATCTCAAATGGCCATTAGGTACACCACATAAGGATTATTAGTTGCACAATACAAATTAAGTCGCAATGAAATTGAAATGGAGAAAAAGTCAGTTACCACAATGTAATCAGTTGAATCATATGACCAAAAATTAGTAAAACGAGAATGAATCATTTAATACCATGAATATAAATAGAATAATTATATTTTATAAAAAATGGCAGCACACATACACCACATATAATAAATAACTGGCGAACAATGGAAATATCACGGAAATGAAAGTGAAATGAGAAAACCCCTTACAAACATTTTGGCATGGTAATGGGTGTTCTTGTGAGTGCTTAAAGAGAGGTATAGGGGTATCTCATAATTTATATATCAAAAAGTAAGTATGGAGAAGGTGAAAAAACATACCCAATCATTAGAAATAAAAGGACACAACATATTGGAGATTTTTGAATAAAAGTTAAAGAGTGGATCCCTTACAAAGAACGTATCATTAAATTGAGGAAAAATCAATGATATAATTATGTGTGACAAAAATATAACCACATAATAAAAGTGGATATACAGAATAAATCAAGCATATGTCATTCACATATATTATGAGAAAGACAAAACCAAGGACATTGATGTTTAACTCAATGAATGTAAATTGAGTTAAGATATCACTTACCTCAGGTTCAAATTCCTTCAAAATTAGTTCAAACCTACTGTAATATTGTTTTAATAGTGTTATTAAATAATTAAATAACTATAATAATGTTTATAATACCATAAATAATTTTCTTATACCATTTTCACCTATTTATTAACAATATTTTGTTTTTCCCATTGTTTCATCTATGTTCTTCTCATGGTTTGAAAGGTCATTTTCTTATAGAATTCCTTGTAAAAAAATAAATAATAATCCATAATTGATAATATATATATATTTATGTCATTTTAAATAATTAAATGTTATTTAAAACTTCTCAAGATTGTGGTAATGTGAAACTGAAATGCATCATCCACAAAGGTGGTTAATTAACACATCATGGTCTTCAATATTGTTATTCAAGAATAAAAGAAGAAAATAATAGATTTTATGATGAATATACAATAATTAAAAAAAATTACAGTATATATATTATACTGTAGGTTTCATGAATCATTGGATAATAGGTAGGGGAAAGTTATAAGTTGGAAATAATTTGAAAGAGAAGAAGAAGGAATCTTTCCTCTTGAAAATATCTCCTTTAAAACTTCCTTAAGGCTCATGGAAGTGGTCTTTTTGTTACACCAGAAGCACAAAAATGTGTTAAGCGTTATTAAGGATGGAATTTGTAATATTGTTTTCTTACAATAAGGCTCAAGTTGATTAATATTTGTGAAATAAAGAGTCTCCTTTTATAAGTGAGGTGGAGGGTAACTTAGAAATTACAAATATTATTAAATTATAATCAATATATTATATATTTTAAGACTTCCAAAAAGGAATAAAACTAAAGGGGATAAAATTGTAGAATTAATATTATAATTTTGGTCCTTTTTCAATAATTTTGGTATTTTTAAATAATTTAATAAAATAATTTATTCATTAAAAACAGTTTTTCTGTTTAAAAACTATTCATAAATAAGACTTTAAAAGCATCAAAAAAAAGTTTCAAAATCAAATGAAATTTTATTTTATATCATATAAATACGATATTTATCTATTTAATCCTTAAATTAGATTAAAAATATAAAATTATATTTATTTTATTATTTTTAATATCATTTATTTGATTTATTCATTAATTAAATTAATACTTCATCATCTTTGTGGAACCCATTATTGTATTTATTTTTGTATAAAATTAAAAATATAATTATATGAGAAATATAATCATATTAGGTTTCCAAAATAAAAAAAATTCGAATAAAACTTATGAATGAACTTATATTAATAATCTTATAAAAACTAAACTTTATAGTGTGAACACCTTGCTATACTTTTAAATAAAATATTCTAAAGGTCTTAAAGTGATTCTTGTTGTTCCAAAGTGACCCCAAATAGAATAAAAATACATAATATTCTAAAATTACATCTATGTTATGTTTTATCCAAAATATGGGTCATTTAATAATTCTTTTAATTTTAATTAAAAATATTTTATTTATTTTTCTTATTCTTGCAAAGTACTGCATCTATGTTTCATAAGAATTAATGTTAATTATTCCATATATAAAAATTAAAAATAGATTCATATCATAAAAATAAATTACTTAGGTTCAAAATAATATCCTAAATTCATTAATAATGTATATTTACTCTTATACATAACAAGAGATCTTCTTAAATTGGTTATTTTTCCTTTTCTTACCCTCTGCAAACATTGCATAAACATTTGGATAATACTCATGTTATATAACACTAAAATTATAAATTAACCATAAAATAAATAATAAATACATAATAAATAATAAATAATCCATGAGAATAATTTTTAGAATTCAATTATTATATATAAATTACCAATTTTGACTTTTTCAGTGCTACGCATGCACTGCGTCAACAATAACAATCATTTTTAAACTTATCATAAAAAATATAAATTTCATGTTCTAAATTAATTCTATAAAATATTATAATTTTATTATAATTATTTAGTTATTAAATAGTTTAAATACATTTCTATATCATAATAATTTCACGATGATGTCACAAAAAATGTCATATTTCATAAAAAAGTATTTTTTACTATTCAACAAAAATTAAACAATTTCACAAAAATCCAAAATATTCATCCAAACCATTTTTGTATATTAAGAATAATAAAATGAACTCTATTTTAAGAAAATAATTTTCTAAATATGAAAACTTTAATTTTTAACTAAAATCGTCATTCACTAGAAAAATATTAATTTTAACATTATAACTAATTTTATGACACTCTGAAAAATTAACTAGGGTCTAATAAAATTATCTTATAATCATAGGGAAAAAATTGATATATGAATACATTTTATGAAAATGAATTAACTTTTAAGTTAATATATTAATTATAAAATTGTAATTTACTATTTATTGCCCATAAAAATACCAACACTTAATTATCAATTTTTAAAATATTAACTCTCATTTATAAGGTGCCAAAATTCTATTTTTACTTATATTGGTGAAGTGCTATTCGTAAGGGTACATCACTATTCATAAGGGTAAATTTAATATTCATAAGGGTATATTAATATTCAAGTTACTATTCATAAGGGTATATTATTATTCATAAGGGTCATGTTACTACTAATAAGGGTACATTACTATTCATAAGGGTCAATTTACTATTAAAAAGGGTACATTACTATTCATGTTACTATTCATAAGGGTACATTTCTATTCACTAAAAATATGTTCTTCTTACCAGACTCTAAATATCTTACTAAACACAATTGTGTTTGTCAGTTTTTTCAAAATTCAAATTACAAAGGTGGAAAATTTTTGTTTACAGGCAAGATTATAACTATCTCCTATAACCAAGTGGTTTTTCACAAAGACTCAATTTTTTATGTATTATAAGTTATTTAATGAATTGAAATTATTTATACCATAAAATATTTGGGTTTTATATTATTCCCGCCTTCAGAAATTTTGTCCTCGAAATTTTTCATGTATAATTCCCTCAAAAATAGATGTGGGTGGTTCTTCTATTCTTGTCCTCTAAATCTCTCTTAGGGTTATTTTATTGTTTTCTAAATCTAGTCCCCAATGTTTCTACTAAACTTCCTTTGATTCCAACTGTAACACCCTGACCCTAGAAGCTCCAAGTCAGTGCATTACTTTATTACACATGCATGATTATAAGGAATCAAATGCCAAAGGACCGATCAGTTTAGTAGTCTTGAAGAAACTAGATACACACATGTAACTCATATTATATTAGGAAAGGTAATAAAATAAAATACTTAACAAAAACTGATAAACTACATCCATGATAACTCAATAAATGGTCTTCTCATCATAACCTATTGAAGGTAAACAAAAAAATGGGTGAGCTCAAATTCTCAATAAGGTTTACTAATTGAGGAAGTATGAATCAAAAATAACTGAATCATAAACAATTTGGCATAGTCAATATATCATGGTGAATAAATTAAAAACAAACGCCATTAATAAACTCAGAATGAAACTACATCCATAGATTTTGTCATAGTGAAAACCTCATGGATATTAATAACTAAAAATGAATAAAAAGAATTATTATTAATTGAACGTCATGTATCTGGAACATGATACCACTATACCGTTGAAACGGTTTAAGTCTATGGGTAGAAACCCATCTGATTTTTGGAAACAAACTCGAAGGGTTTGTCTCCAACTAATTTGTCCGATGAGACTTTCGATGCATCGAGGGGCTAAAACAAGCCCCGTTTTTCACTAAAATTCTAAATCATTCTTTATACATAGATTCAATACAAGATCAATATGCCTTTTAAATATCCATATAGAGTAGAAAATACAGATTCATCAATATTTCCACAGTTAAAACAACATTCCAAATAAACACCATATGTAAAATGGTATACAGTTTAGACAATAAACATATACATGATATGAGAATAAGGATATTTAATAGCAATATAATTTCAAATGAAAAGTGATCTCAAATGGGTAGTAGGTACACCACATAAGGATTATTAGTTACACAATACAAAGTAAGTCACAACGAAATAGAAATTGAGACAAAGTCCCTTACCACAATGTAATCCATCGAATCGTAGGAAAACAACTTAATAACAATCAAATGAATCAATTAATACCATCAATATAAATAGAATCATGATATTATATGACAAATATAAGAACACATACACCATATACAAGAAATAAGTGGCGAACAATGAAAATCTCACTGAAAAGAAAGTGACATGAGAAAACCCCTTACAAACATTTTGGCATGGTAACAGATGTTATTGTGAGTGATTAATAAGAGTTAAAGGGGTATACAATCATTTATATATCGTAAGGGTAGTATGGGGAAGGTTTGAAAACATACCCTATCATTAGAAATAAAAGGACACTACATAGGGGGGATTCTTCAATAAAAGTAAAAGAGAGGATCCCTTACAAAGAACATATCATTAGATTGAGGACAAATAAATGACATAATTATGTGTGAAAAACATATACCACACAATAAAAGTGGATATACAACATAAACCAACCATAGGACATTCACACATATTCTGGGAAAGACAAAACCAATGACATTGATGTTTAACTCAATGAATGTAAATTGAGTTAAGATATCCCTTACCTCGGGTTCAACTTCCTTCAAAATTGGTTCAAACCTCTTGTAATATGGTTTTAATAGTGTTATTAAATAATTAAAGAACTAAACTAATGTTTATAAAATAATACATAATTTTCTTATACCATTTTCCACTTATTTATTTACAATATTTTTTCCCATTATGTTGGGTATGTTCTTCTCATGGTTTCAAAGGTCGGTTTCTTATGGAATTCCTTAAAAAAAGAAATAATAATCCAGAATTGATAAAATATATATATTTAGTTCATTTTAAACAATTACATGTGATTTTAAACTTCCCATGATTTTGGTAAAGTGAAATGAAAATTCATCATCCACAAAGGCAGTTAATTAACACCCCACGGACGATGATATTGTTATTAAAGAATAAAAGAAGAATATAATAGATTTTATGATGAATATACCATAAAAACACCAAAATTACAGTATATATATGATACTAGAGGTGTCATGAATCATTTAATAATAGGTAGGTATATGTTATAAGTGAGAAATAATTTGAAAGAGAAGAAGAAGGAATCTTACCTCTTGAAAATGTCTCTTTTAAAACCTCCTTAAGGAACTTAAAGGTGTTATTTTTGTTATAAAAAAAAGCACAATTATGTGTTAAGGGAAATGGAGGATGGAATTTGGTAGAGTTTGGCAGAACAATAAGGCTCAAGGTGATTAATATTTGGGAAATAAAGAGTCTCCTTTTATAAGTGAGGTGGAGGGTAACTTAGGATTTACCAAAATTATTAAATTATAATAAATATATTATAGTTTTCAAGACATCCAAAAATTACTAAAAATAAAGGATATAACATTTTAGAATTAATATCATCATTTTGGGCCTTTTTCAATAATTTTGGTATTTTTAAATAATTTAATAAAATATTTTATTCATTAAAAACAATTTTATTAATATAATAACTATTCATAAATAAGACTTTAAATACATTGTAAAAAAGTTTAAAAATAGAATAAAATTTTATATTATATCATATAAATTTCATATTCATCTATGGAATCCATTAATTAGCACAAAATTATAAAATAATATTTATTTTATTGTTTTTAAAATAATTTATTTGATTTATTCATTAACTAAATTAATATTTCATCATTTTTGTGGAATCCATTATTGTATTTATATATTTTCTAAAATTAAAAATAAAATTATATTAGAAATATAATTTTATTATGTATCCAAATAATATATTTTTTTGAATAAAAATCAAGAAAAACCATAAATTAAAAATGTTATAAAAACTAAACATTATAGTGTGAACACTTTTCCTTACGTTTAAATGAAACATTATAAAGGTCCTAAAGTGAATCTTGTGGGTTCAAGGTTTCACCAAATCGAATCAAAAATATATAATAGTCTAAAATTACATCTATATTAAGTTTTATCAAAAATATTGTTCATTTAATAATTATTTTAATATTAATTAAAAATATTTTTCTTATTTTTCTTATTCTTTCACAAATACTGCATCACCATTTCAAAAGAATTAATATTAATTATTCCATATATAAAATTTAAAAATAAATTAATATCATAAAAAAATTAATTAGCTTCAAAATAAAAGTCTAATTTTTTTTCAAAATGTATATTTACTTTTATACATAACAAGAGATCTTCTTAAATTTGTTATTTTTCCTTTTATTTCCCTGCGCATGCATTGCACAGACATTTGGATAATACTCATGTTATATGACACTAAAATTATAAATTAAAAATAAAATACATAATAAATACATAATAAATAATAAATAATCTATGAAAATAATTTTTAGCCCTCAATTATTATATATAAATTACCAATTTTGACTTTGTCAGCGGTGCGTAGGCACTACGTCGACATTAACATTGATTTTTATACTTATCATGAAAAATATACATTTAATGTTCTAAATTAATTATGTACAATATTATAATTTTAATATAATTCATTAGTTTTTAAATGGTTTAAATAAATTTTTATATCGTAATAACTTCATGATGATGTCACAAAAAATGTCGTATTTCATAAAAAAAATCTATTTTTTTACTATTCAAAAAAATTAAAATATTTCATAAAAATCCCAAATATATATCCAAACCATTTTTGGATGTTCAGAATCCAAGAAAACACCATTTTAAGAAAATAATTTTCTAAATATGAAAAGTTTAATTTTTAACTAAAATCATCATTCACTCGAAAAATACCAGGTGGGTTTGTCCACTGCATAGTGTTTCGGCATGGGTTCCATGGTGGGTCTGCGGAGTTGTCTACGTGCGGGTTCGAGGGCGGCGTCGGATCCTGTGGTGCGGATAGTGAGGATCCGATTTCTCCGAAGGTTTACTGTGAAGGTGCTTCTGGGATCGATCCGGCGATGAAGCTTCTGATGGTCTCGCCGGAGACTTGTAGTGGATGTTGAACATTGATGGGTTGCTCGCCGACAGTAGGTTTACGCGGCAGGGGTGTGGCTCCAGGTGGTGTTCTGCCCGAGACGCCATGGTACTTGTGTTTAAAATGTTTGAATGGTTTTTGAATTTTGAATTTGGATGGTTGAATATGTGGCTAGAGTGTTTGGTTGTAATTTCGATCAGTTGCTGTTTTGTTACCGGTAACCCATAAACCGGTTTTGAGAGATTGAAAAAAATGATTTCCGCCGCCACTCGAAAAATACCAATTTTAACATTATAACTTGTTTTATGACACCCTGACAAATTAAATAGGGTCTCATAAAATTATCATATAATCATAGGAAAAAAATATTGATACATGAAAACATTTTATGAAAATAAATTAACTTTTAAGTTAATATATTAATTATAAAATTATAATTCACTATTCATTACTCATAAAAATACCAACACTTAATTTTTAATTTTTAAAATATTCACTGTCATTTATAAGGTGCCTAAATTCTAATTTTACTTATATAGGTGAGGTATCTATTCCTAAGGGTACATCACTATTCATAAGGGTCAATTTAATATCCATAAGGGTATATTACTATTCAAGTTACTATTCATAAGGGTGTATTATTATTAATAAGGTTCATGTTACTATTCTTAAGGGTACATTACTATTCATAAGGGTCAATTTACTATTCATAAGGGTGCATTACTATTCAAGTTACTATTCATAAGGGACATTACTATTCACTAAAATTATGTTTTCCTTACCAGACTCTAAATATCTTAATGAACGAAATCAGGTTTGTCATTTTTTTCAAAATTTAAATCACAGAGGTGGAAAAATTATATTTACTAGCTAGCTTATAACAGTCTCCAATAACCAAGTGTTTTTTGACAAAGACTTAGTGTTGTATATATTATAAGCTATCAAATGAATTGAAATTATTCCTACCATAAAATATTGGGGTGTTATATTATTTCCACCATCGGAAATTTCATCCTCGAAATTTTTCATGTATAATTCCCTCAAAAATAGATGTGGGTGGTTCTTCTATTATTGTCCTCTAAGTATATCTTAGGGTTATTTTCCTGTTTTCTAAATCCAGTTCCCAAGGTTTTGACTAAACTTCCTTTGATACCAACTGTAACGCTCCAACCCCAGAAGACTAGAACCGCTGCATTAATTTATTACATTGGCATGATTACAAGGAATCAAATCTCAAAGGACCGCTCAGTTTAGTAGTTTTGAAGAAACTTGATACATACATGTAACTCATATTACATTGGGAAAAGTGACTAAAAATACATAACAAAAATTGATAAACTACATCCACAAGTACTCAATAAATGGTCTTCTCATCATAACCTATTGAAGGTAAACAAAATAAAGGGGTGAGCTCAAATGCTTAGGAAGGGTTACTAATAGCATAAGCATGAATCAATAATAACTAGATCATAAGCAATTTGGCATAGCCAATATGGCATAGTGAATAAATGAAAAACACACACCATTAATAAACTAAGAGTGAAATTGAATCCATAGATTTTGTCATAGTGAAAACCTCATGGATAGTAATAACTAAATTGAATAAAGGGAATTATTATTAATTGGATGTCATGTATCTGGAACATGATACCACTATACCATCGAAACGGTTTAAGTCTGTGGGTAGAAACCCATCTGATTTTTGGAAAAAAAACTTGAAGGGTTTGTCGCCAACTGATTTGTCTCATGAGGCATATTGATGCATCGAGGGGCTATAACAGGCCATGCCTGTCACTGAAATTCCAAATCATTATTTATACATAGATCCAACACAATAGAAATATGCCTTTTCAATATCCGTATAGAGTAAAAAATATAGATTCATCAATATTTCCATAGTTAAAACAACATTCCAAAAAAAACACCATATATAAAATGGTTTACTGTTTAGACAATAAAAATATCCATGATATGAGAATATGGATATTTAATCGCAATATAATTTCAAATGAAAAATGATCTCAAATGGTTATTAGGTTCACCACATAAGGATTATTTGGTGTATAATACAAATTAAGTCGCAAAGAAATAGAAATTGAGACAAAGTCCCTTACCACAATGTAATCAGCTGAATCATATGAACAATACTTAATAAAAATCAAATGAATCACTGAATATCATTAATATATATATAATAATTATATTATATGAGAAATCAAAGAATATATACACCACATACAAGAAATATGTGGAGAACAATGGAAATCTCACAGAAATGACAGTGAGATGAGAAAACCCCTTACAGACATTTTGTCATGGTAACAGATATTCTTTTGAGTGATTAATGAAAGGTAAAGGGGTATACCATCATTTATACTTCATCAAGGCAGTATGGGGAAGGTGTGAAAACATACCCCATTATTAGAAATAAAAGGCCACAACATAGGGGGATTCTTGAATAAAAGTGAAAGAGAGGATCCATTACAAAGAACAGATCATTAGATTGAGGACAAATAAATGACATAACTATGTGTGAAAAACATATAAACACACAATAAAAGTGGATATACAGCATTAAAAAAACCATAGGTCATTCACACATATTCTGGGAGAGACAAAACCAATGACATTGATGTTTAACTCAATGAATGTAAATTCAGTTAAGATATCCCTTTCCTCGGGTTCAAATTCTTTCAAAATTTGTTCAAACCACCTGTAATATGGTTTGAATAGTGTTATTAAATAATTTCAGAACTAGAATAATGTTTATAATATCATACATAATTTTCTTATACCATTTTCTACATATTTATTAACAATATTTTTTCCCATTGTTTTGGGTATGTTCTTAGCATGGTTTCAAAGGTTGGATTCTTATGGAATTCCTTATAAAAAATAAATAATAATCCAAACTTAAAAATATATATATAGGAAATTTTGAACAATTACATGTGATTTTAAACTTCCCATGATTCTGGTAATGTGAAACGAAAATGCATCATCCACAAAGGCAGTTAATTAACACACAACGAACGACGATATTGTTATTCAAGAATAAAAGAAGAAAATAATAGATTTTATGATGCATATACCAAAAAACACAAAAATTATAGTATATATATGATAATTTAGGTGTCATGAATCATTGGATAATAGTTTGGGATAAGTTATATGTGAGAAAGAATATGAAAGAGAAGATGGAATCTTACCTCTTGAAAATATCTCTTTTAAAACCTCCTTAAGGCTCGTGGCAGTGGTCATTTTGTTAGACTAGAAGCACAATAATGTGTTAAGGGTTATCGAGGATGGAATTTGGAAGAGGTTGGATGAAAAATTAGGCTCAAGGTGATTAATATTTGTGAAATAAAAAGTCTTCTTTTATAAGTGAGGTGGAGGGTAACTTAGGAATTACCAAAATTATTAAATTATAATAAATATACTATAGGTTTGAAGACTTCCAAAAAGGAATAAAACTAAATGAGATTATATTTTCGAATAAATATTATCATTTTGGGCCTTGTTCAATATTTTTTGTATTTTTAAATAATTTAATAAAATATTTTATTCATTAAAAACAATTTTGTCATTATAAGAACTATTCATAAATAAGACTTTAAACACATTAAAAAAAAGTTTCAAAATAGAATAAAATTTTATATTATATCATATAAATGTTTTATTCATCTATGGAATCCTTTAATTATCTTAAATATATAAAATTATATTTATTTTATTATTTTTAATATCATTTATTTGATTTATTCATTAATTAAATTAATTCTGCATTGTCTTTGTGGAAGGAATTATTGTATTTATTTGTTTTCTAAAATTTAAAAAAATATGAGAAAATAATATTATTAGGTTTCCAAATAATTATTATTATTTTGAATAAAACATAATAAAAACCTTATATTATAATGTTATAAAAACTAAACTTTATAGTGTGAACACTTTACCTTACTTTAAAATAAAATATTCTAAAGGTCTCAAAGTGATTCTTGTGGGTAGAAAGTGTCCCCAAATAGAATAGAAATATATAATAGTAAAAAATTACATATATAGTAAGTTTTATCCAAAATATGGGTCATTTAATAATTCTTTTAATTTTAATTAAAAATATTTTTTTTTAATTTTCTTATTCTTGCACGAGTATTGCATCGGCTTTTCATAAGAATTAATGTTAATTATTCCATATATAAAATTTAAAAATAAATTAATTAGGTTCAAAATAAAATTCTACATTCATTCATAATGTATATTTACTCTTATACATAACAAGAGATCTTCTTAAATTTATTATTTTTCCTTTTCTTTCCCTGCGTAGGCATTGCACACACATTTGGATAATACTCATGTTATATAACACTAAAATTATAAATTAACAATTAAAGACATAATAAATACATAATAAATAATATATAATTTTTGAAAATACTTTTTAGCACTCAATTATTATATATAAATTACCAATTTTGACTTTGTCAGCGTTGCGTAGGCACTGCGTTGAAATTAACAATGACTCTTATACTTATCATGAAAAATATAAATTTCATGTTATAAATTAATTATCTACAATATTATACTTGCAATATAATTATTTTTTTATTAAAGAGTTTAATTAAATTTTTATATCACAATAATTTCATGATGATGTCACGAAAAATGTCGTATTTCATAAAAAACTGTATTTTTTTACTTTTCAAAAAAAATTAAACTGTATCATAAAAATCAAAAATATTCACCCAAACCATTTTTAGATGTTCAGAATCCAAAATGGAACTCCATTTCAAGAAAATAATTTTCTAACTATGAAAACATTAATTTTTAACTAAAATCATCATTCACTCAAAAAATACCAATTTTAGCATTATAACTTGTTTTATGACACTTCGAAAAATTAAATAGGGTCTCATAAAATTATCATATAATCACACGAAAACAAATTCTTGATATATGAATACATTTTATGAAAATTAATTAACTTTTAAGTTAATATATTAATTATAAAATTGTAATTCACTGTTTATTGCTCATAAAAATACCAACACTTAATTATAATTTTTAAAATATTCACTCTCATTTATAAGGTGCCTAAATTATATTTTTAGTTATATGGGTGCGGTTTCTATTCATAAGGGTACATCACTATTCATAAGGGTCATTTTAATATCCAAAAAGGTATATTACTATTCAAGTGCTATTTATAAGGGTATATTACTATTCATAAGGGTCATGTTACTACTCGTAAGGGTGAATCAGTATTCATAAGGGTCATGTTACTATTCATAATGGTACATTACTATTCAATTACTATGAAAAAGGTTAAATTACTATTCACTAAAAACATGTTTTCCTTCCCAGACTCTAAATATCTTACTAAACACAACTCTGTTTGTCAGTTTTTTCAAAATTCAAATCACAGAGGTGGAAAATTATGTTTATTGGCTAGCTAATAGCTATCTCCTATAACCAATTGTTGTTTCACAAAGACTCGGTGTTGTATGTATTATATTCTATCTAATGAATTGAAATTATTCATACCATAAAATATTTGGGTGTTATATTATTCCCACATTCAGAAATTTTGTCTTTGAAGTTTTTCACTTATAATGCCCTCAAAAATAGATATGGGTGGTTCTTATATTCTTTTCCTCTAAGTCTATCTTAGGGTTTTTTCCCTAAACTATTTTTTCTAAATCTAGTTCCCTGGGTTTCAACTAAATATCCTTTGATACATACTGTAATGCCCTGACCCTAGAAGCCTGGGGCCGGAGCATTGCTTTATTACTTTTGAATGATTAAAATGAATCAAATCCCAAAGGACTAATCAGCTTAGTAGTCTTGAAGAAACTAGCTATATATATGTAACTTATATTACATTGGGAAAGGTAACAAAATAAAATACATAACAAAACTGATAAACTAAATCCACGAGAACTCAATAAATGGTCTTCTCCTCATAACCTATTGAAGGTAAGAAAAATAAAGGGGTGAGCGCAAATGCGTAGTAAGTGTTACTAATAGAGGAATCATGAATCAACAATAACGGAATCATAAACAATTTTTCATAGTCAATATGGCATGGTTAATAGATGAAAAAAAACACACCATTAATAAACTGAGAATGAAACTACATCCATAGATTTTGTCATAGTGAAAACCTAATGGATGGTAATAACTAAAAATGAATAAAGAGAATACTTATTAATTGTTCGTCATGTATCTGGCACATGATACCACTATACCATCAAAATGGTTTAAGTGTGTGGGTAGAAACCCATCCGATTTTTGGAAACAAACTCAAATGGTTTGTCGACAACTGATTTGTCTCATGAGACTTATCGATGCATCGAGGGGCTATAACTAAACCCGCCTATCACTGCATGTCCAAATCATTCTTTATACAAAGATTCAATACAAGATCAATATACCTTTTCAATTTTCTAATAGAGTAGAGAATACAGATTCATCAATATTTCCACAGTTAAAACAACATTCCAAATAAACACTATTTATAAAATGTTATATGGTTTTAGACAATATAAATATCCATTATACAAGAATATTGATATTTAATACCAATATAATTTCAAATGAAAATTCATCTCAAATGGGAAGTAGGTATTCCACATAAGGATTATTCAGTGCACAATAAAAATTAAGTCACAACGAAATACAAAATTGAGACAAAGTCCCTTACAACAATGTAATCAGTTGAATCATATGAACAAAACTTAATAACAGTAAAATCAATCATTTAATACCATTTATATAAAGAGAATCATGATACTATATGACAAATCGTAGCATACATACACCACAAACAAGAAATAAGTAGGGAACACTGGAAATCTCATGGAAATGAAAGTGAGATAAGAAAACCACTTAAAAACATTTCGACGTTGTAACAGATGTTCTTGTTAGTGATTAATGAGAGATAAAGGGGTATCCCATCATTCATATATCATAATGGAAGTATGGGTATGGTGAGAAAACATACCCCATCATTAGAAATAAAAGGGCACAACATAGGTGGTATTCTTGAATAAAAGTGAAAGAGGGTATCCATTACAAAGAATGTATCATTAGATTGAGGTCAAATAAATGACATAATTATGTGTGAAAAACATAGAACCACACAATAAATGTGGATATACAAAATAAAACTACCATAGGTCATTCACACATATTCTTATAAAGACAAAACCAATGACATTGTTGTTTAACTTAATGAATGTAAATTAAGTTATGATATCTCTTACATCTGGTTCAAATTCCTTCAAAATTTGATCAAAAATCCTGTAATGTGGTTTGAATAGTGTTATGAAATAATTACAGAACTAGAATAAGGTTTAAAATACCATACATTATTTTCTAATACCATTTCCCACCTATTTATTAACAATATTTTTCCCCATTGTTTCAGGTATTTCTTTTCATGGTTTCAAAGGTTGGTTTCTTATGGAATTCCTTGTAAAAAAGAAATAATAATCCATAATTTATAAAATATAAATTTTTAGGTCATTTTAAACAATTACATGTGATTTGAAGCTTCCCGTGATTGTGGTAAAGTGAAACGAAAATGCATCATCCACAAAGGCAGTTAATTAACACACCACAAATGACTATATTGTTATTCAAGAATAAAAGAAGAAAATAATAGATTTTATGATGCATATACCATAAAAATAACAACATTCCAGTATATATATGACATTGGAGGTGTCGTTAATCACTGGATAATAGGTAGGGATAACTTATAAGTGAGAAATAATTTGAAAGAGAAGAAGAAGGAATCTTGCCTCTTGAAAATATATCTTTTAAAACCTCTTTAAGGATCTTGGAAGTGGTCTTTTTGTTATACCAAAAGCACAAGAATGTGTTAAGGGATATGGAGGATGGAATTTGGTATAGTTTGGCCGAACAAGAAGTCTCATGGTGATTAATATTTGTGAAATAAAGAGTATCCTTTAAAAAGTGAGGTGGTGTGTAACTTAGAAATTACCAAAATTATTAAATTATAATAAATAATTTATAGGTTCTATGTAATGTTCCTGAATTTCTGTATATTTTTTTAATTATATAGAATTATTTCGAGACTGCGAAATCTGATGGCCCAGGATTTTGAGGCCTGGAGTGCCCAGAATTATTCATTGAAATTTTGTTAAGCTTTAATTAGCTTACAAAAGTAATTTTCCTAAAAAATTGTAATAACTACTAAAAAAATTTCCGGATCAGAAATCTGAGGGAACCGTTGCTTTTAGGATGGTGGTTTTACCCTAGGTGCGTCTTAAGCTTAGTCGGCGCATACCTCCTGTGAGAAAACCTGAAAATGGAATAACCGTAAATAAAATAATTAAATAAAGTTATTTTATTTTTTAAATTCTTATAACTAAAAAACGGTAACTCCGATTATAAATCTGAAACCACCTCTAAGCTCATGGGGGTATGCTTTCTTTAGGAAGATACTAACATTGGCCAGTGTGGGCCAATAGTGGAAGTCAGTTTTTGGCCGTAAATAAATAATTAAGTAACAATTATTTTATTGTTGAAATTACATAACTTCTAAATGGTAACTCAGATTTAAAATTTGAGAGTACCATTGAGCTCGTGATAGTGTTTTATCCTTAGGTGGATCTTAACCTAGACCGGTGCGATTCAAGGGTGACTGTTAATAATTTTCTGAACTTTATTCTGGTATGTTTAGTAAATGCACGGGCAGCGTTTTCTAACATTTGAACTGATGCTCAGATTTAAAATATGAAGGCACCATTGAATATTCAACTCTGAGATTTTCTTAAGGGAGGCTTCACTTTAACCGTAATAAGTCTGGAGAAAAGGTTAGATTTTGGGACCTTTTAAAAGAATAAGAAAATAACTTTGTTATTTAATTTATTTATTTCTTCTCCCCCGACGGAAAAGCAGTAGTGTGCATCCAGCGACATGTCAAGCCATTAAATGGACTGACCCTTCAAATACTATGTAACAATGTCATTGGAGTTAAGGAACATTCCTATTAAATAAACCCCTATAAATTCCACAATCGTTACTTACCCTCCCCCTCTCCTATTTATATGAATCTTGGGGGGGAGGTATTTGCAAGACTTCACCCAGAGATGAAGATCTGGTAAATTTTTGCGACACCCAACACTTATAGGATGGTGCTAGTTCCAGCAAGTGGTGATGAGCGACACCGAACCCCAAACCGAAGAAAGACGATCAAGTGGCGTCGTTGGAGGCTTGTTGTGGGAACGACGAACGCCAACTCTTCCTCAAATGCGGATGCTCTCCAACGAAATTGAGGTCGGGTTTATTTATTGTTTAATTTCAAGAGATGATAAATCTTTTCACAACCGTCTTTCTATCAAGCTAACACGGAGGGCGCGGGCCAAATGAACAAGGCCCAGAACCTCTGCTCTTTTTGTTGGAAGTTGACATGTCCTTCGCGAGCAATGTTTGGGTTGGATGAATCCCGGGATGATGGGTGCCGGCGGCGGCCAACAATGACGGGCTACTGAGGAGATAGCGGCATGCCATAGCATGCTACCGGTGATGAAGGTCGCGGCTATAGCCACAATGGGTGGAGACGGTTGCTAGCTCGGTCGACCGCGAACGAGGTGGCGGGGCGCCATCGCTCACCATCAGACAAGGGGGTTGTGGCATGTATTTGCGGTGGGTAGCACTAGTCGACCTCAGAGGAAGGCGGAGTGGTGCACCATCACGCGCCGCTGGAGGAAGTCGTGGCTCGAAGCCATGACTGTTGGAGAGCGGCGCGACCCTCACACTGTGCCAGGTTGGCAGACCTCCTAGTTCATAGATTATGGGATCAGAATATCCACTAAATTTTTGAGTTCTATAATGCATAAAACACTCAACTATAACTTTCTATCTTAGAGGGAGTTCAATGTGATTCAAATTATTATTGATAATTTGATCCAATTTTTCTAGTTCTTCTATGAGGTTCTCAGCTCCTACTCACATCATGTTAGGAATTTCACTATTTCAGTCATCACATTTCCTATTGCACAAGTCATTTACATGATTCCTCATACATCCATACATTTTATAAATAAAATGACTATTAGGTATGAGAATAATTTTATTAATTAATGTATAAAAGTTAAACCATAAAATAAGAACAAGTAACTCATACAAGATATGCATAACCTAACTTATGAATCACTAAGATTCAATTTACATAATTCATGGTTATCTTATAATTTGGTTTATGTTACAAAAAAAATGTTCAAATTATTTATAATGGTTTGTAAAGATAATTTTAATTAACCAAATAATATCCCCTAGGAGTTTCAAACTAAGTGTGTGACAAGGTGACATTTTATTTCGTCTTTCTTAACATACTTTTCCTAAAAATACACATCAAGGATCGAGATGTATAGTGTCTTTAGAAGGCGTAAATACAAATAAATCAACTTAAACATAAAAATAAAATCTTTATTTAATACTCCAAATAGTGCTCCTAAATCCCATAGATCTTCTAAAACTACCTAGGATATCATGGAGAAAATATATATGGAAAATCATGAGCTAGAAATCCCAGTAATAGAGTAAAATTGGAAATAAATCATAACACAAGATTAAAGAGGCATAACGTGATATCATAAATAGGATGTCTATAAGCATGGAGACATGGAATAAGAAAATATTTCCATAACATTTTTTAGCATTTGGAAGCAAAAAATAACATGATATTATAAACATAAGTTAAGGGTCACTCTTAAGACCATCATTATAAAGTGAAAAAATTCCCATGGTGGATTAGTTTCACTCCCTAATCCCTGATATAACATATCATGAGATATAAATCTTTAACTAATACATTGGTGGGATATATAATCTTGGCCACACCCATCACAAAAATTAAAATCATACATATGAATGCCACAAGAGTAAAATTAACCATTCATAAATCATAGGCCTCATCAAACCCGTAAGAATGAAATGGATTTCATAATCCTCATTTATGATATAACTAAATTATATATCAAAAGGATTACCAAGATAATGAGGAATTAATAAATTTTAAATTTAATAATTAAAAAAAATACATGTATTTTTCATTAAGTTCCTTTGTAAAAAAATCATGAGATATATCTGGAGAAGAAAGAATAAAAATGGTCCACTTAGGTGGATCTTTTTGGGAAATAGCTAAAGGTTATTTTAAAGAATAAAAAAAATTATTGTTTTATATAAAAAATTTAACCAAGATGTTATGTATAAAATAATTAGGTTTTTTATATTTTATTTATTGTTTAAAACATTTTATGGTGGTGATTCTTTACATAATATAAGAAACAAGAAAGTTTCCTTAAACGAAATTTACTTAGAATTGAGAATTTTGAAGGGCACTAAAATCATGTATAAACCCAAAAATGAATGGGATATTTTATAGGTACATATTTAATAGAAATATATAAAAAAATATAAGATTTACAGGAGAATAATATTTCATAAAAGGGATAAAATAAAGAGAACTTTTAATCAAAAAGCCACAAAGGAGGTACGGAAGATCCCTTACCTCGGGTTCCCAATTCGTTATGTGCTTGTACTTAACTTATATAAAAACCAAATTAGGTTTATTAAATATTTACAAATTATAATTATCCAAATATATTTCATATTCCAAGGTTCTTTAATTATTAAATTTTATTTATTTATAATATATTTTTCATTCCTATGTCGGTTATTTAAGGATCTTAAGTCAATTTTCCGTAAATCCTTATGTATGTTGACCATGGTAGCAATCATTGTAAAATAGTTTCATAATATATAGAATCATAATATTTTTATGGAAATAATTTTTATGCCTTAAAAATATTTTTAATTCCAAACATTATGGGTGGTGATGAAAAATGAAACTCATTTCTCATGGAGGTGATAATTCACATGTACACAAGATTAATGTTTCCATTTCTCAATGAATTGCAGGGAAAGAAGGTAAAAGATCATTTGAAATTTAAAAATAAAATTTATATTAGAAATTTAATTTTTTTCATCCATTATATCCTTTCTATAATCCATGAATAACCGTGAAAAAAAATTAAAGATGTCACTTTATAGAGGTGATAGTTCACGCAACTCACTAACACTTTTTTCCTTAGCAGATAGAGAGGAATAAATAATGGTTAGTAAATTAATATAATAATATCTAAGTATAATAATAGTACTTATTTAATTATATTTTTATGGATATAAGATATTTGGATGATAAATTTTAAGGGAATAATTTTATGAAGAAGGTAATACTTATATTGGTGACATGATATTATCTTAGAGACTTCCTAGGAAGTGGAGGCATTATGATAAATCCTATAGAAAATGGGATTAAGGCTAAAAATAATAATTTTAGGATAGGTATTTTGGGTATATTTTCAAGGAATATTATATTGGGATGTGTAACTAGGAGGGTTGGAAGTAATCCCCTTTTATAAGTGAAGAAAAGGGAACTTTTTGGAATATCATTTATACTTCTAGGATAAAATTACACTATTCCTGGGTCAATGACTCCGATATTTCATAATAATGGATTTATGGTGATATTTTATTGAGAAGTCCCCATACAATACTTTCCACACATGTTTTAAACTTGTTTTAAATATTTTAGCATAGGTTTTTACATATTTATATTTTGATTTTCAACTTGGTAACTATTTTTTAACTAAGTAATTTATATTTTATTTAAATATATAAGGTAACCCATATTAAAAATCTTTTATATTTTGAACCTAAATTTAATTTCAATTTAATCTAACTCAATTTATAAATATTATAAAATCAACTTATAAAATAAAATATAAAATATATAAAATAAATAGTTTTTTGTAGAAAAATGACTTTTAACCATTATATGTTTAATTTTATTTCGTATTGGATACCAATTTAATGATTGTTAATATTGTTTTATATAGTATTAAAAATAATATTTTATTCATAACTAGAATTATATTTATTTTATTTATTAATTAAAAATCACATGATATGAATAAAACAATTCTTTTAAAAACGGTTTTATCATTATCATGGTAATTGACACTAATCTTACTCATATTGTATTTATGACTAAAATTAAATTGAAATTGTTAGATAATATTGACATTTTGAAAACAAATAGAAAATAAATTTTGTTATATTCAATTTATAAAATTGATATATTCTTATTTTTTATTATAAGCACGTAAAAATGGTTCTTAGTGTGAAATATTACCTGATTTTCAAGAATATTAAAACACATGATTTATAAAATCAACATAGTATTTTTAAATTATTATGAAATATATATTTTTAGATAAATTTTTTTTCTTAAACCTTGAATTCATTCTTGTATTATAAAAGTGATATGTTTTTTCCAAAATTAGTATTTTTATTATTCACATAAAAAATCAATTATTTTAGAAAAAACACAAAAAATATTCTTAAGCTAACATTGATATACTAAATCCAAAAATGAAGTTTATTTGGTCAAATTAAAATTCTAAATGTATTATAAATTTAAGAATTCAAAACTAAATTACTACTATATATTCCTTCTTATTTAACAGCTATAATGGTCCTCTTGATAATTTTAATTTTATTAAAGTATTACCATTTTTGGATTAGATAACTATTTTATATAACCAAAGATAATCCATGTAGTTCTTTATTTCATCAATTTCTACTTTCTTTGCATTCCACTTATTGGGTTGAGCTCTCATGTATCTTTCAACAATCATAGGATTGATTAAAGTTTCTCCCAGGGAATTAATTCCATTCAAAATTCTAGTGAATCATTGAAAAATATAGTTAACACTTTCAAATTCACCCATCTTGAAATCTTGATACTAATCTTAAAGTATTCTAAGATTAGTTTTCATTAGATTATGTGATCCAATGTGAGTAATTTACAAAAAAAATTCATATTTCATGAGTCTTATTGCACACAAATAAATGAATAAAAACATTTCTATTAATAGAATAATATAAAATATTCAAAATATTGTAATCTAAATCATATTTATCAAGATCACTTATTTTAAGAGATTTAGGGTCATAATCTGATATTTTATACTATTTTACCATTGTAGTCCTATGATCAATGCTTAATTTCTTATGGTATGACACCATTATATATTTCCTATAACCTTATTCCTTAGCATTATAATATCGTTTCCTATGTGGCTTCCAACATTTATTTATGTTCATTCCTTCCATTGTATAAATATATTTTTCCTCAGGCTATTGGGTCTAGGATAATCAGGTTAGCTCTAAAATAAATAACAAAATCTATATCCAAGAGGATCGGGCTCTGATACCAAGTGTTGGGTTTTATTATAAAGTTATAAGGTCTAGAGGGGGTATGAATAAACTTTTTTAAAATTTTAGGGAGTTGAATGAAATATTTATGTTAATTCTAGTTATTATCAAACCCAACACCTAACTCAGCCCATGGCATGGGCCGAAGGATGTTATTGATCCCCATGGGATGGTAACTAGTTCCTAGGAATGAAGAAAATCATTTGGGAACAATTTATCCCATGATAATAAACCACGAACAACAATCAGTAATAGCATAAAACCAGGAAACATCTACGACATATCATACACCAACATCCATAACATAAGTTGAGTTAAGCACTTTACAATAGTACCACAAAACAACATAACCAAAAAGGGGAGGGGAACCAACTATATAATAAATCCTCTATATAGGAAGAATATTGACACCCTCATGCCACCTCTACAAACACCTATCAAAATAAGAACCACTAGAACATAGATCCACCATCGGTGCCACATTAGGAATTTCCTTTACTCAATTCAAACATAACAAGGTCTAGATACACTCGAGGGTGTATGTAGGGTATGATCCATATGCCCATTCAGATACCACCAAAATAGATTCAATTCATTAACATTAGGTGACAAATTAACATGCTAGTTTTTAGAAAAAGGAAGATATGATTTTAAATAAAACATTCATTGAAATTAAAAAGGAAAATAAAGAAGATAACAAGATGAACAGTAAGAATAGCATGAGCACCATGAGAAATATTTAAGGCACTATGATTACTGGTGACCTAGGATCCTCGTTATCCTTATGATGAAACCATATCCCAGATACAATGGACCAGCTCAAGTCACTAATCCCCATCACATATATTTTTAGATCGTGTTGTTATGTCAATATTGTTAGGGAGACCAATTCGTGGCCTTTCCATCTCACCTAATATACTAGACCAAGTCTTTCCACCTAGATACCTAGGATTCTCTTGTTCTCAAATTCATTACATATGTCACATGAACTACCACTTAGATAATCATAAATCCAATAATTTAAACACACACGAAAAACATCTATTTATAATTGGAAAATTATTATTAAATCCTTACGCATACATAAATCCTTTCAAAGAATGTGTTGAACCACCCAAAAAAAATTTAGAACCCATTTATAAAACAAATCAAGAATAATAAAATCATAAAAAAATGTTAAATCATGGATGGACCTACCACTTTCTTGAAAATTACCTAAAACCAGTTGGAAACCTCAACCGTACCAAAGAGAGACCCTATAAATACAAGAGCACACCACATCCATAAAAATTAATCCCAAAAAATCATTATTGAACCCAAATTATTTCAAACCCATTGCTAGAGAAAGATGTCCCAATAGAGAAAGGATAAGATACCAAGAAAAAATAATAGAAGACAAAAGGAGAAGCTTACTCAGATATTTCTTAAAGATTTTACCCAAATCCACCTAACATTTGGAGCCTATGGGAGTTAATGAAAATAGGGGCAGTTGACTAAGGATGGGGGAGTTCAAATGGGGATATAAATGGGTAGTGTGGCGTTAATATAAGGGAGGTTTAGTTTAATAAATTAAAGATTTGTAATTTTTTGATAGGCTGCATAGTTTGGCTATATGGTCTATCAGACTGTGTGCCAACTGTGTGGTTTATCAATCCAAGAAGAAAACCGGCCACATAGTTTCCTAGGGGAGGGTTCACAACCATGAACTTAACCATGCTCCCTAGTAGGTTCCACTTTCCAAGTAACACATTTATCCCGCACGCTCGTGTGGTAGGTCGTGCGACCTAGACAATGCCACTCTCTAAGGTGCATAGTTTCCACTGGGTTGGAGCACAGTTACTTTTAACCATGCGCCGACCATACATCACTTCCTATTCAGCCCAAAACACCTTTTTTTTCAAAAACCCATAGGAAATCTATGTAATAAAGATAATACTAAAAATATAATATAAAATACCTCAAAATAACACAACATATGTGAAAATTCTCCCCACCAAGAAAACTTTCCTCCCTCAAAAATTCAAACTGATGTCTAATTAGAGAATAAATGTGGATGTTACTCTTCCTCCCAAGAATTTAACCCTCATGTATCATGTTAATTATTTACATGTTGTTAATAGAACTAAACCAATGATATGGATTTTACCCGAATAACTTTCTATTGATATTCCACAATCCTTTTTGGTCGCTTAAACACAGAAAAATAGGATTACAGCTCTAATTCTTCCCAATAAGGCATATGAGATGGGTCTAGATTATACTTATTTGACTGTAATACATAGAATATGTCATGTATTGACATCATCTAAGATGGTAAATCTAACTAGTATTCCACCTTACAGATTCTCTTGATAATCTCAAAAGGTCTCACATACCTCTGCATCATCTTCCCTTACTTACTAAGATGGCAGTGGACCAAACAAGGGGCCACCATCAGAAACACTTGATTACCCACTAAGAATTTCAAGGATCTACACCAATAATTAGTATATTACTTATGGTTTATCTATCATTTCAATAAACAATACTTGATTAAACGAACCATTTTGGAAGTCTTTTTCACCAAGCTCAGTCCCATCAATGAAACCTCACCCATTTCTATCCAACATAAAGGCAATCGATATGGATGACCATGGAGTTCCTCAAATGGATCCATTCTTGTTTGGTATTGGTAACTGTTATTATAAAAAAAATCTACCAATCCCAAATGGTTATCCCATAAGCCTCTGAAATCCAATATGAATGCACGTAGCATGTCTTCCAGAAAATAGTTTTTTCATCCTTAAGACCATCCATTTGAGGATGGTTTGTTGTGCTCAACTTAACATGAGATCCCATTACCTTATAAAGGCCTTCTAAAAACTGAGATATAAAACATGGGTCCATATACCCAATGATAGGTGATGAAACACCATAAATCCCCCACTATCTCTTGAACATACAACTGGCTTATCTCATCCACCTTGTTCGAATCCTTGATTAGGATGAAATGAGATGATTTTTTTAGATGATTAATAACTACCCACATGGAATTCTTTGCCTGGTGTGTACAAGGTATGCTAATGATGAATCCATGGTGACCTCATCCCACTTACATGTAGGAATTGGGAGAGGGTGAAGAAAACTTGAGGGCCCCTGGTGCTTGGATTTAACCTGTTGACAATTTTAGCACCTAGATATAAAGTCAGTAATATCCTATCTCATACCTGGCCACCAGAACTAGTGTTGCATGTCATAAAACATATTGGTAGTATTAGGATGGATGACCTACTGAGACTGGTGGCTATCATGAATCAATGCCTTCTACAAAGACAACAGAACCATGAAGCGACCCTTGAAGTAAATAACTCTCTCAAAATACATTGACCACTCCTTGGGAACCTCCCCACCATTTAAAAACTGCATAGAATTCTAGAACAACTCATCACTCAACTATTATTCCCAAATCATCTCCCAGAGGGAGGGAATCGGCTGAACACTAACCAAGTACATGCCTTCACTATTCTCCTTATTTTCCCAATGAATCTAGGAAAAATCCTCATCAATGTGTACTCATTACTGTACTCTTTAAAGGATTGAATTGGTATCTTCCTACTTAGGGAATCTTCTACAACATTCCCTTTTTCCGAGGTATATACAATATCAAAATCAACCCCCTAAAGAAACTCAACCCATCGGTACTGCATTGGATTTAGATCCTTTTAGGAGAAAATTTAGGTCAAGATCTTATAATATGATTAAACCAAAAATTTCTCCCCATAGACATAGTGACAAAAAAAATTATGGCATGCATCACTGCTTCTAATTCTATGTCATGGATTGGATAATTTCTTCCATGCGATCTGAGTTGGTGATATCCATATGCCACCACATAGTCATCCTGTATCAACATACACCCAAGAACCATACCTGAAGCATCACAAAAGACCATTTAACCCTTACCAGATTCTAGTAAGATCAAAATAGGGGCAGTGGTAAACCAATAATTAAGCTCCTTATAGGAGGCTTAACATTCCGTGCTCCATTCAAACCTCAACCCCTTTCAGCTGAGTGCAGTCATGGGTGAATCAAGTCAAGATAAATCTTTAAAAAACCGAATATAGTATCCTACCATGCCCAAAATACTCATGATCTTGAAGACGTTTATCATATCCTGCTATGACATCACTACTTTGATCTTCTATGGGTCCACTAAAACACCACATTATGAAATCATGTGGCCCCGATACTTTACCTCCCTAATTCAGAAAACATAGTTAGAGAGCTTGGTCTAAAGATGGTGATCCTGAAGAGTTCCCCACACAGTCCTTGTGTACTTCTCATGATCTTTCTCATCCCCAAATTAAACTAGGATGTTTTCCATGAATATAAAAATTATGGATTCAAGGTTTAGATAGAACACTCATTTCATAAGCACAGTGAAAACTTCCAGATCATTTGTCAACCAGAAAGACCTAACCTGTTGATAATTGGAGTACTGGTCGATCTTGGATTACCACCTTACCCCCTTGAGCTGATCAAAAATTTCATCGATGTAGGGAAAGGGGTGTTTATTCTTGATTGTTAACTTATTCAACTTTTGGTAGTTGATGAATAGTTTTACGGATCCGTTAAGCTTTTTAGTTAATAACACAGTGGAGTCATAAGGTGAGATGATTGACCAAATGAATCAATTGAATTCAAAATAATCTAGATAAATATGTATTTAACTTAACTCAGTGGGGGTCGTATGATGTGAGGGAAGATATATTGGTTGTATTCCGAAGGTTAAATCAGTGGTGAAATCCACATCCCACTCTGGGGGAAAACATGATAAAACATTAGGAAACACCTATGAGAACTTTTCTTCCATAATAGAAACTCATCCGTGGAACCTCTACCATCTTCCTCTAACACGAGAGAAGAGACCTAGAAAATGATATTTCCCAACTTCAGAAGTGGAGGTCCAGTATACTATGATTGAGGATCCCATTCACCTTAGAAAACTTGTGTACTTTCATATGGTGCCAAAAGGATCACTCATCAGCAATACAAATCAATGTGCTCCTTGAAAATCACCATCTTGAACATGATCAGGATCACACCAAATATGTTTATCTCTAGAATCAAGAATTCCCATTCCAACTCCACCCCTTATAGAGTGATATTGAAATAAAAACATAAAAAAACCAATTCTATTTTCTTTCCAAGAAACTTCAAAAGCTCTATCACATATTGCATAAGCTTGGTATGTAATTTTAACAATTCCACAATATGGGAAGAAATAATGGAATTAGAATCACCTATGTCAAACAAAACAATAGTTATAGATGATGTGATAAAAATAGCACCTTGAACTTTTGTTGGTCCTTCATTTGATTCCATAGGTTCTTGATCCATAGCATAGAGGTGCTTCTTCTCTACCAATGCCTAAGACTAATTACTAACATTTGGATCTTTCTTGAGATGAATCCACTGATAAGAAGATCCAACCTTACCACCACACCAAAAAAACTGAGAACCCATATACCTTGATGCACCAGATTGGGATGGTAATTATTTATGGTCTGAGGAACCCACACCACTCTAAGTCAATATATCACTCTTACAGAACCTTTACAGGTTCCCTAAACACCCACACAAGTGGAAGGGTCTAGGTGGAACTAGACATGATGACTACACATTCTATGGCCTCCCACATTGGTATCATAAAACTAAGTCACCACCAGTTGTCACAGATAAAAGAGGTCAGGTTGGGTGGCCTATGATACTACCTATCCTCTTCTCCTACTTGTCATGATTCCTTTTCCTTTTCAACGAACCATAGTCGCCTTGTCCCATAGGTAGAGATTTCCTGGAAAAGACAAACTGACTTTCTTGATCAATTTCCACAAGCAGAGATGGATCTACTACCTCATCATACATATTTATCTTGAACAAGAAAACCTGATACCAAATGTATGATCGTAACCCCATATCAAAATTACGAGCCTTTAACATCTCATCGGAAACCACCTCATGTGCGAAAATAATCAATTCCATGAATCGATTGGCATATTCCAACATGGTCTTATCCCCCAGGTAGAGATCTAGAAACTCCCAGGTCTTGGAAAGAGACAAGGTATCGTGGAAATGCTACTTTTTTTAATACACCATTGAATTTCTTCCAAACCATATTCTCCTGTTTCCTATATTGAACCATAGAGTCCCACCACCTCTGACTGGGACCTTCCGACATGAATGAAGTACATTTCCCTTTGAATACATTAAGAGTATTGGGGAACCCAAAAATTATCTTGATCTTTCCAATCCAATCCTATAACCTTGAAGGTCCATAATACCCTAGAAGGAAGGTGGTTTTTTCTTGAGTAAATCCTAATCTTTGTCTTTTTCTAGACTCGTTTCGGCTTCCATTACATTAGAAGGACCAAATCCCACTCCCTAACTCATTGTCTGGATATCTTGAACCACATCTTCCACTAATCTATGATAAACTAGTGAGGGAGAATTATCTATAACCTCTTCATGCGATTACACAGGAAGTCTCTAAGGAGGTATGGGGTGCAAAAATTGAAAAAAACAAGGTAACTATGAATACGATGTTCTGAAAATTTTTCAACAATAATAACTTTCAAACACTTCTATAAATCATGAAAAACTCATAACAATCACAATAACAATTCAAACCACTCCACCATTGCTTGGTGTCCATGAACAATATATAGCTAGTTCATCACACCCAGAGGAGGAGTCAAACCCAGTCCCAAGCATCCCATGGTAACCTAAGGTCTATCATGAGGTGTGTTTTCTAGACACCCTACTTGAAACTAGAACCTCAATCCATGATAGTCCCAGCTCTGGTTTATCCAGAATCTCCCAAATAGCATGACCCAAAAAAGGGGAAGACCTTCTCCAACACCACTTTTTCATGAGCCTGGATGGGATTATATCTAACTCAACACCCAACATGGCCTATTTAATGTCCCAAAAAGGGTTCCCAATCCCCATGGTCTAGAAACTAGTGTATGGGTGTCATGAAACACGTTTTTCAATGATTTCTACCAAGAGAATTAACCATAAACAATAATAAATAATATCATAAAACCAAACAACATCCATGACATATCATAAAACAAGATCCATAACACAAGTTGAGTTAAGAACTTTACATTACAACCAAAAACCAATGTAACCAAAAAGGGGAGGGGGACCAACTATACAACCAATCCTCCGTGCAGTAAGAGTATCTACACCCTTATTCCACCTCTACCAAAACCTATCAAAAGAGGAACCACTAGCACTTAGATACACCATAAACACAATGGGAAGACTTCACTTTACCTGCGTAAAACATAACAAGGTCTACATACACCTAAGGGTGTATCTAGGGTGTGAGACATATTCTCAGTAGGATACCACCAAAATAGATTTCATGCATTAACATTACATGAAAAATTAACATGCAAGTTTTCAGAAAAAGTAAGATATTATTTTAGATAAAACGTGATTTAAAATTTAAAAGGAAAGTAAAGATGATAAGAAGTTGAACGGTAAGAATGGAATGATCACCACAAGAAATACATAAGGCACTAGGTTTAGGGTTTTCCTAGGATCCTCATACTCACAGTGATAAAAAAATCTCCCAAATGCAACGGTCCTGCTTGATCCACCAATCCCCATCACATATATGTTTAGTTAGTGTTGTTACATCAATCCTATTAGGAAGACTAGGCCTTAGACCTATCATCTCACCTAATATACTAGACCTAGTATTCCCACCAAGATACCAAGGATTCTCTTGTTCTCAATTTCATTTCTTATCTCACATGTACCACCTATTACATAATTATAAATCCAACAATTGAAACACACATACCAAATAACTATTTTCAATAGGAAAATCATTATTAAATACTTACACACATTAGAACCCTTGTAAATCATGATTCTCACCAGACAAAAAATTTATAAAACCCATTTAGAAAAAAAACCAAGCTTAATAAAATCGTCAAACAATGTCAACTCATGGAACCACATACCTCTTTCTTGGAAGTCACCCATAATTGGTTGGAAACCTCAATCGTACCAAAGAGATACCCTATAAAGGAAAGATCACACCAAATACATCATGATTTAACCCATATAATTAAGATTCAACCAAAATTTGGGCAAAACCCTTGTAAGAGAATTTGAACCTAAGAGAGAAAGAAGAAGATACTAAGAAAAGAGAGGAAAAGGGAAAAGGAGGCTTACTTAAAGATTTCATGAAGATTCCACCCAAATAAACCCAATATTTAGATCCCAAGGGACTTTAATGAGAGAATTATAGGTTACTAGGGTTGGGGAGTTCAAATGGGGAGAGAAATGGGTGATTTGAAGTTAAAAACAGGGAGGGTTAGTTTAGGAAGATCATGATTTTTAATGTTCAGGCAGGCTGCACAGTTTGGCCGCATGGTCTATTAGACCATGCGCTAACCATGAGGCTCCTCTGTCCAATAATAAAAGTGGTTGTATGGTTTCCTAAGAGAGGGTACATGCCCGTGCACCTAGTCACATTCCCTATATAGTGACACTATCCTAGGTGCATGGTTAGCACACACACCCATGCGATGGGTTATGTGACCAAGTTATTTTCATTATCTAAGGCACACTCTTTTCACTAGGCTGGTGAATGGTTTCTTCTAACCATGCACCGACCATACAACACCTTTTTTCTAGTCCAAAAACCACCATTTTCTAAAAAACACATAGAAAATCTATTCGATAATGATAATACCGAAAAAAAGAAGTAAAAATACATCAAAATAACACCATGGATGTGACAGTTATTATCAAAGTTTAATTATTATAGAATAACAATAAGCATCAAAAAATAAAAGAGTGAATTCAGGAAATTTTATATTGGTTTTGTTCAATGTGAACCTACAACTACTCTTAATCCTATCTACTCTTTGAGATATGCGTTATGCATTAGAGTTGGTTCCTTGGAACCAAATACTTTTTACTTTCGATAGCATGTATATTCATGAATTTTAATATTAATAAATAACTTATAAAATATTGATTTTTATTTTTCATAACATTAATTGGATAATGTCTAAGGGAATCTGTCACATCAAAAGGTCATAGCATTTCCCCGCTATGATGAGAACCTTGAAATCCCCTAATGATATTATTGAACCTATTTTTATGGTCAGATAATATTCTATGATGGGGCACATAATATGTTGACTATCACGTGTGGGTAATTATAGTAAGATGAGACTTATTATCATAACGTTTTCACTAGGTAATATTAAATATGGGAAATTATTAGAAGAGGTCTGACTATAGGAATTCCATATGTTTATGTGTACTTAGATATTTCTATCTATGATAATGTTTAATGGTCCTTTAACATTAATATTATTATTAATACATTTCAGGAATCCCTCACTTAGATCTATTTTCATAAACCATGATGAAAATAGTTCATGGTGAAGTTGGGTATGTTGGGTGCATCACAAATGACATTTATTAATCAATAAGTCGGGGAAAGATTTATCTCTTCCATATTTATGGAAGTTTAAATATTCATCCTTTAATTGAAATTGAACTATCTCATTAAGTTCTTTAGTCATGGTGTAATGAAAAATTTATTTTATATAGTTAGAGAAATATATATCAAGCATATAGATTGATTACATGAGTGTGCAGCCAGCTTTATGAGATATTATGATAAAGCAATTATATTATATGGTAAATATTTGTTTGTGGTTTTCTATGTTGTGACAATAACTTATTTCTATTTTCTTCCTTGACCCATTTATAGACATTAATATTGGATTTTAGGTAATCCTACCTAATTCCAACAAGAAGGAATCAAATAGGGTCATAGACTAAGTGTTTTTGTTAATTTCTATTAAATTCTATTTGAATTTAATTATGGGAATAAATATTATTCCCAAGATTGAGGAATAATTTTTCTCAGTATTTATTGATCTCAAATATTAAATAAATATTTATTCATAATGTAATAAACAATTATTTATTCATTAATAAATAAATAATTTAATTATGTGAATATTTAATAAATATTTTTTTCATACTGTGAATAGATTATTTATTTTATATATTGAATATTTAATTAATATTTATTATTCATAATATGAATTGAATATTTATTTTATTTATGAATAAATATTTATTTAGGTATTTGTTAAATATCATGGAGGATGAGTTGACCATGTTTTATTCCGGAAATAAATATTTATTTCCAAGACAGTAAAATAATATTTATCATTAAGCAATTTTCACGGACCATGAGAAATAATAATAATAATAATAATTTTACATGTCATGGGATCAGATGCCGTTAAATATATTATTTAAGGGATGTTGTTCAATTAAAAAAATATTATATCCTTATCTTATCTATATAAATATATGATTATATCTATTATGTAGAGACTGGTTGAGATAGATCAATATTGATAATCACTATGCATAACAAATTCTAGATCCCTCTCTCAAGATTGAAAAAAGATCTAGAGATTCACCTCCCTCATCCACCCTCTCAATAATAACAGTGCAAGGATAATAATTCATGCTTGAAAGAATTGTCACAACAATCAAGATGATTTATTCTCCACGCTAGCACCCAAAAATCCATCGATGTTGTTTGGAGATCAAAGGAGCACATGTGGATTTCAAGGTTCCATGTTTTTAGACCCACTAATTATAGTTGGAGGTCAAATACCTTAACATAGGACAACCCTTGGGTACACCATACTTATGCCTATATGCCCTTTTATATTTTTATAGCTAAAACACCCATTGTAATGTTTGGTTCTACTTCCTCAAGTAATTTAATTAATTTATATTCTTTAATTTACACCTTATAATTGGGAAAACATGTCTTACTTAGATCTCATCTTTTGAAATGGAAATTTAATAGGTATCACACATCCTTTGAACCTTGTGACGTATAAACGAAAGGTAGTGGCTTAAATTATTTGGAATAATGTGATAAATGGTATGACACCCTATATATCCCTTTGTCATTGTTGAGTTAAAAAGGTAGATACTTGAATTAAATAAAGTGAATGAATTGATATGATCAATTAGCCTGACATCACTTATTGACCCTTGTCACTTGTTAATGAAAGTTTAATGATTTAAGTAAATGAAATTAATATATTGGAATGACTATTACATGGAAAATAGTATTTAACAAATACAAGGTGCCTATTACTATCATGGACTTATTTAATATTATAATAGTCGTATAACTAGAGACTGTCTTGGATTACCAAGGGAATGCCTTGAGCACTTAGAGGAAACCACCCTGATTCATTGGTCTAGTTTCCTAGAGTGATACCCATCTTATAACTTGATCAATACCTTATATGTAAAATTATTTGAGTGTCCCTAAATATTCACTATCTCTCTCTATTATAGATATTATAATTCCTCATATACACTCTCTAGATTCAATTTGATAACCTTGGTCACATGACGCCAAGGGTTACCTATTTGGGATCCAAATCATGATTACCCTAAGATTACTTGGGACATGACTCCCCAAACTAAGATAGAACGTTTTATGGTTAAATTACAAGGATTAATCATGTGGATTACACTCATACCCCTATATCCCGACTACATGAGTTATTAATATGATTTGGATTGACACTCTTTGGTTATGGATGCCTTGATTACACCTTGTCTCCCTCCTTATCTTTGTCTTGATAAATCATATGGTCCCTTGTTATACATGATTCTTATAGGAATGTCACCCCTAATTTGAAATTTGAAACTCATGACATTATCCTTAGGTGGATTCTGTGGGTGATAAACCATATTTCCACACTGGTGAATGTATATTTGGGAAAATTATTGTATTATATTTGTATATATATATATATACATGACGTTAGGTGTTCAGATACATTTTGGATTATGTTGAAGAAGGTATGGTCAACCATGTTTCTTTGAGATAACTAATCCCAAAATGTTATTATTTATTGTTTAAAAATCATTTTTATATACATATAAACTTTTTATTTTATATTCACTAACTGAATAACTTTAGACACTATTGTTGGTGGCCTAATGAGTATATCTCACACCTTTTTTGAGCCTTCATTTCAATGGGGTACCCAAACAGACCTAATGGTTACAGGTTTAGGTTCACTATTCATGCTTATGTTATTATTCATGTACATGGTAGATTAGGAGCACAAGAATAGTTGGAGCTTAGGATGATCATAAAGATATCCCTTAGGGATTTTTAATTTTAATTTTTATTATTTATTTATACATGTTGTATGTCTTTTGTTTTACATTGTAGCATATTCATACATGATTACTCTTATTTTATTATTATTATTAATGATTATATTTTCAATTTCGTTATTTATATTTCTTTTGTTATTTATATTACTAATATAAAGGGTATAGTCTCTCCAATTTACCTTCATTAGATCCACATTGCTATTCGATAGCCTCTGGCGTACGAAGAGGCGCTTTTGAGGCCATGTAGCCCACCAGCTCAAGGACTGTATTAGTGTCTTGTGGATTGAGGTTTTAGAAATTGAAATCATAGGCTACTATTCCTATTTTTATTATTATTTCAATATGGTAGATATGAGACCGAGAATGTGTTGGAACTTGGTTAATAGCTCGAGTTTGGGTTTGGACAACCCATGCAAAAGGGAAAGATCAAATTTCCAAGTATAGAGTCGTGGTTTTATATTAGAGTAGATTATTATTACACTTTGGGTGATTGTTTTAATTCCTTTGGTTATTTATTTTTGATTTCTGAAATTTACTATTGGCTTGGTATGGCGATGAAGTATTGGTACAAGCATCATAACAGTCACATAGAATTCACATTCCATACCATGTAAATTTCATTATAGGTTGCTTGATGCATGATGATTTGTAGAACATGATTTTGTGACTATCATCATTCTTATTTGTATCCCTACTTAGGTAATTATATAAAATTTTTGCTTGTATACACTATTTTGGTGATTTTTCAATGCTTACTTGTATTCTCTACTTCCATAGTAGCTTTCCATTATTACCACAATTCTTGCAAGATTATTAACATACCTTGTCCTTAATTATGATATATGGTCAGTTAAATAAAGTGACTGAATCAACCTAAATAGGGTTTTCCCGTATAGATTGATAGTGGAATTCTATTTAATCAACCGATTATAAAAAATTTTGAGTCATGAACCATTGCTACATGGTATGAAGTATTTATAGTTGTGATTAAATGGGTGACAATAACAATTTATAAAGTGTATGGTCCTTTATAAATTAGGAATGAAACCCCATATAATCAACCCATTATATATAGACTTGTTTATTATGAAAATAAAGGTGAAACCCAAGCTACAGCTACATGAATGTCATTTTTAACTTATGTAGGAAAGTTTCATTTATTACCTAGGAATGATGATTCATATAACTAAACCATGATACTTATACACATATGCTAAATTGGAATTCTTATAGAAAATTTTTGCCTATATACAGGCTTATACCTCTATCATTGGTCATGATGACCCATATGAATAAATCTTTAAACGCATTACTAGACCCATGTTGGTTTGTTGGGACATGTTGCTTATGAGATACATTAAACTCAACCGAAGTAGGTTGGTCTTGGAATGCTTCTTAGAAGATAAATCCATTAATTTTGTTTAAAAAATTCTATAAACTATTATAGGTTTCACTTAAATGCTATGTCAATTGTAATTTATATGGAATTGACTCAGTAAATTGGGAATGGATACCCATATAATTGAACTTGGATTGACATGATGTGACCCTCATAGGTCGCCTTTACTTCCTCATGTGCTTAGTAATTAAAACTCATGGGGTTATGTTTATGCTAATGGAATGATCATTTAAGTGTTTTTGGTCACTTATATAGTGTTACATATAAATATATAGTGACATATTACTTGAACAGTTTCCTTACATTAATAAAAGACTTGTTATATGATTTTGAGATTTATTATAATGAGGTGTTAGTTAATTAAAATTCCAATTAAAAACTATAAATTTTTTTCCCTCTGTAGATTGTAAATAAACTTTTTCTTTAACCAAACTAGTTGTAAAAACTACGGAAAAAATAAATGGTTACAAATGAAATTATGAGATAATTTTAAAAATACTGGATGGTTTCAGCTAAATAAAGTGAATGGTATGGTTACTCTAACAATGGATAATTTATTTTCTAGGGATATGACCTAATTTAAATGTTGAAATAAATTAGCATCATTTAAATGCCTTAAATTTAAATCTTTTATAGGTTCTTATTGTAAGGAGCCCCATGTAGGGTCCAGTTTTAAATATTTCCTTGAGATTTTCCTTGAAAGTGAAGATGATCATTTTCATAGAACCCCAATGAATTCTTCCTCGGTTGTGTTAGTCCTATAGGTTAGGAAGTAAGTCCTAGTGATCTTTTCATATGTGACCTTGTTTTCGGGATGATGCCTTGATTACGTAAGGTGCTAGCCTGGTTCTGGTAGTGACTTCCTATCTTAGAGTATTGATAAATGATTCCATCCAATTTTAATATGATAAGTGTCATTTGGGTTCAATTTTTCCTGATTATGACACTTAAGTAATGAAAGAACACCCCCAGGTAAATGGGTGATTTTCTGGTTATTTAAACCTTAAGGGTGTGTTACCGTATATAGATAGTTATGTGTACAAGATATTTGTTATCTACATTAACATTGTGTTCTTTCATCAAGAACTTCCCTGTTTGGATTCTTGAGGATGATCAGGGAATGGTAGCCTGATGTTTAGCATGTGATTTCATTACACCTATGATGATAACTTTTAACCCCTATTGGTCGATGCTTCCTTACATATTCTAGTTCAATATATTCATAAAGGGAGTTTCATGCATGTAGATGTTTTGTAATAAATGTACATGAATGGGATTTCGTTCTCATACTAGAGACCTTATGTCTAGGTTGAAATACCTATATTACCTCACATTAAATCAAACCCTAGTAGGCCAATGGTGTTGTTCTGTTAAGAAAAACCTATGAAAGAGGTTGGTCCGGGACTATGCTATCCTTTTTGTGGTGATCTTATATTTATACTCTTTTTTATATCGATGTGCAGTAGGTTTTGAGTCTTTTGATTTAGGAATGGAGATTCCCTTGCCATTTAAAATCACATTGAGTGATTATTTATCAAAATTTTCTATGATGGATTGAACTATTCAGGTTTCTAGCCCAGTTGACCAGTGTTTTTGTTTTGGAATTTTTCTTATTGAAAACAACATTGTGAGGTGGGTGGTCATTCGAAAAATCATGGCACGTGTAATATAATTGATTTTTAAGAGGATTTACAAGGAAACTCCCCACATATTCAAATACTAACATTCCATGTATCAAGAAAAAATTTACATTTTTGACTAACGACTCTCGAAATCATGAGTCGGGTTTATGAATTTGGGGGATGTACACCCGCTATATTTGGTAAGTTTACCTAGTTACTATAGTGTGATACATCTGTTTGGAGTTGGATGTTGATGAGTGTACTAGTAAGGGATGAGTATCGACGGTTTCAAATATGAATCTTGAGGAAAAGGTGACCTGAATCTTTGAGTAATTAAAAGAAAGTTCTCAAGATGAGGTATTATCTAGAACATAGTTGGAAATTCATGGTAGACAGATGTGGTGTCAGGCATTGAAAAAGGTAGGTGTGGCCAAGTTTATGTGAGTGTGGATTAGAGGGATCTATTCATACATATCGATAAAATCTTGGCGTACTCATAGTTAAAGGTGATCATTTTCCTTATATTGACTTCACCCTAAGTACATTGAGAGATAATTGGCTATAAGATGATCTACCTTCATAAATAGATGATCTAGTTTGATGAAATGAACCCTTGGGTGTTATGTCCAAGGATCAGTTTTTAGATAATCCAAATGGTGTGTAGTACAAAAATGGTTTTTGAAATGTGATGACTCGCGTTTTTTATTCATGTTCAAATTTCACCATGATATTCATTCTCTGTAAATGTCAATGGTTAATGGTTGATGTTTATGTTGGTTATCTAGATGAGTAGGATCATATCCATGCTATCTTTTACATCTATAAATGTATGGGCATGATATGTGGTGTGTAGTTTTCATTTCATTTAAGCAGAGAAAAGCATTCTCCTAAGGTGGGAAGTGAGATGTTGGTTTCTAGTGGGAATCCCTCAGGAGAAAAAGGATTTGGAACCTTGAGACTGGTCGTGTGATGGTTGTTTTGGAACACGTGGCTTGAATCCTTGGTAAGTTTTAGGTATGATTTTATTTATTATTTTGGTGAAATACAGATATGGGAATTAAGCCTAGTGTACATTATAATGATCCATGGATATAGGGTCATAATAGTGTTAGTGATGGTTTTACCTCATGATAATGGTTTTTCCTTGGCATATGGTTCTATCAAGAGACATCATTGGAAGTTATGTACGGGATTCAGCAAGCATGACTGGAACAATCTCAGTACGCCTTAGAATAAGAGATTCAAAGCCAACCTTAGTGATGAGTCGACCATAGGATCCGAGCATTTTTATAAATTAGTTTACCGAAAGAATTTTGAATTAAATTCTTTCAAATAAAGGGATATAGTTTGTGAAGAAATCACATCAGGCATGCTGTCAAGATGAGGCGAGTATAGCTTAAAGGATCAACCATGGATTTTTAAGGAAAATACAGTGTGACTAGTTCGATCTTAGTCGATTAAACCTTGATCATTTCATTCATATTGATGATAGAGGATAGTTTCCTCACGTGTAATTTTATTAATGTGTTCGTAGAATCACTAGAATGCAACAGATGTTTTTCAGTAGGCAATTTCAGTGGTGGGAGTATCATGACTCAGAATTGCATGTGTTAAAATAGGAACCTATGGTGGGGAGAACCATAGGTTGGGTGATGTAATAGGATACAATTTGATCTTGTATCGGGTAATTCAGGATCTAGTAAGTTTCTTCTTTGTGTTTCAATGATATTTTTTGAGTGTTGGATTGAGTTTTAGTGGCTTAAGTACCACATATTTTAAGTGATTCTTTGTTGTGCTTTGGTAATTTTGAAATGCAACATGACTGTTCGAATAAAACTTCACTACCCAAGTATGTCATGTGATGTTTTCTTTTTTTCCAAGGATTCCTGGGGATGATAAGTTTTAAGGTGGGGATACTATGAGGTCTCATGGTTTGGATTAGTTTAATTCTCAAAATAATTTGAAATTTTTGTTTGGTGGATGGGCTAAACCTTAAATTATGCTCTGAAGCATAATTCTAAGTGTCATAACACATGAATGTGTTTTTTATATGGGTTTTAATTCCCAAGAGGTGTCTCAAATGTTTAGATTATTTTTAAGAGTTTTTGGCTCTGAAATATTATTCTCTGGAAGAAAAAAATAGGGAACACAGTTTTTTTAAACTGTACAGCCCCTTAGGAGAAATTTGTGGCCCTGTAAAGGGGATTCACACTATTTTTTAAAATATGTAAGGTGAAGTGAATGACCATGTAGGACCTATGTAGTTTATTGTAGAGGTGAACTAAATAGATTGTGCATGTCTTGTCTAACCGGGCGCCTAGCCCGTGTATAGTGTAGATCTTAGATAGTGAGGGCTACACAATTGGCACATAGTTACTGAAACTATGTAGCCTAACTGTACGTGTCATTTAATAGAAAAAATGATCATTTTACCCCCTTCCCTTAAATGGGTTTTACCCCATTTCCTCCTACCATTCATGCCCAATAAGTCCCCCATTATCTCACATATCCCTCCCACTTCGATGGGTTTTTCCACCATTTCATGTCGAAATTGAATGGAGTTGGGTTCATTGGAATCATATCAGTTATTATTTTATTTCTATTTATTAATTTATTAGTTTATATCCCCATATTCAGCTCTATATTAATGTGATCTAATTATCTATATTTTTAGGGTGTTCATCTAATCTTTTTTATTTATTCCATTATCGCTTGAATCAAAGCCCGATATTGGACAAGTGGACCATCCTAAGAATGTGGTAGGTGTTCTAGCTTCTTTTCCCTCAAGTCACATTGATTCATAATTGTCACTGTTGTATTGTGTTCCTTTTCCTCCTACACTTTGACCCTCAAAATGAATTTTCATAAAATTAGATGTTTAAATTTGAATTTAAATTCCCTATTAGACCTTCTAATTATAGTGGGAAAGTTAAATACCTCGACTTGAGCCACCCCTTAGGTGTTCCATGCATATTCTTTTGTACCGTTTTATATTTTAATAGTTGAAACAACCATTCGTGTTTTTGTTTATACTTATTTATGCAATTTAATTAATTTAAATGGTTGAATTAACATATTATAATTGGGTATTCATATATCTCTTGGATATCAAAATTTTAAATGGAAAGTTAACAGGTATGAAAACTCCTTTGAATATTGTGATGAATACATGAATGGTAGTGGATTAAACTATTTTTAATGACATGATAAATGGTATGACATACTATATTTACCTTTTCCATTATTGAGTGAAAAGGTTAGTGACTTAAATTAAATATAATGATTGAATTGTTATGATCAATTGGTCTGATATATCTTTTTGACCATTGTCACTTATTAATGAAAGTGTAATGGTTTTAAGAAATAAAATTAATAAATTGGGATGATTATAACATATCCAAGATTTTTTATTAAATTCAAGATGCAAAATATTATTATCATGTACCTTTTTCTTATTATATAAGTTGTTTGACTTGATTCGGCCTTGGATTATTGAGGGAATGCCTTGAGCACTCATAGGAAAACACCTAGATTCATTGGGGTAGTTTCCAAGGGTGATACCCACCATGTAATTTGGTCAATGTATTATATATGAATACCTCATCATGTCCCAGATGATTCACTAGTTATCTTTGTTCCATATATTATAATGCCTCAGATACCATAATTGGATCTGGCTTGATGACCTCAGTCACATGACACAAAGGGTTACCTCATTGGGATTCAAATCATGATAAAACTGAGATTACATGGGACATGAATCCCCAGATTCAGTTAGAAATTCATATCAGGGAATTATAAGTGGTTATCTAGTGAATTACAATCATACCCCTATGGCTAGGCTGCATGAGTTATTTGTATGAGTTGGATTGACCCTTTGTTGTCAATGATGCCTTTGTTACACCTCGGGTCTCTCCTTATCATTATCTTGATACACCATATGGTCCCTTGTTATACAAGGTGATTATAATAATTTCACCCTTAATTATAAATGTGAAACTCTTTATATTGTTACTATGTGGACACCATGGGTTCTAAAACATGGTTCCATGTATATCTATGAAAAATATTGTCTTATGTATGCATATATATACATGATATAAGGTGTGTAGAGAAACTTCGTCTTAGGCCAAAGTGAGTATTGTCGGCCATGTGTCTTCGAGGATCCTAATCCCAACATGTTATTTTTTATTTTTATGGATTTATTTTGAAATAATTTCACATTTATTATTTTATTTTCACATACTAGATAGCTTTAGACACCATTGGTGGTGGCATACTAAGTATATCTCACACCTTGTTTGGGATGCCATTGCACTGGGATACCCAAATAGACCTCATGGATGTTATACCAGGTTCCTTGTTCATGATTATGTTTTTATTCTTGTACATTGGAAATTAGGATCATATAACTGAGTCCGAGATTAGAATGCTCATGGAGAGGGTCATTAAGGATTTTTTCTTTTTCTTTTTTATTATTTATTTATACCTATTATATTTCTATTGTTGTACATTATAGAATACTTAGGCATGATTACTATTCTTTTTTATTGATAGTTATGATTATCTTTCAAATTCCTTTATTTATATTTCTTTCACTATTTTTCTTACCAATATATAGGGTATATTCTCCCCATTATGCCTTCATCAGACCCTCAATGCTAGTCGGTGGCCTCTGGCATATAATTAGGTGTTTTGAGGCGGTGTATCCCACTAGATCAGGGTACATTAATATTGTAACCTGGTATGGTCATTACATGGATCACTGCAAGAGAAATTCTTCACTTGGATCCTATAAACACAACAATGGGATACTAAAAATAGTTTTAGCTGATTAACATCTTCATTGAAGAATGATCTCAATACCGAGGTATTGTTTTTTACGATATATTTAAATTAATTATAACTTTAACATGAAATTATCTTCTCTTAGTTTCAGAAACCATTATTGTCAATATTATTTAGAAAAAAATTTGTTTTTGACACTTAAATCTTGTACAACATGTGAATAATCTATCGAATCTCATAATTTCTTAGTTGGGCTTTACTTTGATAAGTGCTTCAACTATAATAAAAACCATTAAGCGGTATCAGAGCAGTCATGTTTAAATTTATAATTATTTTATTGTTGATCAATTATATGCAAATGTGGGTAGTTTTTCACTTCCATATTATTTTTTCTTTAATCCAAAGTTTAATTAAAATTATTTCTACATAATAATTTTCTTCATTCTAGTTTCGCATTTGCTGAAAGACCTCATTACCAAGATGAAGAATGCTTAGAGATGCTATCAGAAGGTGTTGAGGATTCTGGCTGGTAGACAGGGTTACACAGTTTTTTATTGGAGCAGACATCATGTACCAAAGTTAACTTCACCTGGATTTGTCAAGAAATAAAGGATTCTTCGAGAATTAATAAAATCTTGTGTGTTTATTATACATCGTTTGTTAATTGGGATACCCTAGTGAACGATTTATCAAACTATATAGCATGCAGCTAGAATACCGATTATATATTAGACCCGGTTTAGTAGTGAAATTCATGATAATTATGTGGTCAAATTTATGATTTATACTATGTGAGACTAATGTCCTATATAATTAAAGTGATACATGGTGTGTAGCCAGCATACATGTCATGTGACGATTAATTCTATCATCCAAGGAACTCACTAAGTTAATATGTGGGTTACACAGACACACAGAAATTGGAACACCCAACCTCTAGCTTGTTAGTTTGCATCATGTAATCCTTACAAGAAACGGGCCATGTCCCTAGGAATTTATCTAAGATACATGGAAATAGAGGTACATGATGTGTATCTCATTAGTACACAGTTTTTAGTCTTTTAGTAAATAATATAATTAAATTACATTAAAAAAATTAACTGCATCATTAAAAAAACAAAATTACACTATTGGCACCAGATGTGTTGACTATGTAATATGGTTTTTAAGAATTAATAAATTCTCAATTAATTACATGTAATTATCTGTAATTATTGGTCATGTCATTTATTTTCCATGAATAATTTTATGATGGGTATCTAAAAGATACTTTAGATGGTCATTAAAATAAATGGGATTTATTGAATAATTGATTGATTGATTAAATCAATACAACAGTGTTTATCTTAATAATAAAGAATGAATTTAAGTAAATGATAGCGAGTGTACTTTTTTGTATTAGTTTCATGTGTATAATTGATCATGAGATTTTACTATACCTATATATGTGTTGGTTTTATTAAATTTATTTTATTTCATGGGTTTTCAATTATTTATTATTAAATTAAATATAATGGTTTGTGTCTTATCCCTCCCTCTACTATATGGGACCTATGAGTCCAAGGTTGTTTTATGTATTTAAAATTAACCAATAATTTTCTTCCCTTTACCTATATGTGAGTTATAAAACATATGTAACAAAAGGAGTATCCCCAGGAACATGTAGGTGGTTCAATATGGAACCAAGATGAAACCAAATCAGAAGATACATAGGTAGAAAAGTGAAATGATGTATCTCATGCCACTATTAGTAAAAGTTTTTTCCCCTAAGGTCATAGGTTGATTTATTGTCTACTCAATAAATCAAACTTTAGATAAGCTCATGATCATGTAACTTGTTTATTTATTATATTTCAGTCTTATGCTTGATTTATTTTATGAATGAAATAATGTGATCACATAAATAAATGGACTAATATGAAAATATGGAATTAAAATAAAAGGGTAATGCCTAAATGTTTTATCAGAACATAGTTAATCCCTAAATTAAGTTAAAATTTATATTAATAGGACATGTAAAGTATAAAAAAATATTTACATATTATAAACATAAATATCCATTAAGTTAAAATTAATTCATTTATCCTTCCATCATCTGAATAAAGATTAACCCATAGTTAAAGTGTCAATTCAGCCTCCACCAGGGGAAATTTTAATTATCAATAAGTATTAACTAAGATACTTGGTTGACTTAATCAAATATTTTTTTAGGTTTAATGGCATATGTGTGTCCAATAAAAATTTGGAGGCATGTGTTGAGGAAATTTGAGTCAAAATTTCTAGATTGGGGAGTCTACTCAACGATACAAAGAGATTACAGTTTGCAGTTGGCAAGACCACCTACCAAAATACTTTCTTACAATTTTCATGTCCTACATATAGATTATAAGAGGGGAAATATGGATCCTTTCCACTAGAATTTATATGCAAATAGACATTATGATTTCAATGGTGAGAGCCATTGAGACTTGGTAAAATAGTGGGCAACATAATAAGATTAAAATTATTATGTCTTATATAATTTTTATTTAATTAAAGTGATAATAATATATTTTAATTATAGTATAAAGATTTCAAGAAAACACATTAAAACACTAAGATTATTCCTTAACTTAGGCTATGTCCTTAAAAATAAAAATTTTCAGTTATGGTGAAATCTTTTATGTGATGCATTATTATCATAAAAATTTTATTATGTATTAGAATCACATATTCCTCTTATGCCACCCTAGAAGGTGATAAAAGGTAAAAATGATACCTATTAGAGATATTTAGAGGATTATTCATATGTTTATTTCATTATATTATCAACTATGTATGAATAATTGATGATACAATATAAGTACATGGATGTTTAACCCATAGTATCTCATCATCTTTTTCTTAAGAAAGGGAAGGAAAGTCTTGAAATATATAAGATTCCCAATACACTATATCAATGTATACTGGAATAAGGGAATCTATATATTGATCACACTTTCAAAATTTTGGGTTATATTGATTAATTATAAAAATTGGGCTTCCCCTTGGATAAGAAGTTATCCATTGATATTATTTTATTATTCTTACAACTATGGTTATCCTTATTCATCCAACCTTGAATAAAAAATGGACAATTCTCCCAAGAATATTTTAACCAGAATTCACCAAGAGGATATGTCTTGGTTGAAACACATATCTCCACCCTTTATGGTGGAAATTTTGAAATACATGGGTAAATATGGATAATATAAATCCAAAATATCCATTAGAGTTTCCTTAAAAAAGACAAAATATTCAGAGGTAGAAGAATGAGAAGAAGTCTATTTTCTTATTTTATGGAAAGAATAGACACTATAAAATTAATTGCAATGAATTGGATAATCAAGAAAATATATCCAATCCATGTATATTAATTAAGTTTCTATTAACCATTTATGTATTAAAATACAATATTATTACAACATAAATATGTTTAGATATAGGAAATGAGCAAGAATAGAAATTTTATAGAGTAAACTTAAAAAAAGATCAAAATGGGAGATTCCTATGTCATCCAATGTGATCTTTCGACTTCTCATTATTAAAATGGATTGATTCAAGAGTTTAATAAGTATTAAAATAAAATTTAACTTAGTTCCCATCTATAAAAAATGATACATTAGTTCAAATTTTAAATAAATGTTGTTATGTTACTTAAATAATTAACTAATGGTTGATCAACTCCGGAATCATAGATATCCATAACAATGAATTATGAATATAAAATATAATAATCTTACATGATTGTGGAAATATAATTATTTTTCAATTAAAATGAAATTAGTTGACTTTTTTATACCCATAATTTTTTTACTCTCAATTAAGATAATATAATAGATATAAAAACAAACTTGATATCATATTTTAGATAAATAAACCTTTATAAATAAAGGTAGTTCACTAATATTTTAAGAGTTATCTAAACATGGCCACTTAAACAATTCAAAATATAGGTAACTTCATATAATTCATTATATTACTTTAATAAATTTTATAAATGATCAGTGAATTAAATGAGTGCAATTGGTAAAGATTTAGGAATATCTAAGCTGGATTTTTGGAGAATATCTATTCCAAGTAATAATTGATCATAAATGTGGAGTAAATGTAATCCCAAACTCAAATTTCCTTATATATATATATATATATCAATTTCATGATGGTAATAAAAGGAAGATTAATTATCAGTGTTTTATTTGTTGAAAATCTTCTATAATTTCTTCCAAGACAAGTTTTGAAAATAGAAGTACAACAACTAAAAATATTCCAATTATATAGTGAAATGGATATCATATAAATTTCAATATGATAAGAATATATTATAACACTACCATAAGTGTTCGTTGAAAACTATTTTTCAAAATCTAGAATTAGCTACAAAATAACATCAAACACTAAGGTGAATCTAAGATAACAATCTTATATCCACTAAGGATATTAACGTTTAGTCAAGACCAAATATATTTTCTATAAAGTAATATAATCTCTTTAAATAGTGGGATCAGTATTAACTTCTATGGTTTAAGGATCTGTATTCACAGGGGTTGACATGGGAATGTTGGACTCCACTAAGAATAGTGTGGGGACTAGTTCTGGAGACAATTGTTCCATAAGAATTAATAACCAAAGAGATGGTTTATGTCCACCATGGTGGGTGATACATATATTATTCTTTCAGAATAAATATTCATACAAAGAAGTAGAAAATGGAAACATGATAAGGTTTTTATAAATTAAAGTAATGGACACTGTGTATCAAGATTTGAGGACCCCATGTCTTTAATTTTTAAAAGACTTAAAACTGCTTAGGAGTATTCAAGAGAAACCATGAATAGATGGTACAAGATGGTACCAATAAAGCATGATTGATTATTGAAAGGTTTTTTCCTTGAAAAAACCTATACACCAAACATCATGTCTAAAATCCTTTTGAATTATAATTGTCAAATCATTCTTTTTTGATCATCTAATTGAGCTATTGAGAGTCAAGTCCACCTCATTTGGCGTAATCCTTATAAAACATGACTATATTAAGTGACCAAAAGGAGACCCTATGATATATGTCTAAAATGTATAACTATAAAGGGTTGGTGACATAAACAAATTCCAATGAGATCTATAGATTACATTAATTTGTTTATAAATAGATCATGTATTATGATAATAGAATATTAATTTGGAAATGAATGATTAACATGTATATCTAATTGGTTAGTGGCGGTATTATAAGTTTTCAAGATAGATATGTTTATAAAATATTTAAAATAAATGTTATGTATCACTAGTTTGTTAAAACTAAAGAATGAAATTTCTCAAAGTATGACTTAAAGTAAAAAACCATGTTCTATGGAAAAATATCTAAAAAATAGATCTATGGGTTTGCTTAATCTGGTCATAGTACATATATTAACAAAGTATTGAAAAATACAAGTTGAAACAATTCAACACCGAATTTTTGTTGGCATATAATCCTTCTAGAATAACATGCAAGGTCACATGAAAGTATTGTTGTGATTAAAATAATTTTTCAAGATTAATTGCTAAGAATTTATCTCATATTCCATTATATGTACTTACATTTGATATTACTGATTCATAATTCAAAATTGGTGAATATCAAATAGATCTAATATAATTTCATTGACTTGCAACTTGAACTATCTAATTGTACATGGAAAAGTAGAACCAAAAGAGTTCCTAGTGTCTAGAGAAGTGAGAATACTAGTGATCAAGGGAATTTAACACTTGTATTTACTTAGTTAAATTTTATCTAGTATAACTAACAAAGATAAGTTAATATGAAAGAAAAACTTATTACAACCAATGGTTTTCATATCTACAATATCTAAGTATGTTGCGGCTTATAATGAATCTTAAGGAGTGTTTTATAAATGTCCTATTCTGATTTTGGGTTATACAAAAAGAAATATTTTTATCATTATTATTATAATAATTGACTATGGACTTAGTCGGGATGTCAATATTCTGACATGGAAACAAGAGGTGGATACTCAATTATATCACTACTTGATGGATTTTTCAAATGTAGTAATTTTTTAATAAGATGACTTTCTGCATAGAAATATGGATTTATTAACCCTATCCATGAAAACATGGTAGGCTTAGAATCTATAGCCATGATCCTCAGAAACATGTTTAACTTCTGATAACTGGCTAGACATTAGCAGTTTGGTCTAGTGTAAATGTGATTCTGTTAGATTTAGTGCCATAGAGTGGACTAATTTGTAATTTATATTACTTGTATATTCATGAATTTTAATATTAATAAATAGTTTACAACATATTGATTGTTCTTATATATAATATCAATGTGATAATGTATCAGGATATTTGTCTTATCAAAAGGACATAGAAGTTCCCAACCATGATGAGTACCTTGAAATGTCATGATGATATTATTGATTCAAGTTCTATAATCATATAACATTATATATTGTGGAATAGAGTATATTGATTGTAATGTATGATTACTCATAGGTCTATGAGACTTATTCTCATAAAATTTTCACTTGGTAATCTTCAAAATGAGAGATTATGATAACATACCCATCTGTAAGAATTCTGCATGTTTATGTGTCATCATATATTTTTATTTTTGATTGTGTGCAATGTTCTATAGACTTTTTATGATTATAATTAATTCATTTCATTACTAGAGCACTTAGATTTATTGTGGTAAACCAAAGAAAAATAGTTCATACCAAATTTGGGTACGTTGGTTGAATCATAAATGATATGTTATTAATCAATATATTGAGGAAGAATTTTTCCCTTCTATATTTATGAAAGATGGTATCTCAACCCTTTGATTGAAATTAAACTATCATATTAAATTTCATGGTCATGGTGTAATGATGATTTTATTTTAGATTTTCAAAGAATGTCATGTTAAGTATATGGGTTGATGACATGAGTGTGCAACTTTATTGATGAGATATTGTGACAAAGGGGTTATATTAAACAATAAGTGTTCATGTGTTGTTCTCAACATTTCAACATTAACTTCTTTCTCTTGGGTGTCTTGATACATTTCAAAATTATAATCTTGGACTTTAGGTAAACTCACTTAATGTCAACAAGAAAGAATAATAGAGGGTAATACACTAAGTGTTTCCATGGATATCAATTAAATTCTATTTGAATTTAATTATTGGAATAAATATTATTCTCAATGAGGAGGAATAATTTAGTCTAGGATTTATTGATGAAAAATATTGAATTAATATTTATTCATAAGGTAATTGTTTAATTATGTGAATATATAATACATTCAAAAGATAATAAGTAATTATTTATTCATAAATAAATGAGTTATTTAAAGAATTGAATATTTAATAAATATTTTTTCATCAAACTCTGAATAGAATATTTATTTTATTTATTGAATATTTAATAAATATTTATTATTCAGACTGTGAATATAATATTTATTTTATTTATAAATTAATATTTAATTAAATATTTATTTGGGTATTTGATAAATGATGAGGAGAATGAGCAAAACAAGATTGTGTCCGGTGATAAATATTAATTTTTAAGTTGGTAATATAATATTTATCACTATGCCAGTTTGCGAACACCATGATTATAATAATATTACACGGCATGGGTTCAAATTGGGTTTAATATATTATTTAAGGTTCGTTGTGTAATTAAATAATATTTTAATCCTAACTCAATCTCTATGCATAGATGATTATGTCTATTGTGTACATGTTGATCGAGATAGATAGAGATTGAGAATCTTTGTGCGCAACAAATTTTAGAGCCCTCTCTATAGACTAAAGAACACTATATAGATTCTCCCCCCTCCTCCACCCTATCAAGTATGAGAGTTCAAGGATGATATTTCAAGACTAAAATAATCTTTGTAGCGATCAAGAATAACACCATAAGATAATCAATCTATCACACTAAAACTTGGTAATCTATGAGTGTTGTGCGGAGATCAAAGGAACTTGTGTGGATCACCACTAGAGGGATTCTACAATTGAATCCTACAAATACTATGATGGTAGAAGAAAAAGGGTTTTGTACAATCGATATCTTAATTAAAGAAAGATCTAAATACTGAATTATTATTTCTTACCATATATTTAAGTTAATTATAAATTTAATGTGAAAATACCTTCTCTTGGTTTAGGAAACCTTTATTTTAAATATTATTTAGAAAAAATTTATTGGTCATAACATTTACATCTTATACAATAAATGAGTGATCAATTGAATATGACAATTGTTGATTCAGGATTGGCCTTAATAAATGCTTCCTCTGTTATCAGAACTATCATTATGAACTTCCTCATTTTTAAGGAGAATCATAACCTGATACAACCTACCTTTTCTAGTGGATGTATAACCAATACAACTTGACTTTTAATGGGGATTCTTAATCTGTTACAAAATATACTTTTTGAGAAATATATAACTTATCATGACTTTAGATTTTGGGAGTCACAACTTGAAGCACTACTACAATTTTGGGTTTATTCAATGCTAGATTTTATCAGTTCTAGGGAAAAATGATGACGAAGGTTTCCTTTATCAGTTATATAAAAAACATTGCTAAAGGGTTTTTTTATCAGCTCTTTTTTTGAAGCTCTGATAAAGTTGAACCTTTATCAGCACATTTTCTAGTGCTGATAATGGTTGTCTTTATCAGTGCTAGTAAAAACACTGATAAAACTTATTCGTGAGACTCACATTGAAAGTATGGATGGTCGGATGCTTGTTCTTATATAATTATATGGAATCATAACTCCAGAAGTCTGTTATGGGGATGAGTTCCCACATACATTCTCTACAAACACCTATATGGGAATGTGCCACATGCATGAGCCCACATGGGCCTTGAACCACCCTATGCCTTCTACGAGCGTTATCCTACCCTCTATTCATTAGGCCTTCCTTGTTAGGTTGCCTAAATGGTTGACCTTCAGTTTTGAGGGCCATCTTACTTAATAAAATTTTTATAATTAAATCATGATTTCATATATATAAATATATATTGATATATATGAATATATTAAATATATATATATATTGATTTTTAATATTTGTATATATTTAATCATTTTTTTATAATTAAATTATTATTTGATATATAAAAATATATATTGACATATATAAAAATATATTAATATATATTAAATATTGATAGATTTTAATATATATATTAAATATTGATATATATTAATATATATATATATTAAATATTGATATATATTAATATATATTGGAATATATTAATAATTAGTATATTAATTATTAAATTAAATATATATATTAATATTTAATAATTTCACACACACACACACATATATATATATATTAAAATTTGTTTTTTTTTAAATTGTTTAATATTTTTTAACAGTTTTTTGTTTTTAATATTTATTTATATTTATTCATTTTTTTATAATGAAATTATTATTTCATGTGTAAAAATATATATTGATACTAATACTTCAAATTAACTTTTTTTTCAAGAAACACTTTTAAGGAAAAGTGGGAAACAAACCAAAGTCATGATATCAAAATCATCAAACTGCATAAGAAATAACCATGTCATTCTAGAAAAAAAAATAAAAGAGTTGGAATGGTTTACCCTATAGAGCTCCCATTCAATGGATGTTACCTTTAAGTCTATATTGTCCTTGATGAGCTCCTTGAAATGGAAGGAAATCTTGAACCAGTCCTGCACGTGTTCCTCCAAGCTCGTTTTCCCATTGTTGAAGCCACATATCAATATATGATTTTTGTGTATCAATCCAATTAACCTATTATTCATTCGAATCACCTTTCAGTGGTCTTTAGAACATTCTATGGGAAACCTCCTTTGAGATATTGATCCTGAAAGACTCCACTAGTATCTCTTCATTAGAGTGAAGGATATACTTTTGGAATTTTGAACTGTCAACACCCCCCTATCTGCACCCTTCAAAACTATAAAATTTGAGGCTAGCTTATATTCTAGGGTGAAATCCATATCGGGACAAGATTCCATCATAGGTTTCGGGTCCGTACTCCCACCTCCTTAGTCCTAATCATCCTTATCACTGGAATTAGTTACTTACTTTCCATACATACCATGTTTCTGTGTAACATCTTTTACAAGTGTTGATTTACCTGGTCATGATTATTCCCCAGGTTTCTTTACTTTACCAAAGGATATATTAACCATGGTTTTTGATAAGTTTTAGTAGTCCTTTCAAGGCCTTATTTTCTTCCCCCTGTTGATTGGGAAGTTTCCAGAGATTAGGTTACATTGCTTACCATTTCTTGTACCAAACCCAACACTCCTAATTATGTGGGAGTCCTGTTCATAATCATTCATTTGTTGGACGTCCATCTCTATGTTTCTTGGTTAGGGATCCTCAAGGGACCTTGTCCCAACATGCTTCCTTTTCCATCTTGGAATGTATGACTTCCAACCTTGAGGATCAAAATTCTATTTTTTGTTTCCATTCAATAATGTGAAACTATTCTAGAGTTATATTGAGCTGGCAGTATCATGATTTCCAAAAGACCTCCACCTTAGAGAATTTGTGCCATTATGTCATGGATAAACCTAAATCGGAGAGAGTGGGGTCGAATTGCTATGAGTTTTAATGCAAACATCCCTAATAGCATCTGGTTGACTGGGCCCCTCCTGCCCATTTCCCCCACTTCCATACATCACAATTTCTACCAAAGAGGGGGAGACCATAGGAGGGGATAGATTAGGATCCTCTGATGCTTGCACAAATGACTTGTGATCCCCCAAATCGCATCTCAATTTAGAAAATATGTCTATAACCTTTGGTTCAGAGTACATAGGACATGGATCCTTCTGAAGCGGATCAACATTAGAGGATTCTCTATAATCCAAAAGATCAATAGATGGGGAATAAAGAGGACTATTCCAAATCATATGAGGTACATGACCCCCCCATGAATCTCCCTAAGACTGCTTTGGTAAGAAGAGAATGAATGACCTAGGTGTTTGTAAGAAGAACAAAAATCCGTCCAAGACTCGAAGATCACTGCCTGTGTGCAATGAAATTATTCTTAAAATGAGATCCACACCAACTCCCTTGGTGTTTTAGAAACATCAACCTCGACACATATATGAGGGGAGATTAGGTGGTTGATATTATTTGTTCTATTGTCTGAGCATAAAAAATGCCCAACCATATTGCCTTGCATGTGGATAATAGAAGGGTTTTGAAACAACAGTGGTAGTTCAAGAGAGCTTAACCAGAACACCATTTTCAGAGCATCTCATTTCATATGGAAATCATAAGATCATCTTAAGAGTTTGAAATGATATTTTTTGCAGGTATGAGGAGCTTTGGACCAATCTGTGGTCATATCCTCCATTGATGAAAATTGAACCATAATATGTTTCTTGTCGAGAAGGCCGATAGTTGCCCACTCCTGTAAGCCCAAAAGACCAAAAACAAATAAGTAAAAAGAGTCGAATGATGGACAATGTGAACTAAAGTGATCCACCAAGCTCAGGTTCATAATATACGAGGCTTTTGTGAACACCAAGGTTGAAAGCGCGAAATGAGAAAATCCATAAAAAAAAGATCGAGGACTTTAGGATAGATTGTGTTATTATGGAATATCAAGAGAAAATGTGATTTGAGAATGGTAGAAAGGGAAGAGGTTGATCCCTAGAGGAAGACGGAGGTAGTCCCCCCCAGTGGGGGAGGGACCGAAGCAGCGGCCATCGCCGCCTAGGGCTTCTGAGAACAATAGGAGGCTGAGAGTGACGATAAAAATATATATGGATATATATTTATATTTATATATTTATATCTTTATATATATAACTATATATATACTAATCTATATATACTAATATATATTGACATATATTAATAAACAGTATATTAATTATTTAATTTAAAATTAATAAATTTCAAATAATATATATATATAATTAAATATGTAATACACTGTTTATAATTAATAACAATTAATAAATTTATTAAATACATAATACACTAATTATATAATTAATATACTATTTATTACTATATATATTCATTTAATTTATTAATTTTTATTAATAAATATCTCATTAATAATTTTTTTAATATTTTTTTTTAGCATTTAATGTTTTTAATATAGTTTTAATTTACATAATTAATATAAATTCATTATTATTTAAACATATATTCATGAGGCTTCACGAGATGGACGGGCCGGCCCCCATGTTTTTAATAATTAAATTTATTAAATTTAATATATATATATATATATTAATAAATTGTATATTAATTATATATATAATTAAATAGTTAATATATTGTTTTTAATTAATAAAAATGAATAAAATTATTAAATAATTTATATACTAATTAAATAGTTAATATACTATTTATTTATTGATAATGTAAAGTGTGTGCTTACTTTTATATAACTTAAAGATTTTAAATATTTATTATTTTAATATTTTTTAAATTTATTAATTTTTAATTTTTTTTATACATAATTATTCATTAATATATTTAATATTTTTTAGATTTATTCATTTTAAAATTTTCATTGATCAATATTTTTGTAATTTTATCCATTTTTAATATTTATTCATACATGTTTGTTCATTAACATTTAATGTTTTTAATATTATTATAATTTATATATTTCATATGTATTAATTTTAATTTTAAAATATGGAAATATTCATTATTATTTTTTAAAAATTATCTATATAATTAATAAGGGATATTCATATTTTTAAAATTTATTCATTCTTATTATAATTTATTTCATGAATAGATGCAAAATATTTTATAATGTCATTGTTCAAATTAAGATATATCAAACTTGTATATATATACACATAAATTTCACACACACAACTAATTAAAAAATTAATGAAATCTTACATAGAAACACATACACGTAATATTTTAGTAATTTATTAAAATTTCAATATTCATTTTATAATTTCTTTTAGTAACATAATATATTTAAAATATTATGTTTTTAATCAATAAATTTTATTTATTTATTTTTAATATTATTTTAGTTGGTATTATTTATTCATTTTTAATATTTTTTTATTTTATTCTTTTGGGAATTTAATCGTTTTATGATATTTGTTTATACGTATTTATTTATTATGTTAATATTTTAAACGTGTATTCATCTTTATTTAAATGTATATACTTATTTTATATTTTTAATAATTTGTATAATTAGTAAAACTTATCCATTTTTTCAATATTTTAAAATTATACTCATTTTTAATTATTCAATTTCACTCATTTTTAACATTTATGCATTTAAGATTATATATTCCTTAATAAAGATAAAAATATATTTGAAAATACATTTTTATAAATAAATATATTTACAAATACATATTTACTATATTTATAAGATCATATATTTATAATTATAAATAAATAATTATATGTTTAAATAACTATAAAAGTTTAATAAATATATTTAAATAATGAATATATTTACTGTTTTTATTAAATATAATTATAATTATATAAATATATATATATAATTATATTTATAAATTGGTATATACAATTCATTTAATATATTTATAATTATATACATTTATTCTTATTTATTTATTTATAATTATATACATTTAAAATTTTTAAGTATATTAATTATATTTTTAAATTTAATTATGTAGGTCTTTATCAATGCTAAAAAAATCCTTGATAAAGAGATCTTTTATCAATGTTTATTGTTTTAGCACTTATAAAACCCCTCTATTAGTGCTTCTTTGGATGCATTGCTAAAAGTCTCCCGGATATTTTAAAAAGAACCTTAACTGAACCAATTTCTGTCACACTGTTCAATCTCTCATAGGAGTTTATCTCTCCCACCACTCCCCCTTGATATTCTCTTAGATGAATCATCTATCAAATCTAAGGTATGTTATTTTTCTCTCCTCCTCTCTTATTTATCTATGTTGTCGATCATCTCTCTTCATATAGTAAACTCAATTGTGGTGTGAACAAAAATCCATGAGTATCAAGGATCTATTCTGCTCTCTCTAGCATGACAAAACTAGGGTGTTTCCCCCTCTAAATATGATCTTAGTGGAACAACGAGGGTTATATTATAAGGACACTCTTTCCATTGGCATAGAAATTGGATAATCCACATTATGCACACTGAGGTGTTCGGGGTTATCCGCATTGGCTAGTATAAGTGGGCCATGTAGTCCATATCTAGTGAGCTACACTGATAGGTCTGAGAGAGGATACTAGATTATAAATAGGGGTGGATCCCCCATCACTGGAAATTGCATAATCCAAATTCAACTCTCTTGAACCTATTAGAGGTTTTATTCGTTGTTTGATTTTATGTCTATTTTAAAAAAATTGTTTTTTCTAATGGTTTAGGTTTAAATCATTCATTTGTTTAGTTGATATTGTTTTCTTATTTGTACACATGAATTTAAAAGTAATTTAATAATGATTTCATTTATTTTGGAAGTTTTTATTTGATTATTGATTACCATTTTGTTTTTCCTTTAATTTAGAGTTGGGACCTGTTTTGATTGAGTAAAATAATGTGAAATTACTTATTTTCAATTTTTATATGATTCTTGACTATTCTTGATTGGCTTAATGATTATATAGATTTAAAACATTACTTAGAGGCATGTACCATATGTAATATGAATAAATAGGCATATTGTGTGTTTGTTTGATTGATTTTGAATGAGAATTTTCAAAATGGAATATTTAGTTGTTGAATAATCATTAAATTTATGACTATTTTAAATAAATGAGTGGTGTAATGAGTAAAACTCATATGAAGTAATTTTTAAAATCCAAAAACTATATATAAAAGGAATGTTTTAGTGTTTAAAATTTCTCAGGAGAGTTTAATGTTAGAATTTTGAAAAACATTCACCATCTAGGCATTTAAATCCAAAGGTGTTGTGAGTTTTCCTTATTTAATATAAATTTTTAGAAAATGATTTTTTATTTTTATTTTCTAATCTAGTTACCTTAAATAGGATGGTTAGAAAAGGAAAATTTTAGTTATGGTTTGAGGTGTGTGGATATGTATAAGTTTCATCTTCTGATTTATAACATTATTTGTTTTGATTAATCCATGTACACAATATTATTACTATTTTGACCTATTGTGCATCATTAGAAATGGTTTTAGTGTCACCCATAAAATGTTCTAATTTAAAATACATTTATCTCATACATAGAGAGGATTAGAATACAGTGGAAGAATTTTATAAATTTTATTATAATCTCCCCTAAACATACATGTGATATGGATTTTATTAAGAACCAGTATACTTTTTTGATATACTTGTGAATGTTTTTTGACTAGTAGAAGTGAGACATAGATTATAGTGATTTGTGTCATTCTTAGTGGCTGAATTAGAATGTTTTGAATCTTAATAATATGAAATCCATGCTAAGTGTATTTTTTGGAATGTTTATTAATGGAAAGTATTTGTGGTAATTTTAAGGAAATTGAATACATGTTTTGGATATTGTAGGATATGTGAAATATACATTAGATTGATAACTCTAAAATTTTTGAAAATGGGTTTATTGGTGGGTTATAGTAAAAATATATTTGTCGGTATTCCTATAATACATGGTCTATAATAATACATTGAAAAGGAGAAAAGCATATATTCTAAATTAACTTCTATCGTCAATAATAGTTTCATACATTTTTTTCATGAAATTCCAAGATCCTTGACCCTATGTAAAATTTCCGTGATTACATGACCTTTTATAATCCAAGGAAATATATGTTTACAAGAATTTAAAAATACGGGTCATAATTAAATAACAAGAAAGAACAAAACTTTCCTATGGAATTATATTATCCGGTAATAAATATATTTTGTTTACCAGTATATTTATTACCACCATTTTGTCCCACACAACATTAAATCAAGAACCTGGACCAACAACCACATGTTAACCAAAGGTTTTTTTATTTTCATTTCACCCTTTTATAAAATGATAATTTTTCAGGAATCATAACTGATGACATTCAAATGTTGGGTTTCCCTTATTATAATTATCTATAACTTTATCCTTTGATTATGAATATCTTATGTGTATTTATTTATTTTTTATACAAAATTATTATTTTATGAACCTAATTGGATGAATATGAATAAAATATGGACTAACTCTAATCATATAACAAAAGAGTGTGAAGATAGACTTAAATAGTTCATCAAGTTTGCAATAGATCATACATACAACCCTTATCAAATCCGTTTTTAGTGATTACATCATTTTTATTCAAAAAATTAGACTGGAATAGTAGGAAGAATATTTGATTTGTCACATAATATTTCATAGCTATAAATATTGGACTAGACATGAGGGAAAACTGAACATTCACACTGGTTGGGATGATACTACAATTTATAGATCATTTGATATGAATACTATTGTAAATGATGATGGAGATCGTATGAAAGAAATGAAAATGGAAATTGAATACGACCTTTGGTATTTTCCAAAGTTTATTGAGAGGTTAAATAATTTTTCTATGAGACCATTTTATACCGGTTATAATAAATATGCAACATTGAATGTTGTATTGAAGTTTTATAATTTGAGATTTGGTAGTGGATTAAGCAACACTAGCTTTATCGAACTACATTGTCTTCTAAATGATATGATAATATAAGAAAATAAACATCCTTTTCAAACATATGATTCTAAATGAATGCAATGTTCGACGGTCATATTCTCTAAAAAATATATTCTTTTTAAATGGTTTTATATTGTTTCACAAGGATAATGAATCACTCATAAAATTCCCTACGTGTGATGAGAATAAATACAATAAAAATGAATCAAGTACTTAAAAAGTTTTATAGAACTTTCCTATCATTTCATAGTTTAGAATACTATTTGGATTTTGGGAAATTATGAGAAAATTTACATGTAATGCAGATATAAGAAATAAATATCGGAAACTACTTCATCCAGTAGACTCTCCTTGGTGGAATAAAATTGATTATGAATATCTTGAATTTAGAAATGAGTCAAGAAAATTCTATCTTGCATTATCTACATATTGAATAAATACTTTTGGTTTATAAAGTTGTACTCGTAGTACTTGGTCAGTTATGTTGGTAAATTATAACTTGCTTCCCTGGTTATGCATGAAGCACAAATACATTATGTTGTCTCTTCTTATATCGGGACCAAAAAAACCTAGTAATGATATTGATGTCTATTTGTCTCTATTGATTAAAGATATAAAATTGATGTGAGATACTGGTGTTACAATTTATGATGCTCATAGAAATGAATAATTCACATTGAGGTCCATATTGTATGATATGATAAATGAATTTCCTTCTTATTGAAATTTTTTAGGCTACGACATTAAATGAATGTTGGGGTCTCCCGTTTGTGAAGAATTCACACACTCAGTTCATTTAAAACATTCCTAAAAGATTTTGTTATTAGAACACCATAAAGTTTTACCTCGGTGGAATAAATACCAATCTTAAAAGACAACATTTGATGAGAATACTAAACAAGGTAGAACATTGTCTCCAGTAATGGGTGATCAACTATTCGATAAAGTAAAATATATTAATACTATTTTCAGTGAACCATTTTTGAAAACCCTTAAAAGATGAATTTAGAAAAAGAGATCAATTTTATTTGAATGGTCCTACTAGAATTTTTTGTGCATCAGACATTTTCTTGATGTCCTACATGTAGAAAAAATATTTGATATTGTTATTGGAGCATTACTAAATATTCTTGAACAAACAAAATATGGAATCAAGGCTAGGTTGGACATGATTAACACGGGGATAGGAGAAGAGTTGAAACTGATTAAGGGGAAAAATCCAAACTTTCTTCCTCTAGCAGCTTACACTATATCCATACAATAAATTTTTCAATTTTTTATTTTCCTTAACTATGTAAAAGTTCTAGAGGGGTATTCATCAAATATCAATAATTTTGTGTCAATGACTAGTTTCAAGTTATAGGAACTAAAATCACACGATTGTCATGTTTTGATGAAATATTTGATGTACTTCACTTTACGTTTCATTCTACCTAAAAATGTACAACATACTTTAACCAGTCTCTACATCTTTTCAAATCCAAATGAAGTAAATTTATAGACCCAATGAAGTTCTTAATCATGAATAAGGAGTTTGTGGTCATATTATGTGAATTGGAGATATTCTTCCCATCATAATTCTTTGATATAATGGTCCACCTAATGGTTCAATTGGTTATAGAGGTTTAACTATGTGGTCCTATCCATTACAGATGGATGTACCCCATTGAGCAGTATATAAAGAATTTGAAAGGGTACATCATGAACCGATGTCAACCAAAAGGTTTTATTGAAGAATTATATATTGTCAAAGAATTTGTTGAATCCTGAATCAATTACTGTTAAAGATTTTGATAACATTGGTCACCCAAATTCTGGTCATAGAAAATGCCTTATGGGCAAAGGGAATTCTGAAAGATATTTTACGACATTTTAATCCATCAAGGGATGAAGGATGGATATCAAATACCCATAATAGATCGTTTATATTATGGTTCCATGACTATATTTATAAGGAGTTTTTTGAAAAAATGAATTCAATTGTCGAACGAATTTAATGGATAGGAAAGGGACCAAATGAAAATTCTATATCTTACACTAGTTTTTTAATTAATGGTTATATGTTCTATAAAAAAGAACATGATGACTGCAATACAATGAAAAATAGTGGAGTTATTCTTGTGTTGGAAGTGATGTACATATCTGGTTTTAAGGATAGAAATCAAATTTATGTGAATATGTCATATTTTGGCATCATCCAATAGATATATGAGTTGTATTATACAACATTTCAAGTGATGATTTTTTATTGAAAATGAATTGATAATAGGATTAAAGTGAAAGTTTATGAAGTGAGATTTGTGAAGGTGAATTTCAGTGTGGAAGGGTATAAGGAAGAGACATTCATAATGGCATCAGAAGTGGTACACATATTTTATTTCTTAGATCCAGCAAACAAGAACGACTTAATTGTCCTGCTAGTGACTAAAAAACTATAGGGTCGGTTGAAAATTTAATTGAGTATTACCCTTTTATAGGGAGATCATAATCATTTCATGGTGGCCCCATTGTAAACAATGTATTGTACATTAGAGGGTACCAAAAATATGGGATTTGGGTTCTCAATAAAGAATCCAAATTCCTTCAAACCTTAAAGAAAAGAAGAGAGTTAAATGAATAGGTTAATGTGTTTTTTAATATACTATGTTTTTCCTCATAAAATTATGTATTCTTAAATATATTAACAAAATCTAAATTAAATGTTTGAATAATCTTATAGGCAATGACTTATGCACATGATGAGGTTACAAAACTCTATTAATAATAGGTATTTTATGCTAATACTAAAAAATTATTAGGGGATCAAAAATATGTTGACGAAAAAATAATTAAATAGCATCACTATGTTAACTAAAATTATCAATATAATAAGCAAGTGTAAAAATTTTGAGGTTGGCTGGAATCAATGTGGACAACCTGTTGACTCCATCACAGAAATATTCATTAATTTTATTAGGGTCACAATGAGAATGAATGATCTAATTGATATAGATTCATGGTGCCATATCTAACCTATAATGAAGTAAACCCTTTGTTAAGATGTTAATGTAATGTTACTATATACTTTCTCTATTTTACCAAAAAAAATATATAATGAAACATTGATTTAGTTTTCATCATTCCTTGAATATTTCATTTATTTTATATGGTTTCAATAAGAAATATGTCTTGATTGCTGCTAGAAAATCCCATAAAGGCTTTCAATCACTTCTTACCAAGTTTCATCTTAGGTATGTTAATGGTAAAGTAAATACCCACCAACCAGTTACTTATGCACACATTATAACAGAGGAAACATAAAATGATTTCATCAGTTGCCATCATGATAAATAATTTCAGGCATACAGTGGTCGATAATATATTATTTGAAACGTTTTATTTTATCCAATTTGATTTAAAATTGTTAATTTATGAATCAAAAAGGAGTGCTGAAAATAAACAGTGTGCATCAAAACCAATATACCCCTCTCGCAAAGAAAGTATAAGGTACATTTTTCTAGAGAAGAAAATGGTATGTATTTTAAGTCTAAAATAAAATTTTTATGGGATATGAAATAAAATATTTTCCTTTGCTTATAGTCATATTGATGAATCAGAATCTAAAGCCACTTCTATCCCACATCATGTGCTATGGAAGGAGGCCCGCATAAATAGAGGGTAAACTAGTTAATTAAAACAAAAAAATAGTATGGGAAACATGTGTAAGTATGACATAAAAATAATTTTATGTTCTTTATAATAGTATTATATAAAAATATCTATTTATATTCATATATTTTTTATATATTGTAGACACAAGAATCAACAACGAACGTACTTGAAGAAAAACTACTTTCTGTTTCTTTGAAGTTGTCATAACAATGTGGTCGTGTTAAAGGTGCTGGTTTTGGTGTGTCTCGTTGAACATATTTTGAGAAAAAAAATTGAAAGAAGATACATATTAGATTATAAAAGGATTATAGTCACATATAGATTCTTTTCAAGATGTAATTTTTTGGTCTAGTTTGGCATATCAATATATGTGAAATTATTAAAGTGAACAGGTAGTGGAACAAAGATAAACACATGAACAATCAAATTAACCCAATAGCTTTGAGTCTATCCATTCCATGAAACCACATACCTTACCGGAGGTAATAAAATTTTCCATTACTCTTTCTGCTGAATGTGAATCAAACAACTTTCGGTAACTTTATATTTCTAAAATTCTATAGGGTAAAGCTGTATGTGATTTCTATATATCAACACCCATGCACCTCCTTGTTAAAAGGGTTACATTGTATAATATCCCAGGATACATGCTACACAATAATGAACTCTAAAAAGATCACATGAGAGTGGGGATTAAAGTAGATCAAGAGCTGAGTGTTAAGTTGTCTATTCCACTTAATGACCTAGATATTACAATGGTCAATGATTCTATTGGAATTTTCATAGCATGGTTGTATAATCTAATAAAGATACATTAGGTATGTCCTTAACTATTTTATTCAAATAAAAAACATATAATAATTGATGATATAATATATGAAGTGAGTTTTGGTATTACATATAGATAAACAATGGTGAAACCAAAGGTTCGATCAAGAAAATTAAATGAATTGATTAAGAAAACAAAATCACCTTTCAGAAGTACCTTCTCCCTGCCAGTTCCACTACAGCATATATTAACATTACAAGTTCATGCAGACACCACATTAAAATATGGAGATTTTTCCTAGATTCAATATGAAAAATAAATATTTTAATATTTCATTAAAAACATGGTTGGTCTGGAGAGTATAAATTACTTTCTGAAGTTTTAATGGTTGGGACTCTCTGTTGTGAATACATAAAGAGAGTAAATTTTCATAATCCATTTGTCCAAAAAATGATCTAATATGATCATTAAAGTTAATAACTATACATATTTTCTATAAGTGTTTATATTACTACTATATAAGGGAAAATTCTATGAATCACAATTTGGATTCATTAATACCCATTTCATTTTTATGAAACAAATTTAATTAGGGTTGGAATAAATTGATAAGAAAAATATGAAATAAGAAAGGTGTTTGAGAAGAAAATAATAGATGACAGACACTTGTTGATGCCTATAATTCAAGGGTAAAACTCTATACTCTAATCATATAAAATATATTTTTCTTTTTTTCTTTTTTTTTGAAATTTTTAGGAAGAACTAGATTCTAATTAGAATAATTTTTTTAACATCCTAGACCTGGATGCCACTGAAATGTTCCTCAAGCCCAGTTGGTCACATCGTCTCAAGTGTATCTCTCCAAACACCAGAGGTTGCAAACTAACACTGAGGGCCTAGGGTGTGTCTATAGGGATACTATTCCCTCATCCTCAGAGTGTAACATAGAAGATATAAAATAATAGATAAATAGCAGAAGTAGTAAATTACGAAGATAACAAAAACATTCAATATAGATATATATAATCAATACCCGAATGGAAATCACATACTCATGATGATGATGATGATGATACATGTTATATGTCTCTACAAAACATCCAAAATAGGTACACATGGTATCTATAAAATACATATAAAAAAAGTAAAAAAAATTTCCAAAAGTATCCCTGGTAGCATAATAAGCCTCATCTTAGTCTCGCGTTCCCCTACTCCTAAGAAACAATCAAGAACATGTAGTAGGGTTATTTCCCTTGTCTATACCTGCAATCATATAGTCAATTTGGGTACCCATTGGTGGCCAAAACAAGGTGCGGATATAATCCCCATAGGAAACCGCCCAAAGGTCTAGTTCCATTCAGTCAGTGAATATATAATGGCAACAGTGTGCATACAGAAATATAATATATAATGGAAGTATCAACATTAAACAACCCATAATGGTCTGAATTTCCATGGACATTTATAACACCCCAAACATTGTATGGTATGTTTCTCTTAAACACATTTTATTAATTAGATTTCCTATATTTCATGAATCACTGGTCCTTTATGGAACATAACTTGGTTATTTATAGGATATAGTTTTAACCTAGCCTTTAAACTTAAATTTTCCAGTTCTTTGATTTGAATTTTGAAAAAATATGACATACATAATTGTGTTCAGGGTGATATTTAGAGTCTAATATAATTAACATAATTTTTGTTGAATATAAACCTACCCTTATGAATATTAACCTACCCTTATGAATAGTAATATGACTCTTATGAATGGTATCCATACCCATGGAAGTATAAATAACTTTTATGCACCTTAAAAATGAAGATGAATACTTTAAGTGTTTGTATTTTTCGATTAAATAATGACATTAATTAAAAATTAAATTTATCATATTTAGAATATTACTTTTGAAAAATGTAGTTCATTTTTAGATTCTGCACGTCGAAAAATAGTTAAGGTGAATTTTTGGGATTTTTCTGTAATACTTGAATTTTTGGTGAATAGTAAAATACATTAATTTACTATATAAATACGTTATAATTTAAATTAACTATACCTAGAATCATGAGTTATGTAAGCACCAAAATATAAAACTCACATGCATATATTACTATTTTAGGTCATGTCATACTCTCTATTTCTTGTCTTGAGAAGAAATAATAAATTAATGATCATAATATTAAGAAAACTCTCCTCTCCTCCAATATATAAACCACCCCTCACCCCTTCTTCCTACCACACCACTCAAGCCTAAATCCTCACCTACATTATGCCAAATACTCTTCCCAAGACCTCTCCCCACGTCCAAGGCTTTATGGTCTCACCAAAATTCCAAAAACAATGTCCTTAAAAAGATTCTCAAGGAAGAGTACTAAAGAGGTAAACCTCTCTTCCTTTTTCCTTCAATTTCATGTACAAGTTCCATTATTTTGTTCTCTATTCTCACATAAACTCATCAAAATTCCATGATAATTCTAGTACCTTACATGTACTATATTTTCATTTTTCTAACGTAATATTTCATCACTGTCTCTCTTTTTCCCCTCCTTTTATTCAATAAATGCAAACAGTGTCTAAGATGTGTTAATTTATCACACTCAAGGAAGACGGGTTTTCAATTTGCATTAATATATTCAAAACTGATCAAGAAACCTTTTTAATGGTTTAATAAGATCATAATATATTTATTTTATCTTATTTAATGTTCATCAATCCTTACACACTCATAATATGGAATAATAATACAAAAAAAGTTCATTATGCACAAAACCGCCAAGCTAAATCCAAGTGTTTATCATTAACTTGTCAAAGGAGTAATCAAAATGGTATATAAACAAAAATAATTATAAGATAATTTATATCTCTTTAATTACAATAATAATATATATTAACAATTCATGATGTTTAACCACATTTCAAACTAACTTCCATTCATGAATACAAGTAAACGAATCATGAAAACTAAGGGACGAAATGCTTCCAAAACAATAAAATTGAACCTCTTAAAGCCATAAAAAAGGTCATTAACTGTTTATTAGTTTCTGGACTTATTAATTTATGAAGATAAATTTGATTATTCAGGTTGTTAAGAATAATCAAGAACACCTTCGAGCATAAGGTAAGGGATCCTCTCTCTCACTTTTGTTCAAGAATCCCCCCTATGTTGTTCCATTTTATTTTTAATTACTAATGATGGGGTATGATTTTTCACGTCCCCCATACTTCCCTTATGATATATAAATAATGGGATACCCCTTTGCCTCTCATTAACCCCCCAAAAGAACACAAGTTACCTTGTTGAAATGTTTGTAAGGGGTTTTCTCATCTCACTTTCACTTCCATGATATTTCCATTTTTTGCCACTTTTTTCTTTTATGTAGTGTATGTATTATTACATTTTTCATATAATATCATGATTCCATTTATATTCATGGTATTAAATGATTCATTTTATGGTTATTATGTTTTTTTCATATGATTTGACTGATTAAATTGTGGTAAGGGACTTTGTCTCAGCTTCTATTTCGTTGTGACTTACTTTGTATTGTGAACCTAATAATCGTTATGTGGTGTAACTACTGAACATTTTAGATCACTTTTAATTTGAAATTATATTTCTATTAATCATCCATATTCTCATATCATGGATATGATTATTTTCTAATTTGTATACCATTTTTCCTATGGTGTTTATTTTGAATGTTGTTTTAACTATGGAAGTGTTGATGAATCAGTATCTTCTATTCTATACGGATAATGTAAAGGCATATTGATCTTGTATTGAATCTATGTATAAATAATGATTTGGATATGAAGTGAAGGTTGGGTCCTGCTATATCCCCTCGATGCATCGACAGGTCTCATGAGACAATCAGTTTGCGACAAACCCTTAGAGTTTGTTTCCAAAATCAGACGGGTTTCTACCCAAAAACATAAACCATTTCGATGGTATAATGGTATCATGTTCTAGATACATGACATATAAATAATAATAATTCTATTTATTCATTTTCATTTATTACTATCCATGATATTTTCACTATGATAAAATCTATGGATGCAGTTTCATTCTATGTTTATTAATAGCTGGAGTTTTTCATTTATTCACCATGCCATATTGACTATTCCAAGTTGTTTATGATTCAGTTATTATTATTTCATGCTTCCACTATTTGTAAACCTTAATGAGCATTAGATATCACCTCTTTCATTTTTTTACCTTCAAAAATTTATAAAGAGGATATCATTTACTGAGTTTCTATAAATGCAATTTTTTATTTTATTTTTTTGTTCTGTATTGTATTTTGGTACCTTTCCCAATGTAATTTTAGTTACATCTATGTATATAGTTTCTTCAAGACTACTAAACTGATTGTCCTTAGGTATTGAATTCTTTTTAATCATGTAATAAGTAATGTATTGGCTTTGGTATAGAGGGTTCGAGGTGTTAAAGTTGGTATTAGAGGAAGTTTAGTAGCAAACTTGGAAATTATATTAGAAAATGTAGATAGGGAACAAATCCATAAGGTAGTATTTGAAGATAAACATACAATAACATCCTCAAATTTTGGTGAGGAATAGATTATGGGGATCTTTCTAGAAAATACATCCATGTATGGATATAAACAATTAGAGGCAGCTCTGGAATAGATGTACCTAGGAGTGAAAGATCTAACAAGGAGTTTTGGGCCTGACCCGGGGTATCCTAGTACACGAAAATAGACCTTACTACACTCTTGGTATTGACACTCCCAGGGGATATGCTTAGGATAATTAAAATTTTCTTTAAAATCCACTATGAAGGATTTTAATGTAAATTTTTCCTTAGAGAAACCATGTTTATGATATTACCTATGGATAGAATTTCAATCTATGTTAAGTGCCTTTCTATTTGATATTCATAACCTAATATATTGTATGAAATTATTTAGAAATAGCGCCTAATGGAAGAAGTAGAATTAATACTCATGGACAATGTAGGGATTTACCCACTGAGAAATTCAACATAGTCAATGTTAGAGTAGATCAGATCATGACTATACTAGGACAACTTACTCAGGTTATAACAAATAACCATGCTACACCTATGTTGGATCATTTCATGCGATAGAAGCCACCATATTTTAGTGGGACTATTAATCTAGTGGTAGCTGAGCAGTGGACCAAGTCCCCTGAAAAGATATTTATTTCATTAAGATGCAATGGAAATGAAAAGTTAGTGATGGAAGTATATTGTCTCAAGGTTGATGCCGATCATTGGTGTTACTTTACCCATAACACTACAGAGGAAGAAGAAATAGAAGATATATAATGGATTACTTTTAAGGGAATATTCTTCTTCAAATATTTCCCTCACGAGAAATGAACTGAAATGAATATAAAATTCCTTGGCTTAAAGAAAAGGGAAGAAGACAGTGTTGTAGAGTATGAAGATACCTTCACAAGACTATCCTGGTATGCCATAGATTACATATGTGACTTGGAAGACAAGATTGGTTATTTCTTTTAAGGTCGTAATCCATGTCTTATAAGGGAACTAGCTTCTTAAACATTTTAATTATATGATGAAATCTTATCAAGTGACATCAAAACAGAGAAGGAATTTTCTAGATCAAATTTGTTCAAGGGAAACCAAGATAAGAATTGGTACTTTGATAACCAAGGAAAAGGTGAATATCTAAAAAAGAAAAATGTAATGAAGAAATTCCCATTATGTGAGAAATGTGGAAAGAATCATCCCAGGAAATGCTTGAAAGGCATGTGAGTTTTCTATAAGTGTGGAGAAAAGGGTAACTGATCTAATGCATGTAAGGGGAAGAAATAAGTTGATGATGTTCAGTGCTACAATTGTAGAGAGATGGAGCGCTATGTAAGTGAGTCTCCTAATCTCCAAAGAAACTTTCCTTAGAAATGGCCATGGGAGCAAGTGAAAGCTTATGTGATTACAACTACGGAGGTTGGAGTTCCTAATAACATGATGGTAGATACTTTAATTGTTTCGTCAAACTTGTCCAATGCATTATTTGACTTTGGATCATCACATTCATTTATATCTTCCCAGTTTTCCAAGAAAAATATAAATGAACAATTTGATTTAAAAAAGGAGTTGTTAGTCAAAACTCATAGGGGATATATCATTGCAATAAAGGTGTGTCGATCCGTCCCCCTCATGACACATAAACGTACTTTAGTTCCTAACCTTATCGTCATACCGATGATTAACTTTGATATACTTTTTGGTATGAGTTGGCTATCCAATTATGATGCGAAAATCTATTGCAAGAAGAAGAAAGTTACAATTTTTGAAAATAGGGTAGAATCCCTTATATTTAGAGTAGAAACATTGCCATATGATTCTTATCTAGATCCACCCCCATTAGTCGTAGTGAATGAAATTATTGGAGAGGAAGAGAACCCAATATCTATGGGTGAGGAAAGAAATCTTAAAATTGAAGATGTTCATATAGTGCAAGAGTACATTGATGTATTTCATAATGATTTACCCAGAGATCCTCTAGAGCGAGAAGTTGAGTTCTCTATAGATTTAATTCCTAGTGCAAGACCTATATCAACGACTCCCTATAGAATGAACACTCTGGAATTAGTGGAGCTAAAGAAACAAATAGAGGAATTGAGTGAAAAAAAGATTTATTTGACCAAGTGTTTCTCCATGGGGATCCTCTGTCCTCTGTCAAGAAGAAAGATGTATCCATGAGGCTATGCCTCGATTATAGGGAAATAAATTCTATTACAATAAAGAATAAGTATCCTCTTCCATAAATTGATCATTTATTTGATAAACTTTAGGGAGCACAATACTTTTTGAATATTTAACTTCAATCTGGATATCATCATCTATGTGTGAGGAAGGAAGATATTCCAAAGACAATATTTCGAACCAGGTATGGGAATTACGAGTTTATAGTGATTCCATTTGGACTAACTAATTCACCCTCGGTTTTCCTGGATTTAATGAATAGAGTTCTTAAGGAATATCTTGATAACTTTGTTGTGGTGTTTATCTATGATATCCTAGTATACTCCAAAAGCTATGAAGATCATGAGAATCACTTGAGTATTATTCTGAAAACTCTTAGAAGAAATTAATTGTATGGGAAGTTTAGAAAGTGTGAATTTTGGCTTCAATCATTTTATTTTCATTTCTATATTGTCTCTAAGGATTTAATCTTGGTTGATCTTGCAAAGAAAAAGGCAATCCAAGAATGTTCCATTCCAACAAACATAACCAAGGTACGCGGTTTCATTGGCTTAGCAGGTTACTATGAACATTTCATCTAGAATTTCACCAGACTAGATAAACTACTAACCAATATCACACGTAAAGGGGTTAAGTTTTAATGCATGAAGGAATTTATAAAACACTTTGAATAATTGAAAATAAGACTGGTCAATTCTCCAATTTCGACTCTTCCATCTAAAAATTATAGATTTTTGAAATAAAATGATGCATCAAAGAATGGACTGGGTTCCATCCTCATGAAAAATGATAAAGTTATTTCTTGTGAATCAAGGAAATTGAAGATTCATGAAAAAAAATTACCCAACTCATGATATTGAGTTAGTATCCATAATATTTGCTCTAAAAATATGGATACATTATCTCTACATTGAAAGATGTGATATATACGCGGATTAAAAGAGTTTGAAATACATTTTTGCAAAAAAAATAACTCAACATGAGGAAAAGGGGATGCCTCAAGTTACTCAAAGATTATTATTGTTTAGTACACTACCACCATGGAAAGGAAAATCAGGTGGAAGATGCATTAAGTAGGAAAGATCATGGACTTCTGACCCAAATGAGGATTGAGAGAGATCCTATATTCATGGATATACTAAAGATGGATACGAGAATTTTTAAGGAAGGGGAAACATCCTTCCTCTTTCAAATGATTGATAAAACATATTTTCTAGAGAAGATAAAAAATATCTCAATATCTTGATGAGAATCTGCGTAAGAAAATTAATGTTGTTAAGGATGGTAGATTGGTAGAATTCGTGTATGAGGAAGGAGTTCTAAAATTTTGAAAGAGGTTAAGTGTTCCATCAGTACCACTTGAGTGCCTGGAAATACATTATATTAATCAAGTTGTAAGACTTCATGGTGCACCTATATCTATTGCTTCCGATCAAGATACTTATTTTACATCAAAATTATGGAAAAGACTCTAGAAGGATTTGGATACTCAGCTTCATATGGGTACTGCTTATCACCCCCAAACTGACAGACAGTCTGAAAGGACTATCCAAACACTAGAAGACATGTTGAGATCAGGCTCTCTTGACTTTAAAGGTATGTTGGATCAATAATTTCCTTTGGTGGAATTTTACTACACTAATATTTTCCATTCTAGTATTTAAATAGCTCTGTATGAAGCATTATATAGAAATAGATTTCAAACACTAACTTGTTGGGAGGAATTTGGTGAGAGGAAACTTAGAGGCCTAGAACTTATTGAAGAGATCATGAAAAAGGTAAGGATAATTCAAGCCCATATTAAAGTATCCCAATGTAGGCAGAAGAGTTATGCTAAAAATCATAAAAAGGATTTGGAATTCCAAGTGGGATATCATATCTTTCTGAAATTATCTCCATGGAAAGATGTTTTAAGGTTCAGTAACAAAGGGAAACTGAACCCCTGGTACATTAGACCATTTGAAATTCTAGAAAGAATCAGAGTTGTATCATACTGTTTAGCAATGACACCAAGTCTCTCCAAAGTTCATGATGTATTCCACATGTCATTGTTGAAGAAATACATTCCATACCCAATGCATGAACTCACCTATGAAGAAATAGAACTGGAACCTGATTTTTCATACTTTGAAGAGCCTATTGGGATTCTTGACACAATGGAGCAGGTATTGAGGAAGGGGAAAATCGTCTAGTAAAGGTTCTTTGGAGAAACCATAAAATGGAGGAAGAAATGTGGGAACCTATGGATGTTATGAAGAATTACCACCCACAGATTTTTGAAGGGATTTATAAATGAAAAAATTTAGGAAGAAATTTCCGAAGGAGGGAGTAATATAACACCCCAAAAATTTTATGGCACATTTCTCTTAAATACACTGTATTCGTTAGATAGACTATATTTCATGAAGAACTAATCCTCTATGGAATGAACTTGCTTATTTATAGAATATAGTCTTAACCTATCCTTTAAACTTAAATTTTCCAGTTCTGTGATTTGAATTTTTAAAAATTTGACATACACAGTTGTGTTCAGGGTGACATTTAGAGTCTGATAGAATTAACTTATTTTTTAGTGAATAGTAACCAACGGTTATGAATAGTAACCTACCCTTATGAATATTAAATTACCCTTATTAATTGTAATATGACTCTTATTAATGGTATCCATACCCATGGAAGTATAAATAAATTTAGGCCCCTTAAAAATGAAGATGAATATTTTAAGTGTTTGTATTTTTTGATTAAATAATGACTTTAATTAAAAATTAAATTTATCATATTTAGAAAATTATTTTTGAAAAATGGAGTTCATTTTTGGATTCTACACGTCGAAAAATGGTTAGTCTGAATTTTTGGGATTTTTCTGAAATATTTGAATTTTGGGTGAATAGTAGAATACATTAATTTACCGTATAAATACATTATAAGTTAAATTAACTATTCCTAGAATCATGAGTGATTTAAGCACCCAAATAAAGAACTCATATTAATATATTACTATTATAGGTCATGTAATACTCACTATTTCTTTTCTTGAGAAGAAATATTAAATTAATGATTATAATATTAAGAAAACTCTCCTCCCCTCCACTATATAAATCACCCCTCACCCCCTCTTCCTCCCACACCACTCAAGCTTCCAGAATTACCTATATCCTGAAACATACTCTTCCCAAGACCTCTCCCCATTTACAAGGATTTCTGGTCTCTCCAAAATGCCAAAAACAAAGTCCTTAAGGTGATTCTAAAGGAGGAGTACTCAAGAGGTGAACCTCTCTTCCTTTTTCCTTCAATTTCCTTTACAAGTTCTATTCTTTTGTTCACTCTTCTCACTTAAAATAATCCAAATGACATTATAATTCTAGTACCTTACATGTACTAGATTTTTATTATAATAATGGAATATTTCATCATCATCTCTATTTTCCCATCCTTTTATACTATAAATGCAAACACCGTCTGAGTGGTGTTAATTTATCACACTCAAGGAAGACGGGTTTTCAATTTGAATTAATATCTTAAAGACTGGTCATGAAACCATTTTAATGGTGTAACTGTATCATAATATATTTATTTTATGTTATTTAATTTTCATTAATCGTTACACACTCATAATATGTAATAATAATATAAAACAAGTTCATTGTGCACAAAACAACCAAGTTACATCCAGGCGTTTACCATTAACTTTTCGAATGAGTCATCCTCATGGTATATAACCAAAATAATTATAAGATAATTTATATCTTTTTATGGAAAATGATAATATATGTTAAATATTATAGATTCTTAACCACATTTCAAAAAAATTTCCATTCATGAATACATGTAAAAAGATCGTGAAAACCAAGAGAGAAAATGCTTCCAAAACAATAAAATTGAACATCTTCAACCCATAAAAAAGGCCATTTATGAACATAATAAGGTTATAACATATAAATTAAATTTTTATTATGTTATTTAATTATTAATTGATTAATCTAAATTTGATTATTCAGGTCATTAAGAATAATCAAGAACACCTTTGAGCATAAGGTAAGGGATCCTCTCTCTCACTTTTGTTTAAGAATTCCCCCTATGTTGTGCCCTTTTATTTTTCATTCCTAATGATGGATTATGTTTTCAAACAACCACCATACTATTTTTATGATATATAAATAATAGTATACCCCTTTACCTCTCCTTAATCCCTCAAAAGAACACATGCTACCTTGTCGAAATGTTTGTTAGGGGTTTTCTCATCTCACTTTCATTTCTATGAGATTTCCATTATTCTCCACTTATTTATTGTATGTGGTGTACGTGTAGGAAAATTTTTCATTTAATATCATGATACCATTTATATTCATGGTATTAAATTATTCATGTTATTGTTATTAATTTTTGGTCATATGACTCAACTAATTACATTGTGGTAAGGGACTTTGTCTCAACTTCCATTTCATTGTAACTTACTTTGCATTATAAACCTAATAATACTTATGTGGTGTACCTACTGACCATTTGAGATAAATTTTAATTTGAAATTATATTTCTATTAATCATCCATATTCTCATATCATTGATATGATTATTGTCTAATCCATATACCATTTTACATACGGTGTTTATTTTGAATGTTGTTTTAACTATGGAAGGGTTGATGAATATGTGTCTTCTATTCTATATAGATAATGTAAAGGAATATTTATATTGTACTTAATATATGTATAAATAATTATTTGGACATGCAGTGATGGGTGGGGCCTCCTATATCTCATTGATGCATCGATAGGTCTCATGAGATAATCAGTTGGTGACAAACCCTTCGATTTTGTTTCCAAAAATCAGACGAGTTTCTACCCACAGACATAAACCGTTTTGACGGTATGATGGTATCATGTGCCAGATAAATGATGTTCATATAATAATAATTCTCTTTATTCATTTTCAGTTATTACTATCCATGAGGTTTTCACTATGACAAAATTTATGGATGCAGTTTCATTATTAGTTTATTAATTTCATGAGTTTTTCATTTATTGAAGATTCCATATTAACTATGACAAGTTGTTTATGATTAGGTTATTATTGATTCATGATTATGCTATTTTAAAACCTTATTGAGAATTATATCTCACCCCTTTTATTTTTTTACCTTAAACATGTTATTAAGAGGAGGTCATCTATTGATTTTCTATGGATGCAGTTTTTTATTTTTTGTTATGTATTGTATTGTTTTACCCTTCCCAATGTAATTTGAGTTACATATATGTATCTAGTTTCTTAAAGAAAACTAAACTGGTTGTTCCTTTTAGATTTCATTTCTTTTTAGTATACCAATGTAATAAGTAATGTGTTTTCTCCGATCTAGAGGGGTTGGGGTATTATAGTTGGTATCAGAGGAAGTTTAGTAGAAAACATGGAAACTAGATTAGAAAATGTAGATAGGGAACAAATACCTAAGGTAGTATTTGAGAATAAACATACAAGAACATCCTATAATTTTGGTAAGGAATAGATTATGTAGATCTTTCTAGAAAATACATCTATTTCTAGATACAAATAGGTAGAGGTGGCTGTCATACAGATGTACCTAGGAGTTAAAGCTGTAACAAGGAGTTTTGGGCTTGACCCGGGGTATCCCGGTACATGAAAATGGGTCTTTCTTCACTCTTGGTATTGACACTCTTGGGGGGTATTCTTTGGATAAATCACATTTTCTTTACAATCCATTATGAAGGATTTTAATGTAAAATTCTCCTCATAGAAACCATGTTTATGAGATTAGCTATGCATATAATTTCAATCTTTTTTAAGTGTTTTTCTATTTGAGATTCATAACCTAATCTAGTGTATACATGAAACACACGGCTGATTGTCGCCTATTGACTGGTCAAAGTTCCGGTGCTCTGCTAATGTGTATAGCAGCACTCGGGTCGAATCCTCAGCGATGATACTTTGTAATAGTTGTTTGTTTTTAGTTGATTGTATTTTGATTAGGGGGGTTTGTTTGCAGAGCTTAATTGAAATGATTTATTGACTATAATTGATTTAAAAAATTGATAAATATTGGGGTGAGTTCATTATTAGGGAGTTAAGCTTGTGATATCCTTGATCTTTTCTTTATATTGCTTTTAAATTAACACCCACTTCACAAGTTGACGTCGATTAGAATCTTGAAGTGTTAATGATTTAATCCAAGCCTTAACTTAACTAGGATTCTAAAATCAATCAGTAATTGTTTACGGTAGTGTATTTATGGTTCAAATAATTCATGGAAACCACATGCTAAACAAAAGATTTCATTAATCCATGACATATTATGTCCAACATACACAATGTTAAATTAACGAATACTCATCAAGAAAATACTCTCAATCACTTAACATCCCTAAATTTTGACTCACCCCAATGAAATATTTACTCAGCCATTTGGATGTTTAATATTCTATTTATAATAATTATGATGAAAAATTAAGAATAGAAGAAAAAGAAAGGGATTAGAAAAGAGTGGTACGTCGAACACACACACACGAACAATGATGATAATTAAAAACGGATTTTTGATTGAATTATGAAGCAAAATAAGGGAAGGAGATTCAACTATATTTAAACTATTTTAAGAACATAAATATTAGACTGCATAAGTTGGATGAGAATAAGAGATATTGAAAAAGTAACTTGCATTAAAACAAAATTACAAAGAAAGACACTTACAAAATTACAAAAACGAAGAACACGAAATTAAGTGAAAAAAGAGAGAGGAGGAAAGGTATCTCAAGTGAAAACGTGAGTATGGAAGATCCTCCAAAGCCTTTGGCAAGGCTTTGGTCATGAAAATATGTTCACTTCTTTTCTGAAATGCCAACCCCTCTCAAGGAGAGAAGGGGAGAGTATTAATAGCCCAAGGAGTGGACTGTTTGAATTCCCAATCTGTCCCTCCACTTGAATCTCCAATTTTTCTATTTAGACAGCCTAATATAGAGAAATATCATTCTTCAATGTTTTATATAATAAAGTTGGACGACTATTCTCTAAATGTGGAGTCATTTGGACTTAAGGATCAAAAGTTATGGCCGGTTGATTAAACAAAGATAAACTATCCATTTCAATCCAATATTTTTAAACTCCAAAATGTGAAAGGGTTTTTTAAAAGGAATATGCCCTAAAATACAAATTATTCATTCAACAAAGTCAGCCACCTATATCTCCTATTTCACACTGCAAAATCTCAGCTCGATTGTATTCTTACATCATTAGATATGTCATGCATACTATACTGATTTTAATTCTCAGCCAAAATGGTGGGATGGATTTTAAAGCTTCATTTGGGCCCCTTGTTCTTAGATTTGGGCCCTGAAATTTTAATACAAGACTCCTTGAATTGTCCCCCTAACTATAGTGGAGAATAATAGAATTAGGACTTATTAATGTAGCCCAGTAAATCAATCTTAATGAATAGTCTGGTTTCTTCACAGATTCTTTGGTCTTGTTTGTGAGGACCATATGACCCTTCAAATGGAAGAATTGGCTCATGGTACCATATAATGAAATGTTTTAAATTTATAGGAGAATCCTAAAAAACAAAAACCACACAATTTGGATTAGTATAGTGGTAGTTATTATTAAAACAGTAAACTGACTCAATTGGACTACTTCTAAAAATGATCAAAAATTATACTTAATATTAAAACATTAATATTTCACACAAATTATGCACATTTCATATAAAATCAGTAAAGGGAGTATATAATAAGTCATGAAAATATTAATAACATCAACTCCCCCACACTTAGTTTTGGGAATGTCCTCATGTGAAACAAATATAAAAACATGACAAAATCATTTTCACTCACTAACAAATATTAAAATTTTGTTTTCTCCAATCAGGGGAGGTTTAGACTATTTCACTCATCCATTTTTAAATCCACCAAAAGTTTTTACATAAAAAATTTTCCAAAACTAATTCATTTTTTCATGCTCAAATTTAGAAATGGAAAATGTGGACACTCAAAACTCACACCTCTCAAGATGATAAAATTCATTTGTGGAGGTCCACTCTTTCACCAACCAAAAGTGAAAATCACAGAGTTTATAAGAGCTCTCAGCTTCCACTCCCTATCCAAAGTGCTCAAAAATAAATAGGTATTTTTAAGGGTTTTTTGTGTGGCTATTGGACGGTAGGAATATAATGTCCAAGAGAGAGAATAAGAGGGTTAAAATACCAACATAGAAAAACAATGCACATTTTTTTGAAATAAAACATGGAAGGAAATGAAAACACATATTTACAAGGGAATGATTGTGTGAAGAAAGACACAATATAGGAAGAAAATATGAAGGGGATGAGAAGATGAAATATTTACAAACCACCAAACTTCTCCCAATGATATAAGAATATAATGCAAGTGTTCTTTTTTTTCTTTGTTTTTTTGAAAGTTGACATTGAGACAGATCTCACACTCATATCCCAACCCATGTTTGATCTCCTCACGACACTAATTGTAATAGTTATAACTATATTAACGGTTTAGGAAGAGTGATTTTTGACCTACCCAAGACACAACCCATTTTTTTCATTTTTTTTGATTTTTTTTTATTTTGAATTTTTTTTGAATTTTTTTTTGAACACTTTTCAATATCATTTGTACAATAAATTCCCAAATACCACTGAATGAAAACCTCCTCCCCATACTAAAATGGATGCTTTCTCTCAAGTAGATGATAACTAACTGGAAAGTAAGGAAATGATACCCAAAAATGAAATCCATTCCCCCCACACTTAAATTTCAAAAAATTATGCAATGAAAATCCATGTTGATATTGGGTGGGAAAAAGGTATTGGGCTTGTAATGTTGCTATCAAAGAAAAGGTTTTCATAGGCTCGAAGGGGATTTCAAAAGGAGGATTAATGTAAGAGAAATGGAAGGCTATTTGGCTATTGTGATTCTCATGAGGTTCAGAAAATGCCTCTATTATATTAATGCACACTAAGGTAGAAAATTCAGCTCAAAGGTCCACAAACTCAAGACACACAAATGGGGGTGAAAACACACATTTTGAAAACATGGTCATAGGTAGCCTTGGCATGAAAGCAAATGTTTGTTCTCACAGTTGGGGAAAATCATTTTCTAAATCAAAAATTGAGCATTCAAAATTTTTTGGTTTTGACACACTATTCTTTATCCAAATTCATGATGAAAATACAAAATTTTTTAGATGAAAACATATGTCTTAACTCCCAATAATGGTTGTATAAAATTTCAAAACTCTATGGTGAGTAAGCATGACTTATAATTTTTTTGTATTTTTTTAAGTGATTGTTTTTTTTGGTTTTTTTTTTAGTTTTTTATGTTTTTATATTTTTTTGTTTTTTTATAAAGATACACCCACACAAAAGAGAAAGTGAAAAAGAAAGGTTTTGATAAATAAATTGTTAAAAAAATAAAGAGAGAGGAAAAAGAAGAAAGAGGTAGAGAGAGGAAGAGATAGAGAGAGTTAAAGGGAAAGAGGTGCCCCTTGGTTTGGATTTGGTGGGACGCCTTCTCCATCTAGTGGTAGGTCAGATAGAGAAGTTGGGGATCCAGTGTAAGTCGATGCTGATCCAGGATTGTCCATTCTCTCATGGTGATGCTTTAACCGATTTCCATTAACCGTGAATGTCATTTTGGAAGAGGGGTCTTGGACTTGCACTGCACCAAATGGGTAAACGTCAGTAATAACAAAAGGACCTTCCCAACAAGAATTAAGCAATCCTGGGTGAAGCCAAAATAGAGAATTAAAGAGCATTACCTTTTCACCTTCATGAAATACCTTTCTCAGGATGTGTTTATCATGGAGTGAATTGGCATTCTCTTTGTACAGATTGGAATTCTCATAGGATTCAAGTCGAAGCTCCTCCAGTTCAGCCAATTGCAACAATCTTTCTTCACCAGATTTTTCACAATCAAAATTACAGGTTTTCACAGCCCAAAAAGACTTATGTTGGATTTCAAATGTTAATTGACACGCTTTACCAAAAACTAGCCTAAAAGGAGACATCCCAATGGGGTTTTTATGGGCAGTTCGATAAGCCCAAAATGCTTCACCAAGTCTTTCAGGCCTGTCTTTTCTGGTGGGTTTTACAATTCTCTCAAGCACTCTTTTCACTTCTCTATTAGAAAGTTCATCCAAGCCATTTGTTTGGGGGTGATATTCAGTTGATGTTTTATGTACAAACCCATTCTTTTTTAGAAGAGATTCCATGGTTCTATTACAAAAATGGGTTTCTAAGTTACTGATCAAGGAATGTGGTGTGACAAATCTTTGGATGATGTGGGTCTTTAGGAACTCACTAACAGTATGAGCGTCATCCGTACTAGTAGGTTTGGCCTCAATCCACCTTAAAACATAATCGAATGCAAGAATAATGTATGAGAATTCATTGGAAGGGGGAAATGGTCCCATGAAATCGATACCCCAAACAACGAAGACCTCATAGAAAATTAAAGGCTTTTGGGGGATTTCATTTCCCTTGGAAATTGTGCCAAATGTTTGGCAAGTGGGACATGATTGACAGAAATCATGTGAGTCCTTGAAGAGTGATGGCCCGAAGAATCCAGAGTATAGGACCTTTTCGGAGGTCCTTTGTGGTCTAAAGTGGCCACCTCCAGGTAGTGAGTGACAGAATTCTAATATGGGAGAATGTTCATTTTCATCGACACATCTCTTTATTACCATGTCAGCCCCAGTTTTCCAAAGTTTATTTTCTTCCCAAAAATAGTATTTTGAATCACTTTTCAACTTCTATTTTTGTTCTTTTGAAAAAATTTCAGGAAAAACACCAGAAACCAAATAATTTACAATTGGGGCATACCATGGTATTTTTGGAGTGATAGATGAAAGGTGCTCAGTGGGGAATTTAGGATCAATGATTTCTGAATGAGAAGAATTAGAAATTCTACTCAAGTGATCAGCCATAGGGTTTTCTTTTCCAGGTTTATCTTTGATTTCAAGGTCAAACTCTTGGAGCATTAGGATCTATCTTATTTGCCTCGTTTTGGAATCACTTTTCTTGAGTAAGAACTTTATAGCAGAATGGTCTATAAAGATGATGATTTTGGCACCTAAGAGATATGATCAGAATTTATCTAAGGCAAAAACCACTGATAAAAGTTCTTTTTCCGTGACAGTGTAGTGAGATTAAGTTTCATCCAATTTTTTTGAGGCATAATAGATGACATGAGGAATTCATTCTCTTCTTTGACCAAGAACATCCCCAACAGCTCTATCAGAATCATCACACGTTAACTCAAAGGGTAAAGACCAATCAAGGGGTTGGATTATTGGGGAAGTTGTAAGAGATGTTTTGATTTCAATGAAGGCTCTCTTGCAAAACTCATCGAAATGGAAAGTGACATCATTTTGGAGTAACCTAGTGAGTGTTAGGGAAATCCTACCGAACTTATGGATGAATCTCTGATAGAAACCTGCATGACCGAGGAATGAACGGATGTCTCGAACAAAATTGGGTTCAGGAAGTGATTGGATCACTTTAATTTTGGTAGGATCAACTTCAATAGCATCTTTTGATATTATGTGCCCTGGAGCAATCCCATTTGCAACCATGAAGTGACATTTTTCAAAATTTAACACAAGGTTACACTTGACACACTTTTGGAGGACAATAGAGAGTGAATTCAAATAAGATTCAAATGACTCACCATAAATGGTCAATTCATCTATGAAGACTTCCTTGTAGTGTTCAATGAATTCAGAAAAGATACTCATCATACATCTCTAGAATGTTGCAAAAGCATTGAAAAGTCCAAAAGGCATTCTTCTATATGCATATGTTCCAAAGGGGCATGTGAAAGTAGTATTTTCTTGGTCCTGAGGTGAGATTGGGAATTTAAAATAGCCGGTGTATCCATTAATAAAGCAATAGTGTGACTTTCCGGCCAATTTTTCTAGCATTTGATCAAGGAATAGAAGAGGTTAGTGATCTTTTCAGGTTTTAACATTCAATTTCCTATAGTCGAAGCACACACACCATTTGTTCTTCACTCGAGTTGTGACTACCTCTCTATGTTCATTTGTGACAATAATTATCGCACCCTTCTTAGGTTCAACTTGAATTGTACTAACCCATTCACTATCTGAAATTGGGTATATAATACCAGCTTGAAGATGCTTGGTGATCTCTTCCCTAACTACCTCAAGGATGAGTGGATTGAGTCTTTTTTGTGGTTGTCTAATTGGTTTGGATGACTCCTCCAGATGGATGTGATGCATGAAAAGGGCAGGTTTGATTCCTGGTATGTCGTCTAGGGTCCAACCTAAGGCCTTTTTGTTTTCCTCTAACACTTGAAAAAGTTTGGACTCCTCAGTTTCAGTAAGTGAAGAAGAGATAATTACAGGATTAGAGTGATCATGGAAAAGGAAAGCATATTTCAGGTGTTCAGGAAGAGGTTTCAGATCTGTATCATCTTTTATTTGTGGGTTAGACATCTCAGGAATGGATGAAGGGATTTCGGTTTCTTCAAATTCATTTTCCTTAGTACTGTCCATGGTGGATCAGTAGAGATCAGAGTTGACGTGGGATTCAAGTGAGTTTTCAAGCTCTTCTAGATTGATGGAGTCTATGAATGAGAGGTCCACATCAACTTCACCATTTATGACTTGGTTAATCATGGTGTAGATTTCACAAGATCCTTTATCAACAGAATAAGATGAACATGATGGAATGGGGTTCAATTGACTCTTAGAAGTGTCCTCAGAATCATGGATTGAGAATGCAGAGTGATCCTCAGATGGGTATCGGATGGCTTGGAAAATTGATTTGGGCATGATATTAATTGAGGCTCCTAGATCTCTGAGTGCGTCATCAAAATTGGAACTTCCTATTTGGCATGGAACCGTAAAGGTCCCTGGATCTTTGCACTTTATGGGAATAGACTGCTGGGTGGAAACATTTTCGAAGGTCCTAAGTTTCCTCTTGTGGGTACACAACTCCTTGAGAAACTTGGCATACTTAGGAATTTGTTTTATGGCATCTAAGAGGGGAATGTTGAATTCAACACGTCTAAACATGTCTATCATTTAAGAATCAGGTTCAAAGGACTTCCTTGGTTTAGAAACAACTTGAGCAAAAATGAATTGGATTCCTAAGTGGAATGGAAGGAGGTGAGAGAATGGATTTAGGTTCCTTTTCAAGTTTCTTTTTATTTTCGTTTTCTAGGTCAATATTTAAAGGATGGTTGGAGGAATTATCTTGAGGCATAGCAATTTGCTTTCCCGATCTAAGTGCAATTGCACTTACATAACCCTTGGGGTTGGGTAATGGTTGAGCTGGGAGTTGGGAAGAATTTGATTGTTGTTGCTGGCTCAGGTGGGATGCAAGTTGACCTATTCGAGTTTCAATGTTTTTAAGGCTAGAATGGGTGAAGGAGGCAAGATCTTCCACTGCACTTTCCCATGGTTGGTTGGAAGAAGAGGCTTTTCCCTGGTTGGGATTGCCTTGATTTTTGTTCTTGGGAAATCGATTGTATTGGTTTTGGAATTGGGAAGGCTCACTAGGATAATGGAATCCAGGAGGAGGATTGTTTCTTTGAGGTTGAGGAACAAAAGGATAAGGTTGATGGAAGTTACCACCACCTTGACCATATTGGAATTGGTTTGGGTTTTGAGGAGGGAATTGAGGGGGATGAGATATGGGATTACCATACCTCAGGACTTGGTTATATGAAGAAGAGAAGGGCTCAGAGTGAGGTTGGTTGAAGTTTCTAACATACTGACTAGATAGTTGAGGATTGGTGTTCCACTGAGAATATGTTTCATTGAGCTCCATTGGTCCAGATGAATCAGATTGATCCTCTTTAATTTGTGGACATGTATTAGTTGGATGAGATGGAGAGTTGCAGATTCCATAGTTTTTGACAGGTCCAGGAAACATTGATTGTGGAGATGATGAGGTTGAAGATTTTTTAGCCACAACTAGTTGTCGCATAAGACCTGTAAGTTCACTCATCCACTCGGTCATCTTGTTCGGCTCAATTAATTGATTATCTTGGGCTTGTTTTACTTGAGCATGTGCTCGAGTATGGAATTGGTGTGTGTTTTCAGCCATGTTACTTATGAGATCTCTTGCAGCTGTGGGAGTTTTATCAATAAGAACCCGCCACTTGCGGCATCAATGAGAGTTCTCTCCATAGACAATAACCCCTCATAGAAGTATTGGATCAAGAGTTGGTAATGGATTTGATGGTGTGGGCAGGTTGCAACAAGATTTTTGAACCTCTCCCAGTACTCATGGAGTGATTCACTTGGGAATTGACGTATACCACTTATTTCCTTTCGGATAGAAGCAGTACGAGAAGCAGAAAAGAATTTCTCTAAGAAGAGTCGCTTCATGTCATTCCATGTAGTTATGGAACCAGGAGGAAGGTAGTAGAGCCATGACTTAGCAGTGTCATCTAGGGAGAAAGGGAAGGCTTGGAGTTTGATTTATTCTTCAGAAACCCCTTGAGGATTCATGGTAGAGCACACTACTTGGAACTCTTTAAGGTGGAGATGTGGATCCTCACCGGCTAGCCTGTGAAAATGAGGGAGAAGATGAATCAAACCCGATTTGAGTTCGAAGTAAGCTTCTATGTTTGGATATTGAAAACCAAGAGGTTGGTAATTCATATCAAGGGCAGAGAGTTCTTTAAGGGTTTGTTCCCTAGGATTGGCCATTTCAAATTCAACTGGTTGGATGAGGACTGGTCCTTGATTAATTTGAGTATCTCTGATGTTCCTCCTAAGTTGGCGAAGTGTTCGCTCAATTTCAGGGTCAAAAAAATATGAGGGATTGTTTGGAAGACTACGGGGAATTCAGAGAGATTTTGGAAGAAAGAGGAATACAAGTTTTTCTTTTTATTTTTTTTCAGTTTATGATTTTTAAGAGGAAGACGGGTTTTTCTTTGTGTTTTTTTTCAATTTTTTTTAATTTTGTGTTTTTTTTCAATTTTTTATACAATAACAAGAAACTAATTAAAACATAAATCACCATCCCCGACAACAACACCATTTGAAACGTATGGCTGATTTTCGCCTATCGACCGGTCAAAGTTCTGGTGCTCTGCTAATGTGTATAGCAGCACTCGGGTCGAATCCTTGGCAATGATACTTTGTAATAGTCGTTTGTTTTTAGTTGATTGTATTTTGATTAGGGGGTTTGTTTGTAGAGATTAATTTAAATGATTTATTGAATATACTTTATTTAAAAAATTGATTAATATTGGGGTGAGTTCATTATTAGGGAGTTAATCTTGTGATATCCTTGATCTTTGCTTTATATTGCATTTAAATTAACACCCACATCACAAGTTGACGTCGATTAGAATTCCTAAGTGTTAAAGCTTTAATCCAAGCCTTAACTTAACTAGGATTCTAAAATCAATCATTACTTGTTTATAGTAGTGTATTTATGGTTCCAATAATCCATGGAAACCACATGCTAAACAAAAGATGTCATTAATCCATGACATATTAAGTCCAACATACACAATGTTAAATTAATGAATACTCATCGAGAAAATACTCTCAATCACTTAACATACCTAAATTTTGACTCACCCCAATGAAATATTTACTTATCCATTTGGGTGTTTAATATTCTGGTTATAATAATTATGATGATAAATTAAGAATAGGAGAAAAAGAAAGGGATTAGAAAAGAGTGGTATGTCGAACACACACACACACGAACAATGATGATAATTAAAATCTGATTTTTGATTGAATGAGGAAGAAAAATAAGGGAAGGAGATTCAACTATATTTAAACTATTTTAAGAACATAAATATTAAACTACATAAGTTGGATGAGAATAAGTGATATTGAATAAGTAACTTGCATTAAAACAGAATTACAAAGAAAGATAAAATTACAAAAACGAAGAACACAAAATTAAGTGAAAACGAAGAGAGGAGGAAAGGTCTCTCAAGTGAAACCATGAGTATGGAAGATCCTCCCAAGACTATGGAAAGGCTTTGTTCGTGCCAATATGTTCTCCTCTCTTCTGAAATGCCAACCCCTCTCAAGGAGAGAAGGGGAGAGTATTAATAGCCCAAGGAGTGGACTTTTTGAATTCCCAATCTATCCCTCCACTTGTATCTCCAATTTTTCTATTCATACAGCCTAATCTAGAGAAATATCCCTCTTCAAAGTTGTATATAATAATGTTGGAAGACTACTCTCAAAATTTGGAGTCATTTGGACTTAAGGATCAAACGTTAAGGCCGATTGATTAAACGAAGATAAATTGTCCATTTCAATCCAGTCTTTTTAAAGTCCAAAATTTGAAAGGGTTTTTGAATAGTAATATGCCTTAAAATACGAATGATTTCTTCAACAAAGCCGGAAACCTATATCTATTATTTCACACTGAAAAATATAAGCTCGATTTTATGCTTACATCATGATATATGTCATGCATACTATACTGATTTTAATTCTCGTCCAGAATGGTGGGCTGGATTTTAAAGCTTCCTATGGGCCCCTTGTTCTTAGATTTGGGCCCTGAAATTTTAATACAAGACTCCTTGCACTGTCCCCTGAACTATGGTGGAGAATAATAGAATTTAGACTTCTGAATGTAGCCCAGTAAATCAATCTTCATGAATAGTTCAGTTTCTTCACAAATTCTTTGGTCTTGTTTGTGAGGACAATATGACCCTTCAAATGGAAGACTTGGCTCATCGTACCTTCTAATGAAATGTTTTATATTTAAAGGAGAATCCTAAAAAAGAAGAAACACACAATTTGGATCATTATAGTGATAGTTATAATTAAAACAGTAAATTGACTCAATTGGACTACTTCTAAAAAACGCTCAAAAATTATACTTAATATTAAAACATTAATATTTCACACAAATTATGCACATTTCATATAAAACCAGTAAAGGGAGTATATAATAAGTCATGAAAATATTAATAACATCAATAACATCATTTATAAATGGAGACTAATGGAAGAAGGGTAATCAATTCTCATGTAAAATGTAGGGATTTTCTCACTGAGCAAGTCAATACAGTTAATGTCAAGGCAAATCAGATCGTGACTATATTGGGAAAACTTACTCAGGTTGGGGCAAATAACCTTGATACACCTGTTTTTGATCATTTAATGTGACAGAATCCCCCATAATTTTGTGGGACTACTAATATAGTGGTAGCTGAGCTATGGATCAAATCCATTGAAAATATATTAATGGAATTAAGATGAATTGAAAAGGAAAAGGTAGTGCTGACAGTATATTGTCTCAAGGGTGATGCCGATCAATGGTGGTCCTTTATCTAGAATACCATAGAGGAAGAAGAAATAGAAGATACGGAATGGAGTACTTTTATGGCAATATTATTCAAAAAATATTTCCCTTTAGAAAAATGAATTGAAATGAAGAGGAAATTATTTGGCTTAAAGTAAAGGGAATAAGGCATTGTCACAGAGTATGAGGCTACTATCACAAGACTATCCAGGTATGCCATAGATTACATACATGACTTGGAGGAAAAAATTGATCATTTCTTTGAAGGTCGGAAGTGAGGTTTTCGAAGGGAACTGTATTATCAAAAAATTTCATCATATAATGAAATTGTATCAAGTTCCATCAAAACAAAGAAGGAATTTTCTAGATCAAATTTGTTCAAGGGAAACTAAGATAAGAATAGGTACTCTGATTGTCACACCCGATTTTTCATGTCTTTGTTTTGATCTAGTTTATTGGAAATTAAGATACATTTCATGGGTATTGGGTGAGATGAATGTTAAGGTTTGATGTTTCATATTTTTCTAATCACCCGAATTTTGGTTCCCCATTTCTTGTTTAGGAGTTTCTGGAGAAAGGGTGGTCGCTTCATGATTTGGGCCAAGTCATGAGCCCATTTCCAGATTTAAAAACATATTTTTTTCATTTATTAATCATTATTTTTTATCATTGTTGACTCATTATACATTCTATTTTTTCTACCCTAACATATTCATGCCTTCATATCCTTCTGGACCCATTAAAAATTAATAAGCATGGTAAATATGGGTCACTTATTTAGGTATTGGGCCAGCCCGTGGGCCCATTTCCAGTTTTAAAAATATAAATTGTTTCTTTTATATATATATTTTTTTTAATATTTTTCGGTTATTTCACCTCCCATTATAATCCCTAATACATATCCTAACCCCCATTATATATTATACCTCTTTGGAGGTCATTTTAATCGAATATTAGGGAGAAAGTTCTTAGGTTTCATCAAAAAGTCCAGAATTGATATGGTAAATTGTATCATCCATAAATAATTCATTTAGTACTATTTTTTCCACAAATATTATTTACATGGTTTTTACAGACCTTATAAGTCTCTAAAATAAGTTCCAAGTCGTTTCCTTTTATTTAAGGGTGCAAATTTAATGGAAGACGAAGAGTTTTCTAGGTGCAAAGTTGGGATTCCTCCGTTCTCCTTCCTCTTCCTCCTCCTTTCATTATTTCTTGGTTTTTATATTCTCCCCTAGTCATTTTTGACATAGGGTTCTATTATTCCATGATTTTTATTGAATTTTTGTTCATTTTGGGTTGTTCTTCATAGGTTTATGGTTTATAAACCCTCAGATGGTGATATTGGGTGTGTGTTTTCATTACGCCAAGGATTTGATGAAGGATATCCCCGGAACATGACTTAATCATTTAAGTTTCATCATTTTATTATTTTTAAATTATGATAAATATGTTTATTATTGTTTTTCATCCTTGGGATAATTTTCTTTCTGTAAAAAATGGTTGTTTAAGCCTTGTTTTGTGAAAGGGAGAGTTTTTTTGTGATAAAAGTGAACACTGAGTGTTTGTTTAAATGTTCCACTATCTTTCACAACTATTTTGTGAGGTTTAAAACCTGGTTTATGGTATTTTTAGCATGTTACAGTATCTCTAATAAAATATGGCATGAAATTGGTGTTTTATTCCTTGGCAGGTTCTTAAAATAAATTGTTTTGTTTAAAAAGGGCATGTAATGTGTTCGGAAAATTGTCCGGTTGGATTTTATGTGTGATGTGTGATTTAAGAATTATTTTTTTGGATTTATAAATTAATTTTAAGAATTATAAATGGTATTTTTGGGTCCTTATATATATTTCCAATTACGATTTGGGTTTATAAACAAATGGGTTTTGGTTTATAACATGTTTTGGCCTGAGTTGTTGGAAAATGGCCCGTTTCACATCCTTGTGAAAATGGTTGTGTTTTGAATATGTAACTTGAGTGTTTTAAGGGATTTATAAATGTTTTTTTCTGATTTAAATGGGTTTTATAGACCTCCTTAATAAAATTTAAATTCATACCTTGGTCAAATGTTAGTTTTGAGAAAGTCTTAAAGGCCCATTTGTCATTTTTTTTGTAAAAATGGTTTCCATCTGTATTTCATGTTCTAACTTTTGGGGACATTTTATGATCCAAAAAAGTGATTTATTAATTATTTTTATTGATTAAAAATCTGTTTTGTTATGTTATTTATGGGTTTATGGCCTAAAAAGATCATTTTTGAATGGATTTTATTTGCAAGTCCTCGTTATACTCCTTGAAATTGTTTTACGACACTTTTTAGTGGTTTATTGATTCGTCAAAGAAATGTGAAGCATGTTTTCGAGATATTTGTGTATTTATGGTTTGGTAATGAAATTTTTATGTGAAATGCGTATTTGATAATATGTGTAACCTGATTGAGTACTAAAGGGAATCCTGGGTATCTAGGTGGGAAGACGTGTACTAGTATGCTAGTGATCCTGTGGGGTTTGGCCGCTGTTTCACATAGAAAGTTTGATGATGACAACAATAATTAAACTATGATGACAATGATGTTGGGGGACCACTAGGTTATAGGTATTCTCCCTACTAGTGGATCGTGTGCATGATAATGGATATTTATTATGGATACTTTCACCGAGATACGAGGTACCTTGGGCTCACAACTAACTAGTGCCTAGGGGTGTTCCTGTAAGTTGTGCTCATTAGCTATTTTGTACTCACCGTCAGAATAAAATGTGTTTGGTTGATAATTTTATCAGTTTTTGTGATTTATTTAAAAGTGTAAATCATTTAAAGAATCCCTTTTGAAAAATATTTTCATTTTGAAGTTGCACCTATTTGAAAATTGTTACTAGCATTCTTGTTTATAAAACATGCAATTTTTTGTCTGGTAATTTTTTATAGCATGGGACCTAATTTGGAAAGCATACCTTTATATTTATATCTAAAACTTGAAATTGATGTTAATTTTATTTTACGGGATGTCCATTTGGAATATAATATTGGGCTAACCTACTGAGTTTTAATACTCACGACTATAGTCTTCTTCTATTTTTAGCCCTTGTACAGGTTTCAGCTTGAGTTTGATCACCTTGGGAGACATTTGATCATTGTGTTTGAGAGTGACCAAAGGGGTCACATAGAGTTAGTTGGTTATCAGGTTTGGTCAGTTGAGTTGTTGGTTTAGTTATACTTTCAGTTTCTTGTACAAATAATGTTTGGTTCAAGTTTTATGTAAATATATTTTGGGTTGTCCATTTCTTTCAAATGTTTATTTGATTGTTTATATTTGGGATAAATCATTACCTTGTGTTCTCTATTGATTCCCTCAGTGCTTGTCACCATATCTAGAGGATCGGGAACGCCTCTCGGTACTTGTCGCGGGCTGGCCTAGGTGACCGGTTCAGGGTTGACTCAGGTTGGTTCCTAAAAAATGGTATCAGAGGAGGTCCGCTCTTAGAAGACCTTTTTTATAGCACCCTTATTATTTGGGGGATGTCAAGGTAGATGGAGTAGGATTGTTGGGACTTGAGGGGTAAGTTTAGGAAGATCGTCACGGACTCTTTCTCGTTCAGATCCTTGGGTTTCCATTGGAAGTCTGGTTTTATTAGTGTCATTTATTATTGTTGATTTTTTGGTGTTGGGATATGACAAGGGGAATCTAACTAATGGCCTCTGTGAGCTCACAGGGTATAGAAATCCATGTGGAGCTGGGGAATGGTTATAATAAGTCTCTCTATGTTGGTTTTGTTTTTGACATATGACTGCCAACTATATGGTCAAGTCACCCACTGACACTAGTTTCCTTTTGTGGGTTTCTTGGACCTTTCTTGATTTCTGGATTTTTGTTTTGAAAATACTTAGGTGAGAATTATGTAAATTGGTTTTAAAGTATAGGATTTTGAAAAGTTTAAAATGGGTTTTCAAAAATTAAATATAATAATGGTTTTGGGAAGGTTGTTTTTTAAAAAAAATTGGGGAGGAAGTGGAAATGATTTAACGGGATTGGATTTTCCCTAATCTAAACTTGTGGTTTGTTGGAATAAATTGTTTTTAAAGTATCAATCTTTTTATGGTGATTCTGAATCATTGTTTTAAATGGGGTGTTTTTGGATGATGAAAAGTGTTTGAATCTGGTGAATTGGTTTTGGAAATTTTTTTTGATCATTTGATTTTTTCATAGAAAGGGTATTGGTCTCAATGGACATCAGATTATAAAAAATATACCTTTATAAATTTTAGAAAATTGGAAGGGGTTGTTTGGAGTAGCTTGGTTGTTTTTAAATTTGTTAAAAATAAAATGGGGTATGTTTTTAAGCAAATTTTTCTTGATAAAGTGTGTTTTTTTTGAAATCTGAAAAGGGTTTTGACTTGGTAGTTAGTGTTCCTTTTGAAGGTACATGATTTTTTGAATTTTGTTGTTTTTTTAGAATTTAGTGTTTTCATGGGTGCTCACATGCATTGTTTTATTGATATCTGGAAGGATGGCCTATATTTCATGGTGGTTGGGTGCCTAGGGTGGCATGAAAATGTTAATGTGGGTGAGACTTGATGAAACATCATTGGTGAATGTGGAAACCCAACAAGTTAGTTTGTTTTTCAAAGGTATTTTGAGATGAAAATTTGTGGCATTTTTTTATAAACTAATGGTTATGTGGCTATTTTTTTCTATGTCTTAGAAGGGTTGTTTGTTCAATATGCTTAATTGTGATATATAAGTCATACTCTTGTTGTGTCTTGATATGAGATCCTGTTGTTGGATCTGTTTTGGAGTAATGTTCAGTGGGTTTCTAAAGATATGTGTTGGATGTTGTGATGTGGCCATGGATAGTTCTCCATTAGAAATATTTCCTTATTATCAACCTAAGGATTCATTTCAAATGTTAAATCCACCTCTTCAAATGATGGCTCAGCCTATTTGTTGGAATGTAGAGCTATTTCGGACTGATTTAACGGGCTTCCAGGTCATGATAATTCTTTTGGACATAGCAGTTGTGTTCGATGATGTTGATGTGTTTCACCATATTCCTTGTCCATTCTACTCCTCATTTGGAGTGACAGTTAAAATTCATATGTATCTGTGATTTTCTATTTTGATGAAGGTGTTTTTTTGAGAAAGTGAGTTTTTTTGAGTGGTGTGTTCCTTATCACTTGACTACGGTGCAGCAGTTGCTTCAAGAATCAGGGCTCCAGCCGTAGGCCTCGGAGTGAAGCTTTCCACACAGTCAAGAAATTGCCAGAGGTGTGGAGTGCTCGACTAGGCTCCCGCCTCCACCATTTTGGTAAGTTATTTTATACTCTATTGTGGTTCCTCTTCACTGTGAATTTCCTCTTGTTGCAATGAGCGTGGTAGACTTACCCCTCACACAGTGACAATGGTTATGCCTTCATGGATTGGGGATTCTGATCAATGTCCCTATGTGGACTGCCTATGTAAATAAGGTGTGGTCTTGGTATTACCTATTCATAGATGGAGGTTGTTGGGTGGTTCATATATTTATTTTGTGGTTTTAGTGGCCTAATGATTGGGTCCCCTTCCCTCCCTGCCTCGAGTGGTGGGGGTTTTGATCTGTGATGAAAGTGTTGGCTCAGTTCTTATACCATCCATTTGGGAGTGGGTGGTTTAAATGTTCATGTTATAACCCTCTTAACATGGGTCAGTAGGTTATTATGGGATATTTTTGGTTGACTTGTGCAAGTGATGCCCAATTCTAGTTAATGTTGAATTCTTGTTTGTTCGTTGCAAGTTGGGTTCTAATGGTGGGGAGACCCACCATGGGTCTCATTGATATTTCCTCCTAAGAAATTATCTAGTGCTAGTTGTTTATTAATGGTGGGGAGTCCATTCCTTAATCCACTATAATATTTGGTTTTCGTTATTTCTATTTGGTTAGGGTGATTGTTGGGTTCATTGGTAGAAGGCCCAACAATGGGGTTCCTGGTTTGGTTGTGGAGGAAGCAACTCAATCTTTTAGTTGATTCTCGGGAAGTGGTTGGGAGTTGGTGTTTTGGTTGAGGTAAGAGAATTAAGTTACATTAATGGATTATGGTGTGTAATTTTATTAGTAGGCTGGACCATATTGATAAATAATCCTTTGGTGTTAATCAATAAGTTGGAATGTGTTGTGGCTTTCTGGGGGCCGAAAACTTTAATGGTGGGGAGAATTGTCACACCCAGTTTTCATGTCTTTGTTTTGATCTGGTTCATCAGAAATTAATATCTTTTTCATGGGTCCTTGGTGAGATGAATGTTGAGTTATGAAGTTTTATATTAGTCTAATTACCCTAATTTGGGTTCCCCAATGCTTGTTTAGGAGTTTTTGTAGAAAGGGTGGTTACTTCATGATTTGGGCCAAACTGTGAGCCCATTTCCATATTTGAAAACATATTTTGTTTATTTTATAACTCATTAATTTTTTATCATTTTTTAATCATTTAATTTCCCATTTTCCACCCCTAACATATTCAAGCCTAAATATTCTTTTGGACTCATTATGAATTAATAAGCATGGTAAATTTGGGTTACTTATTTAGGTATTAGGCCAACCCATGGGCCCATTTCCAGTTTTAAAAATATATTATTTTCTTTTATATATTTTTTATTATTAAATATTTTTCGATTATTCCACCTCACTTTCTAATAAAAAATACATATCCTCACCCTAATTATCTATTTTACCTCTTTGGAGCTCATTTGAATCAAATATTAGGGTGAAAGTTCTCAGGTTTCGTCAAAACGTTTAGAATTTATAAGGTAAATTGTTTCATCCATAAATCATTCAATTCGTACTCTTTTTTCCAAAAATATTCTTTCAATGGTTTTTCCAAACCTTATAGGTCTATCCAAAAAGTTACAATCCATTACCTTTTCTCTATGGGTGCATATATAATGGAAGAAGAAGAGTTTTCTAGGTTGAAAGGTGAGATTCCTTCTCCTTTCTCCTTTCTATTCCTCCTCCTTTCATTATTTCTTGGTTTTCTATTCTCCCATAGTAATTTTAGACCTAGGGTTATATTATAAAATGATATTTTATGGTATTTTTGTTCATTTGGGGCTGGTCTTCATAGGTTTATGGTTTATAAACCCTCAGATGGTGATATTGGGTGTGCGTTTCAATTACGCTAAGGATTTGAGGTAGGATATCCCTTGCACATGACTTTATCATTTAAGTTTCTTCATTTTATTATTTCTAAAATATTATACATATGTTTATTATTGTTTTTCATCCTTTTTATAATTTTCATGGTGTGAAAAATGGTTTTTTATTCCATGTTTTGTGAAAGGTTGAGTTGTTTTGTCATAAAAGTGCACACTAAGTGTTTGTTTAAATGTTCTGCTATCTTTCGCAACTATTTTTTGAGGTTTAAAAACTTTTTTATGATATTTTAACATTTTACAGTATCTCTAATAAAATATGGAATGAAATTTTTGTTTTATTCCTTGTCAATTTCTTAAAATAAATTATTTTGTTTAAAAATGGCATGTCATGTATTCGATAAATTTCATGGTTGGATTATATGTGTGATGTGTAATTTAAGAATTATTTGTTTGGATTTATAAATTAATTTTAATAATTATTAATGGTATTTTTTTGTCCTTTTATTTCTTTCCAATTCGGATTTTTTTTACAAACAAATGGGTTTTGGTTTACAACATGTTTTGGCCCGAGTTGTTGGAAAATGGCCTGTTTCACATCCTTGTGAAAATGGTTGTGTTTTGAATATGTAACCTGAGTGTTTTAAGGGATTTATGAATGTAGTTTTATATTTTAAATGGTGTTTATACACATCCTTAGTAAAATTGAAATTCATACCTTGGTCAAATGTTAGTTTTGAGAAAGGCTTAAAGGCCCCTTTGACATTTTTTTTTGTAAAAATGGTTTCCATCTGTATTTCATGTTCTATCATTTGAGGCCATTTTATGGACAATAAAAATGATTTATTAATTGGTTTTGGGGATGAAAATTTGTTTTTTTATGTTATTGATTGGTTTTGGTCCTTAAAATATTATTTTTAATGGATTTTATGTGCAAGGCCTCGTTATACTCCTTGAAATTGTTTTACGAAACTTTTTAGTGGTTTATTGATTTGTGAAAGAAATGTGAAGCATGTTTGTAGGATGTTTTTGTGTTTATGGTTTTCTAATGGAATTTGGATGTGAAAAGTGTGTTGATAATATTTGTAAATTTATTGAGCACTAAATGGAATCTCGGGTATCTAGGTGGGCGGACGTGTACTAGTATGCTTGTGATATTGTGGGGTTTGGCCCCTATTTCACGTAGCAAGTTTGACGATGGAAACACTAACTACACTAGTATGATGATGATGTTGAGGACCACTAGTTTATGGGTATTCTCCCTACTAGTGTCTTGTGTTCACTATTTATTATGGTTACTTTCACCGATATATGAGGTACCTGGGGCTCACAACTAACTAGTGCCTAGGGGTGTTCTCGTGAGTTGTGCTCATTGGATACTTTGTACTCATCGTCGACATATGATGTGTTTGGTTGATAAATTCATCAATCTGTGTGATCTATTTAAAATTTTAAATTATTTAAATAAGCCCTCTTGAAAACTATTTTCATTTTGAAGTTGCACCTATTTGAAAATCGTTACTAGCATTCTTATTTATAAAACATACATGTTTTTTTCTGGTAATTTTTTATAGCATGGGACCTCATATATAAAACATAACTTTATATTTGTATTTAAAACATGAAATTTATGTATCTTTTGTTTTAAGGTATGTGTATTGGGAATAGAATATCGGGCTAATCTACTGAGTTTTAATACTCACTCCTATAGTCTTCTTCTATTTTTAGCCCTTGTGCAGGTTTCATCTTGAGTTCGATCGCCTTGGGAGAAATGTGATCATTTTGTTGGAGAGTGATCAGAGGGTTCACATGGAGTTAGTTGGTTATCAGGTTTGGTTAGTTGAGTTTTTAGGTTAGTTATACTTTCATTTTCTTGTACAAATAATGTTCTATTCGATTTTTATGTAAATATATTTTGTGCTATCCATTTATTTCCGCTGTTTATTTTATTTTTATATTTGTTAGAAATCATTACCTTGTGTACTCCATTGATTCCTTCGTTGCTTGTCACCATCCTGGGAGGATTGAGAATGCCTCTCGGGACTTGTCACGGGATGACCTAGGTGACTAGTTTAGGGTCTACTCGGGCTGGTTCGTGACACTGATAACCAAGGACAAGGTGAAGCGCCAAAGAAGAAAAATGGAAAAAATCAATTCCCATTAAGCAAGAAATGTGGAAAGAATCATCCTAAGAAATTTTTGAAAGGAATTGGAGTCTGCTATAAGTGTGGAGAAAAGGTTCATCGATCTAATAAATATAAGGGGAAGAAACAAGTTGATGATGTTCAATGCTACAATTATAAATATATGGGACACATTTCAAGTGATTGTTCTAAGCACCAAGGAAATTTTACTCAGAAAAGGACATGAGATAAAGGTAAGGCTTATGCGATTATAACCAGAAAGGTTGAAGTTCCTAATGACATGGTGGTAGGTACTTTAATTGTTTCCTCAAACTTGGCCAGTTAATTATTTGATACTGGATCATTGCATTCATTTCTATCTTCCCAGTTTTCCAAGAAAATTGGATATGACCAATTTTATTTTATAAAGTATTTGTCAGTAAAAACTCTTAGGGGGGGGGGTATCATTGCAACAAAGTTGTGTTGATCAGTCCCCTTCATGACACATAAACGTACTTTAGTTTCTATCCTTATCGTCATACCAATGATTGACTTTGATATAATATCATGATTCTCTTTATATTCTTGGTATTCAATGATTCATTTTATGTTTATTAAGTTATGATCATATGATTCAACTGATTACATTGTGGTAAGGGACTTTATCTCAACTTCCATTTCGTTGTGACTTACTTTGTATTGTAAACCTAAAAATACTTATATGGTGTACCTACTTCCCATTTGAGATCAATTTTCATTTGAAATTATATTTCTATTAATAATCCATATTCTCATATCATGGATATGATTATTGTCTAATTCGTATACCATTTTACATACGATGTTTATTTTGAAGGCTGTTTTAACTGTAGAAGTGTTGATGAATCCATATCTTCTATTCTATAGATATAATGAAAAAGAATATTTCTCTTGTATTGAATCTATGTATAAATAATTATTTGGACATGCAGTGCTGGGTGGGGCCTACTATATCCCCTCGATGCATCGATGTGTCTCATGAGATAATTAGTTGGCAACAAACCCTTTGATTTTGTTTCCCAAATTAGACGGGTTTCTAACCACAAACATAAACCATTTTGATAGTATAATAGTATCATGTTCCAGATACATGATGTCCAAATAATAAGCATTCTCTTTATTCATTTTCAGTTATTATTATCCATGAGGTTTTCACTATGACAAAATCTATATATGCAGTTTCATTCTCAGTTTATTAATGGCGTGAGTTTTTCATTTATTCACCATGATATATTGACTATACATAGTGGTTTATGATCCATTTATTATTTATTCATACTTTCACTATTTTTAACCTTTATTGAGAATTAGATCTCACCCCTTTCATTTGTTTAACTTCAACAGGTTATGAAGAGGAGATCATTTATTGAGTTTCTGTGGATGCAATTTTTTATTTTTTGTTATGTATTGTATTTTTTTACCTTTCCCAATGTAACTTTAGTTACATAAATGTATCTAGTTTCTTCAAGAATACTAAATTGATTGTTCCTTTAAGATTTCATTCCTTTTAAGCATGCCAATGTATTAAGTAATTCACTAGCTCCAGTCTAGAGGGATCAGGGTGTTAGAACACTCGTCCTCTAAATGAGCAGTGATTCATGTGTTAAATTATAACCAATTACATTTAATTAATCTATTTCAATTAATAATATGTCCTGAGACTAGGAACATAGCCCAGCATCTCCCATAAAGGTATGTGATAAAAATATTCCTCGCCAGTCCATCTATAATGTGTAAAACAGTAACTGAAACCAAGCTTGTTCCTTAGCTTGGAAAATGAATCATATAAATAATTTCATTAATTAATAAATTAATAACCTGACACCATTCTAGGAATTACTTATTTTGAATATAGGCATCAATCCCAGTATATCGTAAATAGTGCAACTCACAAGCTTGTCCTAGGCATTCCTTATGTGAGTCATGATATCACTCTTGGTGTGGCATAACATCATTGCCACTTGAGTGCATCCTTGGTGGTCCACTAAGGGATCCCAAGTATCAACCCCAAAATATATGATCAACTATCCCCTAAGTCTATCATTGTAAATCCATAAGGATTCCAAATATCACTTAGGCATATAATATTCATACCCTATGAGTCCATCATTGGAAGTCCAAGTGTCACTCGTGAATTAGTAAGGTAGAAGCCCAATGAGTCCCTCCATGGAATTCATATGAGAACCCATGTGTCACCCAAGGCATATATCAAACATGCATTCAATATAATTTAATTATATCAAGGGTTATCACCATGATCAATTCATTTATATCTCACCTCAGAATGTGGCTCGGGGCATGGGCTAAGCCTAGAAGGCTTAGCATCTTATTTAACTCACATGGGAATATCAATACAAGAAATAGCTCAAGATAAATCAATCCATCACATGGCCCAAGACTAGGGGCATAGTCATTCCATCCCATCCATTTAATCAATTCAACTTTAAATTCATATTACAATTCAATTTATAATTCAATTCATCATTTTACAATTCATTATTGAACATCCCATGGAAAGAGGGTAAATGTTACACTAAAAGGTATCCAAATTAGAAATCCATCCATGGTGGTCTAATTAACTAAAACACACACCAAATAGGTGGTTCAAATTCAATTTTCTTAACCAATATTCATTTATCAATGTTTTTTGGTAATTATATTGGTTATTCCTGTCAATTTAAATCAAGGGTTAAATTCCATTTCAAGGGAATAACTCTAATAATTTGGTGTGCGACACAATGAAATGTGTATAATCACTTTGACTTTGAAGGAAAATTGTGAGAATTCCTACCATAAGTTCATAGTGGATAGTTCATCCAGTATCAGCTCCTTGTTCAGCTTAGATTGATAGAAAATAGAAGAATGGATGAGAACCCTGAAAATAGGTTATATTAGCTTACACTTAAATAGCATAACTAATTCCAAACTAAATGAGTAATGACATAAAAGGGATGGATATACTAATGAGATAGATAAAATTCTTCTAATGGATCTTGATTCCAATATCATATGGAGATGATCTTCTACTTCCTAGGTTAGGCCACAAGGAGAGATCTCAAGAGGTGGGGTTGTTGTCTGTAATAGAAATAGAAAATTACGGTTGAAGTAATAGATTAATTAGGGTGGAAATGTTAAATTCACCAAAATTCCAAGGTCGTACAATTTGGCAGAATTTTTAGCCAAACCATTTGCCAATCGTGCTCCCACTGTTTTAGGAAGGGGAACCTCACACAGTTAGAGCATACAGTTTGACTAACCTTGAGCAAAATGTGAAAAAATACTCTGTCAAAAGTCTGTAGTTTTCCACTTGAACCTTGACCCCAAATAACATGATTTATCAAATTGTGCATCCTATAGCTTCCCACAATCCGGCCTCACACTATTAGAAGTGAATATGTGCCTTTCCCCACATGATTTCTACTAACCATACGCCAGGCCTTTTTCACCCCAAAAGTTGGGTTTCGGGATCTGAACAAGCCTCAGACACACTCGATGCCTCCATGACCTCAAATAGAATTCTCAATAGGATATAAATAGATCTTTAAACTATCATTTGATACAAATAAAAAAAATTACCTCAAGAAAGAACTGGGTTCTTACAAACTCCCCATGCCCCCTTAAAGAAATTTGTCTTATAATTTTCCTCTCAAGGGTGGTGAAGCCTTACCTATGAACAACTCTATCCATTGTGCTCGTACATCAGCCTCCTACTCTTAGGTCTTAACCGATACATGGTCAGACTTCCATATCATCCATACTAGATGAACTGGCTGGCCTTGGAGAACCATCATGCTACAATCCATAATAAGAATAAGATGCTCCTCAAAGGATGCATCTTCCTTAACTCAACCTCCTCACGAAAAAAGGCATGAGATGAGTTTAAATGATAATGGTTAAACTTAGAAACATGGAAGACATCATGTATGTATTAGTACCCCTGAGGTAACTACAACCTATAGTCTAGTATAACAACTCTCTCCATAATCTCAAATGGGACGACATAACACAGTGAAAAATTACCATGTATCCCGATCCTCCTGTGTCCCAACCTCAGTAAAACTTGTAAAAAGACCTGATCTCCAACCTAAAACTCTATAGGTCATCTGTGGTAATGAGCGTAAGATTTCTACTGAGATTGTGTGGTATCCTTCCATTTATGGATCAATTGAACCTAATCTATAGTCTCCTGAATGAGATGAGGTCAAATCATGGATTCCTCTTCTATGTCTAACCATCACAGGGGTGATCAGAATGTCCTATAGTATAAAGCCTCAAAAGGCACCACCTAAATAGTATCCTAAAATCTATTATTGTAGGAGAATACAACTAAGGGTATATTCCTCTCCCAAGAGCACCCAAAATCTAAGATGCATGGTCACAATATGTCCTCAAGCACTTGTACTGTGCACTCTGACTGGACATCGGTCTATAGGTTGTATGATGTGCTCAGAAGTACCTGTGTACCTAATTCCCTATACATACTTTTAACACCCCAAGATTTCATAGTACGTTATCTCTTTAAGGTAATTCAATAACTTTCCCTACATGCAACACTGAGTTCGAGCACACCACGACTTAACAAACTAGTCGTTCAAAAAGAGGTTATAAATAGTATTAACTAAATTTTGAATTTTATATACTCTATATAATTTTAATATCCATATTTTTTGTTTCTTAGACATAATATAAGAACAAAATCAATTTTTCATATAAAGGAAGTATTTTACAAAAAATGCAATTTTACCGCCTTTTAATGGAGAACCCTTTTTAAATCCAATATTAGACACTTTTATATATTCAATTTGACAAAATAAACATCTTCCTTAGAAGTGGGACATAAAAATTTAGTTTCGATAAATTTTTGGTGTTTTTTTGATAACTTTCATATTTTTATAAATAGTGAAAATACTAAATTTTAATTGAAAATATACTTTTTAATCAAAATATTTTATAGTGATAAATTATACATATGAATGGTTTTGAAGTATAATTAGATTATATTTTTATTTTTTAATCCAATATTGTTCATTGGAAGTAATTTTACATTTAAATTAGACATAAACCCATATAAATCTTTTGATAGTTTTTACTTCTCAAAAACCCGCTATCTGGTTTTGACATCGGGAATTAATTTTAAATTACTTAATAAAACTCCTATGTTTTGAATTGGGTAAAATTGTAACATCCTGGATCCGGAAGCCACCCAAAGGTTCCCCATACCTAGTTGGTCACATGGCCTCAAGCACATTTCCCCGAACACGAGAGGTTGCCGACTACTAGCAAGGGTCTTGGGTGTGATAGTGTGGAAACAATTCCCTCATTGGCGGAGTACACAGAGGAAGTAACAACACATACAACTGCGGAAGCAGTAAATATCCAACAACAATAAGAGCAGAAGACTTATAAATAAACAACTGGAGAAGAAATATATGTAAATGATGCATGATACATATATGTCTAGGAAAACATCTAAACAATTCACAATGCTGAATACAATACTAAACCAAAGTGCAAAAGAAAAATAGATGAGCAACTCCTCAGCATCGCAAGCCTCGGCTTGGTCCCATGCTCTCCAGCTCCAGTGCAATCAAGAACTTGAAGTAGTAGGGCACTTTACCATATCTATAACTGCAACAATATAATCTATTTGGGCCCAAAAGCATGACCCAAATAGGGTGTGAGACAAAGTCCCAGTAGGGAACCACCCAAATATCTGTGAATAATAGTCAGTGAATATATGGAAGGTAAAGTACAGTAAGCAGTAAACAGTAATCAGAAAATAGGATAATAAACAGGAGTAAAAATCCACAGTTTCTAGCATTTAATTTACAAACAAGTAAGAAACCACCCAAGTAAGAAGAACAAATAGGTAAGCAGCCCCTCAAGCAAGAAGAACAAATGGGTAACCCTCTGTGTAGTTCTCATAGCCTAACCCCTATGGTTCAACCAACAAGTACTAGAAACCCACTGGGAGGCACACACAGTCTTACCCCTCTGGTTCTGATAAAGAAATAATAGAATCTCTGGGGAAACAATCACCGTCAATTCCCCTTATAGTATCATATCGTACTAAAGGCGCTCTGGGGAAGCACTAAATGTCTCATTCCCCCTTTGGCCCACTTCGAGGAACTACAGACACTCTGGGGAAGCACTCAACGTCAATTACCCCTGTGGTCTCTCATGTTAAATTAAAGACACTCTGGAGAAGCCCTTACGTTCATTCTCCCTATGGTCTACTACACTAGGTTCTCATAACCCCGTGTAAAGTCAGTAAGTATCACATCGTGTAACGGCCAACGTATCCTTAAGAACTAATTGGCTAGAATTATACAGCATCTCACCATGGAAGAACAGTTACACCATATTACAACTACGCAAGGAACTGAAAATTGCCGAACAGGCAAAACTAGACCAAACGGTCATAATAGGAAAACATGCATGGGAAAAACATCCAAAGCACAGTAAATTTCCCTATTCAAAAGAAATGTCCTCTATACAGGAAAATAAGAAAATCAGTCAAACAACAAGGGTAAACCATGAAACACGCAATACCACATTCAAGGGTATTGGTGGAATTTGCACAAAATACTCAAATAATTTCTACAGAAAGGCACAAATGACCTACCTCAACATTAGGAGATCGATATAATTGATCCACGGAGCTTGAATCTCCATAGAACATCATAGATCTACAAAAACGCATAAAACAATCAACCTATGATAACTTGACAAAGATGAGGAATTGGAAAAAAAGTTCTAGGAGAAGGAAAATCTTACTGTTGCGGTGCCAAAAAAATTGACCGCGGTTGATTCAGAGAATGGATGGAGGCTCAGGGTCTCGGAGAAGATCTATGACTATATGGAACGCTCTAGGTCGAAGAAGCTGGAGAAGAAGATGGTTCTGGGGTTAAGACGCGACCCCGGTCCGTTTAATGAAAAAAAATTACACGGCGTGTACTTTTGGAGTACACGGTGTGTACTAGGCTTTTCCATACTCCCCTTTAGGCGGCTTCCATGTCACCCCTACATGGTCATGTGTGTGGCCATGACACAGCCAACACACGACCTCGAGCGGCAACGAAGTACACAATGTGTACTCATAAAGTACATGGCATGTACTTCAAAAATTTCCAGAATCTACTCTTTTCTCAAAAAGTCCAGAAAAATGAAATACGTACCTGAAAAGAAGGTCTGAGTTCTTACAAACTTCCCCCCTTAAATAAATTCATCCCCAAATTTCCCTAGCGAGGCGTAGAAGAAAAAACTCCAAACAGCTCCAACCACTGCGATCATTCATCGGCCTCCCTCTCCCAAGTCTCGTCCTGTACTCACCCTTGCTCCCATAGCACCCATACCATAGGAACATACTTGCCACAGAGAACCTTTGTACTGTGATCGAAAATCCAAATAGGATGCTCCTCAAATGATGAATCCACTTTGAGCTCAACCTCCTCAGGTTGAAAGACAAGAGATGGGTCTGAAAAGTAATATCAGAGGTGAGAAACATGGAAGACGTCATGAATATCTCGGTACCTCTGGGGTAACTGAAACTGATAGGCAACCATCCCAAATCTCTCCAACACCTCAAACGGTCTGACGTACCGTGGTGAAATCTTACCCTGTCTCTGAATCCTCTTGTGTCCCAACCATGGTGGGACACGTAGGAAAACCTGATCCCCGACCTCAAACTCTAGAGGTCATCTCTGCTGATCAACATAAGTCTTCTATCAATACTGTGCAGTAGAAATCCTCTTCCGAATCAACTCTATCTGCTCAGTGGTCTCCTGAACAAGACGTGGTCCCAGAAAAGCTTCCACTCCTACCTCCAGCCAACATAAGGGTGATCAGCATGTCTTATCGTAAAAAGCCTCATAAGGTTTCATCTGAATAGTTTCTTGAAATCTATTTGTGTAGGAAAACTCCATAAGAGGTATATGCTTCTCCCAAGAACCTCCAAAATCTAGAATGCAAGCTCAGATCATATCCTCAAGCACCTGAATCATATGCTCAGAATGACCATCTGTCTGAGGATGGTACGCTGTACTCAAAAGTACCTGTGTACCCAAAGCCTTATAAAGCCCCTACCAGACCTGAAAAGTAAAACATGCATCTCTGTCTGAAACAATAGAGTGTGGAACTCCATGTAGACGTACAATCTCACGGATGTACAGCCGTCCCAGCTCGCCAACACTGAAGGTCTCCTTGATCAGCAAGAAGTAAGTAACCTTTATAAGCCTATCGATGAAAACACAAACAACATCATTCCCTTGAGGAGACCTTGGTAAACCGGTCACGAAGTCCATCACGACTTTATTCCACTTCCACTCGGGAATGGGTAACTTCTGTAAAAGACATGCTGGTCGGTGATGTTCCGCTTTCACCTGCTGACAAGTGGAACACCTCATGATGAATCCAGCAACATCTTTATTTATACCTGGAAACCAATACGGGCAGTGAAGATCGCGATACATCTTGGTGATGCCAGGATGAACTGCCCAAACTGAGGAATAAAAATACCGCATCAGCTCCTCGTGTATGTCTTCCATCACCCACACGCATCCATGGAAACACAAGATCTCTTCCTTGCCCACTGTCTATCTAGGAAGAGGGTCCTCTCCTGACACACTCTCCCACAGGACTAGCCTTTCTGAGTCAGATATCTACCTCATTCGTACCCAATAAAGAACTGTAGAGGTAACAACTACAAAAGATAGAAAATCTGCCCTTGTCTGTCGTGCACCACCAAATGTATCTCAGCGAACAGATCCATAAGCTTCCACTCACTGCTGGCCTCTTGAACTGCCTATATCTGAGTCCTCCTACTCAATGCATCATCCTCTACGTTGCCCTTTCCCAGCGTATCGACAAGCTGAAATTCAAAGGACTTAAGATACTCAATCCACCTGTACTATATCAGATTCAGATCAAGCTGAGTGAATATATACCTGAGACATTTGTGGTCGGTGAAAACCACAAAGTTCTCTCCCAGAAGATAATGTCTCCAACAACGTAAGGCATGAACAACAACTTCCAACTCCAGATCATGCGTCGGGTAGTTCTTCTCATGTGGCCTCAACTGTCAAGACCCGTACATGACGAATCCATCTCCCTACAAAAGAAAAACTCCAAGCCCAATACCTAAAGCATCACAGAATATAGTGTATCTATTTCCTGGCTCGGGAAAGACTAGTATCGGTGCTGAAGTCAACCTCCCTTTCAGCTTCTGAAAGGATGACTCACAAGAATCTATCAATAAGAACTTCACACCCTTCTTGGTCAGACCTGTCGGCGGTGTTGCTAAGAGTGAGAAGTCCTATATGAAGCATCTGTAGTATCTTGCCAGTCCCAGAAAACTCCGCACCTCAAATAAGTTCTTCGGATTCTCCTAGGAAACTACTGCACTCACTTTTCTAGGTCTACTGATACTTCTATCTATGAGATGACGTGACCTAAGAAGTGAATCTAATCCATCCAAAAGTGGCATTTTGAGAGCTTAGCATATAACTGATTGTCTCTCTGTATAGTCATAATAATCATAGGATGGGTAGCATGGTCGTGTTGAGTGTGAGAGTACACCAAGATATCATCCACGAAAACAACCACGAAGGAATCCAAGTATGGATGGAACACTCGGTTCATCAGTGCTATGAAAACTGCAGGTGCGTTAGTGAGACCGAACGACATGAACATATACTTGTATAGACCATACCTACTTTGAAAAGCTATAAGAGGTATATCGGATAGTCTAACATGCAACTGATGATAACCGGACCTCAAATCGATCTTCGAGAACACCTAGGCTCCTCGAATCTAATCAAAGAGGTCATAAATCCAAGGCAAGGGATATCGGTTCTTGACCATTATCTGGTTCAGCTTCTGATAATACACACAAAGCCTAAGGGTGTCGTCTTCCTTCTTCTCAAACAAGACATGAGATCCCCATATAGAAGTACTGGGTCGGATTAAAACCTTTTCCTACAACTCCTCCAACTGCTTCTTGACCTCCTGAAGCTCAGGCTTATCCATCCTATAAGTAGGAATGGACACCGGTCCCACTCCTGTAACAAGCTCAATAGAAAAGTCTACCTCATTCTCTAGAGGCAAACATAAAAAGTTTTCTAGAAAGACATCCCTAAAATGATCCACAACTGGAGGAAAGTCTAACTGTAAAGTCCTCTGGTCATCCAGATACAAAATGACAATATGAGTTGTAACTCCTCCTAGCCCATGATGCTCTTGTCCTACTCTACTCGCCTGGATATCTGAATCGCCTCGATGAAGAAAGGATTCACCCTCTGGTGATATAAAACTCACCCTACAGCGATAACAGTAGACGACTTCCTGGTAAGGAACTATACAGTCCATTCCGAGAATGACATCATAGCCTGTCATATCTAGGACATAGAGATCCCATAGAAACTGACACCTCGCATCCTCAAGAGGGCACACTCTGCAATAGAGTACAATAGCCATACTAGTCCCCAACGGTGTGTCTAGAGTCAACATGTCGGTAAAAGAAAAGATACAGAGCCCAAGGCTATCCACAATATCAATAAAGATAAATCTATGCATAGCACTAATATCAAAAAGAGCATAAGATAAAACTGAGGCTACTAAGATCGTACCTCGAACTGTAGAGGGTCAGGGATCCTGCTCCTGCTGGGTATGCTCCACTGCAATAGCATTACCTGTACAACGGCCATGTGACCCTACCTGACCACTCTGAGCTGATCCACACTATTGTCATTGGAAGACCAGTGACTGACCACCCCGGCCTTGACCTCCAACTTGGCCCGAACGGCCGGAAGAACTCTTGTTCCCAGACTGGTGAGAAACTGGTGGCGCTTCTCCTGAGTGAGGAGTCATGGAAGAACATCTGATACCACTTTGTAATGTCCCGGTTGCGGAATCCACCCAGAGGTGCCCCGTACCTGGTTGGTCACGTGGCCTCAAGCGCAATTCCCCGAACGCCATAGGCTTCCTACTAGTAGTGAGGGCCTTGGGTGTGATAGTGGGAAAACTATGCCCTCATTGGCAGAGTACACAGCGGAAGTAACAACACATACAACAGTGTAAGCAGTAAATATCCAACAACAATAACAGCAGAAGACTAATAAATAAAAAATAGGATCAGAAATATATGTAAATGATGCATGATACATATATGTCTATGAAAATATCCAAACAAGTCACAATGTGGAATATAATACTAAACCAAAGTACAAAATAAAAATAGATGAGAAACTCCTCAGCATCTCAAGCCTCAGATTGGTCCCATGCTCTCCAACTCCAGTGCAATCAAGAACCTGATGTTGAAGGTCGCTTGCCCTTATATATACCTGCAACAATATAACCTGTTTGTCCCCAAAAGCATGACCCAAATAGGGTGTGAGACAAAGTCCTAATAGGTAACCACCCAATGATCTGTTCCTAACATTTAGTGAATATATTGTAGGTAAAGTACAATAAGTAGTAAATAGTAGGTAGTAAATGGGATAATACACAACAGTAACAATCACTACTACAAAAAAAGGCTATAGCCACGGTTTGGAAATGTGGCTATAGCCCCAAAAACTGTGGCTATAGGTTATAGACACGGTTTCATAAATCGTGGCTGGTATTGGCGTGGCTATAGGGAAAAACCTACAGCCACGGTTTGAACCATGGATATATACCTATAGCCACGGTTCAAACTGTGGCAACACCCTATAGCCACGGTTTTCAAACCGTGGAAGAATCCTAATTTAGGGAAGATATATAGCCACAGATGTAAACTGTGGCTATAGGCCTTTTTCCATGGCTTTAAACCGTTGCTATATCCCTATAGCCACGGTTTTAAATCGTGGATATATGTCCCCCAATTCCATAAAAAAATAGCCCCCTTCCCCTGCCCCCTTCCCCAGCACACCCCCTACCCCCCCCCCCCCCCGCACTTCCCCACTGCCCACTGCACTTCCCCCCCGCAGCCACTACACACCCCCTACCCCCCTGAACACACCCTTTGCCCATTGCACTTCCCCCCGCCCCCAGCCCACTACACCCCCCTGCTGGAGGTTCTGTTTCCATGGACTAGTTTGTTTATAGAGATTGGGTGCTATTGTTGACTATGAGTTGGTAAATGGGTTGTTGGCTGGTTTTTTTGTGTGGTGCAGAATTCCACATTGATGGGGTGTGTTGAAAGAGTGGCATGGGTTGGTGCTGGTGGCTTGGGATGTAAATTTGAGAACATTCCTAGTGGTTGGACATTGTTGTTGGCTTATAGGTGTTAGTGATATTACTTTTGAGTGGGTTACTGGTAAAACTCTGATTTTTATTGGGTTTTTCTCTAGTGCATGTGCTATTGGATAGTGTTATTGGATTATAGTAGGTTGCTGCTTTTTGGGGAGTGCTTCTGGTGTCATGCGGGCTACTTCTCTTTCTAGTTCCACTAGGGGTTGGCTGTTGATTGGAAGCTGGGAGGTTGGGGTTTAGTGGTGATGGAGATGATGGGTTTACTGGTTTTCTTGGTGGATTTAGGCTGTTCTCTTGGATTTCTTTACGCTTACTCTTTTCTTAGATCATGTTTACCAATTCACACAGCATGAAAGGCCACTCAATCCCACCTTTGGGTCTGGATAGGGATATTAAATCGGATTTTAATTCATGTGATCATACATGCTCATCACTTCCTGGAGACCTTCATATTACGACAAACCCTGCCTTGGCAGTTTTAGCTGCAGGGGATACTCTTTTGGACCCTTCTAAAGGTAATAAAGCACATCACATTTATATTGATCTTTTTAATGGTATGAAGATTGAAAATGATTAATCTTCATACCCTTCTTCTTCTTTGGGTTGTGAATCAAAACAGGTTTGAACACTACTTGATAGACAAGATTACCAGACCAAGCTGATTTTGAATAATGATTCTAAGTAGAACAAATGCAGCCCTCTTGGGGGTTTACACTTGAGCAGTAACACTTATGTGTAGATTACATTTAGCTCTGAATATACCCCTTAACCCCCACTTGGTTAGGATAGTGCATCTTCAAAGGAGATGGTCATGACACCTGAAGTTCTGGGTGTTTCAAAGACTGCTCTGGATAGTTACCCAAATCAAAATTTGGTTGCATCGGGTTTGCAAGATTAGAAAGATGCAAACCCAAATCTTCCTATTTAATTGGTCAAGAATTATAGGTTTATATTTTTATCTTATCAAGAGAAACCGAACCTGGTGGGTACACCACAGATTCCCCCAGGTTCTAGAAAAAAGCTGGAAAAACATTCAGGTACTTCACATGACAACCTTGCTACAAATATTTCAGGTACATCTCCTCCCATTTTTGTCAATCATACTATTTTTATTTCTCAGACTTCGTATAATATTAATATGCATACTAAATCTAATAAGGAACATGCAACAATGCCTTTTCATTTCCTCTGAGAGTGTTAACCTCATGCGAAGTAAGTCAAAGGAAGGGAACTTTGCTCTTAATATTGACATCCCTAAGGCTTTTGATACCCATAAATGGAGTTTTGTCATTGAGATACTTCACATGCATGGGTTCTCGAATAGATTATTGAACCTGGTTAAAACTATTCTTGGATCCTCACGGATGTCAATTCTTGTGAACGGTGAACCGAGAGGGTTCTTCTCTTGATCACGGGGTGTACGAAAATGTGACCCCTTATCGGGTATATTGTTTGAAATTGCAGAGGATTACATAATCCGATGCATCAATGAGCTTGATCATCTGGGTATTTATAAGAGGATTAGAGCTGGTTTTAATGATCATGCCCCACCCCATCTTCTCTATGCTGATGACATTGTATTGCTGGGGCAGGCTTCAAAGATAACCATATCCTATATAAAGGCTCTTTTAACTCACTATGAGGATGTGGATGGACATTCCATAAGCTGGGACAAATCTTCAATTCTTTTTGGAAATGGATTTCCTATTGGAAAAAAGAAAAAGATCACTTGATATATTGGGGTGAAGAGGGGATCCTTTCCCTTTCAAAATCTTGGGGTGAAGAGGGGATCCTTGCCCTTTTACTTGATACAAATGATCGTGAGGGATTATTAAGGAACATCAAAGCCTGGTGAGAAACTTTATATGGATAGGATCAATATTTGAAAGGAAGTTGGTCACAGTGAAGTGGAAGGAATGCATAAAACCTATGGAAATGGGGGGATTGGAGGTAAAGGATCTTCGTACCATTAATGATGGTCTGATTGGAAAATTCACTTGGAGGCTGATCTCAAATGATGTTGATGATGAGATTCTGTCGAGAAAGTTCACAAAACGACTATATAATGGATATAAATACTACCTTGAATCCTAGGTATGGGCTTCCCTTAAGAAGACCTATGCAATGATAATGTAGGATACTAAATGGTTGGTCAGTAGAGACTCCACTCATAGTTGCTGGAACACCTTCTAGCAGGATCAGCCCTTGCATTCTATGAATGTCCCATGTAAAGTTTCTTCATTGTCCATTCTGGGTTTTCTCTCATATCAGATTTCACATGATTTGAATTTTTTTGACTATGTGTTGTATCAAGTTAATAATTATGCATTTATGGATTGTGAAAAACTGATCTGGCTTCATATCAGGATTGGGAGTTTTGACCCCAAAGAGTTTTACATGATTGCATGTGGAGGTACTGACCATGCCCCAACCTGGAATATGAAGTTCAGGGCTCCATTCATTCGGCCATCCCGGTTTCTCCTTCTTTGAATAATCTGAAAAAGTAGACTTCCTACCTCTGAAAATTTGAAGTGAGTTGGATTTCAGATGGCCTCCAGGTGTGCCTTATGTAGGGCTGCAGAAGACACCACCCAACATGTGTTTATGGAGTGCGGACAGGACTGGCAACTCTTGAGTTATCTGGGAATGCTGTTTGGGCTTGCGGTGGACTCTGGCATTCTGCTTATGGATCTGATGCCCGGTCTGCTACATATGTGCTACAGTGAGCAGTTGGGAAACCTCCTCACTCCTGCTATTGTGGCGGTTATTATGTCCTTGTGGGATTTGAGGATCATGGCTCTATTTGATGGCACACATGATGCTGTCCGGAAGGGAATGATCTCCATCCACAGGGACGTGTATGTTGTGTCAGTGGTCTAGGATGGTGAGATGTCTAACACCATTTTTGGCTTGGAACTCTTAGGTTTCATGGAGTTTTGGGCTCACCATGCAGACCTCAGATGCTTAAGTATATCAGATGGATACCACCGATTACACTGTGCCTCAATGTGAATGTTGATGGAGCTGCGTCAGGTGCGTCGGGTCCAGCTGGATGCGGAGGAGTTTTCCGAACTTTTCATGGGTTCGTTAAGGGATGCTTTTATCACTACCTTTATCTTGGCACCACTTTTAAAGCTGAGCTATGAGTTTTGATTCATGCGATAAGGTATGTTGTCCAATTTAACTGGAAATGGATTTGGATTGAATCTGACTCAAGGATTGCAGTAATTTCACTAAGTACTAGAACGCGTAATGTACCTTGGCGTGTGCTGCCTCAGTGGGTTGAATGCCTCAACAAAACTAATCAAATACATACTGTAACGACCCGAATTTTTTAAATAAATCTTGTTTCCTAATTTTATGTGTTATTTTATTTTATTTTTATACTCAACAAAAATGTTTCATTTGATAACATGAGTATAATTAAAATGAGACTGTTGGGTTTTGATTGTTATTTGACCACTGGTCAATATGACAACTGGAAACTAAACGTTTTGACTATTGTCTCTAAATACAAGCAATCTTGGTTAATTAATATAGAAAGAAGATTCGATGGCCTCACCCAGTAGTCTTGGACCAATCGAAGCCCATCTAACAGAACTTGGGAAGGAGGTAGCACCACTGGGCTTTGCTCTGGACCAAACCCAAGCTAAACTTCATCGTGTGAAGCTAGAACGGGATCGCCTTCGCGAGAAGTTCAAACTGATAGAAATTACTACTCGTGCGATGTTGGCCGAGCCTCCCTCAGATTCTCTCACCTTAGCACACCTTACACTTAGGTCCTATGTTGGTGTGATAAGGGGCTATGTAAGGAGACCGTAACTGCCTTGTGTAATCCTTTGTTTTAAATAAAAATTGGGATTTCTTCTTATGATGAAGTTTATGAATTTTCAAATGACCGGATAAATATAACATGCATATTTTTGATGAATTTTAGAAAAATGATATTTTAAAAATGGTTGTGTAAACCTTTAATAATTAAAAATGTGTAATGATTTTCGAAAAATGGTCTTCTACAATTATGTTCAGTACAAAATTTAGAGACTAATAAGATCAACTTAATTTTTGATGAATAGTAAATTATGAATAGTGATTTCATGATTAGGATTAATAATGTGTCCTAATGGATTAGTAATCTCACTTAAAGAAAGTATTAAAATAAGCTAGGCACATTGATTAAGTAATGTGATTCAATAAAATGGTTAAATAACGGTTTCATAAATTATTATTCAAGTATTAGTTTTTTCAGATGAATAGTGTTTTTTAATTAAAAATTTAATTAAAAATAATTAGAAAATTATTTTTATAAAAATGACTTTATTTTTGAACTCAGAGCATCGATATTATGTTATGGTAATTTTTGGGGATTTTTCTGAAAAAAATGAATTTTCGGTGAATAGTATATTTATTTAAAAATAAAATTAAAAAAATTTAGAAAATTATTTTTATAAAATGGAGTTCATTTTTGAAATCGGAGCAATGATATTTAGTTAAGGTGAAAGTTTGGGATTTTTCTGAGAAAGATGAATTTTTCAGTGAATAGTAAAAATGCAGTTTTAGGGTTTCGGTATGTTTAATGACATCATAATTGTGTCATGATGATGTCATGGGATCTTTTAAGGGTTGGCCGGCCAAGGGTGATGAATTATTGTTTTGGGGGCCCCATGTGGCCTAACTCCATGATAAATGCCAAGGGAGAGCACATGGGTTTGAGAAAAGCACATGTGAGGTGTCCCTTGGCCATTAATGCCTTGTCCCCTCACTTTCCCTATAAATACCAAGCCCTCATCTCATCCATTCGACTCCCCACTCTTCCCCAACGAATTTATGGTCTCGTTACCTCCCAAGGAGTCCTCCCAAGGTGCCCCCAAGCCCTCAAGGTCCAAACCTTTGAGTTTCAAGAGTCACGTTTTAAGGTAAGGGATCCGACCTCTCTCTTTCATTTCAAGTAATCTCTTTTATGTCATTCCTTTTATGCTACATGTTATTATGTTGGAGGATGTTCTTTTATACTCCTCTTACTGCCCTTTTTATTTTCATATAATGAGAGATCCCCTCTTACTCTCATTATTTCGTTTTGTGAAGTTTTAAGTGGCGCCGTTAGGCTGCCGAAATTTTTTGTAACGGATTCTTTCTCCCTTCTCATTTTTCAAGATCTATTTTCATGTAAATTATTTCAAGTTCCTTTTTATTATGATGGGGTATTATCTCTAAATTTATCATACTGATATTTTATTATCATATGATGAGAGACCCCATTTTATCTCTTCAATTCAGTATTTTGAGGTTTTAAGTGGCGCCGTTAGGCTGCCGAATTTTTAAGTGGTTCTTCACCCTTCTCGTTTCAAAGTTCTACTTTCATGTCAAGTCTTTCAAGTTCCTTTTTAATTATGTTGGAGAATTATCTCTATATCTATCACACTGAACTCTTATGTTCACATGATGAGAGACCCTATTTGATCCTTTCAAATCATTTTTGTTGAAGTTGAAGTAACACCATTAGGCTGCCGAACTTTCATAAGAGAAATCTAATTTTTGTCTTCCTTCCATGTTTTTCATTTCAAATGGTATGTTATTTAAATTTCATTACCATGATCATGTATCCTTCTTATTCTGTCCATCTATTGTTTTATGGGTCATTTATGAATGTTTGAACCATTTCCCTCTCTTTTTAATGTCTTCTAAAACCTCATAACATAGCCGTTATGATGTAGAATTTCCGTCTCAAAATGTCTCTATCTTTTTCTAATGTTCTTTTATATTATTAAGTGTATACTCAAAGATATTTATTCTAAAGGGGTATTCACATATATACCAAAATGTTCTATTTTAAATTCTGGTATTTACATACATGAGACCCACCTTCCTTTTCTGTGGGTTTTAAAGTGACGTAAATATCATGTCTTTAAAGCAGTTTTTAAAACGTTATGATTATGAAATGAAACCCATTTATTTTATGCTATATGGGTTATTTATGAAATTTTTGATGATGATATATGTGGCTCACATGTTAATAAAGGAAAATTTAAGGGTGCACCCTGATAGTGCTCCAATGCATTGGGTAATGATGTAACCACTAGAGATTACAATTTTCACGATACCTTGGTGAATAACCTTGGTAATTTTAAAATGACACCTTGGGGATGGACCTTGGTGATATGTTCATGATTTTCTATGTTAAATGATGTAGCCACATCTTCAAGTTATGAAAAAGTTTTATTTTTATTATGATATGCCTCATGATTTCATTTTCATGCCTTAAAGTTCTTTTCATGACTTTATTGATGTATCTCAAGTTCATATGTAAAATGATTCACTTGTTTCCCTTGCTGGGCCTTCTGCTCACCCTTCCTTTTGATGTATTTCCCCAGGTTATGAGATGCAGTAATGAGCCTAGGGTGAACATGAGGATAAGCCTTTCAAGTGTTTAAGAATAATGTTTTTTTTCATGTTTTATGTTCCTTGTTTCCAAGACACTAAACCTTAAAGATCCTCAGTTCCGTGTAATGGAATGAAAGTTATGTTATAAAATGACGGTATGCTATAGTTGGTATCAAAGGATGGTTTAGTTATTTGTGGAAATTAGGATATGAAAACTCTAGGAAGAACCCTATAGAAAAGTTTAATATAGGAAATATTCCTGGTATTTTGGTGAGTATTGAGTAAGGGGTTGCCATGAAAATACATCCATGTCTGGATACGAGCAGGTAGAGGTGGCTCTGGCACAGATGTACATAGGGGTAAAACCCGAAAACACCTCTTTGAGCTAGACTCGAACGGGAACTGGTACACGACAACGGGCCTTGCTGCACTCTTGGTTACGACACTCCCGGGGGATATGCTTTGGTAAATTCATAAGCTTGGTATGAACCATTGTTAAAGGAACAAAGATAAAATAAAATAAAGGTTCGCATAAGAATATATGATCATTCATAACCTAGATGGGAACCTAGGAGATCACAAGTTAGGGTATACCTTTCATATACAAGTTATCCTTATATGCTTTCAGTTCCTTTTCATGATTATTAGCTAAGTACTTAAGCCCCTAATTATGCTTTCTCTTCTTAGTTAATGGTGGGAAATGGAAGAACATGTTCCGACAACCAATGTGATAGGAAATGCGACGATTTTCGTATTAATATGACAAGGATGATTAGGGGATTAAAATATGATTATTATTTTGGAAGACGTTCATTATTTTCGGAACCATATTTGATCGAGGTAAATAGATTACTACGGTATTTTTATTAAGGAGTAAGGTTGACTTATATTTTGAAGAATCGATGAATTTAAGGTGAACTTATAGTAATTTAGCTTACTTATGGGAATGACTAACCTATCTTGGGTAAAATATGTTTAGGTTAGCTACCTTTTTTATAAGATGTTAGGAGTGGTTGATGTTGTCTGGAGATGAACAATGAAGTTGTTTTGGAAGACTATGTTATCAAATCCTTCTTGTATTTGGGTTTCAATCTTAGTTTGGTTTGTTTTGAGGAATTTTAAGGACCGTTATTTATGGAATGGTCTATGATGAACTTTGGGTAGTACCATGGAACTTTGATGATTTAAAAGTAGTTTCCATTCCTATGGGATTCTTTCTTTTTGAAGAGTTGTTTTACCTTAACCTTTCTGTTTTTGGGATAATGTTTAAAGATACAAGAAATAGATAGTTAATCTTTTGTAGATTATGTGATTCTATAGAAGATGATTCTTGTGCTTTTATGAGACCAAGTGTTTTTGAATTCTCATCATTTGGAGAAAATATTAGTGTTGGTAGGGACTTGTTAAAGGATGAAACTCTACTTGAAGGTAGGTATATTCTCTTATGTTTTTGTTCTATGTAGTAAATGAAATCCTCAAAATTATGAAAAGAAACGTAAAACAAAAATGTTGTTGGTTTACGTTTCCTACTAGGTAATCAAAGACCGTTTACACACATCATAAGTTTGGGATTTTCTCATGGTTAACTTTCTCCTAATCATGTTTTCTATCACTTTCCCTCAGAACTTGACCCTTTGTTTTCTCCTCCATGTCCATGTTTTCCTACATGGAACCCTAGTGTGGGTTAACTCGGGTGACCTTTGTACTTCCCTTTCTTTATTTTAAAGTAATAGTTTTACTGACTCCTTTTCTGATGTGGGACTTTCAATGAAATTTCAAAACCCAATTTTAAAATTGCGAGGAAGCAATTTCTTAAGGGGGGAAGATTGTAACGACCCGAATTTTTTAAATAAATCTTGTTTCCTAATTTTATGTGTTATTTTATTTTATTTTTTTACTCAACAAAAATGTTTCATTTGATAACATGAGTATAATTAAAATGAGACTGTTGGGTTTTGATTGTTATTTGACCCCTGGTCAATATGACCACTGGAAACTAAACGTTTTGACTATTATCTCTAAATACAAGCAATCTTGGTTAATTAATATAGAAATAAGATTCGATGGCCTCACCCAGTAGTCTTGGACCGATCGAAGCCCATCTAACAGAACTTGGGAAGGAGGTAGCACCACTGGGCTTTGCTCTGGACCAAACCCAAGCTGAACTTCATCGTGTGAAGCTAGAACGGGATCGCCTTCGCGAGAAGTTCAAACTGATAGAAATTACTACTCGTGCGATGTTGGCCAAGCCTCCCTCGGATTCTCTCACCTTAGCACACCTTACACTTAGGTCCTATGCTGGTGTGATAAGGGGTTATGTAAGGAGACCGTAACTGCCTTGTGTAATCCTTTGTTTTAAATAAAAATTGGGATTTCTTCTTATGATGAAGTTTATGAATTTTCAAATGACCGGATAAACATAATATGCATATTTTTGATGAATTTTAGAAAAATGATATTTTAAAAATGGTTGTGTAAACCTTAAATAATTAAAAATGTGTAATGATTTTCGAAAAATGGTCTTCTACAATTATGTTTAGTACAAAATTTAGAGACTAATAAGATCAACTTAATTTTTGATGAATTGTAAATTATGAATAGTGATTTTATGATTAGGATTAATAATGTGTCCAAATGGATTAGTAATCTAACTTAAAGAAAGTATTAAAATAAGCTAGGCACATTGATTAAGTAATGTGATTCAATAAAATGGTTAAATAACGGTTTCATAAATTATTATTCAAGTATTAGTTTTTTCGGATGAATAGTGTTTTTTAATTAAAAATATAATTAAAAATAATTAGAAAATTATTTTTATAAAAATGACTTTATTTTTGAACTCAGAGCATTGATATTATGTTATGGTAATTTTTGGGGATTTTTCTGAAAAATATGAATTTTCGGTGAATAGTGTATTTATTTAAAAATAAAATTAAAAATATTTAGAAAATTATATTTATAAAATGGAGTTCATTTTTGAAATCGGAGCATTGATATTTAGTTAAGGTGAAAGTTTGGGATTTTTCTGAGAAAGATGAATTTTTCAGTGAATAGTAAAAATGCAGTTTTAGGGTTTCGGTATGTTTAATGACATCATAATTGTGTCATGATGATGTCATGAGATCTTTTAAGGTTTGGCCGGCCAAGGGTGATGAATTATTGTTTTGGGGGCCCCATGTGGCCTAACTCCATGATAAATTCCAAGGGAGAGCACATGGGTTTGAGAAAAGCACATGTGAGGTGTCCCTTGGCCATTAATGCCTTGTCCCCTCACTTTCCCTATAAATACCAAGCCCTCATCTCATCCATTCGACTCCCCACTCTTCCCCAACGAATTTATGGTCTCATTACCTCCCATGGAGTCCTCCCAAGGTGCCCCCAAGCCCTCAAAGTCCAAACCATTGAGTTTCAAGAGTCACGTTTTAAGGTAAGGGATCCGACCTCTCTCTTTCATTTCAAGTAATCTCTTTTATGTCATTCCTTTTATGCTACATGTTCTTATGTTGGAGGATTTTCTTTTATACTAATATTACTGCCCTTTTTATGTTCATATAATGAGATATCCCCTCTTACTCTCATTATTTCGTTTTGTGAAGTTTTAAGTGGCGCCGTTAGGCTGCCGAAATTTTTTGTAACGGATTCTTTCTCCCTTCTCATTTTTCAAGATCTATTTTCATGTAAAGTATTTCAAGTTCCTTTTTATTATGATGGGGTATTATCTCTAAATTTATCATACTGATCTTTTATTATCATATGATGAGAGACCCCTCTTCAATTCAGTATTTTGAAGTTTTATGTGGCGCCGTTAGGCTGCCGAATTTTTAGGTGGTTCTTCACCCTTCTCGTTTTGAAGTTCTACTTTCATGTCAATTCGTTCAAGTTCATTTTTGTTATGTTGGGGTATTATCTCTATATCTATCATACTGGAGACTTATTTTCATATTATTAGAGACCCCATTTGATCTCTTCAATTCAGTATTTTGAATTTTTAAGTGGCGTCGTTAGGCTGCCGAATTTTTAAATGGTTCTTCACCCTTCTCATTTTGAAGTTCAACTTTCATGTCAATTATTTCAAGTTCCTTTTTATTATGTTGGGGTGTGATCTCTAAGTTTATAATACTGATATTTTATTATCATATTATGAGAGGCCCCATTTGATCTCTTCAATTCAGTATTTTGAAGTTTTAAGTGGCGCCGTTAGGCTGCCGAATTTTTAAGTGGTTCTTCACCCTTCTCGTTTTGAAGTTCTACTTTCATGTCAATTATTTCAAGTTAATTTTTGTTGGGGTATGATATATATATCTATCATACTGTAATATTATGTTCATATGATGAGAGACCCCATTTTATCTCTTCAATTTAGTATTTTGAAGTTTTAAGTGGCGTCGTTAGGCTGCCGAATTTTTAAGTGGTTCTTCACCCTTCTCGTTCTGAAGTTCTACTTTCATGTCAATTCTTTCAAGTTACTTTTTTTTATGTTGGGGTATGATATATATATCTATCATACTGGACTATTATGTTCATATTATGAGAGACCCCATTTGATCTCTTCAATTCAGTATTTTGAAGTTTTAAGTGGCGACGTTAAGCTGCTGAATTTTTAGGGGATTCTTTCACCCTTCTCATTCTTTTCAAAGTTCTACTTTCGTGTCAAGTCTTTCAAGTTCCTTTTTAATAATGTTGGGGAATTATCTCTATATCTATCATACTGAACTCTTATGTTCACATGATGAGAGACCCTGTTTTATCCTTTCAAATCATTTTTGTTGAAGTTGAAGTAACACCATTAGGCTGCCGAACTTTTATAAGAGAAATCTAATTTTTGTCTTCCTTCCATGTTTTTCATTTCAAATGGTTTGTTCTTGAAATTTCATTACCATGATCATGTATCCTTCTTATTCTTTCCATATATTGTATTATGGGTCATTTATGAATGTTTGACCCATTTTCCCTCTCTTTTTAATGTCTTCTAAAACCTCATAACATAGCCGTTATGATGTAGAATTTCCGTCTCAAAATGTCTCTCTCTTTTTCTAATGTTCTTTTATATTATTAAGTGAATACTCAAAGCTCTTTCTTCTAAAGGGGTATTCACATATATACCAAAATGTTCTATTTTAAATTCTGGTATTTACATACATGAGACCCACCTTTCTTTTCTGTGGGTTTTAAAGTGACGTAAATATCATGTCTTTAAAGCAGTTTTTAAAACGTTATGATTATGAAATGAACCCCATTTATTTTATGCTATATGGGTTATTTATGAAATTTTTGATGATGATATATGTGGCTAACATGTTAATAAAGGCAAATTTAAGGGTGCGCCCTGATAGCGCTCCAATGCATTGGGTAATGATGTAACCACTAGAGATTACAATTTTCACGATACCTTGGTGAATAACCTTGGTAATTTTAAAATGACACCTTGGGGATGGACCTTGGTGATATGTTCATGATTTTCTATGTTAAATGATGTAGCCACATCTTCAAGTTATGAAAAAGTTTTATTTTTATTATGATATGCCTCATGATTTCATTTTCATGCCTTAAAGTTCTTTTCATGACTTTATTGATGTATCTCAAGTTCATATGTAAAATGTTTCACTTGTTTCCCTTGTTGGGCCTTCTTCTCACCCTTCCTTTTGATGTATGTCCCCAGGTTATGAGATGCAGTAATGAGCCTAGGGTGAACATGAGGAGAAGCCTTTCAAGTTTTTAAGAAGAATGTTTTTTTTTCATGTTTTATGTTCCTTGTTTCCAAGACACTAAACCTTAATGATCCTCAGTTCCGTGTAATGGAATGAAAGTTATGTTATAAAAAGACGGGATGCTATACATATGGTTGTTTCTCATGTGTATCGGGAGGCCAATTAGGTTGTTGATACACTGGAAAAAAGGCCATACTTGATCTTGATATGATGTGGTCTTTCAAAGCCCCTGATTATTATGCTCCAATGATGGATGCAGATAGATGTGGTGTGTTTCACACTCGCTTATGTAATAACCCCTTGTATGCCTGACTCCTTTTTATTTTAAAACTAGCTATTGTAGTTAAAAATCAAAATGGTAAGAATAGATATATATAGAAGATAATGAATAAAATTTTTATAACATGTTTTTCATTATGTATTTGAGGTTTTCATAGACTATATAACCCTCAAAAACATAAATTATCATATTTGGTTTCACTTGAGGAAACATTTACCTCCAAATAGTTAATACTTTTGAGTATTTATAATAATTTCACCCCTCCTCAACTATAAATGGGCACTCAATCACCCCACAAATTTACACCTTTAAAACCATTTGGATTAAAGAATTTCTACCCAAATCACCTACCAACATCCCTAACCAAATCCTAGAATCCGTATATTGGATACAAATCCAACCCTGTGTGGATTTAGTGAAATCATAAGGAAGATTCCTCAAGAAGAGGTCATGTTCATTTTATTTCTTTGTCCACTACCAAAAAGGACTCCCCGTGGTCGCACTGCGAGGCTGATGGCTGCTGCCCCTGTATCTGCACAACAGATCTGTTTTCTAAAAAACAATATCCCCCTTTTATTATTCCCGCTTCTAAATAATATCTCACAGAAGTGTAGAGACATGTCAGCCAGGTTATCAATGAAGTTATAAATGTAATAAAGGTTCCCCTAGAGCCCCCTCAATTCTCTAAAATCTGAGGGAGTGAAATTGATAAAACTGAACTTATTTTTTTAGATTCAAACTCAATTTCATGGTATCACACCACAAATCTATCGAATTTCCCTAGCGTTACCCTGAAACAAATTTTACCAGATTCATGTTTAGGTTGTGCTACTGCAACTTGTCAAATATAGTTTAAAGATCTTTGAAATAATCACATCTCTATTGAGATTTGATAACCATGTAATTAACAAAATCATTCATCTATTATTTCTAAGAAGGTATTAATGATATAATGTGTGTAGTGTTGGTATGTAGTGTCACAATTATTTAATCCAAAGGGAACGACCTAAATGGTGCGGGCTGGATTGTAGGTGGATGGGGGCTGGTGCAGGATCGAATGCAGGTGGAAGGGGGCTGGAATGCTGGTGGAAGGGGGCTGGTTGCAGGTGCTGGGGGATGGTGCGGGATGATTCGAAGGTGGCAGGGGGGGCTTTTGCGGGCCAGAATGCTGGTGGTAGCGGGCTGAAATGAAGGTGCAAGGGGGATGGTGTGGGCTAGATGTGGCTGGAGCAGGGCCAAATCACGGCGTGACCGCGACGTGACCGTGGCGTGACTCCGGCATGACCGCAGGGTGACGGCGGCGTGATCGCAGCAAGACAGTGGCCTGACCGCAGCATGACCACGGTGTGACCGCGACGTGACTGCGATGTGACCATAGTGTGGCCGCGGTGTGACCACTGCATAATCGCGGTTGGTTGACCCGGTCCAGCGACATCCACGAGGCAGAATCTTCTGGCCATGAGAAAAGGGAATGAGAGGAGGCGGGGAAACATTTCGGTCATCGCCCCACCACCAGAAATTGTGATTAGTCAATCTCAACATTGATCACAAGACTCATGGAATAATATCACTGTGAACCGCCACAAGGTGTCATTCTGGAGCAGGGCCAAATCACGGCGTGACCGCGGCATGACCGCGGCGTGACCACGACATGACCGCAGTGTGTTGGCCCGGTCTAGCGACATCCGCGTGGCAGCATCTTCCACTTAGTTTCAAATATGATGATATGGATGGCATGAGAGGATGTTTTCTCAGAAGATTTAAAGAAATGAATGCTAATCTGTGATGACTAGAGGATTGGATGACCCCTGATATACCTAATTTGGTGAGGTTTTGAGATCTAGCAATGTGTAGGAATACCTTGAGGAATACTCAATGGGATCTCGAAAATCACAGGTTATATAACATGTAATCTGACATTACTGGTACTGTGGGACCCCTTTGATGTGGAACTAGGCTTTTGGTTGGATTTAAATATCACATACAATGTTACATGGTCACATAACATGGGACCCATCTTAAAAGTCTAACGGTACTTAAAGAGTGTCTTGGTTCAAACAACCATTTTAATAAAAAGAGGGAAACCCCCTATAGGGATATAAAAAGGGTCAAGTACGATGTGTGCTTTATGACTAACAATGACATCAAGTATAAGGAAAACATTAATGCAATAATGTTAAGCAAGGTATACCACTGTGAGTTTTCACAGACAGCGCACCTCCGTTGGAGGGGGTTTATTACAAAACCATGACTTATTTATCAAACGAAACAATTATCTTAACTAACACTTATTCAAGAATTGCAATTTATTATAAACATGCAAAATTAAAGAGGAAACTTAATGCAATTTAAAACATTCTTGAATTAAATAGGCTAGGAGAGGGACCCTACCTCAACCACAAGGCGTGTTTGCTTTTGACGAGGACAACTCGAATCTTCCTTTTTCCCACATGCACACATATGAAAATTAACATATATATAAGGATACCTAGCCCCAATATATATATTTTCATGGCCAAATATGCAGAAGGGGGTCCTTAGATATATGTTTATACTTGCGTATACCCCTTTACACTTACACGCATATGCATTTTTCATATCTATATATAAGCACACCAATCCCCAATATATATATTCACACTGCCCTGAGTGAATATATATAAAGGGGGAACTTATATATGAATATTCCTACCTATGCATACACATGTAATCCTTCGTCAACGGTGACTCGAATCCACCTCAATGAAATCCAAAACACACAACAAAAATATAAGGAACCCAAAAATAAAAAAATACCTAATTAAAAATGGGAAAAAGAATAAAAATAGAATTAACCTTACCCAAATCTTGAACTCATTGTCTTTGATGGTGGTGGATAGAACCGGTCTTATCATAAGAAACCACCTATAAGAAAATAGTGGGAAAATAAATGAGATATAACAACTTATTATATATATGTGATCAGTGTGTCAGATGTACATGATAAATGATACATGAATCCATAACCAACAATGAACAAATATTATTCAAATTGATATGTGCATCCCAATACTAAATATCATGATCATTAATAAAGCTCTTTATTTTTCAAACATCACCTTCAATTTCCTAATCAAAAATAAAAAATCACCAAAATTTGAGAATAAAGTAAACCTCCATCATCACTTAAAAGCAAGGAATAGGGATTAGACATTGTTCTTAACCTATAAAATCCATTCCTTGAATGTATAAAATAACTTAAAACTCTTCATGCCTATATCCTTCTTAATTTTCTAGATTGAAACCTCATTTTTTAGCAGGTTCTTCTTTTGGAATTCACCTTTATTCTTAGTTTATATAGGTTTATCAATTTTTTAAAGTAGATAATTTTCCTTATTTTATTATAGCCCCCCCCAACACCCGCCCCCTTTGCACCAGTACCCCCCCACATAGTCCCCCCCAGTCCCCCCTAGCCCCCTCACCAGCCCCCCCCCCCCCACCCAGCCCCCCCCCCCCACACCTTTTGAGATCAATAAATTATGTATGACTCCCTTGGGTATAGAGACCCTAATTTTTTTCAAAATGAGGATATTATCATCTCTAAAGTGAAGGAAATTTCATTTTATATTTTTGAGTAGGTTGAAATTTTCTACTAGTCCACTTTGAAGGCTTATGGAAATCATGTAAAACATGTGAAAATGTAAGGGTCCACTACAGATGGACTAGGTGGAGGATGTTCATCTAACCTATCCTTATCAGCAAGCAATGGCCATATCGGTGGCATACTCTATAATAAATTAATGTCAAATGTCATTTCCCTCCTAGATAATATTGATTTACAAAACCAAGAGCCCAAAAGTGTCGGCTTTGATAATATTTTTTAACAACTATAACCCAATCACCCAACAATCACTGTGTCAGGTCTCGAAAACATCTTAGGCACACATTTTAATTTCCAGAGGTTGGTATAAATTTCAAGGGTTAGAAGACACTAATGTGGGAGGTGGTGTCTCACATGGGAATGAAATATAACAAAGGGTATTCTATACTAAAAATTCAGCATGACCCATGGGGTAAATAGAATACCAAACCTAAGTAATGTTGGGTTTCACCATAGGTACCTGGTCATCCGATATATAGACAATAAGAGGGGGTATATCTAATTGAACATGCATATGTACTTAAACCTGGTTCCAAGAGTCATTAACACACACAAGATAATACAAAAAAACACCATGTATAGAAAAAATCATTCAAACAATGCCTTACGAGGTGAAAGTGATAAAAAAATGTGATTTGCTCATAGTGGTCAAACCAAACAAGGATGAATGGTCAAAAAAGGTGTGTTCCCAAGTGTAAACTCCCATCCAAGTGTTCAAACCATTTGAGAATGATATTATATTTGGTGTCAATATTTAATGGTGAGTATTTGATTCATATGAGTTGAAGCATTAATATATGTAGAATTAATTAGAAAGTTAGAAAAGCACTATCATTTGAGCTGAGTTCAATCATGCTAAAATCGAGTCCATGTTAGACCTAATCTGGCCTCAATCTAGTCCAAAGAAGCCCGCAATATGAAAGAAAGCCTAGCTTGTAAGGAGAACCAACAAAAATCGGACCATATGATTACCTTAGGGTTCGGCCTAACTCACACCACAACGTCGGAACTACATCAGCAGGGAGGTGGGGAGGCCGGATCGGAGCCACGTCGGTGAGGAGGTGGGATGGCTGCGGCGAAGCATTGAAAGAGGAAGAGGAACTTCGGCGGGGAGGTGGGGTGATCGCATTATCGGAGGAGAATCATCCCAAGGTGGGTGGCCATGTCGTCAGAGTATAATGATATAAGTTTTGGGTAATAGAGCCAGGCGAGGAGGGTCAAAGGGAGTATGGTAGAAAGGGAGGGAGGTGGGGATCGCGAGTAGAGAGTAGGGAAGAAATGTGGTGGGGATCATGAGCGCATGGGAGGAAGGTGGTGGGGATCTCGAACGTATAGGAAGAACAGGGGTAAAGCCATGAGTATTTTATGACCTGTGGTGTTACCTTAACCTATAGCCACAGTTTTTTTAAACCGTGGCTATATAAGTGTGGCTATATCATCAATTCCTAATAGTGAATCCATAGTTTATAGAAATTAATTTACAAACAAGTAAGTAGCCACTCAATCCAGAAGAACAAACATGTAAGCATCCACTCAAACAAGAAGAAAAAACGGGTAACTCTCTAGGTAGTTCTCACAGCCTAACCCCTATGGTTTAACCAACAAGTACTAGCAACCCTCTGGGAGGAAAACACAGTCTCACCCCTTTGGTTCTACTAAAGAAAGAGTAGACTCTCTGGGGAAGCACTCAACGTCTCATTCCCCCTGTGGCTCGCATCGAGGAACTACAGACACTCTAAGAAAGCACTCAATTTCAATTCCCCCTGTGGTCTTGAATCGTAAATTAAAGACACTCTGGATAATCCCTTATGTCCATTCTCCCTATGGTCTACTACACTAGGTTCTCACAGCCTAGTGAAAAGCCAGCAAGTATCACATCGCGTAATGGCCAAAGTATCCTCAAGAACTACTTCTCTAGCATTCTACAACATCTTAGCATGGAACAATAGTCACACCATCCTACAACTAGGAATGGAACTAGAAATATCCTAATAGGAAAAACATGACCAAATGGTCATAACAGGCAAACATGTATGGCCAAAACATCAAAAGCACAATAAATTACACTATTCACAAGCAATGTCCTCTACACAGGAAAATAAGCAATGCAGGCAAAAAAACAGGGTAAAACAAGAAACATGCAATACCCCGTTCAAGAGTATTGGTGGAATTTGCACAAAATACTCAAAGACTTTCTATCGAAAAGCACAAACCACCTACCTCGACATTAGGAGATCGATATACTTGAGCCCCGAGGCTTGAATCTCCTTAGAATGTCATAGATCTATAAAAATGCATAAAATTATCAACCTATGATAACGTGAGAAAGAGGAGGAAATGGAAAATAAATATCTAGGAGAAGGAAGAGCTTACCACTATGGTTCCACCGAAATAGACGGTGGTCGATTCGGAGAAAAAACAGAGTCTTAGGGGCTCGGAGAAGATCCACGTTCATACAGAATGCTCTCGGTTGAAGAAGCTGGAGAAGAAGATGGTTATGGGGTTAAGACGTGACCCCAGTCTGTTTAATGAAAAAAAAGAAAGTACACCACCAGTACTTTTGGAGTACACGGCGTGTACTAGGATTTTTCGTACTCCGCTTTAGGCAACCTCCATGTCACCCCTACATGGCTGTGTGTGTGGCCAGGACACGGCCAACACATGGCCTTGAGCAGCAACGTAGTACCCAACGTGTACTCATAAAGTACACATCGTGTACTTCAAAAATTTCCATAATCTTATCTTTTCTCAAAAACTCCAGAAAAAGGAAAAACATACATGAAAGAAAGGTCCAAGTTCTTAAAAAAATAGACATCATTTTTGAATTCGGAATATCAAAATTTTATTAGGCTGAATTTTTGGTATTTTTCAAAAAATATTCAATTTTTGATGAATAGTGAAAAATACTGCATCGTACATAAAAACCTACTTTTTTATTTATATAATTATTTTCAATTTAAATTTATTTTAAAAAAAATAGATACATAATTCTTATATTAGTCTAATTTAATTCATTTGAGTACTTTTATAATAAGATTACATATATCAAATTTTATTAAACACTTTAACGTCTTTTACTCACCTTCTAGACACATTTGAAAATTTGCATAAAACGTAATTTTACCACTTATATGAATTGAATTTAAAAAATCCAAGAGAAATGGTTGATATTATTAAGTAAAATTTGGTTCAATAGGATGAAAATAATTTTTGGCGAATAGTAACTTTTGAATTTTATTTACCACGGTTAAAAGTAAATATGGTAATTAAAGGTAAAAATGATATTATAATTACCCTAAAACATGTCCTAATTCTATTGGATAAGTTTTTTTCGACCAAAATCAACCTTAGTACAAAAATAAGATCATTTTTTATCCATTTGGGTTAGATTTGGGCATTTATTATATTTTATTTAAAGAAGTGTTAAATTCAAATTTTATTAACTAAACCATTTTTAATATAGAGTTATACATAAGATAAATTCAACTATAAATATATATTAGAAATATAAAAATATTTCCTACATAATGGTATTTTATTTATAATTTTTAGACAGTTAATAATTAAATTTATTTATGACACAATGATGATGCATTAATTACCTTATTAAAGAAAGATTAAAATAATTGATATTATAAATATCAAAATAAATTTAAATTGAGACTTTTGATATCATCCGAGAATTTTATAGGTTAATATGACATTTTATGGTTTATTAAATTTATTTTTTTCAAAGTAATTAAGTTGTGATGACTTTATAAAAAAACAAATACTAAATAGTGTAAAAATTGACAAAAATGAGTTTTTAAAACAAATACTATTTTATTAAATGATATAATATTCTTAAAAATATAATACTTGTACAAAGGACTTATAAAATGATATATATGTCATTAATGAACCAATTTATATTCTCTTGTCATCTTATAGTATGTTTATTAACTATGTAATATAAAAATATAAAAAGACATGGTAAAAGTTATTATATTTAACTAAGAGTTAAATATAATAGATAAGGAAAATATGGTAACCTAAAATTGTATAAAACCTATTGGTTGTGATTATTTCGACCCATCCCCACCTTATCCTTGAAATAAATCTATTTTGAGCTACTAGAAACCCAAAAACAATTATAATAAAGTAATATTTGAAGCTTTTCCTAAAGTGACCCGCACCTTTCTTATAAAAGGCTACGTCCCTTTCTCTTAAATTACCACCACCAAAGCCATTTGGATCGGCCCACCCCTACCCAAATCTCCTCCCAACTAACCCAAAATCAATCAAGAGTCCTTATATTGATTATAATTCTACCCTAAGGATCCCTTTTGTTCAAATAAAAAGGAAGCACCGAAAGAAGCGGTAATTATTTTATCACCTATTTCAAAATTCTTTTCGTCTTATACTTTCTCTTTCTTTGTTATTTCCTTAATAAAATAATAACTCCAGAAACTTATACATAATTAGATGTTATTATAAATATAGTATAAACATATTCATTATTATATCCATCCTATTAATGACAAAGTCACTATACGTGTGTGCGTACGACTTACCGTCTTCACGTCGTGGTGTAGTTTATTATTCAACACTTCATTATTTGGATGGGTATAATAGTGAGTATAATTGATGTAAATAATAAATATAACATTCTAATGATTTTTTGTATATGATATAACATCAAATTACATACTGTTTCACAATCAATAAAATGATATTTTCGCTCGTGCGTACGTATGACTTACCGTCTCCACGATGCGATGGGATTCATTTCCATGTTCACCATTCAACAATGATTATAAAAATATATATATTAATAAGTATGTAATATATGACATAATAATGATACTGTAAATATATATATATATATATATATATATATATATTTGTGTGTGTGTGTGTTTTTTTTTACATATATCTCATTTACTTACTTCCATTCAATACGATATGAGAACGGAAATGACGTTTATGCGTACGTATGATCTACCATATCCATAAACGGTGTTTTCCATTTCATGTATCTATCTATATATTATAAATTTTTATATTATGAATATATATGATGCATAAATAATTTTTTATATTTTGTAAGAAATTAAATCATTATATAAGTGATACAATCAGGAATAACAAGTTAAAACATGTACGATAAAGAAAGCAATTATTACCCAAAATGTTATTTTAACATAGAAATTATTATTTAATGGGTTGTATAAAACCATAAATTAATCAAGTATGATATCATAAATATGAATATGGTTTTTCTATAATTTAATAACATACTATGGTCATTATACAGAAGGTTAAACGTACCCTCGACCAAAAGAATGTACAAGGTAAGGGTTAATTCCTCAATCTCATTGTTATCTAAGATTGTTTATGTGTAAGTATTTAATGGGGTATATTTATAATCCATGTCCATGTCCCACAAAAGAGTTTTAAAAATGATTTTTTAAGTTACTCTTTAACTAAAACATCATTTTTTAAATGTTTTAAATATTTTTTCTTCTAAACCTTTCACATTAATGTCCATGTTTTCAAAATGGTTTTAAGAATTTATTTATATGAACATGAATGTATTAAAATGTTAATTCATTTATAAATTTTCAAAGTGGTATGGGATAATTTTATTCAAAAAATATATTTTAAATGTCTTCCTTTCTAATTTTTTGACTTTTACATTATTTCACAAAAAAAAGATATTTCTCTCCAAGAGTTTTACTGATCATTTTACACTATGTCAACATCCTTTACTGGATATTATTCTTGATTGATGTTGATTTGTCATAGTAAAATCTTCCATATTTCATTGAATGAGTTATGCTATGTTTGACTGTGGATATACTATTTTTATACCATTTATGGTTTATGGTTAAAGTATTGACATTTCGTATGATAGTTTTAATACAAATGTTTATGTTATGTTTAAAAAATTTCAAATGAGGAATGTGTTGGACTTAATAAATGATGGGTGGAGCCTGCTATAGCTACTCGATGCATCGGTATGTATCATGAGACAAACTAGTGTCTTGGAACAATGCCTTGAAAAAATTTATATTTAGGGTCTTGGAACGAGGCCTTGACTTTGTGGTTAAGATGTCCGACATTATGCATTCCATCATTATGAGATTAGTTATTAATGTTACTTGTGATTATTCTACTAGTAGAATATCCATGTGAATAAGTAAATTGCATTATTTTATTTATCTTTACCTTATTATGCTGAATTTTATGTTTTAAGGGCTTGTGTTTCAATTTTATACATTTCCATAATAGTTTATGATTATTTTTGATAGCTTCTGCTATATTTTTTATCCTTACTGAGCATCTGAGCTCACCCCTTTATTATGTTTTATTTTCCCAAGATGCCAAGAAGTATATTATGTTTTATATGCAGGTTTAAGCTAAGGGAATAATGGAATTCTCAAGGGATTATTTATGCTATGTTTTATGTTATAAATTTTAATGTAAAGTTAATTTATGTAATCTATTTTCCAATATTTCTAAACTGATCAGCCCTTCGGGACATGATTCCTTGTAATCATGTTAATTTATTAAAATAATGCACTGGATTTGGGCTTCTGGGGTCAAGGCATTATAGTTGGTATCATAGGAAGTTTAGCAATAACCTTGGAAACTAGATTTAGATAAACTCTGATTAGGAAACATTACCCTAAGATATAATTTGAGGATTAGTATAGAAGAACATCCTAGAATTTTGGTAATGTAGATATTATGTGTGTTTTTAAAGTAACATATCTCTGTCTGGATACTACAAGTGGACTTGGTTCTAGCATAGATGTACCTAGGAGTGAAAACTTCGACAAGGAGTTTTGGGCTTATCCTGGGGTATCCTGGTACATGACAATGGGCCTTACTATGCACCAGGTTTGACACTCCTAAGAGATATTCTTAGGATAATTCAAATTTTATTTAAAAACCATTATGAATGATTTATGAGTAAATATGTCAGCAAAGAAACCATTTTTATGATTATGAGACTAGATGTGTGAAAATATTCAATTAATTTTGAGAATTTCTCTAGTTTTTTTATTATACATTATGATATGATCTATCCTAGGGTATGTCATCATTTAGAAAAGGAGCACATTAGAAGGAATGAGAACTCCAAAAAACATGCATGTCCCAGAGTAATAAGGATCGTATATTTTATGGTTTTAAGCCAACATTTCGAAGGGAAATATTCTCCCATGTATTCTCATCCTATGAAGAAATAGTATCATGTGTTAATAAGATAAGTAAAAAATTCTCCGAGTCTTATGACTTTTAAGGGAAGCAAGAAAAGAAGAGGATGGTCAAGAAAAAGATGGATAAAGGGAAGAAGGGAAACAAGGATTTTCCCACATGTGATAACTGTGGAAAGAATCACCTTGGTAAATTTTTGAAGGGAATGGGAGTTTGTTATAAGTGTAGATAAAAAGGACACCATGTTCGTGATTTAAAGGGAAAGAAAAAGGTTTCAAATGTAGAATTATTTATCTTCAAGGAGTCAAGATACTACACAAATCAATGTCCAAATCATCAGAGTATACCTCAAATGATGCTATTGGATAATAATAAAGTGATGATACTACCATAGATGAAAAGGAATGATTAGTGTTTTTATGTTGTTATTAAAATAATTTTGTGATTTGAATATTTTATTAATGATGTACAAGTTATAAGAATTATAGAGTATATAAGGACTGTACTGCAGTACTATTTCATTAAGGATTTGAGATTGTGTGATACCAAGAAAAGTGAATCAATAGCAGGTTAAACTTTTTGGAAAATATATGGTTGAGAGAAATATAAAACTTAAAATAGTCTTGAGGCTGAGGTAGTAATTTTGGAATATGATATGTTTGATTTAGATAAATTACATTAGATATTCTTGACTACCTTAGAACTGATTAATGGTTTCATTATTCCATCATTGTTGGAGTATTCAAATGTTTTGGATTTAAGGAGTATATCCATTATTCTATAAGGAACAAGGGAGCATGAATGTATTCAATGATGTTTTATCATAATTCAGGGGGTTAATATGTTTTAAGAGAATACATGATGAAGGTATTCACATGTTATTATGTGGAAAAAAGATATTCATTATGTTTACCTTCTTTATAAATTTTGGACTGTGAGTTTGGACAAAAGTATTTTGGATAAGACTAAAGGTTGGAATATATTAAGTTAGAAATTGGATACTATTTTTTATGGTCAAAACATTTCTTAAGATTATTTTTGGATTGTCATAAAAAGGACAACCCAGAGTTTGGGTGAAAACCTGTCACGTCCGGTAAGGCCGCAAGACTTGAACCCGTAACCAAAGGGTGACAAGGGTGCATCACCTACCACTAGCCTATGTGATGTCCCGGTTTGTTTAATGTAGTTTTTAAGTGGTTTGTTAGATGAATTATAAATTCATTTTTTGAACCCTATATGATTAGTTTAAATAGAATATTTTTGAATTTTATTATCTTTTGGAGTGAATGATGAGTTTGTGAAATAAGTTAGTTGAAGGATGGAACTCTACTTGTCAAGTAATTTTTTTTCTCTTATTCTATGAAGAAATTAATTCTTAAACTTTAGGAAAGGGATATTAAAACTAAAAATGTGTTATCCTAATACCTTATGTTATGTTGAACTGATTATATATTAAATCATCATAGATTTATGGATTTGAGGCCCTCAATATTCAATTAATAGTTCACTTGTTTGTGATTGATGACCTCAATCACTCCCTATATAAATTTAATTTTTCCCTCAAATTATGTGTCTCTGATTTCCACCAATGTTCTCATATTCTAAATCCTAATTTGGTGGTGACTTCCATTCTCTTTTCCTCCCATTAAGACTAAATTTTATTAACCCTATTTCCGATGTGGGTTTTCCACAATGGTATTTTCTATTTTCAACCATTTATTTTCGAATAATGATTTCAAATTGTGAGGGTGTGATTTATTGATGGAGGGGATAATGTAACACCCCACGATTTCATAGTATGTTATCTGTTTAAAGTAATTCAATAACTTGTGCTACACACAACACCGACTTCGAGCGCACCTCGACTTACCAAACTAGTCGTTCAAACAACAGTTATGAATAGTATTAACTGAATTTTGAATTTTATATACTCCATATAATTTTAACATCCATATTATGTGTTTATTAGACATAATATAAGAACAAATTCAATTTTTTTAGATAAAGGAAGTATTTTTCAAAAAATGAAATTTTACCGCCTTTTAATAGTGAACCCATTTTAAATCCAATATTGGACACTTTTATATATTCAATTTTCCAAATTAAACTTATTATTTATAATTGGGACATAAAATTTTAGTTTCAATAAATATTTGGTGTTTTTCTAATAATTTTCATATTTTGATGAATAGTAAAAAATTCTAAATTTTAATTGGAAACAACTTTTTTAATCAAAATAATTTATAGTGTTGAATTATACATCTGAATGGTTTTGAAGTATAATTAGATTAAATTTTTATCATTTAATCCAATTTTGGCCATTAGAATTAATTTTACATTTAAATTAGACATAAACAAATATCAATCCTTTGATAGTTTTTACTTCTCAAAAACCGGCATTCTAGTATTGACAACGGGAATTAATTTTAAATTGATTAATGAAACTTCTATGTTTTGAATTTGGTAAAATAGAAATCATTTTTGAATTCGTAATATCAAAATTAACTTAGGATGAATTTTTTGAATTTTTCTAAAAACATTCAATTTTTTTATGAATAGTGAAAAATACTACATAGTACATAAAAACTGACTTTTTTATTTAAATAATTATTTTTATTTTATATTTATTTTAAAGTAAAAATAGATACATAATACCTATATTAGTCCAATTTATTTCATTTGATTCATTTTATAATAAGATTACATATATAAAATTTTATTGAAAATTTTAACGTCTTTTACCAACCTTCTAGGCACATTTTCAAATTTGCATAAAATGTAATTTTACCGCTTCTTTGAATTGAATTTCAAAAATTCGAGAGACATGGTTGACATCAGTAAGTAAAATGTGTTCCAATGGGATGAAAATAATTTTGGTGAATAGTTACTTTTGAATTTTATTTGTCGCAGTTAAAAGTAAATAGTGTAATTAAAGATAAAAATGATATTATAATTATCCTAAAACATGTTCTAATTATATTAGACAATATTTTTTCGACCAAAATCAAACTTAGGACAAAAATAAGATCTTTTTTGATCAATTTGGGTTAGATTAGGACATTTATTATATTTTATTTAAAGAAGTGTTAAAAGTGATAAATTCAAATTTTATTAACTAAACCATTTTCAATATTGAGTTATACATAAGATAAATTAGACTATATATATTTATTATAAATATAAAAATATTTCCTACATCATGGTATTTTATTTATAATTTTTAGACATTTAATAATAAAATTTATTTATGACACAATGATGATGTAGTAATTACCATATTAACAAAAGATTAAAATAATTTATTTTATAAATATCAAAATAAATTTAAATTGAGACTTTTGATGACATACACGAATTTTATAAGTGAATATGACATGTTTGGGTTGATTCAATGTATTTTTTCAAAGTAATTAAGTTGTGATGACTTTATCAAAAAACAAATACTAAATAGTGTCAAAATTGACATAAATGAGTTTTTAAAACAAATACCATTTTATTTAATGTTATAATATTCCTAAAAATATAAGATTCAGAAAAAGGACTTATATAATTATAGATATTTCATTAATTAAACAATTTAGTTTCTCTTGGCATTTTAAAGTATTTTTATTAACCATGTAATATAAAAATACAAGAAGACATGGTAAAAGTTAAACTTCTTAACTAAGAGTTAAATATAAGAGATAAGGTTAATATGGTGACCTAAACTTGTCTAAAATATATTGGTTGAGATAATTTCGACCCATAACCAACTTATACTCTAAATAAATCAATTTGGATCTATTATAAACTGAAAATTATTTTTATAATAAAATAATATTTGAAGCTTTTCCTAATGTGCCCCTCACCTCTCTTATAAAAGGATACTTCCCCTTCTCTTAAATTCACACAACCAAATCCATTTGACTCGGCCAACCGCTGCCCAAATATCCTCCCAAATACCTCCAAAACAACCTATAGGCCTTAATTTTATCATAAATATAACTTAAGGATCCCTTTTGTTCAAATCAAAAGGAAGCCCCCGAAGAAGAGGTAATTATTTTATCACCTCTTTCAAAGTTATTTTCATCTTATACTTCCTCTTTCTTTGTTATTTACATAATAAAATAATTACTCCAGTACCTTATACATACTAATATGTTATTATAAATATGTTGTAACCATATTCGTTATTATATCTATCCTAGGAATGACAAAGTCACCATACATGCGTACGTACGGCTTATCATCTCCACGTCCTGGTGTAGTCTGTTATTCAACACTTTATTATTTGGATGGGTATAATAATGAGTATAATTGATGTAAATAATAAATATAAAATTTTAATGATTATTATATATAATATACCATCCAATTACATATGATTTCACCATCAATATAATGATATCGTCTCTCATGCGTACGTATGACTTATCGTCTCCATAACGCAATGAGATTCATTTTCACGTTCACCATTCAATGATGATTATAAAAATATATATTATTAATAAGTATGTTATATATGACATAATAATTACACTTTAAATATATATATGTGTGTGTTTGTGTCTGTGTGTGTATTTACATATATCTCATTCACTTACTTCCATTCAATACGATATGAAAACAGAAACGACGTTTATCCGTAGGTATGACCTACCGTCTCCATAAACGGTGTTTTTCATTTCACATATCTATCTATTATACATATTTATATTCTGAATATATATGATACATAAATAATTTTTTATATTGTGGAAGCAATTAAATCATGGTATAAGTGATACGATCAAGAATAACAAGTTAAACCACGTATGATAAAGAAAGCAATTATTACCCGAAATAATATTTTAACATGGAAATTATTATTAAATGGGTAGTATAAAACCATAAATGAATAAAGTATGATATCATAAATATGAATATGGTTTGGTTATAATTTAATAACATACTATGGTCATTATAAAGGAGGTTAAACTTACCCTCGACTGAAGGAAAGTACAAGGTAAGGGTTAATTCCTCAATCTCATTGTTATCCTGGATTATTTATGTGCTAGTATTTATTTGGACATATTTATCATCCATGTTCATGTTTAATAAAATATTTTTCAAAAGGATTTTTTAAGTTACTCTTTAACTAAAAAATCATTTTTGAATGTTTTAAATATTTATTCTTCTAAACCTTTCTCATTAATGTCCATGTTTTCAAAATGGTTTAATGGATTTATTTATATAGACATGAATGTTTTAAAACGTTAATTCCTTTCAATAGTGTGAAAGTAATATGGGAAAATTTTATTCAAAAATATATTTTAAATGTATTCCTTTATAAATTCGTGACTTTTAAATGATTTCACAAAAAAAGGATATTTCTCTCAAAGTGTTTTACTAATCATTTTCAATTATGTCAACATCCTTTACCGGATATTATTCTTGATTTAGGATGATTTATTATAGTACAATATTCCATATTGTATTGAATGAGTTATTCTATGTTTCACTATAGATGTTCTATTTTTATACCATTCATGTTTTATGGTTAAATTATTGAAATTTTGTATGCTAGTTTTAATATAAATGTTTATGTTATGCTTCAACATTTTCATATAAGGGATGCATTGGACTTAATAAGTGATGTGTGGAGCCTACTATAGCTCCTCGATGCATTAGTAGGTCTCTTGAGACAAACTAGTGTCTTGGTACAAGGCCTTGAGAAAATTTATATTTAGGGTCTTGGCACAAGGCCTTGACTTTTTGGTTAAGATGTCCGAAATTATGTAATACATCATTATGAGATTAGTTATTAATGTTACATGGGATTATTTGACTATTAGAATATTCATGTGAATAAGAAAATGGAATTATTTTATTTATCTTTGTCATATTATGCTGAAGTTTATGTTTAAATGGCTTAGGTTTTAATTTCATACCTTGCCATAAAATTTTATGATTATTTATTATAGCTTCCTCTATATTTCTAATCCTTACTGAGCATATGAGATCACCCCTTTCTTGTGTTTTATTTTCTTAGGATGGTAAGAATTATATTATGTTTTATATGCATGTTTAAGCTAAGGGAATAATGGAGTTCTCAAGGGATTATTTATGTTGTGTTTTATGTTATAAATTTTAATGTAAAGATCATGTATGTAATATTTTTTTCAATATTGAAAAACTAATCAGTCATTTGGGACTTGATTCCTTGTAATCATTCCAATGTATTAAAATAATGTACCATCTCCAGGATTTTGGGTTTGGGGCGTTAAATTCCCTCTCCAGAACTGTGAAGTAAGTTGGGTGTACCTATATGAAATGATAGTATGGGGGACCCTGTGAAGTTGTACTATCTCGTGAATATAAAACCTCTCAAACTCATACTAAAAAGGTCTCCTTTTTAGGTAATAAATGAGAATACTTTGTGAGTTTATCAATAACAACCCATATGGAATCATTTCATCTCAGCGTCTTCAGTAACCCATTCATGAATTATATCGCAACTCCATTCCATTTCCACTCAGGAATTGGAAACTATTGTAAAAGGCTAGCTAGTTACTAGTGTTCCACATTCACCTCTTGATAGGTGGAACACCTTATGAAAAAAACTAGCTACATTTATTATCATACTCGGCCACCAGTATTAGTGATGTAAATCATGATAAATCTTAGTGACATCGGGGTGTACTACCGAAACTGAAGCATGAAAATCTTGCATCATCTCCAGATGCATGTATTTTGAAACCCATACACAGCCATGTACACACAAAATTTCATCTTCACCTACAGTACAACCAAGATGAGGATCATCACTTTCCACACTCTCCCATAGGATTAGGCCCTTAGAATCTGATATTTTCTTCATCCTCACTCTATCCATAAGGGTAGAGGTTATATATGGGGATGAATGAAAATCATGCCCATGACTATCCTACACCTCAACGTAAATCTCAGAGAAAAAAGATACAATTTTCCACTTTCTACTAGACTGTTAAACTACCAATATCCGAGTCCTTATACTCAGGGCATCTTCCACTAAATTTCTCTTTCAAGGTGTATAGGTAAGCATGAAGTCAAAAGACTATAGGTATTCAAACCACCTTCATTGTCTCAAATTTAGATCACACTATGTAAATTTTTACTTAAGGATTTTTTGGTCTGTGTACACCATAAATCACTCTCCAAGTAAGTAATGTATCCAATAGAATAATGAATGAACAACTACATCTAACTCGAGATCATGTGTCAGGTAATTCCTATAATATGGCCTCAACTACCAAGACCCATACACCATGACTCTATCTCCATACATAAGAGATTCTCCTAGCCTGATACCTAATACATCATAGTAAATAGTTTAACTCCTACCTGACTCTGGAAAAATCAGTATAGGTGCTGAATTCAATCTACCTTTAAACTTCAGAAAGGCTATCTTGCAAGTATCTGACCATACAATATTCACACCCTTTTTAGTCGAGCCTATGAGTGGATCTAATAGGTGTGATAAGTCATGTATGAAACACCTATAATAACCGACTATCCCCAAGAAACTTCATATCTCAAATTTGTTCTTAGGATACTCCCAATAAACTGTAGCTCTCACCTCTTCTAGGTTTACTGAAACTCTTGTCTCTAAGATAATGTAACCCAGTAAGTGAATTTGATCCATCTAGAAGTGTCACTTTGTGTTCTTATATTATAACTAATTCTCTCTCATTGTATTCATTATGATCTCAAGATGTTTGGCATGGTTGTATTGATTGTGATAATAGACCAGGATGTCATTTAAGAAAACCACGTCAAATGAGTCCAGATAAGGATGGAATACTTGGTTCATCTGTGACATGAAAACAATTGGTGCATCCAAGATACAAAATGGCATGACTAAATACTCATATAGACTATACCTACTATGAAAGGTCGTGTTAGTTATATTTGATGGTCTAACACACACCTGATGATAACACAAACTCAAATCAATCTTCAAGAAAACTTAAGATCCTCAGAGCTGGTTGAAGAGATCATCTATCTGCATTAGGGGATACGGGTTATTAACCATAAACTGGTTCAATTTTTGGTAATCCATGCAAAGAATAAAGGTACTATCCACCTTTTTCAAGAAAAAGTAATGTTGATCCCCATGAAGAAGTATTGGGTTGAATAAACCCCTTTCCCTATAAATCATTTTCCTGCCTCTTGAGCTCTAGCATCTCAGTAGTATACATATAGTAAAGAGAAATGGATACTCATGCAGCTCCTAAAACTATCTCTATAGAGAACTCTACCTCTAATAAAAAATCATCTAAGAAAATTCCCCTGAAACAATCAACAATTGGAGGGAAATCTGTCTGATGTATTCTCTAATCATCCAGATGTAAACTTCGAATTTGGGTTTTCATTCCACCCAACCCATGATTCTTGGGTCCATCTCGGCTTGATTGGACATCTCATTCACCCTTTTTAATGAACTCTTTGTCCTATGGTGTTGTAATGGTAACCCGTCGACAATAGAAATCAACAAAAGAATGAAAGGGTAGCAACCATTACATCCTAAGAATGATGTCAAAACCTATAATTTTGAGCAAAAATAAGTCTCATATGAAGTGACACACACCAATATCAAGGTAAAATCCCTACACTAATGTACATCTTCTGTTCTAATCTCTAATGGAGCATCAAGTATCATAACACCATTCGAACATAGAACACTAAACACATGGCTATCCACGATAGGAAAAGGTATAAATCTATTAGAAACACATGTATTGAAAAAAAATATATGATAAATTATAGGCGACTATAATATTACCTCTCACAATTGAAAGTTTGGGATTATATTCCTCGGGTTTCAGTTACACTACATATATCTGGCCTAGTCCATGACCTTATGATACAGTCTGGCTACCATGAGCAGATCAGCTCTGTTGTCACTGCAAGTATGGGGTCTCACTACCAAAACCATGACACCCACCTCGGACTGATCAGTCGACTATACTCCAACTTCATGATTGATGAGAATTTGTTTATCCCACTCCTACATGTGGATTCTGTGCAGACCTGCTCACTAGATTTTGGAGATTAAGTTCTACAAAAGCATTGTAGATGATCCATATTACTGAAGGATCATCACTCAACTATGTCCCTTGTTCACGGAGGTCTAGTATATCTAGGTCTACCACATGGGTGTCACCTCACTTTTCTACCTAATTATGTATTCTAGATACAAAGGCCACAATGTTGATGCTCCAGATGATGCTTCCTAATACCAGCTGATGCAGTACCATGTCTAGGTGTCAAACCACCCTGGCTTTCACCCCCAACCTCTCTCAGGTTATGCTATATCATAAGCACCTTATTCACTACTCCAAAAACATTAGTTAGCAGATTCACCTACGATTTGATGTCATACCTAAGACCATCCTTGAATTTTATGGATTTAGATAGCTCATCACCCATCATAATAGGTGTGAAGTGTTCGAGATCTATAAAATGGGACGAATAATACATAACTGATAACACACCCTTCTCTAAGTGTTTAAAATACTAGGATCTATTATTCCTCAATGTCTTGGGATAGACGTATTCATAAAAGGACATTTGAAAATCCCTCCAAGACATCTACCAATGATGATCCATCTGAGTAATAAAATCCCACCATCTCTTGGTGGAATCACACAACATATATGCAGTGAGATTTTCCCTCCTCTCATGAGGTGTCTCAAGATGCTCAAGGATAGATATCATATCCTCTAGTCATGAATCTATATCTTGTGGTTCACCATCCCCTGAAAACTTGGGTGTATGCTGCTGTTGGAACTCATGTGTCAACTCTTCCATACTCGGGGCAGGTCGTGGTGCGCCCTAAATGGTATGAATGAATCACATAAAGCCTTCATATAACTATGACTTAGAACCTGTTTCTGGTACAACTATTTTTTTCACAACTAGATCTAATGTAGGGTCCACTGGTAGCCCATGTCCCACCACCTCCAGAGTGTGTCCATCACCACCCTCTTGGCGTGCGACTAGAGGTCCTTGTGATGGCATGCCTCTACAATGCCAAACATATGCCTCAGATAATAATGTTATCAAATTTCATAGCTAACAACATATATACTAGAATAGGATAGGTATAATCCTTCCAATTAAAGAAACACACCCCTATGCCTGCTCCTTGAGTCAGGTATGGGCATCGTACAGATCATAAGAAAGTAAGAGGTATTGTCTACTTCCCACTACTATTGTCAAGACTAGGTCAAGTTCTCTATTATAAACAATATCAATTTCCATTTTATTCCCATAATCAATTCCATTATAGCACAATTTATTAGGAAATGGTTAAACCATATGGTTAAAAAAATTCTAATCCATAAGGGCCCATACTCTTCATGACCCAAAATATAGCATCGACATAATTCACACCATAACACATTCCAGTCCCTGAAACTCATGGTCCATGACAAAACGTTCCATAATTGGCTACTTAGGGTGTCTATTGTAGCCTAATTAGGAAAAAACTACTTAGGTTATGATAGGCACTCTATGTACCAACCATTTTATCCAATTCCTAGCACATAATATCAATTACACAGCAGGTATATCCATCATGGCACATATCACAATAGCATGCAGTTGAGAAATTCATCCTATATGGCATGGAATAATGCATGGAATGTGAATTATAACAAGTTCCTAAAATGATGCATGAGATGTCATACCCTCACATCATCGGGTTGCAACAAAATATAACCCATAATATTATCAATTATAACATCACAATTCATGTACATCACCCAATAGTTGAATCAAATCAATTGCAATAGCCAAAATCAAGAAAAAAAAAATTTTCATTCGAGTAAATTTTCTTTTTCCTACACATGGGGTATCTACTCCCAAGAAAAAATCATTACCAAATTCATATTCCTTCCTATCCCTTTCTATTGTCTCAAAATACTAAATAAAACTAGAAAATGAATGCTTTGAGGCCACTTTGCAATGCCCCAAACCCTGATTCCACTGAAAGGTGTCCCAATCCTGGTTGGCCACATGCCCTCAACTGCATCTCCCCAAATACGATAGGATGTCAACTAGTAGTGTGAGCCTAGGGTGTGTTTGTGGAGAGATTATGCCCTCATCACTAGAGTGTAGCACAATAGATATACAATAACAAATAAATAGTGGAAGTAGAAAATCAATCAGATAGTAGACAACATTCAAGACAGATATAGACAATCAATACCAGTAGAAAACTCATATATAGATGATGAAGATGCATGTTATATGTCACTAAAAAACAACCAAAATAGGTACACATAGCACCGGTACAATACATATAACAAAAGTATAAAAAATTCCAAATGTACCCCATCTAACATCATGAGCCTAAGCTCGGTCCTATGCTCCCATGATCCAATGTATAAATCAATAACCCGTAGTGGGGTGCTTGACCTTGTCTATACCTACAATCATATAGTCTATTAGGGTACCCATCAGCGGCCCAAACATGGTGTGAGATTTAATCCCGGTATTCAACCACCCAAAGGTCCAGTTCCATCCAGTTAGTGAATATAGAATGATAATAATTTGTATAGAGAAATAGAATAAGTAAAGGAATTAATGAATGTGAACAACCCATAATGATTTGGATTCCCATGGACACCCATCCTCTGAATTAACAGTCAGTCCTGTGTGAAATTATAACCAATTCCATTTAATTAATTAATTTCATATAATAATAAGGCTCGAGGCTTGGTATGTATCCCAGCATCACCTGTAAAGGTATGTGATAAAAATATGCCAAACTAGGCCGTATATAATGTGTAAGTCACTGACCGAACCAAATCTTTTTCTTTGGCTTGGCAGACGCATTATATAAATCATTTAATTAATTAATCAATTAAGAACATGAGCTCATCCATAGAATTCATTATTTGGAATCTAGGTATCGCTCTAAGAATATCGTAAACCAAGCACCTTACAATCCCATTCTAGGAATTCCTCATGGGAATCCTGGTATCACTCTGGGTGTGGTATAACATCATTTCCACACGAGTGCATCCTTAGTGGTCCACTAAGGGATCCCAAGAATCACCCATTGTGTATATGATCAACATACCCCAAATTTTTTCCTTTAAAATCTATAAGGAGTCCAAGTATCACTTGATAATATAGTAGTCATCCCCTATGAGTTTTTCCTTGGAAATCTACTAGGGAGTCCAAGTGTCACTCGGGTGTCAGCAAGTTATAAACCCAATGAGTCTGTCCATGGAATTTGTATGAGAACCCATGTGTCACACAAGGAATATATCAAACATTTATTCAATATCATTTAATTTTATCAAGGGTCATCACTGAGATCAATTCATTTGAATCTCACTTCAAAAGGTGGGTCAAGGCATGGGCTAAGCTTATAAGGCTTAGCCTCTTATTTAACTCACATAGGAATATCAATACAAGAAGAAACTCAAGTTAAATCGAGCCATCACATGGACCAATACTAGGGGAATGGTTATTACATCCTCACTCTTTAATCAATTCAAATTACAATTCATATTAAAAGTCAATTTACAATTCAATTTACAAATCAATTCATCAATTGAAAATTCACTGTTGAACATCCACTGTTAAAAGGGTAAAGGGAACACCAAAAGGTATTAGAATTAAAAAGACACCCATGGTGGTCCAATTAACTAAACAACACACCCTAGGGGTGGTTCAAAGTCAAGTTTATTAACCTCTATTAATTTATCAATGATTTCGATTAATAAAATAGGTCATACATATCAATTTAAATTAATTATTAAATTCAATTTCAAGGGAATCACTCCACTAATTGAGTGCATGACACAATATCATGTATATAAACACATAAACGTTGAAGTAAAATCATGATACCACCTATCGTAGGTTCGTAGTGGATTCCTCATCCAGTATCAGCTTCTGATTCAACTCAAATCGGGAGAAAATTGAAGAACAGACAAGAACTTTAAAAATAGGGAATATTATCTTACACATAAATAGAGCAGCCGATACCAAACCAAATGAGGAATGACACAAAATTAGTAGATATATTACCAAGAAGGATTCGATGCTTCTGACAGATCTTGATTCTGATCTTAGATAGAGATGATCTTCCACTTCCTAAGTTAGGAATCAAGGAGAGCTCTCAAGAGGTGGAGCTACTGTCTATAGGAGCAATAGAAAATTAGGGTTGAAATAATATATTAATTATAGGAAAATGATAAATTCACAAAAATCCCAAGGTCACATGATTTGGACACACGGTTGGCCAAACCGTGCACCCACTGTTGTAGGAAGTGGAAACTCCCATGGTTAGTGCGCACAGTTTGAATAACTGTGTGCAAAACCATGCAAAACTACTCTATCAAAAGTCTACAATTTCTTCACATGATCATCCAACTCAAATCACATAGTTTATCATACCATGTGACCTTTAGCTACCCACATTCCAACATTTCATGGTTATAAGTAACTGTGAATCCTGGCCCGCATGATTTCTACTAATCGTGCACCAGGCCTTTTTACCCCAAAATTAGGTTCTGAGATCCAAACAATCCCCTAATACTATCTATACCACTATGACCTCAAATTTAATTCTCAATTGGCCATAAATAAACATTTGAAATTAAATTTTATGGAAATAAAATATTTTTTACCTTAAGAAAGAACTGGGTTCTTACAAATTTGGATACCCTAAATTTTTATTGTTTGGATCCAATGCTTGGACTTACATCAATTCAACCCCCCATGATGTATATTGTGAATTTTTAATTCACTTAAATTAATATTTTATAGATAAACTTTGAATTATATGTTTTATTTTGTGTTTTAATGAGAATTTTGTTATGATAGGGTGATCTATAAATATAGGCTAAATCATGTTATGAGGTCGGTCACTAAACATAAGAATCCTATGAATTTATTCAAATGGAAATTGATTAAGGTATATATAAAAATATTTACTATCAAAACATATTTCAAAACAATTTACTTATTTTGGTTAATGTTTCTACAGTTTCTAAAGAAAGATAACATCAATGATTGTGGATATTATGTTTTCAAATTTATGAAAGATATCATATACCATTAAAAGACTAGAATCCTTGTACAAGTAATTTCTGAAGGTAATTAAAATTTTATTAAAAAAGTTTATTAATTTTTCGTTTTTCTATATTTTCTCAGTACTACAAATATTTCTAACAATCTACATACTCAAAAGAAGAAGAAAGTTTGTTTAGAGATGACTGGGTAGAGTACATGGTGTTAGAATGTTGGTTGAAATAAAGTTAAGGTAATTACCCATTATGTTTGTGATCTAGTATGGGCTATGAACTTAGAAATATATTTTGGATGTGAAGCATTATTATTAGAATGATTATATATTATTTTTTATTTGTATCTCAAGGAGAAGTATAATGGAAGAAATAAATTTTTTATAAATGAATGATCAAAATAAATGGTGTCTGAATGTATACAGACATCATCAATATGTGACTTTCTACTACTTATTTAGTTAATTTTCTCATCATTTTGTCTACTTTTTTAGTTCATTTACTTGTCATTTTTTTCTGATACTTATTTTGTTAAATTTATACATTAGTTCAAGCCACATGTTAAATGATCAAAATCATGCAAACAAATTCAATTTTTTTGATACTACAGGACAATGATCTATAAGTCATTTTTGACATGTTGGAATTGAATGTACATGAATCTAATAAAATATGTGGTCGGTATGACTCGAAGTTCATGTTTTCAATACAAATGATTCTTTTTATTTTAGAACATATTGTTTTTAAATTTTATAAAAATGATCCATAATTCAATTGTGACATGTAAGATTTTATCACACATCAATTCGACACCCGATGTGGTTGATATGACTTGAAGTTTGTGTTTTCAATACAAAAGTGTAATTTTAGTTTAAAACACACTTCAAGTAGCCAAAATCAATCAAATGAGCTCATATTGTTTTCAAACTTTAGGAAAATGATCGATAAATCATTTTTGATGTGTATGAATCAATTATACGTTAACTTGACACCCGATGTGTTCAATATGACTCGAATTGTGTGTTTTCGATATAAAAGTGTCATTTTAGTTTAAATCACACATCAAATAGACAATAACAAGAAAATTATCTTATATTGTTGTCAAACTTTAAGAAAATGGTCCATAATTAATTTGTGACATATAAGAATTTACCACACATCAATTCGACATACGATGTGACCGATATAACAAAAAGTGTGTGTTTTCAATATAAAGGTGTCATTTTAGTTTAAAACACACTCTAGTAGACAAAACTAAGAAAATGAGATCATATTGTTTTCAAAATTTAGGAAAATAATCTATAATTAATTTATGAAATGTATAAATCGAAAACACATCAATCTGATACACAATGTGATTGATATGACTCAAAGTGTGTGTTTTCAATATAAAGGTGTCATTTTAGTTTAAAACACACATCACTGTCCAAGACCAAGAAAATGATCTCATATTATTCAAAACATTAGAAAAATTATCCATAATTAACTTTTGATGTGTACGAATTGACCACACATCAATCTAACACACAATGTGACCAATATGACTTGAAGTGTGTGTTTTCAATATAAAGGTCCCATTTTAGTTTAAAATGCATGTCACTAGAAAAAAATGAGAAAATAAGATTATATTGTTTTCAATCATTAGGAAAATCATCCATAATTCATTTGTGATGTGTATAAATCGACCACACATAAATCTGAAACACGATGTGTTTAGTGTGGCTCAAAATACGTGTTTTCAATATATAAGTGTAATTTTTGCTTAAAATGCATGTCACATAATGAAAAACATAGAAAACCATATCATATTGTTTTCAAACATTAGAAAAATGATCTATAATTCATTTTTCATGTGTAGGAATTGACTGCATACCAATCCAACACACGATGTGGTCGGTATGACTCAAAGTATGTGCTTTCAATATTAAATTGTCATTTTAGTTTAAAACACACATCAAATAGTAATAATCGAGAAAAAGAGCTTGAATTATTTTCATGATTTAGGGAAATGGTCCATAATTTATTTGTGACGTGTATGAATTGACCACACATCAATCTAGCACATGATGTGACTGATATGACTCAAAATGTGTGTTTTCAATATAATTGTGTCATTTTAGTTTAAAAAACATGTCACTATCCAAAATCAAGAAAACATGTTTGGATTGTTTTAAAACCTTAGGAAAATGATCCATAATTCATTTTTGACACATAGAAAGAGACCACACGTCAATTCGACACACGATGTGGTCGGTATGACTTAAAGTGTGTGTTTTCAGTATATAAGTTTCATTTTAGATTAAAATGTGTATAACATCCCCAAAACTGAGAAAAAGAGGTCAGATTGTTTTCAAACCTTGGGAAAATGATCCTTAATTTATTTTTTATGTAAAGAAATTAACTGAATGCTAATATGACACATGATGTGGTCAGTATGACTCGAAGTACGTGTTTTCAATATAAAGTGTCATTTTAGTTTAACACACACATCAAATGGTCATAACTAAGAAAACATGCTTGGATTTTTTTTAAAACATTAGGAAAATGATCCATAATTCATTGTGACTTTTAGGAATTGACCGAAATCAATCTGACACCCGATGTGGTTGGTATGACTCGAAGTGTGTGTTTTGAATACAAAGGTGTCATTTTATTTTAAAACACACATCAGATAGCCGAAACCAAGGAAATAAGCTCAGTTTGTTTTCAAACATTATAATAATGATCAAAAATTTATTTTTGATGTGTAGTAATTTACCGCACATCAATCTATCACTTAATGTGGTCGGTATGACTCAAAGTGCGTGTTTTTAATAAACAATTGTCATTTTAGTTTAAAACACGCATCAAATAGACAAAATCGAGAAAACAGAGTCAGATTATTTTTAAACTTTAGGAAAATAATCCATAATCCATTTTTCATTCATAGGAATTGGATGCACTCCAATCTGACATATGATGTGGTCATTATGACTCGAATTATGTGTTTTCAATTTAAAAGTGTCATTTTAGTTTAAAACACACATCAAATAGCCCAAACTAAGAAAACGAGCTCAGATTATTTTCAAACCTTAGAAAAATGGTTCATAATTCATTTGTGACATGTACAAATTGTCTTCTCATCAATTTGACACACGATGTGACCCATATGACTCGAAGTGTGTGTTTTTAATTTAAAGGTGTTATTTTAGTTTAAAACGCATCTCACCGGCCAAAACCGATCAAACAATCTCAGATTATTCTCAAACTTTTGGAAAACAATCAATAATTCATTTGTGATGTGTAAGAATCCATCATGCATCAATATGACTCCTGATGTGGTCAGTATGATTCAAAGTGTATGTTTTCAATAAATAAGTGTCATTTTTGTTTAAAACACATCTCACATCACCAAAACCAAGAAAACAAGTTCGGATTGTTTTCAAACATTATGAAAATGATCTATAATTCATTTGTCACTTGTAGGAATTGACCTCACACCAATCTGACATACAATGTGCTTGGTGTGACTTGATGTACGCGTTTTCAATATAAAAGTGTCATTTTAGTTGAAAACGCACACCAAAAAGCCAAAACTGAGAAAATGAACTTTGATTCTTTTAAAACATTAATATAATAGTTCATAATTTATTTATGAAATATAAGAATCGACCGCACACCAAACTGACACATGATGTGACTTATATGTCTCAAAGTGTGTATTTTAAATATAAAGGTTTCATTTTAGTTTAAAACGCACATCACATAGCCAAAACTGAGTAAACAAGATCTGATTGTTTTCAAACTTTAGTACAACAATTCATAATTTATTTTTGACATGTATAAATTCACCACACATCAATCTAACACACGATGTGGTCAATATGACTCGAAGTGTGTGTTTTCAATATATAAGTGTCATTTTAGTTTATAAAGCACGTCATATAGGCAAAACTAAGCATAACAAGCTCAGATTGTTTTCTCATCATTTTATCTTCTATTACTTAATTAATTTCCTTATCATTTTATCTGATACTTATTTAGTGATTTTTTAAAAAGATAATACTTGAAGAAGAGCAAGAAATGGTGTGATATTTTAAGGATTATTGTAAAAAAACTAGTGCTCTTGAATTGGATCACATTTGTAGTGAGTTTTTTATCACTACATATGTGAGCCTATTCAAGATCACCTGCTTTTGGGAACAACAAGAAATGGTGTGATGTGTAAGAATCAACTGAAACTCAATTAGATACATGGTGTACATATTTTGACTCAAATTATATGTTTTTAGTTAAAAATTAACAATGTGTTTAATTTATTTCTTTATAGTATTACTAAGTTAAGAATTTTTTTCTTATACAGGAGTATTATTTTGCATGATGTGGGGTGGTTTTCTCGAAAACTAAAAGTATGATCGAGGGTCGGGGGCCAAAAAAAATATTGATATTTTTGAATGTCTTTGTTAAATTGTACTTACTTATGTAATTTTACGATCCAATGTTTGAAATACCAATAATATAGTGTTTTTCTTGTATTTTTGTTTTAAATTTTATTTCAATTAAATTATGTATTTTCTCTTTTCTACCTATTTGGGTTGGTGTAGTGTACTGTAATTTTAACAGCACACTACAGCAGAATTCCCCTTTATCAGCATTAGTAAAAGAACTGATAATGGCCTGGGTCTTTTAAGGGTGTTCTGATTGTGAGTGCTTTTTTGCATTGACAAAGCCATATTTTAGTGACATTAAAAGACTTATGTGTGGTAGTGAATGACCTTACTTTAGAATCTAAGATTTTCACACCAAATAGAGAATTATTTTTTTTTTGAAAAAACATAAATTAGAGAATTAAGCATAAGTGAGAGAGATATACAGAATTAGTATATGCTCAAACAGATCTAGGTTGAAGAAGTCTAGGAAGATAGATGAAGCTTGAACTTGGGTTATTTGTGTAATGAATTGGTATGCCTCATCAAGGCTGTTGTAATTGAAGGTGATTAGGTTCTCCTTGAGAGTCATCAAGCAGATGAGAATGGTTCGCACCAGATCACTTGAAGTTTCAGAGTATCACGCAACACTTTACAGCTTCAAAGTTTATGTTAAAATAAAATTGTTATAAAGTGTATCATATTTATATCAATACTCCTTGAATGAGTCTGGATCCTCATAAATAAGTCTAAAAAATAACTAAACATCACCCAAACAATTAGTTAGATAATTCAAATAATAGTTCAAAATTACCAGAGAAAGATATTACGGTGACACAACAATCATTCAATATTCAAAAAATAAAGACTATTTCAAACCAATACGAATTCATTGTTTAGCAATTCAAAATATATACATAATAACATGTTAAAGATCTCTTATAAATGTCACATCGCTTCCTTTTATAAAATCTAAATTTGAATTTTGAAAGATAAACTTTCCATATACATGTAGATATGTGATAAAATCTAAATTCAAAACAAATTTCATTAAATACTATAAACCAACTTTGAATATGTTTTTTAGAGGTAAAAATTGATTTAGAAATATTAAAAACACAAAAATATGGCGGTGAGCCGTTCTTCCTCCCTCGTGATGGCGGCGGTTCGGGGAGGGAAGACGAGGGGCACATCCTGAGTTTTTTCCATGATGAGAGGGAGTGGAAGTCGGAGTTGCTGGTGGTGGAAGCCGTCGTTCTGAGGTTGGAAGCTACTATGAAGCATCCATCCCGAGTCCCGTACGGATTCCATGGCACGTTTATTCGCCGCGAAGACATTGATGGGTGAGCGGTGGGAGGGTTACTATCAGGGAGGCAACGCGTAGCTTTTACGGGGTGAAAAAGAGAAGCTCAGCTAGTTTTCCCGTTGACTGTTTTTTAATAATTTTTGTGAATAAAATATGCACAACTGTAGTTAATGTTCTTTCATAATAAATAATGGCTATTATCTCATTTGTATGAAACTTGATCCTTTGTCAACCCTCTCAAGGTGACTCTCATGCTGTACTTGGGGTGTTTGAAGATAACATTATGATTTTGTAACTTTTTATCTATGAATGAGGGAATCCAAAACATGGGTTGTTGAACATAAAGGGTGATGAAATCATCAAAAACTTGACGGAAGTGGTGGGTTTGAAATAAAAGTTCAGAATAATAGATAGATGAGTTATGAAGTTGAATCACCGTTCATTGAAAGGTGTTGAATGTTGGTTCAATCAATGAGGTGCTGGCGGTGGCCTTCGATGATCTGTATGATGAAGTACATTTTGTGGACAACGATGAACAACCAACGAAAATCGACTACAAATAGTTGAGTGATATTAGGATCACCTGCATTATAGAAAGTTGTAGTACTGTTTATCTTATGTTTCTCTTATGCAGTGTTATGGTAATTACAGTGCTTGTAACTTGAGGGTCTCTCTTCATCCGATAAAAAAACAATAGTTCTTCTCTTGCAGAGTTGTACATGTCTTGAACCACATTAAATCATGTTTGTTATTCCATGTGAGACTATTTCACTTGTTTTTTCATTTAGAAAAGATCTATGTCAAGTGTGGAAATTTTGTGTGTGGTCTTTTTAGTTCTAGATACACCACTTTGGGCATCACTAGGTTTTAGAAGTTTCAAATTTTATTTCATGTTTGAAGTTTCGAAGGTGTTTTTTGGATCATGGCGTCTAGGCACAACAAGTTGCAGTAGATCTTGTGGTCTAACAAGTATTAGTAATGACAACCTTAGGATCACATAAAAATTTGATTATTAATTAAATTATTATTATTAATTATTATTATTTTTATTATTTAAGTTTTATTTTTTTTAAATTATATTTTTTTCGGTTTTATTATTTTTTAATCTTATCCCCCCCCCCTTGTTTCTTCTTCTCTATGCGAGGGGGGGGGGGGGGTCCTCTGGCTTCTCTAGGAATCCATAGACTGCAACTCATCCATGACTCAGTTTCAACCTCCGGTGGTACTCCTCTTCAACTCAGATGGGTTTGATTGGTGGTGGACAATTGTTTGAAAGTTCACAGTCGGTCTCGCTTTCTCATAGTGATGGAGTCATATCGCTAACAACCCTACTTTAGAATCTCCAACAAACTCATTCTTAAGAAAACCCAACTTTGACATTCAGCTCGAATGGCGTCATCTCACGGTGGAGGTTCCAGCAGCTCTCGATTTACATCGGTGAGGGATGGTCAGCCTCAGCTTCAATAGAAATTTCCTCAAAGTAGCATTTTCATGGGGTTTATTCAGTTGACAGATCTTAATATCTGATCAGATTTGATTTAATTGTGGTTCAGGTCGTTGGGTTTAGATCTATAGGTAGAGGATGGTTTGATTGTGGTTTGTGCATATCTGATAAGTTCACTAGGGAAATGGTGTGTCACATAGTGGTTTGATGATGTGTTGCACAATGAGTTAGAGGTCATGAAAGCTCTCAACATTAAATTTATAAACCTACACTACTATTGTAGTGAAGGGTCGAACCATTGGGAATATAGGTGAGTGGTCTAAGGGTTTATTTAAAATAATACCCACTATTGAAAACAATGGGAAGTGTATTCCAATTTTTTTAATATTTTTAAGAGAGACAATAACAAATAAAATTGTTTTATATATATATAGAGACTAATTGAAAATGGAGAAAAGATAAAGTAGAAGAAATAGAAGTTCATGAAAAGATCGAGAAAAACAATTCAAGGATGGTGCTTGGGTGAATTAAACTCTAATTGTTTAATGAATATATTCTTCAATTGAAATGTCTATTCACTTTGAAGTCTTGGAAATTGGTTAGCTTAACCTCCCTCACAAATATTAAAGAATGCATTATAATGAATCATGAAGTTCACCGCTCCAAGAACCTTTTAAACTGCAAAGAACATTGTAGAAATATCAACAGGAACCATCTCACTGATAGTTACTGAAGATTTTTTATTTAAAGTTTGATTAATTGTATACATGATCAATCTCATTGAAGATCATGGAATTTAGAAATTTAATTCAAAATATGAAAAAAGAATTTAATTTTAAGAATTAGAATCAACCACACCAGTCAAATCAGATTCTTTGTTGAAATAATAATGTTAAGAAGCAGAAATTTAAACCAGCTGATTTCTAACCCCCCCCCCAATCCAAGATGTTTATCCTAAGAGCATATTCAATTCAATAATTGACAATTCAATTGTAGATTTATGAAAAGAAATAATAGGTGAGAAGTAATCCCCCTCAAGAAAGGTGAATCTGTATGTAGCTCTGCTCTACCGCACATCTCTGATCTCTGGGTCTATGTTCCCGATAAGTCTCCTGGAAGCTCTGTGAGTGTTGAATGAATAAGATGGCATGAGATAACCCACATTATTTTTTCCTTCTCTCTTTAATAATCTGTTGTCTTACCCTCTTTATCACAGTTGCACGCACCGTTGGCATCCCGTGCTCCCGGATCACTCCGAGCAGCTGAACTTAGAGGTGGTGATGGTGAACAGGAATCTGGTGGGGAGGAAGACGAGGTTCACGTTCCTAGCGATCGCCGAGCCGTGGCCGAAGGTCTCTGGTTTCGCGAATGTGGACCTGGAAATAGGGGAGGTCCGGAAGTACTGGTACGGGGAGGAGAGGTATGGCGGCAATCCGTTCTCCCTCCCCCCCCCCCCCCGTGACGGCAGCGGTTCGGGGAGGGAAGACGAGGGGCACATCCTGAGTTTGGTCCATGATGAGAGGGAGTGGAAGTCGGAGTTGCAAGTGGTGGACGCCGCCGATCTGAGGTTGGAAGCTTATGTGAAGCTTCCTTCCCGAGTCACATACAGATTCCATGGCACGTTTATTCGCAGCGAAGACATTGAAGGGTGAGAGGTGGGCGGGTTAGCATCAGGGAGGCAGTGCGTAGCTTTTACGGGATGAAAAAGAGAAGCTCAGCTGGTTTTTTAATTACTTTATTATTGTTAATAACAATGGTGCGCCAAGTACATGACCCGTCCATTCTCATTCCAAAAAACTCAACAAATTTATGTGTACCTTATTATAACATGTATTCATTGTTTTAAAAATTATAAAAATTATTATCACATAATAATTGTTATTTCTCGTAACATAGCCTGTGATAAGATCTTAAAAGTAATTATCACATTGATAGGTCATAATGATTCCCCGCTATAATGAGAAACCGGAAATGTCACGATGTTATTCTTAAATATATGTTATATAGCCAAATGAAATCATTTATGGGTCACAAATCATACATACCATCAACAATGAAGACTCATGGGGCTTTGAGACATTATATCATGGTGTACACCCTTGGAAATATCTAGTATAGGATATTATGACAACAAGACCCGCTACTATGAAATTCACGTTTATATGTGTCATTGGATGTTCATATTTACAGACATGTATATTGATCCTTAGACATTAATATTATTATTAATAAGTATTATAAGCCGCGTACTTTGATGTATTGAGGAAAAACACAATGACATATATTCACAGCAATGTAGGATATATTGGATGCATCACAAGTAATATTTCATTAATGAAAAATACGAGGAATGATTTGTCCCTTATGTTCTTTAATAGAAGTTGATATCTTAGGTACTTTGATGGAAATGATAAAACCAAAATAAATTCATGGTCATAGTATTCTATCACACACTACGGGAAAAAGTGGTATTAGAAACGGGAATATGTCTCGTCGCAGATAACCCCCGCAATCAGGGTATTTACGACGGGATATTCTCACCTGTCGCAAATGCTTTGGCTCGAATGCGCGCTAAATCGCGCGAAAGATGTTTCTGACGGGATCCCCTTCCCGTCGCAAATAACCGGCGGCGGTAACAGGTTATTTGCGACGGGAAGGGGTTCTCGTCGCAAAAACCTTGCGAAAGGGGTTATTTGCGACGAGCCCCATCTCAAATAATCCCTTTTATTGCCGCCCATAATAAATGTGGTCAGGGTTATTTGCGATGGACCCGTCGCAAATAATACCAATTGGGACGGTATTCCCATCGCAATAAACCCCATCGCAAATAATCTAACCTATAAATACAGTCAGCCTTGACAAGTTTTCTGAATCTGAACTACTTTTTACTAGTTTATATGTGTTGAGTGAATTTTGTTTTGCAAGTCGATTTCAAGGAGGTTGCGGGGATCATCCTACAAGTACAAAAAATCAAAAGCTCGAAAACCAGTTTAAGGTTTTTTTCTGAATTTTAATTTAATATTTATTTAATGTTTTTGTTTTATATTTTTACATTAGTTTTTATTGTTTCTTATTAGATATAATTATGTTGTATTAAGGTATTAAATTTGATTTGTTAGATTTAATTATTAGTAATTAACAATATTTAATAATTAAGTGACTGTAATTAGTAATTAATAACTTTAATTTTAATTAAAGATAGTAATTACTAATTAATAAATGTTATTAGTAGTTAATGAATGTAATTAGTAGTTAATGAATGTAATTTGTAGTTAATGAATGTAATTAGTAATTAATGAATATAATTTGTAATAATTGGAATAATTCAAAAAAATAGTAATAATTAGAAAAAATTAACAATAATTAGTAATAAGTAACTTTAATTAGTAATAATTAGTAATAATTAATAATAATTAACAATAATTACCAATAATTACCAATAATTAGTAATAATTAACAATAATTACCAATAATTAGTAATAATTAGTAATAATTATCAATAATTACCAATAATTACCAATATTTAACAATAATTGCCAATAATTGTCAATATTTTCCAATAATTACCAATATTTACCAATATTTGCCAATAATTGCCAATAATTGTCAATATTTACCAATAATTAGGAATAATTACCAATAATTAGGAATAATTACCAATAATTAGAAATAATTACCAATAATTAGGAATAATTACCAATAATTAGGAATAATTACCAATAATTAGGAATAATTACCAATAATTACAAATAATTACCAATAATTACCAATAATTACCGATAATTAGTAATAATTACCAATAATTACCAATAATTAGGAATAATTACCAATAATTACCATTAATTAGTAATAATTAACAATAATTACCAATAATTAGTAATAATTAACAATAATTACAAATAATTAGTAATAATTAACAATAACTACCAATAATTAGTAATAATTACCAATAATTACCAATATTTTTCAATATTTACCAATAATTACAAATAATTGTCAATATTTAACAATAATTAGGAATAATTACCAATAATTAGAAATAATTAGTAATAATTATGAACAATTACCAATAATTAGGAATAATTACCAATAATTAGGAATAATTACCAATAATTAGGAATAATTACCAATAATTAGGAATAATACCAATAATTAGGAATAATTACCATTAATTATGAATAATTACCGATAATTAGGAATAACTACCTATAATTAATAATAATTACAAATAATTACCAATAATTACCAATAATTTGGGATAATTACCAATAATTACCAATAATTACCAATAATTAGGAATAATTAACAATAATTAGGAATAATTACCAATAATTACCAATAATTAGTAATAATTACCAATAATTACTAATAATTAGTAATAATTAACAATAATTACCAATAATTAGTAATAATTACCAATATTTACCAATATTTACCAATACATACCAATAATTACCAATAATTGTCAATATTTACCAATAATTAGGAATAATTACCAATAATTACGAATAATTAGTAATAATTAGGAATAATTACCAAAAATTTGGAATAATTACCAATAATTAAGAATAATTAGCAATAATTAGTAATAATTACCAATAATTAGGAATAATTACCGATAATTAGGAATAATTACCAATAATTAGGAATAATTACCAATAATTAGTAATAATTAACAATAATTAGTAATAATTAACAATAATTAGTAATAATTAGTAATAATTACCAATAATTACCAATATTTACCAATAATTGCCAATAGTTGCCAATATTTACCAATAATTGCCAATAATTGTCAATATTTACCAATAATTAGGAATAATTGCCAATAATTAGGAATAATTACCAATAATTAGGAATAATTACCAATAATTAGGAATAATTACCAATAATTAGGAATAATTACCAATAATTATTAATAATTAGTAATAATTAAGAATAATTACCAATAATTAGGAATAATTAGTAAGAATTAGCTAATTGGAAAAAATAGGGTGATCATTATTTTTCTCAATTATCTTTTCATCTCTGTATTGGTTTTAAGAAAACTTCAGTCTCCACATGTAATATTTGCATTCTTTTTCAAAATTATCAACCTACTCACCAATAGAGAGGTGAAAGTGAATGCAAATATTACATGTGGAGACAGAATGTTAAACACATAGATGAAAGGAGAATTGTAACATAATATAGAAAATTATATTAATTTAATATTAATAATAAAAAATACTAATAATGTAATAATTTTATTATTATATAATTAATATTTATGAAAAAAAATATTAGTATTATTAAATAATAAAAAATTTATAAAATATTAAAATTATTAATATTTGTAACATGTTTTTCTTTATTCTTAAAATGTTCAATTCTTAAAGGGTCAATTTTTAGGTTTATCCCAATAAAAAGTTTGTGTCAGTCGTGTTTGATGTAAACTCTATAATTATCCTTGCTCGAGTGTTTTTTCTAACAAATTATTCCAAACCAGTAATGATTTTATATTTTATAGGAAAATATGGAACAACGAGGTCGTCAACAGTCATTATTAGATGACCGCATATGCATAAATCAATGTAGAAATCCAAATGGTGCTGGTTTAAATCTAGTATATATAGAGGGTGTGGAGACTTTTTTAGCATTTGCGGCTTCAAATCCAGAATTTGTTTCAGAAGTCACAATAAAATGTCCTTGTAAAAAATGTGCACTGAGAACATTTGACACGTTTGACAAAGTTGGGGGACATCTCTTGCGTTTTGGTTTTCAACCGGATTGTGTTTTTTGGTATCAACATGGTGAATGCAGTTCTACAGAAGGTGATACTAACTTGATTCCGGATCCATACAGGTTTCAAAATTTAGTACACGATGTTGCAGGTCCATCTATTCAACATACAGAAACTTAAGATGATATTGATTCAACTCCTGAGTTGGCACAATCTGAATTTTATGAGTTGTTGAGGTCTGTTGAGGATGCCTTATATCATGGTAGAAAGATAAGCAAATTAGAAGCAGTTGCAAAATTTATGGCCATCAAATCAGATAATGGAATGTCAAACAGGTGTTTTGATCAAATATTTTCTTTGGTTAAAACACTGTTACCCAAAGGAAATGTTTTTCCTGCAAATTACTATGAGAGTAAGAGGCTGGTTCAGAATTTAGGACTAAGTTGTCAGAAGATTCATACATGTTCAAATGATTTCATTTTATATTCTCGGGAAAACTAGTCGTTGGAGTGTTATCCCACTTATGGGAAATCGAGGTATAAAGAATCTCAACATGGGAAGTCTGGCCTGATTCCTGTAAAATAGTTGAGATATTTTCCTCTTACATCCAGACTTCTGCGTTTATTCATGTCTAAGAATACAGTGACAATGATGTCATGGCACAAAATGAATATTTCAACCTATAAAATCTTGAATCATATGGCCGATGGTGATTCATGGAAACATATTGATAAGGTGCATCCATCCTTTGCTTTAGAAGCCCGAAATGTGCGATTGGGTCCTTCCACTGATTGTTTCTGTCCATTCGGATCTTATGGTAGTCAGTATTCATGTTGGCCTATCTTTTTAACTCCGTACAATTTACCTCCATGGATGTTGATGAAGGAACCCTATATCTTTTTGAACTTCCTAATCCCAGGACATCCGAAGAAGAATATTGAGGTTTATTTGAAACCATTGATTGATGAATTAAATATACTGTGGAGTACTGGTGTCAGTACTTATGATGTTGCTGCGAAACAGAATTTCATACTAAGAGCAGCATTGATGTGGACAATCAGTGACTTCCCGGCTTATGGCATGTTATCTGGCTGGAGTACACATGGGCCGAAATCATGTCCTTACTGTATGAGAGAGAATAAGGCATTTATGCTTGTCCATGGAAAAAAACCTTGCTATTTTGACTGTCATCACAGATTTCTTCTAGCTGATCATCCTTTTCGCAGAAACAGATCTCATTTTAGAAAAGGCACAATTGAAAGGGATGGACCTCCAAAATTTCTATCAGGTATGGAGTTAAAATCAGTTGTATATTCATTACCTCCCATCACATTTGGACCCACAATAAACCAACAGAAAATTTCTAGTTTTGGGAAAGAACACAATTGGCTAAAACGTAGCATATTTTGGGATTTTCCATATTGGTCTGATTTTCTGGTCTGCAACATGTTGGATGTCATGAATATTGAGAAGAACTGTTTTGATAATTTGTTTCATACAGTTTTGGATACACCAGGAAATAGCAAAGATAATGTAAATGCACAGTTAGATCTTTCCCAAATTTGCAGGCATTCATAACTCAAACTGTTTGAGAATGTCAGAACAGAAAGGTTAATGAAACCAAAATTAGCTTATACACTGTCCAAAGAAAGATGCTTATTATTTTGTCAATGGATTACAGATTTGAGACTTCTAGATGGATGTGCTTCCAATTTGGGTAGATGTGTAAATAATGGTCATATTACCGGATTAAAAAGTCATGATTGTAATGTTATAATGGAAAGACTTATACCCATTGGATTAAGAGGTTTGTTGAATTCTGTGATATGGGATTCCATAACAGACGTATCATATTTTTTCGGGACATTTTTGCAGTGACAATAGATTACAATGATCTATGCAAACTTGAAGAAGATGTTGTTGTAATTATATGTAAACTGGAAAAAATATTCCTTCTGTCTTTCTTCGAATCAATGGAACATTTGATATTACATTTTCCATATGAAGAAAAATGTGGAGGTCCGATACAGTTTCGATGGATGTACCCATTCGAAAGATGCATGCAGAAATTGAAAAAAAAAGTACGTAACAAAGCATCTGTTGAAGGATCTATTGCTGAAGCTTATTTGCAGGAGGCGATATCTTTTTTCTACTCCCACTATTTTGAATATGAGTATCCTTCAAAACAAAACCGCATGAGACGAAACAAGGGGAATATTGATGAAATCGACAATCAATTATCTGTTTTTAACCAGTCGGAGCTTGGTTTTGGTGGAGTTCATGAATGATGGATTTCAGATGATGAACATCACAGAGCTCATACGTATGTTCTGCTCAACTGTGAAGAGATGACATCATTTGTACTGTAAGTGCTTATATTACTTATTCTAATATTTATGTTACAATAAATAACTTTGATTTTTATAGATTGTATGATAATCATATCAAGAAACAACTTCCACAAATTACAGCAGCTGCTCTCGAAGAACGTAGACAAAAAAAAATTTCTCAGTGGTTCCAAATACTGGTAACATAAATTTTTCATACTTTAACATCTCCTTCAATTTATAGTTTACTATATTGATAATTATTTCACAAATTTTTTAGTGTCTTGACATGCTGATAAAATTGACAAACAACTTTGTATATTGAGTAACCCAACATCAAAAATGGTGAAATCTTATAATTCAAATGTGGTGAATGGTTTTTGATTTCACACACATGCATATGGGGAATCAAAAAAAATGAACAGTGGAGTTTTCTTGAGAGGATCTCATCATAGAGAAAATGAAGTTGAATTTATGGAATACTTGATGAAATCATTGAACTATGTTATCTAGGACACCATTACATAATGATGTTCAAATTTCAGTGGTTGGATACTGAGAGAGGCGTGTGTGTTCATCCGACTCATGGAATCATCGATATTAAATGTAAAAGTCTTCTTGCAGTAAATGAACCACTCTTACTGGCTCAACAAGCACATCAAGTTTATTATGCAAAGTACTGTGCTACGTCAAGAGACTTGACTGATTGGTAGAACATAATAAAAATGATATTTCGAGACAATCAGTTTAGTCAAAGTGAATGTGCTTTCACTGAAGTGAAAGGAATTGAATTTTTTCAAGAGAGTACTCAAAATCAATATTTGTTACAAAGAGACATGAGTATTGATGATGACACCCCTCAATTAAGAGTAAGTGATGATGATGATGATGGTAATGACGTCACAAATTAATTTGAAATGGTAAGAGATGAAGCAACTGGAACTCAAATGGATATCGATGATATTGAGGAGGAATATAAAGATGACATTGACAGATATAAAGATGACAACGAAGCTGAACATTGATACAATTCAATCGTAGTTATATATAATCATAACTAATATATATGTATATATAATAATAATTATCAATTATTTTCTAACAACATTCGTTTTCTGTTTCAGATGGACGAGGAAACATTTCATGAGTTGGCAGATGCTGACCTATCTTTTGATGCGGACGAGTTGCTGGCACCTGACCCTCAGCCTGAAGGCGCTTCAGGGAGTATGCAGAGGGGGTGCGGTCTTGCACGACTGATGATTCCTGACCCCATCCCCGAGAGACGTCTATGTCTTGGGTTCGATCCATGCACCCGGAGGTGTGATAACCTGTGCATTTTACTAAGATTTCATTAATCTATTTACATAATAAATTTTTGATTATTGTTTTGACATTTTTCCACATATAGCAGTCGGACAGGGCATCGCTATTTTGCGCAACTATTTTTCTCAGCCATGGACGACATGGGAGAATATTCCTGTTGATGTACATTAGGCCATGTTCGATCATTGGTTTGTACGTACGTAAATAAATAATTTTTATTTTGAAATTTATTTCATTTATAACTTGATATTTTTAATTATTTGTAGGGTTTTTGGTATCCAATCGGGGATACCATTCGTGATGCCATCCACGAGGCATGGGAGGTGACCATGCATGATCGCTTTCGTCGGTTTTTGCAAAATTTAAGAAGAGATGCCATGAAGAAAGCAGGAGTATCATATTTTGACGAGTCATGTAGAGCACACCGACCAGAGTACATTTCATCACACGTATGGGATGGATTATGTGCACACTGGTTGAGTGGTGGCTTTCAGAGGAGATCATCGATGGGGAGGCAGAATCGGGGGAGATAGGAGGCGACTCATCGAGATGGGAGTCATACTTTCAGTACTCATATACAGCATTTGGTACGTACATTTTTTATAAATATTTTATATAACTTTAAATATTATCAATTTATTTTATATTCTTATAGGCTGTCGAGCACCTCGATATTACGGAGTACGACGTATATCAGAGGATGTACAATGATCTAGCTACTGAGGAGCTCAAAGGTGATCGCCAGCGTCACATCGTGGTCAGTATTATTTGTTTTCAAGTTTAAAAATTAACTACCTATAATATATTCACAATTTTAATTTTAAATTGCAACTACATGAGTCATATGAGACCGCAGCGTCACATACCTGACCTTAGGGTCAGGCCGAGGCATTAGATCAGACCAGTGGCCATCAGTTTTACGAGACGACATGGATGCAGGCGACCCAATATGCCTTCGAGAAGGGCCGGGTAGTTGGTATCAGCTCTCGACTGACTCCCAAAGATTATAATGCCAGTGCTTCGATTTCGGCGTCCAGCTCGAGAGGAGCTCGTGCATCTTCTCCTGCTACACAGTATGAGGATCGGTTGCAATCTCAGACTGAGTTGATAGAGAGTCTCCAAAAGGAGCAGGTGGAGATGTGTCGGCAGCAGCAGCAGCATGAGGAGGAGCACTGATGATAGCAGCAGGTGTACCAGGTGCAGATGATTCAGTGGCAGCAGCAGCAGCATGAGCAGATGGAGTACATGCGCCGACTCACTCATGCCTTAGGGATGGAGTTTTCTCCACCAGCAGATCCCCCCCTCCCCCTCCTCCTTCAGATTAGTTATTGTTTAGATGTTATAAAGTTTGTAAATTTAAAATATGACATTTTTCCTATTCAGAGTTTTTTATCTCTTATACTAGTGTCAATATTGTATTATTTAATTTATATTTATTTTTAATACTTTATTATTTATTATTGGTATTTATTTTAATGTCTGTTTATTTTATTAATAATAATATTACTTTTAGTATTATATTATTTGTTTATATTTCTTTTTTTAAATGTTGATAATTTTCATATTTTTATTTTCTAATTATTTTAATAATATTATATTCAGTATTTTTAATACATAAAAAGTTTCAAAAAATTTAATTAAAATTTTAATTTTTTAATTATTTATAATAATATGAATTCGGTATATTATTAATTTTATATAATATTATATTATTTATATTACAAATTTAATACGATTAATAATATTATTCATATTTTATAATATTAATTTTTTATATATATATTTAATTTTTTAATATTTTAATTTAATTATAATTTTTTAAATATTTGAATGATTTTTTGTTACAATATTTGAATGAATTATAATTGTATTATTACTATTATAATATTAATTAATTTTTTTATTAATAATTTAATGTTTTTTATATTTTTATACATATTTGCGACAGGATAATCATCCCGTCGCAAAAGGTAATTGCAACGGGACGGTATCCCGTTGCAATTAAAATTTTTAATTTTTTTTAAATTACCTATTGCGATGGGAATATTTGTCCGTTGCAATAGGAAATTTCGACGGACCTGTCGCAATTACTTATTTCTTTTTTTTTGAAAAAAAAAATTTAACTCTTTCGTGACGGTATTCGTGGCCCGTCGCAAATAACATTTGCGATGGGCCCATCGCAAAAGTGTTATTTAAAGTTGTTAATATATATATCGATTAGTATTTGCGACGGGACATATTACCGTCGCAAATAATATTTTTAGGGACGAACCCGTTGTAAATAGTGTTAGTTGTGACGCCATTTACCGCACCGAGTCATTTGCGACGGACCCCCATCGCAAATAGGCTTTTGTGACGGGATCCCATCACAACTGACCCGTTGTAAATGGGCTTATTTCCAGTAGTGACAAATTTTGATTTCTAGAAAGTAAAAAAAAAGATATTAATCACATAATTTGAGGATACTAGCATGAAACTTTCTTAATTAGAGATATCTCAATAAAATGAATTATATTACACAGTAAGCGTCTGTATGAGTTATTATGTCATTACAACATCAAATTATTTATCTATGATTATCTTGATGTGTTATTAGATGCTAACATTGAACTTTAGGCGACTTCACCTAATAACACTGAGAATGAGGTCTAGAGGGTTACACACCAAGTGTATCCATAATCCTAGTCAAATAATATATTATTATTCATTATCTAACAAGTTTAATAAATATTATTTTCCCCTATGATTTAATAATTATATATATTTTCTTGATCACATATATTCTATCACCAGTTATTCGAGAAAATATTATACAGGGGGAATATTTAATAATTTTTTTTATTTTTCTACTTAGTGAATATAATATTTATTTATTTATTTATTAGTTAATAATGTAGTGATATTTATTTATTAAATAAATATTTATCATTTAAGGGTTGATAAATATTGTAGAGTAATGGCTGACCGAGATTAATTTTTTGGTGAGAAAATAATATATATTAAATATTATTTTAATAAATAATTTATAATTTAATTCGTGAGTTTAGATCGTGTAAAGAAATAATAATATTATTATTATTATAGAAATGAAGTTCTACATGAATTAAATAAATAATAAAGGACAAATGGAAAATTATTATTTTTTAACCCTAGTTGTATATAAACCCAATTATTTTATTTTTGTAGGTGAGCCAATGCATTTGTGTTGTGCACAGTGAGATCCAGAGACAATCCTCTCAAAACCCTATAGAGCTCACTCTCCGAGAATGCTCTCAAGAACGGAGAGTGATCTCTGTCCACCAGCACTCTCAAATCAAGAAAGATCAAAGAGAGCCCTTCCTTGAAGTGGTTCCCAATGCGATCAAAGGCAAATGACGCAAGTGCCATGATCTGTCGTGTTAGCACCCAGATATTCCTATGATGACGTTCAAAGGTTCATCGAACACGTGTAGATCACCACTAAACAAGATCTATTCATGATTCCTACAACACAATTATGATAATACGTAGAGATGTTGTCAGATATATCAACAAAGAAACAATTTCTAATAAGGCATTTATTTAATTACTTAAATTAATTATAAATAACATGTAATGATCATATGCTTTGGTTCTGACATTTATCCATTGTCTATATTATCTGATCTAATTCCATTGATCACAATGTTTATAATTGTGTAACTCTCATATTAATCATCGATCATGAAAATAAGCTAAGTTGGGCCTGCCCCATCCGATGTTTCTACTATGTCTATAACCTATAAGTTGTATAAGAGAGAGGTTTCAAAATTATTTATAATTATTTAAAAGTTTGTTGATTGATTAACAAATTTTTCATTACTTTTCAATTCCATTGTAATCGTTCTTTAATTAAAATTATAAGATCTACATGCTTCTTTTTCATTTCTCACAAATATAATCAAATCTATTAATTTTATGAATGAAATAAATTTGAAGATCTTATCCCGAGGTGCAGAGGAGTATAGATGAATAAAACAAGAGTACATACCATGTATACCAAAGGTACACATAGTGTACTAGTGTTTAATGAACCCTAAATTAATTAGAAATTAATTCAAACTATGTGCATTTATTACATGCGGTGAATTTAATTATACACCATGTGTTGATTGGGACATCCTAACTCATGATCAGTTGGAGTACACATCATGTAACTGTTGTACATGAAGTGTAGTCCTTTAGTCACATACGGGCGGTGTATCCTTTTAGACGACCTACATGACCGGTGACCGTATAAGTCGGAGACCGCACACCGTGTAGCCTATGTACACGCCGTGTAAGCCAATTTTTTATGTCATAGTTACACGTCGAGTACCTAGGTGTGTTTTTGATAGACGGAAAGAATAATACACATCATGTAAACTGTAATATATACACTATATACTTTTACCAAATTACGCAGAATTAAAAATTAATTTATTATACTATGAAAAACTTATCAACATGTGTTCTATGTGGTCATTAAGTTGATGTGATGTCTTATATATGTCTAATTAATGTCTATATAATGTTCGGATCTACATATCATGTATAAGTCGTATTACCTTTATTACTCTACTCACATTGAAGCATAAAATGCTACATAAATACCTTGTGTTCTGTGTGGTGATTAAATTGAGAGCACACACCAGGAAATTATGTGATAAGTCATGTATTCCACATGTCACAAGAGTAAACAAAATACGATTATAATACATGTTGGGTAGTTTTGACGGGTACTCACTGTGTTGACTCCAATGTAATTTTTGGTACATAGTTAGTTTTAAATAATTATTTTTAAAAAAATTATGATGGATGAGAATCTCAAATAAAAATTGGATTATAATTAAGCTAAAACAATTGATTAATTAAAGAAGATATTTAATTGATTTGAGCACAATTTATCTTAAATAACAACGATTAGAATTTAATGCTAATTTTATTAAAATTTTAATTTGTTGCATGCATGTGGATGATCATGAGAATAGAACAGACATTTGTATGTGGCTGGTTTTTTTAATTTATTATTAAATTAAATTATTGGTCTGTGTGTCATCTCTCATCTCATTATGTAAGAGCCTATGTGCCCATGGTTTATTTTTTGTAAACCCCTTAACCAATCATTTGGTTCCTCTCTCATGCATGCGAGTAATAACATATTTAATAGATGGAGCTCCCAAATTAGTGGAGGTGGCTCAAGTTTAAAGATGAGGAAAACCAATCTAAGAGAGTTACATAGGGGGACATGTGTAAAGCTGAAACACAAACCATAAATAGTTCAAGATGTTTCCCCCTAGGCCGAAGGTTAGTTTATCATCCTCTAGATAAACTAACCATTAGTAAAATCTCTTTATCATAACACTTTATTATTTTATTTCTTATCAAGTTGCAAGTTTGTTTAAGTATGGTTTTTTTTGAGATCACATTAATGAATTGACAAGCATGTAAGATAAAACTAAAAGAAACTAGCTTATGTGTAAACATTATCTAAGGCATGGTTAATCACTTAAGTAAATACACTTAATATTAACAAGCATGTAATAAATAAAATATTTGAAAATTTATGCATAAAAGATAAAATCCCTCTATTTTAAATGTTAAGTCGGTATAACCTTCCACTACATTAGTTGAAATCGAACCATAGTTCAAAGTGTTTGACCAACCAAATATGATGTGATTTTAATTATCAAGGAATTCTAACATGATGTTTTTGGTTTACTTAACTTAGTTCACACCAAGGGTTGACTACCAAATAAGGACTTAGTGTAATTGAGAGGTAAATGATGAGGAAATTCAATTTAAGGATTTCAGGATTAGGGAGTCCACTCAACTGATCAAGGAACTTAGAGGTAATGTAGTTGGTGTTTGAAATTCCAACCTAAAACCCTTCAAATTTCTTGACTTTCCGAAGTCAGGGTGATGAGAAGGGGAATATTGATCCTTTCCACTAGAATGTCCAAGAAACAAGATATTTCAAATCCAATGGTGAGAGATATTGAGTTTTGATAAAATAGTGGGAGATTAATAAATATAATATTTATTTATTTGTCTAAATTTTATCAAATTAATTACTAAAACACTGCTCATATTATTTTTAGAGACAAAAATAAAAATGAATTTAAAGATATCACTGTGATCCATACTTGAGAAGGATAACCTTTTCATTGACACAAATTTATAAGAGTATTAAAGGTGTTTATGCATTATCCTATTTCATGAAAGGAAATTGTACGTGCTGGAAGAACATATTCTTGATGCACATGGTAATGAGGCTAGTGAGGAAGAGTTATCTCTATATGAGAAAATTTTAATGATTCCACATATGGTCAATGTTTCATGCTATCATCCATGACCAATGAGCTTTCGAAGAAATATGAGGACATGGATTCTTATAAGATGATGTATCACCTTCAGGATCTCTATCAAGAGAAGGTGATACCAGAGAGATACAAGATCTCCAATTCTTTGTTTACAACTAATCTAGAAGATTCTATGCTAGTTGGGAATCATCTAGTCAGGATTATTAGAAACATTGAATGCCTATTCATCTTAAATATTAAATTAGGAGTTGCAGACATTTCTCATACTTTCCTCACTACATAATACCTTCTCTAGATTTATTGTTAATTATAACATGAGGAATAATGAGATGAGTGTTTCAAAACTTCTTACTCTCATTAGCCAAGTGGATAAGGACATGGGGCATGACAAACCTACAATCCTTATGGTGAATAAGAAAATTAATAACAAGGTGAAGAGGACCAAGAATCATATCATGTATAAATCTTCTGATCGCCATCCTTAAAAGAAGAGCAAAACCCAGAGGGAGGGAAAGTAAAAAGAGACAGTATGTTTTTCATGTGGAAAGCGAGTCCACTAGAAGAGGAACCCCAATCAGAAGAAAGGGGAAGCTATATGTGTGTTCATTATCAAGTTTAATCGTTCAATATCTATGAATTGGGTATTAGATTCAGCTTGTGGTTCTCACATCTGTATCTAAATATAGGAACCAAGTATATTCTGAAAGATATCTAAAGGAGAGTTGTATTTTTGAGCTACCAATGGTGTGAGGCTGGATACTAAAGTCATTGAATACCACATTTCATTACTAATAAGAATGGTATTGGTTTTAAGAGATTGTTATTATGTAGAAACTATTACCAAGAACATGATTTCTTTATCATTCCTTGATGCAGATGGTTTTATTTTAAAATTTGGAAATATAAGTTTTTTCTTTTATAAAGGCAAGATATGGTATGGTATTATACATTTAAATAATTTTCTTTATGTAGTAAACTATAAAAAATAACTATTGATAATAGATAAATAATCACATTCACATGAATCATATAAATCCCAGCTATGGCATCAACATCTTGGTCATGTAAATGAGAAGCATTTGACAAAGCTCTATCAAGATGGTTATTTAGGATCTTTTGATCTAAAACCACTTGAAAGATATGATGCGTGTTTACAAAGAAAAATGGCCAAACCACCATTTGGTGGAAAGGGTGAAAGGGACACCGAACTTCTAGGATTGGTACACACTAATGTGTGGACCATTTCTAATAGAATATAGAGGTGAGTATTCTTACTTCGTAACTTTTAATGATGACTTGAGAAAATATGTTATGTCTACATGATGAGGTATAAATCTGATTCATTTGAGAAATTCAAATAATTCAAGAATGAAGTAGATAATCAACTTGGAAATAAGACAAAAAAGATTCCACCGGATCAAGGTGGTGGATATCTTAACCAAGAGTTTATAAAGCTTTTATACGAGTTTGAGATTCTATATAAACTCACTCAACCTTACACACCATAGTGGAATGGTGTTATTAAAAGAAGGAACCAAGTCTTGTTAGACACGGTAAGGTCAATGATGAGTCATGGAAATCGTTCATTATCCTTTTGGGGATATGCATTACAAAATAAGGCATACACACTAAATTGAGTACCAACTAAATTTGAAAGAATAATTCCCTTCAAGTTATAGAGTGGAAAGAAATATGTTTTGTCTTATGCACTTGTATGGGGTTGCGATGCATTTTTAATTCCTTATCAGGAAAAAACCTAGCACCATGATTCATAAAGTGCATCCTTTTAGTGTTTCTTAAGGAAAACAATGGATACTACCTATACAACCCTTAGAAAAAAGTGGTTGTCTCCGGACAAACCATTTTTCTTGAGAGGGAGAACATCTGCAAAAAGGAAAGTGGGAGAAAGATTAACTTCGATGAAGTTGATACTCAAGATAAATAAGAGTTGGTAGAGGAACAGATTTCACAGGTCCCTATGAAAGAATTAGTTCCTAAAAAACAAGCACTATATAAGAGAACTAGAGAGGTAAGATAATCAGATAGATATGGTTTTCTAGTCACCAATGATGGTGAATCATTATTGGTTGAAAATGATAAACCTATCTCGTATAAAGAGGTAGTTGAGAGCTCAGAAACTACAAGATGGAAAGAATCCATGAATTTTGAAATAGATTCCATGTATCATAACCAAGTTTGGGTTCTGGTTGATGCTCTAGTTAATGTAAATCCCATAGAGTGAAAATGGATATCCAAGAAAAAACTAGGCATGTAAGGTAAGATAATACCAATAAAGAAAGGCCAGTGGATAAAGGGTTTAAATAGAATCAAATAATCGACTATGATGAAACAGTTTCACTATTTTTTATTTATAAATCCATCATAATTCTACTTTCTATAGTAACTTACCATGAATATGAAATTTGGAAGATGGATGTAAAAATAGATTTTCTTAATGGTAACCATTAGAAAGATGTCTACATGATACAACTAGAAGGGTTTGTGATGCTATGTGATTCCAAAAAAGATATGCAAGTTGTATAAATCCATTTATGAATTGATGCAATCATCTAGGTTATGGAACATTTGATTAAATGAATCTATAAAATATTTTGGTTTCATTAAGAATAAATGTGATCCATGTGTTTATAAAAGGTTTAGTGGAAATATGGTCGTTATCCTAGTAGTATATTTTGATGATATGTTACTTATTAGAAATGAAATACCAGTCTTAGTGTCTCTTAAGGACTGGTTAAATAATTTTTTTTCCTATGAAGGACTTAGGTGAAGAGACATATCTTCTAGGGATCAAAATCTTTTGTGATAGATACAAGAGGCTGCTTGGGCTAAGTCTAAGTACATATATTGACTAGATACAAAATAGATTTAGTATGGAACAATCCAAGAGGGTATTGGTTCTAGTGTCTCATGGTATACATATTTCTAAAAAAATGGGTCCTCAAACATAACAAGATAAACAGGGAATGAATATGATCCCATACGCTTTAGTTATACGATCAATTATGTATTCCATGTTATGTACTAAACTTGATGTCGCCTATGCTTTTATCATGGTAGGAAGATATCAATATGATCTAGCAGAAAAACATTAGTATGTTGTTAAGGTTATATCTTTTTAAAAGGGAATACCTAGGAATGGACTTTTTGAACCCCCCACAACTAGAAACCCCCCTCCCCCTGAAGGGATCACTCCAAAGAGAGCCCCAGCTTGGAAGGATCTGTTTCCAGTCAAGATGGAATACCATCCCATGGTGTGATAGCCTGATCAGAGATGGTTCGACATAATAATCCGCCATTTATGTGGGTTGCGCCCTTCTACCAACCCGATGCATCACTGGGTAACCCGACAAGGCAAGAAGATCAAGGGAGGCAGAAATCCCCCCAAGAGCAGGCTCCCAAGATTTAAACCCCGAACCTCCAAATAAATGTTGTTGCGAGGACCCTTTTCCCTTACCATTGTTCCACCTTCTAAGTGTCTTTTTAATGTTATCCTTAACGTTTGGGAGAAGAACTAATGATATTTTCCTAGTATATGGAGGAGATGAAGAGCTGGTCATCAGGGGTTATATCGATTCTAATTTTCAAACAATCAAAATGATCTAAAGTTGAATTTAGGATATGTTTTATGTATCAACAAAGGATATGTTATTTGGAAGAGTTTAAAACAGTGAGTTTTCGCTGATTCTACAGTGGAGTCTGAGTATATAAAAGATTCTAATGCAGCCAAGGAGGCCATTTGTATATGAAACTTTATCCATGATCTTGATGTGGTACCTAAAATTAAATTCCCTATCATAGTGTTTTCTAATAAAACTGCAATAGTGGTACTTACAAAAGATTCACGGTCACACCAATAGATAAATCATATACTCCATAATTATCACCTCTTGAGGGGTTTTTCTCAGAGGGGTGAAGCTCTAGTAATAAGAGTTCAATAGAAGATAACATGATAGATCCCTTAACTAAAGTCATATCTCAGCAGAAGCATGAGTATCATGTGGGAGTTATAATACTGAATGTAACTGCCCAAACTATTATAAATAAAATTCCCCTTTTGATTTAATTAAATGTATTATTTAGTAATATGGTTATAGAAAAAACATGCACTTATTTTTCTTTATTATATCTAATTGAATTTAAGTGACTATTAAGTATCTTTACTATTGATAATACATTCTTTGAACAGTGATCACATGGTTTGTATAAATATAGGGTTTTAACAAATCCAATTGGTGTAGACAAATGAAGTGATGACCTCAGCCAGTAGGATCATACCCTATGAAGTCAATTTATTGGAGCTTCTGAGGGAGATATTATTTTTGGGAATTTCCCTTGACCAAGCCCAAGATGAGATCTAAAATCTTAATCATGATTGATAAAATTTAGGGAAGAAGTTCAAGATCATCAAGATCATGACCCATACCATATTCCCCAAACCACTCCATGAAAGTCCCACCATCACGAACCTTACCCTTAGGTAATTTTCTGGTGTATTAAAGGTATATATAAAAGGCCATGAAAATATGAGTATATATATATTTTTTGTAGAATGATGAATAAACTAGCACCTATAGGCATATCCTAGACAAAAGGGATGCATTTTCCTAAGAACCTGTACTCATGCACACAGCCCCAAAATAGAGTACTATATAAGAAAACCAAAGATAAACAGGGCTAGAATACAAACCCATTAAAAAGGAAAAGTACAAGTACAAGTCTCTAGAAATCCTCTTCATAAAACCTTACATGAAGGGTAGGTATAAAAACTGATATCTGAAGTCATAGAAGTATACCTCATCTGTCAGGTCACTCTAAGAACCACTAGGCCCTAGTCCATTGAGTATTCCATCAAAGCATTTTTCATATTCAAAATGAACGACATGTGTGGGTAAAACTTGAGCAGGGGTGAGTACAACAATACTCAATATGGAACACCATAACACAAAGTAAAAGACCAAAAAGGAAACACCACAAAGAAGATTTAGTCATCTCATCATAGGCATGTGTCAACAACATATATAATGAGAACATCCAGGTATATTTGTCTTAGACACAAATAATTCATAAAATTCTAATCTCATAGCCTGAAACAAGATTCTCATTGTAGTATCGAATCATAACATGAAATCCAAGGGGAAACACACTCCACGACCTCATCCATCTATGATGGAACCTGTTTGAGATATTCATTCCATCAGAAACAACTCTACCATTCCTAATGGTACATCTGAGAGAATGTGATCCATTAAGAACATACTACTAGGTCCAGTTCCTAGTGCCCAACACCAAAAGTTCAGTCATCACTGTATTGCGCACAACACAATACTAAGGAAACCCAAGTGGAGAGGCCTGGCATCACCACTATACACAGATAAGGGAGCCCTGCTCCCAACCATCTCGTGAAACCTATGCCACTCCTATAAGGAGTTGTCCAAACCTTAGTCCGTCGAGGGAGAACTACCATCTATCTAGGAATTGCTCTCATGAAGTTTATGGGCCCGCTCCTCGAAACTGTGTTTGATAGCCAAGGGAGATTCAACTCCATGGGAGGACCCACTCCCCACTGATACTCAGTACGAGGAAGTGTGACTATGTATGTGAGGACCCACACCCTGGTCCTATAAGGGAGTACCAAATCTGTTAGTTCATTTGGTATGGGGGACCCATTGGTTCACCTAGACCCACTCCTCACATAGGCCTATTGGGTCACATAGACCAGCTTGTTACTTAGGTCTACTGGGTCACCTAGACCTGCTCCTTACTTAGGCCTGCTGGGTTACTTACACCCACTCGTAGCATGAATGATTTTGAGAGAATCTAATACTCAATCCATCAGTCATATCTCAACTTTTGAGAAAACCCACTTAGAGTATATCAAAAGGACCATCTCATAGTGAGCATCCCAATGCCATAAATTTATCTTCAATTGGATGTATGATTTAGAAGTTATAAGCCTTTTAGTGAAAAGGGGTCAATGGGTCTGGGTCTAGTCTGACCCAGTCGGGCTGACCCGCCCTGACCTACTAGGCCCAGCCTGGGGCCGGTCCATCTTCTATAGCCTGGGCCACTCAGACTTGGGATTGTTCATTCACCCTGGATGTGGCAAGAACCACTTCCACTCCATGTCAAACAACCGGATGAGCTAGCCATTTCATTTCATGCTCACAGTTTGAGCCACGGTTCTAGGTCACCCCACCATGGTGCACCGCCAGAGCATGTTGCACTGACACACGGCTGTCGCCAGTGTTGGCACACTAGTGTCCACTTATGTGGGCCACCTTACCCACTCTGGTGGTCTATTTTTTTATCTAGAAGAGGTTCTGGGATCCTCTGGTCACCTTCTTCCCTACCGCGGGCTCCGATCCAGACCACGATCCTTCCTAGTGAAAAGTTGTTCGAGTGGAGATATCTCCAACACCGATTTGATCTGAACGCCACTGTTTTTGTCGCACCTCCGTTGTGACGTTTCCATCCCGGATCTATGATATCAGATAGTTGTGCCTTTGATCGATTGGGAAACAATCGATTGATCGCCAAACATCAAGTTGTGAGACAAATGAAGAATGTCCATTATGAATGAAGAAAGAGGGGAAGAAAGGCACGAATCAACCAAAATGGATGGACCTCAATCGATGTTAGTGTCAATCTTTTCTCATCTCTATTAGAGGGATAATCGAAAACCACGAAATAAACTATCGTTAAAACCCCATAAATAAAACTCCCTTCCCACAAGAACAATCGAACTGCATGTCAACCTGTTTGTGGGTTGATCCACCTTGATCATTTAAATCAAATAATGGGGATAGAAAAGATCCAACTAACAACCCCTACCTGGGTATTAGATCGATCATTTATGAAGATATTTTCATCATCGTTGTTCATCGATCCTAGATCATTGATTCATTAGATCCACTGCTCTTCCAATCCAAGCTCCATTCTTAATTCATGAAATCTATTGACGTTCACCAATAGAGTATCTCCTCTTTATCTTAGAGAATTTATAAGGTTATAGCGATAACCCTAAAATTCTTACAAATGTCTCACTAAAAGAAAGATTCATGCTTCATCAAAAATATTTTCTTTAAAATATATTTAATGTTTTTTATATATGAAATCTACCTTTTAACCTCGACACACATAGGTCAAGGTTAGTCCCAACCTAAGGAAAATATGATTCTCTAAATGAAATGGTGTTCTTGGATTTTTGATCTGGGCACCCATTTAATATTTATTCAACTTCTTCAAAAAAACCGTTCATATTCACTATTTAAAAACTTATCATTTTCGATGGATTGTTCTAGGAACATTGGACGTCAGAATTGCATGCCATCTCAGCACTTGGTTTCAAAATTTTCCCAATAATTTTCTAAAGATAGAATCGTGAAAATCCGAGCCATTAAATTCTCCCCACCTTAAGGATTTGCATCCCCAAAAATCCAAACAACGTCTACCTGAACAAAAGGTGAGAGTACTGAGAAAAAAATTGATCCTTCCACTCCCATGTGATCCTCTTAAGATCCCCATGTTTCCTCCAGGAACGTACCAAGGGAAAAGATAGTCCAAAAAGTATCCTAGGTCTTTATTAGGCACTAAACCCAAGACACTTCCACTACAATGTTCATCTATCCCTAGATTATGATGTGAAAACGGTTATGCTTGAATCTACTCAGCTGTGACATGTGGAAGATGTAGTGTAACAGGTCCCACTATAGGGTAGAGTCAGGTAGTATGATACCTCACCAAATCTATACCACACTAAAGAGATGTACTATTAACCTCAGAGATAGCTTAACACATTAGAAAATATCTTTGTAACCCTCGTCGAGGTGAGACCCAGAAGAGGACATGGCCTCCTTCATTGAACATCAAAGGTCTCTGCCTTCTGCTAGCAGAAAACATTGGATGACCATGTGAATTCTTCACCTACTCCTAGATGACCTACTCATTCACATAAAAAACCTCCTGAAATCCCTTCCACATCTAGGATGGAAAGTAAGAATCACGATATGATATAATCATCGATGGAAACTCCATGGAGTTGAACTATCTTCTACTTGTAGAGGCATCCCAAGCCCTCTACTAAACTCTATTCGTGGGTAGTTGGGTAGTGGGATGAAACTATGATTAAGTCAATTATCACAGTAATGGTATCATTTATCCTGGATGTATGTGGTAAACCTGTCACGAATTTGATCGATATCCCTTCTCACTTCCTTCCTAGTACCCCAAGAAAGAGAAGTGGTAACCCTACTAAGCAAAGGGGCTTGACATAGTGAGTTGACAACCCATGAAACTAATTCAAATGGGCTTCTAGATTTTATATCAAATAGGTAAGCCCAACTTCATCCCATTCCTTCATCCTCGGTGTTTGCCTTAATACCCACATTCATATCTCGATCCACCTCACCACTCTAGGAATCTACTGCTACCAATGTGTGTCTCTCAAAAAGGATGATGTGATCCCAACCTTTAAAATATCCATTAGGGTCATTCCCTATGAAAAAATGAGCACATAAAGTCTCACTATTGATATCACCGAGTTGTGCCTCCCTGACTCACTATTAGAGACACTAGTGGAATTCCGGCCTATACCAACACTTATTTCCCAATGGTTTGAAAAAACTGTTGGGATAAAGAACCTATACCAGCGGTTCTAGTAAAACGTCAGTATAAGGTATTATATGTTGGGGTTTCCCAATATTTTAACAAAACTGATGGGAAAGAAAAACATTACTTATGGTTTTTATTAACCGTTGGAAAAAAAGACACCAAATTTAGGGCTCCCTCCCAACTTTTCATCACATGTGAACCATCCCCGACCTCTGCCTCCCAACCCCCTCCTCCCCTACCCAATCTTGATCTCCTCCCAGCCTCCGCCTCAACCTCCCAGCCCCCTTCCTCTCCTCTGGTTACGTTCCCCTCCCCCTATCGGCTCCCTCTCAGACGACGACATCCCCCTCCCTTCTCATCTCCCGATGATGTTCCCCCTCCCCTCTCTTCTCCCTCTCCTGGCGACATCCTATCCCCTCTTGGATAAATATCCTCTGATGACATCCCTTAGCCCCCTCTCCAGTCATGTGCGAGACCCCCCATGGTCGAACACCCCGCGGTACGTCCCCCTCTCTCGGCTCCCTCTCCTCCCTCTAGGGTTCTTGATCGGTACTTCTAGGTAAGAATTAGTCTTCTTTTTTAAAAAACGAGGTAACAAGGAATGCATTGTTAGGTTCATAGTTAGGATAACCGTTCATATTAATCATGAATTTTCTAGAGTTTTGGGTATTAACCAACTCATGGTGTGGTTAATTATTGGGTAAATTGTTAATTTTTTCAAAATAGAGACTTCTAGAAATGTAGGGTTAGATTCACAGGTTGTATTCCATTCATTCTAATAGTGCATTCAATAAAAAGTTCATGATTTTTTGAAAACCTCATATTTTCCTCTATAAACTCCTATTAGACTTTATATTGTGTTGGATTTTTTTATTAATCATGATATATATGTGATGAGGTTGTATTGTTATTAGGATGTACAATGATGTGGGTTAATTGGAGGTGAGTGATGCTATATAAGATTTTATGGGTTGTTGTGAGGAGTTTCTTTCCATTTAATTGATTGGTTCATAAAACATAAGACGATGATGCATATATTATGTAATTGTAATTGGTAAAGTAAAATGTTGGTCTCAGATTTATGAGTTAGTTATTTGGATGGTATTCTATATCAAAAGTGGGTATATCTCTATTGAATATGGGTGTATTTTCCAATTGACGAATGTATTTATTAAACTGACCATGAAATACACATTTCCCACAATACTGAATCACCAAAGAAATCATAGATAGACACTACACACCACAAGACACCCATGGGAAACACACCTTGACATCTACAGATAGTTAAGGGGCCATTAACTTAGGTACTAAAGTCGATTTTCACTCAAGCCTTGAGAAATTCCCATTGCTGGAAGAAAAGATACCAACACCTTTATTCCTAGTATAGTATAATGAAATGGTTTACACCCTCATGACTGAGTAGTCCATCTGGTTCATGGACTGGTTCCCAACCAGGTTCAAGAGTAGGATCAACGACTAAACATTTATTGTGGTCCCTATTAGGTTCTTTCCATAGTGAAGAGGGTTATGTGCACAATCTTCAACTCAACTAATGTAGCATAGGTCCATATTCAATGGCTAAGCGTACTAGTATGGTGTTTCCAACTACGTTCTATATAAATAACATAATGAAAATGAAGAGATTATTAAATGGAACTGTTTCCCTCTTTCTTACAGGAACATGATTTGACCCATGGGGTGTTTTGGTTCTTATATATTTCATGGTGACATTTATAGTCACAGGAAATAGCTATGTATTTGCTTAGTTTTTATTTTATTTTCTTTATCGCATTGGCCACATAGGTATTTTACTTCATTCTACAGTTGGAGGGTAGTGATGCTATCCTGACTAGTTGACATAGATCACTTGTATTCTATAATACCACGAGGTGTGAGTGTGAGGAAACATTGGAAGCTAGAGGAGCCTTGGGGTCTTCCATAATATGGAATTGTATTTCTAAAACATTGTGTGGGAACATTTTTGGAGTATTTTGGAGTCATGAAATAACCCCAAGTGTCTCCATGAGATGGCATAAATAACCCAAAGTGTCTCCAAGTGTCTCCATACATCGTATCATCCTAACATGGGATGTCCACTCACCCAATCCTATCAAACATATCCTAGTGTATCCTCTCAGTCACATAGTCTAGACTCATCTCTTGAGGATTATCCCATGCCTCGATGCACATCTTATCATCCAACTTGACAGAGAGGATTATTCACCTCATGATTGTCCTAGTCAAAAAATCACCACATGTCGAACCCATCTATATTCTTATCTCAACCACATGGGAATCCTATAGGGTCCCTCAAACCTGTCTGAGTCACTACTCATTGACCATAATCCTCATCCCACACACTATAGTCTTTCCTCGGCATGTCAACCATGCCTTAGTTATATTCTCAATATTCTGGTCAAGAACCTAATCAAAATCATGTATTATTACCCAGCCCCACTAACCAGGTTCCATCCTAAACTAAATCACACCAAGACTCTTGGCATTATAAGGCCAATCTGTCCGAAAATACCCAATACCCACACTAGCATCTCATCCTTCCTCTCTTTAGTTGAACTCTTGAATCATTAAATAGAGTAAAACGTTTCATAATACATTTTATATACTCAGAGGGACCATCCCAATCTATGAACCTTCCAAGATTCAAATCCATCCTTATAAGTATTTCCTCATCAAATATTAGATGTACAATTGCCACAACTATCACTACAAGGCCCAATCCTCTTAGGAATATTTTACTTGATCAAAATCCTCATCTAGTCCACAAACATATCATCCAAATTGTAAGACATATGTTTGACCACTCATATCCTAATCAATATCTTATCCACTTGGAGACCTAGTGATAGGGTGATTTCATTTCCATAAAATCACTAGAGAACCTTCTCTAAACCTTGGTGTCTTCTGAACACCATATCTATAGGTCTACTATGTTAATATATTTCCTTTCATTTACCATCTTTAGAGTCCATGAATCCCATGGAACATAGTTATAATCAATTCCTTGGTAATCAATGATCGAATAATCATGTTAGTGTTTAAGGGTCTATAGAGGCTCTTAATACATTCTTTATATAGGAAGAGACACTTAAAAAATTTGATGATTAAAATTAGAAAACACACTACTTACTTGATGAGTTTGGGTGCGGTTTCTTAGCTGACTACCTCACACATTTCCTCTTGTATGTCTTCTTTGAGGGAATTCCTTCGGAAGGGGATGTCATTTGATGAGTTTGAGGTGGAAGTAGTGGAGGTATACATCCCTTTCTTGGTGAGACCACATATTAGATTCATATGAACAACATGCATAAACCATAGAGAGATGTTCAAGGATTTCCTATATTATATAGTGATAATCTAGCCATCAATTATGACCTACTTAGATAATTAATTTATATATAACTCATTGAATCTTATCTTGTAATATCAAATGATTTTTGGCTCTGTAACTACAAACACCAATGCCCAGTATTCACCAAGGGTCAATATAAATCCCTTGCATGGAGAGACTATGTACTCTTCATCAAGGAAAATCTCACCATATGATCCATAAATACCATTAATTAGAAGTAATATTGTGGTTAAACTGTGTAGAATACTTCTAATAAGTTATATAGGAAAACACCATATAGGGTTTTTTTAATTTAAACAGTTGAGTCCTCATCGTTAGTGACATCAATCAAATTAAAGTGCATAATTGTCAACTGAACCCTACATTCTAAGAATTATTCATGTGGACAGACCCCATGCCAATGGGAAAAGAACTAAAACCATAAATAATAATTCCAAATACATGCATCATTTTTAAATAAATATCTCAACTGTAAACATAAAAACCAAGAATAATAAGACCTCATCCCTTGTATTGAACCAAACCAAACTATGTTGAAACTCAGGAAAAATTGATAATATACCATCAATAGGAAGAGTAATTATTAATTAATAGGAATTTACTATTTTATAGTATCATTTTGAAACATTGATTTGTTTCCCCTTTACTTGTAGGAACATGATTTGACCCATGGGGCGTTGTGGTACTTATATGTTGGGCGATGACATGTACAGTCATAGGATACATGTATATTTTTGTTTATTTTTTATTTTATTTTCTTTATCTCATTTTCCACTTAGATCTTTAATTGCTTTCTATGGAGAGAGGGTAGTTGTATTTTGTGAAGGGGACTAGAAGGAGTTCAGATTGATTCAGTCCACTAGCTTTGATCCGAGGTAAGATTCCATGGTTACTACTTGTCTTGAACCTCATGTATTTGGGGATTTAGTGTTTTCCTATCCATATTATGTTTTCAGTAGGGCGTTGGATTGGTTTGTGTTTGTTCAGGTGGATTTGGTTCTCCGCTACCAATCTACGTAAGGCTTTAATGCCATTGGTTGGTTTCTCACTTGTTATGTAGTTTCCTTCATTTGTTTTAAGGTTATTAATATGATTTGTGTAGTGTGTTGATCCCAGCTCATTGGTTTTGAGTCACCAAGTCAAGGGTGACTCACCTACGTGTGCATAGGTAAGTAAGTATATGTATGTGGGTTCCCCCGTTATGTGTATAGTCACCCATGGCAGTGATTAAGCACGTATGAGGCTAGGTGTGCCCATGTATATATAAATATATATATATATATATATATATGCATATGCAGGTGAGTGGAGACTGGTATATGTATATAAGCATATGTGCAAGGATCCCCTTGGACATGCTCATGGCCATGCAGGTGTGTTCATAGGGGTTAGGTGTCCTTGCATGTGTTTGAAGGTGTGTATAACCAGTTCAGGAGCAGTAACTTTTAGTTAGAAACCTCCAAGAGCCGAAGTGGATGGCTTGGTTCCAACTTGAGGTAGAGTCCCTCTCATGGCCTCTTTAATTTAAGAATTATTTAAATTGAATTTTGATTATTTCTTAATTATTTTTAATTATTTTTAATTTCATATCTTGAATAAGTTTTCATTAATATAATTGTTTCATTTGATAAATAAAGTCATGTTTTTATAATAAAACCCCTCCAACGGAGGTGCGATGTCTGTAAAAACTCACAGTGATAGTTATGTTGATCTAGTTTTTTAACTTATTGCATTTGATTTGTGCTGAATGAGTTTTAGAATAAATGTTAAATATAATTAAATGAATTGCATGATAAAGCAATGCCACGATTTTATAATAAAACCCCTCCAATGGAGGTTCTCTGTATTCTAAACCAAAGAGTAGTGATAGTTGTTTGTATCATGTTTATATTTGATTTGAGTTTTCCATATTCCTTTTGTTGGTTTTTGTTTTGTGGCTAGTTAGTTTTTGTTTTCTTTGAATAATATAAATTGGATTATCATACTCGTTTAGCACAAACGATATTAATCGAGTAGGCATATTCCTTGATCATGAAACTTTCCTTTTTCACCCATTGAAGATTATAAATAAAATTTCCATGTTTAGGTGAAGTTAATGAATTTTTAAATGGTTTTTATAGGGTGTATGATTCTATTCTGTTGTTTCATTGCCCTTTAGATGTGGCGTCATTGTTCCACTTGTTATAACCTTTCGGCGATCCCTTGTTATAGTATTTTAAATAGTTGATTTGTTATATCATGTCCATTGTGACCTTATCTTATGGTGAAACCCATTTGGGGTGTTTTCCTAGCCTCTTGGACACCCCTTTGTGTGTTTACCTGAGCCCATATATCTAAAAACACTAATGGTGTCATTATTTCACACCTGTCAGGCTTATAGTGCTCCCCACCGTAAGCTTCATCTTACCACCACCAATTAATTTGATTTAGTGCCTCCTCTTTTTAATATTCATATTGAAACATTTATCTCTTGTTATAATGAGAATAATTATAGTGGGGATACTCAATAAATCATTTTTCTCACTGTGGTGGACCTGTGTATTGGAAAGCTTTGTGTTTTGGTGTATCAGGATTTTGTAGTGGAGAAAAATGGCCAAGTGGTCATGGTGTCTGAAGTTTTGAAGAGAATATTGCATAAAGAAGTGTTATTTCATGACTTGGTGTGAAGGGAAAAGGAATTTTGTTTGGAAAAAAAATTAAAAAGTGAGTTTCCATGTAATGAGATTCAGGATTTTAAAAGGAAAGTTTGAATGGGTTTTATGCCATAGATATTCAGTTGGAGGATTAAAAGCTTTCCAAAGTTATAGAAAATACAGAGAATTAAAATGGAGGTATTCTCGCAAGATATTTGGATATTTTAAGTGGTGGATTTAAAAGGATATATCTGTAGATTATGCGGATTTATAGTTAATAGTTTTCAATGGATGATGATTCAAAACATGAAGAAGTTAATGGAAAGTTGTAATGAATGTTCTTGGAGTATTATTTTGTATATTTATTAGAATTTAAAAACATCTTATTTGCATGAACACTTCAAGAATAATGAGAAGATTATAAAATACTGGTGTGATCCAAACCATTCATAGTTGTGCATGAAAACGGCCAGAACACACACACACACACATATATTTTCATGAGTCTGTTATGATAAGGGGAGATACCTACACAACATTGAAACATCTATTTCTTCTATATTGATATAGAAGTCGGGTGTGATCCACATCATTCGTAGTTTTGCATGAAAATGACCAAAACACACACACAAACACACACACACACACACACACATATCTCACTTTTAATGCTATTATAATCTGAAAAAAACATAATTTTATAATAATAAACCATGTGGATGCATACAGTTGTACATCAACTAATTTCCCACCAATATGACCCAAATAAAAAATACACAATTGGCTATATTTCCATCCTCGGTCACCACATAATATCATCACCTTTAATCCTTGTTGAGCTAATCCATCCCAATCCAGTACATAATCTTTTCTTAGATCAATAAAACTGTCATAATATCTATATACATACCAGGTTGATCATGCTAGGTGTTAGAAATATATGACTTTAGAATCTCATGAAGAGACACAAATAAATTTTTTCATATATGTATATCTGAATGAAGTAAATGTTATAAAATCAAATACACACACATATCATGTCAGATGTCATGTTCCAAATAGGACACCAAGACTCCATGTGTATTAGGTCATCGCGTGATAAGTAGGTTTCCATGATACCCAACCATAGATACTTTTTTATGAACAAAAAACTTGCATCATTATACCATCATACATGAAACCCATCCTATACCCAAATACTCTAAATAGGGAGTATTAATGATTAATCAACCACAACCTGAATGTATAGGATAGAGTCATGTATCCAAGACCTAGACTAATGCTTATCACTCAATACAGGTCATCACTCAACTCCCAACATCTACCATACTAATAAAGGTATTGTCTCATACCACTATATATCACATACCAACCTTCTCACTCAACAAACATCCATGTTAATACATTATGATCAATGTAAATCCATTTTTTAAAATAATGCCATATTAACCATGGTAGGTATAATATCACATTCCAAACGCTCAATTAGCAACCATGGTTGGATTTATCTATAAACTTATCACTCAATGTGAGGCCATTATCTTAACCACTACCTTATCAATCATGGTAGGGTTAGATATCATGTTATAGTATGATAACTTTATTATCAATCAAGTAAGGGTCCTTCCAACACCTTATCACTTAAGGTGTTGTCATTCCTTAAGATATATCACTATACTTGTTAGAATTTGTCACCAAACAAGTGTATGAAATAACAACAAGGGCATTTGGTCTATATCATAGCTCACCAAATAGGTATAAGGTTCTAGTCACTCCGGACCTATACCCCCATCTCAAAAATGTCTCACCATCCATGTGAAAAATGTTAGTCCTCTTGGTACTCATATATGTTACACTAGGGAATCCACTAGAGTCCTTGAGACTCCAATCAGTCTCATACCGTAAAAATAAATAATTACCTCATGAATTGTGTGAAAGGTATACTCCTAGATTGAAGGTATATTTTAAGATGAGATATGTGATCCTATGGGTAGACTAGAAACAATTCATGTATAATTTGATATGATGATGTAGAGGGGATTAATGGTATTATATATGGACATCAAATTTTAATTTATTAATGGATTGCATAAATAAGAATTATACATATGGATTTCTTATTCATAAAGGAAAAATTTTATTGGATGAGGAAGGAACTATATGGGATAATTCATTAACCAAGAGAATGGTATTATTGACTGGACTAGTAATTGAATAAGCTCAGTTTCATATGTGATGGGTTTTATTATAACATCTATATCTAGAAGAGGTGCATGTTTACAGGTTTATAGTGGGAGGTTTACAGGTTCTTTGGAAGACTGGAAAATTTTCAGTTTACAGTGGGTTGTCCATCTTAAGAGGTGCAGGTTTACAGCGGGTTTAAGAGGTGAAAATTTATAGTGGGTTTTCCAGCTTTGGAAGACCGAGGTGTAGGTTTTGTTTACAACAAGTTTAAGAGAAGTGGGTTGTCCAACTTAAAAGGTGAAGGTTTGCAGTGGGTTTAAGAGGTGCAGATTTACACTGGGTTGTCTGGGTTTTTATGACTGAGGTGCAGGTTGTGGTTTATAGTGGCTTTAAGAGGTGTATACTTATATTTGGGGGGGGGGGGGTCCCAGATTTTGAAGACTGAGGTACAGGTTTTGTCTAGAATATGTTTGAAACTTATGTTTCCAGCTTATGTTTGTTGTAGGAGGTGCTGGTTTAGGGGTGGTGCAGGGTTGCAGTGGGGGGAAGGTTTATGGGAGGTCCATGTTTACAGTAGGAGGGGGGGGGGGGAATTTATGTTTGATGTGGAGTAGAGGATATTCCAATGGTTTACAGAACCGTTGGTATACTGTAGTGTGGGCCAACTTATGTTTGTTGGACAACATATATCCCAACGGTTTATAAAACCTGTGGGAAAAAACATATACTTCTTGTATACCGATGGTTCAAAAACTGTTGGTATACATATATTTAAACGGTTTCATTGAACCATTAGAATAGGTTAAACAGAACCATTGGTACACATATATACCAATAGTTTTACTTAAACCGTTGGCATAGATTACATTCATACATCCTATACCAATGGTTTCTAATGAACTATTTGCATAGAGATACTGCAATGGCTAAAACACCAACAGTTTCAGAAACCATTGGGATAGACTATCCCAACGGTTTCAGGACCATTCTCAATAGTTTTAAACCATTGGGATATGTGAAATTTTCTGTAGTGAGAGGAGGGGTAACAAACATGGACTAGAGGTAATCTGCATCATCTCTATCAATGACGGATAACTGTAACGAGGCCAACTACTCCGTCGACTTGTTCAATAACTATGAACTAGGTCTCTTGTTGAGATAATATGATTCCATGTTCCTCTTCCCAGGAGTATAGAAAAACTCAAAGTCATAGTCTTATTGGAACTCTATGCATCTCCTCTATCTCAAGACTTGATCCTTCTATGATAATACATACTTGATAATATTGAGATTGATGTAGATGATGAATCTCCCACCCATCAGGTAGTATCACCACATATTCAATGAAAATACAACCATTGGTAACTCAAGATTATGGGTTTCATAGTGCTACTCATCCAACTATGTCTAAACCGTCACTAGATTCACTAAAACTCCAATATCTGAGATGACCTTTCCTAGGAAAAGGAACCTTCCAAAACCATAACTAACACTTCAATAGATTATCTTAAATCAGGTGCTCTTGGAGTGTGTCTAGAACCATGCTCAAGTGGCCTAAAAGATCCTCCTCTGACACTGAGTACACTATGATGTCATCAACTAAGATCACATAGGGTTCCCTAGGTAGAAACACTGGGTCTTACTAAGCCATTTCTCTGCATGTCCCCCCATATGCACCCCCATCTCTTGAAGGTTTTTAAAATCAATATAATATACTGATTCTGATATTAGTTCCATATTAGGGTACTGGAAAAAGCATAAGTCTATCTTCCCGTGGGGAGGTAAACCTGGAATTTCCATTGGAAAGGATTCCTCTTACTCCACCACTACTACTGGGGACTAAAAACTCATAACATCCACTACCCTAAGGGTAAGGCTAGACGAATTAGGAGTGATCAGATGCACCCTCCTACGCACGAGTCCATCGCATGCTTTCTGGGTTTCCTTTTTCACTAACCGAGGAAAACCCCATTCCATCTATGCAGACATACCACACACTTTTTTCCACAAAATATTCGATCTGATTATGGAGTGTCGATAACCAATCCATACCAATAATGACATCGTAATGCCTCGACATTGCCACCAAGAGGTTCCAATCAAATCTCTCACCTCAATGGTCATATCACACTGATATAATAAGAGTGATTATCAAGTATCCTCCCAAAGGTATCTCCACACACAAGGGTAATGTCAATGGTTTAACCAGAAACTTTAGGTCTTGAACAAGATTCATGATAAGTAGAAACAATTAGCACGTGTGTCAATTAATATGAAAACTAAGAGTAGACATAGACCGTACCTCAAATCATTCATGGATCCCTTAGGTCATAATCCATGACCGCATGCAGCTGCCCCTTCCCCTGTCCCCTAGCTCCCTACCCTGGTGTGGAAGACCTAGGGGTGGTGGCGGTAACATGTCGAAATGTATACTACCTCCTTCTGCTCTCCCATCTCCTATTCCATGTATCATAAAAATAATTACCTCTCTATAGGCTGACTGAACTCACCCAATGATCCCTAAGCTATAGATACTTTTTCCTAGGACCTCCTCTCAGAATGTCTCACATGTCTAGGTCTCTGAGACTGACGTCAAATTCCTGTTCCCGAGGTCTCTGCTCCCGATTTCCCACTGCTGACTTCGACTAGTTGTATTCGCTCAGCCAAAGGACTTTCAACCAAAAATATTCCATCTAGCACCCTAACATAATTAAGAATGAATAGAGGAAAATAAATGTATCATATGTCCCAAAAAATACCTTTCTTGGAGGTCCATGCCCTGAAGCACTAGTCATACCATATTCATCAAGTACCTGGAAAGTTTGGTATGCTTTAATGAATAACCAACTACCAACATGTCATCCTGCTTGAATTGTAGAAGCTCTTGGGAACAGATAGCCCTTAGATATTATGGTGAGAGACCCTTCTCTGACAAAGGTTCTAAAACTCTATCCACAGAAGAGTCACCTCACCATAATATCAGCTAATCTAAACCCCACCATTGTTCTTTTGAGCCATATAGAATGATCACTACTAGGACCACAATTTGATCTAATGTTGTCTTAACTAGATAGAAAACTCATTCACCACCTCAAGACAGTTCTCATACACCTAAAAGTTTGGATCGGATCAGAACATGAGGGGTCTCTATTGTTGAAACTCATGAAGTGTGATCAGTAGGCACATCTCATCCGCCGGTACCAGGGGTACGATGGGCTACTCTATAAGTGGTGTTATAGCTGGTACACCACCCAGATGTGTTGTCACTAGTCTAAATCTCGGTACTGGTCTTTTCACCCTATATATAGTCTTTATGATCACATAATTGAATCCTGGCTGGTTGTCTACGTGGAAGAATCTTGAAACAAAACAATTTGTATCATGATCATTAGAGTATACCCAGTAATATGACTCAAGTAGCACATGGAAAACACAACCCATTCCTATATGATTCATGTACCATCATTTTTTCCCACAACTAGTGTTTTCATGTACTAACTAGAAAAGTAGAATTCAGGGTCCTAGTGTATGGATACGTCGGCCACTGCACCAACCCTGGATTCCCTGGCCTGAAAGATGAACTTGAAATATTTAACACTGTTTCCCCAAACCAAAGTCATAGACTTTGGGTTATTAAGGTAGAACTGACCACCTCTAATACCACTCTGTCACAACCCATCCCCCAGGGCCCATGTTGTGACTACCCCAAGCCCGCCACCCATAGTCCAGGGGCTGGAGGCTAGCACCAAGTAGGCATATCCCAAACAAATGGGTGGCATTTTCCTAAGAAGATGTACACATGCACACAACCCCACAAAAGAGTATGATAGAAAAAACTAAATGTAAATGAGGAAAAAATACAAGACCAACAAAAAAAATGTAAAAGTACAAGTCTCCGGAACTCCTCTATAAAAAATCCTACCTGAAGGGTAGGTAAAAAAACAGTTGTCTGAAGCCATATAATCACACCTCGTATATCCGGTCACCCTATGAACCACCATACCCTAGTCCACCAAGGACTATATCAAAGCATTGATTGTCTACACAAGACATGATTTGTGTGGGAAAAGCCCATGCATGGGTTTTTAAAACAATACTCAGTAGGACACCCCAAAACACATAGTAAATGACTAAATAAGAAACACCTAAGAAGATACAGTCAGCTTAACAATAGTATGTGTCAACATCACATATAACGAGAACATCCAGTTATACTCATCTCAGAGACAAAGAATTCATAAGATTACAATATCATATCCCACAAAACTTTTCTCATTGTAGTCTCAAATCGTAACTTGAAACCCAATGGGAAACAAACTCTATGAGCTCAACCATCTCTAATGTAACATGTTCAAGAGATACACTCCTTCAGAACAACTCTACCATTCCTAATGGTATGTCTAAGAGAACATGCTCTATCAAGAACATCCAACTAGGTTCATCTATATTTCCCATCACCAAAAGTTTAGTCATCATTATCTTGCGCCCAACAAAAGACTAAGGAAACCCAAGTGGAGAGGCCCACCCATTCCACAATACACAGATGAGGGAGCCCTGATCCCAAACATCTCACAAAACCTATGTCACTCCTATAAAGAGTATCCTACACCTCAGTCTGTTGAGGGAGCAGTATCTCCTATCTAGTCATCATTCTCATCAAGTGGATGGACCCGCTCCTACAAATTGGGTCTGACAGTCAAGGGAGCTCTAACTCCAAGGGAGCACCTAATCCCCGCTACTACTCGGGATGGGGAAGTGCGAATCCTTAATTGAGGACCCACACCCTGGTCGTATAAGGGAGTACATACTATGGGAGTTCATTTTTTATGGGGGCCTCACTAGTTCACCTAGACCTACTCCTAATGTATGCATGCTGGGTCACCTAGACTCTCTCATTACTTAGGCCTGTTGGGTCAGCTAGACCGGATCGTCACTTAGGCCTGCTTGGTCACCAAGACCCACTCGTAGCACACTTTATTTTGGGAGAATATTCTCCTTAAACCATCGGTTGTATCTCAACATCCATTAAAACACACCTAGAGTATATCAGAAGGACCGCCTCACCACGAGGGTCACAACTCCATAAACAGCTTGTCAATTAGACATACAGTTTGGAAGTTATGATCCTTTTAGTGAAAAGAGGCTGATTGGGTCTCGGGCCAGGCCCACCCGGTTAGACCAACCTGACCTGGGGTCCACCAACCTGACCCTAGTTCACCGAACTAACCTAGGTCCGCTGACCCGACCCAGGGCCGCCAACCTGACCTAGGTACAACATGACGAGATCTTCCAGGTCGGCTCGCCCTGCTGTGCCGGCCCATCACAAGATGACAGGCATGGACCGTCCCGCTCCGACGTGGGGTGGTTCAGCCACCCCAGAAATCGAAAGCACCACATCCACTCTATGCCACAGGGTAGGCCGAGCTAGCCTCTTTATCGCACACCCACGACATGAGCCACGAGTCCAGGTCACCCCGCCGCCACCACCGTGGTGCGCCGCTAGTGCACGCACCTACCACAACCGTCGGAGCGCCCAACTACCGATGCTGCTGGAGTGTGCCCCCTGAACCACTGGGACATGCCACCGCCACCACTGCGGCGCACCACGCCACTGGATCATGCCTCCGCCGCAGCGCAATGCCGATGCTCGCCTCCGCCACAGCGCGTCTCCGGAGCATGCCCGCTCCGTTGCCCCGGCACGCGGCGACGAACACCACCGCCATCGGCACCGTTAAACTGGTGGCCTCTTCCGTGGGCCACTAGACTCACTCTGGTGGTCCGTTGTTCGATATGGAAGAGGTTATGGGATCCTCAATTTTTATTATTCCCTGCTGTGGGCTCCGATCCATGCTACGAATCTTCCCGTTGTAAAGTTGTTCGAGCAGTGATATATCCCTCACCGCCTAGATATGATTTCCACTATCGTCATCACACCTACATCACGCCATATCCATCCTGGATGTACGATATCATATAATTTCACTATGGATCAGTTGTGCAATATTCGATCGATCATCAAATGTCGTGCCGCGAGCCAAACAAAGAACACCTCCGACGAATGAAGAACAGGGAGAGGAAAGGCATGAATCAACCAAAAGGGACGAACATAGATTGATTTTAATATCAATCATTTCTCATCTCCATTATATGGGTAATTGAAAACCACCAAGATAAACTACATTTAAAACCTCACAAATGAAACTCCCTTCCCATAAGAACGATCGGACCGTAGGTCAACCTGTTCATAGTTTGATCTGCATTTGTAATTTAAATCCAAGAACAAGGATAGAAAATATTCAACTAGAAACCCCTACCTAGGTATTGGATCGACCATTGATGAATATATTTGTGTCATCGTTTTTCTTCGATCCTCAATCTTGGATTTATCGAATCCACTACTCTTTCGATCCAAGCCCCATTCTTGATTCAACAAATCCATTGGCGTTCCCTGAGAGAGTCTCTTCACTTTGTCTTAGAGAATTTATAGGGTGATAAAAATAACCCTAAAATTATGAAAAAGGCCTCAGTAAAAGAAATATTCACGCAGTATCAAAAATATTTTGTTTAAAATATTTTTAATGACCTTTACATCCAAAATCTAACTTTCACCCTCGACCCATGCTGGTCAATGTTAGGCCCTGCCTATGGAAAATATGATTCTATGGATGCAACTTTGCCCTCATATTTCTGATCTAGGAAACAATTTAATAATTATTACACTTTTTTAGGAAAACCACCCATGTATGCTATTTAAAAACTTAACATTTTTCAATTGATTGTTTCAAGCACACCGGGTCTCAGAATCTCACGTTGTTTTAGTGATTGGTCTTGTAATTTTTCTAATAATTTTCTAAAAATAAAACTCAGAAAATATGAGATGTTATATTTTTCCTTTAAAATAATGTGATTTTAATTTTATTTGATTTATTTTATAAATCCATTATGAATCCTCTAAAACTTATGATATATTTTAAGGTTTTGAAATCATTTATGTAAGAGTGTGACTCACCTCCATATCACTAATGATATTATTTTAATAAGTTAGGACCTTGGAATTATAAAATAATTTAATGCACTCTCATTTTGTAGAAACCATGCCCAAAAAATATGGGGTGATTTGTGGTTTTGGATATTTTTTTAGGTAGAGTCTAGAACCTAAATAATAAAGAAACCCCCCTATTATCCTATATAAACCCACCGAGGATCCCATTTATCTTCACTAAAACTCCTTAGAGCACATATATACTCTTACCTCTAATCTCTAGAGTCCTCTCAAGGTGCTTTAAAGCACTCAAGAAACCATTCCCATGACTTTGTAATCACACATTCATGTAAGGGACCTTCTTCTCCTCCTTTCAGATTCACGAAAATTCTTTGAAATTAATTCTTGTAATTTCAAATGGTTATATTTTCATTCATTTATAATCATTCCCTTACTATCCATTTTATATTATTTGAATGATTGATCATTTATCCTCCCCCATTTTTACCCTTTCCTAAGCTGTTACTATTCTGAAATTCGATAAGGGATCCTCACCTTATCTTCTTTTTTTAGGTTTATTTATGAACTTATGCATTCTATTTCCATTTCCAAATGTTGTCACATGTCCTTACATGTCCATATTACTAGTGATTTTATGTTTAAATAATGAGAGACCCCTTTTGATATCATCAAACATTTTTATAAATTTTTATGTAATATCTTTATGTCACTGAAATTTAAACGCTATTTTCAATGAGAAAATAATTTTGTACTAAACACCAAACCCATTTTTCTATCAAGATTATTCACCTTTCTACACATATAATTATTGATTGGGGACTTAACTATACATATTCCACACTCCTTAATTGTGGAATAAACCATTATGATAAATGAACCCATGTTGTATGATCATTGTGCCACACGTAAAGATGAGAATGAAATGAATATGATGGGTGCACACAGATACCGCTCCAATGCATTGGGTAATTTTTAGTATCATGATACATCATGTTGGGATGGGGAGTGAACCTGATTACATTATAGGAATTTTTCCACCATGAGTTCTTGGAGGATTGATCCTTGAACTAAGTTTATGATGTAATGTTTTAAGTTTTTTCTACATTTCCCCTGTTGCCTTTATGATTACCATGATATTTCATATCTCATTTTCCATGTTTATGATTCCTACTCTTTTTATGCCCCATTGATATGCATATTTTCTAACATGTATCATATTATTAATTTTATACCTTTTTTATTTCCTTATTGAGTTCTATAGCTCACCCATTTCTTATTTTTTTCCCCTAGATATGTCATGTAGTTTTCAAATACATAGAATTTTAGAATCATGTTATGTAAGTTTTAATAATGTTGTTATATCCCATGTTCATGATGTTATTACATGTAACTAATTCCCAAAGAAACTATACGTATCAATGTTTTGGGTCGTATTAACTGCACTTTTATGTAATAAGTCTTGAATTTATGTCTAATAAAGAGAAAGGTTGTTATAGTTGGTATCAGAGGAAATGTTTAGTTATTTTTGGGATTAGAAATAGAAAAATCTTCGGAAAGCCTTAGGGATAAGACTGTGTATAAGAAAAAATCCCTAAATTTTGTTTATTATAGGATAATTTTTTATCAAAAAAATACATCCCTATATGGATACTACAAGTGGACATGGTTCTGGCATAGATGCACATAGGAATAATAAATCCAACATGGTGTTTTGGGCCTAAATCGAGGTAACATGGTACACGAAAATAGGCCTTACTACACACATAGTCTGAAATTGTTGGGGGTATTCTTTGGTAAATTCATAAATTCATTACGAACCATTATTAATGGAATTAAAAAAATTCCTATAAAAATATAAATGCTAGGAAATAGATCTTGGATTATATAAATTGATGCCTATAAATTCATAAGTTAACGAAATAAATGTAATTTATAAGTTATCCCTTTATTTTAATTAGATTCCCCTTTATGTGTTCAATAGTTTAATATACTCATCCCTAATTATTCTTTTATTCTAGCCAGTGGTCAAATGTAGAAGGAATCGGGTTAACAACTGATGTGAAGGTCAATGTGATGAACAACCTAAATGAGATTCCCAACATGATGGGAGTGGGAATCAAAAATGTTTTCATAGTACTCTCTCAGATAACTCAAGTTCTGAATAGAAAAATGGATCAATAGGATCACCCAAACCCCCATAAGAGAGACCAAGACACAATTAAACACTTCATGTGACAAATGAATCCTAGTTTTAATGGATCATATGATCCCTTAAATGCAGAACAATGAATCAACTCCATTGAGAAGATCTTCTCTATCCTTCAATGTACCAATAAATGAATGTTCGACAGGATATTTATCATATGGAGGGAGAAGCTGATTAGTGGCTGAAATTGATAAAAAAATATGATTTCTTAGAAAGAGATCTAAATGATGCAGTGGAACGAATTCTAGAAAATGTTTTTTGATAAATATTTTTCTGGCACCCTTCAAATTAAAATGTAAAGGGATTTCCTTTACATTAAGAAAAGAGATGAAAAATCTATTGGTGTGTTCAAAGAAAACTTTACAAGACTTGCACAATACACCTTCTTCTTTTTCATTACCCCAAAATGAAAGTTTGACCACTTCTTTGGTGGGTTAAAACCTTGTATAGGAAAAGCCCTGGTGATCCATGAATTTGACAGCTATGAAGAAATTGTCTGATGTTCCCTGAAATTTGAAATAGAGATCAATGAGTACCAAGGGTATCATAGGGATAATAAGCAAAAAGTGGAGTAAAATTCTACCGATCTGATAAAGATATATAATGGTGCCAGAAAATTTCAAAATCCTACTTGTAAAAGGTGAAGGAAGAGGAACCCCATAAATTGCCTAAAGAGAAAAAAGAAATTCTATAGATGTGAGAAGGAAGGACACCTAGATGGAAATTTCTAATAGGATAAATACACAGATGTGACTGAGGAAAGGAATGCTCTAATCATTCATTTGTGCATTGTTCATTTCTTCAACTATAAGGAACCAGGGATCTTTTCAAACCAATAGTCTAAGACAAGGGTTTTCAGAGACAACCAACAACCTCCAAGGCATCAAGGGGGATCTTTTTCAATCACTACAACTAAAGACAATCCCAAAAATTTCGTGGTGATAGGTATGTTAATTATCCATTCATGAATAGTGAACATAATTTTTATTCTGGTTTTATGTATTCCTTTATATCACAAATGTTTCGTAGAACTATCCAAACACCACCACAAATCATGGAGTAGTGATGTCAGTGAAAATGGAAATTGGGGAAATTAATTTATCCCAAGTATATAACTCCTATCCTATTAATGTTTGTGGGATGAACTTCCTGATAAACCTTTTCATTCCCAATTAGGTGTAATTTAATGCAATTATGGAAATGGATTGGATTTACGTATTTAAAGACAATATAAATTTCCATGATAAGGAAATCACTCTCTGTATGGTGAATTAACTCTTGATTATATACAAATGCAAGAAGGTGGATGAAACTTATTTAGCACCATAATCTAAATCATGTATATTATTTCTATATGATAAAGCGTAACTTGATCAAATGATTGAGTCTAAGGAAATAACCATCCTCAAAGACATTCTTATAGTGAGGTAATATGCTGATGTGTTTCCCTAAGGAATTGATTCATCTTCCTCCTAGACAAGAGGTTGAATTTTCAATCAAGATTATACCTAGGGTTATGCCATTATCCAAGACTCTATATAGAATGGTTGTTTTGGAACTAAAGGATTTGAAGAAACATCTGTAGGAAAATCTAGATAAAGGGATCATATACCCATGTTCTTTACCCGGATTTGATTGTGTCATAGCTCTATACTTCAGATTAGGTTTATTGTGGGTTGAATTTAATTGTTTATATTGATCCAAAAAAAGATTGTAGGTACACCTAGTTCATGAACAGCTAACCATTGCACTGTAAAAATGGGATAAGTGTGATCTATGGTCATTAGGCCTCCTACTAAAAGGATTTACTAAATTCATCGAGTTTTTATAATGAATCAAAACAGCAAATGATTAATGGAATTCCTTGTCAGCTCTCTGTAAAATATTTGTTTGGTTGAGGGCTTCCAAACACATCATAAGATAAACCTGTGCTAACAAATAACCAACCTGCAATGAATAGGGAAGGTATAGTAATACTATGAATGACCCAATATCGAATACTGGAAATAATCATAGTCAAGAAGGATGGGTTAATGCGCCTTTGGATTGATTATCACAAGATCAACAAGATCATGATAAAGAACAAGTATCATCTTCCATGAATTGATGACTTATTCGATCAGCTACATTAATCACAATACTTCTCTAAGGTGAATCTTTCATTATGATATTATCAAGTAATGGGGAAGAAGGAGGATATCCCCAAGACCACTTTTCATATTAGGTATGGGTACTGTGAGTTCATAGTAATTCCATTAAGAATCAAAAATGCCCTAGAAATCTTTATAGACATGATGAATAGAGTCTTTAGAGATTACCTCAATAAATTTTTGGTAGTCATTATAGATTATATTCTAATATACTCTAAAATAAAGGAGTTACATGAGGATAATTTGAACACTATGAAAAAGACCTTATGAAAATAGAAACTTTATTCCATGTATAAAAAATGTGAGTTGTGGTTAAAGGAAGTATCTTTCTTGGGACACATCATAATAATAAATGGGATATCTATGGACCCTCCAAAGATGAAAGAAATTGAAAGATGGATGAGGTGAATATTCGTGACAGATATCTGTAGTTTCCATGGAATATTTGGGTATTATTGCCGATTTGTGAGAAATTTCTTGCAATTATCGAACCACCTTACCATTCTAACACAAAATGGGGTCAAGTTTTCTTAGAATTATGAATGCAAAGAAATATTCAAGGAGCTAAAAAGGAGGCTTATCACTACCCCTATGCTCACACAACCTACAAGTGGAGAACATTTCTTAGTATTCAACGATGCTTCGATGAAGGGATTGGGATCCATGTTAATGCAGAATGAAAATGAAGTTGCCTATGCCTCAAGGTGGTTAAAAATTCTTGAGAAAAACTATCCCACACATGATCTAGATTTAATAGATGTGATATTTGTGTTGAAAATCTGGTGAAATTATCTATATGGGATAAGTGTGACATATATACTAATCACTAGAGCCTCAAATATATATTCACATAAAATGAGCATAATATGTGCCAATGAATATGGTTAGATTTCATGAAGGATTATGACTGCTCAATTCACTACCATCATGGTAAAGAAAATAATGTGGAAGATGATCCAAGTATAAAAGATCCTATATATTTATCAATTATGAGAATTCAGAAGGATCCAATCTTCTTAGATTTGAAAAGGATGGACATGAAAATTTTAAAGGAAGGAACACCATCAATCATTTCACAAATGATTGCTCAACCATCTATTTTATAAAAGATAAAGGATGCGTAAAGGAATGATGTGAGAATTAATAAGAAAGTGGAAACTATAAGGGAAGGGAAATTTTTATAGTTAAATATTGATGAAGAAAGAATTGTGATATTTGGGTTAAGACTATGTGTTACATCAAATCATGAGTTAAAGAAAAAATTATTGGATAATGCACATAGTTTTACTTTCTCCATTCACCCAGGAAGAAAAAATATGTATCAAGATCTCCATAAGCACTATTTGTGGGACAATATGAAGAGGGAGATCACTAAATATACATCAATGTGCATGTTATGTTAGCAAGTGAATTCTGAGACACAAGAGTCTAAGGGGACGATGAAACCATTACCTATACCAACATGGAAATGGTAGAAAATCACCATAGACTCTTTCAATGAAATTAAAAATAAATTTAGGGGAAACAATTCTATATGGGTTGTTGTGGATCGTCTTACAATGGAAACTCACATTATCATAATTCGAGATTACTTGTCCCATGATTAACTAGAAAAAATATACATTAGAGAAGTGGTGTGGATTCATGGAGTACCACTACAAATTGTATTAGATTGAGATATAAGATTCACCTCCATGTTATGGAAAAGTCTCCAGCATGATCTAAACACTAAGATGAACTTTAGTACAGTCTATCATCCTTAAACTGATGTCCAATATAAGTAGACTATTCATACATTGGAAGACATGTTGGGAGCATGTTCTATGGAATTCAAAGGTGGGTGAGACCAACAACCTCCTTTGGTCGAGTTATCTTATAAAAAAAGTTTCCAATCGAGCATTAAAATGGATCCCTATGATGTAATTTATGGGAAGATGTGAAAAACACATGCATGTTGGGATGAAGTGGGGGAACAAAAACATAGAGGTCCTGAAATGGTTGAGTAAATAGTGGGGATGGTAATGACCATTCAGCATCACATCAAGACTAATTAGTGTCGACAGAAGAGTTATGATGACAATCATCAATGAGACATAGAGTTTGATGTTAGAGACATGGAATTCATCCAAATATATCAATGGAATAATGTGATGAGATTTGGGGAGAAGGGAAATCTTAGTCCAATGTACATTAGTCCTTTTGAGATCCTTGGTCGATTCAGAGTGGTAGTATATGGACTAGCACTACCACCAAACCTATCTCAAGTACATAATGTGTTCCACATATCCCTCTTGGGAAAGTACGTACCATACCCCTCACATGTACTTAGTCCATAGGAGGTACCATTGGAGAACGACCTTTTCTATGAGGATCATCTGGTGAATATCTTAGATCAAAGATAAAAATTTCTACGAAATAAGATAATTCTCTTAGTCAAAGTCTTATGGAGAAACCAAAAGTTTGATGAAGCAACATGGGAACTACAGGAAGTGATAAAGTAAAGTTATACTAATATGTTTTAGTGTGGGAAATTAAAATTTCATGGGAAAAATTCTTATGGGGGATGATTTTAAAGATCTGAACTATTATAAATAAAATTTACCTTTTGATTTAATTAAATGTCTTATTAAGTAATATGATTATAAAAAATAGATTAACTTATTTTGATTTATTATATCCAATTATATTTAAATGACCATTAAGTATCTTTACCATTGATAATATAACCATTGAATATTGAACCAATGGTTAGTATAAATATAGTGTTTTAACAAATCTGATTGACACAGACAAAGGAAGTGATGACCTCTACAAGTAGGATTGTACCCTATGAAGTCTATTTATCAGAGATTCTAAGGGAGATAACATTTTCAGCCATTTCCATTAACCAAGAAAAATATGATATCCAATAACTTAAGCATGAGATAAACCATTTACAAGAGAAGTTCAAGCTCATTGAGATCACGACCCAAACTAAGTCCACTGAACCGCCCCATGAAAGTCCCACCATCACACACCATACCCTTAGGGCATTTATTGGTGTATTAAATGGATATGTAACAAGTCCCTAGAAATATTAGTATGTATATTATTTTTTATATAATAATGAATATATTTCCATTATATTATTATTAGTTTATAAATTAATTTTATTTTTTTTCAATAAAACACAAATAGTTTTTTTGTTAATATTCAAATTCAATTAAGAAATATATTTTGAAGAATTAATGGATGTTTTGAAATAAATTATATTTTAATAAAATATTATTATCAAATCATTTTTATTAAATATAAATGATCATTTAATTTTTATGAATTCAAATGTAATTTTTATAAGGGTTCAAAAACTGTTATCGTCAAAAAAAACTTTTTATTTTCAATAAGTGTCAGTTATTATTTTAAAGTAAAAATTCACATATTTACAAAATTATTTAGATAAAATAAATAATATTTTTTGGAACTATAATTTCAAAATTATCCAACGGTGATTTTTTTTATAATTTTCCAAGACATCCAATTTTTCAGGTAAAAATTAAATACCGTATTAAAATACTTTGTGATTTATGACATCAAGATGACCCAAATGTGATGTAATAAATATTATAAATGATATAAATGACCAAATATATTTTTTGTCTTTATAATAATGTGATCTTAATTTAATTTCATTTATTTTATAAAGCCTTTTCGGATCCTCCAAAACTTATGATATATTTTGAGGTTTTAAAATCAAATTTTTAAGAATGTGACTCACCTCAATATAAAAAATGGTAATATTTTAATAAGATATGAATATGGCCTTATAAAATAATTTAATAAATTCCCATTTCATTTAAACCATTGTAAAAACCCATGGGATGGTTTTTTCTTTTTGATATTTTATTATGTAGTGTCCAAAACATAAATATTAAAGAAATCCCGCTACTTTCCTATATAAAACCAACAGTGATCCAATTTCTCTTCACTAAAACTCTTTTTATCACGTCCATAATATTCCATCTACTATATAGAGTTCTCCCAAGGCTCCCCTAATCTCCTAAGAATCCCTTCCCATGCCTTTGGAGTCACCCATTCAAGTAAGGGACCTTTCTCTCTTATTTTCAAATTCAAGCAACTTTTGTGAGATTAGATCCTATAATTTCAAATGATTATATTTTCATTCATTTAAAATCATTCAATTACTGTCTATTTGATGTTATTTGAATGAGTGATCATTTATCCTCTCCAATTTTGACCATTACCTAAGTCGTTACTATACCGAAATTCCATAAAGGATCTTCACCTTCTCTTCTTTATTCAAGTTTATTTATGCACTTATGCATTATGTTTCCATTTCCAAATGTTGGGACATGTAATTAAATGTCCAAATTACTTCCCATTTTATATTTAAATTATTATATACCTCATATTCTCTCATCAACCATTTTTATGAATTTTAATGTAACACTGTTATGCTGCCAAAATTTCACCAGGATTTTCCATGCTAAAAAAATTGTGCAGTGAATACCAAACCAATTTTTCTATAAAGAGTATTCACCTTTATTAAAATATACTTATTGATTGGGTACTTACACTACTATAAAATTGGCTTTTTTTGACCCCCAAAAGCGGTCGCTAATTCCATTTTGGGACCGCCAGTGGACCACCTTTCACGGTCATGTGTGGATCGATGCTAAAGTGCATTAGCGGCCAACAAAGGCAATATCTATACCCATTCTCCTAAAAAATATGGTAGTAGTAATTGGGAAGGCCATAAGTGACTACTTTTCTGGGCGCTAATGGCCATAAAAATGATTGAGGTAGCGACTGCCTAGGGAAAGCACTGATGCTAGTGAATTTTTGGAACCATTAACGACCGCTATAGGGGGTCGCTAAGCTGCACATTTTTTTAAACGTACTATTTGATAGCCGCAGGTTTGCAAAATAGAAATGAAGACAACATAAATAAATATCATGAAATAAAAAACATGCATCCTAGCTTTAGCTCCTTTCCAATCTTCTATCTCAATCAACCTATTAGTAAGATACAACAAAACAATTAAACAAAGAAAAAAAAATCAATATATTCAACATTATTCATATTTAACACATCATGAAATCAGTTCAACTACATAGAAAGAACCAACTTATATGCCACCATGAAAACATGATTCTTGTAATTATTAGGATTTTTTTGTTTAGATCCTCTGAACAAGACATGATAAAACCCATATTCACATTGTTTTTTGAAATCAATGGTAGTGGTTATGATTTACATAAGTAGTGAGGATCAATGATGATGATATATGATAATTCTTGACTTGTTTACATTGGTTGATATTTGAAATTTCTCAATGGATTTCTTTAAAGGATATTTTTGAGGAGAGTGTTAGCCGATGTGGGGTTTGTTGGACTGTTTGGGGTGATAATGAACTAGAATATCATTGTTAGACATGTGATCATGAATTGACATGTGCAATTTGTGTCCCTTGTTTCCAAAATGGGGACCACAATGGTCATGAATAATCCATTATCATAGGCATTGGTGGTGGTTGCTTTAATTGTGGGGATGTGATAGTGTGAACACATGAGGTATTTTGTTCTAAGCGTACTAGTTCTAAATATATACATTCTCTATCGAATAGGTATGAAAACTCTTTAGGTTCTATTCTTGATGATTTTCTCATCTTTTAGATGAGAAATCTATTAGATGATGGAGCTATTTATAATGATATTGAGTTTAATGATGATTCCAAGCCAATAAATATTACCGATGTTCTCAATTTTGTGGTTGTTGTGATACTTGATGGGTTATATGAGTTTAGTGAAATCATTGTCAGTATTGTTTCTAAGAAGATATCAACTTACATTGGTTTAGTGGATCTACTAGTGCGGTATGAGAGCTTTGTTTTCAGAGATGTTGTCCAAAGTTTCATGAATTTCTTCTAAAATCATTGCTGAACCGGTATATAAGTATGAGTTATGGATAGTATTTGTAGATTATTATCCTTGGGTTGTGAATACAATTTTAAATATCAATAATTATTCCCTTTTCATAGATTTTCCATCACTATCTACATTTTCATTTCAAATTTTGACTATGTGAACTTTGGAACCATGCTTGGTGGAGGAGATGAATCTTATGAATTTTTTTTGAGTGTCTTGGGAAAAGTTCTTATTTATTTTACTAGAGAAGAAGTCCTTCATCAGATGAGAAAATTTAAAATTTTAGAGGAAACAATTTTGAGGATTGTTCATGATATGCAATTTATACCAAGTCATGATGTAGAACTTGATTATGTAATAAATGACTGGGCTGATATTCGTAGAAATTGGATATAATAATTTTATTTTATTTTTCAAAAATAAAACCCTTAAAAGATACAAAATGTTTTTCATATAGAAGAAGTGGATGATAATATGATTTTACCATTTATTATGTGCCTCTGCATCGCTAAGACACATGAACTATTGGTGGACAAGGGTCTTTCTGTCTTTGATGCAAGGGTAAATGGAACAAAATGATATTTAGTGGAAATTAGGTAGAATGTTGGGAATTAATTAGGGGTGATGAAATTGTTAATTTCAGAGTTGGGTGGCTGGAATCTCACTACTATAGTGAGAAATCCGACATCGTCAATCTATCTAGTCAATTCTATGATTATGACAGGACATCCACAATGTCTGGGCCATGTATATCTAATATAATGGGTATTAAATTAGTCGATATGAATCAGGATAACATTGATTATTTTATCTATATTAAAATTCATCATCCATAGCTAGATCTAAAGATCAATATATATCTCCCTCTCTTTATTCGGTCTTTATGATAAGGAAATTAGTATGTTAGTATTTTTCTCTATTCTTATGGATTGATCTAATTGTCTAATCTAGCTTCTTCCCTATATGTGATGTTTCTATTTTAGATGACTAAAATATAGCTGGTGACCTTAGTGGGATAGGTTATGGTGAAGTTATGTAGAATCTATTGATGGAGTTCTCAGGTGGTGGTCAGACTTGTGTTCATGAGTGAGGATGTTCCTCCTCATCCTCTATTAGGTTGAGAATCCATTTTTATTTTGATGGGAATGTATTTTTCCATTTATACTTTTGATTTTTTTTATCAAAGTCATTATTCATTGCAGTTATCACATGAATTAATTCAAATATGGCCAGTGAAATTATATTTATTCAATGTTGTATTAATTTAAATAGTGGTTTGTGTGCGTAAAAGATCATTAAGATAGGGCTTTTTATATGTAAAAATATTTCTACTACATTAATCCCTCTAGGGAATGACCTATTAGAGGAAGGATTGGGGGGATACTCTTGTTTTTCTGTCAGTCTAGGTGGGGTACTTTTGGGTTAGGTCATGACATAGTATTATCAAAGTGGCATGTCCTATAGATGGTTTTTAGGGTTATATGTGCCCTGATAAATGGTTGTGGAGATTTTGAAATTGGTGATTTAAGTATCATAGATATAAGGAACTCGAAAAACCAAAAGAAAATAGAAATTAGAATACTATAATAAGATAATTCCTCACAATGTGAGGATAATATTAGAAAATGGAGGTATCACATCAGGAGAGATTCAACTCATAGTGAAAATTATGAGAAAACCTTAAGCATTATAAATGCATTTAGTTGGTTTTGAATCCCTAATTGGTCAAATTTAATTTTAATAAAAATATAAATTTTATTTTTGAATTTACTAAAAATAACAAAAAAAATGAGATGATCAATTTGAATGAGAAACCTGCAAGATAAAACAACACGCCTCTTGAATATGATGCGTTATGTAGGGCCGTGGATGCTACCTCCGTCCGAAGCAGCATGGGCCTACAAAAAATAAAAATAATGAAAATAATAATAATTAATTTAAAAATAAATAAATAAATAGTTTTAGTATAAACCTACATTGTAGTATTTCCAACACCGTCGCCCCAGTTCATATATTACCACCGTGTACTAACCTTTGCTAACATATGCAGATTTACATCTTTGAAATCACGCACATGTGCCTCCAAATCTCTCACCTTATATTTTATCCCCACAAAAAAAGGAGTCATAGCCTCATCACATGGAACTATATAACAAGAAGTCCCCTTTCCACATGTTAAATTGTAGTCGTGTCCATCACGACTAATAATACAATGAAATATCTCATCCCTTTGTATAGTCAGTTATCGTTGGTCCTCTAGAAGTTGTGCTAACTTAGAATCAAATTGAACTATTTAATATATTAATATAAACACATATGTATATATATATTTATGTAATAATTGATAATTAGTACGAGAACTTACTATAAAAGATATAACCTCGGGATCATTTTGATCACGCATCATCATCCACACTAACATTTTACCAGTCAGTTCACCTTTCTCCCGTAACTACATACCAAGAAGATATAAATATTTAACACAAAACCATATTAAATAAAAAATTTATAAAGTTAATAACAAATACATCATGTTGAATATGGGACACGTGACGAGTTCCAAGCCTATGAGGTGGTCCCTACAATACACGATTCTTGGAATGATGTGCTGCCACCTCCTATATTTAATTAATTCAAATTTTAAACATGTATAATGGAACACATTTTTTGAAATATATAAACCAAAATTAATACACTCATCATTTCTACCTCAGTGGACTAGTAAGTAACTAGATCACGCCACTGATATGGGAGAACACCTCTTGGGAATCTATCCAGAATTTCTAGGGCACCCACATTTGGTACCTAGTGCTCCCTCTTGACTCTCCCTTTATGATATTTATAAATTTTATGACATTTTTTCATACACACTGGCCTAAAATCACTGGGTTACACTCTCAAATTATTCTTTTTAAAAAAAATTTACCACACATGTTAGTATTTTTTAAAAAATATTAAGAAAGTAAAATGGTCCTTTTACCTGAACATCCCTCCATAGCCGATCTAATGTATCCTAGGGGAATGAATCCTTTTTTAAAGAAGTTCGGAGACATGAGTTGGTTTCCCAGTTCATGACTCCAAAGGAATTTATTAAAACAAACAATAAATACATTACAAACATGAGGTGTAAAGTGCTTACACCAATAGGGGATTAGAGGGGGTAGAAATGACAAACCTAGAACATGATTTTCAACTGAAAACACCACAAAAGATCAAAACAAAAACAAGATAGAAGTGGAATACTGATAACCATCCTTCAGGGCAATGCATTTCCAAAGTGAGAGTCCTACAATGTCCAAGGAATGTGAAATCAGGGAATTCTGGACAGGTAGCGTGGAAAAATTCCCCAAGCTTCACCAGGAAGGCTACACATATGGTCCCCCATTCCAGGCCTACACTTTCAACCAAACTAAGATACCATGAAAGGAGTTCTTCAAAGAAATAAATCAAGGGATTTCAGTAAGTGCAAGATTCCAAGATGAAATTCCATGACCAGGGCCTCTCCTATGAGGGGAAGAATTGATCGAGTTTGATTCTATTGAAAACAATTTCATACATAATTATATAGATGTGCATATACATTTTAAATGCTTAATTAAAAAAATAAACACATTTACATTAATACATACATTGACTCTTAGATACATATGGATCTACAGAATGATGTAGATCTAGTACCTATCCTCTGACATGTTTGTGGTCATAGAAATCATTATTAATGAAATTCAATATGCATGTATATGGAGCATATACAAAAGAGAAAGTAAATAAGCATGTATATACTAGACAAGAGGCATATACATGTAGCATATACAAAAAAGGTAGTCAATATGGTGTCACTGTCCAATCACTATCCATTTTTATACATACATATAATGGAAAAGAGGCAATCAATATGAATGTATAAACTGGAAAAGAGGCATATAAATAGAGAATATAAAAAATATGTAGTTTATATATATGTATATGGTTTGTTTCTTGAAATTCAATTACATGGTATTTTACAGTCACTATATAGCTTTGGATTAGGACTTAATTTGATTTTTTTTCCTGGGAAGACGTCATTAAAATAGTACTAAGTTACATTTCAATTTTGATGCTTATTTTTACATGTTTGTTGGTTAGGAATTTAAATATTTTGATGTTTGATAAGTAGATTCATTCCTCTATGCATGATTTTTGGTTTTATTTTTTATGATTTTTAAATAAATAAATATATATATTTAATGGCTGTACATTGAGAGGTTTCCTGTTAGATTTTTTTGGAGCTTGGATGTAACTTTTATTTCCATCATGTTTTTTTGTAAATCATATTTTTATCAGACTATTGTATATTGGGATAATGCTTATTTACATTATTTAACCATTCATGAATACTTATGTATATCGATTTTCTTAAATATAGTGCATAACTCTATTTTATGTTTTTAGAGTAGTTTTGTCTATTGTTTCCATTTTATGATAGGGTATTATTTTGGATACGATTGAAGTAATCCACTAAATATTGGATGCACATGAAAAGTTCACTATATATACACATCGTTGACCTATCATACCAAATTGGAGAATTAAAAATGATCTGTAGTTAAGAAAGGAGCCTACAACCATACTTGAACAATGAAGAGAAATGACTTCACAACCTGGAATTTTCTTTCAATAAGGCATTTCAAGACTTGGAGATGATGGACAAAGAATATGAAGAGTCAAGATAAGATTCCAAGAAGGAAGCCAATGATAAATCAAACCTTGAGGAGACACCTAAGAGATGGTCAATGAAGATGATGAGTCAAATTTGTGTCATTTTTCATGAGTGTATATATAAAATATAAAGACAACAAATACAAAAAAAATAGTTAAAAATTTATAAAAATTTAACCAATTTTAAAAAATATATTTAAAACCAAAGAGTAGGAAAATATTCAAACCTTTTATTAAACATAAATATTGAGTATCTATCCTTCAAAAACATCTTTAACCAAATTAATTTCTTTTTCAGGTTGAAGTACTATGTGTTGATAAAGATGTTGTGCAATAAAGGAAATGGTCTTGAGTTCATCTTATTCAATTAAAAACACTCCTTGACTTGACATTTTCACAACATATTGATAATTCTGATTAGATGGAAAGGTAATGAAGAAACTTGGTCTGTTTGTGATGTCGAAATGATATGTTAATTAATAACTTTTTCATCTCTATATAACATACTGTTAAAACTCACCAATGTAAACAGATATTGACTGACTTTAATTCCATGCACTAGATCAACCTAAATACACTTTAACAATATTTATTTCAGCCCATGTGAATATAAAACTTCAACAATGTCTTTCAACTGACCATAATAATAATCAGAATCGATAGATGGACAACCAATTCCACTATTTTGTGTTTCTAGTTTGTAATAGAAATATTTAATGAGAAACTGAAATCCATTAGCATCTATAACTTTGTAATGATGAGCCGTTATAGATGTAACCTCAATTAGTTAGTTAAATTATTTAGTAAGGGTAGGGTGACCTAAATTCTGCAGGTTATGGAAATATATATTTCATAGATTTCGATAAAAATTTATAAAAAAATAAATTATTATAATACTACAATCATAATGAACATCTATTTATATGTAAATAAATTCTTGAACCAATCATGATGTTGTGCATAATGGGATTGTTTAATTTGATAATCACTCTCATGATACATTTCTTATTTTAGCTCATTAATTTATTTTCTGTAAATGATAATTCCATGTTTAAAGGACCAACTATATATATGAAAACATAACATGTAAATGTAAAAAAATAAAATTTATAAGACACTTACTACCTCAATAGTGCAACTGGTGGAGTATTGAATAAGATATACCTATGATCTTGTATAAACTCGATGTTATCCATATGAAATATAGTTCCTTCCCCAACTAGGCCATCATGAATCTGAGAGGTCTTATCTAATTTAGTTTCAACATCCATAAGATATTATGCACAAAAATTAGTAAATTCATCCATCAAAAAACCATTAGATATTGATGCCTATAAATGAGTTCTATTACATACAATCCATTTCAATGTATTCAAGAACTGATCAACCGGATACATCCACCTAAATTGCACTGGACTACCAATCATTACTTCATCAGTTAGGTGCACTTTCAAGTGAACCATAACATCTAAAAATGAGGGTTGAAATAGTTTCTCAACAAGAAAAACTATAAGTACAATTATTTACAAATTTTTTTTAAATCACCAATTTTTTGATTTCTTAAACAAAGATACCTAAAAAAATTACTCATCTCAATCAACGGTTGAGAAACATTAGGTGATAAACAATAACGAATTACAATTGGAATCAACTGCTAAAGTAGTATGTGATTTTCATGACTATTCAACCCTTGAAATTTCCTTCTCCTCACATTCACACACTAGGAAATATTAGAAGAGTAACCATCATGCACCTTGAGAATCATAAAAATGGAAAGACATGTGTCTTTCTATATTTTTCACATTGTATATTGTGTAGTATGAATGTATGCATTATTTCCATCGCCAAACTATAAATGTAATTGTTTCCTTAAAACCATTTGTTCTAAATCACTTCATACATTGACCTGATCCTTTGATTTTGGACTTACATGTAAAATGGTCCACAATATATTATCACATATATTTTTTTCAATGTGAATGACATCTAGATTATGCCTTAACTTGTTAGTTTTCTATTAAGGGGTATTAAAAAAATACTTTTCATCTTATAATTGTGACTGTGGTTCCACCTTCACCATGAATATTAGGCAATGGATGATCCAAAAAATACTATAATTCATATACCATGTCAATGTTTTCTTCCTCAATCTGTGATAATATTTATACTCATGACATGACCTTTGGTGCTGGGTTGAATTATCTAGTACCATCAAATGTCACTCTGTCCTTTCTGAGTCAGTGTTAAGGTGGAAGAAAACTTCTATGAACCATGTATGTTCACTTTTTACAATTCTTAATACATGTATAATTTTTAATTTTATTGTAGCAAGGGAAAGAAAATTCTCCTTTCATACTCCAACGTCGAAAATTTTTATATGCTGGGAAGTCATTGATTTTCTACAATAAAGCAACAAAAAATTGAACATTCCATTCATTTAATAGTCATAATTCGTCACACCATTGCTCCAAAATTCATTCAACTAATAAATAAATGGATAAAAACATCAATATTATCCCCCAAAATTCTAGGTCCATTAATAAGAGTAGAAAGTAATCAAAATTGTTGTTTCATAAAAAGCCGCAGAGGATGAATATATGGAATAAAAACCACAAGCCATTTTCTATGAGTTTCCCCAAATATAGACCTAAATGGATTGAAACTGTCTACTACCAATTCTAATCAAACATTATGACTCTCTTTATCAAAGTCTGTGTGCATTTGATCCAAATCTTTCCATGAAAGAGAGTCTGTTGGGTTGGTCAGCATATCACTTTCCTTATTTATTTCCACATTACATCTCCTTAATTGAGAAACATTAGATGACATAAATAATCCTTTCAACCTTCGATTCAATGGAAAGTTACTGATTTTTTTTACAACAATAAATTTCCCCTGTTTTTTAGTCTGACTTTGATTAGTCTAATTTCCCCTATTATATTTCCCCTTGGAAGAGTAACAAACTATAAAATTATCCAAATTAATAGTTTTCTTTATAAATAGAATACATTTGTTTATACATGAAACTATAGGCTCATATGTGAAACCTAAGTTCTCTTTCATCTTATGAGAATGATAATAAAACTCAGGAATCTTAGCATCACTAGGAAGTTATTTTTTAAATAACACCACAAAAATCTTGAACAACGTGTCTGACCACTGATTCAATATCTTCAAGTGCAAGAACTCTATGATAAATGACATAATAAATACTCCTTGAATATAATTCAGTATTTTCATCCTAATGTATTTCATAAAACTTCCACAAATCACAATCTGTACTATATTGTGGATTTATCTCATCGATATCAACATTCTAGATGTTATTGCCTTTAGGATCCATCCCACATACCATTTCAGTAAGCATTTCATCCATAGGACCAGCTGGCCTTACATCAACATCCGTCTAAAATATTTCTGTATTACGAAAATGAATATATTCTTCACCATAACGAGTCCAACTCGTATAATTTTTTCAAAAACCCATTAAAAAGTAGGTGGTCCCTCATGGTATCTCGTATTAATTGATATATATTTTCACATTTTCTATATGTACAACTGATATAGTCACTATGAAATCCTCTAATGAATTAATAAATTACATAATACCTTAAAAATATTCTTTAGACATTCTATTTGGAAGACCAATACAACTCTTATTCACATTCATATCTGTAAAACAAGTGGTAACATTTACACAAGACTTCATATTTCAATCATTTTTATAATTTTATATCCCAAAATATATTAAAAAAAAGACTAACCAGTTTCATGTGACATACATGTATTTTTTCCCCTGATGCTCAAGAAATCCTTACCACTACTTATGAAATCTACTAATTAATGAAGAAAATGGGATAATCACATTGAACATAATACATATCTCTAATATGATTCCATATATCATAAACTATACATAATTCCTCTAAAATATATGATATTGATCATAAATCCTTTAATTAAAGACTCCAACACCTCCATGATGATTATATAAGAGGAAGTATTCATAAATATAGTCGATCTATGATAAATAAGAAAGAGTCTAGGGACATTGATAAGGGAAGGTCCAAATGTTTCTAACATTCAATAAACCATGATAAAAAATTAGTCTTCAAAAAAGTTTCATAACAATATTAGGTAAAACCTTAACAGAAAATTCACAAGGAGGCTGGTTGAGGAAAGAGGATGCAGTGATAAAGGGTACTAAATCCCATATTAATAAAGGTAGATGATGAATCATATAAATGGAATATAACCCTTTATAAAAAGAAATATTTTATAAATTATACCTACCTATATTTCTTTTATCAAAATTTCATTTTTTCCAATGTTTTCTCCCATTGAAATATCATTACTCTATTTAATGGAGGAAAAAACACAATGTTGATTTAAAGTGGAGATTTATAGTGAAATTTCCCTTCATATTTGAGTATATCATTCGTTTTATTAATCTATTTTCATTCTAATTTGTTTAATTTTGATGTTAAACTGGTTTGGTGTGTTGATGAATCCTCTTCCTTTACACACTCTTCGTGTACACATGATCATTGGTTCCCTTTACTATATTGTTATTCATATTATGGAGTTGGATAGATATTGGGCCCTATATAATGGGATTACTTCACTCATCTGATTATATGGGTGGAGAATTCATATCAGTTAGGAAAAAAATATATTTTTTTGGGTATACTAAAACATAGCAATCAAACATAGACCATAAGAAATCTGTGATCCACTAATATCAAAAAACAAATGTGTGATGCATAAATTTTGATACACTATAATCAAAAAATATAAAGAAACTATAACTATAGAATGAAAAATGTTAAATAACAAAAATGAAAAAAATGTAATAACCTGCATGATTATGTGGTACATGAAAAATATCATAAATTACCAATATTTGACTATCACCCTTAACAACTAAGCTAATGCCTCCCAATAAATCAACAAATATATTTCTATAAACCATTAGGTAAAAGTGGGTGTGTGAAAAACACTATACATATATTTTTATCCCCAAAAGAAGAACAACCAAGTCAACACCAACCATGCTTAATAAGTAAGAAAAAAATTTATAGTATATAGTTACATCTTCACTAAAAAATAATAACTCACAAATTTAATAGGTTCAAAGGTCAACTAGTAAATTATCATATCCCCAGGTATCACCTGGTACTGTATATAAGAATACTAAATTTTAAAAGTCTATGTGTCCTTATTAATAACCCTAGTTCATCTTTTTCCAGAATCTACACACCTTTATTCATACTTGTGATCATTATGAATTATGTTTCCAAGATCACTACAAAATCACCCACCAAATAATAGAGCATAAGCCTGAATGTTTTAAAAAATCCAAGAAATAAAATTATCTTAATAAATTCTTAGTAAATTTATGGAAACTCATTTTAAAACAATTATTTTAAATCAATAAGTATCATTTAATATTGATCTGTAAGAGAAACATCCTTGTAAGTAAAGAATATTTTCAGAAAAAATAATGGTTTCTAAAATAAACCACTGCGGGTTCATATTGAAAATCTCCTTGAAAATACATCATTCAAAGTAACCCAGGAAAAATAATTCCTTACTAAAAAAACAAATGTTTTTTACCAGATATAGAGAAAGTGATTTATTTTATTAGAAATACATTAAAATAAAAAATTATAATTTTGAATGGTAGTAATCTAAATAATTAAAAAAAGATATACTAAAAATATCATGGGTTTTTTATTAGAAATAATAGGGTTCTATAGAAACAATCATTCCTCTCATAAATTAGAAAAATATCATTAATTTCCTATTTTTTCAAGTTGATTTATCAAGATTGAATTTTAAAATTATTAATAAGAATATTTTTTTTCAAATAACCAAAAATAGAAAATAAATATATGATTTAAAACTTTTAGAATGAACAATTTAAAACTAACCCATACTTAAAAACTCCCAAGACTGAGCTAAACTCATTCCTATGGATGACCTATAAAAAACCTTATGAATCCTAATATTTTCATACCAAATTTGTGAGATGTTTGACAAGTAATTTTTTATGAGAATAGTTGTGGGTATATCCAAATAAAGTAAGGCTTCATTTTTAGATATGTTCCTATTCAAAGCTACCAATCCTAAAGGATTCTAATATTTCTGAGTTTCATTCATTAGTTGACATGTGTGTGTGTCTCTTGTGTTTGTTATTTTTTAATCAATTTTAGAGAATGTATTTATTGTTACAGTCATTTATAAATCAACCTTCTTAACATGGCGGTGTGATAGTTTTTCTCATCATGAGTTTTGTTCTATGAAAATAGCATGAATAATACTCTTCTTATTATACACTATAGGATAAGGTAAAAAATTATAGGGTTTAACATATTTAGTAAAAAACACACCATCATAATATTGAAGGGTCATCACAAACCAACGTTCACCAACCTAGTTTCCAATTTGAGTGATAGATGTGCCCAAAAAAACCCAAAACTAAAAATAGGAATTACCAGATGGAATGAAAAATCTGAAACCAAGTGAATGTAGAGGTGAAGTCATAGGTCCTTCTAGTTGCGAGGGAGAAGAAGAGATGAGGTAAAATGGGAAACACACGACTTTGGATCTGTTGTGGTACTAGGAAATGTGTGATCAGAGGGAGTCGGAGTGAGGGAGGTAGAGGAAGAGGTAGGTAGGGGAGTTAGGGAGGGAGAGGGAGTCATATCTAGAGGTGAGAGTGGCGCAGGGGTGATGAGGGAGAGGACGGGTGGTAGTGGTGATCTGGAGGCAGAGGCGGGTGCTGTGTGGGAGAGGAAGGGTGGGGTTGGGTTTGACAAGGGAAGAAGTGTGTAAGGGAGGGGGATGGTGTGTTTTAATCATGCATTAACCTATGGAAGTCTCCCATTCTAAAAGCCTCCAAATCCTAAAAACCTAGTAGTGCAGCTTATATTTATTCCACACTTCTTAATCGTGGATTAAATCATGATGATAAATAAACCTAGATTGTAAGATATATGTGACACAGTTAAGCATGAGATTGAAATGAATATGATGGGTGCTCCCAGATAGCACTTCAATGCATTGGGTAATATTTAGTAGCATGATATATCATGTTGGGATAAGGAGTGAACTAGATTCATTTATTGGACTTTGTCTATGAATAGGTCTTCACAAATTTAGCCATGACCTAAGTTTCTGATGTAATGGTTTTAGTTTTTGACACATTTACCATGTTGTATTTAGGATTACCATGCTATCACTACTGTAAATTTAGGCTATAGACACGGTTTGAAACTGTGGATATAGGTTATAGCCACGGTTCAATGGACCGTGGCTAGTATTGGCATCGCTATTGGGCAAGACTTATATCCACGATTTGAAATAGTGGCTAAAGGTTTATACCCATGGTTCAAACCATGGCTAAAGGGCTATATCCGCGGTTTAAAATCGTGGCTAAAGGGATGCAGCCATGTTTTGAAACAGTGGAAGAACATTAATCCATACAGGTCCTATTTCCACGGTTTAAAATGGTGGCTATATAATTTTAGCCACGGATTAAAACCCTAGAAATAGACCCACAACCTCGGTTTTAAACTGTGGCGATAGGCCTTCCTATTTCTTAAAAAACCCGTGAACACCCCCCCTACACTCCCATGCCCCCTAGAAAACCCCCTTGCACCCCCTTGAACATTCCCCCGCACCCCTTAGACATCCCCTTTCACCCCTTGAACACCCCCTACACCCCCATTCCCCTTGCACTCCCACTGGACAGCCCCTTGCACCGCCGCTAGACCACCATGCCCCCAGTACAACACCCTTTCACCCCTCCCCCGCACCCCCTGGACAGCCCCATGCCCCCTTGAATACCCCCCTTGCACCCCCACTGAACACCCCCTTGCACCCCCACTGGACACCCCCTTTCCCCTAGACCCACCCCCCCAGACACCCCATCCTCCATAGACACCCCCATGGAAAACCCCCTGGAAACCCCTCCTAGACACCCCACCTACACCACCCCCTACCCTAAACCCCCCTAGAAAACCCACCTGGACACCCCCTAGAAAACCCCACCTGCACCCTCCCCCCTGCCCTGTAGACACCCCCCGGAAAGCCCATGGACAACCCCACCTGCAGACCCCCATGCACCCCTCCCCCTGAACCCCCAGAGACCCCATGGACAGCCCCTGGACAAACCTTGGACAACCCCTAGACAACCCCTCCTAGACACCCCACCTACACCCTCCCCCTGCCCTGTAGACCGCACTGCACCCTCCCCCCCCTTCGAACAGCCCTTGGACAAACCTTTGACACCCCCTGGACAACCCATACTAGACACCACAACTGCACCCTCCCCCCCTCCCCCTACACCCCCTTCTAGGTCCCCCCCCACCTCCTGGACACCCCCTTGCACTGCACCTACACCCTCCCCACTACCCTACAGACCCCCCCCCCCCCCCCAACAAGTATCCCCCCCACCAACCACACCCCCAACCAGTATCCCCCTGCCAACCCCCCTCCCTAACACCCCCTTGCACTGCACCTGCACCCTTCCCCTGCCATGTAGTCCCCTCCCCCCGTACAGCCCCTTGGACAAACCTTGGACACCTCACCTGCACCGTCCCCCTTTCCCTACAGACCCCACTACTCCCCCCCGAACAACCCCTGGACAACCCCACCTGCAAACCCCCCTGTACCCCATCCCCACCAAACACCCCATGGAAAGCCCCTGAACAAACCTTGGACACCCCCTGGACAACCCCTCATAGTCACCCCACTTTCACCCTCCCCCCTTCCCTACAGACCCCGCTGCACCCCCTCCCCCTACCCCCCCCCCCCCACCTGGACAAACCCTGGACACCCCCTCCAAGGGACCCCACCTGCACCCTCCCCCCTTCCCTGCACACCCCATTGCACCCCCTGGTTAGCCCCTAGACAACCAAACCTGCATACCCCCCTGCACCCCCTGGACACCCCATGGATAGCCCCTAGAGAAACCTTGGACACCCCCTCCTAGAAACACCACCTGAACCCTCCCCCTGCCCTGCAGATCCCGCTACACCCCCCTCTCCCTGCACCCCCTTTTGGACACTGGCACTTGCACTGCTACTGCAGCCTCCCCCTACCCTACAGCCCCCCTGGACAACCCTCCTAGACAACCCAACTGCACCCTCCACCCTTCCCTTCACCCTCCCCCCCCTCCTGGACCCCCCTCCTAGACAACCCCTCCTACACACCCCACCTGCACCCTCCCCCCTACCCTACAGCCTCGCCCATGGACTAACTTTGGAAACCCCCCAGGACACCCCACCTACACCCTCCCCACTACCCTGAAGACCCCCCTTCACATCGAAAATATAGTCCCACCATTTTATGTTTCTCTCATTCTTTTCAGCTGATAGTCTGGTAACCATTCAAATGTTTTGTACCATATAACTCTTCTAATGTCCTCCTCCATCTAGGGTTGTTCTCCCTGAATCCGGTTAGTAAAATTTTAAGGCACAATAATACCAGTACCATAATAAATAGATGGAACCATTATCCTCCAATGAGTACTTCTCAAAATTCCATATTCAAAAAGTTCTGTCTTAATTTCCAATAAAGTGAAATCAATAAAAGATTAATTCCTAGATCATGGGTGGAGACTCAGTTTGTTTCATCTGGTTGAAATCACCCAAAAAATAAGGTTATGTACTACTACAATAGATACTCTAGAGTTCTCGATGCATGTTTCTCAAACTCCTTGATGTATTCATATACATTTCCAGTATTTCACAATGAAATCATATACCACAATGGATCCCAATTAGCAGTCTTCCAATACATATCTAATATCTCTAGCTTGATATTATCCTAGGATTAACTAGGATAATAACCCTACCAAGATAAAAAATAAATACAATATAGTATATTCCAGGATAATATTTTCCCGGTGATGTTTCATTTCTGCAGTTGTTTAGTTAACAAAAAATTTATTATGAACCATAGTTAACCAACCAAAAGGATCTTTTCCAATAAATAATGGAAGATCAATCCTATGTGAAACACTCTAAATTCCATCCATGTACTCAGCTTTCTCTATAACTATTAATTTCTCCATGATCCATATCCCTCCTCGATAATAGAGTTCACTATCCTCTTAGAGAGAACATGGAATACAAATAGATATTGTTCATCTTGAATATATCGAACATACAAAACTAAAAAATTAATATATTATTGTATGAACATCTATGAAAAATTGAGAAACCATTAATGATAATCCATTTAAAATATTAAAGATATCTGATTGAGAAACACTAGAGGAACAAACAAATTCAGATTAGAACTAAATTGAATTGTAGGATGTTCTTTATATAGACTCTGTTGAATTCATTTGGGAGAGACTTGAAAACTGATTAGTTTGGATTCCATAGGATGTATCTTCTAATCCAAATTGGATATCATCATGACTAAAATTTGATATACCTCTTAAAAATCACATGACGGATACCGAGGAACAAATGTACTACCAGCAGGTTCCATTTCTACAGCAAGGCATAAAATACAGTAACAACGTATTTTTACAATTAGGATTAATCTTATTAGGTCTTAAGATAAACTACACTATTTTGGGAATGGAAATAAAAAAAACATGATTTATGCACACTATGAGGAATTGAAATACTCTTCAGTAAATTCTATATAAAATCTTTCAACATCCTCAAAAAACATGACTATCATGCTTGTAATGTTGGGATTATATATATTTACCAAACTAATTGAACCTAAAAACATATGGTAAATAATCTTATTTACTCCATATATTTCTTTCAACATACTACCAAAAAATTCTTCAGGATAAATGACCATGTAATTCAGAGACATGACCCTTGCACAACCCCCTCCCCTACCCCCTGCACACCCCCTGCCCCTACCCCTTGCACACCCCCACACTGCCCCTACCCTACCACTTGCCCCTCCCCTACACACCCCTCCCCCTTCCCCCTACACACCCCTACCCCTACCCACAGTATACCCCCTACCCCCATCACACCCCCTGCCCTTACCCCCTACACACCCACACCCCCCTGCCCCCTTCCCACACCCCCTGCCCCTGCCCCCTGCACAACCCTTCTGCCCATTCCCCCCTGCCCCCTCCCCCTGCCCCCTCCCCCTCCCACTCCCCCTCCCCCTCCACCCCTTCACACTTGCACACCTGTAAACCCCTTTCACCGTAAACCAATATACACCACAACATCTATGTAAGTGGAAAAAATATATTTTATATAAAATATAATTTCAAGCAGTATTAGTAAAACATTACAAATAATACAGGAAACTGAAATCTAAAACATACTATATTTGATCATAAAAAGAATAATAAACATTCTATATTTTATCATAAAAGGAATAATTAAAAAAGATATGGAATAAATATAACTTCACTGGAAATGTTGAGAACCAGTAACTGCAAAACTCTGAAGTCATGTCTTAGAATATCACCTCTCCTAGGAATTTTCCCTAAACCACGCGTCTTCAAAATATACAATTTTTTTTCTTTTTTTCATCCTTCCCTGTAAATTTTTTTCATCAATAAATCTATAAAAAAATCTACCAAATTCGTTCACTCAGTGCCCTATGCTATAAGAGATAATAAAGAGAACATTGTACTGAATGGTTTTTCAACCTATGTCCCAAGAGAGGGCTTCCACATAGAAAAACCTGAGAAATGATAAAAAACACTTCCAAATAAATAATTAATCCCTAAAATTTATTCAAATCCAAAAAATAAATCTTATATCCACCAATATAACACACCACAAGAACGGTATATTAAAAGAAAATGCAATTAACATTGTTTAAAATATTTTACAATGTGACATGACATATTGTTATTCTTTGTTGTTAAAATTCCAAAACATTTAATAAGATATCATGCAAGTTAAAAAAATTATAACATCCAATTAATTTTGTTATAATTTCACATAATTTCTTTCACATTGAAGTAAGGTTGTTGTTAATTTCACATCACTTTCAAGAGACATAATAGATTTTGAAATAAATAAAAATAAAAATAATTTTTTCTTATTAAAAAGGAAAATAAAATATGAAAATAGAAACAAATTATAGAGTGAATATTTATAATTGAATACGTAATAAATAGTTTTCAATGTAAGGGGGGGGGTCAATAAGTAATAAAATACAATTATGCATGCATATGTTTTTTAAACAATGTGCATGTATGTGTACATGCATAGGTAAATTCAAACAATGTATGCATACCACATGTAATATATTAATTTGGAAGAGGCATAGGATGTGTGGGAGATTGAAATTGCATACTACATATAGTTTACTATATGTGTATAGGTGTACGTACCTTCAAAAAATGTATTCATACATTATGCATACATGTGCATCTAATTTAAAAAAGTACTTATTGTGTGCATACTGCATAAACCTGTACACATACAATAGATGAGTCATAGTAGAACATATGTGACCATTAATAAAGTATAAATAGAATATAATAACAAACATACTCTTTGAATGATGTTTTTCTGTAAAATGTGTTGCAATGATGGGAGAACTGACATAGCTGCAACACCTGGGATTTTTAGACCTGCTAACCCTCCACAAGTTGGGTTGAAGAAGAAGTTCTTAGGACTATAAATTGAAGGTGAAAATGACAATGGTTACAAATCCATTACCTAAAAGATAAATTATTAAGCTACAAGAGAACATAATGATACTTTCTCTTTGAATGGACACTACTATATAAATAGAATGAAATGCTAAGATGAGCTATCGATAAATTCTAATTTTCTATAAGAGAGTAAACAACTTTGGCTATACGGTTGGATAAAAAGATCCCAACAATCAATGTCTGCAAAACAAAAATTAAGGGATTGGGTAACCCCAGATGTCAAATAGACATAAAATATCTGAAAATAAGTGTTGAACAGTCTGGTTGGGCCTTGGCATAGAGCCATTTATATATTCGAGTTATGAATCTCATATTGATTTTCTACTATGATGGAATTTTAAAAACACCTATATCTTTGTCTAGATACTAGCCATCCACTAAAACTAAACCATCAGGCTTCAAGCCGCATTTGGCCACCAAACACCGATTTCAGATTCCCGGGCCACAGCCCAACCCAGTGACAACTTCCTCCTCACCCCCCTCTTGTAGTCATGCAGCCTCTTCCAGGCACAACCCTTCCCCTAACCCCTACACCGGCCCCCTAAACCCCACCCATACACCCCCACCTCGTCCAGTAGTAGCCTTCCCCCTAAACCAGTCCCCTCCCCCACAACCATCCCTTAACCCCCCCCCACACACACACCACCCCCAACCCCCTAGCCAACACCAGCCCCAACCCCCCTAGCCTGCACCAGCCCCCCTGCACCACCCCCACCCCTGTACTAGCCTCCCCCCAAACCATTCCCCTCCACAACAACCATCCTTTAACCCCCCCCCCCCACACCACCACCACCCCATCCCCATAGCATGCACTGGCCCCCACCCCTAGCCTGCACTAGCCCCCCAACCCCCTAGCCTGCCCCATCCCCCCACCCTTGCACCAGCCCCCCTAACCCCTATACAACCCGAACCCCCCTATATGACCCCCACCCCTATACTAGCCTCCCCCCAAACCAGTCCCCTCCCCTCAAAACCAGCCCCTCACCCCTGCACCGACCTCCCTAAATATTCAATGAAAAATGAATGAACTACAACAGTGACAAAATGAATGAGTTGGTTTTCCGACCCATACCCTGAGAAAAAAATTGAAGGTTCAAGATACCAAGGAAACATGAGGTGCAATGAGCATGAACCATCAAGTAATTGAAAGAGGATATAAACATGACTTGAGCCAAAAAGCATAGCAAAACTCCATACATAAAATCATGTTGTAACTTCCACTTTTTCCACTATTCCATAATTAGAAGTGTTTCACTTCATCAACAAAAAGTCTTCATATTACTCTCAGACAGACCTGACAATCAAGTAAATAAGAATTTTCTAGCCCTCTGTCCAAGTTAATCAAATGCAGATTCAACTGAACATGATTATATAAAATATAAATTTAAATCATTCTATTAGATATGCATTAACAAATAGTCTTCAATAAGAATGTCCTTAAACAAAATAATGATTCCAAAAGGATGATCAAAGTTCAGCATGCAAAAAACCAGTGATTTCTAATTCAATAGGTAGATATGATTAAGACCTCAAAACATGATTTCCACTAATTTTCAACTCTAATATAGAAATTTAATACAATTGAAAATAAAAAATACAACATTTTATGGTGAAAATATATAGAGAAACACAAGAGAAAATAGGGATATAATCATTCATTTTCCTCACACCTATACTAATATAACACTATTAATTTTAAAATAATGAATTAATGAAGGAGTGTAACCACAAGTGCATTGAAGAAATAAAATAAAAGTGAAAAGGATGAATATAATGAAGGGTTCCCTTATATAATTCTCTCATTAATTATATAATAATCTCTTATAAAATAAATTAACCCCCTAAATAATACCCTGGAATGACCCAAGATCTCAATCCATTCACTTTGGGAGTCTAAAGTGGTGAATACTGAGGGTTTCACCACTAACAATAATTTCATAGTAATGTGGAAGATCCCTTGTAATATGATAGACAACAATAATCTCATACGGTATCTCTTTACTAGATATATTTTATGCAGAAAATTTACCCTCCCTCCAAGTATGAATGATATTTTTGTGTTGATCGATGGGGGACTGACACTTCCTAATATTATAAACTAAAAACCAAGGATCGCTTGCATAATTATGTATGAATCTTAAATGAATCATGGAGTTCTACTCATCCATAAAAATATTGAGGTTATCTATCCTCCAAATTTAAAGGCTGCTGATTAAAGATCTTTTCTTCACCCAGAAAGAATTACCTAAACCATAAAAGGAACTATATTTGATAACCATAGATCCCCTAGAATCATTTACAATCCCACCTCATAACTCCCTATTTATGGGACCCTTTCACATTATGTTTTAGTCCAACATTGGGGGTTATACACTTGATCCACCACCTTAGAGGAGCTCTATCATTTGTAATCACATCCCTAGGGAGGATCCTCTTACTAGTAGCCATTCTCATTTCAATAGGAAGAAGGGAACCAAGTTTTCCAGGAGAGAGAGCACATGAACTTGAATGAATAGAGGGATAAATTATTTCCTTCAAGACCCTTGTTCCTTGTCTCCTAAATCACCCAAAACACCACTGAAAACACTATTACATGAAGATTAACCACGTATGAATGTTTCTCAACACTTTGAAATAATGTACACAAAAAGTGAGAGATGTATCCCCCCTAAAATTGAAATCACATATGTTTCCCAATGAGGGCCCAACAAAGTAGGATCATTCTACATCAAAAAATAAGTTCTAGACTAACTCAGATTTTAGCCTCTCACAACACATACATGGAGAGGGTATCTAAATTAATTTTCTATAGGTATTAATTTCAGTTGGTATTCTCTTATTGTAGAACATCCAGAAATGTATGCTCAACTTAATTGGGATTTATTAAGACAAGTCTTTTCTCACCCAATCATCACTGTCCTGTTTGGATCTTAATAACATATGAAAATCCAAATTCTTAAATTATCCTAAGGTAAACATTGAGAATGTGCACATATTCGGTTTATCGAGCATATAAATCCTATCATAAATTTTTTTATGATCCTCATCGAGGGATGCTGATATAAAATCAAGGTTTATTATCATATTCTTAAAGTAAATTTGTGGGATTGGGAATCAAGGGATGAAGTGAAAATGAACTAACAATTTTTTTTCTAGTAATTGATGTCACCCCACCCGTAAAACAATACACCAAGTGTGGGATCCTCTCCGCAATTTTTTTGAATAGTAGGAATGGGAATTGATTTTAGGATGTCTATTTCAATTTTTTAGTATTCTATATTTTAATCCCCATAGTCAACCATACTTGGAAACTTTTCTAAGTGTGGGATAAAATTTAGATAGGGTACCAACAGTGTCGGCCTGGGAAACCGTACCTTGAAATTTTAATTTCTCATTATTTTGTCTCACCCTTATTGATAAAAAAATACAATTTATAGGAGTTATAATGGTATAATTTCATACTCAAGTAATGTGCCATCAATTATACCACTCTATGTCCACATGATTCATGATTAATGCATAAAAATGTGGGTTTGATTTAGACATCAAAGCTCTCTATTTAACAAATAATATGTTTCTAATATGAAATGAAACTACTCATCACATTTTTCAAGAGTCACCAAAATATTTTTTTAGGATGGGATAATTGATTGATACAAATTGTTATAATGATTCTCATGGAAAATTTCAAAATTATTTTTTACCCACTTTAACACATAGGTGAAAACATTCAAATTAAGTAGCATGTTTTAATTTTAGAAAACATCCCCAAAACCTATTCAATATTTCATATAAATTCCACTAATTTAAAAATATTATACCCCTGTATAGAAGTATTTTATTATTTCAATTAAGAATTAGATATTATAGAATATTAAGCTTTTAATAATACCTTTTTCAATCACCTTCCAGAATTCTGATTTTGATGAAGTGATAATTATAGAAGATTCTTCAAAACCTTCTCTACTTTTCTTACCTTCAAGGAGACACTACAGTTTTCAAAATTAATAATGATCCAATTTTTAATAGTACTAAATGTTTAATCAATTTCAAGATGGATATCTTCACCTTAATTTATATCTTGGATATCTTATTCATCATTATTAAGGATGATTATTTCGTCATATGTTCTTTAGAATACCATTTGATAGATCATTTCATAATAGAGAATTATTCATTTTATTTTATAGTTCTTGATATCTTACAAACCTTATTTTTTTCACTCATTGATAACATGCTAAAAATTCAATTACTAACACTGTAAGCACATGTGTACAACACATGTGATAGGGAATAAGATAAAACTTCTTATTCCTCAATGTGAACAGACTGGTTTTGAGAATGCTCTCAACTAAGTATCTCCATTATTCCTACTAGGAATTGTTTTTTCAATTATTAATCTACTATAAAAAACTAGAACTATTTTTTAACTCTCTAATTAGTTGTAAACATAGAAAACTAAAATGAAAAAACCATTTTATTCTTCCCTTTCAGAAATAAAATACACTTCTTTATTTGAAAAGTGGACTTCACATAAATCTTCTTACCTCTTCTTATTCTTCTTCTTATTTAGTGAAACCAATATGCACTAGATATCCTATTTAAATTATCCTTAATCCATAAAACTTATTTATAATATATTCAGTTTTGGATCTATTCTCTCCTTCAATACTAAAGGAATTTTTTCTATAGGATTTAATATCAGTTATCTCTTCTTGATGCAAGGATTTTTCTTTCTTGGAATAACAGTTTCAAATTGACAAATTATTTGACTTGAAATATATATATATATATATATATATCTGTGTGTGTGTGATACATGAAACCATATCAATTATATTAATTATGTTCTTTATCTATTATCTATATACATTATACCATGTGAATACTACATTTTTAATTACTATAATTCTCAATAATTCAACATTCATAATATCTTGACATTTCAAAACTCCCACTACTTATCTTAAAAATTTGTTGTAACTGTATATGACATGTAAACACTACTTCATAAAAAACTCCATGTATGCATAAATTATATATAAAAATATTCATGGTTTTATCTCCTCATTTCATGGTGTAAAGATTTCTATAAAACATGATGTTATGAAATAGAAGCATGAATCACAATCATTCTTTACGATATTTATGTTTATGAAGAACAAATCACTATGCATCATCATATTTATTTTATCATACTTCATTTTCTTTTTATAATAATAATTTTATAAGACTTTCAGATAAGTCTTATAATTTATAAATTCTTTCATAATTCCCTCAAAGTCTTATGAAGTTCGAGTCTTATGAAATTTCCTCAATGTCTTTCAATTCAAAGTATTATGCTATTCCATACAATAACTTATGATGTATGATTATTTTAGTATGGCTTCTAGTAGTGCATGAATAGTCTTCTAAGGATATTTAGAAACACCCAAATTCATCACAAAATTTCAAATAATGCTCTTCATGGCCTCTATATGGAATTCTGTTAAATATATATATATATATGAATGTACCTTATAAATAACATTATATTGGAATATATCAACCATATATTAATCCATTTGGATCTAGAAAATATAACCTATGAAGATCATTTCACACACCTTATAATTCCTAGGATTCTTGAATATGGAATGAGTTTCTCATGATCTCACATTATGGATCACTCAATAATTTATAGTGAAGATAAACTATAATCATGAAACAAAATATATAATTTAAGAAGTAAACCTATAATATATCATATCAAGTACCAATGCCTGAGTTTCTAAATGATGAACAATAGTTCTATTTGATGTGTCCCACACCAGACTTCTGTTTGTGAGGAATCTTATTTATTACCTATAACACTCCTTAGTATGTCATTGAAATCAATTATGGTGACGTTTTTATCATGATTTCCTGTACAGTGGTTCTAACCTTCACTCTCCACCAATAAAAAATTGGTACACTCTCCTCAGGTCATTTTTTACCAACACATGCTTTTATACATTCCATCCTAACTAGAATGAATTTAATCTTGTCCACCTGTATCTAATGACTTATATTCTTGGGTAGTACTGTATTAAGGTATTTTTTTTATAAATCCTTATCCAAAATTTAAAACCACACACACAACATGGGATCAACAACACTAACCTCGATGCATTAAAACTGATGAATGAATGCCATAATTATAACATTCAATACCATAATTTGTCCGACTATCATAAAAATATAAATGGATAAATAAATGACTTCAATAAAACCCTATATAATATTTTTACTATGATTCTGAACAAGGATAGTAGATCTTATTCTAATAATATATTTCAGTCTTTGGGGGAATATCAAAACACAAAACATACTATTACACAAGAAACCCCATATTTTCTAGTATATAGGAGAGAAGTGTCCTTACCCATAAAAGTTTACTTTCATTCACTTTAAACTTCCATTTTGATCAATTTTCAGGATATGGAAAGTCCTAGACATAGATTGATGAGCTATAATTAGTTTATGAGAAAATTTTATTCACACAATATAACCATGGAGTCTATTAAAAGCATGTCACATGTGAATTTAACCAGAAGGTTCACATCTGCTAATTCATTCATGGAGAATTAGTATTTTCCATGAGAACACCAATGATACATGGAACAAAGCCTCCAATTCTAGAATAGAAATGGTAATGAACTTACATCATCCATAAGGTCCACTCTAATGGGATTATTCCCTGATCTCAATGGATGTAAGAAATATCAAACCTTCCACCAACATAAGATTTATAATTAAATAAATTACATAGCCTTAGCTAAAAGTGCATTTCACGTGAATTTAAACTACTTGGATATAGTCCTTTCCATATAACCTTTAAATTAATGGCACTAAATGTCCTTTTTTCATGATGTCAAATAGCATAGTATATAATCTTTATCACATGGTGTTGTACTAAATGAAACCATATCCACCCCACATGACCCTTAAACTACATAGAGTGGTTTTTCTCATATGAAAAGGTTTACTTATACGAGATTGAGATCTATAGAAGATTATAAAAATATGGTTTCCCCTATTTATGACCCAATGTCTAGATAAAAATACCCTCATATTCAATAACCACATATTAATTAATTCATATTATCATGATATATGCAGTGAATACCAAATAACATATCTTGGGGTCAACCAAAATTCTTATCTTCTTCAAACCGCCCCATCTATCCTAGTGTTTTGGATCCTTACCTCGTTAATACAAGGTCTTACAATGTCCCTACAATATAATAGAATTATGTTAATTTCACATTGTTATGAGACCTTATTCACATCATGTTTCCTTCCTTCTATCACCATGACACTCATAAATTTCATTACCCTTTCCACTATGTATAATCCATATATATATATATATATATATACTTTTTTAATGAACTATATGTGGCTTGATTACTATTTTCATAGGTTATATATTGAAACCAGGACACTATATCTTGGGGCCAAACACAAGTATCATTCCCACCAATTTCATATCATATTTTGGTATCTGGTCCCTCATTGATTCACACAAAGTCTTCTCCAATAACCCTTTATTCATATGAAATATTTTCATTTTATTTTGTGTTTAATCTAGATCTACAAAGGGACCATTTTACTAAGAACTATTTGTATCCTTATTCTTATTATTATAAGATATGTTGTAACCCCAAGATTTTTTTATCTAATTTTCATCCAGGAATTCCATTTCCATCCCATTTCCCATCAATATTCCGACACTCAAGTTTACTTATTCTCATAGGATTTTCCTTCAACAACCGTACACCGGGATGGGAATTCTTATACCATCCCATAGATACCTATATTTTGATTACTATTATTTTAGGATATATAAAAACATCTAGATAACCTTTCTCAGTCCAAAGTTTATATTTTAATCTACTCAGACTCCTCTATAATTTTTCTCAAGGACACAATACTAATCAGCTCTGACTAGAAACTGGCTTTAAAATATCCTCTTCCATTGTAACATAATTTTTAACGTGAGCATTTGAGTCCCCAAAATTTTTCCATGCATACTAGAAATGTGTACATAAAATCTTGACAGACACCACTATCTAGAGATGGTAAATACACTATGTATCTAACCTACATATAAACAACCAAATGCATGTTCTTTCTCGGAAGTATAAGACCCAATAATCTTATATTCTTTCAATAACAATACACTAGAACCTATAATTCATGTTTTTCCAACATCTATCCTTGGTATTATTTTTCAATGGTATGGTAATAGACACACCATTTCAAATATATTTTTTGATTATCCCAGTCTACCGATATGCATTTCATCACTATATAATTTAAATGAAAAAAATTATTTCCCAAATTTAAAAGGTTTTAAAATACTGTGGATTTAAAAACCCCTTTTGGGTTTTCACATTCCTTCTGATTAGACTGAACTCTATGACTTGCATGAATTTCTATGATATTTTCTAATATTTCTTAAATCGATGTTGTATATATCAAAATAACGAAAGATGACTAAATTAAAATTACAATTAGTGATAAAAAATCCAAATAACAAAATAATTGTGAATTAAAATAAAATTAACATATCTAGATGAGATCAGAAAAATACCCCGCATCAAAAATTTCTACAAAAAAGGGAAAAGAGAAAATGAAAGTACATATAGAGGAAATGGACTCCGCTGCAACTATATGTGAAGAAAGGAGAAGAACCCTGGGAAAACCATGTCGTAAAGAGGTAAAAAGGAAAGAGGCAAGGAGGCATGGAAGGGTGATGCGTTAGTAGTCATGAAAGACATAGAAGCAAGGTGTGGCTAAGTGATATCATTATGAAGAAGTTTCAGGGGGTGAAGGAGGTAGGGAAGCAAGGCTAGGGGGCACAACAAGGATTGGGTTGGCATAGAGGAGGTGAGGCGGGCAGGCGGAGAGGCGCGACAATGGAGGCACGTAGCAAAGAAGTTGTCGTTGGTATGCTGGGTTTGAGATTCGAGGAGGGAGCAATGAGGTCGTTCCAGAGCCGCATTGGAACTATGCTGAAGCCGAGTCGAATAAGGAGGGTCGCGGGGAGGTGGAGTGGCCGCATTGGAGATATCGGGAGAGGAGGAGGATCGTGAGAGGGAGGATGATCGTGGGGGCAGTGGGGATGAGAAATTTGCGAGGGTGAGGGGGGGGGGATCATATGGGGTGCTATTTCTATAGACATCAAACACATCCATGTGTATAGGTTATCTATATCCATTGTTTTTATTGTCCGTGGCTATAGATCCATAGCTATAAGTCAAAATTTTAGTAGTTTATATCTTGTCTCATTGTTCATGTTTATGATTCCTACTCTGTTTATGCCTTATTGTTATACCTATTGTCTAAAAATTTTCATATTATTCATGTTTTACCTTATTTATTTCCTTATTGGGCTTTATAGATCACCCATTTATTATGTTTTTCCCCAGGATATCCCTTGTTGTTTTAAAATCCATGTAATTTTAGAAGAATGTTAAGGATGTTTTAATAATGTTGTTATATCCCATGTTCAAGATTTTATTCCATGTACCTAATTCTAAAATACACTAAAATTGTCAATATTTTGTGTTGTATTAAGTGTAATTTAATATAATAAATCAAGAATTAATGTGTAATAAAGAGAAGGGTTGTTATACAGAAGTTTGTTAGCAATTGAATCTAGTTAAAGTGAGAGTCTATTAGAGTTGGATCCCTCGAACCAAATTATTTGTACCTTATGATAACCCATATTCATTGTTTTTAATATTAATAAAAACTTAATCACATCATTATTATTATTTTGTCTGATGTAGTTTGTGATAATGTACTAAGAGTAGCTATCACACTAAAAGGTCATATTAGTTACCCATTATGATGATAACCTAGTAGTGCCAGGAAAATATTCTTAAATATATGTTCTATAACTAGATGAAATAATTTTAGGTACATAAATGAATAGTATATTGAGGGTATATACTCACAAGACTTTGTGGAACTATTTCATTGTGTACACCCTTTGTAATATCTAGTGTAGGATATTATGAGAACGAGACCTGCTAGTAGGAAATCCATATTTATATATTTCATTGGATGTTTCTATTAGAGAATGTGTGTATTGATTCTTAGACTTTAATATTATTATTAATGAGTATTATAATTTGTCTACTTTGATGTATTGATGAAAACTATGATGACATATGTTTGTGGTGAGGTAGTATACATTGGGTGTGTCATAAGTACTGTTTCATTAATGAATAAAGAAGGAAAGGATTTTTATATTATGTTATTTAATATAAATTGATATATCAATCCATTTGATGGAAATGATGTAGCCTAAATAAATCCATGGTCATGGTGTTCTATAAGATGGTTTAATTTTTGGAAATTCAAATAAAGAGACATCGAACACATATGTTGATGGAATTAGCATGCAACCTGCTAGATTTTAGATATTACAATAAAGAGATTATATTATATTGTAAGAATCTCTATGAAGTGTTATGTCATTGTAACATTAAATTATTTATCTATGGGTGCCTTGGTGTGTTTTGAGATACTGACCTTGGACTTTAGGCCACTTCGCCTAATTCCACTAAGAAAGATGCCTAGAGGGTCAAACGCTAAGTGTATCAATAATCTAAGTGGAATAATATATTATTATTTGTTATTTAACAAGTTGAATAAATATTATTCCTACACATTGTTTTTGAATTATTCTTATTTGATTGATTATATATATATTCCATCACTATTTATTCGAGAGAATATTATGTGAGAAGAATATTTAATACATTTTTATTTTTTATTTAGTGAATATAATATATATATTTATATATTATAATATAATGTAGTGATATTTATTTTTTAAATAAATATTCATTATTCAAGTCCCAATAAATACTGAGGAGGAATGAGGGATCATGTTTAATGGTCCAATAAGAAATAATATATATTGAATATTATTTTAATAAATAATATTTCATTTAATTCACGATTTTAGCTCATGTTAAGAAATAATAATTTTATTTTTACTATTGGAATAAGTTTATATATGGACTAGAGAAATAATAATGGGAACATGCGAAATAATTATTTTCTAATTGTAATAGTATATAAACCCAATTATATTATTTTTTTAGGAGAGCCAATTCATTTGTGTTGTGAATAATGAAATCTAGAGAGAAAACTCTCAAATACCTAGAGATATATCTCACCAATAATTCTATCAAGAATAGAGATATGTTCTAATCCACCATTATTCTAATGTTAAGAAAGATTGAAGAGAACCAATCCTCATGGAAGTTCTCAGGACGATCAAAGGTGAATAGCACAGGAGTTTGGATCTACCGATCTAGCACCAAGATATTCCTACAACGATGTTCAAAGGTTCAGGGAACACATGTGGATCGCCACTAGAGGTAATATATTCTTGATTCTTGAAATGAAATTATGGTACGACATATAGATGTTGTTAGATCCATCAATAAAGAAAGAATTTCTCACAAGCTAATCATTAACTGCTGAAATTAATTATAAATAATATGTGTTGATCTAATGTTTGGTTCCTATGTATATAAATAATCTATATTATTTGATTCAATTTCATTCATCACAACATTTATCATTGTTTAAATCTCTGATTAATCACTAGGCATGAAAAAAATCTGAGTTGGGGATACCCCATCTGATTCTTTCGTTGAGCCTAGAACCTACACTATCCTTGTCAAAATAGTACTATATTATATCATAATTCATTAGACCTTGAACACACATATCCTAAAACCCCAATGGTGAATTTAAATTTGTAACTTATTCATCATGATAGCATATCCAAGGATAATTCCATGTCTTAACATAAATCCCATTTTCAATTCTACAACAAATTTCTTTATCAAGAAGTGGCATCACTCCACAAACACAACTCCAAAAATAAAATGGCTTCAAACCCACTTTATTTTTCATTAATTATGATATTGTGAAGTACTTAGAATCAAGAATACAGAAGTACAATGATTCATGATGATGAATGACTTTCCAACCTTTCTTCACAATAAGATCATTGGTGAATTTTCCCATACATCTAAATCTAAGGTCGCCAGTTGATTTGGAAACACAAAATTTTACCCAATATTATATATATTTGAGAATAAAATGGGTAGAATTATATATAATGTTTTTGTTGTATTGTTTTACCTAGAAAAAATGATTTTAACATTATATTACCTGAATATTCATAGACATGGATTTTAATTAATATCTTATCACATGATGATCATTTTTGTGCGTGGTGTACAAATGATAATGTCCCAAGGGTACTTTTCACATCAAATGGTCAAGATATTTCCCCATTGTGATGAAAAACTTGATGTGTTGTGAAAATAATATTAAATATATATCCTAAGTCTGAATGATATCATTTGACAAGAAAAACTGATACAAGCTATTAAGGGTCACTAATATAAAACATGCCTTTAACAGTGCTAAAATTGGCCTTTGTTAGCGCAAAAAAAGTTGAATATCAGAGCATAATTAAAAGCCCTAGGCTTTTATTAGTGCTAAAAAAACATTGATAATGGACCCCATTTATTCGTTCTTTTATTTATTAATGATAAATATACCCTTTATCAATATTTTTAAAATAAATGAAAAAGGGGCATACTGTAGTGTGCTATGAAATTTACAGCACACCGTTGCACTAGAAACAACACCAGAAACAACAAAAAAAATAGGTAAAAATACACATTTTAAATGAAATAAAATTTACAGCACAAATACAAGAAAAAATACACTATATTATATAAATTTAAAATATTGGTTTATACAACTAAATGAGTAAGTACACATTATCAAAAACATTCAAAAACATCAATGATACATTGTTCTTGGACCCTGAATCTAACTCATGCTATTCTCGAACAAACCACCACTGCTCAAGAAAAAGAATTGACCTATATAAGAAATAAATTATTATATTAGTAATACTATAAATATAAAAATTAAACATAAAGTGTTAATTTTAAAATAAACTTTGAGTCATACAAAGGACATTGTATAACATATTGAGATGCAGTTGATTCTTGGAAGTCACACCATTTATTTTTTTTCTTTAAGCATTATCTTTATAAAATTTAACTAAATAAGTATAAGATAAAAATAATAAGGAAATTAATTAATTAATAGCAGATAGAATTATGAGAAAACAATCTAGTCTCATTTTCTTAGTGGTGGTGATGTGATGGATGTTTTAAACTAAAATGACACTTATATATTGAAAACACGCAGTTGGAGTTATAACTGTCACATATTGATTTAGATTGAGGTTAAGATAATTTCTACACATGCCAAATGAATTATGGAGATTTTTCCTAATGTATCAAAATAATATGAATGTGTTTTCTTAGTTTAGAGTATTCCTGTTGTGTTTTTTATTAAAATTTCATTTCAAAATTGAAACACACACTTTCAGTCATAACTGTCATGTTGTGTGTTAGCTTGACATGAGACCAATTGCTACTTGTCAAAAATAAATTATGAATCATTTTAATAAATTATTAATATAATCTGATCATGTATTCTCAATTTTCAAGGAGTGACACTTTTTGAACATAAATGTCAATTTTAAACTAATGAAGGATACTTTGAGCCATACTGGGCACATTGTGTATCGGATTGAGGTGATTCTGATTCCGAAACATAAAAAAATGAAATATAGATTATTTTCATAATGTATCGAAACAATGAGAATTCATTTTATTGGTTTTGAGTATGTAATTTTACTTTTTTACTAAAATTAATGTTAAATTTTAATAAGAAGATAGACTTGGAGTCATACCTGTCACACAGTACATTAAATTGAGATAAATATGATTCCTACACATCAAAAATTACATATAGATAATTTTACTAAAGTATCAAAATAATAAAAATGTGTTTGATCGGTTTTAAGAATGCCATTTTAGTTTTTTTTACTAAAATTTTAATTTAAAATAGAAACACAGACTTTGAGTCATATTGGTCACATCATATGTTAGTTTGACATGAAACTAATTCCTACACATCAAAAATTACTTATTAATATTTTTCCAAATTTTCAAGACAATATGAGTGTGTTTTCTTGGTTTTCAATGGGTGAAATTTTTTGAACTAAAATGTAATTTTTGAACTGACAATAGACACTTTGATTCATTTCGAAAACATCGTGTATCAAATTGATATGTGGCTAATTCCTATACATAAAAATGACTTATGGATCATTTTTACAAATTATAAAAGTGATCTGAATGAATTTTATTGGTTTTGTGTTTGTCAGTTGTCTTTTTTACTAAAATTAATGTCAATTTTAAATAAAAATACACACTATGAGTCATAATGGTAAAACCACATGTCATATTTAGGTGTGGATGATTCCTACACATAAAAAATGGCTTATAGAAAATTTTCATAATGTATTAGAAAAATCAAAATGTGTTTCCCTGGTTTTGAGTGTGTTAGTTTTCTTTTTTACTAAAATTGATGTCAATTTTAAATAAAAAACACACTTTGAGTCATAATGGTCACACCATGAATAATATTGAGATGTTATTGATTACTACATATAAAAAATTACTTATGAATTGGTTACCAAAAGTATCAAAACAATCCGAATGCATTTTCTTAGATTTGAGTATGTCATTTTTCTTTTTTACTAAAATGTCATTTTAAACTGGAAACATGCACTTTGATTCATACTGCACATATCGTGTGTTTGATTAATTTGAGAATGATCCCTAATCATCGAAAATTACTTATGAATCATTTTACTAAATTATAATGATAATCTGATTGTGTTTTCTCAATTTTCAATGAGTGACAATTTTTGAACTAAAATGTCAATTTTAAACTGATAATAGACATTTTGAGTCATACCAGACAAAACATATATCGGATTGAAGTGAGGTGGATTCATACACATTAAAAATGACTTATGTAAAATTTTAATAAAATATCAAAATACTCTAAATTAATTTTTTGGGTTTTGAGTATATCACTTATCTTTTTTACTAAAATTAATGTCAATTTTAAATAAAAAGACACACTTGGAGTCATACCAGTCATACCATGTGTTGGATATAGGTGATGATAATTCCTATATGTAAAAAAATACATATGTTTCATTTTAATAGAGTGTAAAAATAACAAAAATGTTTTTTCTTATGTTTGAGAATTTCAATTATGTTTTTTTACTGAAATGTCATTTTAAACTAAAAACACTTACTTTTAGTCTTACTGGTCACATCGTGTGTTGGTTTTATGTGATGCTAATTAATACAAATAAAAAATTACTCATTAATTATTTTATTAAATTATCAAGAGAATATGATCATGTTTTCTCATTTTTTAGTGAGTGAAACCTTTTGAACTAAAATTTAAATTTTAAACTGATAACAGATACTTTGAGTCATAATAGACACATCATGTATTATATTGAGTTACAGATGATCCCTACATGTCAAAAATGACACAATAATAGTTTTAATTTAGTATAAAAGTAAAATAAATGAATTTTTATGGTTTTGAGTATGTAACTTTGTCTTCTTTACTAAAATTAATATCAATTTTAAATAAAAAGATACTCTTGGAGTCATAGTGGTCACACCGCATGTCGGATTGTGATGACGCTGATTACTATATATACAAAATAACATATAGACCAATTTTCTAAAGTATAAAATCAATATGAATTCATTTTATTAGGTTTGAGTATATAACTTTTCTTTTTTACTAAAATATCATTTTAAATTAAAAAACACACTTTGAGTTATACCAGTAACATCGTGTGTCATTTTGATGCGAGATTGATTCCTACTCATAAAAAATGAACTATGAATCATTTTCCTAAATTATCAAGACAATATAAACTTGTTTTTTTATTTTTCATTGAGTGACAATTTTTGAACTAAAATGTCAATTTTAAAAAGACAACGAACACTTTGAGTCATACTGGGCATATCGTATATATGATTGAGGTATGATTTATTCCTAAACTTCAAAAATTACTTATGGATAATTTTCCTAAAGTATAAAAACAATATGAATTAGTTTTCTTAGTTTTGAGTATGTCAGTTTCCTACAAAAATTAATGTCTATTTTAAATTAAAAGAGACACTTAGAGTCCTACTGGTCACACAATGTGTTAGATTGTGGTGTTGATAATTACTACATGTTGAAAATGATTTATATATCATTTTATTCAAGTATAAAAAACAATCTAAATGTGTTTTATCATTTCTGAGCATGTCCCTTGTGTTTTCTACTAAAATGTCATTTTAAACTGGAAACAATCACTTTAAGTCATAACGGTCACATCGTGTGTCAGTTTAGCATGAGACTAATTTCTACACGTCAAAAATTACTTATGAATCATTTTATTAAATTAGAAAGACAATATGAGTGTATTTTCCTAGTTTTTAGTGAGTGACATGTGTTTTGATCAAAAATATCAATTTTAAACTGATAATGGACACTTTGATTCATACTGGGAACACTGTGTATTGGATTGAGGTATGGATAATTCTTATACATCACAAATTACCTATGGATTATTTTCATAATGTATCAAAATAATCCAAATACATTTTATTAGTTCAGAGTTTGTCAATTATCTTTTTAACATATCAATTTTAAATAAAAAGACACACTCAGAGACATGCTAGCCACAACGTTCCCCAGATTGAGGTGTGACTGATTCCTAAACATAAAAAAGGACTTGTTTATTTTCTCTTTAAAGTATCAAAACAATATTAATGAGTTTTATCAGTTTTGAGTATGTGATATGTGTTTTGAACTAAAATTTAAATTATAAACTAAAAACATACATTTCAAGTCATGTTGTGCACACTGTGTATCAGATTGAGGTGTGGATTATTGAGTATGTGTTTTTCTTTTAGCTATCTAAAAAAATCTAGAAAAGAGAGAACATATTCTATTCTGATGGAAGAGGAAACCTTAGGTTTCCTCAAACACTTCACATTTTAGAGAACATGAGGTTCTCTTTTCCATAAGAAAGGAACATGTTCCTTATTTTTTGGATTGTTACAGATAATTGAAATAAAAATATGACTTCCTAAAATATATATTAAAAAACTAAATAATTTTTAGATAAAAATTATTATGGAATTAACATACAAATAATAAATGAAATTAGGACAAAATTACTTAAATAAGTATTAGGAATTAACCTTTTTATGATGGTTGTATACATTCTTGAACCATTTCTTTATTGTCATTATCTCATTTTCAGCCACAAATTCTATTCTCTCATGAGCATGAGAAGCTTTGAAAAAACTACCCCAACTCAAGAAAAAGAATCCACTTGTATAAGAATACAATTCTTATATTAGTAATACTACAAATAAATACATTAAACATAAATAATGAACAATAAATTAATAAAATGTCAATTTTAAATAGAAATCACAAAATTTGAGCCTTACGGGGAACACTGGGTATCACTTTGAGGTATGGTTGATTCCACCATGTCTTTTTATTCTATAGTTCACTCAACACTCTGGGTCATCTAATAATATTTTAGTTTGATAAACCTAAATATTGAATGCATTAGAGAATAAATAAACTACGTTAATGACATCCAATTTGAGATCATAGCCTTATAACATATATGAAAACATAAAATCTATATATACCCATATGGGTGTGTATGTAGGGTGTGATCTAAACAGGCCTAGGAAAATTTCACCAAATAGTCAATTAAATTTTATTTATATACCATTTCATGAAAAATAGTCCGAACAAAGTTTAAAAAGATGTTTCATAAAATGAAAGTATAAAGGGATGACTTATCATGCATTTATATCTTTTCAAAATCCCAAGGTAAAACCTTTTTGGAAAATAAAATAAAACCATGATTAAGATAAATACATATAAAATCATGTAGATAAAAAAATTCATTTAAAAATTTACTTCACAATACAATTTTTACAAACCAATGAATGTAATAATACATTTGAAAGTGAAAACACATTAATGTATTAGAAATTTGGACTTCAGATCTAATGAAAATAAATGAAAATCAATTTTATTCATTCAAAACATTTCTCAGAACACATTTTAGAAAAAAAAGTAAACTGAACCATAGATTAAAGATGGAATAGAGATCAAATGAGATCCACTATAATAATGATGTCTAATAATAGTAAATTAAAATAAATTGCTATAACATGTCCATGAAATGTTAAAAGGGATGAAAACAATGTGTGTAGCGGGGATCTCTAAGCTAATATCATCGAAAGAAAAATAATCATGGTAATATCACTAGATTTTATGGTGTGAAAATATTAAACCTATACCAGTACAATCAATAATCTAAGGGTTCCAATCTATAACAACCCCATTGAAAAATAAATCAGGATATCATATACCTAACACTATAAGTGAATAAACATGGATATTGTCACCACTAAAGGTACGAGAAAAGCATTAAGGACATCATTAACAGACACTATGACACACACAAAACACTAACACAATTACCTTGGGTTCCCATGGCATAATAAAAGTGGAAGTGAGAAAAAATATAAACATGGTCAATTTATAAATCATTCATGAAACATAATCAATAAACCTCATCTCACCTCTAAAAACCCCTCAAGAAATATCCACCTATCACATCATGTACACATCGCAAAATAATAATCAATAAAAATCCCATAAAAGGGAAATAGCCTATAGAAAACACTAACCTAACTGCTTCCTAATAAGGATGACAAAATCATAATGAAACTTTTTTTTTAATAAATTTAAAATGGGACTTTAATAACTGGATGTGTGAAAATATTGTCACAAAACCAGACTTTTTATAAACTAATTCTACCATTTATCAATTTCCAAAATTCCTAAAAATCATCATGTTAAACCATGTAATAAATATCCTTTAAAAACATAATATCTATCAACACATGGAGAACAAATCATTCCTCTCATTTGAGTCAACTAATATTGATAAAAATTCTTTTTTAACCCTTAAACCACTGGTTAAATCCTTTGGAACTCAAAATAGGGACGAAAACCATTTTCATTCATCTTATTCATTTTAAATCCCCTCTTATGTTATACAAAAACACTTAAAAATCCAAAATCAATAGTTTTATAAATAAGGGTTGAATCCCCATGAAAAAACTTTATGTCCTACATAGGTAGAATAGAAAAAATGTGAACATGGAATGGGTATCAAATATATGAATATATTGATAAGAAGATAATTTAGGTAGATGAATCCATTCATGACATGTTCAATAAATGAGACCAAATAAAACAACAACCGTAATCAAGTGGAAATGAATTTTTTTTGGGGGAGAAAACAAACAACCCCAGAAATGAACTTTATAAGGAAATGAAAAAAGACCCAAAATTTAATCAACCCACACCATAGATTCGACCCTCATGAGAAAATGAGTTTCGGGGTGAAAAGAAAACTGAAAGAAAAAGGAGGTTTGGAGGATAGGATAAGGATAGTGGAGAAGAAATTAATTATTTACCTTTGATAATACATTTAATCCATGGGAGGAATACATAGAAAAATGGAGAAAAAATAGAGGAAGCTATAATAGATCTCTTCTATATTGGTCATGTGATATAGGGTGTAGAGGATATCCAAATTCAGTTAAGTCGAGTTAAAAAAATCAGAAATCTGTTGTTAAAGAAAAGGGAAAGCAGTACACAAATTGATGTATTAAAAGGGAATTGATATTTCTTAAAATGGAACCATAGTGGAAAAAATGTAATGTATAGCGAGAGAGAATGAACAAAAAGTAAAAAAAGAACTGAAAACCGAGAAACTCCAAAATAGAATGGTTGCTGGAAAATATATGGGCAAAATCACCTTAAGTGGAACCCAAATAAGCAATCAAAAAGTTAGGAGGAGATGAAAAAGAACTACCATGGATTCAAGCCTTGATTTGTTCGATAGAAAGTAGAGGAAGAACACTGGTAGCTGGGGACTTTAAAAAAATATTGACAATCATGACTGAATCAGTCATAGTTAGAGTTCTTTTAAATAGAATGAGAGAGTTTTATTAGGGCTTCCAAAAAATGCTGATAAAGATATCTTTTATGAGTGCTAAATTAATAAGAGTTGATAAAGATATCTTTACTAGCGCTAATGTTTTAGCGTGGATAAAGATGACATCTTCATCAGTACTGAAACTATAGCAGTGATAAAGGATTTATAATTATAATTATATTTTTTTTGAAAATATATTTATAAATATTTTTATATGATTATTAATGTATTTATATCATTATATAATTATATAATTATATATATAGTAAATAAATACATTATTTAAAAAAATTTACTACAATTTTATACTTATTAAAATATATAATTATTTATTTATAATTATCTAAATACCTTTTCTAAAAAAGTATCTTTTTCATTTATAATTATAAATATATTTAAAGATAAATACAGTAAATATATAGATTATTTAAATATATTTCTTATAATTTTGTAATTATTAATATATTTATATCATTATATATATTTATAAAATTATATATATATACATATATAATAAATATATAAAAATAGAAATATAAATAAAGTAAATATATTTATTATTTTCATATATTTATTATAATTTTACAATTATTTAAATATATAATTATTTATTTATAATTATATAAATAATTTTTTTTAAAAGTAATATTTATATATTTATATCATTATATATATATTTATATAATTATATATATATATATATAATTATATATATATATATATATTTAATAAATAAATATAAATATAAATATAAATATAAATATACTAAATATATTCATTATTTAAATAAATTTCTTATAGCTTTATAAGTATTTAAATATATATAATTATTTATTTATAATAATAAATATTTAAATTTATAAATATAATAATATACATTTATAAATATTTATTCTAAAATATATTTTTAACATTATTAATGAATATATAATCCTAAATGTATGCATATTAAAAATGAGTGAAATTGAATAATTAAAAATTAGTACACTTTAAAAATATTGAATAATAAAAATGTTTTATTAATTATATATAAATTATTAAAAAAATATGTATATATATTAAAATAAAGATGAATACTTATTAAAAATATTAAAAAATAGTAAATAAATATATATATAAAAATATTAGGGAATGATTAAATTAAAAAAATATTAAAAATGAATAAAAAATACCCAACTCTAACAATATTGAAAATAAATAATAAAATTTACCAATTAAAAACATAATATATTAAATGTATCATGTTATAATGGAATTCTAAAAAGAATACTAATATTTTAATAAATTACATAAATTTTATGTGTATGTGTTTCTATATAAGATTTCATTAATTACGTTAATATTTGTGTGTGTGCATGCATTATATATAAAAATGCAATAATTATGTATATGTATGTATAAAATCGTTTTAACATGTGTTTGATATATATTAAATTTAAAAATCAAGTGACATTCAGTTATGTCCATCACTCAATGCAATTAGTTAGTATTTTTAAACAATATTATTTTTTATTTATAAACCATTATTCACTAAATATGTGACTTATTTAATATAAGCATAAATATTTTGTATTATATAAATCATATTTTAGGAAATATTATATAAATTGATATATATATTTATATATCAATTTATATATGAATATATTTATATATTAAATATATTACTGAATAATTATGTTTAAAACACATTAAAAATGAATAAGACATTAATATGTTTTTAATTAGTACATTTTATTCATTTACTATATCCATATTTATTGTTTTTTATTATCACAATTTATAATATATATATATATATACATATAACTTATTATTTTTTATTAATAATTATTTCAGTAATAATTTTTTTAATATTTTTTTAATTGATTCATTTTTATATTTTTTAATTATTAAAATTTATCTATTTTTATATTTTTTTCCTATTATTATAATTTATTCATTATATATATCCACATTTAATATATACTATTTATTAATATTTATAATCTATATATATGTATACAAAATGTATTCATTTTTATTAATAATTATTTAATTAATAAAACATTTAATATTTTTCTTAACTTACTCATTTTTAATTTTTATTTGTTTAATTATTTTATTTTATTCATTTTACATATCTTTATATTTAAAATGTACTATTTGTTAATATTTATAATTTATATATCTGTATATTAAATTTATTCATTTTTAACAATAATTTGTTAATTAATATTTTTTTAACAATTTATTTAATTTACTCATTTTTAATTTTTATTTGTTTAATTATTTTATTTTATACACGACCTTTAACAATTCTAAAAAATCACTGATAAAAGATACCTTTTATCAATGCTAAAAAATAAAGCATCGATAAATGGTAACCTTTATGAGTGCTAAAAATATGGCACTCATAAAGGACACCTTTATCAGCGCTTTTTTATAGAGATGATAAAGGCCAATGCTATTAAAGGATTGCTTTATAGCAGTGTGTTGGGGGATCATAAGACATTGATACAACTTCTCATGTAATTCGTTTTTGGTAATCTCAAGAAAGAAGATTATGAGAACATGACCCGCTAATAGGAATTCCATATGCTTTATGTGTCATTGGATATTCCTACATGCAGATGTGTGTAAGGGTCTTCAAACTTAAGATTATTGTTAATTCATATTATGAGTCCCATACTTTTATGTATTGAAGAAAATTTCATTGACATATGCTCATGGAGAGGTAGAATAAATTGGGTGTGTTGTAAGTGATATGGAATTAATGAATAAGTTAAGAAAAAAATTTATACCTTCCATATAATGGAAGTATATATCTCTATCCCTTTAGTTAAAATGTAACTATTAGATAAATCCATGGCCATGGTGTGATGATGACATGCTCATTTCTTGAAATTCAAAGAAATGGAATTCGAGAATATTGGTTTATAACACATGTGATGATAACTGCTTGAATGAGATATATAAATATAAAGATTATATTACACAATGAGAGTTTGTATGATGTTGTATATTGTTTCAAAATTAAATCCTTTCACTATGGGGTCCTTGTCATGTTGTTAGATTTTAACAATAGACTTTAGATGATCCTACTTAATTCCACTGTGAAAGGGGCCTAGAGGGCCACACACTAAGTGTATCAAGAATCTCAGTTATATTCTATATAAATTTAACAAGTTGAATAAATATTATTCCCATATATGGTTTAATAATTATTCATGTTTGGTTGATCAAAAATATTCTGTCACTAGTTATTCAAGAGAATATATTCAAGTTAAATATTTAATAAATATTTATTCACTATTTTAATTAATATTCTGTGTTAGTCCCTCTTGAATAGTTTTCCAAAAAAGAATTCAATTCAGGGTGTCTTCTCTTTAGTTATAGCAGATCAGGATCTGTCTTCACTTCCAAACATGAAAGGCGAGGTTGGACCTAACTTGAAAGATCATATTTTGAATTTTTTGCCTACTTGGGTGGGCTTCAGTGCTACATAATAGAAACAATAATCTATCTTCCACCAAGCTCTCAAGGAGTCTAGGGAATCATTAGGTGTCTCTGGTAAGTGGGAGCATATATCAGATCTTGAGGAGGATAACAAGATCCAAAGAAGTAAAACTTATTTTAAGAATGTAGTGGCTAAAAGAAATAAGGTTGATGATGAGTGTTACTCATCCACTCCTAAGAAAAAGCATAGGCCTAGGAAGGACTATTCCATCTTAAATTCAATCATAAGCACTAGATCAACTCCTCTAGATGAATGGATGATAGTTCAATCTAAGATGTTTAGCTCCTTGAGATATGATTCAGATTAGTATGGGAACTATTAGGCCTGTAATTCGATTTACCATGATGTTTGATCTTGTTTCTTGTGGTTCTGCTCTCTTTTCATTTGTCTTTTTTTATTTGAATGAGAGTAGGAATGCGATGTATGAACCCACCCTCTCATTCTATTTTGTGTTTTATTTTCTTAATAAAGTTTTCTTAAAACCCATCTTATTTGATTATAATATTTATTTATTTATTGGGGAATAATATAGTGGTATTTATTTAATTTAAATAAATAATCATTATTCAACGTTTGATAAACACCGAGGAGTAAAGATCGTATGTTTTGATGGTCCATTGAACAGGATATATTAAATATCATTTTAATAAATATTAATCAACTTATTCAATAAATGATATTTATTTATCCATGAGTTTAGTACATATCAAATAAATAAAAATTATATTATTATTATTTAAAAATATTGTTCTCTAGGGATTAAGAGTATAATAAGGACCCATGTGAAATTAATATTCTCTAACCCTAGTTATATTTAAACCTTAAATATCATTCCCAACTATCATAATCATTCTGCATAATAAAAGTCTAGAGATAATTTTATCATAACCTAGAGATTACTTTTTCTGGAATGCTCTCATGAATACTGAGTAATTCTATACTTCCACCATCTTAACTCTAGAAAGAACAAGATGAATCCTTCAACCTTAAAGTGATTCTTATGTCGAATAGTGATGAGTGATGCAAGCATTATAATTCTCCTTGCTATCAAACATATATTTCTATAGTTACGTTTTGACGATCATTGTGCAAGTGTGAATAACTGCTAGATGGATTCCATCCTTGAATCCTGAGATGAAATTATGGTATGACATGAAGTTATCTTCTGGTTCGAAAAAGTATAAATAATTCCAATGTGATACAATTTTTAATCTATATAAAGTAATTATAAATTATATATGATGATCTTGTCATAAGGATTCTAAGTTTTTAATCAATCTTATTCTGAGGAGAAATCATAATAAATTGAAAATTTTAACTATTGGGAAAGGGCATGACTGCTTCAACTACATCCTGAAACTGTCAAGTGGTATTAATCCAGTTATATAATAATTTATAATAATTTATTATTCATTGATCAATTATACATATTTTTTAGTTTTTATTTTTATATTATTTTTTTAATTCAAAATTAAATTAACATGTTTCAACAATTAAACATTCTTCATTCATGTTTTATGTGATTTTAAATAGGTTTAGAATAGGTGAAGAATTATTGGAGATTCCATTGGGAGGTGTTGGAGGTTCTGGATAGTTGGCACTATTACATGACATGTAACAAAAAAAAGAACACCATTGTAAGAACCCGGGTTTTTGGAACGAGTCAAAATCCCGACCCTGTTTAAATTTTTGACAGGTTTCTGAGGAAACTGGAATTAATGGGAAGTTTCTGGAAATTTCCAGACTACAGGCCGTGTACTTTAAGTACACGCCATGTATGTGTAGGTGAGTGACCAGCTGTGTGCTCACCGAGTACATGCCATGTGATGACCGTGTAGTAGTTTCTTACTACACAGAGTGTAGTTTTGAACACGCCGTGTAGACCTCCGACCGTGTGAGTCCATACATGGCGTGTAGGCTGTTGGCCGGGTAAGAACCAGGGACACGCCATGTTCCCTTTGGACACGCCTTGTAGTCTAGCCGTGTATGAGGGATATACATGGCGTGTGGGTATGCCGGTGAGGAAGATAAGAGGAACCCAGTACACATCGTGTACCCAGAGGTACACACCGTGTACTCATGTCGGCAGGTACAGAAACTAAGTCGGTAGAATCTTTCCATTTTATGAATAGTTAAATGAACCATACACGGCATGTAGTCCCAAAGTACATGCCGTGTACTTTCTTTTTTTCTCTTAAAACGGGCAGTAGCCTCGTATTGAGGCAGAACCTCATATCCTCCGCCCGGATATGCGAACCAGGTCAGCCGAACCTCTCTTACCCTCCCGATCTTCCGTCCGAGACCCGATTCGAGGTCTGATTACTGCGTTGGAACCCCCTAGGTAAGGCCTTGATTCCAATTTGTCCATTTTGTTTGATTTTTGATATAGAACGAGTTATAGCCCATTGAGAGGTTTTGAATCTTTTGTAGATTTACCGCGTTTTAGACCGAATTGGCGGGTGTTATCGGAGGAGTAGTATTGTGCGGGTCTCAGGTAGGTGGTGTATACATCATTTTGTGTTTTCACGGTTGTTTTGGTAATGCGGCCTTCGACGCGTTTCCGGGTATTTTGAGCAGGACCCGTTTTATCTTCTTTTTCATACTGTAATGCTTATGGGACCTCTGGGATGGTTTTGGGTATGCCCGGTTACCAGTATGCTTGAACAGGGCCGGGTGAGGGGTTGTTGCTCATCGGGGCATTTTGGCCGAGGAGCGCCAAAATGGTTTTAATTGAAATATGACTGTTATAAACTGTCTAGTTTAATTTGTTAAAGCCTGTTAAATTGTTAGAGGCATTTAAGACCTTTATGCTGGTATGGGACATCACCGGTATAGTGCAATTCAACTATTTAGTTGGTTTTTCCTGGTTATGTTTTCTATTTACATATGTTATATATGAAATTGTTGTATTGCATCTGCTGGACCCCTTGGGTTGTGTTGGGCTTGGCTCGGTTACGCTTGAGTGATGCTGATCACAGGTTGGGGCTTTGCCCGGGTTACTTTGGGTGGTTTTGACCATGGGATTGGGCGTCATTGACGTCGGATTGAGGCAGTGTGACTATCAGGTTGGGCATGGCCTGGGTTACTTGGATGGCAAGACCATCAGACTTGAGTGAAATGGTCGCAGGGATACTAGATGTAAGATGTTTTGGTGGCTTAGGACTATTTTGGGTGATTACCGCTCACTGGGACTTTGAGTAGTGTGTACACAGAGATACTCCGTGATGAGGTGGTTTTGACCACTCGTGTGGGTAGAGGCCCCCGTAGTTGCGGTTAGGTTTTTCTGGTTGGGGGTGCTTTCTATAGAAAGCCACAGGGAAGGTGAGGAGCCTTCAGGAAATGGGCGTGCCTTCAGGACATCGGTACTTGAGACAAGAGGTGTCAGGAGGAAGATGGTGCCAGGTTACTATTTTGGGCGGGCCTTCGGGATGTCGGTACTGGAGACACGAGGTGTCTGGAGGCACATGGGGACATGTTACTATTTTGGGCGTGCCTTCGGGACATCAGTACCTGAGACACGAGGTGTTAGGAGGCACATGGTGCTGGGTTACTATTTTGGGCATACCTTCAGGACGTCAGTACTTGAGACATGAGGTGCCAGGTGGCACGTGGTGACAGGTTACACGACAGAGATTCCGGCGTTGGCCGAAGCAGGTGACACTCTTTGGTGGCTGTTGAGCACCAGTGGAGTTTGTGTTTACTTGTGCACTGTACTATTTACTGCTTTCCTTGTAAATGCATGACTGCTTAAACACATAGATTTGGTACGCACCGTTGGGTGGTGTCCTACTGAGTTCTGTCTCACACCCTACAAGGGCCCTTCGGGACGCGTGTAGACTTTATGGATTTACATGCAAGAAAGAGGCCAGCATCAGGAGCTGGGCTGCATTAGTTATTGTATGGAGATGGTATGGACCGTGAGGTCATGCCTAGCTGGGTTTACTTTGTTTTGTTTCTTTCTATATTGGCATGCTTATTGTAGCTACTATTGGTTAGCCATTGGCACCCGGTTTATATTCAGTTGTGTATGACCTGCTTTGGATGCATGTTTTACTGTTCAGTAGTAGTTACATGTTATCAGCATGTTGTTGTGTTTATTTCTGCTGCTGTTGTTTCATTTACTACTTCCACTGTTTATCTATATGGATTATGCTTCCGCTCTGCGGGTCTCATTCGATTCCGCTGAGTCTTTCTTTCCACTGCATCTTTACTGTTATACTTGGACCAGTACCCTTATTAAGATCCTCCGAGAGGGTATAGCCTCCCCACTATACCTAACAGACCCTCGATGCTAGTCGGAAGTCTTTGGCATTCAGGGAGGTGCGCCTAAGGTAGTAACACCCGACCCGTTAGGCACTGTTCGGGTGGCGAGCCGGGTCCGGGACATTACAAAGTGGTATCAGAGGAGTTCTTGATAGGGATTTAGTAGCAGCATTTTACTTGCTACTAATGAGTTTAAGGCTTCTCGTTTCTTTCTGCTGGTTTTACTATTTGGGATATGGTAGACTTGAGATAAGTTGTTGTAACTGGAACTAGGTTTCTAACTTGTTCTTGGGTGCCTGTAGCCCCAGGTACGAGTGAAGGACCAAGTTTCCATGGGTGGGAACTGTTGTTTGATTTTTCTCATATTGCAGTTTATATGATTTCCACCTCGGTGGCTCACTTGATGTGTGATGTTGTTGATTTTGATATATGACCCTTGACCTAGTATGGTAAGGGAGAATTGGACCTTGGCCCTGTATGACAAGGCTTGTTGTTGGGTTTTGATAGGCACAATTTTTAGGGTATTTCAATTTCATAATTGCACGTATGCTTTGTGAAGTGATAATGCCATGTGAATGAAATATCAAATTTCATGCATTATATGCTTTAAAATGTGAATTGGTGAAATTCATGATAGAACTGCTAGTTGTGAAAATGTGTATGCCATGCTTTATATTTTGTAGAATTGCATGCTGCAGGATATTTGGGTCTGACTCTTATGAGAGCAGGCAGGTACTGTGGGTGAGGCAGTGTAACTGTCAGTATTGGGCGACTCGGTCATCGGTTTGGGGAAACGTGAGTTGTTAGGATAGGCATGGCCCGAGGTACTTATGATACTTGGCTCTGTGGAGAGTGGGTAAGGAGGCCGTGAGGCCGAGATGCTGTGAGGCATGGGTTGCGGTGAAGGGGAGTAAGGGTAGTTGTTATGCACTGCCTTTTACTACTTTCCTTATCTGCGTATAATATACTGTTATATACATATGGGATTTCTGACCATTTATGGTATTCAGTGGGTTACTCTTTCACGGCTCAATGGAGCGTCAGGCAGGAGATGATACCGTGCCGTAGGACGAGGGTCAGAATTCGGTACAGGCTGAGAACGAGCCGCAGGTACAGGCTCAGGGACAGGAACAGGTTCTGGATCCAGTGCAGCCAGGACAGCAGCCAGGTTTGGCATCGTTCGGGCTGTGTCTTGACGAGTAGCTCCGAGCTAGCCTGGTAAGTCTCTTGCAGGGGATTGACAGAGGCGCGCCAAGTACAGAGCCTTCTATGGCGTATCTGACATGGGAGTTCTAGTCACAGTACTCACCACTTTTTTAGGGATAGGGTGGTCCGCAGGCGGCTGAGAACTAGATAGAGGGTATGTAGATGATTTTCGAGCAGCTCGAGATGCCTCCAGGGTGGAGGGTCAAGCTGGCGACGTACATGCTGAGAGGATCGACGAAGCGTTGGTGGGATGTACAGGTACAGGCTCGTAGGCACGAGGGACTGTCTTGGAAGGATTTCGAGGGCAGGTTCTTTGAGCACTTCTACCCATAGACGTTGAGGGAAGAGAGGGCTCGGGAGTTCTTAAGTCTTCAGTAGGGAGATATTTCCGTTATGGACAACGCAGCTACCTTCACAGAGTTGTCCCGTTTTGCACCGGGTATGGTGAGCGACGACGCAGCTAGGGTGAGGCACATCGAGGATGGCTTACGACACTCCATTTGGGTACAGGTGAACATCTTCAGGCTTGGTTCTTTCTCTGAAGCAGTGAATCAGGCACTCATAGCCAAGGGTAACGAAAGGGAGAAATATCACTTGGGTAGGACGGTAGCTTCAGGTGATGGTCCGGACAGCAGGAAGCGAGGGAGGGATGAGTTTCAGCAGGGCAGTCAGGTCGGGGATCTAGCTAGACCACCTCGTGGGATTTCATCGGTTATTTGGTTCCAGTGTGGACAGTCGGGACATGTTCGGGCGCAGTGCGACCGGCCACCGAAGGAGTGTCGGGCATGTGGATAGGACGTGCATTTTGAGAGGTTTTGCAGGAAACCTTCTCAGATAGCCGGTAGGCAGGGACCAGGACAGACTGTGGCGTCTGGAGTTGGTTTAGGTTCGGTACTCGGAGAGGGTAGTCAAGGTTCAGCTGTACGCGGAGGTCGTGACAGAGACGGTGGGACCCAGCTGAGGGGTCAGTGGCCGGTGACTAGAGCATCATCGGGAGGTCAGGCGTTAGGAAGCCGTGTTTCAGGCCAGGTGCATGCCATGGAGCTGCCAGAGGCTGAGCAGGCTGGTGAGCCGGTGATAGTTAAAGGTACACCGCGGTGTGACCGTGATCTCCATCTTTCCTTTTTGGAATGACCTGTAAGGGTATGTCTGTTTTGAGTGCACGAGGTACACATGATCTTTGTAGACTGACTATATGCTAGTCAATGGGTTGACACCATATCGGGTGTGTGATATATATATATATATATATATATGAGGTTCCGTGGGCATCGGGGCATCGTGGATGCGGGTTACTTAAGGTTCTGTGGGCATTGGGGCATCGTGGGTGCGGGTTACTTGAGGTGTCGTGGGCATCAGGGCAACGTAGATGTGGGTTACTTGAGTTTCTCGGCACCAAGACCTTATGGAGGCGGACACCGAAGTGGTGTGGGTTATGTTGGGTGTCTGTAGCGATACAGGAGCACCAACGAGGTGCAGGGGTGAAGATGCATCAGAGGAGGATTTTGCGTCCAGAAAACTGGTTATTGAACCTTGTTTACTTTAAATTTTGTTGGTTGAGACAGAGAAGGCAATTCCTAAGGTGGGGAGCCCCTTGAGGAATTTAGCCAGAACCTTGGGACCGGGGTAGTCCAGATTGTTTAACTGGGATGGGCGTGTTTGGTGCCATCTTCATGTTTCGGTTGGTTACTCGGGGACGAGCTACGTTAACGTGGAGAGTTTGTAAGAACACGGGTTTTTGGAACGGGTCAAAATCCTGACCTTGTTTAAATTTTTAATAGGTTTCTGAGGAAACTAGATTTAATGGGAAGTTTCTGAAAATTTCCAGACTACATGTCGTGTACTTTAAGTACACACCGTGTATGTGTAGGCGAGTGACCGGCCATGTGCTTTCCGAGTACATGCTGTGCGATGACCATGCAGTAGTTTCTTACTACACGACATGTAGTTTTGAACACGCAGTGTAGACCCCCGACCGTGTGAGGCCATACATGGCGTGTAGGCCATTGGCTGGGTAAGAACCAGGGACACGCCATGTTCCCTTTGGACACGCTGTGTAGTCTAGCCGTGTATGAGGGATATACATGGCGTGTGGGTATGCCGGCGAGGAAGAGAAGTAGAACCCAGTACATGCCGTGTACCCAGAGGTAGACGCCGTGTTCTCATGTCGGCAGGTATGGAAAGAAAGTCGGTGAAATCTTTCCATTTTATGAACAGTTAAATGAACCATACATGATGTGTAGTCCCAAAGTACACGCCGTGTAATTTATTTTTTTCACTTAAAATAGGCAGTAGCCTCGTATTGAGGTAGAACCTCATATGCTCCGCCCAGATACGCGAACCAAGCCGGCCGAACCTGTCTTCCCCTCCCGATCGTCCGTCCGAGACCCGATTAGAGCTCTGATTAGTGCGTTGGAACCCCCTCGGTAAGGCCTTGATTCCACTTTGGCCGTTTTGTTTGATTTTCATTATATAAAGAGTTATATCCCTTTGAGCGGTTTTGAATCATTTGTAGATTTACCGCGTTTTAGACCGAATTGGCTGGTGTTACCAGAAGAGTAGCATCGTGCGAGTCTCAGGTAGGTGGTGTATACTTCATTTTGTGTTTTCGAGGTTGTTTTGGTAACGCGGCCTTCAACATGTTTTTGGGTATTTTGAGCGGGACCTGTTTTATCTTCTTTTTCATACTTTAATGCTTATGGGACCTCTAGGATGCTTTTGGGTTTGCTCGGTTACCAGTTTGCGCAAGCAGGGCTGGGTGAGGGGCCGTTGCTCATCGGGGCATTTTTGCCGGGGAGCTCCAAAATGGTTTTAATTGAAATATGATTGTTATAAACTGTCTAGTTTAATTTGTTAAAGCCTATTAAATTTTTTGAGGCATTTAAGACCTCTGTGTTGGTATGGGACATCAACGGTATAGTGCAATTCAACTGTTTAGTTGGTTTTGCTTGGTTATGTTTTCTGTTTACATATATATATGAAATTGTTGAATTGCATCTACTGGACCCCTTGGGTTGTGTTGGGCTTGGCCCGGTTACAATTGAGTGATGCTGATCATAGGTTGGTGCTTTTCCCAGGTTACTTTGGGTGGTTTTGACCACGAGATTGGGTGTCATGGACGTGGGATTGAGGCAGTGTGACTGCCAGGTTGGGCATGGCCCGATTTACTTGGATGGTGAGACCATCGGACTTGAGCGACATGGTCGCAGGGACACGAGGTGTCAGATGTTTTGGTGTCTTAGGACTATTTTGGGTGATTACCGCTCACCGGGACTTTGAGTAGTGTGCACACAGAGATACTCCGTGATGAGGTGGTTTTGACCACTCGTGTGGGTAGAGGCCCCCGTAGTTGCGGTTAGGTTTTTCTGGTTGGGGGTGCTTGCCGTAGAAAGTCACGGGGAAGATGAGGAGCCTTCAGGAAATGGGCGTTCCTTCGGGACGTTGGTACTTGAGACACGTGGAGTCAGGAGGTACATGGTGCCGGGTTACTATTTTGGGCGTGCCTTCGGGACGTCGGTACTTGAGACACAAGGTGTCAGGAGGCAAATGGTGCTAGGTTGCTATTTTGGGCGTGCCTTCGGGACGTCGGTACTTGACACACGAGGTGTCAGGAGGCACATGGTGCCGGGTTACTATTTTGGGCGTACCTTCGGGACGTCGGTACTTGAGACATGAGGTGTCAGGTGGCACGTGGTGTCGGGTTACACGACCGAAATTCCGGCGTTGGCTGAAGTAGGTGACACTCCTTGGTGGCTGTTGAGCACCAATGGAGTTTGTGTTTACTTGTGCACTATACTGTTTATTACTTTCCTTATAAATGCATGACTAATTAAACACATATATTTGGTACACACCGTTGGGTGGTATCCTACTAAGTTCTGTCTCACACCCTATACGGGCCCTTCAAGACTTGTGTAGACTTTATGGATTTACGTGCAGGAAAGAGGCCAGCTTCAGGAGCTGGGCTGCGTTATTTATTGCATGGAGATGGTATGGACCTTGAGGTCATGCCTAGTTGGGTTTACTTAGTTTTGTTTACTTTCTGTATTGGCATGCTTATTGTAGATACTGTTGGTTAGCCATTGGCGCCCTGTTTATATTCAGTTGTGTATGGCCTACTTTGGATGCATGTTTTACTGTTCAGTAGTAGTTATATGTTATCAGCATGCTGCTGTGTTTATTTCCACTCTTGTTGTTTCATTTACTGCTTCCGCTGTTTATCTATATTGATTATGCTTCCGCTCTGCGGGTCTGGTTCGAGTCTGCTGAGTCTTTCTTTCCACTGCATATTTACTATTATACTTGGACTAGTGCCCTTATTAAGATACTCTGAGAGGGTATAGCCTCCCCACTATACCTAACAGACCCTCGCTACTAGTCGGCAGCTTTTGGCATTCGGGGAGGGGCACCTAAGGTAGTAACACCCGACCCGTTCGGCACTGTTCGGGTGGCTGGCCGGGTCCGGGACGTTACAACCATGTACTAAGGTTTACTGCATCCGGATGAGCTGTGAGATATATGGATTTCTATATATATCTATATGTGGTGTGTAATTACTCATAGTATTTTTACTGATCAAACAATCCCCTATTTTTTGGACCACAATATTTATAGCTAGCGTATATGTCACACATTCTATGTGTTTTCATAGTGAATTTCATGAAAACTGCTTGGTCAAATGCACATAGTGTATTAATATATGACTCATGGGACTAAAAACTAGGAAACAGGGAGGCCACATGCTGTGTAGCTAGTGTTCACGATGTGTAACCCATAAGGTTCCAGGTTTAAGATACATGACAAGTCCCTAGGCATATACCACAGGCACATGACAAGCAGTATACACGGTGTGTAGCTTGTTAGTACACATCATTTCGTCACATAGTAATTAACCATTTTTAATTATAAGAAAATAATTAATTGCATCATTAAAACCAAATTACATGGAAAACAGATAGCATTCTTACAATGTGACAATATTTTTATAATTAATAAATGATCAATTAAATCCATGTAATTATCTAGAAAATATTAGTCAAGCTAATTACTTTCTAAAATTCTACTTGTGAGGGGAATCTCTAATACTGTTCAAATGGAAATTAAGATAAAATAATTAAATAATTAATTTAATTAATTCAAGAGCATTTATCTTAATAATAAAGAATGAATTGAAGTGAATAATATCTAGTTTACATTTTTATATTTTTTTCATATCTAAATGATCATGATCTTATACTAACCTATGCATGTGATTATATTATCTTAATTTATTATTATTAAATTAAAATGATAGTTTTCATGTCATCCCCTCCTCTATACTAAGTATAGGCTACGAGTCTGTGGTTTCTTTTATGTAAACCCCATTAACCATTCCATTAGTCTTGTTACCTATTTTTCAGTAAAAACACATGTAAAGGATGAATCCCCCGAGTGAGTGGAGGTATTATAAGTTTGGAACTAATGGGAAACCAACCTAGGAGGTATACGTGAGTATAGGCGAGATGCTACAACTAAAACAAGGCATGATTCCATGAGTTTATTACCTAGGTTCAAGGGTTAGTATATCATCATCAAGATTAACCAACCATTAGAAAATATCATGGTCGTGCTATTTCACTATTTTATTTATGTCAGTTGCATGATTAATTATTTATGGATACTTTATTATTAAATTAATTAATTAACAGGCATGATGGATAAAAATTAAAATAAAATAAGATTATATATAAATTATATCTATACTTGTTTAATCACATAAGTAATGTCCACTTAGTATTACAAATCATGTATTAAGATAAAATGATCAATTTATGCATAAAGATAAAAATACAGCAAATAATATAGTTATCTAAAACCCTTCCATTAATCATGTTAAGATAAAACCATAGCTCAAAGTACATTACCAACATTCACTAGGGTTATTTCAATTGTTGAGGAGTTTTAACTTGATATTTGAGATAACTTATCCTAGTTCACATTAATGGTTGATATCCTTCATGAGACTTAGTGAAACTAGTATAAAAGTGTTAAGGAAATTCAATTCCAAGATTTAAGTATTAGGGAGTCCACTCAATAGATCAAATAGTTTTTAGTTAATATATTTTTAAAGTTATTCCTACCTAAATACTTTCTAAAATCATTCTAGTTCCTCATCTGGGTTTTGAAAAGGGTCATATGAATCCTTTTTAGTAGAATATCTACGCATTATGATATTATAAAACCAATGGTGAGGAATAATGGGATTTGATAAAATAGAGGGTTACTAATGAATAAAATTTATCACATTACATATTTGGGTAATTAAGATAAAACAAAAATTTACTTTTAATTAATGGAGTGCATGACAAGAGAAACTATTATAACACTGTGATCAATTAGGATACTAATCATGTCCTCACTAGCACATATTTCCAAGGGTGGTACAATTGTTTCATACACTAACAAATGAAAGGGAATTTATATCATGTGTTGGAGTCCCATAAACTTGTTCAACCACCTCATCGACCAAGAAAAAAAGAGAGGGATGCCTGTAGGAGGTACATGGGGATGCTCCAATTATCTATTGCATTGGGATATCAGTTATGTTAATAGAATTGATAATGAAACACACAGAAACTAATTCCTATACCATGTAATCTCATCTCTAATATCTCAAGAAGGATAAAGAGAGGCTTTAGATAGATGATACTATCACTTCACTATAATAGTTTAAATAGGTATGATGTACTTAATTATTGATATTTTCACCAATATACTGTAGTACATTGACTAATTAGTGGAGTTTTTCTTCTGTATGGATAAGCAATTATCCCTTAATATCACACTATAATCCTTATCTTTTAGGTTATCAATATTTATATAGAATTATGAGATTAATAGTATGGATGAATGACTTAGTAATATTTTTACTAAGCATTTCTGGGTAAATAAGAGTTTCGGGGAACTCAGTTCCAAAACCCTTATGGTGAGCGAGATGAAAAGGCATTATAGAAAATCCTATGATTGAATATATGTTAATGATTCTTAAACAAAATCTTTTCAATGGAAAAAAGATTCAGAGGCAGTGTAGTGATCATGTGGTGATTTACCTTCCTTATAGAATAAAAATCTAGTTGAAATGAAACTATAATGAACTGAAGAAGAAAAAAACCAATGCACCTACTTTAGAAAAATATTCATCATATTAGTTAATGTTTCCATCTCCATTATTTGGTATTTAATACATTTTTACTTTAATTTAAGAACCAAATAAGTAATATGTGTGATCTTAGTTTTTGGAAAAGGGTGATTCCTATGTCATTAGTGAGAAACATGTTAAAAAATTACGAGAAGTAAGGTGTAATCTCCCAGTGTCTAATTATTTTTCAGTAGCGAGAACCACATGAATTCATAAGTGAGGTGAATTATCCCAGTGGTTGAGAAAGGTTGATTCCAATATTAAAATTGAGAAGCACATTACATAAAATTTCCCAATGGATAGATTATAGTTTAACTGTTATTTTTATTAAGTGTTACCAAAACATTTATCTAAGTGTTCTATTAGACACAATAAGAAATTATTTCTTTTAAAATGAATGTTGTTATGGTAAAATATGATTAATATTTGATAATACATGAATCATTTATATCTAATATCAGTAATAAATGATGAATATAATTATAATACTCATACCCATTTTTTTGGAAATAATGTTTTGTCAAGTATTTTTCTAATTGGAAAATTTCATACTCTTTTGAGCTAAAACTTTTAGGGGTTCTCATCACACTCACTTGTTGAATTATTATACAAATAAATATTTAAAAATAAAGGTGCTCCAAAAAAACTGGAATTAGATTAGTATGATAATAAGAACTATTCAAAAAATAAGCTATATTTAAATTCATATACTCTATAAGATTACTTTAAGAAATTTTAAGAATATTTAGTGAAGTAATGAATGAACTTGGTAAAAGATATATCCTCAAAGAAAGTTTATAAGAAAATATATTAACCATTTACTCTAAATATTTTAATATATGGTGAAGGTTTTCCTAAAATCACATTACTTTATTCAAATTCTAGATATGGTGATAGTATAAGGTAAGTTTGATAACAAGTCTAATATATGTATTATAGTCTTTTGTGATTCCATAAAAGATATATTTTGCAAATATAAATATAACAACTGATAATATAAAAACTATATTGACTAATGGATATCATATAAGTTACGATATGAAGAAATAACAAAATTTTATAGCCTATGGTGCTTCATAGAATCTATTTGTAAATTTAGTGAAAGCTTCAAATGTAAATCATCAAAAACATAAAAGGTGCATCTTAATTAATGATCCTTTATCTACTAAGGATTTTAACAACCACAAGATATAAAATGAATTAATAAAAAAATTTATTTCTATGTGGTAAGTATATATATTTTTATTGAGAGGGAGAAATCAAGACATTAGTTGAATCTTGGTTCTGAATGCACAAGTTGGCAAGAGAACAATAAATTCCTCGAGTGTCAGTGGGAGCAATTGTTGTAAATACATAAGAAGGTTAAAACTATAGTGATGGCTTTATATTAACCATCATGGGTGATTGTAACACCCCAATATTTTTGAACTTTTTTTTCAAATAAATTTAATTTCTTTGATAGCTTGTGTTACACACAACACGGAGTTCAAAAGAACTGTGATATACTATTTAAATATTATTATTTAATATAACAGTTATCAACTAACCATTGGATTGGTGGATATGAGTAGAAATAAACAAATTATGAAACATATATGGTTTAAACATGTATAAAATAAATTCATTATTTATAAAATGATTAGAAATGAAAATAAAAACCTATTTTAAAGTAAAAAAAGAAATATTATTTTGAAAAATTATCTTTATGACCACAATATGTTTTTTACATTAATAAATTAAATTAGTCACTATCGGTTAATAATTTTAATGAAATTTATATATGATATATTCAATAAAATGGTTTATCATTTAACAAATATTTTTTCTAGGCATGAGATAAGAATAAATCCAATTTTATGCTTAAAAACTGTATTTTTCTAAAAAACATATTCATCACCTTTTACATGCTTATTTAATTTTGTTGAAATTTTTAGAAAATTTATTTGAAAAAATGAACTTAATTTTTGAAAAAAATAGTTCATAATTATTTTATAGTAATTTTTTTAGATTTTTTTGAAAATATTAATTTTTTGATGAATAGTGAAAAATTCCGATTTTTATCAAAAATTATCTTTTTTGTTTAAAAAATTTTAAAAGAAAAATTTGGTTTTAAAATTCTATTAAATGTAAAATTATTTAAATTATATTATCAATAATAAAATTTAGGTCATTAGAAATAATTTTATGTTGAATTTTTATATGAAAACTTTTTATGCTTTCGAAAAGCAATTATTTGGAAAATCATTTTTTATCCCATTTGTGAGTTTAATTTTAAATTAAATTTCACGACATCTATTAATTTAATTGGATAAAATGGTTTATATATTTTTAATTCTAATAATTAATATTAAGCCATAAGTTTATATTATTTTTTTGTCATAATTAATAGTGTAGACAATAGAAGTTAATTATTATTGTTAAAGTTAAAACTGGTTTTAACGCGCTACATGCGCTAGGGTTAAAATTAATTTCTACACACATATGTTTTCTAAATGGGTATAAATTATCTAATAAGTATAATTTTATTTTTACTCTCAAAGGATAAATTACCTTGGTAAATAATATTCAGGTTACCGTGATGAAAACCAAAATGGTAAAATCGAGTAACCTAATAGGTTAAGGAAATAACATGTTTAAAAACCCTTTCATTATTTTTTTGGGTTGGAGGTGTGTTTTGACCTTATATTTTTTCCATTCTATTATTTATAAATTTTGGATACACTTGGGTTAAGAGATATTTCCCATTATTGAATAGTTTTGGGTATTTACAAAAATGCCACTCTTCTTAAATTATAAAAGAGAACCCCCTTCCTCAATTTTTAACACATATTAAGACATTTAAATAATAAAAACTACAAAAATCTTTCAAAGGAATTTTTATCCACGTTTTTGAGCTATTGGTATTCCCAAAAGATTAATCCTATGACCCTTAATAAGAGATCCAAATGAGGTTTTTCTAAGAGATGTACTTTTCTTCACTAAACTCTTTCTTTTTTACTTATTATCTTGAAACCTTCATTAATATCTAAAAAATTACAATATAATAACACCAGTATCTACCATATACTAAGATGTTATTATGTTAATGGAATAACTTATATCCATATCTTGTTCTATCAAATGGGAAACGAAATCGTCGATCGTGTGTATGACAGACTCCTGCCTTGCTAACCGATGTAATTAATTTTCCATCACCACCTATATAGGATAGATATAATAATGATTTAATGTAAATAAATTTTATTTATGACATAATTATATTTATATAATTATAATATCACATCTACCATCTTACCTTCCAATCATTAGGAAAATGATAACGTCTCTCGTTCGCACGTGTGGAATTTCGACTTTTCCCCAAGGGTCCAGCTTAGTAGTAGTAGTCATGAGTGGTATCAATGAGATATAAAGTTTGAGTCTCTATTATTAATTAATTTTTTAATTAGTGTAGAATTTTATTTTTATTTATCCCCCTCCCTGGAACTGTTGTTATACATGTGGACTATCGACTCCATGAAGCGATGTGATGCATTTTTCATTTTATTTTGAAATGGATGGTAATAATGATAGATTAAATGAATATATATTATATATATTATATATTAATTAATCTTTAATGGTTTAATATTTTTTTAACATTTTCCCTTTCTATCCATAGAAAAAATGAAAACAATGTTAATGTGTACATACTAACTACCATCTCCATGAATGTTGTAATTCATTTTTATATCAAATTTTATGAATTAATATAAATAGGTATTTAATTAATATATGAAATTTATATAATAATTCTAATTTTTTAAATTATGTTACCATGAATAATTTCCAAGGATTAAAACTATCGAATAAAAACAAACATGAAAAATGAAGTAGTCATTACCCATAATCATGTTTTTAACAAAGAATAGTTAATAACTAGGAGATAAAAGATAATAAGTAAATAATATATGGTATGATATATATGATTATGTTTCTCTAATATATGAATAATAATTATATTCTTATTATATATGAGTTTTGAACATGTTTTCAGGAAGTTGGAACTGAGGTAAGAGATTTTATTCTAACTTTTATTTCCCTGGGACACATGCCATATTTACCACTTATTAATTTTATATGGTGTATATAATTAATATGAATATATTTTTTATTATTATTATGAAATTTATGGTGATTTAAATATCCACATAATGTTCTTTTTTCATGAGGCTTATGATCAAAAGTTATCAAAGTGGTAAGGGATTTATGTTACAATCTCAGTGTTTATCAGGATTATTTTTTATTATGATTAAAATAATAAAAAATTATGGAATATATCTTAATAATATCATGAATTTTATTTAACAATAATTATTTCTATAAAATACACATTTTCCATTCATTTTCCCCACCTTAAGAACAAAAGATAAAAAATTAATATTTTAAGGAAAATCGACTTTATTTCGCTCCTCGGTTAAAAATAATTTCTCTTACAAGTGCATTTTTTCTAATTTTTATTTTCAAAAATTTTTCATTATTATCCTATGATTATTGAAAATAATTTTAACCTTTTTTAAATTTTTAAAAAATATTTTAAAAGGAATATTTTTTCCCTTTTTAAAGTGATGTATTTTTGACTTTTTACCAAAAATGTGAACGAAATATTTCTTTTAAAACGTATGCAATGAATACAATTTACCTATATAATTAATGATAAATGATTTAAATAATAATTTAAAATTTTACAAGGTTATTTTAAAATAAAATGTTTTCTTTAATATTTGGGAATTTTTTAGATTTTAAATATGTGATTTAATAGTGGAAAGGATGTTTTTCTCAAGAAGTGTTCTAAGTGATATTTTAAAATCATTTCCCACATAAGATGACATCATTTGATGTTTCATAACCATTACTTGGTATATGGTCTAATGATATCATTTGCATTCTTTCTCAATATAGTTTATGATTATGAAACCCATTTATTTTCATGTGTTGTGCTATGATGAAATTTTTATGAAACCCATTTCCTTTTCATGGGTTATGATTTGATGAATGTTTCATGATCTTGTGTCATAAATATGAATGATTTGAATTATGTAAAGGAATTTACTATAATTATATATCCCTCTAATGCGTTGGGTAGGGATGGATAACTCTTGAGTAAATATGTTATGCTTGAACCTGATTTCATGTTCTAAATTTCACGTGTGGACCTTGTTTTCATGTACACAAGATTTAGAATGGACCTGGTTTTATTATCCATAAGTTCATGCATGGAGCAAGATTTCATGTCTAGAAGATTATGTGTGGGTCTAGTTTTCATATTCATATGTTAATGTGAGGTAATTCCTTCATATACTTACCATATTGAGTGAACTAGTTTCTATTTTTACATGCTCACAATGTTATAAGCTTGTGTTTTTTTCACATTCCTATATCTACGTTATGAACTCATGGATCATGTTTATTTATTTACATTATAATTCATGTCTTATGAACAAAAAAGTGTTATTCCATGACTCAAGATTATGATATATTTTATATAAGTTATGGTTTTCAAATATTATTCTCATGTTATTATACCCTTATACTCATGTCACGCCTATGTGATCATGGATATCAACCTTGTTTATCCTTAACGAGTATCCTAGATCACCCTTTCTTATGTTTTCTTTCCCCAAGTTATGAAGAAGGTTTTAAGCTTAACATGTCTAAGATGGATACTGGTTATGAAGAACCTAGTGGGAGATGATGTAGATCACTTATGAACTAGTTTTTTATCTATCTATGTTTCGAAAGACACTAAACCATTATGGTCCTCAAGCATGTATTTGTGAAATGTATTGAATATTAATCTAAAAATATATAATATTTATGTATGAAAATTATGGGTCTCTATATTGATATATTATTCAGTAAGAATAAAAAATCTTATAGGGAGTAGTAAGTTGCAACTAAATATGATCGACAAGTTCTTTTGAATTCTAAGAGAGATTCCATGTAACATAATTTGATTTTTATTTTAGTGGTCGACGTAAAGTTGTTGGTGGGTAATCAATAAAACTATTCATAGATGGTATAAGTGAGGTGATAACAGGGATTCATGAGTTAGTCTAAGAAATAATTCTTAAATATATTTTAATTATAATTTTCATAGCCACCCTGATCATTGCAGTATGCATCAGATGTCAAGGAAACCTCCCATGGAGGTAACATTATAGAATAAGTCTATATGATGTGACTAGGAATTTTGGAAATTTCAAAGAATGCCAATATGAAATAAAAGTTTCAAGGATCCATTTATGATTCAAAAAAAATCATAATGATCAAACTATATTCATTTTAAATAAGATGTTTCTAGGTGTGTATAAGATGTTTTTGGGACAATTATATTTTTATATGATAAATATGTTTGAAAACATTTGTAAAACATGTAACTAGTCTTATGTTAATTAAGACTAAGGTTAATTTCTCCCAAAAATGACTTAAGTAGCAACCCATGTTCTAGTAAACGTGATCGAATAGACTATATAATGGGGTTGGTTATTCCACGTCATAATACACAGTTGAAATGGTATTGAATAATAAAAGATGAAATAATTTACACAAATTATTCCTGTGTCATATGGTATTCTTATTATGAGTAGACTAAATATACCTAATAGTACTTTAGAAATATTTGTCACATTCTATAATATGTACTTAAGATTGATCTTGCTTATATATAAAGAATAAAATAAAAATATCAAATAAGACTAATATTTTAAATTTCTATATTTTCGAATGGGAATTTATGACGGGGTCGCGTTGCAAATTCCCCGTTCCAAAAAAGGGCATTTCAAATAGTTTTCCATATGGTTTTTAAAAATATATGTTACGACGACCCATTGAAAATATTATTTGTGATGGGTAAGGCCTATCGTAAAAGGGCCTGTCACAAATATCTTTAAAAAAATTCAATAAAATAATATTAAAATAATATTATAAAATAATACTAGTATAAATAATATAAATAATATTAATATAATAATAATAATAATATTATTATTATAAATGAAATAATAATATTCATATTAGTAGAATAAATATTTATAAAATAAAGAAATTATAATATTAATATAAAAATTATAATAAAATAACATTAATAATAATAATATTTTTATTAATGAAATAATAATATTAATATTATTAAAAAATAAAACATTATAAGGTAATAAAAACCGGAATATTCACAAAAATATAAAAAAATAACAAAAAAAAAGTAAAATTAAAAATTAAAAACTAAAAACTAAAAATAAATAAATAAAAATAATGTAATAAAGTAATAAACAATTAAATAAATAATAAAAATGAAAAATTCAAACCAAGATAAAAAACACATGAAATAGAAATTGTAAATATTTAAAAAATACATTCAAATATTTTTATCATAAAAAAACACATCATTGGGGGGATGGTCTTCTCGAGGAGTTTGAAGAGATGGTGGAGGGAACCCCACCCCTAAACAATGAGTCATACGTCACATGTACTCCATCTGCTCGTGCTGTTGCTACTACCATCGATGCATCTCCTCCTATTGTCACTGCTACTATCTCAGAGCGCTTCCTGTTGTTACTGCTGCCATTGATGCATATCCTCTTTCTCCCTATACATACTCTCTATAAGCTTGCCCTGTGCTCACAACTGCTCCTAATAATATACAACAGATGATAGTGACTCTCCATGAACACCTCTCAAGCTGGACATTAACATCATAGCGGCACCATAATAACTCTCAGGAGTCAATCGAGAGTCAATACCTACTACTCAACCTTTCTCGAAGGCATACCAGGTCACTTACACCTATCCTGCCTCATTAAATTTGTGGTCACTGGTCTGAACATCGGTCTTGACCTCACTCTCATTCTTTGTCTGAGATGTCACACCCTCATATGAATCCTTCAATTTCAATTTAAAATTAAAATAGTTAAAATATATTTTTTAGTTAATTTTAAAACTTAAAAAGAAATATACTGACTACAATCTAACACTCACGATCAATTCTAATCTTTCTAGTGACCGGATCAATATACATCCTCTTATAAATATCAAACTTCATAATATTGAGCGGTTCGTCTGCCTATATGAATATAAAATAAACCATTTACATTTAAAGTTATATAAATTATTTTTTAAAAAGTACTTGTCATATGTTCCCTATGTGTACTGAATGTACAACTACCGGATCGATGTGTCACCTCCTGTATCCCCCAATTTTTTCAACCTCCCAATGATCTTATCTATAAACTACCACCCAACGAGTGTTAACATAATCCATCCCAAACTTGATATGAAATGTAATCAGGTCAGTGGGTGTGATAAGACTTGTCACACTCTATCACTCTTGCCTTCATCATTTCATTCCTTATCAAACTGTGGAAAAATTGATGGCAACACTCACACTCCTATGTCTTTCAAATAGCGTTACACATTCTCTCATAGATGGGATACTATAAACCCTAAAAATAATTTATAATATGTTGTTATTAAGTATGTAAATTTCAAAATAAATATTATTTATTTACATACTATACAATGATCAAGCATGCAGTGCTTAACATCAATGAGAATATAATCCCATGTGACCCATGCTTCATAAAAAATAATTGTGAAATATAGATCTCCCCTTTCCTACAACAATATGAAAAAAGATATAAAAAAGAAACAAATAATCAAACAATTACTATATAAATAAATAAATTAATGCTAACTAAAATACATAGGTAAACATACCTCTGCATGCATGGATTAAATCCAAGACATGGACATCGCTCAGGGGTAGGGTTAGGAATCATCAATTATGCAAGACTACACCCCCTCTATGTACCCACTAAACTGCTAGTAGTCTGTGGGTCAGATGATCCAATATCTTGCTCGTCCAAAGGTAGACAATCTTATACAAATAACAAAATTGATCCTCTTCCATATGAAACAAGAAATTATTATTGTTAAAAAATAGTTGAAAATAACTATTATATATAGATGTATATTATATATTATTGTAACCATCATTTAAATGTTCCAATATTCATTTTCATCCTCATCTTCATATCTGATGATGTCGATGTCTTCATATTCCTCCTCAACATCATCAATTTCCTTACAAGTTTCAGTTTCATCATCCCTTTTCATTTCAAATTCATTTTTAACCTCATTAACATCTTCATCACCACCAACCCTTAAATATGGGGTTTCATCATCAATATTCATGTATATTCATGAAAAAATATGGATTTAGAGTAGCATCTTGAATAATTTCAATTCCTTGCACTTAAACAGAATCACATTCACTTTGAGAAAACTTATTTTCTTAAGATTTATTTTTTATTATGCTCCACTAATCACCCAACTCTCTTTAAGTAGCATAATAATTTTCATAATAATTTTTATGTTCCCGAGGATCCAATAAAAATGGTTTATTTACCATAAGAAGACTTTTATATTTAATATCAATGATTCCATGGGTTGGATGAAAACACAACCCTCTCCTAGTATCCAACCACTAATATTTAGACATCATTGTGTAATTTTGTCCCGGATAACACAGTTCAATAATTTCTTCCAGCATGCTGTAAAAGTCAAATTCAGTTTTTCTATAATGAGATCCTCTTAAGAAAACACCACAATTAACTGTTTGTTTGATTCCCCATATATGCATGTATGAAATCTAAAACCATTCACCACATATTCATTATCATATTTAACCATTTTTTGATGTCGTTTTACTCAATACACACAATCGATTATCAATTTTAACAGCATATTTAGATACATATAAATTTGTAAAACAATTATCGATATAACAACTAATAAATTGATTTTATATGTTAAACCATAAATAATTTATGTTAATAGTTTTTGAAACCAGTAGGAAATTGTTTTTGTTGATGTTCCACAAGAGAAGCTGTTGTAATTTGTGCAAGTTGTTTCTTGATATGATTATTATATAACCTAAAAATAAAATAATATTAACTTCCAATAACAAATATTATATAATAAGTGATAGGAGTAATCACATTACAAATGGTTTCATTCCTTCATAGTTGAGAAGAACATATTTATGAGATCTATGATGTTTATCATCTGACAGCCATCATTCATGAACTTCACTGCAGCCCAGTTCAGGATAATTAAAAATTAATAATTGTTTTCTCATTTCATTGTCAACATGTCCCAAATTATGGACCATGTAGTTTTTAAGGGATATTAATATTGAAAAAAATGAGAGCATAAAAAATAAATTTCCTCTTGAAAATAAGCTTATAAAATTGAGCCTTTAACTGATGGTTTGTTACATATTTTTTTCTTCAATTTCTACAGACATATCTTGAATGGGTAAATCCATTGGAACTATACCGGACTTCCAAATTTTCCTTCATGTGTAAAATTTTATATCAAATGTTCTTATTAAGTCAAAGAAATCTGGAAGAAATATTTTTTCCAATTTAAATAAAATTAAAACATCATTTCTTATAGTCTGCTTAGTGCATACAAATCTTTTTTTGCCACACAAATGTCTCAAAAAAATATGATATGTTTTTTATTACATCCCAAATCATGCAATTCAACAGACCTCTTAATCTAATTGACATAATTATTTACATTACAATGTAAAATCCATTACTTTTTAATCCAGTAATATAACTATTTCTGACACATCTACCCAATTTGGAAGAATAACCATCTAGAAGTCTCAAATATAAAATCCACTAAAAAAATAAAAATATATTTTCTTTAGATAGTGTATAAGATACTTTTGGCTTCATCAACTTCCATGATCTGAAATTTTCAAATAGTTTAAGTTCTCGTCACCTACAAATTTGGGAAATATCTAATCACACATTTATATTATCTTTGGTCTTACCTGGTATATCCAAAACTGTATGAAATAAATTTTGAAAACAATTATTTTCAATATTCATGGAATAAAACATATAACAGACTGCAAAATTAAGCCAACATGGAAGATCCAAAAAAATTCTCTATTTTATCCAATCATGTTCTTTCACAAAACTATCAATTTTTTTGATTTATTGTTGGTCCAAATGTGATGGGAAGTATTGAAGATATAATTTATTTTAACTTGGTACCTAAGATCATTATTGGAGGTTCATCTCTTTCAATTGTTCCTTTTGTGAAATGATATTTGTTCCTTCAGAAAGGACGATCAGTTGGAAGGAATATGTGACAAAAGTGGGAAAACAATGTTTTTTCTATTGAAAATCATAAAAACATTGTTGTCTCTCATACTATATGGACATGAGTTTGGACCTTTCGCACCCTAACCTAATAATATACCATATACATAGAAGTCACTAATAGTCCACATCAATGCGTATTTCAAAAAGAATTTTTTTTCACAACAACATCATATGTATTAACACCATTACTCCATAATGAATTTAACTCATCAATCAACGATTTCAAATACACATCATTATTCTTTTTCAGATGTCCAAAAGTTAATAAGATTAAAAAGATATATGACGCTTTCATCAACATCCAAGGAGGTAAATTGTGCTGAGTTATAAAGACATACCAACATGAATAGTGACTACCATAAGAACCAAATGGACAGAAACCATCAGTAGGAAGACCTAATCACAAATTTTAGGATTTTAATGGAAACGACGGATGAACTTGGTCAAAATTTTTCCATGAATCACCATCAAAGGGATGATTTAAGGTTTTTCTAGTTAAATATTGATTTTCTGCCATGAAATCAATACCACCGTGTTACGAGACATAAATAAATATTGCAATCCGGGTTTAAGTAGGAAATATCTCAAATATTTTACAAGAATCAATCTATACTTCTCTCGTTGAGCCTCTTTATTCCTCAATTGTCCACATGTAGGAAAATTATACAACAACTCATTTTCACCATAATATATGATACAATCATTTGAACATTCATGAATATTCTACTAACTAGGACCCAGATTACAAAACACCCTCTTACTCTCATAATTTTTTTATGCAACACATTTCCCTCAAGTAATAATGTTTTAACCAAAGAGAATATCTGATCAAAACATCTTTTTGACATTCCATTATCTGATTTAATAGACCTAAATTTTTTCAACTACTTTAAATTTACTTATATTGCAACTAGGATATAGGGCATCCTCAACGGACCTCAATGACTAATAAAATTAAGATGGTTCTAACATAAGAGTTAAATCAATATCATCCTGAGTTATATTATGTGAAAAAGATAGACCTGCCACATCATGTACTAAATTTTGAAACTGTGATGGATCTGGAACCAAATTATTAGTAACTTCTCAAGAACTACGTTCACCATGTTGATACAACAAATATAATCTAGTTTAAAACCAAAACAAAATGGATGACCCCAAATTTTTCAAATGTGTCAAATGTTCTCAAAGCATATTTTTTACAAGGACACTTAATTTTCCCTTCTAAAAAAATTCTACTTTTGATGATGCAAATGATAAGAAAGCTTCAAAACACTCAATATATACCAGATTTAAAATAGAATTGTTTGGATTTCTCTGCTGATTCATCCAAGAATTATCATCTAATAATAACTGTTGTTGACTTTCTTGTTCAATATTTCACTCAAAAATATATAATAATTAGTATCTTCAATAATTTAATATAAGAAAAACACTATCCAAAAAAGTAATGAAAATTAAATTCACTTTTTTAAAAAATTGTAATAATTTCTATTATTTCTTAGTTATTTATAGTATTTTTTTAAAAAAAATTATACAAATCTACACTAAATTATAAAATTTATAATAATTACCATAAATAATTAATAATTACAGCTAATTTATAATAATTACTGCTAATTAAAAGAGGCATAATTTCCAGCGGAATGGAGAAAAATATTTTTCCAACAACACCTATTCTTACAACTTTCTCTAACTGAAATTACTAAGAAAAATCTACTCCGATATATGCATATCCATTCTCATATGCATAAGAATGGAGAGTAGGGAGGCCTCATCACACTGTTCTTCATTCTCAAGCATATGAAATTGAATATTCATACTTTGTAGCATATTTTTCATATTGATTTTAGTTAGAGAAAGTTGTAAAGAGATGAGTCATCAGAAAAAAGATCATTTTTTTGTCTGCCAGATCATCTGCTTGCAACTTTATCTGACTGAAATCACTATGAAAAATCTTCTCTCACAAATGCATATCCATTTTAGTATGTAGGAGAATGGAGATCATAGAGGCCTCTCTGCACTGGTCTCCATTCTCGTGCATACAAAATGAATATTTTTACATTAAAGAATATTTTTCATAATGATTTATATGAGAGAAAGTTTCAAAGAGATTATCCATTAGGCAAAAGTGATTTCGTAAATCTGTTGGAAATTGTACCCATTTATTAATAATTATTAAAAATTGTGACGATTTATTTCTATTTATGACTAATTATTAATAATCACTAATTAATCTTAATTATTACTAATTAATCATTTTTAATACTAATTATTATAATTTATAACTAATTAGTACTAATTATTACTATTTTTTACAAATTATTACTAATTATTACTAATTAACACTATTTATAACTAAATATTACTAATTATTACTAATTGTTACTAATTATTAATAATTATTACTATTTATAACTAATTATTACTATTTATTACAAATTAATGCTAATTAATCCTAATTATTATTATTTATTTGTACTTAATCTTAATTATTACTAATTACTTAAAATTATTACTAATTATTACTAATTATTAATAATTATTACTAATTATTTCTAATTAATCTAAATTAGCACTAAGTAATCCTAATTATTACTAATTAATCACAATTAATCCTAAATATTACTAATTAATCATAATTAATCCTAATTATTACTAATTAATCCTAATTATTAATAATTATTACTATTCATCGCTATTTATTACTATTTATTACTATATGTTACTAATTATTACAAATTAATCCTTTTTATTACTATTTATAACTAATTATTACTAATTATTACAAATTATTAGAAATTATTACTAATTTTTATTAATTATTACTATTTATTATGAGTTATTACTAATTATTACCAATTAATCCTAATTAATCATAATTAAAGGCAATTTTTACTAATTATTAATAATTATTACCAATTATTACTAGTTATAACTAATTATTAGTATTCATTTCTAATTAATCCTATTTATTACCAATTAATCCTAATTAATTCTAATTATTACTATTTATTACTAATTAATCCGAATTAATCCTTATTATCAGTAATTAATCCTAATTATTAGTAATTAATCATAATTATTAATAATTATTACAAATTATTGTCAATTATTAGTACTTATTAGTAATTATTAGTAATTATTACTAATTAATCCTAATTATTACTAATTAATCCTAATTATTACTTATTAATCCTAATTCTTACTAATTAATCTTAATTAACCCTAGTTATTACTAATTAATCTAAATTATTCCTAATTAATCCTAATTAATCCTAATTATTACTAATTAATCCTAATTATTCCTAATTATTACTAATTATTCCTAATTATTACTAATCATTACTATTTATTCCTATTTAATCCTATTTATTAATAATTATTACTAATTATTACTAATTATTACTAATTATCAATATTTATTACTATTTATAACTAAATATTACTAATTATTTCTTTTAAAACTATATTTTACTATTTACTATCATTTATTACTATTTATTACTATTTATTACAAATGATTACTATTTATTTCTATTTATTATTATTTATTAATATTTATTACTAATTAATCCTAATTATTACTAATTGTTACTGTTTATTACTATTTATTATTTTTATTATTGTTTATTACAAATTATAACTTATTATTACTAATTAATCATAATTATTACTAATTAATCCTAATTATTACTAATTAATCTTAATCAATCCTAATTAATCCCAATAAATCTTAATTAATCCTAATTAATTCTAATTAATCCTAAATATCCCTAATTAATCCTAATTATTTCTAGTTATTCCAAATTATTCTTAAATATTCCAATTTATTACAATTTATTACTAATTATTCCAATTTATTACTTTTTACTGCTATTTATTAGTAATTATTCATTTTTAATTCTAAATATTACTAAATATTACTAATTATTCCTATTTATTACTAATTATTCGTATTTAATAAATATGTGAGGAGGATGAGGCAAGTACGAGAGCATCTCTATCATTGCTTCATCTAGGGTTTTTCAGGTATGGCGTCACATTTTGATTTTTCTTTGGTGGGTTTTCTGGATCTGCAACATTTCCAGTTGCCTAAATTTGGAGTTTCTAGTTCGAAGTCTTCTACTGTGTCGCCTCCTGCCGTCGTGAATGGCTCCTCCACCTCGAAACCAACAGATCTAGTTTATGTAGGCCTCTTTCCATTGATTCCTGATTGAGATGTGTTTGTGTCTTGAGATATGGAGAATGCGACCTCTTCCGGGCCTGCCTCTATGCCATCTATTTACATATCTAAGAGTGACTCTTTTCCTCAAACTGTTGTGTCTCGGGATTTGAAGGTGGATGTTGTGCCTTCAAGATCTTGAGTAGATTTGGTTTCGCGGCCTGTTGTTCAAGTCGATCTTGTGCGGGGTTTGAAGAAGGTGGGCTCGAATCGTGACCCTCCCGCCAGGTCTAGAGCCGATGTCGACTTGCGGTTTACTGATATTGTTGTTGTGTGGGATTTGGTGAAGGTAGATTTACATTGTGTTGTGCCTACCAGATCTGGAGCGGACGCTTTGCGGTCTGCTGTTCAGGTTGAACCTATTCAGAATTTGGAGAGGGCAGATGATGAGCTTCATCATTCTATGCACGTGCCTTTTGTTGTTCATGATTTCGCGAACCCAATGTCTTGGAGTACTGGACCTACTGCTTTGTTATTTGCTCGATCTGGAGCGGATGATTTGCAGACTGATGTTGATCATATGGCAGCTGATCCTGTGTAGGATTTTCCAAAGGATGATAATGGACCACATGTATAAGGACCCATACATTACATACATTGATGTTACTTCAAAATTGAATTATATTCATTACAATATATAATAAATCCATGACAGGGCCGTATAGGTATAATGTCTTTAGAAATTGAGAAACATAAACAACTGGTTCATAAAACATCTACATTATCTCCCACTTATTTCTTCATAAATAGACTCTTTTTTGACATATCTTACTGGATACCTTTCTTTATGACTTGGGGAAAAGAAACATTTGAAAAAGTGAACTCAAATGATCGGTAAAGGTAAACAAGGAAGTATCAATCATATCATAATCATAATACATAAGAACATAACTTTTGAATGTCTTACCCTTCATATGAAAGATCATGATATCATGTCATGGGATACAATTTAATAAGAATTAATGGACATAATCCCAAAAGTCATAACATAATATTTGAAGTTTTGTGACATACACATAAGCTTAGAAAATCATTTCATATAAGTCAAGGCTCATTCTCAAGACCATCATAGCGGACAAATTCCATTACTGATTAGGGTTTACTTGTCATTCCAGCCTTGTATTACTGAACCAGATTTACTTTTCATTCCAGTCATGTCTATCTCATGAGATATAAATCTTTATCCAATGAATTGGAGGGAGATATAGGTCCCACCCATCTCATAATGAAATCATTTTTATGTGTGCCACAAAAACATAAATAATTAATCATAGCATAACACAAGAAATAAAATGGGTTTCTTAAACATCATTCCATCATAAAATAATCTATATAAAATATCATTCCATCATTAACATAATCAAATCATAGTAATAATAGGAATAAAAACATAACCCTATTTAAATAGCACCATCTTAGATAGAAAATAAGTTTGATAAAACACATGAACTCAATTCTTGAGGAAAATGTCATTTATTCTTCAAAAACATTTTATTTTCTCAAAATATTACACAATTTTAAAAGAAAAGAATTTAATTGAAATCAAACTTGAAATATTTTAAAGTGTGGTTCATGGAAGTAAGGCATTATGAAAGCGTAAAAATCCGTTCATACCGTACAAGTTAAAAAACATTCTCCTCGTACTTTTTCCAGAATTGTCAAAAAAGTATCTTGAACTGAATAACGAAAAAATATTCCTTTCTTACCATTTAATAAAAATTCACCAAATGGTAAAATTATATTTTTAAAAATTGTATAAGAATATAAATAATATTACATACTTAAGAAACATGGATTTAAATGAAAAATATGCCATAGTAAATACTTACGTATAATCAATCTCAGATAATAATGAGATTGCAAAATTATCTCTTTCCTTAGATTTAAAATCTTTCATATGTTCTGAACCTCACATATATTGATTTAAATAATGTTATTTACTTATTCTAGAATCCTAATCATTTTTATGATATCATATATGATTATATTATCATTTGTTTGTTAGTAACATTTCATTGTCACTCGTTATTCAGATATTAATTGCTTTATGTTTTTATGCAAGTTTTGTCAGATATGTTCGTGTTCCAATCCTTAGGGTATAGTTATATAATTTACATAATTATATTAGGATAATATATATCACATATATTCATTACTCTCATTTATATAATCATGGTTTAATGAAGATCATGTATAATGAATCGCATCGCATCATGGAGAGGGTAGGCTGTATGCACGCACAAGTGATGATATCATTCACTTAATGGTTAAATGTTACAAAAATTGGATGGTATATTAATTATATAGAATAATAATCATGTTATATACATTATTTAAATCCATTATACTCATAATTATACCCATCTAGATAAAGTATTATTGAATAACAAATTACACCATGGCGTGGAGACGGTAAGTCGTACATACACACGCATTGTGATATTTTTATTTGTAGGATGGATAAAAGGATAAATAAGGTTTTCACATAATTATAATAACATCTCATCATATATAATATACTGTATTTATTAATTTAGTATGGAAAAAATATAAGAATATAAAGTACAAGAAGTAAAGAATTTTGAAAGGGGTGACAAAATAATTACCTCTTTTTTGAGTTTTCTTTTTTATTTTCACAAAAGGTATCTCTATGATGATTTTTTTCCAAATTTTTTCCTCTAGGATGAAGTGAGAAAAGTCATTAGAGGAAATTGGTAGGGTTTCTCTGAGAAAAATTGCTTTATATTTGTGATTAAAAGAGAAGTAGAAGTTTCCTTTTATAGAATAGGTGAGGGGCACTTTAGAAAAGTCATGAAATATTAAATTATTATAAATTTATTTTCTATTTATAATGGTAAAAACTCATTTATTTATAATACATTATGATTTTGTGTTGAAATAAAACCATAAAGTATTTTTTATACTAGTTTTTTATATTTTTTAATCCTTATCTTTTTGGTTTAACCCTTATTTTACCCTTTTTAATATTACTGTGATATCATGTTATTTACACTTTGTGTGTTAATGTAATTATCATAACATGTAAAAAGACCAAAAAAGTGGAATTAATGAAATATTATGACTTATATTAACCATTTTGTTGAATATTATATCTTTTGGAATTTTATAACATTTAGTAAACTATTTTTTATTTTAAGTTATGAATTATTCCAATTTTGACACTATTCATACTTGACTTTTTTAGAAATTCATAACAACTTTATTAATTAGAAAAAATACACTTAATCAATCCTAACATGTCATAGTCATCCATAAAATTCGTGTATGACATAAATTATGAAATTTAAAATTTATTTTAATATTTATAATATTATTTATTTAATATTTCTCTTAATAAAAAAATTATTATAACACTGTTGTGTTCATATTTATGGTAATTATTTAATCTATAAAAATTCAAAACAAATTCCCATTATGTATATAATTTCATTAGATTTATTTATACTTTTATGTTCTATGTTTCATCAATTTTGTCACTACATTAAAATTATTATACTTATAATAGATAAGAGAGTGTTATGTTGTCACTTTCTTTTGTTTTAATAATAATTACATCACTTTCATGAAAAAAGGTCCGTTAAATGACTAAATTATGACCTTAGGTGATATTTTAATACATTTATTAATCCAATAGGATTTTTGTAGGTCTTCGGGTAATTTTATTATACTTATAATATTGTTTGTTACCCCAATTTACCCGATTTATCTTTACAGTGGTAAATAAAAATTACCAAAGTTTCTATTCATAATCTCTAAAAAGTAAAAGTTACCTATTAACATAATTTGGACCCAATAATTAAATATATGGAATTAATTTTTCAAAATTAAAACACTTAAGTTGTAGTAATTACTTTAAAATTAATTCCTATTGTCAAAACGAGAAAATGAGTTTTTGAAAGTAAAATCATCAAAATATTTGATGTGATTTTATATCTATATTCAATGTGAAATTACATACAATGAACAATATTGGATTAAATGGTAAAAACATAATCTATTTATACTTTAAAACCAATTTAAATTATAATATAACTATATAAATTAATTAGATGAAAAGGTAGTTTTGAATTAAAATGCAGTTTTTTTCACTATTAATTAAAAAATAAATTTTATCAAAAAAATACCAAAACTCAACCAAAATAAATTTTTATGTACCTCTTAAAAATAAAATTTATATTTTTTCAAATATAAATTATTAATGTGTCAAAATCTTAATCTAAAATGGTTTCTCCATTTAAGGGCGTAAAATTAACCTTTTAAAAAAATATGTAGGTTTTTATACATAAAATAGAGTTTTTTCGTACCCTATGACTAATATATCAACTGGATGAATATCGAAAATATTTTATTATTTATATCTCATTAATTTCCTTACAAATAGTAATTCACTCAAAAATATAAATATATAATTGATTTATATTTCTCATAAATAATTAATAGACAATGAGTTCATAATTCATTTTGATAAGTTAGTTATACTTATTCCTGCTAACCTAAAAATTAAGATATAATGGTAATTTTATACTAAGGTCCTATTATGGTTCGTTTAAACTCATGATTACATGCAATGAAAGATACTGAATAATTAAAATTATCCAAATAAAATATTTCATAAAAACATCTGGGTGTTATAACAATTTGCCATGTGAGTTTTAGAATCCATTTGCTTGGTGTGATCTATGAGCTAGTGATAATGTCATATTTTTCTCTAGCCCTTGGCATGATTCAATGCTTGAGAAAAATCAAATTTTGTGGAATGGTGCAATCGCTTCTGTTATAAAGAACCGAAATTTTATTGAATACCGGATTGAGAAATGCAAGCATTTGATCATTGTATGGCTCACCCCTTTCACACTGAATGATTCATGGATGATTGATAATCTGTGTAGTCGACTACTATAGATTTGGGGCTTGGTAGTCGGCATATTGTTTCATTAGGTATGAGTTTTTTTCTATATTATATTCCCTTTGAAAAATTTGAAATTACATTCTTGGAGCATCGGTTTTGTGAATCTCAAACCAGGGATTCTGCGCTTCTAGGACTGGGACCCCTGGTTTGATATATCTCATGATAGGAAAACCATGGTGCAATATTTGATCAAGATTAAATGGTTGAATTGGTTCTTCTTGCACTTACACATCTTATAAGATATTGCCTTGTCTATGCGATCCCCGATCAAGATTGATAAAAAACAAAATTGGTTAGATATGGTCATTTTCCTTGAATTCTTATTAAATTTTACCTTATCTCTACATTGGTTAAGGCAGTTCATTTGAATTCTAGAGAGTTTAAATTCGAATTGGGCATTGAATATTAATCGGTTCTGGATTTTTGCTATAATTGCATATCAATTAGACATGTCAGAGCTTCTTGTTGAAGGGGATTGAGATGCTCCACTTGTATGAAGTATCGACATCATACTAAGGATTATAAATCTAATCTCCCCACCACTTCCAATAATTATGTAGGAAAATATTTTAAGAAGATGATGGTGGAAGGTCCAATAGGCATAAAACTTTTGGTGCTCCTACTAGACACAATGGTGTGGTGGGTAAAACATATTTTGCTGATGTTGTTGCATCTGGATCTAGAACTCAGGTTGAACATAATGATAATATTTCTGACATTGTATTTTCATTGGCCTAAAATCATGGGGGTCTGATTTCCCTAGTAGGTATTGAAAATGAAGATATTTCTCATGCTTCTGGATGCTCTGGTATAGAGGCCAATGTTGAAGGTTTTGCAAGGGAGGATAAAATGGTTTCTTAATTGCCTCTTATGGAGGTGAATATGTGTTCCAAAGGTAAAAAAGTTGTGGATAGTTAGGGTTATCAATTATTCCTTCCTATAAATCCCAGGTCTTTCAATGCACTTGATCAGATAGATTTTATGGTAGATATCCCTTCTAGTGGTTCCAAAGTCGATGTTAACAAGAAATTTTCTCCTGTACAGGTAGGTGTGACACCTAGAAGACGTGGTGAGCCTAATTCTCATGTTTTTAATGATCAAAAAGGGTATTTATTATTTTAAACTCCATTAATTACAGATGTAAGTTGGGAAACTAGAGGGTATGGGTCTTATCCATCTCAATTTTCTGATCTCATGAAAATTTCTTATGACTCTTTTGGAAAATCCTTGCTCATGGAAAGTGAATCTTTAATGGAAAAAAATGTCAAGGAACCTCCACCTAATTATGAGGGTGAGTGGTACCCCTAGGGACTTATAGATGAAATGGCTAAATAGTTTGACTTGTAGCTGGAAGTTACCTTTGTCATGGTGGAACCAAATGTTTTTGGATATAGGGATTATTTGAAAGTCTAAAAATTATATTCAATGAATATTGAAGATGGTTGTCGGCTTCATCTGAGGTGTAACATTAAATAAATTTCATGGAAATAACTAAGCAACTTCGTTCAATTGTATTCCTCGAACTCATCATCGAGTGATGAGATTACATAGCCCAAACAGACTCAATCATGGTGGAGAGGGCGACACCTAAAGAACAGAGGTCGGTACCCCAGGAACTGGGGTTCCAGAGGGAACATAAATAACTAATCCCTTATTTTTTTCTTATGCACATGCCTTTTATAATGATTATATTTTTCTCCCTCCCATCTTTGTTGTACTTTGCTTTTTATAATAATTTTAGTGATTGCGGGTTGGATTTCCAACTCATAATCAGACCCTCTTGAGTATTCCTATTTAATTCTAATTATTACTAGTTATTACTAATTATTACTAATTATTATTATTTATTAATAATTATCACTAATTTTTACTAATTATTACTATTCATTTCTATTTATTGAAAATTATAAGTATTTATTACTAATTAAACCTACTTATTACTAATTAATCTAAATTATTACTAATTAATCCTAATTAATCATATTTATTACTAATTAATCCTAATTATTACTAATTAATCATAATTAATCCTTATTATTAAAAATTAATCATAATTATTACTAATTATTCATAATTATTACTAATTATTCCAAATTAGTCCTAATTATTTCAAATTACTATAAATTATTACTAATTAATCCTATTTATTACTAATTATTACAAATTATTTCTAATTATTAGTATTATTACTAATTATTATTAATTATTACTAATTTCTATTATTTATTACTATTTATTACAATTTATTACTAATTATTACCAATTATTACTAATTATTACTAATTGATCCCAATTAATCCTAATTATTGCTATTTATTACTAATTGTTACTATATTAATCCTAATTATTTCTAATTAATACGAATAATTACTAATTAATTTTAATTAATCCTAATTAATACTAATTAATACTAATTATTGCTTATTACGACTAATTATTAATAATTATTAAAAAACATTCTAATTAATACTAATGACTACTAATTAATAAAAAATAATATAACTATTAATTAATACTAATTAATACAAATCACACGTAATTATTTGTAAAAAAATAATGCAAAATAAAACGATCTAATTTTAATTTAATTTAATTGAAGCTAAGTAATAATAATTATAACTAATATAAAATAAAATTAATTAACTAAAAAATAAAATAAATAGATAAATACCTTAAAACTGAATCTTTCAGCGGATATATGTTGTGAATATTTCTTCAATTGAGAATTTTTAAACTTTGAAAAATTTTGAGAGAAAAAATGTAAGTAGAGAGGGAGATAGGGGTAGAGAATGAGGTGGAATGAGAGAAAAAATAGATGGCGGTGTATATAGGTTAGATTGTTTGCAACAAGACTATTTGTGACAGGACACGCTGCAAATCCCAACCCCTTATTAATTAGGGGTGGTGGTTAAAAAGAAATTTGTGATGGGGCCCGTCACAAATACCAATCGGCTAACATACTATTTGCGATGAGAGATAAATCTCATTGTAAATACAAAAAAAATCCACTGGGTATTTGCGATGAGATTTTATACCATTCATAACTAGCCTTCCCGTGGTTTGGCATGTAACTCGTGCCAAACCTTTTGTGATAGATACCATCTTCTCATAACAAATAATTAGTTATTTTCTACTAGAAGAGGGTCCTATTGCAAATAGTCCCTCCCGATGGACTATTTGCGATGAGAGCCTACCCCATCGCAAATACGCTATTACAAATAGTCATTTTTCCTATAGTGACCAAAAGAATTAAATATGATTCCAATGAGAACTATTGACCGATGCTTGAGAAATAAAAACTAGATCAGTTCTTGGTAATTGGAGAAATGGGAACACTAGTGTTAAGTGAAATAAAACTATCATTGTTTATATTAGTTTGGATGCGGGGGTAAATATTATTATAGCTAGTAGTTGTGATATCAACATTTTACTAAGTATTTTGTACCTTCTAATGCATCTTATTTAGTAATTTTAGCAATGATTTGTTCTAGATTTTGGATTTGAACCTAGATAGTAAAATTCAATCATATTATGATTAATTTTAACCATGGTATTATCCCAAAGTTAAGTAATGAATGAGTAGAAAATTTATATACTCCTTAATATCATCTCTTGAGGGATTTTCTTAGAGAGATGAGGTCATTGTAAGAAGAAAAACCACAAGAAACATGTTGGGCTCAAAAACATTATCAATATCTCAACAGAAGATTTCTTAACATGTGAGAGTAACCATTTGGATAGTTAACTATTGGATCTAGTGAAAGTGACAGTCTCTTGGAGTTGGTTCCCTAGAATCATCTACATTGAACAATATATTACGAGGATATTCATAGTCTTAAATATTAATTAATATCTTATCAAATGATGATTTTTTGTTTGTGTGACATCTATGTGATGATTTACTTAGGTTACATGTCAAACCATAACTCACGGAAGTTCCCAATTATAATAATAACCTTAAAGTGTTATGATATTATTCTTAAATATATATTCTATGGTTAGATGATATCATTTGATAAGAAAAAAATGATACAAGCTATCAGAGGTAGTGGGATCATAAGACATTTGGGATACTTCTCAAGTAGTTCATCCTTGGTAATCAAAATAAAATAGATTATGAGAATAAGTCCCTCCAATAGAAATTTAACATGTCTTATGTGTCATTGGATATTCCAATATTAGAACTTGTGTAATGGTCTTTAGACTTGAGATTATTACAAATTCATATAATGATTTTCGTAATTTAATGTATTAATGAAAATCATGATGATATATGCTCATAGTGATGTAAGATGGAGCATCATGAGTGATATGACACTAATTAATAACCCAAGAAAGGATTTCCCCCTCTATATAATGAAACTATATATTTCTGTCCCTTTTATTGAAATTGAACTATCAGATAAATCCAAGGCCATAGTGGGACATTGGCGTGTTTATTTCTTGACATTTAAATAAAGAGAATTCAATCATATAGGTTAATGACACATGTGATGAAACCTTTATAAATGAGATATAGATATAAATTGACTTATTAAACAGTGATAATTCATAGGTGGTTGTATGTTGTTGCAATAATAAATCCTCTCTTTATGGGTGCCTTGGCATGTTACTCGATAATAACCTTGGACTTTAGGTGGTTCTACCTAATCCCATTAAGAGAGGGTCCTATAGGGCCACACACTAAGTGTATCCATAACCATAGTCAAATTATATATAAATTTAACATGTTGAATAAATATTATCCCCATATTTAGTTTAGTAACAATTGATGTTTGGTTATTCACAAATATTTAATCACCAATTATTAGAGAGAGTATATGTGAGTTAAATATTTAGTAAATATTTATTCTCTAATTTAGAGAACACAACATTTTTTTATCATTGAATAGTGCATCAATATTTATTTAATTTAAATAAATATAAATTAATTAAGGTTTGATAAATACTAGAGAGGAATGATGAATTGAGGTGTTGGTTTGGTGAAAATAATTTATTAAATATCATTTGAATAAATTTGAATTTATTTATTCAATAAAATATATTTATTTATCTATGAGTTCAGGGTATGTCATGTAAATAATAATAACATCAATATGATTTTGAGATGCGGTTTGATGGGTATTAAGATTATAATAAGGGAACATGTGTAATTATTATTCTCTAACTATTACTCTATTTAAAATTGATTATATCATTTTCAACCCTAATAATTTTTGTGCACAACAAAATTTGAGGGATAATTTTCTCAAGATCAAGAGAGCTCTGCCTCTTGAACACTCTTAAGAAGGTAGAGTAATTCTACTATTCCACCTTCTCAACCCTAGAGAGAACAAGAATAATCCTTCAACCTCAAAGGGATTCTTATATCAATTAATGAAAAACTACAATGTTATTACAATATTACACATTAGAACACTGGAATTTCTACAATTTTGTTTATATGTTCATGGTGAACCTGTAGACCACCACTTGGGGGATTATACCCTTGAATCCTATGATAGAATGATGTTATGATGGGTAGTTTCCATACAATTTGAAAATGAAGAAAGAATTACAACACTAGGTAATTCTTAATCTATATAAATTAATTATAAATTATATGTGATTACCCCATCTCAAGGATTTTGGGGTTGTAATTTTTTTTAGTTCTGAGGAGAAATCCAAATAAGTTTACAAATTTCAATTATTGGGCATTGGCCTGACCACTTTTATTACACCCTGAAACCATCAGTTTTCTAATGAAATTAATAGTGTTTTTCACATATGTTCTTGAAACTTAAACCATGAAATGATGAAAATAATAATTATAGAATAATCAAATCAACATATTATGCACCCCATAGATGTAATATTAGTGACAAACTTAGTTTCATTAAAAAAATCACATCCTTCTTCCCTTCGATGCCCCCCCCCCCATTCCCTTCTCCTCTATCTCTTCTTTTCCCTGAAACCCTATGAGACCCATAAAATCCTAGATATGGAGGATTCAAGTGGGGGAGGGTTAAATGAGGTTAAAAAAACTCACAAATTTCTCCCACTCTAGATAATAAATAATTTGTAAGTTATATATTTTGAACTGATCAGAGTGAAATTGTAAATAAATTTTGTGGAAATTAAATGATCTATATGATATAACCATGTCAATAAAGAAAAATTAAGTAGAAAAATTCAGAATACAAAAACATAATGGAGTTCTGGATAAAAATCCAAAAAATACTTTAAAAATATTATTTAAGGATATAAATAGATCCTATCAAAGGGACTGTTCAATTTTAATCCAAAACGGTAGGAGGATCAGAACCCAGATTCAAAGTAACCAAGTTATGATACTTTGGAAATTCCTAAATCTAAAAGATCATAAGATACAATTCCTATCCTTGAATTTATTTTAACTAGAGGTTTATAAGAATATATTAATATACTCAGAATATATTTGATCACACAACATTAGAAGAAAATGACTACAATAACAAATCTTAGAGATTTTATAATGAAAATCCTCACAAACAAAATCTCTAAAAGCACTATGGGAAACTCATGAAAATAGAAACTCTAAAATCACTAAAATGGTGAACAACTCTTAAATTCATATGATCAAACTCTTTCTCAGTTTTTCTATCTTACTATCTCATGTTCCTTGATTAATATGTCTCTAATATATAGATGTTGGCATAAAACCCCCCAATGGTAAACTCTATTTTCTTTGGGCAGAAATGAGAGCTTTTAGAAAACATGGTCTTCTACTTTAATTAAATATGGTAACTTTCTAATATACTAGAAATAAAAGGTTCCAAATTATCTCACTATAACATGTGATTCATAAGTTAATATTACGTTTAAAAATAACTAAAAAAAATTAATTAAGTTTAATTAAAATTAAAAGTGTTTTATGATTAATCACAATAACATATCCGGATGAAGTGATTTATTGAAAAAGACTCAGTACTCTCCCCTTTTTTAAAATCATAAAGAAAAAAATATAGGAAATGTGGTAAAATAGAATCCTCTATGTCCTTTTGAATAAATTAACCTCTTATTAAAACAAACAAACATTTATCTTCCTTAAAAACTATCCCACTTATTAAAATAAACAAACCTTTATTTTCCTTTAAAACTTACCCCTTTAAAAATCATTATCCCCGTACATTATTTTCCTTTTATTTTCTAAAATTTATCTCTATTTGGTATTATCATAAAGAAAAAATAGTATATTTAAGAAAAATTAATAAGCATGGTAATATAACAAGTATAAGAACCTCAGTTGAATAAGGAGTCTTCATGTAAGAATAAATCATATCTATAGGTGTTGTGCAATAATAAATTCAAAAGACAAGCATATTAATGAACTCACAATAAAAAAAGAATAAAATCAATAAGAATAAGGTGATCATGTATTAATAGATCAAGAAAATTATGAATTACATAATAATGAGTTTGAAAAGTACAATGTTATGTAAATACAAAATAAAATATAGCTTGGGGGTATTTATGAGAAACTACATAAGATAAACATATGAAGTAAATAGTACCTTCTATAATTTAATTTATATTATATAAATCTATTATAACATTTCCAAAATTTATAGTTCTAGAATATTTTCTAGTTATATCTTATAATTTTTTTAAATTTATTTTGAAATAATTGAAGAACTAGCATAAAAATTTAGCATAGTTCTATATAAAAAAAATAATGACTTCCTACTTTATTGAGAATTTTTTTAATGTCAGTAGAATATAAAACAAGGAATACAAGATGATCAATTAACATTGATGATACCCATATTATGTTTAGTGAATTATAATATTTTTTTAAAGGGTTTATTAATATTTAAACAATATGAGCATTATTTCTGATAAATTTGAGATCAATAACTTATTTTTGAGTGTGATCTCAAAGGAAATAATGTCTTATATCTATGTGTTTATCCCATGAGAAATGGGTTGGGTTATTAAATATATATATTTCACTAGTACTATCAGAAAGAATCTATGGTCAATTAAAAATCATATTGAAATTAGTGAGTATGTGTTACATCCATAAAAAATAGGATCAAAAACTTCCAAATAACACATATTCAGCTTTAAAAGTTAAAGGTTCAATTGAATGTTTCTTCTTATTGGACAAAGAAACTAAATATTCCCAAAGTAAATGAAAATTTCTGGAAGTACTCTTCTTATCCATTCCACAACCTTCAAAATTATTATCATAATAACTTTTAAGAACAAAATCAATTATTAAAGATCAAAATAGCCCAAAATATGAAGTTCCTTTAAGGAAATAGATGATTTGTTTGACCAAATTAAAATGAGACACTTTCAGATTAGTTTGAAATATTATACACATGAACACTAAGTATATGATACCTAATTGGATAGCTGTTAATGTAACACCCCGACCCCAGTTTCCCAGAGTCGGTGCATTATTACATAACATTGGCATGATTACAAGAAAGATAAAGTCTCGAAAGACTGATTAGTTTAGTAGTCTTGGAAACACTAGATACAATCATAAAGTTTACATTACATCATAAATTGAAAACTACAACAACATCTTGTCTCCACACTCTTATCAACTTATACTATCCCTACAGGTCATTCGTAAAATACTTCTTCACATCCTAGGAAAAATAAAACACAGAATGGGGTGATCTCAAATGCTTAGTAAGGATAACAATATAGCGGAAACTTTTTTAAATAATCATAAACATTTAAGGCAATGTATAACTAAAACAAAAGCCTTTTAAACTTGAACTTCAACATAATATGGAAAAAAATAAAATGAAATAAGGACATTTACTTATTCACATGGATATTATACTAGTCGAATAATCACATGAAATATCAATAACCACTTTCATAATGATGGAATGCATAATGGGAGACTGTCATAACCACATAGCCAAGGCCTCGTGCCAAGACTACAAATAAGATTTTGTCAAGGCCTTTTTCAAAGACACTAGTTTGTCTCATTACACCTACCGATGCATCAAGGAGCTATAGAGGGCTCCACCCATCACTTATTAATTCCAATGCATTCCTCATATGAACAGGTTTAAACATAACATAAACATTCGTATTAAAACTATCATACGAAATGTCAATACTTTCTCCATAAACCATGAATGGTATAAAAATAACACATCCATAGTCAAACATATCACCAAACCTTCAATAAAATATGGAATATTTTTATCATAATAAATAAACTTTAAATAAGCTTAAAATCCATCAAAAGATGTTGACATAGATGAAATCAAAACTATTTGAGAGAAATATCTCTTTTTTTTAAATCATTCAAAAGTAACATAATTATAAAATAAAACTTTTACTTTGAAAATATTCTTAGAAGCTAGTAAGGGAAGCTTCGAAGATTTTATAACAGTGGAAAATAGCCGCACCCGCCATATAAGTAAAAAAAGACATTCTTACCTTAATTCTGTCGAAAAGGTTAAAACGGACCTTGTTTGGAAAACGACGAAAAGATTCCTTTATAAACCTCTTATAAAAAGTCAAAAATGGGTATAAATTACTTTAACCCATAATCTAGTAAATATAAAAAATGTTTTGAAATACATTTTTAAGAAACATGGATGTGGATGATAAAGAGGTCCCAGTAGATAATTACACATAAACAACCTCGGATAATGAAGAGATTGTGAAATAAACCCTTAACAATTTGGTAATGTACGAAACATACACCCCATGAAAGAGGTATCATACAATGATTATGTAAATACACATAAATTACAGTGTATTAAATAAATAATACAATTATGGGTAGTACACACACCACACAAAAGGTAATAGTGGCAATATGACATGAATCTCACTAGAATAAGGAGTGAGATGAAAACCCATTACCCTATACTTTTCCTTGGTTGAGGGTAGCTTAACCTCCTGTATAATGGTGAAATAATTGTTATTAAATTATACAAGAATCATATACATTAATATGATATCATATATGATCTTTTAACATTGATTTGTTAATAATATCTTAGTATTATCATTGTTTTGGGTGTTAACTTACTCGTTTTATTTTATATTTTTTATTATGTAAGTAGTGTTTGTCATGGATAGGTTGTATCTTATTCATATCCATAATTATATCAAGTCCTTAAACATTATTTTTAATCATTAAATGAGTATTAGTCTTGAATGGATATGATGGGGAATGAATCTCATCGCGTTCATGGAGACAGTAGTCCATACGTACGCACGAGCGACAATATCATTCTTTTGATATTAAAATAATATATAATTGAATGTTATATCACATATACAGAATAATTATCATTATATATTTATTATTCACATGAATTACACATCATTATTATACCATCCAAATAATAATTTATTGAATAACAATTACACCACGATGTGGAGACGGTAAGCCATACATACGCAAGTATGGTGACATGTCATTCAAAGGGTGGATAGAATAATAAATTTGGTTGTACCATAATTATAATAATATCAAATTATATATTATATACTGGGGTAATTATTTTATAATGGAAAAAAATAAAAAGTAAGTGGAAGAAGAAATGACCTTGAAAGAGGGTGGCGAAATCATTACCTCTTCTTCGAGTTATTCCTTTTGATTTGTTCAAAAGGGCTCCTTTGGTTGGATTCAAATCAAACTAATGCCTATAGGTTGAAGTGAGGGACGTTTAGAGATTATTTGGGTAGGGTTTGGCCGATCAAAGAGGCTTTGAATGTGTGAATTAGTGAGAAGGGGGAGTGCCCTTTTATAAGAGGGGTGAGGGGCACCTTTGGAAAGGCTAGAAATATTATTTTATAATAAATTCATATTCGGTTTCTAATGGATCCAAAGTGGATTATTTAAAGGTTAAGGTTGGGATAGATCTAAAACGACCCAACCAATAGGTTTCAGATAGGTTTGTGTCACTATATTAACCTTATCTTTTAGTTTTAACTCTTAGTTAATTAGTTTGACATTTACCATGTCACTTTGTATTTTTATATTATATAGTTAATAAACTTTCTATACACATACAAGAGACCCACCAGTGGTCCATTAATGATACACCTCTCACGATACAAGTCCTTTAGCGTAACCTTAGGTTTTTAGTAATAGAATATAAATTAATAATATAATATTTGTTTTAAAAACTCTTTTATGTCAATTTTGACACTATTGGGTATTTTGTTTTTGATAATTTTATAACAACAGTATTGCTTCGAAAAAATTATATAACCAATACTAATATGTCATATTAACCTAGAAAATTATTCTAATTCATAAAAAGTCACAAATTACATTTATTTTGATATTTATAATATCAATTATTTTAATATTTCATTAATTAGGTAATTACTACATCACCACTGTGTCATAAATAAATAAAATTATTTAATGTCTAAAAATTATAAATAAAATACCTTTATGTAGGAAATATTTTTATCTTTATAATGAATATTTACAGTCAAATTTATCTTATGTATAAATCTATATTAAAAATGTTTTAGTAAATAAACATTGATTTTAACTCTTTTAACTCTTCTTTGAATTAAATAATAATAAATGTCCTAATCTAATCCAAGTGGACATAAATGATAATATTTTATTCCTATGGTTGTTTTTGGTCGAGATACACATGTCCAATTGAATTAGGACATGTGTTAGGGTAATATTAATATCATTTTACACTTAATTACCCTATTTACTTTTAACAGTGATAAATAAAAGTAAAAAGTTACTATTCACCAAAAAATATTTTCATCTCATTGAACCACATTTTACTCCTTGATATTAACCGTGTCTCTCAGATTTTCAAAATTCCACTCATAGAAGTGGTAAAATTATGTTTTATGTGAATTTCTAAATTCTCATAGGAGGTGGGTAAAAGACGGTGAAAAGTTCAATAATTTTTTTATATATCTAAAATTATTCTAGACTAACTCCAATTAATTAAATTGAACTTATAAAGGTATTATGTATCTATTTGGACCTTAATTAAATTTAAATAAAATAAATAATTATTTAAATAAAAATTCAGTTTTATACTATTACTCAGTGTTTTTTCACTATTCATCAAAAATTGATGGTTTTCAGAAAAATAACAAAATTTCACCCTAGGATAATTATGATATTCCGAATCCAAAAACTAAGTCCATTTTGAAAGATAAAATTTATAAAATTTCAAGAAGTGGGTATTACTATTCATAACGACTAGTTTGATTGGTTGTGGTGTGTGTGTTAGGACTCGAAGTTGCGTAAAACACACACTATTGTATTATTCAAAGGGAAGTTTACCATGGAAGCTTGTGGTGTTACATTCTCCCCTCCTTCAAATAATTTCATCCTCGAAATTTCAAGAATACTACCACATGAAAAGACTTGGGAGGTTCTTCATCATAAGTTCATCGGGTTCCCACGTTTCCTCTTCCATCTTATGGTTTCTCCACAAAACTTTTACCAGACGAGTCATCCGATTTCTCAGTACTTATTCTCTCGTATCAATAATCCTGATGGGATCTTTGTAATAAGACAGATCGGGTTCCAGTTCTAATTCCTCATAGGTGAGTACATGCGTTGGGTTAGACATGTATTTCCTCAATAGTGATATGTGGACCACATCGTGAACTTTGGAGAGACTTGGTGGCATTGCCAAATGGTAAGCTATAACCCCAATTTGCTCTAGAATTTCGAAAGGTATGATGTTCCTAGGACTCAATTTACCTTTCTTGCCGAAACATATGACTCCCTTATATGGAGATACATTCAAGAAAACATGATCTCTTACCTGAAATTCCAAATCCTTCCTTTGGTTATCAATATATCTCTTCTGCCTACTTTGAGCTGCTTTGATGTGGTTTTGGATTACCTTCACCTTCTCCATTGTTTCCTCCACCAGTTCTGGGCCTATAAGTTTTCTTTCACCAAAATCATCCCAACATGTTGGTGTGCGACATCTATTTCCATATAACGCTTTATATGGTTCCATCTGAATACTTGAATGTAAGATATTGTTATAGGAAAATTCAACCAGAGGTAAATATTGATCCCACATACCCTGAAAGTCAAGTGATCATGACCTCAACATGTCTTCTAAGGTTTGAATAGTTCATTCTGTTGTCCATCTATTTGAGGGTGGTGGAAAGTGCTCAAATGAATTTCAGTATCAGAGGCCTTCTGAAGACTCTTCCATAATCTTGAAGTAGAACAGGGATCAGGGTTAGAAACAATCGATAGGGGTACTCCATGAAGTCTCACAAATTCATTAATATATAGTCTTTATAGATGTTCCAGTGGTAGATCTTCTCTTATAGCAAGAAAATGTGCTCAATTGGTAAGACAATCAACAATAACCCATATTGCATCGTTCCTTCTATGAGTCTTTGGTATTCCTATGACAAAGATCATCATGATATTATCCCATTTCCACTCTGGTATGGGAAGAGGTTGCATGACTCCTCCAGGATGTTGCCCTCCAGCTTTCACTTATTGATAAACCATACATCTTGACACAAAATCAGCAATCTCCTTCTTCATGTTGTCCCACAAAAAATGTTCCTTCATGTCTCTATACATTTTGGTGCTCCCAGGGTGAATAGAGAAATCAGAACTATGAGCATCATCCAACAATTTCCTTTTTAGATCAGGTATATTGGGAACACAAAGTCTCTTCCAAAATTTCAAAATTCCATCTTCATACCCAAATTCATTCAATCTCCCATCATTCACAGCATTAATCTTCTTTTGAAACTCTTCATCACTGGTCTGAGAACTCTTTATCCTTTCTAGTAAATATGTTTTGGCAATAATTTGAAAAAGTATTGATGTTTCACCTTCCATGGTAATTCCCATATCCATCTTCAATAGATCCATGAAAATATGATCCCTTTAAATTCTCATCATGTTCAAAACTCCATGATCTTTTCTGCTCAAAGAATCTGCCACCATATTTACCTTCCCCAGGTGGTAGTGTATCGTGCAATCATAATCCTTGAGTATTTCAAGCCATATCCTTTGCCTCATGTTGAGTTATTTTTGTGAAAAAATATACTTCAAACTCTTTTGATCAGTATAAATCTCACATTTTTCACCATAGAGGTGCTGCCTCCATATCTTCAAAGTAATGATCATAGCTGCTAACTTGAGATCATGAGTAGGATAGTTTTTCTCATGAATTTTCAACTATCGTGATGCATATGCAATAACCCTATCATTCTGTATAAGGACACAACCAAGTTCTTTCTTCGATGAATCACTATAAATAATGAACCCATCATTCCTCGATGGTAGAGTCAATATAGAAGCATTGAATAATATTCTCTTCAGTTATTTGAAAAATTCTTCACACTCTTTTTTCCAAACAAATTTACCCCCTTTATGTGTGATCTTTGTTAATGGGTTAGCCAACCGGGAAAAATTCTGGACGAAACATCGATAATAACCTGCTAAACCAATAAAAATGCGTACCTCGGTTATACTCGTTGGTGCTCACCATTCTAGGATTGCTCTTGTCTTTGAAGGATCAACAGATATTCCATTCATGGAGATAATATGGCCAAGAAAAGAGATCTCCTAAATCTAGAATTCACACTTGCTAAACTTCCCATATAATTGATGTCTTCTAAGAGTCTTCAGGATAATGCGCAAGTGATTTTCATGATCTTCATAGCTTTTGGAGTATTCCATGATATCATCAATAAATACCACCAAAAAATCATCGAGATATTGTTTGAAAACTATATTCATTAGATCCATGAATACTGAGGGTGCATTAGTCAATCCAAAAGGCATTACTGTAAACTCGTAATGCCCGTACCTTGTTCGAAATGATGTCTTCAGAATGTCTTCCTTCTTCACACACAACTGATTGTATCTAGATCGAAGGTCAACCTTTGAAAAGTATTGACCTCCATGCAGTTGGTCAAATAAATCATCAATGCAAGGTAGGGGATACTTGTTCTTTATTGTTATAGAATTGATTTGGTGGTAGTGAATACATAACCTCATTGATCCATCTTTATTTTTAACAAAAAGAACAGGGGATCACCATGGAGAAATGCTAGGACAAATAAATCCCTTATTACTCAATTCATTTAGTTGTTTATTTAGTTCAACTAATTCCACAGTGGCCATTTTATAAGGGGTCTTCGATATAGGCCTTGACCCAGGAATTAAATCAATGGAAAACTCAACTTCTCGTTCTGGAGGATGTCCGGGTAAATCATCCAGAAACACATCTACATATTCATTCACAATAGGTACATCCTCTATTTGAACATTCGTTTCCTCACCCACAATCATTTCATTCTCTTCCTCCCCAATAATTGAATTTAGTTGAGATATTGGGGGTGGATCTAGATAAGAATTAGGTGGTGACGATTCCTCTCTAAAGATAAAGTGTTCCTCATCATCATCATCAAAAATAGTAACCTCATTCTTCTTACAATAAAATTTTGCATCATGGTCCGAAAACCAATCCATACCAAGGATTATATCAAATTCAATCATAGGTATGACGATGAGATTAGTGGATAATGAACATTTATGTGCTCTAATGGGGACAGATTCACAAAAATTTGTTGCAATGGTACTTCCCTTAGGAGTTTTAACTGACAACTCCCTTGTTAAATCAAATTGGAAATATCTAATTTTCTTAGCAAACTGGGAAGATATGAAACAATGTGATGACCCATAATCAAATAATGCATTTGGTAAACTTGAGAAACCATTAAATTACCTGCCACCACGTCTTTCAGAGCTTCTACCTCAGCAGTAGTGATAGCATAATATTGGCCTTGATCCCTTGGCCTTTTCTGAGGTAAGTTCCCCTGACACTTAGGATATTCATTTTCATAATGTACCATCTCCCTACAATTTTAGCATTGGACATCGGTAGATTTCTTCTCCCCCTTGAAATCACTAGCTTGGTGGCCTTTTTCACCACACTTGTAACAGACTCCCATTCCATTTAAGTAAGAACCAGGGTGTTTCTTCCCACATTTACTACAGGATGGATATTCAACTTTTTCCTTCTTCCCCTTATATACATTCCCAGATTGATCAGCAGATCTCTTCTTCTCTTGCTTTACTTTAAATTCATAAGACATATAGAATTCTTTCTCTGTCTTGATAGCACATGCGATAATGCCTTCGTACGACGAGAAGGATTTTAAGACTAATGCTCGATGGAGAAATGGTTTTACACCATCAAAAAAATGATAAATATTACTTCTTGGGTTACATATATAATATCCAGCATAACTTGTAAACCTTGAAAAGTTATCCTCATACTTTGCGACATTCTCATCCTCCTTCTGTCTCAGACTCAGAAATTGTCTTTCCATATCTGGTCGATGGTCACGAGGAAAGTATTTTTCTAAAAATAGATATTTGAACTCCCTCCATTCCATATTTGATACTTCATCATCTTCCTTCATGTTTTGAATCAATGACCACCATTGATCAACATCTCTAGTGAGGCGGTAGACTGCCATGATATCTTTTTTCCTTTCACTACTCCCCAAAACCTGAAATATTTTCCCTAGAGAATTTATCCATTGCTAAGTAACTAAGGGATTTGTACTCCCATTGAACGTTGGTGGTTTTTGCCTCATAAAGAGATCTAACATTGATCCTCCACATTGTGGATCAGGGTTCTATATACGGGTAAGGTTATTATTCATAACCTGAGTGAGTTGTCCCAGTATGGTGATTAGCTGATCAACACCAGTTGCATCACCAACTCCACTATAATTATCTTAAGCAGGAGTGAAATCCCAACATGGAGTGCACTCATGGATGCGGTTTCCATTTCATACACTAGGAACCATTTCTAAATAATGGCGTAAACTAGATCAGTTTATGAATCAAAATACATAATTACATACTTATAAAAATACTTAACATAAATTGAACTATTTATGGATATAATCCATAATGATAAAAAATGTTTTCTTTGAGGATGTATATACTCATAAACCATTCATAATGATTTGTAAAAAAATGAGAGTTATCCTAAGCATATACCCTGGGGGTGTCGTAACCAAGAGTGTAGCAAGGCCCGTTTCCATGCACCAGTTCCCGTTCGAGTCTAACTCAAAGCGATGTTTTCGGGTTTTACCCCTATGTACATCTGTGCTAGAGCCGCCTCTACTTTATCAAATCTAGACAATGATTTATTTCATGGAAGACTCACAGAATCTCTACAATACCAAAATTCTAGGATGTTCTTCAATACTTATCATCAAAGTCTATATTAGGTGTATGTGATCTAATCATAGTTTACTTAAATCTAGCTTCCAAGGTTTGTACAAAACTTCCTATGATACCAACTGCAACGCCCCGACCCCAATTTCCCAGAGTCGGTGCCTTATTACATAACATTGGCATGATAACAAGAAAGATCAAGTCTCGAAAGACCGATTAGTTTAGTGGTCTTGGAAACACTAGATACATTCATAAAGTTTACATTACATCATAAATTGAAAACTACAACAACATATTGTCCCCACACTCTTCTCCCCTTATACTATCCCTACAGGTCATTCGTAAAATACTTCTTCACATCCTGGGAAAAATAAGACATAGAAAGAGGTGAGCTCAAATGCCCAGTAAGGATAACAATATAGCAGAAACTTTTATAAATAAGAATAAACATTTAAGGTAATGTATAACTAAAACAAAAGCCTTGTAAACTTAAACATTAGCATAATATGGAAAAAATAAAATGAAATATTCACATGGATATTCTACTAGTTGAATAATCACATGTAATATCAATAACCACTTTCATAATGATGAATTCATAATGCCAGACTGTCATAACCACATAGATAAGGCCTCAAGCGAAGGCTACAAATAAGATCTTATCAGGGACTTATGCCAGGACAGTAGTTTGTCTCATGAGACCTACCGATGCATCGAGAAGCTATATCGAGCAACACCCATCACTTATTAAGTCCAATGCATTCCTCATATAAAAAGGTTTAAACATAACATAAACATTCATATTAAAACTAGCATACGAAATGTCAATACTTTCTTCATAAACCGTGAATGGTATAAAAATAACACATCCACAGTCAAACATATCACAAAACCTTCAATACAATATGGAAGATTTGTATCATAATAAATAAACTTCAAATAAACTTAAAATCCATCAAAGGATGTTGACATAGATGAAATCAAAACTATTTGAGAGAAATATCTCTTTTTTTAATATTTTAAAAGTCACATAATTATAAAATAAAAATTTTACTTTGAAAATATTCGTAGAATCTTGTAAGGGAAGCTTTGAAGATTTTATAATGGTGGAAAATAGCCCACCCGCCGTATAAGTTAAAAAAAGACATTCTTACCGTAATTCTGTTGAAAAGGTTAAAAAGGACCTTGTTTGGAAAACGACAAAATTATTTATTTATAAAACTCTTATAAAAAGTCAAACAAGGGTATAAATGACTTTAACCCATATTCTAGTAAATAATAAATTCTTTTTGAAATACATTTTTAAGAAACATGGATGTGGATGATAAGGAGGTCCCAGTAGATAATTACGTATAAACAACCTCAGATAATGAAGAGATTGTGAAATAAACCCTTACCAATTTGGTAACTTAAGAATAATACACCCCATAAAAGAGGTATCATACAATGAATATGTAAATACACATAAAATAAAGTTTATTATATAAAGAATACAATTATGGGCAGTACATACACCACACAAAAGGTAATAGTGGCAATATGACATGAATCTCACGGGAATAAAAAGTGAGATGAAAACCCATTACCTTGTACTTTTCCTTGATTGAGGGTAGGTTAACCTCATGTATAATGGTGAAATAATTGTTATTAAATTATGAAAGAATCATATACATTAATATGATATCATATATGATATTTTAACATTGATTTGTTAATAATATCTTGGTATTATCGTTGTTTCGGGTGTTAACTTACTCATTTTATTTTATATGTTTTATTATGTAAGCCGTGTTTGTCATGGATAGGTTGTATCTTATCCATATTCATAATTATATCATGTCCTTAAAAATTATTTTTCATCATTAAAAGAGAATTATTCTTGAATGGATACGATGAGGAATGAATCTCATCACGTTCGTGGAGATGGTAGTCCGTACGTACGCACGAGCGACAATATCATTCTCTTGATATTGAAATAATATATAATTTAATGGTATATCATATATACAGAATAATTATCATGTTATATTTATTATTTACATGAATTACACATCATTATTATACCCATCCAAATAATAATTTATTGAATAACAATTACATCACGACGTGGAGATGGTAAGCCGTATGTACGCATGTTTGGTGACATGTCATTCAAAGGATTGATAGAATAATGAATATGGTAGTAAAATAGATATAATAACATCACAGTTTATATAATATACTGTAGTTATTATTTTATAATGGGAATAACAAATAATGAAGAAGTTGAAGAAGAAAGGAACTTGAAAGAGGGTGGTGAAAACATTACCTCTTCTTCGGGTTCTTCCTTTTGATTTGATCAAAAGGGCTCCATAGGTTGGATTTATGATCAAACCAAGGCCTGTAGGTTTAAGTGAGGGATGTTTAGAGAGTATTTGGGCAGGGTTTGGATGATTCAAGAGGCTTTGAATGTGTTAATTAGTGATAAGGGGGAGTGCCCTTTTATAAGAGGGGTGAGGGGTACATTTGGAAAAGCTAGAAATATTATTTTATAATAAATTCATATTCGGTTTATAATGGCTCAAAATTGGATTATTTAAAATCTAAGGTGGGGATAGGTCTAAAACCACTCAACTAGTAGGTTTTAGATAGGTTTGGGCCACTATATTAACCTTATCTTTTTGTTTTAACTCTTAGTAAATTAGTTTCACATTTACCATGTCACTTTGTATTTTTAAATTATATAGTTAATATACTTACTATATACATCCAAACGATCCCAAAGTGGTCCATTAATGATACAAATATCATGATACAAGTCCTTTTTCTGAACCATAATTTTTTATGAATATAATATAAATTAATAATATAATATTTGTTTTAAAAACTCTTTTATGTCAATTTTGACACTATTGGGTATTTTCTTTTTGATAATTTCATAACAGCATTATTACCTAGAAAATAATTCATATAACCAATAATAATATGTCATATTAACCTAGAAAATTATTTTAATTCATAAAAATCCTCAAATTACATTTATTTGGAAATTTAAAATATCAATTATTTTAATATTTCATTTATTAGGTAATTACTGCATCACCATTGTGTCAAGAATAAATTAAATTATTTAATGTCTAAAAATTATAAATAAAATACAGTTATGTAAGAAATAATTTTATCTTTCTAATGAATATTTATAATCAAATTTATCTTATGTATAACCCTATAATAAAATTTTTTTTGTAAATAAACATTGATTTTAACTCCTTTAACTCTTATTTGAATTAAATAATAATAAATGTCCTAATCTAATCCAAGTGGACCTAAATGATAATAGTTTTTTCCTAAGGTTGTTTTTGGTCAATATACACTTGTCTAATAGAATTAGGATGTGTTTTAGGGTAATATTAATATCATTTTTACCCTTAATTACCCTATTTACTTTTAACCGTGGTATATAAAAGTAAAACGTTAATATTCATAAAAAATTATTTTCATCTCATTGAACCACATTTTATGTGAATTTCCAAATTCTCCAAGGAGGTGGGTAAAAGACGGTGAAAAGTTCAATAAAATTTTTATATATCTAAAATTATTCTAGACTAACTCCAATGAATTACATTGAACTTATATTGGTATTATGTATCTATTTTTACCATAGATAAATTTAAATAAAATAAATAATTATTTAAATAAATATTCGGTTTTAAACTATAACTCAGTGTTTTTTCACAATTCATCAAAAATTGAAGGTTTTCAGAAAAATACCAAAATTTCACCCTAGGCTAATTTCAATATTCTGAATCCAAAAACTAAGTCCACTTTGAAAGATAAAATTTATAAAATTTCAAAAATTGGGTATTACTATTCATTACGGTTAATTTGATTGGTTGTGGTGTGTGTGTTAGAACTTGAAGTTGCGTACAACACTCACTACTGTATTATTCAAAGGGAAGTGTAACATGGAATCTTGGGGTGTTATAGTTAAGTAAATTGAACTTCTAATCATACCTAAATAAAGTTTTTGATTTACTAGTTTCCTTAATTCATTAATATCAAATTTATATAAGGTACCTATCTAAGTAATTTTACTAGAAGCACTGTAAAAATCACAATTTTTATGTAAGTATTTGATATACTTATGCCGAGTAAAAATAGTTCCTTCTGGTTTTTGTGTAATTTGGAATCAAATAAAGTATTTAGGTTCACCCATAATACTCATCTCAAATTCACTTTACATAAGTTATGAAAAGATATATGCAAGTGTTATTTGAGTAGATTCAAAAATAATGTCATTGAAATATATTATTAAAATTAAGGTGCCACAAAAATATTTCTCGGTAAAAAGAGTAGTATTGATCATTCCATTAAAAAAAATTTGGGATCAATTTACTAGATACTCTATCATTATACGATCTCAGAGCTTTCATAGTTCTATAAAGTGAATTAATAAGTCTAAAAAATGTTCAGGAAAATTACAATCTTTAAAAATGGGGATTTTTTTCAGCATAAAACTCCTCTTATACACAATTGTTAAGGAAGAAACTATTTACTTCCCTTGAAAATATAGAAAAATTCAAATAAACTATGAAGGATAAGAGAATATAGAGAGATTATAGTATAATTACCAGAGAAAAATTTTCTTCATAGTCTATGAAATTTTGGTGATTATAACCTTTATAAATGAGTCTAAATTTATTCTATGAAATAGTTCCATTCTCTTCATTCTTATTTTGAAAGTCTCATTTTAATCTAATACCTGGTATATTATTAGGACATTCATCCAAAGTCCAACTCTTGTTATGTTCAAATTGATCAATCTCCTCTTGAGTGAAAATTATCACACTCACATCACTCAAGGAATAATCTACCATTTTTTGGTTTAAACTGAGATAATAACTCAAGATAATCACACTCATTATTTAAAGAAATTCTAGTTCTAACTAGTAGATTTACATCACCAATGATATTATCAGTGGGATAATTCCTTAAATTAAATTGGTTTCTAGTTAAAAAGGAAGGTTGTTCCTAATATACTAGATGTGTATCTTCTATTAGAATTGTTTCCTGAATAATATTTATCGGTGTATGTGGTTAAAATTTAAAAATTAGAATATTGGGAGTTTTAGAAACAAAATTGATACTATTCTTATAATATTGATGTTTTAAATTCTTATAAGGATTGCTACACAAAACTTGACATAAAGTTTTTCTTCAATAATATGTGTTCATTTGTCAAAAATGCAATAATCTTTACTTTTAATGGAATAACCAAGAATAATTTCTTCATCATCTCTCAGATCAAATTTATGAAGATTATTTTTAGTATTCAAAATAATAACTTTACAAATAAAAACTATAAAGTAACTATGTTTCGGATTCCTTCCATCCCATAATCTGTAAGGTGTTTTGTTCAAAACCAGGTAAAGAATAACTTGATTTATAATTAAATTGAAAGTAATAATGTCTTAATCCTCACAATTCTTAGAAGCAAAAAACTCACACAATATAGACCAATAAATTTCTTGAATCATTCCATTCCTTATTTATACTAACCTATTTTTTTAAAGTTATTAACACTAAGAAATATTTTGTAATGTCCTTTTCATTATAAAAAATGTTAATGGATGAATTTACAAACTCTCTACCATGATCAATCTGGATAGTGATAATAGATATATTTTTCTCATTTTGAATAAGAGAAAAAATACTTTTAAAAAATGAGAGTGTTTCAAACTTAAGATAAATAAAACCAACCCAATTATAAATGGTGTAATCATAAAATAAGATATAAAAATAGTGTTTTCCCTTAAGAATAATAGTTTTATTATGTCTAAATATATATATTTATATATATACTTAAAAATTAAAGGTTCTAAGGTTCATACTTCACCACTAGACTTAAAAACCCAACTTACGTTGCTTACTATATTGAAAAGGGTTAGAAACTCTAGAAGATTTAAACATAATTTTTGAAATAACCTTTATAATTCCTATATTATAAAGTTTAGTTAAGGTTAAAACATTTTAATGTAATAAAAATATATGATAAAGAAAAAAATAATCCCTATCTCACTAAGATAAGGAAAGTTATGAAAATTAATATTATCATGCCTATCAGTAAACTTCTTCCAAACATTTTATGGTACATATTTATTTCCCAAATTTCACAAATAAACCCTCATCACATAATTTATTTATGATAATACGGTTATGATAAAGTCCTAGAACATAAAGAAAATTTGTAATTAGTGTCTCACACAAAAAAGAAATATCACCAATAACAACAATATAACCTTATGTATTATATCTAAAAGTAACATGTGCACCCTTCAGTTTTTTTTAAGTTGGAATTGTTTCTATGAATGTTTAATGAACAACTACTATCTATATACAGGGTATTTATTCTGATTGATCTTACCCTTTTCTCTTGAAATCAATGAAACAAAAAATTCATAACCCGAACTTATTTGGGTCCAAAAATATTAGCAAACAAAAAATTTGAAACCCACATCTTTCCAAACTTATGTTTTCAAACATATAAAAATTATTTAAAAATATAATCTCTATAATTTTTAAATTATTGAACCTTATTCAAGGGGAAATGATTATTTTAGGGACCTCCCTTATGAAATTTAGTATATAAAGGTGCAATCTTTTGAACAAAATCATTAACCTGGGTATGCCACTTTATAGAATATGAATAGAAAATTTTAGATGATGTTATATTTGGTTTCAACTATCTTATAATATTATAAAAAAATACCTTCCATAAGTAAAATTAGAAAGAAACTTATTAAAAATCACTACTTCAAACATAAATTTCAGAACTTTTTATGATCATTAATGGTTAAAATAGAAATATAATTGACCTTAAAATTGAATTCATGTTTAAAAATACTATCATTAGCCTTAGTAAGACCTATCATAGTCTAATAATTGTTTTTCCCTAACTTATTATATCTTTTATCTAGGATAGTTACATATAAATCAATCTCCTCAAATGAGGGAGTATCATCTTCACCATTCAATGAACTAATATAAGCCCAATATTAAGATAAATTAGTAAGTGAATCAAAATTTACCTTATCTATAAATAATGATTCACCTTGAGATATTACTCTATAGAAAAAAATTATCTTCAGACTATCATCACTTTATAAAGAAATTTAATAAGCAGGAACTCCACTAAAACTCTAGGTGTCCATCCAATTTAAAACATTGTTTCCTTTTTGATTTTAAGATCTTATGGATTATTTATCCTTATTCTTCAATATTTCACAATATGGTATGACATTCCCTTATTTCTTTCCCTCATAATAAATAACATTTGAAAAATAATTATTATTGTCCCTTCTCTATGACTTATTATGTTTAAATATTCTATAATTCCAACAAACATCCTATAAATTAATTTCCCTAATACTCATATTTATACAGAAAATAAGTTTAGAAATTTAACCTTTACCAAGTTATAAATTACTGACTTCCAAAATAAACATAGAAACACTCTTTGAAGTATTCAAGTTAGAACTAGTAACTTTAAAATTTGTAGAAGAAAATGAAACTCCATTATTCTACTTATTCTTCTCTACATATTGCTTTACTATATTCTCATACATCATGAAACTTCAGATAAAATCATCAAGACTTGTTTTGGTAATATGATTCAAATTTTCAACCACTTTTATTATAGATTCCCATGCTTTTAGACATGTGTAACTGATCATATCCACTATCTTATTACATATTATATTCTTCTCACCAAGAGAGTATAATCCATTTACTACATTCATAAACTACTGATACATATGAGAAGCTGATTATCCCAAAAGAAAATAAAATTCCTAATAATCCACACTCAACATCACTATTTGAGTCTCAATAACATTTGACATTACAAAATGAAAACCTTTAATCCATCTCTAAATTCCATAACAAGTATCATAGAAAGATATCTGGCTATAGATATTTTGAGTCATTGAACACAAAAAAGTATTCCAAATTCTATAAACCTCTTGATATTTATCATTTTTCTCATGAGTATATTTTTATATATCTTTATCAATAATCATATAATTAACAACCATCGTATGATTTTATCAACCGGAATTTAATCATAAAGGTATTAATCATATCACTCAAGTACTCATAATCTACATTAACAAAAATAAGTTGATAACTATGATTAATATTTTCCATATTCTAGATAGGTATATCACCCATCCTATAAAAATGATCTTTTCTCTACAACACATTATTGTAAGGAAAAATAAACTATATATAATACCAAATGTCATCCCAGATATGATTTCATTAAGAGGGGTGTGAATTAAAGTTGAAATAAACATGACAATTTCTCCCACTCTAGATAATTAATAGTTTAAAAGTTATAAGTTAAAAACTCATTTGATTATAATACTAAATAAATGAAATAAAAATTAAATGATTCAGAGTATATGATTGAATTAATAAAGTAAAAAAACTAGAACAATTTAGAATTCAAAAATATAGTGCAGTTTAGGATAACAACCCGTAAACTCTGTTAAAAGATATTATTAAATGATATTAGCAGATCCAATCAAAGGAAATGTTTTCTCCCAATACAAAGAGGATATAGGATCTGTACCCAAATTTAAAGGAGCAAATTTTTTATACTATGAAACTTCATCAATATAAAAGATCAAAATAGTCCTATCCCTATACTTATTTTAACTATAAGTTCAGAAGTATAAATTCCTAACCTATAAATATCATTGATCACACAGGATCAGAAGAAAATGATTATAATAATAAATATGAAAGCTTTTATAATGAAAATCTTCACAAATAGAATCTCTAAGAATATTAGAAAATTCACACACACATAATCTCTCAAAGAACTAAGATGATTCATATATCTCAAATATGTATTATGTAACCCTTTTTGACTCTTTATATTTCTTATTCCTCGATAACTCAATATATAATATACATGCATTGGCATAACAAACTCCCCAATGGAAACCTCTAAGTTCTTCAGGCACAATGTTCACCTTGTAACAAATAGAAAAATTCTTGACATGGTCTTCCACTTGATGTAAATTTAGTGACATTGTGATGACGTAAAATACAAGGTTTAGAATCATCTCACCAGAATATATAGTTTATAAGATAATTATACATGAAAAATAAAACTAAAAACACATCTATTAAGTATAAGTAAAACAAGGAGTGTATTATGGCTCTTAAGAAAATTGATCCTAAAGAAGTAATTTCAGGAAAATAACTCAGTAACTCCTACCGTACCCCTACATTTCAACCTTACCTTACAATAAAAAAATGACCCATTCCCCTTAAAATTTGATTTTATTCTTCCAATAACCACATTATGGAATCCCATGATATTCTTATGACACCCCCACCTCTTAGGTACACAAAATTCACACCACCACTTACCCATGACTATGTTGTGCCTTGCCCAATAACTAACCACCAATGACTCAGTCTCCCTGGTAAGTCCCTTTGCAACTGACACTGAAATCGAAAACCACATACAATCCTCTATCATGCTTGAATTTATATGTTTAATTTATTTATTTTTATTAATAATCTATTTATTATTCTAAACATTATGTATTTTGATTTCATTTATATTTATCAATGTTAATTGTTTTATGTTATTGTTTGTTTTGGGTAGAAAAAGTATTTAAAGATCTAAATTTTGATAAAAATGTAATGCTTCATGCACATGAATTTGAGAAAAAAATACCATGCTTTTTCATTTGTTACTTTGGATGATAATTTATTATATTTTAAAATTCAAATGATTTTAAAATGACTATAAAATTTAGACAAGTTGTTTTTTAATTTTTTGAAACTCTTAATTAATATGAAGATATTATTGATGTTATTATATAATGTTTTTAATCAAAAAAATAACCTTTAAAAAAGAATTTTTATATGGGATTTTATATGTTTTGAGATTTTTTATTTTAAATTTTTATTTAGTTTTATCCTATTAGTTTTGAGGGATTTTTTAAATATATTTTAAAAAATAAATATCATCCAAACTAAATATTAATCCATAATATAGTCTAAATTTCTAGATTTGAGTAGAATTTTATTTAACATGATAAAATTTAATTATTTAATTGTGTTTTATTTTTTATTCAAGTTTGTCAACCTTAAGCCTATTATATTTTTAAATTCATTTTATAAAACACTAAAACACCATTTAAGATATTTCTATGGTTTTTTTATAATTATCCAAAATTATATTTTCAAATGAGGTCTATAATCTTATAATTAGAAGTATGAAATAAAAATTATATAATTAAAAGTATAAAATAACACTTTTAGGGTATTTTTATGATTTTACATTTTGTTTATTTTATAGCTAAATTAAAAACAAATAATTTTTTTTCTAAACTAAAATAACAACTGGAATATAATTTATTTAATTATTTGATAAAGGTAATAAATTAGTATATGTTGTAAATAATTTAATTATTTTAATAATTATTTTTTATAAGTATTATTATTTATATTGATATGTGGTTCATTTATTTAATTAAAATATCAATTTAATTAGTATTATTATATGTAAATGTTTTATTACTGTACACAAATATATATGGATAAGAGTTGTATTTAACTTCCAAATAGATTTTGTAAAAAATATAATCAGGGAACATTGTAGTTTTTTAATTTCAATAGTATATTTAAAAGTGAGTTTGTTAATTATCTGTAAAGAAAAAATGCAAAAAGAATCTTTTCAAAATGAGATACTATGAGTGAATACTTGTTTCTAAATGGTTTCTTTAAAAATTATAATAATTGTTTTTCCTATGTGGAAAGTTACACATTATTTTATCAATAAAAGAATATTAAATAGGCATTAGTCAAATTGATGATAATTCAAAGAAAAAAATTATCAGTGACATGGTATGATAGTTTTCTCTAGAAGGGATTAGTATTAATTATAATAATGTTAGTGGAAAGAATCCCCACTCCAGGGAATGTACAGAAGCCTTGAATCTATTTGAAATTATAGATGATGTGTGCACTAAATAATATCATAGATTCACAAGTTTTAGTAAATTTTTATTGATAATGGATCCATTACACTTAAAGGCTTTAAATTAGTAGGAAAAAATCTCATTTTATATATTGTTGGTGTTGTTATACAGTGTACCCCCTACTAGTGTGAAGATTCTAGAGTCATTATACCATGCCCACAAGTTATCCATGAAATTTGGTTTCACTTATGAGGTTATTCATTTGTGTCCCAACAATTGTAAATTATTCATAAAATAGAATTCATAACACAATTTTTATAACATTACCAACTCAATTCTTGTACTGGTTATAACCCAATATGGTAAGAAAAAAGAAAGTAAACCAGAGTCATCAAATTAATCTTGGTAGGGTCTTAAACTCTAAGAGACATATAGACATGAAAAATAGAGTTACAATCCACTAAAACTATAGTTGAAAAAACTCTTCATGTCATCTAAAATAATTGAGTTGATGACATGGCATGCATATAGAAAAAAGTTAACTTATGATTTAACTAACATGACAGATTTGTTTTTGGCATGAAAGGAGTTTGATGAGAGACACCCAATTTTTTTTTAGAATAGATGAAATGTGTGATTAGGTATGATAGTAAATGGTTTTAACCTATTTGGGTCTATGATTGGTGTTACCCATAGTATATGGTTCATTGTGTTTGTTCTATGAAACCCCCTAGACATGTATAAAATAACTATTTTTTATAATTTCCTCTCTTATTGATGGAGAAATAGGACATAAGTATAAAATTTATGTTTATTTATAACTTTTTAATAATTATAAGAGCGAATTATGGACAAAAGAGGTGATAATTTTCGACTCAACAAGCAATTAAATGTTTAGATTATGGGTTATTTTATTATGGAAAATGAATAATTTACTCATTTATGTAAATTTATTGAAGAAGATATGATATAAATCTATATATCCACATGTTGATTTTTCCCATATCATATGAGGAAATATAGGGATGTTTTATGGTATGTCATATGGTGTGTAATTCATAATGAAAAGTCATATCATATTCCTTGGTCATGTATTTTTTTGACATGATAGAGTTATATCATATCATACTACCTTTATCTATATCATATTGTACGATGTGAATTCATTTCAAGTGTTGTAATATATATCAATCCTATTATATGATAAATATGATTTTTGAATGTTAAACATTAATCTTTGGGTTTATATTCATTTTTTTATATCATTGATCATTGAAGTATTATATAATGAAACATTTGGGTGAATAAAATATGAATTTAAGAGTCAAATTCATGTATGAATAAATGGTTACATAACATTTATAACCACAATCCATTACTCAAATATTTAAAAAACATTTAAGTAAATGAATATAAGTCTCAAAGAGCACTCTTAATTCCTATATAAATAATTCAAATCCATGAGAATTGTGATTGGCCTTTTTTAGATTCTCTATTGATCCACTCAAGGTCAAAGAATTATTGTCATTATTATTATTTAATTAAATTAGTACTAGTATACTGTGGTTGAAAGTAGGATCCCACCCAAGTGTTGGTTGATTCATCAAACTATGGATACCCTAAGAGGAAGTAGTATTTTGATCACTTATAAGTGATATTCATCAAGTGTGTGATTGGACATAAGAGGCTTATCCATCTTCGGTGTATGAAAAATTATTCATTTTATATTCTGCATGGTTTTGGGTTCAGAAACTAGATGATATTAGTTTACTGTTTCTTATACCTTTTTCAGAATGAATAAGTATTATTCAATCCAAAGAAACACATCAATGCTATCAGAACGATTCAATGATTGAATTGATCAATTAAATCATGTTTAATATAAAGAAAAATTGATACCATGTTCTCAATCATAAAATAGGATATAGATTTTTTACTATGGAACATGATATGTCATGAGATATCATAGGTTGTTCAAGGATTTCACCATGTGATATAAGATATCCACACTTATGGTATAGTGCAATTGTATTAATTTTAACATTTCATAATGTATGATATGTTTCTATCACAGGATGTGATATAGAATTTGTTATATAGCATAATATAATATTGTGAAACATATGTGGTGATGAAGCTAATGTATTTTTATAAAATAGTGCATTGTGTCGTCTAAATGAAATACGGATTGTCATGAAATATGATTGATATTGTTGAGAGTTGATATCATAGGTTGTAACCCACTGATTATAAACCGAGACATAGTTTATAAATTAAATCATATCTTATGATATAGTGTATATCGTTAAATATTATATAGATGGAAAATCTGTTTTTTATATTTTAAATTATTAATTAATTTATATAATTTATAAATAATTTAGAAATTATTGAAATAAATATTCGGAGATATTTATTTAATTTATAGTGTTTATAAATTTATAAATTATAAAATATTTATAATTATTTATTAAATGTTTTTTTGAAACATTTAATAAATAAATAACCTTAACATTGATTTTTAATGTAAAATAAATTTAATATATATGGAATAACTTATTATTTTGATATAAAGGGTTTATATAGATATTATAAGCTGATTTATAATGTGTACATAATTTACAATATAGATTATATTAAATTGAAAATTGTTTATAATTATTAATTTTAAATGTTCCAATTAAAATTAATTATTTTTGAAATTATTTGAACCATATAAAACTGGAAGTTTCAATTGATATGAACAAGGTTATAATAATATTAAATTTGTGTTATTTAGAATATATAAAATGTTTACATTAGAATATGAATTGTTCATATGAAATACGAATCATTTATATCTCAATTAATTATTAAATATTTAAAAAATTCCATATAGAATGATTACAGTTCTAGTGGACCATGTAGAAATACTCGAGGAGGGGGAGGGGTGAATCAGGTGTTATCTTATTTTTTTTTTATAAATTATAATTCTTTTATTGAACCTTTAAACACATTTGTTTTTGAACCTTTAATGTTAGTTATGGATTTTTGATCTTGTGTTGTTTAACCTGACATACACCTTTATGAAATGCAATGAAAGAGGTAAATAACATAGATGTTTCTACAAAGTTTAGTCCCCCTGAAGATTCCCACACCTTATCATTCTTGGGATTCCCAATTCATATATTCTCTAATAAAGTCTTGTTATCTATTATAAGTGTAGTTGTGAGTTCTTTTTATCCAAACCCACTAGTGCAGGACACACCAACAAAACATCCCATTAATTGTACAACTAACAATATCCCACTAAAATTATTCAATATGGAATTCAACCAGTTGGTATCTCTTTTCTTTTACCCCCCCCCCCCCCCCGCTTCAAGTAGATCACAAATACTAAACAGGGATGTATCTACACCCAAACACTGATATGACTCCTTAGACTCAAAGTGTCTTCGTCTACCTAGAAGTATTTAATAAAATCTCATGAAATTTGAACTCTAATTATGTGGAGATTCTAGTTCTTCAAAAACTATAGACACACCCTTAAATCAAATATTCTTCTATCAAACTCATCACTGTAAGCTTAGGAATTAACCGATTCTCCATATAAACACATCCTTATCCATATGTACTCCTTATTTATTCTTCTATGACTGTAACCATCCTGTGGTATAAGTTGAACACTTATTCTTATTATTTTAAACTTAATAAATGGTGTTCATCTTCAAGACTAGTTCAATTATCCTTTTTACTCACTATAACATGCAGTAAAACCTCTTCTTCTTGTTCCTCAAGAGCTGTAGTTCCTCTTGATATCATAGTTACAACATAGTATTCACACTTTTTTAATAACATATCTTCTTTATTCTTCTCATTTATTTCTCCTCGATATCCTCAATATTTTCACATGCATGGGAAGTTATATTAAATATAATCATTCATTTTCAATTACCCAGAATGGTATACTTAGAATACTTACCAAATACTATCCAAAAAATAATAATAAAATACCCAGTTTTTGTTCCCATAAGAGTTTATGTGTTTCTTCTCAACTCAAATGACATTATAAGAATTCCCACATATAATTCTCCTCACTTGTTAAATTCATCCAAATATATTATTTTGTTTTTTATTATAAAATTATCCTAACTTCATATTCTTCCCTAGAAGTACCATCTTAAAAATCCACACCTCAATCTTCTTAAAAAGATTTATAAAAATTACACCATAATAGAAGATAATGGCATTGAATCTTCCTGTTGTGGGGTGATATATTTAATAAGAGAACCTATATAGATCTCGATCTTGGATCTATAAAAAAACTAGTAACTTAACACCATCTTTCTCTTCATCAAACAACATGATTCATAATTATTTATCAACTGATGGATAGCTCGGGTTTCAATAGAATTTCATCCGTATTATTCTTGAAAATTAAGTGAATTCATTGTCTTCATCAAGAAATACATGCAGTGGATATTATCCTTTTTTCATCCTAAAAATAATATTGAATCAAATCTTAAATTAGAGTAGTGATATTATAAACTTGAGTCTACAACACAAGAATCAATTGATTTTCTTGTTCTTCATCATATTTAAAATATGAAAAATTCAACATACCTATACGTAGCCTTTGGTTAGTTTTTATTACCCTTATATAAGTCCATATGACCTTTATGTTCTATTGAAACTAGATGATACCATTACCGAAATATATATGACCTTTACACAGATTCATGTCACCATTATGTAGGTCCAAATGAACTTTATATAGAATTTAAACTTTTTGAGTAACATTCTCACAAGCCCCATTACCCATCTTGATTTAATAATTCTTTTCTGGGGATGAGGACTAGATCCTACTTAATTTCTCAGGCTTGGACACATTTCTTTGTGTTTTTAATATTTAGATCATGTTTGAATAACACTTTATTAATCTAAAATGAATTCCTTATTTATTATATTTAAATCCATAAACTTGATTTTTTCATCCATAAAAACATTAATATTTTTCTAATTATTTAAGGTTTATGTTGGGGAGTTATAAAGGCTTACACTCACCAAGTATTATAATGAATATTTATTCTCAGACATCAAAGGTTTACGTTTAGTAAATACTTATGATGACATCATATAATTGTCACAGAGTTATATTATTATCCTCAAAGTTATATGATGTAGTCATATACATGACTAAAAGACTAATGCTATAGTCTTAAGATTAAGAAAATTCCCATTTTATTACCTTGGACCAACTTCATGTGATTATATTATGTTTTACGATATTCCAAAAAACATACAATTAGGACATATACTCAAGAATTTCCCATTTTTCAATTTACGTATATCAATGTCATATACACAGTAGGGAAATCATATGATTGACCTATGAAGTCTTATTATCAAGTCATGCAGTCAAGTAGAGTGTTATGATTGGCTTGAATTCATATCATCAAGTAAAATTAATACATTAAAGGACTTTAACATTTTTTGGAGAACATTAAAATTCAAAATTTATTCAAATGATTTAAATAAAATTCAATCAATTTTATAGATTCTTCAAAACTTCCAAATCATCAAAGGAATGTTCACGTTTATTTCAATCACCAAAATTCATGGTACTCCAATTATGGTTCCTACAACTTGATATAGATATCCTAAAAACCTTAAATCTATTTTAAACATTTAAATATTGCTTTAACAAGCTATATAGAACATTTCACCATCCAACCATCTCTGAGCTATTCAACTTTTAAAGTGACAATTGTAGATCATGATTCTCTACCCTTGTGGCACATTTCATTGACTTGATGACCAGTTCAGAAATAATCAGATGTAATATCTACTACCTATATATTTTTTAGATTGGTATTTGTAGGAAGTAACAAATTATTATTATCGTTACCCATGAGAGGATAGGAATGATGTTTATCTTTATGTAATTAGTGGATACTCAATCCATCACCGAAGATTTATCCTTTACATAATTATATTGATAAGAACTTGAAAAAGAGATCATTGAAAAAAAATAAAACTAAACACCTTTGGGAACTTAAACCCCCCTTTGTTTTTATTATCAATTCAAAATGAACTTTATTAGTCAATGTAAATTTCCCCCCCTAATTAATAATAAATTCGAAGAGAGGAATGTTTTTATACCCTTAATTGAGTTCTTAGGGTAGGTTTTATCATCTCTAATTAACTATTATAATTTTTAGAAACTCTTATTCTCCCCATTTAATTCATCCACATTCTATGTTATCAATTAATCCCATAAGATAATGATGATATCATATTATTCTTAGAAAAGTGAAGCCAACCAACCAAATCTATGTCTAATTGAACTAGCCCTATGTGGAAAACAAGAGTGGTCAATTTAGATAACTAAGAACCAACCTCAATGTGATACCACATATGAATTTTCATTCTTATAGTGTTTTCACACAGATTTAAAAGAATTTTAATATCCTATACTCACTTGAACACACACATCAAAACATTTCAAGTTCAAGGTTTTCCTCTCCATTTTTTTAGAGAATCACTCCTCCTTGATAAAAAAAATGACTATGAATTAAAACTATGATGGGAAAAAGAAAATAATACCTCATCCTTATGATTTTGAAGGGTTTTTATAAAATTTTAGATACAAAAGAAATGAAAAAATATATATCTTCACCACACATTTTAAGATATACCCCTAAAGGGACGTTTTCCAACCTTCATCACAATCAATCCCCACTATTAGAACAAAAAACACCTATGTCTTGGGAATAAATTGGATCATATTCAACTTCTTAGTTGGAAAAGTGTGGCTGATACTTGTTTACTTTCTCATGAAACTTTTTCTTGGAAGCTCAAACCTTTGGTAACCCTTTATCATAGCTTTCCTTTTTATCCTCCAATCCTGTTCACCTTTGGGATTCCATTTTCAACTACCTTCTTACCTGGAATAAATTTCTTCATCTTAGCAATAAAGTGAAATTTTGTTATCTTCATATTGCTCTAATATTTTAGACATTCAAAATTATTCAAGATATATAATTAATATATCATTAGTCTTATTATTAAATTTCTCTTTAGGTGTGGATTCATTTATAGTAATAATACTTTTATCACTATAAGTAAATGGTGATTTGTTTTTACTTTTTAATTATCCAGGAAAAACAATCATATATCTAAAATTATAGTGTCATGTCCAGTTACACCTTCCACACACTTATTTATCAACGTTTACATTTCCATTCTTGGGATGATTCTCAACTTCTTCCCAAGGGGTTTCAACCAATAATCCCATTCAGTTATCTCTCTCTTGGATATATTTCTTCTTAGTTTCCAGCTTTCTTCCTTTCACTTTGACATTTATATATATCTTCTAATGGTCTATGATGTGGCATCTTTTTCTATAATTGAAATATTTTTTACCTATGGGTTTGACATAATTATCACCATTTTTCTTTAATATATTATTTTATGTAGATGGATTAGTAACCTTTTTAACATATTCAAACACCAAGGCAAAAATATTTTCTTACTTTAACTACTTTATAGTTTATTATGATTATTTTGTGACTCTCTAATATATTAATGATAACTGTTATGGATAATTCATCATAGTAGTGGGCACATATTTTTCAAAAATCACAAAACATTACAAGTTAATTAAATCTATTCTTATATGATAGATTTTTATTCTTTCTAGAGAACTATTTCCTTCTTGTAGGTATCTTTCTAAATTTAACTTTTATACCCTATCTTCACTAATTGTATGATTTATACACACAAAAAAATTATTCCAATAATAAATGGATCTATTTCTAAACCTATACTAACACTAACATATGTGAATCTATATTTTTCTCTTTCTAGTGCATATAATATGTCCAGATTTTTATACTTTCGGTCTATAACTTATTCTAACCCCCCATTTAGGCTCTTTTTGAGGAGAATTTTTCTCTAAAATTTTAACTTCTACCTTTGATGCCTTGGTTTATTTATCATTAATTTTATCCATCCCAATTTTTATTTTTTATGGTTTTTCCCTACACTTATAGAAAAAATAGATTCAATGTAAATTGAATTTATAGAATTATAGGATACCTTTTTGTATGATCTAGAGGTGGATGATTCCCTAGAAGATCTCATGATCTCCTTTACATCCAATTAATCCTTATTGTGTGTAATACTAGCACTATAAATCTATGTAAAAATATCTCTCTTGTTTCTAATAGATTGGTTACTTCCAGAAGTTGTTGTTTTTGGATTTAATAACTTGACTTCTAGATCAAGTAACTTCATGTTGCAGGTGAACTTCTCATTATACATTGGTCTTTGACTACCATCCCAATAATTTTTCAAATTCTAATGTTGAACTTAATTAATTTTTATTTTCTCAATAAAAGAGCTATCTAGATCATTTATTCTCTTTCTTTTAACATTTATATGAGATTCCTTGACATTCTTATAGATTTGATGGAAATTATCCAATACAAAAACCACTTCCTTGAAAAACTTATTTAATACATATTTCATATAAAATACTATTTACAATTCCTCATCAACTAAAGAGACACTCTCATTGAAAAGTGTGATATATCATTCCTTATATTTTATTATATTTGTGAGAGTGTTGAAAGAACTCAACTTCTTTACCAATTATTTTTCTATAACATCAGCCTTTTCATCAAGCTATGAATTCTCATCATGGATTACCTTGATAAATCTATATATATAAGTCACCACTTCAATGGAAACACTTTTTTAATAATAATTAAACATAAGGTAGAGTTATTTAGTAGATTCAATTCATCCATCATCGCAGTTTGAACTTTATTTACTATAGGAGTAGTGATAAATAGATTTAATAGGATGTTTACCACTCTAAAAAAAATTAGTTAGTGTTTTTCCTAGTCCTAATTTGAATATTTTCTAAGATTATAGGACTCTTTATTATATATATTTCTCTAGTTCATTTCTGAGACTTCCAAATTTTTTATAATGGTGATAAAAGTAGATTCTTCCATCTAAGGAACTTTTGAACTCTCTGCTGAGGTAACTTAAAATCTAAAATTCATGTGTATTAAGTATAAAAAAATGGGAAACAAAAAAAATTCAATGAAAGATGAAACCTTATTCTTTGATTTTAGTTGATATAAAAATCTATATCCAATTTAGAGGGAACCTAGTATTTAATACCAATTGAGTGTTGTGGTGGATTGTGCAGACACACTTAGGGATGGGGTGAATTAAGTGTTGTACTATGTTTAAAAAATTCAAATTGTTTCATTCAACAATTAAACCACTATGTTCTTGAACCCAAAATGCCAGTTAAGACTATTGTATCTTTTTTTTTGTTGACATAGCATACACCAATATGTAATATAGATAAATCAGTAAATAACACAGATGTTTTTACAAGTTTTATCCAATCCTAGGAATCCCACTCCTTACCATTCTTGGGATGTCTAACTCACAAATTATATACTAAAATCTTGTTATATGTAACAAGTGGAGTTTTGGGATATTTTTATCCTAACCAATAGGTGCACTCACACCAACACAACCACCCAAAAAATTTACAACTTCCAAAATCCCACAAGAATTCTTCAAGATAACATCCTTCTATTCAGTCTTTCTTTTATTTCCTCATCCTCTTAAATTATATAATAAATAATAAACATAGATATCATTATACCAAAATACTGATCATATTTCTCAAACTCATAGAGTCTTATACTACCTAGTAGTCTTCAACAAAATCACATGTAACTCAGCTTCTAGTTCTATATAGCTTCTATTTATTTAGAAATAATAGCTTCACCCTTAATTCAAATATTCTTTAATCTAACTTAGAACTATAAGATCAAGAATTAATAGATTCTTCATATACACACAACCTCAGCTATAATCACTCCTTCTTTCTTCTTCATTGAATGTAGTTATCCAACAGTACTAATTGGACACTTATTACTATTATCTGAAACCCAGTAGATGGCATCCAAATTCAGAATAGGCTTGGTTCTCATTCTTCATTTCATTATCATGTAGTGTCTCTTATTATTATTACTTGAGAGATTTGGTTCCTCTTAACATCATAGTTATGATAAACAGTTTACACTTTCAGTAGAATCTCATTCTTCTTCTTCTCATTTATTTCTCCTTGATATCCTCAATCTTTTCACACACATGGGAAGCTAAATTAAATGAAATTTTTCATTTTCAATTACATAATTTTTTATACCAAGAATAATTATCTACCACCATCCAAAATTAAAATAATAAAATACTTAGTTTTGGTTCCCATGATATTTTAGTGCTTCTTTTCAACTCAATGTATATTCCAAGAGTACCCTCATTTATTTCTACTCACATTTGAAACTAAAACATATATATTTTTTATTTTTATTCTATATCTTGAGTGGATATTTCTTATTCATCATAAATACCACTATAAAAATCAACACATCAATCTTCTATACATGCTTTATAAAAATTAAATGGAAATTTTATCTTGTAGTGTGAAATCTCCTTCTATAACATGAGAGATTGAAAAATAGAACCAATAAATATATCTAGCTTGGACCTAAACTAAATTACTAAAAACTCTACACATTCTTTCTATTTATCAAATAACTCAATTAATAATGAATTATGAATTTATGGACAACTTGGGATTCAATGGAACTTTATCTACAGTATTCTTGAAAATTCAATGAATTCATTTCCCTTATCGATAAATACATGCATTGTATCTTCTCATTTGTTCCTAAAAACAAGATTGAATCATGGATTAAATAAGGCTATTGATATTATAAACATAAATATACAACATAAGTATTTATTTATTTTCCTTTTCTTAATTAGATTTAAAATCCAAAAAACTCAACATACCTGTAAATTGCCTATAGTTTGTTTGTATTACCCTTACATAGGTTTAGATGGCCTTTATATATCTCATAGAAACATGGGTATACCTTTATTAAAGTTGGAATAAAATGTATTCATATACTTTTTACCATTGTACAAGGCTCTACAACCTTTATATATCAATCAAACTTTTAGAGCCACATTTATATAGCTTTTCAATTTTCATCATGATTTGATTTTCCCTTTGCTTGGATGAATATAATATTCTATTCTTTTTATCAACCTTATAACACACACTTTTCTTGGTGGTTTTGATGTGTAGATCGTATTGGAACAACCCTTCCATCATCCAAAATGAATTCTATCTTCATTTAATTTAAATATGAAACATGTGTTTTTTTATCTAATAGAAAATAAAAAAAAATTCAAGTATTGAGTGTATAAATTGGGGAATTCCCAAGTATTATGTTCTCCAAAAATTATGATCAAACATAAAAGGATTATATTTAAAATTAGTTACAATTAAGTCATATGATTTCAATTAAGTCATATGATCATACTCATATCCATATAATAGAGTCATATAATTGACTTAAAGACTTATATTGATGTTTTATGAACAATAAATTTTCCATTTTCCTTATTTGTATCAAAGTAATACAATGATATGAAGTCCCATGATTCTACTGAATACAAAATATGAAGCCTTATAATGAATAATTTCACTTGGGACTTTTCCATTATTTCAATTTAGGTGTATTAAAGTCATATGATCGATAGAGAAGTGATATGATTAGATTATGAAGTCTTACGATCAATTTATACAGCCTAGTAGAGTCTTACGATTGGACTAAAGCCATATGATCAAGAAAACATCATATGATCAGTTAATTTTCTATTTTTTAATAAACTTTTAAATTTCAAATTTAATCGAATGATTCCACAACTTCATTAATCAACTTGATGGCTTCTTTAAACCGTCCAAAACAATATACAAGGAATTCTTAAACTTATTTCAGCCAAAAAAAATGAAAGTTGATCAAAGGATGGTTCCTCCAACTTCAGTTATTTTTACTAATGACCATGAATCTATTTTGAACATTCAAATATTGCTTTACCAAGTTTTCTAGAAGAGTTCAACATCCAATCAATACTTAATGGTTCAAATTTAGAAGTTACTATTATTGATAATGATTCTCTACCCATGTGGAATTTGTATCTGACCTGATTATCAATTTAGTAATCACTTGATGTATTATCCACTACCTAGAGTATGTCCATCTAGGTCTTCACAGGCTGTATAAACATCCTCTTACCATTACCCATGGAATAATAGGTATCATATTTACCTTTAAGTAATGGTTGGATACAAAATCCATCACCTAAGACATCAGCCAAGCACTTTTGGGCACTTTAAATTATGATATAAAGGAATTAATATTAAAATAAATATTATTATTTTTATATTTATTTAATTATGGAATTTTCATAGTACATTAATTAATTATAAAATGCTTATAATTGATTATTTATCAAAACAAGCTAGGGTCATGCCCTTTTTTAAGGTAATAAACCTATTTTTAATTGGGTTGAGAGGGGACCCTTACATAAACCATAAGCCCACATGGATAAAGGCCTTAATATATAGATGAATTTTAGAAATCAAGGGTCTAAGGTATTTTCTAGAATATCCCAATGGACATATCTTTCTCCCTCTCTCTCTCTCTCTCTCTTTATTCTACATGGAGTGAGATGCATTATGTGTACCATGCAACCACCTTTTGATCGACACACCCACCATCCACGACCTCACCTAAGGAGCCATCAACATCCACATGAACACCATCATCCATGTATTTCTTCACTCTATGATTATTCCTCTCTTGAACTTCAGTACATGCACACAACCATTTTATGAGAGGAGACCCCCTCATAAAAAAATTTGGGGGGGGGGGTGCTGCTGCATCATATTTATGGCATCTTAAGATTCTAGTACGTGCATCTCCCATTGAAGAAATGTGTATAATAAAATAAACCCACCACATATAGGGGAACTACATATAGTCAGGTTTAAATTAATTTAATGAGTTTCTTGTTATATATGATAATTGATTTAGTTTTTTTATACCTTAACATTGTATTATTCATAGCTTATTATCTTGAATTTAAAACTTAATTATTTTATATATATATATAACATGTTATAGTTATGATGAAATTAAATTATTAATTTATTACTGAACCATTAATAGTGGGAATTGGGCTCAGAATTCTCACTAGCCTAGGAGTTTAGGCTCTGTTTAGAAATGAAGGGATTGACCACTTGTCTCACTATGCTTACTCTTGTGAGAAATATTGATTTCATATGAATCTAAAAATTTATAAAAATAGTTAATACCTCATGTATGTGATACATTTGGAAATGTGTAAATATAATAGATTTATAATTTGGGTTAGGTATACCGGCTATGAGTTGTGTAAATAGTTACACATCAATATGGTTTGAACATATTGGTTTGGTGAATAGAACAGGTAATCAAAACCAAATAATTAGAACTATTCAAAAATGTAAATGAAATATGTGAGATAATTTGGTGATATATTTATAGACCATTTTAAAATAATAAGTGTCATATTCCTTCCAAAGTGAACACTTGTAAAGAAACCAATCATCCGAATAGGTAGGTCATGTCAAAGTTGAGTGCCCATGGATTATCCACTGTATAGAAATCAGGTTATAGGTGAAACCAATAGAATTAGGTTCATAAATATTATATAATATTTGATTCACACTTATCTAGGAAAACTTAATATTATTATGATACCAAAAAAATATAGATGAGAAAATTAATTTGATGGATTAGGATAAATATTTGTCTACTCAAATATATAAGATTCATATATGATTTGATTGACGTTGTGAATTACCTAAATAGCCAAGTGATGAGAGAAATGCCAAAGTCACCCAAATATTGGTGAAATATGAATCTTGTCTCACTAATTGGTATGATGGAATTTAAAAGGGGACATCATTTTAGTGGGAGTATATTCAATAAAATTCTTTACTAAATGATAGTTAAACATGATAATCATATGATAAAATGTCCTATTATAGATAAAATGGAATAAACATCATTAAACATGAATTTTATATGGATCTTATTAAAGGAGAAGATAAATGGAATCAAATTAATATAATGGTATAAAAACTTATGAATCATTCTTACACAAGATGGAAAATGTTATGTGTTAGAGTAAACCCATATCGATTAGTAAAATGGTACAACTATTCAAAAAGAATCCTAATATTTGAAATAAGTATATGAAAGATTCATTGGATATATGCTCTCTCATGATTTTATCCATAGATAATAATTTTAAAAAGAAATATAAGAACATGGATGCATTCAAGGGGATAGATAATATTAAAATGATCTATCAAGAATAGCCTAAGCATGAGAGGTATGATGTTTCAAATGAACTGTTTAGATGAAATATGTATGAAGGAACTTTATTCTCCACTTATGTAATCAATATGATTGGGTATGAAAATTAATTAGAGAGACTAGTGGTTTCTTTAATCCTTAATATGGTTATATACTACAATATATAATCTTAATTGGAATGGTTCTCTTAATTTATTATGAAAAAAATATTAATGAATTTAATAAAAGTTCACCCAATCTTATTAAAGTGTTGAGGATGGCCAAACATGGCATGATGTGGCGAGGATCAAGTTTTATATTGCTAGTTCAAGAGATTAAATGTTTAAAATAGAATAAGGGAATGTTTGTTGGAGAGTTCAATAATCAATATTCTAATAGTAAATAAAAATAATTAAAACATAAAGGAGGATTTAAGAAAGAGGGGTAATTCTTCAATTATTGAAATAATTCTCATTAGATGAGAAATTTTCTATAATAATTGAAGGGGTTAAAGATACTTCATGGAGATTCCACAGTAAGTATTTATGTTATAGAAATAAATTATTATATTTTTAATGGTGTATAATACCAACTATACATTAAAAAAATATTGTAAATATTTATAGAAATTAAAAATCAATGAAGTTTTTCTGGTTAATGATTATATTACTTATTAAAGTGATAGAAAAAGAGTTCCTACTTCAAGAAGTTGTATGAAATGGATTACATCAAAGATTGGATGTATCTAAATAAATATTATGTATTTTTCATTTTATTTTTCTCTTATGTGATAATAGTAGTTATTATAAACAATGGTTTTTATAAATAAGTGAGATAATGATTTTTGATACAAGTTGTTATGAATTATATAATTGTGAAACATGTTTTAAAAAAAGATAAGGATAAAAAGAGTTTTATTCAATATAAAACAGTTTATCCAATATATTTATAATGGGATATGATCTCACTACACACCCATATCATATTTTAAAGAATGAAATAATTTTTTAGAAAATTATTCAAAACACATAGAATAATTTATAAGATATGGTTATTAATATTTAATTTGTAAAATATTTCCACAATAGGAAACAAGTGTTATTTCTTAACAAAAATGAGTTTGTGTGTCTTAACATGATATTTAACAGAAAATATAGTTTTTGAGAGGCTGTGAAGTATGTTTGAAATTAGAGAAGTTAAATGTGAATAAAATAAATGGTTATACTACTCAAATATAAAGTGAATATCATTATACATTATAAAATAGTTTAAGGTTTACTGGTAAACAAAAAAATTGTACTGAGTTGCATTTTTTCCCATAATGATATTAAAGAAAAGTTTTGATAGAAAGTTTTCAATATGATGATCATAAACATAGAAATACTTTTTAGTAAAAAATAGAAGTTATTAACATTTTAATATTTTATCTTATGAATTAAAGGAGTTTGAATACTCATTCAAAGAGTTGAACATTATAACCTTTTGGTGGTATATCATATGGGATATTGATTAAATGAGTGATTATTTATGGTTTTATTAATATTAAGAATATTGAAGGTATCATGTTGTATAAAAGGTTGTTTATACATTATCATTTTTCAGGAAATATGTATATATTCTTGAAGTGAAATGATAATTTACCACTCAAATTATGGCTTTGATTTTTCCTTGATAGAAGTTTATTATAAATTATTATAGGTTGTGATAAAATGTTAAGGTTAACACATGTAAGATTTAATATAGAGATATTGAATATGTTCTTGAGACACAAAATGAGTTTTTTGTACCAGATGACCTGCCAAGTATTCCACATGGAGTGGAGTACACTATGAAATTGGTATGATAGGAGTGTATGTTTTATATTGAATCCTTGTCCCTAAATTCAGACAAGATACCTTGCATGTGAACATTTATATATTGATGTCTTTATTATACTATTTTTTTGGATGAGTTAATCCGGGGTGGTTGGGTATTTTACTGATTATGTAATTGGATGAAGTCTAACCAAGATGATATTTTTCCTCTTATATTATGAGTATAACATATGGGCCCTAAATTGAGATAAACTGAAGGAGTGTACAAGTGTACCTAGATAAGGACATATGAGATGTGTTTATCTATTGAGTGAGGTGTATGTGATGTAATAATCCATCGGGGTGAATGAAATGTGATGAATTCATATGTCTAGTCAGTTTATAAATGTAACCAAAGAGATGTATCTAAAAAAGAATCATTTCATCTCAAGATATAGACGAATTTGGAATGACCTCTATCAAACATATAAAATGTTCTCATCTATCAGGGTGAATGAAATGTGATGTGTTCATCTGTCTAGTTATAAAATATTAACATATTTCATTTCCCATGGTTATTTGAAGTTTAGAAAAAGATATTATATGATTATGTATATTTTTATATGATAAAAATAGTCGATATATGTATACAGATACATGTGTTTTATGGAGATCATTTTAGATCTATTTGTATCTTGAGTAGTAATGATGCTTTGATAGAGACCAATTTTTTTACTTTTTTTGTGGATTAGAGGATTCATAAATGTTTTCAATGCTAAAAAGTTATGTGGGGTCACACTTTGTGGATGTTTGAAAGTGAATTAAATTTTATGAAACTTAGAGAACTTCTCAATAAGGTTTTTATATTTTATCCAAAAATAGTTTTACATGGATATTTATAAAGTATTCGATATGCCAAAAATGCTAGTTAGAGTCATTTTTTTGGCTTGGAAGATGGTTTAAACCACAATGAAATAATTGAAGAAGGTTTTTCAGAATCATAACATATTCCTATGTTAGCGATTAGTTTTATAAATTTTTGTAAAAAAATGTTGTAAGTCATTTCATGGTTGGTTTTTAGTGTTGATTTTAAAAGTTTAGCGGCAATTTTCTATTATAAATATATTAAAGAACATTTCCAAAAAAATTATTTTCTGGTGGTTTTTAATTATTTATTTCTATAGAATTAAATATATATATATATGTGTGTGTGTGTGTGTGTGTGTGTGTGTGTGTGTGGGTAGGGTGATATTTAAACCTCTTATCTTTTGGTTATTCTATAAAGCCTTTACCTACACCAAACCCTTCACTTGGTGGTTAAGCTAACTTTAATATACTTATATATATAAATAAATACATATAAACATGCACGCGCGCACACACACACACAAATATATTTTTATATATATATATTTATTTACAATTTATAAATAAATACAAATAAAAAATATAGTTACATATAAATTTATATAAATATAGTTATATATAAATGTATAAATATATACAAATATATATAAATATTTATTAAATATATATAAATATAAAAAATTTACATAGATGCATATTAATACGCACATATATATGCCCCATAGGAGCACCCTAGTGGTTGTTCCATGTGGTTGTTTTTTAGAAGGTATTAGTTTTGAGCCTCCCCATGCACAATTAGTTAGAGTTTTTTTATTTCCCCCTTCCCCGACTGATGTAAAAAAAATACACACACATATATATAATTATATATAATTACACACACATATATATAAATATAAATATATATAAATATATATAAACACCTATAAATATATGTGGATAAATTAATAAATATATACCCCAACATAATATATATATATATATATAAACATACATTGGTAGATATAAATATCTATAAATATATATAAATAAAAATAAATTTACATAAATATATATAAACACACACACACATATATATAATTAATCATAATTATATAAATATATAAATATAAAAAATATATATATATATATATATATAAACACATATAAATACACCCACACACCCACATAATATATATAAATACATATAAATATTTATAGATACATATAAAAAATACATATAAAGATATAAATATATATTCATAAATACATATAAATATCAATAAATATAAATAAATTCACATAAATATATATAAAGACAAACATACATAATTATATATATAGAGTCACACACACATAAATATATATATATATATACCAACATATTATATATATATAAATCTAAATTAATATAAATATACATAATTACAAATAAATAAATAAAAATACTATTAAAATTATATAATTATAATAAATATACATTAATATATATAAATTATATATATATATATAAATATATAAATATATATAAATATATAAATATACATATAAATATATATTTATATATATACACATATAAATATACGTAAACACACACACCCACACACAAATATATGTATATATATACACACCCACATGATATATATATATACATATAAATATTTACAAATTTACCTAAATAAATATTAATTTTTTTCGTCTGGTAAACCCTCCAAAAAATATCGACCATAATTTACTGGAGTCAGAAACAAAGCACCAATAATGGGCCCACACTATGACATCCAAAACACAGAAGACTACACACCCAAATCACTACACCATAACACACAACCTTTCAGACGCACACAATTAATAACTTTCAGAAGATAATGAAAAAAATAAATAAAGACAAAAGAAAAAAAACATATTTTTCATGCTTTAGAATTGTATCATAATCTAAGGGAGTAACAATGAAAATATTTTATTCCAGTAAAAAAATTCAATTATAATAGTTCAATACACTGATCAAAAGTGATCTACCATACTATTTGGAGAAGGACCCAGTTAGTGCTTCTCGTAGTAGCCACTATATAATCATTGTGGGATGAAGTCCACCTATTCGATCTTGATGGATAATCCTTTGTTTGGTCAAGTGGTTCCATCACATCAACTCCTGTAGTAGGTAAAAAATTTAACTTTATGATACTTTTGTAATAATGAATAATAGACTTTTATTGCTATGAGTGGAAAATTCAAGAGGGGGGGGGGTAAATTGAGTTTCCCATTAAAATTTATATTAAAAATGATTTAAAATTTAATCAAATTTAATTGTAAAATACTACTCAGTTCACTAAAATAGTTTAAGTATATAATTTTATTTTTCAAAAAAATTCTCAAAAGATCAATCACAACTGAGTTAGAACATGTTTTAAACTATTTTATCTTTTGAAATATATTTAATTTAATAAAACATGGTATATAAAACAAAAATTAAATTTAACTATAAAAGTAGTGTATTTAATTTGATTTTTGAAAACTAAAATAGATTTGATTTAAGAAAAGAGTAAATAAAAAAACAAAACAAACAGCGGAATAAAAACAAGAGGTTTAGGCTCATGATGAGACCTAGTTGTCTCCACTTAAAAAGTACCCACTGCTAAGTTGTTTATCAAAGAATAAACTCATCCAAAACTTGAATTGAGTTTTATATAAAACCATGTATAAGGTTTTACATTCTATACAAATCATCTTCCACAGTTTTCATGTGATAGGAAAAGAGAAACAATTTTACACAGGCAGTCCAAGATACCTCAAGACTATTCCACAATTCTTCATGGGTGTATAGAAAATAATAAATAAGAGAGGGAGAGTGCATGTTTAACACTCTACAGTACAATGTATAAGCTAGTGCTTAAAATATATACAACATGAATCACACACCACTCAAAAAAGGGAATAAAAATAGAGTAAGAGAAGTGAAAAAATTTGATATAGTATAGAATATATTTTAGTTTTTTAGGTGAATCTTATCTTCTAAATGTTATCTTTTGATTTGAAAATTATGTGCAAAGATGAGAATATTTTCTATGATTTTTCATTGAAGTTAATGTGAGAAAAGAGTGTCATCGATGTTTGAAATAGAAAATATGTTCATCATTTACATTCATGAAAAATATATCATCTCTATGTCATGAAGTATACTTTTTATATATCATAAGTCTTCTATAAAATAAGAATATTTCTCTGAAAATATCCAATGAAAAAACATCATTGGATATCCTAATACATCGATAAAAATTACGGTCTCATTAAATTCTTCATACCATCATTAAATTCTACATAGAAAAGTATTTGAAATAATATATTCAATAATATAATACCTACTTTTAAATATGGTAACTTTAGTTTTTCTATGTTAGCATCAATGGTTGCTTCAATACTTTGTGAGAACTCTGGTCAGATTCTATGATATATCATATATTAGATCACTTTAACCTACATTTGATCATATTATACTTATGTCTTATCATCTAATGCTTACATTTGATCATATTATACTTATGATCGATCATATTATACTTACAGTTGATCATATTATACTTATGGTTGATCAAATTATACTTTTATTCCATCTAATACTTTGGAAAATTCTATATACTGAATATGGTCGCTTCATTACTTTTCAACAATTGTGACATTCTGATATGGTCACTTCAATTAAATGTGTGCTTGATAGAATAATTATGAAATTTTTAATATATTTTCAAACTCTTCACTATCACATGACTGATTGAAAATCAACATATGGTCGATCCATCACTTTTCAATATCTCTAATAGGTGCATGGTCACTTCCATATGGATTTGCGGTCATAATGTTTCTCATGTATTCAATACAACTTGTCTTGTAGTCGATATAGTTTTCATTTCAATCTCTATAGAATATATCTTGTGGGTACCTATGTTCTTTGACATATATTAATCATGTAGGATCTCATGGTTATGTGGTCAATGTAACCATCGTGTGGGTGATCTAGTACTTTATGAAATTCTCATTCCTTAGACTTACAGTCGATTAAATATATGTCTAATCTTCATAGTTGATTAAATAATTAAGAAAATTTCCAATATATTCTAGAAATGTATTTTTATTTTATAAAAAAATGGGATAGGTTATAAAAACATAAACATGATTTGGGTGAATTAAAATAAGGATTTGTTGTATGAATCCAAAAATCTACCACTTTTGTTGATAAAAATAAGGTAATAAATATCTATAAAAAGATTAAAGATGAAGAATTAAAGATTATATTTTTCTACCATAAGAAATTGGCTATAATGAAATAATTTTCAATTTGTTTAAATGCTATAATTTACTCCCCCTTTGGTATTAGCAAAAAGAATTCCTATAGAGTGATAGTGTAAAGTGTAAATAAATAGAATGTAAAGCACCCAAAATAAATTAAAATAAGACACATAAATAAGAATAATGAGATATTTTTATAATGTATAATAATTTTACAATGGACCTATCCAAATATAATTTTAATCAGAATTTGGAGGGTCTAGAATGGTAGAAGGAGCAAAGGGGTCCTTCCCTTTTCCAATAATTGGAGGAGTAGGAGGTGTAGGTTGAGGAATTTCAGAAATTATAGGAATGGTGATATAAAATGTGTCTTGTTTAATATCTCAAGGGTATAGAATGGTAGAAGGATAAAAGGGGTCCTTCCCTTTTCCAATAATAGGAGGAGTAGGTGGTGTAGGTTGAGGAATTGCATAAATTCTAGGATTGGTGATAGAAATTTTAGCTTGTATAATATTTCAAGGGTTTGGTAAATAGTGATACCAAAAGGTATAGTTGGAGGTGCAATAGGTGAAGTTGAATTTTGAGTTTAGGAATCCACATAAATTGATGTTGAAACACTAGAAGGAGATGGAGAAAAGTTGGGCACATGTAGAGAAATATGTTCCAAAACTAAATGTTTTATAACATACATATAAGGCTCTAAGATTCAGGTAATATAATACAAATTCCTTGATACATATTTCAAAATATGAAGGAACTCATATTTGTTTGAAATAAAATAATTTAGAATATGAGTAATGACTAAAAACTTATATAAAATGTATTTGAAACCTACAGTTAGAGGAGGCATCTTCAGATCTTTTATGAATGAAATAAACTATGTTTTGAGATCTACCCTGGTGTAAATATTTATATGGTATTAATTGATCAAACCCTTAATTATACCTTGGTATTTGGTAGACATTATTGATTTAAATTTAAGAAGATAATATTGTTTTATAACAAGCCCAAAATTCTCACTATTGAGTCTAGTGCTAAAAATATAATCATAACATTTCTGAATTGATACTGATAAACATGATCCAATTTTTTCCATTGAAAACATATTCCATAAAAATGAAATATTGGATCACTTATATACCTGATTACCTTTTAGGTTTATATTTTTAAATAATTATGAAAAACTATTACATAAAAAATACCCATGACCTTAAGAGAGTATTTTCCCCACCATACCCAAATTTTTATATTCAATATAAAGTCTTAAACATCTACCATTAAATTATTCGCATATGAAAAATTTATAGACATAAAACATTTAACACAATTCTTCATAAACTAGTTAAAATGAAACTTATGATGGGTGACATAAAATGCTCAATAATGGTAAACATAAGTCTTAATAATTGAATATTGTCAGTGAGAATAAGATGAAAATAAGGATATGATAACATAATCAATGTTCATGATCATAACATAAGAGAAATCATAACCATCAATACCTATATCATCAATATTGAAACATGGAATAAGGATTTAAAAGTGTCAAGAGTCATAAGATTCAATAAATCATGATCCATGTGATGTCAATCTGGATTAATGGAAGTATTAAATACCCATGGAAAGCATAGAAAAATTGTATTGGTGTCTTGAAAAATTATCTTTACAGCCTATGTAAAAGAAAACTAGAGCCCAATTAAATCCATAGTAGAAAACACACTAGTTAACTGCCTCCTCCATGTCTCTAAAGAAAAATAACATTACACAATGAATTAGAGTGATAATTAGGCACAACCATAATATATGCTATATCAGGCTCACCCATCATATAAGTGGTATCAGGCTCGCCCATTAATCATAAGCTACATTGGGGATCAACCCATCATATAATATATCTCAGTATCACCCATAATCATCAATAATTTCCAAGTACTATTCATTAATAAAACATTAATAAGCCTTCACTTTTCAATCATAATAATAATCAATGTTCTTTCATAGATTGATTTAACCATGTAAAAGAAATCGGTTCCATGAAAATCTCATAATTCATCCAAGGAATGAATAAGGATGGTAACATTAAAATATATCACAAGTGAAGTGTAAGTAATATCAATTGTTTTTGATATTGATGAATAAAAATACCATTAAAATATCATTAAAAAATTTCATGAGTAAAATAACCATTTACACATTAAAGATAAAATTTAGAAAAATAAAAAAAAATTAGTTAATATTATGAATAAAATTTTATTTGAAAATGACCTTGGAAAATTATAATGGAATATTCAAATAAAATAACGATCATTATGGAAGTAAAATCCGTTCATGTAGTAAATTTAAAAAATAAACATTCTTTTTAAACATTTTCTAAAGGGATTCAAAAGTGACCCATTTGGAAAACATTACGAAATTTACTTTTAAAGCATATTAAAAAAGGTCAAAGATAATTTAAAATAAATTTGGGAAATAATTTATTTTTGGAAAATAAAATTCTTGAAAGCATTTTAGTAAACATGGATATGGAGGAGAAATATTCTCGATCTAAAAGAAGGCACAAGATAAATATCACTAAAAAATGTTTTTTGATGTTTATTTAATAAATGAGGGAGAAAATGGAATACAAATATGTAAAACACATTCATAAATAGAGGATAATAAAATATATATTTTTCAATAAAATAATAGCATGTTATTTCATCTGAAAGAACCTTGAACATAAAAAATCTCAAAAAGAAATAAGATTGTAACATAAATCATTTACTGCTTGGGTATCTTTTCAATCAAAAGTATATGAAATTAAGAATATTATATTAATCTATAAATCTCATAAATTATATGAATTAAGATTTAAAAAATATATTTTGTGTAATTATTCTCACCATACAAAGAAATAATGGTTTACAGCATGAAAAATGTCTTATGAAAATGAGATTAAGGTAAAAAAAACCCTTTCAAAGTTCATATAACAGAATTGAGAGTGAATCGATGAAGAGGTTATGTTTAAAAATTTTAAATCCAAAAAAAGTGTAAATAAATAATAAATCAATTTATAGATCAATTCTCACATAATGACGTCTTAAAAATGTTAATGATGAAGAATTATAACCCAATGAAAGGAAATTGAATTAAGAGACCCTTTACCACTTGGTAATTTTCTAGCCAAATCGCCTTGGATGAAATAATTCAAATTTAAACATAAAGTTCCAGGAATTATTAAGTATTTATGATATAAAATGAAAAAGTGATAGTATATACACCATATAAAATAAATTTGGTCCAAATTAATAAAATATACCTCACTAAAGAAAAATTGAGACGAAATCTCTTACCTAGAATCCAAACATTCTATGTATGTGCTTTAATACATGTATAATAAAATTATACCACATATATTATTTTTTAATATCCTTTTCCATGATTAATAACTTATCCCTAACCCATTTATTTATTTTATTTTGATAAAATATTGAAATAATTAATCAGTTTAGTCCACGTCAGGTGTTTTGAGGACGTACGGTTTATAATTTTAAAAGAACTCTGGTGTATTAAATATGGTCAAAGGGGACATTGATACATCATCTACATGAAAATAATAATAACATAATCAAAAAAATTTATACATAAATTATAATATTAAAAATAATCATGAATGATATTTATGAAAAATGAGATATGTTACAATCATGGATGCGGTAGGTTATACGTACACATGAGTAATGTTTCTATCTTTTAACGATCATTATGGTAATAAGGTAAGTAATATTTTATATTTAAATAATTATAAATATATAATAAATAACATATTTTTTTTAAATTATAATTACATATATCATTCATGTGATATGATGATGAAAAAGGAATCACATCACTTCGTAGAGGCGATAGTCCACACATTCACATGAGTGACATTATCATTTTTCAGTGAACGGATAGGTAAGAAATTAAATGATAAATTATTATTTCATAATTATAAATATTTCATGAATATTACATATATATATATATATATATTAAATACACCATTACAACTATCTGTTTGAGTAGATGATGGAAAACGAATTACATCGGTTCACGAGGCGGTAGTCCACCATACACAAGAACGATGGCTTAGTTCCCCTTCTGATAGAAGAGGATATGAAAATACATTATTCCATTAACATAATAAAATATTGGTATATATAATATAATGTTTTTATTATTTTATGTTGTGAGAAGAAATTTTGGTGGAGATATAAGAAAAAATAAAATGAGAACGCTTGATTAAGAACTATACCTCTTCTCCTGACAACCTTTTAATGTTTGAACCCAAATAAATCCTTGGTTGGTTTTCTTATAAATCAACGAATCAAGGACGTGGGTAGGTACGTAAGGAAGGTATTTGGATTGGTATTTTCCAAAAAAAATGTTTTTTAAGAATGAAGAAAAGAGACGAATATATCCCATTTATAATAGAGGGGAGGGGCACTCTTGGAATTTATTAAAATATTATGTTAATATAAATTAATTTTCATATTAAAATGGAGCCAAATTGATAATATTTTAATATAATATTAGGGTTAATTTAAAATCTCTTATCCAATAAAAATTAGTCATGTTTAGGTGATGTTTTCAGCCTTATCTTTTTTTAACCCGTGTTAACCCTTTTTTCACAATCACTACAATATTAATGTTTTAATCTTTTGGGCACAAAAAAAATTCTATAAAGGGAAAAAATTAATAAATGGACTATGGTTGATATTATAAACCATATAAAATTTAATTGGTCTCAGATAATAATTTTTTTAAATTTTGAATCATTTAATAAAACATTATTTATTATAAAATATCATTAATGAAATTTTGACACTGTTCGATTAATTTGATTTTAAAAACATCAAGGAAATGATGGAATTATAACATACACCTTTAATAGTTCAATAATATGAAATATTTATCAAAAAATATATTAGATAAAATAATTTATTTAAATTATATTACATTTAATATTTTTAAAATCATTACTTTTTTTCTTTTAATTAAATAATTATTTCATCAACATTGCATAACAATTTAGGGAAATTATTTCATAAATAAAAATTATAAATAAATGACCATTTTAAAAAATTATTTACCTTTAATATAACCATTTAGAATAAAATATATTTTACTTTTATCTATATGTCTAAAAATTTAAAGATAATGAAACAAAGAAAATGATATTTTTTTCTTTTATTTACATAAATTATTGTAAAGGTCATAATCATCGAAATAGGAAAAAACATCATATATTTGAGTATTTGAGGATTATAGATGAAATATAATCATCAAATAAAATTAATTCAAGATTTAGAGTTACTTTTTATTTCTTATAGTTTTATTTTTACCCACAATTAACCCTTTTTACCATTTCTGTGGTAAGAAAAATATACAATGATTTATTTTCTTAATGAAAATAAATAAAATGGACCTATTTAAAAAATTAGGACCTATTTATTTTAAATATTTAATCTATTCTTAAATATTCAAAAAAAATAAGTGGAATCATTTAATATAAAATTAAACCACCAAAATACGAAAAAAAACGGTTGTTTTTAGAAAAATGCCCTTTTAAGTATAAAAATATTTTTATACAAAATTCAAAAATGAAGTTAATTAAAAAGACTATAATTAAAATATATTTTAAAAAAAAACTAATTAATTTTTAAAACTAATGCAAAATAGAATTTGACTTTGTAAATATGTTAAAAGAAAATAAAATTTTCAATAAATATCTATATTTTTCACCATTCAATGAAAAATAAAACTTTTCAAAAATTATAAAAATTCACTCTAAAATAATTTTGAAATGGTGATTTTAAAAATGATATATTTTTTATAAAATAAAACTTCCAAAATCGTTATAAATTCCATATATTAACCACTCACAAAAAGAAATAAAAATGATTTTTGAAGAAAATGTATTTTTGAAGAGAAAAATCACTACTAAAAATTGAGTGATTATTTAATAATAAATTATCAATACCTTTTTTTAAGTAGGAAATCTATATATATTTCATGAATAATATAATACATTTCATACTTTCAAATTTAAGGGCTATATAATAATGATTACATTAAAATAATAATATTGTATGGTTTGATCAATCTTAGTGTTTCATGTCGTATACACTGTCAAACATGATTTCCTTTTTTAAAATATAGAGGTGTTACATTCTCCCACATTTAGTAAATTTCACCCTCACAATTTTTACTTCATCTTTGTAAAAAGAAATTCCCATAATAAAATATATTTATTGTAATCTCGTAATGTAAAAAGGGTTAATAAAATTTCCTCTTGAAAATAGGGAAAGGGAAATTCGGAGGTCATATGAAATAAAATATAACTAGGTTCCCAAATAGAAAAAAATTACTAGGAAGTGAAAATATGGAAGAAAATTATAAATTCATATAATTTTTTAGAGTGATTGAGATCGTTGGTCATATGAAAGTGAATGGTCATGATAAATTCAATGACTAAAAAACCATAAACCAAAGTTGTGTGAAAAAACCATTGATTCATTAGAAGAGAAATTAATAGGATAACATTTTTTGACCATTTTTTATATTTTAGGAATTACTTACCATCTAGACTAAGTACATTATTAAAATGTATTTACTTGAAGAGTAAAATTTTATCCTTTAATCAATTTACACCACAATATTATCTTTTTATCCAAATAATGATTATTCAAAATGATTTTATTATACCAAAATCACTAAAATAAACTTTTAACAGATCACATAATTCAAGAAAGAGATAAAAATATATTTTTCATATATTTATATATTTAACAAAAATTAAATGGTTGGAATAATATAAGGAATTCTTAAAATGAATAATATTTCATATGAATAAATAATACATTAATCTCTAAAATTATACTGTAATACCCAATGTGAAACCAAAATAATTCTATAAATAAATATCGTTAAATTTCTTAAAAATATATCTAACTAAGTTCAAAATAAAAAAAATTGAAATATTTTATCAAATATTTTCCAAGATTAATTTATCATCTAACTCCAATCAACATTAGTCCCTCATATAGTCATGAACCCAAAAATTCATATTCCCTAATCATATAATATCTAAAATATGTTATTCATTTACATAAATAACCCAAATCACTATAAAATCAAATTAAAATCATAATGATTCAAAAAGATAACTCAACCTTAATACTTAAATAAAATACCATAATGTTCTATTTACCAAAATGATATAGGGTTCCCAAAATTAATATAATATTTATATTTCATATAATTTAAATAATAAAATTTCATACTAACCAATACATCACATAGGCCAGTGTTAGGCCTTGCACCCTTATCAACCTTTAGTAGTGGGTTCATGCCACACGACCTTATCATATAAGAAATGTTTTCATTTTTACTAAAACTATATTAATATAATTATTATAATGTCCCCCCAAAATGTCATTAATCATCATAAAATCCCATCACTAAAAACCATTAAAGGGTTGTATAATTATTTGAACTCATGATCAACCATAAACTCATAAACTCGTGATGGTATCCAAAAATCTTAAGCCAATCTCACTTCAAAATATCATAATCTCCAAATGTATATAAACCTTTCCTCTGATAACAACTATAAATGTATATAATTTTATCCATTGGGATATAATTGATACATATAAGAGAAGTCCATGGGAATATTCAATTCTTAGGAGTGATTCTTACCACCATCCATAATGGTAGACCTTGCCTCATTAATCCCTTAGCTGAGAGTCTTACTTTACCCAATGTTCAGGAACCAGAGTTCCCAAGGATTAGATCCCCTAACTTTTCCTATGATACCAACTATAATATCCCCAATATTTGTACACCAAGATTTGGTACTAAAAACATAATCATTACATTTTTGACTTGATATCGATAAACGTGACCCAAATTTTCCCATCCAAAACTTATAACATCAAATGGAAATATGGGATCACTTACAAACCTAATGACCTTATAGGTTTATAATTTAATTGAACAAGGATAATCTCTTACATAAACAATACCCATGACTTCAAGTTGGAATTTTTTTCCTCTATACTTAGATTTTCATATTCCAAATAATGTTATTAACATATCCCATTAATTTATTTACATACAAAACCTTTATAGAAATAAATATTTTAACTTCAATAATCATACCTAGGGGAAAAAGAAACATATAAAGGGTGATATCAAATTCCCAGTATGTGTAAACATAAGTATTAACAATTGAATGTTGTCAAAGAGAGTATATGAGAATAAAGGTATGGTGACCTAATAAAAGTGCATGATCATAACATAAGAGAACTCATACCCCTTAATACATATATCATCAATCATGAAACATGGTATAAGTATTTAACAAATAAAATATTAATAATATTCAGTAAATCATGTTCCATGTGATGTCAATCTTGATCAAAGGAAATATTAAATCCCCATATAAATCATAGATAAAACATGATGGTATCTAGGATCATTATATTCACAACCCATATCATAGACAACTATAACCATTTAAATCCATAGGATAAACCACACCAGTTAACTCCCTCCTTTTATATGAAGATAAGGAACATTACCCAATGCATTGGAGTGCTAATAAGGCACACCCATCATATAAGCTATATCGGGCTCATCCATCACATAACTTGTATTGGGATCACCCATTAACCATAGATATAATGGTTCTCAGCCATAATTCTTTATGTATCGATATCACCCATTATTATCAATAATTTCCAAGTACCATTCAAGAATAAAACATTGAGAATCTTTTACTTTTCATTCATGATAATAATCAATGTTCCTTAATAACTTGGTTTACCCATGGAAAATAAATAGGTTTCATGACAATTTCATAATCCATATAGAGAAAGAATAAGGTTGGAATCATTACATTATATCCCTGTTGGAGTGTAAGTAACATTAAGGGTTTTTGAAATTGATTAATGAAAATACTGTTAAAAGATCATTAAAAACATTCCTGAGGAAAACACACTTTTTATTTATAAAATCACTTTTTAAAAAATAAACATTTATAAAATATTTTTTTTAAATATTTTCTTTGAATAAAACCTTGGAAAATTATAGATGAATATCCAAATGAAATAATGGCTATTATGGTGGGAACATCTATTCATATTTTAAATGTTAAAAATCAACATTCTTTTCAAACATTTATCGAAGGAAGTTAAAAGTAACCCATTTAGAAATTTTTTTTAAATTTAATTTTGAAGATTTTTAAAATAAAGTTAAAGATCATTTAAAATAACTTTCAAACATAATTTATGTTTTGAAAATAATATTTTGAAAACAATTTCAGTAAACATGTAAATGGAAGAGTGAGATTCTCGATCTAAAAGATGGTACAAGATTGATATCACTTCAAAAACAAAATTTTTTATATTTATTTAATAAATGAGGGAGAAAATGGAAAATAAATAGGTGAACCATATTTATAACTAGAGTCTAAGAAAATATATATGTTTCAAGAAAATAATATCCCATGATTTCCTCCAAAGGAACCTTGAATGTAAACACTCTCGAAAAAAAAGTAGATTGTAACATAAAGTGATTACCACTTGGGTAACTTTTTAATAAAAAGTATTTGAATATAATAATATTAAATGAATATGCAAAAATCTATTTATGAGGCATTAATCTCACCATACATGGAAAACATGTTGTAGAAGATGAAACATGTCTAAAAAAATAAGACCGTGACAAAGAAAACACTCAAAAAGTTAATATAATTGAATTGAGAGTTAATCAATGAGAGATAATGTTAATAAAACGTTAATCCACAAAAAAAATTTAAATATAGAATAAATCAATTTAAAGATAAATTCTCACATAATCATGGCATAAAAAGTCACTAATGAAGAGTTATAACCTAATGAATATGAATTGAGTTAATAAACACTTTACCACTTGGTAACTTTCAATTCAAATCCCCTTGGATAAAATAATTAATATTTAAACATAAAATAAAAAGAATTATTAATTATTCATGATATAACATGAAAAATAGTCAATATACACACCATTTCAAATAAATTCTATGAATAACAATAAAATATGCCTTAATGAAGTAAAATTGAGATGAAATCCCTTACATTGAGTACAAACCTACAATGTATGTACTTTAAAACCTATTTAATAATCTTATATCAATTATTTTATTTATTAATAACCTTTTATATGATTAATAACTTATACTTAAACAATTAATTTTATTTCTTTTGATGAAATATTTAAATTCTTAATCAGTTAATTCCACATCGTGTGTTTTGAGGACAAATGATTCAAAATTTTAAAAGAGCTTCGTTATGGAGACCATGGTAAAATGGTCCATTGATCCATCATATATAGATTATTAATCATGAAATAATTATAATTTTTAGACATCAATTATAATTAAAAAAAATCATGTAATATGGTTATGAAAAATTGACTACGTTACAATCACGGAGACGGTAGGCCATACTTGTGCATGAGTAACATTTCCATTTTCAATAATCACGATAGAAAGAGGATAAGTATTATATTTCATTTATATGATGATAATTATATAATAAAAAATACCATTTATTTAAATATACTTACATATATAATCCATGTTACGTGGTGTTAAAAAACTAATCACATCTCTTCATGGAGGTAGTAGTTCACATGAACACATGATCGACACTATCATTTTTCAGTGAATGGAAAAGTAAGAAATTAATTTATATATTATTTTTAAATAATTATAAATATTTCATAATTATAATATATATATATATAATCCACCATTAAAACTAACTTTAAGAGGAGGTGAGGGGAAAAAATTTAATCGATTCGCAAGGTGATAGTCCGATATACACACGAATGATGGTTTTGTTTCCAATTTAATGGAAGAGGATATGGATATAGGTTATTCAATTAACATAATAAAATTTTATTATATTTAATATTTTTTTTTACTATTTTAGAATTTTTTAAGAATTTTCTAAGGAGGCAAAAGAAGAAATAAAATGAAAACGATTGATTAAGAACTATACAACTTCTTCTGACAAACTCATAAGGTTTACTCTTAAAGCTTTCCTAGGTTGGTTTTATGATGAAAAAAGGAATCTAGGATGTGGAGAGGTATTTTAAGAAAGAATTTGGGTAGGTATTGGCTGAAATAAAAGGTTCTTGAAGTGTGTAGAGAAGATAATAATATGTCCACTTTTATAAGAATGAGGAGAGGCACTCTCGGAATTTCTTAAAATTTTAAATTAAAATAAATTAATTTTCTTATTAAAATGATTAAAAATTGGCAGCATTATAATATAATGTGAGTTTTAGTTTAAATAATATCGTAAAATAAAATATGGAAAATTTAAGGGGATGTTTTCACCCTTATCTTTTTGTTTCAACTTGTGCTAACCCTTTTTGACAATCATTGGAGTATTAATATTTTTACTCTTTAGTGGTCAAGAAAGTTAATATAAAAGGAAATATAGTTCATAAATGGGACATGGTTTATATTATCAACTAAATACCATTTAAATTTATTAATATTATATTTTTCAGAATTTTAAATAATTATTTATTATAAAGAAAAATTAATATTTATTTTGACAATATTTATATAATTTGAAATTAAAAACATCAAGACAAAGTCACAATTCAAATATAAAACTTTAAAAATTATATATAATGTTATATTTATCAATTTATTTTAAACATTATAATTTATTCCAATTATATTACTTTAATTAAAATTTTAAAATCATTTGTTTTATTTTCCTTTAAATTAAATAATTACTAATTCAGTATTGCTTAAAAATTTAAGATAATTATTTAATCACTGACAATTAGAAATATATTATCATATTAAAAATATTATTTATATTTTAAATTACCATTTATAATCTAAATTAAATTCTTTTTATAAGTATTTCAAAAATTTAAAGATAATAAAATAAACAAAATTACATTTTTGTATTTTCATTACATAAAGTGTTATAAAGGTCATAATCATGGATATATTGAAAAAGTTCATTTTTTCAAATATTTTAGGATTATTTATGAAATATAATCATCCAAAAAAATTAATACAACTTTTAGAGTTAATTTTTAGTACTTATAAAATTATTTTTACCCTTAATTAACCCATTTCACCTTTATCGTGAGTAGAAAAATTTTCTACGGATACTACTCATAATGATAAAACTAAATGGGAAATATTTATCAAATTATTAAATACTAATTAAAAATATGGAATCCATTTTTTAAGATTAAATATAATTAATTGTAAGACATTAATTTAAAATTAAGTCAACAAAACACGATGAAAAATTATTTTTTTTAGGAAAATACATTTTAAAGTATAAACATATTTTTTTTAAAAAAAATGAAGCTTAAAATTCATTAATAAGAGTATAATAGGATTATTTTTATATATAAAATAATAATTAAATTTTAATACTAATCAAAATATAATTTTAATTTATAATTAATTTAAATCAAAATACAATTTTAAATAAAAATTAGTATTTTTCACTATTTGTTGAAAAATCAAATATTTTAGAGAAATATTAAAAATTCACTCCAAGTTAATTTTGACATGATGATTTAAAAAATGATACTATTTTTATAAAATAGAGTGTCCAAAAGTGACATAATGTAATTATATTATCCACTCAAAAAAGTCAATAAATATCTTTTTTGTAGAAAATGTATTTTTGAATCATAAAACAACATTACTAAAAATTGAATGATTATTTACTAAACATTTATCAATAAATTTGTATTGATTAGAACCTTTATATATATTTCATAAATTATTTAATCATATTCATACCTACCAATTTAACGGATAGTCTTTAACTATCATATTTAAATATTAAAATTTAACAGTTAATTTTGGCCAGGTGTTGTGTTTCTTATACACAATCGAACATAGTTTTCCTTTTCTAAAATAACAGGGTGTTACATTTTATCGACATGTAATAATATTCAATTATGATTTATTTTTTATATCCTTCATACTATCAATGACATTTTTAATTTCCTCATGAACTAATCTTAAAATAAGAACTTCATCAACAAAGATTGAGGTAGGAGGAGATGATGTAGATATAGAGGGTCTAGAAGGGCTGGTAATAACTAAGAGTACCTTCTATCCATATTTTCAAAAATATCTAATAGATAATCTTGTAGGTCTCTAATATTAAATCTAGAACTCTCCATATCATTTTTAAAACTTGAAATTGCATGCCATATGTGATTTATATTTTGGAATAAATTAGGCTAGATGTGTCTAACTACACTCTCAATAGTGTAAGAAATATCTTCCTCTCTATCATGGTAATTTTATCAACTAATACTTAAAAACAATTCTTTTAAAATTTATAGAAGATCATTATTAGACTTTTTGAAGTATATATAAGTGTTTACTAAATGTGTAGATGAAGGTCCATCTTGATGGGTAGGAACAGACTGAGCTTGATTAGATTCTGAAGTAGCACGAGTTTCCTGAGAAGAGAAAGAAGAAATAGAGTTTCTAAACTCAGGTATTTTCTATAAGATTATTATTTTGGATAAAATATCCCAATAGGTCCCTCTACTTGTCCAATAGAGATATATTATTCCTTCTAAAATTCTTCCATAACAACCACTTCAGTTTTGGAGTGTGTGGAATCAAATATAGGAGATCTCCTATCTTAAACATGAGAGGAATATCCTATACTAGATCTAAATCCTAATCAATATCCGAGTCAATGAGTACTATTCTAAAAATGATTGATCTTGGAATTCTCTACCCCTCAAGAGTTATAAATCTTTCTCTTACTATTTCAACCATCAAAGGGATTTCATGTTCTTTTACAAGTTCAATTGGAATTTTATAAATACCTGGAACTTAGTGTGTAGGAAATCAATCCATGATCTCTTTATATGCTCTTAGATATTCTTCAACTATATTAATTATGGCTTGAGAACCAACTCCATCCAAAGAATAGTTAGCTTTAACAACCTTTTATGATTCTAAAACCATATCAATGATATCCCTTAGTTTTATAGGATTTGATATTGGATTGAATCCATCATACAAACTCTCCTCATTATCTATACACATCCTCTTCCAAGGATTCTATATGATCTTCATTATTTTACATGATTTTTTATTTAAAAAAACACCAGAATATATAGATCTATCTAAACCAAGAATAATTATTATTTTTATGTTCAATAATTATAAAAATGAACTTTGGGTATGGAAGAGTATTGAATCATGAATAAGGTTATCTCAAATATTCCATATACATCATCAAGAATCTAAGAAGTCTAATTTTAAATATATAAACCTTTAGGTATAGAAATTAAAGATATTGATACCTTATTGAGATAAAGACTCCCTTCATTAGGCATACAATGAGCCGATTGAATTTTAACAACATCCTATATTCACCACTGGGATCATTTGTATTTAGTCTCTGATAGGTTAGGTAATCTTTCAGCTCTTCTTGAACATTCCCAATATCAAATTTTGGATGGTTCACAGGATATGCACTCAGATGATTATTAAATTATACAAGGTTCAAAATAATAAAATAGTCCACCTAAAACATTGAATAGAATTCACACTCTTGGCTATCAATAACAATCCTAATCACATCCTTGTGATTTAAAAAATAAAACCCCATATTTTGGTAAAACTATTTCACTAAGTGCGAATAAAATGGGTGATTTTTATCCAATAAAAAACTCATATCTCCTTGAAGAAGCACATATATTAATACCAATGAGAAACTAATTTTTAACCACTCTATATCCAAATCCTTTTTAAAGATGAATTTATGAGATAAAATATGGGGTTTCATAAATTTCTTGGATTTTTTTTGAACTGAATTTTTCTGTTTTGATGGATTCCAAAGTATATACATTTTAAAAATAATTAACCATATATATATATTTTATGTTTTATATAATTTAATCTCTCAAAAATTATAGGCTTTGTAAAAATTTTAGAAAGATAATGTTATGTGAAAATGAATTCAAGAGTGATATAATTTTTTTATAATGATCTCTCATAAAGTGATGTTATATATCAATATATTTTTCCAAAAATGAGATACAAATTTTTTAAAAATGTAAATAGAACTTGTGCTATAACAGTTTATAGGGAAATGTATAAATTAATATCCATAATCTAGTAAACTGTGTTTCATCTTCAAAATTCTCACACAACAACTTCCTATAACTCTGTAGTCAGCTTTAGTAGTGGACAACGAAATGGATTTATGTCTCTTATTAGACCATGAAGATAGAGTCCCACCAAATAATTGAAATATTCTAGAGGTTCTTTTCTAATTGCTTATAACCCCTTAAGTCTCTATCTTAATAAATAATTAAATCAAAATCAGGTCTTTTGTAATAGAAAAAGTTTAAATTGGTAGAATTTGTAAGGTATTTAAAAATTATTTTGACATTAGTTAAATGTTATTCCTAAGGATTTTCTTTAAATAAGGCTCACATATATATAATAAACATAATATTTATGTGTCTAGATATTATGTAAAAATCTCCCAATAATATCTCTATAAGAGTCTTGATCAACTGGTTTACCAGATTCATCCTGATCCAGTTTACGTGTGGTACTCATTGGACTATCACATCCTTTTATGTTATCCAAACCAAAAATGTTTTAATACAAATTTTTCAAAAATTATTTGGTTTAAAATAATTCTTTGTTTATTTTGAAATATTTGAAAACTAAGAATTAATTTTATTTCAACCATCAAATAACTTTCAAATTAATTTTTCATATATTTTGAAAATTCAGTACAAAAAGAATTTCTTGGGGAACCAAAAATAATATAATGAACATAATTTTATGAAACTAAAACATACTTTGAAGTTATTTTAATAAATAAATAATGATCAACAACACTTTTTATGGAATTATTTTAAATAAGAAAAGTGTTGATCCTATCATACCAAGATCTATGAGGTTATTTGAAACCATAAAGCTCTTTTGTTAGTTTGAAAAAATGATTTTGAAAATAAGGGTTTTAAAATCAAGGTGACTATTTAACAAAAAAATCTTTAATTATAAAACCATTTAAGAATGAAATTTTAGCATAAATTTGATATAATTTGAAATTTAGTTATACTGGATAAGTAAAAAGTATCATAATGGTTTCATGTCTTACTACTGGTGAAAATTTTTCTTTATAGTCAACGCATTATTCTTGACTATGTACTTGTGAAACTTGTAAAACTTTATTTTTTAAATATAGTGATAGACTCATCAACCTTGTTCTAGAACACACATTTAGTGCTCATCATTAAAAAAACATTATTTCTTTACAATACTTTCCAGACATTGTTTATTTAAAAATTATTTAACTCTTCCTAAATAGCCATTACATAGAATTCATCACTGATTACTTCGGTGATGTTTTTAGGTTCAAGATATGATGGGAAATATTGATGTTCAACCTAGTTTCTATGAGAATATCTAGTTTGAGTACCTATATCTATATTTATAACTAGAACATCTAAATGATGGTTTCTATGAGTCTTAATGACAGTAGGAATAGAATTAATTGGTATTAATTTTATTCGTTAGGTTCAGGTTCAAAAAAAAGCCTTGGAACTATGTGATTCATCTATATCAGGTTTTATAAAACCATTATTAGTCATGTTTGAGGTATTAATATTCAATTTTGAAAGATAAACTGCAAGGTTTTCTAAAGAAGTATTAGGCACATGTGGATCTGTTTTATAAAATTTTACATGTATTGATTCATCCATACTTTTTTTCCTTTTATCGTACACCTTATATGATTTACTGGTGGTTGGTTAACCAAGGAAAATTACTTTATCATTTTGGATGAAAACTTATCTAAATTATCCTTTATATTGAGCCTAAATACCTTAAAATAAAAACTATAAAGCAATTAAACTTTGTTTTTCTTCTATTCTATCTATCATATGATAATTATTTACAAGATATATAACAAGAACCCTATTGATAATACAGAAATTGGTATAGAAATTTTCATCAAAATAATAAAATGGCAGATCATACTCATTGAGCATAGCCAGATAAATCTCTTTAAGTATTCTATTCATTCTTTATATAACACCATTTTTATATAGAGTCCTAGGAGAAGAAAAGTTGTGATTGTATCCAGGTTGTGGGAATAAATATTCAAATTCTTGATTTTCAAAATCATGACCATGATCTCTTTAATTTATTAATAATAAGTCAACTATGATTTTCTATAGATTATTTATATTTTTTAAATAGGAACAATATTTAATTTTCTAAGCTAGAAAGAATAAATGATGGTATCTTGAGAATTCATCTATAAGAATATCATTATAATGACACCTATTTAAGTTAGAACCTCAAGAAGGTCCAGATAAGTCCATGTGAACCAATTATATGGTTTGAGAAGTTGAAACTTATTTATTTATTTTGAAAGCGATCTTATGTTGTTTCCCTTTTTAACATGGGTTACATACTTTATCTTTTGGGAATTTTAGTTTAGGAAGATCTTTAACTGAACCATTCCGAGTAAGATTTCATTGAGAGTGAAGGTTCTACTGTCATATTCTCTTATACCATATCCATTATTCTTTGTGAAAGGAACTTAAGTAATAATTATTTTGAGAAACTAAATAATCAAAAGAACAAGATAAACAATATCATCACACAAGTTAGTAATGATTAAAACATGTTTAGAATTTTAAATTATGAATTTATTATTTTAAAACATAACATGATAACCATCATCACAAAATTGTGATATTCTATGAAAATTATACTTTAAAAAACAAATAAATAAGTCTTTAGAAATTAAAATAGAATTAGAGTTACTTATTTGACCAAGTCCAATTATTTTTTCTTTAGAATTGTCACCAAAAGTGACATATCCACCATTCACCTTATTAATGATTTTAAAGATTAAGTGACATGTAGTAATATGTTTAAAATATAAACATTCCATATGCCATAAGTTTTTACCAGGTCTCTTCTTATAGGTTTACAGCACACATTTAGATAATAAATTATTTTGGTACCCCAATTTCTTAGGTACAAATATTTTAGTAATAAAATATTTATGAATCCAAAGGCGTTTTATAGGTTTAAAATAAATAGATTTAATAAATTTAGAAATAAAATCTTTATTTGGTTCACAATAATATTAACTTTTTAAGGAGTTTTAAGAGTTTGATATAGGAATAAATTTATTCTTATAAATTCTCCACTAACATTGTTGGTAACTAATCCCAATTGTATACTTGGGTGTGGTCAGTTTTCCAATAATACTAGTAAATGTTTCTTAACCATTTTTAAACCTTTCAAGATCCATATTAAGTTTTTCATTTTAAATTTTAAGTTAATTTTTTTTCTTTTAATAACTTATTATTATTATATTATTCTACAACATGATCTGATTTAAAATGAAAAAATAGTGCATTCTAATTCTATAAAATTTTATACTTATATTTAAGCCCATTAAAAGTTTCTTCTAGTATTATAAAATATTCAAATAAATAATCAATTCTAATATATTCATCACTAGTTTCACTTTTATAAGGATTTTAAATATTAAGAGAGGATGTAGAAAACGTTCTTAGTACCTCAGATGTGTTTTTCATAAAATACATGTTTTCTCTGTCATTATTGCCTTCTTTTCTCATGTCAAAGTCACTAGAACAATCCTTATAGGCACTCTAGGTAGTTTTCATAGCCTTATTAGGTTTTTTTATTTTATCATAATATCTTTTATTATATTTTAATTGTGGATATTCAACTTTGATATTCCATTTCCTTTTTCATTCATAGCAGGTCACTTCACCTGATTGATTCTCGTTTTTCAAGTTCCCTTTTCTATCATACTTTCCTCTATATTTAGACTTTCTGAAAAATTTATTCTTCCTATAGAAACTTTTCAATATGTTGGATAAATGATCCACTTCCTCATCACTGTATAATTGTGATTTTTCCTCACCAGAACTATGTTCTTTGATTTTTTCCATAAAATTTGACCTAGAATTCTTTAAAGAAACTAATTTTCTTTTTGGTTCATGTTATTATTTGTTCAATTTTAGTTCCTCTTAGATTATAAGATTTCTAATAAACTATTTCTTTATCAGTTTACTTATGTTTCATGATTCTATAATGGAAATAGAGGCCCTTTCTATCAATCTAGAAAGAACCACAAAAGCCTGATCACTTGTTATTTATATTAAATTTTGTTCCCAAGTGCATGAATTGTGTTAAAATTTTATTAAACCTAAGATACATATCAGAAACTGATTCATTTGGTTTCATATTAAAATCATCATATTTAATAGTATAGGTTTTCATGCACATATCTTTGACATTTGAAGTTCTTTCATGAGATATAACAAGTGTATCCCAGATTTCATAATAAGTAAAGAAAGAAGAAATTCTATTGAACTCATCATCTATTAATGAATAGTAAAATGCATTCATATATTTACATTTATAGAAATATGAAGTGTTAGTGTAACCTCTTAAATAAACTCTATTAGCTTTGGGTTTTTCATGTTTTTCCTATATTACAGTCAAAATATCACATCCCATACTATTGAGTTGTATTTCCATCTTGATTTTCCACTATGAAAAATTAGTCCCCTTAATATAAGGAGATCGGTTAGTGGCAATCCCCTCAAGGATATTATTACCCATAAATATATAATTTTATAAATAACATGAATTTAAATCTTTATGGTAAAACTATATCATAGATAAAAAGAAATAAAAAACTTTTGATACCAAATTTTAGTCAGAGAGGAAAAATACAGAGGGGTGAATTGATTTTCCAATTAAATTTGTTAATAATTTTTATTAAAAAGAAATACTCTAAGTTTATAAAATACATCCCAATTAACTAAAATAGTATATGTATATAATTTTATCTTTCAAAAACATTCTTATAAGTTTGATTATAACTACGGTAAAACAAGCTTAGAACTCTTTCAAATTTTGAAAAAAATTTACTTGACTCAAACATGGTATATACAAAATAAATTAAAGTTATCTATAAAAGTATTTCTTTGTAATTGATTTTTTAAAACTACAATATATTTGTTTTAAACATAGAGTAAAAAAATATGGAAAAAATATTGGAATAAAAATAAGAGGTTCATTATTGAGATGAAACCTAGTCCTCTCCACTTGTTAACCACCCAATTACAAGTAGTTTATTAAAGAATAAAATGAACTAAAATATAGATCAAATTTTACATAAGATTGTGCATAGTATTTTCTATGTTACACAAACCCTCCTTCCACAGTTTCAATGGGATAGAAAAAAGATAAATAACTACACACATGTATTCTTGGAAACACTGAATCTCTTCCATATTTCATCATGGGAGAAAAAATAATAACCAATGATAGGTAGAGTGTCTAAAACTCTCTAGTATAATAAAATGAAAGTGATTAAAAGATTAATAGTTCAAATAACACAATACATTTTTTTAGAAAAAAAATGTAATAATAGTGAATGAATTTTATTTAGTATAGGATTTATTTCTGTTGTTTTATAGGTGAATCTTATTTTCTCAATTCCGTATTTTGATTTGGTAGTGATGTGAAAAGATAATAAAATTTCCTCATATTTTTTTTAATGTTTTATTGTGAATAAAGTTCCACAAAAATTCAAAAAATAACATAATTTTTTCTTCTTAGTTCACGAAAAATTTCGATATATCTATGTCACAACCTATATTTTTTCTTAATATTTAGTATTCTATAGAAGAAGAATATTTTTTGGAGAAGTTCCATTGAAAAATCATCATTGGATATCCTTGTACATCAGCATGAAATCTAAGATCATTAAATTATTTTATCCAGTATTAAATTAATTGTAGAAAATTAGTTGAATTAATATATTTAATAATATAATATATACATTTATATATAGCCATTTTATGTTTTTTAAGTCATCATCCATGATCCATTAAATACTTTACAATAATTCTGGTTGTATTCTTTGATAGATCATGCAATTAATCACTTTAACTTATGGTTGATCATCTTATAATTACTATCAATCATATTATATTTATGATCAATCATATTATAATTATGGTTTATCATATTATATTTATAGTTGACCATATTATACTTATGTTCGGTCTTGTAATTTGAAATTTTTTTACTACCGACCAACATTGCTTCACTAGTTTTTAAAAATTATTACCTTACCATATGATCATTTCAATTAAATGTGTTTTTGACATGAGTGTTAAGGAATATTAAATAAATGATCATAATATTTTTGTCACATAGTTGATTGAAAGTCAATATATGATTTATACATCACCTTTTGAGATCTCTGATGGATGTGTGATCGCTTCTTTATGGCTTTGTGGTTGTAATGTTTCTCATACAGTTGATCCAGCATATCTTGTAGTTGATCCAATTTGTCTTTTAGTCGCTCTGGAATATAACTTGTGGTTTCTTTATTACTTTTTCATATATCCATCATGGATGATATGATGTTTGTGTGGTTGATGAAATTGTCATGAGATCAATCTGGTACTTTATGAAATTCCCATTCCTCTGACTTACAGTCGATTGACTATCCAACTAACTTTTATAGTGGATTCAAATCATAGAAAAATTTATAAAATTTTTCAACCTTTTATTTATATTTTATATAAAATATTATAGGTTAAAATAATATATTCAATATTTTTTATTAATAAAATAAGTAATTTATACACTATGATAACACTTTTTACTTTATCGTAAAACCACATTACCTCCAAGATGAGTGGTTAAGGGTTACTTTTGACTGCACTTTCGAGCTATGATGTCTGATTGTATCATATAGATATTTCATATAATCAGAATCATCTAGTATGAACCATTTGACTGTACATTATTTATTCCCCCGGACCTTGGCCTCGGTCACTCTACCATCTAAACCATCAGACATTAGGAACCTAGAGTTTTCTCTATCTGGTAGAGCAATTACTTTGGATTAAAAATGGGTTTCATAGTCACGGTTAATAATCTCACACTTAAGAATCATTCTCAAGGATTCACCACCAATTCCTCTATTATCATCCATATAATTCCTTCCACTCTTGAATCTTTTATTGCATTTATCTTGGATCTCCACCATGCTCTCCCATTATCCCATCCTAACTAGGGTGAAACATCCCCTCAACATATCTCAAACTATGACCATTTTCAACATATCTATCAGTTTTGAAAACCCATCTATTTTTCTTTAGATCTTTCACTCTATCCTCTAAAATATTTAGATTAATTGATACTTTAGTTGAATATTCTTTATATTGGAATGAAATATTGTATTTTTTTCAAATTAAATCATAATTTGTGCATCAAAAAATACCATCCCATCATCTTTCTTCAATTAAATATCTTCCATCATCTTATTTTTCCAGATAAACTCCTTCCCAACTTCTATAATTGTTACATACTCCACTTTCATTGTAAAGAGTTTAACTACTAGTTAAAGATTAGATAATCAGTTAATTTTCATTCCTACAAAAGTTAACATGTATATGATGGTGATAATTTGAGTCTCTCCCTCCTAAACTCAGAGTCATCAAACCCTAGCAATGAATTATCTATTTCAAAGAAAAAGTATGTCCTTACAGAAGCATTTAATTATTGGATAATGAACTTCAAAGCCCCATAAAGTTATATTTTGAGATTTTACATGAATCTAGTGATAACTCTCACTACTTGGTCTATGTCCAGATAAATACAAACTATGGAATGCATCAAGCTTCCAAAAAATGATGCATATGGAATTTTTTCCTGGAACATGAACTCATCTTCCATCCATGGAACCTTTTCCTTTCTTTTCTTGAAATTTCTAGCCAGGGGTGTGGTTAAGGTTTTTCCTCACCCATTTCTAATGTGATCCACCCCCTTCCAGACATAAGATTAATGGATTGTGTACAGAGTTCGGAAACGTAAGTCTCTCACTATTCATATTCCTCAAATACATTTTTCTAGATATAGATCATTCATCTTAAATATTCTAGACAATCCATCATTCAGTTCATTGATTATTTCCTTTAATGGAACTTCAATCAGTCTATCATCAATTTAGAGAAGTAAGATGATGAAAATTACATCATCAAACACCTTTCAGCAACAACAATAGTAAACATATCCCCATAAAAATTTTCACACATTAATAAATTCATTGAACTTATTATTACAATTACTTGGTGTTTTCTTTATACTATAAAGGCTCTGGTTGAGACTTCACATAATATCATGGATCTTATACTCCATGAAACCAACCAACTTCTCCATATAGATATTCTCATCTAAGTCCCAGTTAAGGAATGTTTTTTTTCACATCTCAATTCTCTATATGATGTCCTTCTATGAAAACCATACTTAATACTATCTAAATAGTCATATTTCTAACTACCTGTAAAAATATTTTTAAGAAATCCATGCCTTCCATTTATTGAATCCCGTTTATGACTAGCTTAACATTATACCTCTTCCTACCACAAAATTCTTCCATTAACTAATACACCCATTTTTTGAAGGAATTTCTTTCCAAAACGTTTCTCTATTAGCTCCCATGTTTCGAACACATAGAGAGAATTAATCTCATACATCATGGTTAACTCCCACTGATTTGAGTCTTTAAAAAATGTATCCTATTCTAGGATCTTAGGATTTCTATTGTCTATTAGAATAAAGTAATGAATATCAATTTCATGTTTCTTTACGTAGATCCTCACTCTGGTAGATCTTCATAGTTATCCATATGGTTGTTATCCTTCTAGTATTACAACATTTAGAGTTTTATACGTTAAATATTTTACTAGATATTTTTTAGTCATTCATAACTTTGGTACTCAAGACTTGGTAACCCATTAGAAAATTACTATATGTTAGAATATCATTAGAATATTTTTGTGTTTTTGGTACTTATGTGCTTCTTGAATTCTTTGAAACATCCATAATATATGGCTATCCATTCAGTTTAACTTTAGGATCTGAGGATAATTTTCTATCATTATAATTATCCACTATGTTCTAATCCTTCCACTTAATTTATTTTTATAATATCACATTTTTACTTCTGACTAAATTATGAATGTTTTTGTTCCAAATTCAAAATCCAAAATCTTTTTTTTAATATCCCAAAAAAACCAACTCAGTACTTAGCATCAAGATTTTCCCTCTCATTGGAATCAACATGGATATAGGTAAGTGAACTAAAGTATTTTCTATAGGTGAAGTACACTTTCCTTTTGTACTAATGAGATTCTAGTAGTTTCATCCCTGAAGGAGAAGAAAAACATTAGTTTATTAAGTATGCCACATAGTTATCCTCTTTCATCCAAAACACCATTGGGAATCCGATGTAAATTATCATACTTATTTCCATTTTCAAAAGTGTTCGATTTATTCTCTCTATGACTCCATTACGTTTTGGGGTTCGTAGTATGATCTTATCAAACCATAAACATTTCCACTATTAGAACCTTTGAAAATACCTGTTTTCTTACTCCTCACCATTACTGAATCCTATGAACTCAATCTTGTAACCAGTTTCCTTTCCCCATATGGATCTCTATCCGATAAAGATTCTGAATACTTTGGACTTGTGTTTAAAAAATAACACCCACACTTTCCATGTGACATGATCGATGAAACTTAAATAATAGAGTGATCCTCTGTGAGAACATATCAAAGATAGTCACCATACATCCTTATGAACCAACTCTAACCTTATGTTCTTTTGTATATTACATTATATTTGAAAGTAACCCTTCCACTAATCCCCTAGAAGTATTTTCTCACATGTTCCATAATTTATGATTATAGCCATTATAATACCTTTAGAAGATAATACTTTCAGCATTTTCTCACAAATGTGACCCAAATTATCATTCTATAAATTCATGGATGTTACTTGTATGATATGAATAACACCATCCAATTATCCTCTCAGGTATATAGTTTTATCCTTCATCATTTTACTATAATATTAGATCCATACATAAAATTCTCTTCTCCGTCCATGAAAATTGTACATAAACCATAATCATAAAACTATCTAATGGAAATTGTGTTATTTCTTAATCCCATGGAGTTACAAACTCTTTAAAAATTCAGAAATATTTTTCTCCTTATCTAGATGAAAATATATCACATACCAACTATCTAAAGATATATTTCATCCATTATATGTACCCTACTGAATCTTCTAGAAAATAGTTCTTCATACTTCCTCTCTCTTATCTTGAGTGAAACAATGATTCACAGTATATCACCCTAGAATCTTATAAACTAGCCACATTTATGAATAATCATCTCATGTCATCTGAAAAAGGATTTATGGATCCACATATGAAAGTATATCATTGAAACTTAAATACGTATTCATATAATACTTATTTAGGTTACCTTTATCCCTAAAACACATGGGTTCACCATTCTTCTAGATTCTTTAGATTCGACCTCTTCTTCATTTAACTTTATTATATCCCTTATGTGATATGGATCCCCCTTTTCTTTATACACTATAATAATTTCTAGAAGATGCATGTATCTCTTTATGATGATTCACCTCATTAAGAATTAAGTCTTAGACATTAAAAACACTAGATTATTCTTCCAACTCGAGCTACTCATAATAGTGATCATCATATCCCAAGACTCAAAGAGAAATGAGAGTAGCGACAACGTCCATTCCCAATATCAAAAGTGCACATTCAATAATGAAAAATAACTATTTATGATGTTGAAGTCATTAATAATATTGGAAGTAGACTTTCTTTCTGACATCCTCATGCCAAAAAGTCACCTTAGAACACTTTTTTAATCATCACAGGCATCCCATACATGTTAATGAGGGTCTTTATAAGTTTTGATATAGTATTTAGTTATAGGATATTAAAATCCCTATGTTGGGATAAAGAAACTTGAATCAAACCTAATGATTTTTTATCCCACTTATCCCATTATTCTTTATTTCCTAATTTTTTACTTGGTACCAATCAATGAAAGATCCATTTACTTCTATAGTAGGAAATCCTCCGTTCGCATTTTCCCAAACCCAAAATAAGTGTCATCGAATTTCTTTATCTAGACTGCACCCTCTTAACATTTAATTCCTCTAGAAATCGTGAACTCCCACTAAATTATTGTAAATGTTATAGAGATATCATTAACTACTCAACAATATTATTACAAGGGAAAGTAAAAAAATGCCACTAAACCAAGATATGAAACACCTTTACTAGGTTTTGATCATATGAAACACTCAAACCTAAGCTCTTGTACCACCCATTAGGATCACATATATTGTCTAATATACCCACCAGACAATATCCATTCTAAATTACTCATGGTAGGAAAAAAGTAAAGACAACAATAACGTGCTACAAAGTCCATAACTTAGAAGACTATGCACCCAAATCACCACACCAAAATACACAACTTCCCATAATCACACGAACAAGAACTACTATAAGATAATGAAAAAAACAATGCTTGAAAAATAACAATTAAAATTTTACATGGTTTTTAATTTTTTCCTAATCCATGAAGGAATCCTGAAATTATTTTATTCAAGTAAAAGGAAGTCAATTACAATATCTTTTTACACCAATCACAAGTGATATACCATGTTATTTTTAGTAGGAACCATTTGGTGCTTCTAGTAGTCATTGCCATCCGGCCATTGCATGATGAAGTCCACTCATCTTGATCTTTATGAACCATCCTCTATTTAGTAAATCCCTTTCACCACCTCAAATCCCCCTACATGTAAATATTTCTTTTTGCCGATGACTTGAGAAAGACGAATCTTACATGTTTTTCCTCTATCTTAAAACTAAACTACCTCCAAGAAGAGTTATCAAGGGTAACATCATACTATACCTTCTAACCATGATATCCAATTTCATCATCCAACAGTGGAGTTAGATCAACATTATTTTCCCAATATCTTCTAATGACATTGTCTATCCTATACTATCTAACTTTCTATTGTCTGGAAATCAGGACCTTGTTCATTTCAACTCTACCATCACCATCCAAACCATCAGACTTTAGGCTCCCAAAGTTTTCTTTATTCGAAAGACTAATTCCTTTTATTGGAAAATGGTTTTCACACCCAATTCTAGTATAATTTTCCATAAATATATATAATTATAATTAAATATATACATATATATATATTTACATGTATAATTATATATAATTATATGGATATATAAATATATTAATTATATATACAAAGATAGATAAATATAAATGTCTATAGACACATACACCACATACATATATGACCACTTAATATATATATATACACATAAATATATATTAATACATGTAAATATCTATAAATATATATAACTATAAATAAATTTACACAAACAGACATATATAATTGAATATAATTATATATAAATATAAATATATGTAAATATATATATAAACACATGTAGCTAAATAAATAAATAAATATATATATATATATATATAAATCTATATATAGATCCAGATAAAATATACAAGTACAAATACACGTAAATATACATAAATATACCTAAATAAAAATACATATCTTTAAATATATATAAATATAAATAAATTTACATAAATATATATAAATAAACACACACACACACACATATATATAATTAAATATGATTATATATAAATAAATAAACACAAACATATATATCCAGAAATATATAAATAGATATAAATATGTAAATAAATATACATAATTTAATATATATATATATATAAACACACACATATAATTATCTATAAATATATACACACATAAAAAATTCTTAACATTAAACTTCCCACTATAATGAATTTTCATGACCACTATGGTTTAATCATGAATTCGGTCAAAATTTAATATGTGACATTCCAAGGATAGATGTATATGAGATTAACTATGCCAAGAAAATCCCTGACACATAAGACACATCAGAAAAATACATTACCAAAAGAGGGAAGATAACTATAATTTCAGTGATATTATATGAATAGGAATGTAAACATCAGGAATAAATATATACGCCACCCAAAAATGATAAGAATACTATCTTAAACGATGCAAAAATACCATAGAAAGATCTAAAATTGGGGTACGTGAACTTAAGACTCAATTTTAGAGGCAATATGCGCCTTTTTTTACTAATAAAAATTGGGGTATGGGGTTTCACCATACCACACATCATATATATTGTTGTGACCTTTGATTTCATAGGTTGTAGAGCCCAAATGGATAATCGAATAAAAAGTTACGACAGTTTGATGTTGAAATCGGATTTTTAACTTCTCTTAGAACATTAATAGTTTTTTTTATTTATTACCAAATTGTTTTCTAATATGATCATATTTCTTTCATTAATATTTAATTTGATATGTTCCATAGCATAAATGGACACCCTATCAAAGGTTATAGTCATTTGAAGCTAAATTATGATTTTCAACTTCTCATAGAATATTAGTAAAGTGAAGAAATTTATACCATCATTTTAATATATATATATATATATATATATATCTGTGTGTGTGTGTTTATATGTTAATATATGAATATATAAATAATTACTAATTTATAATTACTGATTAATAATTAATTATTAGTAAATAATTAATAACAAATAAAAAATTACAAATTACAAATAAAAAATTAATTTAGTTTCTAAATAATCACCAAATAATAATTATAAATAATTAATGATTAATAATTATTTAAAAATTTAACTAATAAATAATAATTGATTATAAATAATAAATAATATTTATTAATAATTAATTATCATTAATTTTATGATGTTTTTTAAACACCATTACTAAAATTAAACAAATAATAACAATTTATATATATATATATAAATATATGTGTGTGTGTTTATGTGTTAATATATGAATATATAAATAATTACTAATTTACAATTACTAGTTAATAAATAATTATTAGTAAATAATTAATAACTAATAAAAAATTAAAAATTAAAAATTAAAAATTAATTTAGTTTCTAAATAATCACAAAATAATAATTATAAATAATTAATGATTAATAATTAATAATTAATAATTAATGATTAATAATTATTTAAAAATTTAACTAATAAATAATAAATGATTATAAATAATAAATAATATTTATTAATAATTAATTATCAATAATTTCATGATGTTTTTTAAACACCATTACTAAAATTAAACAAATAATAATAATATTTTTTAGATATGGTTTGACAGGTTATTGTATATGATATAATATAATCTGAAATGGCATTAAATTATTAAGGCTTTAGTGAACTTGGTATATTGATGGGGATATTCCCTAAATCCTTAGATACATATGATGTATTTTGGACTATCACATGGGTTGATATGGGGATGCAATATGGTATGACATTCATAATGAAAAGGAATATCATATGCCTTGGTTGTGCATGTAATTGGATATGATATAGTGATATCATATCACAATGAATTTGTAACACCCATATATTTTAATAAACATTTCTCCTTAAATAATTGTAATTCTTCAATGTCTAGCGTAGCACGCAACTATGAGTTTAAACGAAATATGTAAATACTATGTGTTCACTATAACCCAGCTCTTAAATTGGTGGAAATAAATATGAACAAATATTTTATGAAATAAATATCCAACTCAATATGAATTTATTAGTAGGTTCCTAGAAAATTATGACAAAATATTTTGTAAAATCAATTAATTCTTCAAAATTAAATTTCCTTAAAAATGAGTTTTTATTCTTTTAATGAAGGAATATTAATTTTTAAAGTTTATAGTAAATGGATTTGAAAAAATAAATTTTTCTTTTTAAATTCATCATTTCAAAATTATCTTAATGTTATCTTTTTATAATTGTCTAAAAACATTTATTTTTTATGAAATAGTAAAAATACTAATTTTATATAAAAATTATTTTATTTTAAAATTTTTACAAGGTAAAATTATGTTTTGGATTAGTTTTTAATTTAAATTAGTTCATTTTAATTTAAAATAATTAAATTTTGGTTTTTTAAAATGATTTTATACACGAATTTATTATAAAACCATTTTATGTTTTAAAAGGGAATTTTTTGAAAAACTGTTTTTCATGGCGTTTTACTGGTCTTATTTTAAATTAAATTCTGAAACTTCAATGTTTTGAATTTTGAAAAATTAATTCCAAATTTAAATTCAAATGGTCCAAATTTAGTTAATAGGAGCCTTTTATTTTTTCCAATATGAATAGTAACCTTGGTAAATATTATTACCACTATAAAGAGTAAAATGGGTAATTTGGGTTAAAAATTAAATTATAAAGACTATAAAATGACTATAACGGTGTCCATGAAAATGTATTATATAATATTTAAATCAAATAAAGACAAAAAATTTCTCTTTGTATTAAATATCCATTATGTATCCACATGGGGACAAATGTATATTATGAACGAATATAAATGTATGTTTTTAAAACAGTGAACAAATTTTTATGGTATAAATTTGTTTTTTACTATTTGGGGAAATTAGATGGGATTAGGATATTTATAATATTTTATTTAATGAAAATTTAAAGATTCCACATTAATTTTTAAAAGATTATATCATTTTTAATATAGGGTTAACAAAAATATATATTTGATTATAAATATTATTATAAAATATTATAGATATATATTCATCACAATAATTTTTTTTAATTTTTATTCAAAAAATACTTCTATTTAATAATTACACAATTCTTATGAGGTAATTATTTTATTAATTGAAAAATCAAATAAATGTTATAAAAATTATTTAAATGAATATAATTTTATGTAATTAATGTGATAATCAACTTGTATAGATGACTAAGCCCTCTTAAGGATATAATAAAATATTTTTTTTGAAGTTAAAATGTTATCTTTATATTTTTAAAAGTCTAAATAATGAAAAGTGTCGAAATTGACACTAATGATATTTTAAAAAAAATTATATTTTATTAAATTATTTAGACAACCTAAAACTTATATAATAATACATATTAATTACAATATGCTATATAAGTTATTAAATGATTCATTTATGGCCTAATTGGCATCATATAATTAAAAATTACAACCTTTTAATATTGTAAAAGGTTTCCCCTTTGTTAAAATTAAAATAGGTCAACTAAGGGTTAATAATAAATTAAAATGTTTAAAATAACACTAAAGCATTTCTGAAATATATTGGTTTATGAGATTACAACCTTATATCATATTATATTCGAATCCATGTCCTTTTGGAGGTATTTGGATTGGGATTTAATTTATTTTAAATTTATATTTTTTGAAATTTAAAAGGTTCCCCTAACATCAATTATTAAAGGGAACATCCTCCCTCAGTTATTAACATCACTTTGAGCCTTTTAGATCAACCATCCTCTTCAAAATTATAATCTCTACTTCCCTATCCACATTCTAGAGGTTCTTTTCATTCTGAAATACCAACTCTAGTGTCCTTTAGAGATAATCTAAAGGTGAAACTTTGAATAAGAGGAGGTTTGAACATATACGAAGGAAGTCAAGACTTAAGGTAAGGGATTTATGTCTAACTTTTATTTCCATGGAACACATGCCTTATACACTAATTATTTATTTTTTGTGATTTATATACTACCCAGGAATTTATTTTATGAGTATTATTATAAATATTATTTTATTTTAATATCTATATAATTTTCATTATTTCAAGGGGCATACGATTCTATTGATTTTAAAGTGGTAAAGGTTAATTTTACAATCTCATTATTATTTGGGATTGTTTAAATGTAAGTATATACTGGGGAATATTTAAATTCTATTTTCATGTTTCTTAAAAATGTTATCAAAAATATTTTTACTATTATTATATAATTTCTAAATCCATTTTTACACATGTGTGAATTTTTACTAAATGTTTTGAATGGAATCCTTTTTTCCTTTACATAATGATGTACACTGTGAATTTTCCAAAAAAGTACAAGAGGAATGTTTTTTTAACTTATTTGGGAATAAAAATATATTTTAAACTTTCGTGACACCTTAATGTATTAAAACTTCCTTTACAAGATTATATGTTTATATTTTTGAAAAAAATACTTTTAAATTTGAATATAATTTTATGAAAATAAAATGTTTTCAAAGAAGAACAAATATTTTCCTTAAGAATTATTTTCTAGTGATCTATGAAAATTATTTTCCATCTACGATTACATTCTTTGATGTTACTTATTCTTTTTATGAATATTAATCCTATTATTCTTATGGTTGTTTTATTTTTATTTTAGAATGATATTTATGAAACCCATTTTTTTCCATGTGTTATGTAATGATTGAATGATTTTTATGAAACCCATTTCCTTCCATGGGTTCTAATATGATGAATGATAAATGTTTTTATGGAATACATATGTATAGTTTTCATTATTTGATATTTGGGACTTATATATTCCTCTAATTCAGTGCGTAAATATTTAAGGGGGTATAATGTAAGACCCTAATATTTTAGTAAATATTTCTATTTAAATAATCTTAATTCTTCAATAGCTTGTGTTTCAGGTAACCGTGAGTTTAAAAGAAATATGTAAATACTATATGTTTATTATAACCTTGCCATTAAATTTTTAGGAAGAAATATTAAATAATAATTTATTAAATAAATATCCTACTCAATATGAATGTATTGGTATGTTCTTATAAAATGATCAAATAGTTTTTTTTTGTAAAATCACTTTATTCTTCAAAAATATGTTTTTTTAAAAATGATTTTTTAATTAATATTAATATTTAGAAATTATAGAAAATGTACTTTACAAAATGTATTTCATTTTTTTAATTCATCATGTCAAAATTAACTTATAATTTTCCTTATAATTTTCTGAAAACATTTATTTTTTAAGGAATAATGAAAATAATAATTTTATTAAAAACTATATTTTATTTCAATGTATTTACGAGGTAAAATAATGTTTTGGATTAGTTTTGAATTTTAATTAGTTAATTTCAATTTAAATTAATCAAATTGTGGGTTTTCAGAGTTATTTTATACATGAATTTATTATAATTACATTTTATGTTTTAAATGGGCATTTTTTTTTCAAAAAACATTTTTTAAGGAATTTTACCAGTTCTATTTTAAATTAAATTATAAAACTTCTATGTTTTTAATATTAAAAAAGTTATACCAAATTTATATTCATAAGTTTCTAATTTATTCAATTGGACCCTTTTATTTTATCCAATTTGAAAAGTAGGCTTGGTAAATTTTGTTTCCATGGTAAAGAGTAAATTGAGTAATTTAAGATAATAATTAAATTATAAATACTATAAAATCACTATAACACATGAAATGTTTTTTGGATGAAGATACTTCAACCCATAACTCATAAGGATTGAAGTTAAGTTTTTTTATGGACAATTTTCAATAAAAATGACTTATATAAAATTTAAATAAAAGAAAGACACAAAATTTCACTTTGTTTGTCTTAAATATCTCTTATGTGTCCACATAGGGGTGTAGATATGTTATAAATAAATATAAATGTAAATTTTTATCATAATAAACTTTTTTTGATGATATAAATTTATTTTTTACTTTTTGGGCTAGTTAGATGAGATTATGATATTTATAATATTTTATTTAATGGAGATTTTAAAGATATCGCATTCATGTTATAAATATTATATCATTTTTAATGTAGGGTCACCCAAATTTTATATTAAACTAAAAATATTCTTCTAAAATTTATAATATTTATCTCCACTATTTGTTTCACCCAAATGTACCTGATAGGTAGAAGCAGTTGTTTTAGTACGCATAGGGATCAAATCCACCCAAACTGAAGCAGAAACATTGAGACACTCAGATTTAATGGGAGTATTGGCTAGGAATTGGAAAACCTTGGTGTATGAATTTAATTTAAGATGTAATTATTTAATTTAAATAACAAGAAAAACACACAATGTCTTGAACTAGAACAATTAATTATGATGGGTTGATATTAGGTAGTTGTTAGGTATAGAATAGATATAATTGTTTTTCAATGAATTTTTTAGTTTACTAGTTCAAGAGGTATACAATCGATGAGGCAAGTCCCCAACATCATTCAACAATTTAATCCCTAGAAAATTCCAAGGATAATCACTAATTCACTTATATGATCACTTTCTTGATCACTTTAAGGAATTGGATCGTACTAGCACTCACAATGTCTAGTCATTAATGTTGTTGAAGACAAAGAATAAAATAAGTCAAAAAAATGAACTATAAGACTATAAAACTAATTAAAGAATAGAAGAAAATAAAATAACATCCAATACACACCCAATAAACTCCCTAGAATCAAACCAAGAAATGGTTATCCTTCCATTGATGCAAGGCTCTCAATAGTAGGTGGAAGTCAACTTAAAGAAGTGGGATTGAAGAAGTGAAAACCAAAAAATATTGAACACTCCAACTTTGTGTGAGGAATTTCAAAGTTGTTGGTGTAAATAAATTCAAACCTTGATTAAATGGTATAAATTATGTTGGTAAATGGAAATAATAAATGAATATAAATTGTAACATGAAAAGATTTTATTAAGAAACTAATTTGATTGAAAGAAATTACTTGGAAAAAATGCACAAGCAATTACAAAAAGAGATCGAACTATCTAAATTGAAAGAATATCATGGTTCCTAAAATTACATCCCTACAAACTCCTTAAATTGGTATATAATGAGCCAATGGTCTACTCCCCAACATTCAATTCTATCACCAATAATTAGGGGATTCAAAAGGAGGGTGATAAAAAAAATTGGAGTCTTTCAATGTTGACCAGAACATTCGTCTAGATTTATCCTCCTTATGGTTTTAAATATGGAATTTAATGTAGACTAATAATTGATGTTCAAATAACATAAATTTATTCTTCCATGTTTCCTATAATATCTTTCAAACTTCATGCCAATTGGATCAACCATTTGGATTTACTGCTAATGGTGGGATGTTTTCATCAGACATTAAATATGGACCACAAATTAAATTTAAAAATACACTCCTTATATATCCTTGAAAACTTCAGAATTCTCCCTATATAGAGTTTAAGGAAATTATTCCCATAATTTTCTCTTGCCACAATTAAAATTTTAGCTTTATTGGTCTTGAATTATAGGTCCCACTTTTGTTTGATGTGTCTAAGGCCCATTTTCATTTGTCTAGAAAATTCTATTTCCATGGACAAAAATATCCATAATCCCTTGTGAAACATCCATTTATCCTAAAAGAAAAAAATTTCCAAAAATTTGTATCAATCATTTCCCAAAATATCAAATTCAAAAAATAAATAAAATGTTTTCCACAAATATATTATTGATTGGGCCTACATTTTCACTTTAAACATGAATTGCACATGTGATGTGAAATGAAATTCAATTTATAAAATGCAATAACATTTGTTTTATGGACTTTGAATCACATGGATATTAAAATATAATCAATTAATACTAGACTCTTTTAGTGGCTAATCACACCCCCAACCTGAGTTTTGCTACTCCCGAGTGGAATGTTATTCAAAAATTTGAAATTGAATTCTTATTTCTATACATTTTAACATAAAATTTCATAAAAAGATATCATTCCAAAAAATCATGAAATCTATTAAGATAATTTCACACAAGTTATATTGAAAATCATATCCCAATACCAATACCTCTCCTTTATTCAAATTTATCCCCGCATTTCATCCAATTCCAGTTAAGCATGATAATTTGTTGTGTATCTATAATATATGGGGGAAATTTTCTTACAAAATGAGAAAAAATAGATTCTATAGGTGGTAATAACATTAAACCATAATATGAGTATCCAATTTTATCTTTTTGTCTTTTTTTTGTTTTGTGTTTTTTAGATTACTTTTTTGAACCACAAAAGTGATGATAAAACTAATTCTGCACAACGAAACTATAGATTCATGATCCCCAAGTGACAAAATCCACACATATTATCAATTATATACTCTAAAATAGAGATGTAAATCCAAACTATGATAAAGAAAACAATGGAGTCACAATCCCAAAGCTCCAAACGCCACACATTTGGGCAAAAAATTTCTCTATGCAGTCATTGTTTTTATTTTTTTATTATACACTCAAATTAAAATAAAATTGACTCCAATCCCCATGCTATGATGAAAGGGACCCAAGAAATAAAACATACACCCAAAATCCAATAGATGTTCACTGTGTGTCATTTTGGTTAAGAGGATGAAAATGTAATCATTGTAAAATCACATTGGACAACCTCGCTTTCTAAAAAATATGATCAGGAACATAAACATACATTAAAATAATAATCAAGGAATTAAAATCATTTTACATTTGGTTTCAATGTTTCAAAAATTATATTAATTCATGTAAATAAAATGAATAGATTTTTTTCATTTAATTGAATTATTACCAAAAAAGCCCATTTTTTTCCACATCCCAGATTTTCACTCCTCGCTAACTTAGACTGAAACTGCCCTTAGTTTTGGAAGAGAATAAAAAATAGATATTATAATTTTTAACAAGGGGGAGAAGTGATTTTAAATTAAATCTTGGATGAAAACAACCTGGATTGAATTTGATGACCCATCAATAAGAATTTGACTACTTTAGCTTCAGTTCAAATGTATAATATTCTAGGATGATTTATGGATGGGTTTGAACATTATAATTACTATGTTTTATTTGAAAATATTAAAATAATTTATATACTAAATACCGCACACAAGATACATTATATCACATTTGAAACCCCAAAGGGGTTCCCTTAACAAGGAAAAAAAACACACAAAATAAATAAATAAATAAAATAATTTTAATAATGAATAAAAAAGTACAGAAGTCGGGTTGCTTCCTAGAAAGTGCTTAGTTTAAATTTGTTAGCTTGACGTGGACCCCCCCAACTTATCCAATACTAACTTTCAACATTTTAAGCATTTTATTTTTTACCACTTTTTTATGATTGAGATTCAGTCTCCATTGGTATTTGTGGGAAGGTTTGGAAATTAACTCAAGGAAAATCATATATGTCTCAATGAATGGGATAATCCAATGAATATAAAAAAGGGTCCATCCAATTTATTTTTAGTCTTTCTTCAGATATAAAGGATAAATTTCTATTCATTATCTTCAAGACATGATGAGATGATGAAAAAATATCTATGATTATCCCTTATAGTAAAATTATTGAGAAAGGATGAATGGACCCTGAATTTGAGATTGGGTTGGCTAACACTTTCAGAAACAGATAAAGGCTTACAATTGAACTCTGTTTTATTTTAAAGATTTCTCATCATAATTGGTTAATTTGAATAGATGTTTCAACCACCAAATTTTCTAGATGAGTGTCAGGAATGGGTATCGACTTGATGTTTCTGATTTATTTCAAGAGTTTAGTGATTCGTATTTATGAAAAATCATCAATGGATCCATCTAAAAGAGATTTAATCCATGGATACAAGTTTCCCACATGTGAATATAGAAAATCAATTCCATCATTATTTAGACACCCTTTAACAATTCCCTTTGGTTCCTCAGATTGACTATCAATTTTCCCTAACAAAATCACTTCATTTTCTATATTTGATTTCTTGGAATCTTAAATTGTCCCTTCTTTATTTTCTTGTTATTTTGAATCCTTTTATGGTTTGAGAATCAATGGTTCAATTTTTTCATTATATTTTCCACTCTTGGAAATAGTCACATATTGGATTTGTTCATGAGAGGTTTTTGTGTAACAAGATTCTTCAACCAGTGACGAGGAATGGAAATCATGAGTGGGAATGGGTTCCATGACCATTTCAATGCTTTATAGTTCTAATCTCAATGATGAAAATTACAAATTTATTTTATCCATTTCTTGACATATTTTTCCATGAACGTTTTTAGGATTAGTCTAGAAAGGAGTTTGGACCTTATGGAGTTCCTGAATTTTGATCTCTTAAAGAACTCTTGATAGGGATATAAATTTACCCTTTAATTTTCCATCATCCTAAAGATTGTAGATTTCACTGGATATGTGTTAATAAATAAATGGTGGATCAAAGAAATTTTATATGTTAATGGATTCCAGATGGTTATTTCCAATTTTTTTCAATCCAGTATTTAAGTTGGGGTAACAATGAAGATACTCCATTGGAGTAGAAAGAAATTTTGAATTGATATTTTCAAGACACACACAAATAGAAAGGGGGAAAGATTAGAGAAATTATGGTGAGAATAGATAATTGGGGGAGAATAGAATGAGTTTGTAATATGACTTACTTGGGTCCCCAGAAATGGTTACAAAATTTGGCGATTGTAAAATTTACCCTACAGGTAGAATCAGCTATTGTAGTATAGATAGAGATCAAGTCCAAATAGACTAAAGAAGAAACCTTGAGACCCTCAGATTTGATTGGAGGATTTTAAATAAAGTGTCTATCTTTGGTGGATTATTTTAATTGAAAAACTAATGATTTAATTTAATGAAAAAAATAAAACAATAAATTTATTGAACTAAAACAATTAATTATGATGTGTTGATCCAAGGTTGTTGTTAGGAATATATTGGATGTAACTTTTTCCTATGAATTTTTAATTCACTAGTTAAAGAGGTATCCAATAAATGAAACAAGTCCCCAAAATCATTCACCAATTTAATCCACAAAAAATTATGAGGATAATCAAAAATTCAAATATAGGATAACTTTCATGATCACTTGAAGTAATTAGATTATAATATCGCTCAAAATGTCCAGTAGATAAAGTCAGCAAAGACTAATAAGATAATAATTCAAATAAAGGAACTCTCAAATCATATAATTAATTTAAAAATTTTAGAATATAAAATAACATTAAATCCATACCCACCAAACTATCAAAAATCAAACAAAAAAATGTTTTTTCTTATATTGATTCAAGTATCTCAATGGAAGGTTGAACATGTCTTAAAGAAGCGATATAGAAGAAGTGAAAACAAAAAAATATAGAACACTCCAACGTTGTGTGAGGAATTTCACAATTTCTGGTGTGAATAAATTCAAACTTGGATTCAATGGTGCAAACATGTTAAAAAGATATAAATAATAAATGAATAATAAGATGAATAAGAAAATATTTCTTTAAGAAACTAATGCGATTGAAAGAACTTACATGGGAAAAATGAACATGCAATTACAAAATGAGAGCCAAAACTAACAACTAAAAGAATAACATGGATCCTAAAATTCCATCACCAAATTTTTTTTAAATGGAAATATTATGAGCCTAGGGCCTATCCCCCAAAATTCAATTACATCCCCATTAATTAGTGTAGTCAAAAATTGGGTGAGGAAAAAAGGAAATTGGAGTCTTTCAATGTTGACCAAAAAATTCTTGTTGATTCATCCCCCTTTTTGGAGTTCAAATATGGAATTTAATATAGAATAATCATTGATGGTCATATAATAGAAATATATTCTTCCAAGTTTCCTATAATAGATGTAAAAACTTCATTCCAATTAGATCAGTCATTTGTATGTTATGCTCGAAATGGTGGTACATTTATATGGGACTTCAAATCTATCCGCCAAATTAAATGTCAACTTGGGATCCCCAAATATCCTTGAAAACATCAGATTAAAATCTAGAAGTAACTGATGTAAATAATCCCCATATTTTTATATTACTAAATTTAAAATTTTAGCTTCATTGAGATTAAATTGTGGGCTCTACTTTTGTTTGATGTGCCTAAGGCCCATTATTATTTGTCTAGAAATTTTTGTATCCATGGGAAAAAATGTCTATCATCACTTGTGATTCATCCATTAATCATGAAAGAAAAAATGTTCCAAAAAATTTACCAATCATATCCCAAAATATAAAATTCAAACAATGAATTATTTTTTCCCATAAAGAGATGATTGATTGAGCCCAATTTTTCTTTTTAAACATGAATTGCAAATGATATTAGAAATGAAATTAAATTTATAAAATGAACTAAAATTGGGGTTAATGGACTTTGAAATAGATGAATATAAAATATAATCAATGAATATTACCCTCTTTCAGTGGATAATCAATTATAATATTTTAATTATTTTTTAGTTGAAAATAAGTATATTAAATAATTAAACAAAACTCATGAAATAATTATTCTATTAATGTAAATATCAAAAAAATGTTACAAAAAATATTAAAATAAATAAAATTTAAAATAATTAATGTGATTAATGAATTTTAAAGATTAATTTTCCCCATTAGGTTTATAATATAATTTTTTTTGAAGTTAATTTTTTTTATCTTGATATTTTTAAATGTCCAAATATTGAATAGTATTAAAAATGAAACTAATGATATTTTATCAAAATAATATTTTAATAAATTATTTAAAAACTATAAAACATATTTAAAAATAAAAATTAATTATAATATGGTAAAAAAATTATAAAATTTTCATTTATGGTCTTATTTACCTCATATAAGTAAAAATTACAACCTTTTAATATTTAAAAAGTTGATACCTTAGTAAAAAATAGAATAGGTAAACTAAGGGTTATTAAAATATGATATGTTTTAAAATAATACCAAAAAATGTATAAAATATATTGGTCAATAAGATTTCAACCTTATATCATATTTTCATTGAATCAATGGAATTTTGTAGGTATATTGATCGAGATGGAATTTATTATAAATTAATATTCTTTTTGAATTCAAAAAATGACCCTCACTATAATTATAAAAGGGCACATCCTCCATCAATTCTTAACATGAATTTAAACCTTATAGCTCAATCAAATCTAAAAAATTCTCTTCTCCACTTGTCGAGCCATATTCTAGAATTGATGGTCTTTGTAGAAGACAAATCTAAAGTCCTTTAGAGGAGATCTAAAGGAGACATTTCGAAGAAGAAAAAGTTTGAATGTGTACAAGGGAAGTCAATACTTAAGGTAATGTATTTTTATCTCACTTTTATTCATGTGGGATACATTCCTTATAAACAACTTGTTTCTTTTTTGTGGTGTATATACTACCTATTAATATCTTTTATGGGTATTATTTAGAAGATTATGGTTTTTTCATATTCATATAATTTTCTTTCTTTCACTGGGAATACGATTCAAATTTTTATAAACGGGTAAGTATTAATTTCACAATCTCGTTATTATTTTGTATTTTTTATATATAAGTATATAGTATGGAATATTTATCCTCCATTTCCATGCGTCATAAAAAAATCAAAAATAGTTGTACTATTCTACTATAATTTTTAAATCCATTTTACCCATGTGTGAATTTTTACTAAATGTATTGAAAGGAATTTATTTTTAATTTTCCTAATTGGGAACTTTTTGAATTTTCTAAAAAAAATTAAGAGATGATTTTTTTATCTTATAGAGTGTTAATGTATTTTTCTACTTTCATGATTCCTTAATTCCTTGAATATTTATTTATAATCTTAAAAGGTTATTTTCAAAAAAATGTTTTCTTTTAAAATTGTGTGTAATTTTAAGAAAAGAAAACGATTTCAAAGTAGAAATGATATTTTCCTCAAGAATTATTTTCAAGTGCTATCTCAAAATTATTTTCAATCTACGATAATATTATTTGATGTTACTTATGATTTTCAAGGATACAATCCCTATTATTCTTATGGTTATTTTATGTTTATGATAGAATGATATTTATGAAACCCATTTCTTTTCCATGGGTTATGTTATGATTTAATGATGTTTATGAAACCCATTTCATTAAATGGGTTCTTACATAATGAATGATTTATGTTCTTATGAAACAAATTTGTATATTTTTCATTATGTGATGGGTGGGACCAATATCTCCATCCAAAGTATTGAATAAATATTTATATCTCAAGAGATTTAAATGAATGGAATGGGAAGTGAACTTGGTTTAGTAAATAAAACTTTCAACAATTATGGTCTTTACAATATTCCTTGACTAATATGGAAATAATTTTCTATGCTTATGTGTATGATACAATTCCATGATAAGCCCTCATGGAATATGTTCTATGATTCTTTATGAATTTCTATGATTTATTCGTTGATATGATATTATAATCATTGATATAATGGGTAAGAGTTTTTTATAGTTTTTATGCACTTATACCTTAAGATTATTTTATTATTACAATCTTCCTTTTTTACCATTATTGAGCATCAGAGCTCACCCTTTTAATATGTTTCATTTCCCCAGGTTGTAATGAAAGGTTTTAGGTAAGGATACTAAAGGGGAAGATATTTGTGGGAAAAATTTATGATCTTCCACCATACTTTGAGTTTGTGTTCCATGTTTTCAAAGGCACTAAACTAATACTGTCTTTGAGCGTGTGTTTGTGTAATGTGTGAAATATTATGAAAAAATGATGTAATGTATATATACATTATGATTGGGTAATTATAGCCTTTATACTCATTTTACTATATGATATAGACATATCACAAGTTTTTTGACATTTATCAATCATATTCTATGATTGATGGGGTAGTAGAATGTTAAACATTAATTTTTTGATTTATTTTACATGTTGGATATAATTGATTATTGATGTTTCATATAATTAAATATTTGGAAGAATAAAATATTATTTTAATTTTTAAATTCTTGTATGGTTGAGTGATTAAATAACATCGGTAACCACATACCATTACATAAAATGTCGGGAAATGTTCAAGTAAATTCACAGTAGGCTCAAGGAGCATTGTTAAGGACTACATAAGTGGCCAAATCTATAAAAATTTTATGTTAGTTTTTTGGATTCTTTATCAATTCTCAAGTCACTGAGGCTATCTTATCCTTTACCTTTACTTCAAGAGTTACTAGCATACTATTTTTGAAAGGAGAATACTTCCCAATAATATAACCCATTGATACCCTATGAGGGGGATTAATATTATTTCTTATATGTGATCTTATTTAAGCAGGTAATTGAAGACAAGAGGCTTGTACATCATCGATGTATAATACATTCTTCATTTTATATTATTAATGGTTTTAGTTTCACAACATAGACTATATTGGTTTTTGGTTTCTTATGTATTCTATTGCATGAATAATTATTATTCATTACATGTAATCCTCACATTTATCATGTTGGAGTATAAAAGGGGAATTTTATTGTCCTTATTTCAATAAAAATAAAAAAATAAATATGGATTAAGATCAATAAAAAAGTTGAAAGTCCTCAATCACAAAATTTTTATTCCTCTTATATATAGGTTTAGAAGAGACAAAGTATTATTTGTTGGGTTTGGGGAACATGAGTGAGCATAAAATATAATGATAGTGGTTTAAATTTTAGTACAACTTGACCAAGATAAAATCTACACAATATATGATTTTTAGTATTTATTGACTCCAAAATTTATATTTATTAATTCTATGTAGTTAAATCATAAGGAGAGGAATCAAATTGTATTCCTTAATTTAACTTATTAGAAATTAAAAAACTAATGAATAATTTATATGTCATAAACATTGAGAAGAACATGTGAAAAAATAAATTGTGTTCAATTTTGGTTCCAGAGGGGAAAAAGATGGTGTCAATGAACATCATCACTCACAATAAATTGGATTGAGAAATCCATTTCACTTATAGTTTTGTGAGGATAAAAAGGAATATAATTTTTCATGACATCAAATAAATGTATTTGAAAAATTTCATATATAATACAAATACCGATATGTTCAACAGCCTCTCTACAACATATGTCTTCTCCAATAATAAATTCACAAGTATTATTATCCTATAAATATATTTTTTCAATAAATTTAAAAGTCATTAACTATTTTAAGTCCAGTGGTAGAGCAAAGGTATGGTTCGTGGTTTGATTTCATAAAGAAGTAACTAGTTCCTTTGATTACATTGACCTAATTTTTTTACCCTTCTTTCATTATGTAACATAGTTAATAAATTTTTTAATAATCATAAAAGATAATTAATAAAATATAATTTGGAAATGACATACCCCTTTATTGTCATTTGGATTTATAATATTTAATAGGCATGTTATGAGAGTTACAATATCTACTTCTACCATTTGAATATTAACATTATCTATGGGTATAGGTTTTCTATCAACTTATGAGATACTTGAACCCCAACACTCAAATGATCTATTAGTAGGGGTGTATTTTGAAGGGCATCACATTGAGCATTTTACACCATACCCTTGGAAACAACATGGTTCATGAGTTTTGATAGATATAAATTAAAATCAATATCACCCTATTTTTTTAAACCAAGTAAACAATAAATACCTATATGTTTCATAGATATTATAAAATTTTAATAAAAATTATTACCTTTAATATGTTGGGAATTTTAGGGGGAAAACTATCTAAAAAAATTCAGTGTTCATGAATCTGGTTGTGTTTTAGTGCATTTATTATTATTGGTGTGTTGATATCTCATTTTATTTCATCACTAGTTCATTTTATTTAAAAAAACTATTAATTTTTTTCTTCTCAAAGGCCTTAACATTAGTATTTAATTCATGGTATTTCTTCTCAAATCTCATTCATGTTCATCATTTATTAAATTTGTCTCTTTATGAGACTTTGAAACCCACCCTTATAACACGTTCATACATTTACCAAGGATACAAACCCACCTTGAGTATTTCATGTTCACCAATAGTGGATAACATATCTTGTGAATAAACAAGATAAATAAAAACTTAGTAATCATTATTATGTTTTTAAATATATAATGAAAATAAATTTTAGTTATTTTATTCATAGAGAATCCATACATAATTTTTATGTGTTTTTATCTACAAGTTGACACTTTTTATTTATAAGGGCCTCATTGCATGGAACATGATGTGAGGTTGAAGAAGTGATAGGTTCCAGTTTGTCAATCCTCATCTCAACATAGATATATCAATCATTTTTTATATTGTATAACATGGAAGTTTTATTACAAATTGATTGTTTCTTAAGAGTTGCATACCCCATAATTGATTTACAGTATAGGTATTTCAGATTTATTGAAAATTGTTTATTATATAATATCTTTTATTGTTTTGAAAAATAACATATATAAAATTGTGGAATTCAAAAATATCAAGTCAAATGAATAAAAATTCGTTGTAATTTACCATAAATCCCCTCCTCTCATTGAGTGATGAAATTATACAATGTTTCTAAGGATGTGAAGATTGCATATATTATTGGTGGGTGAGGATTGATGTTCCCATTAACATATTTCAAGTATTTATGAGAGAGCCGTTTCTAAACCACTACATGACTTTCCAGAAACTTTCTGCATTAAATTCTATAATGTATTTCCACCCTAGACCGCTGATTGGTTCCTAGATATGGTACCACTGTTGTACCTCAAGTGCACCTCCTCGTATTCTTAAGGCTACCAAAAAGTATAGCAGGTCTATGATGGTATTGTGGGCAGACTATACCCCATGTATTAGAGTGTGCAGTAATGGAAAAAATAACCAAATATCCTCCATCAAAAATAACTAAAAGTTGATGAAAAGAAACATAAATAAGGCTGAAAATAAATGAAATGCAGTAAGGCCCCAAATAACCATGTCATACGTACACTGACCACCCACTAGGATAATTAAATACATAGACTAGAAATAAAAGAAACAAATAATTGACTCCATGATGTCCCCATGGCATACCTCGTCCCAAGATCAGTGCACTCATCCAATCTATCTCACTCGATCAACCAGAGCCTCATCCCAACTTGTGCATAAAACCAAGTAAGAGTCAACTTGAGTACCCAGGTATAGTGGCGACCAGAGTAGGGTGTGAGTAAGAAACTCCATAGAGAGCCACCATGGGGTCATGTATTAACCAATATATGTAGTTATATGTGAATGTAAAATACTATAAAAAAATTAATAACTATTTGGAAATAAGTAAATAAACCTGTTTTTTGATCCTTCATTCTACGACCCCGATCGACCATACCTACTTCAGCTAATTCTATAGTTTCCCTAAGTACACTGTGATGACTGTGAATCCCAAGTAACATGCGATCTTCCAATCCATGGAAACCCCAGTCGATACTCATGACTCTAGAGACCAATCCCACGACATTCTAAACACCCGACCTCAAAATCCATATAATCTAACCTATGTAATTACTAGTCGTGCATCCGACTCCACCTTATGACAACCATAAACATAATCTATATGGATCCAAGGACCCATCCCATGAAATCATGTGTGTCCAACTTCAAATATATGGAATCCATAACCCTTTACCAAGATCCCAATTCAAGGAAACTATAAAAATCAAGCTCTATGTACATGGAATCTACCATCTATATCCATCTCCAAATCATGGAATCTAATTTGGGTATCTAGATCCATATCCATGGTATCTCGTTATTTTACTCAACTCTATATCCAGTGAATCCCATATAGGTCACATCTGTAATGAGGGAACATTCCATGACCCTCTATAAATAAATAAAACATGAGGTTCGGCTAAATACCCATTCCCAACACCACATACCATAGCCTAGAAGGCTCAATTGACTAGTACAGTTACATGGTGACACCCACTACCATATCACATACACTCGGTTAGGGTCAGTTTGTAACGACCCAAACTTTCATTAATGAAAATTCCTCTTTATCTAATTAAATGTATTATTGTGTAAAATGGTTATATAAAATATTCACTTTTTTATGTTTTTGGATTTTAAAATTCCATTAATAATTATGATCGTTTCTAATATAGCTGTTGAATAGTGATCACATGATTAGTATAAATATAGGCATTTAACATATCCAATTTTCTCAGACAAAGGAACTTATGGCCTTATACAGTAGACTTTCCCAATACATATCCCATTTGTCAGAGCTCAAAAAATGAGGTGGATTCAATGGGCTTCACCCTTAACCAAGCCCATGTCGAGATTGAAGATGTTAAGCTTGAGCAGAACCACCTACGGGAGAAGTGGATGTTGATAGAGATTTCTACACGAGCGTTGTTATCTGAGCCACCCCAAGAGTCTGTCACAATCACGCACCTTACCCTAAGGTCTTATGCTGTTGTTATGAGGGGTTATGTAGTAATACCTTAGCACTATGAATATGTGCATTATTTTTTGATATAATAAAGAACATATATTCATTTTTTTATTGTTACTTTGTAAATATTATTTAATGCACAAACAGTATTTTTAGTTAATATTCAACTAAGAAATCTATTTTGAGAAATTAATGGATTTTTGAATTAAATAATATTTTAATAATATATTATTATTATTATCAAATTAATTTTTATTATTTATAAATGATCATATAATTTTTATTAATACAATTGTAAATTTTATAAAGGTTTGAAAGCTGTTTTTGTCAAAACCCATGAATTTTCGATAAATGTCAGTTTTTTTAAAGTGAAAAATCACATATTTAGAATTTTATTTGGATAAAATTAATATTTTTTCTAGAATTAGGATAACAAAATTATACAATGGTTTATTTTTTATAATTTTATGAGACAGTCTAGTTTTTTGGTAAAATTTAAATATAGTTTAAATATATAATGTGTTTTATGACATCATAATTACCCAATAGTGATGTAATAAAATACAATGTTAGGCCAATATATCTTTTAACATTAAAATAATGTGATTTTAGGTTTGTTTGATTTATTTTACAAAGCCTTTGAGGACCCTTTGAGACTTATAAAAAAATTTCTTTTTAAATTGTTTTCCTTGAGAGTGTGACTCACCTGCACATAAGCAACCCTATTATTTTAAGAAGTTCGGCCATTGGACTTATAAAATATTGTTTTACACTCCCCTTTGGAAAAAAACCAGGGGAAAAAACCATGGGTTGGTCTGTGGTTTTGATTAGTTTAATGTGAGTTGTCCCAAACTAAAATAATAATGAATTCCCTCTCCTTTCCTATATAAACCCTCCCAACCTCCTACTTACTCTTCACTCAAAGCCTTTTTAGATTGTCAAACCTATGAACTCTTCTTCTAGAGGCTCATTGTATGGAGGGTGAAGCCTATCAATGGTGGAAATTGATCAAAAATACAAAGCCTGAGGATGAGATCAAGGTGTTGGAATGGAAGGATTTCTGGAAGATGTTTTTCGATAAATATTTTCTGTGCACCATCCGAATTAAGATAAAAAGGGACTTCCTTTCCCTCAATAAAAAAGTTGACGAATACATCAGAGCGTATGAATAAAAATTTACAAGTCTTGCATGATACACCACCATCTTTGTCATTACCCCTGAATGCAAGTTGGACTGCTTCTTTGGTGGGATGAAACCTATCCTGCGGAAAGCCTTGGCGATCTGTGACTTTGATAGCTATGAAGAAATTGTCTGATGTGCCCTCGAGGTCGAAATAGAGATTGGAGAATATCAGGGGTATCCTAGGGAAAGGAAGCATAAGTTGACTTCAATTATAAGTTTCTGATAGATAAATTCAATAGTTCTAAAAAAATCTAGCACCCCACTTTACAAAGGTGTGGAAAGAAGCACATCATAAATTTCCTGAAGGGGACGAGGAAATACTATAGGTGTGAAAGAGAAGGGCACCTAGCTATAAACTATCAACAAGGAAAACCTATGACTGAAACAGAGGATAGGAACACTCCATTCTAACCTCAAGACATTGTTCATTTCTTCAACTACAAAGAACTAGGGCACCTTGCAAATCAGTTCCCTAAGCCAAGAGCTTTCAGAGGAAACCAACAACTTCCAAGGCAGCAAGGGTGGACTTTTTCCCTCACTACCGCCGAAGTGAACACTGACAATGAAGTGGGGAAAGGTACGCTAGTTATTCATTCAAGAATAGAAAACATACTTTTTGATTCTATTTCTACACATTATTTATATCCTGAATGTTTTGTAGAATAATCCCAACACCACTAAAAACCATGGAAGTAAAGATGTCGGTGAGTACGAAAAATGGGGAAATCATTACACCCGGGAATTTAACTCCTCCCTAGTCATAATCAGTGGATTGAACTTCCCAGTGAATCTTTTCATACTCCCTCTAGTGGAATTTGATGCAATTATTGGCATGGTTTGGATTTCATTATATAGAGCCAACATAAATTGCTATGAGAGGGAAACCACTCTCCATGTGGTGAATCGCCCCCCGATTCTTTACAATTTCAAGGAGTATGAATCTTTTTTAGCTCCATCATCTCAATAATGGATATTACAACATTATGATCATGCGTATATTTCATAGATGATTGATTCCAAGGAAGCAACCATCCTTGAATACATGCCTATTGTGAGGGAATTCACTAAAGTGTTTCCTGATGAATTTCCTGGTCTTCCTCCTATATGAGATTTTGAATTATCAATTAACCTTATACCTGGGGCATTTCCAATATCCAAGAATTCATATAGAATGGTTTTTTTGGAGCTTGAGGAGCTGAAGAAACAATTAAAATAGAATCTAGATAAAGGGTTTATATGCCCAAGTGCTTCACCATGGGGTGCACTTGTCCTCTTCATCATGAATAAGGATGGGTGAATGCACCTTAGAAATGATTATCGTGAACTCAACATAATGAAGATAAAGAACATGTATCCTCTACCACCGATTGATGACTCTTTTGATCAGATACATGGAGCACAATAATTTTCCAAGGTAGATTTGTGGCCGAGATATTATCAAGTAAGGGTGAAGAAGGAAGATATCCCAAAGAGTAATTTTCGTACAAGATACGAGCACTATGAATTCATAGTAATGATTTTTGGACTCACTAATGCTCCTTCAATCTTCATGGTCTCGATGAATAGAGTCTTCAAATAATACCTTGACAAATATGTGGTAGTCTTTATAGATGATATTCTAATATACTCCAAAACTATGGAGGATCATGAAGAGAATCAAAGAACTATACTGGAGACCATATCAAAGGATAAGATCTATGAAAAGTAAAAGAAGTGTGAGTTTTGGTTCAAGGAGGTCTCATTTTTATGCCATATCATCACGAGCAATGGGATATCTATAGATACCTCTAAGACATATTCAATAGAGGGATGGCCAAGGCCAAAAATAGTAATAGATATCCATATCTTCTTCGGGCTAGTTGGATATTATTGATGATTTGGGAAACATTTCTCATGATTATCCAACCCTCATACCAAGATCACATAGAAGGGAGTAACGTTTTCTTGGAGTGATTAATGTGAAGAAAAATTCAAGGAGTTGAAAAGGAGGCTTATCACTATGCTCGTGCTCACATCACCCACAAGTGGATAACTTTTTGTGGTATTTAGTGATTCTTAGAAGAAGGGAATGGGATGTGTGTTGATGAAAAATGAAAAATTCATTGCCTATGCTTCAAGAAAATTCAAAGATCATGAAAAAAACTATCCAAAACTTGATCTGGAGTTGGCTGCAGTGATCTTCGCTTTAAAAGTTTTGGAGCATTATCTCTTTGGGGAGAGGTGTAAAATATATACGAACCACAAAAGCCTCAATTATATATTCACACAGAAAGATTTGAACACGCACCAATGATGATGGTTAGATCTGATCAAATACTATGACATCTCAATCTATTACCACCCAGGGAAAGCGAACAAGGTGGTCGATGATCTTTGTATAAAGGTCCCTACAATTATATAAATGATGAGAATTTAAAAGGATCTGATCTTATTAGATTTTTAGAGGATGGACATGGGAATCATCAAGGGAGGAACATCATCAATCCTTTAAAAATTGATTGCTCAACCGTCTCTTTTTGAAAAGTTAAAGAATGATCAAATGGATGATGTCGGAATTCAGAAGAAAGTGAAAGATATCAAAAAATGGAAATCATTGGGGTTCAATGTTAATAAAGAAGGAATTGTGAGATTTTTGGAAAGACTATGTGTTCTAACATATCCGGAGATGAAGAAGGAACTTTTGGATGATGAACATAGTTCAAATTTTTCTATTCACCCAAGAAATACAAAGATGTGTCAAGATCTTAGAGAGCATTATTGGTGGTATAATATGAAGAAGGAGATTGCTTAGTATACATAAAAGTGTTTGGTGTGCTATAAAGTGAAGGCTAAGAGGTAGAAGTATAATGGGATGATGCAACCATTACCCACAGAATCATGGAAGTGGGAGAAAATCACCATGGACTTTATCATCGGACTTCCAAAGACATCCAAAGGAAACAATGCTATCTGGGTTTAATATAGATCATCTTATAAAGGCTAAAAACTTCATTTATATTCGAGAGGATTTCTCATCAGATCTACTGGCATAGATATATATCATGGAAGTGTTAAAGCTACATAGAGTACCACTATCTATTGTATCTGATTGAGATCAAAGACTCGCCTCTAAGTATTTGGAATAATCTTCCACATGATCTGGATACTGAGCTGAACATCAGTATGACATATCATCCTCAAAATGATTTCTAATCTGAGAAGACTATCGAAACACTTGATTATATTTTGAGAGCATGCCCAATTGACTTAAAATGAGGATGAGATCAACATATTCCACTTGTTGAGTTCTCTTACAACAACAGCTTCCACTCAAGCATCCAAATGGCTCTTTATGATGCCATTTATGGGAAAAGGTGCAGAACACCGGTGTGATGTGATGAAGTCGGTGAGCGTAAGCTACTAGGACCTGAAATGGTTAAAGAAATGGTAGAGAAGGAGAAAACTATTCAGCAGCATATCAAGGAAGCCCAAAGTCAACAGAAGAGTTATGAAGATAACTGATGATGAAACCTTGAGTTAAAATTTGGAGATATAGTATTTCTACAAATATCTATATAGAATAAGGTCATGAGGATTGGAAAGAAAGGGAAGTTAATTCCTTGGTAAATCAGCCCCTTCGAGATTATTGATCGTGTCGGGGTTGAGGCATGTCGACTAGCACTTCCACCTACAATGTCCAAAGTACATGATGTATTTCATGTATCCCTCTTAAATAAGTACATACCAGACCCTTCATATGTACTCTCTTCAGTGGTAGTATAGTTAGAGGACGATCTTTCTTATGAGGAGTAACCAGTGAAGATCTTAGATCGTAGATATAAAGTTCTATGAAATAAGACACTTCCCCCCATCAAGGTGTTGTAGAGAAACCACAAGTTAAATGAAGTGACATGGGAATCAGAGGAAGTTATGAAGCAAAGTTACCCACATCTATTTTGGTGTGGGAAAAAGAAATTTTGAGGGAGAAATTTCTTAAGTGGGGAATATTGTAACGACCCAAAAATTTATTAATGAAAATTCCTCTTGATCTAATTAAATGTCTTATTGTCTGAAATGGTTATATAAAATATGCACTTATTGGTTTTATGTTTTTTGATTTTAAAATACCATTACGAATTGTGACCATTGCTAATATAGCCATTGAGCAGTGATCACATGATTAGTATAAATACAAGCCTTTAACAAATCCTATTTACTTAGACAAAGGAATTGATGGCCTCATCCAGTAGACTTGCCTCATACGAAGCCCATTTCTCAGAGCTCAGAAAGGAGGTGGAATAATTGGAATTCACTCTTGACCAAGACCAAGATGATCATGAATATGTTAGTCTTGAGCGGAACTCCCTACAAAAGAAGTGGAAGTTGATAGAGATTACCACTTGAGCGATGTTATCCGAGCCACCCAAAGAGTATGTCCCCATCGTGCACCTTAACCTAACGTCTTATGATGGTGTTATAAGGGGTTGTGTAACAATACCTTAACACTGTGATTATGTGAATTATTTTTGTATATAATAAACAATATACATTCATTTTATTATTGTTACTTTGTAAATTGTTTTTTAAACACAAATAGTATTTTCATTTAATATTCAACTAAGAAATATTTTTTGATAAATTAATGGATTTTTTAATTAAATAATATTGTAATAAAATATTATTATTATTAAATAACTTTTTTTAATTTATAAATGATCGTATAATTCTTATGAATATAATTGTAATTTTCATTAAGGCTTGAAAGCTGTTTTTTGTCACAAACCCATGAATTTTTTATAAATGTCGGTTTTTATTTTAAAAGTGAAAATTTACATATTTAGAAAATTATTTGGATAAAATTAATATTATTTTTGGAATCAGGACATCGAAAACCAGGTCTGGTTTTTGTTTTTGATTAGTTTAATGTGAGGTATTTCAAACCTAAATAATAAAGAATTCCCACTCATTTCTTATATAAACCCACCCAAGCTACAACATCCTCTTCACTCAAAGCCATTTCAGTTCATCCAAACTTTTCCCTACTCCTTCTATAATCCTTCCAAGGCTCCCCAATCTCCCAATTATCCTCTCTCAGGCCCCTCCCAATCTTTTGGGTTTACACTTCCAAGTAAGGGATTCCTTCCTTTCACATTTTATCCAAGTCTCTTATATTGCTATGCCGTTTTATTTTCAATTATAAATGTTGGGGTATGATTTTGAACCTCCCCTATATTTTCATATTTATGTTTTAATGATGAGAGACCCATTTCTCTCTCATTGGTGCCTTCCATGTATACCTGTTACCATGTCGAAATTCCGTAAGGAATTTCTCTCTCCTCATTTACATTCAATCAATTATTTTGTATTATGAATATAAAATCAATTACATATGTTGGGAAATGTATCCATATGACCCTATTACTGTACATTTCATTTATATATGATCATACACCTTTTTCTCTCTCATCAACCATTTTTATGAATTCTTATGTGACGTCGTTACGCAGTCGAAATTGCACCGACTTTTCAAGCCAATGTCATTCGGTACTGAATACCATGCCCATTTTTCTATCAAGGGTATTCGACTTTATGCACATTTAATTATTGATTATATATTTTCATGTATTAATTCCAAATTCATTTATCGTGGAATAAATGACGATGTTTAATGAATCCATGTTTTATGATCCATGTGGGACACTTATGAATGAAATGAAATGTTTAAGAAGGGTGTGCCCTGATAGTACTCCAATGCAACAGGTAAAGTATATTATCATGATACCTCATGTGAAATGATTTTTGAATCATGATAATTCAATTAAAATTATGGTTTACTTGTTCTTCATGTGCAATGAGGGTTTACTCATGCTCCATGTGCAGTGAACCTTGGCTCATGCCAAATCCACGTTAAGAGTTGTTGCCACATTTCAATGTTATGATAATCATGCTATATCATGACTTTATGTTCATGTTTATTTTATTCACCATTAATATGTCTATTTCCTAACATGTATTTTTTTATTCATGTTATACCTATTTTACTCCCTTACTGGGCTTTATAGCTGACCGTTTTTTATGCATATCCTCAGGTTATCCCATGTAATTCTAAGTACGAGGGAATGTAGTGGTCATGTAAAGTAAGTTTTCAATAAGATGTTGTGTTCTATGTTTTATGTTGTTATGTAATGTTCTTAATCCCCAAAGACACTAAAACATTCAATCTTATATGTTGTATCAAGTTAAGGTTTTATGTAATAAATTATGTTAAGTGTGTAATATAAAGCAGGGTTGTTATACAGTTTGTCAAATGGGAATCCCTGGGGTCCCCTAAATCTTAGTACTATTGATTAATCCACATATATGTACTCAATATCCTTTACAGTCTCTATTGAACACCTAATTATCTATTAATTCTTATCCCTCCATATTATCAACAAGGTATAATGACCACACCAGATATTCAGAATCTTTCCAGAAGGGAAATAGTCAAGAGATGGCCAATGACCTATCTCGATCGTCAGGGTCACTCTAGGTTGGTTCGATCACCCAACTTAATACCAGACTACTTAATGACAATCCACCCATGCTTGGTCACATCATATGGAATATGGTAACTCATTTGGATCTCATATCAATAATCCTGAACTGTTTGAAGCACAAAAGCGTTCCCGTAAGGCATACATGGCCTAGTATCTCAATTCCTCCCTCACCTCAGGCTTAGAGGCATATAAATACACTAGGAATGGCTAATGGGTATAGTTTATTTCAACCTCAACTCCCAAGAGTTTTGGAGGCCACACGGTGTTTCTAAAGTCCCAACCTTGACGGTCGATGGATGAGGTGTAAAGATAGCACACAACGGTTGTTCCCGACCCTTGGCACTCATTCATTTAGTTTAGCTATTTTATGTTAATTTAAAAAAATTCATTTAATTAAATTAAATAGGGGAATCAACATCATTGATGTGCTCGAGAATCAATATGTAACATAAAAGAAACATTATCCATAGGGAGAGTATGTGAGACACCTACCCTTAAGGATCTTTCCACTTTTATTTCCTAGGGGGGGGTGACAGTAGTTTCCAAGGGCCATCCAAGATCATTCATACTAATCCATGGTCAACCATGATCATCTAAGTAAATCGATCTTATAAGTCATTAAAAAAAACCATAATTAATTAATTTTTAAATTTATGATTAATTAATTCAATTCAACCCTAAAATATTTGGTGAAAACTAACTAGGGAATTACAACACACCTTGTCCAAGTTCAACTGCTTTATGAAGTTCTTCCAGGGAGTCCTGACACTATTCTCGATCAAATACCTAAGCACTAAAACCATTTCCTAAATTAATGAAATTTAATTTTAAATAAAAACCAAAGAAAAATTCATTTCATTACATACCTTTGATATAATGAAAATAAACTCTAGGAGGGCATCATCTCTTTATGTCCTCTTCTTAGGATATATGAAATCCCCATTGAGGTTTGGAGAATTCACCATTCTCTAATCAAATCTCCACTTATAACCTAAACCTAAATAACAAAAAATCAGTGAGTTAAATGGAAATTAGATATATAGGAGGGATAGGGCTATGTACCTATCATCACCATCTAAAACACCCAAGAAACACACCCCATACATGGGTCAACCAAGGGAGAGAAAAAGAATAGAGTCACATGGCCACACACAAATGGAATTGAAGAGGGAGGGGGTTGTCCCTTTGAAAAATGTGGGGGAATTATTTCTTTTTATCCCCATAAAGGACAATGTCTAGACAATAGAACTTTCAATGAAACTTAGCCACTTATGAACCCACTGGCTAGCTTGTGGTTTAGCATTAGTTTGCTGAAGGCTAATGTAGTCTTCACTATAGCAACCTGACCACCTCATGCTGCCTCTGTTTCTCTTTAGATCCCTCCAACTTGCATAAAAAACACAAACCTGGTCCAAAATACCTCCTTTGAGGTGTGAAAACCTCTGGAGTTCACTTTTTAACACTGTATCAAAATATAACCCCTCTAGAAATTGGAAAAAATAAAATTTTCCCTAAAAGGTTATTGCTCATACGAGCATGGAGTTATAAAACCTCTCGAATTTATTACTTCTCATCCCAATAAGTCTTAATGGTCCTTCAACCAAACATACTGACCTATCATAGTCAAGAATTGCAATTCAAACTATTGTGTTCCACCTTTAAATTCCAAACATTCTTCTAAAGCTACACTTGAATGTATGGTGCTTAAACATCCAAAACTCGAGCCAATTCTAGAATTATTTTTCCAAAACACCAAGATGACACTATCCCGAGCCTACATAACCTCAAACACAACCATGTTTCCATAAAATTCATCACTCATCCCATGTATCTCTTCACCACAAGATTTAGGCTATAGCCACTAATTCTAATGATTTGGTTCTTTCACCATTGGAATTTCCTATTGGCAATTCAAACCAGTGTTGTATTAATGCACCCAATGTAGTTCACATATCACCAAAACAGATCAAATATAAGAATTCCAATATGAGTTCTAAATTTTTAACCATATACAATTGGTCTTATTGTTCATTTATAATGGATATGAAAAGGTTGAATTCCCTTAGAAAGAACTGACCAACTTCAAAACACCCCATCATTTCCAAAATTTCATTACCAATATGGTTTACAACACACCATATCTAATTACATTCTAGAACAAAATCCAAACCACCTTTGTCTGATTTTTCATGAAATTTATTGGCTGAAGTGGCCAATACATCACCAAAATCTGATCATTATGCCTTTATCCTTAGAGGCATCCCAAAATCATCCAGACACATCATCTATAGTCTCAAACAGACTTATAGTGTAATTACATGGTCAAAAGCCCCAGTAGACCATTTTTTCCAGCTTTATTCAAACTCAAGCATTGGAGAATTGCCTATATAAACACATTTGGAATATTTCAAAAATTTATCCAAGCTTTAAGAAAACTCCCAAACTCCTCCTAACACTCTACCACAAAACCATGACCCTACTCACTTAGGGCTTTATCTCCTTTGAATAATTTCATTATCCCCACCTTTGGAGACCCCTTATCTTCACCTCACATGATCAAAACCTGAACACCATGTAGCACAACCTGTCCATCCCCAAACTCGATGAATAGATATAGACATCCCTTCTCATTCCCAAGAACTAATCTGGGAAAAAAATCAAGTAACTCCCATTCCAAACACATGTTCTTCTCCTCCTGATCCATGCTCACCTAATTCAAACCGCCAACACAATATCTCCCTAACATTATGTTTCAAGGTCTACCCTTGGGTCAACCATTCCATGGAACTCGATCTATACTCATGTTTCCTATACCATGGAGGGTTGATTCAAATTCTCACTCAAAACCGTAGGATTCCATGCCCTAAAGAATCTCATCGGTTACCATAAGACCTTTTATAACTCATGAACATCATTGAATCCAATCTTTAACAACATCAAATGTAACTACCACATTCCATTTCTATCTCTCCAAATGTAATGGGTGTATTATCCCCTAACTCCCAATCATAGAACCTGACTCAGGACCCAATGTGTCACACGCCACAAAGTACATACTAACCATTCTCCATGACATGTGAGTATCAATATTCTAGGAGATCCTTTTGAACTCCTCTTCAAAATCAGGCACTGTACCCATTAAATGATTTATCCCTTGACCGCCCACCTCACAATGTTGGTATAGAATCACAAACTCCCATCATCGGTCCAAGGTATATCAAGATCATCAATATTATTATCCTGCATATAAATACATTCCAATCATGAGTTTCCACATGCACTATGAATACAATACTAAAAGTGAACTCAAAACACATAAGGCCAAAAGTCCCTCCAGTCTTACCCATCAAATCTACTCTCGATACCTAAGAACTCAAGGTTCTTCCTCAATAACCAAAGGCATCATCCTACCTATTATGTAAAACTTAATCTCCTATTGTATAAACCTTAATCTTTTATAGTGTATAGATATCATTCTATAAAGCACATAATATTATTCCACCTCAAAGGAAACCACCAACTCATGCCAACCCCTATGACAGTTCACCCCCTAAAAAAAACTATTGACTCACTAAGTTTCAATTTTTAATTAAGGTCCTCTAATACTCCATCCTATCTATACCAAGTCATGTATCATGAAGGTTTACTAGTTTTAACCACCTAGCCTTTAGGTCTAGCCTCTTAGAGTTCCATAGTTCATGGGGTGTCATCAACACTCCCATCTCCAAACCCATGAAATTGAAATTCACAAATACCCACTCATGGGGTCTCACATATGATTTCATCACATGATAACCACTACCCACAACTAGGGAGACCTTCCTCTATGATAATCTTTACATCTAACTACTCCACAGAGTATCGTGTCTCACCAATCAAATCTTTCTGTAACCAATGACATTGTCCTAGAAAATATGTATCAAGGGAACCACAGAAAAACAATTCATTTAAGTGGAGTGAAATTTCAAACTATGTGGGAAAACTCCATATAGGATGTTACGATAACTTTAGGTAACCAAACATAAATACTAATAGCCACAAGGGGATTACTATGACGTCATAAAATTCATTAATTAGAAAATAATGGTCAATATTTGCCCCATACCCTGAGGGACTATGTCATTATCATCATAATAATTTCACTGTAGTTCCATATAAACTTCCATTGTAAGGAAATACATATACATGTCATCCTAGTTGAGTATAATTACACTAAGTACTTATATGAGAAAATTCTATACAACTAGTTGATGGAACATTAAATAAATGAGCCCCACTCTTCAGTAAAATTGAACTATAGCATGATTATATGTCATGCAAGACCAACATTTCATATATGATGCATGAAATGCCCCTTGAATTTGTAGTCTAAGAGTACAATCCAATTACTAAACACTTATAAATAGGAAAATTGGAAATTTATAATAACTCATAAATCATAAATTATAAATGAAATGTGCGTAAATCAAGGAGAAAATAAAATACAACCATAACATCAAACAATAAGAAAATTAATCCTCTCTTAGTAACCTAGAATTATTACTAGAATAAGAGTTCTTGATGAACCATTCGTACATCCATAATAGGCTCTGACACATTCCTAAATATTCATTCCACCATATACCAAAATAGAAAGACAAAAATGAAATTATCTAATAACACTTTGTTACAACCTACCACCTAGACCATTGGTTAATGCCCAAACTGGTGGTCGTTACTATACCTCAGGCACACCTCCCCATATTCCAGAGGCTATAGACTAATAGAAGGGTTCTAATATGATACTATTGGGAGAATATAACCCCTATATTAGAGTTAAAATTAATGGATAAAATAACAAAACATTATCCATAAAAAATAACTGAAAGTGTCAGAAAATTAACATTAAAAAGGATGATAAGAAATCAAATACAACAAGGGCTTGAAAAACCATGTCATAAATACCCTAACCAGTTACTGGCATAATTACATGTAAAGAGAAGAAATAAAATAAATAAATACAAGGCTTCACAATTTCACCAAGACATAGCTCATACCATGATTCATGTACATGTCTGAGCCATCCTACTTGATCAATGCAAGCCTCAACCAAACCTATGTTTACAGCCAAGTGAGAATATGCTCAGGTAACCAAGTGCAGTGGTGGTCCAATACGAGTGTGAGTAGAAACTCTATAGAGAAACACCAATATGTCCCCATACTAAGTAGAATATAAAGTTATATGTGCTTGTTATATACACTAATAGAAGCAAATAACTAATAACTAATAAATAAATAATATCCTTTGTTGATACTTAGGTCGGTGACCCCTATTTACCATAACTACGTCAACCAATGTTGGGATACCTTTGAGCATATTTTTATGATCTGGAATCCCAAGTAACATGTGGGTTGAAAATACATGGTATCCTCAACTGGTCATCACGACTACATGGACCAAGCTCATGACATTCCAGTTATCTGAGCTTCAAATCCATGGCTGATCAAACCCATGATAATCAACAGCGCATCCATGTCTACCTCCTAGAATCTATAACCATAATCTTCACAGTTTCATGCACCCATACAATAGAATCATGTGCATCCATACCCAAATCCATGGTATCCATAAACATATACTGAGCTCATAATATAGTTAATCTCCAAACATTGAGATCCATATCAATGGAATCTCCCATTTGAATTCGACTCCAGATCATTATAGCCCATCCATGTTACATCCACCCCAAGGGAACATTCCATAACCCACTATAAATAAAGAGAACATAAAGGATATCTAAGAACACATTACCAATAACACTTTCCATAGACCCTTGTGATCAACAGTTAGATATATTTCTATGGTGACACTCAGTACTATCTCACATACACCTGCTCGAGGTCAATTTATAAATGGAGAACCCACAGGGTCCCCTCATTCTAAATAAAATAGAGTCACCTTTACAAGGCGCCTCAGTCTCTATTATAATCTTAGTTCAACACAATATGCTTTAGAACATTGTTTCCATCAATCTCATAAACAAGGTATCATGATATCATCAGCTATGTGGGGTCTCACCACAAGGTTCATAGTCAAGAGATTGCCCATAGCCTCTTTTGATCATCAGGGTCACTCTTAGTTGGTCCGCTCAATCAACCAAAATAGGTTCTATTTAAGGTCTATCCACCTAGTCCTGAACGCATCATAAAAAATAGGATCACTCATCCCTCCCTCATATAGACAAGTACAAATATCTTGAAGTAACAGATGGGTCCTTTAAGTCCTACACAACATAGGATCTGTATTCCACCCTTACACCTAGCTTGGAGGCATTTCAAGGTTATACACATGAGATAATGGGTCCCATTTGGTTTGGCCTCACCTCTCAAGAAGTCTGAAGGCCACCCGATGTCTCAAAAGGATTGACCTTGACAATCCATGGCTGCAACGTCAAGCTAGTGAACAAAAATTGTTCAAAACCCTTCCCATACATTTATTTAGTTTAGAAATACTAAATTAGTTGAAAAATTTTCATTTAATAAAATTATTTAGGGGAATTAACCTCGATGGCATGTCTTACCCACAATTTGAAACACAAAATAAATATAATCCATAGGGATAGTATTCAAGATTACATACCATTAAGTAACTTTCCCCTTTTATTTATAAGGGTGGATAGTAGCAGATGACAAGGTCCATCCTAAACCATCTAGCCTCATCACTGGTCAACCAATATCATCTTAGAAACCCAAGATCCTTACTCACACTAAACAACCATTGTTAATTAATTTTAATATTTATAATTAATCAGTTAATTACATTAAACCCAAATATATTCCACAAAAACTCACCGAGTTGTCTTGTCATAGCTGGACCAAGTCCAACATCTCATGGGAGGTTCATCAGGAACTCCAAAAACCATTCTTGAGAAAATCCCTGAGTGCTGGAACTATTTCCTCAATTAAAGTAATTTAATTTTAAAGATAAACCAAAGAAAAATTCAAGGAATGATATAGCTTTAGTGAAATGAAAAAGGACACTAGGAAGAGTTCCTCTCAGGAAGTCCTCTTCCTAAGTTGTTTAATCCATATTGAAATGAGGTGATTTCACCATTATATGATTAAATTACCACTTTCTATCAAAACCAAATCTATTCCAAATTAGTTAGGGATAGGAGAATAAGATATGAGAGGAGGGAGAGGGGTCTCTACCTCGAATCTCTACTAAAAATTCCAAATAATCATACACCATATAACAGGGAACCAAGGGAGAGTAAAGATGGAGAGTCCCATGAAAACTCATGTAAGAAAAAGAGGAGGGAGGGGGCTTACACCTGTAAAAACTCAATGAGGAAAATTTCATTTTTTTCACCTTTAAAGACCCCTGATGAGATAGTGGTTGGAACCTAGACTACTGGTGGCTATTGAATCCTTCACTATAGTATCTTGACGACCCCATATTTCTTCCATCACTCCTCAAAGACCTCTAACTACTTTATAAACCTCAAATACCATCTAAAATTACAACGTTGAGGTGTTTAAAACTTCAATTTTTTTCTTAATCCCATCTAAAAATACAAATCGTCAAGTTGTTTCAATATTCAAATTTCCCCAAAAAATTCAACATTCGTATGGACATGAAGTTTTTTTCTAGTGTAAATTCACTATTCAAGAAAAAAACAAAACACCATTTACATTGGGTCGAACATGAGGTAGAGATGAATTTTTTTGAGGAAAAAAATAGGAAAATAAATTTTAATATGTAAATTTTGTATTAAACAATGATAATATAGATAAAACACATTTTATATATAAAACACCATAGTGAAAAACCTATATTTTATTATATTATTCTTGTGAATGATTTGAATTACATATCAATTATCTAAATTCTATATGTATCATTTCCTCTAGCATATATTTCATCATCTCCATTGCGTCCAATATAAAATATTAGTGATTTTATAATCAAGAAAATAATCCTTAATGGAGTTAACACATGATTATGTTGTTGTTTTTATTTAGAAAATAACAATAAATCATTTTTCATTGACAAGAATATTTTTATGAAATATATATATTACTTATAATTCTATTATAAAGGGATTATCCTCATATCTTACATCACTAAAATTCATTTTTAAAAATCTAAAATCATAATTTTTTTTTCAATTTTTTTTTCAACTCATTTACATAAAAAAATTAGAACATGAATTTTAGTATATTTTAAATCAAATATTTTGATCAATGACCCCAAGGTATGAAATATTCATGTAAATAGAATTTATATTTGTGAAACAAAACACATGCATCCCTTTAAGAAAAATACTGAATCCATTATTTTACACTGAATTGCATTCATCATGATCCATTGTATAGAACATATAATCATTAATTATGTATCCCTTATAAGATAATACGTATAAATTTTTTTTTCTAGATAACCATTATAATTTTTCATTTATTAATATATGATTTATAGATAACTATTTATAAATAAGGTCATGAAACAGGCTATAAAATTATTGGTTATGTGTATTTGATATCTTACTTTTGGACCTCAATGGATTTAAATTCTTAACAATTTTATTTATAGTTTGAATGTATAAAGAAACCTATACACTATTATAAAAAATATATTGGTGAGATTATTCCAAATTTGTGGTGGGTATTGTAACAATATCTATTTTAGATCTTCAATCTCCTTAAATTTACTCTTCATGAAGAGATTTTAGAATATAAATGTCATACACATAGGATATGTATTCAATATATAATTTAATTGATCCTCTTACAATATAATTATCTATAATACACCCTTATGGTTAGATCAATTTTAAATATATCATTTCAATTTCATTATATAGAATTCAATAGGTTACATACATTTAAAATGTATGGGACCACAAAACTAGATCTATCTCACTATGTGAACCACTAATTAAACTATAATATCAAATAATGATGGTAAGAAGAGAACATCCAAAAAAATAAAGTGAAAATATCTTTCCATTGTTTAAAACTTCAATAGGATAATAACTTTATAAAATTTTTTAGAATGAAAACATAACTTTGTTATTATGTGTTGAACATTTTTTTGGGAAAATACAGTGTATTTACATAGGTAAAAAATCCGAATTAAAACATGAAAATCATATTATTTTGAACATTATAACTTTAGGTCATTATTTTATATAACATTTTTGATTTTTATGAACAAAACAATGGGATGTTAAAATATTTTAATAGTTAAAAAACTAAAACTTCTCTTTCCTAGAATAACCTTCAACTTCTAGAGGAAGAAAAGTTCCCCTCCCCTCCTTCGTTGGCACAAACTCTTCCCTAATTCCTACGTAAGTCATGTCGAACCAAACCATAATTTTTTATTTGGTGTTCCATTGTGTATTTATTAATGTGTCGATTTTACTTTTACATACATTTTTATCTATTTTCATTAAATTTTAGGAAAATGTCTACTATAAAATCTCTTCTAGTAAAATAACTTTAAGGAGATTGATCTCATTTTCCAATCCATGATCATAATAATTTTAGGTAAATTATTTCTAAAAACATTGACAATATTATTTTCCTAATCGAGTAGTTCATCACCAATTAATAGAGAATGTGAAACAACTTTTTTGAATTCCAATAAAAAACTCATCCATGATTAATATTACTGTGGTTGAGGTAAAAGTATTTATTTTATAAGAAATATAATATTCACACTATGTTTCAATATAATTGAGTATATAATTTATTCACATACATGATACCCTATCCTTCCTTTAATGGCGTACCCTGAAAAATTAACATCAATGGGAAAATTATTTATTTTTTAGAACAAACATTATCTTAATGTGAAATACTCTATATTGTGGGAATCATACACCTAATAATCATTTCTCATAATAATTTTAAACCATGAATAAGTAGATCTAAATAAATGTTAATAACATTACCAGGTTGTTTCATTCATGAAATGGGTAGAGAAAACATAATACAACTATTCTTTATGCATACCAAACAATGATAAATTATAATTTTACAACATAACTAAAAATTTGTTATGAGTATTGTTTTATAAACCATATGAATTAATACAACACATTAATATTTCTAGATGATTGTTTCCTGACTCATTCCAAAATATGGGATAATCACTATCAATTTTCTTGAACTAGGATGCATATTCTAGGTGTTAAAGTCTATCATCTTTAATTTTATTTCCTTCATGTGATGTTAATAGACTTAAAGTATCTAAACTTTCTCACTATTGTAAATATTTTGGAATGATTAGAAAGTACATTAATTTTTTTTTTTGAATTTGATTCATTTTTATTATATTGAGTTACATATCACATAGAAAATTTATTTAAATATCGATACTCTTTTTTAAAAAATATACAATTTTTATGGTAAACCTGTATTTACTCATAAACTATACCCATAAAATGTATGATTTTTTTATCATATGTTTGAAAATGATGTTCATTATTATTTGATATCTTATACTTCAACAAAAAAATAGATATGTGAAACTAACATCACCCCATATATTTATTGGTTTCATATTTTATAGTTTATTAACTTCTTATGTTGTTTTATGTTTCATAAAACTATTATATATTGGAATATATATATATTTCTTCAATCTCTTATATATATTTGGACAATCTCTAATTTCATATCCAAACACCAATATAATTTCCTCAATACGATCTATATCATTTTATATACTTTCATAGATATTAGATAACCCATAAAACACATTTTTATTCCACTCAGTAAATATATTTACATCATATACACATTGCATCCAATATTTATAACACTGATAAATTTCAAAACAGATCATGTTTTATTCTAATTTAAAAAGGAAAATTTTATTTAAACATAGACATGTGATTCAAGAAGGGTCAATTTCATTGTCTATTAAAAATTTGAAGAATAATTTGGCACCATGTTTATATTTTCTAGTCATAATATTAGAATCCCTCATTTTTCAATTCATATCCATGATTTCTGATTCAGAAATATAATAAATTAATAGATGTTAATAAGACACATTTATATTAATAAAATTATAAATAATATATACAATATATTTAAATTTGTTATATATAAAAAAATATATATAAAATATGAATAACACACATATATATATAACACATAAATGTGTGTGTGTGTGTTATAAACATAATATATATATATATACATATGAAAATATTCTTACATGAATTAATAAATATATATATACACATGTGCATATATAAAAATGTTAGTATCCACACATATATATATATATATATTCATGTGTATATATAAAAATATATGAATTCTTTCATGTATATATATATACTAGTATTTTTCTAAAGTGTTTTCATTAGATTGATTAGTTATAAATATATATGTATATTTGATAAAGAATTTTATAATTAAATATGAAAAACTATAAAAATGTGAAGAATTTGGTATATATTTATTCGTTTAATAGATTGGATATACGATATAATTTTAGAAATAAAAAAATATACATATATATATAATAAGGATTAAATACAACTTATATATGAAAAATCATTGAAATATATATGTAGAATATAAATTTATATAGATAATTCAATAAAATACAAAATTTTATATTTATATAAATTCATACAAAATGAAAATATATAAGTATAATTGAATAAATAAAAAAATCATAGATTAAAATTGAAGAATTTTATAAATAACCAAATTAGAAAATAAATTGTAAAAATGATTCGAATCCAAAAATGAAAAACACTTGTGTATTTTTTTCACACTATAAATAGGATAGAGTACTCAACACTACCACCATATAAGTAATAGAAAAGAAAAATCAAATATAAAAGGAAAATATTAAAACCAATCAACATATTGAAACAGACAACAAATAACACAAATAATTATTATTTAATATACCTGAATGGCCCAAAGGACTTCTTTTTATTTTATTAAGGATAATCCCCCTTCTAAGGGTTGAAGGGGAACCCATACATGACCCATAGGCCCAAGGCATAAGGCCCGAGTGACCTGCAATATGTGCCCCGAAGGCCCAGAGGCATACCATGCCCATTACATGACTCGTAGGCCCAACCCACTAGAACTACCCCTCCCCAACTTTTTCATCATTGAAAATTATTATTTAATATTTAGAATAATTTATCTATAATAATAATATCATACTTTATACATAACAAAGTAATATTTATTCGGAATCTCTAAAATTCTAATAAAACTACCTATTGCCCATAATGTGAATCAAAGAATAACTCCATAAAATGGAATAAAAATTGGAGGTTGATGCCGCAAAGTAATAGGTTTTTAAATTTGGACTCAATGATGGTGTAGATAAGGTTAACCATGTCCACAAAATTTTGATTTTGAGTCACAAGAAAGTTCCAAAATAGTTTGAAAAACATGAAGAATTAAAATTAAAATTTATATTGAATATGATTAATGGACCATAAGATTGAATATTACTAGTTACTAAAATTTGAGAAAATTAAAAAAAATTCATAGTCTTGAATATGTAATAAACTTAGATATGATTTATAATTTCAAATTTGAAAGAAATATGGATCTTTGGATGAATTTTCATTTATTGCACTGAAAAATAAGAGAATGTGGTAGGAGAAAGAGGTTGAGAAACTCTTAGGTAGAAGATGAGAGTCATCCGTTATTTATAGATATTTCAATAATTATGAGTATTTCTCTATTCCCCATTAATAGCTCATTAAAAAATATTATACATCCAATAATTCAATAATCCAATCTTTCCTTAACAAAACCAATTCAAATTAATTTGAAAAATATCATATACATTTATTATATTTATATAATATCATAAGTTTGTCAATAATATGTGAGTAAAATTTATTTTAAACTTGGTATCTAGATTATCCACTCAATATCCAAATAATAATATAATGGATTTCTTTTCATAATATGAATATATATATTGTTATTACATTATTTAATTATTATGTGGGCCTTTTTAATGGTAATAACATCATTAGAAAAAAAAATTTAATAGGAATAAACATAATTATTGACGTAAAAAAATAGGGTTTCATTTTCAAAACAAAAGCGAAATTTCACATAGATGAAGACTTTGAAAATAAAATAAAACTAAATGTATATTAGACCGACTTGGTGAAAAAAATTAAGAAAAGTTCTAAAAAGTTAAATGATGATAAATTTAATATTATTCTTAATAATGAAAAAATATAGGAAATATAAAATAATTTCCTGATTAAACATAGAAAAAGGTTTTTTAGCATAGTGATTTTCTTCAACGATGGAAAGGCTCAGTTTGAAATCATTATTAAATTTTAATAATTATAAGGATCAATTTGAAAACACTCATTAATTATTAATACCAATGATCACTTAAAAAATAATTTAATTATTTATAACACTTATCACTAATGATATGTGACTATCTATATGTATATTCATTTTTTTATGGTTTATTTTAAAAGTTTTTATCTATCAATTATCATGGAATAAAATTTCATAATAATTTATCTCCCACAGACGGATCCCAAAACTATACATGTTTCAATTTTTGTTATGAGGGTTTCTATTTGGAAGCTGTCAAGGCCAATGGTAATTTATTTAGTTACAAAAAAATCTTCATGGTTGGGAAGATTAAGTTGATTCCCATGAGACAAAAAGAATGCAAGGGAGAGGGTGAGACAAAAGAGCCTTGGGAGGCATGTAGCCAACTCTTTTAGTCTCACATTTTATGTCATTATTTCTTGTAGCCTTAAATCAAGAAACCTTAAAGAAAAATATTTTTAGTGTTCATATCTTATTCAAATTCTTATACTATAAAATTTCTTATTTTTGTAATAAAAAATTTATGACAGATGAAATTCCCATTATAAAAAGTAGATTTTGTGATAGTATTTCACGAAAAAAAAATTCCCTCACATAAAACATTATTAGTTATGACATATTATGAAAAAAAAAATACATACCAAATAGTTTTGATGGGATTACACATGTGTTGGTATATAGGACTTATTTGTAATGAAATAAAATTTCCAGTTTCAGTAATCCATTAATTATAAGACAATATTCAATACATCATAAAAAGTTATTATCTAATATTAATTGATAAGGAGGAAGATTATTTGTGACATACTCTATCTATCATAAATTTTGTTCATAAATATGGGAAAATTAAATATGAAGGCTACTTTTTAAGATTGATTCTATAATCCATCACAAATACCTATCAGGAATAACTCTGTCTTTTAAATATTTCTATAAAAAATAACATGACAATGGAATATTTGTGATTAATTAGTCCGTCACAAAAATGTTGATTATGTATGTCACATGCCCAACCATTCTCTTTCATATATCCCTTCCTATTTTCTTATTTTCCCTCATAAGAAGTTTCCTCTCATCCAGATCTGTTATTCAAGATCCAAAATCAATCAATTTTTCTTCAATATAAATGTATTACTCGAAACTTTTTATTTTAAAAATTTAGTTGTTACATGTTTCTATTTTTTTATCATTGTAGCTAGGAGCTTTTATTAGTGGTAAAGTCATTTTGTAATTATGCATATGAGCATGGTTGAAATCCTCATATCCCCCCTTGGGGAATATTTCTAGGCCATTTATAGCCAATGACCCATCTAATGACATAGGTGAGGACATAGGTAGGGGTGCATACCTAGGTATACACTGAAACATTATAAGGCATAGGCAGGGGGCCTTTGGGCCAGTATTATGGGGCCTTTAGGCCCTGTAATGGGTTTCAAGCCGCTAGGCCTTCGAGTGATAAAATTGTAATGGGTCTACCATAGAGTGGGTCAATCCTTGGAGGGGGTGTGGCCTGCCTTACTCGAACAAGGGTGTGGGTTGTTTCCTTTGTTTCCAACCACTTGGACCATAATAAATAATTGTTTTATTGTTTTATTTAATTAGTGTTAAATTAGTTTAATTTATTAGGGTATATACTATAAAATTAATAAATAAATATTATAATTTTAAAAATATAATTATAATTTATTATTAAATTAATATTCTTGTTTGTGATATCAATATAAATTACTAAAAAATTAGTTCTCTTTGTCCTTCACCTTATTAATTGTTATTATTTAATTAGTTTTTTGTTACTATTTTAATTTATTAGTGTTTTAAATATAAAAATAACAATACATTCCCATAATTTAAAAAATATAATTATAAATTTTTAATAAATTAATATTTTTGTTAATTAATTTTAATATTATTTATAATAGATAATTATTTAAAATAAATTAATAAAAATTAGATAAGTAATCTAAAATAATAAAAAATTATAAAAAATTAGAAAAAAATATTAAAACTATAAATTATTTAATAAAAATAATATTTATTAAATAATAAATTTTATTATAAATCAGAAAAATTATTATAAATTATTAAAAAAATAAAAATGTAATTAAAATAAATAATTTTAAAAAATTCAAGAAAAATAATTGATTAAAATAACTACACATATAATGAGTAATTATTATTAAGTTACTATTTCTGTTAATAATTAGTTATATTATTATAAAACACTAAAAATTAATCTTAATCAATAAATATTATTTAAAATAATTTCTTTATTGTGTAAAAATTATAATTATCAATAAGAATTATAATAAATTAACAGAAATTTATTCAATAAGAGAATGAGAAAATAAATAATAATAAATAATAACATTTAAAAAAAATTATTTATATATTTATAAAGAATAAAAATTATTATAGAAATATAATAAATAATAATTTATATTTAAGTATTATATTATGGTCTTGGTGGTTACAAGAAACAAAACAACTCACACACTTGTGAGATAATAATTATAGGCCATACCCCTCCATGGGTTGAATCACTCCCTAAATAGGCCATTATAGTATTAATAGCCTGATGACAACCGTTTGATTTTTGAGAGGCCTCTTCATCCCAACCCAAAAGGTTTCTCCGAATGTTATACAATGCAACTTCCATTGTATGCCAGAGTCTACACCCATTCTTATATCATCTTCAGGCATTATGTATTCAGTTAGTGAAAAAGTTACATAACATTTCAAATATCAAAATCTAAAAAATTAATAATTAATTTATATTTTTTTGTAAAATAAAAAAAATTCATAAAATAATAAATACAATACTTAAAAAATAATAAACTACAATAAATATTTAATAAAAAATAATATAATAAATATTAATTCTTAATAAATAAGAAACTTAATAAAAATGAGTAAATATGGTTTTTATAATATGTTATTAGAAACAAAAATGATAACAAACTAGTAACTAATTATTTTGAAACTATTTATTTATTTATTTAAAATCACTAATTTTTTTATAAAATAGTTATTGTTATTTTTTTTGAAAAATATGGATATAGGGAATAAACAAAAAAATTTATTATGAGATCATGAATGGATACATCAATGAAAAAAACACATGTACCTTGTCTTAATTAATGGTGGCAATTAATTTATTTTATTTTCATCTTTAAATAAAAAAATAGTTTTAAAAGTGATTATTTAGTGTCCATACAAGAAATGTGATCTCTAAGAATTTGAAAATTTTGATACAATTGGAGTTCACCTATTATATTTTCATTTTTGTGAAGATTATGTTTTTTGTATCAACATGATGAATGTAATTTAGAGATAAAAATGAAATTTTAGGTTCTTGATCCCTAAAAGTTTCAAAATTTAGTACATGAGGTTGCTGGACTGATTTTTCAAGAAATATGAATTTAAAATGATAATTTAAATTTTGAATCTAAACTATCTCAATTTTACCAGCTTTTGAAATATTTCAAGTATACCTTATTTCTTGGATGTAAGATAAGAAGATTAGAAGCTGTGAAAAAATGTGTATCCATTAAATTAGATTTTATAACATCTAATAGATATTTATAAAAAAAATATTTTTATTTGGTTTAATCATTACTACCTAAGAGAAAAAAACTCCTTGTAAATTTCTATGAAAGAAAAAATTCAGTCCATTATTTGGGTCTCACATATCAAAAGATTTATATGTGCTCCAAAGATTAAATATCATATTTTGGTTATTATAAGTCTTTAGTTAATTGTCAAACCTATAGACGGTTTTGGTACAAATAAATTCAATATAGAATATAAAATAATGATCCTATAAAATAATTGTGTCATTTTATAATTATGCCAATATTACAACATCTATTTATGCCTCGCAACATAATATCATTCATGATATGACATCGACCAATACTTCTATAAATGAAAACTTAAATCAACCTTATGATTTAGATTCATGGAAATATTTTTTTAGTTTCATATGTCTTTTTCTTCAGAACCTCATATTGTATGGTCAGATTTTTATGTAGATAATTTTTTCTTCTAGTTATTATAAAATTCTATATTCTTGTTAGATTATTTTCAAAACTCCATAATACTTACCTACTTATATGTTGATTAAGGAATCATATATATACTTTAGATTATTAATTATAGGAAATCAATAAAATAATATATATATATATATATATATTTATTTATTTTAAACCATTTATTAATGAGTAAAATGTATTATAGAATAATGGTGTAACAATATATAATGAAGTTTAAAAATAACATCTTACAATGAGAGCATCATTAATGTGGGAAGTTAATTACTTTCCCGCATTTGGTTTGTTATATAGATAGAGTAGAAATGTTCATAAATCCTTTCTTTGCTGCATGGGTGATAGTAAAGTGTTTATACTTTTCAATATAAGGAAATATTATTTTTTTATTATCATCTTAGATTTATTCTCACTGACCATCCTTTATGAAGGAATATAAGTGATTTTATAAATGGTAGAAATGGAGAAGATTGACCTAAAACAATGATCTCATCTATTCTGTTAAAAATCATCATCTCTTTATTAACTATGATTACTTTTTTAGATAGATATGGGATAAGGAATAAACGACCAATCTATTTTATTAAAAAAATAAGGAAACAAAAAGGATAGGTGGTTATACATGGTAAGAATGCCCACAAAAAATGTCAAAAGACCAAAAATGACACTAAAATTATGCAAATAAATAGCATGGGTAAGGTTAGGACCCATCCACCCCTACCATGAGGGCCACTTCCATGGGGATTCATATCACATTTTAGGGGCTTTTCTGTCTTCCAAGGCTCACAAACTTCATTTGAAGACATTTAATTGGTGTCCACTAAACCTATTTCACTAGAGACAACTCCATGAATATTATCTTGCATCTAATGCCCATACATCACTCTCAATGTACCTCGAGAAGACTTCTCCATATTTAGAATCTCTAAGGGACCTCTATTAGGTGAGTCAAGCACAAAAAAGATTGTAAGTATCCACTATATCTCTATGTACCTCGTCACATGAACTATATATAGTCTGTATTGTGGGTGGATCCTTTCTCTAGGTGAGCACTAGATTTGAAAAATCTTTCACTATAAAGGGAGAAGTGGAGACACGAACCTTGTCCATATTTCCATGTATAATGACCTAATCATTTTCAATAACATTTCCCCATGCCTAATCCTATTGATGATTCATAGTATGTTACATTTCGAGCTTCTGATACATCTCTATCCTTTTGATTTTCAAAATTCAATGAGAAATACTTACATGAATTATAATCCAGAACAAAAGAATATGGGCTATTCAACTTCCCATAACTAGGTATTATATTTTTCACCTGTTTGATAGCAACCTTACATCGAACCTCAAAATGATCACCAAGCTGCAGGGTTCCAGCCTGTTTAAGAAAGGAGTATTTTATATCCAATGCATCCTTTTCCATGCTTGTGGGATCACTGGTGGGATTCAACTCCATTAACAACATGGTTTCCAGGTTATGATCATAGGGACCCACTAAAAGTATCTGCATATTCCTCTTAATTAAACATTTTCCTTTCACATCTACAGGAGAATACCCAAGAAGATCCAGTTTGGGTAGATCACAATCATCCATTCTAAAAGAACTAATATAATTTTATAAAAAGTAAAATTAAAAATGATAAAACTATTATAATTATATCATATATTCAAGTGAAAACCATCATATATTTGTTACTTATTGTTTTTTTGAAAAAATATAAACCATAAAAAAATAAGAGGCTTTGGGAGAGATCATAATTTCATAAGGAGAAGTAAATTTTAATATATTCTATATTTGTATGGTTTTTTTCATCACATGATAGATTTAATGCATATTTAGGACAAATATTTTGATAACATACTCTATACTTTTTTAGTCACACCATGAAAGATTAATGATATAGAATAGGCATAGTTGAATCACACACAAATTTTCTAGCATCCTAAAATTGATTTATTTGAAAATTAATTATAAAAAAAATAAAGCCAAATTAAACCTATTCTATTTCTAAACAGGTTCATTTATAGTTATATCAATGGATTTTAGATCTGAGGTTACCAGATAAATATTATTATAATTTATATCCTTTTATCAGAATGATTAAATTACTTGTTTAAAACATCCAGATTTTCAGCTTATAATGGAAATAATTCTACATATTGGTTTTATAGAGTTGTTGAATTCAAAAATTTGGGATGTGATTATTGAAATATCATATTTTTCTTGGAATTTTTACTAAAAAATAATATTATAATGTATTAAATTATATGCAATATAATATTGGTGTTTGTTTATGTAAATTGGAAAAAAATATTTCCACTAATCTTTTTTCATTTAATGGAACATTTAATGTTGCATTTATCCCCTAAAGGAAAATATGGATGGAAAATACCATTATGATTGATATAAAAATTTGATATATATATGTATATATTTAAAAAGAATATATATATTAAATCATTTATTTAAAGGTCAATTAAAGAAGTGTGTTTCAGAAGGAAATACAAAATTCTTGCTCTTGTTATTTTCAATAATAAATTTTCTCAAAACATAATCGAATGGGTCACATTGTGGGAAATTTTAAAAATAAAAAATAATTGATTATCAATATTTAATAAACCAAGGATTGATTTTGGTGGTGGACATGAATAATGGCTCGTAGGTGATGAAAAAAATATATCTCATACATATTTTCTACTCAATTTTGATGAAATGTCATAACTCATACAATAATTTCCATTGTTAAATATTTTTTATCTTAAGTTATTGAAAAAGTAAATATTTATTATTTATAATAGTGATTATATAATTATTATATCTAAAAAATTTAAAATAATTACCCCATCTTCCCATGAATAATGTCGGAAATATAATTTTTTGTTCTGGTTTCAAAGACCAGTGAATGCAATTTTACTATGACTATACATAGAAAATCAATATACTATTTAATATAATACTAATTAATTTATATATTTTCAGGTATTACAACATGAAAATAAAATTAATAGTTGATTATATGTAATGAGTACTCTACAATCCAAATTGAAAAAATTATATAATGATTACATGGTTAATAGATTTCTATTTCACACGTGAACATATGGTGATTTAAAAAATAAATAAATGAACAACAATGTTTATTTATGAGAAACCCATCATAGATAAAGTGAGGTAAAATTTTAATGCATGTGTGATTAAATAATTGTGTAGTTTTATTTGAGAAAATATTATCAAACAATGTTTAAATGTCATTGGCTTGATTTTTATTTAGGGTTTCACATTCATCCACATCATGGAGTCATTAGCATTAAGTATAAAAGTCATCTTTCAGCTAATAAAACATTTATTTTGAAACATCAATCACATAAAGTTTATTATAGAAATTAGTATACATTAATAATATATTTAAATTATTTATGGAGTGTAATAAAAATGAAATCTCAAGATAATCAGTTTTTAGAAAATGAAAATCGTTCCATGGAGTTGAAAAATATTGAAAACTTTCAAGAAAAATAAAAAAATAAATCTATTATTCAAAGAAATATAGATATCAATAATGAGAATTTACAATTAAGTGATGATGGTGTTGAAAGTGTATATGATGTAATGATCAATGATTTTTAATTAATGATAGAGGATTAAATTAATATCTTATGGAAATTGATGATTTGGAGGAACAAAATGAATTTGGTGATGCAAATTAATATGAATAAAAATATGAAGTATGAGGTTTTAAATTCTTCTTATAATCACAATGAGTATATATTAATTATTTTAATAACTATTTATTAGTTTTCAACATTTATTCTGTATTAATATTGTTTTTATTTAATATTAATTATATGTTTCAGATGTCTTGAAAAGAGCTCGATTTGTTAATTCATAGCTTGGTTGAGGATAAGCTACATGGGGATGAGTATCTAGTTTCATCACCTAATATGAATGCTACTAGTACATAGGCTACTAAGATGGGTATATACCTTTTTCAATATATGATTTAATATCATATTCCCAAGTGGAATCCATCTCTTGATTTCGATGCTCGTTTGAGAAAGTAAGTTAAAAAATGAATGTTAATTAATTTTCATTTAATTTTTTACTTAATTAATTATGTTACTAAATGTTCTTATTTTTATATTTTTATATTTATCCATTGGTAAGGTTTGTACCATTCTTAGGAATTATTTTTCTCTTCCAAGGGTGTCTTGGGATCAGGTTCATAGTGATGTGTGTCATCACATGCCTAAGCACTGGATGGTATATAAATAAATAATTTATTACATTTTAAATTTATTTAATTTATAATTTTATCTATTATTATATATTTATAGGGTTTATGGTGTATTTTTTATGATAGAATAATACCCTCCAATTTGGAGGAATGGGAGGCTTTTATGCATGAACATTTCTTTTTGGTTTTATACAAACTTAAAAGGAGAGTTATGGAGATAGCATCTACGACTATCTTTGATGACTATTGTGTGAATTATTGACATAATTACATCCCTTCCTAGGCTTGGGAGGGATTATTAACCTACTAGATAGTAGATATTTTTAGATGGATGTAATCTTCTGGTTGATAGAATCGAGGGATGTAGGATATTATAGATAGAGTTATAAGTCTTTCTTTTAATTGACATCACCAAAATTTTATATGTGACATTATATCGTAAATTATATATACTTTTAATATTAAATGTATATTATAAATTATACAGTCTATTTCTATCTCATTATTATGAATTTTTATTTGTATAAGAAGAAGTACACTGATCATAGAACTTGGAATATTTCTAGGGAAATACAATGACATATCACGGTTATTATTATTTTTTGTTTTTTTAATTAAAATAATATTTATTTTTCTATTTTGTTTTTTATTTACACATTTATAAGAGATTTATGAGACAATGACTTATCACATGTGGTAGATTAAAGATGAGATGGAAGGTGGGGATGATGATGCCTTGTCTAAGTCACGTTTTGATGAGGTGTCTTGGCTATGGGAGATTATGAGTCGTATTGAGAAAGGTTGGGTGATTGGTATTAGTTCAAAATTGATGTTGGCGAGTTAATATGGTACTCGAACAATGAAATCGTTTAGATTAAATAGAGATCATTCTGGATCATTTTCTTTTGCTATTGTAGAGTATGAGGATAAGACAAGAGATTAGGAAGAGAGAATATATAGGTTGAATAGATAGATGGAAGATCAAAATCATTAAAAAAAGAAGAAAGACCATATGATGACGTATATTTGATGTCTTTCATGTGATTTAGGGAGAGACTCACCTTTTCCTGATGGTGCTAATCCTTCACCCCTTGGTGAAATTATTATTTTTTTATTTTTTATGGACTTATTTTATATTAAATATTTTTAATTTTATGATGAATATTTTTATATAGATCTTATTTATTTTTTGCATTTTAATTTGTTTCTAGTTTTTTAGACTTATTTTAGATAGATTTCCATATCTATCTCTATTAAATATGTAGTAAATTATTTTCAAAAATTAGGGAATGAATCACAAATATTATTTAAGATGGATTTTCATTTCAGTCATAAATATTATAACCCCATGCTGTCCATTCATAACCTTAACATTTTTATATATTTTTAACTTAATTTTAAATAATCATATTAATATTTTTTGTGTTTTTATATTATTATTTCAAATTTTGTAGTATTTTTGTTATTTTTATAGTTTTTATTTTTTTATAATTTTATTTCATAGGGGACATAGCATTGTAGAGATGATATAGGTATCCAAATGTATGGGATGTGATGAAGGGGGGCATATAAAGCCCCCTGCATGAGCTATGTTCTAGTGGTGGAAGACCTTATTCTGGGATGGTGCTACAAAGTTGTGGTAGTGCATGTGATGAATTCATATGTTCTGTAAGAAAATATCACTTAAAAAAAGTGGTGAAATATAGAGAAGTAAAAAACACAACATTAAATTTTGGATGTTGATATTGACAATGAAAAATACCCATAGAAATAATAATATGATGTTACAAATGTAAGGATTACATATAAAAAATATATAAGTACTTTTCATGTTTAATATAATGCCTTGTGGGGTGGGATTGAATTATGCATGGATGGGTCCATTGGGTTGGGTGCATGTGTATTTTTATTTGTTTATAAGTCCCTTATATTATTTCAAATTATTATTATTATTACTTTTGTTGTTGTTGTCGTATTTATTATTATAATTTAACTGATCTTATTGATAAGTGGGCTTGAATTTTGCATGGACCAGTGCTACTGAGTTGTCGGGATGATGTTGCATCGGTGTTTCCACCAAGGAGGAGCCGACTTGCAATAATTAAGGAGCCGACGCTGGCTATCGCTGGGTTGAAGGAAGCTGATGCTTGAGGAGGAGCTCACCACCAGTTACTGCAGATGAAGCTCAACCTACTGAGACCAAGATAAGGCTCATCTGAATGTGTGCACGTTACTGCCACACCAGATCTAGAGAAGGAACCCATGCCGCCCTGAAGGGAGAATAAAAATCGAACACCACAACCGCCACTGATTTGAGAGCATTTCCACTGAGGAAGAACCATGAAACTCACAGCGGGTCTTCTATGGGAAGAAAACCAGGAACCCCCCCCCTCCTTTTATATTTGGGGGGTGGGAAGAACACATAAATTATAATAAAATGAAATAAAAAAATAATATAACAAAACTAAAATAATAAAAATAATAATAAATTAAAATTTTTAAAAAAATAAATAATAATAATTACATATATTATAAACCATACTAATTAATTTAAAAAATATTTAAATCTAAAATATTAATTTTAACACTTAAATTCAAAAAATAAATTAATTAATTAAAATATTATAATTTAACCTTTTAACTAATGAAATCATTATAATTATAAAAATAAAATTAATGAAATTAATTCAATATAATTTAAAAATATTTAAATACTAAACTAATTATGATGTTAAATTACAATTTTAAAAATTATAAACATAACAAATAATTTAATAATGATAATAATAATATTAAGTAATTAACTTAATTAAGTTAATTACTTTTATTATTTTTATGATAATATTTGATACTTTAATAATATTAAGTAAATAATTGTACAATTAATAAAAGTTCTATTAATAAATAGTATACAAGTAAAGATTTAATATTAACTAAAATGTTTATTAATTAATAAAAATTTGTTTTTAAATAATTAATTTAACTTTAATTTTAAAATATTTATAATAATCAACAAGTTGATTCTTATATCGTGTTTTTTTACTTCTTTATTTTGTGCCCTATTTTGTTCACAATTTCAAGAAGAAGACTAAAACACGTCCAAATGAATTCAACTAACTCATTAGGAGTTAGTTACAACAGAAAATCTCAAACGATGTGTGATTCATCAAAAAATGCAAGTGTGCAGTCAAATATTGAAGAACTAGTTTTAGTCGGTGGAAGGAAGCAGTGAGATGCAGCGTATGATAATTGATTTAAAAGAGGACATCAATAGGATTTTTAAGGGGTACCATCATCCACACAACTAAATTTCTCTCTCATTTCTCACCAACTCACATAGTAGATGAGAACCTTGGAGCACCACCTCAAGAACCTCTTCCAAGAGATCCAAAGACCATGTAACACCCCAAAAATTTTATGGTACGTTTATTTTAAATACATTCTATTTATCATATAGCCTATATTTCATAAATTACTGAGTTTCTTTGAAACAATACGTGTCTATTTAAGGGATAATCATAACCTAGTATTTAAACTTAAATTTCTCACTTTTGTGTTTTGAATTTAGAAAAAACGGACATTCACAATTGCGATCATGATGATATTCAGAGTCTGAAAGAATTAACTTAATTTTTGGTGAATAGTAACCTACCCTTATAAATAGCAACCTACCCTTATGAATAGTAACTTACCCTTATGAATAGTTATATGACTCTTATGAATGGTATCTATACCCATGAATGTATAAATAAATTTAGGAGCTTTAAAAATAAAGATGAATATTTTAGGTGTTTATATTTTCCAATTAAATAATGATTTTAATTAAAAAAATTATCATATTTAGAAAAATATTTTTGAAAAAAGGAGATCATTTTTTGATTCTACACGTCGAAAAATTGTTCACATAAATTTTTAGGATTTTTCTGAAATACTTGAATTTTTTATGAATAGTAAAACACAATAAATTACGATAAATGCCAAATACTTGATTTACTGCATCATAAGAGATGCAAGGCTGATGTAATCCCACTTGGTTCGAAATTAGATGCCATTATTTCTATTTTTGTATCACAAAAATCAATACAATTCATATTCTTAAGAAAAAATATTAAAATAATGATTAAAATAATGTAAAATTTCTCTTCCCCTCTACTATATAAACCACCCCTCACCCCCTCTTACCCCCACACCACTCAAGCTTCAATACATGCATAAATTCTACCAAATAATCTTTCAAATCCCTCTCCCCACGTCCAAGGCATGATGGTCTCACCAAAATGCCAAAAACAAAGGCCTTAAGGAAATTCTCAAGGAGGAGTACCCAGGAGGTGAACCTCTCTTCCTTTTTCTTTCAATTTCGTTTACAAGTTCCATTCATTTATCCTCTCTTCTAACCTTACCTCATAAAAATTCCATGATAATTACAGTACCTTAAATGTACTATATTTTTATTATTCTAATGGAATATTTCATCATCATCTCTCTTTTCCCATCCTTTTATACTATAAATGGAAACACTGTCCGAGATGTATTAATATATCACACTCAAGGAAGGTGGGTTTTCAATTTTCATTTCTATTTTTAAGTATAATCATGAATGGCTGAACCAGATCATAATATATGTTTTTTATATTGTTTAATGTTTTGGAATCCTTACAGACTCATAATATGGAGTAACAATACAAAACAAGTTTACCGTGCACAAAACCGCCAAGCTAAATCCAATCATTAATCATTAACTTTTTGAATGAGTCATCCACATGGTATATAACCAAAATCATTTTATGGTAATTAATATATTTTTAATGTCACTAATAATATATATTAGCAATTCGGGATGTTTAACCACATTTCAAACAAACTTCTATTCATGAATACAAGTAAACGGATCATGAAAACCAAGGAAGAAAATGCTTCCAAAACAATAAAAGTGAACCTTTTAAAACCATAAGAAAGTCCATTAATGAACCTAATAAGTTTATACAATATCAATTATATGTTGATGTGGTTTTGGAATTATTAACTAATGAAGAAAAATTTGGTCATTCAGGTCGTTATGAACAATCAAGAACACCTTCGAGCATAAGGTAAGGGATCCTCTCACTCACTTTTATTCAAGAATCCCCCCTATGTTATGTCCTTTTATTTTTAATTCCTAATGACGGGAAATGTTTGTCACCCACCATACTTCACTTATGATATATAAATGATGGTATACCGCTTTACCTTTCATTAATCATTTAGAAGAACAACCATTACTATGCTGAAATATTTATAAGGGGTTTCTCATCTCACTTTCATTCTGTGGGATATCCAATTTTCACCTCTTATTTCTTATATGTGCTATATGTTTACTATTATTCAATGTATAATATCATGATTCTATTTATGTTCATGGTATTAAAATATTCATTTGATGATTATTAATTCTTGGTCACACGAAATGATTAATTACAATGTGGTAACGAGATTTGTCTCAATTTTCCATTTCGTTGTGACTTTGTATTGTGCCCCTAATAATTCATATGTGGTGTACCATCTTCCCATTTGAGATCACTTTTCATTTGAAATTATATTTCTATTAAATATTCATATTCTAATATCATGGATATGATTATTTTCTAAGTTTTATACCATTTTACATACAGTGTTTATTTTGAATGTTGTTTTAACTATAGAAGTGTTGATGAATCTAAAACCTCAATTCTATACGGATAATGTAAAGGAATATTTATCTTGTATTGAATATATTTATAAAGAATGATTTATAAATTTAGTGATGGGTGGGGCCAGTTATGACCCCTCGATGCATCGACAGGTCTCATGAGACAATAAGTTAGCGACAAACCCTTCGAGTTTGTTTCCAAAAATCAAATGAGTTTCTACCCAAAGAACTAAACCGTTTTAATGGCATTATTGTATCACGTTCCATATAAATGACATCCAATTAATAATCATTCTCTTTATTCATTATCATTTATTACTATCCTTGAGGTTTTTACTATGAGAAAATCTATGGATGCAGTTTCATTATCAGTTTATTAATGGAGTGAGTTTATCATTTATTCACCATACCATATTAACTATGCCAAGTGGTTTATGATTTAGTTATTATTGATTCATGATTTTTCTATTTTTTAACCCTTACTGAGCATTTTATCTTACCGCTTTCATTTTTTTACCTTCAACATGTTATGAAGAGGAGATCATTTATTGAGTTTCTGTGGATGCAGTTTTTAGTTTTCGATATGTATTGTATTTTGTTACCTTTCCCAATGTATTTTGAGTTACATATATGTATCTAGTTTCTTAAATACTACTAAACCGATTGTTTCTTTGGTATTTCATTCTTTTATGCATTCAAATGTAATAAGTAATTCTCCGGCTCCAGTCTAAAGGGGTTGGGGTGTTACATTTGGTATCAATGAAAGTTTAGTAGCAAACATGGAAACCAGATTAGAAAATGAAGATTAGGGAACATAGCCCTAAGGTAGTATTTGAGGATAAACATATAAGAATGCCCTGATATTTTGGTAAGGAATATATTATGTAGATATTTCTAGAAAATACATCCCTATCTGGATACAAATAGGTATAGGTGGCTATGGCACAAATGTACTTATGAGTGAAAGCTCCAACAAGGAGTTTCGGGCTTGACTCGGGGTATCCTGGTCCATGACAATGGGCATTTATGGACTCTTGGTATTGAAAATCTTGGGAGATATGCTTAGGATAATTCAAATATTCCTTACAATACATTATTAATGAGTTTAATGTAAATTTTTCCTTAGAGAAACCATGTTTATGAGATTATCTATGCATAGAATTTCAATCTATGTTAAGTAATTTTATATTTGTGATTTGTAACCTAATCAGGTGTATTCCATTATTTAGAAATAATGCCTAATAGAAGAAGTTGATTCAATACTCATATTCAATGTAGGGATTTCCCTACAAAGCAAGTCAACATAGTGAATGTCAGACCAAATCAGATTATGACCATATTGGGACAACTTACTTAGGTTGTGATGAATAACCATGATATACCTATGTTGTACCACTTCATGTGGCCGAATCCAAAATATTTTAGGGGGACTTCTAATCCTATGGTAGCTGAGTAGTTCATCAAGTCCCTTGAAAAGATATTCGTGGAATTAATATGCAATTAAAATGAAATGGTAGTGCTAGAAGTATATTGTCTCAAGGGAGATGTCGATCAATGGTGGTCCTTGATCTAGAATACCATGGAAGAAGAAGAAATAGAAGATATGGAATAGAGTACATTTAATGGGATATTCTTCAAAAAATATTTCCCTCGTGAGCAACGAACTGAAATGAAGAGAAAATACCTTATCTTAAACTAAAGGGAATAAGAAAGTATTACAGAGTATGAGACAACTTTCACAAGACTAGCCAGGTATGCCATAGATTATGTACATGACGCGGAATACAAGATTGATCATTTATTTTAAGGTCACAAGAAAATTATTTAAAGGTAACTAGATTCTCAAAAAATTTAATCATATGTTGAAATTGTTTCAAGTGCCATCAAAACAAAGAAGGAATTTGCTAGATCAAATACGTTCAAGGGAAACCAAGATAAGAAGCGGTACTCTGATAGCCAAGGAAAAGGTGAAGTTCAAAAGAAGAAAAAGGGAACAAAGAAATTCCCATTATGCAAGAACTATGGAAGGAATCATTCTAGAAAATACTTGAAAGGAATGGGATTCTGGAATAAGTATGGAGAAAAGGGTCATCGATCTATTGAATGCAAGGGGGAGAAACAAGTTGATTATGTCTAATGGTACAATTGTAGAGAGATGAGACACAATGAAAGTGCATGTCCTAATCCCCAAAGAAACTTACCTTAGAAAAGTCCATGAGATAAAGGAAAATCTTATAAAATTAAAAACTCATAGGTTGATGTTTGTAATGATGTGGTGGTGGGTACATTAATTGTTTCTTCAAACTTAGCCAGAAATTTATTTGATTCTGGATCATTGAATTTCTTTATATCTTCCCAGTTTTCCATGAAAATTAGACATTTATAATTTTATTTAATAATGTATTTTTAGACAAAACTCCTAGGAAATATATCATTGCAACATAGGCATGTTGATTAGTCCCCCTCATGACACATAAATGTTCTTTAGTTAATAACCTTATCATCATACCAATGACTGTCTATGATATAATTCTCAGAATGAATTGGCTATCAAATTATGATGTAATGATCTATTGTAAGAATAAAGAAGTTATAATATTTGAAAATGGTGTATAATCCCTTATTTTTAGAGCAAAAACCTCACCATCTGATTCTTATCAAGATCCACCCCCATTAGCTCTATTGAATTGAATTCTTATAGAGGAAGAGAACCCAATGTCTATGGATGAGGAAAGAAATATTCAAATTGAGGATGTAAAAATAGTGTAAGAATACATTGACATATTATTATAGGATTTACATAGACATCCTCTAGAGTGAGAAGTTGAGTTCTCCATTGATTTAATTCCTGATGAAAGACCTCTATCAAAGACTCCCTATAGAATAGCCACTGTGGAATTGGTGGAGCTAAAGAAACAACTAGGGGAATTGAGTAACAATGGATTTATTCGACCTAGTGTTTCTCCATGGGGAGCCCCTTTACTCTTTGTTAAGAAGAAATAAGGATCCATGAGGCTATGAATTTATTATAGATAAATCAATGCTATTATAATAAAGAATATGTATCCTCTACCATTACTTTATGGTTTATTTGATCAAATTCATGGAGTATAATACTTTTCAAATACTGAACTTTGATATGAATATCATTAGCTGTGTGTAAAGAAGGAGGATATTTCAAAGAAAACATTTTGAACTGGGAATCGACATTATGATTTTACATTGTTTCCTTTTGGACTGACTAATGAACCCTCTATTTTCATGGATTTGATGAATAGATTTTTCAAGCAATATCTTGATAACTTTGTTGTAGTATTTATCGACGATATCCTGGTATAATCTATAATATATAAACACTATGAGAATCACTTTCATATTATTATGAAAACACATAGAAGAAATGAATTATATGGGAAGTTTAGCTAGTGTGAATTTCAGCTTCAATCAGTTTCTTATCTTCGTCATATTGTATCTAAGGATGGAATCTTAGTTGATTCTTTAAAGACAAAGTCAATCTAAAAATGGCCCCAGACAACAAACATAATTAAGAAAAGATTAGTCAATATTCCAATTTTGACACTTCCATATGGAAATAATGGATTTGTGATATACAATGATACAACAAAGAATAGGATGAGTTTTGTCCTTATGAAAAATGATAAAGTTATTACTTATGCTTCATGGTAGTTGGAGAATCATTATCAAAATTATCCAACTCATGATCTTTAGTTAGAAGCAGTAATATTTTCTCTGAAAATATGGAGACATTATCATTACAGTGAAATATGTGAAATATATATGGATCACAAGAGTTTGAAATAAATTTTCCCATAGAATGAACTCAACATGAGGGAAATAAGATGTCTTCAGTTACTCAATTATTATTATTTCTCAATACACTACCACCCAGGAAAGGAAAATAAGGTGGTAGATGTATTAAGTAAGAAATATCATGGACTTCTAACCCAAATGAGGATTTAGAGGGATCCTATATTCATGGATATAAAAAAGATGGATATGGGAATTGTAAAGGAAGGGAAAACATCTATACTCTTCAAAATGATTGTTAAACCATCTTTACTAGAGAACATAAAAAGAACTCAATATGATAATGATAATTTGTACACGAAAATTAATGTTGTTAAGGATGGGAGATAGGCAGACTTCATGTAAGAAGAAGGATTTCTGAAATTTGGGGAGAGTTTGTGTGTTCCATTAGTACCTGAGATAAAAAGGGAACTATTAGATGATTATCATAGATCAAATTTCTCTATAAACCAGGGTAGCAAAAAGATGTATAGAGATCATAAAGAATATTTTTTGGTGGGATAATATGATGTAAGAAATTTCTGACTACATGTCAAGGCATCTAGTTTTTCAACAATTGAAGGTAGAGAGACAACATCCGAGAGGTGTGATAAATCCTATACCTATTCTTATGTGGAAGTGGGATAGAATTAAAATGGATTTTTTCACTGGACTACTGAGGAAACCTTGAAGGAATAATACAATCGTCTTAAAAAATCAACACATTTCCTTTCTATAAGAGAGGATTTACCACTTGAAATCCTGGCACAACTTTATATTAATTAATTTGTAAGACTTCATGGTTCACCTCTATCAATTGTGTCCGATAGAGATCCCAGGTTTACATCAAAATTCTAGAAAAGTATCTAGAATTCTTTGGATACTGAGAATCATATGAGTACTTCTTATCACCCCCAAACTGATGGACAATCTAAAAGAACTATTCAAACACTGGAAGACATATTGAGATCATGCTCTCTTGACTTTCAAGATATATGGGATCAATACCTGCCTTTTTTTGGAATTTTTCTACTACAATAATTTCCATTCTAGTATTGAAATGGCTCTATAAGAATAATTATATGGAAAATATGTGAAACTCTCACTTTTTGGGACGAAGTTGGTGAGATGAAAATTATAGGCCCATAAGTTATTGAAGAGACCACAACAAAGGTAAAATGAAATTCAAGCCCATATGAATGCATCCCTAAGTAGGAAGATAAGTTATGCAGAAACCTGGAGAAAGGATTTGTGATTCCAAGTGGGAGATCATGTATTTATGAAAGTATCTCCATGTAAGGGTGCCTTATGGTTCGGTAAGGAAGGGAAAATGAGCCCCAGGTACATCAGACCATTCGAAATTCTAGAAAGAATCGGAGTTGTAGCTTACCATTTAGAAAAGCTACCAATTCCTTCCAAAGCTCATGATGTGTTCCATGTATCATTGCTAAAAAAATAAATGACAAATCCATTGCATGTACTCACCTATGAAGAAATAGAACTGAAACGTGATTTGTCATACTGTGAAGAGCCTATTGGGATTCTTGACACAAGGGAGAAGACATTGAAAAATCAGACAACTTGTCTAGTAAAGGTGGTTTGGAGAAAGCATAATATAGAGGAATCAATGTGGGAACATAAGGATGTTATGAAGAAGAACCACCCACATTTTTTGAAGGGCTTTATAAATGAAAAATTTCGAGTATGAAATTTATGAATGAGGGAATAATGTAACACCCCAATCATTTTATGGTACGTTTCTCTTAAATACATTCTATTCATTAGATAGCCTATATTTCATAAAGCATTGAGTTTATTTGAAACAACACTTGGTTATTTGAGAGATACTCCTAACCTAGCCTTTAAACTTAAAATTTATACTTTTGTGTTTTGATTTTTGAAAAAAATAGACATTCACAGTTGTGATCAGGATGATATTTAGAGTCTGATAGAATTAACTTAATTTTTAGTGAATAGTAACCTACCCTTATGAATAATAACCTACCCTTATGAATAGAAACTTACCCTTATGAATAGTAATATGAAACTTGTGAATGGTATCCATACCGATGAATGTATAAATAAATTTAGACACATTAAAAATGAAGATATATATTTTAGGTGTTTATATTTTTTGATTAAATAATGATTTTAATTAAAAATTAAATTTATCATATTTAGAAAATTATTTTTGAAAAAAGGAGTTCATTTTTGTATTATACACGTCAAAAAATGGTCAAGGTGAATTTTTGGGATTTTTTCTGAAATACTTAAATTTATTAGGAATAGTAAAATACAATAAATTACGATAAATGCCAAATACTTGATTTACTGCATCATGGGCAATGAAAGAATGATGTTAGACCACTTAGTTCGAAATCACATTCCATTATTACTATTTTGGATCACATTAATCAATAATATTAATAATCTTGAGAAAAAATATTAAAATAATGATTAAAATAATGTAAAATCCCTCCTCTCATCCACGATATAAACCACCCCTCTCCCCTATTCCTTGCACACCACTCAAGTTTCAAGACTTGACTAAATTATGAAAAATACTCTTCCAAATCACTCTCCCTACTTCCAAGTCCTACTTTCCTCACCAAAATTCCAAAAATAAAGGCCTTAAGGAGATTCTCAAGGAGGAGTACTCAAGAGGTGAACATCTCTTCCTTTTTCTACCAATTTCTTCTACAAGTTCCATTCGTTTGTTCTCTCTTCTCACCTCACCCCATCCAAATGAATTGATAATTCCAGTACCTTACATATACTGGATTTTCCTTATCATAATGTAATATTTCATCATTATCTCTCTTTACCCCCTACTTTTATACTATAAATTCAAACACCATCCGAGATGTGTTAATTTATCACACTCAAGGAATACGAGTTTTGAATTTTCATTAATATATTCAAAACTAGTCATAAAACATTTTTAATGGTTTAAAAAGGCCATAATATATGTATTTTATCTTTTTTAATGATTTTCAATCCTTACACACTCATAATATGGAATAATAATACAAAACAATTTCATTGTGCACATAACCGCCAAGCTAAATCCAAGTGTTTATCATTAACTTATCGAATGATTCATCCTCATGGTATATAAATAAAATTACTATAAGATAATTTTTATCTATTTAATGTCACTAATAATATATATTAATAATTCTTAATGTTTAACGACATTTCAAAAGTACATACATTCATGAATACAAGTAAACAAATCATGAAAACTAAGGAAAAAAATGCGTCCAAAACAATAAAATTGAACCTCTTAAACCCATCAAAAAGACCATTAGTGAACCAGAAAAAGTTATACCATATCAGTTAAATGTTTATGAGGTTATGAAATTATTAATTAATGATTCTATATTTGGTCATTCAGGGCATTAAGAACAATCAATAACACCTTCGAGCATAAGGTAATGGATCCTCTCACTCACTTTTATTCAAGAATCCCTCCTATGTTGTGTCCATTTATTTTTAATTCCTAATGATGGGGAATGTTTTTTCATAGCCCCCATACTTCCATTATGATATATAAATTATAGTAAAACCCTTTAACTCTCATTAATCCCTCAAAAGAACACCCATTACCATGCCAAAATGCTTGTAAGGGGTTTCTCATCTCACATTCATTCCGTGGGATTTCCATTGTTCGCCTATTATTTCTTATATGTGATATATGTGTACTATAATTCAATATATAATATCATTATTCTCTTTATTTTCATGGTATTCAGATATTAATTTGATGATTATTAATTCTTGGTCACACAAAACGATTGATTACAATGTGGTAACCAGATTTGTCTCAATTTTCCATTTTGCTGTGACTTACTTTGTATTTTGCACATAATAATTATTATGTAGTGTACCTACTACCCATTTGAGATCCATTTTTATTTTAAATTATATTTCTATTAAATATCCATATTCTCATATCATGGATATGGTTATTGTCTAAGTCGTATACCATTTTACATATGGTGTTTTTTTGAATGTTGTTTTAAATGTGGAAGTGTTGATGAACCTGTATCCTCTATTATATATAGATAATGTAAAGGCATATTAACATTTTATTAAATCAATTTATAATGAATTATTTGTACATGTAGTGATATGTGGGACCTTCTATATCCTCTTGATGCATTGATAAGTCTCGTGAGGCAATCATTTGGTGACGAACCCTTTGAGTTTGTTTCCAAGAATCAGACGGGTTTCTACCCACCAAACTAAACCATTTTAACGGTGTTATGGTATCATGTTCCATATACATGGCATCCAATTAATAAGCATTATTTTTATTCATGATCAGTTATTACTATCCATGAGGTTTTCACTGTGACAAAATCTATGGATGTAGTTTCATTCTCAATTTATTATTTGCGTGAGTTTTTCATTTATTAATCATGTCATATTAACTATGCAAAGTTTTTTATGATTCAGTTATTATTGATTCATTATTCTACTATTTTTAACCCTTAATAATCATTAGAGATCACCCCTCTAATTTTTTTACCTTCCATAGGGTATGAATAGAAGATAATTTATTGAGTTTTTGTGGATGCAGTATTTAGATTTTGATATGTATTATGTTTTGTTACCTTTCAAAATGTATTTTTAGTTACATCTATGTATCTAGTATCTTCAAAAACTCTAAACAAATTTTTCATTCTAGATTTCATTTTTTAATCATGTTAATGTATTAATTAATTCACTGACGTTATTCTATAGGGGTTGGGGTATTACAGACCAACAATTTAGCCTTGTAGTAGTTCATCAGGGAGTTCATTTCCCCTTGTTTCTTTTAATTTTCATCTTTTGTAATCAATGTTTTTAATGCTAGTATCAAATTTGATTTTTGGATAAAATATTTATCTTGATAATTCTAAATATTTCTAGTTCATTATTTTTATTTCTTCACATTATTTCTTTTTATAAATTTAGAATCAATTAGCGAGATTGACTCTAAATATATTTAAATTTTTCAAACCTAAATGTTTTAAAATTCTAACTTCCTAATCAATATTATAGATAGATATAGAATGCTTTTATTAGAACCTTAATGTCAGATACAATTTTAATTTTATGGTGAGTTTCCTTCTAGTTATTTCCTTAACAATTTCTTAGTAGTTCGATTAGTTCCTGGAGTGGAGAAATTCAGGATTCAATCTGTTGTAAGTTGAATCTCTTAGAGAGGGAGCTTCTTCATATTTCTTTGATGTGTGAATCTGTAGTAAGTTTAGAAGAAATACACATTTTTTAACTAGTTTTATAGAATTCCCGAGTGTCATCCTGATATGTTTACTTACTATTTTTCTTAATTCACTGTTTCCTTTTAGTTTCATCACTTTACTAAGAAACGTTGTCCTTAGTTAAATATTAGTTTCATAGATTGTAAAAAAGACCTAACATTAAAAAGATCCTAAAACTAAAAAACTTACCCCACTACTGATAATAGTGGGGCTATTTGAAAATTTTTATAAAGAAAGTTGGCAGTTCACCTACCTTGTGGGTTCGACCCTACTCACCACTATACAGTAGTTTGTAAGAAATTAAAAATAATTAAACTTTTATTGGATTCAATGATGGTTGTGTTAGTTTTTGGAGCCATTTCCAGGGTGGGAAGGATCTATTACATTTCTAAAAAATTTAAAAAATTCACATATTAAAAAATTACAGCAAAAAATTTGAAAACTTGAAAAGTATAAAAAAATATGCTTTCATTTAATACTGAATTGATACTGTTTTTTTATTGTTGAGCTACTATTTAATATTTTTGTGCAAAATTTCATCATTTATCACATAGTTCCTGAACACTAGGTCTACTTCTGGTTTATTAGAGCCCCTAAACATGGAATTGGACAAACATCTTACTCTTCTTAATAAGAAAAACAAATCTAAAATGGTAAATTTATATAATTGGGTTCATATACCTCATGACTTCCAAAACCACCCAGAACTCTTAGAGAATGAGAGTCCTAGGATGAGGGAGATACAACTCCCTCAAGTTTTGAGTAATCCTTCTTCAATATGACTTTCACCTAGAGCTTGAATGTATGAGTAGAAATATTCCCACATTTGACTACTTCCTACATTTAATGGGCTCTCTAATGAGGACTCTCTTGCCTTTATTAGAGACTTATATAATAGTATTTAGTATTTACCTCTTTTAGGAATTACTTAAAATGATCTAAGAATGATAGTATTTCCCTATTTATTTAAAGGTAATGATAAAAACTAGTTTTTGAGCCTAGATGAGAATATTTATTAAAACTGGGATCAGGTTTAAAGCTCATTTATCATGAAATTCTATCCCCAAATAATTAAGGGTAAATTGAGAACAAAAATATATTACTTTTATCAAGAGTATAGAGATACTTTTAATAATTCTTGGGATGGATTTAGGGGCCGACTTAGGTATTTTCCCCATCATAAACTCTCATCCCAGCTTATCATGGATACCTTCTATAAAGGGTTGTTCTCCTCTAGTCAGAAAATAGTGCACCATGTTTCTGGTAGTAACTATAACGATATGACTAATAAAAAGTTGAGACACATCTTTAATTATCATGATTTAAATTCACAACATAAAAATTCAAAAAGAAAAAGAGTTAATAGAAATGTTAATTTCAACAGTGAATCAATGAATAAAACTGAAGCACAACTTGCTGAGATAAAAAACTAACTTCAATATTTAATGAACTAGAATTAAAAACAAACTATTAATCAATTGGGATATCAAAACAAATAACCAATATTTAAGGGAACAATGTTTCTAGTGTTGAATTTTGTGGAATACTTAAATTTTTTTCTTAATTTTTACATACCAAAAAAACAAGAAAACTCAAATTTTGTAAATTATGGTCCTAAGAGGCCTCCTAAAGAAGATTAATTTTCAAACAATTACAAACAAGGATGTAGGAACCATCCCAACATGTCATAGAAAGAACAAGGCCTGATTAAACAAACCCCTACCCTTAATTATCAGAACCAACCAAGAAAAAACCTTCAAAATCAACAAAATATAGAATATTAAAACTGTCAAGGTAATAATAATGGCCAAATGTATTTATGTTAGATCTAATTTTAAATAAAATGAGTTATCAAGAAGAAAAATTCCTAACTCATTTAAATAAACATCAATATAAATATGAGTAAGATAAAAATCAAAATGATGCTAGAAGGAAAAATATGGAAACTCAATTGGTCTAAATATCTTGTGAAATTATATCTAGGGATAATGGAAGATTGTCTCAACTAAAATTAATCCTAGAGAGAAATATGTGGTTTTTTTCACTAGAAGTGGGATTAATACTTAGTCTAAATCATAGAAAGACATTGAAAATTCAAAAAATGAAAAAATTCATGAAACTAGAAATAAAAATATACTTTTTCCAAACTTTGGAAATTCACATAAAAGTCATGAAAATGATCAAAATATGAATTTTTCATATGAAACTCAATCTGAATATTCTTCTAAAAATAAAAATAATAAAGGAAAAGAGAAACATTCTGAAGAAATTTGGGATATTTCTACTATCATAAGAAAATATTCCCCACCCATCCCTTTCCCAAAGAAACTTAAACCTCAAAGTAACACCAAAGAGAAACTTCTTCAATTCCTTGGTCTCTTGTCCAAACATCAAGTTAACATTCCATTCATTCAAGCCTTAATTAAAATCCCATCTTAAATAAAATATCTTAAGATTTTTTCGAAACAGAAAAACCTCTTGAATAATTTTCTACCTACAACCTCATAAAAGAGTGTCGTGTTGTTATCTAAAAGAAAATCCTACCCAAACTGAAAGACCCAGGTAGTTCTGTCATCCCTTGTACATTAGGAAATTATGATCAGCTCAAATACCATTGTGACTTAGGTACTGGTATTAACCTTCTCCCATTCTAACTATTCCAATAGTTGAGATTGGGTGATCTTAAACCCACCACAATCATACATCAGTTGGATGATCGTTCTTTCACCCATCCTATGGGTAGGGTAGATGACTTGCTAGTTAGGGATGGGAAACTATTTCTGCCTATAGATTTTCTAGTCTTAGATATAGAGTGTGATCAAGAGGTGACCATTATCTTGGGTTGGGCCTTCTTGGCCACTGGTGGTGCTATAATTGATGTCTCTAAAGGCCAAAATATCTTTGAAATTGGAGAACAAAAAGAAGAGTTTAATGTGTTTAAAATGTCAAAGGACTAAATTTTTCTGAAAACTATTTAATGGTAGGGTTTTTGGATGATGAAAAATTAATCGGAAGCATAGAAGACTCTGAAAGTCAACCCTATATTAATGAAATTAATTTGGAAACTGAGAATCCTGATTTTTCATGTCTCATAATTATAAACTTATAGTCAAACAATGAATATGGAAAAAAAATTAGATCTGGACAACTTTCTAGTTTCTACTATAGGAGTGTCCTCTTTTTCTGAACATATGATCTTTTTGAGTGAATTTGAAGGTGTTTTTGTTAACAAAAACACTTTTAAGAACTTTTATGATGTTGAGGGATATATTTTGAGACAACTTGATTATTCTTATTTAATAAATTGGTTAAATTCAAATCTAGAAAATCAAGATAGTGAGCTGTCCACTTTGGACATCAGCATTGTAAATTAGGAATATAAGATAGATATTAGAAATCATTAATCTATAGATACACTTTATAAGAGATATTTTGATGATCTTAGACCACCTAGGCCCAAGATTCTTACTTCAAGTGAAAAAACACCCATTCTCGAACTGAAACCACTTCGTAATCATTTGAAATACACATTTTTTGGAGATAATTTCACTCTGCCTTTTATAATTTCAACTGAGATTAATGAAAATCAAGAAGTGGGATTGTTTAATATTCATAAAAAGTTTAAATCTTCCATAGGTCAAACCATAGATGACATAAAAGGAACTATTCCCTCGTTCTGCATGCATAAAATTCTTATGGAGCTAGCCCATAAGCCTAGGGTAGAGTGTCAAAGAATTTGAATCCAAATATGATTGAAATTTTGAGAGAGGATGTGATCCAGTTGCTGGATACTAGTATAATCTATCCAATCTCGGATATCACTTTAGTCATCTCAGTGTATTTTATCCCTAAGAAGGAAGGTTTCACTGTTATTAAAAATGAAAAGAATAAAGAAGTCTAATTTAGTAAATCCAAAAAATGGAGAGTCTATATAGATTATAGAATGCTAAATTTATCCACTAGGGATGATGATTTTCCAATTCCGTTTAGTGATCAAATGATTGAGAGACTTACTAGAAATGAATTTTTCTATTTTCTGGATGGGTATTCAGGTTACAACCAGATTTCTGTATCTCTAGAGGATTACGAGAAGACTACTTTAACATGCCCCTTTAGAACATTTTCCTATAGGTGGATACCCTTTGGGTTGTGTGGATCCCCAGTTTCCTTTAAAAGGTTCATGATCCCTATTTTTTCCTTATATGATTTAGAGGATCTTTGAGGTGTCCATGGATGATTTCTCCATTGTGAGAAGTACTTTTGATAAATGTTTAATAAATCTTGAGTTAATTTTGGAAAGGTGCATATAAACCTACCTTATGCTTAACTAGGAAAAATGTCAATTTATGGTTCTTAAAAGTATAGTGCTAGGAAATAAAGTTTCCAAGAGTGGTTTAGAAGTTGAAACTGAAAAAATTGAAGTCATTCAAAAATTACAACCTCTTGAAAATGTTAAAGGTGTTATAATTTTCCTAGGGCATGGCTGTTTCTACCAAATATTTATCAAAGTCTTTTCTAAAATAACCAAACCCTTGTGTTCTAAACTTGTTTAGGATATACCTTTCAATTTTTATAAAAACTGTTTGAAATATTTTAATTTGCTTAAGGAAAAAATCAATACATAACCTATCATTACTTCACCTGATTGGAAACTAACTTTTGAACTTATGTGTGTTGCTAGTGATATAGATGTTGAAGCTATCCTTAGATAGAGGACAGATAGAAAGTTACATGTGGTATAATATGCTAGTATACTACTGGATGAGGCTCAAAGAAATTATCACAACACTAAAAAGATATTTTTAGCTATTTTTATTGCTCTAGAGATGTTCATACAATACCTCTTAGGCTCAGAACTCATTATTTTCACAAACCATTCTGCCTTGAAGTACTTTCTCTCTAAGAAATTAAAAAAACCCAAACTGATTATATGGATTTTGTTGCTACAAGAATTTACTTAGAAATAAGGGATAAGTAGGGAGATAGAAATTTAGTTGATAATAAACTATCTAGGATTCCTCACACTCATTCTAAAGATCCATGGGATATCAATTGTTTCCTTCCTAATGAAAAACTTCTCACTATGACAATAAAGTAGTCTGCATGGTATGAAAATTTTCCCAATTTCCTGGAAGCATGTGTCGTTCCCATTATTCTTCTAATAACAAATGAAAAAATGCATCTCTAATCTAAAGTATTACCTTTCGGATGGCCCTTTATTGTTTAGGAGGTGTTCTAATGGGTTTCTTAGGTGGTGTGTGCATGGGGAAGAGATGTTTCTTATTCTAGAGAGTTGTCACTACTCACCAAGGAGAGGTCATCATGGTGGTGAAAGGACAACTCAAAAGGTCCTCTAATCTATTTTTTGTTAGACCAACCTTTTTAAGGATGTTAAGAGCTATGTGGTTCGCTGTGATAGGTGCCAAATGTTTGGAAATGTGGGTAGGAAGGAATAGTTACCCCATAAAGGTATTTTAGAAGTAGAGATGTTTTAATGTCAGTGGTTGAGATTTCATGGGTCCATTTCCATCATCATATAGGAATGAGTATATTCTTGTGTCTATAGGTTATATGTCTAAGTGGGTTGTTGCAGTGGCATTGCCCAACAATCAATCCAACACTATTATAAAATTTTTCAATAATAACATTTTTTCAATATTTGAAGATTTGAAATACTTCATTACTTATAAAGGAACTCATTTTGAGAACTACAAATTTATGGCTTTGATGGAAAAGTATGGTTGTGTTTATACGACTGGAACTCCTTATTATCCATAGTATAATGAACAAGTGGAAATTTCAAATAGAGATCTGAAAAAAATTATTGAAAAACTATCTCACATTCTAGAAAATACTAGTCTCTTAAATTGGATGAAGCCCTATGGGATCATAGAACTGCTTTCAAGACCCTAATAGATATGTCTCCATATAGAATATTGTTTGGAAAATGTTGTCATTTTCTTATATAGTTTCAACACAAGTCATATCAGAAATTTAAGGCCTTAAATCTTGATTTTAAGAGTGCTGGTGAGAGAAGATCACATGAGTTGAGTGAACTTGATGAAATAAGGAGAGAGTATTATGATAATTCAAGAATATAAAAAGAGAGGACTAAAATATCTCATGATTATATCATTCAAACAAAATAATTTAAACATGGATAGATGGTCCTTCTCTTTAATTCAATACTCATACTCTTTCCAGGAAAACATAAGTCCATGTGTTCTATACCTTTAACAATTTTTTGAGTGTTAAAGAATGAAGATGTTGAGATAGTTGGTGAGGAGAAAAAACCCATGCTGGTTAATTGGCAGAGAGTTAAACTATATTTTGAAGGATAAACAAAGGGATTTTCTGCCTTCACTGTTCTTGAAAACTATTTCTGAATAAAGTTTGGATGAAGAATTTAAATTTAGAGCTACATGGGAGGCATCTCATGGTTCTTGTTTTTTTAATTTTCTTTGTTTCATTTTTTCTTCGAATATGTTGCTTCTTGTATGCTCTATTTTTTTGAAAATATTTTTGTTGCTCTGTCCTGGTTCTTGTTTCAGAGATACAAATTATGATGTTGCTTTGTCATCGAGGGAGTTGAATTCCCATGCTGGGGGATTAATGACAAACCATATTTGGGAAGTTCTTTCATTTTCTTTTGCATTTAATTTCTTCCCATGTTTACTTAAAAAAGAAAAAAATTATACACTATGTCTAATTTGAAATAAGAAATCTACTACATGTTCTATACCATTGAAAAGTGTGTTGTCTAGATTGATATTGCTGGAAAAAAATTTCTATATATCACTGTGCTAAAAACTTTTTTGTATGTGCTAATTTTGTTTAAAAAATTCTATGACTTTTGCTACTTTGTTAAATAAAATTATACATTTTCCTCCTTGGTTAAATATTGAATTTCATTGTTATTATAATCATTCCATAGCTTGAACTTAAGTGTGTGTGTGTGTGTGGTGGGGGAGGGGGGGGTAAATGTAGACTGGTTTTTATCTCTATGAATCTACTTTAGTTTGGGATGATTATCATGCCATTTTATGCTCTATTGAACATCTATTTGATCAAATTTTTTAAAACTTGCCTTTACTCTATACACTATTCACTTACATAAGTTATATGATACTATTTAAACTGTAAGGAAAATCATTTTCACCGACTCCAATGTTAAAGCATGTCTTTGAGTAATGAACTTGTTGTAAAATAATATTTATAGAGAAGAATCTTTATTAAGTTCAATGCGAATCTTTACACATGTCATTAATCTACTAAATTTAAAATCTATTTTGAACGATATTTTTCAAATTGTTTTTATCCACAGTGGAATTAAACTTTGGGAAAAATATGGGTTTTAAGTGTGGGGGAGGGGGTCAATTCATAATTGAGCTAAACTGTGCTTAATTGAAATCCCTTTAATTCCCACTACCACTTTACCCTTTTTGTAAAAATGGCCAATTTTTTAAAAAATTCTTTCACAATTTTTGGCTTGCACTGTACTCAAATGGGTCTTGACTAAGGATAGTGCCTTGCAGGTAGTTAAGGCCTACGTTGAATCTGAAATTAATGTGGGTGAATGATTGCAAAGTGAACATGCTTAGTGACTTTATGAAAATTTGTTTTTGGAACTATGTTTGAGAGTGATATGAGTAACATTTTTGTGGAGTTGAGATCATAGTCTTAGGAACTAGAAGGTTGAATTTGATCTTAGGGGACTCACTTTCTTATACTTATTAAAAAATAATCATCTTAATGGGCCAATGTAAATGGTTTTTATATTGATCTTTTGAAACTTGAGTAGTATGGGCATTTGGGATCTCATGGTGAATCTCTAAGACCCTAGGGACTGGGAGCATTTCTGTTAAATAAAATATCTCTATGAACATTGAATAAGTGCATATGAAAAGTGATTAGAACATGTTACATGGATTGGGAAATCATTTATAAAGTGTATAGGGTCAAAACTGAGTTCATTAAGGTGAGAGGAATAATGAATATCAAATGAATAATGGGGTATTTGGTTTATATGGGAATCATTTAGGTTGTATCAATAAGGCGATTCAAGAAAAATTATCTTTGGAACCGAGGTGAAAATGAAAATTATAGAGTTCCTTTGGTCATGTTTTTAATTCCATGTATTTTTTAATCAGTTTCCACTCTTGAATTTAGCACCTTATCCTGGATTGTATTGAGTCACTAAGTAGAGTCATATATGAGGCAAGACATCTTCATGAGTGGATGATTTATTTATGTTTTGATTTTCTTTAAGTATTTTATTTAAGGTAAGACTTCATTTGAGGATTTCATCTCAAAATCCTATTGTTTAATTTTGAGGTCCTCTGTTTTTGAACTATCAACATGTTACAGTTTGAGCTCATTAGTAAAACACACGTCTATTTTTCAAATATATAAAGCATGATATTGTTTAAGGATAGAAAATGTTTAAGTGTGGGGGAATTTGATATGGCTCTTAAAACACATGGTTTTAAAAATATTTTAATCCATTTTAAATGATTTTATTAATTATTTTTTCACTTTTTACAAAATATTAACACTTTTTTATTTTTATTATTAAATTTATTAATTAATCATTTTTTAATTAATTAATTATTTTTATTTTTAAAAAAATTCATTTAGTTTTACTTTATATTTATATTCTAATTATTGTTTAGTTAGTTTAGTGGTTTTAGTCTTTTTTGTTTAATAATATAACATGTTTATAATTAATTAATCAATCTTTTTATTTTCACTTAAATAGCATAGTTTTTAATTTAACTTTTCATATTTTAAATATTAATTAATTAAAATAACTTAATTTTTTTTTAATTATTTAAATCTAATTATAATATGGATTTAATTAATTATTTCTTTTTTATATAATTTTAAAATTATTTTTATTTAATAACTTTACTAACAAGTTTTTATAATTAATCTTTGTATTTCATATCCTTTTTATTAATTAATTCAATCAAACATAGTTTATTTTAGTTTTTTTCTATTCAATTATTATAAAATAATGTTTGGCTTTAATAGTTTTAGGAGTTCTTATGCTTTTCAATTGTTCAATCTACTTCATTTAATTAATTTAATCATTATTATAAATTAATATTTCATCATTATTTACACAAACAATTTGTTTAATTTTAAGTTTTAATTAAAATTATTAATCTTAAATACAATTATAGTTTTGATTTTCTTAGTTTAAGTCTTTATTTATATGATTTTAATTAACTAATTAAATATTTTAATTAAGGAGACGCTGATGACCTACAACACTTAAGGAGATGTCGATGACCATCGTTGGGTAGAAGGAATCCGACGTGTGAGGAGGAGCTCACCACCAGTTGCCACAGATCTAGCTCAACCCGCTGAGACCAAGTCAAGGCTTATTTGAAGGTGGGTTCGTCGTTGCCTTGACATTGTTTTTGTAATATTAAGACAACTATTTTATACATAACTTAATAATATTAAGTAAATAATTGTATAATTAATAAAAATTCTATTAATAAATAACAGAAAATTAAATATTAATTATTAACTAAAATATTAATTAATTAATAACAATTTATTTTAAAATAATTAATTTAAATTTAATTTTAAAACAATAATAATAATCAATTATTAAGTTGATTCTTCTATCGGGTTTTTTTAACTGCTTTATATTGTGCTCAGTTTTGTTCACATGTTCAAGAAGAACCCTAAACCACATCCAAGTGCATTAAACTAACTCATTGGGAGTTAGTTACAGGGGAAAAGCTTAAACATTGTGTGATTAAACAAAAAATTCAAGTGTTCTGTGAAATATTGAAGAACCAATTTTGTTCTGTGGATGGAAGAAGTGACATGAAGAGTATGACAATTGATTTAAAGGAGGTAAATAGTTGGATTTTGTAAGGGGGACTATCATTCAGAAAACTCACTTTTTCTCTCACTTCTCACCACCTCACAAAGTAGAAGAGAACCTTGGAGCACCACCTTGAGAACCTCTTCTGGGAGATCCAAGTACTAGCAATGCAACACTGTAGCAGTTCATAGGAGAGTTCTTTTCCCCATATTTCTTTCAACTTTTTTCATTTGTAGTAGATGTTTTTAAGCTTATTGTCAAATGTGATTTTTGGATATAATAGTTATCTCAAGAGTTCTAAATCCTACTAGTTCATTATTTTGATTTATTCACATGCGTTCTTCTTATGAAGTTACAATCAATAAAAAAGATTGATTCTAAATATATTTAAAATTTTCACACCTTGATGTTTTAGAATTCAAACCTCATGATCATTCAGTGAGATTGATCTTGAATGCATTTATCGTAACATTAATTTCAAATAAAATTGGAATATTATGGTTAGTTTTTTTCTAGTTGTTTCCATAACAATTTCTTAGTAGTCCGATTGATTCTTGGAGTGGAAAACTTAAGGAGTCAATCTACTGTAAGTTGAATCTCTTTACAAGGGAGGTTCTTCATCTTTCTCTAAGGTGTGACTCAATAGTAAGTTGAGAAGAAATTTAACATTTTCAACAAGTAGTATAGAATTACCAAGTGTCATCCAAATTTTTTTACTTGCGCTTATTCTTAATTCATTTTTTCCTTTTAGTTTCATCGCTTTAGTCAGAAACATAGTCCTTAGTTAAATTTTAGTTTCTTAAACTGTAAAAAAACAAAAAAAAAACATTAAAAAGATCCTACAAATTAAAAAAATTACCCCACTACTAACAACAGTGGGGATGTTTGTTTTTTCAAAATTAAGTTTGTAGTTCACCAACCCTATGGGTTCAACCCTACTCAACACTATACAGTAGTTTGTAGGAAATTAAAAATAACTAAACATTGACTGGCTTCAATGGTGGTTGTTAGAACTAGATTCATCTATGATATTAGTCCTTGTACAAACCATGACATAAATTTGAGTTCCCAAAACCGATGAATATGGATCTGTTATTATGTACCTATCCTCATCATTAATTTTACGTCCCTTCCTTGAAATTTTTATGTTTTTGGCTAGGGGGTGCTCATAGTTTTTGACTCATATATTCTGAATTTCTACAACACTTTTCAGTTGTACTCCAATTGAGATAGGAACAACATTCTATAACTCAAGTATCTTATGATCCCCATATATAACATCCTTTTTGTAGAACCACTATCTTTTATATGAAATACTTTGAAAAAATAAAACATCAAATCTTTCAGACATTCCTTCATCTTGCTGTACTCCAATTGAGACAAGAACTACATTCCAATACTCAAGTATATTTGATTCCTCATACCTAAAATCCTCCTTATATAACCAAGATCCTTTATTTGGAATATTTTGAAAAAATAAAACATCAATTCTTTCAGACTTTCATTCATCTATCTTTCTAATAATATGTCATTAATATAGTGATGAAAAATGACTTAGTTCTAATCAGCATACACCTTCCACTAGAAGTAATGATCCATGTTAAATGAGAAAAAGATTCCTTATTCCATGAAGGAATCAAAGTTATGATTCTATTTGATTGGTTCCCACTTAATCCCACACAAATTATGTTTGAGCATATACACAAGACCTTCCATTTCATTATGTATAAAACCATCTGGTTTCTCCATGGAGATCTCTTCCTCCAAATCTATAATAAGGAATGAAACATTGATATCAAGTTGTTCAAGAAATATACATTCCTTGGAAACCAAGATGAGGTCTATTTAAATCACTATTTTCTTAAAAATATGGGAGAACATATCACCAAAATATAATCCTTATGATTACTGAAATACCATCACAACTAACACCATCTTGTATTAGTTTCTACCTTATACTTCCTACATCAAATGATAAACCGATTTGTTCTACAATAATCACTTACCTATTAGTAATTCATTTAACTCACATGTATTGGAAACACAATAGGAATAAAACTATTTTTTCATTACTAACTCCTACTATAATGAGTCACTATGAAATCTAACCTCATCCAGGCTTTCAAGTTCTCCACTATCTATAGGTAACATGTGGTTCATTTCAAAATAAATCCTTTACATGAGTCTTTAACCCATGAATACCACTTCATTCCTTGAGGCTCAACTCCTTTAAGACCCTACAGTTTTAAAACACTACCCTAAGCATATATGGGCCTTCATAATTCTAGTAAATTATACTTTGTTACTTCTAAAACATGATCAACACTTATATCCCAGAACATGGTTGTGGCTATCAAACTCATGTTCTCCTTGAATGATTTGAAGCAGTTCAGTATTTTTTTAGAACAACCTCAGCATGCATCGATTATTCAAACATAATTGATCATCATCCTAGTTCCATACCTTCCAAAGGATCTCATCATTGAATAGGTCATTCCAAAATTTGATAACATTCCATTGATTGTTATTCCAAAGTTGAAATCCCAATTTTTCTTCACTATAGGCAACACAGAAACATACTGAAAACTTTTCTTACAACTTATACCTTTCCTTAGAATTAATATGGGAATACATGATTGATTTAAATTTTTAGGCGAGTCAGTTTGAATGATTTTCTAGTCTAGAGTTATTTGGAAATTTTCTAGCTCACATGTTTGAAGGAATCATTTTCATGTGATAATTCACATAGTTTACTAAATAGGTATAAAACTCCTTTGTAAATATGGAACATAACCATACGTTCTAGGTTCTATCATTAAAATTTAAGTTCCTAAATTTTATTATACCATTTTTATAATGTGTTTAGATAAAATTATTATCCATCCAAACTATATTCATCCCTCATAACATCCAGAAGTATTTTCCTTCATGCTCACCACTATTATAATAATGAAGTCATTTAATCTCAATCTAGTCTTAACATCCACCATGGAACTTTATCTAAATAAAGTTTTGAAACCCCTAGACATGTGACTGAAGAATGAAACTAACACCTTCCATGTAGAATCATCGATGAAATTAATTAAGTACAATTTTATCCCAAGATACTAAACTAGTGTTGGTACCCATATATCTATATGAACTAACTTGATCTTTTGATCCTGTAGTCCCTTATTCAAAGATATAAAAGACACGTTACACTATTTCCCAAGGATGAAAATTTCACATATCTCACACTCTACATGATCAATATTTAGAAATCCTTTTTTATCAAAATAAAAAAAATCTGACAAATGTTTCTAAGGTGGTCAAGCCACAACATCACTTTTAGAGAAGTTTTTACTTTAAGCGAAATTATACCATCCCAATTCACAAAATTTTATATCCTTAATGCCAAATGATTGTACCATGGAATCCCATGTGATCTACAGAGACATTACAAAATACTTTTTAATTAATCTAACCAATGTAAATCATGTTCTTATGTAATCCTAAGATGTTTTGGATTCCTTTCAATAATAGTAAGCATTCATTCTTCATCAAAATGTTCACATAGACATTTATAATTTTTTTTAATTCACTATCAATGAAGTGAACCTTTATAAATATTTTATATAAATAATTTTATAGTAATTCCTTCCCAAATATTGATTAGACTAATCTTTATAGTCTTGAATCCATGACTCCAACTAACTCACGACACTTAAGTTCAAAATTTCATCCTCCCCTTCAATTGTAGAGTTTGTTGGTGAAATAGAAAAATTATTTATAGATTTAACTAATATTTCTCTATAATATTTACATATGTATCCTTTATTTCCATATTTCCAATACACATAGTCAATAAGGCCATCCAATTTACCATATATACTATCTCTTATACGTATCCCTTCTTCTTTTGACCTCTTTGAGCGGAATGACCCAGAACTTCCCTAATAAAATAAGTTGTTCTAGCACTTAATATATCCTTTTTTCAAATCTATACATTTATATTAGATTCCAAAATCTCCTTGAATAATAAGTAATTATTACCACTAGAGTTTCTCACAGTTGTTTCTATCATATCCCATGACTCTGAAAACAATTACAAAAGTGTCAACACACGCAAGACTTTAGTGAAATTCACTCCAATAGACTCCAATGAAATTTGGATCATGATGAATTAATTAACATGATAATCCCCCAGAATTCCTTCAAAAATATTTATACTGAAAATTTATCTCATTAGAAACACCATGTTAATTATAAAACTAGTGAAAACATGGGGTTTTTACATTGGGTTTTTTTTAACATCAGTTACCTCATGAAATTAATATAGGAGACATTGTAAATAAGTTTTTCATAGTAATTAAATTTAACTGGAATTGCAGATATTGTTTATTTTTAGGTGGTTTTTCAAATTAGTTATGAAAAAAAGAAACATTATAAATGCATTATCACATCAATTTTGTAAAATATGACATGTTAAATCCTTTAAAAATCATTATAGAAACCACCATAAAAGAAACCATTTGGGTTGTTTTTTCATTTATTTATAGTAAAAACAATGCGGAAAAAATTTAAAAAAAAAATTTCTTGATTTTTTATAAATATATTTTTCACCTCGTTTTTGAGAACAAATATATGAAAAATCCTCTCCTTAAATTTTCAGCACCCTTTATAAAATAACCAATGAAAATTTTATTTTAAATAAATTATATATTTTCCACCATCTTATAAGTACATTAGATGGAAAAACATTGCAACACAAAATGAAAATTTAATTTGAAAATATTTTTTCAATTCTAAATAAAAATTTATGTACTTATAACCAAAATGTACTAATTTCAAATGAGAATTTACCTTTTCTTTTACATATTCGATATTTTCTTACTGTTTTCCCACGGTCTCTCTAATGAAATACAGTGACTTGTATGAAAATAATATGTATTAAATGAATTTAAATGTCATTATAATCTATACATGTATTAAAATATTAAAATTATGTGTTCAATATATTCTTAAAATTATCTCACACATCACTATTGATATAGCCTAATTAGTACGTAATCTTTTCTCTTAAAAACAACACTAAACATAAATGGTGAAAAATATTAAAAAAATATATAATTTTAGTGGTTATTCAGTTAATAGATATAAAATATTATGAAATATAAGTTTGTTACCTTAGAATACAAGTAAGTATCTAGTATTGAATTACATTATTCTGAAATATTTCTACAATATAAACTATTTTTTTTTATCACTCATTGTCATCGTAACAAGTGAAATAAATTATGGGTCTATAAATAAATATATGGATATCTTATCATGTTGTAAAAAAACTATATAAATATACCTAATATAAAATAAATATAAGTTTTAAGTTTTAATAAATTAAAATAACCGAAAGATATATCATAATTGACCTACATGGAAAGCACATTCATTGAGTTGATTCCCAACTCATATCTAGTTATCATCTTCATAAAATCTTTATTTAAAAGCATCAGATTCATTTCAAACTCAAAAATGTTTGGATCCATTAGAATGCCATGAAATTCCAATAATAAATTGAATATGTTGATAATATATCAAGTGCATAAGAAGTTGTATATGAAGTCATAACAGCCTGTAATTGTTATTGTCTACACAATATAACTTTTCCTTTAAATCATTCCTATAATAAATAAGTAAATATATACATTTTAAAATGTTCAAAAAAATTTAACACCAATATGAAATAAAGGTTATAATATACACAAACCTCAATGGTAATTTTTAAAGCAAGTCTTGATGGAAAAACTAAAAAATGGGCGATACTTTGTCCCCCTATATGGACCTCAAAAGTCAAAAATAATATTTTTACTAAACTATCTATAATATACAATACAATGAACCTATTCTAATACATCATTATCTGTTGATGATGAACAATATTCTCAATATAATATATAATCCCATATAAAAAAATTAATGTTGGACATCCACAATATATAACTCAAAACAAATGGGAAGCTATGGAGGAGGAATTGAAAGAGTTTATAAGTAGGAGGAGGTGGAGGAGTGGAAGCAACAGGTGGAGGTGGTGGAGTGGGATAAGATGGTAGAGGTGGAAGAGCGGGATCAGTTTCCGAAAACTGGATTTGTATGTCTACAAACATCAACTGTACTGAAGCACTAATCCTATCATCCATAATCTCACCAAAATCATGAACTTTAGCTTCTTATGATTCTATTTTTTTCATTTTGTAAACATACTTTATTGAATAAGTATTAGAATGAGAAAACACTTTTCTTATCAATACACTTTCTGAGTATCCTCATATATGACCTGGGTGTTTGAGATTTCCCAATATAGTAGCTAAAATATCCTTCTCAACCTCAGTTATGAAGGTAATGTGTGTTCTCTTCTCCTCTAGGGACACCTGTATAGAATATTTGACAAAATCCGTAGTAAATCAAATTATATAAATAATTTATTTTAATTAAATATCATAAATAAATTAAATATATTTTTTCAATCCTCCCAACTACAACCCTCAACTCTTCCATAAGATATTTTCCCATTTTTCTCATTTGATGCCTCTTATATTTTTCATGTCCATTTAAGGGAAGGAGGTTCAAACATTGTAGAGCCTAAAGACTAAACTCTTAGTTTTCTAAATTCTCAGGCTATTATTTGTTCTTCCAATAATATATGCCCTCCTTGAGATAAAGTATGAGGGTATACATTTCTAGATTGTATCTTCTAATTAGATCTCCTCATTTGATGTAAATTTAGAATATATAGATCATTAATATGATCATTAATTTAAAAAAATACTTATAAAAGATAGCATTTCACCTACCAAAAACTATACTTGTCATATACTTTCAAAAAAATTTATTCATGCACCTTAATTTGAAATATATATATATCTAATGGTTTTTGATGTTGTCTATCCCGAAAAAATGAAATTTGATGTGAGGGTTGATTTAAAATCCCTCTATCTCCTAGCATCTAATCCTAAACATTTCCTCTAGACTCTGTGAGTATCAAGCATATCATATGGCATCTGATAAGAAGGGAGGAAACCTATATTAGTAAAAAATCATGATAATTAAAATGTGAACAAATGTTCTTTCCAAAATTTTATTTTATAGTTTATATATTTTCAATTTTTCAACACTTCTCCAATCAGAAATCAAAATAATAATTTTTCATTTAGCTTTCACTGTAATAAAAGTCTTGAATTATTTTTAATTTGGGTCACTAGGAATATCATTATCATCGAATTAAACCAGTATCCCTTGATCCAAGGTAAGGGAAGGTGATAATTTTATTAAACATGTGCTTCCATGTTTACCAACCCTTGAATTATTCTCTCCCTAGTGGAAGTTGATGGCTCATGTTCATAAGGATGTGGTGGCTCCTCAACATGATTATGTGTACAATACTCCCCAGAAGTATGTGTATGGTCCACCTTATACACTCAAGGTGAATGATATGTTTCATAACCCATTATCCTATAAATTAATGTTATAAAACATAAGTACAAAATATTAAAATACTAATATTATATATAAAATTAAATAAAAAATTTAAAATGATCCAAAAAAAGTAAACTAAACTAATTTTTTTCATATAAGTTGAAGAAATTAACTAAAATTCTAACAACATTAATGAGATATCAAATGAATGAAATGAATAAAAAAATAAAACTGATAAATAAAAATTTCAATATAAAATTTAAATTGATATAAATAAAATAAAAAAATACAAAAAATAGCTATTTATAATATTCATTAGATCATCTTCAATATATTACACTATTTTGGAGTAGATTTTATCCAAATATGGTGTGTGAATAATAAAAATTATCCTATGTATTACACCATTTTTACACAAAAATAATATATTTTGAAAATATTCTTTTTTACATTTTTTTATTTAACTTATTAAATTAAAATTAATTGTTTTTCCAATAAAATCAACAAATAAAATTTTTTTTAATGGTAAACATAAATTAAGTTATGGTAAAATAAATTTAGATGAACTAACCTAAATAAATAATTTATCATATTTGTTATAATGTGTGTTTTAAGTACAAAATAAAACCAATATGTCTAACATGTTATGAAGTTTAAAAATTAAACAATAAATAAATATATGTTACTAGTAATATTTATAAATTTCGAAAGTATTTTCCCCATATTTTTTCATCATGTTTGTTCCATATGGAACGGACCATGTGTACTCTGTGGTCATAAATATTCTCTATTATTCTATCCATTAAAGTATGTATCACACATAAATTCTGATCTTCATCAAGGTTTTTATCTCCAATATACTATTTTTTCCTTAAACAATTTTAGACCAAAACATATTGGATGGATCAAGAATATTGAAAATTTGTCTTTCATGTGTTTCCATGATAAAAGGATCAGCTGTGTATTCTAATCTATTTAGATGAACTAGTGTAATTCTGAATTCATTGTGTCTGACACTATTATTACCAATGAACTATTTTTAGTTAAACACTAGAAGTCAAAATTTAATGTAATCAGCCTCCCATATTTATTTAATGTCTCTATAATATGTACTTTATGTGGTGATTGGGTTTTGGTCTTTAATACTTAAAAATGCATTTATTCATTGAACACCAATACACTATTATTCAGAACTAAACATCTATTGTACTAATCATTCATATGAAATGTATATCCTTCAATTTTATAGCTAGACCATGCTATCAAATTCAAAAAAATTCCACCCACTAACCATCTCGATGTTTTCGATACATTTGATCTACCAAGCACGGTCTCTTTAAATCATGGAATAATGTTTTCTTATGTTTATCCAAAATCCACATATATTTATTCTTTAAATAACATTGCTTTAACATATTAATATATAATTTTATATATGGATGAAAATCATCTATTTTATTCATAATGTATAAATGTACCTTATTTATCTATTCACCTACCAATGATTTTACTTTCAAGACTTGGATCCCCTTTCCCCCATAATTAACTAATTCAAGGTGATGTGTAGGAAGACCGATGTGGTCCACTACAGAAAAGTAGCTTGTACCAAACTCTTCAACCTCCTTAGAAATATAATTCTCAATAATGGAGGCTTTAGGCTAAAAAGGATTCTTAAGATCCCCCTTCAATATCTTTATATAACTTCCAAAAGGATACATCCAACATAGATAAAAAATTCCCCAAAGCCTTATTTCTTGTAATAAATGAACCATTAAATTCACCATGATATCCAAAAAAGGTAGAGGAAAACACATTTTCATTTGAAAAAGTATAGAAACCACATCATTCTCCAAATTATTGAAATAATTCAGATTAATAACTTTGTTAAAAATTTCACTGAAAAAATGGCCCATCTCTATAATAGTTATTCTAACACATATGTGAAATATTCCACAAAATTAAACTGGTAAGATAATTTTCATCATGATGTGACAACCAATATATTTCATACATATCAACTTCACATATTTTAGCGAAACAATTTTTTTTCATTTAATTTATTGCTTTGTGGGACTTTGATATCATTGATACACTTAAAAAATAACTTTCCCTATATTGGATAATGCATGAAAAGTCATACGTAGGTATGTTCATCTTCTATCAGGAGAGAGAGCTCACTCCAAATGTATTCCCATTAAGAGTAAGACCAATCTTGAATTCAATCAATATTTAGTATTTCCTTTAATATATAACAGTGTTCAATCACAATGTCACAAATATTCTTCTCCACATGTATGAAATCAATGTTATGTTTGACCTCGTGATATCTATAATATGGATGTTAAAAAAATATTCACCGTTTCTTCCAAAATATTTTTATCAATACCTTATTTTTTGTATTTCTGAATGTGACTTCAATGTTTTCCACCCTCTCGAAATAGTGATCTATGGTAAAGATTTTGGAGAACTATCAAATTTTTGTGAGTTTCTAAATGCCTATTTTAATATTCAATAAGAGTGGTCTATAGACAAAAACCTTTGATGAACCATATATACCATTTTTATCACACATTGCAGTTGATAATATGAAGTATGTTGTTCATAAATGGGACAATATTTATGTCCCTTATGACTATATCTAGAAAAAATTTCATATGTCAGAAAGCCATTTATAGTGAACATTACCATTACATGATGTTGAGAATGTTCCATTATATAAGAATCATACACTCTAATACCTCCCTCTTATAAAAGTTACAAATAAACTATTAATAATGATAATAAAAAATTAATATCATTTCTGGGGTTTTTTGTCTATAAATCCATAAACTCAACATCATATATTTCCACTTTATACATAATTCTAGAGATAAGTAGTAAATTAACAATAATAAAGGGCATGAACTATGTTTTCTAATAAATATTAAATATGTTTTCATTACATGTGTGTATAGTCTATATATGATATTTCTAAATTTATTTTTGAATTTAAAAAACTATTGATAAAATTTTTTCAATTTTGGACAATCAGATATATGACATAATTTTCTATTGAATATCTTCTCATATAAATTCTATCTTACCATTTTGAATCATTTGAATTTGAAAATAAAAAATTTAAACGATGAATTATAGGAAGATACAAAATTTCCTTGGCAGGAGTCTCTATAACTACTAAACTTGCCTTTGATTTTTATTTAAAATTATACAATGATATCCCATATTTTGGACATTCAAACAGAGCTTTGTATTCATTCCTATATAGAACACCTTCATTTGGGTAGATATGTATATTTTGGTTCCCAAAACCCATCAGGAATAATATTTTATTCTCACTTTATTGATAATATGGATGATTTTTTTTTCTTTAGTATGTATGTATTTCTACATCAATAACAACTATATGAAACTCTTATTGCTCCATTAATTTTTTTCTTTGATGCTAAACAATATTAACACTGCTGATAAAACTGTAAATTTTATAAAACCTGGATACAATGGGTTTTTATCATCCCCATATAGATGTATATTTATTAGTTCCTTATAATTCCTTCTACTTCATTATCATGTATCATTTATTCCATTTCATTGGACTTATCATCTTGAAAATCATCATCATTAAAAGATTTGTAATTCTTTCCAGTTATACCCTACCAAATCCAAGGGATGTAACTCAGATTAAAACCATAAAAAATTAAATTATCTTGGATTTATTTTCTTTTAAACTTCTCAACATTTAAATATTCCAAACATGTATAGAAAACAAATCCATTTTTTGAACCAAACATTTATAAAATTTTAAAATAGCATCGACATCTTCCACATATTCATCACTTGTTCGCAGTGTAATAATATAACTATGACTCATTATTACCTATAAAAAATAGTGTTATTTGAAAATAATTTAATATATTTTGAAATTTAATTTCAAATTTACTTTTATAAATAACAGAAAAATATAATAAAACTTTCCCCAAATAAAATAAATAAAAAATATTTGAAAAAATAACACTTTAAAGACATTTTATTATCATTCTTCTATGAAAAAATAAAAATGAATTATGTAATAAAAAAGATAACCTACATATATTCAAACTTAATTTTCCATTATACATTCAAAACACCCATTCTAATAAAGACAAAAAAACCCCTTAAACAAAAATTATTTGGTAAGTAAAAGTTATTTATAATTTGAATTCATAAAATAGTAATTTAATCAAACCTTAATCTCAAAAAAATCATACATAAGTTAAAAAATATGTTATAAGTGTTGATAATAAAAACATAAAATAAATATTGAAAAGATATGAAAAAATATTAATGGTGGTAGAGATCGTCCAAAAAAAGAATCCCAAAACAATATTAATAAATTCAAACATACCTTTATGAATTTAAATTGAAAACAATATACATGAATTGAAAATATATACATGACATGGGATGAAAAAGAAGTTAATGTAATTGGAAATACTGTGTAGAGATGATGCAAGTCGTGAATGATTATTGTTAAGTGTTAAAAATAGTGATAATTCCAAATGAATGATAATGGAGTCTACCAAATCAATGAAAAAAGATATTAGGGTTTACAGTGTGTGATTAAAGAGACCACTATCGCGAGAAAGAATGACCTTGAAATGAGTTCTCCTGAAATTTCGTAGAAATATAAAAGTTTTATCATATCGGTTACACAATAATCGATATAAAAAACAAATTTCACATTATTTATTGCAAAATCATTGTGATAAATTTAATTTTCAACATATGTTATTGGATAACTGATATTTAATCTAAACACCAGAGGTGTTTCACATTGGTTATAAAACAACCTATGTGAAAAATGTGTCATGAAAAATATATTTTGTACTGGTGAATAAATATTCTCATTCATGATTTCAATTTTTGATATTAATTCAGAAGTTATATTCACCTCATGGATTTTGAAATCCACATTTCTAAGAAATCATGATATGCATCACACCCAATTTTCTCCTATTGAGCCTTTCAGATGCTTCCTTTGACATTTATTCTTGATTAGACCCTAAAAATAGAAGCTCTAAATCTCTCTAAAATAAGTAATCCTAAACATTCATCCTATATAATTCAAAAAGTATTTATTTTGATCTTTTATATCCACACCTTTTCATCATCCTATTTCATCCTTTTGAAATAGATAAATTCTACTAAAATAGAAAAGTATAAAGTATAGAAAAATAATGTTTTCTAGAAGTAGCTATCCAGCTACCCAAACACCAGAATGCTAAGCACTAACACTGCCTATTTCATTTGAACAAGTGATCCTAAATGATACAAACTCCAGAACCCTTAAAGGTAAAAAATATTAGATTCATAAGGTCTATAATTAATGACATATTGAATTAGTGTATCTAGTATAGGGAAATATCACACCTCATCCACCCAATATCCACACACTATCTAGAACCACTCACAACAAAAAACTAAAATACTAGAAAGAAAGAAAAGTAATGTACTCTACATTGAGCATAAGGATGTACTTGGTTGCTAATAAGTAATACTATATGGGAAATAGATCTACCTAAATATAATATAAATAATATATCACAATGCAATTGGACTCTTTAGTCACTCTAAAGAACATACTAGCAGAATCTTGACAAAAAAACATATATTGTGAAAGTGACACCACCCATATATTTATAGATAAGTACCAAAGTAGCGGTACAATTTAGTGTGTTCCACAACCATCTAATATTTTCTGTAATGTTTTTAATTAATCAAGGAATCTTTAAGCAACCCGCTAATTTTACTAACTTAACTTTCACTTATGATGAATAGTGGATGACTCTAGAACTCAACCTCCTACATCAAAATATCTATAAGTTTCCACCCATGATGATTCTAGATAATTAATATAGCCTTTTTATGTATTCAATTGTGCACCATAATTCCAAAAGTTTCTCATGTCTTTAAGATATAATGGTAAGAAAAAAATGAATTGTAACAATATGACTAATAGTTTATGCTTCCATATTCTTATTGAGTCACTCAATCAATCCATCCTCCACCAGTGTGCCTCCTCACACCTTTCTAGTTCCTCTATACTCTTATATAATACAAAACCTAGAATCCAACCCTACCTTCCAGCATGTTCACCATCCGACCATCCCTAGAATACTTCTATAGCACATTCACAGTGGTGTCTAATTATACAATGATTCAAGATCATGGTGGGTGCTTTCTGAATTTTATGTGTTGGTATTATTGTGGTTCATATTTTTTTATGTTTAATGATAGTCCATGTATGTCATTAGTGAACTTTTTTTTACCTTTTAGTCTCAAAGATTAACAATGATGAGTTTTAATGCATAATGATTTTTTTCATGACATGATAATAATTTTTGTAACACAATTATTATTTTCATAGATTTTTATTTTTTTTATCATATGAATATTGTAGTCAAAATGACTGGCTAATTTTCATTAGTGTTATAATGTTAGATGAGTAGGGAATTTATTGCTCATTCCATTTTAATATTTTATTTTTTTGATTAATTTTTAAATTAAATTTATTTAAATATATTTTTTTATTACTTCATTATATCTGTTTTGAAATAATTTTCAAAAAATTAAATCTATACAATTAATTCTTAGCTGTTTAAGTGGAACTTAATATGTTATCTCTTTCAACTAACTACATAACAAATAATTTACTTGTATTTGTGAGAAACATGCCTTTTCATTTGACTATATAAATACAGTATTTAAATTAGCTTCTTAATTTATCTGAATCACTTATGAATGATATTTTATATATTTTAAGTGATAAAAATATTGTTGTGATAAAATAATGTTATTTTTTGAATTGGTAATAATTGATAAAAATAATTATTTAATCACAAGAAATATTATTACGGTGTATGCAATAGTTTTCCTTATGATGTTATCATCTTATACACATCTTATTAACATAATTTATTTATCATTATAAAATTTTGTGTTCTTGGTTTCATTATATCTCTTATATTCTCATTAAAAATAACAAAATAAAAAAAAGATAATGTTTGACGAATTGAATATTGTGGGAAAATACATATTTTAGTGACCTAGACCCATAATCCTGATGGATAAACCCTACTTTCTTCTTCTATTATAGTTATTAAGTTATAATTTTTCATTTTTTTTCATGACCACAAATATCATATTCATATCACTTTTACCGAGGAGTACGCACTGATATAACATTAGATAAGTCTTAACTAAACACTACTTTAGAAATAGTTTGTTATTTCAGTGAATAATCATAACTCACTTTGTCAAAAATTTATACACCACTCAATATAGAGTCAGAACATCAATGAAAAGTAAATTATCTAATTAGAAAATATTTTGAAAATAAGATTGTTCCATAGGAAGTGAGCATCAAGAATAATATTTTGATACTTCCTAGTGGGAAATTCGTTTTTTTCTTCCAATAACATCTCAACGGTCAAAGTCCTAAGACTAATATGAGAAAAGAACTAAGACCAAATGTTTTTAGAATCCTGTAACATTTAGGTTTTTATGATTTCTTATTGATTTTTTACTATCTTTTAATTTTTTGTGATCTTATAATCTAAAGAATAATTTTTGATTTTGGGGAATATTATTAAGGTGTTCTATGAATTAAATAGTAGGAAAGAGTATATTTGGTTGTTTTTGAGAGAACATTGTTAATTTTTCACTATTATTGAGGGTGTGATTCCATAATGAGTGTCACTATAGGATGGATCATGCTATAAAATTTAGGGTTGTATCATGATTATGATATGGTCTTATGAGGGTTGGATAAAGACAGTTGGTTATGACATAAGGAGGAATATTGAGGCATTTGAGATGGTGTTTGACCATAATAAAGACCTCATGATTTACAATTCTACCTATATAATCGATAATAAGGGTCATTACATCATTTTCTTTGAGTCCTATCACAATATTACCTAGATCGAATCAGATGGAGAATGGAAAGGTAGATCATTGTGGTGTGGTGAGGAATGTTGCAATATGATATAACCCTGGGTGTTTTAGAATCTATAACATGTTTTTTTGGTGGTTCATTGACTGATAATTCATTATAGAATGATGGGACCTATCCCAAATCAATTAAGTTAGAGCCCCTTTATAAAATAGTTGGGATATGGGTAGCCATACTAATTTTCATTATGTGTAAACTCCCTCAATCTTAGGTGACCCTAAGGGTGAATTTAGGAGATTTCCCCTACTCGTTTAGATTATTGTGAGCATCATATTGTTGGTTGATTATTTTATCTTGGTAATAATCAAATTTGGTTTTGTGAATTCATATTATATCATTTTTTTATCCTAGTATCCTGATATATATCTTGTAACCTATGTAGTTAGATCATTTAATTGACAATTTTATTTTCCATTAATAAGGAATTGGGAGATTTGGACATTGGGTGTGGAACAATCTATATGATGTTAGTGAATCGGTGATAATTGCATTACAATGTAGGGTGATTCGAAGTCACCGTTGAATTTGAAAATTTCATGAATTGTGTGATTGGTTATTATGTTTAAAATTATAGTTTATTATTTAAATTAAATTGGATTATGCAAAGTGATATTTTTGGAAGCCTATGATTATTAATGAAAATTGTATATTTTAGCGGTTATTATGAAATGTGGACTTCAAAAGCGGTTAAGCTAAATTTAAGGGGATTTTCACAAGTTCCATGGTTTCTTGGGTGTGTGAGTGTGATGGGAATTTATTTTAATTATTTAAGAATCATACCTTTGGGATAAGTGTCTTAGAGGGTGTGTGTGTGTGTGTAAAATGTTTTGGTGATGCATATTTTTAAGAACTCAATGTTTCATAACACTAAGATGAGTGAATTATAGAGTGTGAGTACAACCTATAGGTTTCATATAATAAGGATTTATATATTAGGCATGGTGATGACTAATGAATGAGACTAAAGGAAACACTCAAGGGGAGTAGGTTCAAATTGGGTGTGGGGGATAGCTTATCATTAGATGAATACATGATATAGATTCTATTCATGGAAAAGAAAAATTAAATATAGTTTCCATTAAGTAATTTTTGGAATAAATTAACTCGATAATGATATTTTAGAAAGGTAAACCAATATTTTTATTAGAAACATGGTTATATTTTTCTGTGTTTTCTTTTATAATTTATACACAGTTTCTTAAGACTGTATTTTTTCCTAAAAAATTTTAAACATTAAATTTTTAGGCTCTTCAACTATTCATTATCATGATTGATTTATTGTTTCATGTAAATAAGTGTTCATATTTGTGTTTAGAGTTCATGGAATATACTATATGGTTTTGTTCTCAACAATTGCATGTGTGCTTCGATGGGCATGGAGGTTTTCATTATTGTGATATAGGTAAACATAAGGCTTCAAATTTTGTTAGTGGTTCTTAGTCATTGTTTTTGGCTGGGATTATAGTTTTTGATGAGCATGATCATATGTGAGCTTGGGTTTGGTGGTTTTTTTGATGTCTTAGATTTTTTTCATTAGGTTTCTATTTTTCTCATTAAAACAAGTTTTTAACAAACAAATTTACATCTACTAGACCTTAAAGATTTTATTAAATCAGTTTTATTATAAATAAAAATATAATTTTCTCATGTTCAATCATAGTTTATTATTTTTATCTTAGGGTGAAAATCACTCCCCATGGGGTTTTTTGTCCCTCTCCACTTTTCAAAAGCCTACAGTAATTGTGGCTTTAACTAAAGGAAATGTGGTTCCCTGAATTAGGTCGTTGGAATTGGATCATAAGGTGAGGTGTTATAAATTTTTAACAAAGAGGAGGTTTTGGGTGAAAGACTTGGTAAGTTTTTTGGGCATATAGAATAGGGTGGTTGGGATTTAAAATGAACCTGTAAAAGGTAAAATTATCCTATTAATGGTGAACTCGGAGTTACTAGGGTGTTTGAGTAATTAAAGTGGATGTGAAAACCTTTTAGAGAGTTTTACATATAAATCCTCTTATGAAGGGTTCACGTGGATGAATTTTCATTTATCATGATATACACAATTCATGTTTCATCATTTTTAGTGTTATTAGGGATTCATTGTGTAGAAGGTGTTTAAATGAAAAGATTTCTCATGTGAAAATGTATTTCGAAGAACTCTTTTTTTTAGATTGCATTAATGGGTTTTGAAATGGTGTGGTTTTGAAATTAAAAAAACCAATTTTTGATGTGTAAATTGGATGGAATGAAATTATTCAAGGATTATATTAGAGTTCCACATAGTTGTATCATAGAATGGGGGTCTTGGTTATGTCATTTTGAGGGATTTAATCATGTGATGTAGACTATGATACCTAAGAGAGATCTGATAGAGTGTGGTTAAGGGGTAGGTGGATATTATTCTATGGAGCCTCATTTGGTGGTTGTGATTATTTTGGTGATCCAAATATTTGTTAAAGGAATAGATAGGGATAAACCGTAAGATATGATTAGCAATTCAGATTTCATGAAGCATAACCTTTTATTTCTTAGAGGGGACATGTGGTCAGATCCGGATAAATATTTGTTATAAAATACTGATTGGATCTTCAAATTTCTACAAACATAAATACCACTATGACATGGTTTATTTCATTTTTATTGTGAGAATGACAGAATAAATTATGGGAATCCATTGAGAATAATGGAAGCATAAATATATTCACTAGAATGGGTACCATAAGTATTTTTGAAAGTAGTATTTTCCTATATTTTAGGTCATATAAGGATTAGGATTTTCCCGAACACAGTAAGAGAGGCATTCTAGTGATGGATCACACCTCTAAATTTGTTGTTCTCATAAATGTTTTGTTGGAATTGGTAATTAACAATGAGTTGAAAGCTCAGAGATTAAAGTTGTTTTTACAATTAGAGATTTGGTCAAGAATCATTTTACTGAAGCTACCAACCTAGACAGAGGTGGTAATGAAGATGGTTACTTCATAGGTAGGTACATTATATGTGGAGAAGGAAAGTTAATTCCTTCATCTATTAGATAGAGGAAAAGTCTCTTTTAGTGGGAAGAAGAGGAAGTGGGACTCCCAAGGGGGGCTAGGAGGATCTCCCTCATAGGTAAATTTACCAAAGGCACGGTTCTAGTGTGAAGAGATGAGGAACCCAAAGTATAAATGACTAAATCTACCTTGTGTTTTCCACAAATGTGGTATATTAATAAGTTTTTTTGGCCAATTCACTTTGGTAGAAAGTAAGGTATAATCAAATCAGGTGTAGGGATCTGAATTGTAGAGTGATATAACCAAACAATCACACTCATGAATTCATAGAAAGATTGGAAATTATTCCTAGGAAGGGATGGTGGGTCTCCAAAAGGACCATGGTAGACTCTTTTTGTTGAGACTCTACATGGATTTCATGTCGTAATAGATGTGGATTAACACTCCACTATGTGATAGATTGGGTATGGGGTCTTTGTGTCCAACTTCAATGATCATGATGGATAAAATAAAGATCTCTTGGGAATTATTAGTGAATGATATTAATATTTAAAATATAATCATTGTGATGGACTAGTTGATCTATTTTTGGACTCAAATTTATTTCTAGAATTAGAAAGTTCTCAAATATTTGAATGTAAAGGACCCAACTCCTTTACCAAGGATGGTGGATAGATATTGGGATGTATTCCTAAAGTAATTGTATAAAATAAAACCTATAAGGGACGTATAGGTCACCATTGATTTAGTTCCTGAGGTGAATCCTGTTTCACTACCATCTTATCATATAGAGGTGATGGAGTTGAGGAAACTATAGGTACCATTGGATAATTTTCAACAAAATGAGTTTATTTTTCAAAGTATTTCCCCTTGGGTGATACTAATGTAGTGTTCTAATAAAGAAAATAGTGGATTGAGATTATGTATTTATTATCATATATTGAATCAAGTTATGGTATCCTCTACCTAGAATCAATTAGTTTTTTTACTAAATTAAGGGGGTGTGTTAGTTCTCCAAGATCGACCTTTGTTAGGTTATCATTAGTTGTGTGTGAGAGAGGAAGTTATTTTGAATACATATTTCTATTTTTGATTTATCCCAATGAGTAATTGGTTATTCCATTCAGTGTTATTAAAAACAGACGTGATATGTATTTCCTTGAAAAATATAATTTTCCATTATAATATAGACTCTTTAGTGGTTTTTATTATGGTTGAAATTCCTATTTATTTTAATATGAAGGAGGGTCATGGGAGGAGCATAATGTTTTCCTGATACTTTCCAGGAGAATCATTTGTTTTATAAGTTATCAATGTTTTATTTCTATGTTTGAGAGGTAAAATTTATTTGGAATTCGGTTTCCGAAAGAGGAATATCTATTGACCCCAAGACTGTTAGGGAAATGATGTCTTGGGAGAATCTGATGAATGTGTTTGTGGTGTTAAGTTTTTAGGTTATTCCATGTAATATTAGAGACTTGTGATTGATTTTTCTAATATAGCCTCACCTATGATGGTATTGACTTGAATAGGAGTAAAATTTGAGTGGACTTGGAAGAAGTAATGTGGTTAAATTGAGGATTTAAGGTGGAATTAAAATTCTACATTAGTTTTGGTTTTTCTAGAGTGAAGAAATAGCTATAAGGATTTTTTATGCATAAGGTTCTGAGTTGGATGAGTATTAATCAAGGAAGGAAAATTTATGGAATATAGGTCTAGGTGGTTGAGGCCTCATGAAAGGAACTATCTTATCCATGACTTCTAATTTGATACTATTATGCATGATCTGAATAATTGGAGTTATTAACTCCTTGATAAAATTTCATTGGTGTACTTAAATCACAAGAGTCAGAAATACATATTCACCTTATTTGATCAAAATATGTTTTTGAAATAGATGGGATGTATATATCCATATTTTTTATTTTAAACTTACATAAATTATGATAAAGGGAAATCATATGGAATATTTTCTTAGTAGGAAATATCTAGTTTAGGCTGTGAAGGTGGTTGAGGAGTAGTTGAAGTTGATGGGATTTTTAATAGATCTTCACATATAGGTTACTAAGACACATGGTGGTGTATTTATATCTACCCTAAACACAATTTCCAAGATATTTGAGGGGTTTAGAGTATATAAATTATCTGATGAGTGTTTTAGAAGAATTAGGGATACCCTATATAGTGAAGATACCATCAAAAGTAGGTTTATTTCTATATATGCATCCCACCAGTTCAAAAAAATTAATGATTATGCCAAAGAGTCTTGGGAGTGAGGTTATAAAGACTTTTCACCCATTAATTAGGGAGGCATATTAGGGCGATAATAGAATGCACTAAATTATCCATTGATTTTTTTGTGGTTAGGAATGTAGAGGGACATGGCTGAGTTTGTTTCTCGATGCATTATGTGTCATCATGTAAAGGTAGAGAATCAAAAATAGGTAGGGTTATTGCATCCTTTATTAGTTCTGGCCTATAAATGAGATGATATCATTATGTAATTCATTATGGGTTTGTATAAATTTTCACAATAAAATTCTTATGTATGGGTGATTTTGAATTGACTAATGAAATTAGTGCATTTATTTCTATTACCAGATTTGTTCTTATGATCTCAAAAAGTTGTATGTGTGAGGGGTAGTTAGAATTAATAGAGTGATAAAGTTTATTGACTAGTTTTGAGATCCTAGATTCCCATAAATATTTTGGATATGACTCTATAATTCTATTAAGTCCAAGTTTATGGTGATCTTAATGTACTATCCTCAGAGAGACAGGTAGTAGAGCCAATTTTTAAAGTATTGAGGGATATGGTCTGATAAATAATGTTTGATTTCAATAGACTAAAGAGGATCATTATCAATTAGTGTAATTTTACCATAATAATAGTTTTTATAATTTTTTCAATATGGAAAATTTTGTGGAATTTCATAGTCAACCTTTTTTACCACTATTATGTTGGGCCAAGGAAGGAGAGAATGCCCCTATGTGGCCGATCTCAGTGAAAGAGAAATAATGGGATGTTAAGTTGATCTAAAAACATATAAAAATAAAAAATAGTTAATATAAATCATATATAGATCATATAGTATGACCACTATGATTCAAGGTGGGATGATCAATCTTCTTTATTTCATCACAAAGACTTAGGTTCAAATGGCTTGGAAGTAGGAGAAATTAATGCCTCACATCGTACAAGCATTTTAAATTATACAAAGGATTTGTGAAGTGGTTTATCATTTGGATTTAACACAATATTATGCATTTATCCTACTTGAAGAAGTATTGAATAGTCCATATTCATGGTTTGAGGTGAGAAGAAGTTGATTTTGAGCCAGATGCCTCTTACATGGAGAAACTGGTCTAGTGTGTAGATTCTAAAGGCAGTATTCTTTAGGGAAGAAGAATTATGGTAGTTAAAATTTTGTGTCACCATGGAGTGGTTCAAGAAGATAACTAGGTAATAGAAACTAATATGCAACAATAGTGACCAGAGTTATTTTTCAAAGATGAGTCGTATTTACTTTTTAGAGAAGAAAATTTTGATAGTGGGGAGAAATTTAACACTTATGTTTTTGGGATTGATTATATATCCATTGAATCTTATTTGGTTACATTTTTATCTTATATTTAAAAAGAGAATTGTTTATTTAGTGGAATGGTCCTTCAGTTTTCTTGGAATTCAACTATGGTCAAGAAGATTTTTTTATTGGTTTTTGAGAGAACATGACCCGTGTTTCACTATGATTTTGGGTGTCACACAACAATAGGACTTATTGTAGGATAAAACACACCACAACATAAAGCATTTTCCTATGGTCTTGATTTGGGTTTGTGAGGGTAGACTACATCCATGTGGCTAGGTTGTGAAGAAAAGGATTATAGTGTATTGGATGGTGTTGCGTTATGATCACGACCTTGTGATTTTTATGCATGTCTCTAAAATAGGGGGTATGGAATTTCATCACGAGCCTTGATTTATGTCTTGATATTCCTTAGATCAAATTTGGGGGATAATTATAAGTAGGATCATTGTAGTGTTGTGCTGAATTTTTCATCATGACATTACCCTAGTCATTTTAGATTCTATGACATGTTTTTTGGGGGATAAAAAACTAACCATCTATTGTGTCATAATATAATCCATCATGGTGAAATGTGGTCATATAACCATTAAACATTAGTGGATATATAGGGGGTTTGAGAATTATTATTGTTTTTTAAAAACTCTATTAACCCTGGGTGATGAAAAAGGAGAATGAGTGAAATTTATCATCCTATTTTGGACAACTAGGTGCAAAGTATCATTAGTTAATCATCAGATCTTGGTAAGCCTCATATTTTGATTTTTCAATTCCTCTTCTCTCATTCCTTTGACATGAGATTTTGATATGGATCTTATGTCATATAAAATTAGATCATTTAATTGAGAAATATAGTTTCCATTGATATGGAATCATGATATTTTGACATTGGGTGTGTAAAAGTCTATACAGGATCAATTGTGACATCCCAGACCTGAATCACTCCTGAGTAGCTGAACACGATTGGTCACATGGCCTCAAGTGCGCTTACCCATACGCCAGAGGATACTGAATAATAGTGAGGTCCTAGTGTGTGATAGTGGGAATACTATTCCCTCAACTCAGAGTGGAGCACACTAGAGATATAACAGGGGAATAAATAGTATAATAAGTGATAATTAATAAACTAACAATGAATGTATAAATAAACAACCAGATAATAAAAAACAACTCAAAAGATGAATGGTATTATATATAATATGATGATTTCATGTCTCTAAAAAAATAGTAAAATAGGTATTCATGGTTGTGGGTAGATAGAGAAATACATGCTATAACAAATAATAAAAAATAAAACAATTACTATCAAAGAATCCTAAGCTCCTACTCGATCATCTGCTACCATGTTTTATACTATGTGAGCAACAAAGTTAATTTCTCAAGGTGGGATAGCTTCCCTTGTCCATAACAAAGATCATATAAATTCCCCAAGTACCAAGGGTGGCCTGAATAGAGTGTGAGATAAATTTTAGTAGGACACTAATAACGATGTCTATACAATCCAATCTGTGAAAATAAACTGTACAGTGTGTAGGTATATAATAATGCAAATCAATACAAATAAATAACTCATAACTACATTAGCCTTAGATAGTTTATGAACATATAACCATTTAGTTAATTATGATTTATCAATTATAAATAAATCATGTGAGATATTCAATATCACTAAAAAATATCATAATAATAATAAAGTATGATCCAAGGTGAAAAAAAGACATTCTTTACCTAAAGTGTCGGCCAAATAAAAATAGTAACTCATATAGTCTACCAGTAAAGGGGTCTAATTGTAACCCAAGGGGCTCTCCCAAGGCATTACATTGTAAATGAGTCTAACCAAGTCTATGGAGTTCATACATGGCAATCACTAGATAAAAAATGACTAGTCCTAATGGGGTGTGTCCATGGAACCATGTTTCTAAATACATCAATATAAATCCAAAGAGTGTATCCAAGGCATTTTAATATCTGGAATAGATGCCAAGCAGATTGTTGATACATCACTGACGTATTCACGTATGGAAATGTCCAAATTTTGTGGTGGGAATATTTTACGACAATCAGATCAATGAATCAGAATGACATCCTTTGAGTGATCAAGGCATTCCCTTGGGAATAAAAGGTTATCTCATGTCATACCACTCCAATAAAGATGAAAATGGTCGAAAGAAATAGGCACCTTATAATTAATCCATTTATATCATATGTATTCAGGGTCCATGTAATATTCATGCCATTTATTTATTTAATTGGTTCCTTCCATTTCATTTCAGTAATCCTCACTACAACAAAAACTGTGTTTAGCGGCGGTTTTGTGGCGGCAGTACAGAAAACCGCCGCTAAACGTTTTTGCCGAAAGGTTTCGCGGTGGTTTTTAATAAACCGCCTCTAAAACCGAAAATCATTTCACAATCCCGACCCTTATTCCCCCACCCCAATTGTTCACCAAATCCTCGCACCCTCCCTTCTTCCTCTAACCCCCCCCCCCCCCCCCGGCGACCCGCACACCTCCAGCGACCCTCGACCTCTGGCGACCCGCGACCTACGGCAACCCGCGACCTCCGGCGACCCATGACCTCCGGCGACCCGCGACCTCCTACTCGATCAAGCAGCACAACTCTCCCCAGCAAACCCATTCTCATTCTTCTTTTTTTCCTTCAATTAATTTGTTTTTATTATTGTTAATGATAATTTTTGGTAGGATAGGGGAATTATAACCCTTACGGTGTGATCTACGGGTTTTCTTTTTTATCACGCCCTAGATTTATGGTAGGATCCCCATGAAATTGACATTTTTAATTTGAAAATCATTAAATATGTGTTTTTATCACCATATTTTATTTATATAATCTAATTTCAATCTTTTTATATAATTAATTTCATTCGCAAATGTTGGTCTAATCTTGTTTTATGATATTTGACTTTGTTTTGTGAAATATCGCACACATAATGTTGGTCCTATTGTGCTTGGATTTATAATATTACTTTCATCTATTTCTTGTTGTTATACTTTTTTCTAGGTGTTAATTATTATTGTGCACCATTCGGTTAATTCATTGGGTTTGAAAAATCGGTGGTTTAGGCCTTGTTTTATGAAAATGGTATTATCCGATTATAGTTGTACATGCGGGTTTTTTAGTTAAATGTTTCATTTGTTTCTCACCAGATTTGGGATTTTTAGAACCATATTTAGCATTTTTAATAAGTTCCTGGAATGTAAATTGGTGTTTTTTAACATTTTGATATTCAACTGAAACTGTTTACTAAGAATTTCTTCCCTAGTCTTTAGAATGGTACCCAATTGGATTTTATAGGAAAATTATATAGGTATACCTATTATCATATTCCTTTTTAATTATTTATACGACTGAAATTTATAGGATTCCAAATTTCATAAACTAGGGAGGTAGAATGTAATGGTTTAAAGGAATTTTTGAATATCCTTGAGAATCACATCTCTTATTCAATGGTGATATGTTCATATTTTCATTTAATATAAAATATATATTGAATATTTCAAAAAATTAGATTATAATTATATTTCAGATACAGGAAAAGGGATAATGAATTTTAAATCAAAATCATATATTCCATGAATGTTTCTCAAAGTCATGTTACTCTTTTTGAAGGAATAATTGATTTAGAGATAATAGATTATCCCCTCAAATATCTCAGTATACCTCTTATTTATGAATATTTTCGAATTAATAACTTCAATTAAATAACTGATGAAATTTTATTAATAATACCAAAATAAGAAACTCTATAACATTCATATGAGGGAAATATTAGCTTAAATCTTAATGTGTTAACTATAGTTTCCATTAATCTTCATTGACGAACTATGATCCAAATAGAGAACAAAATTTTATTCAAAATATTTTATCTAAATTTTTTTTGGACTTAAATGAAAATAATATTCCTTATTTGAAATGGTCAAGGAAAATTTCATTGCATACTGTTGAAGGAATATTATATATCAACGGTCTTTATAAATCCGTATAATCCCATAGAACAAAATTATAATTGAAATATTTATATATCCAAGACTACTAGGATTATTTTTTGATGTAAAATCATATTCAAACAAATGATATATGGCATGATTGAAATTATTGTTTTGGGTATGATTGGTGGATATCACTCACAAGATTCTCAACTGACAGCCTCTTCCCTTTCACATGAATATGTGGAATATACTCTGTACTATAAGAAAATGGTGAAGTAGTATGTACCATCTTTGAGATACAATCTAGTAGGTTGTGGACTATCATCTCATGCAACATTATCCCCAACAGATAGTCCACTACTACAATGGTATACATAACCATTTTTTCAAGTTCCTGAGCCACCCAAAGTATAAGAATGTGAAAATGAAGAGTTAAACTGCACTTCTGAGTGGAGAATATGATATGAAACTATAACCACTGATCATTTTTCAGATATACTAAGGATGATCACTACTTTAAAAAATCATAATTCTGGGGCCACTCAATCATGATAGGGTTTTTTTTTCAAACCATTTGGGAGACACATTTCTGCCTCTTGAACCTTATTTTGAATTATATAATATCCAAGAGCATTGGGATGATATTTTCCATTAACGTTACATGGTTTATTTAGCAGGGCTTCTCGTGTCGTATCCACCCACATCAACAAGATACCACAAGTACCATCTACAATGATGTCTTCAGAACATTTTTCTAATCCATATAATTATTAAGGAAGTGTCCCCACGAGTACAGATTTGCATCGTAGGGAATTATGTTTCTCTCCACTTCAATCCCATCCTATGATAGCCAAATCTTCCCAATGACGTCAATAATGTGCCTCTGTGCATAGTCACCTTGAATATAGATAAGATTGTTAGAGTTAGGGAGTGATAAACTAAATTAAATTCTGATTAAGAGGACCCACCCTTTGCGGTAGCACAACATCTAATGGACACCCCAAGTGTTGACACCCACCATCAAAGAAAGAAGCATGGCCTTTCAGATTCCTCTAAGTAATTACCCTTACACCAAGACCCCAAACGGGGTAAAGGACCGACCAGGACTGCTAATCCATATGACCCGTCTAGTTCAATGTAGAATATAGTTGATCCTGGTATGAGTTCTATGTTTCAGCATCTTTCCGAATAGAAGATTCCCATTAATGAGCTCCATGCTAATTAGTTTCTACAATATGGAGATATATGATATAATCTTGTCCTATATCCACTATAAAATTATGGGAATTCAAAATTCATTAAGAAAATAATTCCCTTTAATCTGGATAATCAATTTCTTCTCAATTCGGTAAATTTACGAGCCTATGACAAGTGATCACACTATTTATTGCATAATCCACCAAAATTGAATGAGAATCTTCCTTGATTGTTATGGATTGATATTCTTATGTGTATTTTTTTGAGTATAGTTGTGATATGGTATGTGTGTGTGCGTGTGAAAATGGATAAATAAGCATGTGCACATGCCTTGGTGGTGGGATAAAGGACTGAGGCTCCTTCCATAGGTCAGTTTTGATTGATGCTCTAACCCCACCCAAGAATGCATGGGTTATGGAGTCGAACTGATTCTCTATACCCCTAATGGTTGAATTTTATGGAACTACCTAGACTGAGGCTCCAAGGTAAGTGTGATGTATTGTTAGGAATGTTTATACCTTGTGAGATAAGGAACTTGAATTATACTCTTATGAATGATAAATAACCCATATTTATGTTAACGTAGACTAGAATGTTGTATGTGAAAGACTTTTGAATCATGACTTGTATCTAGTAATAGTTACATGATGTGTAACCTAGTTATATAGTGTGAAAGATTTTTGAATTATGTAGAAAAATCTGGTTAAAGATGAAATTACAACATATATTTGACTTCACCGTTTTAGGTATCTTACTAAATAAATGGTTAATAGATGAAAAAACATTGAAATTAAGTGGGGGAATTATCCTAATGTGTTATCACTGTGTTTGGTCTCGTGAGAGGAATATTCATTGGCTTATAAACAAGAATCAACAATATTGTTCAAATTATGAAACTAAATATGGTAAAAAATATTCCATATTATTTTTATTGATCTATAATATTGATAAGTGAAGGTAAGGATTATTAAACATAATACAATGAGGGGAAACTTTAGAAATGGGAACCCATGCATTGGTATTATATACTAGTGATTTTGGATGGATGTTATAAATACCGACTGGTATCCCATTTCTAGATATGGAAAATAAAATAAAACATTTAATAGAGATGACCAAGCATGTGAGTACATGAGATAATCAGGAAAGTTGTAGTATTTTTTGTGAGGGTGTGGAAGTAATCTGAGTGGACCAATGTATCTCATTAATGTAGTGGGGATAGAAATTGTTTGAGGCAACATAATTGTGTGATTGACAGTGTTATGATAATTGTGTATCCAGATATTCTTACTGCTCCTCAATGAGGTGTTCACGCTGTCTCTTAAGGACCAGACTTGTTTGGTTTGTCTGGGCAAGCTAAGTAAGTGGTAAATGTGATCAATGAATCATCTTTATTATATTATTCATACTTTATGATCAATTTTTCATATTTATTATATTATGATTCTGCAATCTTACACTATCGTATATTTTGTGTAGGAACATTGTGATATACATGGATAAAAGCTGGATCACATTACCGAGGAACACACCTCAGTATGTTAAGGGTTTTAATGAGTTTTTAGATTTTTATATTTCTAATCGATCCGTTGAAGGGAGAATAAGATGTCCATGTCCTAAATGTAAATTTAGAACATGGTTGAAGATATATGAAGTTTATGAACATTTAATACTGAAGCAATTCCCTGGTCAATATTTGTGTTGGAATTGGCATGGAGAATCGAACAGTACAGAAAGATTGAGCACTAATGGTAATCCATAGAATGAGGTCCAAAGTTCATCAACAATGGAAAATGAAATGAAAAACCTGATAAATGATGCATTCGGCACTGCAAGACACCACTATCAGCATCAAAACATATCAGAACAACTAGAAGAGGGTTCTACAAACTGCAACGTGACAAGTGATGTTTTTGAGACTGTAACACATGTAGATCAAGATTGGAACATATCATTGGATCCTCCCCTTGATTATGTAGAGACAAATGTAACAGAAAACTTCACTGATAAAAATGTGTTTCATGATTTAGTTGACGATGGAAATCAAGAGATGTATAGTGGGTGTTTGAAATATTCAAAGCTTTCATTTCTGCTGAAGTTGTACCATATCAAATGTCTATGTGGAATTACAAATAAGGCAGTGTCCATGATATTGGAATTGATTCTTGATGCATTTACTGAAGCAAAAATCCCAGAATCTTTATATGATATGAAAAAAGTTGTTAACAAGCTTGGTCTGAATTATATAAAAATACATGCGTGTCCCAATGATTGTATGCTTTATTGGGGAGAGGATTCAAGTAGACAGAATTGCAAGAAATGTTCTTCTTCTAGATGGCAGTCAAAGGGTGATGTTGGAAGTCTGACTGAACATAATTTCATGAAGAAGAAGAAAATGAACACACCTGCAAAGGTTTTCCATTACTTTCCTTTGAATCCGTGATTGCAAAGATTATTCATGTCATAAAAAACCGCCAAACACATGAAGTGGCACTCTGTAGATAATAACAATGATGGGTTAATATGACATCCACGAGATTCCCAATCATGGAAGACATTTGATTCATTACATCCAGATTTCTCAGCTAATCCTAGGAATGTTTGATTGGGATTGGCTGTCGATGGATTCAACCCATTTGGTACTTTGAGTACAAGTTATAGCATTTCTCCAGTTGTGTTGATCCCTTATAATCTGACTCCGTGGATGTGTATGCAACAATCATCTTTTATCATTTCAATGAATATTCCTAGAAAACAAATTCCTGGAAATGATATTGATGTATACATGCAGCCTTTGATTGAAGAATTGCAGGAGTTATGGAGTAACGGTGTTTTGACATTTGATGTTTTTCTAAAACAATGTTCAAAATGCATGCTGCTTTACTGTGGACCATTAGTGACTTCCCTAGGCTTGGGAATTTATCTGGTTGGAACACATATACGGTTTTGGCTTGTCCCGTTTGTAACTTTGATTTTGAGCCCAAATGGCTACCTCACAGTAGAAAATGGTGCTTCCTATGCCATCGAAGATTTATCGATGCATCTCATAGATTTCGGCTGAACAAATCAAAATTTAATGGTTTCATTGATCGTAGACCACCTCCAAAGTTGTTAACCGGTTCTGAAATATTGACACAGCTTGAAAATGTTGAAACAGAATTTGGGAAGGTTCATCATTTGAATGATAGCGGAAAACGAGTCCGAAGTGCATCATCAAGTGAAATCAGAACACAACAATGGAAGAAAAAAGTATATTCTTTAAACTTTTGTTTTGAGAATTTAATTTGTTGCGCCACAATCTTGATGTGATGCATATTGAGAAGAATGTTTGTAATAGTTTTATTTTCACACTACTTAATGAGCATGGAAAGTCGAAGGATCATCTTAATGATCACAATGACTTACGGGTAATGGACATAAAATGCAATCTCTGGCCAGATAAGAATGAAAAGTATGCTCTGGTCATTTTTGCAATGAAAAATTGGGATAAAGATACGTTCCATGGAATTTTAAAGAATGTGAAGGTATCTTATGGGTATTCGAGTAACATCTTGAGGTGTTTTGACTTGAAGAATCGTAAGTTACATGGATTGAAAAGTCACAATTCACATATTTTGTTACAACAGTTTCTACCATTGGCATTGCGTACATTATTACCTGAAAAAGTTACTGCTGTTGTACTCCAATTCTGCACATTTTTCAGGAAATTATGTGAGAAAGTTGTACATCTATTTCAGCCTGACAACCTCCAGGAGAGGTTTGTATTGACTCTTTGTGCAATGGAGATGATCTTTCCTCCATTGTTTTTTACAATCATGATACATTTAACAGTGCATTTGGTTGAAGAAGCTAAATTAGGAGTCCCAGTTCATTATCGATGGATGTATCCAATTGAGAGGTATTTTATTTATATGTTTTCTAGTTAAGTAAACAATTTTTTACATTTAAATAAATGCATAATATTATTATTTTATTTCACAGATATCTTGGTCATTTGAAATTATACGTGAGAAGTAAAGCTCAACCAGAAAGCTCTATTGCTGAAGGCTATTTGGCCGAGGAATGTCTTACCTTTTGTTCCAGGTATTTAGATGATATTGAGACAATATTTAATCGAGTTGGACGTGTTGACTACACATCAACTCAATCTCAAATGCATCAGAAATCAAAAATATTTCCTGTTATTGGCCGATCAGTTGGGAGGACCTCAAATATGACACTGATAGAATTGGAATTATTACAGGCACATAGATATGTGCTGATGAATAGTGAAATTGCATATCCATTTATTGAAGAGTTGAGGATACAAACAAAGAGACGAATGAGAGGCCGAAAATGAAATGAGAAAGATATAATGAAAGCTGTGAATAAAGAGCTTGTAGAATGGTTTGCACGACTTGTAAGTTCATAAATATTGCAATAAATAAGAATATTAGTTTGACACATACAATTGGTAAATATATTAAATTATATTTATTTTTTCAGATCATGAATACTGATACTCGAGCAGACTTGTCAGAAGATTTGAATTTTCTTGCTAGAGGTCCTATAAAGCAAGTTATAATGTTCGACGCTTATAATGTGAATGGATTTAGATTTCATACAGTTGATCGAGAAGTGGGTTTGAAAACAAAAAATAGTAGTATATTTACATTTTATAAAGTGGGATACTATGGAAGGCTGCATGATATTATTGAATTAAACTACCATGGACATTTTTCTGTTGTTTTATTCAAATGAAGATGGGTCGATATTATTAGAGGTGTTATAAGAGATTCATTGCAATTTACTTCTGTGAACTTCTCTCGCTTGATGGATGTTGGTGATCCTGAAATGCATGATCCATATATCTTAGCATTGCAAGAAAAAATGGTATATTATGTGAATGATGGTGTGGATGAAGGGTGGAGTGTAGTTACTAACATAATACAAAGAGATTTGTATGATATGGGTGATGAAGTGGAAGATTTGACCTCTGAAGTTGAATGTCATCAACAACAGGAAGCAGAATTATTTTTCCATCATGATATTGAAAATATTAGTCTTGAAAGGATGAATTAAGTGTATGAAGCAATGAAGCAGGAAACTAACATTATTGATGGGGATAATGATTGTATGTACAATTATTCATTCATGCAGCAACCACTTGTTTCATTTATGTAGTCATTCATTATCATTGTTATATATATTTGGTTTGTTAGTACTGGGCATCTATTATCATTTTTAATTTTTTTTCTGCATAATATTTTTTGAAATATATATTATGAACATAATTTTATTTGATTAAATGACAGTAATGCCAAGGAGGAAGCGGTATACTATTTCTTCTAGTTCTGCGATGGATGCCGATCCATCTGGGTCACTGCCCACGACATCTGAGGCACCAGCTGCCTACACCCCCGCACCATCTCCCCCTGCACCATCTCTCACACCATCAGAGAGCCTCCCATTAGAGGCTAAGTCGTCGACTCCCCCTACAGGTGCCTCATCAGTTGGGCGGAGATAGACCCCTTTCAGTTCATCCCGGACACACTGGAGGGTCACAGTCATAGGTATAAATTTTAATTAAATAAATTTATTGCATTTTGTTTATACTAATTCTTTTCTCATTGAAGATGACAATAATAAAACCATGGAGAAACACTTAAAAATCTCAGATGTTTGGAACTTGAATGGCGAAAAGATAGTCGTGCCATTTGATTCTTATGGGGTCCCTACGGATGATGCTGTGGGGTTACTTGGCCAGATTATAGGTCAGTTGGCAGCGGAGCCCATTTCCCTTCCCATTTCATATGATGATTGGAGACATATGCCTCCAAACTGGAAAAATGAAGTTTTAGATTCTCAAATAAAGTTAATTTTATTACATTATGGTTTAATTGAATTTCATGTTACTAATATGTTCAAAATGAATTGCTGTATACAGATGTTCTTCCACTTCACAGTTGCGAATGTGATCGCACAGAAGTGGACTTTGAAAAATCTCAGTAAAAAATGGAAAGATTTCAAATGGAGATTGTGGTGTGATGTCAACGATACTTCGTTGACCTTGGAACAAATGTATGACAATCTACCTAGTGGGGTACCGAAAGAGCAGTGGAAAGTTTTTGTTGACAGACATCGTGATGAGAAGCGGATGGTATTGAAATATATATTATTATATTATCCTCATTTTACATTAATACATGTATATGAAGAGGAGATGACATTGGATACATTACTGTTAAATTTCATTTTATTTATTTCTCGATCTTTCACGACAGAATGCATCAAACAGGGCGAAGCAAGTCATCCCTCACACGGTGGGCTCAAAAAGCTTTTCTAGAAGCCGAATGTCATTGGTAATATTTTAAATAGTTTAAATATTTATAATAAAATATTATCTATTTAATATATTGAATTTTTTATTTATCTTTGCTTAATGCAGTCACAGAATTTAGGGTACAAAGCCTCCCGGACTGAACTGTGGTTGGATGTTCACAGAAAATCAGATGGCTCTTTTGTTAATGAGCCTACCAAAGAAGTTGGGGTATGAAGTCAAATGTTTAACTTATTATCATCTTTTACTGTGTTTATATGTATTGATATTTGATTTATTGGTAAAAATTAAAGAACTATGGGATACCAGTCCTGGGCAGTCCTACTCAGTCTCCTAGGATGACCCGTTTACTCAAGTCCTTGGGAAGGAGCATCCTAGTAGAGTGTGCGGGATTGGTTTGGGACCCGTACAATTTGAGGTCTTTAGCAGGCCATCAGGGATTCTAGCCACATCTACTTCTGTTTATGGTCGTCCCATACCTGAAGATTCTCAGAGGGATATTTCTTCACTACGAGCCACGGTTCAAGACCAAGGGGCTCAGATATCCACTATTCAGAAAGCGTTGACTGATTTATATCAGAAGATGAGCAGATATACCCCCAGTGGTTGTGCACCGAGTGGTGGTGAGCAGGTAAATCACAAAAAATAACAATCATTTAGTTTGCAAACTTTTATTGGTTTTAAGTTTAATTATAAATATGCAACAATATTTAATTTTCAATATAATGTTCTTACAGGTGGCAGCAGGAGATGGAGGTGGAGAGGGTGACGATGCATCATCGGACCATGAGTAGTATTGTTGATGTGATCAAAAGATGTTTTATGGGTTATGTGATTTTCTTGACCTAGAATGGATCATGTGGTCCACGTAATTTTTTCCATGTTATGAACTTATTTTGTTTTATTAGCACAACTGATTCTCTCTTAATGGTTACATATCTTCTAATATATTCTCTATTCTCTTTAAATATGTCCTCTATTTCTCAAATGTATTCTTATGTGGTAGACTGGAGATACCTTATTTCCTGGAACCATAATGTCAATCATCGATATAAAGTATTTTATAACAATAATGTTTTAAAGGTTCTTATTCTGACTGAACATCAACCCATTTAATCCTCGTTCCTCATCCTTATAGGACAAACGACTAGTAGTGATCCCTCCCCTCTCTTCTTTGGCACATTTTGACCCATACACTTTAATCCTTTATGGAATCAAATATTTTCAATTAATATAAGTGGATAATTGTGTTTGGGAACCCTGGTCCCCATAGAAGGTATACCCATTAGAAACCATATTTTCATAAAAACATTCCATATTAATTTCTTACTCTACTAAGGGTTTTGTATATTTCGATTCCTACCATACCACAAGGTCCCCCCTTGTTCCATATTAATTTATTACTCTACTAATGGTTTTGTGTGGGGATAACCACAATTAGTAAAAATGATATGTGATAATTCCCATGAATATTCATTGAAGTCGTTATCTGTGATGTTGTGGATAATTCATCTTATTGTGTTTCACTATATGGCATAGGAAGTTGTATGGTGATGTTATTGACCATATTGGTTGTGTAGTACAAGGGGATGTGATTATTTGGTCGATTTTCATGTATATGATTTTAGTAGTAGTGAAATGTTCTATGAAGAGGTTTTGGTACATGGTATGGGGTCATGGATGTGGTGTAGTGGTTGTAGAATAATGTTTTTGTAGCATATTTATTGATTTGGTATGTGTTCATAGAGTTTCATGATGGTTTTAAGGAGTATTTGATTCTGTGATATGGGTTGGTAAATGTGGAGTGGAAACAATGGTGGATGTGTGGTGTTGTGGTGATAGTTTTGTGAGTTGAATTAGTTGTAGCATAGAGTGGATATGTCAGTTTCTCAGTTATCCATGAGATGAACTATGTTGATAATGAAAATGTTCTAGGTTAGTAAATAAAAAATATTTATTGGAAATAGATATGTTATAAATTAATCAAATGAAAATTTAAAGTGTTATGTGAATTGTAATGGATAAAAAATAAAGGTGGTGAAACATGTATGTGGAAAGTGGAATGTTGTGTTGATAGTCTTGTGATTGTCTTGGGTGATTCAAATAGTGATTTAATTGGTTGTGATTATTGATTTGTGTTATGGTGTGGTGATCTAATAAGCTCAAGTGTAGTTTATGTGGACACATAGGTTTGGTATTGTGGGATATCTATATACCATGAATGATTCTATTATTTTATACACCAAGCATAATTCATATAAAATTACCACTACTCAAAGGATTAGAGTTTTAGGTATTTTCACCAATAAATATGATGGTGTTGAAATTTAGGCATGGGTTCACACACATCCTCTCACTTCATTCAGAATTAGTGACACATGATGGTGTTGGAGAATTCATAAAAACGATGTCATGTCCATTGTGCCTTCTGGTGGGAATTGATCTATTAGACCCAATTTCTATGAGTGATAAGTTATGTGTTTCTATGTGATATATTGTGGGGTAATTGATGGTCGGAGGAGGGGACAATGATTATGTCCATAAAATTCATGATACCTTAAGAATCTTGTTCTAGTTAGGATGCCATTTGACAGAATATGTGTTCGTGGGTGGGAAGAGATGTTAGGTGGTAGTGTATTTGTCTACAAGTATGATTTATTGTGAAGTGATGGACTATGTGTCTACTGGTGGTATGTGATGTGATGTGATGGCCTAGGTGACTGCTGTTGGGATGTGGTGTGATGTGATAATATACGGGAAGGATTTGATGTGATGTGACATGGTTTGTTTGGATGGGATGGGAGCATTGCTAATTAGATATAAGGTTGTGAGATTGGAAAAGTAACGTTTAATCTATACTGGGGTTACATTAATTTTTTGTTGAACACAGTTCCATATGATAATATTGGATCAATTATTTGATGAGTAATCCATGGTGTACATAGGATTATTTAGATGAAATGTATGGGGTTATATGGTTTATTCTATTTGATGGCCAGCACATTAACACACCATTTTCACCTAAAATTGAAGACTTCATTAAGACCTAGATGATTATATCTTTTTTTTCTCGCACTACATATATAATATAGTTTTCAGGATACTAGAATAACGTTGGAGACTAAACTGGACATTACCAATTCAAATAGTATTCATGTTACTTAACTGGATTTCAATTATCATTTGGAACATTGGGATACTTTTATGGAATCAAATATTTTCAATTTTGATCATCTGTAAAATGTAAGTATAAATCCATGTGACCCCCAATCTCTTGTTTCATTTGATGTTATCTTGTGTTTCATTCTAAATCCATAATTTTTGGTATTTTGTATGCTTTAGGTATTCTTATTGAATTGGATCAACTTTTTCATCAACATTAAATGAAAGGGTGTTTATTAATATTGCGTAGGTGGTGCATAAATTTTGTGCTTATTATATATATGTTTTATGTGTTGTTTGGTTTGTTTTCCCGGGCAGTGGTGGAGTATAAACAGAAATGCATTTTTTTTTCCGGGTCAGCATTTCGTGGCGGTTTTAACCGCCTCTAATGTTTTACCACTTATACATTTAGCAGTGGTTTAAACCGCCGCTAAATGCATTCGGAAGACTATTTAGCGGCTGTTAAAACTGCCACGAAATCACGTCAGAATTCGCGGCGGTTTTAGCCGCCGCTAAGAAGGCGCCTAGCACGCCTGAATTTCGCAGCGATTATAGCTGCTGCTAATTAAATAACCCTTAAAAATGCCGCTAAATTTACCAAAAACCACCGCGAAATGAGGTACTATGACACTTTTCTTTGACCGCCGTGAAATGCATAAAACTGCCGCTAATAGATTGCCGACGCCAAGTTTAGCGGCGGTTTCTGTAAACCGCCGCCAAACCATATAGAGGTGGTTTAAACCGCCACTATATGAAAAAAAACCGCCGCTAATAGGCGGTTTTCCTGTAGTTCCTGACAAGGTGTATCAAGGACATGCAACCATTTATCACTTTAATTTATTAACATTTTTTAGGTTCATTCCATACATTTCATCAACATGATAGGGATAGTTGAAATACAACCAATTCAATTCAATTTATATTCTATCTTGGGAAAGTGATATGTATAAATATACTTGATAATTAAAATTGTAAATATTCATTAAATTATGTTGGAACATATATATTTATGAAGGTCAAGTCAGACACAACCGGAAAAGGCCACAAATAGACCCAACATGGGTCAGAAAGGCATAAATGAAGAACACACCCTAAATGGATGGTCATATTTGAGGTATTAACCTCAAATGAAATTAATAACATGTATAAATAAGTATTTTTAATATAATATAAAAAGTATAATTAATATAGATTAATTTTAGAAGAAACACCCAATAAAACTAGTGTTCACAAAATGGTGGGAATTTATAAATGATAAGAATGTTAATGAAAAGTCATAGAACACCAACCTCAATCCTATAGAAATCCCCTCATCTAGTTTCATCCCTAAATTTGGAATATATTAGATGAAAATGAAATAATAAATCAACACCCCAAAAATATGAAAAATGTACCAGCATCAAAATGGCGTCGTCAAGAGCAATAAAAACAACAAACTAAGCCAAATGATTGAATAACTTACCAAGGGGAATCCAACGAGACGATCAGCTCTTGATTATGAGATTGGATGGAGAATAAATCCAAGAATATATCTTAGGAGGGGAAGAGGATCGTAAAAAAGACACAAAAAACGTTTCCTATCTACTAGAGGAATAAATAAGAGAATAAGTTTAGGTTTTAAGAAATTTAAGGAAGAGATGGTAAATTCACCAAAAAATTAATGGGTCAAACATTTTGGTCACTCTTTTGTCCAAACCATACACCAAAAAAGTGCCATGTACTTCTCATATAGGAGAATATCATGGTTTATCTACATGGTTAGACAAATTGTGCACTAACCATTCTTAGCTCACTGCCTAGAGAGGGAACCTGCAGAGTTTGAGAAACTGTGCATCAAATGTTACATTTATCTCTATTAAAAATTACATAAATTTATCATGTGTGTGTGACCATGGGTATATGTTTTGGGTAGACCATGTTACCTACTCTTATCTCTAAAATCCTAGCACAGTTAAGAGAAACCATGTGGGTGGGGCAGTAGGTTTTTTAATAACCGCACAGTCTACTGCTTTATTCCACCGACTAGGGTTTGAAGCTCAAAAAAAGCCCCGAACACCCTCATTTACTCCACATATTTACTAAGAATTTATATTAGTTAAAAACTAAATATTTATATAGATAAATAAAGTATTCATACATGATATAAAAATTGAGTTTTTACAGACTCCACCATTAGATGAACCTGTCCCAAAGTTTCCCTTACAAGGGTGGTAGAACACTTAATGAGAATAGCTTCGGCCGCAGAGCATGTATGCCAGTCTCCCACTCCTATTTATTATCTTATATATGGTTATTCTTCCATTTCATCCACACTAAAGTGACTGACTAGATTCATATACTCTTCATGCTTCAGTCAAGGATTCATATGAGACACTGCTTAAAATAATCATAAAAATCCAATTCAACATCCTCTGGATAAAAAGTATGAGATAATACAACATGATAACAAAGAATTTGAAAAATTTATAATTCATTTTTCGATTAATTATACCTATGAGGTAGTATTAAGTGATAGTCTACAAGCGTGAATCTATCCAAGATCTCAAAAGACCAGAAAAAACCAGGCAACAACTTCCCTTGACTCTGTATAAACCTATGCCCAAACCAGGGTGATACCAATAGGAAAAACTGATCTCCAAAGTCACCTTAATGATAAGAGGATCTAGTAGTGTTTCCTATACAATCACTAACTATCACAAGGGTGAACAAAATGAGCTACCATATAAGGCCTCATATGAATTGTTGCTTGGTAGATAATATTGTAGTCCAACTTGTCGAGAGGAATATGATTATCCCAAGAACCAATAAAATCAATGAAACATGCTTGGAGCATCTTCACAAACAAATATATTATTCATTTCATCTTTCCATCAATCTGAGAGTGAAAAATGTGTTTTGAAGCACTTATGTACCCATAACTCTTTGAAACATCTACTAGAAACTCATTGTAAAATGAGAATCCCTATCTAAAATGAAAGTACGAGGGACCCCATGTAGATGTATGATCTCATGTAGATAAATTATTCTTATTTCATAAACTAATCATGTCTCCCGAATAAGAAATAAGTGGGCTAATTTAGTAAGTTTATCCCAAACTATGCAAACCACATCACTACCTCGAGGTGACCTCAGTAAAATGACTAATAAATCATTGCAATGTCTTCCCATTTTCAGTATAGACCATCAACATCTATAATAATGCTACAGGACAATGCTACATCACCTTTACTTGTTGATAGGTGTAACAATTAGTTATAAAACCTAAAATATGACATTTTGTCCCCAGCCCCCAATACCGGTGACACATATCACAATAGATATTGGAGATTCCTGGATGAACTAACCATAGAGAAGCATGTGACTCTCACATCAGTTCCTATCACATATTAGTAGTAACCCAAACATGGCCATGTATATGTAGGATATACTCTCCATCAATAGACCAATCCAGAGGCCAGTCCTCATAAGAAATACACTCCTTGTGAACCAGACCTTCATGATTTTGAAACTACCTTATACACACCCTATCTTAGAGTGAAAAGGTAACCGATAAGGATAGAATAAAAAGAAAAAATTGAATTCCATGAAACTCCAAATATTTCTCAGAGAATAGTTCAATCAATTTCTATTCATCAATGGATTCTTGTATAGCTTGTGCCTGAGTGTTTTGGCTTAGCACATCAAGTATCACATTTCCCTTTCCGGGCATATATGTTTTCTCAAAGTCCAAGGAATGAAGGTATTAAAAAAATATTCACTATATAAGATTATATTTATTCCTCATAAAGATATATTTGAGGATCTTATGATCTGTATACACCATAAAGACCTCACCCATTAGATAGTGTCTCCAACAACATAAGGCATGGACCAGTTCTTCTTGCTAAATTACAAGCATCAAGTAATTTCATTCCTGAGGTCTAAACTTGTGAGGCCCATATGCAACTACTCTACCCAGTTATATTAGAACTATAAACATAACAATGCTTGATGTATCAAAAAACACTGTATTGCCTCTGCTGGGTTCTGGAAGAATCAGAATTAGTGTCGAAGTTGGCCTTCCTTTCATCTCCTAAGAGGAATTATTGCATGCGTCAGACCCCAAGAAATAAACACCCTTCATAATAAGACTAGTAAGTGATGCAACACACTGTAAAAATTAATATATGAAATTCATATAACATCATTATAGTCCCATGAAAATTAATATATCAAAGACTTTCTTAGGCCGCTCCTAGGACGCAACAACACTCAACTTCTCTAGGTCAATGGATACTCTTGATTCAAATATAAAATAACCCAAGAGGTGAACTTTATTGATCCATAAGTGTCACTTAGTAATAATAGAATAAATATGATTCTCTCTCAATGTATTCAAAATGATCTCAAGGTATTGATCCTGGTCTCTATGAGTATGAGAATATTACAATATTTAATCAAAAAAAACCTAAACAAAGGATTATAGGTAGGGTTGAAAAACTTAATCACCATGGTCATGAAAACTATGGTTGCATTCATAAGAAATAATTAAATAAAAAGGTAGTCATATAAAACATACCAAATTCAAAATGTTTTACATGGTATATCTGAAGGCCTGACTCATACCTGATGATAACCCAATCTCAGGTCGATCTTCAAGAACCTTCTAGCTCCATAGAGTTGGTCAAAGTGATCATATATTTCAGGCAAAGGATACTGGTTCTTAACCATAATCTATTTTAACTTTTTTTAATCCATGGAAAGTCTAACAATCCAATACACCTTCATGGAAATAAGAATGTGTAAACCCTAAGAAGAAATGTTGGGTCAGATAAAACCCTTTGTTTTTAAATCATTTAATTATCTATTGATCTCTTGGAGCTCAGTTGATTCTATTCTGTATGGAGGAATAGATACTGGATTAGCTCTTGGAATAAGATCAATCATAAAAACTACCTCTCTAAATATAGGTAATATAGAAAATTTGTGAGGAAAGTCATCCATGGAACGATCTACTAGAAGAGGAAAGTCAATCTGATTTAAGCATTGCTCCTCCATATAAATTCTATCAATCTAGATGGTCACTCCACATAGATTATGATGCTCTAGTCTAACTCTATTATCCTAGACATTTGTTTCACCCTTTTTAAGAAAACAAACACCCTCTGGTGATGTAAATGATACCCTATGGAAATAGAAGTACACATGGGCATGATAGGGAACCAACCAGTCCATCATGAGAATGAAATCAGAGCCCATTATCTCGAGGAAGAAGAGGCCCCATAAGAAGGGATAACTGCCTCCCCCAAGGGTAAAATCCTCACATTAGCATATTCCTTTACACCATACACCCAATAATGTGTCCACGGTCATCACTATAATAAAGTACTGAATTTACAGCCTCATACATTCAGTAGTTGATAAAGATATAAATGAGTAAGTTTCAACTATAACAAAAAAAGTGTATACGACAGTAGAGTCTACAAGATTAGTAACTCATACAGTTTATGGTCCGACACTCTGATCCTTAGGTATCGGCTATAAATCATCCAACTTGATTGATCTGCTACCTTGTACTACATTTCGAATAACCCAAGACGGTTTGTTTTATTATTTCTAATAATAAAAAGATTGTTTACCATATCCATGACCTCCTCCTATAATAGTTTTGTAGAAGCTACTCTGACTCTTATCCTAACACTTCACAACTTGTTCTACTACTATAGGTGGAGCTGTAATGGATCCTCTTCCACTGGAAATAGGCAGAACGGTTTTGAAGAATCTCTAAAGATGACCCATACGGCCAGAAGAACAACATGGAAGAATGTCCCTATCACACTGAGGCTTTACATACACCTTATTTTCACAGTGTTGATATACCAAAGAGATACCTGTATGGGTACTCTAGCTACCACTACTCGGATGAGAAACTTCAATGATACGCTTACTGCTACAAGAAGGACCACTACCCTACCTCAGTACTAAACCTCTATTCCTGGTACTATATACTTCTCTCAGGTTTCACACAATGATAAGAGAATAATTTATAATCTATGAAAATATAGGTAGGAAAAAGACATTCAACTGTGAGAATTTGGAATACTTGATCCCATCCTAGAAACGTCTCGCTCATTATCACTCATCATCGACCAATATTGTTGAAAAGAATTGGAAATTAGTACAACATTCTAAATATACATAAAAGATATGAAACCCTACTCCTGGTTAATAAAATCTCACTTGGTTGTCTATTATAGTCAGAGGAAAAAAGTATTCATAGAAGGTACCCCGGAAGTCTTCCCAAACCATTCCCTAATCACTACTAGAAATTAAGGATATATCCACAGTTTGAAACTGTGGCTATAAACAAAAAAATCATGTATAGAAGTTATAGCCACGGTTCCATGGACTGTGGCTGGTATTGGCATAGATATAGGTCAAGGCTTATAGCCACATTTTCAAACTGTGGCTAAAGAGCTATAGACAAGGTTCAAACCGTGGCTAACGGCCTATAACCATAATTCCAACCATGGCTATAGGGAAACAACCACAGTTACAAACATTGATATAGGGATATAGCCACGGTTTAAAACTATATAAGAACCTTAATACACATAGGAACTATATCCACAGTTTGAAACTGTGGATATAGGCTTTTATCCATGGTTTCAAACTGTGGAAATAGTCCAATAGCCACAGTTTCAAACCATGGATATAGGCCTTCCAATTTTTTAAAAAAGAACACTCCAATAGCCCTCCACTCCCTCTGAAACCCCTCCCTTCCCCACTGGAAAGAACACCTAGCACACCCCTCTCCCTTACACACCCCCACTATCCCCCTAGAAAGACCCCCCTTGCACCCCTTGGACACCCCCCTTAGACCCCCCTTGGACACCCCCTAAACACCCCCTCTAGACACCCCCACTGGAAACCGCCCAAGACACCCCCTAGAAACCCCCGAGACACCCTCAAGACACCCTCAATACACCCACTAAGACACCCCTAGACACCCCTACCCCTAAAACCCCACCAGAAAACCCCCCAATGGACACCCTGGACACCCCCCTAAACACCCTCATTGGACCCCCTAGACACCCACCTTGGACACCCCCTTGACACCCTCCCCCTTAAGCACCTCATGGACAGCCCCACTAGACACCCCTACACACCCCCTAGAAACCCCCCTGGACACCCCCATGCATGAATATATGAGAAAATATTAATATTAAGAAAAAAAATAAAAAAATGGAAACAGGTAAACTTTAAACTGAGAGAATGTATAAAATATTTTTCTAAGAAAATATAAAGGTACAGGATTCAAAAGTGCATACCTAGGGATCCACTATCCAACCATGATACAGAGGAATGTCCAAGAGAATGAATATTGCACACTCAAAGTAAACTTGAAATCATCAATTCTTTAAGAATGGTGTATGCCAATTCAATTTGATTAAAAACACAACAAATAGTTACTAATGTCTTGCAAAAATAGTATAAAATGACCATTATCTCCTGAATTTTATATTCATGTCAATCCCAGTTACATGTCGTGGTATAAAATAAATTGCATTGAATATTTTTTTTCTGGTACTCCACATATCATGCACCCCTATTCTACATACCAATAAAAGTCATCAAAATCAAAAAATGATCGTAAAGGAAAAGACATCGGGAAGCCAAAACAGCGAAATTACTTTAACATTGCTGTTTAAATCGATTAAGCATTCTGTAACTAGGGAGATCAATTTTTCATGTGACACCTCCACCATGTCGGATATCAAATTCAAGTTGTTTCTCATTAGTAGAACATTGCCTATCACAAATCACAAGAAAGTAATTAAAATACATAAATAGTAACATTTTCACTGTATGCAAGACCATGCCAACTTGTTAGCGATATATTTATTTTCATATTCTTTGAGATTAATATAATATGTTTGATTAGAAGAAAATTCTAGAATAAAATCAGGGTTAATCAGGTGTCAAACTGCCGTATCTGATGGGATTAACACAAGATAATGTCAAAAATAAAGTAATCAAACAATTAAGAATATATTGAAAATTAGAAGAGAAATCAAGATCCTTAGAAATGGATAAAGTGGGATAGGAGGGGTTTACAGATAGTGAGGAGAGACCCCCTGGACACCCCCCCAAACACCCCCTAGACACCCCTTCCCCCTAGAAACCCCCTGGATACCCCCTGGACACCCCCCTTGGATAGCCACCTTGGACACCCCCTGGACACCCCCACTGGTAACCCACCCTGGACTCCCCCTCCCCCTAGACACCCCCTAGACACCCCAAGGCCCCCCTGCACACCCCCTCCCCCTAGACACCCCTCTTAACACCCCTCCCTCTAGAAACCCCCTGGACACCCCTACCCACTAGACACCCCCTCGACACCCCATGCCCTCCCCATACACCCCCTCGACACCCCCATGCATGCATATACATGAAAAAATGAATATTAAGAAAAGGAAAGAAGAAAAAGAAAAATGGAAAAGTGCAAACTCAGAGAATGTATAAAATATTTTATAAAAAAATATAAAGGTACAAGATTCAAAAGTGCATACCTAGGGATAAACTATCGAACCATGACATAGATCAATATCCATAAGATCTAATATTTCACACTCATGAGTAAACTCAAAATCATAAATTCTGAAAGCATGGTGTATTCCAAGTCAATTTGATTAAAAAAAACAAATGGTTACTAATGTTCTTCCACAAATGGTATAAAATAACCATTACCTCCTAGATTTTTTATTCACATTAATCCCAGTTGCATGTCGTGGAATAAAGTAAATTGAATCGGTTATGTTTTGTTGTTGGTTCTCGGCATAGCATGAATATTTATCCTGCATACCGATACAAGTCATCAAAATCAATAAACGGTCAAAAAGGAAAAGACATAAGGAATCCAAAAATAGGTAAATTACTTTGACATTACTTTTTGAATCGATTAAGCATTCTACAACCATGTAGTGAAAATTTTCCAGTGACACCTCCACCATGTCAAAGTTCAAATTCAAGATGTTTCTCAGTAATAAAACACATTCGATCAAAAATCACAAGAAAGTAATTAAAATTTAGAAATAATAACATTTTCACTTTATGAAAGACAAGTCCAACTAGATAGAGATATATTCATTTTGATATTAATTGAGATTAATATAACACATTTGATTAGAGGCCAATTCAAGAATAAAATCATGGTTAATCAAGTGGAAAACTACCATATCTGATGGGAGGAAAAAAACAGAATGTCAAAAATAAATTAATCTCACAATTAATAAGATATTGAAAATTAGAAGAGAAATCATGATCTATGGAAATGGATAAAGTGGGATAGGAGGGGTTTACAGATGATGAGTAGACACCCCATGGACACCCCCACTAGACACCCCCTGGAAACCCCCTCCCCCCTAGACACCCCCGAACACCCCTAGACACCCCCTGGATACCTCCCATAGACACCCCCTAGATACCCTCTCCCCCCTAGACACCCCCTTGGACAAATCTCCTTTTAAGACACCCCTTGGACACTCCTGGACCCCCTGAACACCCCCCGGACACCCCCATGCATGCATATACATGAAACACATGAATATTATGAAATGAAAATAAGAAAAAGGAAAATTTTGAATTGAGAGAATATATAAAATATTTTTTCTAAAAAAAATATAATGGTACAAGATTCAAAAGTGATGACCTGGGGATCAACTATCCAACCATGATACATAGAAATGTCCATAAGATCAAAAATTTCATACCCAAGAGTAAACTCAAAATCATAAATTCTGTAATCATGGTGTATAACAAGTATATTTGATTAAAAATACAACAAATGGTTTCTAATGTGTTGAAAAAATGGTATAAAATAACCATTACCTACTGAATTTTATATTCATGTCAATCTCAGTTGCAAGTCGTGGAAGCAAATCAATTGCATAAGATTTGTTTTGTTGCTGGTTCTCTACATATGATGCATATCTATATTGCATAATAATACAAGTACTCAAAATAAACAAATGATCGAAATGGAAAATCCATCAGGAAGTAAGAAATAGGGAAATTAATTTGACATTACTATTTGAATTGATTAAGCGTTCTATAACCTGGGAGATAAATTTTTCATGTGACACCACCACCATGTCAGAGTTCAAATTCAAGTTGTTTGTTAGTAGTATAACATTTCCTATCACAAATTGTAGGAAATTAATTAAAATGTAGAAACAATGAAATTTTCACTGTATTCAAGGCCAATCCAACTTGATAGTGATATATTCATTTGAATATTCTTAGGGATTAATATAATACATTCGATCAGAGGCCAATTCAAGAATAAAATCGTGGTTAATCTTGTGTAAAACTACCTTATATGATGGGAGTAAAAATAGATAATGTCAAAAATAAAGTAAACATGCAATTAAGAATATATTGCAAATTAGAAGAGAAATCAAGATCCCTAGAAATGGATAAAGTAAGAGAGGATGGGTTTATAGATGGCGAGGAGACACCCCTTGGACACCCAATGGACACTCCCCTTGAACACCCCCTAGACACCCCCATGTGCACCCATTGAACACCACCTCCCCCTAGACACACACCCTAGAAACCCCCACCCCTTAGACACCCCCTGGACCCCCCCCCCCCCCCCGACCACCCCCTGGACACTCCCGAGACACCCCCATGCATGAATACACATGAAACATGCATATTAAAGGAAATAAGAAATAGGAAAAAGGAAAATTGTAAACTAATAGAATGTATAAAATATTTTTTCTAAAAAAATATAAAGGTAAATGATTCAAAAGTGCATATCGGGGGTCAACAATCCAACCATGATACAGAGCAATGTACAGAAGATCGAATATTGCACACTCAGAAGTAAACTCAAAATCATCAGTTCTACAAGCATGGTGTATGCCAAGTAAATTTCATTAAAGATAAAACAAATTTTTACTAACATCTTTTAAAAAATGGTATAAAATAACCATTACCTATAGAATTTTATATTCACGTCAATCCCAGTTGAAGGTCATTATAGTAAATAAATTTTATCTGATATGTTTTATTATTGGTTCTCTGAATAGAATGCATCCCTATCCTACATACCAACACAAGTCATCAAAATAAACAAATAATCAAAAAGGAAAATCCATCAAGAATCCAGAAACATTGAAATTACTTTTACATTACTGTTTGAATCAATTAAACATTCTGCAACCATGGAGAGAAATATTTCATGTGACATATCCACCGTGTCGGATTTCAAATTGAATTTGTTTCTTAGTAGTAGAATATTTCCTATCATAAATCACAATAAATTAATTAAAATTCATAGAATTAACATTTTCACTATACGCAAGACCAGGCCAACTCGATAGTGATATATTCATTTGCATATTCTTCCTGATTAATATAATACATTTGATCAGAGGACAATTCAAGAATAAAATCATGGTTAAATAGGTAGAAAAAACCTTATCTAATGGATGGAAAACAAGATAATTTCAAAATTAAAGTAATCAAACAGTTAAGAAGATATTTAAAATTTGAAGAGAAATAAATATCCCTGGAAATGGATAAATTGGGTGAGGATAGGTTTACAGATGGAAAGGAGACACCCCCTGGACATGCCCCCTATACACCTCCTCCCCCCTAGACACCCCCTAGACACCCCTTGGATAGCCCCACCCCTAAACACCCAATGGAAACCCACTAGATACCCCCTAGAAACCCCTATACACCCCCATGCATGCATATATGCACAAGCATGCATATTAAGAAAAGGGAAGAAAAAATGGAAAAAGGGAAATTGTAAACTGAGAGATTGTATAAAATATTTTTTCTAAACAAATATAAATGTACAAGATTCAAAAGTGCATACCTGGGGATCAACTATCCAACCATGATATAGAGAAATGTCCAGAAGATCTAATATTTTACACTTTGGAGTAAACAAAAAATCATCAATTTTGTTAGCATGGTGTATACCAAGTCAATTTTGTTAGCATGGTTATCTACATAGCATGCATCCCTATCCTACATACCAATAATAGTCATCAAAATCTCCATATGATCGAAAAGGAAAATCCATCAGGAAGCTAAAAAACAAGAATCCAAACTCTCTTTTGAGATCTTTCACCCACATATTTTTACATAAAACTCACAATATGATCATTGAAACTAATATAAGGGTCGCCTTAAGAAAAAAATGGAAAATTGGACTACATACTGTGAGAGGTGCGCTAGAGGAGATAGAGGGGCCACCTTGGAGCAGCATCATCGAGGAGGTATGATGGTCGTGTCGGAGGAGGATACAATTCAATAAAATAATAATTAAACTTTACTACTATATAGAAAAACATATCTTATAATATCATAATTTAATATCTGTAGAAACAATTTGAAACACCGCAATACAATTCAATATTACAGTTATCAAACCTCACTGCATAATAAAATTACACATATTAACAATACAAAAATAAAATTCACATAAATAGTGAGTATTAATATCAATATAATCATATTCATGATAACCCCCAGCCACTTCTCCTACAAAAACACCATTATCACCTCTCACACCACCAACATCATCATCAACATCAACATCGGTACCGACAATGACACTAGGTCCAACACTGGGTCTGGCTCTGACTCTGGATCTGAATATGGATCTAGATAAAGAAGAATAATATACATTATTAGAATGTATAAAAATTAAAAAGGCATAAATTACTACAGCTTCTCATGGTGGAAGTGTAGGAGAAATGGTAGACATGACATTCATTGTATTTTCAGTTGTCACCTTTTCTGCGTTTTGATTTTCTTATTTGATTGAGTCAATCATCTGTTCCACTGTGACCAAACCAGAACTGGTATTTGAAGAAATGTTGTTAGTAGACCAGTATCGAGATGGTATAATCTTCTTCCCATGTTGACAACACACTCTTCCATGATTTTCATCTCCTAATACCTGATGTAGATGATCGTTTGGGCCCAAATTGTTAGGTTCTTTTTCTACCAATGCCTCCAAAATATTTTGTTGATTGATAGATAAAACAAATGAAAACTATAAAATAATATTAGGAATTAAATTATGTCAAAATAAAAGAAATATAAATTTACCAACAATCGCCTTCTCGGTGTCAGTATTTGGAACTGTACCATCATTTTTCTTCTTCTTGTACAAAACAAAGTAGAGAGATGAACGTGACCCGCGATATTCAATTAATTTTTTTTGGAAAAAATCATAGAAATAAATAAAATATTTTACTCAAAAAAATTAAACTAAATGAAGCTAAATATTTTAAATATTATGTTATATGTGTTTTCTCATGATCTAGGAGGGAAGTGTGTCCATGAGTATAAACATGTTTTATTCCACTATTTTTTCTTTTAATTATATCTGATTTCTCCTATAAGAAAATAATTTTATAATTTCAATAACATAAATAAAAATAATTTTTAAATAAATAAATGAAAATATATAAAAATTTAACAAATACCTTAAACTCTGGACTCTTCTAATTGCTGATCATCTCTTTGTATTGTGATATTGGGAAATCATGAATCACCGGTACTTCTTCAAGATCCATACCAGCTCTCTTTTTCCAACCATGATATAAGTCTTTCTTGTATGCTCACCACATTTCACATAAATCCATTAACCTTGAAGACATGGTATTTTTTCCATTAGTAAAATTATATCGAAGCTACAATGGATAAAATATTAGTTAAGAAAATATTATAAATTAATATATATAAAAGGTGATTAACATTACTCACCTAGATCTTTGCCCAGACATTGTCCTTTATTTATTGTCCAACTTCCCTTTAACTTATTGGTTAAATTGGAATTATATTGCTTTTTCTATAAAGCATTCCAATAAAGAGTTTTCATTATGTACCATTTTTTTAATTATAGAACTATCCTCATTGTATTCTACCATGATTTTCGTGTGTCGATTCCAAACCTCTTTCATTTTTGTGCGGCCTCGTCATCTGGTGGAGGCTGGACCTAATCATGAAAAAATGTAATAAAGAAAATAATATATATGAATTTATCATTAATAACTTATAGTAATGTTTAAACACATACTAGTATATGGGGGATCTACTTCCTCCTAAATTACAGTGTCTAGAGGGTGAGTAGTATATGTTGTTGGTGGGATATCTACAGTAGGAGTACAAATTACAATAGAAGATGATAAGTGTAATGATGGAGGGATAACACCATATGGATAACCCTATACACATGAGGGTGGATATGGATATGGATATGGTAGTGGGATATATGGGGGCACAATGCCCTGTACACTGGATAGTCGAAATGGAAAATAAGAAGGGATGGGAGTCTGGAACTACCATCCAATGTGGGTGTGAGAAGAAAGGGAAATGGAAAAGATGGGTCTAGATAATATGAAGGTGGCATAATGGGAGAATGACCTCCTGGTGACTCGAGCAGCATAGTAGTAGGCTGAACTGTAGAATCGTTACCCCCCCGCCATACTATCATCCTTGGTAGTATAATCCCACTTTATCCTTGATGAAGTAGCTGAAAATAACATAGATGATGAAATAAAATGAATGATAACAAGATAAATAATATTAAAGACCATAATATTCAGACATAAATTGTACATAAAGAGTTTGCCAGAGGAGACATACATTGTTCATTTTTTTGTATTCTTTTATTTCTTCTAGTATCATCATATTTAGACATTTTGACCTAGAAATTTAAAATTATAATCTCAAATACATTAAAATAATGAAAATTTTTAATATATACTGGTTAATTTTATATCATGTATGGAAATATAAAAAAACACATACAAAATTATGATAATGTAAGTAAAATACTTACAAGTGTGTCAACGTTTTGTTTGCTCTGTGATAATTTCTAGTTCCCAATCAGTTCTAGTAATTGAATCATCTGTGTCATCAAATGTAACATTCAAATAAATATTGGTAGGTTCATCTACAACATCATTTTCATCCATTTCATCTTCAAAAATATGTCTTGGAATTACATCAATGATAACACCAAATTGTTGTTGTAACATGTCAGTTATATAAAACACCTATCTAGCCTATGATGAAAGAATATAAAGTTCATCAGTATGATGCTGGTGGTTCATATCAATGTCCCTAAATCCATAGTTATTAATATTCATTCCTTGTCGTGTCATTAAATCAATCCAGTTACATTCCATCATTGTGACATGTCCATGTGCATAATAATCCAATAAAAGTATTCTTTAAAAACACCACAATATGATATAGTTTCTGACCAAGGTTGTCTATCTGATGCACTCGCATAGAAATTTTTGTGGAACGTATTGTGACACTGTCAGGCTATGTCACTATTTTTTTCTGCATCTATTTATTAAAAATTTAAATCCATTGACAACCATTTCTTTACAATCATGTACCACATCATTTTGACCAAAGGAAAATTCTCTTACTTTATCTGATACTTCATTCATTGGTACAGTTAAAACCTAAATGATACCAATATCAAATATTTAATAGATTCATGTGATTATTTTATGAGAAAAAATATCCGTTACCTTTGACTTTAACAAAGAAGGAAATTCTTTATTGTGAAATAGTTCCTTCCTCTTAATAGATAGAGAGTGATTCCTATTTTTTATAATTTTTAAATGTTCTCTACAAATATAAAAGCTTTAAAATATCAAAAGATATAAAGAAATAACACAATTAAATAATGCATATTTATTAATTTAATTACTTTATATAATCATCAGGAACACCATAGTTGAATAATACTATACAATGATCCATTTCCCACTCTTACCTGCTTAAAGTAAACAATGAGTACGATCCAGATATCCTTCCTATTTGGGGAAGTAAAGGAAATGCAGGCTCAATGGGATCATATTACTCTTCTTTAGTTCTCATTATTCTATTAGACCTCATAGTGATGTTATCTATGTATGATGAATAGATATCCATGCATTATTGTGTTAAATAACATTTCACAATAGAGCCTTTGGGGTGATAATTAATTCTCACATAAGATTTAAATGTAAACATCACTATTTCTATAGGATACATCCACTGACTCAAAATAGGACCACCAAAAAAACTTCTGTGGGAATATGCACAATCAGATGTAACATAGATGTGAAAAATAACAGTGGGAAAATTTTCACCAAGTCACAAAGAATAATCATTGCATCTCTCTACAATTTCTGAATAACACATATACTCAGTCTTTTAGCACAAAGGACTCGATATAAACCACATAACTTAATCACACCAACTCTTACATTATTTGAATGTAAATTATGAATGGTAATAAGAATCAAATAATGTATAAAGACATGGTGATCAGGGGTTTTAAGAGATTTTAGTTTCACATCATGTGCATTCACCATTTTCAAAATATTTCTTGAATTACCATCTGGAACCTTCAAAAATTCCAAGAACGGATGAAATTTTTTCTTCTCCACATTTGTCACTGAATAACAGGCAATAAGAACTTTCAACTTATTTTGACAAATTAACTCAGGATAAAGTTTTACTCTTATACCTTAATCTATCAAATCCTAACGAGACCAAAAATCATCTTTTGTTTTTCCTTTTACATTTAAAATAGTAGAAAGTAACATCTCACAAATTTTTTTCTTGATATGCATTACATCCAAACAATGATGAAATTAATTAAATGTCCAATATGAAAATTCAAAGAATATGATTTTCATTCTCCAATTGCAATTGGAATTCTAAATAACATGTTTTCACTTTAGGATATTTGATTGACTTTTTCAAAGAAAATAATTCAAATCATTAAGTTATTTAATAATATCATCCCCTGACATTCATTGAGATGTCTCATCTGTCTGAACAACATTATTGAACTGTCTCCGATTTTTCCTATATGGATGATCCATCGGTAGAAATTGCCAATGCCCTATGATTCTAAAGGTTTATTGAAACTTTAATCTTTGGGAATGTGTATTTTTTATACAAATAGGTTAGGATAATTTACCTTTAGTACACCAAAAAGACATCATTTTGTAGGGAGGAAAATCATTTATTATCCATAATAAAGTTGCATGAAGCATAAAGTAATCCTTCTTGAATGCATCATAATCCTGTGAAGCAACAATCCAAAGCTCCTTTAACTCCTCTATTAATGGATGCAAGTATATATCAATATCATTTCCATGATGGCTAGTTCCATATATCAATATAATCATGATATTAAATGGCATCTTTATTCACAACCTTGAATGAAAGATATAAATGTGAATGAAAACAGGCCAAGTACTTTGTGCAGTATGCATTTGGAGAAATGGGTTGAAACCATAATAAGACAATCCCAATCTAACATTTTGTGGGTCAGATACAAAATCAGGATGCAACCTATCAAATTTCTACCAATCCAACCCATCTATAGGATGCACTATTTCATCATTATCCTTATTTCATTCGTCTTCATGCCATATCATAATCTTTTCCATTTATTCTGACATAAATTTTTTTTTGAATCCTAATAATTTAAGGGAAGTGCCATATCACTTTCTATGGTATGTAAGATTGAGTTATGTCTTTGTTAGTCTTCCACCTTGACATGACACACTATTTTCATTAACTCAATTCTACATTTTCATTCTATAAAAGACAACAATCTTTGGGGTAATGATGAATCTTAATAGATGAAAATACCATATTTTCAACCAACTTTGATGCCATGTAATCATTTTCTGAAATACATGCATAATTAGGAATTAAATACTTAATAAATGTAAGGATATAGTCAACCACAGTATTAATAAATCCATAAACTGTTTTCCCATTATATAATCACATTAAAAACTCAATTTTGCTCAATTTTTACATGCCTAGTATACTGGGGTATTTTCATCTTCCATCAACTTTCTAACACTCTCAATATCATCATCCAGATTAATAGACAAAAACGGTGTTCCATTATTCATTTCCTCTTGAAATGGTATACATGAAGATATGGCTTCAGAAACAAAAGGAAACAGATTAGAAATCATATTTTTTGGACCTATACTTTCTTCTGAATCGATGTCATTCACTACTTGTTCTTTTTCTCCACTGTGATACCACAAATGATATTTTTTCTGGAAACCATGTTTAGTGATATGGTAACTCACTTCCTCACGAGTTAACCATGGTCTTCCAACATAATGAAAACACAGATATAGAATCAATCTTCCATCTGAATCGCTAGTGAATGCAAAGTCAAAGAAATATCGCAACTCCTTCTAAAATTCATCAGTGATCCAATCAACATTGTACATCCAGCATATATCCATTCTGATTCATATAAGCATTCATTAAATAAATAATCAAGAAAAATACTTAACATTATATGTATTTTTTCATAAGATAATAAGTAACTATCAATAAAATGTTAATAAAAAATCATAACAAATATTATGGTCAAGGGAATTAATAAATACTTCAAATTATAAAAAATCATGAATATTCATACCTTTCTATGACCACATAAGATTATTTTGGTGTACTTCCGACACCCACATTAAAACATAGATGTTTTAAAAATGACCTATTATGTTTTTTATATAATTCTATGATGGATACCCCCCCCATTTTGGAAACCCTCCTTGACACCCCTGGACATCCCCTCCCTCTTGGACACCCCTCCCTCATGGACATCCTCCCCCTCCCTCTAGGACACTTCCCCTCCTCGACACCACCATCCTAGACACCCTCATCTCTCATATACACCCTCCTGGACACCCCCTCCCTCATGGACACCCCTCCCCCTCCCTCTTAGAGACCCCTCTTCTGGGACACCCCCACCCTCATGGACACCCTCCTAGAAACCCCTCTAGACACCCCTCTTTCCCCCTGGACAACCCTCCCTCCTAGACACCCCCCTGGACACCCCCCTTCTTGGACACCCCACCATCCCTCGTGGACACCCCCACTCGTGGACACCCCCATTTTGGACACCCCCACCCTCTCCATGTACACCAATCCCTTCTAGACACCCCTACCTCCTGGACACCCCTACCCCTCCCTCCTGGAAACCCCCCTCCTAAACACCCCCTATCTCTTGGAAACTCCCTTGGACCACACCCCAACCCCTCGTAGACATCCCCCTCCCCCCTCCCCCTGCACCCCACACCCCCTTCCCCCTCCCTACCCCGTTCACATTTTCCCCATCCCCCTTCACCCCCTTCACCCACTCCTCGATATCCCCACTCCCCTTACACCCCCACCCCACCCCACTAACTTCCCCTACCCCTCCCCATGTACCCCTACACCCCCTACACACTAACCCCAACCCCTCCCCCCTGGACCCCTCCCCCCGGACACCCCCCTCATGGACACCCCCCCTGCACCCCCTGTCCCCTACACACTACCCCCAGCCCACTGAACCCCTCCTCTTAGACGCCCCCTCCTAGACACCCCTTTCACCTAGAAACCCCCACCCCATAGATTCCCCTCCCCTTGGACACCCCCACCCTCACACCTAGACAGCCCCACCCTCCCACATAGACACCCCCTGGACCCCTTCCACCTAGAACCCCACACCTGCTTCCCCTCCCCCCCCCTGCACAGTGCCACCCCCAACCCCCTTCACCCCCATCACCCCCTGCACACTGCCCCCCCCCCCCCCCACACCTATAACCACCACCCCACCTACATCCCCACTGCCCCCTACCTACACCACTCTATATAGTAATCATTATAAGAAATATCCAATAGAAATTACATCAATGAATACATAGGTAATACAAAAGTATGAGGGAAAAAATAATTTCCCTAACACAAAAGAAAATAGAGGCCTAAACCTAAGAACAACTATAAAAGAAAATATAATGGTAGAGATTGGCTCATTTTACCAGGATTTGACCACCAAAAATGTTCAACAACACCATGAACTGCTAAGCTCCACTAATACCTGATCCATTAAATTCAAATCCAATCTTTCTACCATCTATAAAAGACAAAAAATGTATATGAAGATCCCATGTAGGTATGGGTATGTAAATACCCCATATGACAACCAAATAATAAAGATGGACGGAAAAAAATAACATGGTTGGCTCAACCTGTAAGGTATTATGTCAATGAAACCCAATTCCAACAACTATCCAACACATCAAATCCAAAGCCTGAATCATAACCATAATCTATTGTGAATACTATCACTAAGACGTACGCAACCCACTTATAAAAAATCCCACATATCTCTTAATTTAATACACACATCATCCTAATACACATCTAAAAAGAAACTTTTGGCTCTCTCTTCTTCCCTTATACTTCTCTCCACCCAACCCAAAACTGAAGGACATCATCCCAGGGGAGGAAAAGGATTGGAAAGTAATGAACACTCTTAAGTGACTATTAAAAACACCAAATATCACATAAATATGATAATTATAACTCATCTAAACAAACATTTTTAGAAGTAAATGAAGGAACTTTCATTCTAATCATGAACCAGCCCTCAAATTCATCTCAAGAGAATGAGCCATAGAAAATAATTTCCATTTTATTGAATCTATAGTTCCTATATTTATGTTAATTTAAATTATATTACCATTGTTAAATACGTTCTTGTTACACATATGATTCAATATAATATCATCAACACAATATTGCATCATATATTACTTAAATAACAACTGAAGATAATATAATTAAGAATCTATTTAAAATGTTATTTTTCCATACACTTCATCATCATTATGGATTTTAGTTCTTCAATTGTTTTTCAAAAATAATTTCCATTTCCCAAATAATGACACATATTATTGGTATTATATATATTCTTAATTTAATTATAATATATTGGTAAAATGATATCATGATTTTAAAGAAAAAGTAAAAGTAAGAAAACATTACAACAATAAAGGAATGAAAAAACTAAAAATGTGGAATTAAAAAGAATCATAAATATACGAAATCTACTACCTTCATGAATATAAAAGTTAAGATGAGTCTAAAGTAGAATAATTTTATAATTTTAGGTACCGTGGTTAAGATTCATTAGTGAATTTTACCGATAAATCATTAATTGAAAATAGTGATAGTAATAACAATGATTTATTGGGTTGAGTTGATATGAAAGTGTTTAAGGTATACCATAAATAACATCACAAATAGAGGGATAAAACTATGAAAAAATGTACTATCTCCTAACCCAAATATCTATATACAGTAATAATAGGTTTATAAATTAGAAATGATAGCATAGATTGAAAAATTTAAAATTGGAATTTTTGGTAACGTAGAAAAGGAGTGGATCTCAAGCTCAATGTAGAGGAAAGAGTGTGAATAAATGGTGGTTTGGTCAATAATGTAAAAAAATAGGTCAGGAGGGATGAAGAACATGATGTAGAAGTTTGGGTTTTTTGGTGTAAGTGTAATGAATGACAAGGACTCTTTACACTTGACATAAAATTTGGTTACTCAAAGAAACAAGTTCTAGATGAAGAAAAATATATCCCAGGTGTTTTTTCTAATGTGTATAATTCCATTCCAAAGGTGTGTCCCCATAAAGAAAAAGGGAAATATAAGATGCAATGTGATAAAATGGAGTACAAAACTACACCTCATGTCAGAACATGGGCCTAAAATATATAGAGAAAAGTGAAATTGGAATAATCTTAATAACCTAAATATAATGTTGTCAGAAATGGGAGAATGACACAAATTATTAGGTGTTTTTATTGGAACAAATTTAAACAAATCCAATATTATTTCAACATGTAAAATTATTTTTTATATATAAACAAAAACAAAAAATTGGAAATATTTTTTCCACCATAATCTTATTATTTTAACGGTTATTGTTTTTGGTGTGATGGATATAGACACAAGGATGCCTCCTATGCCCCAAGGGTACAATTACATGTGACTCATGAGACTAATAAATGAAGATATTTGTAGTTTAAAACATTCTCCAAAACATATAAAAAATGGTTTTTAGTTTTTTATGATGAAAGGGAGTGTTCTGAACAAAAATATCATCATATGTATCAAACATTAGAAGAAGTTCCTCAATTGTCATAAAAATTATGAAATGGAATCAGAAGGAAAATTTATCTAATGTTTCATTGAATGATATATACATTCCCAATTTTTGGTGTTTGGATAGAAGATGTACCTTACAGAAGACCTAAAATAAAAATCTTATTACAGATATCAAATATTATATAGGTTGATTGGTTCTGTTTTCTAGTGATAAATAAATCTTGATTGTTTGGTATGAAAAGGAAAAATTTAGTGGAATAGATCTTTTAAAGATGAGAGTACTATTGAAATCATGATTGTTTATCCTATATTGATATATTATGATAACATGAGTATGACTGAAATCATAAATAAACCCATAAAATATCATAGAGGGCAGCGTTGATTGAAAGTGTTGAGGAGGAGGGTGCCGCAGTGACAGTGGTCATTGTGGAGGAGGGAATCACAGTGAGAGAGGTCTTCGAGGATGAGGGCACTGCAATGACATAGTTCATCATGGGTGAGGTCGCCATGGTGAGAGAGGTAGTTGGGGAAGAGGGCTCCACTATAAGAGAGGTCATCGGGGAGGAGGGCGCTGATGTGAGAGAGGTCATCAGGGAGGAGGAGAGGTCATTGAGGAGGAGGGTTGCAAAATGATATGGTTGTGTATTGGGGAAGGAGGAACCCGATATAGATTAAAAAAATGAATGTCGTGATTTAAAATGGATATACCAGTAGAGGTCTAATTAAATCATGGCATTAAAAAAGATATAGCCACGAAACTATAAAACTGTGGTTATCAGTCCGTGTCTATAGCCTAAGTTTCTAGTAGTCAATGACAACCATCTTGAGTAATCACATCCCAACAGTTGTTGAAGGGATCATGTAGTATATAGATGGAAGGATCGAAAATCCTCTCTAGAGGCATATATAGATGCTCTAATATTGAAAGAATGGCCTCTAGCCAAGCATCAGGAGCCTAATGACCTCCATCCCCTGAAATTATGGGAGGATGATGCTACTGGAATTCGTGAGTTAGATCAAACATAGTGGGTGTAGGTTAGGAAGAACCCTGCATAGACTTCACTAGATGTAGAAAAATCTAATGAAGCTGAGAGTTAGTGCCTAGTTTAAAAATAGCTGGTGTTGCCTCATCTGGCACTACTGGGGGTATCACTGGTGGTTCAGTTCCCACCACCTCCAGAGGGTTATCGTCACCACACTCTAGGTGCATGACTAGAGGATTTCATAGTGTAATAGCTCAACAAATCCCAAACACATTCCACCAAAAATATTCTAAAACAAATAGAAATAGTGTCTGCAAAAAAACATAAGGAAAAGAGCTCACTACCCATGGTATACTACCCCAACTACCCACATAGAAGGCTCATGTTTTGGTATGTTTCCAGTTTAATTTATATAGGTTCCAGTATACGAATGGTCTATTAAAAGTTTAATAAGTAACACTCTTTAAATTCAAGTTAGCCTCCCCATTCACCAGAATCCATTTAATTTATAAGTCAATATTTAAATTTTAAGTTCATATGTGATTTTTATACATATAACAAGGCTCCATTAAATGGATTATCCAAACCAACAAAGGCCTATATACTTTATAGTTGAAGTCTAAACCCATTTAATTATAATAATCACCCATAAAATTCAGCCATATAATGTAATGGGTTAAATATAATGTCCTGACGTGGTTAATTAACCATTTTGATTCACAAGGTCCCATACAACTCATAAATTGAAATCAGTAGTTACTCATTCACGGCCAGAGGAAAGCTTTTATAACCAAGGATACATATCATATAAGGGTTGAAACTATCTATTTGAAAATATACCACCTATATATATTAGAAAATACTATTTTGGTTGATGATGACATTTTAAACAAACAAAATATTTTAGTTTCATAAGAATATATAACAATGATGGATCACTCAACAATCACATGAAACAAAGGAAATGAAAGTAACAAAATTAAACTATATGGAATGGTATATACATGGAATGTGATTTTAAGGTGCCTGTAATGATGCAAGAAACAATGATCCTTAATGTACCCGGACAAGGTAAAATATCTATAAGGCATATCAAAAACCACAATTCATGTGTGTCACCCAATAATTAAAGGATATCAACTATAATAAATGAAAAAATAGAACAAAAATTCCCCATTCTAAGGAATCTTGGTATTTACCCCAAACATGGGTCAGCTAATCCCAAAAATGACTTATTAACAAGTTTTAACATTTTCCTACTATCCTATATAAATTTCACAAACAATAAGATAAAATAAAATAAACCCTATATATCACTTTGTGACATCCCAGACCCAGCTTAATCATGAGTATCCAAACCTAATCAGACATGTGGCCTTAAACGTGCCTCCTTGTATTCCAGTGGCTTCCAAATATAAGATAGGGCCTATGGTGGGACAATGTGGAGTCTATGGCCTCTAGTCATAGTGGAGAACAATAGAGATATAATTTATGAATAAACAGTAGAAGCAATTTTAATAAATAGACTTATAATATATGTAAGCATAAACAACTAGGTAATAATAATCAAATCAAAAGGTGAACAATATCATATAAATGATAGTGATTTCATGTCTCTATAAAATAGGAAAACAGGTACAAATGCAAGTAGACAGATAGAGCAATACATGGTATAAAAAAAATCACAAAATCCAAAAACTATCCAAACATCCCAAGAACCTGCTTGGTCATCTGCTTCCAAGCTCAATCCTAATGGAGCAAACAAGTCATGTGTCAAAGATGGGACACTTTCGATCATCCATACCTGTAATCATATAATATACCTAGTTACCAATGATATAATGACCTTGGATTTTCTAACATGGACATTACATATTTTTTGATGATTTTTCATTACATTACAATAACATATTCCTAAGGATCGTAATATTTTAGTGCCTTTGGAAACATGGAACACATTATTCTAATTTGGTGAATGATATTAAAAATATCCCATAAATATATTCCCCTTTTGTACCCCTACTTAAAACATTTCTTTATAGCTTGAGGAAAGGAAACCTAAGAAATTATGAGCTCATATGCTCAATAAGGGTAAACATGGAAATTACCTAAGCATAATCTGAGCATAAGGATATGAAAACATGAGCATTATATTTGAACATCATAAATTGCATAAAAAATATCATATAAATAATTGATGGAATAATTATTGGTTATAATATGACATGAATCATAATAAAATCAAAGCACATGATCCATCAGAGTATAAAAATTGCATAAGACACGGAAATTGTGGCATATAGTTAAGCTTAGAATATCTTATGTCAATGATTACTACCAAGACATTCATAGTATGTTAAGCTTGGGTTAATCACCTGTGCACCTAATTTAGAATTGGGATGACCCCTTGTGTACCTTCTATTTTTAGAATTATGATGACTTCCCATGTACCCTCTTGTAGTAAGCTTAAACTGACCTATTTTGTACCCCTTTTTTGTGGGATTAGGATAAACTCCTATGTACCCTCTTATTTTGGGCTTGGGATGACCTCCTATGTACCCTTTTTTGTGAGCTTTGGATAACCTAACACGTACCCTTTTGATATCATATAAAATTTATCATTACACAATTCAATGTTGGGAGATATAGGTCCCACCCATCACATAATAAAATCAATACATATGTGTGTCACAAGAACATAAATAACTCATCATATCATAACCCACATAATAGAATGGGTTTCATAAACATCATTCAATTACAACATAACCCATGGAAAAGAAATGGGTTTTATAAATATAATTCCATCATAAACATAAAACAATATTAGAAAGAATAAGATTGGAAACATTGTATAATATCCCCATGAAAAAATAATTAATTTCAAATAATATTATCATAGATGGAAAATAATTTTGAGATATCACTTGAAAACAATTCTTGATGAAAATATCCTTTCTACATTGAAAATGTTTTATTTTCTTAAAATTACATGAAATTTTAAAAGAAAACATTTTCTTTGAAAATAAAATTGTAATATTATAAGGAAATATTCAAGTAAATAAGCCATTATTAAATTGTAAAAATCCATTCATGTTGGATAAGTTAAAGAAAACATTTTTCTCATTCTTTTACTTAAAAAGTCAAAAAGTACATTGTTTGGATAAGACAAAACATTCCTTTAAAACCATGTTGTAAAAAGTAAAAAATCGTTAAAGTGGATTTAAACATCCATAGGATAATAGTAAAACATATTTAGAAAACATGGACATGGATGAAAAATATTCCTTAATGGAGACTTAAAACAAAACAATCCCAAATATTAAAGAGATTGTGAAATAAATAATCATCAATTTATAATAAGTATAATCATATGCCTCATGAAAAAGGAAAATTAAAATGATTTTAAAATATCATAATATTATGTATAATAATCATAAAATACACCCAAGGTATGTATATACACCACATATAATAAATGAGTGGGGAATATGGTGTAAGTCTCAAAGAAATAAAAGTTAGACTAGAACTACCATTACTACTTGAGTAAATTTAGAATCATAAACCCCATGAAATAATAAAATAAATTAAAGCTTTTAATATCATTATATAAATAAATTTAATTATATAACATGTCATAGGTCTCTATATACACCACATATAAGAAGCAAGTGGTGAATATGTCATGTATCTCACATAAATAAAAAGTGAGATGAAATTCCCTTACCTTATATGTTGACTCTCATCATAATCATGTAAGACTCATTTTAAATAGATATAATTTTATTATATATATATTATATAACCATATTCATGTATATAATATCAAATATTTATTTACTTATGACTTTATATTAACTGCTTATTTACAATTCCATGTTTAATATATGTTTTGGTTAATAACAGCTTTGTACATGTTTTGAATTGTTATTCTTATGCCTCATACTTAAACCATGATTTGATTATCTCTATAACGATAAAAATGATATAAACATGATATATATATTCAGTATATATTTCTTCATGGCCATTCATAAAATTTAGATTTATAAAATTAATTACACCGTTCATGGAGACGACAGACCATACATACGCGTGAACATTGTTTCCATTTTTTCATATTGAAAAAAGAAGATTATATGATATATTATAATTAAAGAATATTTTTTATGTTATATATAACATATATATTCAAAAATTTATCCTTATTACCACCCATGTGAAATATATATGAAAAAATAATCACATCACATTGTGAAGATTATATGCCATACATACGCATGAGCGACGTTATCATTTCCCAAAGGATTAGGTGGTAAAAATATAGATATGATATTATCATTAAAAAGTTTTAATAATATCATAAATAATATATATATATATATATATATATATTTTAAACCCATCACAATTTCCACTCATAAAATATGATGATGGAAGATGAATTGTATCACCACGTGGAGATGGTAAGTCATACACACACAAGATCAAAACATTAAATTCTTGTTTGATAAGAAAGGGGATGTATAATGGTGTGTTAATAATCATAATAAAATTTCAGCATATTTAAGATGTTGTATTTATTATTTTATGATATTAATAATAGATTTATAGGAGTTATCAAAGAGTAGAAAAAGTGAGTGACCAGTTAGAGTGATTTTCTATTCTTCAAAATGGATCCTTTAGATATATTATAAAGAAATATAAAGGTGGTCCTTTGGGGAGAAAAAAACTATAAACTTTGGATAGGGAAATGGAGAAGATAATTTTGTAGAGTTCGGTTGAGGTAGAAAGACCGATTTAATGAAATGAGATGAGGTAGGACGTTCCATTTTTTCTCTTTGAACCAATTTAGTTTTTTCAAGGGTAGAACCATTCGAGACTGTATCTACCTTACCTATAAATGCACTAATATTTTAAAGAAACCTAATAATAGAGGTGGAATTTCTATAATCTTGGCATCCAGATGTTTTTTATTCCATTAGTGGTATCTTTATCTACAAGGACCTCCAAGACATTAGTTTTAATGATTTTTTTATTAGCAGAATTAGAACTCCTTTCAACTCAACTCACATATAAATTCTTATTAATGGCTCTAAAAAGGAAATTTAATAGCACCAAAGGTATCAAATAAGGTGACCCAAACTCTACCATTATGTTCACTGTTATAAAGCATTATTTAAGAAGACATCTTACACATCTTGTTGATCAAGGGAAACTTATGCCTATCCATTCTTTGAAGAAATTGACTGCTCCCACACACCACCTTTACACGAGTGATATAATTATTTTATTACAAAAAGGTAAATGAAATATTCAAAATCTTAAGGATGATATAGATCATTGTGAAGAAATATTTTTTCAATCCATAATTTGGAATAAATCTTATATTTTACTTAGAAAGATGTTTCCAAATAATATAAAAGTCATGATTATTAATGATATATGCTTAAAAGATGGTTCCCACCTTTCACCTACCTTGGTGATCAGATTTTTTGGGGAAGAACAAATAATTTTTTTTTCTAAAAAATTATTGACTAAATTATGGGTAAACTCTCCTCTTGGAAAATAAAATTTCTATCTAGATCAAGAATAATTTTCCTTGTCAAATAAACTAGTCTCTAAAATGGTTTACTATTTCATGTTCTAAAAATTTATTATTGGCCTTTGCAAAAAAATTAACATCTACATCAGAAATTTTGTGTGGAGTGGAAGCACTCTCGAAAAAAAATTAGTGACTATCCGTTGGTATAAATATTGTAAACCCTTAATGAAGGGTTGTCTTGGAATAAAAAAAATTGAACTTTTCTATGATTCCTTATAAGCTAGACTTACTTGGAATTTACTCCATAGTGAATCCATTCCCCTTACATTCATTAATTATAGGTTCCTTGAAGAGATGAAGTAAGGTAACCTGAACCATATGGAATCATCCATCTATCCATACATTAAATGATCTATGTAAAAAATCATGTTTAATTATAGATAGATGGTTAAGAGTGATTCTTCTATGTACTTTTGGTTAGATAACTTGACTGGTGCTCATCTTATTTCAATGGTTGATCCCAATAATTTACCATAGAACATAAATATTTCTATTAAAGATATCCTAAATACTAACAAAATTTATATTCCTAATAATTTTAATCATGTTTTTGATAATTATTCCTTCGTTAACATTGATTATTTTTTAATTTTGGAACCTTCTCACAAAGTAATGCTTGACTCTAAAACCTTTTACTAACAATATTTTATAATTTCATATAATGAACTTTCTTGGATTATTTTTTTATAATACTTGGATAAAACCTTCAAGATTCATTATTTTTTAGAGAATTTATCACAACTAGGTCCCCAATGAAACTTGTCTCTAATATTTTGGGGTCCAACTTTTCTCTTAATGCAGTCAATGAAATCAGCATAGAGAAGAAACTAACTATAATTTTGTTTGTTGTACTACTAATAATACTCTATGAAAATATATTATTTATATATTTGGTTACAAATTGTTACTTTTGGCCTCAATTATCTTAAAACTTTAGCTCTATTCAGCTTTATATGCCTCTCTCCAGATCAAATAACTTGTTCTCGCTACTAATTTGGAGCTCCTTTATGTGGTTTAGTATGAAATAAATTCTTACTTACATAATAAAATATCATTCAATTTACATGTGGGTTTGGTGAGTATTCTTGTTGAAATGTGTGAAGCTGCTTTGAATCAGTAGGGTCACTACTACAATTTTATATCTGATTTCAACATCCAATGGTGCCTTGGTGTTAAAGGTCTATAAAGTCAGCCTCGATGCACATTTTAAGTCTTTTGGAAATATCCTCTCTTAGACTACATTAAAGTAAATGTTGATGATGACTCTAATGGTATCCTAAGCCCCTCATGATGTGGAGTCGTGTATCTAGACCACCTTGGGAAGCTTCTTAGTTGCTTCTATGGAACCTAGGGATTTTCCTCATCTTTGGAAGAAGAAATGATAAGTTTTATACATGAAATTAAATTAAAAAAGATAAAAAGATAGAATAATTTCAGGATGGAAAGTGATCAACCACCATCGTTCAATATCTTCAGAATGGCATGGTATATCTTGCTTGGCTGCTAATAGCTCGATTTATGGATTTCCCTCACTCATGGAGATCAATCACATCATTGTGCATGCATTTTGTGAAGCAAACATGGTTACAGATGGGATTTCAAAAGGGGTTCATGTATGAAATCACCTGGTTGGATGACCTCCGTATATATTTGACTCCTCTTCATGTAAGATCATGTAAAATATCCCATCTTTTAGACTTTTGTAACCTTTATTTTATTTAATTTAATAAATGTGCCTTGGTTTTTTGACCATGGAACACCCCTTTATAATAATAATATCTTTGAACCAACTCTATTAACATATCCCTAACATGGAAATGAAATCCAGAACATTTTTTGATGACATTAATTATATCAAATTATATTTATTTTCATATTTTTAAAATCCTTTATTAGATATTTTTATTACTCAAACTTTTACCCCGTCATCATTATATAATCCTTTAAGGTAATAGTTTATTTCCTAAAAATTTAAAATAAATTACCATGGTAAATAAAAATAGTTTATCTTATAAATGAATATTTATATTTGAATATATCCCCTATATAACTCTATATAAAAAATTTTATAGCTATGAAAAACATGAGTATGACATCTTTAACTTTTCTTTAAATAAAATATAATAAATGTCATAATCCTATCCAAGTGGATTAAAAATATTGTGATTTCAAACCAAGGATGGATTTGGTCAAAAAACACTCATCCAATGAAATTAGGACAACTATTAGAGTTATTTTCTAACAATTATAATGTCATTTCACCCTTAATTACTCGATTTACTGTTAACAGTGTGAATGAAAATTACAAAATCCACTGTTCATAATGCCAAAAAATAAAAAAAACAAATTAAAATTATTTTGAAAGACTAATTAAAAATATGGAATCATTTTTAAAAAAATTCAAAACATAGAAGTTATACTAATTTATTTAAAATTAATCCCATTAAAAGAATGAGAAAATGGGTTTTAAAAGTTAAAACATGCAAACGATTGAAATGTTTTTATATCTTAATTCAATGTAAAATTGATTCAAATGGTATATATTAGATTATATGATAAAAAATAATATAATTATACTATAAAAATATTAAATAATATCATTTAATACTAAGAATATTTTTTTTTGAAGAAAAACAAATTTTCAACTAAAATGTAGTATATTTTACTATTCATCAAAAAATGAAATTATCCAAAAAAAATCAATAAAATTATTTTTATATCATTATTTCAAAGATAAATTTTATTTTATCGAATAATATTTATAAAAGTGTCAAAAATTAGATTTAAAATGGGTTTTTAATTAAAAAGTGGTAAAATTACCCTTTTGAAAAATAAAGGTTTTTATGCATAAAATTTACTTCTTTTATTATCTTAAGACAGTAAAATATATTGCATGAATATAAAAAATATTTTATTGAATTTATAACATATATATTTCAATAATATTATTCACTAATTTTAATTTAGTTAATTTATTAAAACAAAATGACTTTGAGAGCATAAAAGTACTACCTATTGATTTAATTGGTATATATTTTTGTTTCTAATTAATTAGTAACCAATTAATTCATCTTATAAACCACATATTTTTATAAGTAATTTCATAATATTAATAATGCCCAATTTAATGAATAGTTTATATCTTCTATATTAAATAATAATTTTATAATAATGTATTATTGTTTGGTAAAACTCGGTCTTGTGTGTCTGCAATCTATCAAAAGAACTCAACATTGTGTGTTACAAAACCCAAAAATAGCGTTGTGTATACCGCAATATTATATTAGTTTTTTGTATAGCATAACTTTGATTTGGTTGTGTATAAATAAATAATAACTTTCTTCTTTCATATAACTTAAGCTATATTCAGTGTTGTGTGAAAGGAAAAATATCAAAAATATTAAATTGACTCAAACAAAATATTTCACAGAATCTCTATGTGTTAAAAATGGATTCCTAGATAGGGTGTGAGATATTTCTTTGCAGGGAACCACCAATGAAGTCTGCATAATATAGTCTATGAATATAAACTGTATTGTATGCAGGTATAAAATAAAGTAAAGTAGTACAAATAAATAACTCACACCTGCTTCATCTTCCACTATTGTCGAAACACATAACCATTTAACAAATTATGATTTAGTTGTTATAGATAAATCAATTTAAAGCTTCAATTGGACTTAAAAAGATCATAATTACAATAAATGATGGCCCAAGGTGAAAAAATGACTTCCTTGACCTCAAGGGTCAGCCAACTCATGGTAGTAACTCATGCAATCTGGCAGTAAAGGGGTTAGAGTGTGGTCTAAGGTGCTCAACCAAGACATTCCACTATAATTGAGTATAACTGAGTCTATTGACCTCATCCATGGTAATCATGGGCCACGTATGACTGGGCTCAATGGTGTGAATCTGTGGCTCTATGTGTCCCAATACATCAATCTAAATCCAATGAGCGTATCCAATAAATTCTAATATCTAGAAGAGCTGTTAAGTGAATTGTTAGTACATTGATGAAGCATTACCATAGTAATAGAATGAACAGATTCCATGGTGGTTATCCCCCATGGAAATCAAATCAATTAATCTTAATGGCATTCTATGAGAGCCCAAGCATCTCGCTCGAGAATCCAAGATAGTCTCAAGTCTGACCACTCCAATAAAGATGAAAATGTTACAAATTAATAGGTAACTTATAATTAATACATTTATATCATATTTAGTAAGGGTCCATAAAATACTATTGAAATTTATTTATTTAATTGGCTCATTGCATTAACATTAAATAATCATGGAAGGTGTATCAAGTACATGCAACCATTTGTCACTTTAATTTATATAATTTATTAGGTTAGTTCCATATCTTTCATCAACATTACTAAGGGTAGAGAAAATTCAACCGATTAAATTCAATTGACAATCTAACTAGGTAAATTTATATCCATAAATATACTATAAAATTAACATTATAAATATCTATAAAAAATTTTAGGAACACTTTCCTTAATAAAGTTCAAGTCAGATGCACCCAAACAGTGCTACAGATACACCCAACATGGGTCAGTAAGGCATAAATAAAGAACACACAATAAATGTATGGTCTGCATTGAGGTATCAAACTCCAATAAAATAATGAATGTGTATATATATAGATTTAGAGTACAATCTAAACAACTATAATTAAGGTAGATTAATTTCAGAAGCAATGCCCGGTGAAACTGGGGTGCACACAATGAAGATAATTTTTAAATGACAATACTTCTAAGAAAAATTCAAGAACAACCTATCTTAAGCCTATAAAAATATCCTCATCCAGTACCTACCCTTAGTTTTACATGGATAAAAAGTAAATGGATGAATGAATTAACACACTAAAAATAGGTCATATGAGATTGCATTAAGATAACATCATCAAGAGGAAGAAAAAAAGACGAATTGAGCCAAAGGATTGAAGAACATACTGAGAAGAATCCAATGAGATGGTGAGCTCTGGATTCTAATTTCAGATAGTGAAGAAATCCAAAAACCTATATTAAGAGGGGAGGTGGATCTTTAATAGGATATAACAAGACCACCAATTCACTAGAGAAAAAAAGAGAGAATAAGATTATGTTCTATTAAATTTTAGGGAGAAATGGTAAGTTCAGTAAAATATTAATGGGCCACACGGTTGGCCAGACCAAGTGCAAATAGTGGACCATGAAATTCCCCTAGAGTGGCCTATCATAATTTAGACGCATGTTTATTCAAACCATGTGCCAACCGTGCTTAGCTCACTACTAATAGAGGGGACTTCCATGGTTTTTGAAACGGTATGCCAACTATGACATTTGTCTCTTCTAAAAACTTCAGACATTTATCATGGGAGTGTAACCTTAGGATCTTGGTTTGAGAAAATAGTGTGCTATACTCTTTCATATGAAATTCCCTGCATGTTTAGGAGAAACCATGTGTAATGGGTGTCAAGGTTTCTACTAACTGTTAAGACAAGTTCTTTCTTCCACCAGATGGGATTCCATGTTTCAAATAAGCCCAGAACACCCTTATTTTCTCTATATCTTCACAAATAATTCTAACTAGGGGGGAAAATAAATATACTAAAAACTAAAGGATCCATACCTCATAGAATAACTAGTTTATTACATCAGTGAATTGAAAAAAATACATAACTTGGTTGGTGGGTTTGAACTCACCATTGAATTGGTTAATTTCATGAATTGTGTTATTGATTGTGATTCTTTAAATTTAAGTTATTTTTTAAGAGCAATGGTAATATACAATTATTTATTTTTGGAAAGATAATGTTTTTTAGAAAAATTTGGGATTTTAGTGATTATTTTGAAATAGAGATTTCAAAAGTGGTTATGAACAATTAAGTATATTTTAATTAGTTCCATGGCTTCTAGGGTGGGTGTATGGGTGTGTGATATGGATTTTTTATAAATATATATGTTTTATTCCATGGGGATGGTTGGTTTAGAGGGTATGTGTGTAAGTATGATTTTTTGTGAGACTTTTTTAAAAGAGAATAATTTTTATACTATGGTGTTGGGTGTCATAAAGAGATTTAGTAAAATATTTGGTTTCACACCATGGTGATGGGTGTCCTAGGAATAGTGATTGGTACTGAATGGGAAGGAAGGCCACACTCAATGTGGGGAGGCTAGATATATTTGGATGGATACATGAAATAGAGTCTCTTTGTGGAAAGGGAACATGAAATATATTTTCTATTTTGTGAATTTTGAAATCCTTACCCAAATAAAGATATTTTATAAATAGAAACAAATTTTTTCCTGGAATCATCATTATATTTATGTGTGTGTGTTTTTAAAATAGGTGTAAACCTTCTTGAAATAATGTTTATTTCCCTCAATGTTTTTAATCATTAAATGTTATTGTTCCTAAATTGTTCATTATCATGATTTATTTCTTGGTTCATTGAAATACTCACAAATATGTATTTTTAGAGTCATAATAATATCCTTCTTATTATTTTACTCACCCTTTTTGTGTACACCTTGATAGACATGTTGGTTTCATTAACAATGATATAGGTAAAGGGAAGGTCTCACATTTTATTAGTGGTGGAGATCCGTAGTTCCTTGCGAAGTTTTTGACCATGGACGATTCAGATTATAAGTGAGCTAGATTTATAGTGCTGATCATAATATATTAGTTTATATTCATTGGTTTTCTATTTTTTATTAAATTAGTTTGTAATTATGGTATTTCTATCCATTTTACGTTAAATATTTCCTTAATACGGCCTTCTTTTAAAGGAAAAGTGGTTTATATCATGTTCATGGCCAATTTCATGATTTTATTTTTGTATGAAAATCATTATTCATGGTTTCTTATGTCTCTCAACATTTATTGATGGAATCTAGAAACTAGGGAAGGGGTTTGATGCGTTATTTCACCTTGAATAAGTTTTTTGAAATTGGGGCCCTAGGAAGGGTGTTACAAGTCATCTCATGCATTTGATGACCATGTGTCAATGTAACAATACTTTGAATTGTAAAATTAGATAATAATCTTGGTGAAAATAAATTTGAAATTGCATGAATTGATCCTTTAGTATCCTTATATTCATGTGGACATGTTTTATAAAGACTGCAACAAATTAATATATAATGGGTAATTGATGATATTCTAACAATTAGGCTATTTCCAATCTCAATTCAAGGAAAAGCTAATGATTGGTAGGGGATCCTAGAAAATAACACTATTTTTACCTTGTAAGTTCTAATGAGAAATTTTTTTGACCATTAATATATAACTAAATATATACTGAGGAATAAGAGAGAGAAACACTAGACCTTTTAGTATTAGAAAATTAAGAGTATGTGAACTCAACCCGCATACATTTGTTGACAAAAAAATTTGAATCTCTCAATAATAGATGATATAATTTTAAATCCAGTAAACCACTGCCAGTTTATGCAGTTAAAGTTGAACATTTTCTACACTACGGGGGTCCTAATGATTATTATATGTTCCTATGTAATAGATTTTTGAACAACATGTCTAAAGATAATTTTTAAAATAAAACAATAGAAAATTATGAGATAAAAAAATTGTTCCAATTACAATTAAATCACTAAAAAAACATAGATCTACATATATTTCTAGTTCAATATTCCTTTAAACTTACTATCTAACCATAGGGTAAAGGATATAAATAGACATATCAAACGCCCTCATAAGAATAGTAAAAATATAGTAAGTAAAAGAAAACCACAAACTATGATCTAAATTTACCACATAATCAATCTAATTTAGAAGTAATTCTAGAAAAATTCATGTCATTCACTCAAAAAAATTTGGATTCAAGAGATAACTGCCCAAAACATATAGGACACTATGTGTAATATGGAAAATAATTTGGGTCAAATAGATTCACAAATTCATGAGAAAAAATAGGGATATGTAGTGGGTAATATAAGGGTTAACCCAAGTGAAGAGAAAAAATCTATCACATTATATGATGTCATATAATTGATAGAATAATAATTTCCTACTTCTCAACCAATAAAAGATACACATAAACCTGATGCTAAGGATAATCATTTAATGAAAGAGGATATTAGAGCTAATGAAAAGGATAAATAAGGTTACATCCAGTACAAAGAATCTATAAACATGTGAAAAGAAAATAGAAAGGAAGAATTAAATAAAAGAACGAGATTTCATACACCACCTCATCCATTCCCACAAAGACTAAAGAAAATAATTATGCTGACTCAATTTTCAAATTTTGTGGCGATGTTAATAAAGCTTCATATAAGCATTATCTTTTTATACGACATTACCCAAATGACACACCATGACAAGTTTCTCAAAGAGACATTATCTAAAAGAATAAAACTAAATGATGTGGGAACAGTTTTAATATATGAGTAATAATTAGTAGCAATACCTACATTAATACATATTAAACTAATAAACACTGGTAGTTTCCTGATACCCTAAAATATTAGAGGTTTTTAGTCTGGTAGAGCTCTATATGACCTCAAAGATAGCAATAATATCATGAATTATTTAGTTCTTGAACTACTATGTATTAAAAAATTTATGATTATTATAGTCACCATACAAATAGATGTCTGATTAATGAATAATCATGTTGAAGTTTAATAGGATGCGCACATCAATGTTAACAAATATTACATCCCCATTAATTTACTAATCATTGAAATTTAAGATGATAAGTATGTTCCAATAATTCTTGGGATACCCTTCTTAGAAACATATATATCTCTTGTTGATATATAATAGGGGAAAATAATTTTAGAGTTAGGGAAGAAAACAAAACATTTGATATTCTAAAATTGATATAAAAACATTCAGTTATTCAATGTTATTTTCTAGATAATTATGGAGAATGGGAAGAATTACTTATAGAAGCAATAAATCATGAGGAATTCCATAAGTAAAACGATGAGTTAAAGGAATTAATCCAAGATGTGTAATTCATTATAAATATAGTTGAACCACTTGATAGATAAGAGTTAACATGATCAACTATATCAATTTAAAAACATTAAACACTTGATCCTAAACCTATTCCACTAAACTTATGGTACAACAAATTAGGAGAATCAAACCCTTTACCAGTCATAATTAAAATTGATTTTGAAAGTGAATAATAGTGTAAATTTATTATTATCTTTTTATAGAGGAAACCGATAATAGGTGAAATGGTAGCTAATTTAAAAGGTTTAATCCCTACCATATATACTCATATAGAATACTTATGGAAGATAATTCCATACCTTTGAGGTGTCCACGCCAATTATTAACACCTCCTATGAAGGATTACATTAATAAAATAGTTATTAAAGTTATCAAAAATTTATTAATAATTATTATCTTTGACAGTTAGTATATCATCCCATTTCAATTGGTATCTAAAATGGATGGGACCATGGTTGTTGAAAATGTCAAAGGATAATTGACATTATAAGCGACCAGTTATTCCTAAGGCCTTCCTTTGTGGTTTGGTGTGTTGAAAGGTGTTTGGGTGGAGTATAGAAGTGTGGAAAGGGGTTTTGAGATAAATTTTAATATTAAATAAGAGGTTTTTTGTTTATGATTTTATGTTGTAAAATGGTGTATCCTGGAGATGACCAATTTGAGAGTTTTTATGGTCCTTATGGTGTGGAGACTTGAGATAAGGTTTTTATGGTTTTTTTTAGGGGTAGCTGCAGGGACAAGGTTTTTTCTTTTCAAAGTGTAATGGATTTTTGTGCCATGGAGGTAGGCTATATCATGGTAACCCAGGTGTCATGTTTTGTTATCTCTTCCATTTGGGGTACTACTAAGGCATGGTGTATGGGTTCCTCCATAGCCCTCTCCCGAGGTTGTAAGATTTATGGGAGATACATAGTGTATTATACCTAGATTTTGGAGGTTTGAATTTTTAATGTGTGTATATGCTTACTACCCCATATTTTAAGGGGAAACACTAATGATTATAGTCTAGTCAAGAAGTTTATATCATGGGATTGTGAAATTATTGATAGGTATACATTCTTAGGTTCCTCTAGAATCTTTATATTTTCTCTAATTCCCTTAAAACCATAGGATAACCATGGGCCTATTTTAGATAATTTAATCCCCCTTTTGTGTTCTTCAACCCCTAATTTCTATAGATCATTCATTGGAGATCTGAGGTGAGTTTATTCTTCACTAATTGATTCCTCTCACTCAGGTTATTTATTTCCTTGCTTTATAAATGGTTCTATTTAGTTCTCATGGTGTTCTAGTTAGAGTTTTATGGTGGGATTTCTATAGGGTTCATGATTTCCTTATGGAATAAGAGAAAAGATATCAATTATTTTCCTTCTATTTTTTCCTGAATAACATTGAGAGTTCCATATTGAGCTTGGGGATTCATTAATTCGATTTCTGTTTAATTTGAATGTGTGGGATTATCATATTTTTATTTCATTAGGTAATGGTAGAATTATCCTAAAAAAGATAATAACTGGGACTAAGAATGTATTAGAAGGGTATCATTATCTAATGTGTTGATGCAATGTTGTTAATTCCTTTTGATATATTTTAAGTAGTGTGATATCTACTTTCTATGATTTTTGTTATTGTTACCATGTTTATTGTGTTGGAAATTGTTTAAAAATAAAAATCTAGTAAAAATGAATTGAATAATTAAAGAGGCGCATGAATTTTTCATTATTATTCCTTGAACTTTATGAAATTGTTTAATGAAAGAATTTTTATATTTGATTATTATATATTAATGGATCTAGTTGTAATTTAACATGGATTTGAATCCTACTCATAATGAATTGAGTAATTCAATATGGTAGTGAAATGTTTTTTTTCTAATGATATTTTTTTGGGCTTTTGTGATCCCATGATTGTTTATTAATGCTTTAATTCCTTGGAGTGATGACCATATTTTCCCTTTGAGTTTGTGTTCAGAAAATACTAATCAATATTTGTACTATAGGATGATAGAACCTTGTTGTGTTTCAATATGTGGGGTTTATTATAGCCAAGATAGATAGTATGAGTCAATATTGAGGCTTTTTTATTGGATTTTCATTAATATGAGGTTGATTTTGGAATAGGTGGAACAAGTTTGGAGATGGTCTTAACTATTACTAGGAGAATGGGATGGCTTGTTGTGTTGGTTTTTTAGTTCGAGTTAAGATATAGGATTCCCATATTTTATTGATGTACATTTGATGGTGTGATGTCAGATGGTTATTTTTTGTGATTACTAACTAAATGTTATAGTTTTACAAATAAATTTTATGTGAATCTTTTTGGGGGTAGCTTTGAATGAGTCCTAGAATACCTGTAAATATAATGGTAATTAAATTAATAGATGAACTAATTTTATGGGTGTTGATGTTGGTAATGTTGATTAATGGAAACCACGGAATAATTTGAATAATGTCTTTTAGAGCATGGAAAGGAGTCGAGAAATTTTAATATGAATTATTATGATTTTTTCTTATAATGAACTAACTTGATTAAACCAGAATTTTAAATGGGTTTAATAATGAATGAATACATAATTGGTAAATACAAAATGAGGTTAATTAATAATGATGAATATTGGTTATTGAGTGATTATTTGGAACCAAGTTCCATAGAACTTAGTGGTTGCAACTAGGTGTCCTGAGTGACGATAACAATAGTTTAGTTTAAGGATATATGTTTTACCTTTGTTTGTGCATGATATATTCTTATATTATCTTATCTCACATGATCCACCACCTTATTTGGACGTATAACTTCGACCCAAGTATTTTTAGATATGATTGTTTTCCTTAATATACAGGTTAGTGAGGGAATGAATGTATAACTTCCCCCTATTCCCAACTCTACCTTTAGTGTTGTATGATGTGTAGTCATATCTGGAATGCATGAATAAACTATAATGGATTGAGGTATAGTTCCTAATACATAGGAAATAATGGATTATAGAATTACCCTTGGTTATTGATGGGATAAGGTATGTGTGCCTAAGGTGCGGGATGAGATGTGGATTTCGTATGCATGCTTGAGGTGTAGGAAGGATAATGGAAGATATGGGAGCATACGATGATTAAAATTAAGGTGTGAGAGTGAAAAACCAGTGGAGAAGTTAAATTGAGGTACCTCCATATATATATACATATATATTTTCATATGGATATTATTACATGTATGTGTTACTTGGTTAGTGATAATTTTTGAGGATGTGATATAGTTTACTAGTTTAAGTAACAAGTTAGTTTCATTTTTTAATCACTATGATTTAATATTATTATTTCACATTAGTACATGAGGTTCTAGGAAGGATATTACTTAGTATATTTGTACAGACACCATATACATATATAAATTTTTTTTTTCAGGTCCACAGAAGATGGTTTCTGTTCAAGTTGGGTGTTACTAGATTAGAGTGGCTATTCAGGTTATCTTGAGTTCTTCATTTCTACTTAGGATTTTCTTTTGGTATTATAATATTTTTTTCTATCATGTATAACATTAGATTAATATATTAGGTATTGTTATTTATTTATGCTTTCAATTTTATTGGTGTAACTTGTCTTTTCTCTTGTCCTTAAATTTATATAAAGTTGAAAACTACTCCACGTTATTTTAATCATATACCCATAGTCATAGTTTCCAAATTGTGGCCAATTAGAGACAAGATTCAGGGATTACTCCCTCTCTTCACTACATGACTAGGATGGGTACTGGTGGAGGGGGGTTCATGAAATATTGGTACCAGAGCTTATGGTTGTGTGATAAGTTGGTGTTTAGAGATATGCACTAGTGAGGATTTAATAGATTAGTTGTACAACAATATCATAAGGACATATAATGTGATGAAAAAATGGATATTTTCATCGACCTTGGTATATATGGCTCCCTATGATCTGACACAATGAAAATCAAGTTTGTTAAACATTCTAAGTGAAGTGATGTTACTTGTAGGGTAGATCCCTAGATACGGATTATGGATAATGATTTTATATTCATTTTTTTGAATTGCATATACAATGTGAATTATGTTAAATTTTTATTAATTAACTAACATTGAATATTACAGATTTTTTTTAGAGTCCCTATCATTTTTTAAATTTGTAATAATTGTTCAAGGTCAACATCCATATCAGGTTCATGTTGAAAATGTTCAACAAGATGGTCCAAAAGATCAAAGTAGAGTAGAGAATGATGATGATGATTCTTTGATGATAACACTCTGTGAGTTTCATAACTATTGTTTTTAGAAGTATGAGGGGTTCATTTCATATCAAGACACCAATTCTTGGTTAGAGGAAGTAGATATTTCCTTCAGTTCAATTTGTGCTTAGAGGGAGCACTGAGTTTTTTTGGATATGATCATACTATAAAAGGAAGCATTATATTAGTGGTTTATATTCCTTAAGGATTATTATGAGTCTATTGTTTTATTAGAGAAGTTCCATGAACAGTTTCAGACCTAGTTTCTTTCTTCCACCATGGATCCATATTATTAGTAAAATATTATTACTCTATGCTTAGGGAACTCCAACATGTGGGAATTTAGTATCCATTTTAATATCCTTTTTCATTATGCTTCAAACCTTCTTCTATATGAGGAGTATCAGGTGATGAATTTTGATGAATATTCTCATCCTGATATCCAACATCAAGTCACCTCATTCATATTATCAAGATATATTGAGGTGTTGGTGAGGGTAAATGTTGTTGTGAGAAAAATATCTATGACCATATCATTATGGGATAAATGTTTCTAGGACACTCTACTGAGAAAATGTATGGATAGAATTTCATTTTTTCCTAGTCAATAAAAGATTCTGAGAGTGGGGTGTATGTTCTGGCCTTCTTTATCTCATTTCAAAAAGGTTTGTTAGTTCTTGAATCCCTTCTAGTAAATTGGTCATGGTTTTATTTTTCCAATAGACATCATTAAAATCAGAATATTGAGTGCTGAATTTACTCAATAGTCATTGTGGACTTGGAGACCCTCTTTATACTCAACCATTTCAGTATCTATAGGATGCTCTGGATATTGAGCATTCAAAAGGGTATGGGGTGGGAAGAGGGAAACCCCATTATACCCATCAACCTCAGGGACAGTGATTAGAGCATGGCCATGGAGGTGGTCTCTATCAGGTTCAGATATGTCATGAAGCCAGATATGGTATGATTTGTGCCCTATAGTTTTAATTTCTAGGTTAGCTAGATTCCATAAAAGTTATTATAGGTTTATATTTTATTTGACATATTACTTTTTTGATTTAGGAGTTTTACACTACTTCATTATACCAGCCCTAGTCCATGAATTAGGACTTGAGGTGGAGAGACATCCAATTCCATTATCATTGACTACTGTAGTTAGAGGTTGAGATAGACTATGTGATGTGTGTAGATATTGTGTGCTAATGGAGGGAAAAATTACATTTGAGGATAATTCTTACATTTACAGATATAGTTACATGATATCATAGCCAACATGGATTTGTTTTATTTGATGTAGGACATTATTGATTGTTATAGGAGGCACATTATATTCCACGACACTAATATAGAGATGTTTGTGTTTTCTAAAGATAGGGATACTATTTAATGGGTCATTCGCATGTTTGGTACCTTTATTCTTTTATAGACTAGATACTGTTGATTTTAGTAGAGGTTCATCTTGTTGTGTTTCCCCAGGTTTTGGATGAGTACACTGATATTTTTATGAAAGAGGTTAAGACTCTACCCCCTTTGATTAGATATCATGTTTGGGATAGAGTTATTGTCAATAATTTATTTGATATTGATGTCTTCACATAGGATGTTTACTTTTAGTTTATAGGAGCTATAGATTTAAGTTGATAATCTTCTATCGAGAGGATTTTTTTAGTCTTTTGTGTCACCTGGGGTGTTCTAGATTTATTTGAAAATATGTAAGTATACGTTTTTGTATCAATTATCAATGCTTGAACTAAGTAATTGTGAGAAATTACTATCATATACATTTTATTAATGTTTTATCAAAATATTTTAAGGGAGATACCTAATTCTCATGGATCTATTTGTGGTCATATCATCATTTGAGAATTAATGATGAGGATATCCAAAAGACTAATTTCATATTTCATAATAGGAATTATGAGTTCACTATAATGTCATTTGTCGTTATAAATTATCCAATTGTTTTCATTGGACTAATGAACTATGTGTTCTAGGAGTCTCTAGATTGGTTCGTGGTGGTTCTTATTAATGACATCCTTATGTATTCGTTACCTATGAATGTTCATGGAGAGAATCCATGATCTCTTTCAGAAGTATTCAAAATCTTTAGTTGTTTTGGAATATTTCTATGTTTGAGGTCTAGGACCTCACGATCTATTTTTAGGCCATGTTGTGTCTCAACATAGTGTAACTATTTATTTTTTAAATATTGAGGCATTTTTTTTCAAGGTCACCCCATGAACATTATAGATATGCATAGTTTTCTTAGTCTTGTATGCTATTACCAGAGGTTTGTACTCGACTTCTCCCAAATTGAGACACCGTTAGTTACTCTAACTATAAAGGATCAGGTTTTCATGTTGAATGACCTTTTATAGACTACATTTAATTAATTCAGGGAGAGGATATTCATTGATCTAGTTCTTTGATTTCAGTAGTAGATAATTGTGTTTATGGTTTATTATGATGCTCCACGTATTTTATTTTGTTGTGTTTTGATGTAGTAAACAGTAGTTATCTCTTTTGGATGTTGAAATTTATGGAATCATGAGTGTAACTACAATACCATTTATCTTGAGATTGTTTATGTTGTGTTTTCTCTAAGTTCTAGTGTCATTACCTCATTGGTGAGCACTTTGAGTTCTTAATTAATCACAAGATTTTGAGGTATGTATTCTCCCAATGCAATTTTAATTTATGGAAATAATGGTGTATGAAATTATTTAAGGATTATGAGTTTTATATTTCCTATATTCTATAGAAAGGGAATTTCATGTCTTATTTCTTGATAATGATTTCAAAAAATGATGTTGTGAATGATTCTAGTGATGTTTGGAGGGTGATGGAAGATATTTCCAAAATATAACATGATATGATAGCATTTGATGGAAGATGGTGTATTTATCAGATAAATGTGCATTCATATTTGGTCTAGTAGTTTGAGGAGTCCAAGCTGGGGTATGTCATAGTGGAGTTTTGGTGAGATCATGTTTTTTATGGTGATAGTCTTAAGGGATGACCAGAGGATGGTCAACATCAGGTATTGTTTTAGGGGAGGATCTTCATTCCTTTAGGGATGCATGATATTCTTTCCATGAGTTCTACATTTCACCCTTGGGTGTATATCTTAGTATGGATATGATGTATTGGGCCTTTTATGTTCAGTTTTTGTGTTCTGATATGATGAGATCCACTAAAGAGTTTGTCAGTCGATGTTTGATTTGACAAAGGGAGATGGTTGAGCACTAAGTGCCTCATGTGTTTGTTCAATAACTCAATGTTCCCTAGTGGAAGTGGAATGAAATATCGATGGAAATTTCCACTAGTTTTTTTAAGAACATGGAGGTAGTGATGCTATATGAATGATCATGGACCACTTGATAAAGTCAAATCTCTTCTTAATAATTAAGGAGTCACGCTCAAAGAATGTTTTATCAAGGCTATATATAGAGGAGGTGGTGAGGCTTCATGGGATTCCAAATATGATCTTCTATGATTGTGATCCTCATTTTACCTCTAGTCTCTGTAGAGGTCTTCCATGTTCTTTTAGCTCTTAGTTATACCTTAAAACGTCTTTTAATATAATGATGGATGATTTGATAGAGAAAACAATACCAAATTTAGAGGACATGTTGTGTCCATCCAATGTAGATTTTGGATGTTCATGGGTGAGGAACCTACCATTGGTTGATTTTATTTATAATAATACTTATCAATCTACCATTGGCATGGCCCCATTCAAAGAACTGTATGGACTAACTTTTTGTTCTATGTTGTGTTGGACCATGGTTGGGGATTCAACAATTCCTAGACTAGAATTATTAAAGAGCATAAAAGATATGGTACATGTTATTTTTGAGTTAATGAAAATATGGAATGTTCTAAATAAGTTCAATAGTAATCATATAAGGATACATTTTGATTTTGAAGCTACAGATCATGTGTTCTTGAAGGTATCTCTTAATCATGGGAAAAAAAGCTTCAAACATGGGTGTAAGGTTTATCTTGATTTGTTGGATCTTTGAAGGTTTTTTTTCAAGTTGGGGGTACTACATAACAGCTATCACTTCCCCTAAACATGATCCTAATTCATGAAATATTTCATGTCTCAAATCTTCACCAATTAAATAAAGAAGATTTAGATGTTATTGATGGAGGTGATATGGGAGTTGAATGTCCCCAAGGAGTAGCATTTTTAGATTCAGGACCATCAAGAGTTGGTGTTTCATTTACAATTAATTTTTCTGGTTTGTGTCATATTTAATCACTATAATTTTGATAAGATCACTTTGGAGTGATATTCAGAGATGTGTGCTCAATATATAGAGTTTTTTTATGTCTTATTCTCTTTCTTATTGAAAATTAATTTTTGATATTTCATGTTTTATAAATTTTTTACAGTGTTTCATGTTTATGGTAGTTTTTTATAACATACATAGAAAAGTGAATCTTAAAAAACTAAATGTTAATAACCTTGTAAAAAAGTAAAACCATTCTTTTTAAGACCCTACATCATAGTTAATCATCATTTTCCTAGATTAGTTGTCAGGACAGGTTACCTCTGAAGAAACATCTCAAGATGTGTGCAAGTGAGGACTAAAAAAATTTAAAGAACATTTGGTGGTCTATGGGGACAATCATTTGTCAGATAAGTGACCCTAGTGGGTATTATCCTATAGTGTGATTGCAAGGAAACCAAGATATTAAAAGATATCAATGGGGTTATTTGACTAGGTTCATGTCTTGATCTTGATTCCCATCCATCTAGGATCTAAACCAGACCATGATTAAACCTAAAGGGCATTTCTGATCCTCTCAGGAAGATGACTTTCACCTGAGAGTTCAAAAAAAACCTAGAAGGAATGATTTATACCAACCTATAACCAGATACATTATATACATTGAAATAAAACTACAAAAATATATTCCATAAACCAATGTGTGCCTGTAACATCCTATGTTTCAATAAAGAAACACAATCTTCAATAACGTATATGATACACTACATCGAGCTTAAACAAACAACTAAATATTATTATTTAAATTCTATCATTATAACCTAGCTGTTGTAATGGAGGGAATTAATATTATTTACTAAATTATGAAAATTTTGTTTACACTTGTTTATATAATGATTCATTGGTTACAAAATTTATTAGAAATGTGAATAAAAACCAATTTAATAGAAATGATATGTTTTTATGAAAAACAATTTAAATAAGAATAATTGTGTTTATAAAATCATATCACTATTTTTGGATTATATTAATGAAATATAAAATCAATTTTATGTTTAAAATCCATAGTAAATGTTTTCTATAAAAGATATATGAAAAAAATTAAATTTAAGCATAAAAGAAGTATTTTTAAAAAAATGTAGTTTCCCCTCCTTTTAATAGTGAAACCTTTTTAAATCCATATTCAGAATCTTTTAAATGTTTAATTTGACAAAATATACTTATTCATTAGAATAGGGACATAAAAATTTATTTTGGTTGAATTTTTGGTATTTTCTGATAAAATTTATATATTAATGAATGTTAAAAAATACTGCATTTTAATTCAAAACTACCTTTTCATCTAATTTATTTATATATTTACGTTATCCATGTAAATGGTTTTAAAGTGTATTTGTATAATTTTTTTTATCATTTAATCAAATTATGGTCATTGTAAGTAATTTATCATTGAGATTTGATATAAACACATGCCAATCTTTTGGTGCTTTTTACTTTTTAAAAACCCGTTTTCTCATTTTGACAACGGCATTTGATTTTAAATTAATTATTGAAACTTTAGTGTTTTGAATTTTAAAAAATGGATTCCAAATTTTGAATTAAAAGTTCCAATTTGTATAAATATTTATCACTTATTTTTGGATATTATGAATATTAACTTTAGTAATTATTTCTATTTACCACAGTTAAATGGTAAATTAGGTAAATAAGGGTAAAAATAATATTATAATAATATAAAACTACCATAACAAGTGTCCTAATCCTATTTCATGAGTCATGGAGACCAAAAAAATCCTTATTTATAACTTTTGGCATTTTGGATCAACATAGGTGTGAAAATGTCATTTGATAATAATTAATTTTAAGTAAAGGAAAATATAACAAAAACATGTATCTTTTTACTAAAACAATTTTAAGGTGGGGTTATATAACTGATATGTTTTACTATAAACATTAATTAAAAATATAAAAATATTTCCCACATCATGGTATTTTGTTTTTAACTTTTATACATTAAATAAATAAATTCATTTATGACACAATGATGATATAGTGATTACCTATTTAATGAAATATTCAAATAAATGATATTATAAATATTAAAATAAATGTCATTTTAAAATTTTGATGACAAAAAATAATTTTATTAAATATTATTAAATTTTATCATTTATTTAATTTAGTTTTTTATAATTTATCAAGTTTTTATGACTTAAAAAAACAATTACAAAGTAGTGTCAAAATTGACAAAAATGAGTTTTTAATACAAATACTATTTAATTAAATGATATAATAGTCAAAAAATATATTATTTAGAAAACATACATATACATTGTTAAAAATTTCATTAATTATCCACTTTAGGTCCTCTTGGCATTTTATAGTAACTATATTGACCATATAGTGAAAAAATACAAGAAGACATGGTAAAAGTAAATTGATTTAACTATGGGTTAAAGACAAAATATAAAGTTATATTTGTGACCTAAACTTGTATAAATCATATTGGTTGAGATTATTTAGACCCATTCTCATATTATTCTCTAAATATATCAATTTTTAGCTGTTATAATTAGAAAATCAATTTATAATAAAAAAATATTTCAAGACTTTCTTAAAGTTCCCCTCCTCCCAATTATAAAAGGCCACCACCTCTACCCACTTACTCACAACTATAAAGCCCCTTAGTTCTCCAAAATTATGATAAAATAATATCCCAAAATCCCTAACATCCTCTTATAATCCTTACCTTGGGTTGAAATAAATTCAATAAATCCTTTGGCTCAAATCAAAAGGAGTTACCTGATTTTGAGGTAACGTCTTCTCTCAAGATCCTTTCATTTATTTTCAAAATCCAAAATCATAAACTATATTTATTTAAATATTGAATAAAAAATCAACATAATTAGTATAATAGGATTTTTTTTTATGCTAAATGTTCATCCTAAACTAACACAAAGCTCCATCTAATGGTATAGATCATACTGTTTTTGTGTATGGAGAACTACTGCCCCACGAAATGATTATTGTTCAATTTTATCCTAACACCTCTCATGGTGAACAATATTATGGAAATATATATATATAAATATATATATTTATATATATATTTAAAATATATTATATTTATATTATCTCTATTCTTCTATAATTTTTATTTACAACATAACTTTATACTGTCCATAATGTGTAAATATGATAATTTCATTTGAGGAAGCGCGGACTACCGCCCCCTCAAAATGATATGAATCCTTCATTCCATATATATAATGTATAAATTATAGATTTAATAAAATTATGTAACATATATAAAATAGATATTATACTGCAATTATAATATACCTATGTATCTTTTAGTTTTCATTCCATTAATATGACAAAGAAAGGAAAGCAGCATTCATGCATACGTACGGCCTACCGTCTCCATGAACGGTGCATTTAATTTATTATCTCCAAATGTTATGGACTATTATAAATAAATATATACTAGATATATATGATATTTAAATCATGAATAAAATTATGGATATTATGGATGTCAGACCACATGGTTAATTTTCATCAAAACAAGTTCATTTTCGACTCATGTACCGAATATTGACAAAACGACCGATATGAACTTAAATAATTACGTAATTTTTATAGAATTGCAATAAGTAATATAAAAGGAAGAAGAAACTTGAAAAACTTTATAAATCAAGTTGTAATTACCCTAAGTTTATTATTTATATATATAACAATTGCACCTGATGAGTCAGACTCAAGGTAAGGGAAATCTAAACTCAATCTCCATTCATTGAGTTAAATATCCATGTAATTGGTTTTGTCTTTCCTAGAGTATTTTTGAATAACCTATTATTGTTTTACAATGAATATCCACTTATACTTAGTGTATTTTTATTTTTGACACATAATTATTTCATTGATTTATCCTTAATCTAATGATATGAACTTTGTAAGGGATTGTATCTCAATATCCATTCATTGAGGAATATATTGATGTTAAACACCTTTATTATTCTATAATGTATATATACATATCTTTTTATATGTTTTATCATAAATTATTATAGTCTCATGATATTTAAAGTTTTTCTTAATGTTATTCTTTAATGATATTTATTCAATTGTTTCTTAAGTGGTAAGGGATTCTTTAACTAAAACATCATATTAAATGTTTTAAATGTTTATTATTATAAATCATTCTCATTAATGTCCATGTTTTCAAAGTGGTTTTAAGGATTTGTTTATATGGAAATGAGTGTCCTAAAGTGTAAATTCCTTTCAAAAGATTCAAATTTTTATGAGAAACCGTGATTCAAAATTATTCTTTTTGAATTTTTTAAATGAATTGATTATATCAATATATTGAAATTGTGTCTTGTGATTGATGTGTGGAAATGTTATTTCCCCTTTATTCATGTTTTATGTTTTATAATTAGGTTATGGTTATTGGTAATTTTTTATGTATATGGTTGGTTCTGTGGTAATCCAAGGGTAGGTGAGTCTTGGATAGCTCTCCAATGCATTTGGTAATGCGACAAAGGTAAACATAAAGGGTTCTCCTAATATATTTAGGTGATATACTGTGATAGGTATTCCAAATGTAACCATGAATGTTACTCCCTATGTAGCTATGAATTCTTCAATGTAAGTATAATATGGGTGAAAAGTATGATTTTGTGAAAATGGTTTCATGGGTTTCAAATATTCATGGACTAACAGTTTTATTCCATATTTGATATTCTTTACTGAGCTTTTTATGCTCATCCCAAGTTTTTGAAATGTTTTCCGTAGGGTATAAGGATGTCTAAAAGAAAAAAATAAGTCAAGAATATTTTTATCAAAAAACAATTATGTCTTTTTTAAATGGTTTCCTTTGGTGGAAAAAGTGGATACTGAGTGTAACTATCCACATGTAATGTCTTGGTCTATTATATAATATTTATTGCCTAATTCTATGAAACTCTAAACCTAAAAATAGCGTCAATGTAAATTTTTGAATTAACACAATATTATATAATGTTTAAGGATGGGGCCTTATAGTGCCAATGGTAGAAGTAAAAACCAAATGTAGTCGGATCAAAACCCTAAGTACATGACCAAAAAAAACCAAAAAGTATAACTAAAAATGGAAACAATTACTCCATTTGATAAGTTTGTTCCATATCCCACCATCTCACCATCCACTGCAATACCCATCTGAGAAAACCTTGCTTATACACTATGGTTTTATTCCCTTTCATGAATTATATAAAATAGGGTCTACCCACCCTCAAGGGATTGTGTAGGGTGTAAGCTAAACATGATCAGTAGGATCCCACCTAGGTGTTCCAAATAAAAACTCTATAAAATAATATCAATACTCCCACATCAAGGAAAATAAGGAATGATAATTTGTTAAATAATTTTATATCAAAAGAATGATAAGAAGTTCCCCTTATTCCAAATCTTAAAAAACGAAGGAAAATTGTTTAAAATAATATTTCAAATAAATAGTTATATTTATCAATGCATGTATCACATCATATAAAACCAAAAAATCACAATTTATAGCATAATGGTAAACACCCATATGATAACAAATACTATGATAGCTTGGTTAGTCGTATCATACTAAAAAATCAATGACTAGTCCACACCCATGTACCTAGAGCCTATGCATCAAATTCTAGGGAATGAGAAACAACCCAAAAACCGAACCCCCTACAATTTCAATCAGGTTATAGATATAACGATTCTATGATTATGGATTAGAATAACTCCCCAAAAAGTGCCCCCTTAGAATTACAATGGACAAGGCCTAATACTACACCCTCCAACTAGGTACACAAGACTCCAATGTGTGGAATATATCAAATAAATTTCAATGGGATATGAATTTTCACAAACCAATTCAAAAAGACCCTTTATTTATCAAAAACATGTTTTGGAAACCCATTTCATAATCTATTTCAAAATACAATGAAAATACCTTTTCTTTCACCAAAACAAGGGGAAAATAATATTTTCTCAAAACCCTTTTATGCACACAAATAAAAAAATTCAAGGATCATGATAACTCATTTAGAAATCAGGATATTAGGTAAGACCTTTAGCGGTTTGTAGAACGATGGCTAGAGACAAAACTAAATACCTCAAGCATAGGCCACAGACCACCCATAATGGAATCCACACACACCAAAAGGGGAATATAATTAATGAGCCATGATTGGAAGACCTGAAATTTATTTTAAACAAATTAGAATTGAATTATATATGAAAAAGGTTCGATGAAGATATAAAATGAACACATTCCTTGATAATATCACACAATACACCATAACCTACATAAGAAATGGCCTCTATAAGACAATCACACAAAGGAATCTATAGATGATCAAGGGAGATCAATTACATATCAATAAATACAAATAAATTATCCTAGATCCATTAATAAACCAATATATCAATAAGGAATAGAATAGGAAATGATCACACTTACCAAAAGAAGAGAAACCAACCTTCCCAAAGATCAAAGTTCCAAAAGAAAAAGCTCTAAAGGGATGGATTCACCCAATATCACATGGTGTATTCCTAGTGTTAAAAGAAGAGGAAAGTAAGGTTAATGAGAAAGGATTTAAGAAAACAAAACACAATATTTCATTTGATAGGAACATTTTGTGATGTTAATTATTAATTATTACCATAAACCTTCAGGATGACCTACATGCTAAAAAAATGAATCAACTGTATTTATAAAACTGAAAGCCAATTTCCTGAAGTAAATATAATTTCATTTCATGAACTATTTTCATTTTAAGAACTAGAATCATGTATTCTACTCTGGTGTAATTCAAATCATGAATACATTATTCTTGGTGTGAAATAGCTCCTATAGTAAATGCTTAGCCCAAGTAATTTACAAACCCCTTGGATCGCCTCTGAAAACTCCCAAACCTGAAGTAAAACCTCTTAAAAAAAATTGAGTATACCTTATGTATAATGTTACAATTATTCCCAAGAAAGGGCTTTCTATCTATAGAAATTGATTTAAAAGAAGGATGATATGGAAAACGGTGAATCTGCTAATCCCTCATTGATGATTAATGCTCCCTATTCTAATGTGAATTTGATCTATGTCGCCAAAACACTTTGGAAAAAGTAATTGAATTTCCATGAACATATTTCATTTTAGAACCAATTATATCCATTGGTTTCTCTAAAATGAAAATATCTTGCTATAACTCAATCTCCACCCATCTTAGAACATGGGAAGGATAGGGATGATACTTCTTGAGTTGAGATTTGTTTAAAACATCAAGAATACTTTTCAACGAAGCTGGTAAATCTAACCAATAAGAAACCTATACAACCCTATAAGTGATATCAAATGGTATAAACTATATTAGAGCTAGCTTTGTCTATTTCCCAATCTGATAGTGTCCTAAATGAGATGAAACTTTAATAAAAACCCAGTCACAAACAAAAAAACTCAAAAGGACAACATCAAAAATATATATATGATTTCTAATGACTCTTATTTTTAATAAAGCATAAAATTATATCTTATATCCTCACTGATAAATCCTAATCGATACTTGGTCCCTTTTGAGAGGATTCACCACCTATTCCGGTCAATGAGGTAACACTTACAAGTGACTATACAAGGCCTCAAAGGGATACATTCTTATATATGACTTGTAACTATTATTATAAGAGAACACAACTAGTCCTAGATTGATTTCCCATTATCCCACAAAATTCAATATGTAGGAATGGAATATATCTTTAATAATATTAATAGTTCACTCCTTAAGACCGTATATTATTTGATTGTAATCCATACTCAATCTAATATGATTCCCCATCACCTCTTGGTGACTCTTCTTGGACTAGGAGATAAACATGGTATCCCTATTAGTGAAAATGGAGATGGTAACCCATAAAACCTAACATTATCATAGATAGACAAATTAAAGAGATATAAAACCTTGTTGGTCTCCCTGATCAGAGTAAAATGAGGTGATTTCATCAATTGGTCAATTTCCACATAGATAAAATTCTTTCATCGGGAATTCCAAAGACACCGCATCCCATTTCAAACCATTCCTAGAATAGGTTAGATAAGACCAAAATTTTTTAGTTTCACTTAATTCTTCTATTATATGGTGTAATAATGGGACACTTAATCAGACTTGTCACACTTCATACCCAGACACCTATAACATCTTTGCATGTTAGAATACAAATTCATAGTGCTTGGTTAAATAACCCATGAAGAACTTTTATAATCATGAAAAACTAACTTACTTACATATGATGGGATTTAAAAAAATACCTGAATTAAAGAATAACATTAGAAGGATGAGAGAAACCATAAATGGTATCCCCATAATAAAAGGTTTCCTTGATTCCTCAGAACTCATCATTATACTACTAGTCAAGTTGAATAGACTCAAGGATAGATGATTATAAGTAAATATTAGTTAGAACCATACTTGAATCATCCTCCAGTTTATCTTGATGAAACTGAATGAAAATCCATATAAGTTTCCACTCCTTTTATTCCAAGATATACTGTAATTCAAATTTCCTACTAAGATCATTAGTGATGACATTACCCTTTAATAGGGTGTAGGAGACGTCAAATTAAAATTTCAAGAGATATTACACCCACCTTCTCTACCTGATATTCTTGTCCTTCTGAGAAAATATATATCTCAAACTCTTATGATCAAAAAATATTGTAAAACTCCCCAAAAAATATAATTCCTCCAACATTGAAGTGCTTCCATAACATTGATAATTTACAAATCATGAATGGTTAATTTTTTCTAATGTAGATGAATCCGATAAGAGCCTTATGACAAGGAACGATCCTCCTATGTATGTACACAACCCATTATAGAATTAGAAGTATCACAATATACCACATACCCTATACCGGGCTCAGGAAAGATCGGAATAAGTGCTCATGTCAGAAGCCATTTAAAATCCTCAAAAGAAGATGTCATTTCTCATACCAACAAAATTTCACCACTTTCATGGTAACATATGTCAAAGGTGATGCTATCTTTAAGAAATACTCAACAAGTCATTGATGATATCTAGACATACTACATAATATTCACATATCAAATTTGTTCAATGGTTCTTATCCTGAAAAGACAACACTCACCTTCTCATGATCAATATAGATTCCGTGTTTTGAAATCACATTCCATAATAACTTCATTTATTGGATCTAGAAATTTCCTTTAAAAAGATTCCCATAAAGGTGATGACTCTATAGATTTTCAAAATCCAAATTTAGATGGTGCTCATAGTCAAGTTGAGATCTCGATTAAACCATAATATTTTACATAAAAACTATAAAAATGTGTCTAGATACTGATGGAATATTGACTTTAACAAATCCACAAAAACTATAGGAGCGTTAGTCATGCCAGAAGGAAGTATAAGAAATTCATAATGGCCATAATTACTCTTGAAATCCATCTTTGGGATATCAATCTCTTTAATCCTAAGCTAATGACAACCCAATTTCGGATTGAACCAATTCACCACTTTAATTTATCTAATAGGTCATCCAAACTAGGAAATGGGGACTTATTATTAATAGTCTCCTAATTCAACATTAAGTAGTCTAAAAAAATATTTAAAGAAATCTCAACCTTATTTGAAAAGGGATTGGGGTTCACCCATGGTGAACCACTTGGATGAATAGATCCCTTATCAAGAATATAATCTAACTAGATCTTAATCTCTTTTTGCTTAATAAGTTCCATGTGATAAGGGGGTTTTGACATTAGTTGTGTTCTCAACACTAATTAAATCATAAAATATACTTCCTTCTCAGGAGGAAGACTGGAGAAGTCTTCTAGGTAAACATCTAGGAAGTCCCAAACAACTAAAGGATGATTAAAAAAGTGGAAACATTTCTAGGCTCAAATAAAATAGTAGACAACAAAATATAGAGCTCTGGATGGGGAGAACCTATATTACTAGACCACAGAACCCACTATCCTTGAAACAATAGAGAGTTCCCATAAGTTGTAGAGAAATAAACTTATCAATGATAAAAATAATTATTAGTGTGATTAATGACAATATAATCTATCCCAATGATGATTTTGAATAGGTCTAAAATAAGAACCGTAAAATCATAGACTAGCTCCGCATCAATTATCAAAAGAGAAAAAAGTGGAAAAAAAGACCCTTGGACCATATAATTTGAAAGTGGAATCCCCAGATCTATAAAAATGGACATGAGATTCATCATATTCTTTGATAAATCAATAAAAAAATAGATATAAATGAGTGTGAGAAAAATGTTTTAAATAAAATTATTTCTATAGAAGATACAACAAAGACAGTACCTTTCATTGTACCTAGACCCACATCAAACCACACTGGAAAATCTTCCACTACATGAAGGTTTCTCACCCCTAAGTTGTAACACCCCAATATTTCATAGAAAGTAATTTTCTTTAAAATAATTCAATAGCTTGCGTTACAGGCAACACCGAGTTCGAGCGTACCACAACTTATCAAACTAGCTGTTCAAAAGCGGTTACAAATAGTATTAACTAAATTTTGAATTTTATATACTCCATATAATTTTAGAATCCATATTATGTGTTTCTTAGATATAATATGAGAACAAATTTATTTTTTCAGAAAAAAGAAGTATTTTTCAGAAAAATGAAATTTGAACACCTTTAAATGGAAAAACCATTATAAAACAAATATTTGACACTTTATATATTAAATTTAATTAAATTAAATCCTTCTTTAGAATCGTGACATAAAAATTTATTTTGGATAAATTTTTTGTACTTTTTTAGTATCTTTTATATTTTGTTGAATACTAAATAATACTAAATTTTAATTGAAAACAACATTTTTAATCAAAATAATTTATAATGTTAAATTATGTATTTGAATGGTTTGGAAGTATAACTAGATTATATTTTTGTCATTTAAGAAAATTTATGTCATTATAAGTAATTTCACATTTAAATTTGACATAAACACATGTCAATCTTTTGATAGATTTTACTTTTTAAAAACCTGTTTTTTGGTTTTGACAATGGTAATTAATATTAAATTAATTAATGAAACCTCTATGTTTGGAATTTGGTAAATTAGAATTAATTTATTAATTCATAATATCAAAATTATATTAGGTAAAAAAATTTCTATTTTTCTGAAAACATTCAATTTTTGATGAATAGTGAAAAACACAGCATTATACTTTAAAACCGAGATTTTTATTTAAATAATTATCTATTTTATTTAAATTTAATTTAAGTAAAAATAGATGTATAATACCTATATTAGTTTAATTTAATTCATTTGTGTCATTTTATAATTAAATTAGACGTATAAAATTTATATTGAACTTTTTTCCGTCTTTTACCTACCTCCTAGGAGCATTTACAAATTTATGTAAAATATAATTTTACCGCTTTTGTGAATTGAATTTCAAAAATTTGAGAGACTTGGTTGATATAAATATGGAAAATGTGATTCAATAGGATGAAAATAATTTTTTGTGAATCGTAACGTTTTACTTTTATTTACCACCGTTAAAAGTAAATAGGGTAATTAAGGGTAAAAAGGATATTATTATTACTCTAACACATGTCCTAATTCTATTGCATAAGTGAAATTAGACCAAAAACAACATTAGGAATAAAATATGATCCTTTAGGTCCACTTGGATTATATTAGGACATTGATTATTAATTTAATTAAAGAAGAGTTAAAGGAGTTAAAATCAAAGTGTAATAACTAAAACATTTGTAATATAGGGTTATACATAGAATAAATTCAACTATAAATATTCATTAGAAATATAAAAAGAGTTCTTACATATTTTTATTTTATTTATATTTTTTAGATATTAAATAATTTAATTTATTTATGACACAATGATGATGTGGTCATTACATAATTAATGAAATATAAAAATAATTGATATTATAAATATCGAAATAATTGTAATTTGAGAATTTTTATGAATTACACTAATTTTATTGGTTAATATGACGTGTTATGGTTGGTTAGATGGATTTTTTTCGATGTAATAATGTTTTTATGAATTTAGAAAAAACAAAATTCCAAATATAGTCAAAATTGACAAAAAAGAGTTTTTAAAACAAATATTATATTATTAATTGATATTATATTCTAAAAGTATAAGGTTTGAAAAATGTCTTAACTAATATTATATATGTCATTACATAACAACTTGAGGATCTCTTGGAAGTTTATATTATTTTTATTGACCATATAATATAAAAATATAAAGAGACATGGGAAATGTAAAACTACTTTACTACTAATTAAATCTAAAATATAAAGTTAATAGAGTAAACCAAACCAGTATAAAACCTATTGGATGAGGGTTATTTGACCCATATCCACCATATCCTTTAAATAATTAATTTTGGAGCCATTAAAAACCGAAAATGATTTTATTATAAAATAATTTTTCTAACTTTTCCTAATGTGCCCCTCACCCCTCTTATAGAAGGGAACTTCTCCTTCTCTCTAATTCACACATTCAAAGACATTTGATTCGTCCAAAACTTAGCCAAATAAACTCTCAAATGTCTTACCTTCATCATAGAGTCCTTCCTTTAGTTATAAATCCAACCTAAGGATCCATTTTGATCAAATCAAAAGGAAGAACCCAAAGAAGATGTAAATATTTCATCACCTCTTTCAAGTTCCTTTCTTATTACACTTCCTCTTTATTTGTTGTTTCCATTCTAAAATAATAACTCCAGTATATTCTAAAAACTATGATCTTATTAAAAATATGGTACAACCATATTAATTATTCTATCCATCCTTTGAATGACGTGTCACCATACGTGCATACGTACGACTTACCGTCTCCACGTTGTGCTGTATTTGTTATTCAATACTTTATTATTTGCATGGGTATAATAATGATGTATAATTGATTTAAATAATAAATATAACATAAAAATGATTCTATATATATGATATAAAATCCAATTATATATTATTCTAACATCAAAAGAATGATATTGTCGCTCGTGCGTACGTACGGATTACCGTCTCCGAGAACGCGATGAGATTCATTCACCGTCGTATCCATTCAAGTATAAGTTTCATTAGATGATTAAAAATAAGGTTTAAATACTTAATATCATTCTGAATATTAATATGATACATCCTATCCATAACAAACATTACTTACGTAACAAATCATATAAAGGAAAACGAATCAGTTAACACCCGAAACGACGATAATACTAAAATATTATTAACAAAGCAATATTGAAAGATCATATATGATATAATATTAATGTATATGATTATTTTATAATTTAATATCAATTATTTCACCATTATATAGGTGGTTAACCTAACATCGACTAAGGAAAAGTACAGGGTAAAGGGTTTCTTATCTCACTTTTAATTCTGTGAGATTTCCATTGTTCGCCACTTATTTATTGCATGTGGTGTATTGTGTACTACCATTTGATATATATTATCATGATTATCTTTATATTCATGGTATTATATTATTTCTTTTGTGGTTATTAACTTTTATTCATATGACTCGATTTATTACAATGAAGGAGGTGTTTTTCATCTCACTTTTATTCTCATGTGATTCATGCTATATTGGCCACTATTTCCTTTTGTGTGGAGTATGTAATACCCCTGATTGTATTCATTTTATAATATACTTTAATTTATGGGTATTTACATCATCATTTTATGATACTTATTTCATGGGGTGTATGTTTTATTAGTTACCAAATCGGTAAGGGAATTTCAAATTTCAATTTCCACTCATTGGGATTTACGCATACTTCATCGATTATTTTACTCCACGATTATGTGTGGAATCACTATTTATTATTTTTGTAGTAATTTCCACTCCCCTTTATATGGATATAATTTTGACACACATAATCACTCCATTCATAAATTCTCAAGTCATTGATATGAACTTGATAAGAGTAATTTTAACTCAATCTCCATTTATTGAGTTAAACATCCAATTCATTGGTGTTGTTTTTAGAAGAATGTGTGTGAATGTCCTCTTATTCATTTACACTGAATATCAAATAATATTTTGTTTATTTATACTTGTCACACATAATTATGTCTTTGATTTATCCTTAACCTAAGGATATGGTCTTTATAAGATATTTCATCTCAATTTATATTCCCTTGAGACTTATTTGTTGTTATACAACAATTCACTTTTATATGCTGTATATAATGTAATTTGACATAGTATATCATGAATCCAATTATTCTCATGATATTATAAAGTTTTTATTACCTCAATTATTTTTATTCAAGTGTCTCTCTTTTGGTTAGGAACACTAAATAAAATATCATTTTAAACGTTTTAAAATTTTATTATTATAAATCCCTCTAATTAATGTCCATATTTTAAAAATGATTTTAAGGATTTATTTATATGGATGTTAATGTTGGAAAATTAAAATTACTTTTAAAAGTTTCAAAGTGGTATGGAAAACTTTGATTCAAAAATCTATTTTTAAATGGCTTCTTGACAAATAGTGTTACTTTTGAATATTTTCATGAAAAAGGGGGACATTTCTCTAAAATAGTTTTGATGATTATTTTCATCTATGTAAATATCCTTCATTATTCTCGATTAAGGTTAATCTGTTACAATACAATCTTTCATATTATTTTTAATGAGTTATGTTTCACTGTGAATGTGTTATTTTTATACCATTCATGGTTTGTGGAAAAAGTATTGACATTTTGTATGCTAGTTTTAATACAATTTTAATTTTATGTTTAAAACTTTTCATATAAAGAATTCTTTGGACTTAGTAAGTGATAGGTGGAGCTCGCTATATCTCCTCAATGCATCGGTAGGTCTCATGAGAAAAACTAGTGTCTTGGCACAAGGCCTTGACAAAATCTTATTTTTAGTCATGGCACAAGGCCTTGACTATGTGGTTATGAAAGTCTGGCATTATAAATTCCATCATTATGAAAGTGGATATTGATATTGCATGTGATTATTCGACTATTATATTATCCATGTGAATAAATAAATGGAATTATTTGGTTTTATGCTTTTTATATTTTTCTGATTTTCAAGTTCAAAAGGCTTTTGTTTTAGTCTTACACATTTTCTTAAAGGTTTATGCTTATTTATGAAACTTCCCTCTATATTGTTATCCTTACTTAGCATCTGAGCTCACCCCTTTATATGTTTTATTTTTTCCTGGATACGAAGAACTATATTATGAATGACCTACAGGGATAGTCTATGGTATATCAGTGTTGTCTATGGAAACAATGTTGTTGTAGTTTTCCATTTTATGATGTGATGTAAACCTTATGAATGTATCTAGTACTTCTAAGGATACTAAATTAATCAGTCTTTTGGGACTTGATCTTTTGTGATTATGCCAATGAGTCGTAATAATGAACCAACTCTGGGCTTCTGGTGTCGGGGCATTATAGTTGGTATCATAGAAAGTTTAATACAAACCTTGGAAACTAGATTAAGATAAACTCTGATTAGAGAACTTATCCCAAAGATAGACTTTGAAGATTAGTATAGATGAACTTCTTAGAATTTTGGCATTGTAGAGATTTTGTTATTTTTTCAAACAATATATCCCTTTCTAGATATGAGCAAGTAGAGGCGGCTCTGGTACAGATGTACCTAGGGGTAAAACCTGAAGAAACCACTTTGAGCTAGACTCAAATGGGAACCGGTGCACGACTATGGGACTTACTACACTCTTGGTTACGACACTCCTGGGGGATATGCTTAGGATAATTCAGAGTTTCTTTACAAAACGATTTGAAGGATTTTAATATAAGATGATAATAAAAAGCTATCATTAATCCTAAAGTGTTTTATATTGAAAATAAGGTGTTATGATATTCTCTAAATGATTTTATGACTCACACTATGATTTCTTGTGTTAGTCAATGGCTGGATTCCAAGGAAGTCATAGTATCATTGAAAATGATGTACAAGTTCAGAACGATGGTGGAAATGAGCAACAGAACGGAATTTTGAATGGTGTAAAAGATATTTTGTTCATGCCGAATCAATTTTCCAAAAATATGATCACCAACATATATATTAACTGGCTTCTGAACTCAACAAAGAATAGAAAGGCGGGGAATGATAAGATCTCCAGTAGTGGAGACCATGGAGAAAATAAAACTCAATTTCCATCATGCAGGAAATGTGGAATGAGACACCTAGGGAAGTGTCTCAAAGGAACATAGAAATCCTTTATGTGTGGGAAAGAAGGAAAAAAAGTAAAGATTTTCCCAGGAAAATGAAGAGTACTATGGAAGAAAATAAAAATGATCCTAAGATTCCATTTATAGTCATATTTTGTAAATATAGGGGACCTAGGCATTACCCGAGTGAATTACCTATTCTATAGGATAATCCCTTGGTCAAGGAAGAACCTATGTGGAAATAAATGGATGGTGAAATGTTTAAAAGTATTAGTTCCATTTGTTGATGGGATTACTTTGGAAGACTTTTTCCTTATGTGTAACATTGTAGCTTATTATGTGAAAATTCTATTTTAAGAAGAATTGTGTTTTATATTGTTGATATAGTTCTAGATAACCATTTGGGTTTATATGATCCTTCAATTTGAGGAAATTATATGTTATTAAATTTTTGGATGAAAATGCAAGGTATGAGATAACATTTGTGGTGAAATTATGTTATTGTTATTTTGAGGAATTTATCTCATTTTTGGAATGTTATAAAATATAGTTTTTGAAAAAGGACAACACACAGACCGTGTGACAACCCGTCACGTCAGACAAAGCTATAGAAATCGAACCCACAACCATAGTGCGATTGGGATTTATCACCTACCACTGGACTATGTGAAGTCCCTGGTTAGTGTGACTAATTGTTTTTTGTTAAATGATTTTTTTGATCAATAATAAGTTTATTTCTGATCTTATGTCTTATCAAATAGATATCCTTAGTATATAAAAATTATTTTGGGATAAATTGATAAATTTTATTTCGGAAGACGTTCGATGTATTGGGAATACTATATACCTAAGAAAAATATAATAATACGAGATTTAATTTGATGAGTAATGGTGGATTTTTATCTATGTTTTATTTTGTATTTATAGAAATTTCAGTTATTTATGGAAATGAATAACCAATCATACAGAATATGTGATTAGGTTAATTAATTTTAAGTATGTTACTTTAAGAGTCGTCGATGTTATTTGGAAATACAATTTAACGTGGAAGACTGCGTAATGAAATTCTTCTATGTTTTGGGATTCAATATTAGTTTGAATTATATTGATGGATTTTATGGACAATTGTTTATTGAATGTTATTTATTGAACATTGGGTATTATTGGTTTAATTTTATAAATTAAGATAATTATTTCTTTATTTGAAGGGTTATCCTTTTTGGGGATCATCTGATCTTGTACTTACCATTTTGGTTTTGGTTAATCTCTAAAGACAAGGTAAATATATATATTTTATCTTTTGTGGATTATGTGATTCTATAGAAGTTGATTCAAGTTCTTCAGGTGTGACCAAGTCATCTTGAATACTCCTCATTTGAAAAAAATGAGTTAGTGGCAGAAATTTATTAAAATATAAAACTCTACTTAAAAAGTAAGTATATCTCTTTATATTCTTAGTCAATCTCATAAATATATTCCTCAACTTTATGAAATGGAACTTAAAACAAATAAAACCTTATCCATTTAATTTTGATACTTGGAAACTAATGAACATTTATCTCATAAAAAGTTTGTGGTTTTCTTGTTGTTAACTTTCTCATAATCATGTTTTCTATCACTCTCCACTAGAACATGGCACTTATTTTATCTTCTATATCCAGGTTTTCCTATATGGAATCCTAGTGTGGGTTATCTCGGGTGACCTTTGTACTTCTATTTCTTTCTTTTAAAGACATATTTGAGATGACTCTTTTTATGATGTGGGACTTTCAATGAAGTTCCCAAGCCATATTTTAAAATTGTGGGGATGCAATTTCCAAAAGGGGGGAATTATGTAACACCCCAAGATTTCATAGTAAGTTGTTTTTTTAATGTAATTCAATATCTTGTGCTACATGCAACAATGAGTTCAAGTGCACCACGACATACCAAAATAGCTATTCAAAAGCATTTATGAATAGTATTAATAGAATTTTTGAATTTTATATACTCCATATAATTTTAGAATCAATATTATGTGTTTCTTAGACATAATATGAGAACAAATTCATTTTTTTCAGAAAGAAATATATTTTTCAAAAAAAGAAATTTTACAAACTTTTAATGGAAAAACCTTTTTAAAACCAATATTTTGAACTTTTATATATTAAATTTAAAGAAATTAAATTATTCTTTAGATTCAGGACATAAAAATTTATTTTGGATAAATCTTATGTACTTTTCGAATAACTTTTATAGTTTGATGAATACTGAAAAATACTAAATTTTAATTGAAAACAAACATTTTAATAGAAATAATATATAGTGTTATATTATATATTTGAATAGTTTTTAAGTAAAATTAGAATATATTTTTATCATTTAATACAATGTATGTGATTATAAGTAATTTCACATTTAAATTTGACATAAAAACATGTCAATCTTTAGATAGTTTTTAATTTTTAAAAACCCACTTTTTGGTTTTGACAAAGGGAATTAATTTTAAATTAATTAATGAAACTTCTATGTTTTGTATTTGTTAAAATAGAATTCATTTTTGAATTCGTAATATCAAAATTATCTTAGGGTAAATTTTTGGTATTTTTGTGAAAACATTCAATTTTTGATGAATAGTGAAAAACAGTACGTTATAGTTTAAAACTGAATTTTTATTTAAATAATTATCTATTTTATTTAAATTTATTTTATCTCAAAATAGATTTATAATACCTATATAATTCAATTTAATTCATTTGTGTCATTTTATAATAAAATTAGATGTATAAAATTTTATTGAACTTTTTACCATCTTTTACCCATCTCCTAGAAGAATTTGCAAATTTACATAAAATATAATTTTACCACTTCTGTGAATTGAATTTCAAAAATCTGAGAGACACCATTGCTATCATTAAGTAAAATTTAGCTCAATAAGATGAAAATAATTTTGGTGAATAGTAAATTTTTACTTTTATTTACCACGGTTAAAATTAAATATGGTCATTAAGGGTAAAAATGATTTTATTATTACCCTAACACATGTCCTAATTCTATTTGATAATTGAAATTAGACCAAAAATAATCTCAAGAATAAAATATGACCCTTTAGGTCCAATTGAATTAGAATAGGACATTTATTATTATTATATTTAAAGAAGAGTTAAAAGAGTTAGAATCAAAGTTTAATAACTAATATATTTCTAATATAGGTTTTCACATAAGATAAATTCGACTATAAATATTCATTAGAAGTATAAAAATATTTCCTACATAATTGTATTTGATTTATATTTTTTAGACATTAAATAATTAAATTTATTTATGAAACAATGATGATACAGTAATTACCTAACTAATGAAATATTAAAATAATTGATATTATAAATATCCATAAAAATGAAATTTCAGACTTTTTATGAATTATAATAATTTTATAGGTTAATATGACATTTTAGGTTTGGTTAGATTATTTTTTTTCGATGTAATAATGCTATTATGAATTTTACAACAATAAAATTCTAAATAATGTCAAAATTGACATAAAAGAGTTTTTAAAACAAATATTACATTATTAATTGAGATTCTATTCCTAAAAATATATGGTTCAGAAAAATGTTTTAAATAATATTATATATTTCATTAATGAACCACTTGAGGTTCTCCTGGATGTTTATAGTATGTTTATTAACCATATAATATAAAAATGCAAAGATACATGGTAAATGAAAAACTATTTTACTAAGAGTTAAATCTTAAAGATAAAGTTAATATAGTAACACAAACCTATGTAAAACCTATTTGTTGAGTGGTTTTCAACCCATACCCACCTTATCCTTTAAATTATTCATTTTGGATCCATTAGAAACTGAAAATGATTTTATTATAAAATAATATTTCTAGCTTTTCCTAAGGTACCCCTTACCTCTCCTATAAAAGGGCACTTCCCCTTCTCTCTAATTCACACCTTCAAAGACATTTTTCTCAGCCAATCCCTACCGAAATAACTTTTTAACTTTCCTTCCATAATCCTAGAGGCCTTCCTTTAGTCAAAAATCCAACTTAAGGAGCCCTTTTGATCAAATCAAAAGGAAGAACCCGAATAAGTGGTAAATATTTTATCACCTCTTTCAAGTTCCTTTCTTCTTCCACTTCCCCTTTAAATTTTGTTTCCATTTTAAAATAATAACTCTAGTATATTATGATATTATTATAAATATGGTACAACCATATTCATTATTCAATCCATCCTTTGAATGACATGTCACCATACGTGCGTACGTACGGCTTAACATCTCCACGTTGTGGTGTAATTGTTATCCAATACATTATTATTTGGACGGGTATAATAATGATGTATAATTGATGTAAATAATAAATATAACATGATAATAATTATGTATATATATGATAAACAATCAAATTATATATTATTTTAATTTCAAAAGAATGATATTGTCGCTCGTGCGTACGTACGGATTACCGTCTCCGCGAACGCGATGAGATTCATTCCCCATCGTATCCATCCAAGTATAATTTTCATTATATGATTAAAAATAGTGTTTAAAGACTTAATATCATTATGAATATTAATAAGATACATCCTATCAATAACAAACATTACTCACGTAACAAATCATATAAAGGAAAACAAATCAGTTAACATATGAAACGACAATAATACTAAAATATTATTAACAAAGCAATACTGAAAGATCATATATGGTATCATATTAATTTATATGATTATTTTATAATTTAATAAAAATTATTTCACCATTATATAGGATGTTAACATAACCTCAACCAAGGAACAGTACAAGGTAATGGGTTTCTTATCTCACTTTTAATTCTGTGAGATTTCCATTGTTCGCCACTTATTTATTTCATGTGGTGTATTGTGTATTTCCATTTGATATATATTATCATGATTATATTTATATTGATGGTGTTATGTGATTAATTTGGTGGTTATTAACTTTTATTCATAAAAAATAATTGATTACAACGAAGTAGGGGTTTTTAATCTCACTTTTATACCCGTGAGATTCATGCTATATTGGCCACAATTTCCTTTTGTGTGGAGTATGTACTGCCCCTGATTGTATTAATTTTTCAATATAATTTAATGTATGAGTATTCACATCTTCATTTTATGATACTTTTTTCATGGGATGTATGTTTCATAAGTTACCAAATCGGTAAGGGAATTTCAAATTTCAATTTCCATTCATTGGGATTTACGGATACTTCATTGATTATTTTAGTCCATGATCATATGTGAAATCATTATTTATTATTTGTGTAGTAATTTAAACTCCCCTTTATAGGGATATAATTTTGATACACATAATCACTCCATGGATAAATTCTAAATTCATTGTTATGAACTTGATAAGAGTAATTTTAACTCAATCTCCATTTATTGAGTTAAACATCCAATTCATTAGTGTTGTTTTTACAAGAATATGTGTGAATGTCCTATGATTGATTTACATTGAATATACATTCATATTTAGTGTATTTATATTTTTAACATATTATTATGTCATTGATTTATGCTTAACCTAATGATACAGTCTTTATAAGAGATTTCATCTCAATTTACATTCCCTTGAGACTTATTTGTTGTTATATACCAATTCACTTTTATATGGTGTATATAATGTAATTTGATATAGTATATTAGGAATACCTTTATTCTCATGATATTATAAAGTTCTTATTACATCAATTATTTGTATTCAAGTGTCTCTCTTTTGGTTAAGAACTCTAAATAAAATATCATTTTAAAAGATTTAAAGATTTATTATTATAAATCATTCTCATTAATGTCCAAGTCTTAAAAATGGTTTTAAGGATTTTTTTATATGGAAATTAATGTTTGAAAATTAAAATTATTTTTAAAAGTTTCAAAGTGGTATGGGATACATTGATTCAAAAATCTATTTTCAAACAACTTCTTGACAAATAGTGTGACTTTTAATTGTTTTCAAGAAAAGGGGGTCATTTTTCTCAAATAGTATTGATTATTATTTTCGTCTATGTAAATATACTTCATTATTAGCGATTGAGGTTAATTTATTACAATACAATCTTCCATATTGTATTTAATGAGTTATGTCTGTCTGTGGATGTACTATTTTTATACCACCATGGTTTTTCGATAAAGTATTTACATTTTGTATGCTAGTTTTAATACTAATGTTTATGTTATGTTTCAAAATTTTCATATGAGGAATGAATTCGAGTTAGTAACTGATGGTTGAAGCCCACTATAGCTCCTTGATGCATTGGTAGGTCTCATGAGACAAACTAGTGTCTTGGCACAAGGCCTTGACAAAATATTATTTCTAGCCTTGACACAAGGCCTTAACTATGTGGTTATGAAAGTCTGGAATTATGCATTCCATAACTATGAAAGTGGATATTGATATTTCATGTGATTATTCGACTAGTATAACATCCATGAGAATAAGTAAAATGTCATTTTTTGATTTTTATCTTTTCCATGTTATGCTGAAGTTCATGTTCAAAAGGCTTTTGTTTTAGTCTTATACATTGCCTTAAATGTTTATGCTTATTTACAAAACTTTCTGCTATATTGTTATCCTTACTGAGAATCTGAGCTCACCCCTTTCTATGTTTTATTTTTCACAAGATTCGAAGAAGTATATTATGATTGACCTGTAGGGATAGTCTAGGGGATCTTAGTGTTGTCTATGGAAAAAATGTTGTAGTTTTCAATTTTATCATGTAATGTAAACCTTATAAATGTATCTAGTAATTCTAAGGATACTAAACTAATCGGTCATTCGAGACTTGATCTTTTGTGATCCTGCCAATGATACGTAATAATACACCAACTCTGGTCTTTTGGGGTTGGTGCATTATAGTTGGTATTAGAGAACGTTTATCACAAACCTTGGAAACTAGATTAAGATAAACTCTGATTACAGAACATATCCCAAAGATAGAATTTGAGTATTAGTATAGAATAACTTCCTAGAATTTTGGTATTGTAGAGATTTTGTGAGTTTTCCAAGAAATACATCCCAGTCTAGATATGAGCAGGTAAGGGCGGATTTGGCACAGAAGTACCTAGGGGTAAAACCCGAAAACACCGCTTTGATCTAGACTTGAACAAGAACTAGTGCACAACAATGAGAATTGATGCACTCTTGGTTACTACACTCCCAGGGGATATGCTTAGGATAATTCACATTTTATTTACAAAATTATTTGAATGATTTTAATATAATATGAGAATAAATAATCGTCATCAACCCTAAGGTGTTTCCGAAAGAAAATAAGGTGTTATGATATTCTCTAAATGATTTTATGACTCATACTTTGCTTTCTTGTGTTAGTCAAATGCTGGATTCCCAGAAAGTCACAGTAACATTGAACATGATATAAAATGTGGGAAAGACGGTGGAAATGAGAAACAAAATGGAATTTTAATATGTGTAAAAGATATTGTGTTCATACCGAATCAGTTTTCCAAAAATATGATCAACAACATATATATTAACCAACTACCAAACTCAACAAAGAAGAGAAAGGTGGTGAATTATAAGAGCTCCAGCAGTGGAGACCATGGGGAAAAGATAGCTCAATTTCCATCATGCAAGAAATGTGGAAGGATACACCTAGTTAAGTGTCTCAATGGAACAAAGAAAAGATTTATGTGTGAGAAATAAGGACATAAAGTAAATAATTATCGAGGAAAAATGAAGAGTACAATAAAAGAAAGTAAAAATGATCCCAATAATCCATTTATAGTCATTTTCCATAAATTTAGGGGACCTGGGCATTACCGGAGTGAATGCCCTATTCTATAGGATAACCCCTTGGTCAAGGAAGAACCTATGTGGAAATAAATGGATGGTGAAACGTTTAAAAGTATTAGTTCTCTTTGTTTATGGAATTACTTTGGAAGAATTTTATCTTATGTGTAACCCTTCAGTTTATTATATGAAAAATCTATTTTAGGAAGAATTGTGTTTTTCATTGTTGATATAGTTATAAATAACCATTTGGGTTTATATGATCCATGAATTTGAGGCAATTACATGTTATTAAATTTTTGGATCAAAATGCAAGGTATGGGATAATATTTGTGGTGAAATTATGTCATAATTATTTTCATGAATTTATCTCATTTTAGGAATTTTATAAAATATAGTTTTTGAAAAAGGACAACACTCATACTGTGTAATGACCCATCACGTTGGACAAAGCTGTAGGATTCAAACCCACAACTATAGTGCGGTTGGGATTTATCACCTACCACTGGACTATGTGATGTCCCTGGTTAGTGTGACTAATTCTTTTTTCTTAAATGATTTTATTCATAAATAATAAGTAGATTTTAAATCTTATGTCTTATCAAATGGACATACTTAGTATAGGAAAATGATTTTCGGATTAAGTGATAAATGTTATTTTGGAAGATGTTCGCTCTATTGGAAATAATATATGCCTAAGGAAAATAGAATATTGTCGGATTTCATTTGATTAGTAATGGTGGATTTTTATCTATGTTTTTATTGTGGATTTATAGTGATTTGGGTTATTTATGGAAAGTATTAATCTATCATAATGAATATGTGATTTGGTTAATTAATTTTAAGTATGTGAATTTATGAGTAGTCAATGTTCTTAGGAAATACAATTTAATGTGGAAGACTGTGTAATGAAATTATTATATGTTTTGGGTTTCGATATTAGATTGGATTATATTGATGGATTTTATAGACAATTGTTTATTGAATGGTATTTATTGAACATTGGGTATTGTTGGTTTAATTTTATAAATTAAGATAAGTTTATTTCTCTAAAGGATTATCCTTTTTGGGGATTATCTGATCTTGTACTAACCATTTTGGATTTGGTTAATCTCTAAAGTCAAGGTAAATATATAAAGTTTATCCTTTGTGGATTATGTGATTCTCTAGAAGTTGATTCTAGCACTTTAGGTGTGACCAAGTCATCTTGAATACTCATTGTTTGAAAACAAAGATGAGTTAGTGGTAGAAATTTATTAAAAGATGAAACTCTACTTAAAAAGTAAGTATATCTCTTTATGTTCTTAGTCAATCTCATAAATAAATTCCTCAACTTTATGAAATGGAACTTAAAACAAAAAAAACATTATCCGTTTACTTTTTCTACTAGGAAACTAATGAATGTTTATCTCATCACAAGTTTTTGGTTTTCTTGTTGTTAACTTTATCCTATTAATGTTTTCTATCAATATCCACTAGAAATTAACACTTATTTTATCTTCCATATCCATGTTTTCCTACATGGAATCCTAGTGTGGGTTATCTCAAGTGACCTTTGTACTTCTCTTTCTTTCTTTTAAAGAGATAGTTTTACTGACTCTTTTTCGAATGTGGGACTTTCAATAAAGATCCCAATCCAAATTTTAAAATTTCAAGGATGTAATTTCCAAAAGGGGGGAAAATGTAACACCCCAAGATTTCGTAGTAAGTTATTTTCTTTAATGTAATTCAATAGCTTGCGCTACATGCAACACCGAGTTCGCGCACACCACGACTTACCAAACTAGCCATTCAAAAGCAATTATGAATAGTATTAACTGAATTTAAAATTTTATATAATCCATATAATTTTATAATCCTTATTATGTTTTTCTTATACATAATATGAGAATAAATTCATTTTTTCTGAAAAAAGAAGTATTTTTCCAAAAAATGAAATTTTACCACCTTTTAATGGAAAACCCTTTCTAAAACCATAATTTTACACTATTATATATTCAATTTTATGAAATTAAATTCTTCTTTAGAATTGGTAAAAAAAATTATTTTTGATAAATTTTTTTACTTTTCTAATAACTTTTATATTTTGATGAATACTGAAAAATAATAAATTTTAATTGAAAAAAACTTTTTTTAAATGAAATAATTTATAGTGTTAAATTATATATTTTAATTATTTGGATGTATAATTATATTATATTTTTATTATTTAATACAATCTATGTGATTATAAGTAATTTCACATTTAAATTTGACATAAACACATGTCAATATTTTGATAGTTTTTTCTTTTTAAAAACCCGCTTTTTGGTTTTGACAATGGGAATTAGTTTTAAATTAATTAATGAAACTTATATGTTTTTAATTTGGAAAAATAGAATTCATTTTTGAATTTGGAATATCAAAATTATGTTAGGGTAAAGTTTTGGTATTTTTCTGAAAATATTCAATTTTCGATGAATAGTGAAAAACACTGCATTATAGTTTAAAATCGACTTTTTATTTAAATAATTTTCTATTTTATTTAAATTTATTTTAAGTCAAAATATATTTATAATATCTATATAATTTCAATGTAATTCATTTGTGTCATTTTATAATAAAATTAGATGTATAAAATTTTATTGAACTTTTTACCGTCTTTTATCCAGAACCTAGGAGCATTTACAAATTTACATAAAACCTAATTTTACCTCTTCTGTGAATTTAATTTCAAAAATCCAAAAGAAATGGATGATATAGGTTAGTAAAATGTGGTTCAATAAGATGAAAATAATTTTTGTCAAATAGTAACTTTTTTCTTTTATTTACCACGGTTAAAAGTAAATAGGGTAATTAATGGTAAAAATGCTATTATTATTACCCTAACACATGTACTAATTCTATTTTATAAGTGTAATTCGACCAAAAACAACTTTAGGAATAAAATATTATCCTTTAGGTCTATTGTATTGCATTAGGACATTTATTATTATTTTATTTAAAGAAGTTTTAAAAGAGTTAAAATCAAAGTTTAATAACTAATTTTTTTTAATATTGTATTATACATAAGATAAATTCGACTATAAATATTAATTAAAAATATAAAAAGAGTTATTACATAACGGTATTTTATTTATATTTTTTAGACATTAAATAATTTAATTTATTTAAGACACAATGATGATGCAGTAATTACCTTATTAATGAAATATTAAAATAATTGATATTATAAATATCCAAATAAATGTAATTTGAGACTTTTTATGAATTCAACTAATTTTATAGGTTAATATGACATGTTAAGGTTTGTTATATGATATTTTTTTAAATAATAATGCTGTTATGAATTTAGCAAAAACAAAATTCCAAATAATGTCAAAATTGACATAAAAGTGTTTTTGAAACAAATATTATATTATTAATTGATATTCTATTCCTAAAAATCTAAGGATAGGCCAAATGTCTTAAATAATATTATATATGTCATTAATTGAAAAATTGAGGTTCTCTTGGAAGTTTATAGTAATTTTATTAACCATATAATATAAAAATAAAAAGAGACGTGGTAAATGTCAAACTATTTAACTAAGAGTTAAATCTAAAAGATTAAGTTAATATAGTTACCCAAACCTATATAAAACCTGTTGGTTGAGTGGTTTTCGACCCATCCCCAACTTATCCTTTAAATAATTTATTTTTCAGCGATTAGAAACCAAAAATGATATTATTATAAAATAATATTTGTAGCTTTTCTAAGGTGCCTCTCACCCCTCTTATAAATGGGCACTTCCCCTTCTCTCTAATTCACACCATAAAATCCATTTGGATCAGCCAAACCATGTCCAAATACCCTCTCAACTGTCCTAACTTCATCCTAGAGGCCTTACTTTAGTCATACAAGACCACCTAAGGATCCCTTTTGATCGAATAAAAAGAAAGAACCCAAAGAAGAGGTAAATATTTCGTCACATCTTTCATGTTCCTTTCTTCTTCCACTTCCTTTTTCTTTTTTATTTGAATTATAAAATAATAACATCATTATATTCTATATAATGTGATGTTATTATAAATATGGTACAACCATCTTCATTATTTTATCCATCCTTTGAATGACTTGTCACCATACATGTGTACGTATGGATTACCGTCTCCACATTATGGTGTAATTGTCATTCAATACATTATTATTTGGATGAGTATAATAATGATGTATAATTGATTTAAATAATAAATATAACATGATAATGATTCTGTATATATTATATACCATCCAATTATATATTATTTTAATATCAAAAGAATGATATTGTTGCTCGTGCGTACGTACGGATTACTGTCTCTGTGAATGCGATGAGATTCATTCTCCCAATGTATCCATTCAAGTCTAATTTTCATTATATGATTAAAAATAATGTTAAAAGACTTAATATAATTCTTAATATGAATAAGATAAATACTATCCATAACAAACATTACATATGTAACAAATCATATAAAGTAAAATAAATTAGTTAACACCGGAAATGATGATAACACTAAAGTAGTATTAACAAAGCAGTATTGAAAGATCATATATGATAACATATTAATGTATATAATTCTTGTATAATTTAATAAAAATTATTTCACCATTATACAGGAGGTTAGCCTACCCTCGACCAAGGAAACGTACAATGTAAGGGGTTTCTTATCTCACTTTTAATTCCGTAATATTTCCATTGTTCGCCACTTATTTATTACATGTGGTGTATTTTATACTGCCATTTGATTTATATTATCATGATTCTCTTTATATTCATGGTATTATGTGATAAATTTGGTGGTTATTAACTTTCTTTCATACGACCTGATTGATTACAACAATGTAGGGGTTTTTCATCTCACTTTTATTCCCATGAGATTCATTCTACATTTGCCATTGTTTACTTTTGTGTGGAGTATGTACCGCCCCTAATTGTATTCATTTTGTAATATAATTTAATGTATATGTATTTAAATCTTTATTTAATTATACTTATTTAATGGGGTGTATGTTTCATAAGTTACCAAATCGGTAAGGGAATTTCAAATTTCTATTTACACCATTGGGCTTTACGCAAATTTCATTGATTATTTTACTCCATGAGTATGTGTGGAATCACTATTTATTATTTGTGTAGAAATTTACAATCCAATTTCTATGGAAATACTTTTTATACACATAATAACTCCATTAATAAATCCTCAAGTCATCCATATGAACTTGATAATACTAATTTTAACTCAATCTCCATTTATTGAGTTAAACATCCAATTCATTGGTGTTGTTTTTACAAGAGTATGTTTGAATGTACTCTGATTTATTTACACTTAATATCCAATCACATTGAGTGTATTTATATTTTTCACATTTAATTATGTTGGTGATTTATCCTTAACCTAAGGATATTGTCTTTATAAGATATTTTATCTCATTTTATATTCCCTTGAGACTTGTTTGTTGTTATACACCAATTCACTTTTATATGGTGTATATAATGTACTCTGACATAGTATATCATGAATCCCTTTATTCACATGATATTATAATGTTTTTATTACCTCAATTATTTGTATTCAATTATCTCTCTTTTGGTTAGGAACTCTATATAAAATATCATTTTAAACGTTTTAAAGATTTATTATTGTAAATATTTCTCATTAATGTCCATGTTTTAAAAATGGTTTTAAGGATTTATTTATATGAACATTAATGTTTTAAAAAAAATTCCATTTCAACGTTTTAATGTGGTATGGGACACTTTTATTCAAAAATAAATTTTTAAATGGCTTCTTTGACAAGTAGCGTGACTTTTAAATGATTTCAAGAAAAAGGGGGACATTTCTCTCAAATAGTTTTGATGATTATTTTCATCTATGTCAATATCCTTCATTATTCTCGATTGAGGTTAATATATTATAATACAATCTTTCATATTGTATTTAATGAGTTATGTTTGACTGTGGATGTGATATTTTTATACCATTCAATGTTTGTGGATAAAGTATTGACATTTCATATGCTAGTTTTAATACGAATGTTTGTGTTATGTTTCAGACTTTTCATATGAGGAATGCATTTGACTTAGTAAGTGATGGGTGGATCCCGCTATATCTCCTTGATGAATCAGTAGGTCTCATTAGACAAACTACTTTCTTGGCACAAGGCCTTGACAAAATATTATTTGTAGTCTTGGGACAAGGCCTTGACTATGTGGTTATGAAAGTATGGAATTATGCATTCCATCATTATGAAAGTTGATTTTGATATTGCATATGATTATTCGACTAGTATAATATCCATGTGAATAAGTGAATGGAATTATTTGATTTTATATATTCCATATTATGCTAAAGTTCAAGTTCAAAAGACATTTTTTTAGTCTTATAGATTGCCTTAAATATTTATGCTTATTTATGAAAGTTTCTACTGTATTGTTATCCTTACTGGGCATCTGCGCTCACCCCTTTCTATGATTTATTTTTCCCAGGATGCCAAGAATTTTATTATGACTAACCTGCAGGGATAGTCTATGAGATCTCTGTGTAGTCTTTGGAAACAATGTTGTTGTAGTTTTCTATTTTATGATGTAATGTAAACCTTATGAATGTATCTAGTACTTCTAAGGATACTAAACTAATTGGTTATTCGAGACTCAATCTTTTATAACCATGCCAATGATAAATAATAATGCACCGAATCTGGGCTTCTGGGGTTGGGGCATTACATAAGGCCTATGGCTATATCCATTTTTACTTTGATGCTTCTAAGTGAATCGTAGTGGCCTTTGAAGAATAATATCCCATTCCATAATGGGTTATAGAAAAATAATGGAAGAATATCTATAGATAGCCTCAGTGGTAGGTTTACCCTTACTTTCCCCACTCACAGTAATTAAAGGTCACATTTATGGATACTATTGATGGTGTAGAGTAGGTCTATGTATGAGAAACACCTCCACCACCCTTAAGATTATCATACCACTTCCACTTCTCTCCATGTACACCACTAAACCTGCCAATGGGAGGAAGGGAAGAGGTATAATATCTAATATTTCCTTACATATCCATTTCATCCATTATATCCCTATCTACATCTCAATATAGGTTTAAAGATTCAATATATATACCTATGATTGGATTTTTAGTCAAAACCCCTCTGGGTATTTCTAAGCTTTTAGTTGATCATTCATTACCACGTTTTGGAGAAAAATGAACTAACTACACAAAATGGTTGTTGTGCTCTAACACTGAGAACCCTCTATACTATAAATAGAGTTACTCCAGATACATTACTATCATTAGAGATTCTATAACGAAATAATAAAGGATGAGGATCCTAATACCCTTCCAATCCAAGACCAAGTGTTGGTTTTCCCATACCATAGAATCCAACCACCACTTACTGTGACCCTTGAGCGTGAATATTTAATATTTCACCTTGATATTATCATGTGTATCTAGGAAGTCAAAGACTTGATCGATTTATTATAGCCATCCTCCCACTATTGGGGTTCATTCTCACCCTTAAGGGGTATGGGATTCTCACATAGAAACTATTGAGCTCAATCATTTTTTCTCTTAGCTCTTGCTTTTACCAAAATATTATGGTTGTGATCCCACCATACATTTTGGTCTATGGAATGGAATACCCATATGATAGCCTCTAAGATACTTTAATCTAAAGGAGGAATCCATTAAGGTGCATCTCCCACTACACCCTCCTAAGGAACCCATGAAATACGTCTTAGAGGCATGTTTTCTAAAATCCAAAAGCAAAATGAAATGACCAAAAAATAGGATAATATTAATTTAAACTAAAATACCAAAAAATGAGATCAAGGTAAAAAACAAATTCATGATACACACCTCCCAATATAACATGTAAAATTAAGACTCATCAAGGAAAGAGATAGCTGGGAACTCACCACAACCTACCTTTCATGTCTCAACAATCATATCTCTTATCTATTAGATGTCCCGAGACTAGGATACTTTAGAAAAAACCTCCTCTTTTGCCAAATTGTCATGTTTTGGACTAGATAACAATACAAATAGTCTCTAAACTAGATCACAACAACATATTAAGGGTGTTCCTAATCCCCATAGGGTTAAAACTAGAACCTTGATATCAAAAAAATATAGCTAAAAATTTCATCCAACATGAAACAACATAAATGCTATATATATATATAAATAAAACCGTAAAAAATATTTCACAAACCAAATATTCTCAATGGTTTCCTTACAAACTAAAAAAAATCAGATCAAAACCCCAATTATATGAGAATTAATGAGTAAAAAGGATAAATAGAACTATGAATAGCTACTCCATGTGATATTATGGAATATGTCCCCCCATATCACCACCAATTACCCATACACATATGATAGAAACCTTCCCACTTCATCATGACACCTTTCCCTTTCCCACATTAGATAAACAAGTTACACACACCCCTAAGAGAGTGTGCAAGGTGTTAGATAAATAGGATCACTGAGATCCCACCTAGGTGTTCCATATCTAGTCTCTAGAAAACAATCCCTATATAATAACATAGAAATAAAATAAATAATGATAATAAGTTAAACAATTTTACATTAAAATCATGGTAAACAATCCTGCTTTTAATAAATATTCCAAAAACAAGGTAAAACACTTTTAACGAATATTTAAAATAGAAAGTTACATTTCTCAAACCCTATATCACATTATATCAATCCAAGCAGTACAAGACAAAGAACAATGGTAAATATCCATTGGATAATAATGATCAGGATAACTAGATCACTCGTACCATAATAAACAATTTTCAACTAGTGCAAACCCAATTCCCTAGAGACATGGAATAAAATTATAGGTAAATAGGAACAATCTAGAAAGTAAACCCCCTAAAATGTAAATAAAGTCCTAGATAAAATGAATCTATGATCTAGGAATGGAGGAACAACCCCAGAAAGTGAACCCCATTACAATTTTCATAGAAAAGGTATAATATTACACCCTCAACATAGGTACCCATAACTTATATGTACAGAATATATCAAATCAATTAAAAAGGGATATCATATTTTACAAACTAATTAAAAACCTTTAATCATAAAAATAATTCTTTGGAAAACCAGTTTTTAGTCCCTTTAAAAATTCTTTAAAAATAATTTTTCTTTTACCAAAATGAGGGAAACAACATATTTTTAGAAATACCCTTTTATATATAGAAATAATCCAATTCATGGATCATCACAATTCTTTTAAAAAACTATTTACAAAATAGGAGAATAAATAGTTCATAGAATATAGGCTAGAGATGGAACCACCTACCTCAACTGGTCAAACACCACCCACAACAAGATCCACACACCCCAAAAATGGAATAGAATTATAAAGCAATGAGAGAAGGATCTAACCAAAATTATAACGTCTTAAAATAAAATTCCATAAAAAAAGGGTTATTGGAGAATCTATATCAACACAAAGCTCCAGAATCTCACTTGCCACACCACAACCAATACAAGAACTAGCCTCTAGAAGACAATAACATAAAGGAATCTACAAAGGATTTAGTAAAATACAAAATCAATCAATAGAACCCAATAACATAGCCCAAAATGAATTCCAAACCAAGCTATGAAGATTAAATGGAAACGATAGTTATCACTCTTAAAAAAATACCAGAAAATAACCAACATAGAGATCAAAGCACTAAAAGTTGAATGCCACAAGGGATGGATTCACCCAAAATAACCTGGTGCTACCATGTGGTTTAGAGAAGAGGGGAGGAAGGTAAATATGAAAGGATTCAATTTTACAACATATATTATTCTACTAGATATAAATATTTCATTATGATAATTATTAATTAATGATATGAACCTCTTAGATAGTCTGTATATCGAAAAACACATCACCTTTATCAAAAAAACCCAAAATCCAAATTCATGATGTGAATATAACTTCAAATCATGAACTATTTTTTCATACGTAATGAGAATTGAGTTTTTTTCCAAGATTAATCTATACTATGAATATACAATTCATAGTATGAACTAGCTCTTATAGCCATCACCCAACCCCAGTCCTTTATAAAACCCTTGGATCACCTCTAACAACCATTGAACAAAAAGTAAAACCTCTTAAACATTAAAAAGAGAGTGTACCTTAACCAGGATGTCAAAATTATTCTGACTATAGTATTTTCTATCAATACAAAATTACATGGAATAAGTATGCTCTAGAAATACTTATGTCTACTACTCCCTCACCATTGATTCATTCTCCCAAGTCTCATGAGAATCTAATCTGTTCCACCATAATTCTTTGACTAATAGAGTAGACTTACCATGTTATAATTTCATCTATGAATAAATTATCTCCACTAGTTTATCCATAATAGAATTATATGTCTCCAACCTAATCACCTCCCAACTCAAAACATAGGTTGAATCATTATGGTAATTCTTGAGTTTTGATATGTGGAAAGCATCATGAATACCATTCAAAAAATCTAGTAATTACAACTAATAAGAAACATGGGAAACACGCTCGATGACCTAAAATAGTCCAACATATCCTAGAGTTGGATTTCTCTATTTTCTAAGAAGATAGCACTACTGGAAATTTAGTCTATAGCCAGGGTTTCAATCCCTGGTTATAAGCCCAAAAATTGTGGCTATTAGTTATAGCCACGGTTTAACGGACCGTGGATGGTATTGAAGTGGCTATAGTGAAAGACATATATCCATGCTTTTAAATCCTAGATAAAGGCCTATAGCCATGGTTCTAACCATGGATAAAGAGATATAGCCATGGTTCAAAACTATGGCTAAAGGGCTATAGCCACGGTTTGAAACTGTGGGAGAACAGTAAGACACACATGACCTATTGCCATGGATCAGAACCGTGGCTATATAGTTTTAGCCATGGTTTAAAATCTTGGAAATAGACCTATAGCCATGGTTTGATACTGTGGCTGTAGGCCATCCCATTTCATAAAAAAACCCACAGCCTCCCCCCCTTGAACACCCCCTCCACCCCCATCCCCGCCTGGACAGACCCCCTACACCCCCTTAAACACCCCCCCCCCCCCGCACCCCATGCACCTCCTGGATAGCCCCCCCTACACCTCCTTGAACACCCCCCCAAACCCCCATGCCCCCCTGGACAGCCCCCTTGAACCCCCACTGGACCCCCATGCCCCCTAGATAGCCCCCTTGAACACCCCCTGGACAACCCCCTTGAGAGCCCTCATGCACTCCCTTTCCCCCCTGGATAACCCCCTTGAACACCCCCCTGCACCCCCATGCCCCCCATGGACCCCCATACACCACCTGCACCCTACTAGACAACCCCATGCCCTCCCAAGATATCCCTCTTGCACCCCCACTGGACACCCCCTCCTACCCCTCCTAGACACCCCCATGCCCCCCCCCAGATAGACCCAGGATAAGCAGACCCCCCTTGTACCCCCTGGACAGCCCCCTTGCACCCCCACTGGACCCCCATTCCCCCCTGGATAGCCCCCTTGAACATCCCCCCTGGACGACCACCTTGAAAGCCCTCTTTCACCCCCTTACACCCCCTAGACATTCCCCTTGAACACCCCCTTCACCCTCATGCCCCGTGGATCCCCATGCCCCCTAGACCCCCATGCCCCCCTGCACCCCACTGAACAACCCCCATGCCCCCTGACGGCCCCCTTGTAACCCCACTAGACACCCCATCCCCACTATACACCCCCTGGACACCCTTCTCTCCCCCTAGACACCCCCATGGACCCCCCCCTGAACAGACCCTAGAAAAGAAGACCCCCAACACCCCCTAGGTTTATCAAAGATTTCTGGAAATATAGAAACAAATGGCATGGTTGATGTAGCTGGGGGATTTCTCCAGACTGTTCAATAATTTCTTACAGCTTGGGTGTGGAAAAACTACCCAGTTACCCGTCTATTTTGGACCATTAAAGGAGATGTTGAATTGGTATTGGATAGCCAAGGGGTGTATTGAAGAGTCTCTGTAAAGGGACATATAACTGAGAGCAGTCCTTGTTGTTGAAAACAAACTCAGCAAAATCCTAGGGTATTTCCAAAGGGCTAGATATTGGTTTCACTCATACACATGTTCTGATCATGTATGATAACACTAGTTTCATTAGTGTATATCTAAGAATTTAAAACATCACATGATGGATGGACATTGATGTAAGACATCATCCCTTCCATGGAGACCCTCCCTGCCAGGTCCCCCCCCCCCCTCCTGGACACCCCCTTGCACCCTCCCCATGACCCCGCTGACCCTCATGCACCCCCCAACTAGTATCCCCCTGCCAGCCCCCCCTAAAAATCCCCCCTTACGCCGCACCTACACCCTCCCCCTGCCCTGATGACGCCCCCTACACCCCACCCCCCACCTAGACACCCCCCTTACACTGCACCTGTATCCTCCCCCTACCCTGCAGCCCCCCAGACAACCCTCCTAGACACCCCACCTGCACCCCCCCAACAGTATCCCCCTACCAGATAATTTTTTTCCATCCTCCTCATTCAAGGAAGGATCTATCTTATATGGTCATATATATATTCATTGGTGTTGCACCATGAATTAAAGTAATAAAATGATCTCTAACTCTGGTGGTAACTCTCTTGGTTCATAAAATATATAATGAAATTAAAAAATAGAGTATTCCATTTTCTACTAGATTTATTCCCAAGGATGTATTTTCTTGGTAACAAAACATTTAAATTTAGTTTTCTAAAACCAAAACTCCAAAAGAAGAATCCTTGGACAGAATGTTTGTTTTAGTTCCAATGGTATTTGTATCTGCCTGTGTCCCCATGTAATCTCACCACTAATCCATCCCACATGAACTCCATTGAATAATGTTTCTAATTTTTGAAAAATATAAACAAAATTATTTACCAAGTTATTCAAAGAATCAAATATGGTCCAACTGTGTCAAACACGTGATCCTTATTAGTGAAAAACATTCTTCATAGTCACCTAAACACCCTTACAGACCCCTAAGAGTACTGTCAATTCTCATCTCCCATCCTATTTATGAACTTCTTGGTTGGCCTGAAAACTACATTAGAGACCTTGGAAAGATTTTTAAAAATAAATTTGTCACTTGATATACTATCAAAATGAACCACCACCGAAATATCTAACACATTCCCTGAGAATTTCATTGAATAAACACCTGATTCCCACATAAACCTGACTTATAAAGCTTCTCTGGACTCTACTATTTCATCATAGCTAAGAGATATTGAACTATAATAAAAGGAAGGATCGTTGCCCGAGCGATTGAGTGAGAAAATAGAGGATGTTTGCGACAGGGAGAATGCTTTTCTGTGGTTAGCCTCCGATTCTGGCACTATAGATGGACAAAAAAGAGAGGGCAAAAACAGTGGAAAGCACCCATGGCACTGTAAATGGACGATAATTAAAAACAAAAGATAGAATACTTCTGTTGTGCTGTTGGCATCCATACAAAATGGCTGACAAGAGTTGTGCTGCTAGATTTTATGGCAGATGATCCGTATAGTGGGATCATCAAAGAAGAAAGGTATTTCAATTTTTTCCAGATGACAGAGGTCATAAAATTACATTGGGTGAAACTTTCCATGGTTGTTACCACACTATACTGGGTTTTTTTCCTAGTACAGTACAACGCTGAACTTTTCATGGAAAATTTTTAAACCTAATCTAATGGACAAGTATGGGCAGCCGACAGAGAAGGAACAGTTTCAGCAACCTAGTGCATTGGAGGAGTAGTTTTTTTCCACTCTGGAACAACAGGGAATGGTAATTGTTAACCTGAGTATTAGAGTGGAAAAGAGGGAAAATAATATTGAGTGGCAGCAGAATCCTCAATTACTAGGAGGTGGTATGGAGAAGCAATTTGACCAGGAATTGCATTCATTACGTGTGAAAGAACTGCAGTGATACAAAGAATACAGTGGAGCTCAGGAAAGAGGAAGTTGTGAAACAACAACCCGATCAAATCAATGCACAACCATTGAAATTAGTACACCAGACTACTCCAACATTGGTGTCAAAACATCTTATGTTAGTCAAGATCAGTCCTACAAATCTAGGATGCAAGGACTGGAATTGGTCTGATCCAGAGTTTTAAGAACGTGTTGAAGAGGAAGTGGATCCAATTGGGTTGGAAGAAGCGGAGAAGTTGAGCATAACACCAGTTGCACAAGATCTTCATGCTTTTGATGATTGTATTTTGGGAGAAGGAAAAAAATTGGAGGCAGTAAGTTTGGAATTGCGCCAGATTGATCAGGGAAAGAATGATTCTATGTGGAATGACTACATATTTGTTCTACTAGAATAACAGATGGGAAAAACTATAAAAAATGTATCAGTCAAGTTATGTGATTTGGAAGAGCACACAATAAAGAGAATTAATGGTCTAGAGCTACAGGTGGAACACAGATCAGAAATTTGAGGACAAAGAGAGGCACCCATAGATTATCTGAGTAAATGCGGGAGCCGGAAAGCAGAGGAAGGTCATGGTTAAGGTGGACACAAAATGCTAGTGGTTTCAGTTTATACAGAATTTGGGACAATAATGTTGAAAAGAGTTCAAACAAGTGATGAGGGAGAATGTTTGGGGATAAGAACAACTCAAAGAGTTGCAAAAGTAAGATACAAAAGGTTTCTCAAAGAGGGAAGGAATAGGGGATCATGAAACCACACACCGAAAGGAGACTCATTTTTTTTGAATACTGAAGAAGTGGAGGAAGTGAGGGAGTTAGAATCAGGTTGGTGGTATGATGGTGCAATGCCACAACTGACATTACTATATGGATTCCCTTGCACAACTACTGAACTTATAATGAGTTATTCCTACTATTTATTATTTAATGGAGCTTGGTCAAGGCCTTCCTAGGTACCAACTGGTTGCTAAAACTTTTTTGCATTCATGGTATTCTAGAAGAGATGGACATGAACACTCCTAAGGATATTGTGGACTCAGGACACGAGGGCTGGAAAGTCTGCTTCCTCACTGGAAGCAAGTTAATTTATAGTTGGAATTTTCAGAAAGACAGGATTCAATTTATTCAATTAGGCCGGATAGATCTTGGATATACTGTTACTAAGGCTAGTATATGTGGGAAAGTTTACTATGTTTTTCTTCATGTGGGAGATGTATTATTTTTATAAGAATGACTTTTCAAAACAGGAGCTGTAAATGGTACTGGAATAGTCTCCTCGGGGGAGTGATTGTTTCTGTCACATTATGTTTGAAGGTCGGTGGTTCAGCAGAGGAGGAAGTTTCAGATGCAGAGATGACAACCTTAATTTTTGTTGCTCAGCATGATACCATTTGCCTAAATAAACTGCCTATTCTTTCACCTAGAGTGGTTTTACAAATTGTACCATTCTTATTAAAAGATAGAGCATGTATTACAAGGAAACTTTTTATCATCAACAAGAGCAGGAAAAAGATAGTGGCAGGCTGCTATAAATAAAATAATGAAGTTTCAGTGTCAGTATATCTTGGGAAAGGAAAGGACTGAAACCAGTCTCAGAGATGTTAGTGTTATGCATACTGTTGTTGGCCTCTTGACCGCAAATGGTGGCATGATTTCATGGAATAATGGTCAGGAGGTGATTTCAGAAACAAAGATGCTCCTGGTTTTAGCCAATATAGATGCAGTTGAAGATGCATCTTTAGCAAGAGGTAATTTTTTTCAACATTATGGTTGGTATGATTGATCTGTTTAAGTTGCCAACATTAGTAGGATGACGATATGGACTGGCTATGATTTTTGGTGAATTGATCCACCACTAGGTTCTGAAAGAAGGGTTTAACAACACATTTTGAAGAGTGATGCAGCCATATATGATATGATGTCTCTATAATTATTATTACTCCTACTGAAATACATGAAGTTTATTTTTTGTTCATTTACTTCTACTTAGTTTTGGTGTGCGACTACTTGTTAGGCCAGGGTCCTAATGACTTATGATAAATAGTTTGAAAAAATTTGTGGTGTTATCTTTCTAAAAAACATTTACACTTCCAATTCCAGAAGAAAACAACTCAAATAAGTGTCAGAATAAAAATTTTCAATAAGAAATCTTGGAACCAATTATATAGAAGCACTTATCTTAAGGGATATGTGATGTAAGTAGTAACAAAACCTAAGTTATCTTTCTGAGCATAAATTTAATCCTTTGATTGATGATGGTTAACCAAGATTATCTGAATCCTAGGATATTTTTGGTATGACGACAGAATTTTTGTTGGTAGCATAAAAAGAAATTGGGAAAGGGATTGGGGATTCAATTTTTGTGGAATTATCAGGAGGTGCAACCACAGAACTGAGAAACGAAAGAAGAATGAATAAATAAAAAAATACACACGGGACACACAAATTTACGTGGTTCAGGAATAACCCTACCTCCATAGATAGCCCTTGGACAACCCTTATACACCCCACCTTGCACCCTCCCCCCTTCCCTGCAGACCCCCCCCCCCCCCCCCCGGCACCCCGGACTGCCCTTGGACACCCCACCTGCACCCTGCCCTATAGACCCCCCCCCCCCCCACCTGGACAACCCTTATACATCCTCCTAGATAGCCCCTTCTAGACACCCCACCTGCACCCTCCCCCCTGCCCTGCAGACCACCCTGACACCCCCCCGGACAGCCCTTGGACACCCCACCTAGACATCTCCTCCTAGAAAATTCTATATCCATCAATACCTTCACTTCATAATAAAAGAATGCTAAATGAATAATGCCTTAAAACTTTTCGAAGAATAGTATTTTTCTGGATTAGTCTGAATAACAGAATTCCACCACTTATAACTTAGACCCTCTAGTAGGATGGTTACAAAAATAACCTCAAGAGACTCATAAATATAAAGCTGGATAAAAATATCCTCAACCTTGAGTACCAAAACCAATTCACCCTAAGAATCTTGTTACCAAAGAATTATTGTTGGGATACCATCATGATTCTGGGGGGCTGTTGCGGGCGGGAATGCTGGTGGAAGTGGGCTGAAATGAAGGTGGAAGGGGGCTGGTGTGGGATGAATGTGGCTGGAGTAGGGCCAAATCATGGCATAAATGCAGCGTGACCACAGCGTGACCGCAACGTAACCGTGGCGTGACTACGGGGTGACCACAACGTAACCGTGGTGTGACCGCGGCCTATTGGCCCTGCCCATCGACATTCTTGGGGCATCATCTTCTGGCCAGGAGTGAAGTGAGTGGAAGGAGGATAGAATTTTGGTGGAAGGGGGCTAGTTTCAGGTGTTGGGGGATGGTTCTGGCTGATTAGAATGTGGCAGAGGGGGCTATTGTAAGATGTAATGCTGGTGGCAGTGGGCTGAAATGAAGGTGGAAGGGGGATGGTGTGGGGTGGATGTGGCTGGAGCAGGGCCAAATCACTATATTACTGCGGTGTGAACAAGACGTGACCGTGGCGTGACTGAGGCATGACCGCGGGGTGTTGGCTCGGTCCAGCGACATCCGTGGAGAAGCATCTTCTGGCCAAGAGCGAAGGGAGCGGGAGGAGGCTGGAATGTTGGTGGAAGGGGGCTGGTTGCAGCTGCTGGGGGATGGGCAGGTTGATTCGAACGTGGATATTGCGAGCTGGAATGCTGGTGGCATCAGGATGAAATGAAGGTGGAAGGGGTCTTGTGTGAGTTGGATGTGGATGAGTAGGGCCAAATCACGGTATTAACGCGGTGTGACTGTGGCGTGACCGTGGCGTGACCATGGTGTGACTGTGACGTGTTTCCCGGTCTAGTGACATTCGTAGTGTAGCATCTTCTGTCCAGGAGCGAAGGTTGTGGGAGGAGGCTGGAATTCTGGTGGAAGGGGGTTGGTTGTAGGTGTTGGGGAGATCATGTGGGCCGATTCAAAGGTGGAAGGGGGATGCTTCTGGATGGAATTCAGGTGGCAGAGGGCTGAAATTAAGGTGTAAGGGGGCTGGTGTGGGCTGAATGTGGCCAGAGTAGGGCCAAATCACAGCATTACCATAGCGTGACCGCGGCGTGACCGCATCGTGAACGTGGCGCGTTGGCCCGGTCCAGTGACATCCGTGGGGCAGCATCTTCTGGCCAGGAGCATAGGGAGCAGGAGGAGGCTGGAATGCTGGTGGAAGGGGGCTGGTTGCAAGTGTCGGGGGGATGGTGCGGGCTGATTTGAAGGTGGTAGGGGGGGATCGTTGCAGGCTGGAATGCTGGTGGCAGCAGGCTGAAATGAAGGTGGATGGGGGCTGGGGTGGGCTGGATGTGGCTTGAGAAGGGCCAAATCATGACATTACCACGACGTGACCATGGTGTAACCGCGGTGTGTTGGCTCGGTCCAGCGACATCCACAGGGTAGCATCTTCTAGCCTGGAGAGAAGGGAGCGGGAGGAGTTGGGGAAACATTCATGTTGTCTCCCCACCAGTAGAAATTGTGATTAGTCAATCTCAACATTGATCACAAGACTCATACAATACTATTACTATGAACTGCCACAGGGTGTCATCCTGGAGCCAGGAAAAATCACTGCATGACCGCGGCGTGACCGCGGCGTGAATGCAGCGTGATGGCCCAGTCCAGCGACATCTGCGGGGTAGCATCTTCCAGCCAGGAGTGAAGGGACCGGGAGGAGGCGGGGAAACATTCCAACCATCGCCCTGCTAACAGATGATAGAAAAGATCAACTATTTAATATGATATAACAAGGGATCACCAGAGAAGGTTGTAGTGAGCGGTACAATGATGCAACATCTAAAGGGAAACAAAATGATGGAAAAGAATCATACACCCTATACAAACCATTTACAGATTCATTCACTTTTCCTAAACATGGAAATTTTATTTATAATATTCAAAGCATGATAAAGAAAGTGTCATGGTCAGGGAATATTCCTACTCGGGCAATTTCATTTGAGTTAAACGAGTTTGATAATCCAATTTATATTATTCAAATAAATCCAAAACTAACTAGCCTCAAAACAAACACCAACAATAGTCATATGAAAGACTCAAACCAAATCTAAACATGATACAAATAACTATAACTACTCTTTGGTTTAGAAGACAACGTACCTCCATTTGAGGGGTTTTTTTATAAAATCATGGCATTGCTTTATCACACAATTAATTTAATTATATTTAACATTTGTTCTAAAACTCATTCATCAGAAATCAAATACAATAATTTAAGAAACTAGATCAACTGAACTATCACTGCGAGTTTTCACAGATAGCGCACCACTGTTGGAGGGGTTTTATTATAAAAACTTGACTTTATATATCAAATAAAACAATTATATTAAATAACACTTTTTCAAGAAATGCAATTAAATATAATTAAGAAGAATTAAGAAAGAAGCTAAATTCAATTTAAAGAATTATTGAATTAAATAGGATAAAAGAGGGATCCTACCTCAAGGTGGAACCAAACCATCCAATTCGGCACTTGGAGCTTTCTAACTAAATGTTAATGCTCACTCACTGGGTATACGCACCTTCACACACATGAAAGGACACGTATCCCCCATGCACACACCTGCATGGCCATGAGCATGTGAAAGGGGATCCTTGCACATATGCTTATATGCATATACTAGTCTCCACACACCTGCATATGCATTTATATATATATACACATGGGCACATATCATAATTTATACAAGTAAAATAAACTATTAACTGAAAAAAATAAAATGACTCACTGCTTGAAAATATACCCTTGATTGAGTCTTCCATGATGTTGTATTTCTCAAAAATCGAGTGTTACTCCATCATGTCACCTTGTAAGTAGGATCAAAACCCTACATGAATATTGACTATACTAAATATATTTAAAACATAAATGTGTGGTACAAACTATTGAAATAAATTGTAAAAAATTACAAATTATTTTAGACCCTACCTATAATTATCTATGTGCAGGCCTGTATAAGGTGAGATAGAAATGTCAGCTTATGAAAAGTCACTATGTATAATTATCATCAGTGCTCATGACTTGTGTGACATTAACATTATGTTAATCTTTTGTGTTATGTGGTTAGACCATGTAATAATCATTAAGCACCAATTATATTGTCATAATACCAACTACTGCATCTTCTAGTCATATTTAACAATATGCACCATATCTATTATAAAACATGGTGCTCTATTTTTCAATGTCATGAATGATTCCTACAATTTATTCATTTTAGAACATGATCTTGTGATCCAAGCACACAACATAGTTCTAATACCGCTAAGGGGGATGAAATGATCAAAAGACCCTTATTTATCTTATAAGAAACAATTAGAATCCCAAAATTCTAGGAACACCATGCATGAAACCCAATACTATGATGTATATTAAATAAAGAACCAATTTGTATTCCTTTAATTGGACTGTACTTATACAAAATTCATCATTCATATTTATAATGAATACCCCTCCAAAGGATTCCATCGAACCTCCCTCTACAGAGTGTGTCTGCGGGCCAACATGAATAACTCAATTATTAAGAAATACTTCCCAACATTCCACAATAAAGTGTTAATAAGATACAAATTATTTTAGTACATATGTAAAAGATGATTATTTAAGGATTGTTATTGTAATTTTTAAAACAAACCAACAAATGAAATTTTGTTAAAAAGTTACTACCTATTTAAAAAATTTGTGCACAATGTGCATGTAGTCTAGACAAATAAGTGCAGTTTGTGGGGTAATTAGGGGGAATGTATCCATGTAAACCTGTTATATTCTCACTCACCAATGATCTTTGCATCTTCACTATAGATGTCATAGAATCTATCCCATATTAGGTGTCTACAGACCTGTGTTAAATATGGGGTGAGAAGGAATCTAATTAGAAAATTCACCAACTAGCAATATATTTATCTCAGATCCTATGAAATTTTATGGAAAATTTGATTTGGATAATTACAGCTATACAGGAATCAAATATGTTTTGAATGGCGGTGTCTTTGACTACAAGAGTAGTTGTAACTACAATCTTCTTTAAAATATCCAAATCCCTGCATAGAGAGAGGCATGAACACATTATTTCTGGTTAAACACACATAGAACCCCTATTTCCCTATAGTAAAATCACCCTGAAAGAGAATGAAAGTGAGAAGATGACCACCCCCAATATGATTCTTTATTAGAAGGATACAAGCGAAGGAATCCACTGGTACCTCTATGTCATAATTGAAATATACAATAAGAAAAGAAAGGGTCAAAACTATATTGATATGTATATGTGAGAATATACAGAATAATCATATCATACCTTGTATGCATCATCATATGGTCCCCAAAAATGTCACCATGAGTTTGGAATGGACTACCTATATCTGGTGGTGGGATTGGAATGAAACATTATCCATCTAGAGCTCTTCGTAATCTTGCAGCATCTCCTACTCATCAAATGAATCTACCTCCTGAAGGAAAACACTATAAAATAGAGGGATAACCCTAACTACAGTGATGCCATTCTAATAGAGGTCCATTCACACTACTACCATAGTGACAGTGAATTATTATATTGGTTGTGAAATTTGGAACCATATCTTATCTAAAAATAGATTCATTTAATTTCCAACATCCCTACTGTATTAATCTGTACATTGATATTATGTAAATTTTTGGAATAATGTTCAATATATGTATATAGAAATTCAAAAATATATGTACAAATGTATTAATATGTACACATTCTGGACAGTCAATCTGTGTACACATATATGGTGTTGAATCACCCTAACATGAAAGCATCATTTAATTTTTTTTAGAAAAAAGTATAATATTGCTCGGTGTCACTTGATTCATGTTCCTGACATAAAATGAACTCTTATAGCCTATCATGATTTATATTATTTGAAATCAATTAATATAAAAATTCGGACCCAATGTAACAAATGTACAAACAAAAGAAGTTACCTAACCTAAATATATAGTGAAAATAGGGAATGATTTTAGATTTCTAGGAAACTCTTGATGTGTTGCTTGAATAGAATATCAATGTTAAAACATAATTATGTTGGCATAAATGTGTATTATTTATTTCACAAGTATAAATATAATTATGTTGGAATAAATGTGATTATATAGAGGAAAACAAAATTTTAGGTTTAGCAATGGAAAATAATATAGGATGATGGTTGCTAACCATTCTTTTTTAAAATAATGAACATGTCATTGTTAGCGATACCCTGAAAAATCCAAAAGGGGATCATCATTTAAACCTGAATTTGGAGTTAGAACACCCTTTTCTCTTTATTCTAAATCCTTTTTCTTCTGGTAGCCCTTCTAACCTCTAGGTTATTTTTTGTGGCATGTTCTTGTTTATTCCAAGATGTGACTAGAATATTCTTTGAAGGTTTCCTAATTGGATCATTCATAGTTGAGTCTAAAAAATTCTTATAATAGGTCAAAAAAGAATTGATATTATGATTAGAATTCAAGTTTCCATATTTCATAGAGAAATCACCATTAATTATAGATGTAGAAATAGGAGTACCTGAAAACATTGAAGTATCCACTATCTATTGTTAGGTAGTATCTAGATCTGTTGGATTGTACGGATTCAATGGGAAGGAAATATTACATGACTACATATGTTTAGGGTCATGTACCGGGGATGTGGAAGCAGGTTTTATATGTTACACATCATTTTTAATATTTTTAGAAGTTATGGTATGTGTCTGAGTTGAAACAACCTTAAAAATACTAATCTAACTTCCTGATTCTACATAACTGGTAATAGATTTAGAGTGCAGAAGGGGAGAAGAAGGTAAATCCTTCTCTAAATTTTTGGTTACCAAATTATTTTCAATAGTAGTACTATTATTAGATATAACAGAGAAGTGATTAACAGATCTCATAGCAGCATGAGTTAATGGAGTTTTAATGGTTGGGTCTGTAGGATTCAAATTACAAAGCATCAGAGAACTAATGGCATCAACACTATTAGACGGTTGTGAACCATAAAAAGAGTATAAAGTATAAGAAGAGTTTGTAACTGGAACCTTTTTTTTCTCCACCTCAGAATCCTCCATGGGCTGAATCTTCTTAAGGGATCCAATGAGATCCTTCATTTTAGTCACATGTACCGTGGGTGTATTTACCTTCATTGATTTAACTGTTTCCAAATCCATGGAAACCGTTGCAGTCATACTACTAGTATGTGTGATATCCTGAGCAGATTTTGGGATAGAAAGTAAATTCCCTAAATCTATAGAATGGCTAGTTGAATCTATAGTTTTATAGAAATTATTAGGTATATTTTTTTTACTATTGATCTGAATCTTTGTCCCCAATATAATAGTGGCATTTAATAGGGAGGTTTCCTTGATTTTTCAAGTACTTAAAAGATGAGGAGTGATCATCCACAGATTGAACAAGAAATTATCTAGTGCTCACATAGTTATGAGGGGGTGTAGTGTATTCATTGCATTCAATACACTTCATGTTTTTACCTGGGCTATGTTCAGAATTTCGGTTAGATTCTAAATTTTCTTTGGCATAGGATGTATTAGATTCGTTCTTATTGGATATGCTAATAGTGTCTAACACCAAAACTTCAATTTCTTCTAAGAGTTATTTATCTTTAATGGAGTTTTCTTCTTATTCAGCCATATTTGATTAACTATTTCACCCATGTTTTAGATTAATTTTATGGGGGTACATGTATATCTATCATAGGGGCTTTATCCTTTTTATTTCTCATAATTTTCTTCTAATCATTTTCAACTGGTTGTGTTACTTGTTTTCTAATTACTCTAATGTTGAAAATTGTATGACCAATGATATTACAATGTTCACAAATGGGAGGTTTCCTATCATATTCAATTCTAATTTCAGTTTTATAGTCATTTTAATTGAAATTAATTATGGAAAGCAGCTTTGAATCATGTTTAATTTCCACCATAACTCTATCAAAGATACATAAGTCGGCATTTAATGTTATATGATCAATTTTGAGGGGATTTCATAAGGAGGAGATAATATCATTCATAATTTTTGGGTGCAGAAATAGCCAATTAAAACCATGTAGTTTGACCCAGACATTGTAAAATGTATTCATATGTGTGTGTGGATTGAAGTTAGAGTCCCAATTAGAAATTATGAGTAAACCAAGTTTAAGATTGATGTTTCCAGTCCTCGAAAATTTCTATAGATCCTTTTGCGATTTCAAGAAGATATGAAAATTTCCTTTGCCTATTGGAATTAATTTCTAGTATGAAGAATTCCAGCAGAGATAAATATGTGTATGTAATTCAGATAAAGGCCAAGGGAGATCAACTTTGAGGTACGCGGGGTGAGATGTTACCACGAAGGAGACTGGGTTTCCTTGTTCAGTGATAATGACGGGAAGCGTCGTGAGGGGGATGAGGATGGGGTAGTGTTGCACAACCATCCAGGAACTGTCAGAGGATGAGGATCGGGGAGAGGAGAGGTCACCGAGGCCTTCGCGAAAGAAGGGTTTCCGCTGAGAGGAGAGGTCTCCTCCGAGAGGAGAGGTCACCGCTGAGAGTAGAGGTCGCTGCCGAGAGAGGAGAAGTCACGAAGGCCGAGAGGAGAAGTCGCGAAGAGGAGCAGTCGCGAAGGCCGAGAGGAGAAGTTGTGAAGGCTGAGAAGAGAGGGCCATGTGTGGTCACAGGTATAAGGTGGGTCGCGAGGGGTTGGGGGAGGAGGATCCCAATAGATGGTAAAAAGAATCTAAGATAGGTACTTTTTTATGCGTGGCTATAAACAATTGGAATCTAACTCAAGGATACAAGGATTTAAAATCATGTACTAATCCCCAAAACTGACCAACACCAACAAACATAAAGAGATTGGTCCTCACAAGAATGGTTCACAAACTTTACCTTCAATATTTTAAAAATAGTCAACAATATACTCTCTGCTTTTAAAATTATCAAGATCCATGAATAAGAAAATGACTACCCTTCAAGATAAACACTCCCCTTTAACCCGATACCTTTCGGGGAGGCATGCTTTAGTCAAATAAAAACATATACCACACTTTTTCATGTTTCTAAAATAACATCAAATGGTTCCAACCTATAGGATGGGGCAAAACCCTCTAATGCACAAGAAAACAAAGAAACCTATATTCCAAAAATAACATTTATTTAAAAAAACTACATTCCCAAATAGAAAAACTCCATTTTCTGATAACTCCAATGTTTTTAGAAGCACAAAACCATTTGGAAAAAAAATTATTTCTTTTAAAATTCAACTTTTCGTAGGGTGTTCCAAAACATTTTATCCCGATTTTAAAAACCACTAATTCCCTTACAAAATAAATAATCATCTCGAATTCTCAAATACCATTCTCTAAACTGTTTTCCAAAAAATTCACCCCAATTAATTTTTGTTTTAAATATTAACCGCATAATCATCATCCAATGAAAACAAAAATAATTTTTTGGAACAAGGACCAAGGGATCTAAAACTATCATAAAATTGTTGAGCCAATGATTTTTATAACTAAAACATTTTACATATTCCATAACCAAATCAACCAATATAGAAAAGAAACAAAAACTAGGAAAAGAAATTCCATTTTATAAATAACAAAAATGGAGTAACCCCCAAACCAAAAATCTTTAACGAAATTCAAAACCATTTTGTAAACAAGCATAAACTCTTCATTTCAAACCGAAATAACTTTCAATAAAAAACTCACATTTCACTGAAAATTGTTTGGACAATCACACAAAAATGGGGGAAAAACAAACCCATGTAAAAATAAACATTCATCATCAACATAAAATAAGACCCACCTTGACTGAACTACTTGTGCATTAAATTTCTAAAGGGTAGTCTAAACATCTAGTGAGATGGGATACAGAACCATTCTTTACTAATCCATGTAGTTTGATAGGTTATAGGAAATTTTTCTAACATTCCCTATAACATCATTAAGGCTGAGTGTCTGTTCACTGTCCTATTTCTACGACCGTGTGAAATAACATAATTCCATTCAACAAATTTTTTCCAATCACAAAAATTAATCCAAGATCTAAGGTAACTCACATAATACAAATGAGGATTTTCACATCATCACAAAAAAATGAAGGGGAATTCTAAATTCATAACTCAAACCCCACTAACCATGGAAACTCATGTGTCATTATGAAGGGTGGTGACTAAGAACCCACTAATGACCAACCAGAAAAGTCATAATGACAATCCCAAATAAATCATACCCAATTTCCCCAAATAACAAGATATGGATTGGAGAAACAAGGTCCCTATACTGAATCATAGGATCAAATAGCATTTACAATGAATTGTGATGGAGATACCATCTTAATAGACACATAACCTAACCCACCATTAGCCTAAAGGGGGTTCCTTATACACCAAAGCTAGATACTAGTACATGGGTATTGAGAAAACCCTTTTGGGAATGATTTCTCCCATGAATATTAATGTGAAAATAAAAAAACAATGGAAAAAAGAATTAAAAATCCCTACAAACATAGTATAAGAAAATATCTATAAAATGATATAGATTCAACTAAAATAAGACAATGTGGAAGAAGATACATAAATATAATAGGACAAAAAAGGCCAATAGAACAATCCAAAATGAAAATAGATAGAGAAAGGGATCCAAAAGAGATCTGATAACACAACTGGTGAAATCTTACCACTCCTCACTTCCCAATCTTCTATTCATAAATAAACCCAAACCAATGAACTGAAATAGACTGCCAATTTCACACAAAATTTTTAGAAATTCTAAAAAAATCCATAAGGAAATTTACCTCAAGTGAAATGATGAATTCTAGAAGAGGGGACCTCAATCACGAAGAGGGAAGTTTGATCGTGCAAAGGATGAGGAGCCCAGTCGCGAAGAGGGGAAGCACTAGCTGATGCACCTAAAGTAGGAGTAATGCCTGAAGAATGTGTGAGGGATGGAGGAACCGAAAATGGAGAATGATAAGAATGATGGAGGAATCACAAAGGAGAAGCCGACGAGGATCTAATGAGGGAGAATCGATCGGGTGAATATCTAATGAGGATAAGGGTATTGGGAGAGAAAATCTTGAGCATGAAGGTGGGAGAAGAAACCCAAGCATGAGGATGGGAGAGGAAATCAGGAGCACGAGGGTGGTAGAGGCAAGCGGAAACCCGAGTGCGAGGGTGGGAGAGCAAAATTAGAGGGAGTTGTTTCCATGGGGGATAATCTCTCTGTGGTTTTATCTTACCTATAGACACTGATAAATTAAAGTGTGGATATTGATCTGTGGCTATATGTCATTTTTCTTGTAGTGTAGTGATGAACCAAGAAGAATCTTTTTGGAAAACCCATTCACCATTGGAAAACACCAAAGGATGATATCGATTATCCATATACAATTTTTTCTAAACCATAGTTGTATTCAAGTATCAACTCATATCCAGAATCCTCACAAAAATATCCTAAATTGGACTTAGTACCATGGTAGAGGCCCCACCCACCCCTTCCCAATAATGAGGTGACCTAAACAGAAAACCATAAAAGGCCTTGAAGGGGGTCATTTTTATTGATTAATGGTAACCACTATTATAATAACACTTTAATAGTCTCATATGGATATTCCCTAATCCATAGAAATCCAAGATAAAAGCACAAATCATATCCTTTAAAATCTAAATAGATTACTCCATCTAATTATACATAGATTGATGGTAAGTTGTAGTTAATATTACTTGAGTCCCCATTACATCCTGGAGAATATTCTAGGACTGGGAGGTAGACCTGGGATCGCCATCAGAGATAATGGTATAGGGGACCCCATGTAACATCACAATCTTCTGAACACACAACATTCTACGTTCTTCAACCTTGGTGGTATCCCCTGGTTAGAATAAAATTATATGGTTTCATCAATAAATCAATCAACACCCAACTAGAATTATTTTCTTAGGGTATCTATGTAAATTTAACAATGAAGACTATGGACACCTTGTCCCATTCCCAAAATGACACCAAAAGAGGCAGGAGCAGATTATAGGGCTTTAGGTTCTTTGCCATTAGCTATTGGTAAGTTTAACAATCAGACAAATAATCAATAATGTTGTGTTTCATATCTAGTAAATAGAATCATCACCTCATTCCATAATATAGGTTTAAAGTTCTAGGGTGAATGACACAAAAATAACTTTGAAAATAATGAAACACTTAATTTATTATAGATTATGGGATGGAAGATTAATCCTTGAAGTGTACAGTACCATCAAAAGGGAGTGACCAACCAGAAATGATCTCCCCACCACATATGGTTTTTGTGATTCCTCTAAATTAATCATCCTATCACTGGCCTTGTAGAATAGATTCAAGGAGAGATTATGATAACATAATACTAGTCATAACCAAGACTGAATCATCCTATAGTGAATCTAGATGAAATTGGGAAAAAATACATATAAGGTTCCACTCCTCCTTTTATTATAAGGTAGCCTATAGTGTAACATTCTATATGATAGAGTCAGTGATGAAATTCCCCTTCCTGGGGTGTAGGCGATGTCAAAGTATAACATTTAGATACATCCCACCAACCATATTGGTCTAAGATTTAGTTTGTTTTGAGAAACAATATAGTTAAAAATATTATGATTGGAAAATACTATGATCCTCTCCCAAAAAGGATAGTTCTACAAACACTTAAGTACATTCATAATAACCAGAAGTTACAAATCATGAGTAGGGTAATTTTTTCTCATATTCTTTAAGCTGATGAGTTTCATAGGACATGAATTGATTACCATATATAAGAACACAAATGAGACTTGTAACAGAATCATCATAGTATACCACATACTCCTTACTAGGCTTAGGAAAGATCATAATGGGAGATGATGTCAGAATCAATTTCATCTCCTCCCAATAAGTCATACATTTAGCATCCCAATAAAATTTTACCCCTTTCTTCTTAATATAATTCAAAGGTTGTGCTATATTTGATAAATCCTTGAAAAGGTGATAATAATATTCAACCATACCTAAGAATCCCCAAATCATGAATACTTTCCATGATTCTTCCCAGGACAAGATAGCCTTTGCGTTATCAGGATCGACTGAGAGGTCATTTTTTTAAATCATGTTACCCAATTAATTTTCTTCTTATATCGAAAAATATCATTTGGGAAAGTTCCTATAAAGGTGGTGACATCTTAGGATTTCCAAAAACAAATTCAGATGGTGCTCATACTCATTTTCAAATCTCGAATAAATCATGATATCTTCTACAAAACCATGATAATGGTGTAAATATATTGATGAAGTATCTCATTCAAATAATAAATAAATACTATATGATTGTTAGTTAGAACAAAAGGCATCACAATATATTCATAATGGACATACCTACACAAGAAAATGGTATTAGAGATTTCAATCCACCAAACCTGAAGTTGACAACAACACAACTAAATATAGATTTATGAAAACCATTTTTCCTCATTTAAATGATTGAATGGGTCATCTACATAGGTAAAAGGGTAATTATTCTTAATGGTCACCCGATTCAACTTTCATTAGTCTAGACAGAGATTGAAAGAACCATAAACTTTCTTGGAAATGAGAATAGGGGTATCCCTTGATAAAAATTGGTACCAATAAATCCCTTCTTAAGAAGATCATACATCTTGATCTTAATATATTTCATCTAAGTATGTGCCATGTGATAATGGAGTATTGAGATCTACGGCATGCTCGACACTTGGTTAATCATGAATTCTGCTTCCCTCTCTATAGGAAGGCCAGAGAAGTCTTTTAGGAAAAAAATTAAGAAGTCATGAAACACCAAGGTAATATCAAAATGGGAGGAAAATTCATTAATCTACACTACAATAGAATATAAAAAACTCTTGAGATCTAGGAAGGGAGGTTCTACATGACCAATCCCTAGATACCACACTCTCTAAAACACTTCATATCTCACATTAGATACAGAGAACAAAACATACCGATGATAAAAATCAAAATTAGCATGATTAAAAACAAGCCATCCATCCTGATGATGATGTGAAACATATCCAAACTGAGAACCAAAAAATCCCTGACCAACTGTGCATTATTTATCCAAAGTGAACAAGATGGGCAATGAAACCCCTAATCATTCCTCTTTCCAAGAGGTGTCTACAACTCCATAACAAAGATAATAAGATCCGCTGGAAGTTTCATCACATCAATATAAAAAGAAGATATGAATGTGAGTGAGTCTCTTATATAAAATAGAATTTTTGTTATTGAAGATTTAATAATGATCGCACCTCTCACCACTACCGATACCATGTCAATTTCCACTGAAAAATAATCCACTGTGAGATCATACTTCCCTCCTGAGGCCTTTAATGGGAGCCCTGTGGAATTTAAATCACCTGATAGTGCCACAATAGACTTTGGATGTGAAGATACCTGAACATAATATGGAATACATAAATCACGGATGAACCTTTGATGACATCCTTTGTGGGAATAAGAACTAAAAATATTCACAAGGGTGGGGAAAGACTGTCAGGTGTTCCATACCATTTGACACTGATAGAAAGTCAATATCATACTATTGGATATTGTTGATGGTGTAAAGGAGGTACGTTTTTTAGGACCACCTCCACCACCATTCCAATTATTATTCCACTTCCTCTTATTTCGTTCCACCCCACTAAAAATTTCACTGGGTGAAAGGGAAGAGGTTGAGTGGCCAATATTTCTCAACAAGTCCATTTCTTCCAACATTTCCATATCTACCATATTAGTATATACGGAAGGATTCATCATATATACCAATGAGCAGATGTCTGGTTGTACACCCTATAGGTATTTCTAAGACATTATATGATCATTTGTCTCCTTCTCTAGAGAAATACGAACCCACTCTGAAAAATGGTTGGTTTACTCCAACACCATGCACCCTACTTACTAAAAATAGATAAACTCTAGAGACTTTACTATCATCAGATATTCTATATAGAACTATTGAAATTAGAGGGTCTTGAAACCCTTCCAATCCAAGACCACATGTTGGATTTCCTGTACCATATAATCCCATCACCTCTTACATGGACCCTCAAGCTTGAATGTTGAATTTTTAACTTTGATACCCTTAGGTTTATCCATAAATTTGAAGAATTGATTTATATTTTCCATCAACTCCATCACATATTGGTGTTCATTTATACCATTAAAGGATGGGGAATTTTTATGTAAGAGATCTTGATCATTTCCCCTTTCTAATATAACTCCTAGTTATGCATTAATAGCATGGTTTTAAGACTATGGTACATTATGGTCTATGTCATGGAATGCCTGTATGGTAGTCAATCAGATATTTTTATGCAAAGAAGGATTTCTATAAAGAGAATCTCCCACTGCACCCTCCCAAGGAACCCATGGAAGGCGTCTCAATGGCATGTTTTATACATTCAAAAAATAGGAGGAAATAATTAGACAATAGGATAATTTTAGTTTAAACTGGAGGATCATAATGAAAAAATGAGATCAAGGTCAAAACCCGATATAAGAGATTCACATCCCAACATCCCATGGAAATTTGTGGCTCATCATAGAAATAATTAGTGAGGATCTCACTGAAACCAACTTCTCAAGTCTATAAAATCCTATATCATGTTAACCATATTTCCCAATATGGTGAAAATTGTTGAAAACCACCCTCAAATACCAATTTCTCACATCCTAGATAGCATATTCATCCTACTAGGCTCCAAACCGGATCATGTAAAGACCCCAATGTAATTCTTGATCCCCATGGTCTAGATACTAGCTTCCAGGAATCAAACAACAACCATAGGGAACAATTTATCCCAACCATAAACATGATACGTGGAATATATATATATATATATATATATATATATATATATCATTAATCAATGTGATATGTGTGAAAAATTTCCCCCCAACTCACCACAATAAACCCATTCCTAGTTGGAAAAAACCTTGCAACCTCACTACAACACCTTTCCCTTTAATGCATCATATAAAATATGGTATACAATCCCCAAGGTAGTGTACAAGGTGTGAGCTAAATAGGCTTAGTAGCATCTCACCTAGGTGTTACCTATCAATTCTCAATATAATAATACTAATATGATCACATCTTATGAAAATAAGACATGGTATGCATTTAATCATTTTTATATCAAAATCATGGTAAACAGTTCCACCTTTTCCAAATCTTCCACAAACTATGTAAAATATTTTCTAATAATATTTCAAATATACAATTACATTTATCAAAACCTATATCAAATCATATCAATATAAACATTAAAAGGAAAAGGATAATGGTAGAAACCCCTAGGATAAAAAATGATGGGATAGTTGGGTCACTCATACCATAATAAACAATTAACAACTAGTGAACATACAAGCCCCTAGATCCCATGCATCAAAGTACCTGGAAATAGAAACACAATGGAAATTATACCCCTACAATGTCAATAAAGTAATTAATAAAATGTATCTATGATCTTGGCACCAAATAATGATCTATATAGTGATCCCCCATACAATTCCAATGTACAAGGCCAAATACTATACCATTAACAAAGGTTCCCAAGGCTCCCATGTATTACATATATCAAATAAATTTTTCAGGTCTATCACGTTTCACAAAAAAACACTATAGTCACTAAAAACATTATTTGGAAACCCATTTTGAAATAAATTTAATAATTATTTAAAAATACCTATTATTTCACCAAAACAAGGGGGAACCAATCTTATCTCAAAAACCCTTTTACACGCACAAATCAACCAACTCAAGGATAATTACAATTAATTTAAAAAACTATTAATAAAATAATATCACCCATTTTTATAGAATTTAGTATAGAAACAGAACCACCTACCTCAAGCATTTGTCACACACCACCTAGAATGGGATCCACGCACACACCGGAAATGGAGGATAATGAAATAATAATGATATGAGACCCTAAAATTGTTTCTTACATCCTAGAATAAAATTACACAATAAAAAGGTTCGATGGAGAAGTTACATCAACACATTCATTGATAATCTTACACACCACACTATAACCAACACAATAACCAGCCTTCGAAAGAAAATCACAAAAAATAAAACAATAGAGGATTGGGAGAGAACACAACTTGATAAATAGACCCCAATAACATATCGGATAATTTATTCTAATCCAAGAGATCAAGAATTAACAAAATAGAGAATGATTACACATACCAAAATAGGGGAAACCAACCAACCCAGTGATTAAATAGCCAGAAGGAGATGCCTGAAAGGCTTTGATTCACCCAAAAAATTGCATGGTGCAACCATATGATTTAGATAAGAGAGGAGGGAGGTTAATGAGAAAGAAGTTAGTCACACAACACATATTATTTTTATAGATAAAATATTTTCATGATATTAATTTCCAATTAATGAGGCGTTCCTCCAGGATATCTTGTACATCGAAAAACTCATCTCCATTATTTAAAAATCTGAAAGAAAATTTCATGAAATAAATAAAATTTCATTTCATGAACTATTTTCATGTCCAATAATTGAATGATGGATTCTTCCTAAGAATAATTCACAACATGAATATACTATTCATGGTTTGAAAAAGTTCTTGTAGCTAGCTCCTAAACTAAGTCATTTGGAAACCCCCTAGATTTCCTCTAACAACCCCTGAAATGAAAGTATAACCTCTTAAATATTAAAAAGTGATTGTAACATAAGCAGGATGTTACATTTTTCCTATAAAGAGTTTTTTTCATGATATAACTATATTTATAAGTGGTATCTCATGGGATGGTTTTTCTATTCTCTATTTTCTCTTTTTTGAGTTTTGGTTTTAATTCTCAAGGGAGATAGCTATTTAAGATGCATCTGATGTAATGGACTAGTTTCTATCAGGCACTTCCTTTGTGGTTTGGGTTGTTCCAAAATATTAGATATTTTCATATAATGGGGGAAGGGGTTTTGAGTTGAATTTTCAGTTGGCAGAAGAGGCTTGTAGTGTAATCTTGGAGGTTATGGTGTAGTGTAGCTTGAAAAATGCCACTTATGGGGTAGATGTGGTCCTTATTTTATGGAGGATCATGATAAGGATTTGGTGGTTAGTATATTCTATGGGAAGTTAGAGTATGGTGTTAGGGTGGTATTGTTGGGATTAGGGGATCTGGTTTTGTATCTCTACTGCCTAAGGGACTGCTATGACCTACAGGGTTTTTGCACCATTGAGTCCCAGGGGTTTGCTTTTCTTGTCTCTATTGTCTGGGGGAACGTTACAACATGGTGCATGGGTTGTGTTTCACTTCTCTCCTTGGGTTATATGATCTGGGTTGTGGGATATATATTTGTTACATCATTTCTGGAGGTTCAAAATTTTATAGAGTGGTTGTCCTTATTGTGCATTAGTTTATGGAAAAAACTAATGATTATGGTGTGGTCATGAATGTTGTGTTACAGTGATATTAAATTATAGATAGGTAAAAATTCTTAAGTGCCTCTAAAATAATCATATGTTCTCCCTTCCCCTTTAAATCCTAGGTGATTTGAACTCTATCAAACACTTTAATCCCCATTTTATAGGATTTAACCCCTGAATTCTAGATATTATCCATTGGTGATTTAAGGTGAATTTATTCTTCTCAAATTGATTAATATCCCTCCCATTCTATCTTTTCATGGTATGGAATTTTTTTATAGTCAGCTCTCTTGATGATTTTGTGTGTGTTTAATGGTAGATTCAGGAGGGATGTCCATAGGTATTGTGAGTTTCTTGTTGGACGGGATATTGAAAATTAATGATTTTCCATCCATTCTTGCTCAAGGTGCATTGAAATTTCCATCTATAGTTATAGTATTAATTACTTATCCCTTTATTTATGTGTATGTGTTGGGTTATCATGATTTTGTTTCTATATATAATAGTGTAATTATCATATGAAAGATAATAATAATGTATAATAATGAATTTCAAGGGTGTTGTAGTAACATGTGTTGATGATATACTACTGATGAGTATTAATATTCCCTGGATAGTGTTTTATCAAACTTATTTTAATCTTATTGTTTTTATCTTGTTTTATGTTTTTAAAATTGGTTAACAAAATAAATCTGGAAAATTTTAATTTTATAATGAAATATTCATATGATTTTTTTACCAGTCTTCCTTGAAAACTCTAAATTATGACAGTTTTTCTTGAAAGAATATTTATGTATTATTATTAGCTATTGATAACTTGGCACTAAATGTTTCTTATTATCGAAACCTATGAATAATGAATAATCTAATTCATGTTACTAATAAAAATTCTGTTTTCTATAGAATTTCTTTTGGGATATATGTGCCTATCCTTATTTTTTAAGGGTTGAATTCTAGGGAGTTATATACTTAGTTTCCCATTGTGTTTTTATATGGAAAATAATTTATTTATATCTATGATATTTGGTGGAAGAGCCTTACTATGGTTTTATGTGTGGGGTTTAGTATATCTTGGATAGATGGAAAAAGTTTAGAGAGGGTATTTCTTGTAAATGTCTTGTTGATATAAGGTTGATGTTTCTATAGATGGCATAGGTTAAGAGTTATGATTTTCTACAACTTGGTTTATGGTATGGGTTGTTCTGTTGGTTGGTTGGTTTAGGATGAGAGATGTGTTTTCCAAATTTTTTGATTTTCATTTGATGCTGGGATGTTGGATGGCTGTTTGTTGTGATTACCAACTACTTGAAACAGTTTTATGAAATCAATGTGAGTGAATCTTCATACAAAAAATTGGTTAGAGTCCAATAATACACATATATGGAATGGTAAATTAATTAATAAATTAAATCATGTGTTAAGTGTTGATTTTGAAAATTATGATCAATGATAACCATGGGATGGTTGTGATAAATTCTCAAAGATCATGGAATATAATCTAGATGTTGTAATGTGTCTTATTATGAAAGTAATCCTATAATGAAATGAATTAATTTAACAATAAATTTTAATGGGTTTAACAATGATAGAATATGTAATTTATAATTATTAAATGATGTTAATTAATATGAGGAATCAGGGTGCTTGTGATCTATAATGGAATCTTATTCCATTAACCATAGCAGTGGTAGCCAAGTTTCATGAGTGATGATAACTACAGTTGAGTCTATGTATAGGAAATTTACCCTATTATGGTTACACATAGTATATTCTAATATTTTTTTATTTCACATTCCCCTGAATCTGGGTCTAGTGGGAAGCCAACACCTAGATGTTTGGGGTATGGGTGTTTTCCTCAACAAGTATGTTAGTGAGGGAATAGATGTATGACTTATCCCTCTTCCCCACTCTCTCTTCAGTGTTGCATGATGTGTAGGAATATCTAAGATATAACATTTTAAGGTACATGGTACTTGTATTCCTGGACTACGATGGGTATTAGTTTTACTATATATGTATGTATGTGCTTTAGTATCTTATGGTTATATCACATACTTATATCTGGTTATAGTGACTCCAATTTCCCATAAGTGTTTATAAATGAGCTATAGTGGCTTGATGTGTAATTCATGATATGAAAACTAAATCGGATTTCATACTTACCCTTGGTTATGGATGTGGCAAGGTATGCATGCTTGATGTGAAGAGAAGATATGGTTGTGGTATATATGGAAAAGATATAGGATAAGTTATAGACTTGAAGGGAGCATAAGATGTTTGATATTGGAGCATGAGAGTGAAAAATCAGTAGGGAAGTAGAAGAAGTGTACCTTTCTATATATACTTTTAAATTAATATAATACCTTTTATATTTTACCTGGTGAGTGAGAGTTTGTGATGATGGGATATAGTTTACCTATTTAGGTAACGATTTGAATTCAATTACTTATTTACTAGGATTTAGTATTATTGTTTTACATTTTCATGAGAGGTTTTAGGGAGGATTTTATTAAATATATTTGCATGATAACCCTATATATATAAACATTTTTTAAGGTCCATAGAAGCTAATTGGTAATTGAATTGGGTGTTACTAAATTGGAGTGGTTGTTCAGGATTTATTGAATTCATGGTTCATACTTAGGTTTTTCTTTTGGTATTTTTCATGTTGTTTCTACCATGTATGAAATTACATTCATATGTTGAGATTACTAAGTTATTTATGTTTATGAGTTGTTTTGTGGAACTTATCTTTTGTATTTTACATAAATTTATATATAGATGATAATTCCACATATTATTATGCATTCTATACCCCCAAAGATTGTCACTAACCCTTTGACTATTAGAGACGAGCTCCAAGAATCACTCCCTCCCTTTTTTACCAGCCGAGGAGGATTAATTGTAGAGGAGTATTCATGGAAGACACCCACTAGAATAATGAATGGATGAAGACTGTGAAATGACCACAATAACTTGAATTATTCAACAAGAAAGGATCACTTATCAGTACCCTTTATTGATCAAATTATTGAAAAATTTGTGGGAAGAGTGCGGACATATCCTGACTATGATTTCAAATTTCCTTGATATATTTGGAAAATATCATCCACATATCCCCTAATAACTAAATCCCCTTATCCTCTATTAACCATGAACATATCTTTAGAATCCCATAAATACTGAAGGATGGTATTGATTTCCATCCAGTGGTGATCACCATGGTTAGCTTGATATCTTTTTACCTCACATAAGGAATAGACATCATCTAGCCTCATACATGGCATATAATACTTGACTAATCCAATCAGTGTCACATATGGGGTCCTTATCATCCATGTCTCTCCTCATGTGTATGAACACACATTTTATCGAAAAGATAAATTATATGTGGCACTAGAAATAATCCCTTCTGGTAATGTTCCATACTAAATCTCTTTAGTATAATATCAATGTATATACTTTGATTTAGTCCAAGCAGCTTGTTAGATATAACATATGGATATAATCCTAAGAATATATGTTTATTTTTCTAAGACATTTATAAATAATCACATTCTTAACCATGATTTATTATATTTTAAGACTACTATTTCTTTAATAAGAAGTATTTCATCTACATACACTATTATGAAAATGACCGCATTACCACTAATCTTCTTATAGAAAAAATACTTATATTCATTCCTTATGAAACAAAATTATATTATGTATTCATCAAAAAAAAATTAAATTATATGAAAAAAATTTATAATCTATAAATGTATCTCTGAAAAATTTATACCTTGTTATAATCCTTTGGATTCACAAACCCCTTTTGTCAAATAGAGAACTTCTTGAAGGTTCCAATTTGGGAAGGCTATTTTGACAACCATTTTTTAATTATCATATTATTGGAATCCATCCATTTAAATTAAAATTATTATGTATATCATCTTAGAAACTAGTAAAAAAATTTCATCATAGTCTATTCCTTGACGTTGTTTAAACCCTTTTGTAACCAATATTTCATTATAGGTACTTACTTTTCCATCTATGTCTAGTTTCTTTTTGAATACCCATTTGCAACAAACTAGATTTACATCCATGCTAGGACCTACCAAAATTCATATTTTATTTTGGTACATGGAAAACATTTTAAAATTAATTACTTATTTCTAATTAATAGATTCTATGATACATGTCATTTCATTATAGATTACAAGATAATTATTATCAACTAATAATGATTTACCATCCATGGTGACTGAAAAACCATATCTTTCTGGTTATATAAACCCTATTGTACTTAAATTAAATACTTGTGTATCTATAATATCCTCTTATATTGGGATTTTAGGGATCTGTTCCTATACCAGCTCTTATTTATCTTGATCATGGACTTCATCAAAGTCTATCTAACTTCCACTATCTCTTTTAGAGATGTTATCCCCTTAAAGAAATATGGGGAACATATTAAACATAATTTTTTATATGAGTATTCATATAGGTAATATCCTTTATTTTCCTTAAGGTACCATATAATGATACACTTAGTGCCTTGGTTGAAATTTTCTACCAGAAATAACCACAATAATTTCTTCAAAACTCCATTCCATTGTGGTGTATAGAGTGGTGTGAGTGGAGATATGATCTCAAAATACCGTAAATAACTAATGAATTATTGATTAAGATATCCTTCAACACAATCTGGGAAAATATTCTTAATATTTTTTACCAAGATGGTTCTTAAATCCATTATTATATTCCTTGAATTTTTCAGTGGAATGTGACTCATACCTCATTAAGTAAAGAAATATATATCTAAAAACATCATCAGTAAAAGTTATGAATTATGAGTACACACCCCTAGCTTCAATGGGAAGTTTTCCACACACATCAGTAAGAACTAAATCAATAAGATCTATGGCCCTTTTACCTTTTCCACTAAATTGGTCTTTAGTTATTTTTCTTTGTAAAAATTCCTGAAATAACCCAAGTGGTTTTAGTTAAAATGAATCCAAATATCCATTTTTGTGTAATCCTTTTAAACAATTTTTATTTACATTTCCTAGCCTATGATTCAATATTTTCTCATGGTATGAATCATGCGAACAATTTTAATTATTTATTTCCATTACTTATTTCATGTAATCGAATAACTGAAGACTATTATTTAAATATTCCTTACCATAAAAAATGATTTCTTTACAAAATAAGAAACATGTATTTCCAAATTTAAAAATAAATCCATATGTATCAAGTCTCGACATAAGAATAATGTTTTCTATAACAAATGACAAAAAATAAAAATCTTTCAACTCTATGATTGTTCCAGTTGCAAACATGAGGTTGTAGTCTCTAATATCCAAAACATCATGTATAGATCTGTTGGATGCTCATAGATGCACCTCAACATGGGAAATAGTTTTGAATCTACTAGTTTACTATATTTGAATAAATATTAGAGTACCACATGCTCTATATAATAATAAATTTTTAGAAATATAAAGACTACACTTGATATAAAATGTATTTAAATCTTACCTATTCTTATTAGTATGAGTGTAGATTTTATTCTTGTAGCCTTTGTTTCCACATAAAAAACAGATAGATCCTTTTAACTTTGTTACTCTTTTATCATCCTTGTATTTGAATAGAGTCATGAAGAAACATTATACTTGGAGTTGGTATTAAATGTCTTTACCTGGCCTTTACTATTATTCTGTTTAAGAACATAAGGTTTTTCAGACATCATATCCCTGTCAAATTGGGGAAGTAGAGTGATGAGATCTAGTAGATTATTCTATATATTGTTAATATTGAAATATATAAAAAAACTATATAATCTTTTAGGGAGTGATGAAATAATGAAATTTTTGCAAAATTAAATAGGTATTTTAAACCGTATAACCTTTAATATCTCAATATATCCAATAAGTTTGACTATGTGAGGCACATAAAATGAAATTTATCTACATTTCCTCATGATGAACACTGTGGAGATCATATACTATTCCTATATCTATCTCTCATGATAATGACCATAGAGATGATGGAGTATACTCAAGGCATCCATGTTCTCATGTGAATTTATGATTTCTATAGACATTTATAATAACATAAAAAATTTAACATAAAGTGAATCATTTAATTATAGAGAACTCCCCATAACTCACCACATTAGCATGTGGATTAGGGATTAAGGATTATAGAATGTAATAATTTAATCATGGATTAACACAACCTATAAACATATAAACCATTAATATAATCTACTAACAATAAGGAGATGATCTTTTTCGAAAAATGATTGAAGGGATAATGTGCTTGTATAACTTTAAATTTTTCTACAATCATATGAGATCAAATTGTTATTACATTATTTTATTACTAGAGGTGAAATAATAAACATTATTTTTCTTAGTAAGTCTCCCACAATTTTATTAAGTCCCAATACCCATCACAATTTAACTTAGAATGTGTCATAATATAGACACTCTGTTGACTAGGATCCACATATATATTCTAAAAATACAAGAAAATTATTAGAAGGTTTTTAGGTAGGAAGTATTACCAATTGTAGGATTGTAACTCCTTATTATATTGAGTAGACTCCCCAATCAAAAAATCTGGACTACAAATTCCTCAACAGTTGTTTCTATATTTTAATTGAATTGAAAAAATATCTTAAGTCCAATATAAGTTTGGTTATAATGACCCACCATCTTTGTTTATATTTCTTGATATTTAAAAGTAGCCTCAATAAAGGCTGGAACAAACACTTTAACTATGGGTCCATCTTAACTCTGATAATGAAAGGCATAATGAATTAATATTAACTTCGGGGATTTTTCTTATTATGTGTAGAATTTTATATTTTATATATTTACATGTCCTGTTAATATTAAGTGGATTTTACTTTCATGATTAAACATGTAGTAATAATATATTCATGGATAATCCTTTTATTTTAATCCCATTATTTTATATTAATTAATTTATTTATGTGATTATGACTTTGAATCCATTAAATAAATCCTCTATGATCATAATATTTAACAAGTGGTTTTTTTATTTTGAGGACAATAAGAAATCCATTAAACCTACAGAAAAACTCTTTGTGTTGATCTAGGCTTGGTTACAGCATTCTACCTCTGTCTTATGTATCTCCTTGGTTTGGTTTCGCATCGTCTCTACCTTAAACCAACTCCATGCACCTCAGATCTCTATCCTTACAATGAATTTACTTCAAATACAGGTTAAGGGGACCAAAATAGGGTCAATATAAAAGAAACCATATTCACACAAGCCTATACATAATAATGGGGGAGGGACGACTCGTATGCTATCATTTTAAATTAATAATAATAATTGCAAAAATTTATGAATTAATTAATTATCTATTTCGCAAATTAATTAAAATTTTATTAATATTCAACCAATATGTATTAGATATACCCATCGACCATATTTTTAAATAAATTTAATACATTACATTTATTTAAATTTTAATGAAGTAAATACATGTCTTGTAATTTGAATAAACAGTGTAAATAATTTTCTAAACTATTCGGTATAGTTCTTATTATAAAAAGTGGACTCAACTGAAATATCATGTACATGATATTTGAATTAATTTAATAGCACGTATTGTGAATAAATGACATATGAAACACATGGAAATTACTCTGTGTGTATTTATTTAATACACATAGACTACATAGTATATAACGACTATATGTAACTTGTAGTTATTCATATTATATAAAATTAAAATTAGCATTTAATATCCTATTTAAACAATAATTTTGAATTTAATATAAATAAATGGCACACAAAATATATAAATATGATTTTTAATGCATTAAAAAAATAATTTCAATTTTAAGTGGTAATAGGTTGGGTACACGACATGTACTTCCAAGTACACGTCACTTATCTTACTCATCCTATATTAATGATACATGTCATTATTACATGATGAACCATAGAAACCATGGTTTATCCTTTTTCAATGTACTAGGATACCCAGTGTGTACCTTCAAGATACCCATTTTGAACTTTTATACTATCCCACAAGAATCTTCCAAACCATCCGATGGGTTCTTGGGGTGTTCTTCATTACTTATTAACCTAATATGGGTTATATATGTGTGAAACATAGAAATGAAAAGGATATCTTGATAATCAGATTATAAGAATGAATTTCTTGATGTGAAAAGTAACTTTTAAACTCCTAAATGATCAATAATCAGTAAATAATAATAAATTGAATGTGCCTGCTCTAATACAACTAAATTTTTTAATATACTGAATAAGTGTCTATTTGGCATATGGATAACTCATATTTTATTGGATTCACTGGATAATCCATAATTTACATGACATGAACATTATGATCAATGATATTTTTCAAATAATATTGACAAATTTTTTCACTGAAAGCAAGAAAGATGATTCTTTCATATAATATATAATTAATTTAAAAATATAAGAAGAAATATTACTGCAATATTGGGTTCTCTATTCATTAATGATGGTGAAAATTTGAAACTGAATAGTGTATCATAATTTTTTCAGGAGGGACCAAAGCATACCTCCTCTAGCGGTGATGCACAAATACTCCTTCCTTATTTGAACAATACGGATAAAATGTTGGATGATAGAGAAACAATTTGATCATCTTTCATTTTTAACCTTGATTTCTTCACGTTCCTTTGACCTTGAAGGAATATATCTTGTTATTTTTTATCTTGAGAGGAAGAGGAGTAGGAAGAGGTTGATAGTAGTGTATTACATAATGATTAACCTATTATAAAGTGAAATAATGATCTATTTATAGACCTAGGGTTAGGGTTTAATGTTAAATTAATTACAAAAAATGACCTTAATAATATATTAAACCCAAAAGAACCACATTCCATGTAATATAATAATAATATGTTATTTTATGGTATGAGATAAATTGTATAATGATAAATATTATTTTATAATATGGTAAATAAATATCTATCATAGAAAAAAATTTGGTCAGCTCATCCTTCTCAACATTTATTGAATTAATGATTAAATATAATATCTATACAGTGAAATAAATTATTTATTAATGAATAAATAATTATATATTCCCTTTGGAATAACAAGAGATAAATAAATATTATATATTGATGTAATTAAATAGCCACCTCATGAATAAATATTTATTTAATATTTATGGTTGATTAATAAATCATGAATAAATATTACTTCTTGATTTGAAGAATAATATTTTTTCTAATTGTTAAATATAAGTAATATTTAATTGAGATCAAAGAAAATACTTTTAGTGTGACCTTATAGGAATATTCCTTAGAATAATTAAGTGGGGTTTCTTATAGACCAAGATTACTATATAGAAATGGGTTAATGAACCCAGAGAGGAAGAAGATGTGTTTCAAAAAACAAATACATATGAATCTATCCTGCGTAATATAATCTATTTTACTATGACATCTCATTAGTCATGTTATAGATAGATTTAATCAACCTAAATGCATTATCTATCTTTCATTGAATATCTAAATTGAAATTAGTTATACAAATTGACTATAGAATTTAATGTAATCATTCCATTTCAATAAATGGATAAGATATCAACATTTATAAAAATGGAAGGAACAAATTCTTCCCCACCTTATTCATTAATAATGCATCATTGGTCACACCCCCAATGTACCCATGTTAACCATGATCATTTGTAATGATGGTTTAAAAAAAGGAATAAAAGTTTGTGAGTCTTGACATACATTAATAATAATCCTAAATTCTAAGGATCATTACACATTCTCACAGATAAGAATTTAAATGACGTGAAGACATGTGGAATTACTAATAGTGGGTATGTTCTCATAATCTCTCATCTTGGAGATTAACATGTGAGAACTTCATGAGTCAATGTTTCATATACATATGAGTACTAATAACAAATAGTAAAAAAAAATACGTGTCCCATCATAAAATTTTGTCCATCTATAGAATAATATTTCAGAATAACATCATATAATTTCAAGGTTCTCATCATAACGGGGAACTGCTATGACATTTTCAATGTTACCTAAACTATAAGACATTGTTACCTTAAATTCATGAAGAACAGTAAAAACTAATTGATAATATATTTTATTAACATTTACTTTTTTTAATATACATTAAATCAAAATTATGTACACATGGTCCTAGGATAGTAACTTCATTAAATTCTATCTTTCAATAAATCCATATTCTAAGAACATTCAATATACTAGAACACACTTATTGTTCATTATTTTACTGAGTTAAGCATTTAGTTAATGGGTTTTCCAGGTTTTCTTCCATGGAAAATTTTCTTACTGTGATTTTACCTTTTAGTGAAAAATCCCTCAAGAGGTAATATTTCTAAAGTATTTACTTCATCTACCGATGTGATCTTGGTTCCATTGCAAGACGCACCATTGTAGTATTATAACAGAAGAGTGTGATAGAGTCTTTATTTTTAGGAACCATGTTAATCTCATAGATGAAGTTGAATATCCAAATCACTTCTTTTCCTTACTTATAAGATTCAATATACCAAAACTCCATCGTATAATTGATGAGAACAAATTAATTTTATCCCTTCATAATAAAAAGACCTCCATTAAGAGTTAATATATATCCCAAATATGATTTTAGATCCTTTTTATCTATTTAGAAATGATCATATATATCACATGAGGACAAACTTCATACCTCCACCATAGACCAGGAATATATCATTAGTATGACTGAGATACATAAGGATAGTATTGACATCCATATAATGATGGTAACAATGGTTATATTGATATCTTATTACCCCACTTAAGTCATAAGATACGTTTAAACTAGTATATAACATGAAATACATGGCTGACCCAATCATTGACACATATGGGGTCTTTTCCATCATATGTCTCTCCTCATGTATTTGAGGAAAATTTGTAAATACTTGACCATAAACATTACATAATAATGAGTTTTTAGTTAAGAATTCACTTCCTTATATTTTTATTATCTTTTTAGGATTAGATTTTTAGATAATTAGGTCATAAAAATTACATAAAAACCATATATTATAAATAGGACACTACTATTCAGTACCCATTTTTCCTATAAAACAAAATTTTTAAAAAGAAGAACGTAATATTTTCATGAAAAATCATCAAGACTTTAAACGTGACATCTTATTTGTTCTCAGTTATACATAAAACCAATAAAAGACATTTAAAACCATGGGATAAGAATAAAAATATCACTAAGGGATACTTAAATGAGATAAAAACCCTTTAGTCTATTTTAAAACACTAATATCAAAAAGGGATTTTTCCTTTAACATGATATACCTTGATTTGAAATAATCATTTAATTAAAATGAAAATATATTTTATTTAACAAATATTTATTAATTTTATTAAAGAAAACATAATTAAAAAACAATAAACATGGGGGTTTATTAAAAATCAATATATCCCATGAATTTTTTTCATAAAAAATACCCTTTTACCCAAAAGGGGATACTAATTACCTAAAAAATATTATTATCTTACTTCATGAAGTGAAATTATTTACATAAAATCTCATTATCAATCATAGAAAAGTCATGCAGGTTCCTTGGGACATCATTTTAATATAACCCTTACATTTGGAATTACCATACAATCGAAATAAATATAATTATTTAGAGAACATAATCATTCTATAATGGATTGAAGTCCTATCTGAGCTCATAAATTTTATAAGATATATCAAGATCACCCATAATCATGAGATATATCATCATAAATTATTATCATAAAAAAATTATAAGGACCAAATGATTTATAAAACTAATGAAAATTTATTTTAAATCCTTATGTAAAACAATTTTGGATATTGAATTCCTTTTAAAAACCCATTTTCAAAATATAAATTACCCAGAATTAGGGAATTATAGTATTTTCTTTGAAGATAATATAAAATATTATAAATGAATACAAATATAAAATTACTATTATAGTAGAGGAAAAATTTTATTTTTTCATATACTTTAAAATAAGTCATTCATTTTTTCTTTTTTTAAAGAAAGTAAAAACATTCTATAAAAATATTTTTCTTAAAAACACTTGAAAGAAGGTGAGAAGAGACATATAATTTTATTTCTTATTAATTTATGACCATATAAATAAATCTGTAAAATATTTTTTAAAAAAATATGAAAATGGGAGAAAATTATTTAGAAAATAAATCACTAATATATTTAAAATTAAAGTTTTAAAGTAAAGTGTCTCTTAAGAAAAACTATAAAATTATTCCTTTTTAAAAACATTGTAAAAAATTAATTATGATAAAAAATAACATTATAAACTATTGAGGAATAAATATAATTATTTTGAAACATTTATGATAAAATTTACATGAAATGACCAGAGTTTTAAGGAAGAATTTAAAAGATGATTTTAAAATAAATTCCCTTACCTTGAGCCCCACTCGTCACATATGTTCTTTATCTTCCTCTTCTTGAGATAACCTTTTAAGGTTTACACCAAAATCATTCGTAGATTGTTTTTATGATCAAAAAATGAATATAGAATAAGGTGATGGTTATTAGGAATGTATTTTGGATGTTCTTGTCCCAACCAAATGGTTTTTGTGGGGTCAATAAATGAGAAGAAGATGTTATCTTTTATAAGAGAGGGGAGGGGATCTCTTGGAATTTATTAAAATATTAAATTAATATAAATTATTTTTTATATTAAAATGAATCTAAAAATATAACATTTGAAGATAAGATGATTTTTATTATAAATAATCTAATACAATAAAAATGGGACAAGTTTATGTGATGTTTTCACCCTTATCTTTTTGTTTTAACCTGTTTAAACCCTATTGACAATTACCCTCATATTAAATATTTTACTCTTTATGATTCTAGAATGTTTCTATAAAAGGATAATTTAACTAGAAAAGAAACATATTAGATATTTAATACCATATCCCGATATATTTTCAATCATAGTTTTTTTTAGATTTTTAAATTATTTAATAAAATATTACTTATTATAAAATAACATTAATGTTAATTTTGGAACTATTGGTTTAATTTGAGTTTTAAAACTAAAAGAAAAAACAATAATTCAAATATAATGAATTAGAAACTCTATAATATGTCATGTTTATATAAAAAATCATTGAATAAAATAATTCATTAAAATTATATTAATTTTTACATTGTTAAAATCATTAATTTTAATTTTCTATTAATTGAATAAATATTGTATCAGCGTTGTGTAGGAATTTATTGTAAATATTTCACAACAAAAAATAAAAAATAAATTTACATGATAAATAAAATTAGTCAATATTTAAAATGAATATTTATAACTGAACACACCATGTTTATCCATATTTCTAAAAAATTAAATATAATAAAATAATGTGGATGGAATTTTTGATTTTTCATTACAGAAAATTTTCTAAAGGTAAAAATCATGAAAACAAAGCAACAAAATGCCATATATTAAAATTTTGGATTTTTATGGAAGAAATATACTAACATAATAAAATTTAGTCAAGTGTTATGGTCGCCTTATAGTCTTTATCACATTATTTTTTCACTTCATTAACACATTTTACATTTACTGTGGAAATAAAAATAATATGATTACTATTAATAATTAATAAAAAAGAAAAGAAAATTATTTATAAAATTTATACATCATAATTAAAAATATTTAATCCATTTTTTATTATTCAAAATATATAATTGGGAAATTTTAACTTAAAATTAATCCTATATGACACGATGAATTTTATTTTCAGAAAAATGCCTTTTAAAGTAAAAAAAAATTAAACTAAATTAAAGTATAAAATTAATTCCAAATACTATAATTGGATTATTATAAATCAAAAGGAACTTATAAAATTTTAAAGATAATCCAAAATAGAATTTTACTTGAAATGTTTTATAAAATAAAAAACAATTTTCAATAAAAATTAGTATTTTTCATTATTCATGGAAAAATTAAAATTTTTAGAAAAATATTAAAATTTCACCATAATATAATTTTTATATTCTGATTTAAAAAATTACACCCTTTTTATCAAATAAAATATCTAAAAGTTTCAGTAATAAGTTATAATATTTTCTCAAAAAAGCAATAAAACCCATTTTTGAAGAAAATATATTTTTAATAAATAAAATTACATTTTTAAAATCAAGATATTATTTCTTGATAATTAATAAATAAACTATAATTGATTTTGGTACTTTATATATGTTTTATAATTCATTTAATCCAATTATTTAATATTGATTCAATAATTAGGTTATAACAACCATATAAATTTTTGTCGTTTATTTTTTCTCAGAGTTGGGTATCATATATGTTATTGAACATAATCTTTCTTTTAAAATATTAGGATATCACATGCTCCCGATTTAATAAATTTAATCCCCATAATTTGAACTTGGTATTTTGAATTTAAGGTTTGATATTTTAAAACCCCTTTATTGAAATCCCACATTATAAAAAGGGTAAATAAAAAATTTCAAAATAAGAGTGAAAGGGATGTATGAAAGTTATCTAGAATAACACATAAATAGGTTTCCTAAAAGTAAAATATTGGTGGGATGTGAAGATATTGTCCTAGAATAATTTGTTTCCCAAATAATAAACCTTAATATGAATAAATAATCCATTAATATCAAAAAATGAATATCATTACCCAATGTTTAAACTAAATCATTCCAAAAAATAACTATCCTTAAAATTTCTCAAAATATTATTGAATAAAATTGAAACCTAAATGTTATAATGATTTTATCACAGATTATTTCAAAATAAATTTAACATTTATCTACAAATATCATATATCACACTTTATGTCTCATAACTAAATATATATTCCATAATCATATAATCTCCAAGATATGATGATTATTTCCATAAATAACCCAAATCACCCTAAAAACACATTAAAATCATATATTCTTCCAAGAGATAATTCAACCCTTATCACTGAAATAAAATCCCATAATGTTATGTTTACCTTAATCACATAAGTTTTACAAAACAGAGATTTTAGTCTAAAATAAAATTAACATCCAAAAAAATTTTCAATCAAATGGTTATCACTATGATAAAACATATGTTCCAAAAAATAATGATTAACATCCTCAAAAATTTCCTTTATCATAAAATCACTTTTTAACCTATATAGTTTTTAATGAACCTCATTTCTAAACCAAATCTAATAATATTAATTGAATATAATTTCCCTAAAATCAATAATCTTTTTTCCCAAAACTTTATTTATCCTTATATTATATTTCCTTCAATGAGTGTCAATTTTTTTCACATTTTCACTAAACCACTTTTCAAATGTATCGATTCAATCTAAAACATGTTTTTAAATTTTAAAAACATAATATTCTCTAGAATAATCCTTTTGTGTTTCATTATTTTCATTATATTTATCGTATATAAATATATAATTTATAAACATATCCTTTATTAAACTTCCATCTTAATCATTTCTCCATGATTTTTTGTATTATTCATTAATACTTTATTCGTTCAAATCAAAGATATGAAATATGTGCTTCTGATATATCAATATCAACTCAATATTTTTTAATAATAATAATATAAGAAAATAATTCATACCTTAAATCCAGCCATTATGGTATTATTTTATGTTGTTGATATTCCATTTATATTATAGCAAAGAGTCCATATCTCCATACAAGAGATAGTCAAGTACTTGGTGGTATTTCCCTTACTGAATGATATTGATGAGTTATGATTTTGGTATCAAATAAATTATATTACATGGTTCACGGAAATTTTGCAGAAAAGAAAATGTGTTGGATATATAAAATGGTTTGTTCCAGGTGATTTGGATTTTCAAAAATCCTTAAAAATCATTTGAACAAGATTTTTCAATGATAGTAATGATTAAATAATATGGTGGGGATAAAAAGGTTTTGTGATATCCTTTCACTTACATAATGATAAATTATCTTTAATATGTATAATAGAGCATAATTAAAACATGATATGAATTATTTTTTGTTAAAATAAAAATGGTTCTTTTAAAGTCAATACCAATATAAGCTTTATAACACTTTAACCTTCAAACCATAAAAAATAACCTATATAACTTCAATATTAAATAAATTTTTAACCAAAAAGGTTCTCTCATACTTTTTTTCTTACATACCAATAAATATAACTACGTTAATATGATATAATCCTCCTCAATGAACCTATGGGTTATATATAATAAAAATACTCTCAAAATCTCATTAATAACTTTACAATATCATCGCTAAAAATAAAAAAGGATTTTATAAGTCCCTGAACTTATTATAAAATTTAAAATTATAAACCCATGATGATATCTATAACAATAAAGATAACCTCACATGAAAATATCCTAATCTTTGATGTTATTTAAACCCCCCTCTAAAACAAACTATACGGACCAATCCTAAGTAATTACATATTCTTGAGTTTTTAGTTAAGAATTTACTTTCTTTAATTTTTGGTATATATTCAATTTTAGAGTTTTACATAAATAATTTTTAACACTTAATTAAAAAACCATATAATAAAAATCAAACACTTCTATTTAGTATCCATTTTTTCCACAAAACAAAACTTTTAAAATAAATATTGTTTTATTTTTTGTAAAAATCATCATGACTTGTAAATTTAATTCTTATTTGATTTTACTCATTATTAAAATTTGGGAAATACATTTAAAAATATGGGATGATCATAAAAATCTTTGAAAGAGACATAAAAAGGAGAACAAAACCTATTAGTCCACTTTAAAACCTTGAGATGAAAATTGGAGTTTGTCTTTAAAATGATAAAACATGAGCTCAAATTGTCATTTACTTACAAAGTAAAACATATTTTATACAAATTTCTTTTCATATAATACTTTAAAGAAAACATAATCATAATCGGGAGGTTTTCTAGAAAATAAGAGAACCCATGAAAGCCTTTTTCTTAAAAACACACCCTTTTACCAAAAAATGTAATAATAATTCCTTTTACCAATGAATTATTTTATTTCCTTTTGAAATCAAAGTATTTCCATAAAAATAATTATGAATCATAGAAAATTAACTTAGGTTCATTAGTACATCATCTTTATAGAACCCTTACAAAACCCTCTCAATTATAATAACCATACAGTCGACTTACAACAAAATTCTCCAGAAAACATAATAATTACCCTATGTATTGGAACACTATTTGGGTTCACCAATCATATATTATATATCATGATCACACATAATCATGAGCAATACCGAGATCCAATATTATCATAATAATTATCCATGGAACATATCATGAATAAATCCCTTGAAAAACTATTTTAAACATCTATTGAACACAATTTTGGATATTGAAATACAAATTCCTTTTAAAACCTAGTTTTGAAACAAAAAATACTTCGAATAAGGTAAGGGGGTTTTCATTGAATAAAACAAGGAATATTATAATGGAATTAAAATATAAAATAATGGTTACGGGAGAGGGGAATGTTTTTGTCAATGTATATGTTAAAATAGATCATTCCTTTTTTTCTTTTTAAATAATGTAAAACATTTTGTAAAAATATTCATTTTGAAAACCCTTGTGAGAAAGTAAGAAACGACATAAATTTTACTTTATTATTAATTTTTTATATATAAATTCATCTATAAAATAGTTAAAAATATGGATATGGGAGAAAACTATTTTAAAAATAAATCTTTATAATATTTAAATTGATGTATCTAAAAATAAAGCATCTCTTATGAAAAATGTTAAAAAAATTGATTTTTGAAAACATTGTAAAGAAAGTAAATTAAGTTCAAAGTTATATTTGGAAACCATTGAGTCATAAATAATAAATTTATTGAAAAATTTAGAAAAACATGGACATGGGGGGAAATATTTGTAAGGGATATTTTGAAAGAGGTTTTTTAAAATAAAGCCACTTACCTTAAGTCTGACTCATCACATACGTTCTTTATCTTCCTCTTCCTCAGACAACCTCTTAAGGATTACAAAAAATATTCCTTATTATGGTATTATGATAAAATAAATAACTCTAGGGCATGGGTAGGGATGTTATTATTGTATTTGGATAGGGTTTTTTTGAACCAAATGGTTTTTTATGTGTGAAGAAATGAGAATAATAGGTTCCATTTTGTTAGAGAGGGGAGGGAACTCTTTGAATTTTTTGAAATATTTAATTAATATAAAATAATTTTCATTTTTAAATTGATCAAAATAGATAATATTATAATATATTTATAGTTTAAAATCTTCTTTTCCAATAAAAGTTGGAAATTTTATGTTACGTTTTTACCCATATCCTTTTGTTTTAACCAGTTTTCACCATTTTTGACAGTTACCGTGGTATTAAATATTTTACTCATTAGGGGTTAATAAAGTTTATATATAAAGAAAAATGGAAAATAAATAGGCTATAGATTATATTTTAAACCATATCACAATCAATTTGAAGGAAATATTTTTTTTATAGTTTTAAATTATTTAATAAATATTTATTTATTATCAAATAACATTAATGTTAATTTTGGAGCTGTTCATTTATTTTTAATTTTAAAAATAAAAATATAGTAATGGAATTTAAAAAAAATCATTAAAACCTCTATAATATTTCATTTTTATCTAAAAAATATTGGAACTTTATAATTCCTTCAAATTATATTACTTTTAACATGTTTAATATCATTTATTTTGTTTTTCTATTAATTGAATAAATATGGTATCCGCATTGCATAGAAATTTAAGGTAAATATTTCATCACATAAAATTATAAATAAATTAGCATGATAAAAAAAATATATTTAAAATGAATATTTTGAACTGAATATACCTTATTTTTATCCATGTGTCCAAAAATATAAATATAATAAAACAATGATAATGATATTTTTGACTTTTCTTTACATAAAATATTATAAAGGTAAATATCAGGGACATAAGGAAGAAAAATTCCCTATGGTAAAATTTTGGATGACTATGGATGAAATATACTCATCCAATAAAATTAACGTTGGTGTTAGGGTAACTTTCTAGTCTTTATCACATTATTTTTACCCTTAATAAACCTATTTTCCCTCACCTTGGTAAAAAAAAATTACTATGATTACTATTTATAATGACTAAAAATAAAAGGAAAATATTTTACAAATTTTTAACTCATAATTAAAAATATTTAATACAATTTATAATTTTCAAAGCATATAAGTGTAAATATTTAATTTCAAATTAAATCCTTATAACGCGATAAAAAACATTTTCTAAGAAAAATTCCTTCATAAGTATAGAAATGTTTTAATACCAAATTCAAGTATAAAATTCATTAAAAATACTATAATTATATTAATTTCAATCAAAATTAACTAATAAAATTTTAAAAATAATCTAACATATAAATTTACTTTATAAATACTTTAAAGGAGAATAATTTTTTTTAATAAAAATCAGTATATTTCAAAATTCATTGAAAAAACTAAACTTTCAAAAAAATAAAAAAACACCATAAGAGAATTTTCATATATTGATTTAAAAAAATATTTCCTTTTTATCAAATATATTTTCTAAAATTTTTAGAAATTAATTACAATATATACTCACAAAAAACAATAAAAACTATTATTGAAGAGAAAATATTTTTGATGAATAAAATGAATTTACTAGAAATATATTAATTATTTCATTAGAATTAATCTATAAATTTGAATTGATTTTGGAACTTTATATATGTTTCAAAATTTATTTAATCATTTTCATTCCCTCCAATTCAATGTCTAGGTTATAAAGTCATATAATATTTCATAGTTCATTTAAGCTCGAAGTCTGAAATCCTGTACATTATTAGACATAGTATTTCTTTTAAATTATTGAGATTTTACACATTTTAATATAAAGATGAATGCCATGGGAAACCAACAGTAATATCATCTTGTATTTCTCCATACTTAATATCTTTTGTATCTTGTCAATGTACATAGTTTCATATATTCCAGGCCACCTCCTGGATCTATCATGATGGATCTTTATCCCAATAATATATGTCTATTGAACAAATTTATTCAAAATGGGGCATGTGCTTAACCCAAATTTTACAGACTGTAATACTAGTATTTTGTTTCTAATAATTATAATTCCACCAACATACGCTATCCTGAAAACTACCACACTCCCACTAAATTGTTTAAAGACACAAGGTTCACATTCAACCTTTCTGAAACCAAATTCCATTATATTTTCATAAAACCGAATGTTCCACGACCTAGATTCCTACATTAATTCCTAAATGGACTCTATAAATTTCATACTTATTTTTCATACTTTTGCGTCACAAATCCTTTAGGTTGTGTCATATAGACATCTTCCTAAATGAACCCATTATGGAAGGTTTCTTTTCCATACATATTCCAAATGTCATAGTCATGGGATTCCACTATAGAATTTAAAATTTTGATGTATTTCAATATTGGAACTAGTGAAAGGGTTTCGTCATAGTCTATGCCTAGAACATATTTTAAACCTTTTGTAACCATTCATGTTATATAAGTATTGAATTTTCCATCCACGTCTAATTTTTTTTAATAACCAATTACAACTAATAAGATATACATCCACAAGAGGATCTACCATAATACATACTTGGTTTTGGTACATGGAATGCATTTAAAAAGATTTGATTATTTCTATTTCATATAATTTGTGCTAATTACTTCATTATTTTATGTTACAAGATTATTTTTGTTAAATAATAATGATTCACCATACACAATGGATTGATAAAAATATATTTCTGGTTCTCTAGACTCTCTTGTACTCATACACTGTAATTGAGTCTCTAGAATTTCCTCTTCTATATAGATTTTTGGAATTTGTTCCTCTGCCGAGACTTGTGTATCTTGAGTGTGGTATTCATTGTAGTCTATATTTCTCATACTACCCCCTTTAGATATGTGATCCCATCCAAGAAATATATAACTAATATTAAACAAAAATTTCATATCAAAAGTATCAAATAGGAAATATCCTCTAATTTAATTAAGTTAACCTATAAAGATAAACTTACGGCCTCGAGGAGCTTGTTTGTTTCTAGAAATAGCCTTAAAAAATCATCACAACTATATACACATAAATTTTATAATGGGGACTTTTTTCCACACTATTTTTATTTTGTAATACAATTTTTCACTTTAGTTAGCACTTGGTTTAGTATTTGTGTTATTGTCTGTAATGCATATACCTAAAATGACAATGGAAGACTTAAAAGACTCATCATTTATCCCACTATGTATATCGTGGTGTAGTTCCTACTTTCACCTACACCATTAAATTGCATTGTATAAGGTGGGGTGACTTGAGATAAAATACCCAATTCCCATAAATTATCATTGAATTCATGAATAAGATATTATACAGCATGGTATAAGAATAGATTCTTAATCCTCTTACCAATATATTTCTTAACATAATTCATTTATTCCTTCAATCCATCAATGGGGTTGAATTTATACCTAATTTAGTATAAATATACATATCTACTAAATTAATATATAGAAATTATGAATTATGTGTACCAAATGCTTTATTAAACTAAAAATGGTCTACACAAACCAACTGAAAGTGCTCTATATCCCTATCACCATTTCCACTAAATGAGGCTTTGTTCATTTTTCCAAGAAAATACGTGTAGCATGCTCCATGTGGTATTAGTTCAAATGAATCCAAATATCCATCTTGATGTAATCTGGTTAAACAATTTTTTGTATATGTCATTGTTAGTGATTCCATAATTGGGTGTAAGATGAGTCACATGAACTACTTTTATTATCAATTGCTATTACTTGGTTTTTGTAATCTAACACATACAGATAATTATTTAAATATTTTATACCATAATATATAATTTATTTATAAATTAATCTATAATAATTCCCAAATTTGAAAATAAATCTATCTATATAAAGTCTTGAATAAGAAATAATGTTTTTGGTAATGAATGAAACACAATAAAAATCGTTCCAAACCATCATTATTATTATTGGAAATGTAAGGTGGTATTCTCTAATAGCCATAACATCAAGTCTATCTCCATTGGCTAATTGTAAATCCACTTAAACATGGGAAATATTCTTGAATATACGGAGTTTTGATATTTTAATTAATATGTGTTCACCACTTGTTGTACATAATACCCAATTTGTAGAAATATATAAGTTGAAAATAATAAAAAACAAACCTAATTTTACCCTTACTTATTTGTCTTGGTGTATTTTTTCTTATAGAAGACCTTCGTGCTACATGAAAATTCGACAGCATCATGTTCCCTTCCTTTTATGGGAATTAAGAAGAAGATTTAGATTTGGAGTTAGTCTAGCACATATTTTCAGGGTATTTCCTCTTATTCACTATAAGAATAGAAGGATTTTCATTCTTCATATCCCTATCAGCTTTGAGAATTAGTGTGAGGAGATCTGGGAGAGACTTATCTATTTTTTCTATATTTAAATTTATAAAAAAATATTTTATCTATGGGATGATAAAATAATGAAACTAGTGCAAAATTCATCAGGTGTTTCAAACCCTATAACCTCTAATAACTCAACGTATCCAATAAGTTTGACTACATGAGGCCTAGCTCACACACCTTCTTTATTATTTCTTTTCAAGAGTAACTTGAAGATATCATACCATTATAATTTGGATCTCATCTAATAAAGATCTTAGAGATACTAGAGTATGTTATAGGCATCCATATTCTCACGTGAGTTCATGAGTTCTCTAGACATGGATGATAACATTAAACACTAAATATCCAGAGCATCATTTATGTATTTTTTTAGTAGTAAAATCCTTATCAATTTCTTACATAGCATTATAGTTAGGTATTGGGGATTCTGTAATGTAATAATTCTATTCATGGCACAACACAACCCCTAAACATTTGAAACAATCCTAAAATATACTGCCATTAAGGATACTATCTTGCTCCAAAATTGATTTCATTCATAATTTGGTTGATGAACATTCCATTTTTTTGAGAAAAAATGAGATGAGATTATTAATACATTATTTGATTGCTAGATGTGGAATAATTAATTATATTTTTATTAGTGTGTCTCTTAATATTTTATGAATCCTCAATAAACTTCACTATTTGACTTGAAATGTCTTATCAAAAGGACATTCTAGTATAAGGGATCCACATTTCTCTTTTTATAATCCTGATAAAGTCAATGAAAAATATATGAAGGTTTTTAGGTAGCCATTCATACCAAATATAGCCTTGCATCTCCTTGTTCCATTGAGTGGACTCCCTAATTATGAAATCCTGAATCATATTTCCTTAACACTTTCCTTTGAATTAGTATTGTACAAAAAAAGTCTTTTAAATTCAATAAATGTTTGTTTAAGTCAACAAACCATCTTTGTTAATATTTCTTGACAACCAAAAAAGGATTGAACAAACACTTTAACAATGGAACTATCTTAACTCAGATAATGGAAGGCATAATAACTTGATATTAACTTGATAGATTTTACTTTTATGTTTAAAATTTTGTGTTTTATCAATTTACATGTCTTATTAATATTAATTTGATTTTACTTGAGTGATTAACCATATACTAATAAAATGTTTACACATAATCCTTTTATTTTAAATATATCTTGGCCTATAAATTCATTTATTTATGTGATCATGGTTCTTCATCTATAAAATAAATCATACATCATATAGAAGTAAAATAAAAAAATAATTACATGATCATGAAATTTAACAAGCTATTTGCTTATTCAAAAAATATAAAAAAAAACATTGACCATGGGGAAAATTTATTGTGTCAGTCTGGGCTCAATTTTTAGTATTCCACCTCTGTCATATGAATCTCCTTGATTTGGTTTCACCAAGGCACCACCTTAAGCCAACTCCAGATGCCTGTAAGCTTCATCTTTACAATTCATTTACTTTAAAAATAGGTGAAGGGAACTAAAAGTTTGTTTACATAAATGAAACCATGGACGCACATTCATGTACTTAATTAGGCAGGAGGGATGAATCACATGGTGCCATTTTACATTAATACAAATAATTGAAAAACTCCAAGAAATAGTTAAATTTAAAGAAACCATGTACATACACATGTGAGTATAAGATCATGAATATACACTTGTGATATTATTATGAATTTAAAATAACTAGGTAACATTAATTTTTATTTTCTCTTTATTAAGATAAAACATAGGTGAATTGATTTGATTAATTATTTGATTAAACAATTTTTTTTAATTTATGTTAATCTCTACCGAATATTCCCTAGAGATACCAATCCATTGTGAATTTTAAAAAATTAAATATATTAACTTTATTTAAAATTTAATAAAATGAATACACAACTTTCACTAGAAAACAACATGGTGAATACCTTTTCGATCTACATGGTATGTTTCTTCTTGTATATAGTTTAATCATAAGACATATTGTGTATATAGAATTTTTTGTAATTTTATAGTGTGTACTATTAGAAAATGACTCATGGAATCCATGAAAATTATGCTACAAGTACTCATTTAATGCATGCATTCATAAAATATGTAATTACTATAAATTACTTGTTGTTATTTATATTACATTAAATTAATTTATTCTTTTATTATCATATATAATATATCATATTACATTTATTGTTAATAAATGATACACAGAACACATAATGATGTGGTATAATGGATTAATAAATTAGTTATTATCATTATTTTTTAAAAGGTTGGGTACACAATGTGTATATCTTGCTACACATTGTATATATTACTCATGATATGTTTTGGATACACGTCTACGAATTGGGAATGTATTTTGACATAGATATTTATGAGTTACATAGTGTGCACTGTTTGTATAAAATGTGTAACCTCTTTGTTACATGGCTATTGTTCTTAATGACTTATTTAATTAATACATGATGCATATTTGGCAATGTCTTTTCTAATATGAAAACATTTGAACTAAATGACATAAAACCCGGCTACATATAGTGAAATCTAAAATGTTTTGTGCTAGTATTCTCTAGTCAACATATAGGGAATATTTAACGCATATGTTGGTCATTATTGATTTATGAATCATGGAAACCACATTTTTTCCTGGTGTAATATATGTTGATACATTGTGTGTACCTTTAGAATTCACATAGTGTACTTCTGTTCTATCTGACCAGAATCACTAGAACCTACGAATGAGTTCTTCATATGTTCCATATTAATTATAAACCAGATATAGGTTACATGAGCCATAAATGAATAGAGAAAAAAGATATATTTACAATATTATTATAATAATCAATTTCTTGAAATGAAAACCAACTTTTAAGCATATAAACATGCAACAAAAATGAATAATTATAAATTGAACAAGACTGATCTCATGCCACTTGTTCACAAATTTATTTTTATCCAAAAATGAAATAACAATATATTTGTAGACCTAGGTATATGGGTTAATATTTAATTAATTCTATAAAGTCCCTTAATAATATATTAAATTCTTAAGGAACTCCATACTATGTAATATACAAATAATATCATTTTATTCCATGGAATGTGCTAACCCACACAATTATAAATAATATTCCACAATATTGTAAATAAATATTTTACATCAGATTGAATATAGTCCTCTCATCCTCCTCTACATTTTCTGAAATCATCAATAAATTTTTAAATAAATATTATTCATTTACTAAATATATAAATATTCTATTCATAGTCTGATGAATAAATATTTATTTATTATTTGTGTAATGAAATAAATAATTTATTAATGAATAAATAATTATTTATTACCTTCGTAATAACAAAAAACAATTAAATATTATAAATTCATATAATTAAATAAATATATCACGAATAAATATTAATAAAATATTTTTATCGATTTATGAATCCAAAAATATATATTTTTCTCGCCTAGAGATTAATATTTATTCCCAACATTAAATATAAATACAACTTAACTGAGATCAATGGAAACACTTTGTGCATGACCATCTAGGTATATTCCTTAGGGGAAGTAGGAGAACATTCCTAATATCAAAGAATACTTTATACCAATGGGTCAAGGATCCCACAAATGAATAAGATAAGTTACAATGACATCAATTCCTATGAATGATCACTATGTAATTTAATCCCTTTATCATAATATCTCATCAAGAAGGTTGATAAACCATCCCCACAACTTGTATGCTTTATATATCTTTCATTTACTAAATGAAATGATCCCATCTATACACTAAGTCCATGGAATTTAATGTGATTGCTCTATTTCTATCAAAGGGTCAAGATATTATCTTATATAAAGATGGAATGGAAAAATATTTCCTCAAGTTTTTCATTAATAATACATCATTCATGATGCCAAAAATTTACCCAAATCTTACATGATTATAAATAATCACATTTTATTAAACTAAATGAAATTACCTGAGAGATGACATGCCTTAATAACAATATTAAAGACTAAGGATCATTAAACATGCTCTCCCAGTAATATCCAATAACATAGAAGCATGTGGAATTTATATTGGTGGGTTTGTTATCACAATAACCTATCATAGAAATTTCCAAGTTTAAACTTCATGAGGATAAGTCTCATCCACCTACAATTAATGGCACATGATATTCAACATACTATGTGTCCCATCATAGAATATTATCTGATCAAAGAAAAATATTTAGTAATATCATCATTGAACTTTAAGGTTATATTTATATTAAGGAATTAATATGACCTTTTCAATATGATAGAAACTCCAAAATTTTATTATGTTAAAGTCATATAAAATAATGAAAAATAAGTAAAAAAAATTATTTTATTAATATTCACTTTTTTTAATATACATGCAATATAAAGTACAAACAGTTGGTTCTTGTATACCAACTCGAACATGATAGTTTTGAACCATCTTCATCCACTCCTAAATCATTTGACCTATCTCAGTAGTGAACTAGACCACATTTTCTCTAAATACCATTAACTCTCCAACTTCTTTCCAACACAATAGAGACCTACAAGTCCATCTATAAAATTCATTGAATGGATCCATTCTAATAGAAGAGTGGTAGTTTTTATTTTATGAAAAATCAACTGGAGGAAATTTCTTCACCCTAGATACACCAAAATCTAGAACACAATTTTTCAGAATATCCTTCAATATCTAAATTTTCTTATCGATATACCAATATTTATGTGGATAAAAAGAGGTTATGAGTCATATCCATACACTAAAATCACACTAAATAGGTCCCCAAACTTATAAATTAAAGAGACAACAACAATTAGAAATTATAGTGCTTGGTGAAACATAAATTCATACTATCTCATCCATATACCACATTCGAAAAAAATCTACAACACCAAATCCCTAATCTCCAAGAATTGTTTCAAATTCATTAAGCGATCCAAAATCAAAAAAAAATATTATCAAATCCATCTTGGGATTATGGGAAACCAATTATGGAATCTATGAACATATCCTCCCACTTCCACTTTATAATAACCAATGGTTACAGAAAACTATCCAAAAAATGATACTCAAACTTCACCTATTAAAAACCAAATATCAATACTTTAACTCCATTATTTACCACTATATTCTAAACCACCAAGGTTTACTCCTCATGTCTTGATACAAAATGGGTGCACTTAGATGCACTATCAAAGACAAGCAATAAAACTCATGGATATCCTTTTCTCACATTACTAAAGGGATAAATAATGTCCCTATAAAAACATATGATCATGATCATCCATAAAATATCCCTTTGGAAATATCTATTAAATATGTAATCCTACATCACATACAACTTCCAATCTTCATGTTAAGTCTTCTTTCGCTACCTCAAAGATGAATGTAATGATATCTTGAATAGGTAGCCTCTACCATAATTCTCCTTCTCTTTGATATGTATCACTAATAGCTCTAATATCACTCTCTAATAATCTATAGATTCCTAAATAGCATCTCCTTGTAACTTCTTACTTAGTGCATCTAGTGAAACATATCCTTTCCCTCATTTTAGGGGATCTCAAATTCATAGTCATTTAAAAAATCCAACCACCCCAGATGATGTAGATTCATATCACATAAAGAATAAATATACCATAGGATCTTATTATCAATTAAGATAAAAAATACTTCATCAAGGAGTTAATATCATTAGAAATACATAGTATATATAACTATTTCTAACTCAAGATCATGGGTAAACTAGTTATTCTCATAAGGTTGTAACTATCCAGACCCATATGATTCAATTTACTTCTAATAAATTAATATAAATTTTAGAATAATATGAAAATCATTATATAAAACCTCAAACACCACTAAAGTTTATGGAATTTTGATAATGAGAGCAACAATTAACTTATCCTTTTGGTGGTTGAAGGTTTCTTAACACAAATCAGGCCATATGAAATCCAACTAATTCATCGTCTATGTTTTCAATAAATATTTAATATAAAATAAATCAAACATAAATCATTGATAATATCCTATGATACCAAGAACCTATGCACTTATACGACATTCTTGGTAAAACACAAGAAACCACTGCCTCAATATTTGAAGGATTGATTTCCACCCTCTCCTTAGATCCCATATATCCGATGAAATGTACCTCCCATGTCGAAAAATCACACTCAGAAAACTTTCCATAGAGTTAAAGGTGATGAAGGATGTGTAAAACAATATTGTGATGCTTTACATGCTCTAATACATAGTTTGAGTATTTGAGAATATAATTAATGAACACTACTTTAAACTAATCCAAGAACTCCCAGAATTTTTTTTCTTTAATCCCATGAAAAAAACTAAGGATTTAATGACCCCAAACAACACAATCAAAAACTTTATGTACCCATAGAGACACCCAAAATTAGTCTTCAGGATATCCTCCTATTTCACCCTCATCTAGTGATATCTAGAATAAAAATGGATCCTCAAAAACTAACTGGATCCCTTAAACTAATATGAAAACCATCTATCCTAGAAATATGATAATGGTTCTTAAATCTAACCTAATTCATCCACCAATAGTCTATACACAATCTTAGACCAACATCTTCCTTCTTAGAGAATAATATTGGAGCACCCCATGGTGATATAATTGGCCATATGAATCCATTTTAAATAAAATATTCATTTTTAATCCTCAAAAACTACATATAAAATTGCATTATATGATAGTGATTCATTGAAATCATAATGGAACTATTCTATATATATATATTTATCCTATTCTCAATGTCCTAAAAATGGTGTACCATCACAACCTCCTTGAGAATTTTTTTGGAAACTCTTCAATGATACTAGGAAACCCCACCACTTGTACTTCTACTGAATCTAATGATAATGTTTATAGCTAATATAATAAAATATCTAAAGGTATATGAACAATTTTATAGTCTCACTTACTAATTAATTCCAACCACTAGCCCTCATATTAAAAAAAACACTCTAATTTTGTAATGCCCCGACCCCAGCTACCCAGAGTCGGTGCATTACTTCGTAACATTGTCATGATCACAAAAGATCAAGTCTAGAAAGACCGATTAGTTTAGTAGCCTTAGAAACACTAGATACATTCATTTATATTACATAATAAAGTGAAAAATCACAATAACATAGTCTCCATATTCCACACCTCTATCCCCTTCAGACTATCCCTGTAGGTCATTCCTAAAATACTTCTACACATCCTGGAAAATATTAAAACATTGAAAGGGATGAGCTCAGATGCTCAGTAAGGATAATAATATTGCGGAATCTTTTGTAAATAAACATTAACATTTAAGGAAATGTATAACTAAAACAAAAGCCATTCTAAACATGAACTTCAGCATAATATGGCAAAAATAAAATTAAATAATGCCATTTACTTACTCACATGGATATTCTAATAGTCGAATAATCACATGCAATATCAATAACCACCTTCACAATGACGGAATGCATAATTCCAGACTATCATAACCATGTAGCCAAGGCCTCGTGCCAAGACCACAAATAAGATTTTGTCAAGGACTCGTTCCAAGACACTAGTTTATCTCATGAGACCTACAGATGCATCGAGGAGCTATAGCGGGCTCCACCCATCACTTATTAAGTCCAATGCATTCCTCATATGAACAGGTTTAAACATATCATAAACCATAACATAATTGTATCACATAAAACATGCATAAAGGAAACATAACATTTCCACATTTCAATCACAAGATATCAATACAACACATTGATATAATAAAAACACTTTCAAAACCATTTTCAATACCAAAATTAAATAAAATTAAAACATTGTATTCATTTTTCATTAAAAAAAAGTTATGGATTGTAGAGGAAGCCGAAACTCAAATAATGGTCACGGCGGCGGAGAATTCATTATCGCCGCATATTTACGGCAAGAAAAACATTCCTTTTTGTCATTTAGTAAAATGCTTCGTATATAAAATATTCCTTTTGAATAAACGTAAAAGTCAAAGGGGTTTATACACCGTATAAAAGAAAGTTGTGTATAAAACCAAATATGCCTCAATGAAAGGAGATTGAGACTAAGTCCTTATAAAGATCATTTTTTAAAATAAAATATATCTATTATGTGTATTCACTATAATTACACATAAAGAAAGTAAAAATACAAGATATGACATAATAATATCATGACATAATTTGAAAGTAGGAGATTAACCCAAAGAATGGAAATTGGGTTAAGAAATTCCCTTACCTTGTGTCCGACTTGACTCGACCATTCTTTAACCTCCTGAATAATAAACTAGAGTTAATCTATACCTAATTAAGAACCTTTTTTAAGTTCATTATCCCTTTTAAATCACTTATTACAATGTTACAAAAATTATGTAGTCATTTAAGTTAATAACGGTCGTTTTATCGATCTTTGGTACTTGAGTCAACAATAAAATTCTTATAATTACAAGTTGTTTATGTGGTAGAATATACATTATCTCCAAAATTATATTAATGATGTTGATATCATATATATCATATATATCCAGTATATACATTCATTTATAATATTACATAACATTTAGAGGTAAGAAATGAAATGCACCGTTCATGGAGACGGTAAGCCGTACGTACGCATGAACGCTACTTTCATTTCTATTTTATATTTAATGGAATGAAGTTATAATTATATAAAGTTATAATATAATTCCAGTATAATATAGTTTATAATACCATTTACTCTATCCTTTATACATCCCACATATGGCATTAACGATTCAAATCACTTTGAGGGGGTGGTAGTCCGCACTTTCTAAAAGGAAATTATCACGTTTACCCATAATGGAAATCATAAACGATGATTGTTAAACACTCATATAACACCTCTAATGGGGGAAATTTTTATGAAACAATTTCCATATATGATAAGCAAAATAAAACAAAATAACATAAGAGAACACATTACCTTAAAATCGGGTAACTCTTTTGATTTGAGCCAAAGGCTTCATTGGGAAGAATTTTGCCCAAAGTGAGGCTTCTAGGAGTAAGGGAGGGAAGTTGGGAGAGTATTTGGGCAGAGGTTGGCCGAGCCAAAAGGATTTGAAAGTGTGAGTAATGTGGTAGTGGTGGGGGCCTTTTATAAGAGGAGAGAAGGGGCACTCTTGGAAAGATTGAAAGGTTACTTTATTATGAAATGCTTTTAGGATTTTAAAGGTCACACACTTATATAATTCAAGTTTAAGGTGATAAGGGTTCAAAATATACTCATCCAATAGGTTTTTGACAAGTGTAAGCCTTGGATTTTACATTATCTTTTCATTTTATTTATATCATTAATTAATGAGGTAATCGCTGCATCATTATGGTGTCATAAATAATTTAATTTATTTAATGTCTAAAAATTATAAAAAAATATCATGATGTAGGAAATATTTTTATATTTATAATGAATAATTATAGTCAAAAATATGACTTGTATAACCCCATTTAAAAATTGTTTTAGTAAAACAACTTATGTTTGTGACATTTTTATTTTAACATTAAATAAAAAAAATTTAATGTAATTTTCCTAACAAAGTGGCTACATGGGGTCCCCATGTTTACCCATGGATTTTATTGGTCGGCCATGACTCATCCAATAGGGTTTGGACAAGTGTAAAGGTATTTTCATATTTTTATAATATCATTTTTACCTTAAATTTTACTAATTATCTTTAATCGCGATTAATTAAACTTAAAAGTTACTATTCACCAAAAATATATTTTAATCCCATTGAACCACATTTTTCTTCATAATGACAACCATGTATGTCGGATTTTATAAAATCAAATCACAGAGATGGTAAAATTTCATTTAAACGAAAAATCAGTTTTTTAACTACCACTTAGTGGTTTCACTGTTCATCAAAACTTGATGTTTTTCAGAACAATGCCAAAATTTCACCCAAAGATATAATTGATATTCCGAATCCAAAAATGATGTCTATTTTAAAAAATTCCCAAAATATAATTTGCATTAATTAATTTTATAATTAATTCCTGCTGTCACAATAAATAGCGTGTTTTTAAGAAACAATATATATCACAAGATTGACAATTATTTATGTCCAATTTCAAAGTGAAATTAATTATAATGACCACCATTGGATAAAATGGTAAACATATATTCTAATTATACTATAAAACCAATCAATATTATAGTTTATCACTATAAATTATTTTGATTAAAAAAGTTGTTTTTAAGTATTTTCACTATTCATAAAAAATTGGAAGTTCTCAGAAAATTACAAAAAATTCAACTTTGTATAATTTTGATATTCTGAATACAAAAATGAAGTCCATTTTGAAATATAAAATTTATATAATTTCAAAAAGTGGGTATTACTATTTATAACTACTACTTTGATTGGTCGCGGCGTGTTAGAATCTCGAACTTGCGTACAATGCAAGCTATTGTATTATTGAAAGAGAAGTGTATCGTGAATGCTTGGGGTGTTACATTCTCCTCTCCTTCAATAAATTGCGTCCTCGCAAAAATGTTCTTCGAAAATAAAAGTTTGAAAATAGAAAATACCTTTGTGGAAAACCCCCATCAGAAATAAGGTTAATAAAAATATAACTTTAAAAGATAAAAAGATAAGTACAAAGGTCACCCGAGATAGCCCATACTAGGATTCTACGAAAATATGGATATGGAAGAAAAAAACCCAGAAAGGTCTGATGGAGAGTTGTAGAAAACAAGATTAAGAGAAAGTTAACAATAAGAAAATCACAAACTTGTGATTGGTTAAACGGTCATTGAATCCCCAGTTGGAAAAGTTAACCGACAACATTTTTGTTTTAAGTTACATTTTATAAAGTTAAGGAATTTATTTAGGAGATTTACTAAGAACGTAAGGGAATATACATACTTGTCATGTAGACTTTCATTCTTTAATAAATTTTTTCCACAAACCCATATTTCACTCTAAAAGGTAACAGAACTCAAAAATATTCTATTTATCCTAATTGTATAAGGTTCCAAATATTAACACATACCATTTAGAATAGGAAAACTATTTTTTAATAATCAGGGACTTCCTGTAGGTTAGTGGTAGGTAATAAAGGCCAGTCGCACTATGGTTGTGGGTTCGATTCCTGCAGCTTTGTCCGACATGATGGGTTATCCTCCAACCTATAGGTAGTCCTTTTACTAAAACTATAGTATTACAATATTCCAAAAATAATATTCATAAATGTTTTAACATTAAACAATACTTTCCAAAGTTCAACTTAATCCATTCCAACCTTTATAGTTATCAAAATACCTCTGTCCAGACTTTCTCTAAAAGGTCTCCAAATTCCAAAATCAATTGTAACATCAGATTCCCCAAACAAATTAAAGTTTCTCTTTTTGTCACATACTAAAAATATGATTACCATCATCATATTAAAACCTTACTGAAACAACAAGTAATGCAGTACAATCCTTATATATATCACATTATTCTTATAACCAAAATATAATCTTTGAGTCCAAAAGCACCAATACGTAAATTATTCCACTTCAACTGTAGTAGTAGCATAAGATTGGCCTTCATCCCTTGGCCTTTTTTGAGGTAAGTTTCCCTGACGCTTAGGACATTCATTTTCATAATGCCCCATTTCCCTACAATTGTAGCATTCAACATTGATAGCCTCTTTCTTTCCCTTGAAATCACGAGCCTGGTGACCTTTTTCTCCACATTTATAACAAACTCCCATTCATTTTAGGCAGGTACCGGGGTGATTATTCCGACAATTATTGCATAATGGAAAATCCTTCTTTCCCTTTTTCCCTTTATCTGTCTCTTGTTCCACCATTCTCTTCTTCTCTTGCTTTACTTTATTGTCATAAGATTTAGAGAATTCCTTTTCTGTCTTGATAGAACACGCGACTATATCTTCGTACGTTGAGAAACATTGTGATACTAGTGCTCGATGGAGAAATGTTTTAAACCCATCAATGAAATGATCGATCCTACTTCTTGTGTTACGTATATAATCTGCAGCATGCCTTGCTAACCTTGTAAAGTTGGCCTCATACTTTGCAACATTCTCATCCTCCTTTTGTCTCAGACTCAGAAATTGCCTTTCCATATCTGCTCGATGGTCATGTGGAAAGTATTTTTCTAAGAAAATATCCTTAAACACCCTCCATTCCATACTTGATACTTCTTCATCTTAATTTTTATTTTTAATCAATGACCACCATTGATCGGCATCTCCAGTGAGGCGATAAACTGCCATGATAACTTTCTCCCTTTCGTTACTCCCCAAGGCGTGGAATATTTTCTCTAAGGAGTTTATCCATTGCTCAGCTACTAATGGATTTGTACACCCACTAAATGTTGGTGGTTGTTGCATCATGAAGCGGTCTAACATTGATCCTCCACATTGCGGATCAGGGTGTTCCATACGAGTAAGGTTATTATTCATAACCTGAGTGAGTTGTCCCAGAATGGTAATAAGTTGATCAGCACCAGTTGTATCCCCAGATCCACAATAATTACCTTGAGCAGGATGGCAATCCCTACACGGAGTGCGTGCACTGATACGATTTCCATTCCTTACACTAGTCTCCATTTCTAAACTGTAGAGACCCGAAGCCTGACGTACATGGACATTACATTACATTTGCGGAATACATAGTACATTACAAAAAAAAAACACACAAGGATCGTAATAGTTTAGTGTCTTTGGAAACTCGGAATGTAATCTTCTAATCGTGGTGAAAGATCTTCAATGTATCCCATAAATATCTTCCCTTTTATTTACCTAAAACCTTTAATTATATCCTGGGGAAAAGAAAACATAAAAGGGTGAGCTCAAATGCTCAGTAAGTGTAAAAAAAAGAAATATCAATCACATCTCATACACAAGCACATAACTTTTGGAAATCTTAACCTGCAAAAGAGATCATAATTTCATAACATGGGATAAATAATGGTAGTGAAATGTAATCACAATAATAATAACTTAAAACATGAAACTTTGTGTCATACACACATAATCATAGAAAATCATTTCTTGTTAGTCAAGACTCATTGCCAAGACTATCTTAGTGGACAAAGTCCCTTTCTGAATCGAGTCACCCTCGTTCCAGTCCTGTTTCACTGAACCGGTATATCCTACCGTTCCAGCCATGTCTATCTCATGAGATATAAAATCTTTACCCAATGAATTGGAGGGAGATATAGGTCCCACCCATATCATAATTATACCATTCTTATGTGTGCCACAAAATCATAAATCATACATAATTGCATAACCCATGTAATAAAATTGGATTCTTAAACGTCATTCCATCATAATCCATAAACAATTGATATCATTTCATTATAAGAAAATTGAAACCATTTAAATCATAGATACATTCTACTTGAAACATACATAACAAATAATTTTATCTTAGATGGAAAATAGTTTTGAGAAAAACACTTGAAATGAATTCTTGAGGAAAAATATCCTTTCTTCTTTAAAATCATTTTCTTTTCACAAAATTCCATGCAATTTTAAAAGATAAGGGTTTTGTTGAAAATAATCATTCAATATTGTATAGGAAGCTTCTTGAAAATGAGGTTTTATGAAACCATAAAAATCCGTTCACGCCGTATAAGTTAAAAATAACATTCTCCTCGTACTTTTGTCGGAAAAGTCAAAAAGTACCTTATATGGTAACCAAAGGAAAGATTCCATTCATACAATGTGGTAAAAAGTCAATAAAGGGTAAAAATGACTTTAAAAATTCATGGAAGAATGGTAAACATTTTATAAAAACATTTTTAGAAAACATGGTCATGGATGATAAACGTAACCCCAGTAAATACTTACGTATAAGCAATCTCGGATAAAAATGAGATTGAAAATTTATCCCTTACCTTAGGTCTGACTTGCTTCGTAAGTGTCCGAGCCTCCTGTATAATGATTTAAATCATGTTATTGACTTATTCCAGAATCATATTCATTGTTATTATATCATATATGGTCCACTTATGACTTTATATTACCCGTTCTTTTGTAAATTCATGTTAAAGAAGTGTTTTGGGTAAAATCGTTTCATTTATCGTAGGTGTTTGGACTTGTTGTTCGTGACATTATTATTACTTATATCATGATTTACTTACTTACAGAATATAAAATATGATTTATATATCATATATATTCAGTATATATATATATATATAATAGATAGATAAATGAATTGAAACACACCGTTCATGGAGACGGTAGTCCGTACGTACGCATGAACGCTGCTTTCCTTTCCTTATTGTCTTGGAAGTAAGTAGATGACATATATATATATATATACATAAATCCAGTAGATTTAACATGTCATATATTCCATTATTATTCATTATATATACTTTATAATCATTCTGGAATGGTTAACATTGATAATGAATCTCATCACGTCGTGGAGACGGTAGTCCGTACGTACGCACGAGCGATGATATTGTTCCCATGGTCGTGGAATTGTGTTGAAGTGTATGTATACTATTTCAGTATCAATATCAATTTATAATAATCATATATAGTAACTCATTACACCATTATACCCATCCAATTAAGGTGGTGGAGGAAAATAGATTACACCACGGCGTGGAGACGGTATTCCGTACGTACGCACGCGCGGTGATTTCCTTTTTCCGTAGGATGGATAGAAGGTTAATTAGAGTTTTTTCATATTTATAATAACATATAAGTATATAATAAATACTGATGTTATTACTTTATCATGAAACAACTAAAGAAGAAAAAGTTGAAGAAGAAAGAAATTGAAAAAGATCGGTAATGGATATTACCTCTTTTTGACGCGCCTTTTCTTAACCTCCACTTAAAGAACTAAGGATGGTCTTTGAAGAAGACCAGGAACTCTATTATGATACTAGGGAATTGGAGAAGAGGTTTTGGAAGGGGTTGGCCGAGCTTGAAGGATCAATGTTGTGTGAGGAAGAGAGGGAGGAGGTGCCCTTTTATAAGGGAGGAGAGGGGCACCTTTGGAATAACAAAAAATATTATTTTATTATAAAGTAAATTTCGGTTTTAAATAGCTCCAAAATGATTTATTTCTAGGCTAAGGTGGGGATGGGTCGAAAGCCTATCAACCAATAGGATTTAGACAAGTTTAGGTTATTATTTTAACCTTATCAATTAGATTTACCTCTAAGTTAAATAATTTAACTTTTACCGTGTCTTTTTGTTTTCTTACACTATATGGTTAATAAACTTACTATATGAAGACAAACGAACCCCAAGTTGTTTATGATTAATATATATAACTTTATCTAAGTCATTTGGCCGAACCTTAGATTTTTAGAAATAAAATAACAATTAATAATATAATATATGTTTTAAAAACTATTTTATGTCAATTTTGACACTATTTAGTAATTGATTTTTGGGAAAATCATAACAGAATGATAAGTTCTAAAACAGTTACTTAAATCAATACTAACATGTCATATTAACCTAGAAAATTAGTGTAATTCTTAAAAAGTCTCAACTTAAACTTATTTAGGCATTTATAATATCAATTATTCTAAATTTTCACTATTATGGTAATTACTGCATCATCATTGTGTCATAAATAAATTGAATTATTTAAAGTCTAAAAATTACAAATAAAATACCATTATGTAGGAAATGATATTATCTTTCTAATGAATATTTATAGTCGAATTTATCTTATGTATAACCACATATTAAAAATGTTTTACTTATTAAACTTTGATTTTAACTATTTTAACCCTTCTTTAAATAAATTAATAATAAATGTCCTAATCTAATCCAAGTGGGCCTAAGTGGTCATATTTTATTCCTAAGACTGTTTTTGGTCGAATTAAACTTGTCCAATAGAATTAGGACATGTTTTAGGGTAATAATAATATCATTTTTACCCTTAATTACCCTATTTACTTTTAACCGTGGTAAATAAAAGTAAAAAGTAACTATTCACCAAAAATTATTTTCATCTCATTGAACCACATTTTACTTACTGACATCAACCGTGTCTCCCGGATTTTTGAAATTTCATTCAAAGAAGTGGTAAAATTATGTTTTATGAAAAAATTAATTTTTTTAACCACCACTTAGTAGTTTCACTATTCATCAAAAATTGAAGTTTTTCAGAAAAATGCCAAAATTTCACCCTAAGATATAATTGATATTCAAAATTAAAAAATGATTTATATTTTACAAAATTACCAACATATAAGTTGCATTAATTAATTTTATAATTAATTTCTGTTGTCACAACAAATAGCGTGTTTTTAAGAGATAATAACTATCAAAAGATTAACACTTGTTTATGTCTGGTGTAAATGTGAAATTACATCCAATGACCAACATTGTATTGAATTGTAAAAATATATTCTAAATATACTTTAAAACCGCTCAAGTTAATAATTTATCACTATTAATTATTTCAATTAAAAAAGTTGTTTTTAATTATAATTTAGTAATTTTCACTATTCATCAAAATATGAAAATTATCCGAAAAGTACCAAAATTTCACCTTAGGCTAAATTCGATACCCTAAATCCAAAAATGAAGTCCAGTTTGAGAGATAAACTTTCTAAAATTTTAAAAGGTGGTTATTACTATTCTTAACGGCTAGTTTTAATAATATTTTAATAGCATATCGTTGTTTAGTGAAACTCAGTATTACGTACTACACACGCTATCGCGGAAGGTCGTGATTGCGTGTAATACAAGGCAAGTCAAGGATGCATGTTGTGAAAGATTCTTTTGATGTAGTGTACAACACAAGACATTAATAAAATTAAAAAGAATATTTTTCATAAAATCTCGGGCTGTTACATTCTACCCCCCTTAAAATGAATTTCACCCTCAAAATTCGTCTGGGTTATAAATGGTTTACTACTCAAAGATTGTTTAATAGAAACCCACATCGTAAAAAGGGAATACCAAAACCAAACTTTAAAAACAAAGGTATGAAACGTAACGGTTACTCAAATAAACTAATCACTGGGTTTCCATATAGGTGAAAATATGGATATGGAAGAGAAATATAACCATCATGTTCTGATGGAGAGTGGTAGAGAACATGGATATGGAAAAGCCAGTAATCACAAATCCATAGATTTGTGATGATATAAGGTACCATCTGATTCATCAGGTATAAGATCACTAGGACAACATTTTTGGTTTTCAAGATCATTTCCCTAAAGTTGAAAATTTGAATTAGAATAAATACTTACTTTATTTTGGTACAATCTCACTGTTGTTCATGCCTTGAACAATTTCCACTTCATCTCTTAAATAAATGAAGATGAATTTGTTATTCGTGAAGTGTTAGCAGATCATGTGGTAGAATGACGGGTCATTCCATCTGTCTCAAACAAAAGGTTAGAAAAAATTATATAAATAAGTTGATCTATAGTGAGATTAATCATATATGGTTCCTAAAATGGACTTATACATCATATATCATACTACTTAATATAATAAAACTAGTTTCTACTAAACAGGGACTTTCTGTAGGCCAGTGGTAGGCGATAAAGGCCAGTCGCACTTCGGTTGTGGGTTCGATTTCCACAGCCTTGTCCGACGCGATGGTTTGTCGCCCGTCTTGTAGGTTGTCCTTTTTCTAAAACTATATTACTATAACATCCCATCAATAATATCGAAAAAAGAACTTCTATCCTTAAACAATACTAACTTATGTCCAACATAATCCATTCCAATCTTTAGGCTTATCCATAATACTGCAGTCCACTCTCATAACATAGTGAAAACGATTACCAGAGATTTAGTACCAGCGTTGATCCCCATATATCCTAAGATATGTTTTGTTGGTCACATTCCAAACATTCAAAGGCCTTAATCATGAATTCTCTTGAATAATGAATACCCATTGAACCTTAGTGAAAACATGAATACTGTCAAAAGTTAACTCTTTCCACATACCAAAATCCAAAAACTCTATATACTCAAACCATAATATAACCTTCTCCTTATATCAGTCATGAGCTCATGAATACTATCAAACATTTAATTTTCTCCTTATCCCTTCATTATGCGCATATAATCTACATTCCAAAAATATCTGAATAACCTTTCATGGATACTGGTAACATTAATCATACACTTTCAAAACTCAAGGAAAGACAATAGTGTAACAATCCTTAGATGTCTCTTTATTCCATAGTACCATGAGATTACTTATACAACATTACACATGATAAACATGTAATCATTCCACTACATTCTTAAACCATTAACCGAGCTTCAACAATTCTTTCATCTCACATATCATTTGTAGTCTCTTCATCATCATCCACATAAATACTACCCATACGACCATACTGATTCTCTTCATGAGTCTTTCCCTTAGGACATTGGTTTGCATAATGCCCATACATTCCACATTTAAAACACTTAACCATTTTTGATGTCGTAGCAATACCATCATCCTCATACATGGTGTTAACTGAACCTTTTCCTTTGCACTTACTTGCTTTGTGTTCTTCTTTTCCACACCCAAAGCATCTTCCAGTTCCCTTGAAACATTCTCCTTGATGCCTCTTCCCACATGATTTACATAGGGGAAATTGAACTTTCTTTCCTCTATGATCATAATGAAACTCCATCTTTCTCTTATTAGCCAAGTCAGGAAGCTTACCAAATTTGAGTTTATTGATCATATTATGAGATTCCTGATTCGGCATAATAATGATGGTTGGACTTCCAAATCCTATTTAATTTGGTTTCTCATGAATAATATCATTCCATTGTCCATAATATCCTCCATTATTGTGAATCATCTTGTTTCCAGCCATTTTCTAAAACCCAAAAAGAATAGTGTTAGAGGAAAAAATCATGCTAGGGAAAACAACATAATAAAGGAGGAGTACCTCCAATATCTAACATCTTAGGTTTAATTCTATGATCATTAGTGTAATTCTAGTACTATAACCTATATGTATACTTAACCTTAGAGACATCCCTAGACATACCTTAGAAATATCTCTAGGGATCTCACTAACGTTTTCGCATCTTAGTTTCCAAAGGTTGACTAATCCTTTCCTCTGATACCAACTGTAGAGACCCAAAGCCTGACGTACATGGAAATTACATTACATTTGCGGAATACTTAGTACATAACAAAAAAACACACACACACAAGGATCGTAATAGTTTAGTGTCTTTGGAAACTCGGAACGTAATCTTCTAATCGTGGTGAAAGATCTTCAATATCTCCCATAAAGATCTTCCCTTTTTTTACCTAAAACCTTTCATTATATCCTGGGGAAAAGAAAACATAAAAGGGTGAGCTCAAATGCTCAGTAAGGGTAAACAAAAGAAATATCAATCACATCTTATACACAAGCACATAACTTTTGGAAATCTTAAACTGCAAAAGAGATCATAATTTCAAAACATGGGATAAATCATGGCAGTGAAATGTAATCATAATAATAATAACTTAAAACATGAAACTTTGTGGCATACACACATAATCATAGAGAATCATTTCTTGTTAGTCAAGACTCATTGCCAAGACTATCTTAGTGTACAAAGTCCCTTTCTGAACCGAGTCACCCTTGTTCCAGTCCTGTTTCACTAAACCGGTATAACCTACCGTTCCAGCCATGTCTATCTCATGAGATATAAAATCTTTACCCAATGCATTTGAGGGAGATATAGGTCCCACCCATCTCATAATGATACCATTCTTATGTGTGCCACAGAATCATAAATCATACATAATTGCATAACCCATGTAATAAAATGGGATTCTTAAACATCATGCCATCATAATCCATAAACAATTGATATCATTTCATCATAAGAAAATTGAAACCATTTAAATCATAGATACATTCTACTTGAACCATACATAACAAATAATTTTATCTTGGATGGAAGATAGTTTTGAGAAAAACACTTGAAATGAATTCTTGAGGAAAAATATCCTTTCTTCTTTAAAATCATTTTCTTTTCACAAAATTCCATGCAATTTTAAAAGATAAGGGTTTTGTTGAAAATAATCATGCAATCTTGTAGAAGAATCTTCTTGAAAATGAGGTTTTATGAAACCGTAAAAATCATTTCACGCCGTATAAGTTAAAAATAACATTCTCCTCGTACTTTTGTCGGAAAAGTTAAAAAGTACCTTATATGGTAACCAAAGGAAAGATTCCATTCATACAATGTGGTAAAAAGTCAATAAAGGGTAAAAATGACTTTAAACATTCATGGAAGAATGGTAAACATTTTATAAAAACATTTTTAGAAAACATGGTCATGGATGATAAACGTAACCCCAGTAAATACTTACGTATAAGAAATCTCGGATAAAAATGAGATTGAAAATTTATCCCTTACCTTAGGTCTGACTTGCTTCGTAAGTGTCCAAAACTCCTGTATAATGATTTAAATCATGTTATTGACTTATTCCAGAATCATATTAATTGTTATTATATCATATATGGTCAACTTATGACTTTATATTACCCGTTCTTTTGTAAATTCATGTTAAATAAGCGTTTTGGGTAAAATCGTTTCATTTATCGTAGGTGTTTGGACTTGTTGTTCTTGAAATTATTATTACTTATATCATGATTTACTTACTTCCAGAATATAAAGTATGATTTATATATCATATATATTCAGTATATATATATATAATAGATAGGTAAATGGAATGAAACACACCGTTCATGGAGAAAGTAGTCCGTACGTACGCATGAACGCTGCTTTCCTTTCCTTATTGTCTTGGAAGTAAGTAGATGATATATATATATATATACATAAATACAGTAGATTTACCATGTAATATATTCCATTATTATTCATTTGTAGTCTCTTCATCATCATCCACATAAATACTACCCATATGACCATACTAATTCTCTTTATGAGTCTTTCCCTTAGGACATTGGTTTGCATAATGCCCATACATTCCACATTTAAAACACTTAACCATTTTTGATGTCGTAGCAATACCATTATCCTCATCCATGGTGTTAACTGAACCTTTTCCTTTGCACTTACTTGCTTTGTGTTCTTCTTTTCCACACCCAAAGCATCTTCCAGTTCCCTTGAAACATTCTCCTTGATGCCTCTTCCCACATGATTTACATAGGGTAAATTGAACTTTCTTTCCTCTATGATCATCATGAAACTCCATCTTTCTCTTATTAGCCAAGTCAGGAAACTTACCAAATTTTAGTTTATTGATCATATTATGAGATTGCTGATTCGGCATAATAATGATGGTTGGACTTCCAAATCCTATTTCATTTGGTTTCTCATGAATAATATCATTCCATTCTCCATAATATCCTCCATTATTGTGAATCATCTTGTTTCCAGCCATTTTCTAAAACCCAAAAAGAATAGTGTTAGAGGAAAAAATCATGCTAGGGAAAACAACATAATAAAGGGGGTGTACCTTCAATATCTAACATCGTAGGTTTAATTCTATGATCATTAGCATAATTCTAGTATTATAACCTATATGTATACTTAACCTTAGGGACATCCCTAGACATACCTTAGAAATATCTCTAGGGATCTCACTAACGTTTTCGCATCCTAGTTTCCAAAGGTTGACTAAACCTTTCCTCTGATACCAACTATAGAGACCCGAAGCCTGACGTACATGGAAATTACATTACATTTGTGGAATACTCAGTACATAACAAATAAACACACACACAAGGATCGTAATAGTTTAGTGTCTTTGGAAACTCGGAACGTAATCTTCTAATCGTGGTGAAAGATCTTCAATATCTCCCATAAAGATCTTCCCTTTTTTTTACCTAAATTCATTCATTATATCCTGGGGAAAAGAAAACATAAAAGGGTGATCTCAAATGCTCATTAAGGGTAAACAAAAGAAATACCAATCACATCTTATACAAAAGCACATAACTTTTAGAAATCTTAACCTGAAAAAGAGATCATAATTTCATAACATGGGATAAATCATGGCAGTGAAATGTAATCACAATAATAATAACTTAAAACATGAAACTTTGTGGAATACACTCATAATCATAGAGAATCATTTCTTGTTAGTCAAGACTCATTGCCAAGACTATCTTAGTGGACAAAGTCCCTTTCTGAACCGAGTCACCCTCGTTCCAGTCCTGTTTCACTGAACTGGTATAACCTACTGTTCCAGCCATGTCTATCTCATGAGATATAAAATCTTTACCCAATGCATTGGAGGGAGATATAGGTCCCACCCATCTCATAATGATACCATTCTTATGTGTGCCACAAAATCATAAATCATACATAATTGCATAACCCATGTAATAAAATGGGATTCTTAAACGTCATGCCATCATAATCCATAAACAATTGATATCATTTCATCATAAGAAAATTTAAACCATTTAAATCATAGATACATTCTACTTGAACCATACATAACAAATAATTTTATCTTAGATGGAAAATAGTTTTGAGAAAAACACTTGAAATGAATTCTTGAGGAAAAATATCCTTTCTTCTTTAAAATCATTTTCTTTTCACAAAATTCCATGCAATTTTAAAAGATAAGGGTTTTGTTGAAAATAATCATGCAATATTGTAGAGGAATCTTCTTGAAAATGAGGTTTTATGAAACCGTAAAAATCCGTTCACGCCGTATAATTTAAAAATAACATTCTCCTCGTACTTTTGTCGGAAAAGTCAAAAAGTACCTTATATGGTAACCAAAGGAAAGATTACATTCATACAATGTGGTAAAAAGTCAATAAAGGGTAAAAATGACTTTAAACATTCATGGAAGAATGGTAAACATTTTATAAAAACATTTTTAGAAAACATGGTCATGGATGATAAACGTAACCCCAGTAAATACTTACATATAAGCAATCTCGGATAAAAATGAGATTGAAAATTTATCCCTTACCTTAGGTCTGACTTGCTTCGTAAGTGTCCGAACCTCCTGTATAATGATTTAAATCATGTTATTGACTTATTCCAGAATCATATTCATTGTTATTATATCATATATGGTCCACTTATGACTTTATATTACCCGTTCTTTTGTAAATTCATGTTGAAGAAGCGTTTTGGGTAAAATCGTTTCATTTATCGTAGGTGTTTGGACTTGTTGTTCTTGACATTATTATTACTTATATCATGATTTACTTACTTCCAGAATATAAAGTATGATTTATATATCATATATATTCAGTATATATATATATAATAGGTAGATAAATGGAATGAAACACACCATTCATGGAGACGGTAGTCCGTACGTACGCATGAACACTGCTTTCCTTTCCTTATTGTCTTGGAAGTAAGTAGATGATATATATATATATATACATAAATACAGTAGATTTACCATGTAATATATTCCATTATTATTCATTATATATACTTTATAATCATTCTGGAATGGATAACATGGATAATGAATCTCATCGTGTCGTGGAGACGGTAGTCCGTACGTACGCACGAGCGATGATATCATTCCCATGGTCATGGAATTGTGATGAAGTGTATGTATACTATTTAAGTATCAATATCACTTTATAATAATCATATATAGTTACTCATTACACCATTATACCCATCCAATTAATGTGGTGGCGGAAAATAGATTACACCACGGCGTGGAGACGGTATTCCGGACGTACGCACGCGCGGTGATTTCCTTTTTCTGTAGGATGGATAGAAGGTTAATTAGAGTTGTTTAATATTTATAATAACATATCAGTATATAAGAAATACTTATTTTATTACTTTATCATGAAACAACTAAAGAAGAAGAAGTTGAAGAAAAAAGAAATTGAAAAAGATCGGTAATGGATATTACCTCTTTTTGACGCGCCTTTTCTTAACCTCCACTTAAAGAACTAAGGATGGTCCTTGAAGAAGACCAGGACCTCTAAGTTGATACTAGGGAAGTGGAGAAGAGATTTTGGCAGGGGTTAACCGAGCTTGAAGGCTCAATGTTGTGTGAGGAAGAGAGGGAGGAGGTGCCCTTTTAATAGGGAGGAGAGGGGCACCTTTGGAATAACTAAAAATATTATTTTATTATAAAGTCAAGTTCGGTTTTAAATAGCTCCAAAATGATTTATTTCGAGGCTAAGGGGGGTATGGGTCGAAATACTATCCACAAATAGGATTTAGACAAGTTTAGGTTATTATTTTAACCTTATCAATTAGATTTAACTCTAAGTTAAATAATTTAACTTTTACCATGTCTTTTTGTTTTCTTACACTATATGGTTAATAAACTTACTATATGAAGACAAACAAACCCCAAGTTGTTTATTATTAATATATATAACTTTATCTAAGTCATTTGGCCGAACCTTATATTTTCTGAAATAAAATAACAATTAATAATATAATATTTGTTTTAAAAACAATTTTATGTCAATTTTGACACTATTTAGTAATTGATTTTTGGGAAAATCATAACAGAATGATAAGTTCGAAAACAGTTACTTAAATCAATACTAACATGTCATATTAACCTAGAAAATTAGTGGAATTCTTAAAAAGTATCAACTTAAACTTATTTAGTCATTTATAATATCAATTATTCTAATTTTTCACTATTATGGTAATTACTGCATCATCATTGTGTCATAAATAAATTGAATTATTTAAAGTCTAAAAATTAAAAATAAGATACAATTATTTAAGAAATGATATTAGCTTTATAATGAATATTTATAGTCAAATTTATCTTATGCATATACCCATATTATAAATGTTTTACTTATTAAACTTTGATTTTAACTATTTTAACCCTTCTTTAAATAAATTAATAATAAATGTCCTAATCTAATCCAAGTGGGTCTAAGTGGTCATATGTTATTCCTAAGACTGTTTGTGGTCGAATTAAACTTGTCCAATATAATTAGGACATGTGTTAGGGTAATAATAATATCATTTTTACCCTTAATTACCCTATTTACTTTTAACCGTGGTAAATAAAAGTAAAAAGTTACTATTCACCAAAAATTATTTTCATCTCATTAAACCACATTTTACTTACTGACATCAACCGTGTCTCTCGGATTTTTTAAATTCCATTTACAGAAGTGGTAAAATTAAGATTTATGAAAAAATTAATTTTTTTAACTACCACTTAGTAGTTTCACTATTCATCAAAAATTGAAGTTTTTCAGAAAAAATGCAAAAATTTCACCCTAAGCTATAATTGATATTCTGAATTCAAAAATGATTTCTATTTTACAAAATTCCCAACATATAATTTTCATTAATTAATTTTATAATTAATTTCCGCTGTCACAACAAATAGCATGTTTTTAAGAGATAATAACTATCAAAAGATTAACACTTGTTTATGTCTGGTGTAAATGTGAAATTACATCCAATGACCAACATTGTATTGAATTGTAAAAATATATTCTAAATATACTTTAAAACCACTCAAGTTAATAATTTATCACTATTAATTATTTCTATTAAAAAAGTTGTTTTTAATTATAATTTAGTAATTTTCACTATTCATCAAAATATGGAAATTATCCGAAAAGTACCAAAATTTCACCTTAGGCTAAATTCGATACTCCAAATCCAAAAATGAAGTCCATTTTGAGAGCTAAAATTTCTAAAATTTTAAAAGGTGGTTATTACTATTCTTAATGGCTAATTTTAATAGCATATCGTTGTTTAGTGAAACTCAGTATTACGTACTACACACGCTATCGAGGAAGGTCGCGATTGCGTTTAATACAAGGCAAGTCAAGGATGCGTGTTGTGCAAGCTCCTTTTAGTGTAGCGTACAACACAAGACATTAATAAAATTAAAAATAATATTTTTCATAAAATATTGGGCTGTTACATAAACAATGGCATAAACTAGATTAGTTTATTAATCAAAATACATAATTCCATACTTGTAAAATACTTAACATAAATTGAACTATGTATGGATATAATCAATAATCATAAAAAATGTTTTCTTTGAGGAAGTATATAATCATAACCCTTCATAGTGGTTTGTAAAGAAAATGAGAATTATCCTAGGCATATGCCTAGGGAGTGTCATAACCAAGAGTGCAGCAAGGCCCGTTGTCGTGCACCAGTTCCCATTCGAGTCTAGCTCAAAGAGGTGTTTTCGGGTTTTACCCATAGGTACATCTGTGCCAGAGCCGCCTCTACCTGCTCGTATCCAGACAGGGATGTATTCCTTGGAAAACTCACAAAATCTCTATAATACCAAAATTCTGGGAAGTTCTTCTATACTAATCCTCAAAGTCTATCTTATGGCTATGCGCTCTAATCAGAGTTTATCTAAATCTAGCTTCCAAGGATAGTACTAAACTGCCTCTGATACCAACTCTAACGCCCCGACCCCAGCTACCCAGAGTCGGTGCGTTACTTCGTAACATTGGCGTGATCACAAAAGATCAAGTCTCGAAAGACCGATTAGTTTAGTAGCCTTGGAAACACTAGATACATTCATCAATGTTACATTACATCATAAAGTGAAAAATCACAATAACATAGTCTCCATAGTCCACACTTCTATCCCCTTCAGACTATCCCTGTAGGTCATTCATAAAACACTTCTTCACATCCTGGAAAATATTAAAACATTGAAAGGGTTGAGCTCAGATGCTCAGTAAGGATAAAAATTTTGCGGAAGCTTTCGTAAATAAACATTTACATTTAAGGCAATGTATATCTAAAACAATAGCCTTTCTAAACATGAACTTCAACATAATATAGAAAAAATAAAATTAAATAATTCCATTTACTTACTCACATGGATATTCTACTAGTCGAATAATCACATGTAATATCAATAACCACTTTCATAATGATGGAATGCATAATTCCAAACTATCATAACCACGTAGCCAAGGCCTTGTGCCAAGACCACAAATAAGATTTTGTCAAGGCCTCGTGCCAAGACACTAGTTTGTCTCATGAGACCTACCGATGCATCGAGGAGCTAAATCGGGCTCCACCCGTCACTTATTAAGTCCAATGCATTCCTCATATGAACAGGTTTAAACATATCATAAACCATAACGTAATCGTATCACATAAAACATGCATAAAGGAAACATAAAATTTTCACATTTCAATCACAAGATATCAATACAACACATTGATATAATAAAAATACTTTCAAAACCATTTTCAATACCAAAATTAAAGAAAATTAAAACTTTGTATTTATTTTTCATTAAAAAAAAGTTATGGCTTGTAGAGGAAGCCGAAACTCAAATAATGGTCTCAGCGGTGGAGAAGTCGTTGTCGCCGCATACGTACGGCAATAAAAACATTCCTTTTTTGTCATTTAGTAAAACAATTCGTATAAAAACGATTCCTTTTGAATAAAATTAAAATTGAAAGGGGTTTATACACCGTATAAAAGAAAGTTGTGTATAAAACCAAATATGCCTCAATGAAAGGAGATTGAGATGAAGTCCTTACAAAGATAATTTTTTAAAATAAAATAGATCTATTATGTGTATTCACTATAAGTACACATAAAGAAAGTAAAAAATACAAGATATGACATAATAATATCATGACATAATTTGAAAGTAGGAGATTAACCCAAAGAATGGAAATTTGGTTAAGAAATTCCCTTACCTTGTGTCCGACTTGACTCGACCGTTCTTTAACCTCCTGAATAATAAACTATAGTTAATCTATAATTTCTTAAGAACCTTTTTTAAGTTCATTATCCCTTTTATATCACTTATTACAATGTTACAAAAATTATGTAGTCATTTAAGTTAATAACGGTCATTTTGTCGATCTTTGGTACTTGAGTCAACAATAAACTTATTATAATTACAAGTTGTTTATGTGGTAGAATATACATTATCTCCAGAATTATTTTCATGATTTAGATATCATATATATCATATATATCCAGTATATACATTCATTTATAATATTACATAACATTTAGAGGTAAGAAATGAAATTCACCGTTCATGGAGACGGTAAGCTGTACGTACGCATGAATGCTACTTTCATTTCTATTTCATATTTAATGGAATTAATTTATAATTATATAGAGGTATAATATAATTCCAGTATAATATAATGTATAATACCATTTACTCCATCCTTTATACACCTCACATATGGCATTAACGATTCAAATCACTTTGAGGGGGCGGTAGTCCGTACTTCCTAAAATGAAATTATCACGTTTACCCATAATGGAAATCATAAAGTATACCACAAATGAGAAATACAGAAGTATAAAGAAAACATAAACAAAATATATATATCATATATGAAAATATTTTCATCAAAATGGCCCCCATTAGAGGTGTTATATCAGTGTTGAACAATCATCATTTCGTGAGGCAGAAATTCGCCATCCACAGACACAGTATGTTATTTAACCATTATATATAGGTGTGTGTAAGTGTATCTAGAATAATTCTTATAAAAACATCCTAGTATATTTAGGATACTTGTGTTGTTAAAAAAGAAATGAATAAAAAGAGTTTAGGGGGATGGATAAGCAAAATAAAACAAAATAACATAAGAGAAGACAATACCTTAAAATTGGGTAACTCTTTTGATTTGAGCCAAAGGCTTCTTTGGGAAGAATTATTCCCAAAGAGAGGCTTCTAGGAGTAAGGTAGGGAAGTTGGGATAGTATTTTGGAAGAGTTTTTCCGAGACAAAAGGCTTTGAAAGTGTGAGTAAGGTTGTAGTGGTGGGGGCATTTTATAAGAGGAGAGAAGGGGCACTCTTGGAAAGATTGAATGGTTACTTTATTATGAAATTATTTTTGGATTTTAAAGGTCCCACACTTATATAATTCTAGGATAAGGTGATAAGGGTTCTAAATATACTCATCCAATAGGTTTTTGACAAGTTTAAGCCTTGGATTTTACATTATCTTTTCATTTTATTTAAATCGTTAATTAATGAGGTAATCGTTGTATCATCATGGTGTCATAAATAATTTAATTTATTTAATGTCTAAAAATTATAAAAAAAATATAATGATGTAGGAAATTTTTTTAGGTTTCTAGTGAATAATTATAGTAAAAAATATGACATGTATAACCCCATTTAAAAATTGTTTTAGTAAAACAACTTATGTTTGTGACATTTTTATTTTTACATTAAATAAAAAGTTTTTAATGTCATTTTCCTACCAAAGTGGCTCTATGGTGTCCCTAAGTTGACCCATGGATTGTATTGCTCTTCCATGACTCATACAATATGGTTAGGACAAGTGTAAAGGAATTTTCATATTTTTATAATATAATTTTTACCTTATATTTCACTAATTACCTTTAATCGCGATTAATTAAACTTAAAAGTTACTATTCACCAAAAAAATATTTTAATCCCATTGAACCACATTTTTCTTCCTAAATACAACCATGTATGTTGGATTTTTGAAAATAAAATCACAAAAGTGGTAAAATTTCATTTAAACGAAAAATCAGTTTTTTAACTACCACTTAGTGGTTTCACTATTCATCAAAAATTGAAGTTTTTCAGAACAATGCCAAAATTTCACCCTAAGATATAATTCATATTCCGAATCCAAAAATGATGTCTATTTAACAAAATTTAAAACATAAAAGTTTCATTAATTAATTTTATAATTAATTCCCGTTGTCACAACAAATAGCGTGTTTTTATGAAACAATATATATCAAAAGATTGACAATTGTTTATGTCCAATTTCAAAGTGAAATTATTTCTAATGACCACCATAGGATAAAATGGTAAAAATATATTCTAATTATACTTTAAAACCACACAATAGTATAATTTATCAATATAAATTATTTTGATTAAAAAAGTTGTTTTTAAGTATTTTTCACTATTTATAAAAAATTGGAAGTTCTCAGAAAATTACAAAAAATTCAACTTAGGATAATTTTGATATTCCGAATACAAAAATGAAGTCCATTTTGAAATTTAGAATTTATTTAATTTCAAAAGGTGTTTATTACTATTCAAAACTGCTACTTTGATTGGTCGTGGCGTGTTAGAATCTCGAACTTGCGTACAATGCAAGCTATTGCATTATTGAAAGAGAAGTGTATCGTGAAAGCTTAGGGTGTTACAAATTTGGAAACAGTGGATAACTGTACACATGGAATGAAACTATTCTTTGTTGAGGATCACATCCTATGGTTTCATTTTTAATAAGAATAAATCCAAAAATGACAGATGTTGTCCCATAATAATCTCAAAATCCTAAAAAACCTCAACAAAAATCTTATAACCCTTAATTGGAAGGGTTACCACCAAGTTCGTTAGAATAATATCCACATTGAATCCAAATAAATATACCATGGAGAGTGGAATAAAGAAGTTTAATGCTCCAGAATCAAATAAATAATATTCCAAGTTAAATGAAAAATAAATGGTACGTTACATGATATATATCCTATATATCATTATTATCTCCATGGAATAAAATATCTCATATCCAGATCCTATTCCTCGTTGCTGATGACCACCTCAATGGTTATTCTTAACCTTATTACCCTGAGAATGGGGAATATATTGGGTATGAGCTATACTAGTTCTATCTTCTATCAGTAAATCATAATCCTACAACCGTTACTACTAATATGTACTTTTATCTGACTACAAATATTTGGGATGATATGTGATTTTTCATTTTTATACTCTGTGGTCCCATTGTAAACCTTAAATGGAGGGGGGAATTAGGGTGACTTATTTTTTTCTTTTTATTAAACAGATATTGTTTTTATTCTAGTAAATACACCATTAATTAAATTTTTATGAAAAATAAAATATAAAACTATTAATAGAATTGGCACACAATTTTTATTATCACACCCATTAAGGTATACAAACAAGGATAACATATAAATAGTGTTTTAATATTCTAATAAATAACTACTACACTGGTATATGATTACAAATTTAAAAAGATCCCACTACTCATCCAAAGTAAATGATCTCTTCCTCTCCTTAAAACAATCCATTAAAGAGGGATATAATGATAAATTATACACTTGGTTTGACCATATAAGATATCAATTAAATAGAGTAAACACCAAATAGAAAATGTGTTCTCCATTATTCTTTTTTATTTTGTTCTAGACCATTAAAGATAAATAGGAAGCCCTTCATCTACCATCCCGGACTTGCAATGTAATTCATCCACACACACTTCCCATAAAAATTAGATATAGTCAATAGTATTATATTTTTTACTCTTCAGTGTTCTATATATTAAGATCTACCTATATTTCTCTATGTGTGTTTTCCTCATTCTGTGCAACATATCCTCTAATAATTGAGGATGTTTGAGTTTTAAAATTTGAAATTCATATAAAAAAACTACCCATTAAAATTCGTCCCTAGGATTGATTCAGATTTGATTTTGGAATTTAAATTCCAAAGGGTAGTTTTTATTTATTACAAAAAATACAAAACCATCACTTGACTTTCACATAGCCACCTTTTATTGAATCTTGAAGAAAACATCATTTATGATGTTACATGATGCTTCCTGATGTGACATAGTGGTTTCAATGTATCTAAAATAAAATTCCATATAGGTTGAAACACGACTTATATATTTATGATTTATAAGCTTAAATCTTCAAAATTCATAGCCCTATATGATTTACAATCCTAACTATCATGGTGTGCAGCCTTTACATAAAATGATGTGAGATACCTTTTATAGAGTGACCATTTCAACTGCAAAAACACTCAAATATGATGAAATTTATATAGTGTGATGTGTTGTATTACAATGTGACTTGATCCTTTATGATTCATTTAAAATTTCCCATATTTCATTATAATTCATTATTGTCATCATGTTGTAGAACTATAAAAGACATGGCTTCCAATAGCTGCTTAGATATCCTTCAAAATTTGAACTATTCTGTTATAATGCAAATAAATTTTAAAAATACCATCACCAAGGTGTGACACATGGTTTCTAAAATGAAAAAAACATTCCTAGATACTATTATAATCATCTCCTGAATCCTAAAACTTTTTCACAACACATAAAAACAACTTAAAATTGATAGTAAATCATCTTGACAATATATCCAATAAAAAATGTGGTTGTAACAATCTCCCCCTTTTTATTTTTCTGCCTACCATAACCACCATCTTTTTTTGACCATACATATCTTTCAACAACTTTCATATTATATCACATAATCTCCTTGACCTTGATATGTAGGCATCACCTATAGTTATTTTTTCATTTACCTTATCATTTTCTCCCTTTAGGATTCTCTTCATTATTTTTTTCTTTATGCATTTCCCCTATTTAAAAGAAAATTATATAGATTTTTTCACTTTAGTTCAAACCCAGATCTAAAATTCCTTAATTCCACCACTATTACAAAACTTAAAAAAGGAACATTCAGTCAATATCTAATCCTACACGATTCAAAGTTCGGTGTAGGAATCATGAGATATATTCACATGTAACAAAGTCTTCCCTTAAAACTTATAACTCCTTTACTTTTAACAAGTCCAAAAATTTGGTATCTACCATATCTTCTTACTTAAACCAAATGAAATTCTCTACATTAATAAACAGAAACTAATTATAACATTATTTTCAATGGGGAGAGGGACATGCTCAAACCTCTTTATTTTATAGATAATGGTTGAACTTTTCATGACCCCATCCCCATCATTGGTTCCCTCCAGGGTTGGAAATGAATAAATGGAGTGATCCCCAAATGCCACCTCCAATAGACCCTAGGATGGAGACTAACATAGAGGCCATAAAACACACAATGGGAGGCATTTCCCTTATAATATAAGTCAAGGAATAGAGATAAGAGGAGAAAAACTGATGAACAACCCACTATATAAAATTAACCAAGATCCATATAAATAAATAAAAAGATGAAAAGTAACTAGAAAAAAACAAAAATCTTACCCACTTCTCATAAGTAGCTCCAAATAATAACTCTATCTCCAAGCTAACCCTATATAGATCAGTCACCAAGATCCTCTTGAACACCTAAAAAATAGGTTGTATTTACATATGGTGATCATAACATGTATACATAGTATGATACACCTTAGGACCTCTCATGAAAATGTGAAAAAATAATATTAATTATTATGTTAGTAAAGGGTAGAACCAACATCCACTTATTAGGTCAATTATCCATTCCCAGCCTCACCAAGTCTCACTCACCAAGTATAGTATCAAATTATATAAGATAAAAATCAGAAGAATATAATCTTATGTTCCCTATAAGCACTTCACACTTGGTTTGATTATATTAAACATAAACATTAAATGTCATGTGCTCCCATCCCATCCATCATGATGTGGGTCGAGTTATAACCCTACCCAACCTAATGATCTTATGGTCGAACATCTCATGTTAGAATTACAAGAAACTATATACCATATCAACACATCCAATCCAAACCCTTCAACTTAAAACTAAATCATTAAGGTATAACGAGCATGTATGAAATCAATCTCATACTCTCCCCCTACCATGCACATTCCGCACTATACAACCATCATCCCATTATCACCACTTCATCAGGTACATCACATGCCACTGCCACACCTTTCATGATCATACTGATTGCGGGACATCACAAATAGTCTACTGTTAAAGGGAGAGAGATGAATATAGGGTATTCAACAATCTACCCTCACCAACCTTGATATTGGGGAAAGCACCTAGAACCAAAACATTTTGTATTAGTATAAAACAATCAACTTTGGTGGCCTAACTTTATAAATTAGAAGAAAAATATAGACCACACACACATATATATACATACTCATAGACAAGCCTAACCTAAAAGTTTCACATCAACCCCTCATCATATTTATCTATTTTCAACACTATACTAACTTTACTACAGTATCCCACCAAACACGTCCACCACTAAAGGAAACTCACTATAAAAAGGACAACACATAGACCACCGTTCACTTTATTACATTCATTGATTCCACTATTTTCTAGATTATCACATTAACTACCACTAGTTGTTAATTAATCCATTTTAATACCATATATAATAAAAAACTAATCTAACCATACATAAATGTGATTCATTTAATTTACATCCCATTCATTAAAATTTAAAATATTATTTCAGTTCATACACATTAATTTCCAACCCAAATTATCAAGTTATAGTCTATATCACCTAACCAAGTTTTATTTAACAGCCCAAATTTTCTTTTTTTCTATCCCCATTCCATACTTTTGGGAATCCATAAAACCTTCACATCATTTATCATAGCCAAAACCACATATAAATGAGTAAAAAACATATTTCCAAGCAACCATAATATTATGGGCAACATCAATGTCATTGAAGCCCATATTTTTCAAAAAAATTATTTAATAACTAAATTTATTTATTATTTAATTATATAAATTTATTTTAGAAAAAAACAAAAAAAATCATATTTTTATGGGGAAAATATCATAATAGTCAATGGGATTACCCAAACAAACCAGACACGTAATAGATTTTTTATAAAATTTAGAATTCTAAACACACTGTAGTGATATCAGGGTTTACATAAAACGTTATTTTCATAATTAATTTAATCCCCTTTACTACCAAAGTTCCTATTTTGTTATTTATACTACTTTATTTTATGTAAAATGATGACAAAAAACACATAAAATAACATAAAGATATATAGATAATATAGTCATAATGGTTACCTTTCCTTATTTTCATATTCTAGCATTTTATATTCTTTAATATGATTCATACTAATCACATAGAATATAAAAAAAATTATAAAATCATAATTTACACCTAAGAAAGAGAAGATGACTTGAATACCCATGCATGAGAATATTTATTTTTTGTGGTATAAGAAAAGGAGAGATAAAATATTTTCATATCTAGAAATATATAGAAGGTGGCTTATATAAAATTTTTGAAGGAGATAAGATCTAAAATTTAGATATTTTGATTACCCAACTTCAAAATAAATTAAAAGGAACCCAGACAAGTGAAATATGTTATTTTATATTAGTGGATATTGGTTCTATGGATATTTCAAAAAATTTCATCAATCTCTAAATTTAATTCACATTAACTTTGGTTTAATTTTACGTTGTCCTTGCATCATACAATTTAATCCCATATAAATTAAGAAGTCAAATATTTAATTCACATGATTCATAATAGATTTAAAAAAATGATTTTATTTAAATTTATTGTTTCCATTTAATTTTATTAAATATATTTTCAGAATAGATCTGGGATATAATAAATAAAATTATATATTTTCAACTCTTAAAATGGTAGCTATACGTAATAGGGACTCTCTATGTAAGGGTTAACTGATTTACATTTACACAACATGATGAATTACAGATGAGACTCAAAACCTTCCATTATTTTTGGTACTACCTTCACACAAACTTACCTACACACGAGGAATATAACTACACATAGGATGTGACTTACACTTACACAAGAAGAATCTACCAAGATTTTTGGCTTATAAATCTCTAACTACCCTCACATAAGACTCCATACCACCAACACACGAGCAAATAAAAACTCACCTTACCTTTTTGTAAGACTCGAAAGCTACCTCATACCGCCACCATGATCTCTACTATGTTTTAAAAATAAATCCCTCATCATTTTGACCTAACATGCTAAAGACCATAATGTAGAGGCACCCCACTCTTAGTTTAACCCTCACTTGTGTGATCTATCTTATAACACCATTTCATGCCGAACCACCCAATGTATTGGGAATTTACCCAATACTATTTTCCATAAAAAGATCCACTAAACACCACACCCTCTAAAATATACAGAAATAATATTTTACTCACCGTGGTGTACAATTTCTTACAATACAGTGAGGCTTCTCAACCAGCCTCTAAAGCTCCCAAGATCCGAACAAAAAAATTTAAACATGGACAACACCACTGTATGGTGTAACCCATAATGTCTAAATCCCATGTCTAGCATCTGTAACACCTCCAAAATCCCTCACAAAACCTATAAACTCATAAAAAATAAAATTAGAGGGATACGAGAAGTCCAAACCCTTATAGAACTCTGAGGTATGACCTATTCCTCTTAAACACATATACCCCCAAAGGTTTGGAGAAGATTTCCACCACTTGATCTAAAGTTCCAAAAAACTATAGTTTCACAAAATTGTTGTCCACCTTATCCTTTGTAAATTGATAATGAATCTCATTTTGTTTCATGTGAGAATGTTGTACCGATGTTTTATACGATAACACTATTATTATCACCATGAATCGCCATTCTCTATTGCACCACTTGAATAATGTCATCCAATTATTTCCTCATTCAGATAATCTATGTTAATTTATTTTAATGGGATATACTCTAATTATGATATGTTCAAAGAATAGAATCACATTTATTTCTAATACATATGATGTAGTTTCTTCTAATGTAAAATTATCCTGCACTCTTGGATTTTCCATCGAAAATGTCAGTAGTCCTATCAAAATATGAATAAGATGAAAAGTATATATTCCCTCTAGAATATTCTATCTAAATTCAAAAATCAATCCATAATTCAAAGTTCCCTAAACATATATCATAATATTCATCCCTTCTTTCATATGATTCTTATTCTTACATCACTATAATGCTAATACCAATATTATAGAATAAAATATTTTTGACCTTTTTATAGTTAGATATAGAAATCTACCAATGATTATTGTACATAATTTTGAGTCTGTAACCTAATTTTTATCATTATTACCATATTTTTTTACAACCATTTTGGGTGTTGAAATAATTTTACACTCTTCCATACATAATTTCTTAAAAACTTCCTTTAAATAACTCATAGGTGATATATATGTCGTCTCTTTACTTTGATGAACATGTAGACCAATAAAATATGGAAATACTTAGATCATTTAAATTTTAAACTAAAAAATCCTTAATTAAGAAAAAAATAAATATAACTATTTTTCACCTCAAATAATATCATTTGATATACATATAAAAACACTCTGGACAACTCAAATTTATAAATGTTTACATAGTGGTTGTAATCAACCCATACTCTCTGGAACTCTATATTTATAAAGAATGTATACAATAATTTATACAATTTACTAGGTTCTAAATTTAGGTTATAAAAGTTCTTTATTTTAATAGTCAATCCTATGAAGTGACTAATTATCATGACTCGACCCAAGATGGGGCTCAAGCCACAACTACCCCAAGCCCGCCTCCATTGTCCAAGGGCTGGCGACCAGCATAAAAGGAATAACTGGAATGGGGAGGCCATTGAATAAGTACTTTTATGAACACACATACCCATGTCAATACAAATTTGAATATGGAAACACTAAAAGATGAGGCAATGATATAAAAAAATCTATCATGCATTAACCTATAGATAATACAAAATCATGGTAGTGTAAACTGAAAAGAAGAGGGAAAAAATACACACCCAAACAAAAATATGACCAAAAAAATTAGAAAAAAATAAAGAGCTGAGAGATCATAGCTCCTGAATACTAAGCTATGATCCTCGTATGTGTCCAAGCACCCAGTGTCCCCAATCTCCTTTGATGTCATTGTTGACCTGTCCATTTTTTTCTTAGGTCAAAACATGTGAGGAAAAATCCCATGCAAGAGTTAGTATATATATATATATATATATATATATAAAGTCAAAGAATACAAAATTAGAGAGTGATGGGTTCTACATCTCATATATCAGCCCAAGAAAAAGAGTAGAAAATAGTTTCAAATGTCCATCAATGATACCTAAAATCTCTCTCATCTTCCTAGAAGTAATTGTGATTGTCAAGACATGTCTCGCCACTGTGCTACACATTCAAGGGGATCCCAACATAAATAAGTGGACCCAAAACCTAGTGCATCAGGGGGGTATCACAATGATTATCGAGAAAACATTCCCTGATACTGTAAGAGGGTACCACTTAGAAGGTTCAGGACCCATGCCCTGCTGACCTGGAGGGTTCCACTCTAAGTCATCGAGGAACCATGCCCTGCCATACTAGAGGATGCTACTCAGTTGGTCAAGTACCCATGCCTATACCAGCTAGATGGTTTCACTCTAATCCATCGAGGACCCATTCTCATCCCCACATGAGAGTACCACTCAAATGGTCGAGGATCCATGCTCAGCCCGGGTGGAGGGTTCCACTCTAAGTCATCAAGGATTGAGACACTACCTCACTGGAGGGATCCACATAGAAGGTATTTGGTGATCTTGCATGATCACTATATTCATCAATCATTTACTAAGTAATCGTTGTGCCCAATTTGTTTTATATAATATCTCCAAAAACTCAACTAAGGGAAACAATACATTCTTCATGGAAAAACACTCAGGATATGCCACTAATGGGAAAAAATCCAAGTTCAAACAAAAGATCTATGGACGTTTGAAGATTCCTCAAAAAGATATAAGAGGTACACAACATGTGATGGGACCCACGTGTCTTGTAGGTATGCCCCACATCCTAGTTGTATCCCTGGATAGTACACGACTCCATCTCTGTGTAGTAGTACACGCCGTGTAGGTGGCCTACACAGTGTGTCTAGGCTAACTCAGACCGTGTCTTGTCCTATTGGTTGTGTCCATGTACTAGATCCCATGTCTATGTACTAGAAACCATGTCTATGTACTCTTGTACATGGCATGATTTTGACCATGTAGTTACATGTGGATTCCCTTTTGTGATCCATCGCATGGGTTTCCATATGGGGAAGGGGTGGACGACGTATGGGTGGACTACATGCCATGTCATCCTTAACTTTTCTGAAACCCTTACTGATGCCATTAAAGGGGTTACACACCATGTGTTCATCCTTGAACATAGTGTGTATCTGAGTTTCTCTCCATATTTTTAGATATGAACATCACACCTTGAATCTATTCATACCGCCATAAATTTCTCCTTGAATCCATCCAAATCTTATGGATATGGCCACAGACTATAGATTCTAGCCACCACTGACAAGAAAACAGTCATTGTTCATCATGGGGTTTCACTATATGTTACGCACACCACCACAGTTCACCATCTTCAATTTTTTTTATCAAGTCACAAAAATGATCATTCTACCCTTGAAATGGTCCCATATATATGCTCAGTTCATTAACCCACTCCTTATTCGTGAAACTACTATGGATCTAGGGGTCTGATCAGGCTTGGTACTAGCTGAAAATTCTAGAACAGGGACCTCAAGGTACAATGAGTGATGAATTCCAAGAAAAAAGGGGTAAGAGAACAAGAATGAAGGTTAAGGATCCATTCCAAATGTTCTTTTACAATCAATAAATAACAGATATTTCAAGGGGAAAAAATTGAAGCTCATTAATTTTTTATACACATGCACATGAAAAGGTTGAAAAAGGATACAAATCTAAGAATAATGATCTATCTACTAAATAATGTATTCAAATGGGTGTAAATTTCAAAGAAAATGAGTCCTAAATTGATTATAGATCCATCTCTAATGAAAAATATACCATCTAATGATTTGAGAGGATTTGTTGCGTTCACAGCCTCCCAATCTGCTTTGATGGGTAGTTTCATCATCGTCTGACATGATCTGCCAATGGAGGAGGGAGGAAGCGGTATTTATTTATCTGAGGGTTTATATGGATGACCCTAGATAAATTATCCTAATAGAGATCTTATAATGTTATCGGTTGGTATGAAATGTGGAAATTAATTAAGTCATTAATTAATTCATCCACTTAATGCACCACCAATGAGCGAGTCCAAAATCTCTACATTGACCCATTTTATGTTGCGCTTAGCGTAAAAATCATGTTCTGACCTCAACCATGGTCTCAGATTTTTTATTTGATCTTCCATCTATTATTTTTCCCATTTTCTTTAATATTTTCTCTATACAATATAAAATATATTTATTTTATTTTTATAAAATTAAATCTAGGTACACCAGGCCTTAGAATCGCATGTTGTCTGAGCTCCTAGCTCTATAAATATATATAGTAATATTTCTAATTTTTACAAGTAAAAAAAATTATCTACATCATTCCATTATTCAATCTTCTTATCCCCAAATAGAAAAAACTAAGAAATAAACTTGGGATACTGATCCCACACATGGTTATCATGCTACTAGGAACTATAATGTATGTTTCTAAGATTCCAAAACACTCAACCCAAGGGGATGGTACGTCCACACAGGGTTCACTTTTGTTGATCCATGATCTCCATATATTTCTCTACAAAGGTGGATCTATTCCGGGTGACCATATTGCCTCATTCGATGACTGCGTAGGGTCATGCATGTATCTCCTTAGTTATGACCTATTTAATGTGTCATAAACCCACTCTAGAAACGGGGGTAGGGTGTGGTTGTAAGAAACCTCTCCTACCATATGTATCATCTCAAACTGCCTGATGATCCTTGAGGATAGCTTGTCTCACCAGCCAAACCTCCAGAATCGTCATCGTGGGAATACTCTTAAGAAAATGTGGTCTACCTACTCAAACTATAAGGGACTACGATAGGGATCTTCATAATATTTATTCTGGTTCTGGTCCATCTACATCCTTTCACAGATGACCTGGATTTTTTTCATCATCACCTGTATCATTTCTAGGCCCACAAGAGAAGAGTCATTGATCTATGTCTAGCATAAGGGTGACCATTAGGATGTCCTGTACAGGGCCTCAAATGGTTTCATGTTTATGGTAGAGTGGTATCTATTGTTTTACATAAACTCTACTAAGGTAAAGTGATCCTCCCAACTCTAACTGAAGTCTAATATGCAAGCCCTAAGTATATCCCCCCACACCAGGATAGTGAGCTCGGTCTACCCATTGGTCTGGGGGTAGAAGGTTATACTCATCCTCATGTGGGTCTCGAATGCCTCCTAAAGGATTCTCTATAATTGTGACATAACCTGCAAATCATGATAGGATAAAATCATTGAGGGATCCCCATGAAGTTGAATGATCTACTGTATTTACAACTACCCCAGAATCTCTATTGAACTCTACTCCTTAATTGGAAGTAAGTGCACCGACTTCATGAGTCGGTCAACTATCACATGGATAGAATCATGGCCCTTCACTATGTACGGAATCCCTATGAAAATATCCATTTATATTCCATCCCACTTCCACTCTAGGATCTCAAGGGGTTGCAACAAACCAACTAGAACCTAGGGCTCAACCTTCACCTATGAACAGGTGATACAACGATAGACAAACTCAGCTACACTTCGTCTCATTCTGGACCACAAAATCTATCACTGATGGTCTCTGTACATCTTCCCCACAACGGGATGTACATATATGGGGGATGTGTGGGACTCTCTCATCGCCTCATCATGCAATGTGAATTGAACTACTTTTCACCCTTCAAAAAAGATGTTGTGATTCCCCCTTTAGAATACCCATCTTGTGAGTCGCTTGTAGATATCTGATCAGGTAATACCTCATAGTATATTTCTACTATATGGGACTCTCTCCCATTCTCAAGGAGAGATGGAGTCAACACCATTTGCTATAGAAAATTTGTACACTCCTACTCCACCAGGGCCAGCTGTAAGAAAGATAATTGCTTTTGAGCTTCCTGTACTAAGAGATCCTAGGAATTCTGGCTTAGGGAATCTTCTACAACATTTCTATTACCAAGAGTATAGACTATCTCAAATTCATAGTCCTATAGCAACTCTAACCATCATCGCTATCTCAATTTCATCTATCTCTCCATGAAGACGTACTAGAGACTATAGTGGTATGAGTAAACCACAAATCCATCTCCTAGAAGGTACTGTCCCCACAAGCTCAGTGAAAAAACTATCATAGCCATAACTAGGTTATGAGTCACATAGTTCTCCCTATGTTATCTCAACTACCTCAACATGTATGTGAAAACAACTTACCATTTCATTAAAATATAGCTGAGCCTAACTCCTGAGGAATCAAAATACACTATTAACTCCATGCCTTCCTCTGGTCATATCGACACAAGATCACTTTTCAGCCTCATCCTCAACTCGTCAAAGGCCCTATGGCACTGCTCAAACAAGGAAAACGACTTCCATTTATGATTTATGGTTGTCATAGGGGTTGAAATTCAAGATAATTGTTCCAAAAACCACCTATAGTACCTCACCAAGCCAAGAAAGTTCTGCACCTCTAACGTGCTCTTAGGTGGCTACCAAGAAATCACTACATCAATATTCATCAGGTATATGGATAAACCATGCTCAGAAATGACATCCCCTTGAAAGTGGACCTCATGAATCTAAAATTGGAACTTTGAGATATTTCTATAAAGCTGGTTCTCTTGAAGAAAATCTTGGACCATCCACAAGTGCTCTACATGCTCCTCCTCTAATAGAGAGTAGACAAGTATGTCATAGATGATGAAGAAAACAAACTGGTCCATGTATGGTTGGAAGACTTGGTTCATCAAATTGAAAAACATAGTATAGGAATTCTTTTAACCAAAGAGCATCACTAGGAAATCATATTTTCCATAGTGACATCTGAAAGCCAACTATGGAATATCAGCCTCACGAATCCTTAAATTTTGGTATCTAGACCGGAGATTGATCTTTCATAACCATATCATGCCTCGCAACTAGTCAAAGAGGTCATCAATCCTCAACTATGTTTACTTTTTCTTTATCGTGGCCTAGTTCAAGTGATGATAATATGTACAAATTTTCAAGCACTCATCCACCTTTTTCATGAAAAGCATTAGAGAACCCAAGAGGGACACATTAGGTATGATGAAAACATTTATATAAAGGTCCTCCAACTACATCTATAGATCTAAGAGCTTGGTAGGGGCCATTAGATATGATGAAGAAGATATCAAAGTGGTCTCAGGATTAAATTTGACACAAAAATCCATCTTCCACATCGGAGGTAGTCTCAGAACGACCTCAAAGAAGATGTCCATGTAATCCCCTATAACTAAAGGAACCCATATACCTAAAGAGTCTGCTTCACTAAGAGATATACTCACCAACTGAAGGGTGATGGGTCGAATCCTATTTCACATAGAACCTAATTTCTCTACCTTGAGATCTCTCTCACCAAAAAATGAGAATCTCATCCAATCAGCGTGTAGGATTCTAACTTGTCAGTGGTGATAGTTGATTTGGGCTCGAAACATGGGAAACCAATACATACCCAATATGAAATCGTAGGGTTATATCATGATGACTAAAAGTTACCATGTGAACCTCTCTCCACCAACTGATAGCTCACACTTCCATTAGATGAAAGATACAAAAGAAGCATTCTCTGTAGGAACCTCAAGGCAAAGCTATTGGGATATCACCTAAACTATGAGATCCAACTCTCTCAACGGGTGTATAAAAAAGAAGGAATGAATGGATCATGTGTCTACTAACACTAAAGTTGAAGTATAAAACACAAATATTGTACCTATTATCATATCATGTGTTGTGAGGTCATATACATCCAAATCATGCAGTTTTCTATGGCCTCAACGTCTAGCTCCCTAATCCAGATGTAGGATTCCTAGTGGTGGTATTGGACGAATATCATAACAGTATCCACAAACAATAGATCCTCCTTCTCCTCTTCTAGCTCCACCTCCTTGGGGAGCACCCTATACATTCCTGGGAGATCCTTGATCATGACATTACCTCTTCCCTGTTGTTCGATCAAATATCTTCCTATACTAATTACCACGTTGGGTCTGGCGGTCTCGCACCATCTGAGCTTTCCCATCACAAGTGAAGAACCCCCCCCCCCATGGTCTACCCTAGTCTTCTATTATACCTCTCAAAAAATGTCCGAACCTTATCAATGAAGGATATTCTACATCAAGACCCTCATGCCTAGTGTTTTATACCTTCCATAGACAGCTCATATCTATGGCACACACAACTAGATCTAGCTATCTAGAATCCCTATGATAGAAATCACTCAATCACTAGTGCCTACTTCAGCACCCTGAAATAGGTGGGGATGCACAACGGTATAACGATGGCTCAGATCACTCTATAGACTCCCTGGTCAAGCTTCCTTTCTAGGAGGTATCCATCCTAGATCATGTTAAGAGAGTACCACGTAAGGTCTGTGAAATTCAATAAATACTCAAACACCATCATCTACCATACTAAAGCTCCAAAAACATCTAGTTACAGATAGATTAAAAGAATTAGGGGTAGTACTCCTCATGAAATAGATATTAGAAGTCGTTCAATGAGGGGGTCAACTCATCGTGCATCTGTGTAACTAGGCTCCACCAGCGCCCAACTAATCCACGGAAATGTCTGGATATTATCATAGAAACCCGATCTGTTGGGGTCCAAACAAACATAAAAATATGGACCACTGAATCTAGCCAATACTCTGCTGCCTTTGGATCTAGTTTGCCACTGAACCATAGTGACCTCTGACGTTGGAACTCACAGAGTGTGCTAAGCATGTTTTCATACTTATATTTCTCTACTAGAATGATCTAATACCTAATAGGGAGAAGTGATGATACCTACCCCCCTAGATTAAGGGGATTTTGGGATGGACCCGGAACTGAGGCCTCTTCTCTCATTGAGTCTTAGTCATGAAATAAATTTGGTATATTAGCTGGATATCGCCATGAAGGCATCCTGAGATTTTATCAAGATGCACGATGATCATATAAGCACACACACACACACACACACATATATATCAACAATAACAATGGGGATATGACCTAAGTGTCTCGACATGTTGAATTGATAAGAAGGTAGTTATGGTCCTGGTGAATGGATATGTCGGCCGCCACCCCAACACTGGAATCCCTATCATGAGAGCCACATTTGAGACACTTTGACACTATTAACCTAAACCCAACCAAAATTCTTGTAAGGTGAATAGTCCAAAAAACATCCCAAGGATCGAACAAACTCTGATACCAATCTTTCATGACCCAACCCAAGATAGGTATCGAGCCAAAACTACCCCAAGCACACTTCTATAGGCTAGGGGATGGCGATCAGTGCTGAAGGCATAACTAATATGGGGAGGACTTTTATTAAGTACCTGTTTTCACACACAAAACCATATCAATGAAAAAATTTATAGGGAATGATTAAATGTTGAAACACTATAATATTGTAACCCATGAATTCATGAACCTCTAGATAGTACAAAAATACAGTATTTTAAACTAAAATGAAAAGGTAAAAAATACATGCCCGACTGGAAATATTCCCCAAATGACGAAACTAAAAAAAAATAGCTAAGAGAGCCTGGATCTTGAATCCCAAACTATGACCACTATACACGTTCCAAGAATCTATTATCCCTAATCTCTTCTAAGGTCATGATAAACTTATCCATCTTCTACAAAATATATAACACATATGACAAAATACAATGTTTTGGTGAGTATATACATACCCATTAGGACACATTAAAAGATGAAAGGGGGAAGTAAGAGACATAAGAAGAAAATAAAGATAATATATGAAAGATAAATTAAAAGAGAAAAACTCAACCCAAGAAGAGATTAATATAAAGTTCTTAGCAACACAGGGGTCTAGAAATGATGATTAGATGAACTACCCATAGAGTATTTACCACCTATAGTAGGAGATTAGAGGCATCCAACCACAAGAAGTTAAACACACAAATCACATGGAAAACCCCACACATCTTTGCCTCTTTCAAAAGAAGACTAAATAAATTCATGGATTGGATACAGAAGAAAGATATATATATATATATATATACTTCATCGAATAATCTCAAATGAGAGAGTAAGGATATCTCTATCTCATAGCTCAGCCTAGGAAGAAGAGAATCCAATAGTTCCATAAATCCATCAATCATGTCCCACATCTCAAGTGTATTCCCTAAAGTAAATGTGCAAGTAAATACATGCATATTTACTATGTCTCACAATTTTTGGGCTTCCAACTCAAAATAGAAGACCTAATCCCTATTGAATTAGGGGGTTTCTACTATGATCATCAAGAAACCATGCCCTAATACAATTGGAGGGTTCCACTCTGAAGGTTGGAGACCCATTCCCATCCTAGCTGGAGGGTTCCACTCTAAGTAATAAAGGACCCATACCCTACCTCTCAAGAGGGTGACACACATAAGGTCGAGGACCCATTCTTAGACTGACTAGAGGGTGAAAATGTAAGTCATCGAGGACTGATTCCCTAACCTAGAGGAAGGTGCCACTCAGAAAGTCTATAGTGATCCTGCGTGATCACTATACTCATTGTACATCACCTAAGTAAAAACTATTCTTATAAAATTTCAAATTGTGACTCCAAATCCACAATTTATGGAACCATCACATTCTACATGGAAAAACACTTAGGATAGGATACTCATAGGCGAAAATTCAAGTTCAAACAAAACAGATTTAGACATTTGAAGTTTCCTAAAAAGGAACAAACGGTACACGAGATGTGAGGGGACCCAAAAAATATCTGGTCCTACTCTGTAGCCTTGACATGTCCTTGGATAGTATAAGTATCCCTATCCATGTACCGGAACTCATGTTCATGTATCGAACCATGTGTCCATGTACCGGACCCCATGTCTATGTACTCTTGAACATGATGTGCTCTTTGCCATGTAGTTCCACACAGATTCCCATCCATGTGATCCATCACATGGGTTTCCATTTGAGGAAGGGGAACATGAAATGTGGTTGGACCAAATGCTATCACATCCTTAACATTTTGGAAACCCTATCCACTACTGTTTAGGGGGCTCCATGCCATGTGTTCATCCTTGAACATGGCATGCAGTCGATATTTTCTTGAGAATTTCAGCTCTATAAATCACACCTTGAATCTATCCAAACCTCCATAGATCCCCCCTAGAATCCATCTAAATCTTGTGGATTTGGTGGAAGATCATAGATTCCATCCATCACTCGCTAACAATCGGCCACCATTCATTATGGGGGTTTCATCGTATATCACGCATGCCACAATACATCTCCCCCTCTGATTTTTTATCTCAAATTACCAAAAAAATCATCCTATCCTCGTAAGTATCCCAATTATTTTCTTGGTTCATCAATAATCTCCTTATTTTCAAAATCTCTATGGATCCAGGGGTCTAATCAGGCTTGATACCGCCTGATAATTTTCAAAATAGGAACTCAGGGTCCAACCAGTGAGGAAAAAAAATATAAAAGGTGTAAAATCACAAGAAAAAAGGTTTAGTCACAATTCCAAGTGTTCTTGTCCTATCGATCAAGAATAGAGATTTGAAGGTAATAAAACAATTGAAATTAATTAAATTTCTATACACAAGAACATTAAATGCTTGAAAAAGGTTGTAGACCGAAGAATGATGACCGATAAACTCAATCAGTTAATCAAAATCGTGTAAATCATCAAATTGAAAATTCCTATATTGATTATGGATTAATCATGGATGAAGAACATTTCTATTAATGATTTGAGAGGATTTATTGAATTATATGTGTCTCAATCTACTTTGATCTCTAATTTAATTGTCATTTGATGTGATGCTCTGATAGATGTGGGAGGAAGAGCTACGGATTTCTCCTAGGGTTTATCTGTCTATCCTTGGGAAAATTAGCATAAAATAGATCTTATAGAGATATTTGATTAACATAAATGAATTAATTAATAGATTTAATAATTAATTAATCCACTTAACATACCTAAAAAGAGTGAGGAGTTTGAACACCCCATGACAACCCATTTTATGTTGAAGTTAGGGTAAATGTTAAATTATGGTCTCAACTATGGTCTCATAGTTCTGATCCAATATTCCATTTAAGAGTTATCTCATTTTACTTAATATGATGCACTCACGCAATATAAAATATATTTAATATATTTTTATAAAATTAATTCTAGGCACACTGGGCCTCAAAATTCCACGTCATCTAAGAACCAATATATGGTAATATATATAGAAAAATTTCAAAGTCTTATAAGTTAAAAACTGGGTCTCTACACTAATAGAATCTATCCTTACCACTGGTGTGAAAGTATCTTTATATCTATGTATTCAACATGGACATATTTTTTGTAAACTATACTTGATTTATTTTATATTAATTTTCCATTATCAACTAGATTTTTCAAGCATTCCCATTTTTTACCAATCACATTGTGATTTTATGGTCTATTCAGAAGCTTCTGAATCTTATTTTTATAAGTTTGATCTAATTAATCATGCACATATTTCACCAATGATTCCTCCTTTGAAACTTATTTAAATTAATTGGGTTTTATCTCAGATAATGGAGTTGTTTTCTCTATTATTTGGTTTCTTTGAGTTTGTGATGGAGAATATTTACCACTAATGATATTTCTTTGATCAACATTGACCCTCTTATTTCATGAATGAGTCACGGGTTGACTCACCACTTCAATTTTTTATTATAAAAATTTAATCTTAGAATCATTATGAGCCTAAAAAATTTGGGATTATCTTTAATATTTATTCTTTTCATCACGTTCTTCAAACACGTTTTTAGAAGAAAAAAAATACAGAATCCACTTTCTCTTCATTATCTATGACTTTTTCATCATTTCTCTCAATTTTTTTTTCCTTTTATTAAAATATTTTAGGCCTTACTCTTTTTTGAGTAGCCTAAGAAAATACATTTATCCACTACATCACCCTAATTTCATTTATTTACATATTTATTTCAGATAAAATATTTTTTTCAACTACCCTATGGTTATTCAAATAGGATTTCCTGCCATGGAATATTTCCTATGGAATATTATCTACCCCTGTACTGACTAATAACCTATTTTGAATATATAAAACCACTTGAACTAATTCTTTCCTTTAGTTATGTGACATTACACTATCTATTAATAATGTCTTTACCATTTTCTTAACCATTCAATTTATTCATTCCAGAACTCCATTTTTTGGGGAGTCCTCGATAAACACACTTCATGATTAACACCATGATTTTCAAGATAATTTTCAGCCTTATAGGATGTGTACACTTTTTTATAATCTAATCTAATAATTTTCATTGTTCTTATAGTTTTATTTTCTACTCCTCTTCATAATCCCTTTATGAATTCTAGAATTTTCATATTTCATCATAGGAACCTTGTTTTAGAGTAGGTGTCCTAGGACTAACTACTGGTACACTGATTACATGTATATTCGATGTATTAAATATTAATAAAACTTATTATTATATATCGATCATTATTTTTCATTACTCTAATGGAATAGTGTCCCATAATATACATCACATTGATAAGGTCATATTATTACTTGACTATAATGATAACATTAATGAGACATGACAATATCCTTACATAATGTTTTACGATCGGATAAAGTACTGTAAAGGGTCACAGGGTACATAGATTCTCTGGTGAAAATAATCATAATCTGATGAGGCTTATTCTTATGAAATTCACACTTGATAATCTCCAATATAAGAGATTATAAGAAAAGACCCTCCCATAAGAGTTTTGTATGTTTTGGTGTAAGCATATATACATATTTGTGAGCATGTTATATGGTCCTTAGAATTTAATATTATTATCAATGCATATTAAAACATGAATACATAGATGTATTTTGAAAACTATGATGATAATGGTTAATGGAGAAGTTGGGTACATTGGGTGTGTCAGGAGTGATATGTAATTATTGGATAAATTCAGGAAGGATTTGTCCCTTCCATCTTTATGGAAGTTGATATCTCATCCATTTGGTTAAAATGGAACCGTCAACCAAAATTATATGACCATTGTGTAATAGCATGTTTATTCCAGATAGTAAAAGAATGATGTACCAAGCATATAGGTTATTGATAAGGATGAAAAACCTATTTTATGAGATATTAAGATAAAGAGATTATATTACACAGTGATCATTCAGATGTGGATTCCATTTTTATTACATTGAGATCTTTCTCTTGGGTTCCTTAAACCATTTCTAGATAATAATTTTGGACTTTAGGAAATCTCACCTAATTAAAATGACAGATAATCCTAGAGGGTTACACACAAAGTGTTTCAATTATTCTCAATTAAATTCAATTCGAATTTAATTATTGTAATATATATCATTCTCAAGACCAAGGAATATTTTTTTTCAAGTTTTATTGATTTCTAATACTCATAAGGTAATAAATAATTATTTTTTTATAAATAAATAATTTCTTTTTTTCATGAATATATATAGAAAATTTATTCATTGTATTGTGAATAAAATATTCATTTTATTTATAGAATATTTCTAATATAAATTAATTCACTAGATTGTGAATATAATATTTATTTATGAAAAAAGTATATTCTATTATTAAATAAAGGCTAAAGGAGTTCAAACTGACCAAGACTGACTTCGGTGAAAAATATTAATTAACAAGACTTTTACATAATATTTGTTATTTTTCTTGTTTCCACACACCAAATAATAATAATAATATTATTATTACTTGGAATGGGGTTTATTAATGGATTTAATTTTTATTTAATGGTAAACATGCCATTAAATAATATTTTAACGGAATACCTCACTCTATAAATAGAAGGTTATATATATTGTATATGGAATCCAAAAATTGAGAATTGAGAATTGTTGTTTAGAATGAATTATATCCCAACTCCTCCTTCTATCACCCTCTAATGATTTATAAGCACAAGAGATATTTCTTCAAGAACTAATAACGATAGATAAAGAACAAATAACTCAAGACACTCGATTCAATATTCTAGAACATAATGATCAAGTGTTGTTGCTCATAGATAATTAGAACACATGTGGATCAACACTAGAGGGATTTTATCCTTGGATCCTAAGAGTGAAAAAAAAGAAATCCATAAGGGTCTTTTCAGATGATTAGTGATAATCAATGAAGAAAGTTCTTAAGACAAGGTATTTTTTTCTTCAGATATTAAATAAATTAATTATAAATTTTATGTTAAATATATTTACTCAGGGTTTCCGTAATGATTATTAAAATAAATTTCAATATATCACTCAGAACCATAGATTCCACGGCACCCAAAACCAACACATGGAACAACCAATCCCATTATAATCATCCAAAAATAAAATAAAATACCACAAACTATAGGTTACTACCTAACCAAATTGATTATAGCCATCTGTGTAGACCAAATTCACAAATCCTTAAAGTCTACTCTTCTTAAGTTGATGTGGATTTGGAACCATATTTCCTCGTAGAAAAGCATCAAAAATAATTTCCCAATACCACTTAAATTTGGAATATCTATTTTATCCATGAATTTTTAAATTTTATACATTCTTTTTTGATTAATTGGGAATATCCTATGTTTCTAAAATTTGTTTTATTCTTCCACTTTTAGAATATGTGTATTTTTTTCTATCAACCTAATATCAGTTCCCATTTTTACTCTATCCATTCATCAACGAATTATTCCATTAATGATGACTCCCCATGCAATAAATGTAACTTTAAAACTTGATTCACAATGTTGAATAAAATTCATTAGATTATAATTAATTCCATAAAAAAGAACATTAGTATTCTAAAACTCATCACTAGCGAGATGAGACTTTCCAATTTCTTTAATCTTTAAATATACATCATTTATGAAGTGAACTATTCAATCAAATCCCTGATAATATTTTTCAAAAAAATTACTTTCCCTATCACATTGGAAAAATAACTATAATCTACAGTTTAAGTGGTTTTATTTTTTATTACTTTTAAGGTAATTCTAAATATTTTTTCCTTCACAAATTTCTTCATGTCCTTCAAAAATAATCCCAAATGAGTTGATAATTGTTTTGGTCACTGATCATTATTTTCCAAACAATACATAAAGTAAAATTATTCTTTCTTAAGGGGATACTACTTATTATTTAAATGGATTTAATTAGAATACCTTTCATCCTCTTTCCTTCCTCTTCCATAAGAAGAATTCCTATTTTCTGCTAGAAATACACTATTTTTTACAATGTTTGAGAAATAAAAATAATAACCATAAAATAATTTGTTTTATAAAATGAAGAGTATAATTTGACTCCACCTTTATAACTTCTAATAGATTCACCTCTTAGTTAGCCCTCAAAGTATCCACAGTATTATATAGTGTGGCCTAGAAAACTAAAACAATATAATTTCCTCATTAGAAATATACTTTTTTTACCTCTCCACACATCACCAACATTATTCTAAATAATTTTTTGTTTATAAGTTCTCAATGGTTATAAACATTATTCTATCCTCCACTTCCCTATTTTTCCCAAATGATTATATATTTATTTTTATGTTTCACAATCATTACCCATACTAGTCTTAACCATGTCATTTGGTATTTGAGAATTAATAATTTATTCAAATGTTTTTATACCTTATTCTCCCCTTTCTTTAAAAACATCTTTAGAAAACTTTATAAATGGAAAATTATTATTTGAACCATCTATTTTATTTTATGGTGTAAGTTTATTTCATAAAGAAATAATTTCTTCTTCAAGATTTTAAATCATTTTTACTTTACTATTGACAAATAAGTTATGATCATCCATTATATTAATCTATTATTCAATATTCAACCTGTAACTCACATCTTCTTCAGATTTTACATGATTATTTTCACAATACTCCAAAAATTTCTGAACATTATTAAATAAAAATTCAAGTTAATCAACATAAATCCTTCAATAAGCCTCCAATTTTCATCTCTTCTTTATTCAAATTTAAATCTCTTTATGAGATCCTTCTAATTCCATTTTTTGGTAAAAATATTCAAATACATGTTCATTAACTTGTAATTTAATTTTATAATTTTCCAATTAATCCATCATTATATACTATACATTTGAGATAAACTTAGTTTCAATACATTCTAATGAATCTTCCTCACCAGCCTCTTCTTTTTTCCAAACAGAAACATTTCTCGAAAAGTTCTTGCCCGTTAAATTTTATGATTTTAAATTACTTCAAGAAGTAAATTTATTGTTATTATATTTTGGTGAGAATTCAAACTCACTAACCCCTTTATTAAACCTATTTATACACTTAGAAGTTATGTGTATATCCTTCTCACAATGAAAATGATATAGATGTATCTTATATTGAAACATTAATTTTCCACTTTTAAACTTTATTATTATAAATAATAAGAAATCATCGATTAAAATATTTTCATTTTCATTTTCCTAAAATTACCCATTATAAATATATTTTAAATAAATATATTCAAATGAAAAATATAAATAGAACTCTGGTTTCACCAACATCTCATATGAAACCAACATTCTATATAAGTCATCATGATAAAACTCATAAAATTAATATTCTCAAGATCTGATGCTTTTGGATTATACATTGGAGGTAATATTATGATAATATTATTCATTGTGTCAGAATATATTATTTCATAACCATTTCCATAAATAACACCAATTTTTTTAAATAATATGATTAAATAAACAATAAATATTTTCATAGGAACCCATATTTAGATCATCAATTTTCTTTCGATTAAACTATATATTTTTCTCCTTCACACTTGAGTCACATTAAAAAAACATTATGAAGTTTATCTAAAATACCTTTGTCCATTGATAATTTAAAATCCATTACATAAATATGATTAGAAAGAACTCCTAATAAATCATTTTGATCCTTGGGATATTCACAAAATACCTTATTTTATGCTACTATCATTAACCTATGAAAACAATATTATTTTTTTATATTCAACTTTGTATTTTAATGGTTTTTTATCTCAAAAATTTAACATTTAATGGGTAATTTTTACATATTTTTATTATAGGATTATTTTAGATTTAATTATGAAAATGGATTAATTATTTATTATCGGTTGTTTTATTCAATTTATGAATCATATGAAAAATACATATGTTTATTTTCATGATTTATTTGTTTTTTAAGTTAAGGTGTCATTTGAAGATTTCGGGAAGAAATAAATAATTTGGATAAGTCACTCAAATTTTAAGAATTGTTATCTTTGTATGGATTATCCAGTCCATACAAATGGATAAAGATTCACAAAATCATGTTCTATATGTAATGATTATTTCTCATAAACATGGAATTCATATAATAATGATTTCTCATATGCATGAAACCCTTGTATGTGTGAAAACACATATGGATAAATCACTTCATAAGTATCATTCCTTTACCGATTTTGAAAAAAGAATTATTTTTTAGGCTTTATAATGGTCATATGTACTACTACCTAAAGTTTTGAGGCATTACATCAACATTTATGTAGCCATATAAAATAATCCATGTGGATGATAATGTGAATGATACTTAAAAGAATAGCAAGAAGGAAACATGTGGATTTTAAGGAATATTTTATCATGACTAAAAATTAAGGTTGGACATAACGGAAATATTACATATTTTCAATAAATCAAGGATAATGGAGTATTTTACCTCTTGTCAAAGAAGAATCAAACTAGGGATCTAAAAGAATAACATGAGGTGGAAGGAAGAAGTGAGTTCAATCCAAAGATTTTGATCCACATAGTCACTATTGCAGTGTTTTGATTTGTTATAGTTACTTATTTTTAACAATTTTAGTGCCCTTCCCATGTCTTATAATAATTTTTACCAGTTAAATGTATTTGTAAAATTTTTAGTTATCAAGTAATTGAATGAAGTCAATCTATAATGCTTGAGTCTCCAAACTCTAATTGATAAAAGTTTTTTCTTCTATTAAATGGTGTTTATGTGTTGTGGAAGTTTTTAATTTTGAATGAAATTGTGTTTGAGTTATTTTTATTTATTTTATATTTCCTTGGACAAAAATTCATCATAACTCTCCACTAAATGTAGTCTATATATGAAATAATATACTTGGCTGAGTGGTGAAGTGATTGGTGATTGATGGCACATGTGGAAGGTGAAGTGGACACTCTTTGATTTTTTAAGAGGCACAAGACCTAATTGGGTGTTTACTGAGTTAACTATAAGTGATTTAATCTATAATTTGTATACTTATGAAAAGGGGTAGACCATGCATAGAGATTTTTTAATTTTTTCCTACCCAAATCCATTCCGCCAACGTTGATAGGAGTTGAAATTTGGAAACCACTCACTCTTTAGTTAATAAGAATAAAAAGAAAAAAATTTAAATACAATTATATAATTGAACGTGGATAAACAACCTTTAACAAAATCACCCCTTCATTATATTTTTTCCAATCTCCCTTTTTTCCAGTAGTCTTAATTTATCTTCTTAAAACCAACAATTCAAAATACCCCCCATTTATAATTAAAATTGAAAACAAATTTTGAATACTACCCTTTGTAGATAACCTTTTGTTACCAATAATTTTATATTTAACCTAGGAAATAATTTTATTTTTCACACCTTGTGACATGTTTTTAGACAAAACATGTTTTCATTTTTGGGGAAGTAGTTCCAAAAATAATTATTTTTAAAATTGTATGATTCAGTCCTCAAATCAGATAATGTTTCAAATTTACTCATAAATTGAAATTAATTTTTTAACTAAACATAATAACATGAATGTTAAATTTAAATTCCACAATGCTGTATTTATATTCACTAGTGATTCATTAAGTGTCCATTGTGATCATACCTCCATGGAATCCAACACAGATCAACCACTTAGATATTTTTGTGCAATGTAATTCATCAATCAGAACAATCAAATTAACTTTCCTACTTTAAAATTTTATTTTTATTTAAAATGGGTCTAATTAAATTTCAACAAAATTTTCTTAGTTTGTAAAAAGAAGATCCCAATAAGTAAGTCAAGGATTTCACCCATGTTTTCTAAATATTTAATCCCATAAAAGTGGTAAATAAATAAGTCAAGTGGATGTAATTTCAATTTTCAATTAAATAAGAACCTAAGGAGTGGTTGTACATCCTACATGTAGTAGAATTGAATAATTTGGGAAAATAGAAAAGAATATTCCATTAAATATTATTTCTTACCTCTATAAGTACATCTATTTGAAAGAATATTTATGTAACCAGAACAAAATCTAGAGAGAATCTAAATGAGTATTGGTAGAGGTACAAAAAATTGTGTGCCAATTTACCTTATCAATAAATTGAAGAACATTAATTATTTATATTCATTAATAAAGAATTTCTTGAAAATGATTGGAATTTGATAGATGCATCATCTAGAGGACCACTAATATAAAGATTTCCAGCAGAATCCAAGGGACTCATTGAGAATATAACATAGAAATCCTAACTGTTTAGAACAATAATTCCAAGTACTAGAGATCTATACGAGGTTAGATATTTTGAAACATCTCCATTATTAGAATCAAAACATTAAGAGCTAAACTTTATTATCTCACAAATTGCATTTAAGTGATTCAGTGAACAACAAGAACTCATGTAGGTATGTGGTTTTTCTATATTTACTAACCATTATACTAACCAATGTGTTGATATATAGGGTATAGAAAGATAAGAAGTTTCCAACCAGTAGTGTAAATAACCACAAAAAAATCTAGGTGGAGAGATAACTCCCAATTCTAATATAGATTTTGAAATCTAAAGCACTAGACTATACCAACTTATCAAATCCAGTATCAGTAATGACCCCCATTCCGAAAACCATACATGATAGCCATCAACCAACTACCATGAAAACAAAAATCCTCTTTTAGTAAAAGATATAATATGAACAACCATCAACTATTATTCAAGACAATGTGTAGCCATAATAAGGACCCACAATTGAATAATTGAGGAATGGAGTAAAGGAGATGAAGAATCAAATCATCAATCTTGTAGAAATATTATGCAAAATCCCATGGAAACCACTATCCAAAATAGTCTCTAATACAAAATGGAATGTGAGAATGATTACCACAGTAATTTGAAAAATATTTATTCTATAACCACATATAAAATTAAGAAAAATCAATCAAAACATAATTAAAGTGGAGTGAAAAAATATGGATAGACTACTAAAAAGAAACATAGGGAAGAATAAAATAAATGAGTATTGATGAGAGTTAAACAAAAAATAAATAAAAAAGAGAAACCCGTATATAGGTGATAAATGGATAAGAATGATCTTCCACACTTATTCCTTCCTAGGATAATCATATCCTAGAATGTCCATGAGAAATAACTTCAAATAGAAATTCTAGAGACATTCCAAATAGTTGAGATTAATATACTGCATTTTGACTCTCTAAAATAGTTTCAAATGTATTATAAGTTACTTAAGTAACTTTGTAATAAGAGATGAATATGTAAATTTCATGATAGGATTAGTATTGGAATAAGTGTTTCAGCTTTGTTAACCCCATAATTAATGATAAAATTTTAACATCTAGAAAACATTTATAACCCAAGAATCATTGGTTCATGGAATTTTTCAGATTCATTATGATATTAAGGTGTCTCAATTATTTTTATTCCCACACTCTTTTTTAATTATTTATATATGAGAGAATTGAATCCTATAATATTTAGTGGTATAACTTGCAAAATATTACACTTCATTCCCAGTATGAGTCTTAGAGGATGTGCTAGTTATAGTGAAATAATCTTACTAGATAAATTTTAGGTGCTCAACATAGTGGATGTTCTAGTTAGAGTGTAATAATCTTCCCAGTTTTCTTTTATTTTCTCAACATAAAGGATGATAGAACTACAGAATAGTCACCCATAATCATGGGGAGGCTATTACTAAAGACATTATAGATCATCATTAATGTGAATAAGGGAACCACACTATGGAATTTAGAGATAACACCATCAAATTCAACAATATTTGATGTTATGAAGTACCATTATGAGGATGATACACTATTTACACAACAAAATGTTGAGTGGGTGAATCCCAATCAATATCCTTATATGTTTTAAGAAATTTTAACTTTAGGAAAAAAATTCATGTTTCAAAATTATCTGATGAATGACGTGGAACCGCAATATGAAAAATATATTTAGAATTTATATGAAGTGGAAACTTCTGAATTCTATGATGGATTTTATTATTTTGTTAGTGGTGAGTAAATTGATATAAAATCTTCTGTGTATAAACTCAAACATTGGAAGTAATAATTTTGGGTTAGATTTAATCATTATGACAACATCCAAATGTAGAATTAAAAATATTTACAACTAATATCATGTATGTGTACTTGATGGAAATACTTGTGATAATTCATAATAACCTTCCCCTAACTAAGAATGAAAATTCATTAATCTTTTTATGTGAAAATGTGGAAGAAATAGGATGGATTTTAATATATAGTCCATGAATTAGTCCCAAAATCTCCGTATACAGAATTTTCCATGAGGTATATTACTGACTAATTAAGAAATCCCAATTAATGATAAATCAAAACATGATGGAGTTATTGAAATTTTAGTTAAAAAAACCATTATAAGTAAAAATAATCTACCCCATCTCTAACTCACAATGGGTTTGAACTCAATAAATTAGTTCCTATAAAAAATAGACTATCTATTATGATAAATGAAAAAAATGAGATAATTGATATGTTAATTTAGAATATTTATTGATTTAGTATAGACTATCATAATTTTAATCAGTTCAAGATGAAATATCACTTCCTTATTCCATTTATTTATCAAATGATGTAAATTTTGTCATGAAGAACACTCTATTACTACTTATAGGATTTTCAAGTTACTTTTATGTGTAAATTTCACTCAAGGATTAGAAGAAAACCACATTAATATTTCCATTTAGAATATTTTATTATAATTTAATTCCATTTAAATTATGTAATTCCTCCATTAAATTTTATTTGTGTATGGTGGGTATCTTTTAAAATCATATTGAAGACTATCTAGATGAATTTTTATATGACTACATTTTTTTACATTATTTTGGTCATTTATTTAAAAATAAGGAAAAAGTTTTAAAAAACTACATTGAAAATAATATTATCTTAATTTTGAAAAGTTACATATCATGTTCTAAAGAGTAATAGTCCTTAGTAATTTAATTTCACCAAATACATTAAATTGGACAAGTTAGAAAATGAAGAGATAAATTAATTTCCCCATCCAACTTATGTGAAACATATTAGATGTAATGACCTGATCTTTTTAATTATATTTTTTTCCGAATTTTGTGTGTTATTTTATTTTATACGCAAAAAAACTATATCCTTTAATTAATGAATTGGGTATAATTAAAATGATACCATTGGGTTTTGAATGTTATATAACCCTAGGTCAATATGATCGTTCGAAACTATAATCTTAACATTGTGTTTTTATAAATACAGTTATCTATGTTAATTAATACTGAAAGAAGATTCAATGGCCTCATTCAGTAGACTTGAGCCATATGAAGCCCATCTGTCAGAGCTTGGGAAGGAGGTAGCATCACTGGGCTTTACTCTGGACCAATCCCAAGCCGAAGTTCAATGTATGAAGTTTGAACGGAATCTTTTAAGGGAGAAGTTCGAGATGATAGAAATCACTACTCGGACAATGTTGTCCGATCCACCCCAAGATTCTATCACCATAGCACAACTTACACTTAGGTCCTATGCTGGTGTTATAAGGGGATATATAACGTGACCTTAACTACTTTGTGTAATCCTTCTATATAAATAACATTGTTATTTATTCTTATAGAAAAGTTTGTGAATTTCAAACATCCGGATAAATATAGGATGTGTATTATTGATGAATGTAGGGAAATGTGGTATTTTAAAATGTTTTGGTATTCATTAAATAATTAATAATGTGAAATGATCTTCAAAAAATGGTCTTCTATATTTGTCATCAGTGAGAAATTTAGAGTCTAATAAGATCAACATGGGTTTTAGTGAATACTAAAGTAAGAAAAGTAACATACCCATATGAATAGTAATTTTGCATAAAAATAAAAATTTCACTCATTAATGTATAAATACATTTTAGACATCTTAGAAGTGAAAAAATGATAATAGTTTTAGTTTTGGTATTTTCGTACGCCATAAATATTTTATTTACAATTTTATAATTAATTTAATAATTTAAAATGGAAAAGTATTTTCATAAAATTTAATCATAAATTGTTACTTTATTATCTTATGGGTATACGATAATTTTTTGGGACCTTGATTACTTTTTTAAGGTGTTACAAAATGGGTTATAGTTTTAAAGTTGTATTTTTTGAATAAATAATGATTTTATTTAAAAATTAAATTAAAAATATTTAGAAAATTATTTTCATAAAATGGACTTCATTTTTGAATACAAAGCATTGATATTATGTTAGGGTGAATATTTGATATTTTTATGAAACAGTTGAATTTTTGGTGAATAGAAAAACTGCAGTTTTGAGTTTCGGGTGTTTAATGACATCATTAATGATGTAAGCTTTCTGGTCGACTTCTGAATAGTGAGATATTCTATTAGGTGTCTAAAGTAGACATTACCATGGGTAATCCCATGTTCCTGCAAATACCAATGATGAGGTGTCCCTTGGAAATTAATAATTTAGTCACTCACTTTTCCTATAAATACCAAGCCATTTACCTCATTCTTTTCATTCCAAAATCATCCCTAATGAATTTCTGGTCTCCTTATCTCCCAAGGAGTATTCCCAAGGTTCCCTCAATCCTCCCAGGGTCCCTAACTTCAAGATTTAGAAGTCACTCTTCAAGGTAAGGGATTCGTTCACCCTCCTCTTTTAAATAAAAAATTCCTTTATGTTGTGTCCTATAGTTTCCATCTCTTTATATTGAGGGTATGTTACTATATGTTCTTATTACTGTCCTTTTCATTTCCAAATTATGAGAGAACCTTTCTTCTCTCATCAATTTGTTTTTTGAATTTTTAAGTGACGTCGTTTGGCTTCCAAATTTCTCGTAAAAGAAATTGCATATTCTCTTTCCATTCAAGTTTCCGTATCTTGTGGTATGTTATTAAAATATCCATACCATGTTATTATATCCATTTTATTCTGTATTTATCTTGTAATATGAGTTATTTATGAGTGGTTTACCCTTGTACCATCTCTTTATATTATTTTCTAAAACCATGTTATATAGCTGTTATGCTGCAAAAAGTTCGTCTCAAAATTTCTATCTCTTTCTCTCAAGAAATTCCCTTGTTTATTTATATAAATACCCAGAACTATTTCATTTATATGGCTATTCATAAATATATAAAGATGATATATTTAATTGTGTAATTGACATACATATAGCCATCACTCCCTTTTGATGGGTTATAAATGGTATAATGATCTTATTTTTAAGAGCTTTTAAAACTTCACGATTTTAAAATTAATCCCATTTATTTTATTCTCTATGGGTTATTTATGAAATGTTTTATTTTGATATTTGTGGATCACATGAAAATAAATACATGTTAAATGTGATCCCTAATATTTCTCCAATGCATTGGATATGGAATTAATCTCTAGAGAGGACATGTTTCACGATACATTGGTAAATAACCTTGGAAATTTTTATAACACCTAAGGGATAAACCTGGGTGATATGTTCATGAATGACTAAATGAAATGTTGTATCCACATATTCAAATTATTATGCATGTTATTTTTATTATAACATTCCTATAATTTCATTTCTCATGTCGTTATGTTTTTATTCAAGTTCTTATTGATGTCACAAGTAAACTGATTCCTTTGTTTACTTTACTGGTCCTTCTGCTCACCCTTTCCATTGAATGTATGTATCCAGGTTATGAGATGTAGTAATTGTAATTAGGATGAACTTATTATTAAGACTTACAAATGGATTAGAAGATTTTTTATGTTGTTTTTCTTGTATTATGTACTTGATTTCCAAGACACTAGACTTTAAAGATCCTATGTTTGTAAAATGTAATGAAAGGTTATGTAATAGAAAGGCGGGATGCCATAGTTGGTATCAAAGGATAGTTTAGTTATTTATAGATATTAGGATATGAAATCCTTAGGATGAACCATATATAAAATTTTAAATATAAGAAAACTTCTGGGTATTTTAGTGAATATTTAGTAAGTGGTTTATCGAACAAATACATCCCTGTTTGGATACGAACAGATAGAGGCAGCTCTAGCAGAGATGTACATAGGGGTAAGACCCAAAAACATCGCTCTGAGCTAGACTCGAATGTGAATTGGTGCACGACAACGGGCCTTGCTGCACTCTTGGTTATGACACTCCCAGGGGATATGTTTGGTTAATCATAATACTTTTATGAACCATTATGAAGGATTTATGGAGTAATGTAATTGTTTAAAAAAAGTTTTAAGACATAAATCCTTTATAGTTAAAAGATTAGTAAATGAAATAACTCATTAAGGTTTTATTCTTTTAAAAAATTTAGGGCAATAGGAGGAACCGTGCAAATGGTGACCACAGTGGACCATGTGCTGATGGCCCTCCAATGGAAGCCGGAATGGAAACATTCAGGTGAATGATGAACCACCTAACTGAAGTTAATGGAAATAACTTGAATAAAGCTTAGAGAACAATCTCACCATAAAGGGAAAAACATTTTGTTGAGTCCTTTATATATCAATGACCGCCAACCTTCCGTGGATCGACTGACCCATTGATTGCTGAGCAGTGGATCAGATCTATCGAGAAGATCTATTCTATGCTCCGCTGTTCAAAGAAAGAGAAAGTCACCCTGGCTATCTATTTCTTAGAAGGAGAAGCTGATCAGTGGTGAGATCTGATTAAAAACATGATTCAAAGATTGGAGGTTGAAGATATGGAGTGGGAAGATTTCAGAGGGATTTTCTTCAGTAAGTATTTCCCTCGATCCATGAGAACAAGAATGGAGAAAGAGTTTCTCGAGCTAAAGCAGAAGGAGAATGAATTCATCAGAAGCTATGAGATTAACTTCACCCAGCATTCACGATATTCCACTAGCTTTTTCATGGATCCAAATGGTAAGGTTGATAGATTATTTGATGGATTAAGACCTAATCTGCGGAAGAATCTATCCAACCAAGACTATGATAGCTATGAGGAGATCATGCAGAGTGTGATGAAAGTCGAACTAGAGTTTGGTGAGACACAATGGTCTCATAAATCCAACGACAAAAAGAGACCAATGGAGCCAAGATTTGGGAGGATCTTTGATAATGGAAGAAGAGGCAAGCAAGTGAAACCTCCCACATGTAATAAATGTGGGAGGAAGCATTTGGGGAACTGACTTATCTGGAGTGGGAAATGATACAAGTGTGGAAGAGATGGCCATATTGCGAGGAATTGTCATAGTAAGATGAAACCTCAACTTCCAAACACTAACGACAAGGGGAAGATGGTACAGGACCTACCTGATGTCCAGTGCTTTAATTGCGGACAACTGAGGTACTTTTCCAATCACTATCCAAATCTGTGGGTAGTTGAGGGGAACCACCATCAGCCTCAGCAAAGACCAAGGGAGCAAGGAAGTGATTTTTCTATCACGAAAGCCGATGTTGAAGATCCAAATGATGTGGTAGTAGGTACTCTTGTTGTTCTCTAAAATATAGAAAGTACTTTGTTTGATTTTGGTTCTACTCATTCCATTATTTCCTAAAATTTTGAAAAGAATTTAGAATCAACCCCTGACTTTCTAAAAGTAGAGTTATCAGTCAAGACTCTTGGTGGGATTATCCAAGCATCATCAGTGTTTAGAAACTATAGTATCTACTTTGGTGAGCACAATGTTATTGCAAATCTAGTAGTCATTTACATATTGGAATTCGACATTGTACTAGGGATGGACTGGCTCTCAATGTATAATGCTAAGATCAAATGCAGAAGTAATGAAATATTAGTAGTCTTGAATGGAAAACCTACAGTTATCTTCCAAGGAGAGATATCTCATCCTGATCTTGGTCTATAACAACCTCTTATATCCTTTTTTATGGAATTGATTGATGAAGAAGAATATGGAAATGAGAGTTTGACGATATAAAATGTACCCATCGTCTAGGAATACATTGATGTATTTCTTGAGGAGTTGCCTAGACCTCCCTCAAAAAGAGAGGTAGAGTTCTCCATTAAACTCATACCTAAATCTCATCCAATATCAAAGACCCTGTATAGGATGGAAAATATGGACCTAAGGAATTAAATAAAAAAACTCCAAGATCTTTTGGAGATGGGGTTTATCCGACTGAGTGTGTCTCCTTGGGGAGAACATGTTCTCTTTGTGAAGAAGAAGGATGGATAGATGCACCTATGAATTGATTATAGAGAAATGAATGGAAATACCCTCTTACAAGAATTGATGACTTATTTGAACAACTTCATGGGGCACAATTCTTCTCTAAGGTTGATCTTCGATCTGATTATCATCAATTACGGGTGATGAAAGAAGATATTCCAATAACTGCCTTCTGATCAAGATATAGGCATTATGAGTAGGTTGTTATGCATTTTAGATGGACTAATTCAACTGCTATTTTTATGGATTTGATGAATAGATTCTTTAAAGACTTCCTTGATAACTTGGTGGTAGTTTATATTGATGATATTCTAATATATTCCAAAAGTCATGAGGAGCATGAGGATCACTTAAGGGTTATTTTTCAAACTCTACAGAAGGAGATAATTTTTGGAAAGTTCAGTAAATGTGAATTTTGGTCACAAAAAGTTGCTTTCTTGGGGCATATTTTTAAAAATGAAGGAATCACAGTTGACCCTACAAAGACAAAATTTGTAGAAGAGTGGCCTCACCCTACAACAATAACTGAGATTCATAGTTTCCTTGGATTACCGGTACATTATAGGAGGTTTGTGAAAAACTTTTCACGGCTCTCTAATACATTAACCAAGTAACTCTAACAGGGCTAAAGTTCATCTAGACAAAGGAGTGTGAGGAATTTTTCCAAGAGCAGAAGAAGAGATTGGTTATTGAACCTGTGTTAACTCTACCCTCAAGTAAAGAAGGATTCGTTATTTTTAGTGATGCATCTCTAAAAGGGCTTGGGTGCATCCTCATGCAAAATGAAAAGGTCATTGCTAATGCATCTCGACAGTTGAAGATTCATGAGCAGAACTATCATACGAATTATCAAGAGTTGGCAGTGGTCATTTTTTTTGAAGATATGGAGGCACTATCTTTATTGAGAGAAATGTGATATATACACAGACCATCAAAGTTTGAAGTATATTTTAACACAAAAGGAATTGAACATGATACAAATGATATGGTTGTAACTTCTTAAATACTATGATTATTCAATTTATTATCATCCTAGAAGAGCAAACAAAGTCGCTAATGCATTATGCAGGAAAGACCCAGTTGTTCTGTCCATTATGAGGATTCAAAGAGATACCTTGATCAATGAATTAGTAAAACTGGACATGGGAATTATAAAGGAACGGACATCATCAACCCTAGCCCAAATGATTTCTCAACCGTCACTATAAGAGAAGATCAAGAAATATTAGAAAGAAGATCCTTTGATACAGAAAAAGTTTGAGTCTATGAGGGATGGGAAGTTTCCTGAGTTCAATAATAATAAAGAAGGTGTACTGAAATTTCATACAAGATTATGTGTTCCATCTATTCTGGAAATAAAGAAGGAGCTGATGGATGAAGCTCATAGCTCTAATTTCTCTATACATCCTTGTAGCACAAAAATGTATAGGGACCTTCATGATCATTATTGGTGGGATAATATGAAAAGGGAGACTATTGAATACACTTCAAGGTACCTGGTATGTCAGAAAGTGAAAGCAGAGCGACAACTTCCTACATGGATATTGCAACCCCTACCCATTCCAGCATGGAAGTGGGACAATATCACTATGGACTTCATCATTTGTCTCCGAAGAACATCCAAAGGAAATAATGTGATATGGGTTATTGTGGAAGGTCTTACCAAGACTGCCCATTTTATCTCCATTCGGTAAGTTTTATCTCTTGATAAACCTTCCAGGATTTACGTGAAGAAAGTGGTAAGGATGCATGGAGTTCCACTTTCTATCATATCTAATCGTGATCCAAGGTTCAAATAAAAATTCTATAGATGTCTTAAACAAGATCTGAGCACTTAATTGAATTTTAGTATGGCCTATCACCCCCAAACTGATTGCCAATCTGAAAGGACTATTCAAACACTTGAGGACATGCTAATAACTTGCTCAATGGAATTTAAATGTGGATGGGATCAACATCTCTTTTAGTTGAGTTCTCTTACAACAACAACTTCCACTCGAGCATTCAAATGGAACCCTATAAAGCTCTATATGGGAAGCGATGTAGAACTCCTACTTTCTGGGATGAAGCTGGTGAGAGAAAGCTTCTTGGGCCTAATCTTGTGTAAGAGATGACAGAAAATATCCATGCAATTCAACAACACATTAAGGCTGCCCAGAGTTCGAAAAAGTGATATGTCGACAACCCTCTAAGGGACATGTAGTTTGATGTTGGTGACAGTATTTCATCAGATTTCACCTTGAAAGAGAGTCATGAGGTTTGGGAAGAATGGGAATCCAGCCCTGGGTATATTGGCCCATATAAAATCCTTGATCGTGTGGGAGCAGTGGCCTATCGGCTTGCACTTCCTCCAAATCTACCCCAAGTTCATGATGTCTTCTTCATATCCCTCTTGAGGAAGTACATACCTGACCCTTCACATGTACTAAATCTAGAGGTCGTACAACTGGAACATGACCTCTCTTATGGGGAGTAGTCGGTGGAGATATTGAATCATAGAGACAAGGTTCTATGCAACAAGACTACCCACCTTGTTAAGGTGTTGTCGTGGAACCTCAAATACAAAGAAGCCACGTGGGAACTGGAAGAGTCTATGAGATAGAAGTACCCACACCTTTTCCCATCAGAAGGTATGAGATAAAATTTCAGGGATGAAATTTCTTAAGGGGGGAAGATTTTAATGACCAGGAATTTTTAATTATATTTATTTCCTAATTTAGTGTGTTATTTTATTTTATACTCAACAAAACTATATCCTTTAATTAATGAAGTGGGTATAATTAAAATGAGACCGTTGGGTTTCAACTGTTATATGATCGTTGGTCAATATGACCATTGGAAAGTATAATCTTAACATTGTGTTTTTATAAATATGGTTATCATTGTCAATTAATACAAAAATAATATTGAATGGCCTCATCCAGTAGACTCAAGCCAAATGAAGCCCATCTGTCAGAGCTTGGGAAGGAGGTAGCGTCACTGTGCTTTTCTCTTGATCAAGCCCAAGCCGAACTTCAACGTATGAAGCTTGAACGGAATCAACTAATCGAGAAGTTCAAGATGATAGAAATAACTACTTGGGTAATGCTGTCTAATCTACCCCAAGATTCTATCACCATATCACACCTTACACTTCGGTCTTATGCTAGTTTTATAAGGGGATATATAACGATACCTTAGCTGCTTTGTGTAATCCTATTATATAAATAACATTATTTTTTCTTCTTATGGAAAATTTTGTGAATTTCAAATATCTAGATAAATATAGGATGTGTATTATTGACGAATTTAGGAAAAAAGGGTATTTTAAAATGTTTTTGTATTCATTAAATAATTAATAATGTGAAATAATTTTTTTAAAATGGTCTTTTACAGTTGTGATCAGTGAGACATTTAGAGTCTAATAAGATCAAATTGGTTTTTAGTGAATTGTAAAGTATGAATTGTAACATACCCATATGAATTTTAATGAATAGTAATTTGACAAAAAAATTGAAACTTCACCCATTAATGTATAAATACATTTTAGACATCTTTAAAGTGAAACAAATGATCATAGTTTAAGTTTTGGTATTTTTGTACGCCATAAATATTTTATTTACAATTTTATAATTAATTTAATAATATAAAATGGAATATTATTTTCATAAAATTTAACAATAAATTGTTACCTTATTGTCTTATGGGTATACAATATTTTTATGGGACCTTGATTACTTTTTTAAGGTGTTACAAAATGAGTGATAGTTTTAAAGTTGTTTTTTTGAAATAAAGAATGATTTTACATAAAAATTAAATTAAAAATATTTAGAAAATTATTTTCTTAAAATGGACTTAATTTTTTAATTCAGAGCTTCTATATTAGGTTAGGGTTAATTTATGATATTTTTCTGGAAAATTTGAATTTTCGGTTAATAGTAAAAATGCAGTTTTGAGTTTTGGGTGTTTAATGACATCATTAATGATGTAATAATGATTTAACCTTTCCAGTAGACTTATGAATAGTGAGATATGATATGAGGTGTACCATGTGGCCAATACCATGGGAAAATACCATGGGAAAGCCCACGGGTTTGCAAATACCACTGATGAGGTGTCCCTTGGAAATTAATAATTTATTCACTCACTTTTCTTATATATAAAAATCCATTTCCCTTATTAATTTCATTCCAAAATCATCCTCAATGATTTTTTGGTCTCCTTAACTCCCAAGGAGTTCTCCCAAGGTCCCGAAATTCAAGCTTTCATAGTCACTTTTCAAGGTAAGGGATTCTTTCACCCTCCTCTTTTAAGTCATAAATTCATTTATGTTGTGTCTTCTAGTTTCCAACTCTTTATATTGAGGGTATGTTCCTTTATGTTCTTATTACTATACTATTCATTTAAAAATGACGATAGAACCTTTCTACTCTCATCAATTTGTTTTCTAAATTTTTAAGTGAGGTTGTTAGGCTACCGAATTTCTCGTAAAAGAAATCGCATCTTCTCTTTCCTTTCAAGTTTCCTTTTATTGTGGAATGTCATTAAAATATCCATACCATGTTCTTATCTCCATGTTATTCTGTATTTATATTTTAATATTATATATTTATGAGTGGTTTACCTTTGTACCCTCTATTTTTATTATTTTCTAAAACCATGTTATATAGTCGTTATGCTGTAGAAATTTCGTCTCAAAATTTCTATCCCTTTATATCAAGAAGTTCTCGTGTTTATTTATGTGAATACCCAGACCTATTTTGTTTCTATGAGTGTTCATAAATATATAAAGATGATATATTTAATTATTTAATTGACATATATATAACCCTTACTCCCTTTCCATGGGTTATAAATGATATAATGATTTTATTTTTGAGAGCTTTTAAAAAATCATGATTTTGAAATGAAAACAATTTATTTTGTTATCTATGGGTTATTTATGAAATGATTTATTATGATCTATGTGGATCGCATGAAAATAAAGACATATTAATGGTTCTCCATGATTGCTCTCAAATGCATTGGGTAAATAATTAATCTCTAGAGATGACAATCTTCACAATACCTTGGTAAATAACCATGATAATTTTTATGACACCTCGGGGGTAAACCTTGGTGATATATTCATGAATGTCTAAATGAAATGTTGTAGCCACATATTCAAGTTATTATTAATGTTTTTTATAATGATATTCCAATAATTCCATTTCTCATGTCCTTATTTTTTATTCAAGTTCTTATTAATGCCACAAGTAAACTAATTCCATTGTTTACCTTACTTGTCCTTCTACTCACCATTTCCTTTGAATGTATGTCTCTAGGTTATGAGATACAATAAATTTACTTAGAGTTAACTTTTGATAAAGCCTTAGAAGTGGAATAGAATGTTGTTTTATGTTGTTTTTCATGTATTATGTTCCTCATTTCTAAGACACTAGACTTTAAAGATCGTCTTTTTGTAAAATGTAATGAAACGTTATGTAATAAAAAGGCGGGATGCCATATTATATCTTTTCATGGACAAGAAAGATATATTTCTATATAGGTTTATCAAGGATTTAAATAAGAATATTCTTCCACTTTCTATGATACATTTTGAAATATTTTGATTTTATCCTTTATTTTAATATTTGGTAAGCTTTTGATTAATTGAGATTTAGACTGATCACCCAGGCTTAGAGAACCCATTTGAGTTACTTCTTGATGCTTCAAAACATGTTTTGTGAGTACTATTGTTTGAAAGATTTGAATAAAGATCCTAAGTCATTATATATGCATGAAGGATATTGGATGTTTCTGATATTAATTGCACAACCACTGGAAATAAGTTTTTATCAGTCATTTTTCCTTTATAACAATATAGATAATATTCATTGGGAACTAAAGTTAAAATTTTTTATTATCTTACATCCATTATGTATTTTTTGAAGAATGGTGATGCAAAAATAGAGTTGGTTATATGTATTCTTCTACTTCAAGAGTTGATTCTAGAGATCAATGATGTAAAATTATATGAGAATGAAGTTGAAGTTCACTAAATAAGGTTTCCAAGAACTATTAATGTATAAATTTCAAATCAAAAACCATTAAATGACTCCATTCTAGGGGACCAGTTATACCTGGTTTAAGGAGAATTGACCTAAAATGTTGATATAGTCAACTATTTGATATCTTCTCAAGTACCATCCCATATCAACTCTTAAAATTTTCATAAACTTAAATATGATTCAAAATATTTTCATTTTTGAAGATCCATATCTTTTTTAAATTCACTATAACCAAATGATATGGAAATGTTTACCTGTATGTGATATTTTATCTGTTATTTATTTTTTCCACACCCTATGTTTGAGGGGTAATTTGGATATCCAAGAAGTACTATAAAGGTTTTAGAATTAATAATATATTCTATCACATTGTTTAAATATGAACATAATTTTTTTAAATGCTGTGAACAATGTCAATTCATTAATAACATCTATAAATGATAATAAATTTCCTAAAGACCCATAAGTTTTTATGAAATCCCTGATGTATGGGTAATAGAAATCATGAGTCCTTTTACCATGTCATTATGTTACTATTACATTAAAATTTTAATTGAATATGTATCAAAATGGGTGGAAGTCGAACCCACCAATACTGATGATACTAATGTTGTGTACTGATTTTTAAGACTAACATTTTTTATAGATTTGGATTTATTAGATCCATCATCAATAATCAAGGGACTCGGTTCCATAATTGGAACAAGAAATCCATAATGAGGAATTATAGGGTCAACCAATAGACATTAACATACTACTACCCCTAATCAAATAGAAAAGTTAAATTTTAAAATAAACAATTCAAAGCAATTTTAGAGAATACTATTATATAAAACATAAAGGATTAAATCAAAATTTTGGAATACACCTTATGGGATTATATGACATCTTATCAAACACCTATAAAAATTATTCCATATAGAATTAATTATGGAAAATGTTTTAATCTAGTAATATAGTTGGAGAAAAAGTCCTACTAAGATGTAAGGTAAGTAAATCAGTATCTCAACAGAGATGGGAAGGAGAGAAAACTAAAACTAAAACTGAAAGAGTTTAATGAAATCAGAAGAAAATATTTTAAAAATAAAAAAAATAAAAAGTAAGAACTATAGTGTCTCAAGAAAATATCTTTCAAAAAACAACTTTCATATTGGGAGTAGGTATTTTTATAAAACTCAAGAATCAAACTGATTCTAGGTAAACATTTTTCAACATGTCAAGGTCCATTTATATTCACCAATTTCAATCCTTTTTGTACTATAATTTTTTTATATAATTAGAGGTAAATCCATTTACCTTTAATTTTTATAGGACAATGAAATTATATGGAAGTTTTTTCGACAAACCAGATGAGGATATAACACTCCTCCAATCTTCTTATGTTTGAAAACCATTAGGTTGTTCCACTCAATGAAATTTAATTACAAACTATTATTAAATATAAAATATTATTTAAATTATATATCTTTTATAATTCATTGTGGACTCTACATAATTCAAGTGTGGAGGAAAGATCTTTTGATTTTTAGGATTTTAAGTTTCTGTACATTTCAAAATTTTCCATCTTTTTCAAAATTTTCAGTGTTTCTTTTTAAATTTTAGTGTTTTATAAAACATGTTGAGGTTAATTTGATGATCCTAGAAAATTTTGAACCCATTGAAATTTTTTAAAACTGATTTGACCCTTCCACTCACCCTATATTAATATTGATATTAAATTATTTCAAAATTATAAGTGAAAATAATTCATGAAAGGACAATTGATTTCTCAATTCTATGGTTGGCAAATTATCCTAAATTTTAATCACTTACTTAAAATGAGTTTTATCAAATTTTTACATATTTATATTATTCTATATTTATTGATAGTACTATGACATGTTTTAATAAACTGAAATTTCTTACAAAACTATCCAAAACCTAGGAGAATTGAGTACTTTATACTATAAATAATTGATACATTATTCTGAGAAAAAGACCATTTTCATGAAATTAAATTCTATTATACCTATAAATTTAACCATTATAGACCTATTCATCCATGAATAACCTTAATAATAATCTATATCACAATAAAAAAATCCTTGTCTACCCGACTCTAGAAGCTGACGCATGATATAGGTTGAATTCATGTTTCGAGAGAGAAAGGTGCATTTGGACAAGATGTTTTTGAAAAAAATCATGTATAGAAGTGAGGAAGTTTTGTATTGTTTTCAATATTGGGGTTTAAGGAAAATAATTCATAGAATAATGGGACGTTGGTTTAGATATCATTTAAATCTAGGTATGAAAGTATACCACCATTTGAAGTGAATGATACCTTTCTTTCCTTCTTACATTTAAAACTTCATAATAATTCTATATCGTGATTTACACGAAAATAATGATAAAAAACAGTGAAGAGGGATGAATAGTGATGATACTAATGAGGTCATATTAGGTTGAACTTATGAGAAATCAAAGAGGTGTTTGGAGAATAACTGATGGCGAATGGGAGATAAAATATGCAATGAAAATACTGATGTTTATAAGGTTGTCGAAAAAGTATAGTTTAGAGTAATTGATACATTCTTTGAGAAATAACCTTGTTAAACATGAAAATAAATTAAAATATCTTATAATATTGGTCAAGGAAGATCACACATCAACTCAAAAATCCAAAATACTTCACCACTATTAAGAGAATAATTAGGAATGTATTCCTAAAACTATCTGAAGAAAATAGAGAGGAAGTCAAACTCTACAAATGAAATGTTAATTATGTGATTTTTTATATCAAAATTCAATGGGTTAGAGATGAATTAATTGAAGATAGATTTAAGGATGATTTTAATCTTGAATAAAATTTAAAATCATGAATTGTTTCTGAAAACATAGCTAAAACCCCTTAGTCTGCCTCAAAATATTCTCAATAGAACTCACTAACCCTTATTCCATAGAAAAAACCTGAAATATATCTCATGATATACAAAAAAAATTGAATCATTTGATTGAGATAAATAAATTCATCAAGACTATAGTGAAACATTCATAAACATGGAATGAGAAATTTATTACTTAAAATTTACACTTAGGTATTAAGTGAAATAATTCTAGGAGGGTTGGAAAAAATTAGGATAGGAGGATGAAAGAAGTGGAAATAAATTTTATTTAATTTATGAAAAAAAAATTGAATAAATAACATTAATGATTCATGATTAGATTGATAATCAATTTATTTAAAAGGAAAGTCACATTGTCATGTATATTAATTTTTATTGACAATCTTTTTGATATTCAATTGTTTCAAAGTCTAAGGATTAAGTTTGGGGGAATTGATAGATCTAATTCTTTCATGTATTACACTTTTAATTTAAATGAATTTTTATCCCACCACATTATCATTTAAAGGTCAATTGTCACATATTTTTTATTATAGGATTATTTTGAATTTAATTGGGAAAATGGATTAATTATATATTATGAAATTTCTTTATATAGTTCAGAAATAATTTGAAAAATCAATAATTTATTTTCATGTTCCATTGATTTTGTAGGTTAAAGATTCATTTGAAATATTTTTGAAGAATTCTATATTTTGGATAAGTTTCTTAAATCTGGCTAAGTGATAACTTCATATTGATCATCCAGTCTAGTCATAAATTTTAAGATTCTTGTAAGCATAGTTGTCTATGGGTGTGATTAATTGTAAGCCTATCATGTGCATAAACATGATTTCCCATAAGCATGGTCATCTATACGGATGAATAATTTATTTTTGTGGATATATATTATCCTATAATCATGAATACATATTTTTAAACATAAATTCTTTAAGGAAGAATCATGTATAAGCATGAACCTCTATCATCATGATCACTTGTAAAAATGGGTTCCTATGTAAGCATCATGCCTTTAATGTTTTCATAACAATTAAGTATTCCTTTGAGTTTATAAGGATCATTGGAACTGATACACAAGGTTTTCTGCTCCTCATTATTATTCCTGAATCCATATAAAATTGGATAAGTGTATTATAATGTAAATGATATTTTGATAAACAATAAAAAAAAGCTATGGATTTCATGGAAGATTAGATCATAACTGAACGAGAAGATCAGGGGGGAAAGTAAATATTGGGATTTCTTAAAGGGGAAAGGATATCATAGAGGTTTTACGTGGTTTTAAGAATAATGAAACCAAGTATATATAATAACAACATGATGTAAAAGTAAGAAGAGATTTTGCACCTGGGAGTTTGAACTGCATAGCACCTATTACAATTTTTCTAAATTTTTCTTATTCCTTTTACACTACTATAATTATTCATCCTTATCCTCGCATACATGTTCCCTTTAGATGTAGGGGTAAAACATTGAGTAATTATGGAAGGTAATCAAGTCCCTTAGTAATTATTGAGTCTCCAAATTCCAAATAATGAAAGTTATTTCTTCAGTTAAATGATATCGGTGTGTTGTGGAAGTTTTTAATTTTGAGTGAGATTATGTTTTAGTTGTTTATATTTATTGAATATTTCATTGGTCGATGATCCATTACCTCTATCCACTCAGTGTAGTCCGTATATGATGGAATAGACTAGGAAATGTAGTTAATTTCTTGGTGACTACTGGCATGTGTGTAAGGTGTAGTTGAAACTCTTGTACTGATTAGGTTGCACAAACCCTGATTGATTATTTCGATAGTTAAATAGGAGGTATTTATTGTATCACCTAATAAACATAGGAAGGAGGGTGGACTAAAAATATATATCTATTATGTTATTCCTAAAAAAATCCATTCCACTATGGGTGATATGTGAAGAAATTTTAAAGGCTCTTATTCATTAGTTAATAATATGAAAGTGTCAATAATTTAAAGACTTTGATATCATTTCAAGTGGATGAACAACCCTGATCCTAACCACTCATTCATAATTTATTTCAATCTCTTTGTTTCGCTACTCTTAGTTTCTTTTAAAACCAAAAAATTCAAAACACCCCCTTTTTGAACTAAAATTGAAAACTAATTTTGAGGAATCCTATTTAGAGACAACCTTAAGTCACCACTAATGCATCATTTTACCTTTGAATTAATTTGATTTTACACACACTTTGAAAAGGTTCAATAAACTTACATGTGGAAATACTTTCTTAAATACCATGAATTATATCATATCAAACATCTATGCTAGGATATCAAATATGTGGTCACATCTTATTATTCTAAATCTGGTAATTTCACCTATCAAATATGGGTACACCCTTTGCATTCATAATTTTCTCCATGAATGTATCTATCTCTTAATAGATTCAATATAATGACTTGAGATATTAGTGATTATTTCCAATTAATAAATACTTTGTTGAGTATCTTATGTTACATTAAATAAAGTACTACACCCAAAAAAATAAAACTTTAAAAAAATTAAATTATTCATGATGACTGTTATAGACGTTAAACTATAGGGAATAGATAGTGGTATATAATTTTTTAATTTCAAAATTTATAACACATTTATAATTTTAATTCTTCCAAATTAACTTCATTTTTTTATTTAGTATATCAAAATTTATAAAATCTTTTTTTCTTTATAATACTTTAAAATATATTTAATATTTTTATTATATGAAATTCAAGGATCACCAGGCCTCAAAATATCTTCTCTTATCTGTGTCTGAATCTGGAAATATTCATTAATATGATTAAAATTATCATAATAGAGAAAGAATGAATTTACATTCTATCCACATTAGGGATTTTCATCCTAAAAATAATAAATCGTATTCAAAAAGATGTGCGTACTGAGCTAGCATCTAGCTCTCCTACTCCAAGGGGCTTTCCTGAAGATTTCCATGCTACCACGGGACATGAACTAAGAGAATTTTCCACCCACAGGGGATCTTCTCATTACTATGAAAGTGGTCATATCCACCAGTAGCTATTTAATAGAACTAGCTAAAAATGATGTTAATGACCCCCATTTTCAGTGCTAAAAAAACACAGTTAATGTTGGTCTTTAATAGTGCTAAAAAAGTGTTTTTAACCCCCTTTATCATCACTTTTTTACAAGCACAAATAAAGGCCCACCCTATATCAGTGATTTTAAAAAAGTTCTAATAAATGGGTTCTTTTATCAATGATTATAAAAAACATTGAAAAAGTGGGGCTTTATCGGTGCTTTATTAGAAGCGCTGAAAGAACCCCCCCCCCCCCTTTATCAGCACTTTTTTACAAGGGTTGATAAATGTATAATTAAAAATTATTTTTCACTAAAAATATTATATTAATATATAAATATATTTATATTGGTATAAAAATAAGATATATTTTTTGAAATTTGTTTTAGATAAGATAAATAAGAATTTTCACTTAATATATATAAATATTTAGTGAAAATGGATTATAAAATAACTAAAAAATATATTTTTTAATTAATAATTTAGTTATTATTACCAAGTAATATTCATTTAATATAAATTTTAAAATGTCAAAAATATAAAATTTAAAAAACATATCCAGAATAAGTCAAAAACGTACATCAAATTTCAATCAACCATAACTTTTGATACATTTATCCTTTGGGGCTCTAAAATATATAAAATCAAATCATATAATGATATATATTTCCTCATTGAGAGAGGCAAACCTCTGTCATATTTTTTGAGGTAAAAAATCTCCATAAGGCCTCCAAAACTATGTTTTTAGTCGGGGTACCCTGATTTTTTAACATTCAATGGGTTTTCAGCCTCGTTTAAAGGGTTATTATTTTCCTTTTTTAGTGGGGGTTAAATTTATTACTTGGTATTACATTCATATTAATATTATGGTTGTTAAATTTTATCATTTTTTATAATGTAATTTTATTTATAATTAAATATATGCATGTTTTTGTATATCTACTTATAATAAATCAGTCATATAAATACATATGTTAATATATTTACATAAAAATGTATATTTTAATATATCTAAATGAATATATATTCTAAAAATATATTTAAAACAACATCTACCTATTTTTTACATTATAAAAATATATTTACAATCTTTATATATACATATGTTTATGTATTAGCATACAAATATATATTATAATCTAAAATATATAAATGAATATAATATATAATATATTTAAATAAATATTATATATATCACAAACATACAAATATAATGTATAAATGTAATTAAAATTAATTATATAACTATATGTATATATATATATATTAATAAATAGAAATATCATTAAACAAATAGTAAAAGAACATGGTGTAGTGGGAAAGGAATTTTTTCATTCAATTAGAGGTGCATAGTTCGAATCTAGGCAAGTGTGAAAGAGGCTGAAAATTTAAAAAGTTCTGATAAAAGGGGTGGTGGGGTGAAGTGTGTAGATTAAAGGAGTGTAGAGCATTGTTAAATGGGTCTTGGAAGTGCTGATAAAGGTTTCATCCACATAGGTTCCCAAAAACATTTACGCCCATTAACAGTGTTGCCTTTATCAGTGATAAAAATAACTATTAAAGAAAACCTTTAACGGTGCTAAAAATAGCTTTTAAAAGTGAACTTTAACAGTACTAAAAAACACTCTTAAAGGACCACTTTAACAACCCTTTTTTTAGCACTAATAAAATTTTTAGGATTTTAACCATGCTTTGATTATCAGTGGGTTTTTAGCACCAATAAAGGCATTTTCTAGTGAAATTAAAGGACATTTTTGTAGTAGTTTTTTATCAATCCTTCATCACTAATGGGTACTCTAAAAATGTATCCCCATACTCATTGTCTAGCTCACCCTAGTTGGTAACTTATGATGGGTCATACACATACCTCTATAGGTGTGACATATAGATTATGTCTTTTACATAGTCTAACTACTGTGATAGGGTCATGCCGCACACCACCTCGCCAACCCTATGTAATATCTAGAAAGGTCCAATGAATTCTGGAGATAACTTTCTCCCCTAGCCAAATATTTACAATCCATATTGATATGAGACCATCCGGAACACATAGTCTCCCTCCTCAAACACCAAATTCATTCATTGTTAGTCTATTTGAGACTTATAATAGATTTTTAAAGTCATCATTCAATAATGAATGATATGTACCTCTTCTATCATTTTTTTCACTAACTCTTAGTGAATGAGTGCTGACTCATCAAGATCAGTCCAATAAAGGGGTGACCTGTAATGTCACCCACACAAGGCAGAAAATGGGGTCATACTAATTTTTCAATGGTAGATATTTTTGAATGAAAACTCCACTATGGGTAGGTGATCTTCCCAACTATGTCTAAATTCAAACATAATATCCTGTATCATGTCCTTTAAGTCTTAAATAGTCTACTCAGATTGGCTGTCAGTTTTGGGGTGAAATTCCAATCTCAAACGCAATTTATTTCAAAAGGAATATTATAATCCTCTATATAGTAATGAATTAAAGTGATAATCATGAGTCTAATTGATCATAAAGGGAACTCCCTGAAGCTTTAATATCTCTTGTATGTAAAGGTGTTTTTTCAAGATCTCTACTAAAATATGCTCTAAGATAACTAGGAAGTGGTCCAACCAGGTGAGTCAGTCTATAATCTCCTAGATGACATAGTGTACTCTATAAATATGTGCTAACCCCATTATGAAGTATATAGATACACAATCCCTCTTCTATTTTGGAACATTAAGGGGTTTAACAAAACCTGTTGGAACCTAGTGCTCATCCTTGACCTACTAAAAAGTGAGACATTGAGAGACAAATTCTGCTACATACATTATCCCTAACCACCATAACTAAAATTGATAGTGCGGGTGCATCTTCTAAACACCAGGATGTACCCTCAAGGGGGGTTTTATGGAATTCCATTATCACCTCCCCACACAACCTCATTATAATCATAGTACGTTCTTTAAAAATTTTGAAGTACACCACACCTTTAGAAAATCCATCAAGAGCATGTTCAGTGGATATCTGAATATGAAATATCTCGTAGTTGGTATATATAAGATGGGCCTAACTAACACACTGTAGAAGTGGTGAGGTAGAGAAATCAACTAGTGGTAAGCTGCAACATCCTCATCTACTTAGGATTATTACAAAAAGTATAATTACTTCAATACCTTCGTAAAATACCACAAAAAAGATCTCATACTAGGAGAATCTACCACCATATTACCCTTTCTTGAAGTATTGACTATCCCTATTTCATAATACTAGAAGAACACTAGACATCACCTCTTTCTAAAGCTTTGATCCTTTTGAGAGAATATATACTTGATACTCTTATGTTCAGAATAAATATCAAATTACTCACCAATAAGTTAGTGTTACCATATACTCAAGGTAAAGACTACCACTACTAGCACTGGATCATGGGTCATTTAGTTTTTATCATGCGGTCTCAACTTTTGTGACCCATAAGCAATCACTACATGGCTCTTCATCATAATAGAACAAATTTTAATCATTGGGGATCACAGAACACTACATAATCAACACCATCTTCTGGAAGTTTCAAGACGGGGCACCTGTCAAACTCTTCCATATCTCAGGAAATGCCTACTAGAATATCTCCATCCACATGAAATGATACCCATTCGACGTCAAAGAGGTCAACATTTTTGATATCCTATAGAAATCTGGCATGGATCTTCAATAAAATCCTGCTGACCCACGAAATCTCCACACCTCGGAATTTCTCTTGGGGGGATACCAAGATAAAACTGCCTCAACCTTTATTAGTTCTAATACTATACCATTTACTAAAATTACATGTCCCATAAAGTGGGCCTCATCAATCTAGAACTAAAAATTTTAGATCTTCCCATAAATCTAGTGCTCTCGGTGTATGTCGAAGACCACCTTCAAGTGTCTTTCATGCTCCTCCTCAGATTCCAAAAACACTAGGAAATCATCGATAAAGTACACCAAAAACTATTCTAAGAAAGGATAAAAGATCATGTTAATGAGTCCCATGACCACAATAAAGGATTTTTTCACACCAAAATACATCAGTAAGTACTCATAGTGACCATAGTGATATTAGAATTTTGAATTTTGTATATCCTCATACTGTACTCGAAGTTGATGATAACCCAATTTGAGATCACTCTTCAAGATCCATCTTTCCATTCCCAATAGGTCAAATAGGTAATCAATTTTTATTAGTTCATATGTATTCCTTATGGTCACTTGGTTTAGGCGATGGTAATCTACACACAACCTTAGTCATTTATCTTCCTTCTTGGAGAACAACACTAGGGATCCCCAGGGGAAACTATAGTTATGGAAAATCTATTTCTCTATAAGTCCTTAAACAACACCATTTTGTCATGAATATCTACATGATCCATCCGATATGATGGGTAAAATTTATAATAAGTCCCTGGGTGAACATCTTTGTTGAATTCTATCACTCAATGGAGCGGTAAGTCTGAAATATCCTCAATAAGAAAATTCTCATACTCTACCACCATTGTTGGAAACTGAAATCCCCTAGCATTCACTACATTAAGGTTAATACTATCTAAATAATAAGTAATCAGTAGTATCTTACTATGTATGATCCCGTACTTTACTTCTTCTATTTCCTTCTCATCCATGAAGAAAAACCCCATACTATCACTATAGACACACCACATACTCTGCCTGAGATAGTAAATCTAGGCATGAACTATGGTTAACCAGTTCATACCTAAGAAGATCTCATAAGGCCTCATTGCCACTACAAATATATCCCATTAGAATCTCTCCCTCCCATGAGTCAGGTAAAACTTTTGATGGTAGTGTTTAATAGTTTAATCCCCTTCGATTATAATCTCCAAGTACATGGTTTGACCCAAGGTCTCAAACTAAATATATATGTCTCGAACAATATAAGTGTAAAGAAAAGACTGGATTAAACTTTTTATATCATAACAATAGAAAATGTTGAGAAATTTATCAATCATCCCTCTATTCATCCCCAGAACATCAGTACATTGGGCTCCACTAATTTCATATATCCTCATCCATTTCCCCCAGCTCCATGAGCTTGTCACAGACCACTTAGGGGTAGTGTTTAAAAAAAACTATTTAGAACCTCATTTTCTCTCCCTAATCCTCTTCAATGTCCACCATCATATGGACCACACTTCCCTAATTTTTAACTATTCCTTAGTTTTCCATCAACCTAATCTCTATTAGCTGTATGGTGGGTCTGAAAATCCAGAGTGAGATGTCCCCAACTATCACAAGAGAAACATTACTTCCCTCTAGGATAACTAGAACACTCAAGAGAGCCCTGAAATATAGACTCTTCATCCTGGGATCATATCTTGAAGAGTCTCACATTCCAAGATCCATATGAATACCATCGACTAGCCTTATCCAAGGTCTTCAATTTATTTTTTCCACTACTAGCACCAACTATCAACATCTACTTGACAAGAAAGATCTCCATCACCAAATCCATCTCTAACACTCTATCATATGTGGGAATGAAAATAGATATCACTCTATTCCTGATATTTCAACTCTGTCCCTTATGAAAGGTCTATTATCTGAATAACAAGTCCTAATAAATATCCAAATAATTGCATTAGAGGTTGGTATACCTTAATGAATATTCATCTGTGATCATACTTCCATATTAAAGCTATATAAGTACTTGGATGTGCACCGATTGCAACATGTACATATAGAACTCCTACCCAAAGAGACACTCAATCTATGATAAGGGAGATCCATCTCAATAGGCATCTAATTCACCAGACTCCACCATCAACCAATAGATTCATGAATAATTACTGGTTTTGGAACCACTATCTGATTTGGAGGTATTCTCATTAGGAGGAAAACTTAGGTGACTACTTCTACCTAGTCCTCAGATTCCTAGGGGTCTTTCTCTCCTAGAAGCCCGGGCGGCCAAATCATCTAAAACTCATAGAGTGTGCCCATCTTACCCACATCCCCATCTGGAAATTCTGATGAATAATTATCTTCAATGGTTGGTGGGAAACTGGGAAACCACTTAGAGGTACCACCTTTGTAAAGATTTCTATATTAAAGCCTCATCACTCGGCAGATCATCTGTGTGTTCCCATTGTGAAATCCTAGCTAGTTATCTTTGTGGAGACATCCTGAAATAAAATCAAGAAATACCAAGTTTAATATTATATATGGGAAGATGACTCAATAAGTAAATGAAAACCATAGACCATTCTTATATGATTCATATACCAATGTTTTCCCTTTAACTAGTGCCTATATGTTCTGAGTTAATAACTAGGTTATCAGATTCCTCATGAATAGATACATAAACCACTACACCAAAACTGGATTTCCTAGCCTGATAACTGAACTCAAAATAGTTCAACACTATTTCCATAAATACCAGACTAATTTCACAGATAAACAATCTATAAGATCTATTCGTAAGGTATAATAAATGCTTATGATCCTACTATTTCATGACTTGGACAACCACAAACCACCTAGCTGACGATAAGACAAGTATGACCACCCAATCCCACCACCAATTGGTTAGGGGCTACCGACTAGTGTCAAGTAGGCATATGAAACACATTGGAGGACTTATAATAAGGAACTTATACACAAAGATACATGTACAAGCCCATAAAATACTGAAATATATGTAAAAACAATACTGAAAGCATGCATGCATACATATATACTCACACACACACACATATATATATATATATATATATATATATTTCCATTAGAGTAGGATCAGAGTATTGTAAATCATAATGGCCAATTATAATCCCACCACAATAGTGAAAGAGTCCAATCTGCTCAAATGGAGGGAACTGCTATCAAATGCAAACCTGGGTACAACCACAGTCTTTCCAGACCAGACTATACTTCATGTAAAAACCAATATTTTGTTAAATATTTTTTTCAAATGAGTTTTATTTCTTTGATAACATTCATTACATGCAACAGCAAGTTTAAACAAACCATGATATACTATTAAGATATTATTATGTGAGAATTATTTTTATCGCCATTGGATTGAGAGGTATGAACAAGAATAACTAAATTATTATAAAATATGCATACATATGTTTAAAATGAAATAATTGGGTATCAATTAATGATAAAAATAAAATATAATAACAAAAATAACTTGAAAATAAAAAATATGTATTTTTGAAGAAACAGTATTTATTCACACAATATATTTTTATCTTAATAAAATAAATTATTCAACATTAGATAAATAATTTATTGAAATTTATATATTATATATTCAATAAAAAAATTACCTTCATTTAATATTTTTTCTCAGTATGAGATAAGAATTATCCAAGTTTTTTGTTTAAAATGTATTTTTATGAAAATCTATTTTCATTACGTATTGCGTGATAATTATTTTAAATTAATTTACACCGCTTATAGAAATTAAATTAAATAAAATGGAATCCATATTTGGAATTAGTATGTTCAAATTTGGTATGTATTTCCCTTTTATTTTTTTGTTAATATGAAGAGTAACCTTAGCAAAATTTATCACCTCGATAAAGGGTAAATCGGGTAAATCATGGAAAAAACTTTGTGATAAGGCCATAATTTTTAATCTTATATTTTATTTGATGTATCTAATTCGAGAATTATCATCTTAGCCTTAGAATTTATTTTTTTAATGGAAATTTTTGATGAAAATGAATTATATAAAAATTAATGTGAGGAAAAATACAAAAGGTCACTTTCTTAATTTTAAATATTTATTATGTGTCCACATAGGGAAAAAAAGTTATTATTGAATATAGAAGTATATTTTGAGAAGACTGAAAAAAATATCATGATGGAAATTTTTTTCTAATTTTTAGTAATTATATAATTACCTTAAATTCTTATGCAATACTGACACAATATTTCATCAATTAATAAAAAAATATAATATATGATTTAAAAAATAATAAAAGTAATATAATTTTAATTATTTATTGTGTTATATAAATTTATTAAATGAATGTGAAATATTATTTATATATTAGAGGATTATATATTAATTACAACTTTTTATTAGTGTCTTTTAAGTCTAATTAAATGAATACTATTAAAAATGATAGTAATGATTTTTTATCAAAATAATATTTTAAGAAATTATTTAAAAATAATTAAAAAATTTCAAAAAGAAAATTAGTGTAATATATGGTTTAAAATTTAATCCTTTTTTCATTTATGATCCAATAGTTTCTTTATATGTAAAATTATAGCCCTTTAAGAGCGAAAAAGTTGTTATCACAGTTAATGTTTAAATGGGTTAACTAAGGGGCTAAACCAAAATATAAGGTTTAAAAAACCAGAAACACCTATAAAAAATTAATTGGTTTGTGCGTTTAAAAACACATAATATCTTATGTTTTAATAACTATCCTTTTTTAGGAATTTGGTATTGGTAATGACTTTATTATAATTAATTCTTTTAATAATTCTTAAAAGTCCCCTCACCTATATTATAAATGGGCACCTCCTCCCCTCACTTATCCCCACATTTTGAGCCATATATCTCTACCATACCTAACAAAATTACCTTATAAACTTGTTTATACACTTTCTAGATGATATATGTTTCATAAATACCAACCCTAGGATCCTTAATAAGATATCTAATGTAGTTCTTTTAAAGAAAGCTAATCACCTTAACTAATCACTTCATTTTTAATTATTTTTTTACTTCCTCTAAATATTTTATTTTATTAATAAAATAATAATTTTAGTAACTTAAATATTATTCAATTTTATTATGATTATCTAACCACATTTATTCACCCTCTTTCCATCAAATATAAAGTAAAAGTATAACTTCTGTGTACATACAACTTACCTTCTCAACGTAGCGGAACAATTCATTTCTCCACACCATATTTTATGGATGGGTATTTTGATGGGTTTAATTATTATATATAATAACTATGAAATAATTATACATATATAATTATAATATATTATGGATATTATTACCTTCAAAATAATTGGAAAACGACAACATCACTCGTTTATACATGTAGTCTACCACCTCCACGAAGCGATGTGTCTCATTTTTCATTTCTAATTTACATGGATAGTAAGAAGGATAGATTTAATGAATATATATGATATATATGATAAAATAAAGATTCTTTAATATAGATTTATTATTTATATTTCTTTATTCCATCCATTGAAAATTTAAAACAACATTTTTGAGTACGTACAATCTACCGTCTCCATGAATGGTATAATTCATTTTTCTATCTCTAATTTTATGAATGAATATAAACATGTATATAATGAATATATATTATATTTATATCTTTTTTACTATTTTGGATATGGTATAATAATGACCAATGTATAAATACCAAAACTATCAAATAGAAACATACCTTAAAAAAGTTGATATCACTCAGAAGAGTGATTTTAATAAAGAATTGTAAACAAACGGGTCATAAAAGGTTATAAGTAAATAAAATAAGGTATGATATATATGTTTATGTTTAATTAATATATTTATAATAAATATATATTTATTATAAAATAGGTTTCAATGCGTATTAAGTAATATGAACCAAAGGTAGGGTTTTTCTTCTCACTTTTATTTTTGTGAGACACATGCCATAGTCACCACTTGTTTCTTTTATATGGTGTATATACTATACATGAATATATTTTATGATTAATATTATGAAAATTTGGTGGATTCACATATCCATATAAGTTTATTTTTTATGGGGTCTATGATATAATAGTTACCAAAGTGCTAAAATTTATATGTTATAATCTCATTGTTTATCAAGATTGTTTATGATTAGTTTTTCAATGATGAAAAAGTATTATCTACATATAATGAAACTCATAAATTTAATTATTCTATGGTTATTTTTTGAGGATAAATGATTTTATTTTATTTTCTTCATTTTATATAATTAATATATATAATATGTTCTTAATGAGAATTGACTTTATTTCTCTCTTTGATCAAAAATCATTTTTCTTTCAAATCTATGTTTTCTAAAAAAAATTAATGTAGGTTTTTTTATATTCTACTATTATTATTTAAAGTAAATTTTACTTATGTATGAATTTTTAAAGATGGTGTAAATTAATCTTGTTAATTTTTTTGAAATGAGGTACTTTTTAAATTTTTTTATAAAAGTTTGAAGGGAATGTTTTATTTTAGTGTAAATGACCAGAAAGAAATTTACCACCGTCATGTCTTATAAATCACATCAAGATTACATTAAAATTTTCCAATGTTATTTTCCAATAATTTTTTCCCTTAATGTTTAGGAAATTTTTATGTTTTAATAAGTTTATTTCAAAGTGAAAAGGATATTTTATTTATGAAAATTTATAGTGACACTTTAATTTAATTTTTCATCTATAATGACATCCTTTGATGTTACTTATGATTTAATGGAGATATAGTCCAAGGATACCATCCATATTCTTTATTTGGATAGTTTATATTTATAATGGATAGATGTTTATGAAACCGATTCCCTTTCCAGGGGTTATTCTATGATGAAATTAAGAATATTTATGATCCTTATTTTATTTACATGGGTTATGATACAATGAAATTTTTATGAATCCCATTTAGTTTCATGGGTCTGATGTGATTAGTTTTTAATGATATTTTAGAACACATCTATATAATTCTTATTACGTTCATGGTAGGTTCAGAATTATATATCTCACTGATTAATTTGTTAAATATATTTATATCATGATATAAACATTACTAGAATGAAGAGTGAACCAGTTCAATAAAGGGCTTTGACCAATGTGATAGTCTTGGGAGTGAACCTTACAAACTCTGAATGTTTGGGAAGTAAACCCTATCCACTATGAAATTCATTGGGGTGAACCTTGACTACTACGATGGTTTAATGATTAATCCCAATCGATTATAATAGTACTGTTATATATCATTTACTACTAGAGGAATTGATTTGTATGCTTTTATTTATGTCGTAATTCCATGACTTATGTCAATGCTAGGATCTCATTGATCATTTTTTTTGATTAATTTATTATTAAAATCATTTGAACATCCATGATTTATCCCATGACTCAAGATTATGATATATGATATGCAGGGTATGGATTTCAAATGATAAGATCATGTTCTCATAATATTATGCTCATGTTATTCTTATGTCATCAAATAATATGTGATTCCAATGTATGAAAAGTATGGGTCACTATATTCAACCTACTCCCATTCCTCCTATGAAAATATAAAAAGGCTCGTTGTCTACATTAGATATGACATGTGCGAGTAGAGCCCATGCATGGTTTAGTATAATAATACCCAATAGAACACCTTAAAATTAGCTAACACAAAACATCAACAACAGTTATCTCATCATCTCAATTCATGTAAACGAGACTCTAAGAATAATAAAACTCTTATACACTCATAAGAAACTCCAAGTATTAGAGAGGTCTTAACTACTACTAGCCATACGACTCTTCACCAGGCTTCATGGTAACACTCATCTAAGAGAACACACTCCATGACCCATGCTGTCACTGATGGATCTCATCTGAGAGGTCATGATCATCATATCTTACTAAATAATTACTCACATGATCTCCAATTATCTCAACACATATATTGGATATGACACCCAATTCCACAAATGGATGCCACAAAATTTACTTAATCAATGTACTTGATAAGGAATTGACACCCTGTGTATGGTGGTCAGACATGTGAAATTTTTTGGAAGTAATAAAATAACTTTTTAATGGGAAAATTAATGGGAAATCCAAGATTGAAATTGTATCCATAATATAGGTTCTACCTTAAGTGAGATATAATCTTTTTCAGTTTTGTGTGTTTGTATTTATTTTTATCTTTGGTGACACTATTAAATAAATTATTAATATTTTTTTAAATTATTTTATTTAAATTCTAAAAAAATCCTCTCATTATATATGTCCTGTTATGAAATATCACTTGGGTTAGTCATAAAATCCAAGGGTTTGAGTGGAGATAATAGAAGATATTTTTATTGGATGATAGGGTTTGGTTTGGTGTCTGGAGAACCAAATGATTTGTACTTTGATTACATTAATGTTCACTTATTATATATTGTTCATTCTTCTGCATGACTATAATATAATAATGTCCTAGAATATTTGTTACATTGATAAGGTCATGGAAGATCCCCGCTATGATTAGAACCTTGAAATGATATAACAATATTCTTAAATAATGTTATACAGATGGATGACATACTATGATAGGACACATAGTATACAGACTGTCATGTGCGAGTACTCGTAAGAAGACGAGACTCTCTCTCATGGAGTTCACACATGGTAATCTCCAAAATGGGATATTATGAGAACATAACCACCAGTAGTAATTATGCATGTTTTGGGGTCATCGGACATTACTATCTACGAGCGTGTATAATGGTCCATAGGTTGGAAGATTATCAATAACTAATGTCACGACCCACACACTTAGATTTTCTAACGAAAACTATCATGAAGATAGTTGGTGGGAAGTAGGATACGTTGGGTGCATCACAAATGACATATTGTTAATGGATATGTCGAGGAAGGATTTTTACCTTCCATATTTATAGAAGTAGATATATTGGGCCCTTTGATTGAAATAGAACTGTCAAAAAAATTCCATGGCCATGGTGACACGATGAGTTTATTTATGGAATTCGAATAATGAAAGATCAAGAATATAGGTTTATGACACTGCCATTAAACATACTTGATGAGATATTGACACAAATTAATTAAATTACATAGTAAATGTTCGTATGAGGTGATATGTCAATGCGGCGTCAAATTCTTTCTCTTGGGTCCCTTGACCCGTTTCTAGACAGTAATCTTGGACTTTAGGCAAGCCCCCCTAATTCCAATGAGAAATAGATCTAGAGGGTCACACACTAAGTGTATTCAAGTAACTGAAGTATAATAAAGATTATTCCCATACATGGTTTAATAATTATTAAAGGAATCCAAAATGGTTTTCATGTTGGAAGAAGAATAAAATTGAAAAACAAGTAATCGTTATGTATTAATGATTACACGCCATGTAGTTTTTATTTTGAAAACAAGTACATTGTGTGTATTATTAAATGTACACACCGTGTAGTTTTCATTTTTGAAAATAAATGAATAAATGAAAATAAGATATACACACCTTGTACATTGAATGTACACGCCGTGTAGTTTTCAATGAAAAACAAGTACACGCCATGTATTTTTTATTACACGCCGTGTAGTTTTTCCAGTCAGTATTTTGAGGATATAATATTGCTTTATTAAATAATATTTATTATAATCATCATGGGTGCATGTCAAGGAATTAATTATTCTACATGGGGTTTTCAATAAGAGTCAATGAAATAAATAAAACACGTAACACATTTATTTATTGTCATAACTCTACAATCTCAAACTCAATTATAAATATTCTCACAACCCCAACTCTTTTCCAATAGGAGAATTGTTGTTTACAAAAAGTCTGGTGAATTCTCTCAAGACCGAAGGAACTCCATCCTCCAAGAACACTCTCAAGACCGAGAGATGTCCTTTTCATCGGATCAAGACTGTCTAAGGTGGGCAACGCAAGAAAAGGTTTCTCCATGCTAGCACCTAGATACACCTTTTGCGATGTCTAGAGATACGTGCTGCATGTGTGGAAAACCACTAGAGGAATTATACACTTGGATTCTACGACGCAATGACGAATCACATTGGAACGTGATCAAGAATATCAACGAACAAAGAACACCCAAAAGGTATTTCTTGTCAATTAATTAAATTAATTATAATCAACCTGTGATGATCCACTTTTGTGGTTCTAGGACCTTTCTTCTTCTTTGTCTATTTCTATGATTCGATCCGTGGAGACTAGCGTTTATCATCATATTGATCCTCGATTGATCATTTCTAATGACAAAAATCCAAGTGGGCACATCCACCCATGAGCTTCCGCAGCGCCCGAAACCTTCAATTATTATTAGAGAGAGGTTACAATTTTGATTATATTTATTTAATTTTCATTGATAATTTACGCATTTATATTTGATTCAATTCGTGATAAATTGTTTGGTTAAACTGAATGAATGAGATCTATTCTTCCTCCTTAGTTTCTCGATTCACATCATAGAATCGACCTTTTAATTTTATGTTTGATTAAAATAAAAATGAGTTACTCATCCGGAGGATCCACTCTTTCTGTATGTACAACACAAGAATACCCAGCATGTAATGAAAACTATATGCCATGTACTTTGGTTCAACAAACCGGTACTGGTCCGCCAAACCACACCGTGTGAATTGAGTACACCTGGGTATTTATTACCCCGTGTTCATCAGAAATGAATGGCACATGGGAACAGGAATACACGGCGTGTATGTTGAATCAACATGCTATGTAGTCCGATCTGGCATAGGTGAAACTGTGTACAAGGAGAAGCCATGTTCCGCATACACGGTATTTATAGGCCGGTAAACCATGTAAAAAGGAAGTTCACACCGTGTTAGATTAATCTACATGTCGTGTACTCTAAAAATTCCAAAGAAGAGAAAACATGCCAAATCCCCCGAAATTTACTTTGGATAATGGTTAAAAAGAAATACACTCCGTGTAAACACAAATTACATGCTATGTACTTTCCAGAAATGGAAATTCACAAGGATTCCTCCAAAAGTACAATGTCCTGTACAAGTGATATGGATGAGAAGAATCTCAAGAAAAATTATGAAAGGAATTTAAGATAAATAATTTATTAATTATAAGATCATAATTAATTAATTTTAAGCATGACTTTTCTTAAGTAATAGAATGATTAAAAGAATTTGAATTACAAATAAGCATAAATGTCATTGCATGATATGGATGATCATGAGATGGACCAAATACCCTTCATATGTGTGTTTGGTTTCATTTAAATTTGTTTAATTATAATTCGTTGGCCTACGAGAATTATTCTAATAAAATGTAGGGAATGTGTGCCCATGGTTTCTTTAATGTAAACCCCATGTAATGGAGAATCTCCCAAGCCAAAGGAGACGGTTCAAAACCCCAAGCTGGGGAAAAACAACCCAAGAAGATACAAAGTTGGACAGGTGGGATCTACGAAACACGAACCGTCGGTTCTAGGTGTTTTTACCTAGGTTAGGGTTAGCTTGTCAAACCACTAGATAAGATAACCAGAAAAATCTCATGATCATGCCATCTTATTTTATTTCAGTTTAATTGTATGGTTTATTTATTATGTATGTGTTGTCGCGACCACATAGTTAATAAAATGAACAATCATGAAAAAATGGAATAAAATAAAAATCGGACTATGCATAAACATTATCGGAACATGGTTAATCACTTAAGAAAGCATCACTTAATATTAACAAGCATGTGATAATGCGAAGCTACACATAAAGGATTAAAATCCCTCAATACCATATTAAGTCAGACCAAGCCTTCCATTACTTTATTAAGGGAAAGAATCAATAAAACTATGTCTTTGACCAACCCTTTTTGGGACACTTATTTTTATAAACGAAGCCCTTATGAAAGGTTTCAGATTGACTTAATCATATTACAAAAAGAGGAGTTTCCCTTGCTAGACATGATGTAATATTGGAGTTAAGAGTTGAGGAAATCCATGTTCGGATTTCAGGATTGGGGAGTCCACTCAATAGATCAAGGAATTATTAGCTCACAGTTGGCAAAGACCTACCTAAATAAATACCTTCAAATAGCTTGACCAATGCTTGTTGGGGTTATGAGAAGGGGAATATGGATCCTTACCAATAGAAAGTCAAAGAAACTGGACAATCTGAGATCAATTATGAGGGATATTGAGAATTGATAAAATAGTGGGAGAATTAAAAAATTCATTTATTATTCTTCATAAAATGTAATCAAGAAAGTATTGATAAATCTTCTCTTTAAATTTGTAGATTCAATATGACAAACTCATCAACAACCTTTTCTCTGTGATCAGTTTTGTATAAAGACAATATTCTCATCGGTAGAAACTTTCTGGAATGGTTTAGGTTCCTTCAGGTTATCCTCTTCCATGAACGAAAGAATTACATGCTAGAGTCCTCACTTCCTGATTCTCCAGCCCAAGGGGCGAGTGACGAAGATTTCCTGGTCTATGATCAATATTTGAGCAATGCACTCGACATTCAATGTTTGATGCTATCATCAATATCTAGTGAGCACATGAAGTCTCATGAATACAAGGATGCCTATAGCATGCTCGAGCACCTCTATGGTCTATACCATGAGAGAGCAAGATATGAAAGGTTTGAGATCTCCAAGGCTCTATTTCAGATAAATCATGGAGAAGGTGCCCTAGTTGGGCCTCATGTAGTCAGGATCATTGGCTACATTGAGTGATTGGATGTTCTGGGGTTTAAACTCCCCAAAGAACTGGGTACCGATCTCATTCTTGCATCACTCCCCCAGAGCGTCTCCAACATTGTTGTAAATTTCATCATGAACAACATTCAGAAGTCTCTATCTGATCTTCTTATCCTCATTTTCCAAGTGGACAATGATATGAAGCGTGAAAATCCTTCTGTCCTCATGGTGAATAAATGTAAAGGGAAGGCAAAGAGATGTAAGCCCAAAGATTCTTAAAGGCCTTCCATGATAATGAAGATCAAAGGGGAGGCAATAGAATATAATGTTGTTTGTTTCACATGTTTCTAGAAGAGCCACTGGAAGAAAAACTACACCCAACCAAGGAAGCAAGGGGAAGCTTCAGGTACGTTTTTTATCGAATGAAATATATCTGTTTCTACCAATTGGGTATTAGATAATTCTTATGGTTCTCACATCTGTATCCAAATACATGAACCAAGTAGATTTAGAAAGATTGACTGAGGTCAGGTGGTTCTACGAGCGGCCAACAGATCCAGACTCGCTGTTGTAGCTGTTGGAGACTACCATATCACATTTCCTACTAGGATGGTCTTGGTTTTGAAAGGATGTTATTATGTACCCTCTATAATCAAAAACATTATTTCAGTATCCACATTAGATACTGATGGGTTCATCTTTAAGTTTATAAGTGGATGTTTCTACTTTTATAAAGATAGAATTTGTTTTGGTAGGGCACATTTATATAATGACCTTTAGGTGTTTGACTACACAAACCAAGTACTGGAAATCGATGACAAAGTTAATTCACATGACTTATACCACACCCAACTTTGGCATCACCAACTAGGACATGTCAATGAGAAACTTTTGACAAAATTACATCAATATGGGTATTTATATTCTTTCAAACTAAAACCACTTGGTGTATGTCATTCATGTCTACAAGGCAAAATGACCAAAACACCATTTAGTAGGAAAGGTGAAAGGGTGAAAGAGATTCTAGAATTAGTTCACACAGATGTGTGTGGACCATTTCCAATTGAGGCAAGGGATGGGTTCTCGTACTTCATTAATTTTACTTGTTATTTTAGTAGATATGGATATATTTACTTAATGAGGTATAAGTCCGATTTTTTTGATTGGATCGAAGAATACTAGAATGAAGTTGAGAACCATCTTGCTAAGAAGATTAAGAATCTCCTCTCAGACAGAGTAGGATAATATCTTAACCAGGAATCCATTGATTTCTTACAGGAGTTTGGGATTCTACCTCAACTCACTCCTCCTTACAAACCTCAGTGGAATGGTGTATGTGAAAGGAGGAACCACACTCTATTAGACATGGTGAGATCAATGATGAGTCATGCGAGTCTTCCATTATCCTTTTGGGGATATTCATTACAAACAACATCACACATACTAATCCAAGTACCAACTAAATCAATAAATGGTATTCCATACAAGTTATGGAGTGGATGAAAGGCCATATTATCGAATTTACATGTGTGGGGTAGGGAAGAATTTTTTAAGGCCTCTTCAGGTAACAAACTTTCACCCTGAGGCACAAAGTGTATATTTTTTGGATATCCCAAGGATATAAGGAGATATTACATATACAACCCCTCAGACAAAAAGGTTACAGTGGAAAGACACGCCATATTCCTTGAGATGGAGCACATCTCTGAAAGAGATAGTGGGAGTGATATATACTTCAATGAAGTCGAGGCTCAAGATATACAGGAGTTGGTACAAGAACAGATTCCAAAAATCCCCATGGAAGAACAATTTGTTCCAGAGACACAAGAACTACGTAGGAGCATGAGAGAGGTGAGAGAACCAGAATGATATGGTTTTCTTATCACCAAGGATGGTGACTCATTATTGGTTGACAATGAAGATCCTCTTACCTACAAAGAAGCAGTTTAAGGCATAGACGTTGCCAAGTTGCAAGAAGCCAGGAATTTTGAAATGGATTCCATGTACCAAAACCAAGTCTGGATTTTGGTAGATCCTCCAGTTGATGTAAAGCCTATTGGTAATAAATGGGTATTCAAGAAGAAAATGGACATGGAGGGGAAAGGTAACACCTATAAGGCACGACTGGTTTCCAAAGGTTTTAGGAAGCATCAATGAATTGACTATGATGAATCCATTTCACTAGTTGCGATGCTGAAATCCATCAGAATCCTATTGTCCATTTCCACTTAAAATGACTATGAAATTTATAAAATGGATGTCAAAACAGAATTACTTAATGGGAACCTCTAGGAAGATGTCTACATGACACAACCTGAAGGGTTTGTGACTCCAAAGGATGCCATCAAGGTATGAAAGTTGCAGAAATCCATTTATGGATTAAATAAAGCATCAAGGTCATGGAACATTCATTTTGATAAAGCTAAAAAAATATTTTTTCTTTGTTAATAACGAATGTGAGACTTGTGTCTACAAGTGGTTTAGTGGAAGTGTAGTCATTTTTCTAATAGTATATGTTGATGACATATTACTAATTGGAAATGAAGTACCTGTCATACTGTTAGTTAAGGCATGGTTAGATAAATGATTCTCCATGAAAGACTAGGGTGAGGCATAATATATTCTTTGGATCTAGATATACCATGATAGATCCAAGAGAATACCGGGCCTCAATCAAAGTACAAACATTGACAAGATACTGAAGAGATTCAGTATGGAAAAATCCAAGAGGATATTGTTTCTAGTGTCACATGGAATTCATCTTTCCAAGAAAATGTGTCCTCAGACACATCAGGAAATAAAAAAAATGTCAAGGATATCATACACATCCGTGATTGGGTCAGTCATGTATTTTATGCTATGTAAAAGGCTAGATGTTGCTTATGTATTATGTGCGGTAGAAAAATATCAAGATGATCCAGAAGACCACCATTGGATGGCAGTCAAGACTATCCTTAAGTATCTGAGGCGTACTAAGAATATGTTCTTAGTTTATGGGGGAGATGAGGAACTATTCATCAGAGGACATGTAGATGCTAGTTTCCAGACTGATCAAGATGACATGAATTCATAGACCAGATACATATTTAGTTTGAATAGCGGTGTAGTGAGCTGGAAGAGCACCAAGAAAAGTGTGGTGGCAGATTTTATAGCAGAGTCCAAGTATGTCACATCTTTTGAGGTAGCTAAAGAAGAAGTATGGATGTGAAGCTTTGTCCAAGATCTGGATGTAGTACCTTGTAGTAAATATCCTATCACACTATATTGTGATAATACTGTAGTGGTGGCACTTGAAAAAGTGCCAAGGTCACATCAGCGGACAAAGCACATACTTCAGAAGTATCATCTCTTGAGGGATTTTTTTCAGAGAGGTGAAGTTGTAGTGAGAAGTATTTCCATATAAGACAATGTGGTGGACCTCTTATTAAAGCCTTGACTCAGCAGAAATATGATCATAATTTGAGGTCTAGTGGACTAAAAGTCATAGGCAGTTGGATCTAGTCTAAGTGGGATTTTTTTAGGGTTGGTGTCCTAAGAACCAACTGTTTTGTACTTTGATTACATGAATGTTCACTTATTATATATTGATCATTGTTCTGCATGAATATAATATAATAATGTCCTGAAATATTTGTTTCATTGATAAGGTCAAGGCAGATCCCCGCTATGATGACAACCTGGAAATGATATAACAATATTCTTAAATAACTTTCTACGGTTGGATGACATACTATGATAGGACACATAGTATACATACCGTCATGTGTGAGTACTCATAAGAATATGAGACTCTCTCTCATGGAGTTCGCACTTGGTAATCTCCAAGATGGGAGATTATGATAACAGACCCACTAGTAGCAATTCCGCATGTTTTGGTGCCATCGGACATTACTATCTATGAGTGTGTGTAATGGTCCTTAGACCGAAATATTATCATTAACTCATGTTAGGACTCACGCACATAGATTTTCTAATGAAAACCATCGCGAAGATAGATGGCGGGATGTAGGGTACATTGGGTGCATCATGAATGACATGTTGTTAATGGATAAGTCGAGGAAGGATTTGTCCCTTCCATATTTATGGAAGTAGATATCTCAGGCCCTTTGATTGAAATGGAACTGCCGAGCAAATTCCATGGCTATGGTGACATGACGAGTTTATTTATGAAAGTCAAAGAATGAAAGATCAAGAATATAGGTTTATGACACTAACATGAAACCTGGTTGATGAGATATTGAGAAAAAGGGATTACATTACACATTAAGCGTTCGTATGATGTGATACGTCAATGCGGTGTCAACTTCTTTCTCTTGGGTGACTTGACCCATTGCTAGATAGTAATTTTGGACTTTAGGAAAACCCGCCTAATGCCAATGAGGAAGAGGCCTAGAGGGTCACACACTAAGTGTATTCAAGTACCTCAAGAAGAATAAAGATTATTCCCATACGTGGTTTAATAATTATTCAAGGAAGCCTAAATCATTTTAATGTTGGAGGAAGAATAAAATTAAAAAACAAGTACACACCATGTATTAATGATTACTCACCGTGTAGTTTTTATTTTGAAAAAAAGTACATGCCGTGTATTATTAAATGTACACGCCTTGTAGTTTTCATTTTGGAAAGGAAATGAATAAATGAAAATGAGATATACACGCCATGTACATTAAATGTTCACACAATGTAGTTTTCAATGAAAAACAATCACTTGTCATGTATTTATTATTACACGCCGTGTAGTTTTTCCAGTCGGGATTTCGAGGATATAATATTGTTTTATTAAATGATATTTATTATAATCTGCATGGGCGCATGTCAAGGAATTAATTATTCGACATGGGGTTTTCAATAAGATTCAATGAAATAAATAAAACATGTAACACCTTTATTTATTGTAAAAACTCTGCAACCTCAAACCTGAATATAAATATCATTACAACCCGAACTCTTTTCCAACAAGAGAATCATTGTGCACAACAATTCTGTAGAATTATCTCTAGACCGAAACAACTCCGTCCTCCAAGAACACTCTCAAGACCAAGAGATATCCTTTTCATCGGATCAGGACGATCTAAGGATGGAAAAGCAAGGAAATATTTCTCCATGATATCATCCGGAGACACCTTTGGCGACGTCTAGAGATACATGGTGCACATGTGGATCACTGCTAGAGGAAGTTTACACTTGTCTTCTACGATGCAGCGACAAATCACATCGAAGCTTGATCAAGAATATCAACAAAAAAAAGAACACCCAAAAGGTGATTCTTGTCAATTAATTAAATTAATTATAATCAACCAATGATGATCCACTTTTTTTGTTCTGGGAACTTTCTTCTTATTTTTCTATTTCTCTGATTCGATCCATGGATACTGGCGTTTATCATCATATTGATCCTGGATTGATTATTGCTAATGAAAAAACACCAAGGGTGCACATCCACCAATGAGCTTCCACTACGTCTGGAACCTTTAGATAGTAGGATTAAGTATTGGATCTATACCATTGGGATCATCTACACTAATATATTAATGTATCCTGCCAACAATGATGACACAAAACCAATATTTACAAAAAAATTATCTATACTCGATATTGGATTTCGTGTGTGTGTATTTTATTATATTATTTATTATCCTTTTTCAAATTAAAATAAAATCATATAACATTCTATTTATGGGTGGAAAATTTATTTAAAAATGATGTTTTAATTTTCTAGAGCATAGGAATTGATATTATCTATTGCTTATTATTTCTCTTATTTCATTATTATAATGGGAATGAATCAAGTCTAACCTGAAAAATAGCTGACGTTCATTCCTATTTTGTGTTTCTTGGATTCCTTCCCACATTCTACACATGTTCCTCACTATATTTATTTTGGTCAATGGTTTGACCAATCCCTGATGGAAAATCATTGCATGACCATTATCTATCAAAACAGATCTCCATAGTAGGTTTATGTTCACGATAGAGGGAGTGATAGAGGTGAGAACATAATGGAAGATGATCAAAGGTGGATTAGGATCAGATCTATATTACTGATTTCTTGTTTTGGTGTATGGAGATGGAACGATGTGATGATAGATGTTTTCCAGGAATTTTGGATGATTATAATCCATCCATCAGTGATAAAAAGGCACTGTTAGATTGAGATCCATGATTATTGGCATCATTGGTTGGCGCAATACCATGGAAGAATGTGTAGAATAGTCTTGAATTTTGGGTAAATTTCTGAATACAGTACTGTAGTCCAAAGAACACATGTTGCATAGTCATCCTTCTATAGTGTTAGGCTTTACATGCAGGAAAAAATGTGTGACACATGTCAAATGTTATATGACCCAGTGTTGGTGGCCAAGTGTGTACCTTGAGGGTACACAAGCACGAAGATGTCTAGGAACATTGGAATTTCATTGTACCTAGACATGGTTAGGTACATGTATAAATATAACTGCATGGACACGACCTAATGTACATAAGAAGAATAAGTAGAAAATTATTAAAGACACACAAAATTATGGCTTAAGTAGTATACACCATATAACATCTTAACATGTAGTTTAATTCCAATGAGGTAGCTTGGAGCCCTTTATATCTTCAATATAGACCAATTTTAGTTTAGCTAAATGCCTTGGTCCACCCCCATGAGGGTATAGTGGGGAGTTACTTCTTGAAAATAGGATTTTGATTTCCCCTTTTGACTTTTTCTTGAATATAGTTCTGGGAATTACTCAGTGTGACCAAGGTAGAATCCTTTATCAATTATTTTTAATATCTGTTAGGGTTTGTGCTATTGACATGACCATCATGCCTCGGAAATAATTCCACTATCTAGAATACTAAAACAAATGTTTTTAATCCCTATTGGTCCTGGGTGTGATCCCCTATATGTGTATCAAGATCATTGGAGTTTTAATGAGTACTTATTTAGTGAGACATTATGAGAATAACCTCTTATATGAGTTCCATCAGTAAAAACATGGCTAAAGGAGTGGGTTCTCCCATACGAGTGTTATCAGGAATGATCTTTTAGAATCCTATGGATGGCAGTGGTAGAGAAATATTTGATACTTGGATTCTGTTATGAGTATATATAGGTTTTATTATTCTCCATTATATCTTTCATATCCTAATTGACATGCCTTTTGATGATTATTTGACTACTCTTGATTCTTTATGTTTTGTGATTATGGGTTTTTATATTGTGTAATGTTATACTCACCCAAGTTTGTGATCTTCCCACACATGTCATGTCTTATGAAGGTTATAAGACTTTTTATAGAGTCCTTCAGTGAACAGGAGAAGGAAGATCATAGTTTGGGATAGATAGACTATGTTTTTACCTAGTTTTTCATTCAACAAAAATCCTCTACTTTTGATAAGGTCAAACTCTTTTGAACTTTTGTGGTGGGTTTGTAATTAGACTTTATTGTTTATTATACTCTTATCAGACCCTTATTGTCATATATATATATATATGTATTCATGCATTTTGTATCAGTTTTACTTTACTTTTTTCATTATATGGTCTTTGATATGTGTCCACGTGTATAGATACCATAGACAAAGGCCTCTCATGTGTTTGATACACTTACTCAACACTAGTCGCCAACCACTAGCCTATTAGAGGTGGGATTCGGTTATCACACTTAGATTACCACCATCCAAGTGATCTCAATTGGGTCATGTCATAATAATATTATCTTAGGGGGAATTATTGTGTCTTTTTTTTGAAATAATCAATTTTTAGGTAAATAGTAAAAATACCAATTTTTCTAAAAACTACCATTTTTTATTATAAAAAAATGAAATTGATGTTTTTTAAAACCTTTTTTACATTAAAAAAATATTTTATAAATATAAATTAATCATTTTTATATTTTATTTTGATTTATGAAACCTATTCTTAACATTTTATAAAATTTAGGTAATGTATTAATGAAAACTATTTTTTGCCTACTTATTTTAATACAATTTTTACATGGCAGAGTTAGGGTCTTTATTTATTTTAATTTTAACTAAATATTATTTTAATAATTATAAAAATATTAATGTTAATATAATCAATAACACTGATAATTTTATATTAAATATACATTTTATTCTTAGAAATATTTTTTTTTCAAAAAACGAGATTCTATTTGTTTCATGTGCTAATGTTAAAATTAAATTTTTATATAGATAGAAATTTAATTTTATAAATTGGATTAAATATTTATAATCATTATGTGTTAATTATCTAATAAGGCTCATTTTATTTTTAAACATTAGAAATAAATTACTTATCTAAAAAATTTACTTACCTCCGTAAAAAAATGGTAAAAGAAACAATCTAAGAGTAAGTGAGCTTAAAACTCATTTAAAACCCTTGTGGAAAAGTATTTTTGTTAATTTATTTTCCTTACCCCTTCCCACACTCTATTATTTTCCACCTCGCCTTTACATTTCGTTTGAAACATGTGTTCTCGTTATATTAAAATGTTATATGTTCCAAAAATTTCCTTCACTTTAATTATATAAGAAACCAACATCCCTCCACCTCTCCACACATATAAGGCCTCATAGGATTGACACATAATCTAACCTAGTATTTACTAATCCCTCTCCTCATGTCCTAAAATATATAGTCTTTTTTAAATACTATTCTAAGGTTCCCTAAGGTGGTGACCAAAGGATAACATCCAAACAGACAAGTAATATTTTCCATCACACAATCATAAATATTTTATAATTATATCACCAAAAACCTCTTATATTCATGAGAGTACAGTAAATAAAATTATTAATATTCTGGTATGTTTTAATACTACTATAATTTCCATTTTATACCTTTCTCTAAAAGCTTTTGAAAAGTACAGACATCATCTTGTGTAAGTGCAGACTACCACCTCCACATGATGATGTATGTATTTCATTTTCCAAACCAAACAACATGAGTGGAATAAAAAATTTATAAAATGTTTAAAAATAATATTTACTAAACCATTAAAATTACGTAATGATAATATTAAATATCCCATATTTTATATTAATAATAAATAGTTTAATAAATTTAACCGCTAAAATGGACTTATTAAATTTGTTTCACATGACACTAAATTTAATTTATAAAAATAGGTATAAATTAATAAGATACATAGGGATTTTTTTAATAAACAAAATTTTATTATCCAAGAATTTATGTACAAATGCAGACCACTTCCAGACACATGGTAAGGGATCATCTATACCTCATTTGTGACGTGTTGGTTGCAAATTATCTTTATTTTTCTCTATATTTATGAAATATTAATCTAATGAACATAATATATTTTTTATATATGTCCCTCAAATATATAACTAGTTAAATATCCCTTTCATTGTTGGGAATGTACGTGTTTTTAGTTCCCTAAAAAATTACCACTTTTAAGTAAACCTGATTTAGGTGAACTTTCCTATTTACTGTCTCTTTTTAAGAATCCTCCCCATGAAATGTTTTTAATGAATTAATAACATCTAAAAACCCAAATTATTTTATCTAGAACCCTATTTGGAATTAACTCAACCATATCCCGATGTACGAAAATGAGGAATAACTACACACCTGGATAGAAATTCTCAAGGGATATGATTTGTTTAATTCAAATTCTCATTACATATCATTATAACTTGTTTGGATAGATTTTTTGGAAGATAGTTGAGTTTGAATAACTAATAACAAAATGAAAATTGATTTTGAAAATAAAAACTTAGATATTCATAAGATAGGTTCCTTACATGATGAATGAGTGGATTATTCTATGTTTATGGTATAAATTTTATACATTTATTAATTAGAGAATTCCCATCAATAATTATCCTTTATTTTTAGAAAGTGGCTATACATTAGATTAATCATGATTATGATATGTGAAATCTGAAATGTGATGACTTACCTAATGAAATGACTAACTTGATGGGATAATGATTTCATAACCTCATGGAATTATTTGAATAACTAACTCAAGTTATCAATAAAAAAATGAGGAATATGGAATTCCCTCCAAGAGATAAAGTTATTGTTGAGTACATTATGTATTTGAGTACTCTAATATTTATTAGATATTATAATCTCATAAACTCTAAATAATGGATTAGATTAACTGATAAGAAATTATCAATTCTTCAATGCTCCTAGAAAGGGAAAGTAAAACTGGCTGTTTACCACCTTGGGGGTGAAGCTGATCAGTCGTGGGCACCGATCAAGAATAAAAAGCCAATGGAGGACCTAGAATATATTGAGTGGGATGAATTTAAGTGGCCATTCATCAATAAATATTTCCCTCACACTAACCATCTTAAAATGGATATGTATTTCCTTTCACTCAAGTAAAAGTAATTCCAAACTAATGGATATTATGAGTTAAATTTCACATGGATTTCATGTTATGCCTCTAGTTGTATCATTAACATTGAAGGATATATTTTCCTCTTCTTTAGTGGGATAAAGATGAGTTTATGAAGAGATTTTAAAATTTAGGACTTTGATAGCTATGAATTTGTCCAATGTACCCCCAAGGTTGAGATTGAAATGGGTTGTTCTCCATGGTTTCATTGGATTTGAGATAAGAAGTGGAGAATAGAGTTTAAAACTGGGTGAGGACAGGATAAAATCCATGAAAGTATGTAAATATAATATCCAACATGTAAAAAGTGTTGAAAGAAGCTTCATATTAATTATATCAAGTAGACTATGAAATTTTTCATGTGTGGAAAGGAAGTACATCAAGCCAACACATGTAGAAGTGAGATGAAGAATCTAAATAATGCGATCGAAGAAAAAAATTCTATATCAATCCCCATTCTATTGTCTAATGTTTCAAATATAAGGAATGTGGAAACTATACAAACCAATACACATAGCAGAGGGTTGTTGAAGATAACCACCACCAACAACCCATAAGGCCAAGAGAGCAAGGGAGGGCATAGGATATTACTATTATAGAGGTGGATTGTGTAAATAATGTGGTGATATGTATGCTAGTGAATCATTCAATAATATTGAACGAAATGTTTGATTATAGTTCTACACACTCTTTCATATCATGAAATTTTAGTAGAACAATTCAAACCCACTTCAGAATATGGAGGTTAAGTTGTTAGTAAAAATGATAATGGATTGATTGTTGTATATCAAGTACATAAATATTCCCTAGTTCATATATATGGGTTGAATCTCCTAAAAACCATGTAATAATAACATTGGTGGAATTTAATTATATTCGGGTAATTGATTTGTTATCTCTATATAATGCCCACATCAACTTCCGGGTGAAGGAAATCATCTTCTGTATCTTGAATTTCCCTCTGATTTTATACATGTGTAAAAATAAAGATAAATATAATTTTTGAATTTTATTAAAAATCATGGATATTTTTTTCTTATGAGTAATCATATCTTGATCAAATGTTTGAATCAAAGGACAGGACCACTCCTTAGGAAAATGACATTATAAATAATTATACTATTCTATTACCTAAAGAATTTTATGGTTATCCTTCTTATCAATAGGTTTCATTGTTTATTTAATTTAAGCCTGATCTATAATGATATCCAAGACTCCATATAGAATAACCACAATTTAACTAGATGAAAGGAAGAAGAAATTACAAGAACATATGAAAAAAGGTTTCATATGGACAAATACTTCACCATGGGGAGCACCGACCCTCTTTTAAAAGAAGAAGGAAATTTTTATGAATCTATGTATCGATTACCATGAACATAGAAAGATCATTATATAGAAAAATTATCCTATTCCAAAAACTAATGGTTTGTTTTATCGGTTATGTAGAGATAAATGATTCTCTAATATAGACCTTCAGTTAGGGTATCATCAGTTAGAGGTGAGGAAGATAGATTTACCTAAGTCCAACTTTTGTAAAAGTTACAGAATGTATGAGTTCATATTCATGCCATTTGGAATTATGAATGATCTAGAAATATTCATGCACTTCATGAATAGATAATTTATAGATTACTTCAATAAATTTGTGATAATCATTATAGATTTTATTTTTATATAGTCCAAAACCATGGATGAGGAGGAATAACTTTTGAATACTATGAAGAATACATTGAGGAAGGTGAATTTTTATGCAAACTATAATATATGTGAGTTTTGGATGGATAAATTAGCATTCTTGGGGAATGGTATCACATGTAATGGGATATATATATATATATATGTATATATATATACATATGGATCATTTTAAGACTATGGTTACTAAAGAATGGCCTAGAACATCATTTTTTATAGATATATTTTTTTCCTCAATTAGATGGGTATTGTTGATAGTTTTTGAGAAACGTAACAATATTATCAAACCCAATAACCAAGATTACATGGAAGAGAGTGAAGTATGTCTAGATATATGTGTGTGATAATAGTTTTAAGGAGTTTTATAAGAGATTAATCATAGATTGGGTTCTTACCATACAAAAAAAGTGGACGAATTTTTAATCAACAGTGATTCATCAAAAAAGGGATTAGATTATGTAACCAAGAAGAATTATAAAGTGATATCATATACCACAATATTTTTGAAGTTATAGGAACAAAACTATCTAATGAATGATCTTGAGTTGGATGTAGTGATATTTACATAGAAAAATTTGATGAATTATATCTATGATGAGAAGTGTGATATATATACGGAATAAAATAGCATGAGATATATATTCACACTAAAAGAGATCAACATTCACCAATGAATATGGTCAGATATGATCAAGGGTTTTTATCTCTCAATGGACTACCATCTAGAAAAGAAAAATAAAGTGGTAAATTCTCTAATTAGAATAGACCTCACAACATTATTTATGATGATGATTAAGATTAATCATATCTTCTTGTAAATTTAATGGATAAACATGAAAATAATGAAGAAAGAAACATAATTATACCTTTATAAGTAATTTTTTATCCGTAAATACTTTTTAATAGTAAGAAAAGTAAAATGGATGATGTGGAGATATACAGGAATGTGGATTTCATAAGGAATGTTAAACCTCTGAGTTCAAGTTTAATGATGAATGAGTTGTGATATTTTAGAAAAAAAATTCATTCCACACAATCCAAGGATATATAAATATATACTTAATGATGATCATATCTCAGAATTCTCCATCCACCTAGGAAACATGGAAATTTATATAGATTTCCAAGAAAACTATTAGTGGGATAATATAAATAAAGAAATTTTTAAATATTAATCAAATCTATTAAAATTTTAGTAGGTGAAGGATAAGAAGAAAAGGTCCAAAGGGATGATAAAAAACATTTACGATACCTATATAGAAATTGGAAAACACAACTATGGATTATTTCATGTGTCTTTAGAAAATATCAAAAGGGGACAATGATATATTGGTTGTGGTGGACCATCTTACAGAGACTGCATAATTTATTTCTATTCAAGAGGAATTATCATTATATATCCTTTAAAATATATGAATTAGAGAATTGGTGAGGGAGCATGGAACACCACTATATATTGTATCTGATTATGTTCTATGATTTTCCAAAAAGTTTATTGAAGTGTCTTCAAAATTATTGAAACATATAGTTGAACTTTAGTACGACCCATCAACCCCATGTGATGGAAAATATGAATATAATATCCAGATACTTGAGGATATGTTGAGATATAGCTCTATGGATTGCATGGGAGGATGGGACAAAAATATCCCTTTGGTTATGTTATCTTATAACAATAGTTTCTACTCAAGAATCAAAATGTCCCCATACAATGCTCTCTATGGGGAGATATGTATGACACCTGCATGTTCAAATTAAGTAGGTAAATAAAATTTTATATGAAATTATATGGTAAAAGAAATGATAATAAGGGTCAAGAAAATTCAATGACACATCAAAGAAGTGTAGATTCAATAGAAGAGTTATGTTTATAACCATAAATAACACTTGGAGTTTGAGGTTGGTGATAAAGTGTTCCTTTATATATATCTATGGAAGAGAGTCATGTGCTAAGTCTGAGATATATTGGACCCTTTTATATTCTTGATCACATTAGATTTATAGAAAATTGAGTATCACTCCCACAAAACCTTTCCAAATTATATTATATGTTCCACATTTCCCACTTAAGTAAGTATATACCAGATCCCTCACATGTATTTAATTCATAGGTGATATAGTTGGAGAATAAACCCTCTTATGTGGAGTATCTATGGAATATATAGGACCACAAAGACAAAATTTTCATGAAAATAATACTCAACTTGTAAAATTACTTTAGAGAAACCAAAGTTATGAATATTAAATGTGGAAAACTAGAAAGATCATGAAATATAACAACCCTTATTTGTTTTCACTATAGTATATGGAATAAAATTTCGAGGTTGAAATTTTTTAATAGGGGAAGAATTTAACAAACAATTATATAGAGATAATTAATCTTAATGAATATTTTTTTGAGTATCATATGTTTTATAAAACAAGTTAATAAACTAATAACCTTTAAACTTTCATTAAATTACACTATTCAAGACAACTATTATAACTATTAAACTTGCAAGAATATACAGTATTAACTAAATTTTGAATTCATATATTTATAATATATTTAGAATTATAATTTAACCAAATTAGCTTAATTTTTGTATTTATAATATCTATATGATCATAATGTTATTTCATTACTTTTTTCTAAAATAATCTACTTTTAGATGAATAGTAAAAATATCGATTTTGTTAAAAAAAATAATTTTATTGTACAAGAATTACTTAAATGTTTTGAATCCTTTTTTAATATGATGTTTATATTTAATAAATATAAATTATCTAATTTTAAATACTAGTTTTCTATATAAATCTCATTTAAAAGATTCTAGAAAATTTATGTAACGTATTAACGAAAACCATTTTCTATATGTTTCTTATAATAAAATATTAACATGGTGGAATTAGGTTGTTGGATTATTTTAATGTTAATTAAATATTATTTGAATAATAATAAACATTTTTATTCCATTATAATATTTAATATTGATAATTTTATCCTAAGTATATAACATATGCTTAACAGTACACTTTTTTTCAAACAATGGGTTTTTTTCAAAGTACAAGTTCTAATTTTAAAATTAATTATTCTTACACATAGAAATTTTATTTCATAAACTGAATAGAATATTTATAATAAATATTTTTATATTAAATGATATCGATAATTATATTTTTAGTCAATAGATAATAATTATTTAGTTAAAAATTTAGTTACTTCAATAAAAAAAATGGAAAAAAGTAAATATCTCGGAGTAAATGACCTAAAATATGTTTAAAAATTGTTTAATTTTTTTAATACTTTATAAAACATTAACCTTCCACAAATACATTATTTTTCACTTTTCATTCGTATTTCATTTGAAACAAGTGTTCTATTTTTATTAAAAAGTAATATCTTCCAAAAATGACATTATCTTAAATTATAAAATGAACCACCACCACTCCACCGCTCCACACTTTCAAATACCGTTAGCAAAAACCCATACTGTGAAATAATATCTCATAAATACTCTCCCAATGTCTTAATAATATTTTTATTTCCAAAATACTGAAATAAAGTTCCTTAAGTTGTTGACTAATGGAGAACATCCAAAGAAGAGGTAATAATTTCCAACGAACCTTTATAATTATTTTATACTTGCACCACCCCAAACCTATTTTATTCTTGAGAGTTTGATAACAACATTTTTGTTAATATTATTTAATGTTTTTATTATAATGGATCATCCATTTTATGCCTTTCTAAAAAACCATTTCAAAATTGAATACGTCGTCTTGTGTATGTGCGGACTACTGCCTCCACATGATGATGCTTCTCTTTTTATTTACATACCAATGAAAATGGATGGAATAAAATATATATTTAATGTATTAAAAGGTTATTTAATAAACCATTAACCCTAAATAATGATAATATAATGCATTACATAAGAGATATTAACAAGAAACAATTATAGTGAATTTAACTGCTAAAAAGGACATTTCAAAGTATCTTTTTTAATTTGAGTCCATTCATGGAAAAAATATTTAATTGTATATATTATGTGATAATAGAATAATTTAGGAAATAATAATCTATAATTTTGGATATTATGAAGCTTTTTTAAAACAATTTTACCTTATTCAATATAACATGAACGTTTCTGATAAATCAATTGAAGAACTTCAAGTAACCTACAAAAATGGAAAAAAGTAATAATTTAGTGAAACATGATGAAAAATGATACTTATAAAAACAAATATATATATATCAATATTTTTATTATGAAAGTTTTTAATAAACATTAGTTTATTACCTAGGTAGTTTCGTACAATTGCATAGCACTTTCAGACAAGAGGTAAGGGATCTTCCATACCTCCTTCATGACTTATAGGATACACATTCTCTTTCATTTTATCCCTTTTATAAATTTTTATTATAAAAAACTATTATATTTTTGTATATAAGTATCTTATACATACCTATATTAATATCATTTTCATTTTTGGGTTATACATGTTTTAAGTTCTCTTTAAAATTCACACTTTTAAGTAAACTCGATTTAGGTTAACTTTCATATTTCTTATCTCATGTCAAGAATCACCCCAATACATTAATTTAATGAAATAATATATTATAAGAAACATAATTATTTTTAAAATAAAATTCTTTATTTTATTCTAGTATTACAAAAAATAATATTGTCTTTACTTTTTAAAAAATATCCTTTACATATTTCGTAATGCTTTACCTAGGTGGTGTGCTTTTTTATTATTTTTTCTCCTAGATAATTCTCATGAAATATCTATATAAGAACTCAATTATCACGACCTATGTTTAGTTTTCAAATATTAACATCAAAATTATTTAAGAAATTATTATATTGGGATTTCTCATGATTTATCCTTTGGTTATTCCTTGAATTAGAATTATGAAACTCATTTTGTTCTCATGGTTTTGATCATGTATACAATTTATGTATGGTTTATTTTTCTTATGTGGCATGAATATGAATGATATTTTTTTATGTGATTGGTGGTCTTGAAATTATATATCCCTATAATGTATTGAATAAATCTTTATATCTATTGAAATATTATATAAGGGATTTGGGAGTGAACCTAATCCAATATAAGACTTTGTTAACTTTATAAAGATAGTCTTGGGAGTGACCCTTAACTTATGTTTATGATATCATGTTGTATATTGTTTATATATTTTTATGATATTATACTATAATTTCATTGTTACATGTCTACATTATTATGATAATCATCTTTATGATATCATGTTATGCCACTTGAATATCATGTTATGAATTATTTCCATGTTATTCCCTTACTAGGATTTCTCAATCACCCATTTTCATATGTATTTTTCCCTAGAATTTACTATATTGTTTTAGTAAAACTGTGATATTTAGGAGCACTGTATGGATATTTATACATAGATGATGTTTTTATATTTATATGATGTATTTCTATGTATAATATTCTAAAAACACTAGACCTCTAAATCCGCAACCTGTATTTGTGGGAAAAGTATGTTAAGAATGATGAAATAATATTTGTTTAAGGGTTGGGTTTCTATATTAAATAAACAAATAATTGATTTTATACAGCTTGTAGTACCTTATAGTCCTATTATACACCATAATAGTGGGTGGGTGAAACAAAGTGTCCTAAAAATTATTCTTTTATTTTAATTAATTATATCTTATCTTCACATTTGTATAGAATACTTAAATAGGAATTATAACCACAATTAAATGAAAATTAATAAAGATAATGCACACATAATTTTTCTTGGTTTTCCAAAAAAATGATACATCCATTGACTATAAATCAATAGTTTTTGATATGCTAAAAAATCAATATTGTACAGGTATGTGATTATAAATTAGGTAAGATACATCTTCTCACTTAAGGTCCACAACCTCTTCCTTTATTCCAAAAATTGCTTTTAAGAGGGAAACAACGATAAAGTCAAGATACAGGTCTATATTACAATATACCAAACAAAGATAATTAACACCAAACAACATGGGGGTTATCCATGATTCTAGGTTCTTATATTCTATATTTATAAAGATATACAAAACACACTTTGCATTTCAATAATGATATTAAATATAATCTATCCTCAAAAACTTATCTTTAATATTTAATTGTTTCAACCATATTATACTTTTGATTCATTTTTCTTCCTAATATAAAAATCTACCTCTTATTCTATGTGTGTGTTTTTCATTATTTAGAGTAATCCCCAAATAATAGAGGATATTTAAATTTTTAATTTTTAATTCATAGTACAACTAACTTTCAATTAAAGTGAACCTATTAGATTTATTCTCATTTTATATAAATTATTAAAATTAAAAAGGGAATTTATTACTTGTTAAAATAACTACAAAACTATCACTTGATTTTCATATAGTCACATTAGTTTGAAACCTTTAGAAAAAATAATTCATGGTGTGATATGTTGCTCCATAGCCTAGAATTTCATTGACTTCATGAAATAGAACATTGGGAGACAAATATTCCAAAAAATGATCAAATATCCCTCATTTCATGACTTTAATAATCCTTAAGGAGATCATAATTATAGATTTCCACATGGTTCATAGTGTTAACAAATCTTTTTTGATAATTTTAGAACCAGAACTTGTTTATTAAACCCTTTCACAAGACTTCCAAATAACTTTTATTTAAAAATTTATCTCCTTAAAAAAACAAATAAATGGTTATAAATAGACTTCCATACCATGTTAAGACCTAATATTAATTAAGAAATGATACATATAATGAACCCATCCTAAAAAACACATTGGAAAAAATATTATAGTCGGTGCACATGAATCTATAGCTCCATATAAATTGGTAGAAAACTATTGGTGATGATTCACTATAGGTAGAAACAACAATTTCCAAAATACCTAACATCGTTCAATAATATAATTCCCCTTTGAGGAACTCTGATAACCCCCCTCTTGAGATGATCTCAGTTGTTCATGCATCCTCTTTATCACCTCATCCTTCTTTTTCATTTTTTAATACATAGGTTGCAAAATTGGGTTGACTGCATAATGAGTAACAATGCATAATGCGACCTCTAAATGTTGCACTAAAAAATCATCAATGAGAAAAAGATCAATGGTGAAGTGAATGAGGTCACTATATCTAATATTAAGCTCCCACATGCTTGGACTCCCATATTTAAGTGATAAAATCTCTACCTCTTCACTTACCTCATTGTTGATGGAAGAAACTCCATGAGAAACTACCTCTAGAAATCATCCTATGAAACATATTCTGCCTTCCACTACCCAAGATAAAAAATACCCAATTTTCATGTCCCATAGATTATATGTTTGACAAAAAATGGGGCATGATACTCTTCCCAAGATCAGATAAAACTGATGGAAATATCAGGATCCTCAAACCATAACATCATCTCTCGATCAAGTATACTCCCCCCCATATTTCTTTAACTCATGATATTGGAAATCCTGAAATTTATTCCTCAAGGCCTCATCATAATTAGTGAAATAAATCCTTTGGTGGTGAATTGGATAATCCTTCAAAACATGACCAACCTAAACCACACATAGAAAATTACCAACATGCATCTCTAGGAATAAACAAACCAACTCTTGTGCTTGTAGCTTGAATTCCTTTAATCAATTTTATTTAATTAGATTCATTTTAATTTTCCTAATGTCACCCCAATTAAAACACTAAACAAAAAAATAATGATGAATTTAAATCTCTTAGTTTTCAACCATGAAATTAGAATTATCCTTCCTAAGGCATTTAGTGAGGTTAAGTTCCATTTTTTAGATCACAGAGGGCCCTAATCACCAATATCCAAGCTATCCCCCTTTCTACATTACACACTAAGTTAGATTAATATTGTTACCCCAAAAAACCCATGAAATCCTCACAATTTCTTAAATCTAAACTCTATATTAGCTCTCATCCACAGTTTGATACCATTATTTCATGACTCACCCCCACTAGGAACCCCTCCTGGTCAAATAGTGATGATGAGAGTGATCACTGAGGCCCAACTCTAATAGGCCATGGGTTAGGTACTATAATCATGGGTATAAAACCCAGAAAGGGAGGCATTAACCTCATAAATTAAAGGAACAAGATAAGAAAACCACCAATTGACATCATAATATAAAAATAGACCAACATACCATAATAAACCATAATGCATTATATGTCATACAATACAAGTATCTAGAGTAAATTACTATAAGTAAAACTCCTAGATGAGGATTACAATCACAACTCTATGATTCAAACTAGTATTATCAAAATAGGTTTCCAAATTCACCCTAAAAATAAAAAAAATTAAATATATATAAAGGCGAGCATATATGTATATATATAACTAATAGTGTCTTTCTTATGAACAATCATGAAAATATGGAAGAAGTATACTAATAATTTAGTGAAAAACCAACAAAACCAATATGCACCTACCAAGGAAACTGTCACCCAACCTCACCAAGGATTAATCACAAAAAAAAAATCATTAAATTGTGATAACATAATAAAGAATTAATATAGAAAATGTTACCTAACAACCACTTACACACTGGTTTATCACTCTCTCTCACTAGAGTTAAACATCTCGGTGTCACCATCCCCTCCATTTCATTAAAACCATATTAAAAAAATATACATAACAATTTACATTTGATGTGGTTTGGGCTACAACCCTACCTATCATAATTGGAATGGTTTCCAACGTACTCAATGGAAACACTATGTAGCCATAACCATATATTTACATCTCAACCATTAATCAATTTTCTATAATGGTAAGGAATCCTGAACATGAATGTTATCAACCCAAAACCCTCCTTATACTAGGAAATATCCCTACTATATACCAAATTATCGTCCATCTACAATCACATATATCACATGTAAAAGAAATACTTTCACAACTATATTACATCCAAAATAGAGAATATAGAAGTGGGTTTGTTAGATCACCAACCTGTTTGCTGGGGAAAACATCTAGAACCCAAAACAATTAGGCATTGGTAGGATTATCCAAATCTAGTGGGGTGCCAAAATAAATAAAAAGGAAAATAAAATTATAATAAAGGTACACATAATCCAAAACTGATGGTTTCGTACTAAAACAACACAGTCATGAACCAAAAGCACTGCCTTACCTAAACCACTTTCCATTAGAAACCAACTCCATTTCTATCTTATTGACTATTATTATTTTCTATAAAACTAGCCAAAAAAATTAATAGTTATTATTTAATAACATAATTTAAATATTTGAAAATTTACCATTTAACAACTATTTTCCATTCATTATACCTTTGAATTTCATATTTAATGACAAATAATTTTCATCGTTTACCAATTAATTTTATTTTTTAATCATCCATTTATATCCCATGGTTTATTAAATTTTATCCCACACCCATTTACTATTTCATTTATAAAATCATATTTCATTTCTATGTAAAAACTATATGAAAATCCCACAACTATCCACCAACCACTTTAAAACCATCCAATACCAACTATGTTATCTGGCCACACAAACCACTACACAACTATTTATCAATAGCCCCCCATTACCACAAAACATTTTTTTTCTAGACCAACCATACATATTATTTATTCCCAACAAATCTCATATCCAAAACCAAATATAAATATTACCACACAATAAACCCCACAGTAGCCACACAAGTCACAACATAATAATATGATAAAAGACTAAATATAACACCCCATTCTTACATCTACACACATTCACACTTCCTTTCCTTTTCACAAGCAACATAAATTCCGAATAAAATTATAAAAAATAAGTCTTTTTACCATATTTGTGGTATTAGCCCTTTATAAAATGTTAATTTTAAGGTATATTCATACAATAACAAACAATCTTAGCAAAACTTCAATTTTCAGGAACAATAACAAGTAGGTACGAATCACATAAGAAATATTTTGGACGCATGTAGATGAATATGTGTAACCCTTACCATCAAGTCACTATTTAGTTCAATACATTGTCTTCTTTTAATAAACCATTTTCATCCACACAATGAAAGTATGATCATAAAACTACCATAATTTATACACAGAAATAGAGTTCCCAAATCCACTAACTCAACCATTTTTTTATAAGATTATTTCTAAAAATAAGGGAAGATAATACCATAAGACTAGTCTTGTATAAGGAAACCTCAATTAACATAAATCACAGATAATAAAATCAAAATATATGCCTGAAATTTCCTCAAATTTAACCTTTACTACTACCCTAAACTCCCAGAATATAATAATGGTAGATGGTGATGGTGAATTGGATGAAATATCACCTTAGATAATAGAAAATGGATCAAATAATCCTCGGATAAATTCTGATCTAATGGGATGTAAAAGTTATCCTAAAAATACACTCAGGTCACCCATGGTCGATAGGAAACAAAAAAATAGAAAGGTCTTTAAAGGGGATCCAAAAATTTATACCCAATCCGGTAAAATAGAAGATCATGACACAATGGTTCATGTCATTCCACTATGGGGTCATGCCAAATGTCTCTATATAAATTATATTGTGGTGAACCCCTAGATATGATAAATTTAAGGAAGCCCCATGATGTAGGGATCATCCCCACACTTCAACACCCAATTCTTGAAATCATTACAAAGCACCCCAAAACAAACCTTAGAACAACCAAGGCACTATGGTGCAGTGCCACAAAAAAATAAAAGATAAGGAACTCGACCTCCAGAACTCCATGGAATAATCCAAAAACCACCGTTCCATGAAAGTTAGAAGGAAAACCACATAATTCAACTACTCAATGATCCATACCACATCTATGGTAACCACACCACAATCTCATGAAACTTTATTCATCCTGATCAACCCCAGACTAAAACCATAGTGTTTCTAGAGGACCAATCCATAGGGATCCATAAAATGAAATAACTACGGAATATAAACCCCATTAACTATATAAAGTAACCAAAAAAACAAACCAATGAATCTACATCCAAACCACCTAATTAACCTCTCATTACATAGCACTAGATCCTAGATGAAATATCATCCTTAACTCCACCTTTAATCCTCTAAACCACTCTTTAACACTCTAATGGGAATAAGAGAAAAAGAAATGGAATGAGGAATATCCAAGACATTATACTGTCCATTAAAACTAGAACCAAGGGATTAAATTAATCACTTGGGGAGAGTTTTAACCTTAAATGGTTAGTCCCATCATAATAAAAATAATATGAGTAAAAAAACAAAAACTATGATTATGGGTATAATGTTATGATGACCTTTATAGGGTTTGTTTATTTGTATATAATTATGTGTATGTGTATATAATTATGTGTATGTGTTTATTTATATTGGTACGGAAACCCATATCTTTGATAGGGAATAATTAATGATTAAATATATTAATACACACTTAATAGAATCCCAGAAGATTGAAAGGCCTCGTATCTTTGTGAAATTATACACATAACACATTAACTTGAAACATGGGTAAAACAAAATTATTTTAAAACTCTGATAAAATTCCTTACAATAAATTGATCTTCTAATACTCCATAAGATAACCTTAGAACATACAAGAGAAAGGAATGAACTATAAATATAAGTAAGGCAAAAATCAATAAATCACATGGTGAAAGTAACAAAATTTAGTCAGGAGGCATATCAAGGTGACATAAACGGAGTGAGAATCCTAAAAATGAAAATCTAATCATGATATAAGATGATAACATCATAGAAATATAGGAATGTGGAAATAGCATAAAACATTGCATCATAATCATAAGTTAAGTCTAAATACTGATACATCATAACATTTTGCACTTATGATATATTATGGTTCACTATAAATGGAATATCTTAAAATAAAAACATTATCAAGTGTATTGGGGGGCTATATAATTTTAGTCCCACCTATCGTATTCATATCATGTATATGCATTTATCTTCCACCTAGATCATTCAATGTAATAAAATATTTCATTGCATTTAATCCTAGGATCATGGAGTGTGGGTTATATACATAGAATTAAATAGGTAATTAAGGATAGGTACATCTTGGTGAATACCCTTGACTTTATATGGGGATGGGCATTCACTAAACAAATATTTTTCACAGATAATAAAAGGATAATTTTTAATAAAAAATGGGTACACATAAAAGTTAAAGGGGGGGGTTAATGAGAGTGATAGGCGGTTTATCAATACTTGGGAATCATAATAAAATAATATGATGTTTTAAAACACATCAAAAAATGAACAATTCGAAATCCAAATGATTTGTATAGAGAAAGTACTACAAATAAAAAAAAGATGAGGAGATTCCTTACCCTTAAGGGGCTCTTCTAAAATATTTAGAGGAGTTTATTAAGATCTTGGGAACACCTTGAGAGTAATTTAAGAAGGATAGGGAGATTAAATTAATTATCAATGGGTTTTTATTGATAAGGAGTGGGATGATGGGTAAGTATTTATAGAAAAATAGGGGGAATTATTTATCAATTTATAAACATAGGTTTTGGACTCTATATGATAAAATATTTAGAACCCCAAAACCTTCTCATTATATTTTACCTTTGTTTCAACAAAATATAAGTTTTATTTAATATTTTATTAGGTTGATAACTGAATTCCTTAAAATAACACCCTTGGTGATGTGTAAGTGGGTCATGTTTATAATAATTGATTTTAAAACCTTAATATATACTATAGGTTTTGGAGGAATCAATAAAGGTATATAAAATTTATCAAATAACATCAAAAACATATTATTTTAAATGGGAAAAATTGGTCATTAATTCTCTCATAATACTTATTAAATCACTTGGGGAAATTATGATTTCAAAATATATACTGTATTTATTTTTTACACAAAAATTAGACTATATAAGAAAATTATGAACTTTTCACCATTATATATCTTCAAATGATAATTTCAAAATTAATAATTATTTTATTAAAATAATGATCTAAATATTATAATTTAAACATTTGGATCAATATCCTAATTTATTATAAATACTGATTTTTCAATCGTAATAATTTTCTGACCCTTATAAAGAGTATATTTAGAAGCTATTAATTTATATTTTCAATTTTATATAAAAATTATTTAATATGAATATTAAATTAAAGTAAAATTTATTTAAAAATTCTTTAATTTATTAGAAATAGTGTTTTATTTCAAACCATATATTTTCTAAAAATGAAATTTAGGTTTTTCCTATAAAAATTTAATTTTAAACAACTCAAATATAATTTTAAAAATGAAAAGGGATAAATATAATCATTATTTTATAAAAAAAATGAAATATAAAAATTCATACTATGATGGGTCGTGATACACAACCTATTACCACACCCTTATATGCCCTAAAGGTAGAGTGTGCAATGGTAGGGCTTTCTCAGGGTTGTTCTATGAACATTGTTTGGGTCGCTATCTCAATAAGAATTAACTTCTCTCATAAATGGTTTTGTTCAGGCTTCAATTATTGAACTTATTCTTGGTATTTTTCATAGGAAAATCCTAGTTATTCAATCTCTCTTGGAATATCTGATAAATGGGCCTCATAGTGTATGATCCTGATGGTTATGGCCATTTATCATTCCATAGATAAAAATGATACTTTATCATAACCCTTAATATATACTAATCATGTCGATCAATGTAAAATGGATATACTATTAATGTTTAACATATATACTGTTATTTTAAATATGATAGGATATATTTTTTAATTTTTTCAAAATAACCATAGTAGTGAATGTGTTTTCAATTATGACAAGCCATTTATCCAATCAATATGGAATTTCATTTCATTGATAAAAGTTTAGTTCATTACATTCTTCATCCATTTATAAATTTATAACTCAAAATTTCAATTTTTATAGTATAATAAATGAGGGTAATTCAATTTCATCGCATCTTATGATTCCTAAGTCTCTTTCTCAAACTTTTCGTTTTGTTACAACACATTGACTTGGATAATTGTCTTGTTTCATAAAACTTTGTCTCTATGATCTGTGATCCTTAATGGATTATCCTTGTGAGAAAGATCATTCTCCAAGGATACTATTTATGGAATTAGTAAATGTGAGGGTTCCAACATGTACTTTCACAATAGGAATACATGGAACACGTCCTGTACTTGAAATAGGTTTTGTGGGAGTGCTATTGGATAGGCCACTACTCTGATGAAATTAAGAATCTAAATGGGCATCATGTATCTCATAAAAGGATTTCCATTTTTTCCAAAACTCATCAATTTATTACATAGTGATATATGAAGAAACACCTTATCTCTATCCTCAAACTCAAGTTATCCTCGATGATTGTCTACATAACGTTTTTATTGAATTTTCATATATTTCATATGTTGTTGGTTGGTTTGAACTTTCTCTATTATTTCTTGGAAAAGTGAAGGTCCTGTAATTCTCTACTCTCAAAATTCTTCCCATCATGTTAGAGTCTGGAACCTATTTCTATATAGAGTCTGATAAGGTTTTATTTGAATTCTAGAGTGTAAACCATTATTATATGAGAAATCTACTCGTGGAAGGTGCTGATCGAAAAATAATTAGAAATTCATTGAACATGATGTCAATATATCCTCTAGAGTTTAAATCGTTCTCTCAGATTGACCACCCACATAAGGGTGATAATAAGTAATGAAACACAACTCTATACCCAAAAAATTGTGAAGTATTCTCTAGAACCTCAAGGAAAACCATAGATCTCAATCAGATATAACGGAAACTGGTACTTCATGCATTCTTACAGCTACCATTATGTATGTCTTGTAAATTTTTTCAGGAGAGATATATTCCTTACAATAAATGAAATTCACTAAATTTGTGTGGAAATTAACTTCCAACCATATGAAATTATTATTTTTTAATTCTTATGGAGTATTATGATGAAATACATGGTTATGTTTACCCATTTTCATACTGTTATGGGAAATTGTTTATCATACCCTTATACTTTTATTAGTTAGCCTTGGCTTCTTGGAATACTAATATTTGAGATAAAAATTCTGCAATCTGCCTCTTCATTTTATCCCACTAAAATCTTTTCTTCATATCTCTAAACATATTAGTGCTTCCTAGATTAATAGGGAAGGTTGAGAAATGAACATCTTACACAATTTCCCTCTTTAGATATAGTTTTTATGGGACAAATATCATGGTTATAAACATTATAACTAAATATTAATCAAAATTAAACTTCATAATACTTTCTATCTTTCTATATATCTCTTCATCATATTTTTTTCCTCCTTGATCTTATCGAGAATGGACAGTTGAAAAGTAATTTGATAAAGGTATTATGGAATTCATTTAATGATTACCTTCTCCATCCATTACACATACAATAATATGGGATCCATTTAAATCCTAATCATGGATAGGGTTGCAGGATCCTTCCTTCTCAGAATATCTACCACTTTGTTTGCCTTCCCAGTATGTCAATGGATTGCAAACTAATAATATTTTATCAGTTGTAACTATATTAATTGGGTCATATTGTTATCATTTTGTTTGAATATATACTTGAGGATTTTATGCTCTATATATATGTCAAACTTCTCTCCATAGAGACAATTATACTAAATATTTAATGTGAAGATCAGTACAGATAATTAAAGATCATGGGTTAGGTAGTTATACTCATGGATAATTAATTGGAATGAGGAACTGGCTATCAATTTTCATATTTCATGCGCACACAACCTAATTATTTTTTGGATACATCATTATAGATTGTGAATCCTTCCCCACTAGTTTGTAATGTGTGCCTAGGTGCAGTGATTAGTGTATTCGTTGAGTCTTTAAATCATTTTTCACATTCATCACTCCATAATAACATCACTCTATTCCAATTACTCTTAGTTATTGGGCTTGAAGATCATGATAAGTTTCTCATAAATCAATGATAGTACCAAAATATTCAAATTAAACTACAGATTTCTATTGAAGGTGTTGTTCTGGGCCATTCTTTAATTTCTAATATTCCCGAAGAATCTATAGATATCCTTTTTCTAGTGATAAAATGCCCATGGAATACTAATTATTCCATAAAATTTATTATACTTCATATAAAACTTTTACTTTTTAAATTTATATAGTAAAACATTAAAATTATTCTCATGTTCCTCCTCTGTTTTAGAGAAAATAAGAATATCCTATATAAAAACTTCCACAAATTTTTCAAATTAATATCTAAATAATATATTAATTTGGTAAATTAATATTTTGGTAGTATTAGTGAGTCCAAATTTCATTAATATGTCATCATAATTCTCATACCTTGTATAAAAATCAGGATTGGGTATATCCTCTTTTATTTCATTTACTTAATAATATATCAACTATAGATCAACCATAGAGATGTATTATACTTCATGTGACTAATCAACAAGTCGTCAATTTATGGTAGAGGATACTTATTCTTTATCCTGATCTTATTGGGGTCAAGATAATTGATATAGAGGTGCATTAACCCAGCCTTATTCCTGATGATGAGGACAGATGCACCTTACAAAGAAGCACTTAGACATAGAAACTTGTTATATAGATTATACAATAGTTTATTCTTCATCTCCTAAATTTTAATAGTTTCCATTATATATGGATTGTTGGATATTTGAAAATATCTGGGTATATGTTTGATTGAGAACTCAACCTCATAACTTGGAGAAAGACTAAAAAAGTATTTGGAAACACATCAACATATTCTCTTACAATGGGAATGCCATCATGGATGATCTCTTCCTTAGTCTCAATCATTTGGGCTAGATACTCTTAATCATAAGGTAATAATATCAATTCATGAGATACTAATTACAATGGAGATTCATCCTCCACATTTCACATGTATATAATCTAAGGGATATTTGTGATATAGAGGGTAATTTTATTCTCCTAGTAATTTATGTTTTCTCTATATAAAGAAAATAAAATCCATTACTATAATTTCATATAATTACTCTAAAGGAAGTATAAAAAGGTTATCTAAGATTTTAAGCCCACAAATATGGATGGGGTATGAGTCATATGTTTGGGATTTATGAATTAATACATTTACCATCTTCACTAATAACCTGACTTCTATGTTTTGAGTTGGTGTTTAAATAGTTATACAAAATTTTAATGATATGGTAGAATGTGTAGAACCATAGCCACATATGAAATTTGAAGTTCATTATTGGATGGTATGCATCCATTCCCTATTTCAATATGGTTTAAACTATTTATAAAATCCAAATTAGACTTTTGGATGAGAATATTCTAACTATTAGACATATAAAAGGGAAACAATATACATTAAAGGGATAACCCATAAATGGCACACATTCATTATTCTATGAAATTCTATGTTTCAATCTAATTTATCCATTGTTTATTTCAGAAAATAAAATTTTATTTTAATTTTTATTCCCTTCATATTGGTTCATAGACATCTTGTGAAATTTCTAAATTATATCCTGTAAGAGTATCAAACCAGGATTAAAAAATGGCTATTTTTTATGAACTAGGTAATGATCATCAAAACTAAAAATACACGCTTTTAGTGTTATTACACCTTGGTAAAACTGTACGAGAGCCACGTACAATTATTGTATCCAGATATTGATTTTATTACATGTAAACTACATAATATATACTTTACCATAATATAGGGTTGTTTTACTTTGTTTACTCTTATCCAAAATAATTTAATAAGGGTTTTAATCATAATATCTAAAAATAATTAAATTTTTATCTGATGCCAACTATGAAAACCCATATATTAATTGAAATTAATTTATGATTTAATAAATAATGAAACACTTAATATAATCCTAGAAGATAGAAAGGCCTATTGTCTTTGAGAAATTATGCACATATCACATTTACTTGAAACATTGGTATAAAAATTATTTAAAAACTAAAGTACATGCCCTAAAATTCCATTGATCTTCTATACTACATAGGATAACTAAGGGATATAAATAAGAAAGGGGTGAGCTATAAATTCCAATAATGTAATAATCAAAACAAGATATGATTAATGTAATAAATTTTACTTAATAGGCATATCAAGGTGATATTAAATGAGTTTTAATCAAAAACATGAACATCAAAGCATGAAATAAGATGATAAAAACATCACCCATTGTATTGGATGGATATATAGTTTTGTTCCCACCCATCACATTCAAATCGTATATATGAATTTGTGACCCACATATAACATTAAATGTAAGACAATATTAAATAAAATTTAATTTGATGATTAAGAAGTGTGGTTTTTATAACACCATATGTTTTTATGAAATATTGTTTTCAAATAAATTTAATTTCATTGATAGCTTACATTACAAACAACACTGAGTTTTAGCGAACCATGAAAAACTATTAATATTATTATTTAAACACAACCTTCATTAACAAGACATAAAACTTGGTGGCATGAGTAGTAATAAAAATTTTAAAATATTAAGTATGATGGTTTCATATAATGAAAAAATATTGATAAAAAATAACTTAATTTTTAGAAAACCTTTATTTGTTTTAAAAATATTATTCTCTAAAAAAAATGTTTTTATTTCATTTTGTGAATAAATAATAAAATAAATTTTACCAATTTTATAAACTTTATAAAATTTATCTGAAAAAATAAACTATAGTTTGGAAACCTATATAAAAACTTTATCTTGGAGTGTATTTTTTATAATTTTCTGAAACAATAAATGTTTTTGTGAATAGTAAAAATTATTGATTTTTATTAAGAATTATTTTTTCGCTTACAATTTTTAAAAACATAAAAAAAATTATATAGTTTTAAATGTAAAATTATTTCAATTATGTATATATTAATCCAATTTTTTTCATTGAAATAATATCTTATATTGAATTTTTAAATAAAAACTTTTTAAAATTGTGAACATTTTATCTTTGAAAACCCGCTTTCATATCGCATATACGGATTTACAAATGACCAAAAACTTGTCCAAAACAGATTATATAGAACTATTTAGACCTTATAACCTATATTTATTGATATTGATCCATTTTAGATCATTTTGGAAAATGAAAAAACATTTTCATATTTCATTCTTTTCAAAAATACAAAGTATGTCCTCTCCCCAACTTATAAAAGATCACCACTCTCCTCTCATATTCGCACTTCCAAAACTCATTGATTAAGAAAATACCTACCAAAATATCTTCCTTAATTACCTCATATAAAACTAATACCCTTATTTTGACCATAAATCCAACCTATTAAGGCTTTTTGTGAAAACCAAGGGAGGTTACACAAAGAAGAGGTAATGTTTTTCAACAAGCGTTTTTTTCATTTCTTCTTCCACCTCCTTCAAATATTATCAAACCATGATAATATTATAACCATAGTATCTTTATTATAATTTTATGTTATTATAATATGTTAATGACCAAAATTCAACTTATATTCCATCATATGGGAAATGATATCATTCCTTTTGTGTATGGAAGACTACCGCCTCATGAACTGATATGACAAGTTTTCCCATCAACACCTATCACAGAAATATATAATTATGGATTAAATTTTTATATATGATATTATTATATGTATGAAATTATTTTATCATATATACCTTCTAAATTTCTATTCTATGGAAATATTATAGTGTTGATCGTGTGTATGACAGACTACCGCCTCACGAAGTGTTTTGATTCGTACACACATTACACGGTAGGCAATAAGGATGGTTTTAATTAAAATATGTGATATAAATGATATATAAATTATTATTAAATGTAAATATTTTATTTCAATTTCTTTCTTTCAATTCATCGAGAAAATGGAAACAACATTCACGCATACGTACAACCTACCATCTCAATGAATGATGTATTTCATTTGCTTTCTATAACTATTATGTATTAATATAAATACATATATAAAAAATGTATATAATATTTATATCATTTTTAATATATTATATAAGCTGTAACCAGGGTCAAATTAAGAGAACCAAAAATAAAAAATCAAAACACACTCAAAAAAAAGCTGTAACTACTCGAAACGTGATTTTAAAAATAAATTACTGATAAATAGGTAATAAAAGGTCATAAGTAAATAATATATGATATGATAAATATGATAATAGTTATTTAATATAAGATAATTAAAATTATATTTATTATAAAGGAGTTTAGAACATGTATGATGGATTTCAATAATTATGGTAAGGGATTGTTGTCTCGCTTTTTAATTCTATAACACATGCCATATTCACCACCTATTCCTCTTAAGTGGTGTATATAATACCCATGAATTAATATTATGATTATTATTCATAATATTATTAATACTAAAATATCCATTTTAGTGTCACTCTTTCGTGTGTTTATGGTCCAATATTTACCAAAGCAATAAGGGATTTTTGTCACAATATTTCTTCTTTAGGACATCAGTTATGCAATGAACATATCTTCTTTTATGAGATGTATGTACTTTTATATTGACATGTTATAAAATAAATATAAATATTTTTATGATATTAAAAGTTTAATATGATTTTATTCTTTAATGAGAACAATGATTCAAATTAAACCAAAATGGTAAAGGTTTGATGTTATTGAGATTATTTATGTATTTGCTTTTGATGACGAAATATTATGATCCATATCTCAAGAAACTCATAAATTTGATTTTACTCTAGTTATGTAATGATAATACATGAGTTACATTCATCTTCCTCTATTTATATACTCAATATTTTAAAATAAGTTTTTAATAATATCTATTTTTTCCTCTCTTCATCCAAAAATCATTTTTCAACCAAAAAAATGTGTTTTAAAAATATTTTCAAAAATATTTTTAACATTCTCTAAATGAATTATAAAAGAAATTTGTAATCATTTTTTAATTCTTTAAAAAATTTGAAATAAATCTTTATGTATTTTTTCAAATAAGTCCTATTTGTATTTTAACTAAAATGTTAAATGAATATTTGTTTAAAGATGTAAAACATGTATCGAATTTGACTCCATAATGTACACAAAATGTTCTAAATATTACTCTATATTTTAATAGTTTATTTTAAAATAAAATTATGTTTTAATTTTTTATCTTTTCAAAAAAAATCAACGTGAAATGGAAATTTTCCTCAAGAAATGTTTTAAATGATTTTAATAATTCGCTTATATACTTAAAAGGTTATTTTAATAGAAAATGATATTTAAAATTTTTTATGTTTTAAAAAAATGTTTTTAAAATTTGAATGAATATTTTCCACAGGAAATGGTTCAAATTACTTTTAAATATTCCTTTATAATTTTCCAAATCTATTTTCAAATAATATTATTTTGAAAATTTTATATGATTATTATGTTTTAAAAATAAATTTTCAATGTAAAAAAATGTATTTTATTATGTGTTGTTTGGGACCAATATCAACATATAATGTTTTTGAAGAATATTGAAATCCCATGATATAAATAGTGATATTATGGGTAGTGAACTGAATTCAGTAATGTACTTTCTCCACTAAGATAATATTTGTAGTGAACCTTAACTACTATGATGGTTTGTGGAATAAACCCTTTACACTATGATAGACTTGGAAATGAGACTTGAGTATTATGTAAATTATTTTTTTACAAAGGTGTATGCCATAACTCCATGTATTATGCATGTGTTATGCTCTCATGGATTATGTTTTTTGATTCCTTTACATTTCATGTATTATGAACTGCCAATAGTTATTTCGTGTCACATGTTTATGATCTATCATGTGTAATGTAAGGTTTTAAAATGTTATTCTCATTTTATCGTATCATTTTATATTGATATGTACCATTTTTACCATTAATGATAATTTGATCTCACCCTTTCTTATGTTTCCTTTTCTGGGGTTATAAAGAAATGTTTTAGGTAGGGTATGTATGCAAAGAGTACTAAATGGGAATATCTTTGTGGGATACATGGTATATATTTCATTAAATAAAAATATTTTGTTTCTAGTATCTAAAGACACTAAACTATCACAGTCCTCGAGTGTGTGTTTATGTAATATACTGAATATTCATCTAAAATTATTTGATATTTATGTATGAGAAGTTTGGGTCGCTATAGTTGGTACCAATGGAAAGGTTTAATTTAACTTTGCAAACTAGGATAGCAAAAATTTAGTGATATCCTTGGGGTAATTTCTAAGTATATGTCAAAGGATAAGTTTAAGGATGATCCAATGTATAATAAAATGTCATAGATTTTTAATAATGGATTAGGCGACTGTTTTCTAGAAATTGCATCTTTTCTATGTGTCTCTAGTATAGAAGTACCCAGGGGTAATAAATCTTAAAATAGAAACTTGATTTAGACTCAATAATCACTTGGTGGATGATAACAGGGATTGTGGCACACCTTATTTGACACTCCTAAGGGGCATGCTTTGGAAATTCAAGAAATCATTATGAACCATCATGATAGATTTAAATTGATGATGACTATAAATGACCTAGGATAAACCTAATGTTTCATAGAATTTTCATGATTTATAAATCCTATAAGATATTTTCAAAGATTATGTGGTTCTATACTATGATTGTTGTTGCATACAATATGCTTTTTGGGTTTAGTCAATAGAGAGAATCAGAAGGAGATGGGTTAACATTAAATGTGATGGACAATGTCTTGTTAAGAAACCAAATGGGATTATTATGGGAGATAAATTTATTTTGATTTTTACCAAATGATTATCATGATATATGATTAATATCTCTCACCTTAAACAACTCTCAAAATCAAAAAATAAGAGAAAGATAGTGTTCATTGAGATCTCAGGTGATGGAGACCTTGGAGGAAAGAAGATTAAATTTCTTACATTATTAGAATATGGAACGAAGAACACTATGTAATATCTCAAAGGAATAATAATATGTTTTCAGTGTGGAAAATAATGGAAAAAGGTAAGTAATTTCCAATGAAAAATTAAAAGTTTAGTTAACACAATGGATGAGAAGAATGATTTCTCTATAGAATCATCAACAGAGAAATATTTTAAATATGAAAAGTATAGGAATTATACAAATCATGTCGTAGGGAAAAATTTCAAGAATAGGATCATCAAATTGGTATAATTAAATTTTTTGTTATTGATGATGAAGAGAATAAAAATTACGTATGAATGGAAGCATGCATTATGGATTAAGATGATAAAGCCTTAGAATTAAATATAATGATTGATGTTTTTATAAATTGGAATTAAATAATTCTGCTATATGAATCATGATATATATATATATATGTTATTCAGTATAGTTTTTCATTAAGGATTTTCAAGAATATGATTAATAGTACTAATGACTTAGAAAAACGTTTTAAATAAGACATGATATTGTATAGAAGACACATGATTAAAGTAGATGACCCTTAGTATGTTGCTGTTGTTGAGAAAATGGTGTTTAGTTTTGAATAAGATATGATTGATATGGATAAGGTAAACTAGGTGGTTTTGATGACCCTAGAACGGATTAATTATTTATTGAAAAATTGGTATACATTATCATTGATGAGGTTTACTGTATTTTTGTACTTATGTAATATATTCAACAATCAATGGTTTTATTTAAGGAACGGTGAATAATGTATGTTTTCATTGAGGTTCTATGGTATTTATGGTTGTTACCATGCTTTAGGAGAATATATTACCAAGGTAATAACATATTTGGTATGTGAACATTATTTGATACATATTGAAATTTGGGGGATTAATGATGATTTAAGGAAATTCAATGATCTTATTTTTTAAAATTATAAATTTTGAACAGATCCTATGGTTAACTAGTTCTGAAAATATTTAAGTTGAATTTTGGATGTAGTTTTAGAGATTAATTTTTTACATCACTGCATAAATATTTATACATATTTGATTACTTGTAGTAACAATGTTGTTATGATACAACTAGAGATATAAGGAATTGATTATCATTATATTATGGATCTTGTGATCTAATAGTTCTTTAGGAATAAAAAATTCATCTTCCTTTCATGGAGTATGAGATGAAATACAAATTTATCAAAGAAAAACCAAAGGACAGAAATATGACTATGATACAAATTTAATCTAATCCCTAGGTATATAATTCCTTTTGAAATTTTTGATTATATTGGGATGGGATCCTATTGATTCGAACATCCACCAAACCTCTCTCAAGTCCATGATTTGTTCCAAGTATCTCTCTTAAGAAGGTTCATACATGATCCTTCACGTGTACTAAACATAGAGGTCATACCAATGAAGCATGATATTTATTATAAGGAATAATTGGTATATATTATGGATCATATGGGGAAATTTATATGAAAAAAGACCACTTGTGTGGTCAATGTTTTATGGAGAAACCACCAGTTTGAGGAAGCTATGTGGAAACTTGTGGATGTGATGAGGTAGAATTATCCTCATTTTTTAATCAAAGTGATGATTTTTTATGTTTAAATTCATTTTAATGGGGGAATAATATAACACCCTTATTTTTACGAATTTTTTTGATGAAATTTAATTTCTTTAGTAACTTGTGTTACATGCAACACCGAGTATTATGAGCCGTGAGGAACATTTAATATTAATATTTATACATGAATGTTATTACTAAACCGGCAATCCTAGAAGAATGATTAGTAAAAATATATTTTAAATATTAATTAAAATGGTTTTATGTAAATAAAAATATATATATATAAATCAATAAAAATTTTAAAAATGATTTATATGTTTTTAAAATGCCATTTTCTAAAAAAATTGTTTTTATTGCATTTTGTAAAAAAATAATAAAATTAATTTTTAAAAACTTTATAATATTTATTTTAAAAAATCAACTTCATGTTTTTAATATACATTTCAAAATTATCTTGGACTCAATCTCTGAATATTTACTAAAAAAATAAAATTTTTATTGAATAGTCAAAAAAAACTTGTTTATATTAAGAATTGACTTTTCACTTAAAAATATATAAAAATTTACAAATTGTTTAAATATGGTTTAAAAAGTAAAATTATTTAAATAATATTTATACTAATACAATTTCATTCATTTTAATAAATTTCATATTGAATTTTGATATAAAAACATTTTAAAGTTTTGAACATTTTCTTTTGAAAAACACGCTTTGTCATCGCATCCATGAGCTTAATTTTAAATTAAAATTTTCCACTTCAGGGAGTTCAAATTGGGAAAATTATTTATATATTTGGAATATTTATAAATTATATTACCTTATAAGTTAAACATAATTTTTTACCATATTGAAGATTAAAATCATTTAAAAATTATTTAAAGTGATTTAGGTAAAAATGGGTTTACTAGGGGGAAAACTAAAATGTTAAGCGTTAAAAATGACCCAAAACATTTCAAAAAACTTTTTTCGTCCATATTTTAACCTTATATACAGAAATTCCCTAAAATGACCAAGGTATAATTTATTCTTTTTAAAAATACCACATGTGTCCTCTTCCCCACTTTTAAAAGGCCATGCCTCTTCAAGCTTATTTATACATACAAAACCATTTGGTTTAGAAAATATCTTCCAAAATGAATTACTTAATTCCCTTATCTAATTCTATAATCCTTATTTTTATCATAAATCCATCCTTGGAAGGGTTTTGGTGCAAACCAAAGGAGGATACCCAAAAAAGAGGTTACATTCATCAATTAGTGTTTTTATTTTATTTCATACTACAACTATATAAATTATAATTCAACCATTATAATGTAATAAAATCTGTATATCACGTATAATTTGATTTTATTATACTATTTTCATGACCTAAATCAATATCCACTTCCCTCAAATGTGAAATAATAACATCACTTGTGTGTACGGTGGATTACTGCCTCACGAACCGATGTAACACGCTTTCCATCAACACCTATAAAATATGGATACAATAATGTATTAAATATTTATACATGATTAATGTGATATTATTATACTTATATAATTATTATATCACATATAAATTATTACATTCCATCTATAGGGATACAATAACATCGTTCAAGTGTACAACGGACTACATCCATGCGAAGTGATGTTATTCATTCAAGCTTTATATGGAAGGTAATAAGAATAGTTTTAATGAAAAAATATGATATATATATATATATGAAATAAAAATTATTCTTTAATGGGAATATATTACTTTCCTTTATTTATTTCAATTCATCAAGAAAATGGAAATAGTGTTCATTCGTACACATGGACTACCGTCTCTATTAATGGTGTATTTCATTTTCTATCTCTAACTTTTATGGAATAATATAAATAAATATATAATGAATATATATTATATTTATATAATTTTTTTAAAATTATAGAGATTATTTAACCATAAATAGGACTAAAAATAACAGATTCAAATATACTCAAAAAACAAAGGAGTTGTTAATCAAAACATGATTTTAACAAGTAATTGTAAATAAACTGGTAATAAAAGGTCATAATAAAATAATATATCATATTAAACATATTATTATGGTTATAATATATATATATATATACCTATATAATAAAATTATTATTTTTATACATAAGTTTCTAATATGTATGAAGCAAGTCAAGACTTAAGGTAAGGGATCTTTATCTTAGTTTGTACTTATGTGAGACATAGGCCATAATCATCACCTATTTATTTTATATGGTGTATATAATTTACATAGATGTATTTTAATATTATTATCCTAAAAATAATTTTTATTTAAATATTCATATGATAATATCTCTTTCATGGGTTTTATAGTTCAAAAGTTACTGAAGTATTATGGGATTTTTGTCTCAATTTGCCTTCTTGGGGACATAAGTTATGTTATAAACATATCTTATTCTATGAGGAGTATATAACAACCATATGAAATGTTATATCATGAATATTATTATTTTAATTATATTCATATTTTCTTTAATGTTATTTTTTAATGGTACGTGTGGTTCAAAAGACACCAAAGTGGGAATGGTTTGATGTTACAATCTCATTGTTTATTGGGATTGTTTGTGATTATGATTATGATGATGAAATATTATGATTCATATCTAAAGAAACTCATGATTCTTTATTTTAACCTATTTATTTTATTAGAATACATGTTCTCGCTTCATTTTCCACTCTTTATGTACTTAATATTTCAAAATAATGTTTTTAAGAAAATTCGATTTTAATTATCTCTTCAGTCAAAAGTGGTTAGTCATCCAAAACCTTGTTTTCCAAAAAAAATCAATAATGTTTTGTAACATTATCAAATTGATTTATTAAATAAATTTTTAATTATTATTTAATTTTTATAAATTTTTTAAATGAATCTTCTTGTTCTAAACAAGTCCCATTTAGCTTTTACCAAAAATATCAATGAAATATTTTTATAACATGTATGACATATAAATAATTTCACACCATCATTACCTCAAAATGTTTTCAAGATGCATATATAATTTTCAATGTTTAATTTCAAAGATAATTATTTTTTAAATGTTTTATGTTTTAATTTTTTTCAAAATAGAAAGGGTAATTTCCTTATGAAATGTTTTAAAATGATTTTGAAGATTCCTATATAATTTTTAATGGTTATTTAAAAAAGGATTTTTAATTTTTTTTTTCAAATTTGAAATGATATTTTACTCATGAAATGTTTTAAATTAATTTTAAAACTTCCTTTATAATTTTCCTAATATTTTTTTAATAAAATGATTTTGAAATTATTTAATAAATATTTTGTTTTAAAAAATATTTTAAATGTAAAAATGGTGTTTTTCTAAAGAAATGATACAAGTGATCTGTAAAAATCATTTTATATATAGGATTAAATCCTTTTATATTAATTATATTTTACAAGGGATACGATTCAATCATTCAATTATAATTATTTCTCTGAATGGTTTATAGTTATGATGAAAAGATTCTTATGAAACCCATTTATTTTTCACAGGTTATACCATGATACAATTATTATCAAACTCACTTCTCTTTTCAGATGTCATGTTATGATGAAATGATAAAATGTATATGAAACCCATTTATTTTCCATGGGTTATGGTTTGATTAAATTCTTATGAAACCTATTTTTATGGGTTATAATATGATAAATGTTTTACAATCTCATGGGACACATTTTTATGATTTATTTATTTTATGGGTGTGACCTATATCTCCCTCCAATTAATTGGGTAAAGAAATAAATATGATGAGATAAATAGGAAATTAAAGAGGAGTGAACCGAGTTTAGTAATGGACTTTTTCCACTATGATAATTTAGGTAGTAAAACCTGAAAACTATGATGGTTTCTGGAATGAACTCATTCCACTACGATAGACTTGTAAATGAGCCTTGACTACTATATACATGATTTAATATCCTTATATTTATTCAAAAAAATCTATTTATTATGCCTATGTTATCCTCTAATGGATTATATTCTTTTATTTATTTATGATTCATGTCTTATGAACTTCCACTATATTTTTCATGCATCATGTTTAAGAGTTATCATATGTTGGGTATGGTTTTAAAATTATATTCTCATGTTATCATATGCTTATGCTCATATTATATTAATATCTCCCTTGGTTACCTTTACTGAGAATTTGATCTCACCCTTTCTTATGTTTCCTTTCCTCAAGTTATGAAGAAAGGTTTTAAATAGGGTAAGTCTTTGAAGAGTACTAAATGGGAAGATCTTTTTGGGTTACATTGAAGTGCATTCATAAATTAAGAAGATTGTGCTTCTATTCTCCCAAGATATTAAACAATTACGGTCCTCAGGTGTGTGGTTATAAAATGTACATAATATTTATCTAAAAGGATGTGATATTTATCTATGAGGATATTGGTTATCTATAGGTTACACAAATAGAAGTATCAAATAAATGAAGGGAAGGTATATCTTTTTTAATACCCTTTAGTGGAAATGGGAAAAAGAATTCACTATAAAATGGTTTGGCATGGAAAATCAAAGAATAATTTTAGTAGCATTACGGTTGAACATAAACTTTTCAATTTAGGTTTTAAAGGGAGTTAAAGGTGTTATATCATTACATGGGAATCATAATAAAAATTAAATTATTTTTAAAAACAAATTACAACATGAAAAATTATAAATCAAAATTATTATTACAAAGAAAGTACTTAAAATAAAAAGGATGGTGAGAGGATCCCATACCATGAGAGGACTATTCTAAAATCTTAAGAAGAAAATTTTAATATATTTTGAAAAAATTAAGAGGGGTTTTGAGAGGGATAGGTAGATTCAGTTCATTATAATTGGGTTTCAAGTGGATAGGAGTGGTAGGATGGGTGTGTTTGTATAGAAAAATGGGTGTAACTATTTATTAATTTCTAAACTTAATCTGTGGAATATGTATGATAAAATAATTAAAACCAAAAATATTACAAGATTTTTACCCATAGTTTTCACCCATGGATTTTACCAAATAGGAGATGTGTTCAATATTTTATATGTCTAAGAACCAAAATCCTTAAAATAACACCCTATGTATTTTTAGTTTATTTGAGTTTGTTGACAAATATGGTTGACAACATTCTAGCATGGTTTCTATCAAAGAATATGTTTTGAAGGTGGTTCTGTTTCCTAGTGTTTGGGAAATTTTTGGCCTAAAAATTAGGATTAATTTTATTGTAAAGGAAGGATTTCTACATAGCCTTCTTGAAAAACTACAGAGTGTCTAAATAAGTTGAATGACTGTAAAGTTTCTAATAGAGTTTACAAAACTGAAAAAAAAATTAATTCCAAATAGAAGATGCACTATGTGGATTATAAAGGAATTCAATTAGGGAAATCATTATTTTTAGTTGAAGAGGGTACATTAAAATCCAAAAAAGGAACCATTTTATTTATGAGTGGAGGTGGTTAGTTGAAGTTCTCCATAAAGGGGTTATATGGTATGCGAACCACATGGAAATATCAGTTTGTGGGTGCTCATAATTTTTGGTTGATAGTGGTGAATTAAAGGATACTACAAAGGAATAATGTTCATTTAAAACCATCTATAGAGTTCAATTCATGGTGATGGAAAATCCCAAAATGAGTTTTGTTTAATTATGATTAGCACATTTTGTGAATATATTTTCCTATATAAAAGACCCCTAACTAGATCATTACCAAAGAGAGAACTTAATTTAAAGTATTATCACAGAAATAATTTTGATATGCCCAAAATTGAATTACATAGGATGTATTTGGAAAATTATGTGGTTCACGAATGAGGACATCCACAAAACAAGCTCAATTTTTAGAAGATATTTACGAGGCACTATAGATCATAAAGGAAAAGGGGATCAGGATATGCTAGTCATCCATGAAAAAATGTTATTTCACAAATTTAAAATATTAAATGAATAATTCATGCTATGTGGTGAAAGGGGTATATCTAAAGACCTTAAATAGTTTTTTGAGGAATAAAAATAACTTTCCAAAGGTGTATCCACATTAAAATTTTCATGGGGTAAAGTGTATTTCATATAATACATAATAACAGTACTTTATGGCACTCTCATATATGTGAGAAACAATTATAAGGTGATTTAGAACAAAACAAATATTACTCTAAAGAATTAGGTAACAAACCTAAGTGGAGAGGGCAATGAGATTTCAAATTTTTATTGGTCGTAAACCAAGAGGGATGGTGATTCCACTCTGAACATTGTATCATTAGTTCACTTTAGTGTATTTTGTACATACGAACATTTACATTGTATAGTCCTTAGACTTATCCTTGTTTGAGTGTTCCATGTAAATTTTTTGTCTCGTGAATGCTTTCAGTTATGCTCATACATTACTACGGGCAAGGGATATAAACGTGTTTTGTTTAGCGACAAAACAACATCCAAAATGGATGTTGTTTTAATCTTCCATTCCCCGATTCTCTTCCCATTCTTAGAATATTTATCTTGATTATGATAAAAATTTATATTTGAGAAAAATATTGTTTTCAATGTTTCTATCTAAGTGGTTTCAATGGAGTTTGTCAATTATAAAGGGGTTATGATCCTCTATGGGAGAACATTTTAATTATAGAGGAATAAAATGCAGTACTAATTTCTATATTTAGGAATGTATGTCTTTGTATAAATGATCTGTGGTATTTCAGGTAGTGTAGAAGTGTATATTTATCAAAAGTTGACCTAATGAAATTGGATACTGATTCCAAAGGAATAAATTCTTTAGGGGGAGTACTATCCAATGCAATCTATACAAAGGTGATATCATTTATTTAATCACATGATATATGGAAAAATATTATAAATACTATTGAGGGTGACTCAAAATTTTGAGAATCCAAACTCTATGTTATATGTAACAAGTATAAAGATCTAATAATTCACCTTAATGAGGCAATAAATTCCTTCTTTGGTCAGGTGAATGTTACTGTGAACAACATTCATGGTCTTGGAGAAATTCATGAATATGTAAAGATTATTAATCAAATCTTGAGATGAATTCCACCTCAGTTCAATATGATAATTTATGTATTGGAAGATAAATAATCAAATGAGTTGACATTGGATAGTTTATTCAGTACTCTTATAATATATGAGATGTAAAATTTTGAAAATGAGTCTGTGAAAAAAGGAAAATACAAATAGGTGGAATTTAAATACATGAAGAAGCCCACCATTGAAGATGGCCTGGAAGAAGAAGAGATGAATGATGGGATTTCATTCCTTTCCTCAAATATACAATGAGGTTAAAGAAAAGTTTAAAAGATAACTCACACATTCGTGGTTTTGATATGGAATGGTTGAAAATCTTGCAGCAAGGTGCCCTAAGATGTTTTAAGATGATGATGGGCATGAAGTCAAAATTCCCCTGAAGAAGTATTTATCCTATGTGAAAGGTAAGAAAATTTTTAAGAGAATTTTTTTCAAAAATAATAATATTATTTCATAAGAAAATAACGGTTCAGAAGAATAGGAGGTTGAGGATACATATAACTACATGGATCATAGAGAAAATTCAATGGTGGAAGTTGTAGGTATCATCTAGATAAGGGAAGAAGGAGACAATGGTGAAGAAGAATTTGAAGGAATAATTGACCTCCCTTATTAATTAGAAGATGCTCTTGAGGAGATATATGTTTATAGAAACAAATAATATTGAAAATAGAGTGGTTCATGATAAAAAACTATATATGTAGTAGTTGGAATAAGAGAAGTAAAATATAGAGGAAGAAATTGAAAAGCATAAGTCAATATTTCTAGAGAACTTGGAAATTTTTGTTGCGTACAAGCTCAAAGTTGAATAATGGAAAAAACTAATATATTTTTTGACTATCATAGAAAAATATCAAATAAAATGTATCAAAGAACATGAATATGTAGTTTTCACCCTTTGGAGAAATTTTTAAGATCGGGAATGAATCTATAATCCTAGTATGATATTGAGAAAGTAGATCATATAGCTAACATAAAATATGGAAGTGGGACATAGATATCTAGAAAGACACAAGAAATCTCCATATCCAAATGATATGGTTGGAATAGGGCTTGATTGAAAAAAAAGATGTGGTGATTGATGTAAGACTACAAGATCCCCCTACAATATTGAAAAATTTATTTATATTTAAATCAAAATTAGAATACTTATAGAACCATTATAGAATTGGGCCGACAATAATATACAATAATACAACTCCTATTAAGTGTTATTCTTAGGGAAATATGAGACATTATAAAACTATAACTTCCATATCCAAACGGTACCAAAAAAATATGAGAAAATTAGGATGCCACATAGAGTTCAATATTCTTGGAATGATTTTGATGGTCAATATTTTTGGTGTATAGGATTCAGACACATGTCCATATATTTCTCACCAACAATATAGAATAATGTGCTGATGAAAACCCCAAGTGGTCATAAGCAATAGCTCAATGATTCATTGAATGAGTTGGAAACGCAAAATCTATTTATAGCTTTAGAATATAAATTTGTTATATCATACTCTCATGAATACTAGGATTATAAACCAATAATGGGTATGAAGTCAAAAACATGATTAAAAGAGAAAAGAGATGAGAAAATAGTGGTTTCAATGATTTCCCTTCAATAATCAGATCAAGTTGGTGTATAGATTCTTGATAGTTGATGAACATCCCATATAATATTAAATAAGGATATTTTTACAGGAATCAAATATAAAATGGAGGGTGTTTTAAAATTTGGAACGGATGAATGCCTAAAGATTGTTGACTTGGGAAAAGCCAAATTTGGTGGAAAAGATATAAAAATGAATGATGTCTTGGTTATTGAAGGTATCATTCACAACTCACAAAGTAAAAGGGTATTGTTAGGCACCATCAATCCATGAATAAAAGTTATTATACAAAGAAAATACAGTCTGTGAAGTATTCCCGCTAGGTGGTGTAAGGGGTTTCACAAAGGGCCTAAAGTAGCCCATGAAAGAAAAAAAATGGTTCAATAAAGTTATATGAGTAATGAAATTTCCATGGGGTAATGGGTATTTCATCTAGTGGATGAAACCTAGAATTCTTCGAACATTCATATTTGTGTTATACAATTCTGAGGTGATTCAGAATAATAGTAAATTCCTCAGAAGAAGCAGTGAGCACACTTCGATGGAGAGGGCAATGAGCTTTCAAATTTTTATTGGTTGTAAACTAGAAGGGACAGTGAGTTGTAACACCCAGATATTTTATAAAAAATACTCTTTTTAATTTCATTGATGTCTTGTGTTGTACGCTACACCAAAATGAGATTGCACTACATGTATCCCTGACTTGTCTTACATTACACGCAATCACGACCTTCCACGATAGTGTGTGTTGTATGCAATATCGAGTTTCACTAAACAATGATATGTTATATAAACTAGCCGTTATTAATAGTAATACCCAATTTTTAAAATTTTATAAATTTTATCTTTTGAAATGGACTTAATTTTTGGATTCGGAATATCAAAATTATCCTAGGGTGAATTTTTTGTATTTTTTTAAAAACTATCAATTTTTTATGAATAGTGAAAACACGGGGTTACTATTAAAAAACTGACTTTTTGTTTAAATAATTATTTATTTTATATAAATTTATTTTAGGTCAAAATAGAAAGATAATACCTATATATGTTCAATGTAATTCATTAGAATCATTTAATAATAAATTTAGATATATAAACATTTTATTGAACTTCTGACTGTCTTTTACCCACCTCCTAGAAAAATTTGCAAATTTTCATAAAACATAATTTTAGCGCTTCTGTCAGTGGAATATCAAAAATCCGAGAGACACGGTTAATATCAGTAAGTAATATTTGGTTGAATAAGATAAAAATAATTTTTGGTTAATAGTAACTTTTTACTTTTATTTACCAAGGTTAAAAGTAAATAGGGTAAATAAGGGTAAAAATGATATTACTATTACCCTAACACATGTCCTAATTCTATTGGATAAGTGTAATTCGACCAAAAACAACCTTAGTAATAAAATATTACCCTTTAGGTCCACTTGGATTAGATTAGAACATTTATTATTATTTTATTTAAAGAAGAGTTAGAAGAGTTAAAATCAAAGTTTAATAACTAAAACATTTTTAATATATGGTTATACATAATATAAATTAGACTATAAATATTCATTAGAAATATAAATATATTTCCTACATAATGGAATTTTATTTATAATTTTTATACATTAAATAATTTAATTTATTTATGACACAATGAAGATGAAGTAATTACCTTATTAATGAAATATTAACAAAATTGATGTTATAAATACCCAAATAAATGTAATTTGAGACTTTTTATGAATTAAACTAATTTTCTAGGTTAACATGACATGTTATTATTAATTAAATTATATGTTTTAGAATTAATCATGCTGTTATGAGTTTCTCAAATATCAATTACCAAATAGTGTCAAAATTGACATAAAATAGTTCTTAAAACAAATATTATATTATTAATTGTTATTTTATTCCTAAAAATATGATCATCAAAATGAATTATATAAGGCTATATATATTAATAATGAACCACTTGGAGTTCTTTTTTCTTTTATAGTAAGTTTATTAACCATATAGTGTAAGAAAACAAAAAGACACGGTAAAAGTTAAATTATTTAACATATAGTAAAATCTAAATGATAAGGTTAAATAGTAACCTAAACATGTCTAAAACCTATTAGATGAAAGGATTTAGACCCATACCCACCTTAGATCCTAAATAAATCAATTTTTATCTATTGAAAATAGAATATGACTTTATTATAAAATAATATTTTTATTTTTTCGTAATGTGACCCTCTCCTCCCTTATAAAAAGGGCACCCCTTCCTTCTTCTCTTTACACCATTTTGAGCCTTGAAGCTCAGCAAAACACTGACAATTACTCTTATAAACCACTCTAGTTATATCCTAGAGGTTATTTTCTTTTCAAAAGACCAACTTTAGTGCCCTGAGATGATGTTTAAAGGAGGTGTGTCGAGAAAGAGGTAATCTCTTCTAAAGATTCTTTCAAGTTTCTTTCTTCTTCAACTTCTTCTTCATTATTTGTTTCAACATAAATTAATAACATAAGTGTCTATAAAATACTTATATGTTATTATAAATATGAAACAACCCTATTTCACCTTATATCCATTCTACAAAAATTGAAATCACTGCACGTGCGTACGTACGGAATACCGTCTCCACGCCGTGGTGTAATCTGTTTTTCCACCACCACCTTACTTGGATGGGTATAATGATGTGAAGAATAACTATATATAATTATTATAACATCATAATTATTCTGTGATATTATATCATCCACTACAATTCAATTCAATAATTATGGGAATGATATCATCGCTCGTGCATACGTACGGATTACCATCTCCATGACGCGATGAGATTCATTTTCCATGTTAACAATTCAAGAATGATTATAAAGTATATATAGTAAGTAATCATGAAATATATGAACTAATAATGCTACTGGATTTATGTGTGTATATATATATATATATATGTATTTATGTATGTATGTATGTCGTCTACTTAATTTCATTCATGTCAATAAGGAAAGGAAAACAACGTTCATGCGTACGTACGACCTATCGTCTCCATGAACGGTGTATTTCATTTCATTTATATATATATTATATATATATATAATTATTATATTTGATATATAAATCATGATTTACATTTTGGAATTAATTATTTCGTGATATAAGTAATAATAATATCAAGAACTACAGGTCCAAACACATACGAAAAATAAAACAATTTTACCCAAAACGTTACTTTAACATGGAATTTACAAAAGAATGGGTAATATAAAGTCATAAGTGAACCATATATTATATCATAACAATTAATATGATTCTTTAATAATTCATTGAACTTATTTAAATAATTATACATGAGGTTCAGATATGTACGAAGCATATCAGACCTATAGTAAGGGATAATTTTGCAATCTCATTTTTATCCGAGATTGCTTATACGTAAGTATTTACTGGGGTTATATTTTTCATACATGCCCATAAAATGTTTTTCATAACGTTTTTAATATTCTTACATGTATTTTTAATGTCATGTTTACCCCAATTTGACTTTTACTTTGTGTTATGTAAGGAATCTTTCTTTTACCATACACTGTACTTTTTGACTTTTCCGATAAAAGTATGAGGACATTGTTTTTTTAAAAAATATGGAATGAATGGATTTTTACAGTTTCATAACCCCTTATTTTAAAGAAGCTTAATCTACAATATTTCACGACTATTTTCAAAAAAATACATTTCTTTTAATATTTCATGGCATTTTATGAAAATAAAATTATTTTTAAGAAGAAAAGATATTTTTTTCAAGAATTCTTTTCAAGTGTTTTATCAATACCATTTTCCATATAAGATGACATTATTTAGTGTATGTTTCAAGTATAATGTCTCTATGATTTACATGGTTTCACTTTTCTTATGATTATATGATATCCATTTGTTTTAATGGATTATGTTATGATGGAATGATGTTTATGAAACCCATTTTATTCTTTGGGTTATGATGAATGATTTATGTTTATGTTGTGGAACATGTAATAATGATTTAATTATGAGATGGGTTGGACCTATATCTCCCTAAAATTTATTGGGTAAAGATTTATATCTCATGAGATAGAAATGGCTGGAATGACAAGTTAATCCGGTTCAGTTGTACAGGAATGGAACGAGGAGTGAACTCGGTTCAGTAATGGACTTTGTCCACTAAGACAGTCTTGGAAGCAATACCTTGGCTACTATGGAAATCATATCATGTTCTTAATGGTTTTACACAATTACATGTTTTCTTCTCATGCTATTTTATCATTATTGATGTTCCTTTATGATATATGCCTTACATACTTCCAATATTTTATGTCTTTGCTCAAGATTTTGAGGTTTAGATTTTATGTTCAAGTTTTTGCATTCAAATGTTTATGGATTGTTTTATGTTCTCTATTTCTACCCTTACTGAGCATTTGAGCTCACCCTTTTTTTGTTTTCTTTACCCCGATATATAAAGAAAGGATTTAGGTAAGAAAACAAAATGGGAAGATATTTATGGGAGATGTTGAAGATCTTTCACCATGATTAAAATATTATGTTCCAAGTTTCCAAAGACACTAAACTATTACGGTCCTTTGGTGTCTGTTTTTGTTATGTGTTAAGTATTCTGCAAAAGTAATATAATTTCTATATACGTCATGATTTGGGTCTCTAAAGTTGGTATCATAGGGAGGTTTATTCAACCTTTGGAAACTCGGATGCAAGAACTTTAGTGAGATCCCTAGAGATATTTATAAGGTATGTCTAGGTATATCCCTAAGGTTAAGTATAAGTATAGGTTATAGTCCTAGAATTATGGAAACGATATTAGAATTAATCCTAAGATGTTAGATATTGAAGGAAATCCCCCTTTATTATGTTGTTTTCCCTAGAATGATTTTTCCTCGCACGCTATTCTTTTTGGGTTTTAGACGATGGCCGGAACCTGAAGGAACTGTGTTGATAAATGTATGTAAAATGCAATGATTTTCCTCCCAATAAACCAAATGTGATGGGAGATGGAGTGAAAAATATTATTTCTATACTTACACAAGCTATGAATCATTTTGGATTTATAAATGATCAGAGAAGGTAACAATATTCTATTGAGTCCTTTATGAGGCAAGTTCCAACGTCTTTCAATGGGTCTTCTAATCCACTTGTTTCTAAACAATGGATCAATACCATTGAAAAGATATTTTCCATACTTCGTTTTTCAGAACATGAAAAAGTCATTTTTTTGTTTACCATTTAGATGGTGAAGCAGACTAGTGGTGGACTCTAATTATAAATACAAGGCCCCAGGATGAAATTGAATCCATGGAATGGGATGAGTTCAAGAACTTGTTTTTCAGTAAGTACTTCCATCGTATTCTTTTAACAAAGATGGAAAAGGAATTTCTTGATCTTAAGAAGAAGTATGATGAATCTGTTGGTATATACGAAGAGAATTTTACAAGACTTGTGAGGTATGCATATGGCTTGATCATCCACCATGAAAGTAAAGTTGATCAATTTTTCAGTGGATTAAAACCAAGTCTTTAAAGGGCATTAGTGATAAGAGACTTCAGTAGCTATGAAGAAATTGTGTGTTGTGCAATCAAGGTAGAACTAGAAGTTGGTGTAATTTATCCATCTCATGGTTTTGAGAAGAAACGAAAGATGGAGTTCAAGGAAAAATCTCAGAACAATGGTGAAAAGAAGGTGAATGTTTCTTTATGCTCAAAGTGTGGAAAGAAAAATGGTGGAGATTGTATTAAAGGGACTAGAAAATGTTTTAAGTGTGGAAAAGAAGGTCATCGAGTAGCTGAGTGCCAAAGTAATGGGAAAAAGGTTTCTAATGATGTGAATAAAGAAAAGACTACAGAGAACACTCCACCAACACTTCAATGCTTCAAGTGCAAGGAAATGGGGCATTATGCTAATCAATGCCCTAATCCAAGGGTTAATGATGATCAACATGAACAAACTCTTAAGGAAAAGGATAAAGGGAAGTCACATGTGATAACTATTTGTGATGTTGAGTATGACAATGACGTTGTGTAATGAGTAAGTGTTTATGTAATGGGATTTCAAAATAGTGTCATGGAATCTCATTTATGGCATCGTGAAATTTTGGAATATCTATGTATTGGTTTTCAATAATTATATGGTACTGGTAACCATGAAAAGTGATTGAAATATTTTTGGAAAGAATATGATATGAACATAATGAAGCGATAATGAAAAAAATGAAATGAGCTCATGACTGATATACAAAAAAAGTGATATCGTGGTTTGAGTATATAGAAATTTTGGGATTTCGGTATGTTGAAAGAGTTATATTTTGACATCACTCATGTTTTCACTAAGGTTCTATGGTAATACATGATTAATATATTCACATGTTTGGAATGTGACAAACAAGATATATCGTATGATATATGGGGGATAAATGATGGTATTCACATGCTCGGCAGATGAAATTTCTTGTAATTGTTTTCTTTATACTATGAGCTTGGCCAGAAGTATTTTGGATAAGCCTAAAGATTGGAATGGATTATGTTGGACATAATTTAGTATTATTTAAGGCTAGAACATTTTTCCATATTATTTATGGAATGTTATAATAATGTAGTTTTAGAAAAAGGAAGACCTGTAGGATTGGCGACAACCTGTTGCGTCGGACAAGGCAGTGGGAATCAAACCCACGACCTAAGTGTAACTGGCCTTTATTTCCTACCACTGGCCTACAGAAAGTCCCTGGTTAGTAGAAACTAGTTTTATTAAGCGGTATGATAGACGAATTATAAGTCCATCTTCGGAATCATATACGATTAATCTCACCATAGATGGACTTATGTATATTTGATAACTTTTTCTAACCTTTTGTTTGAGACATATGGAATGTCCCATCATTCTATCACATGATCTGCTAATACATCACGAATGAAAAAATCAACTTCATTTCTTTAAGAGATGAAGTGTAAATTGTTCAAGGCACAAACAATGGTGAGATTATACCAAAATAAAGTAAGTATTTCTTCTAATTCAAAATCTTCAACTTTAGGGAAATCATCTTGAAAACCATTAATGTTGTCCTAGTGCCCTTATATCTGATGAATCAGATGGTACCTTAGATCATCACATATTTATGGCTTTGTGATTTTTGGCTTTATCATAGCCAGGTTCTCTACCACTCTCCATCAGAACTTGATGGTTAGATTTCTATTCCATATCCATATTTTCACCTATGTTCTCTTATGTGGAAACCTAGTGATTAGTTAATTTGGGTAACTGTTATATTTCATACATTAGTTTTTAAAGATATATTTTGGTATTAATTTTTACAATGTGGGTTTCTATTAAAACTTTCAAGTATTAAACCATTTATAACGCCGATGAATTTCAAGGGCGAAATTCATTTTAAGGGGGGTAGAATTTAACACCTTGTGATTTTATGAATTTTTTTTATTTCATTGATTTCTTGTGTTGTACGCAACACCAAAAGGAGATTTCACTACATGTATCCCTGACTTTTCTTGCATTACACGCAATCACGACCTCCCACGATAGCGTATGTTGTATGCAATACTGAGTTTCACTAAACAATGATATGTTATATAAACTAGTTGTTATGAATAGTAATACCCAGTTTTTAAAATTTTATAAATTTTATCTTCTGAAATGGACTTCATTTTTGGATTCGGAATATCGAAATTATCCTAGGGTGAATTTTTGGTATTTTTCTAAAAACTTCCAATTTTTGATGAATAGTGAAAACACTAGTTTACTATTTAAAAACTGAATTTTTAATTAAATAATTACTTATATTATATAAATTTATTTTAGGTAAAAATAGATACATAATACCTATATAAGTTCAATGTAATTCATTGGAGTCATTTTATAATAATTTTAGATATATAAAAATTGTATTGAACTTTTGACCGTCTTTTACCCACCTCCTAGAATAATTTGCAAATTTACATAAAACTTAATTTTACCATTTCTGTGAGTGTAATTTCCAAAATCCGAGAGACAGGGTTGATATTAGTAAGTAAAATGTTGTTCAATAAGATAAAAATAATTTTTTTTGTGAATAATAACTTTTTATTTTTATTTACCACGGTTAAAAGTAAATAGGGTAATTAAAGATAAAAATGATATTACTATTACCCAAACACATGTCCTAATTCTATTGGATAAGTGTAATTCGACCAAAAGAAACCTTAGGAATAAAATATTACTCTTTAGGTTCACTTGGATTAGATTAGGACATTTATTATTACTTTATTTAAAGAAGAGTTAAAAGAGTTAAAATCAAAGTTTAATAGCTAAAACATTTCTAATAAACGGTTATACATAATATAAATTCTACTATAATATTCATTATAAAGATAAAAATATTTCCTACATAATTGTATTTTAATTATAATTTTTAGACAGTAAATAATTTAATTTATTTACGACACAATGATGATGCAGTAATTACTTTATTAATGAAATATTAACATAATTGATGTTATAAATACCCATATAAATGTAATTTGAGATTATTTGTGAATTACACTAATTTTCTATGTTAATATGACATGTTATTATTGATTCAATTATCTTATTTCAAATTAATCATGCAGTCATGAGTTTCAAAAATATCAATTACCAAATAGTGTCAAAATTGACATAAATAGTTTTTAAAACAAATATTATATTATTAATTTTATTTTATTCCAAAATATCTAAGGTTTGGAAAAATGACTCAGATAAGGTTATATATAATAATAATGAACCACTTGGGGTTCTTTTGGCTAGTTATAGTATGTTTATTAACCATATAGTGTAAGAAAACAAAAAGACACGGTAAAAGTTAAATTATTTAACTTAGAGTAAAATCTAAATGATAAGGTTAAAATAGTAACATAAACTTGTCTAAAACCTATTTCTTGAGAGGATTTCGACCCACCCCCACCTTGGCTACTAAATATATCAATTTGGAGCTATTAAAAACCGAATATGACTTTATTATAAAATAATGGTTTAAGTTTTTCCTAAGGTGACCCTCTCCTCCCTTATAAAAAGGGCACTCCTTCCCTCTTCTCTTCACACCCTTTTGAGCCTTGAAGCTCGGACAAACCTTGCCAATTACTCTTATCAACCTATATAGTTATATCATAGAGTTTCTGGTCTTCTCAAAAGACAAACTTTAGTTCCCTAAGATGATGTTTAAAGGAGGTGCATCGAGGAAGAGGTAATCTCTTCTACCGATTCTTTCAAGTTTCATTCTTCTTCAACTTCTTCTTCTATATTTGTTTTATCATAAATTAATAACATCAATATCACTCCAATACTGATATGTTATTATAAATATGAAACAAACCTATTTCACCTTCTATCCATTCTACGAAAAACGAAATCGCCGCGTGTGTGTACGTATAGAATACCCTCTCCACGCCGTGGTGTAATCTATTTTTCCACCATCACCTTACTTGGATGGGTATAATGGTGTGAAGAATAACTATATATAGCTATTATAACATCATAATGATTTTTTGATATTATATCATCCCGTCCAATTCAATTCAATAATTATGGGAATGATATCATCGCTCGTGCGTACGTACCGATTACCGTCTCCACGATGTGATGAGATTCATTTTCCATGTTAACAATTCAAGAATGATTATAAAGTTTATATAATAAGTAATCATGAAATATATGACATAATAATTCTAATTTATTTATGTATATATATATTTTTATGTCATCTACTTAATTTCATTCAAGTCAATAAGGAAAGGAAAATAGTGTTCATGCATACGTACGGCCTACCGTCTCCATGAATGGTGTATTTCATTTCATTTATCTATCTATTATATATATATATATATTTAATATGTATGATAAATAAATAATGATTTAAATTCTGGAAGTAAGTAGATTATGATATAATTAATAATAATATCATGAACTACATGTCCAAACACGTACGATAAATAAAACGATTTTACCCAAAACGCTGCTTTAACATGGAATTTACAAAAGAACAGGTAATATAAAGTTATAAGTAAACCATATATGATATAATAACAATGAATAGGATTCTTTAATAAGTCAATTGCATTATTTAAATCATTATACATGAGGTTCAGATATGTATGAAGCAGATCAGACCTAAGGTAAGGGATAATTTTGCAATCTCAATTTTATCCGAGATTGCTTATACGTAAGTATTTACTGGGGTTATATTTTTCATCCATGACCATAAAATGTTTTTCATATAGTGTTTAATATTCATCCATGTTTTTTTAATGTCATGTTTACCCTACATTGACTTTTACTTTGTGTTATAGAAGGAATATTTATTTTACCATACGTGGTACTTTCTGCCTTTTCCGTTAAAAGTACGAGGAAAATGTTTTTTTAACTAATATGGTGTGAATGGATTTTTACAGTTTCATAACGCCATATTTTCATGAATATTACTCTACAATATTTCATGAATATTTTCAAAAAATCCATTTATTTTAAAATTTCATGGCATTTTGTGAAAAGAAAATGATTTTTAAGAAGAAAGGATATTTTCCTCAAGAATTCATTTCTAGTGTTTTATCAAAACCATTTTCCATCTAAGATGAAATTATTTCATATGTGTATGTTTCAAGTATAATGTCTCTATGATTTACATGGTTTCACTTTTCTTATGATGAAATTATATCCATTTGTTTTATATGGATTATGTTATGATGGAATGATGTTTATGAAACCCATTTTATTCTTTGGGTTATGACGAATGATTTATGTTTATGTTGTGGCACACGTAATAATGATTTAATTATGAGATGGGTTGGACCTATATCTCCATCCAATTCATTAGGTAGATATTTGTATCTGATGAGATAGACATGGATGGAACAACAAGTTAATCTAGTTTAGTAGTACAGGACTAGAACGAGGAGTAAACTCGGTTTAGTAATGGACTTTGTCCACTAAGATGGTCTTGGTAGCAATGCCTTCGCTACTATGGAAATCATATCATGTACTGAATGGTTTTACACAATTTCATGTTTTCTTACCATGCTATTTTATCATTATTGATGTTCTATTATGATATATTCCTTACATACTTCCAATATTTTATGTCTTTGCTCAAGATTTTGATGTTTAGATTTTATGTTCAAGTTTTTGCATTCAAATGTTTATGGATTGTTTTATGTTCTCTATGTTTACCCTTACAGAGAATTTGAGCTCACCCATTTTATGTTTTATTTTCCCCTAGATATAAAGAAAGGTTTTAGGTAAGAAAACAAAATGGAACGATATTTATGGGAGATATTGAAGATCTTTCACCATGATTAGAAGATTATGTTCCAAGTCTCCAAAGACACTAAACTATTACGGTCCTTTGGTGTCTGTTTTTGTTGTGAATTAAGTATTCCAAAAAATAAATATAATGTCTATATATGTCAAGATTTGGGTCTCTACGTTGAGTACACTCAAATATTTATAATAGAAGTTGGATTTAGTGGATTTGGTACATAGGAATATTTCATATTTATTCTATTGGTATGTAGCCCTGTGTGGGAGAACCAAGTAAAATTGTTGTGTCTCATTCATGGTTTCATTTATCCTCATACATTACTATGAGTATTGGAGAGAAGTGTGTTTTGTTTAGCGATGAAATATGATCAAAAGGGGAAATATTTCTAATCTATCATACCATGATTCAACCCCCCCCCCCTACATGAGATTATTTAACCCCGTTAGGATATTAATATTTATATCAAAATAGGGTGAATTATTTAATGATTTATAAACTTTGTTTTTGGACTCTCTATGATAAAATATTTAAAATCACTAACATTCATATGGTTATTACCCATGGTTTATACCAAATGAGAGTGGTTTTGAATATTTTATATGTCCAAAAACCTAAATACATAAAGTAACACCCTTGTTGATGTGGAAGTGGTCCATTTTATAAAGTATTAATTTTAAAACCATAAAATAAAAATATATCTCTTGGAAGATTCATGAAGGGTTTATAAAATTACTAAAATATAATTAAAATCACATTATTTTTAAGGGTAAACATATTTTAGGTCATGGATTCACTTGATATTTTTTATTACATCACTTTTGGGATATTACGATATCTTAATACATATTATATAATTATACCATATTTAATTTTTACACAAAAATTTGACTATCTCGGAAAATTTTAAAATATTCTCAATTAGATAATTTCAACCTTTTTATTATGAAAATAATATTTATATTATAGAATAAATTATCTAAATATGATAATTTAAACCTGTAAATAAAATTCTCGTTTATTTAAAAAAACCTGTTTTTATGAACATAACTATTTTATGACCCTTATAAAGATTATATTTGGACTTTATTAAATTATATTATCATTTTTATATAATTATTATTTAATAATAACTTTATATTAAAATAATATTTATTTTAAAATTCTTGAATTTATATAAACAAATGTTATAATTAAAACTATATATTTTCCAAAAAAATTAGTTTTGTTGTATCAAAATATAATCCTCATAAACTCATATATAATTATAATAATGAAAAAGGATAAAAATAATCATTATTTTATTAAAAAGGATAGTATAAAATTTCATTCTTCTAGGTTCCTCACACATAACACCTTATTACACTCGCATACACACTACATGTAATTTGTGTGGTGGTGGGGGTTTCTTAGGATTGTTCGACTAACCTGATTTGGGTTGTGATCATAGTAAGCTTGAAATTATCATGTAAATTATTTATTTCATGCTTCATTTGTTGGATTTTAGCTTAGTATTGGTCAAGAGAAAATCCCAATGACATGATCTCCCTCATAGGCTCTGATCAATGGGATTTATAAGGTACAATCCTATTGGTCAAGTTCATCACTCCTTCTGTGTATACGAATAATAATTTATCATAACCCTTAATATATACTAATCATATCAATCATTGTATAGTAGATATATTATCTAAAATTGATATGGATAATGGTATTTTAAATAAAATTTGAAATATTTTATAATTTTTCCAAAATAACCAAAGTAAGGCATATGTTTTCTATAACTATAAGAAAATTACTCAATCAAAATGGAATTTCATTTATAAATATTTAGGTCATTATTATTGGTGTTTGTGTGTGTTTTTATGTTTATATGAGTTTTTTATGTGTATGAAGGTGTGTGTATGTGTGCATGTATGTGTGATTATGTTTTCTAAGTATGGGAATGTATTTTCATTGTATGCATATATATGTGTATATATGTGTATGTTTGTGAATGTTTGGAAGTGTGTGCATATACATATTTATATGCATATGTGTATGTCCATGTGTATGTGTATGTGTGTGTGATAGTTCCAATATGGTCCAAGTGAGATATAACCTAATAGGGTTGTTGAATCATGGTAGGAACATTATTCTAAATCAACACACTTTTTTAAACATCTCATAGCCTTAATGGATCTTAACCTATTTCTTAGAAACGTCACACTTTTTGTCTTTGATATAATTTAAATTTATCTTGACTAGCCTTTAATGAATATTATTTAACGATACTTTTAGCGTTTTTTGTGTGCATACAGAAACTGAATAGGACGCTATTTCATTATACTTAGTTCACGACTATAAGCTTGTCAAAGTAGAATGTGATCCATAATGTGTTTTTTCACCAAATCACTAATATATAACTATTCTTCAATGAAGTTTAGGCTAGGTCACTCTTATATGGGGTCACTCTCCTTATATGTTTATGGATGGATCACTGCTTCCCATGGATCACTCCCTCAAAATTCTTTCCTCTCACAAACTACTCTAGAAACTATTGCCTCTACATAGTTTATAGACACGTGGGTCCCATTAATATCATCATAGGAGTTTATTACATCCATGAGTAAATGAAGATATGCTTTTTAAATTCCAATGATGTTATTTCATAATCTATGAATTGCCTCCTTTCTAAAACATTTTATTCTTATAGAATTATTCTTGAAATCGACCTTCTAGTTTATCATTTGGAACGGATATCTTCTATTTTTTTCACATAAAAATCCTAATTCTTGTAAAGCATATCTTTGTTTTCAAGAAAATTACTTCTACTTCTACACACAAAATATGTCAATATTTTCCACAGTGCATATTTCTATTTTTTCTTCTAGTAAATGTCAGTCCACCCTATTTTAACTAAGATATCATGTGACATTATATTTTCCAACTATCACCCCATCATGGGTCTTCAAAAACCACCCATAACTTATCTATGTTTCCACTAAATCATCCTCAGTCAATATAAAAATTAATTTATGTTCTTCTATCTCCTTTTCTAGTGTGGATTTAACTCCATTCAATAAACCTTTGAATCATTGAAAACCCACTTTCATTTAGGCTTATATCATGACTTAAAATCAAGTCATCTAATTATTGAATCATTAGGGAACCATTCATATATATCAGGATATAGAAACTCAATATTGGCATTTCTCGTGAAAAAAACCTTCCAAAATTCCTGGTTTTTAATCACCATAGTGTGGCCTATTGAATATCCTAGAAACAATAGATTAAAAATACCTAACTATACAACATGTTGGGTATTTTTCATTTTTCTATACAAAATGAATCATCACTTTTGATGTCCCTAACAAAAAACACCACAATGATCATCTCCACACCCATTTTGGATTTATCATTTCTAATCATTGAATCTTAAATTAAAATATCCATGTGTTATAGTTTGTGTACAAAATAGTGGTAGTTTTTCTAACACTTCATGATTTTTTAATTATATTTTACTTTATAACCTAATGTGTTCAACTACATTCTTCACGTGCAACATAGAGTAAAAATAAAATGTAGAGAGTTGTGTAGCCATTAAAATGTATCCATAAATTATTTTTGATGAAAATAGATATAAATAAATTATAAAATTTATATAAAAATTAAAAAAAAGTTAATTATTAGTACTTAGACATCAATGAAAATTCAATTAGTGTTGCTAGGTTACTAATAAGGTTGATTTATTCTATAAAATATAATAGTTATAAAATTGAATTTTATGAAATTTGTTTTTAGATGAAAGATATATTTTGGATTAAATATAATTTTGATATGAATAATATTTTAACTTCATTTTTTTAGTAATTTATATAAAATAAGAATATAAATAATTAATAATTTTAAAAAGTTATTTTCCTCTGAAAAAAATTATCATTTTATTTTTCTATTTTTTATTTAGAACTTATATTCTAAATTTTTTGAATTTTAATCCTTAAAAATATAATTCATTTTTATATTCATCATGAGAAAATTATATTATGATTTGTTTTGGGATTTATCAAAAATAGTTGATTTATTAGTGAATAGTGAAAATATGTTTTTTTTACCAAAATTGTAACTTTATAATAATATAAGAAATAAATATAAGTATAAATACCATTTAATTTATTAAATTTGTTTTTAATGAGAAAAAATTTGCATTTTTTAATTCCATTATAACTTTAGAAAACTTATGTTTATCAATTTATGAACTTAAGTAATATTATCAAATAATAGAAACTCTTTTTGGACTTTTCTATACATATTATAGCAAAAAAAATTGGGTTTATTTAATAGCAACATAGAATTTTTTTATATAATAAAACAATTTATATATTAAAAAAATACATTGATAATTTTATCATACACATAAACATTAAGCTTAAAAATAAACTATTTCTAAAAATGTGTTTTTATGCTTTACAAGCAGTGGTGTTAACATTGTTTTTTATTAAATATAAAAATTTTATCTGAAAAATTGAATTAAAATTATGAATTACTAGGTTCAAATTATTTAATAACATCCATCTTATTTTTAGGAAATAAAATTAAATTAATTATATAATTTAGGTACCATGGTAAAACCAAAAGTGGTAAAAGTTAAAATACGAGGAGTAAAGGAAAGAAAAAAATGTTTAAAAAATGTTTTAAAATGAATGTTTTTGGAATAATAGACCTTATATCTTTAACCAATCTATTATTTTCTATTTTTTAGTCTTATTTTCAAGTGAAATAAGTGGTTTCTTTATAATAATTTGAAATATTTACAAAAATGTCATTGTCATCACTTATAAATGTGGCGTCCCTCCACCCTTTATGGACCACTATCAAAATTAAATTTCCTCTTTATACTCTTCCATTATTATTTCACCTATAATAACATTACTTTTAATTTATCCTCTTTCTATAATACATTTTCCAAAGACCTCTATTTTTATGGAGCCTTCTAATAGAAATCCAAATTCCTCACCATGGTTATTTTAAACTTTTTTTGATTTCATTATTACTTTCCCAAATTTAATATTATAATTCCTAGGTAATAAAATTATTATTTTTTACATCCTAAATTTTATTATTATAAGAGGATAATTTTTTTACCACCTTTCCGATTTCAATTTATTAAAAAATATAATCATTCATGCATTGTATGGACTACTACAACCACGAGGTGGTGACTTCCTTTATTCACCATTACCTATATTCCCTAATTATATAGATAAAATTAAAAAATAAATGTGAAATATATAATATAATTATGATTATAATGAGAAAAATTATAATTCACTTTGTTTCATTCTCATTATTTGAGAAATTAACTTGTTAATCTTGATTGTCAGGAATACCTCTTCCACAAAGTAACATATTTTGTTTTTCATCTAGTGTATTTGTTATATTTTAAAACCAATTAAAATAAAATTAAAGCCCTTTAAAGTATCTAAATAATATGTTTATTCTTATATAATTATTATTTCATGACCAGAATAAACTACTTTCATAATCATAATCAACCAGTAATTATCATATGCTCATATTTGAATCGGTTTAACCACCCACTTGAACAATGGTATAAAATAATAACATGGAAGACTTTGACAAAATAATTTATAATAATATATTAAATAAATAATAAAATAAATATTTTTTTATTTTTAATGTTAACATTAATATAAAACTCATTAATCAAGATATCACCGTTTGTTTGTTAAAAATCACTGAATCTTACTTGTCACCAATTTTTTCTATATGAATCATAACCAATATTTTCATAGAATGAAATTATGAAATTATAAATAATTATTAAAAATCATTTCTAGTACCTTTTTTCATTATGTAATTATGAAATTTTTTAGTTGAATGAATAATAACACAGCTATTACAAAACTAGTTCAACATTATCCATATTACTCATACTTGATATAGAAAATATATAATAACTAACTAATATAATTATAGAGAAAAATAATAAATTAATTTTATAAAAATATATTGATATGAAAACTATGCTTAAAATTGTGATTTGGATAATTATTTTTTTAGATGTTAAAATCAATCAGTTTAGTTGAAGTCAGGAATTAAGGTAAGGGTTTGTGCCAACTCAATTTTCTTCCATTAAGTTACAAAAATTTTAATTGAAATATATTTTCAATGTTGGATTTATTATACCTATTGAATAATTTTTATTTTATTTCCTCGTTATTCTTTTTGGTTATACAAATCTTCCTTTTAAGCTCATTTTCAAATGATTCTTAACATAAAATATTATGTGACATAAAATGGGTTTATTGGTCTCAACTCCTATTTCTTAAGAGAGGATCCTTTCTATACATAAATTTACTTTTATATGGTGTATATACAACCTATTTGTTATATTATATCATAAGTTATGTTTCATGATATTTTAATTTCAGTTTCTATCTCTTTCTCCTTCATTGGTTTTGATTTAGATGATACACAAGTAGTAAGGGTTTGTTTGCCTCATTTGAAAATCGAAGAGACACGTTTGATATTACACAACATAATTTCTTTTGTATTTTGTGTTTAATTCCCCATTTTCTACAAGAATAATTAATATAATTTATTTTATGATATTTTAATGTCCATTTTTCTATATCCCTCTCATTTTATTTATTTTCTTACGTTACCATTGTCGTAAGGTTTTTTGTATCTCATTTTTTCTTCATTGAGATATAATTCATATTCACCACATGTATCCCTTTTGTGGTATATATATCAGAAATAAATTTCCTTCTAAATACACTTATAAAATTTTATATGGGGGGATTAAATAATTTTTAATATGGAACTTCCTTTTTCTTTCCGAATCATCCTCTGTTAAAGGAATAATTTTTCTTTCAGTGCATTTGCCCTATAAACACTCCATATTTTCATTAATTTTAGTAAAGGGTGTTCACAGAGATTTTATATGCTTATTTATTGGGGAAAATTATTTACTTAATCATATAACCATTTCTATATATGTTGTTAGTTTTAGGGATGCTAAAATTTAAATTTATTCCATTTATTGAAATGAAAAATATTGAAAATCTGTATACTTGTTATTCTAATATACATTCTTATTAATTATTAAAAAATATTAGTGATCTACTATACAAATTATATATTAATTCATATGATTAATATATTGGAATTAATTAGTGATTGGTGGGGCCCATTGTATATATCCCCTTGATGCATTGATGGGTCTGATGTGACAAAATAGCTAGAGTATTTCAGCATATATCTACCCAATAAAAAATATTTCATAGACATAGGGACATCACAGTATGATCGTGATGATCTAATATTATTATGTATTAGCTTAGGTCATGTAATTACTTGTCCAAAATTATAAATTTTATCACTAAGGGATCATATATTTCTATCTATTTGATCTTTTCATTTCCATTATTATCCATAGATATATTATGTTTTTCATTTCATTCTATTGTGGAATTATTTTGATTTTATATTACTACCCTATTATTTATTCTTATATTTATCTCAATTATGATCTTTTATTGATATAACTTATGTTTATCTTTAATGAGAATTTAATACCACCCATTTCCTAGGAATCTATATCCTTAGGTGAGGAAACAAGTTATTACAGATGATATGTCTAGAATAAAATGACCTATGTGTAGATATATTTTGGATATGTTGAAGACTTATTATGGATTAAGAAGTTTCTAATATAGTGGAAAAATTATATAATTGAATAGAGAAATGGGCTTTAAAAGTTAATTTTTTATACTGATTATCAAAAGATATAAACCTAAAAGGTTATTAGAATATATGTAATGTAAATTTTTTTTAAGTCATATAATTATAGGATTGTGATATTAGAGAATATATAGTTAATATTCAAAACTAGTGTGTAAAATATGTGTAGTCACCACCATATTCAGAAGTGTGAGTCTAGAGCACTACATTTGGTATTAGATAGGTGTTTATATTACTTTATATGTTGGTATATTAGTTTAGGATAAAATAAGGGTTGATAATTTAAGGCTGATAATAATTTTAAATTCATTGATAACCCTTTATGTCAGTTGAGGTAATGCTAAATATATTAGGTATTAAGATAAGTTAACATTAGTAAAAAATACTATGGATAAGTATAAGATTTAAGTATAAGTATATGATAACATTACAACGTTTTGGTAAAATAAAGATTGTATGGAAATAGTATAAATTTCATCCTTTTTTGGATACTAGTTTGTGGATATAGTTTTAGAAAAAATGAACCTAAGGGAAATTACCTCTAAAAATTTTGGTTGAGTATAGAATCAATCTTCTCTCCAATTCATGATGAATGGTACTAATGTTACTCACCTAACTAGAAACTCTTGGGGGATGTTATTTGGTTAATCACGTTGTCTTTATAATCAATTACGAATGATTTATTATGTTATGGAATTAGGATATAGAATATTAGAGAACCCATCCTAAAGAAAAATAGATTGAAATGGGAGTGATTTTGGTTGAGATGAAAGAGAATGTAGTAATTTTTAATAACAATACATTTTTATGTTTAATTTTTTTATTTAATTATCATAAAAAAAATTATTATGGGGGTAACCACTCATGTCAACTCCTTTTAAATTTAGTATTGGATGATACCCAAAATAACCAAGTTAATATTGGATACCAAAGACATTGCAGATAGTTTCCCAAGGTTTAATCAAATGATATTATAACTGATGTGAGAAATCATGTTATTATTTCAAAATATATATCAATAATTATTATTAACAACATTAATACAGTTGAATTCCTCAAAAAACCAAATAAGATAAGGATGGATTCTCATAGAAATTCAGGTGATATCGATAATGATTGAAAGAAGATTAAATTCCCTTTATGTAAAGAAAATGTTGGAAGAATACCAAAGGAGAACTTTTCAATCGAACTATATGATGCTTAATATGTGTAAAAGTAGGGTGTAGAGAAACAAGTTTGTAATAAAAAAATGAAGCAATTTGTAAAAACAATAAAGGGAAAATATTTGTTTCCCAGATATACCTAAGATATTAAGGAAGGCACGTTATTTAGAATTACATAATGAATTATGCCTTTCTTTTAGGTACCCTTAAGTAATCCTAATAGTAAATTATAATTAAAATTTTTAGGGCACAACTTTTTTAAGGGGGGGAATGTGACACCCTGAGTTTTTAAATTATATTTTCCTTTAACAACCAATGCGTCCAATAGCCAACTTCTCATATAGAACCACACATAAAATGTACCACGAAAAAATCTATAACTGTGAAAATGTATCCATAGAATTGGTTGTTAAAAATAGATGTAATTTAATTATGAAATATATATAGAAATACAAATAAAGGTCACTATAAATACTAAATCATCCATGAAAATTCAATGACTGTGGATAAGTAATAAATAAGAATTATTTATTCTTTCAAAATGAAAGACTTTTAAAATTGGATGTTGTGTTCCCTATTTTAATATACTAAATATATTATGGATATAATATATAATTTATATGAAAAATATATTAACACCAATTTGACTATTTATTGATATGAAATTAGAATAAGAATAAGTATTATGTTTTTAAAAGTTATTTTTTTATGAAAATAATTTTCATTATATTTTTATGTTTTTATTTTTAATGTTAAATTCTTAAATTTTAGAATTTTAATTTATAAAAATAAAATTTATTTTTACATTCAAAATTTTAATATTATATTTATATTATTTTTTCAGTATTTTTTTAAAATAGTTGATCTTTAAGTGAATTGTAAAAATACTATTTTTACCTAAACTTTAAATTTATAATTATATAATAAAAACGTAGAAGTTTCTAAAAACATATAATTTATCTTATATATGTTTAAGAATTAAATATAAACATTTTTATGTACGATTCTATAGTTACAAAACCTATGTTTATAATTTTATGAACTTAAGTAAAATTTTCAAATAAAAGAAACTATTTTTGGTATTTTCTTTTAATATTTTGATAAATTTCGTTTTTGATTTATATAAAAGGAACATAAAATTTATTTATTAATAATAATCCAATTAATATCTTTAAATTAAAATAAAAAGATAATTTTATCCTACACAAAAAAATTAATCTTAAAAAATACTTCTAAAAATGGATTTTTAGTTTTTCATGAAATAATGTTAAAATTGATTTTTCTTACACATAAGGATTTTATCTGATAAAATGAAATTAATATTTATAATTACTAGATATAAATTATATAATCATATCTATCTTATTTTTTGGCATTAAAAGAAAATTACTTAGGTAAAAATTAGATATCGCGATTAAACCAAAAATGGTAAAGGTGAAATACAAAATTTTAAGGACATTAAAACATGTTTATAATGTGTTTTAAAATGAATTTTTGAGTTTTTATAAACCTTATATCATTCCCCACTATATTTATTTTATATTCATTATTTCTCATGCATTGTATGCACTACAACCACCACGAAGTGACATCTCTATGTTTTTCATATACTTTCTATTTTAGTTTTTAAAACCTCATAAAATATAATTCTCCACTATAATATTATCTAAAAACTATTATACTAATGATATTGTTACTAAAATAAACCACTTCCATAATCATAATAATCCATTAATTATAGTATGTTCATGATTGGGTCGGTCTAACCATCTACTTGAACAATGATATAAAATAATATCATGGATGACTATGATAACTTAAATACTGATAATATATGATATAAATAATAAAACAAATAATTTATTTTCATTTTTTATTAGTGACATTAATTTTAAATTCAGTAATTAAGATACCAATATTATTTTTAAAAAAAATAATTGAAACATGTTTTTCACCAATTTCATATATAACCTCCATAACCGAAATTTAAATAGAATTAAATTATAACATTATTAATAATTTTAAATCATAATTTCCAATACGTTTTATGATCTAGTAATGATGAAATTAGTGATAATAAAAAAGAAGAAAAATGTTTTTATAAAACTAGTTCAAAAAAATCAAGATTACTCAAACTCGTTATTAAAAATAGATAATGACTAAATAATATTTATTTTGAAAAAAATTATAAATGAAGTTTATAAATTTTAAAAAGAATATGAAAAAGGTGATTAATATAGTTAATTTTTTATATTGGATATTCAAATTCATTATTGGTAGTTAGTAATGAAGGTAAAGGTTAGTGCCAGAAACATTTTCTACCATTATGTTTCAGACTTTATTTTTGAAATCTATTTTTAACAAGTTTGATTTTTTCTTAAAAATGAAATTTTTTATTGCATTTTACAATTTTTATAGTTTTATATAATTATTCCTTATAACCTTGTTATCATATGATTTATAACTCGAAGATTATGTTACTTGAAAGGGGTTTTGGGATCTAAATTCTTATTTCTTGGGACATGTTTCTTATTATACAATAATTTACTTTTATATGGTGTATATACTACCTATTTGTTATATTATATAATTAATTATATTTTATAGTATTTTAATTTATATTACAATCTCTTTATCATTCAAGTATTTTTATTTAAAGGGTATTAAAGTTAAATGGGTTTCTTTTCCCCATTTTCAAAACCATGAGAAATGTTAAAGATTTTTCACCATCATTTATTTTATATGGTGTATTCACTTCTCCATTACCTTAACTTACAATGAATATATTTCATTTCATGATATTTGAATGTATATTACATGGTATCCCTAACTTGTACTTTTTATTCTTACATTACCATTACTGTAAGGGTTTTTTATCTCAAATTCTCTTTATTGAGATATGATTTGTATTCACCACTTGTTTCAATTTTGAGGTGTATTTATTTTTCATTAACTACCTTCTTAATCCAATCATAATATTTTATTTTGGGTATTAAACTCTAATAAATTCATCACTTATTTTTTCTTTCCAAATCATCCTCTATTAAAAGCGTATTTTTTCTTCCAATACCTTTCCCTAGTGAACATCCTATATTTCATTAATTTTATTATAGGGTGTTCACCTTGATATCATTGACCAATTGATTGTGGAATATTATTCACATAATTTTATAACCCTTTCTCCATGTGGTGTTAGTTTTTGTGTTGATGACAAGGAAGCTATTTTGTTTATTTATTGGGGAAATATTGAAATTATATATACATGGTATTCCAATATAGATATTTATTCACTATTAAGGAATATTAGTTATGTATTGAATAAAATATTTTTTCCTTCATATGATGAATGAATTGGTTTTGATTTTAAATGGTAGAGGCCCTGTATAGATAACACCTTGATGCATCGATCTGTCACATGATACAAACTAGCTTGGGTGTTTTGGTGCATGCCTTGCTTGAAAAAAATATTTCACAGACATAGGAAATTGATGCTATGATCATGATATTTATGATCATGATGTCAAAATTTGAATTCAATATAATTACATGATAACTAAACAATAATATTCATTAACAAAAAAATCTGAAATTCCAATTAATTCAAGTTTTTTAACAAAGACAAACACACATCCCTTTTATCATCATGCTCAAAAAAATTAAACTTTTGATTATTCAAATTAAAATTTTTACACAAGTGAAAATATCCCATTATGATTCTTATTTTTATCATAATTTAAACAATAGATTTTTAATAATATCAACCAATATATTAAACACTTATTTATAATCATTTTCAACCTTGATAACCCACCTATAATAATTAATATCTCTAATCCATACTAAAACTAAACCACATAATTCATATCATCATGCTTCAAGAATTTCTCAAAATCCAAAATGTGTCAATATAAAATTTTGTACAATGAAAATTTAATTTGAGTTACTACAATCCTTAACTAGTAATTCCCCACACATTTATTATTCACTTCAACATTAAACTCACCCATTAAAATCTATTTTGTTACATGATATAAAATAAGAAAAAATCATTTTCATCAAACTGAAGAAACTCACAACAAATCCATATTGTTATATTTTTTATTATTACCCATAAATGAATAAATTTTCATGTTTTCCTCATTTAAAACACTTAATAAATAAATTATATCAATATAAAAAATAACCAATGAATAACATTTTTAAAAAACATTATCCAACTTTTTGTAATCTACCATACTCTAAATATATTAAATATTCCACATAATTAAATTTCCCTTATATATAAAAATACTTAAAAATGACTCTTTAAAATTTTACCTTTCTCAATTATGATATTTCATTTCCATAATTACATAATCATAATTCCCTTATATTCTTTTAGATAAAATACTTAAACAAAATTATTTTAATTTCACTTCAATTTACTTCATTAAATTATTATTTAATCACATTTTAAATTTTCCCAGTCATCAAATAACACACATTTTTTATAAAAAAATCATATAATATTCTCACAAAACAACAATTAATAAAAATAAATAACATTAAATCATCAAAAACATATATTTTATTCTAGTTAATCAATTCATTATTAATAATTCATTTATGAAATCATCAATTAGTTTATTAATAATTGAATTATTTAAATAAAATTAATTGCATAAATAAATTAAAAAACAAAAACAACCTCATGAAAGTTCACATATATTTCATATACCTATGTTCCAAAATTCTTCATGAATAACCAACTAATCACCCTCAAATGAGTGAGAATAATATCTTATAATTTCATTTATAAATAGAAAATACAAAAAACCATACTCCCTAAGAAACATAGATCTGTACTATGATTTTGTTATCCATAAAAACATGCATAACTTAAATACTATGTTTTCATTCCTAAAATCTAATCAACCAATTTAAAAAAATGTAAAAACTTTATAAAAGTAATAATTTTATAGCTTTTTGTAACCTTTTACCCTCACATGACCATAGCATCATGGGAAAAATATCACATGGCCTTAAGTGAGCTTACTAGTCACCCAAGTCTTATGAATTTCTCCAAGGGTTAAAAAATATCACTTGGGGAGTTATTTACTATATAATAGATCATCATATCATAATACATATAATATTTATAAACAAACTAAATATCATACCAATAAATATCAATAAAGCTTAAGAAAAATCCTCAGTGATTCCTTATATGTCATATGATTAGACAATATTATAAAAAATCCCAATATATGAGTTAAAAAATAATACAAACAAATAAAAATAATACGGGGAGTACATATATAAAATCTTCTTGAATCATCTCAGTGATATTAGGCTCTAATTCCAAGATAGTCAGGGTCCCACCAATACCAATATAAAATCATGCGTAATTTCACACCCATGAGATATGATTATATTGATTGTGAGAAATAAATATTAATAGGATACCACCATGATCTTAAATTTTATCTAGTTTTCAATAAGAACTCACATGTATAGTGAAAATATATAGTTTAATTTAAAGTACGTTGCTAGTTTACAATAGTAGGATCAAATTAATACCATCCTAATTTATTTTAGAATATTCCCACTTCATCCATTGTCAGTATAAATCTATGAATATATGTAAAGTCATCTCATTTCTATAATCACGAATCAAATGGTTACCATGTCATTCACATGGACAAAACATCTAATTTCAAAAACTCATAGAATAACCAAATCCATGTCACGGTCTTCATATTACCTAAATCATGAAATATATCAATATAACCTATAACAATGCATATCCCACATCATAACCAAACTATTATTCATAAAATTACCCAACCTAAGGATTTTCCTTATAAAAAATTAAATATATGTAATTTGAAAAAAAAAATGGAATCAACATATTACCATTTTACCACATCATTAATTTTATAACATGACCTATTATAACATCGAGTGATTTATTATCACCTTTTTCTAATAGAATAATTTTATAATTACTTAATATTTCTTTAACTACTTATAAAATTAAACACACTATATTTATAATATATTCTCTTTACACCTTATTTTAATTTATTTATAGAATTGGATTCATAATTTAATATCCCTTCAACTATATCAAAATGTAACTCATTCATTACTTCTTATGTTAAAAAAATATTATTTTCCCCAATGCTTATAAATGAAAATTCAGACAAAATACACTACACTAACTCATTCCAAAAACTACACTATATTCCCAATAAAAATTATCCTTGAAACATGCCAACCAGAGCAAAATCGAAAAACAACCTCAGCCAAACCATCACAGTGAGGTATAAAAAAGATAACAAAGACAATACTTGAATATAGAGAAACAAGGCATACAACCAATGTACAAAGTGGAAGAAAAGTGATATAACTATATCTATACAAACCAAGACAGACATGATAAACTAGAAAAGTATAAATCAAATGTGACCAACAATTATCCATGTGATGAATTGCCACCTCCAAACCATCCTAGTAGGATGGGAACAACCAAAGTGAAGAAAACATGCTACAAGATACCATTCCCTTTACATGGATCCAACAATAAAATATCTACAACCAACCATAGTAAAAATTAGTTTTTGAGAACAAAACATAGTAGGATACCACCATATTTTATATATAATTTCTTACAATAAGAATGCAATAGTTCATGTTTTTTAAACAAAAATAGCTTTACAATTCATTTTTATAATATCCAAACCCATTTATAAATCATTTTCCATGTGTTTTTAGAAAATCATTTCATATTTAAAAATATCTAAATTTGAAAATTATAAATGAAAAAACAAAAAAAAAAATCTATAATCCATAAGAAAGGAAATTAAACACATATCCATGAAATGAAAATCATGTGAAACCATATGTAATAACCTTAATATAAAAACCATTGAGAATTTATCCCCAAATAAATCCATCATCGAATAAACAAATAATAAATGAAAAACTATGTTGTATTGGGGGATATCCTATGGGACTACATGATTGATATAATAGTTATTAAACTAATAATATGTTGGTACCAAAAAATATCATGTCTGGACACAATAAATTGATATCCCAAAACCAATGCCCAGTGGTTCCACACTCACTAAGGTTACCCATGTCTATATCTCGATGCACCCAAGGTTCCCAATGTTCCATGTTTGTCAAAAATCCATTTCAAAACCATGATCACAATTTATAAATCATTTCAAATATAATAAAAACTAATTCAGTGTTTGAAAATTAAATTTAAAAAGGAAAATTGTGTAACCATTAAATTGTGTATAATCGCCTAATAGACAACATACAACCCAGTTCCTTACAGAAAGCCTCCAAACCTAAACTAAAGGTTCTTTAGTCCAAAAGACTACCTTCTAAATCCATTTACACATTTATACCTATACATTTAAAAACTTTTATCCCTAAGCTCTAGGTTATTTCCACAACAAGGGCCCTCAATTCCCAAGTATCCTTCTATTCAACCAAACAAAAAACATAAACCAAAAAAAGACAAGATATACTTGAAGGAAGATAATGGAGGGTTATAATCTCCCCACCATAAATTATTTTTTCCCAAAGAAGTTATGAAGGTCCTGGATATGAAAAATGAGAAGACCATTCAAACCTTTTAAATGATTCCCAATCCCACAGATCATGGTTATACCGTCTACACTGCCACAGTACCTGAACCAGAGGAACCATTTTACCATGAAATTCTATTTTCTAGGGATACATAATCTGAACTGGTTGCTCAAACATATTGGTATAATGCTCGAGATCAACATCCACCCTTACAATCACATGGTAAGGATCTGGTATATACCTCCTCAACTGGGAAACATGAAACACATTTTGTATATAAGTCAAACCATATGCTAATTACAATCAATAATCCAACATTTCTGATAATCCAATGATCTCAAAGGGGACCACAAACCTTGATGACAACATACACTAATAACCCAACTGACGATGTCCCAAGTGAGGTGAAACTCTACGAAATACCCAATCCCTAGCCTGAAACTCTATCGGTCGATAACAATAGTCCATATAAGATTTTTGATAATTTTGTTCGATGTTTAATCTCCTCTGGACCAACTGCACCCTCTCTATCATCTCCTAAACATGACTCAGCCTAACCAAGGAATGTTCTCTATACTCTACCTAGCATAAGGGAGATATACATGGACACCCATAAAAATCCCTGAAGGGTTCCATCTTTATCGAAGTTTTAAAACTATATTTATAGGAAAATTTAACTTGAGATATATTATTTTACTAATATCTTCTAAAATCAAGAACATAATACCAGAGAATATATTAAAGAACATTTATATCTCTATCTGTACGTATATCATTCTACAGATGATGTGTTATGATCAATTTTATCTAGGAACTCATCTCCCCTTGTAAACCCTTCCAAATCCTAGATGTGAACCATCGGTCCCTTATATATATTACTAGAGAGGTAACCCCAATAATTCTCACAATATCTCATATATACGAGTTGCTAAGTCACTCCACTTTTAACATTTTCTTGATATGTAAGAAATGAACTAATTTAATGAGTCACTCAATGATCACCCAAATTACATCCTTCCCACTAAGAGTCCATAGAGAAAAAATGATGAAATCCATATAGATGTAGTCCCACTTACCAATTATAATGGGAATGGTAAGTAAAGGACATGCAGGTATCTAGTGTTTTTCCTTGATTTTTTTGAAAATAAATACACCATGATTCAAAACAAGAAATTGATTGTATCATCTATAGACACCAATATTGATGTTTAAAATCATGATACATCTTGGTATCCTAAGGGATAACAGAACAACATGACTGGTGTCCACTATCCAATTATTCATACCTCAATGAAATCAGAAGAAAAAATATATTATGGAAGCACAAAGCTCTACTGAGAGACTGAATCCCCTCACCCAGGTTCTCCCCACCATAAAGGATTTTACTAAATCAGTGGAACATGGTGTATGCCGGCTTTTCATTATGACATCACTTATCAAAATACAATTTAAATTTCATTGAATCCAACAATTCCTATAAAACACCCTCTTCCACTCACAGGATCATCACAACAAAAAAACTCATCTGAGGCAACTCCTCAACTGATCCCTTCATGACTTGTCTCAGTAATTTTCTTCTTAATGTATCGTCAGCCACATTCTATTTCCTAGGAGTTTACACTATATTAAAATCAAAATTATAATTATCTCCACCTGTTATCTCTATAACAAGTATAGATCTATCTAATTAAAGATATATTTTAGTATTTTATGATCATAATACAATATAAACCACTCCTCAAAGAGATAGTGATTACAAATTTTGAGTTCATGCATAAACATTACCAAATAAAGATTATGGGTAGGGTACTTTTTCTCATGACGATGTAATTGGAATGATCCATTGGCTACTAGTTGTTTTCCCTGCATTAAGACACATCCCAAACCCAAATTAGAACCGCCACATAAAACCTCAAAACATGAACCTAGTTCTACAAGAGTCAAAACTGGTACTGAATTCAACCCCAAATTAATCTCCTCAAAAGATCTCTGACATTTTTCATTCCATTTAAACATGAATTTTTTACAGGTTAAAGCTGCCATCAAGGAGGCAAGATTTGAGAAATCTGAAGCAAACTGCTATTAATAACCAACTAACCCTAATAATCAATGGATCTCAAATATATTTATGGGGATATCTAAGGACATAAGTGCATGGACCTTTTCAGGATCCACTAAGATTCCCCCCTCAGATATGGCATGCCCAAAAAAATTCACTTCTAGGATCCATAACACAAATTTGGAAAGTAATCTATACAAAATATGTTCATTAAAATTTTGAAGAATGATATCTAAATGGTTTGTATCTTCCTCTTTTGAATTTGATTAAACAAAAATATCATCCACGTACACAAAACTAATGTATTAGAAGAACCGGTGAATTATTCTATTCATCATATCCGTAAATACCACTGGATCATTGGTGAGACTAAATGGCATAAATAGAAACTTAAAATGTTAATATTGGACCTTAAACACTACCATCGGTATATCGTATTATCCAACACTCAACTGGTGGTACACTAATTTAAGATTAGTGTTTACACAACAAAATTCTCCCTTAATATGATTAAAAAGGTCATCAATCCTTAGAAAATGTTATTTACTATTAATTGTCACTTGATTCAAAATTTGATAATCCCCAAAAAGATTGAGACTCCTATATACTTTCTTATAAAAAATGATAGACAAATCCCATGGTGACATTCTAGGAAGAATAAATCCCCTAGCCTCGAGATATGAAAGCTAGACCATAACTTCAACTAACTCAGTAGGAACTATTTACTCAGATGTATTATAAATGGCCATCGTATCAAGAATAAGTTCAATAGAAAACTCAACCTCTCTCTATAGTGGTAAACTAAGAAAATAATCTGGAAAGACCTTAGGGTACGTACACACAAATATTGGAAGTAGACCATTGAAAAATGGTCAGCTACGTCAATAAAATTTCTAACGGCATGATTGGTATTACTCTCAGATAAGAAACAACAAGACCATCCCTTCCTAATATAGAGCCCCACTCACACTTAAAAACATGAGTAACCCTATTTGAAGATAAGAGCTAAATTATTTGGATAAAATAGACTTCCATGATTTTAATGATGATCATCTAATGTATTTCGATAATCTATTTTAAGATGTCAATATCATGATCTAAAAATTCCCATAGCACCTCATTGTCAGCTAACAACACCTAACATATGGAGTAGTTAAAACCATATTTGGACCTCTTTCCCAAACGCATGAGAATATCCAACAATTAGAGTTTAATTTCTAATTATAATCCTAATAATTAAACTATCTTTGATGATATAAAACAATGAGCACCACCTATATCAAACAATACAACCACCGTAGAAGATAAAATACACACAATACTTTTAATTGTAGTTGTCCCTACTTCAGATTCCTCTGGCGCACATTCTGTTAAAAAAAGGCATCCATTATTAGCCACATGGACACCCCCCTTGGCTTGTGGATTAGACCCACCACCCTTGGAAGTATCCGTATGAACTTATGAACCCTTGGTGGGAGTGTACCATGCCTTATTGGGCTGGGATACCCTTTTAAAAAAATTCTTCAGATGTACTGATAATCCACAATGATGAAAAGTATTAGGAGCCTTTGTAATGTTAGGCTCAGTGTCACCATGACATCCACACTAATAGTAGACAATATTCTTCTATCCTTCTGAATCCCCTAAAACAGTTCCTGAAGTAAACTAACCACATTTGTGCTTCCTTTTCTTGCCAGATGATACACCTTAGCTAACTACAACACTAACTGAAGATCCACCGAGAATAGTCTTTCTAGCCATGTCCGCCTCAGCCAAAGATTTTTTTTCAACTACCTCCATAAAGGTCATATGGAACATAAGAATCCACACCAACTAAATATTATTCCTCAATCCCAAATTAGACCAAAAATCCTTTAAGTACTCATTAGTGAAAAACTGTTATGACTGATACACCATATTAGAAAAATGCATAAGATACTCTATAATAGTACACTCCCCCTACTCAAAGGTCACAAACTCTCAAGTTTTCACTACACATAACACCTCAAGATATAACTTTTGTTTAAATATTTTCTTGATGAATTTCCATGTAATATCCTTGTGAAACAAAGCATCCACAGTAGATTCCCACCATCTCCTTCATAGTCCCCCAATCATGTACCTATTAAACCCCACCTTAGAGTCTTTAGGGGTCTATAAGTGTTAAAGATCTTCTCAACCCACTCAATTCATTCCTCATATTCCTAGGGTACATTTTCACCATGGAATATGGGTAGATGCTTCATAGTGAACTCATAGCTATCATCCACAACAAGTCCTTGGTTTTGGACACCCACATGAACTAGAGTCTGAAGGGTGCTGATAATAAATTTTTCCAAAGAAGGTTCCACCAGAGGATTCGCCATCAGATCATATCTCATATCTTCCTCTATCATATTTAGAATAACTCTTCTAGGAGGTTTTTTCTATGAACCAAAAGACAAAAACCCAATTAGTTATTATAAAATTCCAAAATCATATGACCAACTTTAGGTATCGATATCAAATATTGAAAAGAGAATAATTTAAAAAAAATATTAAAAATTCTATCAATCAATGGAAAACACATAAAGAAATAACACATCCATTTTAAGAAAACTCCCATGTAGTTTATTCAAATGACCTCAAACACCATGTATCTACTATGAAATATTTTTTTGACCACCCATGGTAAACCGAGTTCAGACATGGAAGTGATCTAATTATGCACCCTACCACCCTTACTAACCAAATTTTGTTCTTGAAAACACCTATCTACCCAAAACAAAGAACCACACTCAGGTAATGTTAACACATTTCAGGCTAAATGTCCTTTTGATATAGAATTATAACAAACTAACTCGAGTCAACTAGACAAAGCACTCTAGCTGACCTGTCACAGCGAGATATAAAAAATATAACAAAAACAAGTCTTTAATATAATGATACATGACATAAAATTAGAGTACAAAGTGGAAGAAAATATATATAACTATATCCATAAAAACCAAGAAAAATAGGCGAATCTTCAATGTTATTAATATTAAATGACCAACAAGTCTCCATGTGACCAATTGTCACCTATAAACCATCCCTCTACGAATGCACTGAAAAACGTGAAGTGTATATTGTATAATATGACATCCCTTTACCTATAAATTTTATAACAACATCTACAACTGTTTAATTGAAAAAAGAAGTGTTTGAGAAGAAATAATTGTAGGATAACATAAGAGAGTCTATTTAAGGTATAATAAAAATATTGCAATAGTTCCATATTTTAAAACAAGAACAGTTTTATAAATCATTTTTTTAAAATCCAAACCCATTTATAAATCATTTTACTTTTTTTATTATAGAATCTTTTCAGATTTACAAAATCAGAAACATGAAAAGTAGAAGTTATAAAATAGAATACATATCCATACTCTGTAAGGTATAAAATAAAACACATATCTATGAAATAAACATCATGTGAATCCATGTGGTGCAACTTCAATACAAAAACCTATGAGAAACTATACAGGAAAAATTAAATCATGTGGTAAGTAAACCATAAATGAAAAGAACACTATATTGGGACCCAGACTACGGGACTATATACTAGACAAAATCAAGACTAAACTAGGAATACCTTAGTACAAACTAATATCATGTCTTTTCATATTCCATCGATATCCCAAAAGTAATCCCGAATGGTTCCACACTCACTAAGGTTACCCATGTATATTTATTAGTAGACCCAAGGTTCCTAATGTTTCATGTTTCTCAAAAATTCATTTAAAACCATTCTAAAAATTTAAAAAATATTTAAAAATTTTAATCTAATCCACTTAAATGTTTTAAAATCCTTTTCCAAATCAAAATCCCCACTCAAGAATTTAAGTAAACACTTGGTGTGCAAAAATAATTTTTTAAATAAAACCCATTAAAAACATTAATCTTTCAATTAAATCCATTTAAACCACAATTCACTTCAATTAAAAAAAAAACAATGTATATTGACAAAATAAAAAAGTAATTCATATAATTAACTGATTGTATAAAAATACCAACCTCAAGAATGATGGAATCCTATCTACTCTCAAAAATGAAGATTATAAAACCATGAATCGGCCTTCATAAGATAAGTCTCAACAAAAAATGAAAAAGATTGATAAAAAGCACCAATCGATATCATATCTAAACCACAACCACAAACAATGTACTATCCATGATAAAAGGACAAGAATAACAAAAGGATTCTTACCCAGATAGATGAACAACAACCACAATGATTATCAATCATTAAATGATTGATACAGAAGAAGTTGAGATCCCCAATATTTCCCAAAATTGACTAGGGATTCAAGAGGAAGGGATATGAACCAAATAAAATAAAAATAAGCTGATTTTTCCATCTAAAATAGCTGAAATCAAGGATTACATGTCAATTATCTCTTACATAGAATGAAATTACATGAATTAAAAAGTTTATAAAAAATGATTCACCTCTGATAGAAATAAAAAAATTACTATTATATAATCTGAACCCTTTACAAGGGGTGTAAAACTCTGACACCCTGAACCATATTTATGGAATATTCCTGGTGACCAGTGCACATAGTGTAACCATTACACACTATGTTTTAATCTAGAAGACAACAAACAAACTTGTTCCCCACAAAAAATACTATGAAGCCAAACTTATGGTTCTCTAGTCCCAAGGAGAACCTTCTAAATCCATTTCAAATGTTATACCTAGAATGTATTAATTCCAAAAAAAATATACATCCTCAAACTTTATATTATTTTTCATAGAAAAATTTCTCCATTATTGAGAATCCCTCCATGCCCCAAACAAAAAGTGAATTGAAATCAAAAGAAAAGTAATATATAAAGGAAGATAACAGGGTTTTATAGTTCTCACTTGTCGTTTTTTAGAAATAAAAATAATTAATTTAATCGCCCAATTTTATATGTGAAGAAAAAAATCCAAAAAACAGCATTACTTTTATATTTACCCAAAAAATATCATAATGAATTTGTTTTTACCCAAAAAATAACATAAATCAATATCATTAATTCACCTAAATCATTTTTCAAAAATATGCTTACCAACATTTAATAGGCACATCATGTTGTAAGATTCTAAAAAATATTAATTTTATGTCAGAAATTCAAAACCATCATTTTTAAACAAAAAGAACTAATATGTACACATCCACTTCATTTAGAAATAAGGAATTCACTTTAGTTCATTAGAAAAATATCACCCCAAAATTTTATTTTACCCAATAATAAGAATGTATTTATATCCAACCAATTTTTCATACTTTTTAACCTAACACACCAACATGATACTCTTAGACTCATCCACACTTGTTTATCTATTAATCCTTCACTAATCAATTTAAAATACAATTAATATCCAATAGAAATTATTAATTTCAACCAATCCCCATTAAATTTGTGTTTAAAATCATACACATGAACTTATTTAACACTCATGAAACACTTAGGTGTTTTTAAGAAACAAAAAATGAAATTAAAGCATTATAATCCCTATTTTCCAATACTTATCATAATAGATGTTTCCAAATTAAACTCCACAATAAACTTCCCTTTATACCTATTTAATAGTTAACTTCCCCAATTTGAAGCTTGTTTATGATTTAAAAATTTAAACTACAATTAAAAAACTAGATTTAATAAAGTACTAGTAGCATAAACATGCTTATTAAACCTAAAAAATAAGATATATCATCTAAAACATCATTTACATGTTTACAAAATCATATTATTATTTAAAAACCCATTATAAATCATCTCTAATAAATTACCACAAAAAATCATATTTTAGAAACAGATTTCAATACATATAAAAAAAGTCAACGTATTAATCCAAAAATTAATAATTCTAAAAACAATAAACATTACCTCATAAATTTTTTATATTAAAAAACTTGGAATAATTATTAAAAATATAATAATAATATGTTAATAAAAACATATCATCTTAATAATTCATATTTTAATATTCCCATTCATCAATAATCATTAATTAACCACAATATTCCTTAAATACCAACACATACACATTGTACCATCAATAAAACACAATTTTATAACACAATTTTATATATAATTCACTATACAAATATACACTAACTCATTTTACTAATTTGCTCTTGAATTAATATCTATTTTTAAAATATATAAAATGAAGCCAGATTAAATTAAATTATCAAAATAAAAAAATACACTAGTGTAATGAATTAAAAGATAAAATAAGGATGTGACCACAATCCTCATGATACATCAATAATTTTAATAAGAATTATAATTAGAATTCCTTCTCTAATCACCATATATCAAGAATCCATTTAAAACTATAATAAAAATGAGAATGATATTACAGTAAAAACAAAACCCCAATGAATTCCAATAATTCTAGGGGAAATAAAATCAATTTTACAATTCTAATACAAAAAAACTGACTATCGATTCTCTAATAAATAAAAGATAAATCATTGATAGATACTGAGAGAGATTAAAATATATTATAGATGAATAACCATGAGTTAGATACTTTCAAATAAGGAAAATTGTATTAAAATCCCAAATAAAATGACTATTAAAATATGAAAATTTAAACTATAAAACAATTTTCCCAAAAACATATCATATACCCAATGCATAGAAATTGAGTATACAATGGATACCCCCAGTACACCATCCATTATCACCTCAACTAGGTGCTCGGTACCCCACACTGAGTATCATGTAGAACCTGTTGGAAGAATACATGTATGTTCCACCTACTATATATCCTACTTACTCAATTATCTACCCAAAACTAGAAAATAATCTTAATATAAACCAAAATAAAACTAAATCCATAAAAATTATAATATAAAATATACCTAAAAACCCTCAAGTTGTTACACCTAACCTATTATAAGATAAAACTATTTATAAATTGATGTTGAAGATCAAATTCATTATAAATTAAATTCATTCATTTTATTTAAAACATTAATTAATTTTAAATATTTCATATTTTGTTAGGATTTTAAAAGTGAGATCAATCAGATAGGTAAATCTTATACTTTTTTACTATACTAACACTTTCTAAACATTCATTCGGGAACATGTTTGGAAAAATACAATAGGTTTGAAAAACCCAAATACATACCTTGTTTAATAACCTAATGAACATGATATATATATATATATATATATCTGTGTGTGTGAAATGATAATTTTACCTTATGAAAATACACCAATAAATATAGATGAGAATACTAACGGAAAACTTCTACCTTTAGTTCTTTATGAGATAAATATTCAGTTCAATCCCAAGATGATACGTAACAACAACCCAATATATGTTTCTTAGAATTCAAATATGAACATTTTTGGTTTGTATTCTCAATTTTTAAGTTCCCATTATAGCACTTATGAACTATAAAAAAAATCAAATTTAACACAATTTGAACTAAAACACTATATGTGTGGAAGAAATAGTCATATGTGTTTCAAAAATATAACATCTTTTTAATTTATTTGAGAATATAATTGAATGTAAAAGTAAATAGTTAAGTATTTATATCTATAAAAATAGAGGATCTTAACATTAAACTACATTGTGTACAAATAAATAATTCAAGTTTAAAATTATTTATTTAATAATCTAGTCCAGCCATGGTCATATGGTCTTCCTCACTCTAGTCAATAAACTTAATTAACATAAATAGAATACGAGAAATAAAATATTCATTTTTTCAACTAAAATTTAGATCCAGAGTTGTATTACTTCAAGAATAAGTGGTGGATTTCAATTATTTTAAATCTAATTTTGTTATCCATAATCAAGGATTTGATAGGGTGATAAATTAACTAAAAATGATGGCAAAAAAATAAAAAATGGTTTAAAATGTTCATTAATAGATTCATAGTTTTGAGTATTGATAAAAATAATTTAAAAATAATGAATGGAATAAATGAAATTTCAAGGGTGTGTAAATTTTTGGGAGTGTGTGGTTGGGGAAGAACACTCGAACAAAAATAAAGAATAGAAAATTCTGAGGAAAAGATTCTAGAAAAATTTTATTTTGGTAAGATACAATAACTTTAAACCAGTTTATAGAGATAAATATATAAAAGCAATATTCATACCATTATGACCCTTTATTCTGCATATAAGAAGAAGTGAGATAAAAATTACATACCTTTTTATTTAAATATTTTCTTTTCTGGTGGTGTGTGATCAATCATACCCATTTTCTCTACATAATTTACACTAATGAAATAATAATGATTAGAAAATCATCATTATTTAGGTGATGGTCGCCTTTAGTATTTTCATCAAATCATACAATTTCAAGCTAATAAAGATCATCAAAATAATTAATTTTTTATAAAAAATAAAATTCAATTATTTATTACGATAATTAGTTATAAAAAATATGTTATGTTTTTTATGTTTTTTAATAAAAACATTTCCTCTTCAATTTCATTATAATATTAGAAAAAAATAAAGGAGAAAACTATTTTTTTACACTTATCACCTATGATAACCAATTTTATATAATATGTGTTAGTTTTCTATTCCTCAATAAAAAATTATACATTGGTCTCATTTAACATAAATTATTGAAAAATTATATCATCACTTATGAAAGAAGTTTGAATTAATAAAAAAGTGGTTCTTATTTTTTAAAAACAAACATTATTCATATAAATTCAAGAATATCCCAAATTAAATAAATTTTAAAATTAATCAATGTAAATTTACCCATGAAAATTCACTTATGTCAAGTTCAATAATAAATTTTGAAACATTATTCTCAAAAAATACCTAAATTTTAAAATAAAATGACTTAAATAAGTTGTGGAAATATAGTTTTCAATAATTTATTTATAAAAAATATACCACTCATCAGCTATGAAAAGTAAATTTTATGAAAATAGTGTTAGTTGAATTTAAAAAAACACATACAGTTATATTTTAGAAGAATAGCACATTAATAAGTGGAACAAAACCAGTTGATTAATTTGTATAAAAATCACTTATTAATTAAAATTATGAAATTTAATATATGAATTTTTCAATAAGTTTGGTCTTATAAAGACTCAAAAAACCAAAAAATATATTAAGGTACTTATAATAAGTGGTAAATGATAATAATAATAGTTGAATTATGTATCATGTGGTATAGGAATGAAAGATAAGTGTAGTGCATTGCATTGAAACCATTCCATAGGGACAATTGTTCACTTACTTCAACATGGGTGGTCAAGCCTCTGATCTTGACTAGATGGAATCCCAATGATGTTTGAGGGTGGTAGTTGTTCTGTATATTTCCTCAGATTCAATTACATGGAGTCTCATAATATATCCATGAATGATAAATATAAATTCCTAGTTTTACAAAAGTATCTAGAGGTGTGGAATCTATAATCAATTCTCCAAGATTTCTTTTTTTTATGGCCCAACATAGATCAAACTGAAGGTTGAAAATTATTTCAATTTTCATTTATAGAACCCCTGGTTTTCCATTAGCATGGTACTTAGGGAATTATATACCATTTAAAATCAATATATGACCCTATAACACCACCATAAGTTATATATCTTTGTGTATCTTGAAGTTTAAAAGCACTTAAGGTCATGAATTTTTCTAGTCAAAGGAACCTTACCTAAAGAGTGAAACATCACATCCGCATAAGCTATAATATGATTTTATCAGTGGATTCTAACCAAGGTTGATGATGGGATCATAAATTTCCATAGAAAATCACTACTAAATTTAATCAATTAGTAAAATAATGTTTCTAAAAATTAAATTGGGGAATTTTAGGATATACTTTTGGTTAGTATAGTGGATTCATATTCTCCAAATGTCACTGCCAAATCAAGGGATTTTAAAACCAATTTATTGATAGCAATTTTTTGTTGGAAAATTAAGGATGATTATTTCTATGAAAAAGGGTGATAAATGCTAAATAAGTTTTCAATTATTATCAAGCGGAGATTGCGTGATTTTGAGTGGTTTTCTGTATGTTTTTTTAATTTATCATTATATTGTTCATTAATAAATGGAAATATCATCTTGTTAAAAATCAAAGCATTGATGTTCAAAAATTTACCAGTCTACAAGGAATTCTGAAAAAGTATTTCCTTCTCTATATATTGTATAATATTTACATTTAGAGAGATTAATATGTTATATGGGGTTTTTGGATTAATATTTCGTAATAGTAACTTGGGAAGTCACCCAAATCATCAGTGATTAATTTTGATGCTAATTCACTAAAATTTAAAGTAATTATTTAAATCTTACATGTTCCTACATAGAAAAATTAATTCATAGTAGGGAAATTAACAAACAATATCAAATAAATAATATTTATAACTTTTGTTACGAGGTGTAAAAGCTTAATGTGAAAGAAATAAAATTAAAACAGAAAATTGATATTGGTTTCATAACTCAGAGCTATCATATGATGATTAGATTCTCTGAAACACATTTTTTTATTATCTTTTAGGCTGAAATAATACAAACATAAAACATTGAAAAATATTATTAAGAGAAAAAATTAATGAATGCATAATTTAAAAATCCTCACCAAATATAAGTAGAAAAAACATAAAAACTATACAAATAAATAACATAACTAAAATATAAATTAATATTATATACTTACTTCCATGTTTATTATTTACATAGGAAAATTATATCAAGATAAGTTACCTAGGATGTTAAGATGATATACAAGAAAATATGATTATTTATAGAGACATAAAATAAGTTACTTGATATCCCGAGATGAAATACAAGATATGTTAATAATTTTTTGGATATATAAAATAGGGTCTCACATATAGGGTTAGAATAAGAAGATATTTTCATTGATTACAACTGATAGACAGGGACATGAGGAGAGACTCAGGGAAGTGGAAATCTAAGTATAATAGAGCATGGTATTTATGAAATTTAATATATCTAGAATTTAACTTAAAAATAATTAAAGAGATATAACACAGACAAAATAAAATAGAAATAAGATTAATTTAGGATACAAGAGTTGAGGTTAATAAAAAATAAAAAAAAACAAAGAGTGATGGTAGGTTTAAGGAAATATAGAATTTATAAAAATGAATATAGTGATCATTTCGAATAAAAAATATATAAAAATTTAGAAAAAAATTAAACTAGTAATAAAATAAGTGATAAAGCAAGTATTTTTTAATAATTACATCGCTAAAAAATGTAAAAAATAATAGAAAATAAGTTAGGAAATTTTAGATACCCAAAATATAGGTTTCTAGGTCTTGTTTGAAACAAAAAGTTGTGTGGGTATGGATATATATGTTAGCAAGGATAATACACTCATTTAACAAAGGTGAAAAAAATCATATGATATGATAATAAGATGTTATGGGAAGAATAAAAACAATGGAAATTATAGTGTCAGTGCGGGTAAATATGCTAAGACAATAAATCTTTCAGGTAATTTCAAATAATAAAAATGCTATAGAATGTAATCAAGTGAATTTGAAATTGTCACTCAAAATATTTCATTTAATTAAAGAACTAGATGAAATTTAATTTTGATAGTAAGATCAAAATAATGTTCATTTAGAAAAATATGACCTAATTATTCAAATTTTCATAAAGCGAAATTAAGGTTTTTAAGCTTTGCTAGACTAGGATTCTCAATGGATTCACCCCATTCATTATTTATTTTCATCAATAATTTTTTGTTTAAGAAAACATATTTCAAGAATTAGAGAGAGAAAAACAAATTTAAATTTTTAAATAATATATGAATATGAGTCACTTATATGAAAATAAGTTGGAGACTAATCGAGAAAAAACATTTTATTATTCTAAATGCACTCAAATAACATGAAATTATTAGCAAGAGATAAAGAACTACAATAGATTAAGGAAGAGAAGGCACATCTGACAATCATTGATCTTATAATAATAACCTAACATGTGTATTCCATTCATTGAGTATCCTAGTTTTTTGGGTGAATCATTTCTCAAAGCCAATGGAAGAATAAAAGGGATTGGGGGAGGATTTGTGGTTCAGGAGAGGGACTATGGAATTTGGGAGAGGATATGGGGGGATTGGAGTCATGAAGGCCAGGTGTAGATGATCATCAATGGGTAAAATTGTAGAAGGCGATGTAGAGGGAAAAATGAAGGAGATAGTGACATATGTAAGGGAAGTGGTCCACAATTAATTTAATTATGTGTATGCGTGTATATATGCATATAAATTATCAAGATACATATAAAAATATGAATATGTATATAAAAATATATACTTATACATATATATATAACCATGTTTTATATATAATTTATATCATTTGTATAAAAAACATCATAACCTTGTATATGGAATTCTGATGAATGCATAATGGGGGGTAATTTTTTTTAATAAATGTGATGAGCAATAATAATTTAGAAGCATCTCTATTTATGGAATAAGTAAAAGTGTTGTAAAAACCATGTCATTTTGTTGTAATTATGTGATAGTGATGTTCAATTTGTATATTATTCATGTACTAAAATCATGAAAATCAAAACATTACTTTTTTTTTAATTTAATTTCTTATAATAATTCAAATAATTTACTTTTGTGAATTCCCATATATGAAACCCAAACTTACACATTAAATTGTGGGTGAAAATAAGGTCGACCAAATCATAAATATTTTAATTAAAAATTTATAGTTATTTATTATTTTATTATATTTTTCAATTGGGTTGTTGGAATCGATTTAAACTAGTTTGGGCTGATTTATGGTTTTCATTTCTAATCCTTTTACTCACAATTCAATAATATCTAATGATGGGGATACGTACTAGCACTAAAGAGATCTAGAACTAGCTTCACTGGAGTACTGTCACAAGTACCAATATTTGTTTCACAAAAACAACATTTGTTATTTCCTTATTCCCCTTTTTAGATTCTAAATAGAGAATTACTATGAAGAATAAAAGTTTAATTTATTATTATAAATAACCTCCATACCTATTATGATGAATCCATTTACAACTTCCAAGTTCTTTAATTCTATATTTTGGTCTTTGATTCAATGTTTTGTTCTTCAATGTCATTTTAACCTCTATATATAACTTACAATTTCCCCATATGCTTCTAGAAGACTTGTCCCCAATTCCACTCTTTCTCTACCACAAAATTTTAGACCCAACCAACGGCTACCTCAATGGATTATACCCAATCCTTCATGCCCAACCTCATTTCCACTCCTATAAGAAACGACCTCAACATATAATGCCTACCTAATCCCATCTGTTGCTTAATTTTCAGTCCCCAAAATTGATCTCCTCCATTATTTCTCTTATGTTTTCATATTCTATTGATGAAATATCAAATGCCTATATTTAGATATCGGCTCGAGATTACCTGAAGCGTGTGGCTACATCTCTGTTGGTTGCTATCAAAGAGGTGTTGGTGTCACAAGATAAAATCCAACCCTATCTTAGGTAGCCGATTCACAATTTCAGATCTCAAGTAAATTCATATTGGTGATATAGATTCCCCTACAACACTCCCTCCTCGCCCTTGGCTAGATCCACAACTCCATCAAGGGTGACTATGTACGTAATGGCTCATACCCACAGTTCCAACCTTAATCCATCCACCGCTTATTAACATGAAAGCTACATGGTGTTTTATAAATTTAATAAATAATATTTTATGTCTTATTTATATTTGAAAAGAGGAAACTATAAAGGATTTAAAATTAGGAGATGTTGGTGTCAATTAAAGAGAGACAGAACATCTAAATTTATAGCCCACAGAGATCAAGATGAAAGTAGTCTCGTGTTTATGGTAGCCCATGTGGCTCATCAGAAATAGAGAACGAGGAATCTATGGTAGATCACTAATAAGATGGGATACCACGTTTTTGGTAGCATATGTGGCACACTAATACTAAATAGGTGGGAAGCAATAGTGACAAGATCGATGATCCGCATCATATAACAAACATCTTCTTGATTATGGTGATCAGGTGGCTTGTCTCAGTTGATGAATGATTTCATATCCCGTTAACAAGATAATTAGAGAGAGAAATACTTATTGAGTTGTAAGAATATGTTTCTCTGATGTGTACTTGGATAAATATCCTTGTGGTAGTTTCGTTTTTTCAAAAAAAATTAAAATTTTTATTGTAGATGGATCTCAACGCATTACTTTTTATCCAAGAATTTATAAGAAGAAAATAAAGGCTTATTGGGGTATTATTTTCATACAATTATTTATACAATATCATTTTAATTCATGTTTTTTCATTTACTTGATATTTTACACTATGAAATATAGTGTAATTTTTATTGTTTTTCTATTTTTTTATACTCTACATATAAGGGTATTTCTATATTAAATATCCTTCATGCTGATCCTTTTATTTTTTATACTATAATATTTAACACACATGAGATGAACCCTATTATACAGAATATAATTTGAAATAAATAACTATTGGTGTTTGGCCAAAACAAGATTCTATATTTTATGATTTAAAAAAGAACACAACCGACTATTTCCTATTTCCATTTCTAAAGTTCAAGGGAGGAGGAAGACTCTAATGAGGTCATATTCATCAAATCTCATGTGACACAAACGGAATTCGTATTTTTGGGAAAATTTCAATCCTAGATAGAATTTTTTGGCTATTTTTGAGAATATGAAATGAAAATAGAAGATAAAAATAAAAATAGAATGGATAAAATCAACACACATATTTTTTTATGTGAAAAAACCTCTAATGTTGAGGATTAAAAAAACAAGGGTGACTTCTAAAATATCACTATAAATTAGAGAGTAAAAAATATAAGTAATTTCCAAGTTGAATTACAATGATAGTGTAGAAAACATTTGAAAAAAACCACAATATGATACACTTCTGTCACGTCTCTAAAAAATTTCCTTATGATAAACACGGTTACACACTAAGGTTTTATTTATATTTATATTACAAAAAAAATAAAGGGTTCTATAGTTTTCCTTACCCACAACCCAAAGTCTATATGAACTGTTATATAGTATACCATTATAAGCAAGATACTAAATGGGAAAGTATGAATTATAATAAACACTTTATGTAAAATACATATAATGGTTTTTATTAATGCACATTTATTGATTAATTCATAATAAATAAGTACTCAAATTTCATTAAAGTCATTTTACGCTTTAAGAAAAATTTACCATTATGTTTTCCATTTTATCTTAAAGCAAAATAAGTATCATTATTTATAAATAATCTAGCTAATTATATATGAATCATCATTATACTTTATTTTGTTATAAGTTAATATTTTGTCTTAAAATACATTTTTTAAAAAATATGAAGGCATAAAGTGTTTTTATAATAATAAATTAATTTTATCTCTATTAATTAATTATTTTATTTAATTTTTAGATTATATATTCAATATCATTTTTTAACTACCATTTGATGATTTTTACAAGGAAATTATTAGAACAAAAATAATTTTTATGAATAAAAATTCATTTCTCGAAAACTGGTTTTCGTTACGCTTTGCACGCTTAATTAAAAGTAAATTTCGTCCCTTATAAAAATTTAATATGATAAAAAGAATTCCATATTTATAAAAATCATAATTAATATAATTTTATTGGGTCAATTTATTTCTTGGTCTTAGTGAATAGTAAAAATAGTAATATTTTGTTACCTTGGTTGGAGTTAAAAAGGGTTTACCAGGGGTGTTAAACCATAAGATAAGGGTAGTATTGCTACATAAACTAGTAAAATTATTGTTTATTGAATTTTTTTCAACCTTATACCATCATATATTTGAATAAATTTCTATTTGGACCCACTTGACCATGAAAGTGTCCTTAAATTTTGGAAAGTTTTCAATCAATTCAATTTGTGTACCACCTCCAACATATAAAAGGAAACCTCTTATCCTAGCTTTGTAAAACTATTTTATCCTTTTATATCATCAAATACCTTCTCTAAAACCTTACAAGAGTTATTCCCTTAATCCTAGTGATTTTTTTATTCTCTTAAGATCAATCATTCAATGAATAAAGAGTAAGCCAAATGAGGTCTCCCAAAGAAGAAGTATAGATATTAACCAAGCTCTTTGAATTTTATTTCATAATATACATCTTATAAACATGGTGTATCCATAAAAAAATGATTAATATAGTATCATTAATATAATAATATGTTATAATGATTATTTAACAACAATTTATCACCTCCACTCAATCCAATGTGAGATGAAGTTATCGCTCGTGCATACATGTAGAATACCTTCTCTACGTAGCGATACCAATCATTTTCCAGCACTATAATTCATTGTTAGTTTTTATGACATATTTAATTTCTATATTTGATATTTTTAGTATAATAATGATTATTTAAATATTAATCAATATTTACTCATTTTTTCATCCCTGAAAAAATGGAAATGTTACTCGTGCGTACATACAGACTAACATCTTCATGTAGTTGTGTAATTCATTTTTCATCACTGATTTATTAGAATGCTTATAAATATTTATATAATGAATATATATGGTATTTATATAATTATTTATATTATTTATATTAAATAATAATGATAATATTTTAAGGAAAATTATTTCCAAACTAGAATATACATGAAAAATGAAGCAGTTAATACCAAAAATGATGATGATAACAAAATATTGTTGACAAAGGGGTGATAAGATGTTGTAATTAAACCATGTGTGGTATTATAGGTATTATTATGGTTTTTAATATAATTATAATAAATTTAAATTTATTATACAAGGGGTTAGATAACTTATGAATAATACATACTAGAGGAAAAAGTTTTATATTATAATCTCATTTTACCAGGATTTTTTTTGCTTAAATTTTTCAATGATGAAATTACATGATATATCTCTCTAAAATATTATGTATTTTATCATATGGTTGTTTTTTAATATTTCATTTTATCCTTTAATTTTACTCTATTTAATTACTCAAGAAACTGAAATAATGTTTTTAAGGAAAACTGACCATGTTTTTAAATATTTTTTTATAAGTTTCATTTTTTGTCTAAATTTTATTTCCATGATATTTTTTAAATTTATTATTTCTAAATAAGTTGTTTAAAAAAGATTATTTTCTTCCAAAATGTTTCTAGATATATTTTAAAGGAATTTTTTTTATAAATACATCCTTTGATGCTTCTTGTGATTTATTGGGGTATGATCAAATGTTACCATATTTGTTCTTTATTTTTATGGTTTTTGATTATTTAAATGAAATGTTTATGAAACCTGTATCATTTCCATGAGTTATGATTTTATGACATGATGAATGTTTTATGATATTATGAAACACATATGTATGATTTTCGTTATTTGATGGGTGGGGCTTGAATTATATATCCCCAAAATGAAGTGGGTAAAGAAAAATATCTCATGAGGTAATAAGGATTGGAATGGGGAGTGAACGTAGTTTAGTAAAGTACTTTTTCAGACAAGATAGTCTTGGTTGTAAACCTTGACTATGAAAATGATTGAATGAGGAGTAAACTTAATCCCCTTTTATGTCTTGGTAGTGACCCTTGAATAAGGAAATTAATTTCTATTATCATGTTCATGCCAAAAAATTTCATCTTATGATTATGATATGTTTTCATTGCTAATGATGGGTTATTGGTGATTAGAAAGTCTTATATCATCTTTATTTGGATTGATAAAACCATATTCCAGGTTTAATGATTATAATGTATGAATTTATGGGTATTATTTTCTAATTCTTAGCTTAGGTTATCATATTGTTATTCTTATCTTATTCTCCATCATGATCAATTATGGATATCTACTATGTTTATCCTTACCAACCATTTAAACTCACCCTTTCTTATGTTTCCATTCCCTAAGTTAGGAGAAAGTTTTAAAGTATGTAATGTCTGATAAGAGTATTTGTAGGGAAGACCTAAATTAGAAATGAGGTTTGCCTTTTATTTACCAGTTGTTTACGTATCCAAGTTTCTAAAGACATTATACCACTATGGTTTTCATGCATGTGTTATTGTGAAATATATCAAATATTGATATAAAATGATATAATATTTATATATGAAATGTAGAAGTTCTTATTAAGTGAAATCATCTTGTAAAATGTGCCACTTTTTCGAATATCCAATGTGACAAAATATAATCCTTCTTTGACAAATGTCACTCCCTCAAGTTTCCACTCTGTCACAATTTCACTATTCAGAAATATTAATCTAAACACACATCATCTCCAACACTAATTCAATATAATTTTGGTTCACCAACATATCTTTGTCTACAACACTTCAATATTTTTGTAGCTCACTATTTCTCTTTATCGATGTATCACAGAAGCTACCTCAAACACGACATATATCTTCTTTCTCTACATAGAATATATCTTGAAGAAGTCCCAATTTCGTTCACCAAGAAAGTAACCAAAATTAGAGGTTTATGGGTTTCCATGGGGTTTATTAACACATAATTAATGTAACAAAAGTAAAAAAGACAAAAAATAACTAGGATAATCCTAGAAGAAAAATGAAACTACATGAAAACCAGAATGGAAAACCCATGTGTATTGATCATTGAAGAAGCCTCTCCAACCTTTTGAAATTAACATGATGAGTTTAATTATGATGATAAAGGGAATCCAAAATACATACCCTTTTAGAGGTGTATCCATAGGATAAATGAATCACTCAAAATTCAAGAAATATCTTTTCTCCCTCATTGTCATACTAAATCCTTGAGTATTAAGGAGGAATATGGAGAGAGAATATGATGTAGAGGATTCTTAGATTGGATTCATGTGAACAACCACACCCACTACCATAACATGGAAGTGTTTTATATTGGACAAGGATTTTCCTCTATGAATAACGTTTTAAATCAAGTGTTATAACACATTATTTAATGATTTGTCCATTTTATGCATCACATTCATGAATGAAACACCATGAAACGTTTCATCTTATGAAATGGTCCATTTAATGATAATTTTGTGGAAGATATCATCCACCAAAATCATTGAAACCAACAATATCAATATATTATGCATTTTATACTATTTTTTTCATTATAAACTAACATTATATGCACAATAATGCCATGGTGGTGCCCGTTTTGGTGCATGATTTCATATGCACCACCATTATTACAACCTGAGTTTTTATAAATTATTATTTTTTGATTAAATTAAATGTTTTAATGCCTTGGGTTATGATTTAATTACACAAAACCATGGTTTATCTTTCATTATATGCAACACTCGGTTAGCTTGTATGACACATGACACAAAGTTTTAACAAAAGCTCGACATATTACTAATATAGTCATTTAAACTCAGCTTTTATAACCTACACATTAGACTTAGAAAAATTAATAGTAATAAAAAAATTAAAATATTAATTGTAATTTTTTATATAAATAAAACATATTGGTAAAAACATATTTAATTTTTGGTAATGTATTTATATGTTTTGAAAATTTTATTTTCTAAAAAATGGTTTTTGTTTCATTTTGTAAGCATCAATAAAATCAAATTTTGACACTTTTATAAAATTAATTTTATAAATTTAAATTAATTTTTGAATTCATAATTTTAAATTTATCATAGGGTTAATTTTCATGATTTTTTTTGTAAAAAGTTACATTTTTAATGAATAATGAAAAATACCGAGTTTTAATTGAAAAATGACTTTCCTCCTAATTAATTTATAGTGTTAAATTAAATTTTAAAATGGTTTTAAATTAAAATTACTTCAATTTTATAAAAATTAATACAATTTATCTTATTATAATAAATTTTATATTTAAATTTAATATAAATTCTTTACAAACCATTGATCATTTTCTCTTTAAAAACCTATTTTCTCATCACATCTCTGGAATTAATTTTAAACTAATTTTCCCAATTACAAGATTTAAATTTAGAATAATTTATTCAATATTTTGAATCAGAATAATTAATATTTTTTAATATGGTCAAATTAATTTTTGACCAAAGTAATTATTGAAACCAATTAAAATTAATAACAGTGAATAAGGAAAAAAACAAGATTACTTAGTGGTTAAACTTAAAATACAATGCATAAAAATGACCCAAAACTTGTATAAAATACTTTTTATGGAAATATTTAGACATTATAATATATGATGTTCTAATTTTACCCATTTTTAAACTTTTACCATAAGAAAAATGTGGGTAAAATTCTCTCTTTAAAAAATTTATAAGTTTTCCACTCACCCCACTTATAAAAGCCCGCCCCTATCCGCATCTCATCACACATTTTAAACCAAGCAGTTTAGACAAGACCTGACCAAATAAATTTAAAAATTATCTAAATTCATCCAAGATTCCATAATTTTGGCATAAATCTAACCAAGGAAGGCCTTCAATGAAATCCAAAAAAAGATACATTAAGAAGAGGTAATTTTCATCAATAGTTGTTTTTTATATTTCTTCCTCAAATCCCTTAAATTATTTTTATAGAATTATTATAAAATAACCTATGAATATTAAATATTATTATATGTTGTTCTGTTAAGGTTATTAACAAAAACCACACACAATTCCATCAATTGTTTTAAGAAATCATTGTTCGTGTGTATGGAGGACCACGTTCTCGTGAATCGATGTCATTATTTTTTCAATTACCACATATCATGGTTGGACATAATGATGGGAATACTCTTTATAGATGATATTTATGATATTAATGATATTGTTATACTTGTTTATTTTTTATATCAAACATACCTTCATGCTTTCCATTTTTTGGGAATATGATAATGTCTTTTATGTGTAAGGTGGACTGCCACCTCACGAAGCGATGAAATTCATTAACGTTTTACACAGAATATATTAAAGATGAGTTTAATTAAATAATGTTATATATATGAAATAAAAATGATTCTAAAATTATAATATATCATTTAATTTTCTTTATTTCAACCTGATAGGAAAAATGAAGAACAACATTTATATGTACATACAACATATCGTCTCCATTAATGGTGAATTTCATTTGCAATCACTATTTGTTAAATTAATGTAAGTAAATATATAATAAATATATATTATATTAATATCATGATATAAATTATGGAGATGTTTAAATCTTGATCAATTTAATAGGATAAAAATATAACAAATTAAAACTTATATGTAAAATAAGTCCATCATTACCCCCAACATAACTTCAACAAAGAATTGTTAATCAGCAGGTAATAAAAGGTAATAAAAAGGTAATATATGGTATGATATATAATGTTCTGTAATATATTTATATGAAAAATAATATTTATTATACAGTAAGTTTGAATGAGTACAAAATGATTTAAGACTTGTGGTAAGGGAAATCCATCTTAGTTTTTACTTTTACAACACACATGCTATATTCACCACCTCTTTCTTATAGGTAGGGTATATACTTATAATAAATGAATTTTATATTTTTTATACTAAAATTTATTTTTATTTACATATCCATTTTATTATCTCCCTTTAATAGAGTTTTTGTTTTAAAAGATACAAAATTGGTAAAGGAATTTTGTCTCAATTTTCCTTATTTGAGACAATAGTTATGTTGTGCACCTATATTGTATTACAAGTTGTTTATAACACCCCTTTAACATGTTATTTAATGAATATACATATTTAATGATATTTTATTCTTTATTTAATGTTATTATTTCATGTTTATTATGATTCAAATTTACCAAAGTGGTAAGAGTTTATTGCTACAATATCATCATTTATCAAGATTATTTATGATTATGATTACATTGATGTGATATTATGATCCATATCTCAAGAATTATCATGAAATATATTCCCCTCTAGTTATTCATAATATACTCAAGTAATGTTACCATTTTACCACTCTTTAGTAATTAAGATAATTAAGAAATTTATTTTTTGAAAATTTGATTTTATTTCCCTATTCTGTCAGAAATCTATTTTCTTTCAAAACCATGTTTTATAAAGAAAATTTAAATTTTTTTCTCTATAATTATTTTCATGAGACAATTTTACCCATGTTATACCTTTTTAAAGTAATATAATGAATATTCATGTTGTTTTCTAATCAATGCTTGTTTGGATTGTACTGTAAATTTGAGATGAATATTTGTTTTTATAAGTACATCATGAAATGAATTTTCTGAAATCATAAAAAATTATTTATTAGAATCTTACTTTATATGTTTTAAAAGTTATTTTCAAATAAAAAGGTTTTAAAAAAAATTATTTGAAAAGTTTTTTTCCGAACCGAATGTTTATTTTCCTTGATAAATTTTTTAAATGATTTGTCAAAATCATTCTATATCGAAGATGAAATCTGTTATTATAACCTATTCATTACTAGGGATATGATCTAAGAATATCATTCATATTCTTTCTCTTGATGGTTTATGTTTTCATGGAATTATTTTTATGAAATCTATTTCTCTTCTATGGGTTATACCATGATTAAATTCTTATGAAACCTGATTCTTTTCATAGGTTAGTCTATGATGAAATGATTATGAAACCTATCAACTTTTCATAGGTTTTGATATGATAAAATTTTTATGATACCCATTTTATTTCATGGGTTATTATATAATGAATTTTTATGATCTTTTTTCACACATATGTATGGTTTCATTATGTGATATGTCACAAACCAATCAGGGTTTCCATCCAACCTGACACCTGACCTAACTCGTGGCATGGCTTGAAGGGCATTCCCAATCCCCATGGGATTGAAACTAGTGAAAGAGTACCAAAAAAATATTTGGGAGTGAATTTTCCCATGAAATTTATCCATAACTAATTGAAAATAATAACATAAAACTAAAAAACGTCTAATACATATCATAATCCATCATTTATAACATAAGTTTGAGAAAAACACCTTATAATTCTCTAAATTAAAATTTTTATTATACCATTTTAGGAAAAAGAGAAAAACCTGAGTACACTAGAAGTTCACCACTATGTGATAAAAGAACTTACATAATGGTTAAACACAAGGCTAATATCACTTGACTCAGATACTCTATAAAGTTCCCAGTATAGCATACCAACTTGGACGTCAGGATCCGCTCTGATAAGCTCTTTAAGGTGGGTAATCATCCATTACATTTTCTGAAAAAATTCCTCTGGTTTAATTCTATGTTTATTGAAACCTCGTGCAAGTATTCTATATTTTTTATTTAACCACACTTCCTGGTCCTCTGTGGCGTCAAATTACAACCTTCATTCATAAATTCTGTTGAGCTCCTCTTCTGAAACATTGGGACGTATAGCTTGCTCCAGCATTTCACCCTTAGAGTGTAGGACAAGTATCAAATACCCCTCATCCTCCTCTTCATTGAACCTTCTGAGGATACTTGGACCTTCACATTCCCCATCATGTATGGCTTTGTTTTCTTTATTTCTTCCCTTCTTGGATGACCTGTTCTCCATTGGTTTTGGCAGATGAGAATAATCCTTGCGCCCCTTAGACTTCTTCCCCTGAACCACAATGCATTTTCTTGAATCTCTAATGCCTTTTTCACCCTTCTTCCATTGAGGGCTGTGAGAAAATTTCCCTTCACACCGGTCCATACTTCCCACTTAAGAAAGACTATTGGCATCATCACCTGAAGACTCACCCTCCTAAGACAATGGAGGCTCCTAAACATCCAAGCCATCAAAACAATTCCTCAGTTGTAACTGTGTGCCTTCATTGCAATGAATCGTCTTACATATTGTATGCTTCTTATCTGCCGTTTTCTCTAAGACTATTCCTTTCCCCCCAGACCCATCCTTTGCACTGAGGTAGTTTGGTTCTAATGGCTTCAAGACATTCACTTCGGCCAACTCGTCTTCTCCACTGAAAGATGTTGCAGCAGACAGGTAAGATTTCCCCTAGACCAATAATGATCTTGTGGATTGCTAAACCTCACTCCCTAACAATCTAACCTCACCTTCCTTGGTCGAGAGAGATGGATCTGAAGGGGTCACCATATCCATTGTTAAGTTACTTTCCCCGCCAACACCATAAACACCCTGATCATGCTTCAACCGGCCAAAAATATCAGCTTCCCTTGGGCCTGCCTCCTTGTGTTCCCTAGAATTCACCGTCCTCGATGAAATCACGGGTGGACACTGCTTCTTCTCCACCCATGAACTACCCTATGCCCCATTATAATTCTGGAAAATGACCAAATCCATATCCCCTGGAGCCTCCCCGTGATCCCTCTCATGCTCCCCCAAATCCTCAACACCCCACGACTGTTGATCCACCACTGGAACCACTCGATGCAGCGATGCCCTGTCCCAGTTCATGTGACGACACCCAGAGGCCACATGGCAAATCCTGTAGCATCCCAAGTAGAATGTGGGCCATGAATCAAACACCCTTCACTTATTCCACCGTATTTCTTCTCCAACTAAAATCCATAGCCATACAGTTGGAAGTTTTGAAACATCAACCTCAATATATGCGCGGGGCAGGATAGGATGACAGACTGCAATAGTTCGATCATCAGTGCACAAAATACTATAGACTAAATTCCCAAGAATAAAAATGATAGAAGGGTATTGGGAAGGTAGAGGAAAATACGAAAAAATAACCCATATTGTGGCTGAAGGCGGATCACGATTCAAGTTAAAATCAAACGACCAACACAGGAGGAAGAAGCCGCAGCCATCGAACACCCGAGGAGCACTGGACCTGGCGATGACCAAATCCTCTTCTGACATGAGGAAAACCATCAATTGACTCCTATCAGGTAGACCCACCACCACTCTGTTTTGAAGCCCCCAATAATCAAATACAAATCTATAAAAATCATCGACAGATGGACGACAACCTTTGAATCGAGCCACCAGCGTCGATCTGTGGAGATCCATAGCTCCATTGAACTCCTTAAGTGATAGCTCAAGCTGAGGTGAACATTTATGTATATCAAAGACCTTAGGGCTAATCTAAATCGACGAAAAGGGAGGAAGGTAGGCTGGGTTGGTAAAGGGTGTATGTAATGTGGGGTCCGATTTCCCAACTAGATAGCACCAAACGATATTCCATGCATTAAAATTAAATGAAAAATAATGTTCCACTCATCTTGTTGGGTCCCATGTACCACTAATTTTGTTGAGTCACCTATCTACCACTCGTCTTATTGGGTCACCTAGGAGCCCACTCTTGGTGGAAGTTTTGACTCCCATGTACCACTCATATTCCCGGGTCACCCGGTGTCTGATCAGGTGGCTAGAATGGACGCGCTTCACCTAGCTGATGGATTGTTATATCAAACCATCACTGATTGAGGCATTACCGAGTAGGATTCTCTATCATGTCAGCAAAAAACATCTCCTTCCTGTCTGGGACATTAGGACCTCTTTAGGGGGAGGGGGATGCTTGGTGTGGAGGATTCCAAAATTCCACTCATGGGGATTCCATTTCTAAGAAAGAAAGAACATGATATTTTTTCAGAAAAATGAGGATGTAATTTAAATAAAACATTATTTGAAATTAAAAGGGTGAGTAAATTTGATATTGAGATGAATGGAAAGAATATAATTATAACCATCAGAAATCCCTAAGTCAGTAGTTTTAATGGGGTCCTAGGGTCCTCGTACTCTCGATGATCACATATCTCTAACATGATGGTCCTGCATAAGCCTCAAATCCCCATCACATAAATGTTTAGTTAGTTTTGTTATGTGAATCCTTATTAGGGGGACTAGGCCTCACCCCAAAAAACTCTCTTAACATACTAGACCAAGTCTTCCCACGTTAATACCTAGGATTCACTTGTGTTCAATCTCATTCAATATGTCACATGAACTACCTCATACACTTACACATTTCCAATAATAGAAACAGACATGAAATATAACAATTTTTAAATAGTAAAAACATTATTAAACCATAACACACACCAAAACCATTATAAAAAATGATTTCCACTAACCAAAAAAAACCTGAAACTATTTTGAGAACAAATCAATCATAATAAAATAATTTATGAATTCTAAAGAACGAAACTACCTATCTATTTCTTGGAAATCATCTGAAACTTATTAGAAACCACAACCACACAAAAGAGAGACCCTATAAAGGCAAGATAACACCATAAAAATCAATATTTAACCCAAATAATAAATTTTATACCCATATTAGGTAGACCTATCTTCTGGAGAAAGAAAACCAAAGAAATAAGTGAGAAGAGACCAAAAAGAAAGAAGAAAAGAGGAAAGGAGAGGATTACTTGATGATTTCTTGAATTATTCCCACCTAAACCACCCAAATATTGAAGAACAATAAATAATTCAAGAAGGTGGAGGTGTATATACGGTTGGGAAGTTCAAATATGATAGATTAGAGGGGTTTAGGTTCTCAAAATCAAAGATGAAAAAGATGGAAATTCCTCATTTTTAAGGATTTGGCAGCTCGCATGGTTTGGTTGCACGGTCTTCCAAACTATTTGTCGAAGTATAGTAAATAAGAGGGGATGAATTGAGTATCTAAAAAAAATTTCTGTTAAAAATTATTACTTAAAGTTCCCCTAAATTGAAAATTCAATTTCCTAGTTATCCAGTAGTAAATTTATAAAATCTTGACTATTAGATTAATTTCTCAAAAGTGTGATTAGTTCTCAGTTATATCAATTTGATAATTAATACAAATTTTGAAACTATCCTATTAACTCAATACTATTATAAACACTTTCTAAGTATAACTACCATAGTTCAATTTATTTTTATGAAATATGTGATAAAACAGAGTAAAACTAAAAGTAAAAAAAAAGTAGAAATGAAATAATAGGTTCAGTCACAAGCAGAGACCTAATCCTCTACACATGGTGATCACCTACCACCAAGTAGTTTAAATTAATAAACAGTTTGATCCACACCCTGGATCAGGGTTCACAACAACACACAGGTTGTCTAGGTCACAAGACCTCTGCCACAGTTCTTCGTGGGTACAAACTAACAGGTCACACAAGGACCTCTTCCACACTTATTCATGGTAGTATAAAGGTGTTAAAAGGTAAGAGTTGAAGGATATCTTGTGTCCTCTAGTTTGATATAGGATACAATGTGTTCCTAACATGTAGATACACATAGTGCTCAAGCGTGTGTAAAAATGCAAAAAAATAAAGTAAATAAATATAAGAATTGTTTTAGAAGGCTCTTTGTGTCTTGAGGTGTAGCTCTAGACTCTTCAGATACAGGTGAGATGAGGTTTTAGTCTTCTTCTAGAAGTTGTCACTTAAACAGAGTGTTGTGTTCTAGCTTTGAGGTACAATTTTGATTCTATAGGTATATTCTTCTCCTTCATTGATATGAAGAAGTATTTTTTCAATTCAATTTTTATCTTGATTTAGATTGCCTAGTGTGTTCTTTATTTTATGCTTGACTTCAAAGTGGGTGCAAGATATGTATGGATCTTCTGCTATATATCTCACATGTGGGCACACCACACATTTATATATATTTATTCTCTCTTAAAAATTATTTTCATTCTTGAGGGCCAACAAAGATCATGTTCTTTCCACATACATAGGTTTATCGTACCACATACTGTCTGATAAAATTATGAAAAAATTTATTACTAAATACATCAGTATCACAAAATGAATCAAATATTAATGTTGAAAATAATTTTAATAAATACAGATTTAAATAGTTTATTGGTGGCCCTTTGATTAGTAATTCAGTAATTCAGTGAGATGTCCTATCGGCGAGATATCAGTTCGTGACTCGTGTGTCAGTATCTCCTTTTGGTGAGGACTCAACCCATTTGTATGTCATTATATCAGTCTTTCCATATGTTAGTGAATAATTATATCGGTGACTCATTTTAACTGTTAGTGATTCCTCGCGTCGGTAGCACCATGCTTCGGTAGGTCACTTTTAACGATGGTAGGTCGATTGTACTATTCGTTCATCTCTGTCGGTTAGTCTTATGCATCAGTATGTTGTCTGCATCGGTATGTCATCTCCTCTATCAATGTCAGCCTATTATACTTGGAATATATTTTTGTTTAGACTGTCTTACAATATAAATGTAAACAAAATATACCAAATAAATGTGATATCATTGATAAATGTAATTTCAAATATTTAAACTTAAACAATTATGATTTAAAGGTTTAGACATGATAATATTAATTGATATGATTTATATGAATTTAAGTGATTAATTATTATTATAACTACTAATAAATGAGAGGATAACCATCATTCCCCTATGGGCCAACAATCTCCTCTTTTTTGATGATCACAAATCGTGGAATTATGTAGTACACAAAGGTAAAGTATAGAAGATTAATGCCAACTGGTTCTCCCCCTTTTGGGATTATCAAAAAGAGAACATATAGCATAGAAATAAAAAGTATAATAAAGTTACAGATAAATAGAAAGGGATGAAATAAAAGAACACAAAAATTCAATTAATCAATAAATTACAATGTATGAAAAGTCTCCAAACAAAAAGATCAAGAATCAATCCAGAAACCCCATCAGAGAATAATCCACACCGCGATTAAGGGTGAAGAGGTTCCTTTTCTTTTTTAGAAGGATCAATATAGGGTCGAGGAGGTGATAGTTGAGAAGCTAAGGGGTCTACAGAAATTTTCAGAGCAGGTAGGATCACCCCTTACAGAATATTACGTATAAGACTGGGTTGTTTTTGGGAAAACAGAGGAGGATGAACCAGTTCTTGTATAATTGGGTGAATCCGAGTCAAGGCATGAGCTACTAACATTTAAGGTGAATGCACTAATCCAAGAAGTCCAAGAGCTATAGCAGCAGAGACTACAATTACTTCACTTTGTACATGATGTTATGGATTTAATAGTTTGATGAAATCCTCAATAATCTCACCACCATACTTCATTTCTTTCTCAAAGACATCCTTATTCTCCATGAATTTATCCAATAGAGGAGTGATGTCCTTTAATTTCTTGACTTGTTCTTTGAATGCTCTTTTAACTAGGGGTAAAGTCAAATTTTCTTCCAATTACATAAAATGAATTGTCAACTGGTTCATGGATTAAATTTTGGAGAAATATGAATTATCCTTCTTTTTAATCTCTTCTTAAGGTAAAAATGCTTCCTTAGTATAGAATCCGACCATATCATGCACATGATCAATATTCTTCTCAATATTTTCTAGGATTCCCAAGTCAGAGGTATCGAATAGAGCATTATGTTTCTCTTTTATAATAGTTCTTATTGCCTCAGTATCTAGAGTCTGAGAGGTCTGACCATATATGGAAGGAATAGCAGCAGGAGTTGAGGTTGAAGCCGATTGCATAATTTTCTTCACTTTCTCAATTTGGAAAAATAGGGAACTTTATGTCGAAAAACAATATCTTAAATTCCTTTCATGACACTCTCCATTATAGTTTTGTACTCAGTGGCTAAAGAATTGATGCCAATAGTTTACTTCTTTATCTCATTCCCAATATTAGTGTTATTTTACACAATGGTTTTGGAAATTTTAATCAAATTTGGATGAATTTCCTTTATCACCATATGTGAGACTTAACCAACATCAACTTGAGTTTCACTTACTGAGACTGAAGTAGAACTAGATGTCCCAATTTTCTTTACACCTTCAACTATAGACCGGATAACATTCATGTTATCATTTATCTTAGTGTTTTATCTTCTAGATTCATCAATCTCATATCTCATCTAAGATTGTACTCAAAGTATTACTAATGAACATATATATTCCTTGAATATATCTAAGTATGCCTTAGTGTCACAGTCACTATAAAGGGTATCAGCCATCAGTTTCCTTTTAGTAGGTAAAAACACTTTATCTTCTGAATCATCATAATCTAATCCCAGTGCCAAATACTTGGGATTCCTCACCAATTCAGACATTACATCATCATCAAACAGAGTGAAAGTATCAAGCCTTACTCTTCCATGTTGATGTTATTCACTAGCTTGATCTTATCTCTCTTGAGGCTCCCCTTCAATTTTATATTTCCTTACTGGTTTATCATCTTCAGCATGAGGTATTATTCTTTCGTAAACAAAATTAGGTACACGAATATCTTGAGCTTCCACTTCAGTAGCAACTTTAACATTTTCTATCACTTAAACTACAACTTCAAGAGGTTCTTCCAACCAAGCTTGATCCACAGCTTCAATCATTTAAATATGTTCACCTTGATCCTCTTTATGATTTTCATTATCATTTCCATTACATTCATCATCATCATGTCCAGATACATGTACTTCATTTTTATTTTCATCACTATCTTATTTACTTTCTTCCTCTTCACTACCACTGCCACTTTCACTATCTTCACAATCTTCTTCTTCTTGAGAGACACTGAATTAACATACTTATTCCACACTACCTGAGACTTATATCTCCTCATCCCTATTATTTTCCAAAGTGGGCTGATCAAAAGGTAAGGTAAGTGGAGGACACGAAGGTCCAATGGAAAAATCGTTGTGAGGTTTAGTTGTTTCAGGATCACTCCTATTATAAATAGGTGATCCCTGATATATAAGTTAAGTGAAAAGATCTTATTCTTCTTCTGAAGAGTAAATAGCTTCCTCATTTGGTCCCATACCCGGATCAACCATTTTCTTATGTCTAGATAGATGATCCACTAGATTGAACTTTTCATAGATCTTATCTTCATCTCTAAACCAATATATCTTCCATGGATTCTAGTTGACTTTCATCCTCTTAAAAATATCTTTACTGAGGAGGATCCCACTGCACTCATAAATATCTTATTCACCTTCATCTACACAAGCTTTTATTTGTGACAGCTGAGATAATACTTGGAGAGAATAGGGAATTAGTTTTTCAGGATGGTTTGATCATTTCATTCATGTGAATAAAAAGATATCTACACAATTTAACCTTGATCCCTTTTCTTTTCAAATAAACTAATTAGACATCTTGATATTTCATAGAAGTGAAGTCCCCTTTATTAGGAAAGATTTTATGTTGGATAAACATAAACAAGATTCTACATTATCCACTTAACTCTATAGAAATGGGTATTCTATGCTCCTCATTATGAGTGAGTTCTTGTAGTGATGTATCAAAGAAAAACATATCACTCTCAGGTGGAGAGGTACCTTGGTAATTATAAAGTACTCCTTCATGAGTAACTTTTAGACCTTCATCCCATTGTATTTAAGAAAAAGAGGTTCTCTTCCATTTTACTAGGGATTTTATCCAGGATACATCACTTCCTTCCAACAGAAAATCCATATTCATGTAAAACTCGTGAACTAGATTCGGGTAAAAGGGGCATTCATTATTGTAAAACCACTCAATAAAACCATGATCTTGTTGTACCTTGAGAAGAAAATACTTTATATCTAATAATACTTATGAAAGAACTTCTTTTTTTAGAGTTATAATAGATTGCTTGACAAGTGAAATATATTATTTTACATTTATGTCTATATTTGACAAATCATATTCAATATTATATAGGGAGGTCTTCGGTTTTAGTGAATCTGTTTCAAAATATTTGATATGCACAGATTCTTCCAAATATTTGGTTCTTTTATTATAGACTCTACAGGCTTTACTAGAGGTTGAGAAACCTAGGAATATTCCTTCATCACTCTTGGATCAAAATTTTTCAAGATTTTCCTTTGTATTAAGGATATAGACATTTCAACCAAAAACATTGAGGTAACTAACTTTGGGATTTTGATTGTTCCACAACTCATAAGGATTCCTTTTAAGAATAGGTCTAATTAATAATTTGTTTATAATATAAAATTTTGTATTGATAGCTTTATCCCAAAAGTAAATAGGTAGATCATATTTATTAAGCAATGTTCGAGATATCCCTTGTAATGTTCTATTTTTTCGTTCCATAACTCTGTTTTGTTGTGGTGTCATAGGGGCAGAGAAGTTATGACTACAACCATTTTGTGAGAAAAAAGATTAAAAGTCTTTATTTTCAAAATCACAACCATGATCACTTCTTAATAATTTTATTCTAAGTCCACTTATAGTTTCCACTGTTTTAGCATACTTGGTGAAGTAAGAACATGTTTCAATTTAGTGAGATAATAATGAAGTCAATATATACCTAGAATAATCATCTACAGGAACATAGACAGAGTGATTTCCTATTAAAATAGAAACTCTTGATGGTCCAAACAATTCCATGTGAACAAACACTAAAAGTTGAGAAGTAGAAACTTATTTCTTTGATTTGAAAGATATCTTGTGATTTTTACCCTTTTGACAATGATTACAAACATTGTCATTTAAAAAATCATGTTTGGGTAGATCCTTGACTAATCCTTTTCTAGTAATCTTTCTAAGATATTGTACATTATAGTGTCCTTATCTTTTATGCCAAAGCCAAGACTATTCATGAAAGGAACATAAACAAGAAACATTTTTAGAAACTAAAGAATCTACTTTAACATAATATACATTTTCATTTCTAAAAGAAAAAAAATAATAATTCATTTTTAGAGTTAAAAGCATTGCAAAGATCATTTTAAAATTTAACTTGAAATCCATCATCACGTAATTTTGAAATACTAACAAAATTATATTTCAGTCCATCAACAAAAAGCACTTTAGAAATTAAAACTGAGTTTGAGTTACCAAACTGTACCAAGACAATTATTTTTCCGTTAGCATTTTCACAAATAGTGACATATCTACCATTAGTCTTGATCAGGTTCTTAAAGTTTGAATAGTCTCTTATCATATTTCTTGAACATCCACTATCCAAGTACCACTAAATACTGAAAGATCTCTTCAAATAGATTTCCTATAGAATAATCAAACAAAAACAGATTTAGGTATAATTATTTGTTTAGGTCCAGTGACATTATTAATCAATGATATAGGTACCCACATTTTCTTCATGGATTTCTTATAATCATTATGTAACATATTTTAAAAATACACTTTATTTGGCCTAGAAAAACTAGAGCCATAAAAAGATTTTCTAGAACTAGAACTAGAGAAGAATATTGTTTTTTATGTAGAAGAACATATTTTCCAGATTTAGTTACAAAATGTGTTTTAGATAGGTTTCTTTGTCCAGAAAAATATTAAATACTGGAAGTGTACTTTTGATCTATCTATTTACCAATAATTTGAGTTAGAGTATTTTTCCCATTGGTAAAATTTTCTAGATCCTTCTTCAATTTCTCAATAGAAATTTTTATTTAATTGTTTTCTTTGACCAGTTGAGCATTATTTTCCTTTTCAATAGTAAGTTCAGACATAATATTTAAAGTAAGAGAATGTTTTTATATAAATATTTATATTTATCTATCAATTAATTGAATGTATCCTCCATCATGTTATATTATTTAAATAATTCATCACTTGTCCATTTTTTATAATCACTTTCATTTCCAGAATAGTAAGAATTGTGTGTAGGAGAAACTATGGTTACCTCAGATGTGTTTTTCATAAAACACTTATCTTCCATTTCATTTCTCTGATCATGAGATGAAGCTGATTCACTGGAGCTATCCTCAGAGGCACTCCAAGTGGCCTTCATAGCATTCTTATACATCTTGTCTTTGTTTTCATACTTCTTATTTTATTTTAATTTTGGACAGTCAGCTTTGACATGTACATTCCTCGTACATTCATAGAAAACAATCTCCTCTGATTTTTCATTTCTTTTATAGTCATTTTTTTAGTTTCCCTTGCCAACATATCTTCCTTTATAATGGGGATTCCTAAATAACTTCTTATTTTTATATAATTTATTTAATCTTCTGTATAGTTGAGCCATCTCTCCATCACTACCTGATGTTGATTCATCATTACCGGATCTTTCCAAAGAGGCTAGAACCTTACCCTTTTCTTTATTCTTAGAGGTAGTTTTCTTGAAGGCTACATATTTTTTCTTAGGTGCACCCTCTTCTTCCTGGTTAACTTTCATATCTTCTTCATATATCATTGGTTTTACAATGAGTTCATTGACTGGTAGTTTTCTGGTGTCACATGAATCTATAATTGAGATAGAAGTTCATCTTCATCTATCAGGTAAGAATCTAAGAATTCTCATAATTATCTCCTTATTAGTAATATCTCTTCCCAAAGAGATCATAGTGTTCAAAATTTCATTAAACCAGGGATACATGTCAGAAAAAAGATCATCGACCTTCATTTTAATGTTTTCATATTTTATAGTATATGTGTTAAGCCTCATTTCTTTAACACTAGAAGTTCCTTCATGTGAAATTGATAAGGTGTCCCAAATTTCATGGGTTCTTTTACATACAGAAATTTTGTTAAATTCTTCATCTCTTAAAGAACAAAAAAAGGAACTGATGGATTTTCCATTATTATTATAAGAAGTATCAGTTGGTTCATCCCAAGTATTTCTATCAGTATCAAGAATCTTATATTTATCAATAATTGAAGAAAAAATTTCAAAACCCATACTCTCTAAGTCTATTATCATTTTAATTTTTCATTGTGTATAATCCTTTCCATTAAATAATGAAGTTATATTGGTAAAAGCACATTCTAGACTATTCTCCATTATAAAATTTTTGAAAAATATTTTAAAGAGATAAAAATTTAGTATTATTAAAAATTTTAAGATCTTTTAAATACAACTAGAATCACAGTTAAAAAGTCTAAAAAATCTCTGAAAACTAAAAATTTCAAAAATCCCATGATACCAAATGTTGTTCGGAGTAGATTACTCAAGAAGGGTAAATTGAGTATCCATAAAAATTTCTATTGAATATAATTATTTGAAGTTCCCCCAAATTTAAAATTAAATTTCCCAGTTAGCCAGTAGTGAATTTATAAGAGATTTACTATTCAATTAAGTTCTCAAAACAGTGATTAGTTCTTAGTTATATTAACTTGATAATTAATTAAAATTTCGAAACTAACCTAATAATTAATTAATTTTATAAACACTTGATAAGACTAACTATCAGATTTCAATTTAGTTTTATGAAATATTTGATAAAACGGAGTAAAACTAAACGTAAAATTACATCATAAATGAAACAAGAGGTTTACTCTCAAGAAGAGACCTAATCCTCTCCACCATTTGATCACCTTCCATAAATTAGTTTAAATTAATAAATAGTTTTAATCACACCCTAGATCAGGGTTCACAACAGCACATAGGTGGTCTAAGTCACAGGAACTCTGCCACAATTCTTTATGGGTATAAACTACCATGTCATATAAGGACCTCTTCCACACATATTTGTGGCAGTAAAAAGGTGTAATAAGGTAAGAGTAGATGGATATCTCGTATCCATCAGTTTGATACATGAGATTGTGTATTCTTAAAATAAATATACACACACTTCTCAAAAGTATGTAAAAATGCACAAAACTCTTAGAAATAATGATGCAATAAGTGTAATTGTTGGTCAAATTACGAAATCTAAGCATTTAGTCACTATAAGGGAGGATTTTCCACTAGATATACTAGAGCATATCTATATCAATGATGTTGTGAGACATCATAGAGCACCTATCTCAATTTTTTCTAATCATGATCCATGATTTACATTAAAATTATTGAAAATTATTTATAATGATTTGGATACTGAGCTTCGATTGAGTACTTCTTATCACCCACAACCCGATGGGAAATCAAAAAGGATGATCCAAACTTTAGAAGACATGTTGAGATCATGCTCACTTGATTTTCAAGGTATGTGGTATCATTATTTACCTTTAGTGAAGTTTTCCTACAATAATAGTATCCATTATAGCATTCAAATGGCACCATATGAAGCATTGTAAAGAAGGAAATGTCGTACACAAACATGTTGGGATGATGTCTATGAAAGGAAGATTGTGGGCCCCAATCTTGTATAGGAAACAACAGCGAAGGTAAAGAGTATTCAAATCCATAACAATGCAATTCAATGTAGAAAAAAATCTATGAAGATAATAGAAAGAAGGATTTAGAGTTTAAAGTGGGTGATCGTGTTTTTTTAAATTATTTTCATGGAAGGGTGTAATAAGATTTGGGAAGAAAGGGAAATTTATCCCTAGGTACATAGGCCTTTTTTAAATTCTGGAGAGAATTGTAGCTTTTGAATATCATTTGTCTACGCCACCCATCCTATCTAAAGTACACAATGTGTTTCATGTCTCAATGCTGAGAAATTATATGCTTGACCCAACACATGTCCTTACTTCTAAAGGAACAGAATTGGAACCTAAACTATCATACTGTGAAGAGCCTATTTGGATTTTGGACACTAAATAACAAGTTTTGAGGAATTAGATGACTTGACTGGTAATGATACATTGGACAAATCATAAAATCGAAAAGTCTACATGGGAGCCTGAGGAGCTTATGATGAAGAACTGCCCAAATTTTTTTATAAGGTAAAATTTAGGTAATTTCGAGGGCGAATTTTTTACGAGGGGATAATGTAACACCCCAAAATTTTGAAAATAAATTTAATATTGAATGTATGAAACACTGATACTCTACAAAACACCACTTTTTTAAAAACTAATTAGTAAACATAATATTTCCACCTTTGTGATTTCAATTTCGAAAAACTGACATACACAGTTGCGTTCAGTATGATATTTAGAGTCTGATAAGACAAACATAATTTTTTGGTGAATTGTAAAATACCATTATGAAAAGTAATATGAATATTAATACGACCCTTATGAATATTAAATAATTTTACTATTTTATTTTCATAGGGATATAGGATAATGATATCTTGAATAATTTTTCAAGGTGATATAAAATGAATTAATGTTTTGAAAAAAAAAATCAAATAAATTATTATTTTATTTAAAAATTAATTAATAATATTTTGAAAATTAATTTAAAAAATTGGAGTTCATTTTTGAATTCTACACATTAAAAAATGGTTGGGGTAAATATTTTGGATTTTTCTAAAATACTTGAATTTTAGGGGAATAGTAAAATATGATAATTTTTCATATGTGTTGTAAGGATGATATAAGACCAATAGGTTGTAAATAAAATTCAATTATTACTGTTATGGGTCACATGAATCAACAATATTGGTGGTCCTGAAAGAAAATAATATAATAATGAATACAATATTCAAAAATAACCCATCTCCTCTACTATAATCCCCCCTCACTCCCTCTTCTCTTCACTCCTCCCAAACTTTGTGTCTTGTATAACTTATACCCAAATATCACCCCAAGCTCACCCCCCCCCCACACATACACTATCCCTTGGTCTCGTAAAAAGACCAAAAAATCTCTCCTAAAGAGGCTCTCAAGGAATATTACTTCAAGAGTTAAATCCCTCTTTTCATTTCTTTTATTTCAATTTCAATTATTTTCATTTTCATTCCTCGCCTCCTTTCATCCTAATGTAGTGATGACTCCAGTACCTTACATGTAATGGAATGTTGTTTGGATGAAGTAATAATTCTTCATCATTTCCCCTTTACCATTCTTTTATAATCTAAATGAAAAAACCATCCTAGATGTGTTAATTTATCACATTCAAGGATGATGGGTTTTCAATTTCTATCACCATCTTCAATTCTAGTCATGAAAAAAAAATTATGGTTAAACCTAATTATAATATAAGTATTATAACTTATTTAAGGTATTTTAATCCTTTTTTACACATGATATTAATTTATAAATCAAAATGGGTTTTTTTTGATCAATAACTACAAATTAACCCAAATAATTGACATTAATGTATTATATAATTATTCATATTCACTAGAAATAACCAAAAAAAATTTAGGACCATGTAATATTATTTTTTTTCAATAATAAAATAAAAAATCATACTCTAGTAAACCATTCTCATTCTACATGTTTATCCATAAATGAATATAATTAAACCGATCATGAAAACCAAGGAAGGAAACGCTCCAAAATAATGAAATTGAATCTCTTAACCAATAAGAAGGCCATGAATGAACCTAATAAGGTTTTAACAAATCAATTTCACATTGAGGGGATTATAGAATCATTAATTTATGAACCTATATTTGATTATTCGGGTAATTGAGATCAAGTGAGGAACACCTTCAGACTTAATGTAAGTGTTTTTCACCCGAACGTCCATTTTCATCTAGGTTACTCTTATTATCTACCTACCTCAATTAAATTCTTATGAATTAGTATACACTCATCATAATTTCTATTTGAATATTCAATATATGTGTAAAAACTATAATCATACCTTTATTTATGTGGAGTTATATGTTTTAAAAGGATCTTTCAAAAATTATTCCTTAAATACAATCCTGATTCAAGGGAATTTCTCACATTCTTAAATATTTTCAAGGGAACTATATAATCTATTTTTACCAAAAATTATTTTTATAAAATCACATATTTTATTATGAAAATACCATCTTATTTAACTTTGGGTTTTATACAATTTTTTTTCAAAAGAACTTTTCTTTTCAAAGTAAAATAGTATTTATCTCAAGAATTACTTAATGATTTTATAAAAGTATCTTCATCTGGTTAAATAATCATTTTGATTATTATGTATTATTAGGATTAATCATTGTGATATCATCTTCCATTTTTAATTTAATTGTTTATGATTTTTTTGACTATAGATGTGCTATCATAAAACCATTCTCCATTTTACTCTGAATGGTTAGTGTTTATACTTAATGTTTGGGGAAAGTTATTTACATTTCATATGTTAGTTTCAATATGAATATATATATATTGTTTATGTTTTCCCTATTCATATGAGGAATTAATTTGAATTATTCTATGATAGTTGGTACCCACTATATCCCCTCTATGTATCGGTAGGTCTCATGAGATAAATAGATATGGGTTTGGCTGAGGCCTTGCCCATTTTTAGATATGGCTTTGGTCGAGGCCTTAATTATTTTTAGATTCCTTTATTGAGGCCTTAATGGTGTGTTTCAAAATGCCTGTAATATTAATTTCCCTCATTATGAAGCTAGAAATAAAAATTTCATGAGGTTATTCAACTATTATAATACCCATTATTATGTTTTATTATGGAAATATTTACTCAGATCATATTCTAGCCATATTATGTTCTTTTTTTCTTTAAAAGGCATGTGTTTTAAATTATTAACTATGCCTAATGTTTATGTTATCTTCCACATTATTTCATACTCTTACTAAGTGTTTGATCTCACTCATTTATTATGTTTCATTTCCTCAGGACATGGAGAATTTTATTATGAATGATAAGTAGGGATAAACTTATAGTTTTGGATGTTCCCAATAAAACTTGTATGTTGTATTTCATTCCATGTTTTAATGTTAAACTTGATTATGTATCTTTTTTAAAAATATACTAAATTGATCAGTCATTTTAAAAGCATATTCCTTGTATATATGACAATTTAATAAAATAAGGCACCAGCTCTAGGAAACTGGGTTCGAGTCCTTACATTTATAGTTATTAAATTTACATATTTCCTTCTCAGGTTTATTGATTAAATAGAATGTGTGTCCAGTTACTACCTTTCCACATTGATTATTCTCATTGGTTCGTTATTGTGTCCATTGTACTTTACCCAAACAGAGCATTTTAGCTCACCCTTATTTGTTTTTGTTCCCCAAGAATACAAGAAGTGTACTAAGAAAGAAATGCATGGATACGCTAGATGGGATAAAGTTATTATTATCCAAAAAGATAAAAATTTATATTGTAATTATTGTATTAATTATTTATGTAAGGCTCATGTATGTATCTATTTTACCAATACTACTATACTATTCGGTCCTTTGAGACTTGATTTCTTGTAATCATGACAATGTAATGGTAGTAGACATCTACTCCGGGCTATCTACGGTCGGGTATCTACACTAAACATTACCCAATGGATTAGAGTGATATCTGGGCACATCCATCATAACATGTCCATGCATATGTTCCTTATAAATAATCAAACATAAGTAATAAAGATAAGGGTTACCTATGGAAAGAAATGAGTATCATAATCAGGTCATAAGACCAAACAAAAAGGTGTCTCATAATGGTATCCAAAAATGAAGGGATTAAATCATTTCTGGAAAACCATAATATAAAAATAAGAATATATCATGAATAATTATGTCCAACTAAAGTTAATACATGAAAAATAGTGTTTACGAAAATTTATAAATAAGTAACTTTAGTGTGGTTTAAGGGAAAATATTAAGGAGTAATTAAACAGGACCAAGGAAAAAAATTTGTATAAAACAAGAAAAAACTAAAATAGTACTTTGTTTATGATAAAATGAGTGATTATAGAAAACTATTGGTGGCTTAAAATATTTTATGGAGTGTACTTGAAAATGATTAAGAAATAAAGAAGTTCACTTTAATTGTCTTGCTTATTGGAAGAAATTGAGAAGGGAACCTCTTAAAACATGTATTTCTTCATAAAAGACGGATTAATTGAATAAGATACATTTTAATAGAACATATAATTATAATTTAGAATAAATATATAAAAATAATGAAGAAATAAATTTTGTTAAAGACATAGAAAGTGTAACCCAACGGTAATTTTGAGGTTCAGATATATCCCTTACCTAATGTCTGAATGTGTTCTTAACTTGCACTTAATGTCCTGGATAATAAAATTAGATTCATTAATTACTTAATTAATAATATTCTCTATATGTAATTAATTTATTATAATTTTTTTAAGTTCATTTATTACAATTTCAATGAGTTATAGTGTTTAATTTTTCCGTTCCGAGGGTATTTGTTTTCAAGGTTTCATGGTCGGTTTAATTGTATATAATTATAGAATTTCTTGTCAAATGAGGAAAATTCACCAAAAGTTAAATTATACGGTACTAATGAACTTTCATAATTTTACATAGTCCCACGTATCATTTTTTTATGATATGAGGATGATTCATTTGATAAAATGTTGATGATAAATGTTTAGTTTATTTTGGTGATTTTTCAATCATCATGGACTAGTTTCATTTTATTTAATATTATGTATATATATATATATATTATTTCCATAATATAAAACAAGTTATAATATTCATATTAAAATATGTTTTAACCATAATAATTTTTTTGTAACCATCCTTTAAGGAGATAATGGAAAATGAAAACTCTCCATCCATGAAGGCATTGAATCGACATATCGTAGGCAATGTTTTCAATTTTAGAATAAAATGAGAAGAGAATAAATTTGACGATGGATATTAAATTAACATAATAAAATTAAAAAATATATATGATACTAGATTTATCATGAAACTTTTGATAGGAAGGGAGGAGAGGATAAGAAAAGAAAAGAAATTAAAATATAATGATTAGGGGTTTTACCTCTTGAATATTATCTCCATAAGAACCTCCTTAAGAAAAATGGGTTGGTCTTTTATTGAGACTACATACTATTAGATGTGAGAAAGAGGCTTGTATAGGGAATTTGGCATAATTCGGAAAAGCTATGATGTTAGAATTTGTGAGAAGAAGGGGTGGTGAGAGGTGGTATTTAGAGGGGGAGGTGATTAGTGTTTTTTATTATTATATTCATTAGTTTATTATTTTGACTCAAGAATATCAATAGTGTTGATTCCTATAACTAAATACATTTAGTGATTCAATAAGGGTTTTAATCAATTAATGCTTACATCATCCATAAATTAGGCATGACTTGAAAATTCATGTATTGGTTAAATACAATAAATTACCATATTAGACTATTCACCAAAAATTCAAATTTTTTAGAAAAATCACAAAATTTCACTCTAACCATTTTTTGATGTTTATATTTTGAAAATGGAATCCATTTTATGAAAATAATAATATAAATATGATGAATTAAATTTTTAAATAAAATCATAATTAATTCGAAAATACCCATTTTAATATTATAATTGATTTTTGACCATTTGAATAATTAATTAAGGTCTCATAAAATTGTCTTATAATTGTAACATAACATAATATTATTTTGTGAATCTATTTTATGAAAATATTTTTAAAAAAAATCAATATATTAATTATAAAATTGTATTTAAACATTTACGTTTTACAAATATTCCAATATTTAATTTATTATTTTTTAAATATTTATTTACTTATAACATGATATAATTATATCATATTTTCATTTATAAGGTACATAAATTTTATTTATACTTTTATTGGTGATGTTACTATTCAGACGACCAGATTACTATTCCTGATGATTATATTAATATTCCAACTGTCAGGTTACAATCTTAACAGTATAGGTTCCTTAAATTCTATAAATACATTTTATTTTATTCATTCATCATTCACTTATATTTTATCTTAAGGTTATATATATACTTTTCATATTCAAAATTAATATTTTTTTACTAACATTATGTTTTATTTCTACAGATTTTTGAGTACGGTCATTCTAATGGATTGAGCATATCCAAATTTTTCCATTATTATTATCTTATTTTATAATTATTGCCCTTTAATATTTGACATTATTATTGGTTTTCTTGTTGACTAATGTATCATTATTCATTTATAATAATAATTTTGTTATTGGGATCGTTATGTGATGTATGTGTTTTTTAATATAATTATATGAAGGAAATTTCATTGATAAAATTTTAGGTCGTTATAGGGGGTCCTCAAGAGCACTAGGACAGGGGTTGGGTCTAGCACTGGGGGGCTCAAAAGCGATAGAGTGTAAAAAATATATTGTTTTCATAAAGTTTATTAGTGTTTCGAAAAGGCGTGGTTAAAAGATCTCTTTATCAATGCTAAAAAAACTGATAAAGGGGTCTTTTATTGGCGTTGATAAATGTCTCTTTCTAGCATTGTTAAAAGTCTCATTTGTAGTAGTGATTGTTTTGTAAATTTATATACATTATGTAACTTAGTTTGAAGTGTGAAAAAGTATGAGAGTATTTAGTCAAACTAATAGTAGTTTAATCAGTTCAAATGATGTCCAATAAATGACATGTTATATGAGACAATGTTCCAAAATCTATAAGATCCAATTATTTGAATTAAAACCTAAATAGAGTGTAGATGATGTTGGAAATGATATCATAGCAATACAAAAATTATTAAAAATTATGGGATTCAAAAATTAACAATTATTTATAACAAGGTACAAATATTTAAGTTCTATATATATAGAAACCCTGACCTACACAGTCAAATGATAGTGAAGAATAGCTCGAATGACCTTCTTAAATTTTTTAATTAAAGATTTATTATTTTACTATTTTTTGATTTTTTAAATGCGTACTATGGGGCATGTCCCATGTGAAAATTTTGGGAGAACAAATTTAGGTTCTAGTTATAATCAAAACCAAATTTGATAACCATATACTTTCTCAGTTATCATTTTAATAATCAAATATAATTCGTATTTTTATAGTTATAATCAATATTTAAAATATTAAATTAATAAAAATATATAAAAAAATCAGTTCTTTTTTTGATTTTAGATTATTAAAATTAAAAAGACAAAATAATCACATTTTATAGTTTATTAAACCAAACCCCATTTTAATATAATATTTTTTTTATTTTTATGTCATTTTTCATTAACCATCCATTTTAATGATCTAACTTCATTTCACTAGAAAGTCATAAATCCATAGACACAGGGCTACTTGTCCACACTAGAGTTCCTCGATGGTGTCATTGGCTTCTTTAGACTTAGTTTGATATTTGTCCTCAAATTCTATACGTGTTCTTTCTTTATTCCTCGCACATGCAGGGAAAATATCATTTCAGACTAAGATATCAACCGCATTGTCAGGCCCATCATGGGATGACTTTCATAGAGTGTATGGAGGGGAATTCTTTTCAAAAACTCAGTGTGGACTATGATTTTGACTATCCAAATAGAGACAATAATAATCCATCCATATATTATATATATCATGCCCCTTTCCCATTCACTTCCAATAAGCTAAACCCCCACTCCACTCTTCCCAAAAATTTCACACCCAATAAATGCCTCCCACCATAGCCCCCGCCCAATCCTTCATGGCCGCCCTCAATTCCACTCCATCCATAAACCACATCAACATATAATTCGCCACCCAATATTCTCTGACGCTTCATTTCTATCCCCCAAAACAGAGCCCCTCCCTTATTTCTCTTTCATCCTAGTCATCTCCGGATGACATATCGGGTGTCTCAATTCTGATATGGTCTTGGGATTGTCGGTAGTTTTTTAATTGCAAGACAACACCTCCCCTTTCTTTTTCAAGGTAGGCAGGAAAGGCTGGTGGTGGAGGATGAGGTGGGTGGCCAAACCCCACTGAAACCCCACAGCGGGAGAGGAGCAGTAGGAGGGTGAAGGTAGCCTATAAAAGGCAGTGGCTTCCCTTTGCTTCAGCACTTCAATCAGATTTATATTCATCATCAAATCCCATTAAATGTGTGGTATTTGTGATGCATTTTCCCCACTATATTCAAGAGATATTTTCCAAGTGTTTTCTCATTATAATAGTGAGGGAGTGTGTACCCACTTTTTCCCCTTAGTGATCCTTCTGTTTGCCTTTGGTTTTTTACCACATCCATTTTGGGGGGTTTTCCACATTACTCTGGTGTTCCTTTTTCTCTGAATTTTGAATTTTATTTTATCTTGTGATTCTATCTAAACTAGTGGGACAATCATTTATTGTCCCAATAAGTGGTATCATAGGCAAGGATTTGGACCCGTGTTGTTCATGTTTTCAGATATTAATAATTCTCATATATTTGAGTATGCTCTGTGATTACAACTCCAGTTGATCTGCCACCTCAGAAAAAATGTATTGAAATTATTAAATACATCATTGTGAATTTAATGATATTCTAGCCTGATGTTGTGTCTATATGGTGGTGAAATTTGAGATCGAAAAATTCAATGGGAATAATTTTTCATTGTGGAAAATGAAGATGCAGACATTACTGCCAAAGGATAATTGTTTACTAGAAATTAGTGAAAATATGGCAGGTGTGATGGAGGAGAAATTGAATTATATGGACAGTAATTCTATTTCCAACAACCATTTTTATTTGGTATATGAGGTCATATCGATCATTGTAGAGAAAAAGATGGTAAAGGAAATATGGGATACTCTGATGAAGTTATTTGAGGCCAAGTCACTACACACAAAAAATTTTCCCAAAGAGAAAATTGTACACTCTTCAGATGGCAGAGTCACTATCAGTGACCGACCAACCAATAATCTCAAAACCATGTTTACTCTGCTCACGGTGTTGGGCTATAAAATTATAGATACTGAATGTGCATATATTCTACTCTAGAGTTTGGAAGATTCATATGACCAACTCATCATAAATATTACCAAAAATATTCTGACGGATATGTTGGCCTTCAATGATGTTTCAGATGTAGTTCTTCAAGAATAAAGTTAGTAGAAAAACAAGGAGTACAGAGAGACAACTTCACACAGGAAGAACCTCTATCAATGGAGAGAGGAAGGATGATGAAGTGTGGTTCCAGTGGAAGCCAAAAACATGGAAGGTCCAAATCAAGGAGTAATAAGAAGAGTGTTACATGTTTTAATTGTGGCATGAAGGGTCACATCAAGAAGGATTGTTGTAATAAGAAGGGTGGTGAAAATATCTCTCAGGGGAGTGTGGCGAGTACTTTTAAAAATGGAGATATACTAGTTAGTGAAGCGGTTATGACTACCAAAAGTAGGAAGCATCTCAAAAATGCATGGATAATCAACTCAAGAGAAATATAGAACATGAAATCTTGACGGGAATGGTTTGATCAATATGAAACCATCCTTGAATGACTTGTGTACATGGGGAATGATCACACTCTAAAGATCATTGGAGTCGTTACCATCAAACTGAAGATGCATGATGGTATTGTTTGAACCGTAAAAGGAGTATGTCATGTGAAGGTCTAGAAGAAGAATATATTTTCTTTGGGACAATTTTATGATATCAGACGCAATACTTGCACTAAGAATGTAGTGATGAGAATTTTGAAGGGCACTCTTGTGGTAATAAAGGCAGAGAAGATCTTGAAGAACCTTTATGTGATTATGGGTGAAATGTAAAAGGAGTAGGAGATAGTTGTTGCATCAATTACATCAACGGAAGTGTTGACGATGTTATGGCATTGGAAGCTTGGCCATATGTCAGAACAAGGCCTGAAGATTATTACCGATTAGAAGTTTCTTCCTGGGCAGAAAAAGTTATCCTTACCATTTTGTGAGAATTGTTTTTTGAGTAAGCGACACATGTTAAAGTTCGGGACGTCAAAAACAAGAAGTCATGAGAGCTTTGAATTGATCCATTCTGATGTTTGGAATGCAACAGTTATATCCCTAGTAAGAGCAAGGTTCTTCGTATCATTCATTGATGATTATTCTATGGGATGTTGGGTGTACCCAATCAATAGGAGGGTGGATGTTTTTAATGTCATCAAAACATTCAATGCATGTAAGTAACATGAATCTAGAAATAAAATCAAGTGTCTAAGGGCTAAAAATGGTGGAGAATATACAAGCGAGGAGTTTGATAATTTTTTTCAACATAAAAGAATCAAGTGATAGTTCACAGTGGCATACACTCCTCAGCAGAATGGAGTGGTAGAGCAGATGAACAGAACCCTATTGGATAGAACATGAACAATGTTGAAGATTATAGGAATTTCCAAAACATTTTGGACAAAAGCGGTGAGTACCACATGTTATGTGATTAATTGATCTCCTTCAATGGTGAATAATCTAAAGACACCTATGGATATTTGAAGTAGTAAACCCAATAACTTTTCTCAGTTACATACTTTTGGAAGTCATGTATATACTTTTTTTAAATGAAAAGGAAAGATCGAAGTTGGATTTGATATCTAGGAAATGTATCTTCTTGGGGTATGATGATGGTGTGAAGGGGTATCCTTTGTGGGACACCACTTCCTACAAATTTATCATTAGCAGAGATGTCATTTTAGTATAATACAAGGTGTAAATGACAACTGATCAAGACATAGAGAAAGAGAATACAGAAACTACAATAGTTGAAGTAGAGGGAAAATCCAAGGAGGAATCATTTTCCCTTGATGTATTACTATAGAACGATGATCAAGTACTGGTTGAGTCTAGACCACAATGGTCAACTCAAGAGAAAATATCACTAGTATGGCACTCAGACTATGTCACTGAAAGCAATATTTTATACTTCTTATTGACGGAGGATGGAGAGCTATATTATTTTGTAGAGTTAACACAAAGTTCAGATGTATTTTCATGGATGATAGTGATACAGGAGGAACTTGAAGCCCTGCACAGAAACAAGACATTTGATTTTATTCAATTTCATTATGTAAGGAAACCTATCAGAAACAAATGGGTCTTTAAGATCAAGTTGGGTGGAAAGGACCAGAGGAAAAGATATCATGCATGATTGGTGGTCATAGTATTTTCTCAAAAGGAAGGTATTGATATCAGTGAAATATTTTCTCCTGTTATTAGACTAATGACTCTTCGGTTAGTTCTAGCAATGTGTGAAACATACAACTTACATTTAGAGCATCTAGATGTTAAAACATCTTTTCTCCATGGTTATATTGATGAAGAAATCTATATTTTCCAACCGGAAGGTTTTACAGAATAAGGTAAAGAGAACTTGGTTTAAATGTTTAACAAATATCTGTATGTTCTCAAGAAGGTGATGAGGTGGTGATACAAGAGATTTGATTACTATATCATAAGTCATGGATACAAAAAACTTCATTTGGATCCTTATGCATATTTCAGGGGTTTAGATGGTAATGATTTCATCATTCTTCTATTGTATGTGGATGACTTGTTGGTTGCAGTCCCCAAAAGTGATCAGATCGTAGAGAAGAAAGCACAGTTGGCTAGGGTGTTTGATATTAAGGACATGGGACCATCAAACAAGATTCTTGGTATGCAGTTGTACTGAGACAGAAATAATGGGATGATTTGGAAATCACAGAAGAGTTACATACCGAGAGTCTTGAAACACTCCAACATGCAAGTCTGTCAGCCAATATCTACCCCTCTTCCCATTAATTTCAAGTTATCATCCATAATGAGTCCTAACAGTGAAGCCGAGAGGATGTAATTGTATCGAGTATTTCATGCATCAGCCCTGGGTAGTCTATTGTTCGCTATGGTTTGTACAAGACCAAATATTGCACATGTGGTGGGAACAATTAGTCTGTACATGGAGAATCCAGGACGAGAGTGTTGGAGCACAGTGAATATGATCCTGAGATACATCAATGATACCTCAAATAATACATTATGTTATAGAGGATTGAATTTTACTGTTAGAGGATATGTTGATTCATATTTTTATGTAATTTTGACCAGACGAAATCCACTACTGGTTTTGTGTTTACTATTTCAAGAGGAGCTGTGATTTGCATTTCAAAGTTACAGTAAGTTGTGGTTTTATCCACGACAAAGGTGGAGTAAATGGAAGCTACATAGGGTTGCAAATAGGTGATTTGGATGAGATGGTTTTTGGAGGAGCTCGAGCACAAACATGAGTAGATTCATTTGTTTTGTGATAGTCATAGTGCCTTTACCATTCCAATTAATCCATATTTTCATTTGACGATAAAGCACATTTGGGTGAAATATCACATTATATGAGATCTGGTGGAGGAAGGAAGTTTGGATATGCAGAAAATTCAAACTAATGAAAGTCTGGTAGATTTCCTGATAAAGGTGACTGACTATGATAAGTTCAGAATGTGCAGATCCTCGAGATGCTTTGTAGAGACTTGAGCAGAATGTTTGGCAGATAGAAAGGATTTTTAGAGATTTCATTGGTCCCTAATCAAATCTCCAAGTGGGAGATATGTCGAAAAAAATTTAATTACATGATGGCATTACCCCTTGATTTTTCAAGGGAGGTGGGAAAGGTTGGTGGTGGAGTATGAGGTGGTTTTAAAACCCCACCAAAACCCAGTATTGGGAGAGGAGAAGTAAGAGAGTAAAGCTAGCCTACAATAGTTAGTGGCTTCCCTTGGCTTCAACACTTCAATCAGCTTCATCTTCATCATCAAATCCCAATACATGTGTGGTATTTGTGAGGTGGTTTATTCAAGAGATATTTGAGAAATGCATCATGATACTGGACCAGAAGGTGGTGTTCTGTCTTCGAGAGATGATTTACGGTAGATCTCTGGTGTTGTACGTAAGAAACAAGGCATTGCAGTTTTCGATTTTGCGCAGGAACGTGATGGACTATGGTGGAATCTGGTGGAACAAGGTTCCGAATTTCTTGTGACTCAATTTCCGGAACACATGGGAGGAGGCGGGCTCCGATGAGAACGTCTTGATTGCATCCTACATGATTCCAAAGGATACCATCTTCTATGAGCAGGATGAGGGTCTCTGCAATGCACTCTCAGAGATTTGTCTCTACCTCTGCACTGGGGAATCTTGTCGATGGTTAACAAGAATATGATGGGAAGGAAGATGAGGTTCACCTTTCTAGAGATCGCAGATCCATGGCTGAAGGTCTCTGGTTTTGTGAAGGATGACAAGGAAATAGGGGAGGTCTGAAAGTATTGGTACAGGGAGGATAGGTACAGAAGGAAGCTGTTCTCTCCTCCCCCTATGATGGCAGTGGTTCAGGGAGGGAAGACGATGGGAACATCCTTAGTTTGGTCCACAATGAGAGTGAGTCCATGTCTGTGTTATAGGTGGTGGACACGACTAATATGAGGTTCGGTTCGAAATAGTAGAAATATGAGTTCTAAAGTTAAATAAATGTTTATCAGAAGTCTTTGAATGTTGATTCAGTCAACGGGCTTCTAGTAATGTCCTTCAATTATGTGTACGATAGAGCACAATTTTTGGATGTTTGTAGACAACCAACAGGACTGAACTAAAAATAGTTGAGTGGGATAATTTGTATTGTAGCAAGTTGTAGTACTACTAACTTTTATATCTCTTAGGTAGTTTTATGGTATTTAGGGTTCTTGTAACTTGAGGGGTCTCTCTTCATCCATTAATTAAAAACAATAGTTTTTCTATTATAGTGTTTTAATGTATCAAACCATGTTGACTCATGTTTGTTGTTCTGTGTGAAAATGATTCACTTGGTTTTTCATTTAGAAAAAATTGTTCTATATCAAGTGTGGAGATTTGGTGTGTGGTTAGGGTGAATTCTCTTTTTAGATCCAAATGCACCACTTTGGTAATCAATACATTCCATAATTTTATTCCAAATTTGAAGTTTCAAAAGTTTTTTTCTGGATCATGGTGTTTAGGCACAACATGTGGCATCAGAGCTTGTCATACAACAAGTATCAATTCAATTGTTTGTGACAAAAAAATCTACTGGTAACACCACTTTCCATTACAAATTCCATTTAGTGGGAGTTATATTCAGAAGGAATTATGTATGAAGATGTAAATGTTTGTATTGAGAAGTTTTATGGTCCAGATTTTAGATTTTGGAGGTTATAGATTGGAGACTATCTATTTTAGAGAGATCTTGAGTTTCCATTGAAGGGGTCAAAATAGAGGCAATGAATAAAATGGAATGCAAAAGGCTTGATTGAAAGCCAGTAGGAGTTGTTTAGATGTTGTTGACAAATAATTTTTCCACCAACATTCAAAAGGTGAAGACCAACAAGAAGTCGAGGAAATATCTAGTTGATATATAATAAAATCCAACTGTAAAGAACAAAGTATATCTTATACGAATACTCTTCAGCCTAAAGATAACAGAAGAAAAGTATGTGGCTTATGATGTTACTATTGGAATTGTGTGATTCTACATCTTTTTATGGAAGTAATTTTACCAAAAGGAGTGGTTCCAAAAGATATTCGGTTCACTGAAGCTATGGAAGTAATGGTTTTTCCTCCAACATTTCCGAATGGTGGGTTTCAGAACGAGGTTCTTTTGATGTTTTAATCACCTGGGGTTCTTCTTCTAGAAGTTAGGATGCTACATCTAAAATATGAAAGATGTCCAGTGTACTATATGGATGTTACTAGTTTTTCAATGGCAGAGGTCTCATTGAGTATTTTTGCAAGAGATCGACAATGGCAATAGTGGAATAAAAGGACTCGCACATTTCTCAGAGGCCAGTGACACCAGATGACTGGGTGACACTCTCTATAAATAGGTGGATGGCACCACATTTGTTGAGGTGGTATCATGATGAATATTTTGAAGTAATCCATGTCGATCAATAGTCACAAATTTGTAATCTTTTTAGTATGATAAAATAAAATGTTGCAGTGTTTATATTGTGGATTTTGGACTTTCAATCTGAACCATGTAAAACCAAAGTGTTTTTTCTTATTTTAATTTACTTTCATTGCATGAATGTCCTGTGTTTGTTGGAGTGAACCTGGTTGAATGTGTTTAAACTTAATGAAATTATTTTCACAAATAAAAATCCTCCATGTACCATATCACTAAATCTTCAAGAGTTCTATGGCAGAATCTGATTCCTCAAAAGTGATTCTTGATTTACTAATTCCAATATTCAAACATACAGTGGTGGGAATTATCAATAATTAGTATGAGAGGTTTGATACATAGGGAGGCTCAATAGTTCCCTTATCAGTTATGGTAACATTCAATTGCTCAAACGTTTTTTTAATTTTAATGGGAGTTATTGTTTTTTGGAATGATGGTGTGAGAAGATGGAAATATGTGGATAGATTGATTCAATGGGATAGACATCAATTTCTAGAGAATGAAAATGGAGGACTGTCTAATTCATAATGATTTGGAACTTCCATTGAGAGGTGTCAAATCAGAAGTAATGTATAATGTCGAATGATAACAATTGGATCAGAAGGAATTTGGCGTGATATGAATGTCACTAGTCTGGAATGTGTATTTAAACATTTGGGAGAAGAAGATCACAAAAATGTTTATGGCGTCCTTTAATGATATATATGAAAAAACTATAGCATTGAATAAATTGTGCTTAATGGGAATTTTATTCAAATTTAGGGTATTAGAAGGAAGTTGTAGAGGCCTGTACTCTTCCAAAAAAAAATAGAAAAATTTGTTTTTTTTGCTTTCAGGTCCTTATGAGGGGTAAAAGGATCTTTTTCCCCTAACAAATGATCTCAAAAAAAAATTTGGCCATTATTGGTCCCAGAATAGTTCATTTACCCTAGGTCAGGAGTTAGGTGAAGTTTCAATCCATTCAAGTTTTTGACGGAATATTTAATATTTAATTAATAAAATATTAAATTATTCATCCGAGTTCAGGTGGTGATACCTTTTGAATGGAGTGTCAGATTGAGATCCAGACATCACGGCTGAGTCCAAAACTAGAGTTTTTTTCATCAGTGAGGTGTAAAACTGCTTCAAGTTCTGAGACTCAGGAAAAGTGTTTTTTAATGGGCATTTAATTTAATTAATTAAATTAATTAAAACACCCCACCCCCATTTTTCATTCCTACACTCAAAAGAATGGGGAGAGGGTTCCTCCCTTCTGTTTGATGGCCGAACCAAGAGGGAACGAGGAATTTGGTTTCACCGGACTTTGTCCATGGCGGCGATCAAGACCGGATCAAGGTGCATTAGCTTTTGGGAGTGAATTTTGACCCGAAGCTTCAATGTTTTCACCATGAGGCATGCTAATTTTTTGAGCTTTAAGACATGATATCCATAGCTCTGTTGTTTTTTAAGTAACCATTTTATGTCTTCTACGGAACCCCCTAAGTTAGATATGTTCTTAATCAGGTAAAATGTGGGTTTTGGGTGGTTCACAGGGTTTTCCCGATCCGAAATCCTGATCACACAACGTGTGGGTCCATGATTACTTTCCATGTTTACTTCTTGTTCAGGGAATATTGAATTTTTGGAACTACACACCTTATAGTCCAAGTACACATTGTGTAGTGGTATATTTCCATGTGGACGAGTACTTGGGAATATAGAACTTTGATACTACACTCCATACAGTCAAAGTACATGAAATATAGTGGGATGTGGTTGTGGTGTCGAGTACATGGGAAGACACACCATGTAAGGGGTAATTACTACGTGAAAACACATGACTAGACCACATATATTCCCAGACTCCGTGTTTGTCAGGCCTTGTAAAAGTACATGGTTGGGAAATAGGTTTTGAAGTACACATCGTGTATTGTCCCTTTGTTAACCTTTTAAGGGATTTGGATGATTTTGTTCCCTAGAGTCATAATTGGACACAAGAAGAGTCCATTTTGAGTATTTTATCACAAAAAAATGTGATTATGGAACCCTTTGAGCATTTTTAAAACTCTTAAGAATCAGTTTGAGTTGAGTATGTTGTGACAGAGAGGGTTTCCTCCAATAATTGAATTTAGCTATCTCTTGAGTGTGATCCATGTGAAGAGACCTAGGTGAGGGTAGTGGTAATGATTGGAAAACATGGTATGGGTTCGTTTGATTTCTATTTTGGTGGTAGATTGGGATTTTTCATGGGTTTGTGAGATTGGGTTATGACATGAGGTTACAAGTAGGTTGGGTGTTCAGGAAAACCTAGGGTGTCTTGGAAAGGGGATGGGATTGAGGCCATATCCCTTGTGAGGTTTACCCCCTTTAATCTTGTGAATCCTTGAGATACTAGAGTCTGGGTTATTGGATGTGTGACCCCTGAGAGATGGGGGTTGTCCTGAGAGATTATTTTGTAACCGAGGATCACAAAAGGGATGAACCCACTTTTGTTCTAACCCATATGACCAAATGAGGAATGCATCCTCCTGTATAATGGTTCTAAGGATCCCAAGAGGGATGCCTCTACTTACATGTTGACTTAGAGGGATAATTGGGTTCCCAATTGATATACTGACTATGAGTAGGTAAGTTTACCTGGTAGAAATGGTTGCAGGTGTTGATGTATGAGATGATGGGGATGAGATGTTGATGATTGGAATGGGAATTCCCCCAACATTAGACATGTTTCTATTTTTTTAGGTTTGATACTTGGTTTAAACCCATGAGATAGTTATAATGTTACATGTTTTTCCATCATTTAGAGAGTTAGAAATTATACTTCTCATGTATGGTTACAGATATTAGACACAATAATCCACATCTAAGGTTGATATAGTTGGACTTGATTCTCCATATATATGGTTCAATATTTCTTACGTGATGCTCTACATATATGATTGAGTGGGCCGGACAGTATTCTCTAAGACCATGTGATATGATGTTGGACATGATGTTCTGTATCAGTGACAAAAGTTTGGTTCATGGTTTGGGTGTTGGATCGAGGTTTGAGTAACATTTAATTTTTGATATAGTTTAGAAAGGTGGACATGGTGATCTACATATGTGGTTGAGATTCTAAACTGAGGCTTTGGGCATAGAAAGTATACTGTATGGATTATGTGTCAAGCACAGGCTATGTACACCAATAATATACTCTATGTTTTGCGTTTTGGATTGATGCTTTGGGTAGATATGGAATACCATATGGAATAAGATGAAGGAGTGATGTTCCTCATATTTGGGCTAGTTTTAGACTGATGTTTTGGGCACATGATGTTGATGTATAGTCAGATGCTGAATTGATTCCTCAACACCTTTTTTGATAAATGGGTTAAATGTTAGACCAACACTCTGAGTATTGGTCATACTCTATCATGGTATGACTACCAAGGACTTATGCATCTAGGTACCAATATGAAATGAAGAGTGAAGTTGTGAGATTTGGTTATGGTACCATGTATCTAGATCCAACACATTACTTGAGATGTAAAGCTATCAAGACATGCTTATATTCATCCCAATGTTGGCCAAAGTATGTATGGTTGATCAAATCCACAGACCTAAGGATCAAAGATGATTATATTTGTATTTATTTAAGTCATTTTTTGGTTAGGATGAACATATTTCATGGTCATTAAATTATGGAAGCTAGTTATAGGTTCACCATTAGGGGTGACCTACTGAGATTTATTTATCACCCCATATATGTGCACCTCAATGTGAATGAAGACCATATGTCTTATTTTTTGTTAAGGATTGATTTAAATGGATATTTTGGAGGCATAGGCTTGAATGATTGAGTAGAGTCACTCTTGTGGAGTTTGATGATTGGGCTGGAGTAGCTCGACAGGGTGCTAGAGACTGGGTATGTGACATGGATCAGAGTTTGTAGCAGAGCCTTATGTATTTATTTTTCAGTTTTTTATTTTGTATATGTGGTTTTCCCAGTGGGAAATTAGTTTTTTATGTATGGAATTTTTTTTTGGAAATTAATTTATTTCATTTTATTACATAATTCTTTTGTTTCAGTTTATTCATCCTTTCCATGTAATCTAATTTGTATGATTATGGAGTATTGTTTTATGATTTTTCACTCTGATATGAGGTTATAGTCTCCTCACAGTACCATCTTAGACCCTCAGTGATGGTTAGCAGCCTATTACGTGTGAGGAGGCATGCTTTAGGTCATGTGGATAACCTGAGAGAGGGACCAGTTCTGTGGAAGATAGTCCAAGACGTTACAAAGTGGTATGAAATTTGTTACTTTCTTATTACATTGCTATTTAGGGTTTGGTATATTGGATATATAATAATGTGTTAGATCCTATGATGGATATCAAGCTAGGGTTCCACAAACACATGTTCTGATAGGAAGTCCAAGTTACCAAGGGGTGGGATTTATGTTCTTGGTGTGTGATGTAATGGTTATATAAGACTTTCTCCTTAGGAAACATACATGTGGTTTTTATTTAATGGTTTATAATGGATTTTTATCTCTTGGATCATTGGCAATAGGCCAATGGTTCAGATTTGACTTGTGGCCTATTGAGGTAAGAGGTATCTCATGCATCATGTTAGGAACATAGGATCTATATGTTATATGACTACTAGTGTTTGACTTTCAATATGATAGAGACTCAGTTGTTTAAAGTTTCAACAACTACTCATACACCTTTTTCCTATATAATTACTTATTTTAAATCTAATTATCTAGGTTGACTTGTATATATATCTCTTTATAATGGTAGGTTATGTGGATTACGGTGTGATAATTTATGATGAGGATGTTGATGTTGTCCTTGTCCACAATAGGTCTAGTGACCCTAGTGGGTAAACATGATATAATTATATGACTATCTTTTGGGAAATTTTTTCAGATTTGGTTGTATAGATTGGTCCTTCATGGGGTGGTCTAATTTTTAGATGGTTAAAGAGGACAGGTTCCCTTGTTATGGGTGTTTGATTTTTCATGTGATGTCATTCATATGTGAGACCCTAGAGATGGGTGTTTAGTATGTTTATTTCATGTGAAATTGGGATGAGAGCATGTTTTATGCCCCATGAGTTGTTTCCTTCTATGTGTCGGTATAGACCTAGGTGGTTAGACCTAGTGATTAGATATCAGACTTGACTAGTGGGGATAGGTGGGAGAGACCGGGGACCTTCGTGACATGACTCCAATTTTTGAAGTTAGAGCCATGTGACTTTTGAGGGTGAACCATGAGAGGGTTATTATGATTTTTGTGTACCCTTAGGTGTGTGAGACATTGGTGAATGTTTTGGTACTTTTGAAAATTGAAAACGAAGGGTGTAGCCTAGTATTGGTTTGGGTGTATTGGATGCCTTTTGTTTTGAGAGGGGTAACTTGTGTGCTAGTTCTTTAGTCTTTTGGTTGGTTTCTTGAGGGGGGGGGGATCATTTAGATTTCTAACTCAGGAAATATTTGTGAAAATGGGATGTATCCAATGACTATGTGTTTAATCAGGAGCATTTGGTACATCAGGAAATGTGGTTCCAGGTGTGCAAGTTTTCTTTGGGTGTTCACTGTATTGGTGAGGTAGACCTAGTATGTTTGTAGTGTTATATATATAAAGATGTTTTTTTATTTAAAATGAAGAGAACTTAGAGTTTTGATACTTCGGTGACACATGTGGTTTTAGGGGTAGGACCAATTAGGTGCCTAACCTTATTATCTTTATATGCATATTCAGGAACAGAGTGAAAGTGTAAATGAACTTAGAGAAAATTTTGAATGATTATTACGAATTGAATGGTTGTACAAGTGGTTTTTAATTGGTGACTTTCCTTTGTTCTTGTAAAGAACCAAGGTTCAATTCATTCGGTATGATTTGAATGTGGGGTAGGCATTCCCAGTTGATAGGGATTGCGATTTCAGTTTTCATGGGTTGTGACTTTCAAGAGACGTAAACAGGTTTAGTGGTTGGGTTACCAAAGAGCTTATAACAGTTTACCTTTAAGGAGATCTTGGATACATGAGTGCTAGTGACACACTGTTCCATCTGTATTGGGTATAAGACATTTTGGTATATTACGATCATGGTTCTTGAGTAAGTAGGTAGCCATGAGTAGGATGAGAACCAATGTGGTAGTGATGAGACACTTGCAGGCAGGGATTCCTATGGTCTATGAATGAGTTTTAAAAGTCCCAATAGTTATATGTGACATCATAATCGGATGGTTTTATGGTGCTATAAATTGATGAAATCCTAGAATACTCTTATCTTGGATATGACCATGCCCAATATCTGGAAATCATCCTTTCTATGTTGATATAGCATTGGCTATACACATAGTTACCTAAATATCGTCATAGTTTGATGAAGGGATTCCTTGGAGGCGGTGCTCATGGACTGATGCAAGTGGAGCTATATGGTGGTAGGTACAACATAAACTATATATGAATAAGGTTATCATGATGTACCATATGTTGGTAAATTTTATAGGTTCTATTCTCAGAATCTAGGAACAAGAGATAGTTGATGTTTTATATTTTCAATTAGGTGAGAGTGGGACAAACATATCCAGTTATGATGTTTAATGGTTATTAGAACATGGTTCCTAAGGATACTCTTATAGTGGGAATAATCATATTAATAATGGTTATTTGACCCTGTGTGAGTAGGGTGGATGATGTAGTGGGAACCACATTAAGTGGGTCAGTGGACTAGTAGGGATGTGTTTCGATAGTTGACTCCAATGGTGGGAAGTTCCATTGATCAAAATCAACTGATGTGGGTTGAGTTGTATGGTGGGTTGAACTATGATAATGATGATGAATTATGGATGACACTATGAAATATCATAATGGGTGGGTGCGATTAGGGACTATCTTGGTATTTTGATGATGGTGGCAAGCGGTTGCTTGACCTTTGATGGGTTGTGCACCTTATCATTGCAGTTATACAGAGGAACTCGATTATCATCCTATAGTAGAACAAAACAAGTTGATCAAGAATTCATGGTCGAGGTGGGTCGAGAGGTGTGGTTGGAAGACCACTGAGGCCCTTAGAGGATGAGAAGTTTTATGGTCTGGAAGTTGTAAAGAACCCTATTTTTATGGATTTTGTTTTTCAGGATAGATTTGAAATTATTTCTTTTAGGTTCCAAAGAGGGGTAAAAGTGCCATTTTACCCTTACATATGATATTGGATAATTTTTATAACCATTCTATTTGTCCCAAAATGGTGCATTTACCCGAGGGAAAAAGTTTGGTGAAATTTCAAAATGTTCATGTTTTGGAAGAATATTTTATCTTCAATTAATTAAATATTAAATTATTCATGTGGTTTTTGGTGGAGATATATTTTTAATGAAGTGTAAAATTGATATTCCTACTCCATTATTGAGTTTATAATGGGCGGTTTTACTTAGGTAAGGAGTAAACACGCTTCAGGTTTTGAGATTCGGGACAAGTGTTTTTAAATAGGAATTTTACTTAATTAATTATATTAACTAAAACACCTCTACACTTATTGTAGCTTGATAGATATGGAATGATGAGGGATATATTATTTACCTTATGTGTAACAACCGTACCAAGAGGAAAGAGGGAATAGGGTGCCTCCTAATGTCATCCATGGTGGTGATTGAGACTGGATCGAGGTGCAACGACTTCTGATAGTGGATTTAGACCCAAAGCTTCGACACATTCACCATAAGGTTGGAAATATTTTATTTTAAATCCCCAATCTATATATATGTGTTGTTTTAAAGTTTTAAATACCTTTATGACTACTAAGAACGCCTTCGGGGTTGATATGTGCTTAATCTGGAAAAAACAGATGTTTCTTGAGGTTTGTAGGGGTTTCCTGATCGGAAATCCCAATCACATGGTGTGTGGTTCCATGAGCACATGTTGTATGTTCTTTTTATTTATTAAGAATAGAATTTTTGGAATTAAACATTGTGTAATTAGGGAACATTCCATGTAGTAGGACATGGCCATGTGGCTGAGTACTTGGGTAGATAAAACTTTGAGACTACACATTGTGTAGTCAATGTACATGGAATATAGTGGGATGTGGCTGCGTTGCTGAGTACATGGAAAGACAACCAATGTAAGGGGACATTCCTATGTAGAATAACATTACTAGACTATTAGATTTGGTTCCCTATAACCAACTTCTATGTTCTTTATGATAACTTATATTCATGGTTTTGAATATTAATAAACTAATTATCATATCATGATTTTTCTTTTGTGTGAAATAGTATTTGATAATTTATTAAGAGTAGATGCCACAAAAAAGGTCATAGAAGTTCCCCACTATGATGAAAACCCAAAATTGCTAAGACATTATTATGGAATAGATGTTATATAACCGAATGATGTCATTTGGGGGACACAAATGATACATGCTATCATGGGTGGATACTCATAGGACTTTGAGGAACATTCTCATAGTGTATTCCCTTGGTAATATCTAGTAGGATATTATGTTAAGGAGACCTTCTAGTAGGAAATCCATATTTCTATGCATGATTGGATGTTTCTATCTATGAACATGTATGTTGATCTTTAAATTTAATATTATTATTAATGAGTATTATGAGTCACACATTTATATGTATCGATGAAAGCCATAATGACATATGTTCATGGTGAAGTATGATATGTTGGGTGTGTCATGATTAATATTGCATTAATGAATAATGAGAGAAAATATTTTTCTCTTATTTTTATTAATAGAAGTTTATATCTCAGGATCTTTGAAGGAAATGATATAGGCTAAATAAATCCATGGCCATGGTGTTCTATAGGAAAGTTCAATTTTTGGAAAGTCAAAGAAAGATAAATAGAACACATTGGTTGATGGTACTAGCATGAAACCTGATTGATTAGAGATATCGAGATAATGGGGATTATATTACACATTAAGAATCCATATGAGGTGACATGTTTTTACGGTATTGACTTCTTTCACTATGGGTGCCTTAGTGTGTTCCATACGATAACCTTCTACTTTAAGCTACTTCGTCTAATTCCACTAAGAAAGAGTACTAGAGGGACACACATTATGTGTACCCAAAATCTCAGTTAAATAATATATATTATTATTTATTATTTAACAAGATGAATAAATATTATTCCAATACGTGGTTTAATAATTATTCATGTATTCTTGATCGCATATAAATATTTATTCGCTATTTAGTAAATACAATATTTATTTATTTATTGTTGAATAATCAAGTTTTTTTTATATAATAAATAAATAGTCATTATTCAAGGTTAGATAAATATTATGGAGGAACGATGGACCGAGTTTTTTGGTCTGGTGAAAAATAATAACTAATAAATATGATTTGATTAAAAAATATTTAATTATAATTTGCATGTTAAGCGTATATCAAGATATAATGATATTGTTATTGTCATTTGACATGGGTTTTCTCTAGAATTAAATAAATAATTAAGGGAACTTGTGTAATTATTTTATTTTAACCCTAGAGATATATAATCCTAGTTATGTTATTTTCTCTTTAAGACAATTCATTTGTCTTGGTAGTGCATAACAGATTTGAAGAATCCTCTCAATCCTAGAGAGATCCCTTCTCTAATAATGCTCCAAAAAATGGAGAGAAATCCTCCTCCACCAGATCAAGAAGAAAAATTTGGAAGCGGTTCTTGAAGAGATTAAAGGAATACGACGCAAGCGTAAGGATTTATCATGCTAGAAACCATATATTCCTATAGCGATGCCTAGGGATTTGTGGAACACGTGTGGATCATCGCTAGTGGAAATATACAATTGGTTTCAATAACACAATGACAGTGCACCACATATCTATCACCATATACATCAATGAAGAAATAATTCCAATAAAGGTAATTCTTTATTTCATTAAATTAATTATAAATTATATTTTATGATCCTCCCTCTCGTTGTGACGTGATTTTCCTTGTTTGTTTTATTTGACTCAATTATGTAGATCTTAGCATTTATTGTCATTTAGATATCATATTGATCATAGATCATGACAAAATCAATGTCGTACATCACCCATCACATTCCTCTACTGTGCTGAGAACCTATATATACCCCATGTATGACTTCGTTATGTAGTAGTACACGATCGATCCCATGTGTGTCAGGCCATGTAGAAGTACATGGATAGGAAGGAGGTTTTGGTGTACATGCCTTGTACTCAAGGTACACATCATGTACCACCCCTTTCTTACCATTTTGAATATTTTGGGTGCTTTTTTGCTTCAAAGTCTCAAATGGACATAATAGGAGTCCATTTGGAATATTTTTTATGTATATTAAGATGGTGGAAACGTTGTGCTGTTTTTAGGACTGCTAATAAGTAGTTTATGGAATGCATGTTTTGATAGAGAAATTTTCCTCAAATAATTGAATTTTTTTGTTTCTTGATGGTGATACATAGGATGAGACCTAGGTGAGGTTTATGATAATAATTAAAATATGTGCTAGGGGTTTGCTGGAGTCCTAGGTTGTTGTTAGATTTAGATTGTACTAGGTTAGTGTGACTGGGTTGTGACATGAGGAGATTGGTAGTTTGGGTATTTGGGCCAACCTCAGATGTCTTATAAGGATTATGGACTTGATTCCATATCCCTTATGTTTTTTACCACCTTTAGGCTTGTAAATATATGAGGTTCTAGTGACTAGGTTATGGGTTTCGTGACCCCTGAGGGATGATCATTAGACCAAGCTATTATTTCATAACTAACAATCCCAAGATAGATGAACCCACCTATGTTCTAACCTATATGATCCTAAGAGGGATTTCCCTACTTGAATACTGGTCATGAGGGTCCCAAGTAGGATTCATATGCTTATATTTTAACTTAGATGGAAAAGTGGGTACTCGATTGATAAACCGACTCTGAGTGGGTACGTGTGTTGGGTAGTAATGGTTGTAGGGTTTACCTTGGGACCAAAACCAATGTATGAGATGATGGGGATGAGAAATTGATGATGGGAATTGATGTTCTTCTTACCCTCGATATTTTCTTCATGTTTATTCAGGTTGAGACTTGGTTTACACATGTTGGGCTATTATGATATGATATGGGTTTCCATCATTGAGATAGTTAGGCATGATGCTCTTCATGTATGGTTCCATATGTCATTAATGATGCTCTATATCTGAGTTTTATAGAGTTAAACACGATTCTATGTATTTATGGTTTTATATGTCAAATGTGATGATCCACATCAGTGATTGAGTAAGTTGTACATGACACTCCAAGCCCCTAGGATATGATGTTGGACATGATGCTCTGTATCAATATTGATGGTTTTGTTCATGTTTTGGTTGTTATATCATGGTTCCAAGCATGTTTTATTTTTTATATAGTTGAGAATGTTTCACTTGGAGATCCATATATGTGGTTGAGATTCCAGACAGAGGCTCTAGGCATGGGCAGTATACTATATGGATTAGGTGTCAGACTGGGGCACTAGACACCAATAGTATTCTCTATGGTTAAATTTATAGGCTAAAAATATTGAAAAAAAATGTTATACTATATATAATAGGATTCATGACCGATACTCCCCATCTTTGTGTTGGTACTAGACTAATTCTTTAGGCACCACTAGTGTTGATGGATCGTAAAATGCTATATCGATTCTCTAACACTTGTTTTGATAAATGTGTTAGATGTTGGATCGATGGTCTAAGTAATGGTTTCAATCTAGCATGGTATGAGTATCAAGGACTAATTCATCTTGGTATAATGATGAAATAACAAGAGAATTCATGGGGTTTTTTGGGGCATCCATGGATGTGGATCCCATGTGTTAGTTGAGATGCACAGTCATTGAGAAATGCTCAGAGACACCCCGAAATTGGTCAAAGTAGGTATAGTCAATCAAATCCACATACCTAAGGATTGATGGTGATTTTATTTGTCTTTATTTTAGTTGCGTTTCAGATTGTATAACCATATTTCATAAGCATTCACTTATAGAAATAGGTTATCGGTTCTCCATTAGGGGTGGACTATTGAGATTTATTTCTCACCCCTCTACCCAAACCTCAATGTGCGTATATAAGTAATTTATACTTTTAGGTTGATCATGGATGCATGATAGATAGTGTGGAAGCCTAGGGTTAAATGATTGAGTTGAGTCACACTTGTGGTATTTGATGATTGGGATGGAGTATCTCGACATGGCATTGGAGATCGGGTATATGATATGGCACAAAGTTGATAGTAGAGCCTGATGTATTTTTTCACTTGTTTATTTTGTATATGTGGTTGGCCCAATGTTATATCAGTGTTGTATGTATGGAATATATCATCACGTATTTATTGTTTTTCATCTTATTACAATAGGATTTTGCTTCAGTTTATTTATCTTATCCTCATACTTTGATGTGTATGATTCTTAGTAATTAATTTATGGTTGTGAACTTTGATATGGTGGTATAGTCTTCTCATAGTACCATATTATACCCCCACATCTTGCTGATATCCTCTGGAGTAAAAGAAACCATTCTTAAGGTCATGTGGAAAAATGGCTTGGGGAACCACTTCAATGGAATCCTTGTTAGAACATTACATAAGATCTACATCAGGTCCTATGACTGACTACAAATTGATCAAGGGGCATCTTGAGTCTCTGAAGGCTACATCCAGGGATAATGTTGGGGTGATTTTTTTTATTTTTATCACTATAAAAATCATGTTAAGCTATAGTGATAGTTGTGATTATTTCAAGTGGAAACAATGAATTTGTATTCACTGATGTTAAGAATTTGATTTTTAGTGAGGAGATCAGAAGAAGAGAGACTTTAGCTTCTTCTGATGATTTATTTAATACATAATAAATGGGACACTCACCTCATCATAATAATTTAAATAAATCTAAAATAATATAAATAGAGAGGATTATAGGGAAGTATTATAGAATCGAGCCTATTTGATGGAACTGTAGAAATAAAATTCACCTCAAGAATGTTTTTGGTGATAAAAAGATAACCTATAGAATGTTTGTATCCATAGAATTAATTTCAGTAGTAGATAGGAGTGTAATTATACTTTTAAGTGTTTCTACTAAAATGGATTCTTGGATCATATATTCCGGATATTGTTTCCACTCTATAATAGAAAATGGATGCATGTCAAATTAAATATCCATAAACATTGGTAGAGTGAATCTTGCTATTGATGAAGCTCTTGCAATTGTGGGGAAGATAGAAGTAAAAGTTAAATTGTAGAATGAAAGTCTCCTTATACTAAAAGAATTAAAACATGCCCCAAGTATCTGAAAGAACCTAATTTTTGTTGGTCAACTAGATAAAGAAGGTTTTGGAACCATTTTTGTAGAAGGGGTATGGAAAATAATTCAAGGACCTATTTTAATAGGCAAAGGTGTAAAAAATGGTTCATTATACCTGATAAAAAGTGAAATGGGAGTCACACTTATCAGAATTCCATCGTCCAGAATTTTAGAACCATGGAATAATCATTTTGGGAACCTTAGTTAGAAAGGTATGAGGATTCTAATGGAAATGTAACACTAAATCTGGACCATTAAAACTTTAGAAGATTCAAGGCTTGTATACCAGGTTAGTAGCATAATGTATACTTCAATCTCTTTAGGATAACACCAAAATGCAAGAAGTTGTAGTTAGTATATATAGATGTTTTAGGCCCTACCCCAATTATTTCTCATGGAAGGGAAAAGTTTTTTGTTACCTTCAATGATTATTATACAAGAAAAGTATGGGTATACTTTCTAAAAAATAAAAGTGTTGCTTTGGGAATCTTTTCTCAAATGAAATCTATGGTGGAAAGAGAAACCAGAAACCAGATGAAATGTATGTGGTCAAAAAATGGTGGTAAGTTTACTGGAAAAAGTTACTGGAATTATAGTAGGAATAGAGGGATCCGACATGATATGACCGTTCTGAGAACACCTGAACAAAATGATGTAGATGAGAGAATGAATCAAAAATTTATGCAGAAAACAATAAGTTTGTTACTATATTATTGTATTCCTAAAGAGTTTTGGGTGAAAGAATTAGAAAAAACTATATAATTAGTCAATATAAGAATATTGTCACTAATAGGAAAAAAACTATTTGATGAACTATGATCTAGAAAAATTGTGAAACATTCTCACCTCAGATTTTTTGAAAGTTTATCCTATATTCAAGTGGATGAAAATTAAGGAGATAATCTTGAAGAAAAACTGTGGGAATGATTCTTCAAAGGCTATGTAGATGAAACCTTCAATTTTAGGATTTGGGATGATGAGGAGGGGAAAATTTTCATAAGGTAGAATGTGATATTCAATGATAAGATCATGTGTAATTATTGGAATTTGAATGGAAAGGAGGATGAGGTTAATGATTCTAATTCAATTCAGGTTGATTTGGATGGAGGTTCCAGAAATACATTTGTTTTAAAATATTCAATTGTATGTGAGTCTATCAAAAGATCACATCTTCTATAGAAAAATATAGAGTTTGGTACAAAAAAATTATAAGTTCATCCATTAGAAAACATACTGGAAATATGAAGAAGTGATGAAACTTAATCTAGAGTTACAAAAATTGAAGGTCTAGAAGTTATAGTTCTAAAAGAATCAAAATCACTTGTTATTTTATGGAGAACTTCTAGGGTGAGATAGCTAGTGTATAGGTTTATATATGACCCTAGTTTCTTACTTTTAATGGATACAAGAAGACCAAAATTTTTGGAAGAAGTAGATAGTCTGGGTGATTTTGGAAAGTGGGGTTAAAAATACTGGAGGAGTTAGATTCAATTTGTGTGAATAACACCTGGGAGCTAAATTATTTACCACAAGTAAAGAAATCAATTGAAAACAAGTGGTTATTCTTGTTTAAATAATAAGTTAATTAAAGTAAGAGGTATGAGGTGAGTCTGGTTATGAAAGGTTTTTATAAGAAGGAAGATATTAAATTCTATAAAAAAATCTCAAGTAGTTAAACACACAACCATATAAACTATTTTATGCTTGGATGCATCCATAAATTTATAACTTGAACAAATATATCTGAATGTGGTTTATCATTATGGTGATATAGAGGAAGAAATTTATATGAATCTACAGGTTGGTTTCCTGAAAAAACAGAATCAGGACTTTATATGCAAACAAAATAAAGTCTTTATGGTATAAAACATTAACTAAGGTGATGGGACCGTATGTTTTATTCCTTCATGGCAGATAAAGGTTTCAAATTAAAGAACTATAATAATTTTCATTACTAGAAGGGTTTGAATAGAAATTAATTCATTATATTTCTCTTATACATGGATGATTTTTTATTGGTGGGTTTAAATGTTCAGATGATAAAGAAGTTAAAGGAGAACTTTTCAATAATGTTTGAGATAAAAGATATAATGGGTCTCATAAGATCATTTAATGATCATATGAAGTATAAGACAGCAAAAAACATAGGAGATATATCTTGAAGAAATTAACATGTAAATAATACTCTAAAATGGAGTACATAGAATTCAAGAGCGGTAGTTGTTGTATATTCCTTCCATAGAGAATTTTTGAGTAATATCATGAAGAGTAATGAACAAAATCACCCAGCCTTTGTGGTAATACATCATCTAATGGATCCACAATCGTATGGTGAGGATTCCAGAATGTCGAAGGGGTGCTAGAGCCATCTCAAATGAGGATAAACAAGTATTGGGAGGAATATATTTTAGTAGAGGTTCATACACATCAAATCAATCACACACTCAGTAGGAGAGTATCTTAATCACTTTTATAGGCGAAGATTGAGGTCTCTCTTATTCATAATAGATTGTATACATTTCTTTCTATTATGTGTAATTCATTAAACATTTTAAATAAATTAATAGAAATCCTTTAATAATTTTATAATGGTTTATTACTGATGAATAAACCATCCAAGAGATATAAATAATATATATACATATCATATATATATATATAAATTGTATTCATGAATCAAAATCCTGATAAATACATGCATCCTATGAATATATTAAATGTACATAATATATATAATATAATAATATATATATATATATATATATCATACCTCATATGCATGTGTACTTGCATCTCATGAATGTGTATTTTAGTGTACAACCAAAAATCTCCCAATTGCACAAAAATACAACAAGGACTTTATAAAAAAATTCAAAAATCTTTGTGAATCCATCCAAACTCTTTTGGATATGGGTTTTTATCAAAATCTATTCATTTTGAACAAACATTTGTTCAAAAAATTTATCTTTATCTAAGGGCATAATTGTGTGACCCTGTAGGCCTTATAAATATTAACAACAACTAAAAAATCCCAATTTCATATCTGTAAGCAACGAGAGGCCTCTAGAAAAGAATTAGTGCTATTCAATCTACTAAAAATTCTATTATGATCTCCATAATATATAATCATATCTCTATAAAAACACGTACACCCAAAGATGTATCACATACATTGTATATATACCTATATAATCCTTTTGTATATGACATCGAGTGACCACTAGACATGGATCATGTCAATCTAGTATTAGTATCTCATCATTTCTTGATTCTCCGAAAAACACTGAACAGGGCAATGAATACATCACATGTCATTCATTTATCTAATAATCACATTGCATGTCACTTATCCAAGTAGTCGAACACGTCATAAGTGAAACAAATAAGCATGACCATGTATTTCCTTGGTATAATTTAATTAAGATCCAAATGTATTTACTTATCATACAAGTGGAGAACATAATGTTTGTGCATTGAGGGGATATTTATTAGTTGACCATTAATGTAAGGTAAATTTCCAACACACATGAAAGAATTATCAATGGAAATTTCCTTTATAATAAATACATTATATGTTTACATATATTACAACTAATATCTTATAAGATTCTACATGAATTTCATATTTTTTCTACAGAAATGGTTATAAAACATTACATCCATATGTAATTCATGTCACATCCCTATGTAAAAATCTACTAAAATAACACCACTAAACTATTAGTAAGTAACATTTATGACACAAGTTAGTATGTATAATGTAAAGACATAGTAATCATATTCCTTAAGTTCAACTCTTTGAACTTATATTCAGACTCCTTAACTTCAAAACATAAAATTTTATAATGTTTACATTTATTAACTTCTTATAACCCTTTATAAGTACATCTCCATCATCATTGGAACCCTTTCCATCAAAAATTTTCCATGAAATATTCTGTATATAATGTAACTATTTACATTATCACATTACTAGAACATCCTAAACACTTTCAGGATAAAGTGATATCCACTTCGTTATGGTAAATAATGTAACTATTTATATTTCTCATTACCACCATACCCTAAAATATTTTAGGATACCAAGTGGTCCACTTTGTGTATTAGATGGTATAAACCTTTAGGTAATATTGGTGTTGACTTGTTATGGTAACTAAATGTAACTATTTATATTTTTCTCTACCATCATATATCCAGAACTTCCATATGATATTATGTGAAAAATCACTATTATATTAGACCGGTATAATCCTTTAGCTAAATGTGATATTTACTTTCTCAGATAACTAAATGTAACTATTTAAATTTTTCTTTACTATCACATATCCTAACTCATCAAGATATAAATAAAACAATCACTTAAACTAAATCTTGTAAAATCATTTATTTTTTAACTATGAATTTATCTAAGTTCAAACATACTCCCACTTATCTCATAGAAACTATATTCTCTTTAGAATGTCTTTCTAAGAAACACAAACCATGTTGTGTTAGGAAATAACATTTATTTTATTTTAGGGCGAATATTAAAAAAATAATCAATTTCTTTCATATTTGTTATGGTATTATATGTGTTTAGAGAAAAAGCATATTTTATTAATTAAAATACATCACAATGGATGGTAATTAGATTCTATCATATTTTAACAAATAGATAGTTAAAATATTTATCTTGGATAAAAAAATTACTATATATTATTCTCAATAAATGTTATAAAACCAAATAAAGTATAAATCCAATATATATAATTAATCAGGTCATGTTGTTCCTAAAAAATCTTGGTTACCACCTCTTATCATATAAGAAAAGTTAGATGATGATACACATCTTTTACTTATATTCATCCAATCTTGATAAACATTCAAATTTCTGATGTAGATACTATTTACTATATCACTTGAATGAAAACTATAATTTCTTTCAATTCATACTGTGATTTTGAACTCATGTACATTTACAACACTAGTAAAACATATACTCAATTTCAAATACCCTTGAAAATATAAGAATCAATTTCAATTACATTAATACTTGACATTGACATTCCATGGAGTTCCCAAACTCTTTTAGGTATTATAGATAATCCCATAATATGGAATCATTACTCCATGATAATACCTCCAAGTTTCAAATAACATCAACTGGATTCTTAAAGAAATATTATTGGACTTTCCAAAATTATCTCTTCCTATTTTGAACTTTTATCTCATTATACTATTTGTACAATACCATACCTTAGACATTATATTCCTAATTCATCTATTATCAACACTTTAAGAATATTGGGTAAACTTTTCTTGAATACATTAATCTTTGCAGAAAATTTCTATATACAATAATAGAATTAATGTTTAACCAGAATAAACCATATTAGAATTATTTAGTTTCTCCAAAAATATTCAATAATATTGAATATCATTGACATACTTAATCATATTGAGTATATGAGACTAGAATTATTCAGGTCAATTAGCATCTAGTTCCTTTAAAACCTTATGTGAATAATTCCATGATTCCATAAGCATCCTAATTTACTTGTTGAACAGTTCCAACAATTGGTTATTTATGAACTATTATAACACAAAAAATGTTTCTTTTTCTTAAAAAAATTTATTAAACAACCACCATTATGAGTTACTTTAAACTTATAATTTCAAGGATTGATTTCAATGTTTAGTTTGATAAAAATTATGCTTTTATCTACAACAAAAGCATTTATCAGATGAATATAATGTATTATATCTTTTCATTAATTAATTTTAATGAAATTTATCCCACTAAAAAATATGGAACCATTCATAATATTCATTTAGTGGGGAAAGATCCATATTTCACAAAGCAATGAGTCCACTTAAGCGTTTATTTCACCACTTAGTTATTAAGATAGGGAATTATCCCAATCACAACTATTATGACTTATGGATAGTTGTGTGGAAAATCCTTTATCCTAATCCATCATATGGTTTTACTCAAATCCATTCCTCTGGTAACATAATCCTATTATGGTCTCCTAACTAATGTAACCCAAAGAAATTTCCAAAGACAAGATAAAAAAGGATGATCCAGGGGAACCCATCTTGAACATAACCCACCTTAGAAAATAATCTAAAGTCACACGTTACTTTCATTCCTTACAAAATATAATCCAGAGGCACCAAACTTTATCATGACCTACCCAGTTGGATGATTGAGGTCATGACAAGTGCCTCTTTAGAAGGTATCTCATATGTATTATTTGAGGGGTTTTCTTTTAAAGTCTCACCAATTTAATATACATCATATGAATATTAAATTCATAATTATTAGATATAATGTAATCATTATATTCTCATGTCTTATTTAATTTTTTGTAATCATGATTTTAATAATTTAGTTTTGGAATCCATAATCCAACCACCAAATTAATATGTTCAAACTAAATTAATGTGTAACTCATTACATAGCCCACAAGCCTATGTTAATCACCCAAAAAAATTCAAGTATATTAATAAATATCTAAATGAATCATATACATAAGGTACATGATCACATCATGTAAAGAGATAGAGTTATATGAGATAAAAAATCACATGGGTAAGCCCATAGTCATAAATAGCTAACCCCATTCACTTTCCAATATGAAGAAAGCCCCTAAAAATGTATGTGGTCTAATGAAAAGTTCCTCTTCCTAGGGATAATTTACTCAAGAGAAAATTCAATTAATGAAAACTCTAACACCTAATATGCTCAAACTATTCCCAATAACAATTCTCAAGATCATAACTAAAATTTCAAACCAAGGTCAAGGTAGATTAAAAATAAATTTTATGATATCCAACCTTGCATGATATGCGAGGCTCTACCCTATAAGTAATTTATTATATAAATGGGCATAAAAAATATTCATATTTCAAAAAAAATTACTAAACATGAATATAAAGGAAATTTAACAAATAAAAAATTTATTTATTTTACAAAACATGAGATATTTATGAACTATACATTAAAAAATGCTAGTTATAATAATCTTATAATTTAAAAAGAATATAAAAACTTTATAATAATTTCAATATGAAATCATTAATATTTTATATTAAATGGGATTTATATAATATTTTATGAATTATACAAATTTTATAATTCAATATCTATTATAAAAACTTTTTATATAATTCAAAATATCATATATTTTATATTTTATAAAGAGTTTATAAACAACCTATTATGATTTATAAATAATCCATTTATTTATATATTATAAGGCACATCATTTAATTTTTAAAAAGGAATTTTTAATTATTAACCTTTAATACTTGGGGAAAATGTTTCATAAACATTTATTGACTTAATTATAAAAAAGTTATAATTATTTAATTAATTAATTACTTAATTTATAAATTCATTATAAATTCAATTATATAAAATACATTTTAACATGATTTATAAATAAACTGTAAACCATTAAAGACATTTAATATGTTAAAAACGTTTTTTAACAATATTATGCTTACCCTTACATAGAACCCCTATTCTGTGTAAGGCTAAACTCCCTTTTAACCTTATACAGGACATATGAAAGATTCTGCATAAAGGTAAGTAACTCTTTAATTTTATGTTGCTTAGATTTAATACACTGTGTGAAGGTAATATGAAGATTACATTTACATATCTCATTATGGGTAAGTATATAGAGGATATTACCCTAACCTACATGCTTCTTGTATGGGTAGTTTCCAATTTACCTTTACACAAAACTATTGTGTAAGGGTTCTACCTTTACGCAACTCCTTTACATAAGGGTGCCCTCAATATTTCATATCTTGTGTAAAGGTAACCACATAAGGGTCCTACCTTTACCCAAGTTCTCTACATAAGGGTAAAGTTCCAATGAACCTTACACAAACCACTTTACTCAAGGGTACTACCTTTATGAAACTCATATTCATAAAGGTAACAAAGAGGTTACCCTTACATAAACATTCTAGATAGGGGTATTTCATAAGGTTAAATGCATTTCAACCTTTATATAAAAAATCACATAAGGTTATAATCTTTACGTAGCCTACTTTGGTATGGGTAAATCATATTTACCTTTACACAAATCACGTAAGGGTCTGTAATGATTCTCCATGTTTATGATTTTTTTTTTTATTTTAATTTGATAAGTAGTTATTCAAACAAATAAAAATCCTAAAGAACTAGACAATGATACCATTGATGGGTTTAGTAAGATCATCAAATAATCATATGAACTAAAAGAAAATCCAAAACATAGGATATCAATCTTCAAGAAATTCATGTGTAAATAATACTATAAAACAAATTTCCAAAAATTAAAGGTCATCATTAGTTTTCATCTTCCTTCTATGGAGAATGTTTGAGGAATATCATGAGGATCAGTGAACAAAATAACCTTGCATCTGAGGTGATAGACCGACCAATGGATCTATGATCATATTGTGAGGATACCCGAATGATGATGGGGTACTAGTTCTTACTCAAATGAGATAAATGGAGTATCAGGAGGAAGATAGTTTAGTAGATAATCATACATATTTCACTACTAGAACACTCAATAGGAGAGGATCACAATCTCATATACAGGCAAAGCCCGAGGACCCTCCTATTCATAACAGATTTTATGTGTTTCTCTTTTTTGGGTTTAATTCATTAAATTTTTTCAATGGATTAATAAAAATCATTTAATCTATTTATAATATATTATAAATGATTAATAAACCATTTTGGATATATAAATAATATATATATATATTATATTCATGCATCACATACATGAAAAACACATGCCTCATGTGTATGTGTACATGCATCTCATGCATGTATATTTTAGTTCACATCTAATAAGATATTGGGGAATCCAAGAAGTTCTTGGGCATGGGGATTGAACGTGATAGGAGAACTGAGAGATTGGTTTTATCATTGGAATATTATATTTGGAATATTATTGAGATATTATGACTGACAATATTCATGCCACTTCAAAATTACCAAAAAAAATAACCATAAATATAAGAAGAAATGAAGTGCACTGTAAAAGTTCCCTATGATTCAATGCATAGAATTTTGATGTATGTTATAGTGTGCACTCATCTGTATATTGCTCACATAGTGGGAGTGGTAATCTGGTTTATGAAAAATCTAGGAAAATATCATTGGGAATTTGTAAATTGAATTATTTGGTATATCAATGGAATGGAAGGAACTTATCTTTATTTTAGAGATGATGCTCCATTACTTGGGATTTTAAATTTAGACTTTGGGGGTGACACTAGAAAAAACTAAATTTCACGACAGTTTTCAAAATGTTGGAAAACAAATCTTCAAACTTTTTTAGTAGCAGTTATTTTAAAACCACTACTAAATATGTTTTTAATTATTATTTTTTAATTTACTTTTAACATTGGTTTTTAAAAATAGTCTCAAATTAGTGGCAGGTTTTTTGGAAACCGTCGCTAAAAATAAAATAAAAAAATAGATTTCAGCATCAAATGACCATAACTTTTGATCCTAAGGTCTGTTTAGCTCCAAAACTAGTCAAATTAAATTTTTTAAAGTGAAATATAATTAAAATAAGTAAAAATTTGGTACAAAGTAATAGAATAAAATTTAGTGCTATTTTAATAGAAGTTGAAAAACAAGCTTCAAATTCAAACGATTATAAATATTGATCCAAGTTTCTGTTCAGGCTATACCATATATCAAATTGATGCCTATGAATATATCTACACCGTGTTAATAAGAGGAACTCAGATCACATTTTTCAAGGTTTGAAAGGCCAAAATTGATTCCAAATATGAGTTTTTTGTTCGGATACAATGATTTTTGAACATTTGATGTTATTTCAGCTTCATTTAAGAGTGTCTTTATATACTTGTTGGGATGTATATGATTTTATTCCATGAATTTATATTCATATCAATTTTATGGTGTTCAAATTTTTGTTGTTTTCCCTATTTTTTGGATTTATTATCTATTATATATATATATATATATTTATTTATATACATTTATTTATGTATATTTATAATATATATACATATTTATTCATATTTATTTAAAATTGATATATAATTTCATCTATTCATAGATATTTATATGTATTTATGCATATTAGTAAATACTTTTATATATTTATATCCATTTATGAATAATTATGTACATTAATGTATATTTATATATATATTGTTAGTATATATATATTTGTATGTATCCCATTGGTCAGTGTGTGTGTGTCTGTGTTCTAGTATTTATATACATTTATATAAATTTATTTATATTTATATATTCTTATAAGATATATATAACTGTATTTAAATAAATTTATATATAATTATATATAATTATATATTTTTTATCATTTACTAATTATTTTATATTTCATATTTATTATATATTATTTTATTATTTATTATTAAATTATTTATTTATCTATTTACTATATATTTATTATTTATTTTTCATTTATTTTTCATTTATTTTTTACAACTTATTTTTTTTTAATATTTCTATATTTATATATTTATTAGTTATTATTTATTATTTATTTTTTATTTTTTATTATGTATTTTTTTTATTAAATCATTATTATTTATTATTTATTCTATAATAATTAATTGTTTTTTATTTTTTATTTATTATTTATTATATAATTATTTCATATTTATTTGTTATATATTATTTATTATTTATTATTTATTATTATTATTCACTAATATAATTATAAACATATATATAGTTAGATGTATTTTTATATGCATATATATGTATATGTAAAGACCTGGAAATTCAATGTAATTTTTTTAAATATATGGTAATTTTACGAGTCCGTTAAAATTGACGGCACGTGATTCTGAGGCCCGGTGTTCCTGGAATGAATTTCTGAACATTTTTTCGAGTACGTTTAGTAAACGTATGAGCAGGATTTTCTAACATTTGAACCAGTGCTCGGAAGTGAAATACGAGGGCACCGTTGAACTCGCAGTGCCGATATTTTCTTAAGGAGACCTTCACCTCGACCGCAGTAAGTTGTGGTTGAAAGTTATTCTTCACTTTTCATGGGAAAATAAATATAAATTTATTTTATCATTTTATTTTTATTCTTAAAACCCCTCAAAATGGGTCATGGAGGTGGGGACCACCGAGACCAAAACCTCCCAATTTGAATTTAAGGGTGGGGACCACCCGAACCCCCTAAACTCCTTTAATATAGAGATAACTCTTAAACTCTTCTTTAATAGGAGATAACCTTTGGTATCCTCCCAATTTAATGGTGCCAACCACATCATAATTAATGATGTCAATTTAATTTTGTGCCAATAATTAAATTGGTGAAACAAAACATATTGGCTACTTTTCTTCTTGGGTGGAATTGGGTGAAAGGATTGGAAGAGGATAAACTTGGACGAATTCTTCTTCCCCAAGGAAGAACGTTGACGTTCTCCAGCATCTTCGACTTCTTTCTTAGGACATCCTCCACCGTGAGACGTCTTCAATAGATGACCATCCTTCTCTCCTCATCAACATCAGCAAACCAATGTTGTTGGGGTGTGTTTTAAATTGATCAATGTTAATTTTTCCCCCACATTTAATCATCCCCATTGAGTCGCTTGCTACTGCTCTAATGTGGAGGGTGTGGGCCAAACAAACATTTCCCGAACCCTCTGCCATTTTTCATGAATGGTGTGTTATTAGGGATGGAAGAAGGAAGACTTGTGCCACAATGACGAAAGAAGAGCTGCAGACCAAACCGGCTGCCGGCGAAGGCGCGATGCACGACCTCGTCGTGAGGAGAGAATGGATGGCCATCTAGCCAGCCATGGAAGACTGCCCTACCGGACCGTGGACTCCACCGCTCTGCGGCCTCCACCTTCCTACGGATTCCGCTGCTCTATGGCCCGACACAGCCAGCGGAGGCCGTGGCCTCCGTAGCTCCGCATCCCTCGATGCCTCCGCTGCCCCGCAGCCTCCGCCACCTCGCAGCCTCCAGGGCCCCGCGCCACCTGGGGCCTTAACGACCCTCACGGCCTCTGCCGCTCCGTGGCCCCGCATCGCCCGTGGCCTCCGCCACGACATGGCCCCCGCGGCCCCCACTTCCTCCGCTTCTCTGCGGCCCTCGAGGCCTCCGCCACCCCACGGCCTACACGGCACCACGCTACCCACGACCATTGTGACCCGGTGCCGCACACGGCCTCCACGTTCTCCCCACTACCCCGCGAGTCGTTACCCATGTCAGGCCAGGTCAGACCGGAACTGGACCAGCTTCCACCCTATACTCTCTTTTGGCCATAACTTTGGCACCGGGAATCCGTTTGACGAACATTCAATGGTGATGAAAACCTTAGAGTGAGAAAGTCCATTTGGTATATGCCACTTGAGATTCTCATAATGTTGGTGTACGGTCGGGTTGAATCAAGCATGAATCCAACTAGGCCCTCTAGAATTAAAGGCTAATAACGTATACACCGAGCATCTTTTTGATGCACCATCTATGGAGTTGAGACCCTTATGATGTGTCGGCCCTTTGAGAAACATCTTCGTGAGACTTGATGGTAGTTAGAGTATCAACCAATGGCTTGTGGAGAGGACCCTACTGGAGACAAGAGACCTTAGTGCGAGAACCCTATAGTTGATTGGGACGATGTACTAGGATCCTGTGTTGGTCGGACGACTTAATGCTGATGTACTAGGATCCTTTGTGGGTCTGAAGACGTACTGGAGATGTACTAGGATCTTGTGTGGGTCTGACAACATACTCGAGATTTACTAGGATCCTGTATGGGTCTGACGACGTACTGATGATGTACTAGGATCCTGTGTGGGTCTGACGACGTACTAGAGATGCAATAGGATCCTGTGTGGGTCTGAAGATGTACTGGATATGTACAAGGATCCTCTGTGGGTCTAACAACATACTGGATATGTAATTGGATCCTGTGTGGGTCTACGACGTACTGGAGATGTATTAGGATCCTATGTGGGTCTGACGACGTACTGAAGATGTACTAGGATCCTGTGTGGGTCTGATGAAGTAATGGAGATATACTAGGATCTTGTGTGGTTCTGATGACGTACTAGAGATATACTAGGATCCGGTGTGGGTATGACAATGTACTACAATCCTCTGTGGTTCTGATGATGATTTAGGATCCTTCACGGGTTTTCCTATTAACAGAGTAAGATGAATTAGTAGATACATCAAATATTCTCTACTACAATATCTAAAGATATACCTGGTGTGATTTGAGTCTATACATATGTGGTACTCACCATCTTGGTATTCCTTCCTTTTTGGAACATTTCCGCTTTGGGATTTTGAGTTGGACCTTGTGTTTCCACATGATTGAGATGGGTATACTTGATAACTTAGGTATATGCATGGGAATATGCCTAAGTAGGGTTGTCAGTTGTTTTATGCCTCTATGGTTTATCCTTTGTGGATTTGTGAGACCTTGAGGGTCTCAGGGTCCCTACTGAGAATCTTCATACTCAAGCCAACACGGGCTATTCCCGCACCTTGTTGTGTTTGGTGCAAACGATGGACAACGCTGACTGAGGACGAGAGTACCAGGACTAAAGGTAGCTCAGAGGTGGACCTTAGACGAGGTGTACCGTAGAGATGACCGTTTGAGATCTATACCTAACCTTCAGGTAGGATACTTGGCGGGTGATCACATGAGTTGTTCCAGTTTACTTGTACTATTAGATTCTTTTACTTTCTAGTTGGGCTTGTATTCTAGCACCTTTTGCTTACTGTACTCACTATATTTACTATTATGTTTTCTTGAGTTCATATCTTGTTGTGTGCTTGGTTGAATGTGTTTATAGTTTATAAAGCTAACACATTCCCAGTGTTAGGGAATATGCCTTTGGTGCTATTCGACAGCCCCTAGCATATGGAACGCGGGCTTGGGGTAGTCACGGCATGGGCCCCAGGGGATAATTGATGACAAATTGGTATTAGAGGAGTCATTTCTACCATATAAAATTAGACTCTAATCTTTTTAATGGAAATAGTATTGAGTGTGGTGAGTGTGGTTATCATTTTAGAGAATCCAGTATTGGTGCGGCAGCTGACGTATCCATACACCAGGACCCTGACATCCACTACTGCAAAAGGAGGCTTTACAAGCGGTTTTGAATCGTTTGGAAAGGCCACAGAACCATTGGTATACCTTATACCAAAGGTTTAGTGAACCATTGGTAAGTAATCCATTGGGATATCTTTTCCCAATGTTTTACATAGAACCGTTGGGATAGGTTAGAAAAATTAGCCTATCCCAATGGTTTTGGGAACTGTTGGGAAAAGTTTTTCCCAATGGTTTCCCCTGAACCATTGGGAAAAGTTTTTCCCAATGGTTTCCCCTGAACCATTGGGAAAACTAACATTTTCCCAAGGTTCCCAAAGGTTTCTAAAACCATTGGGAATGTATTTTTACCAAAGGTTACCTTTGAACTGTTTGTTAAAAAATTCAATGGACCCTATACCAATGGTTTGAAACCGTTGTCATAGGCTATGTTGTTCAAATTGCATAGCAGCCGACAATTTGCACAACACTGGTAGGGTGTCCATCCATTCACCCATTCATTCAGGTAATTATCCAATATCCTCTCCAATTAATGTACCTTTAATAACCAAATAACAGATACATATATAGAACAAATTCATATACATTTAACATATAATGCATCTGGAACTATACACATCCAGAATTAAATCAGAATTCATAACATAATTATAAACATACATAATTCATTTAAACATACACATTTAAATGTGTTTTTTCTAGAAATAATGTCCATTTTAAATAGAATACATATATTTGGAGTGATACTGGCCACACTGTGCCTCATATTGAGGAGAGGTTGACTCGTACACGTCACAAATGACCCATGGATCGTTTTCCAAAAGTATCAACATATTCTGAAAGCATTTGGTCGGTTTTCCATATGTCATTTATTGTCACTTAAAATGTTGTTCATTTTAAAAATAAATGAGACACTTTTAGTGGTTTTAGCCACACCATGACTCAAATTAAAGAAGGGTTGACTCGTAAATATCACATATGATGCATTGATCATTTTTCTAAAGTTTGAACACATTCTGAATGTGGTTGGTCAGTTTTCCGTATGCTAGTAGTTTTTAATTTAAATGTTGTACATTTCAAATAAACATGACACTTGAGTGGTTCTGGCCACATCGAGCCTCATATTGAGATGAGGTTTACTCATACACATCACAGATGGCCCATGGATCATTTTTCTAAACTATCAACAAAATCCAAATACGTTTGGTCGGTTTTCCATATGTCAGCTGTACTTTTCACATAAAATTCTATCCATTTCAAATAAAAGTGAGAAACTTCGAGTGGTGACAGACACTCCACACCACTTATTGAGGTGGGGTTTACTCTTACACGTCACATATGACCCATGGATCATTTTCCTAATGTTCCAACGGAATCTGAACGCGTGAGGTCGATTTTCCTTATGTCAGTTGTTGTTTTCACTTAAAATGATGTCCTTTTGAAACAAAAAGAGACACTTTGAGTGGTTCCAGCCACACCACGCCTCGGATTGAGGTAGGGTTGACTCTTAATCGACAAATATGACCCATGGATTATTGTCTTAAAGTTTCAATAGAAACCAAATTCGTTTGGTCAGTTTTTTGTATGTCGGTTGTTGTTTTCACTTAAAATCTTATTCATTTTATACAAAAGAGAGACACTTTAAGTGGTTCCGGCCACACTGAGCCTCAGATTGAGGCAGAGTTGACTCATTCACGTCATATATGACCCATGGATCATTTTTCTAAAGTATCAACACAATCAGAATCTGTTTGGTCAGTTTTCCGTATGTACCTAAAATGTTGTCTATTTTAAACAAAAGAGAGTCACTTAGATTGATCCTGACCACACTACGACTCGAATTGAGGCGAGATTTCCTATTACACATCACATATGACCCATGGATCGTTTTCCTATTGTTCAAATAAAATATTAATGTGTTTGGTCAGTTTATCGTATGTCAGTTATTGTTTTCAATTAAAATGAAGTCTATTTTAAACTATAGAGAGCCACTTATAGTGGTTCCAGCCACTCCACACCTCATATTGAGGATAAGTTGACATGTACATGTCACATATGACCCATGTATCGTTTTCCTAAATTTTCAACAGAATCCGAATTTATTTGGTCAATTTCTTGTATGGCAGTTGTTGTTTTCACTTAAAATGTTGTCCATTTCAAATAAACCTAAGACACTTTGAGTGGTTCTGGACACACCTAGCCTCAGATTGAGTCGAGGTTGACTCGTACATGTCAAAAATGACTCATGTAACTTTTTACTAAAGTTTCAACAAAATATGAATGTGTTTGGTCAGTTTTCCATATGTCAGTTGTTGTTTTCACTTAAAATGTTGTCCATTTTAAACTATAGAGAGACATTTCAAGTGGTTCCGGCCACACAGTGCCTCATATTTAGGTTGGGTTGACTCTTACACATCAAATATGACTCATGGATCATTTACTTAATGTTTCAACGGAATCTGAATGCATTTGGTCAGTTTTCTGTATGTCCGTTGTTGTTTTCACTTAAAATGATGTCCTTTTGAAACAAAAGAGAGACACTTTTAGTGGTGTCGGCCACACCGGGTCTCGGATTGAGGCGGGGTTGACTCGTACACGTCACATATGACTCATGAATCATTTTCCTAAATAAAAAACACATTATGAATGTGTTTGGTCAGTTATAATTATGTCAGTTGTTGTTTTCACTTAAAATTAAGTATATTTTAAACCAAAGAGAGACACTTTGAGTGGTTCCAACCACATAATGCCTTGGATTGATTCGGGATTGACTCTTACATGTCACATATTACCCATGGATCATTGTGCTAAAGTATAAACACAATCATAATCCATTTGGTCAGTTTTCTGTATGTACTTAAAATGTTGTTCATTTTAAACATAGGAGACACTTTGGGTGGTTTCGGCCACACTATGACTCGTATTGAGGCTCGGTTGACTCTTACATGTCACATATTACCCATGTATCATTTTCCAAAAGTTTCAACATAATCCTAATGCATTTGGTTGGTTTTTTGTATGTCAGTTTTTGTTTTCACTTAACATGAAGTCCACTTTAAACTAAAGAGAGACACTTTGAGTGGTGTCGGACACATCTCATCTTGGAATGAGATAGAGTTGATTCCTAAACATCAAAAATGACTCATGCATCATTTTCCTAAAGCATCATCACATTCCAAATGCATTTGGTCAGTTTTTTGTATGTCAGTTGTTGTTTTCACTTAAAGTGATGTCCATTTTTTAACAAAAGAAATACACTTTGAGTGGTGCCAGCAACACCGTGCCTCGGATTGAGGTGGGGTTTACTCATACACGTAACATATGACACATGGATATTTTTTGTAAAGTATCAACACAATCCAAATGCTTTGGTCAATTTTCCTTCTGCTAGTTGTTATTTTCACTTAAAATGTTGTCCATTTCAAATAAACCTAAGACACTTTGAGTGGTACCGGCCACACTGGGCATTGGATTGAGGTGGGGTTGACTCGTACACATTAAAAATTACTCATGTAACGTTTTCCTAAAGTTTCAATAGAATCAAAATGCTTTTGGTTGGTATTCCGTATGTTAGTTGTTGTTTTCACTTAATATGAAGTCCAATTTAAAATAAAGAGAGACACTTTGAGTGGTATCGGCCACACCGCATCATGGATTGAGATGGGGTTGACTCGTACACATCAAAAATGACTCATGGAACGTTGTTCTAAAGAATAAACACATTCCAAATTCATTTGGTCGGTTTTCCATATGTCAGTTGTTGTTTTCACTTTAAATGATGTCCATTTTAAACAAAAGAAAGACACTTTGAGTGGTGCCATTAATATTGTGCCTCAAGTTGAGGTGGGGTTGACTCGTACACATCACATATGATCCATGGATCATTGTGCTAAATTATTAAAACAATTTGAATGCATTGGTTGGTTTTCGGTATGCTAGTTGTTATTTTCACTAAAAATGTTGTCCATTTCAAATAAACATGAGACACTTTGAGTGGTGCCAGCCACACCAGGCCTCAAATTGAGGCGGGGTTGACTCTTACATGTCCAAAATGACCCATGGATCATTTTCCTAAAGTATCAAAATAATCTGAATGAATTTGGTCAGTTTTCCATATGTTAGTTGTACTTTTCACTTAAAATGTTATCCATTTCAAAAAAAAAGTGAGACACTTCGAATGGTGCCCGCCACACCATGCCTTGGATTGAGCTAGGGTTGACTCTTATACGTCACATATGACCCATGGATCATTTTGATAATGTATCAATAGAATATGAATGTGTTTGCTTGGTTTTCCGTATGCCAGTTGTTCTTTTCCCTTAAAATCTCATCCATTTTAAACAAAAGAGACCTAGTTAGAGTTCCACTGGCCACACCGCACCTCATATTTTGATGAGGTTTACTTGTACACATCACAAATGACCCATGGATCATTTTCCTAAAGTATCAACACAATCTGAATGAGTTTAGTTGGTTTTCTGTATGTTAGTAGTTATTTTCACTTAAAATGTTGTCTATTTCAAATAAACCTGATACATTTTGAGTGGTTTCGGCCACACCTAAGGCATGGTATTTCCATCTTGAAAAACAGACATGTCCTCGATTTATCTTCAAGGAACCAATATCGCTCATGAGTAATAGAAACCGTCCTGGTAGCCCTCACCTAGAAACCAAAGCATACATCCTAGAATTTCAAGTCTAAATTCCATGAGCATGATGAGTCCGTCCATGAGTCCTTAAAATGTAACCCATGTCTTATCCTAACAACTAACAAGTAAACTTAATCAAACAAGTCATAATTCACATAACATAGAGAAATGTAAAAAAAGGCTTTGTATTCAAAGTAAATCATATCATCACATGCATTTGATGAGCATGATCTAAAAAGCTTACCAAGACATTCATATAATTCCAGACATACAAATATGAAATAATCCTAAATAACATTGCCTGATCAGAGAAATAAAAAAGGCATGTGAAATAAAGGAGGAGGGTGGGGTGGCTGTCTGGGGGTCCAGGGAGGAGGGTGGGGGCTGTCTGGGGGGTGTCCGGGGGGGCTGTCCCAGGACCAAGGAGGAGGGTGGGGGGGCTGTCCGGGGGGGGCTAATCTAGGGGCTATCTGGGGTCCAAGGAGGAGGGCGGGGGGCTGTCCGGGGGGTTGTCCAGGGGGTGTCCAGGGGGCTGTACCGGGACTAAGGAGGAGGGTGGGGGCCTATCCGGGAGGCTGTCCGGGGCCCAGGGAGGATGGTGGGGGGTTGTCCAGTGTCCATGAAAGACAAGGTTGTCCAGGGAGTTCCCAAACACACAAAATTCTATAAACATGCTCAAGATATAGCGCATCCACTAAAAGACATCAAAATCTATGAAAACAGAAAATATTTAAAAATAACTCAACTCCAATACTATACTACGGGTCTAGATAAAACCAAAAACTAGAATAGATTAAACATCAAATCTTAGTAATATTACTCAAAAATGTAATGGATCAATTTGTCCCACATCACCATCACTATCATCACCATCATCATCACCCTTTCCCTTGTCCCCATCATCATCATCTCCCTCCTCACCCTCGCCCTCCGCCTCACCCTCCTCCTCTACCTTGCCCTCCTCCTCTCCCTCCTCTCCCGCGTCAAACTCCTCGCTATCATCATCGTCAGACTGGACATCTTCTTGACCACCACTATAACTTCCACTTGGTGCACCATATATAGAATGTACCGACAACATATATTCATCAAAATCTAGGCTGGCCTCTAGTGGAAGTGTTGGACGTATAACTTCAATAAATTTCATAAATGCATTGTTTTCCCTAGCAGACTGTTCTTCCATCTATATAGCCCTTTTGTCAGCTTGTTCTGCATGTTCCCTAACATTCTCCAGCTCAGTGGAACTACAACTCGTACCTGAGGAGGGACAATACTTTGTTGGAGCTATCCTAGGTCAGCAGCATACTCTGCCAGAATGCTCCTCTCCCAATACGTGATGTAAGTGATCAGTTGGCCCAAAATTGTCTTCCTCATGGGCATAAAGGGCCTCTAAAGCAGCCTGTTACAAATATAAATATATTATTAAGTTACAAAATAGATATTAAAATATAAAATCAACATATTAAAACTTACAATCTGTTGCTGAGTCGGTTCGTTGATGGAACTTCCATCCTTTTTCTGTCTACCTGAGAAAAATAGTTTTGCTCGAGGCACACATCCTTCAATATTCAGTTTTTGCCTCTACAATGGCATTGAAAACTAAAGTTATATGAAAACTTTATCAAACGATTAAATAATTGAGGAAACAAAATAAATTGTAAGTCGTAAATAAAACTTATAAACAATTGTCATGCTAGCCTCCTCTCATGATCTGGCATCGTAGTATGTCCTAGTGTGTGGAGGTATTTTTTTGCATCAATGTTATTTTTATTTTTTCCTGATGATTCCTAAATAAAATTAGATAATTAAAAGGATAAATTTAATGAGAAACATGAAAGTTATTATTTAAATACCTCAAATGTAATTAATACCTTAAACTGAGTAGTCATCGAATGAGTAATCATATGCCGATACTGCTCTATAGGACAATCATCAATGACCGGTACCGCCAATAACTCAGTGCCAACTCTAGCACACCATCCAGTATACAAATCATGCTTTTAGGCTCTCCAAATATCACTTAAATCTTTCAGACGTGCTAGTCGTGCACCCTCACCATCGGGAAAATTAAATCATAGCTGAAACCAAAATATTAATTCATATAAATACAAAAATAATTCATGGAATTAAATACAACAGATTTTTTTACCCATATCTCTTACCAAGCTCTATCCCTGATCTAATGTGGCAAATGTCTCCACGGTAGCATACTGACAGAAATGAGGTCAGAGTATTTGGAAAGTGTCACAAAAAAACCCCGACATTGTTGCCCGGTTTTCTCATCCATTTGGTTGTCTTCATTGTAATCCACCATTACCTGTGTGTGGACCTTTTACACCACACGCTTGCATGTACGCCCCTGCCCCCGCCTCTTATCAGAATATGTATCTATCATAAAATAAAAACAAATATTTTATAAAAACATGTTATAATGAAAATAAATATAGGTATAAAAATTTGTTAGGGTTATATAAATATACCTTCTCCATTCTGATCATTGAGTGCCGCTGGATCCACAGAAACTGATGGAACACCCTGTGGTGGAGCAGGAGTAGAAGACGATGGAATACAGAAGCTTAGAGAGATAGAAGTAGAAGGAAAAGAATATGGGATAGCAGTATGACCGAATTCTGGCTAGGGAGTGGGAATCATCTTGGGATATGAAAAAGATAGGCCAGTAGAAACAAATGCTGGCGAAAACATGGGAGCCCTAAATATCATGTGTGTCCCTAACGACACACCGGGATCAGAATGTGGGAAGGATGACATGTCAGTGGGAGGGGCAGAGTCTAGTCAGGTATGCAAAGCAGCTCGTCCACCTTCGGTATAAACCCTCCCCATTCCACGGACCTGAGTACTAGGACCAGTACTAGGCTCCTCATCAAATAGCTGTCGATGTATAGGTGGATCCTAAAAAATGTTTACAAAAAAATTAATCACATGATATTATATATTCATTAAATATATATATTTGAAATAAAGTACTCACTACAGGAACTAATGGTTGAACGCCCATATGCACCATTCGATGATTGTTCTCCAACATTTTTTTCCTTCGCCTCTCTTCAGTTAGCTGCATTTCCTACTTTTAAAAAAAATATGTAATTAATTAGAAAAGGGAAACTAATGTGCAACCTAAAAAACTAAATATATGAGTCTTAGCCGATTTAGAAACTAAAATAAATTCCCATCATAGGTATTAATAAGAAACATCAACATCCAAAGAAACTCCAAATAAAAATGACTAAAAACATCAAACATTTCAAGAATTCACTACTATGCATGGTTTGTCCACATGTTTAGCAGTAATTATTTGTCTTAATCATGAACCACCTCTACAGCTCCCAGTTTTTACCAATAAACATAATGTAAATATTTCAAAATATCATTAAACCAACTCATTAATAGGCTCAAAAACGTAAATATAATCTTGAACCAACCATGGAATCTCTTTCACAACACATTATCACAGACCAATTATCTCATGTGTTACTAAATACCAAAAATAGTCACATAACAAGTGTACTATAACAAATTACATTACTCAAGCCTTATTAAAAAATTTCTCATTTTAATAAAAAACTTTCCTCAAGATTAAATCATTTCTGAAATATCTTTCGAAATCCATTTTAAATCACCTATGTCTGCCTTTACCAACAGTTATATGAAACCATTGGTAAAAGCCTCCTTGATGTACCATTGGTATAAGAGCATTGGGAATACCCAGATTTCCAGTATTGGATTCCACTATATGAGGTATGAGTCCACTAGTGAATCATAAATCTAGATTTTCCCATCTAACTATCTAGGTCACAATGACTAGTCAAAATAGGTGAGCAAGATAATGATGTTATAAGGATCACAATGAGGATCCTTATCAGTATCAATCATAATATTCAAACCTAAAATCATATCTCAATCTTACCCCAATCTCCATCGATGTGAATAATCCCATTTTCAACATCCATCAATTGTAATTACAATAATTGAGCAAGTTACAATAATGAATTATTACAATTGAGGATCTTCATAAATTTCTAACTGAGTGGTAAAAAATCTTCAATTCAATTCAAAACCTATTATTTAATTCAATATTTAGAAAGGTTATCTATACCAACTTCCTTCCAAAAACTAACGTGTAATTCTAAATAGGATATTAAAAATCCTTTATTTAAAAACTTCCCAAAGGCATTAAATAATGTTTTACAATTAAAAATTCTCAATATTAATTCAAAACATGGGATTACAACCTATTTCCACATGAATAAATATCTAATTTAAAATCACCAAAGAAATATCATTTAAAAAAATCATTCCAAGAGGGTTTGTTGTCATTTTACAAATTAAATCATTTGAAACTACTTAGAAAACATTAAATAGGTCAAATCATTTCATTTAAATAAATTTATTTATTCTTTGAATAAAAACTTGAGACAAAGACTCAATTTCACCAATTCATTATTTAAATATTCTTTGAAAATAAATCTAAAGAGTCATAGAATGGAATAATTCATAAATACTTGAAAGATGTCAAAATTATTGTCATCAAATTCATGACTTGTTCAATTCAATAAGAATAGGGTTAAATAATATTTCACAAGGAATTTCAAGGAAAACATTCATAGAAACTTTGCTAAAAATTAATAAACACATATAAATAAATTTCCAAGTAACAATTAATTACAAGATGAAGAAAAAGCATAAAAACACATACATAGAAAATCTGGAATCCAACCGCAATGAATTTGAGATGTTTCTTTTTCGATGGAGGGTTAAATATTTAATTAATTAAATGGATTGGAATGGAATGGAGAAAGTCTATATTAAATCAAAACACAAAAAATGATTTACACATCAAAATCAAAACATAAAACTAAAATATTAGATGAATAACAAAAAATGGTAACATCTAAATATTTTATGTGTATAAAGAAAAAAATACCTGATTTGATATGAATCTGATGGAGTTTCAGCGATTTGAATGGGGGAAGTCATGAGAGGAGCACTGTAGATTTAGGGTTCTGTCTCGCGAATGGAGGAGAGGAGAGGCCGAGTGTATTTGCGGTAAAACATTACTAACGGTTTCCTAAAACCCTTGGTAAAGGGTGTCCTGGCCCTTCTTTACCAATGGTTTGCTTAAACCGTTGGTAAAGAAGCATGGGGAAAGCCTCCCATTTCAGTAGTGTTCTGATTTCGGACTTTGTTCATGAAAAAACTGATTGCATGTGTGTTTCCAAGAGTTTACTTTGTGATCTCTTTGAGTTAGCTCACCAGGTATAAATTTTTGACCATGGAGCACCTATTTCTTGTAGGATTCCTCCACGCAGATAGCCAGCTAGGGTTCCGAGAGTAGTATGCACTGATAGACCACCGAGCGATGAGGCTTTCATGCAGGTCTCTCTTCCAGTAGAGGCACCAGCGGAGGCACCAACGATATCATTACCCATTGGGCCACTGATGCCACCAGCCCCAGCAGCAGAGGGTGTACGCCTCTTGAGTGCATTGCACGAGTTCCAGCCCCAGAGGCCACCCAGGTACAGGGGAAAGACGAACCCACATGCGGCTGAGGATTGGTTGGAGGCCATGGTGAGAGTCTTCCGACTAGTAGGGACACCAGCCGATCTCATTGTGATCCTTGCCGCTATCCTTCTACAGGAGGCAATAGGCAGATGGTGGATATTGATGCTCCAAGATCATGATGAGGTGATACTTCTTTGGGCAGACATTGAGAGCCTGTTTCATGTACAGTTTGTCCCAATGAATCATCACGTAGTGCGCATATAGGATCTTCTTCCTCTGTAGAAGGGCAGAATGATTGTAGCTCTGTACTCCACAGGGTTCACTGACCTCTCACGCTACTCTATAGATATGGCGTGGGACCCATTCTTCAGGGCCCAGACCTTCGGGTAGGGACTCAGGCGGGAGATCAGGGCTTCGATGATTTCTCTTAGCATCCCGACGCAGGCGGGGGTGTTAGAGAGAGCCCTCGTAGTGGAGAGTTTCCTTCCTGAGCAGTCCCCAGTAGCGAGACCCACCACTGGATGTCACGTAACTGAGTCTCCGGTAGCTGGAAGTAGACATATGTCATAGTGGTCCACAAGGACCCGACCTATAGGTCAACGGCTGCATGATTCAGGGTCAGTTGTGCGGGGCACCCATGATAGAGCCAATCATGTGAGGAGCGGGTAGTGTTATGCATGCGGTGGGCAGGGTCACATGACCCGTGACTATCTAACCCGCCGTACATATGATTAGCAGATGGTCGAAGGACCATCCAGGCAGAGACAAAGATTCAACTGAGGAGGTCGGCAGGGAGCAGGCGGATGTGGTAGAGGAGCTGGATGTGCAGCTGGTGTTGGGAGACTATTCAAGATGTTATTGCCACCACCACCAGGTGGTCCACCCCAAATGCAGGGAGCATGAGGACATGGGCGAGCTCAACTCTAGGCAGTTAAGGCCTACAATCACGGTGCTCCGGAGATGATACGAGGTATGATATGTGTCTAATACGCCTTAGTTGTAGTACTTGTAGACACAGGTGACAATCATTCTTTTACTTCCACTACCCTCATCCAAATCTCAGAGATTCCAATGGAGCTGTTGGTTTGATCATTATGACTAGAGTCTCCTACGGGAGAGGATTCGATAATTACGTACTGGTGCCGGCAGTGTGAGATTACTCTAAGAGATGAGAGCTTTGACTGGGATCTCCTAGTAGCGGTGTTGAGGGCTTATGACGTCATCTTGGGTATGGAATGGTTATCTACAGTCCATGAACAGATTGACTGTATTAGGCGCAAAGTTTGGTGTGTCCGCACAGAATAGACCAGGTTTACCTTCACTGATGAGAAGGGAGCCTTTGTAGCATAGGATGAACTTACCAAGAAAAGAGTGAAGTCGATCACTGATCATTTGGCTCACCTTACCCTCAGAGCAGTTGATGTGGAGAGTCTGAGTTATCCTGTAGTGGTGTACAGGTACGTGGATGTCTTCCCTATTGATGTTTTGGGTCTACCTTCTCACATAGAGGTGGACTTTTACATTGAATTGAACCCTGGGAAGGCTCTGATATCTACACCAACATATCAGATGGATCCCTCATATCTTTGTGAGTTGTGGGTACAGCTAGTGGACTTGCTGGGGAAGGGATTCATCCGGCCCAATGTTTCTCCTTGGGTAGCCCTAATTTTTTTCACCAAGACAGTGGATGGGAGCATGAGGCTTTATGTTGATTATCGGCGCCAGAACCAGGTGACCATGAAGAACAAGTACCCACTCTCGAGGATTGACAACCTCTTTGATCAAATGAAGGGAACACGGTGGTTCTTGAAGATAGACCTTATGTGAAGCTATCACTAGCATAGAGTGTGAGATTAGTATGTGCAGAAGAGGGCTTTCAGATGTTGTTATGGCCATTACGAGTTCTTGGTTATTCCATTTGTCATAACCAACACTTCATCAGTGTTCGTGGGACTCATGAACAGGATCTTTCAGCCATACCTTGATCGCTTTTTAGTAGTCTTTATCGATACATTTTGATATACTCGACTACTGAGGAGGAGCATGCCTATCATTTTCAGGAAGTACTGACACACTCCGAGATCTCCAGCATTATGGTAAGCTCTCTAACTACCAGTTCTGGATCTGAGAGGTTCACTTTCTGGGATTGTCACCAAATTTCACATGTCATCCATCTATTTTTATTAGATTCTTGAAGCATGAGTAGTATCTTGTCACGTGTCATGAACATCCACTTTCCAAGTACCATACACTTTTACAGGAACTCTTTTAGTAGCTTCCCTATAAAAATATTAAGCAAAAATTAGATTTTGGAAACCATACTTGTTTGGGTCTAGTAATATTAGTAATAAGTACTTTGGTAACCCATATTTTCTTCATAGGTTTCCTATAAGCATTAAGTAAAATATTTGAAAAATAAACTCTATTCGGTCCACAAAAACTTGAAACAGTAGAGTATGTATCATGAATTGAATTAGTTGATTTGTGTCCAGAACTAGGAGTAAAACTATATATCCTAGATACTAAAACAAAATTTTTTCAACCAAAATTTCTTTTTCTAGGTTGATAACGAATTCCTGTCTTGTATTTAGGGGTAATTTGTTTTCCTAGAATTTTAGTAAGGGTATTCTTCCCATTGGTAAACTTCTCAATTTCATTCTTCAATTTCTCATTAGACATTTTTAATTTGTTGTTTTATTTGAGAAGTTGAACATTTTTATCTTTTTCAGTTGTGAGTTTAGATTTAACAGTAACAGTGAGATCATGTTGTTTCATCAATGTTTTATATTTTTCTTTTAGTTCATTGCAAGTTTCTTCAAGAATATAACAGTATTCAAACATTTATTCATTATTCATGTTTTCAGAGTCACTCTCATATCCAAAATAGTATGAATCGTGTATAGAGGAGTCCAGTGTTACCTCAGATGTGTTTTTCATAATACACATATTGGATTTATTTTCCTGTTCGTCATGTGATGTTTTTGAGTCACTTGAACTGTCCTTAGAAGCACTCCAGGTTGTTTTCATTGCCTTTTTATACTTCTTGTCCCAGTCCTCATATTTCTTTTTGTACTTGATATTTAGATAGTCAGCCTTGATATGTCCTTTGTGCTTACATTCATATCATACAATTTCAACTACCTTTTCACTTCTTTTCCAGTCCTTCTTCCAATTTCCCTTTTGGTCATATTTTCCCTTGAAGTACGGTTTTCTAAAAAAGTTCTTCTTCATGTAATATCTTTTAAATATTTTGGCTAATTGAGCCACCTCCTCATCACTGTCTGGTGATGATTGTTCACTGGTGGAGCTTTTTACAAAATCTTCTAGTTTCCATTTGCCTTTGTGATTAGAGGTGGTGGTCTTCAATGCAACTGATTTCCTCTTTGGTTCATCCTCCTCTTCCTTGTTGACTTTTAGTTCCTATTTATACATAATTAGTTTCCCAATGAGTTCTTTTATGGGTAGCCTACTGACATCGCATGATTCTCTAATAGAGACAGAAGTTCCCCTCAATCTGTCAGGTAGAAATCTATGAATTCCCATGATTTGTTCCTTAGTAGTGACTTCACTTCCAAGCGATATCATTGTGTTGACAATCTCATTGAACCAAAGATACATGTCAGAAATAGGATCATCAGGTTTTATTTTAAAATTATCATATTTAATAGTATAAGTATTTTTGTCTCATTTATTTTATACTAGATGTTCCTTCATGTGAGACAGACAGGGTATCCCAAATCTTATGGGATGTTTTACAAGAAGAAATTATATTGAATTCCTCATCTCCTAAGGAGAAGTATAAAGAATTCATAGCTTTTCAATTTTTATTGTAGGAAGTTTTGGTATGTTCATCCCATGTGATTTAATTAGTAGCATGAATCTTATATTCATTTATAATGGAAGACCAAATATCAAAAATCATACTCTCTAAATTCATTTTCATTTTCATTATAATTTTCCATTGAGCATCATTGGTTCCATTAAATAATGGTGGTATGTTGGTTGAAGCACCTTTCAATCTATTATCCATACTAAAGTATTACTTTAAAAGATCTAAAAATTTAGAATTAATAGAAATTTACATATCTTTAAAGTATAACTACAATAATAGTTGAATAAGTTTAAATAGAGTCTTAATAAACAACCTCCCTCTAATACCAAATGTTTGTTAGAGTAGATTACTCAATATGGCAGGGGTGAATTGAGTAACTATAAAAATTTCTGTAAAAATTATTTCGAATTTTTTTCCCAAAAGTTAGATATAGCCCAGTTAATCAAGGTTATACTGTTATAAGAGTTTGACGATTTAAATAACTTCTTATAAGATTTATTAATTCTCCATTATCTTAATATCAGTTATTAAAGTTACTTTTGAAGCTATTCAACTAAGGCAAGACAGTTATAACTTCTTTCCAAGACTAACTATCAAAGTGAATTTAGTGATTTTGGAGTTATATAGAAAAGTAGTAAAATAGAGAGGACTAAATTAAGCAGCACAACGGATATGAAACAACTGGTTCATTTTCAAGATGAGACCTAATCCACTCCACTTGGTGATCACCTACCACCATGCAGTTTCTATAAATAAACTTGATCCACACCCTGAATCAGGGTTAAACAACAGTACACAAGACTGTCCAGGTCACACTGGGACCTCTTCTACATTTCTTCATGGGTATAGATGACCAGTCCACACAGGGACCTCTTCCACACTTATCAATGGGTATAAACAAGAATAAAAGAATGTATGAGTAAGTATATCGTGTATCTTTCAGTTTGATGCAAGAGATAGAGTGTGTTATTATACAGAAACACACATTTCTTGAAAGTTAATAAAAAGATACACAATAGATCAGAAAGATTGAGATAGGTTTAGAAGTTCTCTGAGTGTTAGTATTTACAGCTCTGGACTTCTGAGATTAAGCATATGTAGAACTCAAGTCCTCATCTAGAAAATAGAGTGTCGTAAGTGAGTCAGATCTGCCTTGTGTTCTTCATGATGTTTGACAGTGTGAAGATGTTCTTGGGATTCCAATATTATTTGTGTGTTCTTCATCAGAATCGAGTTTCATGATACAATTATCTAAAAATTGTATTCTTCTCACGTTCATGCCCACCAGCTTGTTCTTTGTTTCGTGCTACTTACGACTTTTTCTGGGCCGTATTAATCTTTTATCTTGGAGTGCATGTGTTGAGGCCGACAAGTTGCATGTATTCTGTACCTCGTACCTCGTACTAGCTGATAATATATCTACAAAGAAACATTAATTATGTTAGTGCGTTAAAATTTTCAAATATGACCGTTAGAGATTAAACTGAAAGACAACAAAATATAATAGGAAATGGTGTCACAGTATTTCATATAAATGGTATCTCCTTCACACGGTGTCTGGACTGGTCGCGGTGTCTCATTGTCATGGTGTCTCATGGTCACGGTGTCTTATGGTCACCGTTTCATGTTCACGGTTTCTTGTTCATGGTGTTTGGATATCATGGTGTCTGGATTTCACGGTGTCTGCTTCACGGTGTGTGATTCATGGTGTCTAATTCATGGTGTCTGAATGTTCACAGTGTCTGCTTCACGGTGTCTCAGACTAAAGAAAATATATGTATTCAGACTTAAGAAGTGATCCTTATGGAAAGAATTAAACTTAATCATTTGGCAGAGAAATCATTATAAAGTGAGTTAAAAGATAGTATAGAGTATCCAAACTGAGTCGATAGCCCTTAAAGGATTTGAATAGCTTTTACTAAGAAACAATACATTTGATGTGAGATATATTACATAGATTCAACATATTTTTTAGACTAAATAGGATTTGGGATCATTAAAACATGATTAATACATGAGGATTCCAACAATATCCCACTTTTTGACGATCACAAATCATATAAGATTAAATTATATGAACTAACAACATAGTTCTAAAGTCCATGTAGAATATATAGAGTCAAGGATCTCTCCAAGGTTTCTATAACATATCATAGATTTATCAAATATTTCTCCCCCTTTTGGGATTATGAAAAGGCAGCAATAAAAAGAAGAACAAAAGTGACAAGAAACGTGCATAATGTATTAGATAAAGAGAGTGGAACTACAAAGAGTAAATAAAATGAAACAAGATTCTCATCAAAAAAGATTAAACACTTTTCTTCTTCACTGATTGGTTTTCTCTTGTCCTTTATCAGTAGCAGCATAAGAGGAAGCCATAGGAGCTGTAGTGGAGGTAGAAGAATGGAGGGAGCTGGTCGATAGAGAAGGTAAAGGAAGGCCTTCAAAAATAGAGGGATCCAGAGTAGGTTCAGCAGAAGAATGAGGCAGTTTTTGATCAAGGATCATAGGCCTAATCTGACTCAGTGCCTGACTAACATACATCGAAGTCGAGCCGAGGGTAGAGGTGAGAGTAGGAAAACTAGCTCTCAGAGGTGTAGCCATAGGAGAAACATTGTTTTTACTCTGGACATGAATATAGGGCCTCAAGAGTTTGATCAAATCCACAATGGTCTTTTAACCATACTACATGGATTTCTAAAAATCATCCTTGTTCTTCATAAACCTATCCAGCAACCGATTAAACTCTGTGAGCTTTTGGACTTGGGTCTTGAAAGCTTGAGTAACAGGTGGAATCCTCAGATTTACCACAAGATACTTGAAATTATTTGTCATATCAGTCTTTGAGAAGATTCAGTTGAAATAGAAATCCACTTTCTTGGAAATATCTTGTTGAGAATCATCAGCAATTTTAGAATGGATTTGGACCAGATCAAGAACTTTGTCACTATTCTTGATAACTTCATGTAGAGAATCTTTATTGAATCCACTAAGAATAGTCTGAAGTTATTCTTTGACCACTATTCTGCGTAGGTCACTGTCTAGGGATGGTTGAGATGATTTCTTAGATTCCCTAGAAGCATTGACAGAGAAAGTTATAGATTCCAGTTGGTTCATCACTTTTTGAAGACACCCTTTATATTCATCAGTGATCTTGTTAAGATTTACAAAAATCTCTCTCATCTCCATCACAATCTGTTTGTTCCTTTCAACAACCGTTTCAGCTAAGGAAGCTAAGTGAGGTTGAATTTGAGACACAACATCCTGTGGGGTTTGAGTAACAACATGTACTATTGGATGATAAGCGAACTCTGATCTCGAATGCATCTCATTCTTCATTTATTCAATCATACCTCTCAGAGTCTTCACTTCATCACTAAGTAGTCTTTTTTCAACTCGGGCTTCCTAAATGTCATGAAACATTATAGGTTGAATCTTTCAAATAACATAATCCAACAATAAAGAAGCATGTTTCGCCATTAGATGTGTCACAAGAGCAGTTTGGGAATTAAGGACTTTTTCAACACCAGAAAAAATGGTAGAACCAAATTCTCTTATATCATCCTTACTTACCAAGGAGGGTTATTCTAATGAATGTTCAGAAACTGGGATTGATACTATTTCAGGTTCTTTTGTAGGGGCGATATTAAAGACCGATTTCAACTAGAACAAAGAGGAAATGTCAAGGCATGTTGCTGGGAATTTTTGAGAGTCATCCACATCATAAAAATTGGGGAACTTATATCAAGTGTCTACAGGACGTTTGGTAATTTATTAGATTCTATATTCGGGGTTCTCTCCCCTTCAATAGTTGCATCTTTCTCAGGATTGATAGTCCTTGGATATTGATCCATTTCCAAAAATCCAACTCATATTTCTTCACCCATTTCTTATCTATCCAACTGAAAAAGCCAACTCCATCCTTTCCTCAGCCGAAGGAATGACTTCATGAATAGATTGTTCTGCTGGGAGTTCTTCAAGGTTAGCCTCTTGCATAAGAGGTAGCTCTTCCACTATAGGTTCTTCCATGGCATTATTTTCTATTTCTTTGGCAACATATTTTGTTTCAACCTCAGGTTGATCTTCCAGATTAACAACATCTTTAAGAGCCGGGACCTCTTCTTCAAGAACTTCATGAGGAACATGTGTACTTTCATCCTCAATAGAAACAATTTCCCTAGGAGACAAACAACCTCTTCTTCTTTTTCAGAAGTGTACTCAACAACTTCATCTGGTTCCAAACCAGGATTAGAAATATCTCTTGGTCTTGAGGGATGTTCCACAGGATTGAATTTTTCATAAAGTCTATCATTGTCTTTTACCCATGCCTTTTTTCAAGGGTTCTAATTTATTTCCTTCCTCTTGATAGTGATTTTTGAAAGGTAGTACTCACAATCCTTGATAACATCCTCATTAGTTCCAACCAAACCTTTGGAATGAAGCATGGCTGAGATAAGCCGAGACCAAAATAGGGAGGCTGACATGGATGTGGCTTTGATCAGTTCACACATATGGTGTATGATATACTTACAAAGGTTGATCTTATGCCCATTTTTTATAAGATTAATCAGAAACACATCCTGATATTTTAGTATATAAAAATCACCTTTTCTTGGGTTAATCAGGTTCTATATAAACTTAAACAAAATCCTTGATTCTCCATCTAGTTCAGCAGTAATAGATCTTCTCTTGGTTCCATTTCTGATCAAGATTTTTAGAGTATCTTCTAAGACAATGAATTCACTAGAGGGTGGAGGTCCTCTTTGATAATCCTCACAGATTCCATCATGAGGTATCCTAAGTCATGAAACCCATAACCTTGAAGAGAATGAGCATTTCTTACCATTGATCTAGCTTCTCACAACATATCCATCTTCAGACTCAAAGGATAACTGAACATATTTAAAAAACTGAGCCACTAACTTAGGATAGATAGGTCTATCTTCCTTTGAAAACCACTCTAGTCATCCTTGATCTTTTAAAACATTTAGAACCCGAGACTTTCTTGATATAATACATTTGGGAAAAACCTCTTTCTCAGGTATGACAACTCGGTTTACCAGATTTGGGTTTACAGGACCTTTGAGAGCTATCTTGGGTGCAATTTTCATCTTATTTGTGTTATGTTTCTCAGGAGTCGACGATGAAGGGTGTTTCATCCTACACATCCACTGAAGGTTTGAGAGAGAGAGAAGGGTTATAGGTTTGAAGAGAGGTTATGAATGAGTTAATTGAAGAATTCTCGCATGAAGGACAAATGATACTTCCTTTATTTTATCATTTAGGAATACCAAATGTCACAAAAGTAAAAGCGTGGGAAAATAAAAAAGTTGAAAAGGATAATTACCAGGATACAGTTTTTAATACAAATATAAAAATCATAAAGAATATTTACGGTGAGATCATATCATGACTGTATGGTGAGATAGAGAATGAATGTTACGGTGAGATAGTAATACGGTGAGATAATAATACAGTGAGATAGTAACTGAGTGTTATGGTGAGATAGTAAAAATGACCTTTACGGTGAGACAATAACTATCAGACAATAGTAATGAAGCACTAACTATGAGACCGTAATCCTAAAATAGTAAAACATTTACTCAATATTTATCATTCCTAATTCAAGTATGATGTATTCTATTCTTTCAGAATTTAATTATTTGGTAAATATATCAGCAAGATGATACTTAGTACCAATGAATTCCAAAGTGATATCACCTTTTTGATAATTATCTATCAAAAAGTGATGTCTTACATCAATATGCTTTGTCCTAGAATTTGAAACATGATTTTTCGAGATGTTAATAGCACTTTTTTGTCACAGTTTATAGGTACATTCCTGAATTGATATCCATAATCTAGTAATGTATGTTTCATCCACAAAATTTGTGCACAGTAACTACCAGCAGCTATGTATTTAGCTTCTGCAGCAGATAATGTAACATAATTTTGTTTCTTACAACACCATGATACTAGTGAGTTGCCTAAAAAGTGACTTGTTCCACAGGTGATTTTTCAATCTAACTTTCATCCATCGAAGTTAGCATCATAATAACTAACTAATTCAAATGATTGTCCTCTAAGATAGAACAGTCCTAGATTTGTTATAGGCTTATGGTATTTGAAAAATCTCCTTACAGCATTTAAATGAGATTCCTTAGGATTTTCTTGAAAACGAGCACACATACACACTCTAAACATAATTCTAGGTCGACTTGTAGTCAAGTAGAGTAAACTTCCAATCATTCCTCTATAAGTGGTTTGATCAACAGATTTTCCATCTTCATAAGGATCCAACTTACAAGTGGTACTCATGGGAGTGTTACTACTTTTAGTGCTATCGAATCAAAAACATTTTAGAAGATCTATAGTATATTTACATTGAGTTAAAATAATTCAATCATTATTTTGAGAGATTTTAAATCCAAGAAAGAATTTTAGTTCACCCATTAAACTCATTTCAAATTCGTTTTGCATTATTTTAGAAAAATCAACACATAAATAATTTTTTTAAGATCCAAAAATAATGTCATCTACATAGATTTTAACAACTAAAACATCATTAGAAATTCATTTTATAAAAAGGGTAGGATCAACTATTCCTTTCATAAAACCTTTGGAAATAAGAAAAGTACTCAGCCTATCATACCAAGCTCTTGGAGATTGTTTTAAACCATATAAAGCTTTGGATAATTTAAAAATATGATTTGTAAAATGTGGGTTTGTAAATCTATAGGGTTGTTCAAAAAAAATCCTCAGCTATATACCCATTTATGAATTCACTTTTAACATCCATTTGATATAGTTTGAAATTTAGATGTACAGCATAGGAATGTAGGATTCTGATTGCTTCAAGTCTAGCTACTGGTGCAAATGTCTCCTCATAGTCTTTTTCATCTTCTTGACTATAGCCTTGAGCAACCAATCTGGCATTATTTCAATCTATGTTACCAGCCTCATCTACCTTATTTCTAAAAACCCATTTAGTGCCTATGTTGAATGTTTCCTTAGGTCTTTCAACAAGTTTCTAAACATTATTCCTTTCAAACTAATTAAGTTCTTCTTGCATAGCCATCACCCAAAATGCATCATTGAAAGCATCATTAATGATTTTAGGTTCAAGTTGTGAGAAGAAGACTTGATGTTTAACCTGATTTCTAAGAGAAGCTCTTGTTTGTGTTCCTTTTTCTAGGTCTCCTACAACAGCATCTAAAGGATGGTTCCTAAGAGTTATAATAGTTCTAGAAAAGGATGGACTAGTGATTTTAGATTCATCAATAGTTCCAGGTTCATTGTGACTTGATTCTAGGGAATTTCCAGAATTAAAATTTTTCAGGGATTCTTTCAAAGAAGTGTTTCAGGATTTTGAATTGATGTTCAGATTAGATACATCATCCTCCAGGTTTTATAGAGTGGTTTTAGGCTCATGCGAATCTGTTTCATCAAATATGACATGGATAGATTCTTCCACACATTTAGTTCTTTTATTGAACACACTATAGTCTTTACTAGACATAGAATATCCTAAAAATATACCTTTATCAATCTTGGATTCAAATTTTTCAAGATTTTCCTTAGTATTAAGACTATAGACTTTATAGCCAAAAACATTGAAGTAGTTAACTTTGAGTTTTCTATTTTTCCATAACTCATAAGGATTCCACTTAAGAATGGGTCTGATCAACATTTTATTAATTATGTAGCATGATGTGCTAACAGCTTCAGTCGAAAAATAAATAGGTTAGTCATATTCACTAAGCATTGTTCTAGCTATCTCTTTCAAGGTTCTATTTCTTCTCTCTACAACTCCATTTTGTTGAGATGTTCTAGGGGTAGAGAAATTGTGACTATAACCATTTTGTGATAAAAAGGACTCAAACTCTTGATTTTCAAACTCATGACCATGATCACTTCTTAAGGATTTGATTCTAAGTCCACTAAGATTTTCCACATACTTAGAATATTTAGTAAAATAAGATAAAACATCACTTTTGTGAGCTAGAAAAAAGGACCAAGTATATCTAGAAAATTCAACCACAAGAACATAAACATAGTGCTTCGCATTCAACCTAGAAACTCTATATGGTCCAAATATATCCATGTGAACCAGTTTGAGAGGTTGAGAATTTGACACTACTTTATTTGTTTTGAAGGAAATTTTGTGTTGGTTTCCCTTTTGACAGGGATTACACACTTTTTCATTTCGAAACTCAAGTTTGGGTAAGTCTTTAACTAAGACTTTTCTAGTTAACATTCTAAGGGAGTGAATATTATAGTGTCCTAGTCTCCTATGCCACATCCAATAAACTTTATGAAATACACTTAAACATGAATTATTTTGAGAAGCTAAGGAATCTACGTTAATGGAGTAAACATTTTTATTTCTTAAAACAAAAAACACTAATTCATCTTTAGAATTAAAGATATTGCAAGCAATATTTTCAAATCTAACTTGAAATCTATCATCACATTATTGTGAGACTCTGAGAAAATTATATTTTAATCCATTAACATATGGTACATTAGAAATTAAAACTGAGTTAGAGTTACCAATTTTGTTGAGGCCAATTATCATTCCTTTGGCATTGTCACCAAATGTGACATGTCCTCCATCTATTTTTGTTAGATTCTTGAAGCATGAGTTTTATCCTATCATGTTTCTTGAACATCCACAGTCCAAGTAACATTCACTTTTATAGGAACTCCTTATGTAGCTTTCCTAAAAAGAGATTAAGCAAAAACTGATTTTGGTACCCATACTAGTTTGGGTCCAGTAATATTAGTAATAAGTGTTTTGGGAACCCATATTTTCCTCATAGGTTTCCTATAATCCTTAAGTAAAGTATTTGAAAAATAAACTATATTTCGCCCACAAAAACATGAAACAGTAGAATATGTATCATGAATTGAATTAGTTGATTTGTATACAGAACTGGGAGTAAAACTATTTGTCCTATATCTTGAATCAAAATTTGTTCTACCAAGATTTCCTTTTCCAGGTTGATAACCAATGCCAGTCTTGTATTTAGGGGCAATTTGTTTTCCTAGCATTTAAGTAAGGGTATTCTTCCCATTGCTAAACTTTTCAAGGTCATTCTTCAATTGCTCATTAGAAATTTTTAATTCATTGTTTTCTTTGAGCTGTTGAGCATTATTCTCTTTTTTGATTATGAGTTCAGATTTAACAGTCATAGTAAGATCATGTTGTTTCTTCAATGATTTATATTTGTCATTTAGTTTATTGCATGTTTCTTCAAGCATGTTATAGTATTCAAAAATTTCTTCATTAGTCATGTTCTCAGAGTCACTCTCATCTCTATAATAGTATAAATTAAGTATAGAGGAGTCTAGTGTTACCTCAAATGTCTTTTTCATAAAACTTATATTTGCTTTATTTTCCTGTTCATCATGTGATGTTTATGAGTCGCTTGAACTGTCCTCAGTAGCACTCCAGGTTTCTTTCATTTCCTTTTTATACTTCCTGTCATTGTCCTCATATTTCTTTTTATACTTGAGATTTGGACAATCAGCCTTGATATTTCTTTTTCTCTTACATTCATAGTAGAAAATTTCATCATCCTTGTACCTTCTTTTCCAATAATTCTTCCAATTTTTTTGGTCATATTTTCCCTTGAAGTTAGGTTTTCTGAAAAAGTTCTTCTTCTTGTATAATATTTTAAATCATCTAGAAAATTGAGCCATCTCCTCATCACTGTCAGGTGATGATTGTTCACTAGTGGAGCTTTCTACAGAAGCTTCCAGTTTCCCTTTGTCTTTGTGTTTAGTGGTGGTAGTCTTGAATGTAACAGATTTCCTCTTTGGTTCATCCTCCTCTTCCTTGTTGACTTTCAGTTCCTCTTCATACATCATTAGTTTACCAACGAGTTCTTTTATGGCTATCCAACTGATGTCGCATGATTCTCTAATAGAGACAGAGGTTCCCCTCTATCTTTCGGGTAGAAATATATTAATTCTCATGATTTGTTCCTTGGCAGCAACTTTTCTTCCAAGAGATATCATTGTGTTGACAATCTCATTGAACCTAAGATACATGTCAGAAATAGTCTCATCATGTTTCATTTTAAAATTACCATATTTGATAGTATAAGTATTAAGTCTCATTTTTTTATACTATATGTTCCTTCATGTGAGACAAACAGGGTATCCCAAATCTCATGGGTTGTTTTTCAAGTAGAAATTCCATTTAATTCCTCATCTCCTAAGGAGCAGTATAAAGCATTCATAGTTTGGAATTGTTATTGTAGGCAATTTTAGTAGGTTCATACCATGTGATTCTATCAGCAACAGTATTCTTATATTCATATATAATGGAAGACCAAATTTTAAAACTCATACTCTCTAAATGCATTTTCATTTTAATTTTCCAGTGTCGATCCAATACTATCTTTTGGCCATAACTTTGGCACCGTACGTTCATTTGATGAACTGTCTGCGGCGTTGGAAACCTTGGAGAGAGACAGTCTATTTGGTATACCCCACTTGAGATTATGATAAACTTGGGGTATGGTCGGGTTGGATCAAGTACGAATCCAACCGTGCCCTCAGGACTAAAAGGCTAATAACCTACAGACTGGGTGTTCGTTTGACGCACCGTGTGTTGCGTTGAGACCCCTATGACGTGGCAGTCCTTTGAAATAGTTCTTCATGAGACTTTGTGGCAGTTGGAGTATCGACCATCGGATTGTGGAGAAGACCCTCCTTGATACAAGCGAGCTTAGGGTGGGAACCCTATAGCTGGTTATGATGATGTACTAGGATCATGTGTGGGTCTAATAAAGTACTGATGATGTACTAGTATCCTATGTGGGTCTGAAGACGTACTGGAGATGTACTAGGATTCTATGTGGGTCTGACGACGTAGTGGAGATGTACTAGGATCCTGTGTGGGTCTGACGACGTACTGAAGATGTACTAGGATCATGTGTGGGTCTAAAAATGTACTATGATCCTCGGTGGGTCTGATGATGATATAGGATCCTTAGTGGGTCTGTATCTTAACATATTAAGATTAATTAGTAGATACAACAAATCAACTCTACTATTGTACGTAAATATATACCTGGTGTAAGCTGAGTCTGTGCCTGTGTGGTACTCACCTTCATGGTATTATGTTCTTTTTGGAATAGTTTAGCTTTAGGCTTTTCAGTTGGACCTTGTGTTTCCTCATGATTGAGATGGGTATACTTTATAACTTAAATATATGTATGGGCATATACCTAAGTAGGGTTGTCAGTTGTTTTAATGTTTTTTGGTTTATCCTTTATGGATTTGTGAGACCTTGAGGGTCTCGAGGTCCTTAATGAGTATCGTCATACACACCCCTACACAGGCTATTCCCAAACCTCATTGTTTTTGGTACAGACGATGGAAAACACTGACTGAGGACAAGATTACCAAGACTTGAGGTAGCTCTGAGGTGGACCATAGATGAGGCGTACCGCAGAGATGACCATTCGAGAGCTGTACCTACCTTTCAAGTAGGATCCTTGGCGGGTGATCACAGGAGCTGTTCTAGTTTACTTGCACTTTTATATTCTTGTACTTTCCCATTGGTCTTGTATTTTGGATCATTTTTCTTACTGTACTCACTCTGTTTACAATTCATTTTACTTGAGTTTGTATCTCGTTGTGTGCTTTGTTGTGTGTGTTTATAGGTTATAAGGGCAATGCCTTACTAGTTTTAGAGAATACGCCTTCGGTGCTAGTCGCCAGCCCCTATCCTATGGAAGGTGAGCTTGGGGTAGTCACAACACGGGGCCTGGGGGACGGGTCATGACAATATATAATTATATTAAATTCTGTTTACTCACTGCATGAGAAGATTGCTGAAGTGGTATGTTTTTTATAGAAAAACCAAGATGTAAGACATTCAAATCTCTCCAAACACTTGTATATGATAAATTCATGAAATACATGCATGACATATTCATATATTCTAGGTAAATAAATAATTAATGAATAATAAATAAATAATAAATAAATAAATAGTAAATAAATAAATAAGAAGAAGAAAATATTAAAAAAATTAAGAAATAAATTAAAAAACCACGGCTAAATCCTTTCACGATGCTTTTTTAAAACCACAAAAAATCCAAAAAGAACCTATACTAAATACTAATTTTCTTGTAGTGTGATTCTGATTCATAGAAGAGAACAACTGAATTTGTTTTTTCTTTTGGTGGAACCATGATTAGTTGAATGTCTTGGTTACAAATGGTGATTGTCCTTTCCACAACAGAATCTAAGAATGTAGCTATGATGGAAGCTAGTAAGGAGTTGATATGGTTAAGGAATTTAGTTAAAGAACTCTGATGTAGTTATGGGAAGTAGTTACTATAATCTGATAATTAGAGTGAAATCCAATTGGATTAGAATCTAGTGTTTCATTCCAGAACTAAATTCATTTATCTGAAGTACCATTACATCTACAAGATGCTAGAAGATGGATAGTTGTAGTTACAAAATATAGCTATAAAAATGAACTCAACGGACATGCTCACCAAGAGTTTAGGTTCAAATATACTAAGGAAATATCAATCCTCGTTTAGGCTTGGGTGTGTAGAAGGAGATAAATAATCATTTCACATAGTGCAAGTGGAAGGATGTTTTCCAAGATGAAAGTGGTATTGTGTTTTTTCTCTAAACATTATTCAAGTGGGATATTTTTTGAGATTGATTAGAAAGAGGTTCTTCTATTGTTTCCAGAGCCTTGTGGTCTTGTTCAAGAATTTAAACTAATAATTCCAAAATATGGTGCATATTAATTTTATTTTTGGTATATTTCTAGTTTACTGGAGGTGGAAATCACACTAAGGATTTATAGAAGAGATCGGTAGAGGAAATATTGGAATAGAGAGACCCACTCATTTCCCGATGTTCGATGTTACTGGTTGAAAAAATTACAATATCTATAAATATAAGGGTGGGTATACCTTTTCATAGGGGTTTAATGATTACTTATTGTATTAATACATGTGGATAAATAATAAAGAAGTCGTAATCTTTTCATTCCGTTAAAATGAAATGCTATAGTGTTTATCCTATGGATGTAAAACTTTCAGTCTTAACCATGTAAAACCAAAGTGTTATTTCTTTCTATCATTTGATTTCATTTCATGAATATCTTATGTGTATTAGGGTTAATAGGGTCAAGGATGTTTTGAATTTGTGAAGTGATTTGGGTGAGTATATTTCTTCTAAGTTCTGAAACACTAATTTTCTGAGAGTTCTATTATGAAATCTTCTTATGCCCAAGTTATTATAGATTTACTTCTTCTAGTATTCTGTAATAAGGTTTGGGGAATTATCAATTTTTTCTAACTTGAACATGATTCAAAGTCTATTGGAATTATTAGGAGTGAGGTTTACAGGGCTGGTGTTGTCTCTGATTCTATGTTCATAACTCATGGAATCATGGGATGTAATGGTTATCATTATTTGTAACTTCAATAGTATGATTTAAATGAGGAAATCAGGTAAAAATAAGTTTAAGAATCTTTTGAAGCCATGTTCAATATTAATGATAGACTATATTCCATTCAATAAAAATTTCATAAGAATAGTGGATAGAATAGGGAAGTAATTCAAGGAAAACTGAGTAGATTTGGACCCATGTGATGAAATCATGCGGAGAAGGGGAACATAAAGAACGATTGCAGAGACTATAATATCAATTCTGAATGATATGTTTCTAGAAGTTCCATAAACACGACAACTGAGGTGGAAATTTACTTATTGATAAGTCTTAATTTGGATTCCATAACTAAAATCATTCAACAGTATCCCTACCAGAGCACCACATGATCTTATGAATGCCTCCCCATACACCAGAGGCTATCGACTCCTAATGAGATCCTAAATCATAATTTGTGGAGACTATTCCTTTTATATAATAACCATCAATAAAAAAATAAAAAACTAAACATCATCCAAAAAAATAATCATAGTAAACATAAATAAACAACACATCCATGCTATAAGAAATAAATATTCAGTCATACAATCATACATCCCAACTAATCCCCCACCAGTCCGATCACATATAAATAATAATAATAATAATAATAAATTAACAATGAGGATCTACTACAATCCCTAATCCCCACCTATATCCCACTTCTAAATCCTCATTAATATTCTCTTGTCTGATTCACTACACTACCAATTCTCAAATCAGTATAATAGACATATTCTCTACACATGCACCATAGTTTCCATACATGGTGTGGGAAATGCATATCAGTAGGGTCTTGTGAATTTACCATAATATAATCCATCATATACATGTGTATTATTTAAGAAATTAAATAACAAAAAAATATAATTGTATACAAGAATGCACGTCGGGACATTGTGTGCTAACTAGGTCACCATGACACCTGAACCTGCCTGCTCGGACGAAGTCGGAGAAGTCACCTCATGCCACAAATCCCGACCCATACCCAAAGATATAGGGTATGGTGTCATGACATGTTTAAACACTACCCTATTACTTAGGGTAGGTCACATAATGAACCTCAAATACATCATTCTATGTCTAAAACATTACCCTATTCTCCAGGTAGATTTACACATTACAACCTGACCACTACCTTCTCACTCAAGGCAGGGTCCTATATCACATCTTGACCACCGCCATATCACTCAAGGTAGGGTCCTATATCACAACTCATCCACCACCTTCTCACTAAAGGTAGGGTCCTATATCACATCTCGTACACAACCTTATCACTCAAGGTAGGGTCCTATATCACATCTTGACCCCCACCTTCTCACTCAAGGTAGGGTCCTACCACCACCTTCTTAAAGGTTGTTAGGTGTAGCCGAAGCATCAGACCAGTGCCCAACATTGGTTTTTTTATCGAATCCATCAAATAATCCTAAGGAACTTGATAAAAACTCATCAAATCCAACAGATAAATCCAAAGGAAGTTTATTAACGAACCCCTCAAATTTTCCATTGAGGATCTTCCATGTTTACTTTATTATCAATTTCAAACAAGAAGTACCTTGAATGTGAGAATTATTTCTTATTTTTGATCAATCTAGTTTTATATCTTATTATATCATCATTATGGTAGAGAATCCAAACTATGATTTCTCTATTAGTATCTACAAATGCTCCATGAATTTATGAACAATGCTCTAGGTATTTCATGTTCTAGTGTGGAGGAACCTAGTTCATTGCATTGATCATCATCAATAAAGAAAAGTAATTTTTCTTGTTCTATCTTCATTCTTGAGAGGGAGGGAGGAGGATTTCTCTATTGGTCTTGATACAATTCTACAGTCTTTCCATTGTATACAACCACTCTTTAAAATTATGTAATCGTTACATTATATTTAGGGTCAAACAATTTATAATTACATAAGCTTCCTTTATCTAATTTTTTATTCTATGAAAACTCTTCATAAAACATAAACAATAATAATAATAAAAATATATTCCCATGAAATATGCTAAATTCAATGATTAATAAATTATCCCCATCTGGCTCTTAACTCAACCCATCAATACTTATTATAATTTATAGAAGCTTTAATTAGAAAAAATTTTAATAAATAAAATATTATTTATTAAATAAATAAATATATAAATATTATACTCACTAAACTCATGAATAAATATTTATTTTTATACTAAAATAACTAAATAAATATTTAATTAGTCTATTCACTAAAATGGTGAATAAATAATTTTCATTTATTACCTAATGAGTAAAAAATAATAGAATAAATAAATACTATATTCACAAAACATATGAATAAATATTTATTTTAATATTCAACTCACATATTATGAACTCAAATATCTGGTGATTGAATTTATGAGGTCAACAATACTCAAATAGTTTTTATTCAAAATTATGAGAATAATATTTATTAATAATAATAAATTCAATATAATTTAATGAGATTATGGATAAAATTAGTGTATGAGATTATACCACTCTTTCTAAGTGGCATTTGGTGAAATTACCTAAAGCCTAAGATCAAAGTTTAATAACACATCAATTAACCCATAGAGAATGAATTTAATGTCACTATGATAAGAACCTTCTTAAAAATTCTACCATGTAACACAATCCATTTGTCTTGATATTTTATCAGTAAAGTTACATATTTGTGTCATCAACCTATATGATTGATTTATTTTTCTTTGACTTCCCAAAATGAACTCATCAATGAACTACCATGGTCATAAATTTAATCAGATAGTTCTATTTCAATAAAAGGTGAAAAGATATCATCTTCCATCAACTTAGAATGGAAAAATCCTTTCTTTAATTATTCAATTACCCTCATACAACTTTTGACACACCCAACATATGCTACCTCAGTACGAGCACATACCAACACATTTTTCATACATACATAAAATTATGCAATTCATGATATAAATTAATAATAATATCATGTATAAGGACCAATATATACATCCCCAGATCAGAATACCCGATGACACATATAAAATATAGAATTCATGTTAGTGGTTCTGTCCTCATAACCTCTCATATTGGATATTACCAATGAGTAAACTTCATGAGAAGAGTCTCAATGTATTATGAGCTCCCAACACCTTGAAAATAAACCCACAAGATTAGTGAAATCACTAAGAAGGGGATAAAATTAGTGATTAATAATTCTTAATACATTTTCCCTTCTAAATTATGTCAACACTAGTTAGAGTCGTTTGAATTTTATATTAAATGTACTCGTTCACACAAAAAATAATGTAAATAAAATCTATATATTCCATCTCTAAAAATGAAAAGTGTAATCCTTGGGGTGATTCAAAATCACCTATAATCACATGACCCACTAGTATTGACATGTGGATTACAACAAGAAGGGTTTTTCAATGAACTCGTGTTACACGTCTCTTGACTATTTTTGTGCATCATTCATAGTTATAATGACAAGATAATGATTCACAATAAAAAGTGACTATTTAACAGTTTTAAGACTTTAATCGCATTTCCATTGTGTTTCTGGATCCTTCTCCTCCTCTTCTACTTTCACAAAAATTATAAAGTATCTCTACCTCCTATTGATATTTTTTTCTCCCACCTTCTATGTTTCACACTTATCTTCTCTATTATCACTTCTATATTCTTTATACCACTAGGATATCAAATAATCTAATGTTATCAATCTTTCACAAAAGTAGAAACTTCCCATTAAAATTTGAATTTAAAATTCAAATAAGAAATTTCAACTTCTTTTAATCAATCTTCAACTTTTACCACTTCTTTTTGAGGAATTAAATAATTTAAGATCTCTTATTCACCATTAATGAGTTTATATGAATTTATATATTGATTATGTATGATCTTGAGACATAAAATGAGTCACATCATCAAATAAACTCAAATATTAAACTCTTATCTGGCCATGCCTAGCACTACGACATGTTTGACCCTATTTTGGTCAAACTATTCTAAACTAATTGGAATCTGATCTCAAAAACCCTTGCACCACAACATGTTATTCACTTACCATTACACTCATGGATTTTTTTCTTTTACCACAATATCTACATATTGTATAGATCGTCTTTACATATTCCTATATGGTTTAATCCATGTGAGTGAGTCACCTTGATACTTTGAGGACTTTATAAAATAGTCACAAGGTATTTTTTAGGGAATGGTGATCCCTATTTCGATTCCTAGACCCCTACTCTTCTTCAATCACCATGACAACCTCCATGGCATATTCGATCTCATTATTTATCAAAATAAAACTAATAAACCGAAACTCCCACTTGATTTTTACAATGGAGTGGTCTATTACATGTTTTTTCCTTGAAATCACCACTTGAGGGTCACCACAGTTAACTACCAAGAAATAAATGAGTATCATTATTTCCCATATGTAATTTTTTCAAATAAAACCCCCCACTAAAATTACCATTGTATTGGTGATATCCACATTTCTTTGTTGTTCTATGTTTTCCAGAGCACCATAACATAGACAAGACTTATTCTTCAGGTCATGACAAGCCAAAAAAACATATTTTGTAAAAATTAAGCATTTTATATTTCTAGATAGTCTCCATACCAATTTTTTATGTGAATACTACGTGTTGATGTCACCTTCACTTTTAACACCTTCATACTCTACTCTTAAACATCAAAATTTTCCATGCTATTCAAAACATTCTAAAACCATGGAATGAACATTAATAAAAATGAATCATCATGAAACACATGTTTTTGAACATTATTCATGTATTAACAATAGAATAAAATACAAAAGTTATATCTACTTATCCTGCATTTAATTATTATTTAATCATGGTCTTAAAAACTCTAAAACAACTCTTAGGCTCAACTATCTACCCCTCTGGATATTTTTGATAACCAAGGAACATAAATCACTTTTAAACTCATCACACTCAGTGATTAATAATTATTCAACAATTCTAAGATTATGTGAGAGAAATCAGTGTATAAAATAAAAAACATGGAAAAATAATATCATGTTTTCCATAAAAAAGATACTTACATTCACTTTTTCAAAGAACTTGATACTCTTAATACTAACTAAAAAACAATTTCTCTTATCCCTTAATACCATTTTATGAAATTAAATCAGAATCAACTGGATAAAAATTGTGAATCAAATCCAAATATTCTTTCACTTTTTAAAAACTGTTTATATAACTTGTAAATATAAGGATCTGATTTCATTCTCACCAAAACTGTTAGAATAGTACAAAAATCATAGAACACACACACCCACACATTCATCACCTAACATCCCCTTTTAATAACTCTCTCTAAAAAAATTCTCCCCAAAACTAATTGATCTCTCTCACATTTAGTGAAAACACATATCAATGGATACTCTCTAAAATAGATTTCTTCTCCTTTAGAAATGAATAAAGAAATATAAATTAAATATATTTAAGATATAAATTTTATCCCCCTTTCAAAACAATACCAAATTAACATGATGTAATAAGGGATATGTAAACCATACCTTGTCCTTAAGATGAGTGAGGCTGAACTACTATATCTAACCTCAATATTTGAAATTCATACTCTGGCAGTGGGTTGGTGAACATATCATCTATTTTATCCAAGGAAAAAATAAATTAAAACTTCAACTCATTTCTCTATACAATAACTTTATTAAAGTGAAATTTGATATCAATGTTCTTGGACCTTGAATTCAAAACACGATTTCATGAAAAGTTAATAGAATTTTAATTATCATAGCCAAAAATTATTTGTGTATACACTTTCACCTAGATAAATTTTAACCAAGTCTCTATCCACATCATTTGGTTCATAACTTGAGTTGAAACAACATATTCTACCTCAATAATTCTCAATTTCCTAAAACTATGCTTCTTTTTATGCCAATACATACACCTATCTTCAAAAAGAGAACTCCTCTAAATATAGATCTTTAGTCAATAAAATTTCTTTCTAAATCTGAATTTATATAGACAAACATACATTAACTTATAATTTGTTGTTCCCTTTATGTATATGAGAATTATTTTCTCATTCATCAGATGATACATTTGGTTAATCTTTTAACTATTGCACAAAGGTTGAAAACATGGACAATATATAGTCTAGAAGTTTTCAACTACAACAAACTCACAATAACCCACTATAATTATTTGGTGTTTACTTCTCTTTCTACCACATCCTTTGATAATATGTTTCCCACTAGGATAGGTGTAGAAACTGGATTTGAATCATCTATGTAAAACTTCTTTATAATTTCTTGAACATACGTATCTTGAGAAAGAAAGAAGTGATCTTCCACATGAGAAATTTTCTAACCAAAATATATATATAATTTATCCAAGCATTGATATTTCAAAAAACTTATTCATTTATAAGAAAACATCTTCACAAAAACCTCATCACTTTCAAAAAATATAATTTCATGTACATGAAAAATAATAGGGAGTGACGGTTTATTATCATTTTTGATATGGATATTTTTTCCACACTTCCTTTATCAAACTAAAACTACATAAAATAATTATCTAACTTCAAATACCATGCTCTTGTGGATTGTTTTAACCCATATGAAGCCTTATTTTACCTATAAACCATTAGACATATCAGGTTAAATATCCTAAGAGGGGGAGGGGTGAATCAGTGTATAAAATATTAAAATAGCTTCCATTTTCTAGATCTTGTTTCTTTGTTAATAAAATTATCTTCTCTCTCATTCCCAGATAAAAGGATAAATGGAAATTAAAACATGCACATGTCATAATATTTTTACTTGGTTCACCCTTATTAGGCTATATCCAAGGATCATACAAATGCAATGTCCTGATGTACCAAATCTAATATAGCACACTATTGTTACAAAGTTTAAAGTGGGCTCACTATCCCTCTTGGTTTACAACCATCCACACATTAAAAGATCACTTCTCACTCAAGTAATGTGAATTCAATTATCTTCCAAAGGATTATTATCTTAATATAAATCACCTTAGAATTGGTCCCCATATATGTGAGTGTGACATGAAGTTCTGTTTTCACCCAATAGATGAAATACACTATACTATGTAACATTTTCTTTATGTAAACTCCTTTCATGAATTATTCTTATTCCTTTATGAACTACTTTAATACATTCATGAAATGAATTTCACCACATAGAACGAGTGCATAATGAGATTCCTTGATTCATGGATACATAATTCCTCATGAACAACCTATCCTTTTTGAACTATAGTAAACTGAAAAATAACACTCCTTCATAAAATCAACTTTATTCAAAAACTCAACTCCTTCATGAACTCAACTCCTTCACAAAAAATTGTAGAATTGGAAAAATTTCTCTAGAAATTATGATCTCTATTGAACTTCAATCTCTATAATAAAGTGATTATGGGACATTTGTATTGGAAAAGGAAACTGAAAATCCCACTAATCACAATTACATTCAAACCCTTTGTGAATTTTCCTTCACCATGTACAATAATTTCTATGTGGTTTTTATAGTGCATAAATTTATCCTTATAACAACCTCAAAATTAACATCTTTTCACAAATAAGGAGAACTCTTTATAGTGACCTTAAAATCACATCATTTATTCTATACATAATAATATCCTTTCAAAAACATTATATGTGGTTCAAATATGTGCCATGAAATCTCAATTAATTTTTTAAATTTCTTCTCCCATTAACTTCTGATATGATTCATAAGCTCCATTTATGGTCACCACATTCTGTTTATGTATTTTTTAGTTCTCCTTCAAACCTCTATTATGGTTTTTCATATTTTTTATGTGGCCCACAAATTTTTATCTATCGGGAGCCTTTATTTTCCAAAAAAAACTGCCTATTTTCATGCCCAAAATTTTGGAAAACAATGGAAAACTATGCATCCTTTAAAACACATGCTTCAATAACAAACCTATTGGAACATTTTCATCTGGATCCTTCAATAATCACAATCAAACCAAAAACCTAAAAACACCACGGAGAGATATTTGTTCCAACTATAAAAATATTCCTCATCTTTTCCAAGTAATAATCCACAAGGTTTATCAATGTGAAGCTCATATTTGAGCTTTCTATTGAAGAAAATAGACTCGAAATCCATTTGAAGCATCTTGTATTACCTTTATAGTGTAATATAAATAAATATTATCATAGTTTTAATTATTGAAACCGATGTGATGGTCTCATAAAAGTCAATTCCTTCATCTTAAGAGTAAGCATTATATTCATGTCTTAATTTATTTGTCACAACCCCACCTATTTTATTCAACTTATTTTAGAACACTCATTTAGTTCCAATAAAATTAGTATCTTCAAGATTGGGTTCCAAATCCGAATTTTCATTCTTATAAATTTTAACCAATTCTTAATTATTATAATTAAACCACTTTTGATGCTTCAATGATTCATGAACATCCCGTGGTTCAATTTGAGTAAGCAATCAGGCATATATTTTTATCCTCAAATTTCTCTATATTTTAACCAGTTATCCATGATATCCAATGATGTTTTAGACCTCAATCTATTTCACCTGACATGGATTAGATGATAGATATTTCTATTCATCACTTGAATTAGATGAATCATCAATATCATATATATTCCCCATATACTTATTGTATCATTGATATCCCCTTCCATTTATAGGATAACCCAAAATGATACCATCAAAACAGCTTTTATCCAACATTATAATATTTTCACCTTTGACTTTGATAATGAAGGGGATACTATTAACCCTTAAGAATTTCCAACATGGGGTATTCTTATAATAAATAACATATGATTATATGTTTTAATTTGGTTTATATAAGTAGTGATTTTTTATGTGAACTGCTATTCTAATAGCTTTCCTCCAAAAGTGTTAAGAAGTGTTATATTATATCAATATAATTTGTTCCATATCTAATAAGATTTTATTATTTTGTTCATATGAAATGTTTTTTTATGGTGTATATAGAGTACAGAGTTCATAGTGAATATCATTCTTCTCAAGATAATATTCAAATATTTTATTAGTGTTTTCAACACCATTATATATCTAAATCTTATTTAAGGAGTGACCATAATGATTTAAATTCTTTATGAAACCTTTAAACATAATTAGATCCTATGACTTATGTTTCATAAACACAATAAAAGTAATGAAAGTAAATTCATCAATATAGTATATAAAGTGATTATCTGGATTTTCTAATTAATTTCTCATAGGCCCATATATATTTTGATGTTTACGCTCCAAGGGATGATATGTATGAATCTCAACTTTTTCATGTGAATAATTTACGACCTTCCATATTTATCATGTTCATCACATCCAGTTCCTCTATCTATTTATATTACGAACTCCACAAAAAATTTCTAGATGTTTAAGATTAATCATATTATTTTGGCCAAGATGGTCAAGCATTCTAAGCCATAGTTTATTTTCTTCTTTTACACTTAAGTGACATTAATTCTGAGAATCTCTAAGCTGAAATAAGTTTATATTAGTTCACTATCCTATTTTCAAAATCATGTCGTATTAAATACCTTCCACTAACAAAACCATATTTCTTAAAAATCACCTCATTCCCTTCATTATAGAGCTGAGAAACACTTAACATGTTGTGTTTCATCGAAGAAACATTTAAGGTATTTTTGAACACCAACTTCTCTTTTCCATTCACAGTTGATCTAACACCTTTTATTTTGAGTGACCCATCATTCCCAAAGGTCACTAATATTTCTATTCATTCATCAAAACTATTCAATATTTTTAAGTATCCTTTTATACATGAAGAAAATCCACAATCCATTATACACTAGTACAAAAAGTATTTTCCACATAAGTTATAAATAACCGATGTGTGAGGCCATAAAATTAATTTACCATGTCAGCTATATTATAACCGATGTAAAAACTGAATTATATTGACATATCACAGTAGTCATAAAATAACCGATGTAAAAATTGGCTTTATCCTGTTGGTTATAAAATAACTGATATTATAAATGTAATAAAAAACACTTTATAACATAGGTTACTAAATAATTGATGTGATAAATCATTTAAAAGTTTTATGAATCCTTGTAGTATTTTTCGATTAGGTGAAAATGAATCTTCTCTCTTGGGTGGAAACCCTAGAAATAATTCTTCAAAATCGTAGCCTCCAAACTCATTTTTCAATCATAATTCATTATTTTTTTATCACTACATCTATCTGATCAACTTAAAATACTCAATTAATCCTCACATGCCTCGATTTTGATTTTGATATTTTGTTGATGCCTGACCTTTACATTTTGTGATTTAATTTTTAAAATATTTCAATATCTTGTTAAACGTCATAATATTATCGTTATTGGACATGGTTACCATCATTATCTATTTGGATGATTGTTTCATCCATGTTAATAAAAAAATATTCAATTTAGATAAAATGGAAAGGGAAAAACAAATTTTTCAAAAGATTATATATATTTATATTATGATATGTAGTTTATCTGTGTTTATTGTATCACTGAATTCAATGGGTTTTGGTATCACCATGATTTTTTGTTTTTAATATGTTTTGATCTCCCATGTTATGGGAATTATTAAAAAACCACCATAAAGATATGGTGAACCATTTATATTCATTTAGTTAAATGTATTTCCAAGTAACATATGGCTGTTAACCTGATGCCCTCAAATAATGATGTGGAATTTAATGAAATCCCCTATTTATAATATGGAAAAAACAATGGTATGTGTTGTGATATGTTTTTGTCTAGTTTTGTGTGTTTTGGTTTGAATTTGATGATGTTTTTCAAGGGGATTGTATTTATTGTGATGGGTGTGGGGCAATGGATGTGTTATATAGTAGGGATGCGAAGTTTGGAGTGGTGAAGTTTTATAGTGGGACTGAAATGGTGGTTAGTTATACCAGTTTCCTGAGTAATAATGAAATTAAATTCATGATAATTACCTGAAATGGGACACTAACAACTATTGAATAAATAAATTTATAAGGTTTAATTAAAGAGTAATTTATTTTTAATATGAAATCTCAAAATTGGAAAATCTGATTTTAAAATTTGAAAGTGTTGTCTGGATTTTGTTATAAATTTATGAGGTTATATATTTCAAAATTTTTCATAATTGGAGTATCTCTATGATGTTAATACCTTGGTTAATAATACATCACACTAGTGGATGATGCTTTCTTTTTACAAAGTGGTTTTCTAACTTATTGCTCATAAACAATATCATTATAATTTTCAAATACACATAATTTTGTTTTATTATATTTCAAAATTGTGTCACCTTAAAATTATGAAATATTTCATATAAATTTTACACTATCTTACCTAACTATATTTTCATTTTAAAATTATTTCCATGCATATATTTTTCAAAGACATGTATATTTGTTTTATATTTCAAATTTTTGTTACTTTCAAATTATGACATATTGTGTATAATATAAAATTAGTTTATCTTAACAAGATGTATAATTCTGGTATTGGTTATATGTAGTAATGAGTCGATGTTGGATTATATCACATAAAATGAGTGATGAATATGAAAAAGGTGTTAATGATTATTTGGTATTTGCAAAACAAAATATTCCAAAAAACAACACATTTTTCTATCCATGCTTGAAATGTTTAAATATGAAGAAGTTAAAAATTAAAGAGATTAAAGATCATTTAGTTTTTCATGGATTTTATCCAAGTTATAGCCCTTGGATTTGGTATGGTGAAACTGGGAAGAATTTTATATCTACAGATGATGATGCTTTGCAAGATGTTAACTTTGACGAAATTAAATAAATGATTCATGACTTTGAAGAAGAAAAAATTGACAAAGAAATGACAATTGAGTGTCTATATGGTGTTGCTAAAAAAATTGTATCCTAGTTGTACAGATTTTACAGTTTTATCTTCGGTGTTAAGATTTATTAACCTGAAGGCAAAACATGGATAGAGTGAAAAATGTTTCATAGAGCTACTAAAACTTTTGAAAGACATTCTTATTGAAGAAAATAATATATTAGATTCACATTATATGGCCAAAAAAATATTATTCCTGATGGGATTGGGATAAAATAAAACGCATTTTTATCCGAATGATTGTGTGATATTTATGAAGGAATATGAGTTTCTTTCAGAGTGTCCAAAATGCGGGACATCACAGTATAAGTTTAAAGAAAAATCACAGGCTAATGTAGAGATTACAGAGATCCCTAAAATGGTATTTTTGTATCTTCATATAATTCCTCATTTTAAATGTTTATTTTATAATTCACATGATTCAAAAAGGTTAAGATGTCATGTTGGAGAGAGGATATGTGATGGAAAAATATGTTATCCATCATATTTTCAATAGTTGAATAAAATTGATGACAAGTATCCTACATTCTAAAATGAAGTTATAAATATCAGACTAGGGTTGTGCACAGATAGAATGAATCCATATCGAAGCCTAGGTTGCACACATAGTTTATTTCCTATTTTATTGGTAATTTACACCTTATCTCTAGAATTTTGTATGAATCAAAAACATGTCATTTAGTGTTTAATGATCTCTACACCAAAGCATCCTAGAAATTATATTGATGTGTTTTTTTCACCATTAATTTATGGTTTGAAACTCTTATGAGGTTATGGTATTATGGTGTATGATTCCTATAAAATAGAATATTTTCAACTATATGCATTGATTATGTTCACTATAAATGACTTCCCAGTGTATGGAAATTTGTCTGGATATAGTGCTAAGGGGAATAAAGTATGTCCAATTTGTGAACAACAGAATTTCTATTGTCAATTAAATCATGGGAGAAAAAAATATACATGGGTCATTGAATGTTTTTTCCTATGGATCACTCATATAAAAGTTTAAAAAAAGGCATCATTGGCTCAAAAAATTGAAATTTCTCCAAAACCATTATCCACTAATGAGCATTTTGATAGGGTTCAAAACCTTGATGTGACACTGGGAAAGTAAAATAAATATGGTTATAATAGATATATTTAGAATAAATGATCAATATTTTTTGAGCTACCATATTGGAGATATCATAATGTGAAACATAACATTGATGTCATGCACATGGAGAAGAATATATGTGATAGTTTGATTGGAATATTGTTAGATATTAATAGAAAGACTAAAGATTGGTTGAATGAATGATTAGACTTACTATCAATGGGAATACGTTTGGAGTTAGCTCCCAAACCTGATGGAAGACAAACATTTCTTCTCTTAGCTTTCCATACATTATCCAAGAGGGAGAAAATTAGCTTTTGTCAGCGTCTTCATGATATCGAAGTGCCGCAGGGTTATTCTTCAAATGTGAAAAAGAATCACTTTGATGGATTTGAAGTTGATAGGTATGAAATCTCATTATTGTCACATCATGATGCAACAACTTATACCAGTTACATTGTGTGGAATATTTCCCATCCATGTCATAAAAACTAACATGAATGTTTTTTATTTTTTCAATTCAATTTGTGATAAGGTGATTGATCTAGATGCTTTGAACATTTTGGAAAATGAAGAAATTTCTATATTTTTTTAATTGGAAATGTATTTTCCACCATTATTTTTGATATAATAGTGCATTTAATGGTTCATCTAGTTCACGAAATAAAGCATTGTGGACCAGTATATCTATGTTAGATGTATCCTTTTAAAAGGTTTAAAAAGATGTTGAAGGGGTATATTAAGAATCCATATCGACCTGAATCCTCTATTGTTGAAAATTATATTTATGATGAGGTTGCGGAGTTTTGTACAATTTACTTTTCTACAGTGGAGCACATTGGTTTTCCTCCATCTCACCATGAATGAGTTAATAATAAGGGAAAGGGGATTCGTGGCTTGAAACTCAAATCATTGTAAGGTGAACAGATGAAGAAGCTATTTTTTACATCTTGAATAACATTGATAATGCTCAACCACATATGTCATTGCATATTAACGAGTTAAAATAATTTCATCCAAAGAAGAAAGAAATGGTGATTTTGAATGAGCATAACAAAACTTTTTTTCCATGGTTTAAAAAGACCATGCTTGGTAGATCAGATGAATCGGATACATTAAGTTGGTTAGTTAGTGGTTAAAGTTTAAATGTGAAAATATGGTATGGGTATGACATTAATGGAAATACATTTTATATGAAAAATAGGAAAACAGAAGTAGAAGCAATACGTTTTTCAAGTTTTAAAGACAAAAACCAAATTTATGAAACAAGTGCAAATTATGGAGTCATTGAAGAAATATGAGAGGTTGATTAAATTAAAATTAAAGTTCATGTGTTTAACTAAAAATGGTTTATCAGTAACAACAGTGTCAGAACCAATGAATTTTTAATGAAACATGTTAATATGAATAGATTGGAAGACACGACTGATTCTTTTATAATGTAAACACATGAAAAACAAATTTTCTTTAATCCCGATCAATCCGATATGCAGTGGTCTATTATTTTAAAAGGTAAAAAACAATATGTTGGTGATGATTAACATGATGAAGATGTTGATTTATGTGGGTTACCTACTTTCATGGAAGGATTAATAGATAATAATGATGATCATGTTATAGACATGGTTTGTACCATATGAAATGATTGTGATGAAGGAATTTGGGAAAACAGTCCATTAGTGCAATCATAATATTATAAGTAATATGTTTATTTCTCTTTTACTTTTATTAATTTCATAATATGTTATATTTTATTTTTTATTTATTAAAACACATATTAAAATGAATCAGTGTAAATTTTTGTCTATTTTATTTTAGTTTCGTTTAGTTTACCATGTTAAAAATTATATAACTTCTATATTTATTGATTTTTTTTAATTGAAATGATTTTAAATCTATATGATAAAAAATATTCTTTTGTGTAAACAATTATTTATTGGGTTGGACCATTTTTAATATTCCTATACCAATTTCGGATTCATTTTCTCTCATTTACATAACATTTCATGTATCATTAATTTTGTTATAATTTTAGTTAACTATACCAAATATGAATAATAATGTGTTAATTTTAATTTAATTATGTGTTTCATAATTTTTCTTTTTTTTACATTAGTATTATAACATATTAATTTGTATATTTTTTGTACTAAATGTTTTTTTCTTTGATATGAATGAAAATAACAGATCAATCAGATAATCAACCATAGACTTCCGGAGAGGAGCTTCAAGATCATACCTTTGGGGAGGAACATTCACATGCTTCTCTTGATGTTTGTGAATTTTCATCATGTTCTCCCATAATGAAAATGAAGAGTTTGAGGGTTAGTAAATGTGGAAGCATGTGTTTAAAAAAATTATTAGTAACTCATATCAAGGACCATAGGATAGTTGTCGAATTTGATGACAATGAATTTCCAAGAGGTACTAATGCAAAACAGTTCACGAGTTTTGTATCAAATCTTGGTAAAATAAAAAATATAATTTTGTTTAATAATTGGATAAGTGTTGAAAAAAATTCTATCTCAGTCGTGGGGGACCATTTTGGTATGATATTTTGATATTGTTTGACTAATCTCAAAATTTTTATTATATAATATGTTTTCCTTGTTCATTATCAGATGGAATTTGATATACCTAACACTTTAAGAGTCAGGAGGAAATTTCAATCAATGGATTCTAGGGGATGGAAGGATTTCAAATCAACCCTCACATCTGATTTCATTTTTGGGGACAAACAACATGATATTCCATGTCATAGATACCCTTTTATAGTTTAAGACACATGGAAAAAAATTGTCAAAAGTAGAAGACAAAAGGCATATTTGGAAAGTACAATGGAAACTTTTAGAAGTTTTATTATATTAATAATCTAATTAATTACTTCTTAATGATTTATTATTATTAATTTATAGGAATCAAGAAGATCTCATTAGAAGATCCAATCCAGAAACATACACCCTCATAGTTTATCTTGGAGAGGGTATAATTTTTTGGAAGAACAAATGATAACTAAAAAATTAAAAAAAACATAGAGATGATTCTTTCGGATGTGGATTGGTTTCCCCTCCATCCCCTCCGTCTAGAAATGAAAAATAGAAGAGGTATTGGATGAGAAAAATAGGGAAATATCTTATAGAAGTATAGAGGGTCGTAGCCGAGAGGATTGTAGGTTATTTATTTTATTTATTTAAGTTAATTAAACTATTTATTTACACTGAATCAATAAATAATTTTTCAAATAATTCGTACAGGATTATCATGAGGTGTAAAGAACATAGGGGGGTATTTAAAGCTGATGGGCGGCATGATATTTTATCTATTGCATTAGAAAATCCCAAACACCCGTGTCATGTACGAGGATACTCGACAGGTGTATAAATAAGAAAAGTGTTACAATGTTCTTATACTTCTTCCATCGAGGGTACATTTAAAAAATTATAATCTTTGGAGGATGATGTTCATTATATAAATGCAATGATGGAGGAAAAGATCAGAGTTTCAGTAAATTCCATGTTTGCAGAAATGTAATGACAATTTTAGACTACAGCTCCCAGTCCACCTCCATTAACAACTCCCACTCTCCACCTCCACCTATAGACCACATTATTTATCCTCCTCCTCAGCCAACAGACCCCATTATTTATCCTCCACCTTTGTCTATAGACCCCATTTTTATGCTAATCCCACACCCACCTCTAAAGTTTTTTATTTATTATGATTTGTATGTTGATGATCCTCACTATCATATAGTTGCATATGGGCTGATATATTATATAGGAGATACAATTCATCATAAAAAATTAGAGGTTGAGAAGAATAGGTTCACTTTACAAGATATTATAGATATACCAGCTGGAGTACCATTACCTACAGATGAGGTGATGACAATTGGATAGAGTATTGGACACTTCTTAGTTTGGCCATCTAGACTTATGCGACCCATTAACATAGAGGTATGTGTATGTTATATATTTTATTTTATTTTTATATTAAACTTGTTTTAACATTTTAAAGTAAATATATTTTTATTTTAATTTATAGTAATACTTTAAAGGTAAAGAAATACTATATATCCAATAATAAAGACAAAGGGCTATGACATTAGATTCTGATTCTAGTAGTCTTGATAGATTGTCAAGATATTAAATGTTTTTGGTAGGTAATTATATGTTTCCAATGGATGATCGTGTTTGCAGAAATGAAATAGATGTGTGGATTTTGAAAAATGATATAATGGATCTTGTTACAAGATATAATTTGGTTATCAAAGTGGTGGATGTTTTTTTTTCATGTACATCTTAACACAAACCTTTTCTTATTGTAAATTTATTGAAAATTTATACTTATCTATTTTGTATTAGGAATCTTCACAAAATGTGTAAGATGAATGAGTAGACAAATGTATATGGGTTGATGGACCCATAGTTGATCTCACCTAAAGGGCATGAAATGAATGAGGAACAATAGGTAGTTTATATTTCAAAAAGATTTGAATAGAAAATAATTACATAGTGTTGGATGTTTCCTTTTGTTGAGAGGTATAAAAAATTATGTCTCACAAATTGTTATTTATATTTTAACATATAACCACTAAGATTAAATTTTCTTTTATATTAGTGACCATTAGATGTTAGGTGTGGTTTTCCTAAGGGTGAAAACACTTTATTGGATATGATCTATCCATGGCGATGTGTGAGAAATATTTAAGAACATGTTGGAAAAGTAAGTTTTAATTTCTTAATAATGATAAATTTTAAATTTATTTCATTCATATTATTTTCTAACAGGGGAGGGAATTTATTTCAAATATCTACAAAGAAAAAGAGATCCAAGATCAAATATATAGAAGTAAAGGTGAATATCCATTTATAATTAGTACATTTTGGATTACATAAAAATGTTATTTTTGAATTGAAAAACTCATTTAAAAAGAATTTTCATAAACAACAATGAATCATCGAATGCAGGTATTATATGTTAAGAATTATGTAAGAAATACTTACAACTAAAACAATTAAGAAATTGGACAAGGTAATACTTCATTATAAATTATTCAATAATATTTCATTTTTTATTCATTATACATGTTAGCTACTTTCTTTTTTAATTTGAAGCTATTTGATAACCCTCAAACTTATAGGGCACAAGAGGTTAACCACTTACAATCAGAATGGACAAATTATTTTACATGTTTGATTGGATTTTAGTATTTTTTAGTGAATATTTTAATTTTTAATGTCGTAATTACAAATGTTTATTTGGTAGTTATTTTTGTTGGATTTCTATTTTTTTATTAATATTAGAATTTTTGAATGTTGTGAATGTGAATTTGTAATATTGTTGCTGGTTTTCATTGTTTTAGGTTTGTTTTCACATGTTTATGGTCTGGTTTGTGGTCTGGTTTTAGTTGTTTCAAGTTTGGTTCTATAGTGGAGAAAAAGGGTTACATAATTTTTTTATAAAAAACTAGTTTATATGTCGATTATTTAATAACCGACATTAAAAAGTAAATAAAAACTAGGTTTCCACGTCGGTTTTTTATAACTGACATGAAATATAGTTTATCATGTAGTTTATTAAATAACCTGTGTGAAAACATATTGTTCAAATTGATTATTTACTAACCAACGTGAAAAAGGCCTTTGGATCTCGTTTTTCCACGTTGATTTTTATATACCTGATGTGGTAGGATATTTTTTATGTTGGTTATTTAAATAACTGACATGAAAAACTTTTCCAAACATCTTTCACATTGGTTATTAAATAAAAAATGTGAAAAACCTTTACCTGAGAATCTTTTAGGTCAGTTATTAAATAACTGACGTGAAAAACCTCTTATATTATAATTTTTAACATCGCCTAAAACAACATCGTCCTCAAAATGATGTGAAAAACCTAAAAAAACTGATGTAATGTTTTTTGCCATAGTGATACATGGATATTTATCTTTTAAATATTTAAGTAAAACTTCTACAATAAAATATTTTTCTTTACCTTTCTCCCTCTTTTCATGGCACTATTTAGTATTATAATTCATTGTTAGTTTGGATGGCATGAAACATCCCTATATTTTTTCTAGTAATACTATACTCATGCTCTTATTTTCTCATTCCTTTGGTCCTTTATAGCTTATTTATAATGGTTTTATTTGGAAAATGTTTTTGGGTGTATTTCTTGAGATTTCAGTGTGGTGTGGACCAACACTTGTAGTTAGTGAAGCTGTAGGTGGTCCACGAGCTACTAGGTGAGAGCCACTGGTTGGTCGATGGTCCTCCAATGACCTACTTATTGGATGACCAGTACCTACATCACCACTACAATAGCCACCTTTTAGCCAGTGGGATGGATAAGGGCCTCTTCCTATTTGTAGAATCTATAGGCCAGTCGATGTCTTCCATTGGCTCACAAGAGGTGTTGGACTCGACTAGGAAAGTGGGGGAAGAATCATAAGTTTTTCCACCCAAAACCCCAATTTAAGTATTTAACCCTCCAACTTCAACCCAAATATGATCCATTCAATGTTGGAGGCTTACTTGGGACATATTTTTCTATATCAATCTAATTACATGATGGATCAGAGAACCAATTGAAGCTGTGGTCATCTCTTGGTATGTTGATATCAGTTTTTATCTTGGACTTCCTTTTTCCTCCAATTTATCTTATTTCTCTCTATGGATCAAATTTTTAATTGGAATGAATTATTTTATTCAAAATTTTATTGTTATTACTATTAAATCCATTATTGAGTTGAGGGGTGTTATTCAGATCTTGAATCCTCGTGGTTCGTTTCTCAAGAACTCTGGTGGTATGTGTTCCCTTTGTTTTTTGGTTCTAAAACTAGTCAATTTAGAGATTTATAAATGATAATTCTTGATCTTAGACCCTTTAATGCTTCTAAAGACCCCTGGTTTGTCTTGTACTATTGTTTTTACATGGGAGTTGATATTCCTAGTGTTTCAAGCTAGGTGGTTTCAGGAATTGGATTTATCTTATGAATATTGCTCGCAAAGTCTTTCAAAAGGGTTTCTAAATAGTTTCAAAACATGGTTTAGGGATTTATCTTGGAAATAATTTTGAAATGGTTTATAAGGTGAATGAGAAATTTTTGATAAAATATTTTGGTTTTGGGTAATGTTTGTCAAATAGATTTATCCATTGGTGTTGTTAATGGAAATGATTTTAAATCATGATTTTATGGTTTCAAAGATAAAATTCCAATTTAATGATATTGATATAGTAAATATGAATGTGATCGATGATGAGGGTGGGATCCATCCATGGGGGTGAACTATTTCCCTCTAGTCATGTTATCATAAGGTAATATGTGCACTGTTTTTCCTATGTTATGGTGAGGAGACACTCTCAGAAGTGAAATATTACCCCATAGATCTATTCTTTTAGTGTAATATGTAACACCCTAATATTTTATGATATATTTTTAAAAAAAATTTAATTTCTTTGGTAGCTTTCCATACATGAAACCCCAAGCCTAAATGAACTGTAATATAGTATACCACTATAAAATAGCCATTAAATTGCTGGTATGAATTAGAATAACCACATTTTTAAAATTTATATAAAGGTTTTAGATAAATAAAATATATTTTTAGTAAAGACTTTATATGTTTTAAAAAATGTTTTTTCATAAAAATGGTTTTTACTAATTTTTATAATAAAATAAAATAATTAATTTTTTGAACTTATTGAAAATTTATTTGAAAATAAACTAACTTAAATTTTGAAATTAAGATGTTAAAATTATCTTCGAGTGAAATTTTTAAAATTTCTAAAAATATTAGTTTTTTGGTGAATAGTGAAATATACTAATTTAAATTTGTCATTTTGTTTAAACCATTGCAAAAGTTATATTTTTTAAAAAAAATAAAGTAAAATTAGTTCATTTAGATTTCAAATAAACCAATTATGGATATTTTAAATATTTCTATGTGTAGTTTTTTAAAAAACTTTGTATACTTTAGAAAACATTTTTTCTTAAAAACTATTTTTCATCACATTTTGAAAGTTTATTTTAAAATTAATTTCATTAATTTTTAGATATTGAATATGAAGAAATGGATTTAATATTTTGAATCTGTATTTAGGAATTTTATAATGAGTCCACTTTCATTTTTGGTTATGATGAATAGTAAAAATAGTAAAAACATTCATTGTATTTAAGGTTAAAATGGGTTTACCAGGGGTTAAATCAAAAGATAAGGGTAAATTTTCAAATTAAAATTGTATAAATCGTATTTTTTTGGACATATTACGACCTTATACTATCTAAAATTTTAATCTATGTACATTTTGAATCATTTTTCATGAGAATGACTTTATTATATTTTAACCTTTTAATAAATTCCATGTGTGTCCTCTCTCCCACTTAAAAAAAGACACCCCTAATTTCTCTCATTTACATAACATTGAACCTTGTAAATAAAATAACCCTGAAAAAATATATTATAAACTTCCCTATACAAAAATTTTATATTTCATTTTTCTTAAAATACCATTCCAATGTTCCTTAAGAAAGGATTTAGAGGAGGCCAACTGAAGGAGAGGTAATCATCTTACCCTACTTATTTCAATTTATTTCATATTATAACTCATCTAAATATGTGATATAAATCATAAAATAAAAAATTAAGTATCCTAAATATACTTAAATTTTATTATGATTATGTATCCACAAATATCCACCCATATTTTATTAAATAGGAAGTGAAAGTATCGCTCGTGCGTACATGTGGACTACCACCTCCACATAGTAATACAATTTATTTTCCATCCCAATATTTAATGAATGGTTATTATGATGGTCTAAATGTTTATATATGATATTCATAAAATAATAATAATTTTTTAATTATAATATTATACCTACCTTCTTACCTTCCAATCGGTTGCAAAATGATAATGTTGATCCTGTGTATGTGTGGACTACCACCTCCACGAAGCGATGTGATTTTTTTTTAATTTTTTTCTTTAAAATAATGGTAATAAGAATTTTTTTAATGAATACATGTGATATATATTATATAATAACTATTCTTTAAATGTGAATTATTATTTACCTTTCTTTTGTTCCATCTTTTGAAAAGTGAAAACAACGTTCATGCGTACGTACGCCCTACTATCTCCCTGAATAGTGTAATTCATTTTTCTATACCTATCCTTTATGGATGAATCTAAATATATATATAATGAATAAATATTATATTTATATCATAATCAAAATTGTACATAAGATGTAACCATAATCAAATTTCAAGGATCAAAACTACTAAACCAAAATTCTCATGAAAATTAAACAGGTAACACTTTGAAACAATTATTTTAATAAGAATTATTAATAAGTAATAATTTAAATGTTATAAATGGATCATATTTTATATTATAAGTATGTAAATTATATTTTTTATAGAATCATAATAAATTTAAATTTATTATATTGGAGGTTAGAGAACTATTGAATCAAGTCGAACCTGTGGTATGGGACTTATGTTACAATCTCATTATTTATCGTGATTGTTTATGATTATGTCTTTGATGATGAAATTTAATGATATACATATAAATAATATCATTAATTTTCTTATCCAATAGTTATTTATTAATAATATATTTTCTCTTTCATTTTTCTCACTTCAAGTAATAAAGTAATTGAAGTAACATTTTTAAGGAAACTGACTTCATTTACCTCTTCAGTTGAGAATACTTCTACATCAATATCCATATTTTATAAAAATGTTTTAAATATGGTTTTAATTTTATAATATGATTGTTTAAAGTCATTTTTACCAATGATTTAAATTTTTACAAAATTATTTAGAAGTAATCTTCTTATCATTTTCTAAATGAGGTACTTTTAAATTTTTACTAAAAATGTGAAACGAATCTTTGTTTTAATGTACACGACATGAAAACATTTTCCCACTGTAATGACCACTCAATGATTTGAATATTAAATTAAAATTTTGTAAGGATATTTTGGAAATTCATATATTTTATGTAACTGATTATAAAATGAAAAGGGTATTTTCCTCAAGAAATATTCCAAGTGATATTTTGAAGGAATTTTAATTTATGATAACATCCTTTGATGTTACTTATGATTTACTAGGGATATGATCCATGGATACAATCATTATAATTTCTCTATATGGTTTATTATTATAATGATGATATTTTTATGAAACCATATTATTTTTCATGGTTATTCTATGGTGAGTAGTTGAAATGTTTATGAAACTATTTTCTTTTCCGTGGGTTTTGTGATATGATGAATATTATATGATCATGTAAAACACATATAAATATATTATGATTATATGATAGGTGGGACATTAATTATATAACCCAATAATTTATTGGGTAAATATTTATTTCCCATAATATAATAAAGACTGGAAAGAGGAGTGAACCTAGTTCAGTATGGGACTTTGTACGTTATGAAATTCTTAGGAGTGAAGTTTTCTTAAGAATGTGATATAATAGAGAGTGAACTCGATACAGTATGATATTATTGGAAGTTATCCTTGAATAAGGAAATTATTTTCCATGATTTTGTGCATTTCATAATGTTACATATTATTCCAATGTTATTCTCTCATGAATCATGTTGTTTGAATCCTTTATGATTCATATTTTATGAACTTCCAAGCTTTATTCCATGAATCAAGATTATGGCCTATGATACGAAAGGTATGATTTTAAAATTTTATGCTCATTTTTATGAACATATGATCATATTGTGTTTATTTGATCATTTATATCATCCTTATTTATAATTATTGAGTATCAAATATCACCCTTTCTTATGTTTCCTTTCTCTAGGTTATGAAGAAAAGTATTAAGTATGATTTATCTAAGAAGGGTGCTTGTCATGAAGAAATAAGTGAGAGATGATATAGATATCTTATGAATAATTTGTTTATGTATACATTTTTTCAAAGATAATAACCCTCTAAAATTCCCACATGTTTTTAATCCTATGTATGTAATATTAATCTAATAAGATATAGTAATCATGTATGAAAAGTATGGGTCACGATAGTTGGTATCAAATAAATGTTTAGTTACCTTTGGAAACTAGGATGATAAAACTTTAGTGATAACCCTTATAAAAATTCTATATATAAGAGTGTTTACTATGTGATGGTAAATAAAAGAGTGTGGTTTTCCTAACAAAACATTCCTGTATAGATACTATAAGTGGATGGGGTTTTGGAATAGATGCATCTTGGGGTAATAACCCCCAAAAGAGTTGGTTGAGTATATAGTGGACATAATTCTAGTGCATGCTAAGTGTGCCCTTACTATACACCTGTTCTGACACTTATATAGGATATTCTTAAGTAAATTTTCAATTTATTTATGAACCCTAATGAATTATTTGAAAATATGGGACCACGAATAATCTAGGATGCCATAGATTAAAAATAAAGTCTCATAATTTAGATATCCTATAACTGATTTTCCTCATTATATGAATTCTCACTATGATTATTATTACTTACACTATTTTGTTTGTTATTAGTCAATGGTTTGACCTTGGAGGAACCATGTTAATGTTAAATTTGATGGAAAATGAAATTATTTTCCTCCCAACCAACCAAATTTTTTGGGAGTTGGAGTGAAAAAATTTATTGCTATAATTACACAAATTTCTCAATATATGAATCATGATGATATTCAAAATGATCAAAATTGGGACTGATGTTCTATTGAGTCCTTTATAAGGAAAAATACATCTTCGTTTAGTGGGTTTTATAATCCTCAAGTTACTAAGAAATGGGTAAGTACTAGTAGAAATATATTTTTTTTATCTAGTGTTTAGAATGTGAAAAAATTATTTTTATATTTATTATTTAGGAGGAGAAATAAATCAATAATGGACTCTTATTAAGAAAATGAGGCAATAGGAATAAATTGACTCAATGAAGTGGGATGAGTTTAGGATATTATTTCTCAATAAGTACTTTTCTCTAATTCTTTATATGAAAATGGAAAATGAATTTATGGAGATAAAATAGAAGGATGATGAATCTTTTTGTACTTTTGAGGAATGTTTTTCCTGACTTGTGAGGTACGCTTCTAGTATTATTATTAAAACTAAAAGTAATGTTGATTGATTCTTTAGTGTCTTAATACCAATTATACAAGGGGAATTAACCATAAGGGACTTCAGTAACAATAAAGACATTTTTTGATGTATTGTCATGGTTGAGATGGATATTGGATTTACCCATCAATCTCATGGGTTTGATTAGAAAAGAAATACAGAATGAAAAGAAAATTATAAAAAACATGGAGAGATAAAGGTAATATTTCCTTTATACTCAAAGTGTAAAAGGAATCATGAAGGATATTGTCTTAATGGTAATGATAAATGTTTTAACTATGGAAATTAGGGTCATCAAGTAATCAAATGATGAAGTGATGGTAAGAAGTTATTTATTGATGGAGAACATGTGTCACCGAATGCAACACCCATAATTCAGTGTTTCAAATGAAAATATTTTTGGGATTATGTTAATGAGTGATCAAATATGAAGGTTAATGAAAAACATTTTCATAAAAAACTTATAATCCTAGTGATAAATGGAAATATCATGTGATCAATATTGTCGTTTAGGGGTATGATAAGGATGTGGTGAATGGTAGACTTACCATCCCCTACCACTTTAGAAATTTTAACTTCATATTTGATTTGGGATCTACCCAATCTTTTATCTATGATGATTTTAAAAAGTTTATCACAAAACCAATTCATTAATTTTATTTTGAATTAGTATTGAAAACTCCTAATGGTATAATGATTGCATTTTTTGTATATGATTCTTCTATAATTCAAGTTTGTGGGAATGTGCTTCCTACAAATCTTATTTTTCTCCCTATGGTTTAATTTTATGTTACCTTGGGAAAATATTACCTTTCTCTATATAAAACCCACATCAATTACTATGGAAGGGAAGTAATGTTTGATATTTATAACCAAACTACCATCATTTATTAGTGTAATGATATATATAAACTTTCTGTGGAAATTAAATTCAATATATGGGTCTTGATTCCTATTGAAAACATGTGATTATATTATATGGTTGGGATAAAATTATTATCAAAGATATTCCTATTATGTGGTAGTTTTTAAAAGTATTTCTGTAATATTTTCCTAGTTTTCCACTGAATCTTGAAGTTTATTTTTCATTATAACTCATACTTGGTGCTACACCAATTTCAAAGATTCTATAATGAATGGCCCCAATTATGTTGCAAGAATTGAACAAGAAACTCAAAAAGAATCTTGAAAAGGGATTCATTCATCCAAGTGTGCCACCTCAGGGTACACCTATTCTTATTTATAATCCGAAATATAGAACAATGATACTCTCTATTGACTATCATGAAATTAATAATATTATTATCAAGTAAAAGTGTCCTCTACAATCTATTGATGAATTATTTGATCAACTGCACATAGCACAATAATTTTTCAAGACTGACCTTCATTATGGATATCATTAATTGATGTTCAAGGAGAATTATATTTCCAATACAACACTCTATAAAAGTAATTTATATTTTGAATTTATAGTGTTGTCATTTGGTCATACTAATTTCTTTTCTATATGTATGAATTTAATGAATAATGTGTTTAAATACTACCTTGAGAAGTTTGTAGTTATATTTATAGATGACATTATTACATATTCAAAGATAAAGTAAGAGCATGATCATCACATGAGGATTGTACTAAAGAACCTAAGGAAGGATAAGTTACATGAAAAATATACCAAGTATGAATTTTGGATACAAAAAGTTTCATTTATGGGTCATATAATTTCAAGAGAGGGTTTATTTGTGGATTAATCATAGACAGAAGTTGTTAAATGTTGGACCAAACTAACCACATAAAATAATATTCATAGTTTTCTTGGTTTGAATGGATATTATTTATTCTTTATGGAAAATTATCATGGATGTCCAATCTACTCACCCAATTAACTCAAAAGGGATCCAATTTCCTTTGGAAAGATAAATGTGAGGAAAATTTCAAGGAACTGAAGAGAAGTTCAATCAATGAAATTTTTCATAAAATTCCTTAAAATTTAATAATTTTTTGTGGTATATAGTGATATATAAATGGAAGGAATGAAATGTGTCCTCATATAGAATGATATGGTGATATCTTATGACTTATGAAAAGTGAATGTTTATGAGAAAAATTACCCAAATCATGATTTGGTGTTAGCTATGGTAACTTTTTAATTAAATATATAATGGAATTATATTTATGGATAAATGTGTGATATGTATACTAATCATAAAATTTTAAAGTATATATTGACTTAGAATGAGACGGATATGCACCAGAGAAGATGGTTGGAGTTTATTAATGACTATGATTTCTCAATACATTACCACCATGGGAAGGAGAACATGGTGGATGATGAATTGAGTTGAAAGGATCCTGATAGATTATATAATATGAGAATCATAAAAGATCCAATATTTTTTGATTTTCAAAGGATGGATATGGAAATATTGAAGGAATGGGAAAAGTCATATCTTCTTCCCCTGATTTTCAACCATCTATCCAGGTAAATATGAAATAGGCATAAAATTAATATGTACAACTATATAATAAGGTTAATAATGTTCTTAAGTTTTAAATTTGTTATGATGGAATAATAAGGTCCAGAAACCATGTTTGTATCCCTTTAATACTAGACTTGAACAAGGGGCTATTATATGAAGCTCATAGTTCACTATACTATATTCACCTCGGATGTACAAAGATTTATAGAGATATGGATGAGTATTTATAGTGGGAAAAAATAAATAGAGGTATTGTAGAGTATATATCTCAGTTTTTAGTGTGTTAGCAAGTCATAACTAAGAGACAAAATTTAATGGAATGTTACAACCATTACCCATACCATAATAGAAATGGGAAAACATCATCATGGATATTATCGTTAGACTCCCCACAATATCTAAGGGTCATAATGATATTTGGGTTGTAGTCAATCAACTTATGATGTCGAAAAACTTTATTTCTATCATAAAATATTTATTTAATGATTATCTTTCCATAGTATACATTAAATAAGTGGTAAGGTTACATAGATTATCACATTTTATTATATTTGATCGAGATCTGAGGTTTACCTCAATGTTTTTGGTGAAGTATTCAGCATGATCTGGATATAGATTTAGGTTTCAATACTACATTTTCATTCTGATAGAACCATTAAAATCCTTAAGGACATGCTGGCATCTTGTTCTATGGATTTAAAAGGTGTTTGGGATCAAAATCTTCCTCTAGTCGAATTTTCATCCAAAAAATAAATTTCACTCAAGCATTCATACAGATACTTAAACATCCCTATATAGAAATAAGTGTAGAAATATAATGTTCTAGGATGAAGTTGGAGAAAGAAAGCTATTTGGACCAGATATAACTGAAGAAGTGGTAGATAATGTCTGAACCATTTAGGAGTACATTAAGGTAGCTCAGATTTGACAGAAAACTTACACTGAAAAGAATTAATACAATATGAAATTAAAATTTGGTGAGAAGGTATTATATTAAATTTATCCATGGAAGAAGTTTATAATATTCATAAATAATAGAAATATAATCCCTAGGTATATTGTCCCCTTCGAGATTCTCGATCGAGTACGGATGGTACCTTTTCACTTGGCGCTTCCTCCGAACCTCTCTCAAGTTCATGAAGTGCTTTATATATCTCTCCTAAGGAAGTACACACTGGATCCTTAAAATTTATCAAATTCAGAGGTCCTACCACTAGATTATGATATTTCGTATGAAAAAATATGTATAAATCTTATATCATAGAGGTAAACTTCTATAGAACAAGACTACTCACCTGGTTAAAGCTCTCTAAATGAAATAGAAATTTGATGAAGCTACATAGGAACCCAATGATGTGATTAAATAGAGATATAATAATTTTTTGGTATCATATTGACTAAATTTAAAGGTGAAATTCATTTAAATGGGGGTATAATATAACATCCTGATATTTTTTGATATATATTTTTAAATAAACAAAAAAAATTCGATAGTTTGCAATTCACACATCCCCTAGTCTAAAAGATTCATAATATAATATACTATTATAACATATCCATTAAATTTTCATTATGAATAATAATAAATACATTTTAAAATTATTTATTAAGGTTTTATATACACCAATTATATTTTTACAAAATTATTTATATGCTTCAAAAAATATTTTTCCTCAAAAATGGTTTTTATTACTTTTTGTGAAAAAAATAATAATATTTTTTTATAATTTTATTAACTTTATTTTGAAAAACTAAACTCTATTATTGAAATTAACATGTAAACATTATCTTAGATTTATTCTTTTGAGATTTGTTTTTATATATTAGTTTTTTGAGGAATAATGAAAAATATTGATCGAAAACTATCTTTTCATTTACAAAATTATAAAAGATACATTTTGTTTTTAATTGTTAAAAAAGTTAAATTAGTTAATAATGATTATAAATAATCCAATTATTATTATTTTAATTAATTTTATATGGATTTTTGTATAAAAACATTGTATACTTGATAAATTTTTCTTCTTTGAAAAGTGTTTCTATCGTGTTTTACTAGTTTATTTTAAAATTAATTTCTATTATTCTTAGATATTGGATTTGATAAAATTTATTAAATATTTTTTATAAAAATAAAAAAATTTGTAATTTGGACTCTTTTATTTTTGGACATAACGAATATAAAAAATAGTAAAGATTTTTCACTGCAGTTAAGGTTAAAACGGGTTTACCGGGGGTTAAATCAAGAGATAAGGGTGAATTTTCTAATTAGATTTGTATAAATAATATTGGAGGGAAATATTTAGATATAATTATATATCACCTTATAATATCTCTTAATTTTGTGTCATTTTTATTTATAATTACCTTATTATATTTCAAGCATTTGATAAATTCCAAGTGTATCCTCTCCCACACTTATAAAAGAACACCCCACCTTTCTCTTCATTACACCACTTTGAGCCTTTCAGATTGACCAAACACTACCCAAATCACCTATCAACTTCCATATACAAGAATTATATGTGTTGGTATTCTTAAAATACCATTCCAAGGTTCTATAATAAAGGATCTAATGGAGGCCAACTGAAGAAGTGTTAATCATCTTACCAGACCTCTTTCAATTCGTTTCTTCTTTAACCTCCTATGAATATGTGGTATTCCTAATGAAATAATAAATTAATTACAATAAATATACTTAAATTTTATTACGATTATTTAATGACTAATACCAACTTATATTCTATAAAATTTGATGTGAAAGTATCGTTTCAACACATATGTGGACTACCGCATCCATGCAACGAAACAATTCATTTTAAGTCACCATCTTTTATGGATGGTTATTATAATGGGTTTAAAGTATATATATTATATTCCTTAATTAATTATTTTTATATTATTTTAAAATCATACCTACCTTTTTACCTTCCAATCCTTTGGAAACTGATAATGTCTCTCGTGCGTATTTGTGGACTACCACCTTCACAAAACGATGTGATTAATTTTTCATTTTTTATTTACATGAATGGTAAAAAGGATATATTTGATGATTATATTTAGTATATATGATATAATAATTATTATATAATGTTTAATTATTATTTACTTTTATTTTTTTCTATTCTTCAATAAAGTTAAAACAACATTTATGCATACATACGGTCTGCCGTCTCCATGAACGGTGTAACTCAATTTTATATCGCTATCATTTATGGATGAATATATATATATATAATTAATAAATATTATATGTATATAATAATTAAAATTATGGATATTAATTAATCATGATCAATATATAAGGACTGAAGATACAAAATTAATATTTTCATGAAAAATGAAATAGTTAACACCTAGAAATGATGATTTTAGTAAAGAATTATTAAGAAATAGTTGTTAAAATGTTATAAGTGGAAAATATAAGATATTATAGTTATGTAAATGATTATAGTATTTATAATAAATTTAAATTTATTGTACATGATTTTACATAACATTCAAAGAAATTTGAAGTTGCGGTTAGGGATTTATGTTACAATCTCATTGTTTATAAGAATTGTTTATGATTAAGTTTATGATGATGAAATTTCATGATATATCTCACAATAATATAATGAATTTTATTCTAATATGGTTATTTGATAAGAATATATTTTTTACTTTAATTTTACACACTTTAAGTACTGAACAACCTGAACTAATATTTTTAAGGAAAACCATCTTTATTTCTCTCTTCAGTTAAAAATCCTTTTTATTCTATATCTATGTTTTCTAAAAATGTTTTCAATAAGGATTTTATATTATAAAATTATTTTTTAAATTTATTTCAACCCATTATTTAGTTTTTTTATAATGGTTTAAAAGTAATATTCTTAGTATTTTCCAGCTGAGGTAATTTTGACTTTACATTAAAATTGTGAAATGAATCTTTGTTTTAACATACAAGACATTAACCTAATTTCCCACCATCATGAACATGTAATTATTTTAAGATTCCTTTACAAGTTTCTAAGTATATTTTTTAATAAAACATTTTCTATAATATTTTTGGAATATTTATATTTTAAATAAATAACTCCAAAATGAAATGGGTATTTTCCTCGTGAAATACTCCAAGTGATATTTTGAAGGAATTTCATTTATGATAAAATCCATTATTGTTAATTATGATTTACTAGAGATGTGATCCAAGGATACCATCCTTATCCTCTCTATATATAATATAAGATTATGATGATGATATTTTTATGAAAACCATTTATTTTCTATGGGTTATTCTACGGTGAGTTGTTGAAATTTTTATGAAACTGATTTTTTTTCACAGGTTATGGTATACGATGAATGTTTTCTGAACATGTGAAAAATATATAAATGGATTATGATTATGTGAGATGTTGTACTAGAATTATATATCCCTCTAATGTATTGGGTGAATATAAATATCTCATAATATAATAATGATTGGAATGGGGGTGCGAACCCAGTTTAGTAAAGGACGTTGTATACTAAGAAATTCTTGAGAGTGAACCATGAATAAAAATATGATATAAAGGGGGGTGAACCCAATCCACCATGATAATATTGGATGTGATCCTTGAATATGGAAATTATTTTCCATTTTAATGTGTATTCCATGAAATTATCTATTATTCCAATATTATGATATCATAGATTATATTATTTGATTCCTTTATGATTCATGTCTTATGACCTACCAAGATTTATGACATGACTCAAGATTACGATCTATGATATACTGGTTAAGATTTTAAAATGTTATTCCAATGCTAGGATCCCCTTATACTCATGTTATGTTACTGTTATCAATGATATATCCATTTTTTATCCTTAATTATCATTAGAGCTAACCTTTCTTATGTTTCCTTTGCATATTTTATGATAAAAGGTTACAAGTATGTCATCTTAAAGAAGGGTTATAGTTTTAAATAACTAAGTGGGTGATGATGTAGATCACTTTTGAATAAGTTTTTTTAATCCAAGTTTCCAAAGATACAAAATATCTATGATTATAGTGTGTATCATAATGTTATGTATCGAAAATTCATATAATAAGATATAATATTTATGTGCGAAAATATTTGTTGTAATATAATGTGCACACTAGGTGGACTTATGATCTTGATAGTGGTATGAGCATCCTCATTGATCTGAAACTATTAAACTCTTAGTATTATGTTATATAGTGATTATCCTTGAAATAAACATTTGGAATATTAATGAAAATTGTTTGGAAACCTCTTTATTTTTATAATTTATTAGATTTTGAAAATGGTGATTTATCCATGCATTATGTTAAAATTTATCTCAAACATTGATTTAAATTTCTTGAGTATAATTAGTTTATATTATAGTTTACTTATGAAACACTTATTTATATCCAACTAGGATCTTTTTCTCATAACCTACATACACCTTTATGTGTATGTAGATCAATTTTTATCTAATTAAAGTAAGGGTAAGGCATCATAGGATTTCAATGGGTTTATTCAATAGAAGGGTATCAGAGTCTGGAGATGAATTCATGTCAGATTGAGTTGGAACTTAACAGTTCTTATGTATTTTGGTTATTTTTTGGATCTTGGCACTTGGTTTTCCTTATGATTGTATCTTTTGACCTGTTGTCTTATTTTTATCATACCAACATTATCCTTATCTATATTTGTATTTTTTATGTTCTTGGAGGAATAACAATTACCAATGGTAGTTCTTGATGCCCAGGCACTTGTTTAAAACCCATGGGGATTGGGAATATCCTTCTGTCCATGTTAGGTCTATATCAGGTTATGGATAGTTGGTTAATCTGGGTTGGTTCATTAAAAATTAGTATCAATTGTTGGTTTTTCTAATTCTATTTCTAGTATGAATTTTGGGATGTTTTTTTAGACAAATAGAGACATGAATTGGTCACCCAATTCATTCCCCAAAGAAGTTCATTAAATCAAAAGTATTACAGTACATGCTCGAGGTGCAATGATTTTACACCAATGCCAACATAATAAATGAAAGTGATACATGATATTAGTTCAAATAAGATCAAATTGCACTTCATTTAAACTACTTGAGACATCATGTTATCGTCCAGCCAAAAGACGAAAAACTCCGATCAAGCTCCAATTATTCAAGATCTGAAAATTTCAATAGAAGAAAGCATCCATCAAAATTTGGTCCATCTCTGGACATACTTAAATGGAAAGCTCCGTTGCAACCAAAAGAGGTCAACCAAGTAGGTGCACATTATATCCCTACCAACATGAAAAGAAGAATTTCAAAAATTGATGTTTAAAAGTTAGCATATAAGTGCAGAGAAAGATGTCCTTGGTCATCCCTGAGGCTGTGAAACCTCCCAAAAAAACACACACAACAACCCAACAGTGTCATGCATCCTTCAAAAATTCAGCATATAGAGTATCCAGAATTCCAGGGAAGATATAACGTGTATCTTCAATACTTCAACAAGAAGTATTAGGATAGTACAACCATCCGCTACTAACTGAACTAGTGTCACCAGCCATAAATGGCAGAACAAGGCTATATCGAGGCATGTAAGACCGAAGAGTGCAGAAGGAACCACAACCCCTAGCATAACCAAGCATTAAGACTCAGAAAAAAAATCCAACAAGTTAAATGATTGATCCTTCTCATAATGAAGTTCCATGAAGATAATAAACCATATAAATAGATTTGAGGAAACCACAAAGAACAATAATGCAGATCAATAGATCAGGAAGCATATACTTAAATAGTAAAGAACAAACCCATGGAATGTCTCTGAATTTGAAGTTAGGATTCTTCTTGTATTCATCAACCATCATTGTGTACATTCATTTTTATATTTCAAGGTCTGTTTCAGCCGAAATCTAACGATGGAGATATTTTTGATGTATTAATTCATCTTGCTCCTCCATCCAAGAAGAAACTTAATCATTCACATCATCATTCCTAGGAATCAGATACGCATCTCTATATTTAGGTCCAGTTTCTTTATCATATTTCCCCTATTTATGAAATGGAAATGGTTTGCCCATCTGTTTGGGAGTCTCAGCATTGCTCTTAGAAGCGTGAAGTGATCTTGTTATTATTGTTCTTTCCACATCAGAATAGTCCCCATGCTTTCTGTTCTTCTTGGGGTTTGCTGTAATGAATCCATCCATGTCCACCATCAGATTTTTCCCTATCCTAGAACTTGATTTGAGATACTATTCCTCAATTCTATTCGATGTATCTTCTTCTTCTTCTTGAAAAGAATCATTGGAGATATCTTTTTTGCCTTGTCCCTTGAATCATGTGAGTCACGCAAGTCCAGCGTCTCTATAATAGAAACGATGGTAGATTTTTTTTTAGGGATAACCAGAACACCATCCATACGTCTTATCAATTCCTTATTCTTAGAGGGTTTACCATCATTATTTTCTTTCTGTGTTGGATATTCACTAGTGGTAGAAGTTCCAGCTGGAGCATTTTCCTCATCAACACCAAGATTTTGTTTACCTATCACAATCCATGTGGCTCTCCTAACTTCAGGAATAGTTTTCTATCATCAAACATTGGATTCGTTAGGAGTTTTATATCAATGAACCATGGTAAGAAAAAAGTCTGATTGAATTATTGGGGTACACAATCTGAGCTATAGACCATGTTGTGGATCCTACCCTTGTTCAATCAAAGGAGGCAGAACCTCGAAGGCATGAGGTTAAGAATTGGAACCAAGAATATCTTCACCAAAAATCACCAAAATTCAAAGATACAAATGATCAATATTTGTAATAAGACTAGTTTGTAAAGATCAAATGTATTTTTGAATTCTTTAAGATTCTTGATTTATTAAAAGTGAGGTGTGTTGTCTTCAAGCTTGAAGATCCGAGTAGAAGGTGGTGGGGCTCTATTTTATTGGATAATACATATGAGGAGTTTGAGTATAAATACTTCAAGGACATTTTCAATAAGAAATTATACATGGAATAAATGACTATATAAATTGATGGAGTTCCTCACCCTTGATAAAGGGAACCAGTCAGTGATGCATTATGTGAATTGTTTCACCAGGATCACTCATTTTTCTCTTGAGGTCGCATCTAATGAAAATATGAAGGATCATAGGTTTAAAATGGGTATTTGACCTGATATTTGTTCATAGGTATTCATGTTAAATATTACCACATATGATGAGTTAGTGGATTGGGTGTTGATGATAGATTTTGAATAGTCTTTTAATTCAGGGCTGATAGGAGTTTCTTTTACTTTTGGTGGAATCTCTAGTGGATACAAAAAGTAAAAGAGGAAGTAGCGTGTGTTTTATAAAGGAAAAATGGGGTTTCATTTTTTTTGTATTGTCTTGCACCATCATTAGTTGTCGGATTGAATAATTTCTAGTGTCAATAGACATGAAACACAAAGTGATTTTCCCCATGCCTCTAAAGGTCTGCAATTCAGGTGGTCATCATGGTCACTTGAAGAAGTTCTATCGGGTACTATATTTTCCTTACTCTATAAAAACCTCAATTAAACCTATAGGAACTATGGAGTAGTCATATGATTCATGAACTATAGTGTTCCATCCACAAGCCTCTACAATGAAGTAGTTATAGGTAGTGTAAGAGTCTTCAGTAGAAGTTGATGTGGGTTCTATGATAGTGTAAGGTACCATTTCTATTTGTTATACCTTATAAACTACTTTATTTGATATAAGTTCCTATCAATACTTTTTATTAACACGTATAGTTGATATTTTATAACTTCTAATAGAGCTTGTTCCATTTGTTATGAAATTGATGATGCCTCTTGGAAAGAATAAAGAGTGGGGTTTTTAATTTCCCATGTTATATTTATTTATGTATGACATAGAGATGGTTTGGGATTTATTAGTTATCATAATGGACCACTTTTATGTTATTATTAGGATGGTGTATTTGATTTATCACAAAGATTGGGTTGATTTTTATCATTAGTGGGTGGTCTTTACAACTTCTGATGGGAGTTCCCATGTGTTTCAATGACAATGGGATCTATGTTATAGTTAGGTAGGTCCATATATTATAGAGATTAGTAAGTTGATGGATTTTATGAAGCTAAGATGTATGAGGAGTCTAGTAATGGTATCCTTCATCTAGTAGTAAATGAGTTTTCTGAATTGTTTCTCGTTTATTTTTCTTGGTTCCCTCTCTAAGGGGAAGTATATTTCTTGATAGATTTATTTCTTGGAACTCTACAGACATCAATGTCCTCATATCGTATAGATCTATCTGAGTTGAAAGAGCTAAAAATTCAGTTGGATGATTTGAGATTCAATGGATTTATATGCTTGAGTGTGTCACCTTTGGAAACCCCCATATTTTTTTCTGAGAAGGATGATGAGACTCTTATCTTGTGTATAAATTATTAGAAGCTCAATCAAGTAATGCTCAATATTAAATACCTTCTTCCTCATATTGATGATTTATTTGATCAATTTATTGTATAAAGTGCTTTTATAAAATTTATCTTCATTCTATTTATCACCAACTCAAAACAAATGAGTTTTATAATCCAAATACCACCTTAAAGAGTAGGTATGTCCATTTTGAGTACATGTTTATTCCATTTGGTATAACTAATTCTATTATAACCTTTATGGAATTGACGAGCTTGATTTTTCACCAATATCTTGACACTTTTTTTGTTGTTTTCATGGATGAAATCCTAGTTTTCTCTAATACTGAATAAGATCATGTGTGTCACTTAAGTAATGCTTTGGATAATATGCAGGATAATTGTATTTATGAAAAAATGTAAAAAATACAATTACTGATAAGGGAAGTTAGGTTCTTGGGATATCTGATTTTTGAATAATGTATATACGTTGATCCTAAAAAAGGGATGATTTTCATTTCATGGGAAGAACCACATAAATTATTTTAGATTCATAACTTCTTGGGTTTTATAGGATACTATCTGTGGTTCATAATGTTTTTTCTCAAAGCTTGCATCACATTTGAATTATCTCACCTAGAAGGGGTTGAATTTATTATGTGATTTAAAGTGTCCGGAATCCTTTGATGAATCGAAGTAACATTTTACCTCAATACAGATGCTAACTTTACCTGAGGCTGATTAGGTATACATGGTTTATTTTATTACTTTTAGTTCAGTTTTTGGATGCATCCTTATGTAATGATACCATGTAGTGGATTATGGATCATGTCATCTTCAACCACATGAGATGAATTATCCCACTCATGATTTGGAACTTTCATAGGAGGTGAATGAGTTTAAAAGTTGGTGTGACTATATTTTTGGGGAAATTTTATCATTTATTCTAACCACAAATGTTTGTGTTATATATTTTATAAAAAAATCTTAAACCACTAGCAGAGACTATGGGTGGAACACATAAAGCTGTTCAAATTTGAAATTTACTATACACCAAGAAATTGAGACGTAGTGTTGAAGCTCTTAGTAGGAAGTTACCTTCTTAGGTTGTAAAGGGAGAAAAGAATGAATGAAACTTGATGATACTTTTACTCATATTCACTTGGGAGTAATGGAGGAGTTTGGTTTTGTTATGGAAAGTGTTATTTTGATTTCTCATCTTTGAGATGATTCTATAGTAGTAAAAAATATGATGAGTTTTGGAGTATAAGGGACACTTTATATAGTGGGGACACAATTGGTGAGTGGTCTCTCTCCTCATATGGTATTATTTTCTCCTGGAACATATATGCTCTCCCTTCATTTATGAGGAAGGCCTTGTTGGGGAATTTTCATTATTATTTGTTTGATTTATACCTTGGCACTACACATATGTTTTATTACATGAATAATTGGTTCTGGTGTCCTAGTGTGAAACAATACATAGAAATTTTTTTATCTTGATGTTACACATTCCAATAGATTAAGGTTGATTATCAAAAACCCTTTGGTTTTCTTCATCCCCCTCTAATGCCATCATGGAAGTATAATGAGATTTTTATAGATTTAATTGTTGGTTTACCTTGAACTCCTAATGTTAATAATTCCATTTGGGTTGTAATATATTAGTTGAAAAAATAGGCTCATTTCATACTTATTTGTGATGCCACTAAAGTGGAGGACCATGGTAAGTTGTACATGTAAGATATCATAAGGTTACTTAGAATTACTATGGAAATTGTCTTAAATAGGGAGCCTCATTTTACCCCATGGTTTTAGAAGGTCTTATAATAGTTAATTGATACTCAGGTCTGGTTGAGAAAAATATATTATCCATAGATAGATGAGCCAAGAAAGTGGATAATCAAATACTAGAGTATATGCTTCGTATTGGTGTCTTTGTATATCCATTCATGAAACTATTCTCTATTTTTATTAGGTTATAGAATCTTCCTTGGTTGGACCAATATTGGCTAAGGAGAAAAAATTGGATATCTAGTTGGTTCATTACTATTTGGTGATTTCTAAAAGTTTGTACATGTCTTATATGGATTTAAATCATCATCCTTTGGAGTTTTTGGTTAGTGATCAAGTGTTCTTGAATATCTCAGCTCGGTTGGGTTATTGACATATTGGAAAGTAAGGGAAACTCTCTCTTAGGTATGTGGGACTATTTAGTGTCATTAAATATTTAGTAAATGTAGAATACCACTTTGATTTACCACCATATTTTTCTTAGATCCTCAACTTCTTCCATGCGTCTCAACTTAAAAAATTATTACCTGGACCCGTCTGAGGTTCTGAATTTGGAGGAACTTGAAAGAAATCCTGATATGTCCATGACTGAGAAACTATTTTGAGTTTTTTCTTCATAAGTAAAGGTTCTACATGGTAATTATAAAACTTTGGATCTAGAAAAATGTGGACAATATCATAATTTCTTCCACCTAAACCCCCACATTTAATTCTTTAATCCTCCTCCTTCAACAGTAATATGAACCATTCAAACATATAGGATTACTTGGGACATATTTGTCTCTATCAACCTAATTACTAAACAGATAAAATCACCAATCAAATTTATGGTCGTCTCTAGGAATTTTGATATCATTTTGGTCTTCGATCTCATTTTCTTCCATTTTCTCTTGTTTCTCTCCATGGAAAAACATTTTCAATGTTAGTAATTGTTGGATATAGACTTTTTATCCTATTCCTTTAATATATGTTATAGAGTTGAGGGGTTTTGGTAGGATCTTTAATCCTCATTGTGTGTTACTTGGGAATTGGGGTGATAAGTTTTCCCATGTATTTTTTTCTTTTTATAATTTATTAATTTTGACATTTGTGATTTTTAATTCTTGATATTGGATCCTTCTTCAATTCCTAAAACCATTATCTTGTCTTGTCATGTTCTTTACCCATGGGCATTGATATTATAAGTGTTTCAAGGTAAGTGGTTTCATGAATTGGATTTATCTTATAAATTGTGATGGATTACTCTTTAAAATGGGTTTCTAATTGGTTGGAAAACACAATTTAGGGATTTATCATGGAAATGGTTTTGAAATGGTTTTGAATGGTAATGTGCATGTTTTTATAAAATGTGTTGTTTTAGGGTTACATTTATAAAATGGATTTCTCTCTTGCTTTCTTTAACCAAAGTGGTTTTAAAGAATGATTTATATGGTTTCAAAGATGAAATTCCCATTGAATTATTATAATATGGTAAAGACAAATGAGACCAATTATGAGGCTAGGTGTCATCCTCAAGGATAAAACCTTTCCCATATACATGTTCTACTAGGTTATTATTAGGTTCAATAAGTTATGGTAATGATATACTCTAGAGGGGTGAACTCTTTCCCCATAGACCTTTTATACTTGGTTAATGTGCACACTAGGTGTCTTACTAATCACAATAATGTTGCGAGGATCCTCATTGACCTGGAACTATTGATAACCAAGGGCTTGTTTTCTCTAGTGATTATCCTTGAAATTCTTATTTGCATTGTTTATGGAAATTATTTGGAAACCTATTTATTAGTCTGATTTATTAAATTATAAAAAGTGTGATTTATCCATGTTTTGTATTAAATTATATTTCATTCCTTAATTAAAATTACCTAAGTATAATTGTCTTATTTGATAATGTATACTTATGAAACACTTGGTGGGATACTACTGGGATATTTTTCTCACACCTTATATACAACTTTGGGAATATTTAGATTGTTTTTATATGATATGGGTAAGGGTAATCCATCATATAATGGAATTGAATTTTTTTTATAGTAGGGTATGTGAGTCAGGAGGTGATTTCATGTCACATGGAGTTGGGACTTAATAGTTCTTGTGTACTTTTCTTGTTTTTTGGATATTGGTTCCTATTTTTTGCTATTATTATATATTTTCACCTATTATATTTTTTAGCATACCAATAATAGATTTATTTATATTTCCTTACTTTATGTTCTTTGATGAAAATCATTCCCAAAGGTAGTTCTTGATTTCTAGGTGCTTGTTTCCAGGCTATAGAAATTGGGAACACCCATCAGGCCATTTAAAGAGCAAATTAAGTTAGAAATAGTTAGGTAATTTAGGTTGGTCCATGGCATGGATTAATGGTGATGGAAACATTATAATAGTGATTAATCTAGTCATATATCCCACAAACATCTTCTAAATGTTGAAATAAATTCTGAATCTTTAGTCTACCATTTTCTAATTTCCTATATATATATCATCTTTGAGTGGGATAATTCCGCATAAAATTATACCTCCCAAAATTTCTACATTCATATGAATTTTTATATATAAACCGAAAAATTATTTCCATATTCCTTAATCCTCCATAGTGTAAAAAATTTCCATAACAATCATACTTTCCTTTATAGATATTTTTTTTCTAAAAGTTGATACTAGATTTTATGCCTTATTTTGACCAAAATTATTAGCTTCATTTTGAGAACACAATTTATTGTGAGATACCAACATTGTGTTCCTTTTTATTGACCTCTTTACATCATTTTATGATTCACTAGTTGTAGCTATTTTTGATTTCATGTTTATATTACCAAAATTTTCAAATTTCTCAGAATAATCTTGTTGGTATCAAACTTGATTTTCTTTACTTCCAACATCCCACCAATATCATCAAGATCATTTTCACTCTTTGGAAATTATCCTTTTTGTCTTCTTTAAACTTGTTATTCTTATATATTTCTACAAATTCTTGAACTGAATTATTAAAGTTGAATGTAATCTTGTAAAATTTATTTTATACATCGACTAGTTTCCATTGAACAAGATCATGATCCCTCTAATTTTAATAAATCTTAATCCCATATTAATATATTGAGCCATATCATCATCTAAAAGATTATTTAAATCATCATTCTTTTCAGAAAATTTTATTTTTCTTCTATATTTTTTTTCTTGTCATTGAATGACTAGTTTCGTTTGTTCAAGTTTATAATCTCCTTTTCTAATTTAGTGTTCTTTGAAAGGCACTCCCTTAAATATATCTTCAGAAAAAAACTATATTTGAGTTTCTTTTTAATTAAAAAATTTACTACTTTCACCATTAGTGATTTTTTATTTATTCACCTTTGATAAGTAGCTTCTCACTATTATTAGGGGAATTTTGAACATTTTATCCTTCATCACTGATTTCACTTTCTACAAACTTAAATAATAAATTTCATTTTTTTTATTTTAGGAAATTATTAACCTTTCCTATTAGATGAAATTTTTTTCTGGTTTCTTTATTAAATGTAGATATTCTCGATCTATCATCTTCTATATGATTGTTTTTTTATTTCAATTTTGGAAAGTGTTCTACTAATTGTCCAATAGTTCCACACTTGATGTTTTTTAGTTGAAGATTCCCTTTGTACTTTCCCATGCCTCTTCTTAATTTTTCTAAATATAAGAGGTAATTTTTTTAAACCATTTATTCACTTATTATTATGAGTGTGAACACCCAGTTACATCATATTTAACTTCTTTATTACATTTCCCCTTCTTTGATGCTTCAAAATAGATTTATTTTTAATCCTTACCATTTTTTTTGGAAACATTGTACTTACTTATATTATTGGTAATATGAATATTTTCTAAATTAATCTATAGAAAATATAACTATATCCTTATCATAAATATCCATGACATTAGCATTAAAACTATTTGTTAATATGCATAGTATCTTCTCAACTAAATTCAAATAATTTTAATTCTCACTAAATATTCAGAGTGTGATCACCATTTCATTGACCCTTATAAAAAATTATCTATAAATTCATATTCCTTTATCTTTTTTTCTTCATATTTCAAACTCTAAATTTTTAGTTTTTGTTACTTCACCTTGGTGTCACCTTAATTAATATTATGAAGTTTTTCACATATGCCTATGCCTATCTTTATTATTTTTACTTTTAGAAACTCTTTCATGAATAGGGAAGACAATATGATATTCCAAGAATTCCCATAATTTTCAAGATTCTTTATATCATTTTATAACATGAAAAAAATTATCAAGAGTAAATTTGTCAGTTTTATCCTTCAAAACATATAATATTATTGAGTATCTAATCCTTAATGGTGTGATAATTATTCTCATAAAATGTTGTAATTCCCTTACTGTCCCCAGAATTTTAATTATCCATTATAGAAGACAAATAATTTAGTGATTGAGTATTGGACCATATAGAAACACATTTTATCCAACCTCTAAATAGATTAGAGTATTTAAAGGGAATTAGGCTCTGATAAAAATTTAATTGATACCCACAAGATTAGTTAAATCATTGAGAGGTGGTGAATTATTGATTTAGATTTTTTTATACCCTTTTGAACTACCTTATTCATTAGTTAGATTGATTTTATTTCACTATTAAAATCACACATTTACACATACTATAAGGCCTATATTTACAAGTTTCACCTATCAAAAGGTAAGGATAATCCTTGGTGTGGTTAATAACCACCCTTGACCACACAACCCAATAGTATGAACATGTGGATTATAATGAGTTGGGTTTATCCATGAACTCATGTTTCATATATACTGATTGTGTATGGAAATACCATATAGATTCAATGATATGATACTATTTTGTAATAATAAGAGAGTATTTCACCACATTAAGACTTCAATAAAATTATCATTATGCTACTTGATCCTCCTCTTCCTCCTATTCTATTTTCATTACAGTGAGAAAGTTTCTCCTTTTCTTCTTTCTCATTTTCTTTTCTCTCACCTTATCTATCTCACAATTATCTTCTCAATTATATAGTCTATGTTCATTCTACTTGAATATAAAAGACTATGGTGTTATAAATCTCTCACAATATATAAAATTTCAATTAAAATTTTAATTTCAAATTCAGATATGAACATTCTACTTCTTAAACCTCTATTTAACTTACCTTACTTCTTTTTGAGACATTCGAGCATTTAAGATCTATCATTAACTATTTATAGGGGTAAATAAATTCAAATATAGAGTATTATAGGCTCTTGATGCACTAAAAAAGTAGAGTCATTGGATCCACTCAAATATGGAACTTCTCTCTAACAAATGGTTGGAACAACATCATATTGGACCTCATTTGGGTATAACTATTCGGAACCACTTAGAAACCATTCTCAAAACACCATGAACCATAGTATTTTTTCACTTTCTATTTTATATAGGGAATCTATTCTTTCACCATGGAATCTCCCATGATGTATAACTCCCTATTTCAACTACCCATTTATTTCACTCCTTGGGAATGAATCACCTTTATACTTTGATGAATTTTTAAAATGATCACAAGAGAATAAAAATAGTGTGGTGATCCTAGTTATAATTTCCAAACACTTAATATTATTCAGTTATGATGAAACCCACCATGATATATTTTATCTCTCTATTTCCCATCGGGAAACATCTTCACTAAAATTCCCAATAGATTTAAACTACATCTTGGTCTTCGACATATTGTTACTCAAAAATAATCACTTGAGATTAACCAAAGTTACCTTCAATGAAATAAATGGGCCTCTCGATTTCTTATAGGGAAATTTTTCCACTAAAATTCCCATTATACTAGTGATCTCCCTATTAACATATTGTGCTATTTTATCCAGGGTACCACAACTAGTTCTATATATCACCCCAAAATTGGTGGGACTTCTTCATACCCCGACCAACCAAAATTACCATGTTGTAATGAATTCCATTCAAATAACCTAGATCTGGTGTTTACTTTATTACATTTGTAAAAGATATAAGGGATTTTACCATGCATACTTGGTGAGTATACTAGTCTTAGAAAAGCGGATACATACATGATTCCCATATTAAATTTGAAATATAAAAAAAATATCATAAGAAACATTCTTGAATCCTTTAAATAATTTAAATAATACCTTTTAATATCTAAGCGATAGAGAAACAAATAAATTGTGTGATCATATTCTCAGTAAGGGTTATATACAGTGGAAACTATCATGAATAAATAAGGCATAATCCATATGGTAGAGTGGATAATCAAAACACAATCCATTCAATCAATAACTTGTTTTCAAAGTATATCCAAAACTAATATCAACATAGAAATCACATTTTTAATAGAAACTAAATTCATAATAAAGGAAATACATAAATCCATTCATTCATGATTGTAGCATCAAGGCCTTGACAATGACATCATATATATTTCTATTATAGCCTCAACCAAGACATTATTAATAAATGGGTAGACGTAATACCAGATACCCATCTAATATGGATTGCCTATTATTTTGTCTCATGAGACCAATTGATGTATCGAGGGACTATTTATACCTGGGCCCCACTTTTCACTCTCATGTCTTATGAATTCCTTATATATTTAATGATCAATATAATTCATTCTCAAAATTCATTATAAATCAACATTTATCTATATTGGATAAATAATATGGTATATTTTCCTAGTTAATGAAATAACATTCTTAATAATATTTTTACATATAACTCCATATATTGAAATGGTTTAAGATTAATAAAATATCAATATATTGGACATATTATCATGTAAATATATTATATTTAAAATATAGACATGTAGGAGAAAAAAAATATCTAATGAAATGATAGAGAGTGATAGGGAATGTGATAATGAAAACGTTAATGACCACCAAACCATTAATAAGTATATAATTAAATAAGTCAATAAATTCATCAGAAATGAAGTCTTTATAGTAAAACTAATACTTTTAGAAATACAAAATATAATATAATAAAAAAATTAAAAATAAATTACTTGTATCTCTATGTAAGAATGAAGTATAATATGGTTTAAAATTACTTTAAATAATCATTTTATTATAAATAATAATACTCTTGAACCATTTAAAAGGACCACATCATAAAATAAAAAGAGTTGTAAGGAAAATTTAAAATATTTTTTTTAAAGGAAGTCTGTTACAAGTAACTTATTGATTATTGATCCAATAAAATAATAGAGAAAATATAGAAATTTAAAACCAAATAATAACTAGATGTGAATAAAATATATGGGGTTTAATGTATTTGAATCATATAATTTTCTAAAAGAAAATCTGTAGATAAACAATCCTAAAATAAAATGTGATTGTAATAGAAATCCCTTACCTTTGGTCTCCTCTTAGTTTGACATATTTGATCCTCAAGTATAAAAAATTAAAATTTATTAAATACTTTTTAAGAACCCCTTTCACTTTTATTCCATTTTAAGGTCCTTTTATAATCATTTTAAATCCATTTATTGAATAAATCTTTCTTACATCAGCCACATAAGGTTATTCAGTCAATTTCTCTAAAATTAATTTATCATTTTGTCCATGTTTATAGGATTTAAGAAAAAATTCCATAATATTTTAAATATTAATAATTTCATGGGTATAATTTTCATTCATTATATACAATTTTTTAATCAACCATGCATGGTGGTAATATAAAAATGATTCACATCACTTCATGGAGGTGGAAGTCCACACGTATTCAGGAGTGATGTTATCATTTTCCTACATATGGAAGGATAAGAATTTAGACGATATATTATATTTAAATAATCCTAATCATGTTCTAAATATCATATCTATTAATTAATTTCATCTTCATAACCATCCAAGTAATGTAGTGATAAAAAATGAACTACACTGATATACAGAGATGATAGAACATACATACACATGAGCGATGTTTCAATTTTAAATAGGATGGTAAGGAGATATAAAATGGATATACCATTAAAATAAAAAAATTAATTATGGTTAATATACTTATTTAAATATTTTAAAATTACTATTGAATATTTGGTGGATTTTTAATAATAAAGGAACTTCAAAAATCACGATAAGAACATATACCTCTTCTTTCAGTAAACTTTTTTTGATTACACCTTAAGCCTTATTAAAGTGATTTTTTAGTGTGTCTAGGACCTACTAGATGAGAAAATAGAAATTTTAGAATGTATTTGGGAAATTATTTTTCCATCCAAGTGGTCCAAGTAGTGTGGATAAGAGTGGAGGTGGGTGCCCTTTTATAAGTGTGGTGGGAGGAAAACTTATAAATACTTGAAAATTTATTATATAATATATGACTTAATCATGTAAAGTAGCTCAAAATTATAAGATATTATAATATTAAAAGGTAAATTTATAAATAAAACCAACCAATTAGATTTAAAAAAATTGTTATATTAAAGTCTTATTCCTTTATTTTATCCCATTTAACTCATTTTACCCTTAACCAAAGTGATTAATTTTTACCATGGTTACTATTAATTATGAAAAAAATATTAAGTAAAACTTATTACCTAATATTAATTAGGTTAATTCCAAAAATATAATCCATTTTAAAATATTAAATTTCCATAATTGAAAAAATTACTTTTAATATATGTTTACAAAACGTAATGAAACCCGTTTTTATGAAAACGCTTGTTTTAAGCATAAAAAATATTTTACAAAAAAATAAAGTATAATGTTTATTATAATAGAATTAATTGAACCAAATTAAACACTTAATGTTTTAGATAAATTACCACCATTTATCAGTATCTATCTTTAAAAAATGCACTAACAGAATAACCTTTACCATTTCATTACTTCATAAGGATAGAAATACATTTTCAAGGGACCTAGTGCATTTTTTATATACCAATGGACTATTAGTTCTATTAAAATATTATGGATTATATCTCATTAAGTTATCTAACATAATTGAATCATGTTGTGGAATGATAGTTTTCTCTATACAAGCAATGTTAGTTTTCATAACCGGCGTCAGCTACCATAATATGGCCATGATCTTCTAAACTCCAAAACCAACTGTATTAATGTTCCTAAGTATTGTTAGAACCAACAGGGGGTTGAATTAGTGGGGATATTTTTAAAATTTCCAATTCATTGAAATTAAACCATATAACTTTTTAGGATTTTACCCTTATAAACTTTTTATAAAAAACTCACAAGCATGAAATAATATTAAATAAATAAAAGGCAAGAAAAATTTACAAGATTCTACCTTAGTGTGAGAACCTAAATACTCCCCATGGAGTCTCTCATTAGTTCATGGAAATTCACTATTATGAAGAAACGACCCAAACATGATATAACTCCCATTATAATCCTTCTATTTCACAATAGGTGTGATTATACTAACTCCCCTTAGATTATAATTTTTTTTTAGAAAAATGAGATACCAAAAAATATGCAGAACTTTGTAAAAGTATCTCCCACAAAGATCATCTATAAAAACTCCATCCATTTCTCCATTTAGTAAGTATCCATTAGGTGCACCAACAATCATCTGTAATACTCTATATTTTATGTCTCACTGAAACTGCACTACTTTTTTAACTAGTAGTCTGTCCATTAAACAAAATCACTATACCTCCCACTATACTAAGAACCTATATCCATTACTCTTTATTCAGCTTCCCTGAATAGTTTCTCTATTTTATTCCTCCTCTATGAATCAATTTAGAGTATCTCATATTTTCTTGAACCCATGTTAATGTTGGTTAGAAACTCACTTTGACACAAATTCTTCAGTGTTTCAAATTTTTTTCATTATGAATTGTAATAAGCACAATAAAACTTTTCATTCCTTTTTTATAGGTACTCCAAAAGTAGAAAGGTTTGTAACTCTTTTTTGTTTTCTCACTCAATTGAAACTTTGTTGAATATTTTTTATCCTTTTAGAGTATTCCCAACCATTTTTTAACTTTCATGAATTCTCTATTGATTCCAAACTAATTTAAACTTCCTTTACATCAAATGTTAATGAAATTATATAATTTTCCTTATCTTAGATAAATAAAAAACTAATTGAAAAAAAAACATAGTATCATAATTATTAAGATAATTATAAAGTTAAATAAGTATTCTCTAAAACTCTATCTAGAGGTTTTTCATCCAATGTCTTCTTGGGAAACTCCTATATCCAGTTCTATCTATCTGATCTACTTATCCTAACATATAATTTCTAGTCATCCTACCCTGGCATAAACTTTTTCTTACAAAATCACTTAAATGGTTTTCTAATGAATGATCATTTGATGGAGTTTGTAAGAGGAATATTTTTCTGATGAAATCAATCCATTGGAGTTACTTCAATTACACACTCCAGAACTTTACAGCCTCAAACATCACATAGCCTTTAACAAAAACTATTTACCAATTAAAACGTAATAAAAAATGATTATCCAAAAAAACACAATGAATAAAGTTGGATATATTGTTACAACTTTTAGAGAATATTTTTACATGAATATTATCTTTCTAGTTACAACTTCAACACTCTACATATATGTACTTATTTTCTTTTCTGTTTTCATAGATAACCATTTTTGTACTTCTCCCCTTTAGCTTCACACCTTCTTTTAAAAAATCTTCAAAAGTTGGAATTTTATGAAATAATCTATCCAGAAATGAGTTTATACATTTACCCTCAAAGAATTAATATAGTATTATATCTCTATCCTCATACATATGGATTATTTTCTGTATCCTTTGATCATTGTCCAGTAATTTTTATTCAGTTACAAAGTTGTACTTATCTCACTTTTAACAAATTCTTAATTTGATCACATTATGGCCACAAATATATGTCTACAGAAAATATTCAAAAATCATACAAATATTTATCCACTCCAATAAATCAAGAGGTCTAAATCTGATATAATTAATTCTTTAACCTATGTACATATTTATGTGCCCAAATTTATATATATGGTAATAACTATCTTCTAGTCCATGTCTATAAAAAAAGTTTATCTACCACTTTTTACAAATGCTTTTATCATGATATTTTCATGATGTTATGTAATTTTAAAAATATATTTTAATCATCTAAATTTGTTAATAAAATTCTTAATAATGTTAAAGAAACTTCTTAACATTCCATGAACATTTTCATAATAATATTTTCTTAACAAACATCCACCAACTTCTTTCTCACTTATTTGTTAAAAAAAATTATTAATAAAAGTAATTCGTCTAAAAATAATTTTTTCATGAATACATCATTAAGGGTCTTTAGTATACCCCTTTTTATTTGTTGGAAACACTTACAACAAATTTTTACACCACAATATTTTTCACAAATCATTTTTTTAATAACTGTTTTTTCTCAACTTTTATCAAAAGAAAACTTTTCTCATAGATAAGGACCTAAAACCACACTACTAGATAAATTAATAATTTTGAATGAATTTTATCCCTCAATGAAAAAAAATTTATGACCATGTTAAAATAATATACTCTCAATTTTATCTTCACAAAGTTTCTCTTTCTCAAATTTTTTCCTCCCCCATTTTATGATAACCAAAACTTCAAATTCATAACAGAAAGAGTAGAGCATACTCTAACCCTAATAAAGAGCACTATCCCACTTTTTAAATAGTTTTAAATACTCTTCCACTATGATTATATAATCCAAATCATGATGGGGGTAATTTATTAAGAAATTTATGAAGTTATTAGTGGATGTTGAACATGAATTTTAGCCTCAATTCCACACATCTCTCTTTTGGAATAGTTTTGGTGAAAACATAAATAATTTGATATTTTTTAGAAATGTACTTAAGCATAATATCTCCACCAAAAAAATTATCTTTTATGAAGTGATACTTTATATCAATGTTCGTTGATCTCAAATGTTGTATAGGGTTTTTTGAAAGATCAATGAATCTATGATTATATCATAAAATCTTCAATAGTGTAGAAATTTTCACCCTTAAATCCTCTAGCTTAACTTTTATCCAAATCCTTTTTGTACAATCATGGGTGTTGAGAACATATTCTAATTCCACTATAATGAAATTAACTAATTTTTTTTCTTACCATGCCAACTCACACAACATTATATCTGGAATTAATTTCCTCTTTATCTTGATTTTATGTCCTTTAAATATCTATCCCAATCCACATCATTATATACAATAAAGTTTACATCACATATTTGTTTATAAAAAAATTCATAAGAATATGTTCCTTTAACATATTTGAGAATTATTTTTTACTTCCAATATGTGTGATTACTTAAGATAAATTTGATATCATGCACATAAAGTAACAATATATATAATTCCTAGAATCAAAGAAATAAGATAAAGAAAGATTCATATCAACATTCAAAAGAATTTTTGATTCACACTTTTCTTAGCTTCATCTTTACCCATCTTCATGCCAACGAAATTAAGATTTTATACTTCTTTGGAATCTATCATGTCAATATTTTGTATTAACTTTGTGGAAGACTTTTATTGTTATATAAAAATGAATATTTAATTAAGTTGAGATTATAATCCCAAGAATAAAGATAATTATGTAAGAATTTTTATTTTAAGTATCATCTTTATTACTTCAAAAAATTATTTACAAAAAATTTCTCTATCACAGGTAAAATTTATATCATTAACATAAACAATGACTATAAGAGTACTTGTTCTAACTTCCTTAACATATAGGTTGTTATTAAATATTCCTATAGAAAAGGTCAGCCTCTTTTGTAAATTATCAAGTTTGAGTATAAGACACACGGTACTTATTTCAACTTGTACGAATATTTATTCAACTTAAACTCCTTGGTTTTATCTTTATAAAGTTAGAACCCATTAGTTTTATCAATGAAAAATTTCCATGTTTGAGTATAAGACACATGGTTCTTATTTCAACTTGTATGAATATTTATTCAACTTAAACTCCTTGGTTTTATCTTAATAATGTTACAACCCACTAGGTTTATCAATGTAAACTTATTCATTAATTTACCCATTTATGAAATATGAATTTACATCTATCTGAAAAACATTGTTAGAATGATGTGTGACAAATTATTAGAACATTAATATAGTTTCCAATATTTAGATATGAGATTTTTTTTCAAAATATAAACCTTCAACCTATTAATAAACTTTGAAGACATTTTGATATACGTTTCTTGAAATTTTCCCATGTTCAATCGTATTGTTTTTTAACACCCACTTTTTCCTATAACATTATTACTTTCTGGTTGTGGAAGAAGTTCCTAGGTTCTATTCTTCCCAATTTTATCCAAATCTTCATTCATAGCAATGGATGACACTTTATGTTCAAGTGCCTCTAAAACTGATTCCAGTTCAACCTATAAGATAACAGATGCCTACTTTTCTATTCTTATTTTCCTACTAGTCTCAAATAGATTTTCTAATTTTCAATGATGTTGTAAAATTCCACTTTATTTTATAGGACAAGAAATTTTAGTGATTTTATACTTGTCTTTCTTTAATCATCACATGATTCATCTGAATCTTCATGAACATGTTTTGGCTCACATTTATCTTTAATTTTGTTATTTACATTAGAAGTTCTTACTTTTTATTTAATAAAACATTCAATATAGGTTTGGTTTAGATTGTTGTATTTTCAATAACTCTCACATAATAAGAATCCACCCAATTTTTAAAACGTTTATTCCAACATTTTTAACTTTCTCCGTTAAATAAATATCCCACGAAAATGACTTCATTGTATTTTTCATCAAACTTTCCATGATTATTTTTTTTGTCTATATAAAGAAAGGTCTCTTAAAAAACATGGAATATCTCACTTAAGTATTTTTCATATACCATATCTAATAATTAGTCATGATATATTCTATCCATAAAAAAAATTATACATTAACCGTAATAATAACAGCTTCAATCTAGAAATTCTTTGAAATTTCATATTCAACCAACAACTTCAACCCATTTCCACCTAACTTCTATTTTTCCTTTCATAATATCAATTTTATTAATGGAATTACAGATCACTATATTGATGTTTGATTCTATGTTTCTTCAGATATGATTCAATATCATTACTTATGAACTCCTTTAAATTTTCAGTTACTAGCTTCAGTATATAAACATCCATATCCCTTTCCACCACCTTATAAAAAATATAAAATTTCATATAGCCCTTGATTTATGATTTGAAAACAATATGTTGGTCATTCAAGTGAAATAATAAATAAAACTAATAAATTAGAAATCCTATTTTTATTTATCTCTCATAGGCCCAAAAATATCATAGTGAATGAGCTCAAGTGGTCTAGTGGATTGGATTTTAACTTTCAAAAGTCTTCCACTGACCATCATCCCTTTATAAATTGTTGTACAAACATCATTTTTTTAGTGGTGGTAATTTTATTTAAAATTCTAATTTGGGAATTTTGGTCATAATATTCTAGTCAGGTTGCTCAATTCTTTAATGTGACAGCTTATATTTATATACAACACTTAAGTAAAATGATTTACAAAGTTGTCCAATCTAAAAGAGATTTTCACTAGTTCTTTCTCCCATAGTAAATTTTTACCATATTTCACACTTCTGATGATATAATAATCTTTTTGGAATATTAATTTCTTACCATCATCAAAAATATTGGTAACACTCTATAGGTTTTGTTTTATTCTGTCAACATATATAACTTCCTTATATTTTAGTTTTTAATCTTCAATCTCTACGGTTCATATTCCTCTATTTTTTTAGTAATTATCATCTCTAAAAGTGAACGTTTTACTTTAATTTTTTCAATATTTTTCAATATTTTTATGCCTCGTATCTTATGTGAGGAACAACCACTATAAAAAATCAATTTTTTTCCTTTTTCGAGAATTCAGAGTTTTTTCAACAGTAAACACTCTTAAATCAACTTTATTCCTTCCAGACTCTTTTTTTCTAGCATAATATACTTTTTTTGAAAGATTTTTCCGACATTATTTAGAAAAGTGACCTATTTGGTCACATATTCTACACACTTCTTGCAACGAACCAGACGAATTTTTCATTAGAAACTTTCTATCATCTTTTAATTTCTCTTTTGTTTTTTCCTATGAATTGGGAAATTTGATCGCTTTTCTTCCACTATTTTTCCTCCTAAGTGAATGCCTATTTATAGAGAGTGACATGTTGTGGAAATAGTTAAAATATTTTATCCCTTAAATTCCATATCACCAAGAAAAACTATTAAATCTAAGTCTTCTATAGAAGTATGATCTTTCCCTGTAGAAAGTTTTTCTTGATTTGTAATATATTTGTATTTTTTTCTTCTTGTCTTAGGGAAACTTTCTGACAAAGTTAATTCTAAAACATCATTGATGTGGTATATTTTTCAAACATTTTATCACTATTTCTTATAACACGTTCATGGTTATTAAAATTAGATGAAATTTTATATTTAGTGGGTAAAGATTTCACCTAATTGTTGGAATGATATTTCTTAGTAGCTTTAGATAATTCATAATTTATCTTTAAAGTATTGTCGAAATTCTTACTTATATTCTTTAAGTTACTTTAAAACTCAATAAATCTTGATTTAGTTTTATAAACCTCATCATTATTGGTACCAATTATCTTACCAAGATCTTACAGCATATTTCATTATTTAAAAGATTTTAGTTTGAGGTTTACAATATCCTAGATGTACTCATATTTCTATTTAAATACATGTTTCCTTAGTTCATTATTATCTTCAATTTCATTCTTTAACATTCTAATATCTTTCCGGAGTTATGTTTTCATTACAAAACGTGCCACAAGTTTTGATCTCAATTGATATTATATGTAGGTTTCTTCATCTTATTTTTCTTCACTATTTGAGGAATATTTATTCTTCTGAAAATTTATAAAGAAAGTTATAAACTCATTTTTATTTTCATCTTTTGAAGAATTATAATCTGTATAGTCATACTCATCTTTCTTACTCAACAAACTTCTTATGTTTCTTGATATTTTTTTACCAAATGTCATTTTTTTATCTTCATTGAAGTTTTATTCCACTTAATCCATAGGGGATTTTCTTTATGATCATATTCATATACAACATATTTCTTTTGGGGAAAACTCATAGAAAAATTACAAATTAATCCACACTTGAAACATTTATGTTTTATTTTTTATCTATAATTTCCCTTACCTCTTTAGTAATTTTTGGAGAAAATATACGTGATATATTCATTAATTTCATCATCTTACTTATATTACAAATCACTACGGTCAACAATCTCAACATCCTAGACTTTTAACTTTCTTATAACTTCAAAATAATTTCCATACTTGATCTTATTTTTTAATTTTGTAGCTTTTGTAACATCACAATAAATAATAATGTTTTGTAATTCATCAATAGATAAATTATCATTACCTTTTAAGAAAGAAATTTTATAATTGAATCTATATAGAAATTTTCTCATGAGTTTCTTAACAATGATAGAATCTACCAAGACATATTTTAAACCTCTGATATTGCAAAAAAATTCAATAACTTTGGTGAAGTACTCATCAATGGTTTCTTCATCCCCTATTATTATATTTTCAAAATTTTCATCTCTAGATTTATAACTTTTCTTCATTCACTTTGGTTTTCCACATAAAGATACTTTCAAGATTATCCAAATTTTATTTAGATATTTTGAGACCCATCACCTTTGTGAAAACATTGTCTAAATAAATTATAATAAAATTCAATGATTTACCATCAACCACAATATTTATTTTTTCTACAAATGTTTTGGGAGTATTTAGATCAATGGGTGGAAACCCAATAGTTTCTGCATCAATTTCCTCTAGGACAAGAGATAGAAGATAGAGTATCATTTAGTTTTTCAAACCGTGATAATTTTTCCTTATAATTTTAGAGTATCTATTATATTAAGTGGTTTGAGATTTTCAATGATAACGATCAAATAGGGTAACCTAGCTCAGATACCAATTGTAGTATCTAAGGATCGATGGAACCACTATGGGGGGTGGTTAATTAGTGGTGATATTTTTACAATTTATAATTATATATAATTAACTCCTATAACTTTTTATAGTTTTTTCCTTATCAAATGTTTCTAAAAAATCACAATCATGAAATAATATGAAAGAAATTCAAGGAAAACAAGATTTACAAGGTTCATCCAGACTCTGACAGCCTAAATCCTTATTTTGGAGTTTCCCAGTTGGCCTATGAAAACACACTGTTATGAAAAAGTGAAAACAACTTGAGCCAACTCCCATTTGGCTATTTATATATCCCAATTGGTATTATTATACCAAATACTGTCAGATTATAATATTTTCTTGTAAAACTGAGCCCATAAAAAATTGTCAATCTTTTTAGAACTATCTCCCACAAATATCATTTGTAAAAAATCTGCCCATTTTTCTCCTTATATTAAGTGTTTGTATCATGTGCCTACCCTCATCTAGAATTTTGTTGAATATTCTAGGGTATTCCTAGACATTCTTGATCTTTCATGAATTCTCTAGTGATTCTTACCAACTTCAAATTTCCTTAACCTCATATATTAATGAACATATGTAATTTTCATTATCATATAAATAAAAAACCAAAAGAAAAATATCACAACATAATCATTATTTTTAGATTTAAAAAGTTATCTAAAGCTTATCCAAAACTCCATTTAATGATAATTCGTTTAATTAATTCTTTACAAACTCCTAAGGCTTGTTCTATCTATCCGATCTACATTATTTGACTAACTATATCTAATTATCCTGACATATCTCAAACATATGATTAAAAAAATACCTCTTAAAGATATATATGATGAATATTCATCTAAAAGATGTTCCTTTAATTGGTCTTCATCTGATGGACTTAATCTGATAGCCTTCTATTAGAAGCACAATTCCGAACTTTGTAGCCTCGAACTTCATATTACATTTAATGAAAACTATTTTAAATTTGATACTTCCTAAAAACATTCTATTTTTAAAAAACATTGAATATAGTAGAATAAATTGTAGTGAATTATAGAGACTCAAATTACATGAATCTTCTCTATTTAGTTACAACTTCAACACTCCATTGTTTTGTACTTTTTTTCTTTTGTGTTTTTATAGATCATGATTTTTTAACTTCTCCTCTTTGACTTCACACATTTTCTAAAATCTTTTGTAGTGATAATTTCATGCAATAATCCATCAATAAATGTTGGTCTAAATTTATCCACATGGAATTCATATAAAATTTAATATCCATCGGCTTTCATTTGTTCAATTTTCTTCATTTGACTATATTTTTTCGTTAATGTGCATCCATTAACAATGTTTTACTAATATATCTTTTAATTACTTCATCATCTAATTTATTCCTATCTAAATATCTATGTCTGTTGACTTCTCTACTTCTTTATTTTAGTGGTCTTCTTCTAGTAGAATTTTTGTAGAAATATGAATTTGCATTTTCAATTTTTATAATTATGTATTAGGTAATGTTTTTTTGATGGACTATGATTGGAAACAAAGATGATCTAACCCTTTTTACAAATGATTATATCATGAGGTTTTAATGATGATAGGAACTTTTAGAAAAAAACTTACCACCATCTGAATTTGTTAAAAAGTTTCTTAACAATGTTAAATAAACATATATATATTCCTTCACTAGCTTCATAATAATATTTAATTAACAATATTCTAGAAACATATTTGTTTCCTCTTGTCAAACACATTCTTAAAAAAAATAATTTTTCATCAAATACAAAACTTTTTTATGAAAACATCACAGACAATCTTTATTTGTTATCTTGCAATGCAGGGTATTCTCTACTTTGACTATGAGTGTTGATTCCCTTCCTTCCACTAGAAAATAATTCTATACAATGGTAGAAACTAATATTTCTCATAATCATCATGAATATTGAGCCATAAAATAAAATTCCATATGATGTTAAAATTTATCAAATTCCCAAGAGATTATCTTAATTATAATGTTAGAATTATTAATTCAAAATCTAGTTCCCAAGGTTCCTACTAAACTTGTTATGATACAAATTTCAATACCCCCAACTATATAAATCCAAATTCAGTGTTTACTTCATTACATTGGTACAAGATACAGGGGATCACACCATGCATAATTGGTAAGTTTATCTATATTGGAAAACTAGATACATACATGAATCCTATATTACATTGGAAATATAAACAATAAAGCATAAGAAAAATTATTAAAAACATTAAATCATTAAAATAATCTGTTTTCATATCCCATGAAAAAGAAAGTAAATAATGGTAGGGTTTATATGCTCATAAAGTGTTATATATTGTAGAATATATCATGATTAAATAAGTATAATCAGTATAGTAGAGTGGATAATCAAAACACAGGTCATTCATTCAATAACTTGAGGTCAAAGTATATACATGTAAAATATAAACATAGCAATTATATGGAAAATGGAAACTGAATTCTTAATAAATAAAATGCATAAATACACAAATTCATGATCTAATCATCAAGAAATCAACTAAGATATCATGATTTAATCATTAATGCCTCAACTAAGACATTCTTAATAAATTGATAGGTGTAATACTAGATACCCATCTAACATGGTATGCCTTCTAGTTTGTATCATGATACCTATCAATGCATCAAGGGAATATCTATAACCAATCCCCACCTATCAATTGCATGTATAATGCATTCCCTATATTGAATGATCAATATAATTCATTCTCATAAAATTTTATAAATCAATATTTATTTTTATTGACTTAGTAATACATAATATTTCAAAAATAAATGAAATAGAGTAATTAACAATATTTCCTCAACTAACCTATATATTGAAATGGTATATGGTTAATATAATATCAATGAATTAGAAACCATTCCCTATAAATCCATTATAATAAAAATATTTAAATAAATTAAAAATAATGTCTAATTAAATGATAGGGAGTGATAGGTAATATGATCATGATAAAGTTAATGTCCACAAAATTGTGAATCAGTAAAGAAAAAAAGAAGACATTAAATTCACTAGATGTAACGACCCAAAGTTTCATTAATGGAAATCCCTCTTGATCTAATTAAATGTATGTTTATGTTTATATAAAATGTCAACATCTTTGGTTTTATGTTAAGAATTTTGACCATTGCTAATATAGTCGTTGAACAGTGATCACATGATTAGTATAAATATAGGACTTCAACAAATCCAATTTACTCATACAAAGGAAGCGATGGCCTCATCCAGTAGAATTGCCCCATACGAAGCCCATTTGTCGGAGCTCGGAAAAGAGGTGGCATCTTTGGGCTTCGCCCTTGACCAAGCCCAAGCTGAGCTTCATCATGTCAAGCTCGAATGTGACCGTCTATGGGAAAAGTGGAAGTTGATTGAAATTACCTCTCGAGCGATGTTATACGAGACACCCCAAGAGTCTGTCACCATCGCACACCTTACCCTTAGGTCTTATGCGGCTGTTTTAAGGGGTTATGTGACAAATAAGTAGTACTATGTTCATGTAAATTATTTTTTTGTATAATAATTAATATAATTTCTAGTCATTCTTGATACATTGTAAATAGTTTTTAAAGTACAAATGGGGTTTTTAGTTATTATTTAATTAAGAAATCTATTGTATTAAAATAAGGGATTTTTGAATTAAATAATATTTTAATAAAATAATATTATTATTATTTAATTATTTTTTATTAAATATAAATGATCTTATAATTTTATGAATGCAATTAATATTTTTATTAAGGTTTGAAAGAAATTTCTGTCAAAACTCGTGAATTTTCAATAAAAGTAGGTTTTTATTTAAAAAGTGAAAATTAACATATTTAGAAAATTATTTAGATAAAATAAATTTTATTTCTGGAATCAGGACATCAAAATTATCCAATGGTGAATTTTTCATAATTTTCTGAGATAGTCAAATTTTTGGGTAAAAATTAAATACTGTTTAAATATATAATGTGTTTTATGACATCATAATGACCCAATAATGATGTAATAAAATACTATAATATTTATGTTCGTCCAATATATGTTTTACCATTAAAATAATTTGACTTTGGGTTTGTTTTACTTACTTTTAAAAGCATCAATGGACCCCTCAAGACATATTCAACACTTTCCCTAGAAGCCTCTCACAAGCCTCTCTCTAGCCTTTGGCAGCACACTTTCAAGTAAGGGTTTTTTCTTCCTTTTTCATTTATTCCAATTTTCTTTAAGTTGGTTTGCCCTTTTAATTTCAATTATGAATATTGGGGTATGGTTTCGCACCTCTCTCATACTTCCCTCTTTATGTTTGAATGATGGGAGACCCTTTATCTCTCATTAAATGCCTCCCATGTACACCCGTTACTATGCCAAAATTCCGAAAGGAACTTCTCTCTCCTCTTTTACATTCAAGAAATACTTTTGTATCATGAATATAAATTCCATTAAAATTTTTGGGAAATGTCTCTTTTTTACCTCCTTACTGTCCATTACATGTAAATATGATGAGGAACCCCTTTCTCTCTCCTCAACCATTTTTATGAATTCTTATGTCACACCGTTACGCTGCTGAAATCGCACCGATTTTCTTTGCCAATGTCATTTTGTAGTGAATACCATGCCCATTTCTCCATCAAGGGTATTCACCTTTATACACATTTACTTAATGATTGTAAAGTTTCATGTATGAATTCCACATTCCTTCATCGTGGAATAAATGATTAAGTTTTATGAATCCATGTTTTATGATCCATGTGGCACACTTATGCATGAAATGAAATGTTTAAGAAGGGTCCACCCTTATAGAACTCCAATGCATTGGGTAAAGTATAGTATCATGATACATCATGTGTAATGAGTGTTGAATCATGCTAATTCAAGTACAACGGGGTTTACTCGTGCTTTATGAGCAATGAGGATTTACTCATGCTCCATGTGCAACGAGCCTTGGCTCATGCTAATTCCATGTTAAGTGTTGTTGCAACATTTCCATGTTATGATTATCATGCTTTATCATGACTTTATGTTCATGTTTCTTTTATGCTCTATTGATATTCCTTTTGAATAACATGTATTGTACTCCTCATGTTATTCCATGTGTACTCCCTTACTGGGCTTTATAGCTCACCCTTTTCTTATGGATGTCCTCAGGTTATCCCATGCAATGCTAAGTACGAGGGAATGTAGTGGTCATGTAAATGAAGTTTTCAATAAAGGTGTTGTATTTCATGTTTCAAGATTTTATGTAATGATCCTAAGTCCCAAAGACACTAAACCTCTTGATCTTCTTGTTGTATCAAGTGATGTTTTATGTAATAAATCATGTTTAAGTTTGTAATAAAAGAAGGGTTGTCATAGTTGGTATCATAGGAAGGTTTGGTTATTTTTTGGATTAAGAAACCCTAGTAAAGCCTTAGATACAAGACTAAGTATAATAAAAACAGCCCTAAATTTTAGTAAGTACTGAGTAAGTGGTTTATCAAACAAATACATCCCTGTCTGGATACGAGCAGGTAGAGGTAGCTCTGGCACAGATGTATCCTAGGGGTAAAACCCGAAAACACCGCTTTGAGCTAAACTCAAACGGGAACTGGTGCACGACAACGGGCCTTGCTGCACTCTTGGTTTCGACACTCCCCGGGGATATGTTTTGATAAATTCAAAAGCTTAGTATGAACCCTTATTAAGGGAATTAAAAAATTCCCCTATGAATATATGTTAGAAAGTAGATCATGAAAATCCTAGATTGAAGTCTATAGACTCTTTAGTAAGGAAATAAAAGTTTATTTATAAGTCATCAACTTTTGTCTTTGGATTACCCTTTATGTGTTACCTCTAACATTCCTTTTATTCCAGCCAATAGCCAGTAATAAGAGGACTCGGGCTAAAAAATGTTGTGAAGATCAGTGTGATGATTATACTAATGACATTCCAACTACAATGGGAGCGGGAATCGCGAACTTTGTCACGCTTCTCTCTCAGCTAACTCAAGTTTTGAATAGAAACACAGGTCACAAGGAACGTTCAACACCCCCAAAGAAAGAACAAGTCGCTATCGAGAGCTTCATGAGACAAAAGCCTCCTACTTTTAGTGGATCATCTGATCCCATGATCGCTAAACAATGGATCAACTCCATTGAAAATATCTTCTCCTTCCTTCAATGTTTTGAACAAGAGAAGGTTCTCCTAGCGTCTTATCGTATGGAGGTTGAAGCTGATCAATGGTGGACGTTGATCAAAAATATGAATCTTGAGGAGGAGATCGAGGCGTTGGAATGTAAGGATTTCCAAAAGATGTTTTTTGATAAATATTTTCCGCGCACCCTCAGGCTTAAGATGGAAAAGGGCTTCCTTTCCCTCAAGCAAAAAAGATGAAGAATTTGTTGGAGCGTACGAGGCAAACTTCACAAGGCTTGCACGATACGCTTCCAGCTTTTTCTTTACCCCCAAATGCAAGGTTGACCGCTTCTTTGGTGGGATGAAGCCTAGCTTGCGGAATGCATTAGCGATCCGTGACTTCGACAGCTATGAGGAAATTGTCTGATGTGCCCTCAAGGTCGAAATGGAGATCGGGGAATCCCAGGGGTATCATGGGGACAAGAAGCGTAAGGTGGACTTCAATGCTGTTGGTCTGATGGATAAATCCAACGGCGCTAAGAAGATCCAACACCCCACTTTCCAAAAGTGTGGAAAGAAGAACCCTGGAAATTTCCTTAAGGGGATGAGAAAATGCTTCAGGTGTGGAAGAGAAGGGAACCTAGCTATTAACTGTTGGCAAGAAGGACCCACGACTGTTATAGAGGAGAGGAACGCTCCGTTCGAACCTCAACGCATTGTTCAATGACACAAATGCAAAGAACCAGGTCATTTTTCAAATCAGTGCCCTAATACAAGGGTTTTTGGAGGCAACCAATAACCTCCAAGGAAGCAAGGAAGATCTTTTTCCATCACTTCTACCGAAGTGAACCCCGAAAACGAAGTGGTGACAGGTACGCTAGTTATTCATTCAAGAAGAGAAAACGTACTTTTTGATTCAGGTTCTATGCATTCTTTTATATCTAGAAATTTTAGTAGAACAATCCCAGCACCGCCAAAAATCATGGATGTGAGGATGTCGGTGAGTACGGCAAATGGGGAAATCATTGCATCCCATTAATATAAGTCCTCCCCTATAATAATCTGTGGATTGAATTTCCCAGCAAACCTCATCATACCCCCTCTGGTAGAATTTTATACAATTCTTGGCATGGATTGACTTTCCTTATATAGAGCCAACATAAATTGCCGGTAGAGGGAAATCACACTTCAATTGGAGAATCGACCCCCGATTCTTTACAAGTGTTAGGAGGAAGATGAATCTCTTTTAGCTCCATCATCTCAAGCATGGATATTACTGCCCTATCAGCACGTGTATCTGGCTCAGATGATTGAGTCCAAGGAAGAAACTGTCCTTGAAGAAATGCCTATTATAAGGGAATTCGCTGAAGTGTTTCCCGAGGAACATCCTGGTCTTCCTCCTAGAAGAGATGTTGAGTTCTCAATTGAACTTATACCTGGGGCGCTACCAATATCCAAGACTCCATATAGAATGGTTGTTGTATAGCTTGAAGAGATGAAGAAATAACAACAGGAGAATCTAGATAAAGGGTTTATACTCCCAATTACTTCACCATGGGGTGCACCAGTCCTCTTCATCATGAAGAAGGATGGGTCAATACGGCTTTGCATCGATTATCGTGAACTCAAATAAATAACGATAAAGAACATTTATCATCTCCCATGAATTGATGACTTGTTCAATCAGCTGCATGGATCAGAATACTTCTCCAAGGTATATTTTTAGTTGGGATATTATCATGTAAGGGTGAAGAAGGAAGATGTCCCCAAGACTGCCTTCCATACAAGAAACGGGCACTATGAATTCATAGTAATGCCTTTCACACTCACCAATACTCCAGAAATATTCATGGACTTGGTGAATAGAGTCTTTAGAGATTACCTAGACAAATTTGTGGTTGTCTTTATAGATGATATTCTAATATACTCCAAAACCAAGGAGGATCATGAGGAGCATTTAAGAATTGTACTAGAGACTTTGCGCATGGAGAAGCTCTTTGAATAGTACAACAAGTGTGAGTTCTGGTTGAAGGAGGTGTCATTCTTGGGCCATATCATCACAAGCAATGAGATATCTGTGGACCCCTCCAAAACGGATGCAATTGAGGGATGGTAGAGGCCAACATCGGTAACGGATATCCGTAGATTTTTGGGGTTAGCTGGATATTATCGACGATTCATGAGAACTTTTTCACGATTGTACAACCCTCTTACCAAGCTAACTCGAAAGGGGGTAAAGTTTTCTTGGAGTGATGAATGCGAAGAAAGATTCAAGGAGTTGAAAAGGAGGTTTATCACTGCACCCGTGCTCACTTTACCCACAAGGGGGGAACTTTTTGTTGTATTCAGTGACGCTTCAAAGAAGGGATTAGGATGTGTGCTGATACAGAATGATAAAGTGATATCCTATGCCTCAAAGAAGTTGAAAATCCATGAGAAAAACTATCCAATGCATGATCTGGAGTTTGTAGCTGTGATCTTTGCCTTGAAAATCTGGCGGCATTATCCCTATGGAGAGAAATTTGAGATATATACTGACCACAAGAGCCTTAAATATATATTCACACAGAAATAGCTTAATATTTTCCATAGAAGATGGATATATCTCAACAAGGATTCTGACTGTTCAATACATTACCACCCTGGGAAAGTGAACAAGGTGGCAGATGCCCTATGTAGAAAGGATCTACCGATTCTATCAATGATGAGAATTGACAAGGATCCAATCTTATTAGACTTGATGAATATGGACATGGGAATCATAGAGAAGGGAACATCATCAATCCTTTCACAAATGATTGCTCAACCGTCTCTTTTGGAAAGGTTAAAGGATGCTCAAAAGGATGATGTGGGAATTCAAGAAAAAGTGGAAGCGATCAAAAAGGGGAAATCCTTGGAGTTTAATGTTAATGAAGAAGGAATTGTACGTTTTGGGAAAGGACTATGTGTTTTATCATGTTTGGAGATGAATAAGGAACTTCTGGATGATGCACATAGTTCGAATTTTTCTATTCACCCAGGGAGCACAAATATGTATCGAGATCTCAGAGAAAACCTTTGGTGAGATAATATGAATAAGGAGATCGCTAAATATACATCAAAGTGCCTGGTGTGTCATCAAGTGAAGGAAGAGAGGCAGAAGTCTAAGGGGATGATGAAACCATTGCCCATACCATAATGGAAATGGGAGAACACCACCATAGACTTTGTCACCGGACATCCAAGGACATCCAAAGGCAGTAGTGCAATCTGGGTTGTTGTGGATCGTCTTACAAAGACTGCACAGTTCATTGCTATTCGGGAGGATTTCTCATTGGATCAACTGGCACAGATATATATCATGGAAATGGTAAGGTTTCCTAGAGTAACACTATCTATTGTGTCTGACCGAGATCCAAGATTCACCTCTATGTTTTGGAAGAGTCTTCAACAAGCTCTGAATACTGAACTGAACTTCAGTACGGCCTATCATCCTCAAACTGATGGCCAATCCGAGCGGACTATCCAAACACTTGAGGATATGTTGAGAGAGTGCTCAATGGAATTTAAAGGAGGATGAGATCAACATCTTCCTCTGGTTGAGTTCTCTTATAATAACAGTTTCCACTCGAGCATCCAAATGGCACTATATGAAGCCCTGTATGGGAAAAGGTGCAGAACACCGGCATATTGGGATGAGGTCGGTGAACGTAAGATACTTGGACCAGAAATGGTCGATGAAATGGTAGAGAAGGTGAAAATCATTTAGTAGAATGTCAAGGCAGCCCAGAGTCGACAGAAGAGTTATGCAGATAATCATCGATGAGACCTTGAGTTTAAAGTTGGAGACATGGTGTTTCTATGAATATCTCCGTGGAAGAAGGTCATGAGGTTTGGATGGAAAGGGATGTTAAGTCCAAGGTACATCGTCCCCTTCGAGATTCGTGATCGTGTCGGGGTTGTGGCCTATCGACTAGCACTTCCACCTACCATGGCCAAAGTACATGATGTCTTTCATGTATCCCTCTTAAGGAAGTACATACCGGACCCTTCACATGTACTCTCTTCCGAGGTGGTAAAATTGGAAGATGATCATTCTTATGAGGAGAAACCAGTGAAGATCTTAGATTTTAGAGAAAAATTTCTACGAAATAAGACAATTCCCCTCATCAAGGTATTTTGGAGAAACCACAGGTTTGAAGAAGTGACTTGGGAATCGGAGGATATGATGAAGATGAGTTACTCACATTTGTTTTAGTGTGGGAAAAGGAAAATTTCAAGGGCGAAATTTCTTAAGGGGGGAATATTGTAATGACCCAAAGTTTCATTAATGGAAATCTCACTTGATCTAATTAAATGTCTCTTTATGTTTATATAAAATGTCAACTTCTTTGGTTTTATGTAAAGAATTTTGAATGTTGCTAATATATCCATTGAACAGTGATCACATGATTAGTATAAATATAGGACTTTAACAAATCCAATTTACTTAGACAAAGGAAGCGATGGCCTCATCCAGTAGAATTGCCCCATACGAAGCCCATTTTTTGTAGCTCAGAAAAGAGGTGGCGTCTTTGGGCTTCGCCCTTGACCAAGCCCAAGATGAGCTTCATCATGTCAATCTCAAACGTGACTGTCTACGGGAAAAGTGGAAGTTGATTGAAATTACCACTCGAGCGATGTTATCCGAGACACCCCAAGAGTCTGTCACCATCACACACCTTACCCTTAGGCCTTATGCGGCTGTTTTAAGGGGTTATATAACAAATACGTAGTACTATGTTCTTGTACATTATTTTTGTATATAATAATGAATATAATTTCTAGTCATTTTTTATACATTGTAAATAGTTTTTAAAGTACAAATGGTGTTTTTAGTTATTATTTAATTAAGAAATCTATTTTATTAAATTAAGGGATTTTTGAATTAAATAATATTTTAATAAAATAATATTATTATTATTTAATTATTTTTTATTAAATATAAATGATCTTATAATTTTATGAATGCAATTAATATTTTTATTAAGGTTTGATAGCCATTTCTGTCAAAACCCGTGAATTTTCAATAAATGTCAATTTTTATTTTAAAAGTGAAAATTAACATATATAGAAAATTATTTAGAAAAAATAAATGTTATTTCTGGAATCAGGACGTCAAAATTATTCAATGGTGAATTTTTCATAATTTTCTGAGACAGTCAAATTTTTGGGTAAAAATTAAATACCATTTAAATATATAATGTGTTTTATGACACCATAATGACCCAATAGTGATGTAATAAAATAGTATAATCTTTATGTTCGTCCAATATATGTTTTACCATTAAAATAATGTGATTTTTGGTTTGTTTTACTTACTTTTCAAAGCATTAATGGACCCCTCAAGACATATTCAACACTTTGCCTTTTAAAATTAATTTCCATGGGAGTGTGACTCACCTCCACATAAGCAACCTTATTATTTTAAGAAGTTCGGAATTTGTCATTATAAAATATTTTTTTCCTCTTCCCTTTTCCACAATTCCTAGGCAAAAACCATGGGGTGGTTTTTGGTTTGTCTTAATTTAATATAAGGGGTCCCAAACCTAAATAATAAAGAATTCCCACACCTTTCCTATATAAACCCACCCAAGCTCCCACTTCTTCCTCACTCAAAGCCCTTGGAGTTCGTACAACCTCTGCCTGACTCTCTCAAGAATCTTCCAAAGGTTCCCCAATCTCCCTATAAGCCTCTCACAAGCCTCTCTCTATCCTTTGGAAGCACACTTCCAAGTAAGGGTTTTTTCTTCCTTTCTCATTTTTGTCCAATTTTATTTAAGTTGTTTTGACCTTTAAATTTCAATTATGAATATTGGGGTATGGTTTTTAACCTCCCTCATACTGCCCTCTTTATGTTTGAATGATGGGAGATGCTTTATCTCTCATTAAATGCCTCCCATGTACACCCGTTACTATGCCGAAATTCCGAAAGGAACTTCTCTCTCCTCTTTTACATTCAAGCAATACTTTTGTATCATGAATCTAAATTACATTAAAATTGTTGGGACATGTATATTTTTTACCTCCTTACTATCCATTACATGTAAATATGATGAGGAACCCCTTTCTCTATCCTCAACCATTTTTATGAATTCTTATGTCACACCGTTACGCTGCCGAAATCACACCGATTTTCTAAGCCAATGTCATTGTGTAGTGAATACCTTGCCCATTTCTCCATCAAGGGTATTCACCATTATGAACATTTACTTATTGATTTTAAAGTTTCATGTATTAATTCCAAATTCCTTTATCATGGAATAAATGATTATGTTTTATGAATCCATGTTTTATGATCCATGTGGCACACTTAGGCATGAAATGAAATGTTTAAGAAGGGTGAGCCCATATAGCGCTCCAATGCATTGGGTAAAGTATAGTATCATGATACATCATGTGAAATGAGTTTTGACTCATGCTAATTCAATTGCAACGGGGGTTTACTCTTGCTTTATGTGCAATGAGGATTTACTCATGCTCCATGTGCAATGAGCCTTGGCTCATGCTAATTCCGTGTTAAGTGTTGTTTCCACATTTCCATGTTATGATTATCATGCTTTATCATGCCTTTATGTTCATGTTTCTTTTATGCTCTATTGATATGCCTATTGTCTAACATGTATTGTACTCCTCATGTTATTCCATGTTTACTCCCTTACTGGGCTTTATAGCTCACCCTTTTCTTTTGCATGTCCTCAGGTTATCCCATGAAATGCTAAGTACAAGGGAATGTAGTGGTCATGTAAAGGAATTTTTCAATAAAGATGTTGTATTTCATGTTTCAAGTTTTTATGTAATGATCCTAGTCCCCAAAGACACTAAAACTCTAGATATTCTTGTTTTATCAATTGATGTTTTATGTAATAAATCATGTTTAAGTTTTAAATAAAAGAAGGGTTGTCATACTAGAAATGAAGGTTTTTTAGTTGAACCAAGAATTTAATAAATAAATAAGAAAATAAAATCAAAATATTAAAAATAACTTCTTTGTGACTTTGTGTAAGAAAAAAGTTGTTAAAAACATTAAAAATTATTTTCATTACTTTAAGAAAGTAATATCCTTTTCATTTGAGAAAATTTTAAATTAAAATTCAAAGAATATTTAGATTTTTTTTGAAAAACAAAACTTTAAAAAATTGTAAAGTAACCCTAAAATTAAATAATGTTTATGATGGTAGGAAATTTTTTTCATGCGATAAATGCTAAAACAAATATTCCTTTCACATATTCGATAAAAGTACAAAAGTAACTTGTTTGGAAGATCAAAATATTATTACTTATAAATTTTGTAATATAAATTAAAATATATTTGAAAATTAATTCAAATAATCATTGGAGTATAAAGAATAATATTATTTAACCATTTAAAATAATCTCAATGTTGAAGAAAAATATTTAGGAGTAAAACCTTACAACAATATTTTTAAAACAAAGCCCCTTAAATCTTACTTACTTGTTGATTCTTGATATAGAATGTCTTGAAATGGAATAGAATCATTTAAAACCAAAACCTAACCATAGGTGAATAAAATATCGGTGGTTTAAAATATTATTATTATATAATACTTCCTAAGGAAATATGAGCATAATCAATCTCGAAATAAGACGATATTATAACAGAAATCCCTTGCCTTGGGTTTTTTCTTATTCATACATGTTTGATACTACTATATAATGAATTAAAATTAATAAAATACCTTTTAATAAAAAAATTCATCTATATTACATTTTTAATTTCCTTTTATACTCATTTAAAATCTTTTCACTAAATAATTATTACTTATGTCGACCACTTAAGGTTTTTCTATCAATTTCCTTAAAATTACTTTGGTATGTTTTCCTTGGTTAAAGGATTTAATATATAGTTCTATTATCTCCAGAATTTTGACATTTTAAATTATATAGTTTTTATTCATTATATAAAAATTTATAATCATCCATTCATTTCATTAATATAAAAATGAATCACATCGCTTTGTGGAGGTGGTGGTCTACACGTATGCATGAGCAATGTTATCATTTACAAATGGATGAAAGTTTAAGAAGTTATATGATATTTTATATTTAAAAATTCATAATTATGTAATAAATATCATATTCATTAATTAATTCAATCTTTATAACCATCCAAGTAAAGTGGTGCTGAAAAAAATAATTACACCATTATGTGGAGACAGTAGGTCGTACATAGGCCTGAGTGATGTTTTCATTTTCCATAGAATAGAATAGAGAAATAAAATGGATATAAAATTAACAAAAAAATTAATTATGATTAATATAATTATTTAATTATGTTAATATGGTTATTTAATATTTGGAGGAGGTTTAAGAACAAAATAACTTGAAAAGTCATGGTAAGAATATATACCTCTTCTTTTGGTAACCTCTTTTGGATTACACCTTAAGAATTGAAGTGGAAATAATAGAACCTATATGATGAGAAAAATAATTTTTTAAATTTATTTTTTCCTGTCTTGTATGGAATAAGTATCTCAATTATTATCGAGAAGAGAGGAGTCGGGGGGAGGTTCTCTTTTATAAATAAGGTTGGTGGAAAACATGTAAATACTTAAAACTTAATAATATAATATATGTCTTACTCAAGTAAAGTGGATAAAAATTGTCATTTATTTTGATATGATAAGGGTATGGTTAAAACAAAACCAACTAATGAGATTTAAGCAAGTGTTTTCTGTTATCTTAAATCCTTATCCCTTTATTTTAAACCTTTTAACTCATTTTACCCTAACCGAAGTGATAAATACCCACCATGGTTACTATTAAATTTGTCCAAAAATTAAGTTGAACTTATTGAATAATATTAATTTTTTTATCCAAAATATGGAATTAAATTTATAACATTCATTTTCTATAATTTATAAAAATTACTTTTAATATTTTTTACCAAAACTCAAAGAAAAACGTATTTAGGAAAATGCTTGTTTTAAGCATAAAAATGATTTTACAACCACATAATAAATAATATTTCATATAATGGAATTAATTAGTTTATTTTAAATAGAATGATACTTATTTTTATTTAAAAATAAACAAAAATCAAACGGAACCTTATAAATTCTTGATTAAGAGAGAATAATTAAAAATAATTTTTATTTGAACAAAAACATCACTTAGATTTTCAAAATGTTAAGCATGTATTTTTAATCCCAGAATTATATATTTATATGAAATATGTTATTATTTAATATATATATTTTATAATAAAAGGGTTTTAAAATCTTCCAATTTATTCTTATATCGTTATATTGTCATAAAACTGATAGTTTTTGAAAAATTTAAATTTTTCACTATTCACCCAAAAATAAAATATTTTTAAAAAATATAAAAAAATCATCCTAACATAATTTTGACGTGATTAATTTCAAAATTATATTCATTGGTTCAAATTAAATTTACAAATTTTTTAAATTTATGTTTTAATCACATTCATGTATAAAGCTATGTGTATTATGTTATTGTTTCATTAGAAAGGAAAGCCTGCATACTATAATTAGAGATCAGGTGTTACACATATTATAACTTCCCGATATTTTATGATATATTTATCTTTAAATAAATATTATTTCTTTGATAGCTTTATTCACATGAAACACTAAGTTTAAACAAACCGAGATATACTAATAAAATATTATTATTTAATGTGATAGTTATTTCCTAGATATAGTATTATTGTGTATGAATATAACTAAATAAATTGTGAAAAAGTATTTTTACTTATGTATGAAATTAATTCATTGGTTAAAAATTGGTTATAAAAGAAACTAAAAACATTAGAAGGTAAAATATATGCTTTTTGAGAAATGATTTGTATGCATGTAATGTGTTTTTTATGTTAATAAATTTCATTAAAATCTATTTATGAATTATTTTAATGAAATTTATAGTTTATATATTCCATAAACATTTTAATGTTAATCTAATAGTTTTCAATAGGCATGAAATAAGAATAAATCATGTATTATTCTAAAAATGATTTTTTTTCTAAAAACATTTTTTCATTGCGTTTTAGACTTATTTTAAAATATTTTTATTGCTTATATAAATTTAATATTCTAAAATTAATTCTATATTTTTAATAAGTATTATAATTTAATAGGTTCAACTCAATTTTTGATCATTATGAATAGAAATCAAGGTAATGTTTTTTCACCTCAGTAAGGGTAAAAGAGGTAAAAATGGGTTAAAACCATAAGGTAATGTTTTGAAATCACTATAAAAATATCATTCAAAGAGTTAAATATTATATTTTAGAGAAATATTTTGAAATTTGGAACTCAATCTTGCCTTTTGTGAAGATATAAAATATTGTATTCAAATTGAAAATTACTTTTTGGGTATTTTCATTTAATGGAATGATTGGAAGATTCCATTTGGTTTTGGCATGATCCAAATGTTTAGAAAGATTCATTTTTTATTATTTAACTGAACAAATCCTGAAAAAAAACTTATTACATTATTTCAAGGTGAAATGATTTTTATAGTAAAATCAGGTATTTTCCTAAAAATAGTTTTCCAAGAAATTTCTATTCTTATATTAAAATAAATTTCTAACGCCTATAAAAATAGAATATGATAAATAGTTTTCAAAATTTTAATCAACATTTATTATTTTTTATATGGGAACTTCTATTTTTGGTTATATATTTGTGTTATCATGGCAAAAAGATAAGTTATCACCATAAAGGTTAAAATTGGTTTAAAGTGGTTTTACTTGGAGATATGGCTTAAAATATATCCAAAAATTTTCCAAATGTGATTGGTTGGGTTTATTTCAAACCTATAACATCTTATATTCTAAATTTTGGTTCCTTTGTTCTACTAGACATGATTTCAATATATATATTACTTAATCTTTTATGAAATTGAAAGTGTGTCCTTTCCATAACTTGTAAAGGGAACCTCATATAATACCTTATTTAAAATTTTTAATCCTTCAATACCAGCCAATATCTACCATAATACCATCCTAGATCCCTTCACCACTTCCTAGAGATTTTTTTCATTCCCAAATACAATCCCCTCAAGGCTTAATGTGTAAGAAAAATTAGGATTCTTAACAAAGTGGCATACCTCTTAACCTAGTACATTCAATTTTATTTTTTGTTATACCTCCTCTAAATATATGTTATATATTATAAAATAATGAATTTAGTATCTTAAATATAAATAATTTGTATTATGATTATGGAACAACCATTATCCACCTTCTTTCTACATTATAGGACAAGAAAACATCCCTCGTGCAAACATGTTGACTACCACCACCGCAAAGTGATATATTTCATTTTTCATCACCACATCACATTGATGGTTATAATGATGGATTTAATGATTATATATGATATTTATGATATTATAATAGTTATTTAAAGGTGAATTATTATTTAATTTTCTTCCATTCTATCCATCAGAAAGTGGTAACATCACTCGTGTTTTTATACGGACTATCGTCTCCATGAAGTGATACAAATAATTTTTCATCACCGCTTTAAATGAATAGTTATAAAATTACATATAATGATTATATATTAAATTCAATGCATGATTAAATTTAGTTATATGATTGAATCGTGATCAATGTAAAAATTCTAGGACTTTATAACAAAAACATGTATAAAAAATGAAGCAGTTATCACATAGAATAGTTATTTTAATAAAGAATTGTTAATAATTGGGTGATAAGATCTTATAGGTATATAATATATGGTATCATATATATGATTATGGTTATATAATATATTTATAATAAATATATATTTTTTATACAGGATTTTCAAGTGTGTACGTTTTAATATGAGACTAAGGTAAGGGTTTATGTTGCAATCTTATTTCTTTTCAAAACTAACTATGCTAAATTTATATTGAGGAAAATTATATATATCATATCCATTAAACCCAAAAAATTTTCTTCTAACATATTTATTCATATAATTTTTTTGTATTAGTTCAAATATTCTCTCTTTGGTACTTAAAATGACTAAGAAAATATTTTGAATGAAAATTCAAACTTATTTAATCATTAATCGATAAAAATTCTCTTCCATGGAAATACTATTCAAAATTGGTTAATAAAAGTTCTGAAATATACTATAAATGTTTTAAAAAGTTGATTTTCACTAACTTAGACTTTATTTTAAAAAAATTAAAAATTATTTTTTAAGAAATGTTTTTCTGAATTATATCTTTTTATAATTTACAAAGGTGTGAAATGAATGTTTTATTTTAACATATTAAACATGCAAATATTTTCCTGAAATTATGAACGTTCATTTATTTAAAGAACCCTTTTCATGTCCCTTGTTTATTTTCAAAAAAAATAATTTTCTTAGTATTTTAAGAATTTTTAGATAAAATTTTATCTAAAGAAAATAATATTTTATCCTAATTTTGAAGGAAGTTTTAAATGATCCTTTGAAGGTATTTTTCATATATCTAAACTTCCTTTAAGGATTGTTATACTTCACTAGAAATATGATCTTATGATTAAAAACATTTTTTTCTCAATGACTTATGATGATGAGGTTTGAAGGATGATTATATGAAACCTTTTTTTCCCATGGGTTCATTACGTTATGATGAAACCTTTATGAAACCCGTTTCTTTTCCATGGGTTGTGATATGATAGAACTATAAAAATTTTACGAAGCCCGTTTCATTTCCAATGGTTATGATATAATGATATAATTATATAATGATATGATTAATATTTTTTTATCATATGGAACACACACATATATGGTTTTAATTATTTGATGGGTGGGCCTAGAATTATATTTTATTATAATTAATTAGGTAAAGAATTTGGAGTTGACATAATATCCTCAGATATGATGGAGTTAATAAAATCGAAGGAGATTAATGAGTTAAATAGATGGATGTTACGTCTAAGAGAATGTTTGAAATGAATGGGTAGACAATTCCATTATGGGACTTTATCTTCAATGATAGTCTTAGGAGTGAATCTTGAATAAGGAATTGATTTTCTATGCTTATGTGTATGAAAAAAATAGATGTTGTATGATCATTATATGTTCTCATGGATCATGATTTATCATTTATGATTTCACACTCTTATGTCTTATGTTTATGGATTGAAAAGAATATTATTCCATGATTCATGATTAAATATCCTTGACTGATTGGGTATGATTTTTGTAAGTTATGATCATAATAACATACCCTTTTATATGCTCACTTATGATCATGGATTTATATCTCCTATGTTTACCCTTATTGAAGTATTTTATCAAACCCTTTCTTATATTTACTTTACCCATGTTATGAAGAAAGTTTTCTGTAGTGTATGTATAAGATATGTATTTTTTGAGTAGATATTTGTGGGAGATGTTGAATATATTTCAATAAATAAGATGATTATATATCTAGTCTCTATATACACTAAACATTTATGGTTCCATGGTTTGTATTATTGTAAAATTTATTGATTTTTTATCTAAAGTTGTTTAATATTAATGAAAAAAATTCTCAAGTCTCGTTAATTGGAATGAAAGAAGAATTTAGTTATTTTTTGAGCTTAGGATTATAGAACTTTGGTGATAGCCCTGGGGATAATTCTAAGCATATGATAACATCCTAAAGTTTTGTTATAGTAGAGATTGTGTAGTATTCAAACAAAATACATTGTTTTCTGAATACTGGTAAGTGGATAAGGCTATGACACATATACACTTTGGGGTAGCAACTCTGAAATGGGGTGATTCAATATTAAATCAATAATTACTGGTTTATGATGAGTAGTACTAATACCATACACCTAGATAGATACTCCGTGTCACACCTAGATTTTTATTTTTTTCCTTTACTTGTTTCATATTTCAGATCTTGGTTTTCTACTCGAGTTTTTGCTTGTCCTATGATTTTATTTTTAGGTATTACTTTGTTATTTTTGGTCATGTGGTTATTATAATGTTTTCTCTAGAGTTTTTGGTGAAAAGTGGGTTTTTATCTTTGAAGTAGGTGGCGCATGGTTGGCACATGGTTTGAGGAAACCGTGCAACGCTTCTTAGAAAACTGTGTGACAAATATCATTTTGGGATAGTGGAAACCACATTATTTTCACACAATTTGTTATAATGTATAGGATAATGATGTGTATTTTAAATCTTGTAAAGTTATGGACATAGGGTTTCTGTATGGTTTGGAAAATTCGGCGGGCCAACCGTGCGACTTGTCCAAGTCATTAAAAAGTCTGATTTTACTCTTCAACCCTCTTTAGTATTTTAAAATAAATCACACTATTCCAAACCCATTAGGTTTGTATGACCCTAGTAATCACTCCCATTATTCCTCACACCATCCACCTACTTACATGGTGATTATAAGGTGATTTCTTAAAGAGTTAAGGATATATATTCAATGTATTATCCTCCTTTCTTCTCCCTCTGCCTCATTCCAATTTCTCTTGAGATCCTCTTTTCACTTGGTCATGTGGATCTGGGGTTCATATTTTTGTGGGTTTAATTTATGGGTTTATGTTATTGAGGTTCCTTGTGGTTATTATTTCTTCCTAAACCCATTGTGAAGTTTTTTCAGTGGGTGTTGTTGAAGCACCGAGAGTTTAAGATAGGTTTTCCTATGCACTTGCCCATTAAATTTAAGAATCATTGGTTTATTTATTTTTTAACCTTCCTTATATCTTTAATAGAGATGTGTGATATTTGGAATAATTATTTTATTTTAAATGAGGTGGTTTTCTTGATTGTTTTAAAGTATATAGAATTATTTTGTAAAGTGTTGCACACTATGTGTATGATAAAATGCCCGATTGGATTTTTTGAGTGATTTGTAATTTTTTAAAATAATATTTTGGATTTTTAAATGTATTTTTGAATTTTAAATGATTTATTGGGTTTCGTTTATGGATTTCCAAATTATTTTGACTTGAAATTGGAGTGTGTTTTGTTCTTTGAAAATGGTTTGCCTTATGAAAATGGTGTGCACCCAATTTGGCATCTTTATAAAAGTGGTTTTGGTATGAAAAAGTGGTATGAGTGCTTAAATAAAATTTTATAAATGGATTTAAAACTTAAAATGGTGTGTTTTCACATATTTGGAAAAGAGTTTTTGGTTATTTGGAAACGAATGTTTTTTTGAAGGGTGTTTGAGGCCCATTTAGAATTTCTAGTGAAATTTGGTAATCTTGAAAACTCTTCTTGGATAAATATCTTGACTTAGTTAATTTGATTATTGTGGGATTCCCAGGATGATAGTATCCCTTGCGATCGATTGGTTGAAAGGAAATAGGTTGTTCCTTGGGGTGGCTCAAGGGTGACTTGTTGTGTGAGCTTCTTCTGTATGATATATGTGCATGTGATTGGATTCTGGATTGGAATTTTTGGCTCACCACCACATTAGCCTTAACATGGTAACCCTGCATATATAAAATATTTTCATTAAACGGTTGATACACTAACTTAGTATTTTTATATGGCTAGTGTCCCATAACATAAGATTTTTTTTTGTTTTTATTAACATGGGATAGTTCCCCTTCAGTCAGAACCGGTGGGGTGGAATCAAGAAAGTGGGAAAAATTGATGTCATCAAGTGAGGAATAACTTTGGGATGAGTCAAGATGTATAGTATGCTCTATATTTTTCCACTAATCTCTTAAGATCTCCCATGTATTTTGGAACTTATTTTTCTGGCTTGTTTCCATTACCATTATCATGTGATCATCATTGTTTCTCTTTTTGTGTGGTGTACCTCTTATTAAAAGTGATGAGTTGTTTTTCCAAGGTTTAATAGAAAATGTTATGAAAATTTTTTACACTCCCTTTTTCACTTTCTAAGTAAAAACATTATTCTACTTCTCTAAGGTTCTAATGACTATCTCTTAGAAAATATTTGGTTTTAAATGAAAAATGTCAATGATCCATGTTTGGATTTAAAAATAAAGTGTGTGTGAAAATCCAAGTTTTTATATATTATATTCAAAACATGGAATTTATATATATTTTATATAATTAAACTCATTGGTAATATATTTTTTGGGAATTCCTATTGAGTTTTAATTATCACACATATAATTATTTCTAATTTTTAGATTTTGGTGTAGGTTTCAGTTTGGTTTCAATCACTGTGGGAGATGGTTAGATTTTCTATGAGAGAGAGACCCTCAGGGTCACATGGATAAAGTTTAGTAATTAGGTTCAGTTGGGTTTTATTTTTTTTGTTTTTTGTATTTTTAGTTTTGTATAAAAAAATTAAATTTAGAATATTTTATTCATTTGGGATTATCTACTTCATTTCTTCTATTCGTTTTATTTTATATTGGGATAAATCATTCCTTTGGTTATCTTTTGATTCACTAACACTAGTTTTCAGTTTAAGAGGATTGTGAATTTTTTTTGGGCCTTATCATGGATCGGATTGGGTGACTGGTTCAGAGTCAACCTAGTTTGGTTCTTGAAAAATGGTATCAGAGCAGGTTAGATCTTTAGAGGACACAGATTTCATAGCATCATTTTTTATTTTGTATGTTGAGTTATATAGATTAAGATAATAAATACATGGGGTGTTGGTATGAGGGAGTGTCAGGCCAACAATTTCTATACCAAACCCTGGGTTTCCATGGGATGTTGAGTTACTTTTGGTATCTTTAGTTCATGAGGATCTTTTTATGTTTGGGAAAATGAAAAGAGAGTGGATTTAATGGTATCAGTGAGCTCACATGGCTTGTAAATCCATGTAGATATGGGTACATGGTCCAATAATACTATCTATAATGGTGGTGTCATTGGCATGTGGCCACGAACCATATGACCAAGTCACCCATCGACACTAGTTTCTCCTTATGAGTTGTTTTCAGACTTCCTTGATTCTAAAAATTATTTTGAAAACCCTTGTTTTAGAATTATGAAAATTAGATTGAAAGTGGTAATAGTTTTGTTTTGAGAATGGGGAAAATTAGTTTTTAGATTTATTTTTAATAAAACTTTATAAAAAATATTTTTATGAAATAATTTTTGGGAAAAATGGGGACAGTATTAATGATATTGTATTTTTATAATAAAAAATTAGGGTTTATCGAAATTAGTTGTTTCGAAGAAGAAATTTATTTTAATGATGGTTTTATAAATTAGTTTTAAGTGAAATAAATTTTTGTTAAAATGAGTTTTTAATGAAATGATTTTTTATGGAATAAGATTTGTTGAGCTGATGACAATGTTTCAAATGGGATGAGTTGGTTTTTTGAATAGAACTCAGGGGTTTTTTTATTTCAAAAAGGGAATTAAATGGATTGGTGTGTGGATTTTTAAAATAGTTTTTTTCTGGTGTTTAGTGTGATATTGAATGGTTTTATGAGTCTATAAATGTGAATTAAATTGAGAAGTTGAAAACATAGGTTGAATGTTTTGTCTTGGAAAGTGGAAAAGTTTTTTTACCTTTGGTATTATCATGAGGGCTCACATTCATGGTTTTGTCTGAGGAAGTGGATGGTTGATGACATGGGAAGATGAGTGCTTGGATTTTTCATTAGTTGATGAGTGCCTGGGATGGCATGGGAATATGCATGTGTGAGTCACCATGGAATACCATTGGTGAGTATACGATCCATCAGGTTTTTTTTTTTTTCAAAAAGCACTTTAAGTGGAGAATTATGATGTTTTAATAATCATAGGTTCTATGGATTGGCTTCTTGGAAATTTTGGAATGTTGTTCAAGTGGTGTTTTTAATTTTAATTATTATTGTTGAAATTGGTTTTCATTGAGTTCTTGGTTTCCTTGTTGATTATTGTACACCTTCAGTAATGAATTTATGGATATATGAGGTGTAACTATGGGTGGTTCACCATTAGAATACCCTTTAGTTGATCAATATAAGGACATACTACTTGATTTTATAAAGTTTAATACTCCTCAATTTTATGGTCAAGAGGATCCACTCAAAGAGGAAGAGTGGATGAATAAAATATAAAGAAACTTTATTTTACTTGAGTTACTCGAGTCATTAAAGGTAAATATTTCTACATTTTTTTTGAAGGTAAGACCTGGAAGTGTTGTAATTACGTCTCTCGATCCATGCCTCGGGAATATCTTACCCATGAGTTCTTCAAGGCTTCGTTCATCCAACAATGTTTCTATAAGGTAAAAAAGGTGAGTAAGGGAATGGGGATGTCCAATCTTCAGCAAGGTGATGGATCGATGCTGAAGGATTAATGTTTCTGAGAGTGGTATGCATCCTGATTTAAAGTTGAATTTTTCAATGTTTGGATTAACATCCCTTTCCAGCATGGTGATACAAGAAATTCTGGTTTATTCTGGGCTAGAAAGAGTTATTGAGGCAGTCAACCACCCAATAATATCTAGAAGTGGTAAAGGAAATTCTAGTAAGGATATGGGAAATCATCCTAAAGATTCCAGTGCTGGTTGTAGAATGAAACGACCTCTAGATCTTTCATCATCTTCCTCTAAGAACACGATCATGGTATGTCCTTAGTATGACAAGAATAGATCAAAAGAATCTATCGTTTCCAAGTGCTCCAAAGACCTTCTATGCATGTAAATATCTAGGTTAGTTGAAACAGTTCTATCAGCGTATTTCTATGAAGTAGAATAGATCTAGATCCTCCACTTCAAAAAACACCCCATCCCATTTGAAATAGAAGGGTGTTATTTTTGGATCAGTAATGCCCCTTTAAAGGAAATTCTTCTTTTGTTGTAATGGTTGTGTCTGGTGGTGTCTTGTGGGGTTGAATTATCCTTAAAATGTAAAAGTGAATTTTGGGAATCTTCGGAAAACCTTTTTTTTAATGAATGAGTTCCTTTTATAAATTTTTAAAATTTTACATCTCGAGTGTAGGTGCATTATGTTGGGTGTTTGTTTTTTTATGCCTCTCATTTAGGGTGAAAGAAAATGGTGTGGGTGTGTCCACTGGTTTAGTGGAATTTCCTTATTGGTGTGAAGTGAGTTCCATGGAATGTCATGCTCCTATGGTTATACCTGTGATGCTGAGTGGCTTCATGTTGCAGAAAAAAGAAATACTTCCAATCAGGTATCATCATTTAGTGATTGTGGGGTAGTAGATACTTCAAGACATTATTGCTCCATCCATATATCCCAGGGTGAATTTCTTCACACAGTCAAGAAACCGTTGGGGGTGTGGGGAACTTGGGATTATCTATTGTCTCCACCATTTGGGTGTAGGCATTTTAAGTGTTCGTGTGATAGTTTTCCTTGTCATTGTAACTTCCTTATTTTTTTTAAAAACATTGTGGTATTATTCTTGTGCAATTACAGTGGTTGTGTCTCTCCTAATTCAAATAAATAAATGGTTTTCCTTGGGCAGCAAGCCATTGTGGATCAGTTTTGGTTTAGGTTGTGCTCTTTCAAATATGGCCTCATCTTGTGATGACAATGAATCATGTCTTAGTTGTCATTTGGTCTATAGTTTCCTTCATTGAAGCCCCCTTGAAGTGGGGGGGAGGGGGGGTTCGGTCTATGTTTGAAGTTCCCCGGGTGTCCCATGATGGGTATCCCATGTCGGTGTGTAGTTTCTAGTTCTAAATGGTGAGGAAACCAACTACGGGTCGTAATTTGGTCAATTCCAAAGTTTATTAGTTCTAGCTAGTTTCTACTAGTGGTGAGTCTGTTTGGGCATCCCGTGTTGATATTACAGTTTAGTTTCTAGTGTTGGCCTAGAAATGGGTGGTTTCATTATAAGTTATCTAATTTTGATTTCCTTTTGGTTTGTGTATATTTTGGTATTTTTATTATTATTTCCAATGGTCATGTTCTAATAAATGTTGTAGAAGTTGTAGGAAGAGTTTTACTATCATTTCTTGAGGAGTGGTTTGGGTTCGTTGGTTCTATTCGTGTAAGAGGTATGAGATTCATTCCAATGGTGGGTTAGGTGATTTATGTTTGAGGAGTATAATCATGTTATCAAGTGAACCTGTTACTATAATTCGACCAACTGGAGATAGTGTGGCTTTCCGGGGGAGGAAAGTATTAGGGTAGAGAGAATTGTCACACCCGGTTTTTTATTTTTGTCCTATGTTCTTGTACATTGTTTGGATCTTTATTGTCCTCTTAATTTCTAGGTGTTGTGTGATTTTTTATTGATGTATTAGTTTTTTTATTTTGGGTCTCATAGTTATTACATAGTTTTCCTAGTATTTTTTGTGAAAGGTGGGGTTTTGGTCTTGGAAGTAGGTGGTGCGCAATTGGCGCACGGTTAGAGGAAAATGTTCGCCCTTTACTAGGAAACTGTGTGGCCAATTTCATTTTTGGATAATGGTGACCACATGGTTTCTAAAAATTTTGATAGACTGTGTGAGTTAATTGTGAAGCTTGTTCCTCTTAGACAGTGAGGGAGGCATGGTTGCTGCACAGTTTGGAAAACTGTGCAGGAAAATCATGAAATCTATTAAGGTCATTAAAAAGTGTGATTTTACTCTTCTACCCTCTCTAAGATTTAACCCCAAATAACTATATTCCACCCCCATTAGGTTTTTACAACCCTATGAGGCTATCCCCTTCTTCCTCATGGTTTTCACCTTATTCCATGGTGATTATAAGGTGATTTCTTCATGAGTGAACGCTAGATCTTCAAGGTATTCCCCCCCTTTCTTCTTTCTCTCCATCCGTCTTCCATTTTCTCTCATGTTTCTATTTTACCTTGGTAATGTGGATATAGGTTTCATGTTTTTTTATGCTTAATATAGGGGTTTTTGGTGTTTAAGGTTTCTTGAGGTCGTTCTTTCTTCCGTATACCTTTGTGACATTGTTTCGGGTGGGAATCATTGAAGCGTTATAAGTTTGAGGTAGGCTTCCATTTTTAATTGCACTTTTAAATTTTGGAATCATTGGTTTATTACTTTTATAACCTTCTTTATATGTTAAATAGTGATTTTTGAACTGTTTAATAAATTTTTATGTGAAATAATGTGGTTTTCTTGATTATTTTGAATTATATTAGAATTGTTTTGTAATTTGTTTCACACTAATTGTTTAATAAAATTCCTAGTTGGATTTTGTGAGTGATTTTTGTTTTTTTAAACATATTTCATATTTTTAAACATATTTTTGGTATTATAATTTATGGCTTGGGTTTCTTTACTATATTTTCAAATGTTTTGGACTTGAAAGTGGTGTGTGTTTGGTTTTTTAAAATGGTTTGACAAGTGATAATCATTTGTGGCCCATTTAGAAACTTGATGAAAGTGGTTATGGTTTCCAAATGTCGTGTGAGTACTTAAATGGAATTCTATAAATGGATTTTAAATAGAAAATAGTGTGTATTCACCTATTTAGAATGGGTGATTTGGTTCTTTGTAAATAAATTATTTTTCGAATGGTGTTTGAGGTCTGATTTTCATTTTTGTAATGTTTGGTAATATTGAAAACTCTCCTTGGATAATTCTCTTGACTTAATTATATTGATTGTTATGGGAGGCCCATGCCGATAGGATACCTTGTGATCAATTTTTTAAAAGGAAATAGGTTGTTACTTGGGGTGTCTTGGGGGTAACTTATTGTGTGAGTGGATGGTGTATGATATATGTGTATATGATTGGATGCTTGATTGGTATTATTGGCTCACCGCCAGTTTAGTCTTGACATGGGAACCTATAATTACTTAAAGACTTTTAGTGAATAATTATTGTACTAGCTTAATATTTCACTCTGGCTAGTGGCCCATATTAGGGGATTAGTTTTGTTTTTTTTCCTTGGGATAGTGCCCATCAGTCAGGCCTGGTAGGGTGCGATCAAGTGTGTGGGTGAAATTAATGTCATTGGGTTTGGAATTACTTCGAGATGAGTCAGGATGTATAGTATGTTCTATATTATTCCACTATGATCCTATGTTCTTCCATTTCTTATCTTACTATGTTATCTGCATTGGATGATTGAGATGCTTCTTGGTTGGTCACTCTTTCTTGCTTATTTCCATTTCCCTTATCATGTAATCATTGTGGTTTCATTTTTGAGTGATTTAACTCTTATGAAAATTGATGAGTTGGTTTTTACAGGTTTAATGAAACTATTTTGAAAATTTTTTACACTCATTTTTTCAATTTCTAAGTAAAAACATCATTTTTCTTCTCTATGGTGATAATGATTATTTCATGGAAAAGATTTTTTTTAAAATAAAAAAGGGAAATAGACTAGGTTTGGTTTTAAATCAAAAGTTTGTATAAAAAGTGTAGTTTATATATATTATATTTTAAACATGGAATTTATGTATCATTTATTTAAGGGAAATGAATTGGGAGTAGATTATTTGGGTACACCTAGAAAGTTTTAATACTCATACCTATAGTTATTTCTTATTTTTAGATTTTAGTGTAAGTTTCATCTTGGTTTTGATCACTGATGGTGATGGTTGGTTTTGGTATTAGAGAGTGACCCTTGGGGTCACATAGATATTTTATGGTAATTAGTTTCATATAGGTTTTTTTGTTTAGTTTTTCGTATTTTAAATTTTTTATAAATTATGTTTAGTTTTGAATATTATATTTATTTGGGGCTGATATGTTTACTTTCCATTTTTAGCTTATTTCATATTAAGAGAAATAATTGCTCGATTCTCTCTTAATTCCCCAACACTAGTTGCAAACCTGAGAGGATCAGGAATGCCTTTCAGTCCTTATCGCGAATCAGCTCTGGTGACTGGTTCTAGGTCGACCCAAGATGGTTCATGACACTTTTAGGGGATATGTTTGGGTTAATTTACATTTAATTTTTGAACCATTATGAAGTATTTGAAAATGAAATGACCATAGTTGACCAAGGTTAAACCTAAGTTTTAATAGAGTGAAAAAAAAGTGTCCTGATTTAGATATCATATTAATTATTTTCATGATTATATGATTTCTCACTATGATGTTTGATGCTTAGGCTAATGATTTATTTTTAGTAAGGAAATGAATATTGAATGATGAAGTTGAGGTAGAGACAAACACATTTATATATTGAAGTATCCTATTTGATATTTTTCTTATGAATTCTTTTACATCATGAAAAGTATCTAGAGATATTCATTCATATCTTCAACAATTTGATTCTGAGTTATCATTAAAAAATTATAATGGTATGATGATCTATTCTCAATTCAATAGATCATCTCTAATATAATTCTGAAGAAATGTGCTTCCTGTAAATCTTTTTATTCTCCATCTAGTTGAGTTGGATGCGATTTTGGGAATGGATTGGATCTCTCTATATAGATCCCATGTTAATTTTCAAATATTGGAAGTTGTATTTAAAATTCTGAATCAAATTGAGTTCATATTTTTGTGAAAGGACGTATATTAAATTCTAATGGAAATTAATTTGTATGGGTATTAATACCTATTAATGAGGGATATTTATCTCAAATTTTTAGGGAGAAACCCAATATTGAATATATTCTTATTATTTAGGAATATGCTGATGTATTTCTGGGAGACTTTCCTAGTCTTCCCCAAAATCATGAAGTAAAGTTTCTCAATAGAATTCATACCTAGTGATACACCAATTTCAAAGACTCTATATAGAATAAATCCAATTGAGATGTAAAAATTGAAGAAGAAACTCTATCAGAATCATGATAAGAGATCTATACTACCTAGTGTATCACCATGAGGTACACCTATTCTTTCTATTAAAAAGAAAGGTGGGTCAATATATTTTTTTCATTTATTATTGATAACTGAACAAGGTCACTCTCATGAAAAAGTATTTGCTACCTCATATTAATGACTCGTTCGATCAACCATACAGAGATAAACACTTTTCAAAGATTGACCTTCACTCTGAATATCACCAATTGAGGGTTGAGAATAAGGATATACCCAAGGAAACCTTTCATATGAGGTATGTTCATTATGAATTTATAGTGACGCCACTTAGACTTACCAATTCCCCTACTAGATTCATGGATTTAATGAATAGAGTCTTTATAGATTACCTAGATCTATTTTTTGTAGTATATATAGATGATGTTATTATATATTCCAAGATCATGGAAGGGTATAAAGATCATTTAAATATTGTATTAATGACCCTATGGAAAGAGAAGTTTTACACCAAATTAGAAAGTCTGAATTCTAGATATGGAAAGTTTCATTCTTGGCTCATATAATTTAAAGAGAGGGTATATTGGTGGTTCTTTAAAATTTATAAGTTAATGAACAATGAGAGAAACCAACTATGATGATAAAGATTGATATTTTTCATGGGTAGACCATATATTAGTAATATTTTTTGATGGATTTATCATTACTATCTAATCTGATAACCAAGTTGACTTGAAAGGGGGTCATGTTTCTATCATCATATGAATGTGAGTAAAATTTCAACAAGATAAAAAGAAGTTTATCCAGTTCACTTGTTCTTATAATACCCTACAATGGATAAGTGTTTGTAATTTATGATGATGCATCGAAGAAGGATTGGGATGTTTCTACATGAAAAGTAATACGGTGATATCTTATGCCTTGTGGAAATATAAAACTCATAAGAAAAATTACTTGACATGTGATTTAGAGTTGGAAATAGTATTTTTTACATTTAAAATATTGGGTAATTATCTTTATGGTGAATGATATGATATATATATATATATATATATTAATCATTAAATCTTCAAGTATATATTCACATAGAAATATTTAAATATGTGTCAAAGTAGATGGTGGGAGTTGACTAAAAATTATGAGCTCACAATACATTACCACCCTAGTAAGTAAAATAGGTTGGATGATGCTCAGAGTCAGAAATACCATGCAACTTTAACCATAATAATAATTGAAAAAGAAATAATACTTATTGATTTTCAAAATATGTATCTTGAAATCATGAGGAAAGGGGATAAATCTTATCTATATTAGATAAATGTTTAACCATCCATCTTGAGATGATTAAGAAGGCCTAGATGGAAGATATGAAACTATAAAAGAAGGTGGGGAAAGTTCCTAAGTTCAAATGTGAATGTTATGGAATGAAAAGTTTCAGGACTAGAGTATGTGTCATGTTAATACTATAATTAAATAAGGAGACATTAGATGAAGCTTATGGAATAAAATTATCTATCCATCCTAGAAGTATGAATATGTATAGAGATATGAAAGAGTATTTTGGGTGAAAAAATATATAAAAAAGAATATTTTAGAGTATGAATCTTGATGCCCATTATATTAGAAAGTTAACCCTAAGAAACAAAAGTCTAGGGAGATTTTATAACCATTACTTATACTATAATTTAAATGAAAAAACAATTCCCTGAATTTCATTATAACAATCCCCAAAACATATAAAAGGAATAATGTTATTTGGGTTGTAGTCAATATCATTATGATATCAGCACATTTCATTTCTATCTGAGAAGATTTCACTCCTAATCAAATTTCTGGGATATAAATTAAATATGTTGTAAGATTTTAGGGAGTACCACATTCTATTTTATCTGATAAGGTCCTGAGGTTTGCATCAATGTTTTGGATAAGTCTTTATCAAGTTTCAGATATGAATTTGAAAATTAGCAGTGATTCCATTCTTAGACAAGTGGGTAGTTTGAGAGTACCATTAAAACCCTAAAAAGAAATTTTTATAGGTTTCTCTATGGATTTAAAATGTTTTCAGGATCCACAGCTTCCTTTGTAAGACTTTTCCTACAACAAAAACTTTCACTCAAGCATTTAAATAGATCCTTATGAATCCCTCTATGGAAGGAAATGCATAAATCCAATTTGATAGGATGAAATTGTATAAAATAAGATATTGGGGCCTATTATAGATAAGGAAATGATATGGAATTTTATATCTATCCAACATTACATTATGGTAGCTCAGAGCCGATAAAAAAGTTAAGCTGTCAATTATAAATGAGTTATAATGGTCAATGTTCGTGATAATGTATTCCTTTCAATATTTAATTTTAAGAAGGTTATGATATTTTTAAATAAGGGAAAGCTACTATGAAATTCTTGATCTTATTGGTATGGTATTTTATTGGTTGATGCTTCCACCAAATCACTCTCAACTTCACAATGCATTCTACATATCTCTCCTAAGAAAGTATATACATGATCCTTCAAACATACTAAACTCATAGGTCATAATACAAGAGAAATATATCTATCATTATGAAAAAATGGTGAATATTATAGATTTAAGAGAAAAGTGTTTCAGAATAAGAACACTCACTTGGTCAATTTGTTTTGGTGAAAACATAAATTTGAGGAAACTACAAGGGAACCTGGGGATGTGACGAGGTAAAAGTATCCTCCATTTTTTATATTAGAGAGGCATAATTTTAATGTACAAATTATTATAGGGGTTGAGAATATAAAACCTTGATATTTTTTGATATTTTTATCTTTAAATAAATTTAATTTTCCTAATATATTTCATTACTTGAAACAATGAGTTTAAACAAACCATGACATACTATTAAAATATTATCATTTAATGTGATAGTTATCACCTTGATGTTAGATTGATGGGTATGAATTTAAATAAATAAATTATAGAAAATTATTATTTATACTTTTATAAAATTAATTTATTAGTTATCAAATTTTTGGAAATAAAAGTCATTTGAGGAAAAAAGAAATGTTTTTCAAAAAAATAGGTTTTATGCATTCAATGTGTTTTTATATTTTTAAATTAAATAAAATCCATTAATTAATGGTTTTAATGAAATTTATATATTATATATTAAATAAAAAAATTAAAAATAAAATAATTTTTTTTACTGGGCATGTAATATGAGTAAATCCAGTTTCATGATTAGAAATGTATTTTTTTGTAAAAAGAGTTTTCGTTGTGTTTTTTCAAGATTATTTTAAAATAAATCTTTAACACTTATAGAAATGGAATATTTTAAAAGATATTAAATATTTTTAATCATAATAATTAATTTAATTTAATTTTATCAACTTAAATTTTGGTCATTATGAATAGTAATTATCATAATGATTTGTCACCTCAGTAAAGGTAAAACTGCCAAAACAGTGTTAAAACTATAGGGTGAAGCATTAAAATATCTATAACACATTATTTCATCCTATTGTATTATTAATATCAACTTAATATATTATTAATGATTTAAATATTATATTTCTAAATATTTATTTGAATTTGATTACCCAAGTTTGACTTTTGTGAAGATAAGTTATATTTTATCCAAATTTTAACCAATTTTTCGGTATTTGCATTTAATGGCTTGATTTAAAGATTCCATTAAGTTTTTTCTTGATAATAATGTCTAAAAATATTAATAATTTATTATTTAACCACTAAAATTTATTTATACCAACTTATTAATTTATTTAAATATGAAATGATTTTTAATTTTAAATCAGGTATTCTCTTAAAAATAGTTTTCATTGTTTTTTATATTATTAAATTTAAAGTGATTGATTACACCCATAAAAACTTAATATAATAAAATAGATACCAAAATTTAAATCATCATATTTTTTTAGGATTGAACTTTTATTTTGGATCGTATAATTCTGTTATCAAGATAAAAGGTTATGTTATCAAAGTTACAGTTGAAATGAGTTTAAAGAGGTTTAACTAATGGATAAGGATTGAAATATATAAAAAACATGAAAAATGTGACTTTTTGTTTCTTCTGACCCTATAATATCATATCTTTTCATTTTATATTCCTTGGTTCCAATTTACTTTATTGTGGTATATATATATATATATATTATTTAATATTTTAAGTAATTTAAAGTGTGTCCTTTACCTCATTTATAAAAGAGAACATCCCCTACTTCATTATCCAAAAAGTTTGAACCTTATAATTCATCCAATACATAACCTAATATCATCCTATATTAATTCCCCATGTCCTATAAATTCTTTTTTTCAAAATACTATCCTTTCAATACTTAAGGTTTAAGCTAAAGGAGGTTTCTAAATGAAGAGGTATAACTCTAAACAATGTATTTTAAATTTCATTTCTTCATATAAATCTTATAAATATATGTAATACATTATAACATAAATAATTTAGTATCTTGAATATATTTAATTTATTTTCTAATGATTTCAAAAAAATTATTTTCCTTATTTCCATCCCATGGTAAAAGAAAACTTCACTCGTATGTATGTGTGGACTACTGCTTTCACGAAGCGATGTGTTTTTTTTGTCCCAGCCTCTTCAAATTAATTGTTATAATTAAGAGTTTAGTGAATATATATAATATTTATGATAATATAATATTTCTATAAATTTATATTATTATTTAATTTTCTTTCATTCCATCCATCAATAAGCGGAGACATCACTTGTGAAAATATAAGGACTACAGTCCCCATAAAGTGATGTAATTCATTTATCATCAGAAATTTATATGAATAGTAATAAAAGTGTATATAATTATTAAATAGGATAGTAATTACATGACTAAAATTACATATATGATGGAATCATGATCAATTTAAAAGTAAAGAGATTGCTGAAATGAAACATACATGATGGATGAAGCATTTTTCATTCGTGACAGTGATTTTAATAAATAATTTTTAATACATGTGTGATAGGATATTATAATAAAATAATATATGGTATTATATAAATTACTATGGTTTCATAATATATTAATAATAAATATATATTAATTAGATAAGAGGTTTGAACATGTTTGAAGCAAGACAATACTTGTGGTAAGGGCATTTGTTACTATCTCATTTATTTTAAAGATTTCCTATTCTAAAATTCTATTGATAAAAATCATATTGATATTATAATTTAACCCCCATATATTTTATTCTCCTCTAGTTATTCCTAGAATTTAAAATTATTAGTTTCATTTTTCTCTCTTTGGATCTTAAAATGATCAAGAAAATATTTTAAAAAAAGATGACTTTATTTAACATTTGATCGATGAACTTTTTATTCCATGTCCATAATATTCAATTTTTTTATAAAATTTATTACCTATAATTGAAATGTTTTAAAAAATTGGTAATTTTCGATAACTTTTTCTTTATTTACATAGTTTTAAAAATATTTATAAAGAAACATTTTTCCAAACAATAATTTTTTACTTTTTACAGAGGTTTGAAAGGAGAGATTTATTTTAAAATATATTCCATGATAGAATTTTCCAGCCATCATAAAATTTATTTTTATTTTAATTTATTTTAAAATTTTCATTGGTTATTTTCAAATAAAATTGTTTTCTTAATCTTATATAATTTTTAGTAAAACTTTAATCAAAAGAATAGAATTTTTCACATGTTTTCCATGAAATATTTGAATGATTTTTTAAATGTATTTTTCATCAATGTCGACATCCATTAAGGATTTTTATTCTTCAATGGGGATGTGATATTATGATACCACCTAATTTTTTATCCATGTGGCTTATGATGATGATTATTTGAGGTTGATTCTGTGAAATCCATTTCATTCCAATAGGTTAATTAAGTTATAATGAATCATTTATAAAACCCATTTATTATCCATAAATTATGATATGATGGAATGATTACATTTTTATAAAACCCATTTCCTTTTCATAGGTTATAATATGATGAAATTAATAATTTTTTATGTTCTTATGTCTCAAATATGTATAGTTTTCATTATGTGACAGGTGCACCTGAAATTATGTATCCCTCCAATGTGTTGGGTAATGATGATGGATTTGAGAATCTCTTAAGACATGTATGATTTAATAAACTCATAAGATATGATGGAATTAACTATATGGAAATTAATATTAATAGAATGTTGGAAATGATCAGGTAGGCATTTTCATCATTTGAAGTTGTCCTCAGTGATAGTTTTGGGAGTTAACCTTTACTAAAGAAGTAATTTTCTATGCTTATGTGTTTGATAAAACATATTTCTTTTGTTTGTGATATGTTCTCTTGAATCATAATTGATTATTTATGATTCCTTACTCTTAGGACTTTTGACTATGGATCAAAAAACCTTATTCCATGATTCAGGATTAAAGATATCTGATCGATTTGGTATACTTATTGTAATTTATGATCATGTTATCATAGTATTATGAATATATTATACTCATTTATGTTCATTGATTGATATAAATTATATTTACCCTTACTAAGAATCTGATATCATCATTTATTATGTTTCTTGTAATGGTATTGACCTTCAAACCTCTTACTTGATGGGAATTATGGTGGTAGATGTGTCTAGGGGATGTCCTGAGGGGTTTAGTGGGTAAGTGGAGGAGATGGAGATAATATTTTAGCTCAGAAGATTTATGTGGTTTGGAGCCTTGGTTGTGTTTTAAGGATTTACTCTGCAACATAGAGAGACCAGTTATGGAATAGAGTCTTAGGGTGGAGTTTTTTTAGAGCTTCATCCATTTTTGGCATAGTTATGATATAGACTAGGGCCACAATATTGTATTCTATTTTCGGTGATATAGAGATGTTGGTTGTGGAATAGGGGCTTGGAGGATGGGTTTTAATGTTATTGTCATTTTAAATATAGTTATGGCATGGAGAAATTGGTTGCGGCATGGAGTCCCATGGATGAGTTTTTAGTGGTTCTATCAATTTCCGGGTAACTGTGTTGTGTATCTAGGCTACGACCTGACACCCTTACTAGTTTTTGAGTTAGGTAGTTTAGTGTCCTTGGCTACATTGTGGCCCTCTTCTTATTTTATTAAATCTATAGTTTAGATATAACCATAACTCTTGAAGGCTGTTTTGACCATCCATGATGTATCATGGTCTATCCCTTTATGCCAAAGTCCCTTCCCTTTTTCAATAATTTTTGGCATTCTGGTCAGTGTTCGGTTGTGTTTTTATGTTTTTTAGACTACCTATAAAACCTAAAGGCCCCTAAAACCCCCCTCATTATCCATAATTTCTTCTTAGTTCTTTTGAGACCCAAGTACATCCCAAGGAGATCTTTTGGGCCCCTTTTACTGTCATTCAATCTAGACCTTAAGAGATTGTCATTGGAGATGTTAAGTGATCCCCTCCCACTTTTCGTCTCTATATTTCACCCTATTTATCCATGGTGTTCATCCATAAGAGGTTATTTTCAAATGAAAAATATCATTTTATGATGTTATGTTAAAAACATATTGTGGGGTGTTCTATTTAAGAAAAGGTTAATCCTTGTTTAGGTTTTTGGTGGTGGGATCCCTCTCATTCTAACTTAGTGTAGTGGTTCATAAAGACTACTTGAGGAAGGGTATCCTTCGTTTATCATCTATATGTATCATTTTGGAGGTGTTATGTGCTTGGTATCCTTTGGTATGATAGTATTCTATGACCTAATGAAGATAATAAATTGGATAATTTAAATTGAAGGGCATGGGGAATACAATCACATGTTTTACCAGTTTTGATATTATTTAATATTGGGATTGTACGATATAGATTTCTTATTGAAAATCGTGGACATCGGGGTATTTATTTGTGCTATGGTTGTTGTGACTATGGAACCCTTGTGGTTTTCTTGTTTTTATCACCTTGAATGAAATTAGACAATTAATTATATCTGGATAATAATTTGGTTTCATGTGGAAACTATATTTTGTGTGAGATTAACCCTAACGAGTAAAGTGGAATGTGGTGAAATCCCTATGATAAATCTGAAATGTGTTGTGTGGAGATGATGTGTGTTTTTGTTGTGTGTTGGATATTTTGTGTGGTTCGGATGTGAGGTGGTGAGATGTGGGTGTGACATGTGCCTGTTTTGATGAGTAGGTGGTTGTGGTTGTGAAATGGAAATAATATGGGGTCTTGTTGGTGTTAGGAGGATTGTTTGTTGTGATATAATGTGTCATGCTATAATCTCAGGTAGTATTTGAATTAAATTTTAATATTGAACTAAAATATCATGGTTCAAAATGCATAATGAATTATTGAAATAATATTGGAGGTGTGGTTAAAGTGGTTGATACTTAAATGTAAAATTAATGCACTGGTTAATTGAAATGCATTGATAATGAGAAATATAAAAATTATATTAAATTTAAATTAAATTTTTTTAATTTTTCTTGTTTCTTTTTTCATGTTTTTTGGTGTTTTTCATTAAGAGGTTGATATTAAAGTGGCGGATGTTGTGATTGTTGGTGGTGATGATGTGAGTTGATTGGTTCTCTTGTTGTGAATCCATAAGTGGGGGTTATGTGTTGAGGATAATATATATATATATATATGTGGAATTTAATTATTATTTCTATATTCATTCAACCTATATCAAGAACCATGTTGCAACAACCAAATATTCTGGGGTTGTTTTTTCCAAAATCCTGGTGGTGATGGTGGATAGATGGATACCCTGTCCTTCGTACTCTTTCATTCAGGAGATGTTGATATGCATGAGTTGTGATATCCAGATGTCAACAGTGATGTATGGTGATGTTTTTTGAGATAACTTATGGAGGTGTTCGTGCATGGTAGTATGAGGGTAGGTGGTTGATTTCCTTCTTGTTCAAGATACATTGCTATTTTGGTTATGACCATGTATGTGGTGTGATGGGATGGCCCAAGTGTCTATGGGAATGATGTGGTGTGATACAATGGTTTTAGTTTTTGTGGGTGAGATTTGTGTGATTCAATGGACCAAGTTTATTTGGATGAGATGTGGTGTGATGTGATGCCCCAGGTGTCTTCGAGTGAGATGTGTTCTGATGGACTAGGTGTATGTGGGTAGTATTTTATACAGATGAGATGAGAATGAAAATACATGTGACTTGGGGGTTTGGGAGTGAAAAATAAGAGGGAAATAGGTGTGGGATATCATTTTATCAATGCACTTCTTATTATATTACTATCCTGGGATGCATTAGTTGGTGAGTGTTCCATGGTGAGGATGTTATTGGTTAGTTGAACTATATAGGTGTTTTTGGTTCCACTGACTGATCACTATTGAATTAGTATGATCTTTTCCCATGTGCATGTGAGAATTTGGGTATGATCCTACTGAGTAAACTTATATGCTCACCCTGTGGATAGACAAAAAAAATTAGGTTTTCAGGGGGACTTAATGGATTGTGTTGGAAAATTCTATCTCAGAATTTGGAGTTGTTTCTATGTAACTGCTATAAGAGTTTTTTGGGAATTTATTTGGAGACCCTTATATTTTTTTATTCTATACATTCTATGTGGGATTCATTTTATTTTAAATTTTTATATTATTTCATTAGTTTTATTTTGGTTGATTAATCATATCTCCCAATCTTATATTATTATAGGGAAACGCCTCCCATAAGTTAGATTATTATACCATTGATGTTTGTTACCAACCTGAGGCCTACTAAAAGTAAGTCTCAGGGTTCATTATCTCCCTTATTTTATTGAAAATTCTAAAGGGTTACCCTTTAAGGGAGGGGTCATGAGAAAGTGGTATCATAGGATTTTGTTGAGGTATAGTATTGAAGTCATAGTTAGTAACAATGAGGATTGCACGGATTGGTAAGACAACGATGTCAGTTTATCCTAGTGCATGGCAGAGGCCAAGTAAGACTATCCAATACATGGGATTTTATGCCTCCCTATGATCCGAAATAAGGACTTTGGGCCTACTTAATGACCAAGAGAGGTGGAACCACTTGAAGGATAGAGGCCTTGGGGAGGTACATGCTTCATGATTACTTATGTTCTTATTTGAATTGAGTGGTTTTGGGAAGTTATTTTTTTAAAATAAATCCTAATGAAATTACATACTATCAGTTTTATGAATTATTTGTTCCCATTTTAGTTATGGATCATGGTCATCATCTGCATGTGGTTCAGGTAGTATAGGTTCAATAAGATAATTCAGTTGATCCCCAGAGTGTTGATTAAGTTGTGGAGAATGATTAGTGGTAGAGAACATTAAATTCCCATCAAAGATAGTATTTGGGGAAGTATGAGGGAATATTTTTTGATATAGACATGGTTTGATGGTTGGAGGGGTTTTTGATTTCAGTTAGTTTGATCTGGGCCCTAGGAGAGTACTAGGTTCTATTGGCAGTTAGTCATAGGTGAATGAATGAGAATTTTGGGTGGACACTCTATTTTGGTGAGCAAAAGGATATAGATATTTCATGGGTATACTTCAGAAGGATTTATAAGTGGAGTTTTTTTCATCAACTATTAAGGTAGTAAATAATAAAGATTTGTTTTCTCTTCAACCGGGTAGCACATGTATGTGGTAGCTTTGGATCAAGTTCAAGTATTTTTTGAATTTCTCTATGGATATTTTTTATAATGAGGAGTCCAAAGAACAATGTTTTGATGAGGCACTCCATCATTCTATTTAGTATCCAATTATTCCATTTATGTTTCCCATATATATATATAGGATTAGAATAAGGTTAAGGTGACCAAGAATAACAACTCAGGAGGAGTTTGACCATGAGAGGGGAACCGGCAGGGTTGAACAATAAGTATAGTTAATGGTGGAAGATCTCAGGCATCAAAGCCTTATATGATTCAACACATTGGGATTCAACTTTTGTAGCTTACGTTCTGGCTATTTGGGGATTTAGGTTTCTATTATTTTCATAAGGACCTTGGTCCAAAGTACATTGTATATAGGGGTCATGGACATCATCAAAATTAGTTCCCATTGTTTCTTAGATCTTAGTTTGGTGGAGGTGGTCTGGTTTAGCACCAGCCTTAGAAACAGCATTCAGTGAGGTCATTTTTTCTACAAGGGAAATGATATTATGCTCCAATGGAGGATATGTAGTAGGTAAATGTCAAACTTAAGATATTCATAATATTTAGGGACCATGAATTGATCATGGATTTGAGGGTGGCCATCAACAGAGAGGTAGAAGATCGGGGTGTGGTAAGTTTCAAGAAGTGGGGGTGGCAGCACCAAAAGGGCCAGAGAGGTATGACCAGTTTATCATATAACCTTGTTTATGGATGATTTGGTTTACAATATTTAAAATCCTTTATATCATCCTATCTAGTATGTGCCCTGATCTTATATGTGTTGATTCTTCCCATTCCCAAGGTAATAACTACAATAGTCAATGTCCTAAATAAATTTTTTAATGTGTGTAGGAGGTGTAGACTGATGATGGGGCCACATCAGTTACATGGGATCTTTTATTACTATAGATGCTTCCATAAGATGTAATTATCAGCATTTAATAGTTATATTCCATGAATTTTTTTATCAATTTATTCCATTGGAGAGTTTTTTTCTCAAATTTGGATGGTTGGGGTGCATTTTTCATTGGTTAGTAGGGTTTTCAAGTGGGAAGTAGATGTATAGAGACCCTTATTTTTTTGATGGTTGTGTTCCTTATGAAATTGGTGGATAATGGGATAGAAAGTGATCCTAGGGTTTTTGTGAATTTTTGGAAGTTTTTCTTGAATATATTGTGATGCTACCCCATTGATTTGATGTTGAGTTTGAGATATACTTACAGCCTAATGCTTCTATGATTTTGATGGATCCTTATCGGATGATGCTTTTGATTTGTGGAAGCGAAGGATTCATATACATGAATTGATTATGAAGAGTTTCTTTTTACCTAGTATGCTACTGTGGGATTCTCCGGTGTTTTTCTTCAAGTAGTATGTTGGTAGTGTGAGGATTTGAATAGACTACTGGAGGTTGAATTAGGTGATGATAAAAAATAATTTCCCTCTTCTGAGGATTGATTATTTTCTGACTAGTTGAATGGTGATATATAATATTCCAATACTAATATGAGGTCAAGATATCACTAGTTGAGGGTAAAAGAGGATGATATCCTAAATATTTTCTTTAGGTGTAAGTATGGGAACTTCTAGTCTTGGTCATATCATTAAATGTAAAGAACACACCAACTATGTTCATGGGGATGATGAACTCTATGTTCTATGGATTCCTGGACCAGTTCATTGACATGTTCATTAATGACATATTAATACACTCAAAGTCAAAGAAAAATCATTTGGATCTTCCAAGAGTTGTCTTTAAATATCATCGATTCCATATAGAACATTTCTTAAGTGTAAGTTTAAGACTCGAGAGGTGAATTTTCTCAGGCATGTAGTGTCCTAAAAAGGTGCGTTTATGGAACCATCAAAGACTGAGGTATTTTTTTCTAGTGAAGAACCCATTAATGTGGAATAGGGTTTAATTTTATTTGTTCTTGCAGGACATCACTAAAGGTTCATATATTATTTCTCATAGATTTCATCCTTGTCAAAAAATTTGACATGGAAGGACCATGATTTTATCTAGATTATTCAACATCATGAATTTTTTATCTATATAAATGGGATATTGATAAGTGATTCAGTTTTCAAAGTAAGGGGTGATGTTTGATGTGTTTTCTGATACTTCTCATATAGGCTTGGGATGTATATTTTTTTATTAAAAAGTGGTGATCTTATATGGGTCTAGGAATTTATGTCCCCATGAGTGTAAATATGCCACTAATGATCTGGAGCTATAAGTGGTTTGGTTTTCTGTGAATATCTGGTGATATTACCTCATTGGGGATGTCTTTTTAGTCTTCATGGATAATAATATCCTGAAGTATATGTTTTCACAACAAGATTTGAATTTATGGAAATTGAGATAGATAGAATTTCTTAATGGATATTACTTTTTGAAATCCTAAACCTTAAAAAAAGAGAATCTCATGGTGGAATCTTTTAGAATAAAGTCACAAAAGGATGTTTTTAGAATTTTAGAGCTACTTAGTGGATAATAGAGGAGTTTTTATCCCTTTACATAGATGAAATATTGGTTGATGATGTAGGTTTACTATTGTAGATGGTATTGAAATCATCTATAATGTGGAAAGTGGAGTCTCAATTGGGGTAATCAGAGGTAGAGGTGATGTGTGATCATGTTGGTCTTAGTGATTCTATAGAGGTATGGTTAGAACCATATATTTTTTTAGGGGGGGATTTTTATTCCAATACTGATCCTTGAGGAATTCCTTCATGAGTTTCATAGCTCACCTTTGGTGGTACACCCTGGAGTGTCTAAGATGTACCACGGATTGAATAAATGGTTTTGATGGCTTGGGATTAAATTGGTGGTGGTAGATTTTGTATCCCAATAACTTTTTTGAGAATAGGTAAAAAAATAACATCATGTTCTTAGTGGTTTATTGTAGACCATAGATGTTCATGAGTGAAAATGTAATGATATCATGATGGACTTTTTCATAGGGTTACCCCGAGCTTAGGGAGGTTGTGATGTTATCTGGGTAATCAAGTATCGATTAATGAAATCGAAAAACTTCATAGCTATCCATGAGTTAGGAAACATGGTTTTTTTGGTGAGGATTTATAACATACGAGGTTATAAAAATATATGTAGTTACATGGTCCATTTTCTTGTATCATGATTCTAATTTTACCATGAAATTATAGAGGGTGATGTATCATACTTTTGGCACTCAATTATACCTCATCACTAATTTACACCTTAATATGGATGAGAAAGTGAAGGAAACCATCAATACACTTGAGGATATGTTATAGGAATATATCTTGGAATTCAGTGGATCTTGGGAAAATAACTTTCCTTTGGTTAAGTTTTCTTATGACAACAGTTATCTATCAAAAATTGGCATATACACATTTATGGATTTTTATAGATGTCCTTTTCATTCTCCATTATGATAGGTTGAGGATGGGGAGTCATAATTTCTTATACTCTATGCGGTGTAGAGCACCACAGATATGGTTCAGGTTGTTTAAGGGAGGTTGAAAGTAGCACATGATCAACAAAAGTGTTATGATGATCATAAGAAAAGATACATGGAATTTGATGTTTTGGACCACATGTTTCTAAAGGTTTCTCCTCAACATGGGAAATTGAGGTTTAATAGGGGATTAATATTTCACCCCAGTTTATTAGGCCTTTTGAGGTGTTGGGGTTCATTGGTGAGGTGGATTATTAGTTAGCACTCTCACCATGACTATATAGGATCCACAACATCTTCCACATATCTAATATCCATCATTATCTTCATGATGACTCTCATGTCATTGATTTGGGAGAGTTGGATATTGAGGATGATACAATGTTCATCGAGAGAGAAGTGGAGATCTTGTATCATCAAAAGAATGTGCTGCCTGAAAGCACCATTCCTTTGGTTCATGTGTTGTGGAGGTATGGTGTATTAGAGGAGAGTACTTGAGAACATGAAACATAGATGTGTTCTCAGTACCCAGAGTTTTTTTATAGTTTTCTCTAATTTTATTTTCATTATATGTGTGATGTTTGGATATTTTTTTTATAAGATGTATTTTTCTTTGATGATAATGTGTGACTAAAGATTCTTCTATAAATAGGGTAAAACCTGATTCCTAATCCAGAATTTTTATAATGTGACACATAATAAAACTATTCAGGTGATTCAATGCCACCAAATGTACATAATATCTGGATATGGAAGATTAAATTCCTTGACCTATGTTCTTGGAGCCTACTATAGGATGGTTGTGGTAATCGATGGATTTTCATATATGTAGGTTGATATGTTTATGTAAAAATTGGGTTTCTTATGGGTGGTATATTGGTTTGGTAGTGTGGTTTGGAGGGATGTTTAGTGAATATATTTTTCTGTGTTTAGTGTGTTTAGTTGATGATGACTTTCAATTGTAATGAGATCCTTGAGAGGTATCTCATGGGATGGTTGTTCGGACCTTTTTTATCCTATTTCATTTCTAGGTTATTTTTTATTATTGAGGGATATAATGATTTGAGGGATATCTTCTATAACATTCTATACCTTCTAACATATTACATTACAGGTAGTCTAGTGTTGGAGGTGTCTGGGAGTTTTGGAACAAGTACAATTTTTTGCATAGATGTGAAATTGAGACCCTATATACGGTGTTGATTCCCAAGGGTGAGTTCTTAGTAGTTTTGTAGACTTCATTGTAGTTTCACCAAGGATCTTGGCTGCATCATTACCCCCTTCTTGGTGATTGAGATATGCAGTGTAGTTTCCTTGGGTGTGTCATGGTTATATTCCTGTTATATCAAATTTTTGGCATGGATAAAGCCATAATTATGGGAGTCTACTTTTACTAACCAATCTATGGAATAGTCTGTCCTATTGATTCATATTCCCTTCCTTTTTTTAGCAATTTTGTGGAATGGTAGTCAGTGTCGTGTTGTGGTCTAATGTTTTAGAGACTACTGATAAGTCCCAAAATACCCATGACCCCCCTAATTCTCCTAACCTTAATCTTAGTTATTGGGTAACCCATGTGTATCCCAAGAAGGTATTTCCATCCCTTATAGGTGGCTTAAAACATCATACTTGGGTTATTGATATTTTTTTGTTTTAGGTGACCCCCATCTTTTCTTATCCTTGTTTCCCCCCATTTCCCATGTTTTTAATTTAGAATATGTTTTTGATAAGGGGAACATATTTTTTTATGATTTTTTGGTAAAAATATTTTGTGGGGTGTCGTGTTTAGGATGATCAAGTTTTTATCATTTTTCTAGGTGATTGGTGGTGGTCTCCCTCTCAGTCTAACCTTGTGCAGTAGTTTAAAAGCATCCTTATGGTAGGGGAGTATTTGTTTCTCATATATTTGTATCATGTGTGAGGGTTTATGCCATGTTTATCCTCCTGGAAGATAGTATACACTGACCTAAGATGTTATTAAATTTTTTTAATTAAAATTAAAGGTTATGGGGGCTGAAATCACATGTTTTACCACCATTTATATTCATTGATATTGAGATTGAACAAGCTTAATTCCTTACTAAAAATCATGGTGGGTGGGGGATTTTTTCACTATGTTTTTTGTGACTATGGAACCCTAGTTTTAGGTTTGTTTATTATAACATTTAATGAAAGTGTATTATCACCTATATCTAGATAATAACTAATTTTCACATAGAAACTATGGTTTATGTGAAAATTCCATAAAAAAAGTGGAAAGTGATAAAATACCCTCTATAAATATTAAATAAGTTGTTTGGAGTTGATGTGTTATTATGTTGATTCGTGGATGTGATTTGTGGTGGTGATGTGTGTTGGTGATATTTGGGTGTAGTATGTGACTCTTTTGATGAGAAGGTGTATGTTATTGTAAAATGGTCATAATATAGGGTCTTGATGTCAAGAATATGATGGGTTGAAGTAATGTGATGAGTTGTGCTAGATACCAAAGTAGTAATGTAATTAAATGTTAATGATGAGCTGAAATTTCATGGGTTGAAATGGATAATAAATTCTTGAAATAATATGGGAAGTTTTTTAAAGTGTTGGATGTTTAAATTTGAAATTAACAGCCTGGTTAATTAAAATGGGTTTGTAATGGGAAATATGGAAATTTTATTAAATTGAAGTGAAAGGGTGGAATGTGGCTTGTGTCTTGTTGTGTGGTGTTGCGTATTTAGATGTGAAATGAAAATGTTGGATGTTGTGGGGTATTTTTGTGGTGTTTTGAGTTGGTTGGTGTTCATGTAGTGAACCCATAAGTGGGGTTTGTGTATTGAGGCTAATATATATATATATATGTGTGTGTGTGTGTGTGTGTAATTTCCTTGTGGTTTCTATATACAACTCACCTAGGTTGAGCACCATGAGACGATAACCAATTTTTTTGTGGGTGTTTTTTCCAACATCATAGTGGTGAGGGTAGATGGTCGACTACCCGCTCTTCCCCACTCTCTCTTCTATTAGGCATTTACATAAATCAGTTGTGACGGTCAAAAGTCAAAATTTCATTATAGTGATGTTTGATGAGAGGGATTATAGTGGGTTTCATGCATGGTATGAGGATGGAATGAGGTTTGTGTCCTTAATGTTCCTGATAACCTAATATTCTAGTTATGGTTGTGGCTAAGGTGTGATGGGATGTCCCAGGTGTCTGTGAGAAAGTTTTGGTGTGATGCGATGGCCCAGGTGTCTGTAGATGATATTTGGTTTGATGTGATGGACCAGGTGTCTTCGGTCAAAAGATGTGTTGTGATGTAGTGGGTCCTTATGGTAAGAATGTAAGAATAAATAGATGGGAGCACTAGTATATATGATTTTGGGGTGAGAGACTTTCAAATTAGTTGAAAAGTGGCATAAGTTTTCTTTTTATCAATATTCTTCTTATTATGATACTATACATGATGTGTTTTTTTTCGACCATTCCATAATGAGGATGGGATTGGTTAGTTCAAGTTTCTAGATGTTGTTGGTTGTACTGTTTTATCACTTGTGAATTAGTTTTCACTTTTCACATGTGCACTAGAAAATTTGGGTTTAATCCTTCTTTGTATACTTTTATTCTCACTGTACATATACACAAAATATTTTTTAGGTTTCTACGAGGACTTTTTGGACTGTGTTGAAAATTTATAGCTCTAGATTTGGAGTTGTTTTTGAGTCACTGTTATAGGAATTTTCTTTTGGGTAATTATTTGGATACCCTTGTATATGTTTATTCTATATGTGCATTCTGGATGGTTTTTGTTTACATTTTATATTATTTCATGGAGTTTTGTATGGTAGATTTATCATATCTCCTAATCCTATATTATTATAGGTAAACACCTCCCACATGTGAAAACATTAAAACCTCGGTGATTTTCACAAACCTGGGGCCTATTGAAGGAAAGACTCAGACATCATTATCTCTTTTCCTTCTTTTTAAACTCAGGAGGGATACCTTTGGAGGGGGGGACATGACATTTCCATTCCCTTGGTTATGAGGAAAGTATTTAGGTATGGTATTCATAATAATATTACTATGTGAGAAGATATTTATGAAAGATATTGAAGATATTTTAATAAATAAGATGATTATGTATATAGTATCCAAATACACTAAACTATATAGTGCTAGGATATGCATTGTTGTGAAATGTATTGAATATGCATCTAAAATTATGTAATATTAATGGATTAAATGATCAGGTATTCTCACATTCTCTATGTGTCTTTTTAGTTTTATCTTCCCATATAGTCTCTTTACCTATTTTTTAATGAATAAGGGGTGGAGATGTATCCATCACTTAAAGCACATTCAAACTAAAAATTTTAACCTCAAACTTATTATGTGTGATTTAAATCATCCCAAAACTTTGGGATGAAAATTAGGTCAAATTAATCATAATGAGACACTTTATTTTTGAAATAATTTATGTATTGATAAAAAAAGACAACACAACTATCATATCCACTTCTCTTCCCTTAACTTCTTCCTCATTCATGGGGTTAAAAATCCAAAAAAAGCTCATGGGATCAACACACCTGATAGTAAAATATCATTTTTTTCCCTATGAGATTGATTTTATCTAGAGAACATGATATATGTTTTAGTAATATTATTATAGATTATTTAGGTTCTCATTATAGTGGGGAACTTTAATAACCTTTCAACACGATAAATACTCTAAGTACATAATTACATTAATTTTATATATAAGAACACTCATCGTTTGATAATATATTTATTAATATTATATAAATTGAAAGTACAATGTTAGTTGGTTGTAGGGAACCACCTCTAATAGACTCCAAATTACATTAGACCCAACTCATAAAAAGTTTTAATCGACTATCTCTAACATGATATCCATAATTCAGCTGAGATAATAATTTATTTAATAAGTTTTACTTTTTCTCTTTTGTGGCTACTCTACTTTTTATAATCTCACCCTTTTGAGAAAAATACCTTAAGATATAATACTTATGAATTATATGATTCATTTATTTATGTGGTCTTGGATCCATGTCAAGGACCACTACTATAGTATTGTAATCATAAAAAGTGATGGAATCATTACTATTAGGTATAACATCAATATTCTAGAAGAAGTTTTATTTTCACTATGCTTCTTTAGATACATGAAAAGCCTCAATTTACTTGGGATCTTATATATAATCATATACCATAATATTTTTAGAACTCTTCAAGCTCATAAATCCTCCATTAAAGCTTAAAAAATATCCCTACTATGATTTCAAAACTTTTTAATCTATCTAAAACATTGATTCTATACATCTCCTCACAAATAGTTTCTCATCTCCTCCATAAAATATGAAAATATCCTCTGCACACCATATATACTTAGAATATTCTTTATAACCAACCAATGGGGATCTCTGTGACCTATTTGATATCTTCCTACCATGATCAAGTCATAGCTATCATCAATCCTAGTATATAGAATACCATACATGATAGATTAAATCATAGAATCTTAAGGGATTCTAGTCAATCTCTCTATCCTTATGTGTATTAGGGAACATTTTCTTAGAGTGACTTATACTATGGGATATTAGAAATAATCTTATCATATATTGCTCCATACTGAATGTTTTTAATATATCATCGATGTATGTACCTTTACTTATTATTAGTAGCCTCTTAGATATACCATCATGGATATTGATCCCTAGAATGTAGGCATATTTACCTGTGTCTTTCATAGAGAATTTTTTTCATAACTAACTATAATATTGATGTCTTAATTCACACCAATTATATATCATCAATATATACTACTAGTAAAACTATTGTACTCTCACTAAACCTCTTATAGATATAGATCTTACATTCATTATATATGAAACCATATTCTTTTATGGATTCATAAAAATTAATGTTCTAGGATCTTAATTCCTGCTTAAACTCATAAATAAATCTATTAACTTGAATACCTTATTGGCATACTTTAACATTGTCGACCCTTATGGTCGTGTCATATATTCATATTATATAAGGTTTACATTAAGTAAATTTGTATTGACTTCAATTTTCCAAATCTCATAATCATAGTAAATTTTTATGACAAGTAGAATTCTAATATATTTTAGCATAGTTATGGGTGAAATTGTTTTTCTTAGTCTATGCCCTAATAATTCTTAAACTATTTAGAAACTAGTCGTGCTTTATTGATACAAAATTTACTATCCACATTCATCTTATTTTTGAATTCCCATTTTTACTCAATTATATTTACGTAAACTAGAGGATCTACCAAATCCTAGACTTGGTTCTTGTATATGGAATCTATTTCAGAATTCATGAATTATTTCCAATTAGAAACTACTAATCTATTTTTCAAGTTACGTATAAGAGAGAGGTTCATTATCTTCAACTAATAATGTGTCACCTTATCTGGTGACTAAAAAATCATATATCCCAAGTTCTCTAACATCTCTATTTCTCTTACACAGTACTTGTGTTTGTGGAACATCTTCTTCCACTGGGACTTGTGGAAACTTTTCCTATGACAATTCTTACATATCTTGAGCCTCAACTTCATCAAAGTCGATCTTTATCCAATTATATTTTATAGAGATGTGTTTCCTTTTAAGAATAGTATCATGTATACTAGTTATGACCTTCTTTTCTGAGGGATTTTATAGAAAAATATTTTAGTTTCTTTATAATATACTATAAATATGTACTTCATTTTTTATGATACTATTTTGTTTCAAGTGTTATACTTAATAAAAATATTTCATCAAAATACATGAATTTGTGAAAAAAAACAGGTTGGTTTATATACTGAATCATGTATGGAATACCATTTTCCACTTTATTTGAAACTATTTTCAGAATGTATTCCATAGTATACAACATATATCCCTAAAATGTAATGGAAGACATTCATGAATCATCATCAATGTCACTATTCCCAACAAGGTGTATTTCCTCCTTTAACTAACACAATTCCACCATTGTATATAAATATGAGTGAGTTAAGAGAGTATCCCAAACTCTTTTAGATAATCAATGAACTCTTTGTTAAGATAATCCCTAACTCATCATTAAAAGTTTTTCCTTATCTTCTTACCAAGATGATTTTGTACTTCATTCTTGTATTCCTTAAATTTATTAAAGTTTTCAAACTTTTATATCATTAAGACATAAACATATCTATTAAAGTCATTGGTAAAGGTTATGAAGAAAAATTATACATCATTATCTTCTACTATAAAAGGTCGACACAATCTATATGAACTAATTCAAGAATCTCTAAGGACATTTCACAATTCTCAATGAAATGATATTGTTCATTTTTTATTTTAAATAAGAATGACATATATCTAAGGATTTTAGTTTAAAAGAATCTAAATAACCTTATTAATATAATTTTTTCAAATGCTTCCTATTTTTCTTACCAATTTTTAATGCCATAGTTGAGTGTAATATATGTCATCTGAACTTGATTCATTGCGTATTAATAAAAATTTATTTTCAAATTATGGTATGTAAGTACCATTATTTAGATGTTTTATCACACAACATATGATATATTTATAAAACTAGAGATGTTTATTTAAAAATTTGAAAACCAAACCAAAAATGTCTAAACTGGGCACAAATATTATATTCTTGTGGGAACATAGTAACAATTCCTCAAAAATAGAACGAATATTGTCAATAGTGTGAGATAGTAGTCTCTTTTATCTAGTGTAGCTATTCTTGCTTCATTTTTGGATCAATGATCCACCTCACTTGTGGAAATATTCTAGAATATACTCATTTCCCATATTTGGATACAATTTTTAGAATAAAAAACTGTACCTAATACACAATTTATAGAAATGGGGAGATTAAACCAAATAATTAATGTATTTGAAGCTTCCCCTTAATTCTTCACCGAGGAACACTTATTTTTACAATATAATTTCGTACCATGATAAAAACATACCACTTTATACTCCTTATACTTACACTAAATACTTCTCCTCTTTCAACGTAGGTGCCTTTGACTTGAAGTTTTTTTAGATATTTTTACATTTAATTTCATATTAATCACCATAAGAAAAAAATATTTTCCAAGATTCATTTATTTTAACTTGTTGAATCAGGGTTAGGAGATTCAATATAATATTCTCTATATTGATCATATTAAAAATCAAAATAAAACTTAAGAACCTCAAAGTAAGTGAGGAGAGTAAAAGGCCCATCCAAAATTCCTTAGGTAGATAAAAGACCAAAATATACAAATGATGAATATAGCCAATCATGTTAATTACTTGAGGTATATCTATAACACATTCTCATAGCCTGAATGTAAATAGTTCTTTATAGATATTATACCTATATTTTCTTGATTTCACATAATATAGATCGTGATGTACCTTATACACAGCTATGATTTGGAAATAGCTATAGGATGTTCAATTCGGCATATTCAGAGAGAGGGGAACTTCACGATGGATGCTTTGTCTAGAGGGGTTGTCCTGAGGAACCCCTTTTGGTCTTTTCTCATTTGGGGTCGCTTCCGCAAGAATGCATTGGTTTTCTTCTAGGGGACGCGCTTGGGCTTCATCACTTTCAACCTCATTGAGTTATTGTATTAGGGGAAGGGTGTTCTTCCATCATTTGTTTAATAAAATAAAATAAAAATCAATTATCACCAAGGATGAATAACATGAGGCATTGTACATCCAATACATCTCCCATGTATTTCCCAAAGACATTGAATACGTCCTCACTTAACTACTTATAGTTCTCAATATTAAATGAGGACTACATAAAATAAAACATTCTCTATTATCATAGTATGATGTGAAATTTCATGTATGTAACACCCTAATATTTCATAGTACGTTATCTCGTTAAAGTAATTCAATAGCTTGTGTTACACACAACACTGAGTTCGAGCGCACCACAAGTTACCAAACTAATCCTTCAAAACGTGATGATGAATAGTATTAACTGTATTTTTAATCTTATATACTCTATATAATTTTAACATCCATATTATTTCTTTATTATACATAATATAAGAACAAATTCATTTTTCAAATAAAAGAAGTATTTTTCAAAAAATGCAATTTTACTGCCTTTTAATGATGAATCCTTTTTAAAAACAATAATTGACACTTTTATTTTTAAAATTTAATGAAATTAAATTCTTCTTTAAAATAGGGATATAAAAATTTAGTTTGGATAAATTTTTGGTACTTTTCTGATAACTTTTATATTTTGAAAAATAGTGAAAAATTCTATGTTTTAATTGAAAACAACTTTTTTAATTGAAATAATTTACAATTTTAAATTATGCATTTGAATGGTTCTGAAAAATAAAAAAAAATTATTTTTATCATTTAATAAAATGTATGTCATTATAAGTAATTTCAAATTTAAATTTGACATAAACACATGTCAATATTTTTATAGTTTTTTATTTTTTTAAAACCAACTTTTTGGTTTTAACAACTGGAATTTATTTTAAATTAATAAATTCAACTTCAATGTTTTGAATTTGGTAAAATTGACTTCATTTTTGAATTTGGAATATCAAAATTAGCTTAGGGTGAAGTTTTGGTATTTTTATGAAAACTTTCAATTTTGATGAATAGTGAAAAACATTGCGTTATTATTTAAAACCGACTTTTTATTTTAAAAATTATTTATTTTATTTAAATTAATTTTAAGTCAAAATAGATATATAATACCTATATAAGTTAAATTTTATTCTTTGAAGTCATTTTATAATAAAATTAGATGTATAAAGTTTTATAGAACTTTTAACGTTTTTTTTACCCACCTTCTAAAAGCATTTGCAAATTTGCATAAAACATAATTTTACCGCTTCTATGAGTTGAATTCAAAAAATACATGAGAAAAATTTGACATATTTAAGTAAAATTTGGTTCAATAATATGAAAGTATTTTTTTGGTGAATAGTAACTTTTGACTTTTATTTACCACAGTTAAAAGTAAATAGGGCAATTAAGGGTAAAAATGATTTTATAATTAGCCTATCACATGCCCTAATTCTATTGGATAAGTATAATTCGACCAAAAACAACCTTAGGAATAAAATATGAACCTATTTGGTCCACTTTGATTAGATTAGGAAATTTATTATTATTTTATTTAAAGAAGAGTTAAAAAGGTTAATTTCAATGTTTAATAACAAAACCATTTTTAATATAGGGTTACACATAATATAAATTAGACAATAAATATTTATTATAAATATAAAAAGATTTCTTACATAATGGTATTTTATTTATAATTTTTAGACATTAAATAATTTAATATATTTATGACACAATGATGATGCAGTAATTAGATTATTAATGAAATACTAAAATAATTAATATTTTAAATATCCAAATAAATGTCAATTGAGACTTATGATGTATTAAACTAAATTTATTGGTTAATATGACATGTTAGGGTTGGTTAAATAAATTTTATTTTAATTTTTAAAGTTTTTTTTGCTTTCAAAAAAATCAAATACTAAATAGTGTCAAAATTGACATAATTGAGTTTTTAAAATAAATACTGTAATATTAATTGATTTAATATTATTAAAAATAAAATGTTAGGACAAAGGACTTAGATAAGGTTATATATATTAATAATGAACCACATGGGGTTTTCATGGCTCTTTATAGTATGTTTATTAACCAGATAATATAAAAATACAAAGAGGCATGGTAAATGACAAACTATTCAACTATGAGTTAAATCTAAAAGATAAGGTTAATAATGATGACCTAAACCTGTAAAAAACCTATTTGTTGAAATTTTTTTGACCCATCCCCACCTTATACTTGAAATAAATCATTTTTGAGCCATTATAAACCGAAAATTATTTTATTATAAAATAATATTTCAAGCTTTTCCTAAAGTGACCCTCACCTCTCTTATAAAAGGTAACTTCCCATTCTCTTAATTTCACACCTCTAAATCCTTTTGGATCTAAAAAACCCTGCCCAAATATCCTCCCAAATTTTCTCCCTTCATCTTAGAGGTCTTTCTTTGGTCAGAAAACCAACCTAAAGAGCCCTTTTGATCAAATCTAATAGAAGAACCCGAAGAAGAGGTAAATATTCCATCACCTCTTTCATGTTCTTTTCTTCTTCCAATTCTTCTTTATTTGTTTTTTCCATTATAAAATAATAACTACAGTATCTTCTATATACTGTGTCATTATTATAAAGATGTTACAACCATATTAATTATTCTAACCATCATATGAATGACAAAGTCACCATACGTGCGAACATACGGCTTATTGTCTCCACGTCGTGTTGTAGTTTGTTATTCAAACACTTCATTATTTGGATGGGTATAATACTGAGTATAACTGACGTAAATAATAAATATAACATTTTAATTATTATTTATATATGATATACCATCCAATTATAAATTATTTCACAATCAGTATAATGATATTTTCGCTCGTGCGTACGTACGGATTACCGTCTCCACGACGTGATAATATTCATTCCCACGTTCACCATTCAACGATGATTATAAAAAAAATATATTATTAATAAGTATAAAATATATGAAATAATAATTCTACTGGATATATATATATATATATATGTTCTTACATATACTTTATTCACTTAATTCCATTTAATATGATATGAAAACGGAAACAGCGTTTAGGCGTACGTACGGCCTAACGCCTCCATAAACAGTGACTTCCATTTCATATATATTTCTATTATAAATATTTATATTCTAAATATATATGATATATAAATAAAGTTTTATATTCTGGAAGTATTTAAATCATAATCTAAATGATACAAGTTAAAACACATATGATAAAGAAAGCAATTATTACCCAAAATGTTACTTTAACATGGAAATCATTATTAAATGGGCATTATAAAGTCATAAATGAATCATGTATGATATAATAAATATGAATATGGTTCTAGTATAATTTAATAACATACTATAGTCATTATAAAAGAGGTTAAAGGTTCCCTCGACCAATGGAATGTTCAAGGTAAGGGTTAATTTCACACTCTCTTTATTATTCGAGGTTGTTTTTACATAAGTATATACTAGTACATATTTATTATCCATGTCCATGTTTCATAAAAAAAAGTTTTTCAATGGGATTATTTTTAAGGGACCTTTTTACTAAAACATCATTTTAAATTTTTTAAATATTTATTCTTCTAATCCTTTCTTGTTAATGTCCATGTATTAAAAATGGTTTTAAGGATTTATTTATATAGACATGAATGTTTTAAAATGTTAATTTCTTTCAAAAGTTTAAAAGTGGTATGGGAAACTTTGATTCAAAACTATCCTATAAATAAATTCTTTTCTAAATTATGTGACTTTAAATTTTTTCATAAAAAATGGATATTTCTCTCAAAGAGTTTTGAAAATCATTTTCATTTATGTCAATATCCTTTGATGGATTTTAAACTTGTTTGAAGTTGATTTATTATGATACAAACCATACATATTATATTGAAGGTTTTGTGATATTTTTGACTTTTTATGTGTTATTTTTTGTACCATTCATGGTTTAGGGATAAATTATTGATATTTCGTATGATAGTTTTAATATGAATGTTTATGTTATGTGTAAACCTTTTCATATGACGAAAGAATTGGACTTAGTAAGTGACGGGTTGAGCCCACTATAGCTCTTTGATGCATCAGTAAGTCTCATGAGACAAACTAGTGTCCTGGCTAAGGACTTGAAAAAATATTATTTGTAGTCTTGGAACAAGGCCTTGACTATGTGGTTATGAAGTCTGGCATTATGCATTCCATCATTATGAAGGTGGATATTGATATTTCATGTGATTATTTTACTAGTAGAATATCCATGTGAATAAGTAAATAGAATTAGTTGATTTTATATTTGCATTATTATGCTGAAGTTTATGTTTAAAAAGCTTTTGTTTTAGTCTTATACATTTCCTCAAATATTTATGCTTATTAATGAAAGTTTCCGCTATATTGTTATCCTTTATGAGCATCTGATCTCAACCATTTCTTTGTTTTATTTTTCCTAGGATGTGAAGAATTATATTATTACTGACCTATAGGTATAATATAAGGGACATAAATGTGGTCAATAGAGATAATTTTGTTGTTTTTTTTCATTTTTAATGTAATTTAACGTTCATGTAGGAAATCTATTTTCCAAGACTGGTAAATTGATCAGTCCTTCAGGGCATTATTCCTTATAATCATGCTAATGTATTAAAATAATGCACCGACTCTAGGAAATTGGTGTTAGGGCGTTACAATGTAACTCTCTTGGAAGCTAGCACTAGTCATGAGATTATCTTTATTTAATATTGATCAATGGGATAGTGTCCTGATCGAATGAATTTCCATTTTCTACAAAAAATAAAATAATATTTTAGTAATTATTCTTGATTATTTTCTATGAAATAATAAACTAATTTTACTAGTATTACACTATTTTATAAAATCCCAAGAACCCACACCATTAGATTCAAAACATCATATCTCATGGACACTCTAGTAGCAAGGATCCATATTTAGTTTCTCATAACCCAGAATAAGGTCATGAAAATTATTCAATGTTATTTATGTTGTATTTTCTTTAAAATTTTATTGAAACATAGTTACTTGATATATTTTGTGGATTCCCCAATCTAAAAATCCTAAATTCAAATTTCCTCAAGATTACTAATTTGACTTTATTTTAATATATTTTTTCCACATCTATTTTTGAAAAATCTAACTATTCCAGGATAAATATTTCATAATTGTATATATTTTGGGTTTTTATCATTTTTTATTTGCATATATTTTTATTCAAATATTTTAATGATTTTTTTACTTAATTGATAAATGTATTCTTGGTTTAATTTTCTTATATTTTTAGGGTCAAAAATATATTCGGTAATTTTCTAAAAAATTTAATTGAAATATTATATTGAGAAAGTATTTATTTGAATTTGTATTTTAGAAGTAATTACAATGTAACATGTTTATATTTTTAATATCCATTAATGAAACAAGTTTTTGTTATTATATTAATGTCTTTAATTTATATAAGTTTAATTTTTTATTTTGAATTGATAATTTTCCCAAGCTAGTGTTTCCATTGTAGATAGTCTACTTTCATATCATAAAAAAACAATATCATTGGGTACCCTATTCATAAGGTTCACTAGTCCCTCTTCATAGGGTTCATTATTCACTACTGAGGTTGATTTTTTAGGATTCCCAAGCCACTTCATAGGGTTCAAGCACAAGGAACATAGGGTTCGGTCTTATAAAAAAATTAGTTATGCTGTTGTGGATTAAAAATTCCACATCAAGATTGAATATATCAATTCAAAATTAATGAATATATCAGGCCTATGAATCTGATATCAATAAGTAATTCGTTTATTATTTCTAGGAATATCATAAGGAGAATCAACAACTATGTATAGGTTAAGACATTTTTGGGGAAGATCTGCTTAATCAATGAAGAAGAAGATGATGAATAATGACTAGATCCATGTGGAGACTAATGATTCAAGATTAGAGATGATTTTTGTGATATGTGGTTTTGAGATTAATTTAATTTCTAATGGTTATTCACTTGAATAAACAAGTGAACACTCTTTACACAATATAGGAGAGGATGAGTGAGACATGATAAAAAATAATGGGGCCTCGCTCAAAGAAGCAGTAGAGAGGGAACTGATGATTAAGAGTGAATTGAGCTCTCATCCGCCCTTATCATCTTTTATTATTTCACTATTTTATTCAATATGTGCACATTATATTTTTTCATTCCTTAAAAAGGTATAACTGTACTCTTTTTGGGTCCTATATTGAGATGAATTGAATTTCCTTCCCTATTCTTGAATAATTATTCATAATGGTTTGTTATCATTCTGGGGAATGTATCACTTCCTTCGTTTCTCTATTCTATAATGATAAATGGACTAATAAATCAAGAGTTAGATAATTTTTATAAAGTGGATATTAATTTTTTCTTCACAAAAAATGATAAATTGAGGTGGGTCTTATTGGAAGTTTAGTAGTGTGATCATTTTAAAAAATGTTCTAAATTTTGTTCAATGTTCTTAATTTCATTCTTCATGAGAATCATATTTACACTATTACATGTACTAACGAGTGAATAATAGTAGATTAATTTCCAAAAATAACTTTAATTGAATTAATTAATTTATAAAAGGTTGAGGTTTAATTTATTTATAAAATAACCATTAATTTATTTAGTTCTTTATTGAAAAATAATTTCTTAAGAGATTTCAATGAGAAATGTTTATAATAAAGTGATTGTTTGGTGTCTTAGATCCTTTTATTCATAGCTTTGAACACTGGTATATTTAATCTTGATGTAATATTAGAGATTATATTATTAATTAAGTTTATTCTATTTTTCCTATGCTCATCCAGTGATATATCCTTGTCTTATTTTTTTTATTTTCACAAAATTTCTTCTAAATTTTATCAAAAGTTATTTATCAGTTTCACTTCACATCATCCCCATATTTTATAGTTTTATTCCTATTTTTCTTTTTGATTATTTTCTATTTTTTGATTTAAATTTTTTTTATTTCCATTAGTTTAACCCTACTTAATATTATACTAGTTTTAGCAAAGTTTTATTTATAAATTAATTGGATAGTTCAATAATCACTATAAAATTATTGGAATCATTTCTAGGGAAGGCTTATGTTTAAAAAAACCGTTTATAAAAGAACAACAATAATTTTTTTCTAAAAACTTCTTTAATGTGTTATATAACAAAAATAGTTTTAAATAAAATTCCATAAATACTAGAGCAAAATATTAAACATCTAATTTATAAAATTTAATTATAGAAATATAAAAACATTATAGTTTCATAACAAATAATAAGAAAATTCAAAGGGAGAACCTAGATGTAAATATAGTTGAGTGTAAAAATGGAAAAATCATTATTACTCAACTAAAAAATCAAATAGATGAGATATTGAGATATAGGGATCTTGAAATACCTACTATTTTAAGAAACTCTTCATGTATCTGGTTATCCACCACATCTATTATCTATGAAATGAAACAATATATTTGTATGTTGTCTTCCATTAATGGGTTATTGAATGAGAATTCCTTGGAGTTTATTGAATAATTATATAGTGTTTTGTAGTAATATCTATTGTATTGTTTGAGTGAAGAATAGATGAAGTTGAAATTTTTTCCATTTACATGAAGTTTTTTTCTAGGATCTAGTTAAAGAAGATTCATGCAATTTTTTTAATTGGGACTAAATTTTTTTATGCCTTTGTAATTAGATTTTACCCTATGAATAGGAAAATACAGGTGATCCCTAAGATTACTCATTTTGTTCAGGAGTAGGCAGAATCATTCAATGAAACTTAAGATAGTTTAGAGGTCTTCTTATGTAGTGCATCAACCACAAAATTTCTCCCCAGATATTGATGGGACCATTTTATAACAGTCTCACTCCCTCCAACCAATCCATTTTTGACCAAACATTAGGGGATATTTATTTGATATTACATCTAAGGAATTGAGAAATATTCAACAAACTCTATTCAATCTCCTAACATAAGATTTTTTTGAGAAAATATATTCATAGCAATGAGTCCAATATTTAGTATGATAATTTTTTAATGGTGGTAAGGATAGTTCACTTAGGTAGTAATGTAATCATTGTAAAATTTTTGGTCATGTAAGAAATTGTTATCCTAATTTTTATCTACCCATTCAACAAGATGAATGTTCCCAATTTATGTATCTTAGGGCTCAAAACAAGGGTAATGATGGCCTATTCTCAAAAAAAAACTTTAATTCTAGATATAGGAACCATACCAATTTATCCTATAAGGAATAAGGTATTCTTAGACAACCAGTTATCTCTAGATTTACTAACCAACTAAAAATTTTGAATTTTTATTATGCAACCAATGGGATAACATTCTAGGGATATGACTTCTAGGTATATGATAAGGCTTCCCAATTAAATAGAGATGAATATAAAAGAAAATGTGACATGAGTTACTATAAAATGTGATCTAAAAACATCAGAAAATGATTGGATACAACCTAGGGAACTTGAAACAAAAATTTTAAGTGATTATGAAAATGAAAACATAGAAAAGAATAAAATTGGAAAAGTGGATTGCAAGGTAAAAAGTAAGTTGAATAATGAATTTTACCTTTTAAAGGATAAGGAATAAAAGAGGATGAAATGGAAATTAATAATGAAAGGAATTAATAAATTTATAATTGAGGAAAAATAGATAAACCAACCTATTTTACATCAATATACTCAACCAATTCCCATTACCTGGAAATTCAAGATGAAAAATGATAAACCTGATTATTTTAAATTACTTTATATGGTTAATAATTTCCACATGAACATTCTATTTGTAGATTACTTGAAAAAATTCCCTTATTATTTGAAATTTAACAATAGGTTTTTGGCCAATAAAAGGACCAGGAAATAAATTTCTTCTATAAACTTAACTAATGAATGTTATCTTTTCCTTCAAAGGCGGTTACCTAAAATACTATAAGACCCTCGATGTTTTTTTCATTCCTTAAAAAAAGGATAAAGTGAGGATGAATAATACATGTGTAACCTAAGAGATAGAGTCAATATTATGACCTACTCCTTGTTTTGATAATTGGGTCTAGGGTATTTTAAGTCTACTTACGTTTCCCTAGAGTTGGATAATAATTCCACCACTTAACCCATTAGAAAGGTGGAGGACCTCTTAGTTGGTGTGGGGAAGCTCACTTCGTAACATCGCAACTGAGGTTCCATACACCGATGGCTCGAGCTAGTTGGTCATATGACCTCAAGCATGCCTCCCCATACGCTAGAGGTTGTTGACTTGAAAAGAGAGTCTAATATCAGTCATGGGGATACTATACCCTTTTGTTAGAGTTAAACACTAGTGGAAAATAAATTAACAATAACCAAATATATATCCAAATGATATCATAACCAGAATAATACCAATATCACAAGATAACCAAAACTATAAATGCATAATCAAAACCAAACAATAGATATGTCATGCAAAGATACATGTTAATTCCAAAATAAAAACTCAAAGTAAAGACACTAGTGACTCCCAAGAGGGTCCTGAAACATATTTTGTTCCTTCATCCATGCTCCAACCCAACTCATCCACCTAACACATGGCCTTTTCCCTAATCATGTCCTCCAATCATAAAATATATTTGGATACTAATCCGGAAACCTAAGTAGGTTGTGAGTACAACTCAGTAGGCAACCACCAAATGTGTCTAAAATAATACCATGTCAATAACAGTGTATACAGTTTTATAAAGAAATAAACATTATGCATAAGTAAACAGTTATAACATTATCAAATTATTCTTTATTTAACCACATAAATTGTCATGACCCCCTGCCCACAAAGTGTTCCACTCTTTGGAAGACAATGGGAGAAGAACGATAGTGACCACCGAGTCCCGCATCAAGTATGTCCCAGGTTGGAGACTAGCACTGAGGGTATAATAAACACAAAGATGGGAGGCATTTGACTCTAAGAGAACACTTACAAAAGAGAGAGATAAGACAAACACCAATAAAATCCTGCTCAGAATAGAATATAAAAGAATACCCAAAAGCACATATGTAATGACATGCAAGAACTACTTCAACTGAAAGGAAAACAAAAAGTACCAAAAGAAAAGTAAGGATGACAATGACCACGAAGCCAAAACAACTCTTGAAAAACCCCAAGCTAGTAGTAACTAGCCTGATCTCCAACCTACTCCAATTGATCTAAAAATGATTATATATATACATAGTGTGAGTATAATAGTATACACAGTAGGATCCTCCCCAGATCCTCTCATACAAAAGATAAAGAAAGATTAATAAAGCACAGCAAACAACAAGTGAAACTAACTCGTCACTAAAATAGGTATTTTAAGTTCCCAACCTCACCATGGATACTCTCCCCATGTACCAAATGAAAGATTATATAATATAATAAATAATATTAAGGGTACCCCACTAATTCTTCCCCAATGGTTTTACGCTCTTCCACAACATCGTACATCCTTAGCATCTCTCTCAAAAAAGGATATCCTGCAGATACTTGGGTGAGTCACCAGAACATGCACCTAATGCATCACACCACCACATCCATGTAACTAAAAGTAACTAGGTATATTCTAAGATCCACCAAAACTCATATTATGTGTATCATACATTTAGTATTATACCTCAAACCATCATAGCCCATACACTGAGTAAGGAACCTCAATCCATCACAACCTATACATATTATACCTATAGTAGTCCTTAAGAAACTATATCCAGAATACATGTGTGTAAAATAACCACAAGTCACTTTACATTAATTAATTCTTAACCATTAGTTAAATATTTTCATTTTCTACATTACATTACATTATTATTACAACAAATTTCCATGCCCTCTAAGAATAATAAAATTGAATCCATGACTTCTTAGAATTATAACCTAGGTATTTCATCCCAGTAAGACCCAACCCTGTTAGTTAACACTTTATTCATTTATTTAACAAAATTACTTTACATATTACCAGATACTCCAGGAAAACATCCTATTCTTAAAAACAAGGCATATAACCAAGCACATCCATCTGCTTCAATAAGAGGGGAAAGGAAAACAGATAAATAAAAAACTTGGTTGTCATCCAAACTAAAAATTAAAACAAGCATCCAACTTCATATCAGTGGGTAAGCCTAACTTCAACCCATTTTGTCATCCCTAGTGTCCTCCTGGACACCCACATTCCTATCATGATGCATCTTTCCATCACAAGCATCAACTACTACCACCACAACCTTGCCTCCCCACCCTACATACCACAAAAACCTCTGGACTCACCCATCCTAAGACCACATCACATCTAGGCCTCCTCACCCCACAAACCACAATAGCCCTCTAGGATCAGCTATCCCAAGCTCACATCACATCACAAGCTATTAAAAATAAACATATCAAATAGGATCTTGTCCCAAAAACAAGGCATTCAACATTCACACACAACGAGCACCCATAGCTCCAAATCACAAAGCACTCAAACTTTATAAGAAAGTGGGAGAATTGGGCCTTACAAAGGAATTATCTTTTATAACACAACTGATTAGTATTCCATCTTGAATTAACTGATTCATTATTCATGGTTTCTAACTATGGGAAACCTAAAAAGTATTCTTTCACAATCTATCAAAAACTAATTAAAAAATAAATTTAATATGCCTTTAATTGTTGTATCAACAAGAATCGACATGATTTAGGTCTATTAACCAATTTAATTAAACTCACATACTAGCAACAATTGATTGTCATCAAATTGAAACAACAACCCGATTCATTAAACGTGAATCTTTAAATATTTTATCCAATCAAATATCAATTAATTTCAGATTTAAATTATTTACCAATTCACAGGCTAATACAAGAATATGAAAATAGCATAGATACCACACTATCTAGAAAATAAAGAGGCAACCCATTATCATGGTATAAAGAAATTACATCACCATGCGACCGATACCAATTCTTTAATCTGATTAAAGAAAATATTAGTTTAATTTAATTGTGATACAAGGGATAAATAATGCTCAATTTACAATTGCACATATATTAAAGAGAAGCAATGAATCCACTACCTCAAAAGGGTGTTAGCATTTTTCATATGATAATAGACCAACATTGTGGATCCCGATCACCTCTCCCGTAAGAACTACATCCACTTGAGTATGTTGCACCACAACCACACCAACAAACAACCAAAAAAATTCCTTTAGAAAAATGGAGTTCAAGAACCATCAAATAGAAATGATGAACTGGAGGAAACAGATTGAAGAAACTGAAAGAAAAGTGGTAGAACATGCCATAGATTGAAGATGTGTTTCTACGGATCGAAGGAGTGAAGAGAGAGATCAATACCTATCAAAAGAATCCCCATAATTTCTAAGAGGTGCTACTAGGTAACCTAGAATGAGAGGGTGATCCACTGTAGTTGTAGGGTTAGGAATAACCTAAGTGGTTGAAAACACTTAAAACAACACAACCGCAGTAAATTACATGATGTGTAATACCTTTTCACGTTGTGTAATCCTTACGGTTTTATTTCTACCGAAAACATGTAAACTATCTATTTTATTATTATTTTTAACCTGGGTTTATTGCAAATCATGAAACCTACATTCACATCATGTAAAATTATTACACTCTGTGAAACGTCTTACTTCCAATTTCTAGTAATCGAACTCTTCCAGACTTCCCCTGAGCCTCCTCCGAGTACCTCAATATTTGAAAATGCACAAATGGTTTCTCTGAAAGGATCCAGACCCTTAAATTAGATACCTCTCAAAACATTCTCATCCTTGAGAATCCAAAACGAACTCTAAGAGGAAATAGTAAAGGGAATATCCAAAAACCCACCCTATGAGACACCTCTCAAGGCCCTCACCACCTTAGGAGCTCAACAGCTTCATCAAAGAAAAAATATAGAACCACACAACAACCACAAATAGATCCTAAACATTATATTTGGGGAGATACCTATCAAAATTGAGATACCCAAAACATGAAATAAGATTAAGTCACCTCAAAAACCTAAAAAGGTCTACAACCACAAAACAAATAACATTATAAGGAAAGATATAAACATAGAACAACTCGGGATACTAAGTGTATATCAACGACTCATATTCCTAGGTAATCTCCTCTATGCCACCATTCCACCAAAATACACAAACAAAGGGTATATAATTCCTGAACAACACCTTATCCTTTCCATCTTGGATCTATAAAGGCTTCCCCTTGAAAGTCGCATCACCATCGATATCAATCTTTTTCCAATCGATGACATGAGAGTCCCCATGAAGTTAATGATGGAGCTACATCATGTGAAAAGCTTTGTGTATCCATATCATCTATGGGGGAAGCACTATCTGATTTTCCATATATAAAACAGGATCCAACACCTTGAAAGGCCTTAGAAACTAGGGAGAAAACGTTCTCCCATGACCAAACCTTCATTGTCCATGATGGGGATTCACCTTCGAAAACACATTATTTCCAACATAGAACTCCAAAGCTCTCCTCATATGATTGGAATATGATTTCTGATGATACTACGTTGCCTTCATCGTCTCTCAAATCACATAAACCATATCTAACATATTTTGTACTACTTCTGACCTGATAATTAATGACTCTCTAACCATAGTCTAGCATAATGGAGAATGGAAAGGTCAGTCATAAAAGTATTCAAATAGCACCATACCGATGGTGGAGTAAAAACTATTTTTGTAAGTGAACTCTACCAAGGGAACATGCCTCATCCAAGAACCTCCAAAATCCATGACACAAGAACACAACATGTCATTAAGATTCAAGATGGTCTAGTCTATCTGACTGTCCATCTATGGATGAAAAATAGTACTAAGGCATAGCTGGGAACTAAAAGTATATTGGAGTCCTCTCCACACCCTAGAGGTAAAACAGGGATCTTGATTAGAAATTATCATCCTCGTGACCCCATGGAGTCTCATGACCTCCTCCAGATATTTCCTCGACAAAACCCCCACTAATTTCAACTCCTTGATCACTATAAAGTGGTTCGATTTCATCAAATGATCCACTAACACCCATATAGATTCATGGTCTGTCTAAGCTCGAGGTAAACTGATAACAAAGTCTATCGATATTTACTCCCACTTCCATTTAGGATTGTCTAACTATTAGAACAAACCACCGAGAACATGGTGCTCAACCTTCACTTTCAAGAAGACCAAATATCCAGACATAATTCTTACAACTATATATATTAACCTTGGACACCAAAAATTACCCCACAAAGCTTGATACATCATTTTCACCCCAGGATGTACCACAAAATGTGAACTATAGAACTCTATAAGAGCCATATCATGCAACACCAAAGGAATGAAAATAATTACCTGAAATAAAACAATGTGTTTTTCATCATTATACCAACCATTAGGGAAATCACCACAAACAACTCAGTCTCTCCACACATCCTAATTAAGATCCCCCAATTGGGTCTCCTCCACCCACTGCACGAGATGATTGAAATATGATATAAAAAAGGAAACCTCTTACTCTGAATTCTTAAATATCTAGATTCATGTTGAGAGTTCCTCTATCACTCTCCAAGAATCACAAGATTCATGCACTAAATCACTACATGAATTCCCTCTTAGATCATCGGCTACAACATTCCCCTTTTTTGATGTATACAAAATGTAAAAGTCATAATCTAGTAAGAACTCCATCCATCGATGAAAAAACAAGAACAAGTCCCGTTGAGATAGAACGTACCTCATGATCTTATGATCTATGAAGACCATGAAATGCTTTTCAATGAGTTAAATTCTCCACATATTCTAGGAAAACATAGGCATAACCAACTCGAGATTTTGGGGGGAATAGTTATGCTCATGGGGATGTAACTACTGAGAACCATAAGAAATGACCAATCTCTTTACATCAAAACACATCCCAAACCAAGATGTGAAGTGTCACAAAAAACCTCAAATTGAACTCCTACTACTGGTATAACAAGAACTAGAGCACTAACCAAATTCAATTTTAGATACTCAAAATCCATCTGATGATGATCAATCCATGGGAACACTAGATTACTCCTGGTCAATGCTTTCAAAGGAGTCACAACCTGAGAGAAATTGGATACAAACCTACTATAATAGCCTGTAAAACCATTGAAACTTCACACCAATACTACTATCATGGGGACTTCCCAAGAAACAACTGCTTCTATCTTAATAGGATCCATAGCTACTACCTAATGGGATACAATATTCCTCAAGAAATAGACTTATCAGGCCCAGAATTCACACTTATACAACTTCCCAAACAACTTATCATGACTAAGAACTCATACATTTGCACGCGGATTAACTACATGCTCCTCCTCAGACATAGAATACATAACGGTTTTTTTGATGAAATCCACCACAAACTTATCGAGGAACTCATGGAACACAATGTTCATTAACCCCATGAAAACGTATGGAGCATTTTTTACACCGAACGGAATCACCACAAACTCATGATACCCATAATGACAACATAGAGTAGTCTTTGGGATATCCTCATACTTCACACACATATGTTGACATCCTAACCAAAATTTGATCTCTGAGAACCAAATTTAACCCTTAATTTGATCAAATAAATCATTAATCCATGGAAGAGGATAGTGTTTCTTCACAGTCACTAGGTTAAAGCAATGATAATCGATACAAAAATGCAAACTTCCATCATCCTTCTTTACAAACAAAATTGGTTCACCCCATAGTGACATACTCGACTAAACAAAACTGCATTGAAATAGACCACAAAGATGTATATAAATCTCTCACAACTCAAAAGATGACATTTTATATGGTTACATCGATATAGGATACACGCCTAGCTATAGTTCAATCTTGAACGTTGTCTCTCATTGAAGGGGTAACACTACAAACTCTTATGCAAAGAAATCAGGGTACTCTTCCACGACACTAGGAATATCCAACTAATAAACCTCTGAAAAACCCAGATTCAGCTTATCCAATAAGGATGATAAGGAAAAAATGCACCTCTCACCCATCTGAGGGTCTCGCTCACCAACAAACACAGCTGGCTCTCTATCAGTATCAAAGAACACCATCTGACTCCTAAATCAATCCATGGTAGCCTACAAAAAATATAATCCATCCATGTCAAGGATGATTTCATATAGTTTTATCCATAAACATAGGAAATATTCCCATGAGTGGCGTTTCCCCAACACTAGCTCACAGTATCTAAATACACCAAATAAGTAACCTTGACCTCCAACTAGCCTAGTCAATGCCAAGGGCCTTGGAAGACTCTCTACCCTTAATCCCAAAGCATAGAAAAGGGAAGGTGATATGAGAGAGTGTGTCACTCCAAGAACATACAAGGAATTCACCCAAGTAGAAAACAAGCAATTGGTACCTCAAACGACTTTTGGCTTTCTTGGTGCTAGAAATACTAAAGCATGAAGCTGACCATGACCTACTCTATGACCTCTATAACCATTCTAATGATCGCATCTATAGATATGATATGATCTCTAGGGATGGTGATCATCCTGAGGATGTCCTTTACTTGCCTTGTCTACTCTATACTAATCCCAAACTAGATAAACCTATTGATGTTGCATCGGCAGGAACTGCCTCAATAGAGGAACCTGAAGAGGTACAACTAGTGCACAATGAATGATCAGAAATTTCAGGCACTCTCTCCATTGATCAACACAGAATACATAAGGAAAACATGAATCTATTCCCTTGGAATAGGCCTGATAGCTTTTGACCCTGGAAAATGAGAAATAGGGGGCTGGGATCCACCCCCAGATGATCAAAAACTCTTATATCCTAAAATCTAGGAACCCCATACAACATCTCTACTTCGTGAGGAATCCAGATGACTCCCTTCTCATGATTACATGGTTATAGATAATGACCTATTCTATTACTAGCACCTTTAGATACATCTTTAGCATAATCGGGGTGACCTAGATCTAGATCTTTGGATGAAAAGCCTCATATAAGTTCCACACCCTATCCTCTCATCTAGAAATTGGTCTAAATAATATTAAAGAAGGTTCATAAAAGTGATCATGCACTCATGTACACTAGATATCCCTTACTGAAGGGTAAAAAGCTCCTGGAAACCGGTTGCCTTCACGGTCTAATAAAGAAACTCTACTTTGAACTGGTCTCGGAACTCCTTCAAAAAGACTGATGAATCCTCACGATCTCCAAGCAATAAGAACCTCCACTGCCTCACTTCCGTATGAAACATCTTCATAGAAAATGATAACCAATGCTCATTCAACGCATGGATCAAACTAAAGGCTATCTCAACCTCCGCCAACCAGTCTTCCATGACTGGATCTGATATGGAGCCCTCATACCTCTAAAAACAAAAACAAAAAATTAGAGCTCCTAGACCTGGAATATGGAAGACCTTACCATTGATTATTTTTTTCTTTTATTCATTTTAGATTAACCTATCCCAAGGTATACCCATTCAAACACAAGTGAAAAGAATAATGATGTATGATCCTTTCCTAGGTCTCTACCATACAACCAGTATAACATCATTTAGTAGCCATTATTAGCTTAAAGGTATGTGCATCAGATCACATGGGTCCATAAATATCTATGTCCATGACGGTATCCTATGTTTATAGGTCCTGAAAAACTTAGCTGAAACTGTTTCACTACCAACCAATGAAACCTCACATGTGCCTAACTCCAAACTCTATCCTATCCATCAACCAAACATTTTATTCCACTCTATCATGACCCACTTTCCATAATGCGTACCCCTCCTAGACCAGAAATGGGAGAAGAGAGAGAGTGACACACAATTCCCACCTCTAGTTTGCCCTAGGATGGAGACTAGAACTAAGGGTATATTAAACACACAGATGGGAGGCATTACCCTCTAACAGAACACTTACAAAAGAGAGAGATAAGACATACCCCAACCAACTCTATCTCAGAATACAATATAAAAGAAAACCCAAGTGCACATATGTAATGACATGAGATAACTACTATAACAGAAAAGAAAACTGCATGTGCCAAAAGAAAATTAAGGATGACAGCAACCACGAAACCCAAAAAACTCTTAAAATCCCCCAAGATAGTAGCAACCATCCTGATCTCCACCCTACTTCAATTGATCTAAAAAACATCTTATATATATACGTAGGGTAATTATAATAGTATAATAAACAGGATCCTCCCCAGTGCCTCTCATTCAAAAGATAAAGAAAGCATTCTAAATCACAGTGGCCAACAAATGAAACTAACTCATCACCTAAATATGTATACTAAGTCCTCAACCTTAACATGGCTACTCTTACCAAGTATCTCATATGAGAGTATATAATATAATAAAAAATATCAAGGGTACCATGTTATCGCTTCCCCACTGGTTTTATGCTCTTCCCCATCATCGCACGTCCTGAGCATCACCCTCAAAAAATGCTATCGTGCGGACACCTGAGTAAAGCACCACAACCTGCACATCCTGCATCACACCACCACATACAGGTAATAAAAAGTAACCAGGTATTTTTTAAGAGCCAAAAAAACTATATAACGTGCATCATACATTCAATATTATACCTCAATACATCACACCCCATACACCGAGTAAGGAACCTCAAGCCTTTTATCCTATAGATGTTATACCTATAGTAGTCCTTATAAAACTATATCCAAAATACATGTGTGTGAAAATAACCTCAAGCCATTACAGCCTAGTACACACATATATGGGTAAAACTAACTATCGTACATACCTTCACAAGTGACTACCAAGAGAAGAGAGTGGTGTCAAAGGGGGAAGTCATCCATCCATACTCTCACTAGGATGTTGGGGAAAACATGCCCCAGGGCTCAGAATCCCCATGGTGTTAGTTTCTCTAGCTGATAGGGTGGAGTAGCATGTAAAAACACAACATATATATTATATAATATAACGCACAACCACACTATGGTCATAACCTTGTCTTAGAATCAACTATATATAACATCTCTCAGATCGAAGGAGGGAAGCTAGAGATCAATCCCTAATGAATTAATTTCAAAAATTAAGAAGAGGGGGCTTCTGGGTCACCTGGAATGAGAGGGAGATCCACTGAAGCTATAGGGTTATGAATAACCTGAGTAGATAAAAACTCTTAAAACAACACTACAACAAGGAATTACAGGATGTGTAATACCCTTCCACATCGTGTAATCATTAAGGTTTTGTTTCTTCTGAAAAACACATCACTTATATATTTTATTATTTTTATAACCCCAATTAAATACACATCATGAATCCAACTTTCATGTCACGTAAAATTATTACACATCATAAAACCTCTTTGTTTCCAAATTCTAGCAACTAAACTCTTCCATACTTCTTCTAAGACACCTCTGATTTGCTCAGTCTATGGAAACGTGCAAAGGGTCGATCTTCATGGATATATATCCTTACATTAGAAACCTCTCAAAACATTCTCATCCTTGAGAATCCAAAACCAAACCCAAGAGGAAATAGAAAAAGGATCCTCTGAACAACCACCACATGAGATACCTCTTAAGTCTCTCCCCACCACAGGAGCTCAATTGCTTCATTAGAGGAATAACATGGAACCAGGCAACAACCAAAACCATCTCATAAACACTCTCCTAGGGAGATGCCTCCAAAAAGTGAGTAATATATAGAAATAAAAAAGAGAAACCCACCTCATTAACCATAAAAGGTCAACAACCACAAAATGAATAATGTTTTAAGAAAATTTCTAAACATCAAAATACTTGGGATACTGAGCATGTATCAATGAATCATATTCCCAGGTACTCTCCTCCATGCCACTACACAACCACAAAACATGAACCAAGTGGATTATATGCCCATGAAACACCTTATACTAGTGGTCCTGGATCATTACAAGCCACTCCTCGATGGTCGCATCACTAAAAACATTGATCTCTCCCCAATAGATGATGTGAGAGTCTCCATAGAGATAACGAAGGAGATGCGACATGTGAAAAAACACCATGTATCTATCTCATCTATGGGGGAATAACTATTTGATATTCCACGACTCCAACGTGAGCTAACACATATAAAGGCTCAACAAACTAGGGAGAAATATTACTCCAATGACCAAACCTTCACTGCCCACAACAGGGAGTCACCTTCAAGATCACATGATCCCAAACGTCGAATACTGGAGGTCTCCTCCTATGATCGGCATAGGATTTCAAATGTTCATGTGCTGCCTTCATCCTCTTGTGAATCACTTGAACCATCTATGGTGTATTCTTTACTAGTTTCAGCCAGAGAATTACTAAATCTCTAACCCTAGTCCATCATAATGGAGAATGGAAAGTTCATCCATATAAGGATTCAAACATCACCATACCAATAGTGGAGTGAAAAATACTGTTGTAAGTGAACTCTACCGAGATTAGTCACCTCATCCGCAAACCTCCAAAATCTAGGACACAAGAGAAGAACATGTCTTCAAGAGTCTGGATGGTCCACTTTGTCTGGCCATTCATCTGCAGATGAAAAGTAGTGTTAAGGCATAGATGAGAACCAAAATTATGCTGGATAACTCTCCACAAACTAGAAGTAAAATGAGAATCTTGATAAACAATTATCATCCTTGGAACCCCATGGAGTCTCACCAGCTCCTCTAGATACTACCTTGACAAAACCTCCAGTGAGTTCAACTCCTTGATCACTAAAACGTGGTACAATTTCTTAAAATGATCTACTACCACCCATATAGTGTCATATCATCCCTAAACTAGAGGTAAAATAGTAAAAAATCCCATTGAGATATCCTCCCACTTCAAATAAGGAAAAACTAATGGCTGGAGAAAACAACATGGAACATGATGCTTGGGCTTCAGCTTCCGGCAGACCAAACATAAAGACACAAAACCTACAACTACATACTTCAACACAGACCACCAAAACTGACCCCTAAAAGCATGGTACATCATTGTCATTCCATGATGTACCGCTAAAGGTGAACTATGGAACTCTATGAGAACCATATCAGGAATCACCAAATTAATTAAAATCCTTTACTAAAACAACACTCAGTGTTTTTCATCCGAAAACAAACCATTAAGGACCTCACCGCAAATAACTTGGTATTTGAAGACCTCCACCTAAAGATCCCCCAACTGGGATTCCTCCACCTACTGCACCATATATGACTTCACTATAATTTGAAAAATACAACCTCTTCCCCTTGACTTATCCCATATCTAGATGCAATGCTAAAAGTTCCTTCATCACTCTCTAGTAATCACCAGATTCATGTACTGAATCACTACGCAACTACCTGATTAGCGCATCGACTACCAAATTCCCCTTTATAGGTTTATATGAAATATAAAATTCATAATCCAATAAGAACTCAATCAACTAAAATTGGAACAAGATAAAGTCATGTTGGGAGAAAACATACCTCAGGATAAAATGATCGTTTAGGACAAAAAAACACTTGTCGATGAATCAATGTCTCCACAACATCAGGGAAAACACCACCACCGCCAACTCAAGACCATGGGTGGAATAGTTACACTCATAGGTATGTAACTATTGTGACCCATAAAAATTACAAATCTCTACTGCATCGAAAGGCGACTCAACCCAAGATGCAAAGCACTACGAAGAGCCTCAAACTTAACTCCTTCTATCAGAAGACAAAGCACTAGAGAACTAACCAATTTCTTCTTCAGAAACTCAAAATCTATAAAACACTGATCATTACATAGTAACAATTGTTCCTTTCTATTAAAAATTGTCACCATAGTCCCAACCTAAGAGAAATAAGCTACGAACCTCCTATAATACCCTGCAAGACCAAGGAATATTTACACCTCTTCCACTATCATGGGGGATTCCCACGATAAAATGAGTTCTATCTCAAAATTATACAGAAATAATATCTTATGGGATACAAAGTTCCCCATGAAATAAACTTATCGAGTCCAAAACTCACACTTCGACAACATCCCAAAAAACTTATCATGACAAATAACTCCCCAAATGACATGTAGATGATCTGTGTTCTACTCCTCAGACATGGATTACACAAGGATGTCCTCAAGGAAAACCACCATGAATATATATAGGAAATCAAAAAATACAACTTTCATGATCCCTAAGAACATAGATAGAGAATTCATCACATCTAAAAACATAAAAAAAACTCGTAATGCCCATCATGAAAACAGAATGTACTCTTCATGGAATCCTCATCCTTCACATACATTTTATGATATCCTAACCACAAATTGATCTTAGAGAACCAAATTTCACCCTTCAGTTGATCGAATAAATCTTAAATCCATGGAATAGGATATCAATTATTTCCTATCACTAGGTTCAAGTTATGATAATTGATACAGACCCATGATCTTTCATTGGCCTTCATTACCAACAAAACTAGTGCACCCCATAGTGACACACTCTGCCGAACAAAAATGCACTACAATATACCACCGAGATGTAGACGAATCTCTTTCAACATAAAAGATTTCATTTTATATGAATACATTGAGGTATGTGACACTCCTAGTTGTAGTTAGATCCCAAACTTGATCTCTCATTGAGGTGGTAATGCTACAACCTGGTCTGAAAAGACATCAGGGTATTATTCCATGAACCTAGGAAAAGATGACTACTGAACCTCTAATGAACTTAACATCGGCTCAACCATCAAGGATGACAAAGATAGAACACCCCTTTGACCCATATGAGGGTCTCACTCACCCGAAAACACTAATGGATCTCCATCAACATCGAATAACAAAATTCCCCTCATAAAGTAATCCATGATAGCATCCACCTTATACAACCAATCCATGTCTATGTTGATGTTATATGTTTGTATCCTTAAATATTGGAAATCTCCTCAAGAGTGGTGTTATCCCATCCCTAGTTCATAGTCTCTACATACATCAAACAAGTCAGCTCGACCTCCAACTAACGTAGTCAATGATAAGGGCATTGGAAGACTCACGACCTCAAGTCTCAAAGAATATTAAACGGTAAGTTATATGAGGCAGTGTGTCACTCCAAAATCAATGATGGCATGCACCCAAGTAGGAAACATGAAAAGGGTACATCGAACGATGTCTGGATCACCTAGCACTGGAAATTCTAAAACATGAAGCTGACCATGACCTCTCTCACCATAATGGAGACCACCTCCATGACCATGATCTGCTCTATAGGGATAGAGAGAATTCCAGGGCTATCCTATTCATTCCCCATATAATATCTACTGGTCCCAAACTGGAGAAACCTATTTCTGATGCCTTAGTTGGAACTACCTCAACGGAGGAACCTGAATTTGAATGACTGGAAAACACAGACTACATAGAAAGTTCAGGAACTCTCACTATTGATAACCTTATCCTCAATAAGAAAAACATGCATATGATCCCTTGGCATAGGGCTGAGAGTCCCCCCCCCCATAGAAATGAGACATTATGGGCTGGGACATACCCTAGGCTGATTAGAATCTCTTTTTTCCTGACAACTATGAACCCCAGACCATAGAAATACTTCATGAAGAATTTGGATGATTCCCTTATCATAATCACCTAGTTCTGGATAATGTACTCTTGATGACCTAGGATCTCTCCCACACCTCGAGATACGTCTTCATTATAAATAGGGTCACCTGATGCTAGATATCTAGATGCAAATCCTCCTCGAAATGCCTTTCCCTAGCCCCCTAATCTATATATAGGTCTAGAGAACATCCAATAAGGTTCCTAAAATGGATTCTGAACTCTCACACACTAGATCTACCCTATCGAAGGGTAATAAGCTTCTAGTGACTAGTCTCCTTCATGGTCAAAGAAAGAAACTTGACTATGAACTGGTCTCAGAACTCCTACCACGATACTACTGACTCCTCATTATCATCGAGGAAAAAGAACCACCAATGCATCACTTCCCCACACAAAATCTTCAAATCCAACGAAACACATTTCTCCTTATGAGCATAGATGAAACTGAAGGTGATCTCAACCTCCTCCAAATAGTCTTCTATGACTGCATCTGAAATGGATCCCTCATAACTTTATAAAATAACAAAAAATTAGAGCTCTTAAACTTGGAATATGAAAGAACTTATAATTTATTAATTGTTTTCTTTTATTCATTTTAGGTTAACCTATCCCAAATTCTACTAATTCAAACACAGGAGAAAAGAAGAATGATGCATGATCCTTTATTAGGTCTCTACCCCATAACAAGTATCACCTCATTTAGTAGCCACTATAATCTTAAAGGTATGTGAACAAGGTTATAGGGGGCCCTAAATACCTTTTTATCAGCTGGACTCTCATGTTTACAGTGCTTGATAAACTAAGCTAACATTGTTTCCCCAGTAGCCCATGCAGCCTCACCTATGCCAAAATCCAAACTCCATCCTATCCGTCAACCTAAAATTTGATACCACTCTTTCATGACCCCATCTCCACAAAGTGTACCCCTTCTAGTTTGGAAATGGGAGATTAGAGATAGTGACACCTAAGTACCACCTCCAGTAGGCCTCGAGTTGGTGACTAGCACCGAGGGTAGAGTAAACACACAGATTGGAGGCATTACCCTCTAAGAGAACACATACGAAAGAGAGAGATAAGATAGACACTAACCAAATCCCACCCAAACTACAATATAAAAGAAAAACCAAGTGAAAATATGCAATGACATGCAAGAACTACTACAAATGAATGGAAAACTGTAAGTACCAAAATAAAAGTAACGATGACAATGACAACGAATCCCAAACAGATCGTGAAAAATCCAAAGCTAGTAATAAATAGATTGATCTCCAACCTAATCCAACATATTGAAAAAATAGTTTATATATACATAGGTTGTGTATAATAGTATACTTAGTAGAATCCTCCCTAGATCCACTCATGAAAAAGATAAAGAAAGTATGCTAACTCATAGAGAACAACAAGTGAAACAAACTCAATAGCTAAATATGTATACTAAGTTCCCAACCTCACCATGGATACTATCACCAAGTATTGAATATAAGAGTATACAAAGTAATAAAAAATATCAAGGGTTCCCATATATCGCCACCCCTCTAGTTTTCCGCTCTTCCATAACATCGCACGTCCTGAGCATCTCTCCCAAAAAAGCCCATCCCTCACACACATGGATGAAGCACCGCAACACGCACTTCGTGCATCACACCACCACGTACACATAACCAAAAGTAACCATGTTGTCTCTGGGATCCCCCACAGCCCATATAACATGTATCATACATCAGGTATTATACCTCAAGCCATCACAACCCATACACTGAGGTAGGAACCTCATTCCATCAATGCCTATACACATTATAATTATAGTAGTCCTTAGGAAACTATATCCAGAATACATGTATGTGAAAATAACTACAATACATTACATACCTCTACAAACATATATGGGGAGAAATATCCATTTTTTATACCAGAACAAGTAACTTCCATGTGAATAGATTGAGGTCAAAGGGGGTAGTTAGCAATCCGTCCTCCCACCAGGATGTTTGGGAAAACACCCCCAAGGCTCAAAATCCATGGGGTGTCAGTTTCCCTAACCGATAGGGAAGAGTAGCATATAAAAACAAAAAAATAGTTGATATAATATATCTCACAACCACACTATGGGAATAACCTAGTATCAGACTCAAATATAGTTAATTTATCTCAGAATCCCATCTGTTGCTGCTAAGACTAGATATCCTATAAGTACATAACCATATAAAGAGATACATTAAGTTATTTTTTTCTTTTCATAAGTTTAACTTTAAGTTAATTAATTAGTAACCATTAATTAAACATATACATTTTCCAAAATACATTACAACAAAGTTTCATTCCCTTCGGGTATAAGAATACTCAGTCCATGACTTCTCAAAATTATAACCTCAGCATTTCATCCAAGAAGGCTCCATCCAAATGGGTTAAAAATTTATTAATTTATTTAGAAAAGTTACATTACATATTACCAGGTAGTCTAGGAAAACATACTAAGCTTCCAAACAAGGAATAAAACCAAGAACATCCATCTGCCTCAAGAAATGGAAAAAGGAAAATAGATAAACAATTTGAACGTCAGCCAAAAAACATATTCAAATAAGTATCTAGCTTCATATCAATAGGTAAGCCCAGCTTAAACCCGTTCTTTCATCCCTAGAGACATCCCCAACACCGACATGCATATCCCAATCCATCCCTCCATCGCAAGCGTCAATTTCTTCCACCACAACGAGGCTTTCCTTCTATATATATAAAAACAACCCTCCAGGCTCAGCCATCATAGGCTCACATCACATCTGAGCCTCCTCGCCCCACACGCCACAATATCCTTCCAGTATCAGCCATCCTAGGCTCACATCCCATCATAAGAAATAGGAAATAAACATATCAAATACTCTCTTGACCCTAAAACAAGGCATTCATCCTTCACACACAACAATCTCTTAGGGATCCAAAGCACATGGAACTTGGCCTTTACAAGCAAGCGGTTGAATCAGACCCTAAAAAGTAATTATCTTTTATCACACAATCGATTCTTATTCAATATTGAATTAACTAATTAATTATTCATGGGTCCTAACTATAGGAAACCTATGTAGAAAGCTATCACAAGCTCTCTCAAATTAATTAAAGTATTAATTTGACATGGATTTAATTATTTTATCAACAAGAATCAATATACTTCAGGTTCATTAACCAATTAAATTAAACTTGCATACTTGCAACAATTTATTTTTATCAAATTGTAAAAACAACTAGATTTATTAAACATGCATCATTAATTATTTTATCCAATTAACTATCAATTAATTATAGATATTTGTTATTTAACAATTCACATGTTAATCCATGAATTAAAAAACATCATAGAAACAACATTTTCTATCAAATCAAGTGGTAGTTTATTATCACGGTACAAAGAAATGACATCTTCATGAAATTGATACCAATTAATTAATATGGTCTAAGTAATTATTAGGTTAATTTCATTGCGATCCAAGGGATAAATCATACACAATATATGATTGTATCCACCCAAGGATGTTGTGCCACAACCACACCAACAAACAAACAAAAAACTCCTTTAAAAACATAAAGATCGAGCTCTATCACATGGAAAAGAGGAACATGGGGAAAAAAATCAATGAAACTATAAGAACAGTGGTAGAACATACCTTGGATTAAAGATGGATTTCTATGAATAGAAAGAGTGAATCTAGAGATCAATATATGATTAAGGAATCCCCAAAATGTTGAAGAGGGGGCTTCTAGGTATCCTATAATGAGAGGGAGATCCACTACAGTTGTAGGGATTTGAATAACAAAAGTAGAGAAAAATGCTTGAAACAACACATAAATGGGGAATTAAATGACATGTAATCCCCTTTCATGTCATTTAATCATCAGGTTTCGGTTTCTTCTGAAAAATGCATCGCCTCTCAATTTTATTATTTTTTTAACCCTTATTCATTACATGTCGTGAAACCTCCTTGTTCCATATTATAGGAACCAAACTTCCCCATAATTCTATAAGCCTCCTCTAAGCACCCTAGCATTCATAAATGTGCAAATAGTCAATCCTTTTTGTTCTAGATCCTTACATAAACTCCCTAAGTTTCTGAGGACACCTAAACCTCAATACCTTCTTCAACCCACTCTAGATTCCAGACTGTCGCCATGGGATATCAGGTCCTAGAATGTCATTGTATCCACTCAATATCACATATCATTTCAAATAATACAATTATTACCATTATAGATCTCAATTCTAAAATGTATTCTATAGTTATCATTCATCATTTCATTAATTGATTCAAAAATTAATTAATTATAAAAATATCATTAATTAACTCATTAATTAATTAATCTTCTCAATCACATTAATTAACTCGAAAATTAATTAATATTATCAATATCATTAATTAACTCAAAAATTAATTAATCTTATCAATCCTATTATTTAAAAGGGTAATTAATTAATCATCTCAATCTTATTAGTTATTTCAACTATTAATTAATCACCTCAATTCAACAATCCCAATATCCCTTAATTAATTCCACAATTAATTACTCGATTCAAAAATCTCAATATCCCCTAATTAATTCACAATTAATTACTCAATTCATCAATCTCATTATCCCCTAATTAATTCCAAAATTAACTACTCAATTCAACAATATCAATATCCCCTAATTAATTCCATAATTAATTACTCAATTCAAAAATACCAATATCCCATTTTTAATTAATTTACTAATTTAATAGATTTAATCACAAAAATAAATTATAAAATATCTGATATAAATTCTATAATTACATACACATAATTTCAATCAATACTTTGGTATTTTAATTATAGACCAACTACATCAATTCTTTGACGATCGATTGCCCAATAGAAAATACCCAAATTTTGAGCAGCAAAACAATATTGAAGGAAATTCCGATCTAAATCCCTAAATCATGATTTAAAAAATTAAGATCCTTAAATTATAGATCTAGATCTACAATCCTAGATACAGATCTAATCAAGATAGGAATAATAACCCTTTCTAGGAAGTGGGAAGAAAGGAAGAGGAAAATAAAACTAAGTGGGATAGAATTCTATTACCATGAGGGGTGTAGATCTTCGATATGGGATTCGAATCATGAATAATGGAGGTCAGGAATTATTTAAATCCATGTAAGAGGATCTAGAATCATGAAATAATATCTAGGGTCGAATGGGGGTGAAATAGGGTGAGTTTCAGGGGTTCGTGTGATTTAAAATCTAATTTTAAGGTTAAATAAATTCAAGCGCATGGTTTTCTAGGTAGCAGAGAACAATTTTCTTTAATTGTGAACCTAAACCATTTGATAATTATACAGGGGTTAAATGTTACTCCTAAAAGGGTGAATATTTTGACAAACCATACACCAACCGTGCAAATCCCCAATGTCCATGGTTGCATGGTTTGCTGGGCTGGGGAACACAGTTTTCCCTAACCATGCGCCAATTGTACACTGTCTTATTTCTTTCATTTTAATCAAATTTTCACCCAACACACCCCAAAGTAAAACCCAAACAAATATTACTCAACAAAAAGTAAAAAAGTACCCAAAATCAAGCCCGAGTCATCTTTAAAAAAGTTCGAGATCTTACAATCTCCCCACCTTATAACATTTCATCCTCAAGCTATACTCCCAAGAATATCTAATATTCCAAGACAAACATATTTTTCCACTCATACATCAAATATACTAATCTCTCCCAAGTTTCCTCCTAAACAAGGTCACGCTACCACAATATGTGAACTATCAACACAGTCTCCCCCCCTTAACACTTTCTCGCTGCAATCCAACACAGGTATCATATGCTCCTCAAAGGACGCATCTATCATAAGATCAACAACATCCACATAAATCACATTAGAAGGGTAAGGGTGAAACCAATGAAGTTGTGACACATAAAAAACATCATTCATAGCACTGTATTTCAATGGAAGATCCAATCTGTGTTTCACTGGCTCGATTCTTTCTACAACCTCAAATATCCTAATAAACCTTAGTGTAAAATTTCTCTATCTTTGTATCTAGTGGTGACCCAATCTAGGTGACACATGAAGGTAAAATATATCACCCTCTATAAATTCTTGGGGTCTTTGATTTCTATCAACATATGACTTTTTCCTATTATGAGTCATAGCCATACGCTTCCAAATAAACAAAACCTGCTCCAACGTCTCCTGCATGGGAATCAACCCCAACAACTCTGACTCACCTACCTCCATCTAATATAGAGGTGATCTTCATGGCCTAACATAAATAGAATTGTATAGTACCATCTAAATAGTACCCTTATAGTTTTTGTTTTATGAAAACTCTAAAAAATCTAGGTGCTTCTCCCTAGACCCACTGAATTCTAGGAAACATTCTATAAGAATATCTTCCAGCTTCTATATAGTACACTCTTACTACCCATCTATTTGTGGTTGGAATGTCGTACTCAGTAAAACCTATGTACCCAATGCATTCTGTAAGACCTTCCAGAAGATCTAGGTAAAACAAGAGTTATGATCTGAAACTATAATCCATGGAACCCTATTCAGATGGACTATCTTCTGAACAAACAATTCTCCCAACTTCTCCACTGAGAAGGTCTCCTATATAGGTAATAAATAAGCTACCATTTTCAAATGGTATATAACTAACCAAATAGAATCATTCTTCTGAGGTTTCCTTGGGACACCTACCGCAAGGTCTGTTGTAAAGTTGTCCCACTTCAATTTTGGATTGGGAAACAACTGCAACTAACCTCTAGGTAGTTGATGCCCTTCCTTCAACTAACGAAATGTGTAGCATCATGTCATGAACCATGCTATCTCATTTTTTATGATCGACTACCAAAACTGTCATCATAGTTCACGGTATATTTTATTCACACCTGGATGCACCATCCACTTCATGTCATGAAATTTTTATATCAACTCCTCCCACATGCTCCAAGGAACAATAAACTAATTTTTGACGTAAATGATCTCATATTCATCTATCAACTAGTCTAAATTTATCTCCACACTTTCAAGGATTTCCCTAAAAGATAAACATTATGTATCCTCATACAGCCTATCCCTAAATTTTCTCAAAATTTTAGAGTCCAATAAAACAAAAACCACAGTTATATACACCTGATTCTCTTAAACCACATGCACCTAAGCTCATAGAGTCATCATATTCAACTAAACACTCTACTCCTGAATATCCTGAGTCTGATTTTTTCAGCTTAAATCATAAAAAACTCATTTCCCTTTCTGGACCATATATGCTAGTTAAAAATAAAATGATTTCATATACTCAACACATCTCCACTTAATAATATTCAAATCTAATTACGAGAAGATATACCCTAATGTCTTATGATTAGTAAACACCATAAACTTTTCACCCAACATATAATGCCACCAACACATCAAATCATACACCACCACATCCACCTTGAGGTCATGCATTGGGTAATTCTATTCATGTGGTCTCAACTACCGAGACCCATATACCACAACTCCATATCTTTGCATCAACACTGCTCCAATACCTATCCTAGAAGCATCGTAAAACACCACGTACTCCTCACCTGGCTTGATTACGGTTATGATTGGTTCTGATGTCATGATATTATTCAACTTCTAGAAAGAAATCTAACATGATCTAGCCCATTCAAAATTTACCCCATTCATTTTCAAGCTCAAAATGGGTCTTTCCAATCTGTAAAAGTCTTGGATAAACCTCCAATAATATCCAGCTAACCCCAGAAAGCAACAGATATCAAAAACATTCTTGTTATGATCCCAAGAAACAACTATCTAAACTTTCTTTGGATCGACAAACACACCTTCCTTTGATATGATGTGTCCCAAAAAGTGTACCTCATTAATCCAATACTGACACATTTATAGCTTGGTGTATACCTGATGCTCTCTCAGTGTACTCAGGATGATGTTAATATTTTGGGCATGATCTTCATGATTCTTATAGTATACCAAGATTTTATCTACAAAAACTACTAAAAACTGATCTAGGTACATATGGAAAATTCTATTCATCATGTCCATAAATAATACTGGTGTGTTCTTCAACCCAAACAACATTACTACAAACTCATATAGGTGATACCTACTTCAGAAGGTAGTCATCGATATATCAAAAGGTCGAACTCCCAACTAACGATACCCTGATCTCAATTTAATCTTGGAAAAAACACAGGCTCCTCTCAATTGATTAAAAAGATCATCAATTCATGGAATATGATATATATTCTTCACTATCATCTAGTTCAACATCCAGTAATCAACACACAAGTTCAATATCTCATCAGTCATCTTTTCAAATAACACTAGTGATCCCCAAAGCAATGTACTCAGATGTATAAAACCCTTATCATCAAACCCTATAGCCAAGTCTTGATCTCTTTGATCACTATCAACGCTATTATTTATAGTGGAAAAGAAACAAGTTCAGCTCCTAACATGAGATCAACAGTGAATTCCTCATCTATCTCAGGTGGAAACCTAGAAAAGTATTCAGGAAACACATATTGAAACTAGTATACTATAGGTGGAAAGACATATTACTTTACAACTCCATCATCTAGTAATAGACTAGCAACCTGGGCTATGAGCTCTCCCAGTTGCTGAGAAATTGGCCCTACTCGGCCTTCCTGGATATCCCCCTCTCTATAGTCAATGTACATTTCACCCTTAGGAGACATAAACATCACCCTCCAATGGTAATAATTAATATGGGCTAAGTATGCTACTAACTAATCCATACCCAGAATTAGGTAAGAGCCTACTGTGTCTAGGATATTGTGATCCCATGAAAAGAGATACTTTCCAATTTCAAGAGAATATCCCTTGTACAAGAAGATTTACCTAGACCGTACTCCGAATAGTGTATCTATCATCAACACCCCACTCATGAACACCAATTCCAGGCTCAAACCATTAACAAGATTCATGGAAACAATCGAATGAGAGGCATGAGTATCATATAATAACTAACTAATATATAAGCTACAAGAATACTTCCTATAACCATTGATGGTCCTGCCTCACTATCCAAAAGTTTAGTCTGTATCACAGGAAAATATATTGACCCTCTTCCCTTTGATGTAGTCTGAATGCCTTGAGATTCACCAATCTACAAATACAGGTTCATTTTTCTAGATGTACCAGATCCACATCCTAAACTACCTTGACTAGTAGAACATCAACTACCAGCATGATAAGGTGTAGAATATCCCCTTCCTACACTCTGATTCTGTCTAGATGCCCCGTCATTACCTATCTTTTGTGGGTTCTTTCAAAACTTCTACAGATGTCCCATCTTGATGCAATATCGTCACTCTACAAGTGTCTAGGGACAATGTCTACAATAGTGTAATAACCTAGCACACTAGTGGAAATCACTAGATAAAGGTCCTTTGTTACTAAATTTTCCCCCTAGACACCCTATTTTTCACTAATCTTGTTAAAGTTATCATAATTATGCTTCTTACTATCAAAAGATGTGCCCTCTGATAAGCCAACAACAACTATCTATCCTACACTGGATGCCTATTTCATGTTCCCCTCATCTATGAGATCATGATTCACCACTTCTAAAAACATTTTCAGCCTAAATATATTCACCAGGGACTTAATTTCACACTTAAGAATTTTTTGAAATCATTTTGTTGAATTATCCTCATCCTCTTCCAATTTTGGAGAAAGAGGATACAAATCAATAATGTGTCCAACATATTCCATCACAAACTTATTCACCTCAGTCAATATCATGAACTAAACTACTCTCTCCTGTCTCAATGTCTTTGGATAGAAGTGCTCCAAGAACCTATCCAAGAAGTCCTTCCATAATATACCATAATCCTATCTTGTAAGAGCCTAAATACCCCACCAGGGATTCATTAATGCTCATATCATATAAGCATTTAGTTGACTCTTTCCTTAAAAGGAGTATCCAAGTTGTCAATTGTAGACTAGATAGACTAAATCCAGAACTCATCTCCCTACGGTACACCCTCTCCATCAAAATTCAGAGGGTGTTGCAACTAAAACTCCTTAGTTAAGTCACACATGATATTCTCAACCAACCCTAGGTCCCTTTCCATGAATTGAATAAACCAATTAATTGTCTCCTGGAACTACTATCTGACTTCCTCATCCAAAATTATCAGTGCCTTAGGTTCCACAACTCAAGGATCATCCCTAGCCATGTACTCATATCATCCTCTCAACAAGAATCTTCATAGAGTAATAACTCTATAATCCAAACATATTCCTTAGGATACTTTTCTCACCATTAACACACTTGTGGAAAAAATATAATGAGGTACAAAAAATTTTTCCCCTAAACTCCACCACATGATCAAAATCAAGGTGTAAACACTAACCTTAACCATCCGATTTATTGGTCAAGGTTAACCAAGGTTAACTCATTTTCATTATTCAGGTTTATCATTTATATTCCCAATTATTTTTATCTTGCATTATTTTACCACTTTTAATTTCATATTAGGCACCATTTTCAGTTCAATTTCACAAGCAAGATAAAACAGGTCAACAACTTACCCAAAATTCGAATCCATGTGCATGCCTAAGATAATGCATGTCACGATAACCCCAAGTACCTAAAATTATTCACAAAAACTAAAATCTCAATCCATACTATACCACGAGTCAATTCTCATAAAATCTCAGAAGAAACAATCACATCACACACAAGTGTGTCACCGAAGCTGAAATTACATTCAACTATAATAGTAGCCAGCAATAACATCAATCACATCCTATGAACTTGGGTTCTCCCTCATACATGGGTTATCTACTCCTATGAATGAGCTAATAACCATGGAACTATGATTCCTAGTCTCATATATACATTTCCCAAATGGTAAGACAAAATAAAAAGCAAAGCAAACTGCCTCTGATATCAGTTTTCAACATCCTGGCCTAGGTGCCACACACCGGTGCCCTGAGTCAGTTGGTCAAATGAACTCAAACACACCTCCCTAAATATCATAGGCTCCCGACTAGAAGTGAGGGACTAATATCTTTCACATAAAAACTATTCTCTCTTCTTCATAGTAAAATACCATTAGAAAATAAATAAAAAATAACCAAATATGTATCCAAATTATATCATAACCATGAAAATACAAGTATCACAAGATAACCAAAACTAAAAATACAATATCAAAAATAAATAGTAGATATGTCATGCTATGATATGTCTCTAGTATCAAAATGAAAATGGAAAGTAAAGAAACCAGTAACTCCCAAGCGGGTTCCGAACTACTTAAAGTTCCATCATCCATTCTCCATCCCAACTCAACCACCTAACATAGGGAATTTTCCCTTATCCTATCTTAAAATCATAAAATCTATTCGGGTACCGATCAAGTAGCCTAAGTAGTGTGTGAGTACAACTCAGTAGGCCACCACTAATGGTGTCTAAAAAATATACATTCAATAAAAATGTGTGAAGTTGTATAAATAAATAAACACAATTCATAATTAAACAATTATCACATTGTTAAATTATTATTTATTTAACCAAAAAAATCCTTAGGTTTTTGAGGACACCAAAACCTCAACACCTACTTCAGCCCATGCCAGAGTCTAGACTATTCCCAAGGAATATTATGTCCTAATCTTCCACTATTACCATTCGATATCTCATCTTATATCTCATAATTACATTGTTATCATTCTAGATCTCAAATATCATATCAATTCCATGGTTACCATTCATCATTTCATTAATTGATTCAAAAAATAATTAATCATCTCAATCTCATTAATTAACTCAACAATTAATTAATCTTCTCAATCTCATTAATTAACACAACAATTAATTAATCTTCTCAATAAAATTAATTAACTCAAAAATTAATCAATATTCTCAATACTATTAATTAACCCAATAATTAATTAATCGTGTCAATATTATTAATTAAATCAATAATTAATTAATCACTACAATTAAATAGTCACAATATCCTCTAATTAATTCCACAATTAATTACTCGATTCAACAATATCTATATCCCCTAATTAATTTTTCAATTTATTACTCCATTCAACAATATAAAAAGCCAATAATTAATTCAATAATTATTTACACAATTTAACAATCTCAATATCCCCTAATTAATTCCATAATTAATTACTCAATTCAATAATCTCAATATCCTCTAATTAATTCCATAATTAATTACTCAATAAAACAATCTCAATATACATTGATTAATTAATTGATCATTTTAATTAATTCAATAAGAAACTAAATTTCTAAACATCTAATAGAAATTTTATAGATATATACAAATAATTTTATTCAATACTTTTAGATTTGAATTATAGACCACATACCACAATTCATTGATGAACAACCGCCTAATGGAAAATCCCCAAAGTTTGAGTAGCACAACAACATAGAATGAGATCTAGATCTAAAACCATAAATAAAGATTGAAAAAATCATGATACTTCAATTATAGATCCAGATCTATAATACTAGATCTATATCTAATCAAAATAGGAAGAACAACCCTTTCTAAGATGGTAGAAGAATGGAATAGGAACAGAAAAGAAAGTGGGATAGGATTATCTTGCCAGGTGTAACACCCGATATTTTTATGAGTAATATTTTGTTTTTATATATCATCAAAGGAATCTTTCACTACACACTTGCTTGGCTTACTTTACACGCAATCACGACCTTCCTCGATAGCTTGCGTCGTACGCAATACCGAGTTCCACTAAACAACGATATGCTATTAAAATATTATTAAAACTAGACGTTATGAATAGTAATAACCACTTTTTGAAATTTTATAAATTTTATTTTTCAAAATGGACTTCATTTTTGGATTCGGAATACCGAAATTAGCCTAGGGTGAAATTTTGGTATTTTTCTGAAAACTTTCAATTTTTGATGAATAGTGAAACCACTAAGTGGTAGCTTAAAAACTGAATTTTGCATAAAACATAATTTTACTGCTTCTGTGAATGGAATTTCAAAAATCCGACAGACACGGTTGATATCAGTAAGTAAAATGTGGTTCAATGAGATAAAAATAATTTTTTGGTGAATACTAATTTTTTACTTTTTTTACCGCGGTTAATAGTAAATAGGGTAACTAAGGGTAAATATGATATTACTATTACCCTAACACATGTCCTAATTCTATTGGACAAGTGTAATTCGACCAAAAACAAACTTAGGAATAAAATATGACCATTTAGGCCCACTTGTATTAGATTAGTACATTTATTATTAATTTATTTAAAGAAGGGTTAAAATAGTTAAAATCAAAGTTTAATAAGTAAATCATTTTTAATATGGGGTTATAAATAAGATAAATTAGACTATGAATATTCATTAGAAATCTAAAAAGATTTCTTACATAATGGTTTTTTATTTGTAATTTTTAGACATTAAATAATTTAATTTATTTATGACACAATGATGATGCAGTAATTATCTTATTAATGAAATATTGACATAATTGATGTTATAAACACAAAAATAAATGTAATTTGAGACTTTTTATGAATTACACTAATTTTCTAGGTTACTATGATATATTAGTGTTGATTTAATCAACTTTTTTTTAATATATAATTCTGTTATGACTTTCACAAAAATCATATATCAAATAGTGTCAAAATTGACACAAAATAGTTTTTAAATAAAATATTATATTACTAATTGTTATTTTATTCCTAAAAATCTAAGGCTCGGCCAAATGACTTAGATAAGGATATATATATTAATAATAAACAATTTGGGGTTCTTTTGGCATGTTATAGTAAGTGTATTAACCATATAGTGAAAGAAAACAAAAAGACACGGTAAAAGTTAAATTATTTAACTTAGAGTTAAATCTCATTTATAAGGTTAAAATAATAACCTAAACTTGTATAAATCCTATTGGTTGATAGTATTTCGACCCATCCTCGCTTTAGATTCGAAATAATACCCTTTGGAAGCATTATAACCCGATTTTTACTTTAATATAAAATAATATTATGAGATATTCCTAAGGTACCCCTCTCCTCCCTTATAAAAGGGAACCTCCTCCCCCTCCTCCTCACACCAATTTGAGCACTCAAGCTCGTCCAACCCCTGCCATTTTCTCCTCTCCACTTCCCTAGAATAATCCTAGAGGTCCTGGTCTTCTTCAAAGACCAATCTTAGTCCCCTAAATGTAGGATTCAAAGAGGCGTTCCAAAGAAAAGGTAATATCCATTACCGATCTTTTCAATTTCTTTCTTCTTCAACTTCTTCTTCTTTAGTTGTTTCATGATAAAGTAATAACATCAGTATTACTTGCATACTGATATGTTATTATAAATATGAAACAACCCTAATTCACCTTCTATCCATCCTACAGAAAAATGAAATCACCGCGCGTGCGTACATACGGAATATCGTCTCCACGCCGTGGTGTAATCTATTTTCCACCATCACCTTACAAGGATGGGTATAATGGTGTAATGAGTAACTATTTATAATTATTATAAAGTAATATTGATACTGAAATAATATATATATATACTCCAATACAATTCCACGATCATAGGAACGATATCATCACTCGTGCGTACGTACGGAATACCGTCTCCACGATGTGATGCGACTCGTTCTACATGATCATCATTACATAGTAATTATATAAATGAATTGAATGAATAAATATGATATATGTTACACTAATACCATTCTGGATATAAGTTATCTATAACCGTAAAATAAGAATAAGAATTTATTCGGCAAAACACGCATAAGAACAAAAGGCAATAAGGACCCGAGTAACAAGTAACAATGAAATATTACTATCAAGAAGCTAATAATATGACCATATATGATATCATATCAATATGTATGATTCTGTAATAAGTCAATAACATTATTTAAACCATTATACAGGAGCTTCGGACACGTACAAAGAAAATTGGACCTAAGGTAAGGGAAATATCACAATCTCATTTTTATCCGAGATTGTTTATACTTTGGTATTTACTGGGGTTTATTTTATCATCAAAATCCATGTTCCCTCAATATGTAATATTGTTTCCATCCACTTAAAATAGTTTAAATCCAATTTGACCCTTCGGTGAGTTTTTAGTAAAGAATATGAAAGGAATCTTTTGCCATTTTTTTCGTACGAGGTACTTTTTGACTTTTCCGACAAAAGTACGGAAGAATGTTTTTTTAACTTATACGGCAAGAATGGATTTTTAAAACATTATTTCCAAGAAGCTTCCTTTACAAGTTTTCAAGTTTATTTTCAATCAACTTCTTTTATTTTAAATTTTTATGACATGTTATGAAAGGAAAAATGTTTTTGAAGAAGAAAGGATATTTTCCTCAAGAATGGAGTTCAAGTGTTTTATCAAAATTATGTTCCATCTAAGATAATAAAGGGTTATGTTTTTATCCCTATTATTACATTGATTTGATCATGTTGTGATGGAATTATTTTTATGAATTCCTTTATCTTATATGAATTGATTTATGATGTCATGATGTTTCAAGAATCCCATTTTTGTTACATGTGTTATGCGATGATGTATGTTTTATGATTATGTGGCACACATAATAAAGGATTCATTATAAGATGGGTGGGACCTATATCTCCCTCCAATGCATTGGGTAAAGATTTTATATCTCATGAGATAGACATGGCTGGAACGGTAGGTTATACCGGTTCAGTGAAACAGGACTGGAATGAGGGTGACTCGGTTCAGAAAGGGACTTTGTCCACTAAGATAGTCTTGGCAATGAGTCATGACTAACAAGAAATGATTTTCCATGATTATGTGTGCATGCCACAAAGTTTCAAGTTTTATGTTATGATTATGGGGATCTCATTTTCACTTCTATGATTTATTCCATGTTAAGATATTATGATCTCTTTTGCAGGTATTGATTTTCAAAAAGATATGATATGATTTTTATTTCCTTTATTTTCCCTTGTTGAGCATTTGAGCTCACCCTTTTATGTTTTCTTTTCCCCAGGTCAGGAAGATGGATATTAAGTAGAATATGCTAAAAGGGACCCTAGATATGATGAAATAAATGGGAGACACTGTAGAAGATTTATGAACCAGTTGTTTATGTTTCCCAGTTTATAAAGACACTATACCTATACGGTCCTTTGTGGTTTTGTCATATGTTGTAATAAGTGAGCTTCAATTTTGAAGTATTAACAATGTATGTAAAGTATGGGTCGTTATAGTTGGTATCAGTGGAAAGGTATAGTCAACCTTTGGAAACTAGGATGTGAAAGCCTTAGTAAGAACCCTAAGGATAAGTCTAAGCATAGAACACAATCTTAGTGTTTTAGAAATGGACATGAATAACCTAGGATAAGACCTTAAGAATGAAAATTTTATTCTTGAATTATGTGGTTTCCTATTATAATTAGTGTTTCTCACACTATTCTTCTTGGTTTTATTCAATGGCTGGAACCCGAAGGAACCGTGTTAATGCGGAATGCGATGGGCAATGCAATGATTGTCCCCCTGAGCAACCAAACAATATGGGAGCTGGAATGCAAAATCTTGTAGTCATGCTCACACAAATTTCTCAAGCTATGAATCATGTAGGACTTCCAAATGAGCAAAGGAAGGAGCAACATTCTGTTTAATCCTTCATGAGGCAGCGTCCACCTTCTTTCAGCGGGTCTACTGATCCATTAATTGCTGAACAATGGATTAGTACTACTGAAAAGAAATTTTCAGTTCTTCAATGTTCTGAACATGATAAAGTCATCCTAGCAGTGTATCGGTTGGAAGGAGATGCTGATCAATGGTGGAATCTTATTAAGAATATGAGGCAAAGGGATGAAATTGAGTCTATGGAATGGGACGAGTTCAAGAACTTATTTTTCAATAAGTACTTCCCTCATATTCTCCGAACAAAGATGGAGAAAGAGTTTCTTGAACTGAAGCAAAGGGATGATGAATCTGTTGGTACCTATGAAGCAATTTTTACAAGACTTGCAAGGTATGCTTCTGGTATTATTATCCAACCTGAGAGTAAGATCGATCGATTCTTTAGTGGCTTAAAACCAAGTCTTCGAAGGGCGTTAGCCATAAGGGACTTCAATAGCTACGAGGAAATCGTTCGATGTGCTCTCAAAGTCGAGATAGAGATTGGAGTAACCCATCAGTCACATGGGTTTGATAAGAAGAGGAAGATGGAATTCAAAGGAAAATATAAAGAGCACACTGAAAAGAAGATGAGCTTTCCCTTATGATCAAAGTGTGGAAAGAAACATGGAGGGAGTTGTCTTAAAGGGACAAGTAAATGTTTCAAATGTGGAAAGGAAGGTCATCGGGCATTTGAATGCCGCGATAATGGGAAGAAGTTGTCTAATGATGCAAACAAAGGAAGGGATACACAGAATGAACCTACTACACCTAAATGTTTCAAGTGCAAGGAGATGGGGCATTATGCCAATCAATGCCCAAATCCAAGGGTTGATGATGATGGTCGACGTCAACAAAATCTTAAGGCTAAAGACAAAGGAAAGTCACATGCAATTTCTATCAGCGATGTGGAGTACGATAACGAAGTGGTGAAAGGTACACTTATCATCCACTCTAATGTAGCAAATGTTTTATTTGATTCTGGATCCACCCACTCTTTTATTTCTGAAAAATTTTCTAAGGGTATCACCGTATTACCTCAACAATTAGATGTTGAGTTAGCTGTGACAACACCTAATGGCACAATAGTCGCATCAAAAGTTTATAATTCTTCTCCGATTGAAGTTTGTGGGAAAGTGCTTCCTGCAAATCTTGTGATCCTTCCTTTAGTGGAATTTGATGTGATTCTTGGCATGGATTAGCTTTCTCTACATGGAGCTCATATCAATTGCCAAAGAAGGGAAGTCACATTTCATATTCCAGATCAATCTACGATCGTCTATCAATGCAAGGATGAACATAACCTTCTAGTGTAAATTTCTTCCATCTTATGGGTATTGATTCCACTAAATGAAGGTTATTTATCTCAAATGGTTGGTGAGAAACTCACGATTAAGAATATGCCCATCGTACGGGAGTTTGATGATGTCTTTTCGGAGGAATTGTCGGGTCTTCCACCAAATCATGAAGTTTATTTTTCAATAGAACTCGTACCAGGTGCTTTGCCAATTTCAAAGACACCTTATAGAATGGCACCAATTGAGTTGCAGGAATTGAAGAAGCAACTCCAAGAGAATCTTGATAAGGGATTCATACGCCCTAGTGCGTCACCTTGGGGAGCACCTGTTCTATTTGTTAAGAAGAAAGATGGATCAATGAGACTCTACATTGATTATCGAGAACTTAACAAGATCACTATCAAGAACAAATATCCTCTCCCACGCATTGATGACTTATTTGACCAACTACGCGGAGCTCAATACTTTTCCAAGATTGATCTTCGTTCAGGGTATCATCAATTAAGGGTCAAAAGGGAGGATATACCAAAGACGGCTTTCCGTACAAGGTATGGACACTATGAATTTATAGTGATTCCATTTGGTCTTACTAATTCCCCTGATATCTTCATGGGTCTAATGAATAGAGTCTTTAGAGAATATCTTGATCAATTTGTGGTAGTCTTTATAGACGATATTCTTGTCTATTCAAAGAGCAAGGAAGAGCATGAAGATCATTTGAGAATTATATTGAAGACCCTGAGAAAGGAGAAGCATTATGCCAAATTTACCAAGTGTGAATTTTGGCTTCAAAAAGTTGCATTTTTGGGTCACATAATCTCAAAAGAGGGGATATCTGTGGATCCAGTAAAAACAGAGGTTATCGAAAGATGGTCGAGACCAACAACAGTAACTGAGATCCGAAGTTTTCTTGGTTTGGCTAGATATTATCGACGTTTTGTAAAATATTTTTCATGATTATCTAATCCACTCACCAAGTTGACTCAGAAAGGAGTTAAGTTTGTCTGGACAGAGGAATGTGAAGAGAATTTCAAGGAGTTGAAAAGAAGGTTATCCAGTGCACCTGTGCTCACACTGCCTTGTAGTGGAGAAAGGTTTGTGATCTACAGTGATGCATCCAAGAATGGATTGGGGTGTGTTCTTATGCAAAATGATATGGTGATAGCTTATGCCTCACGACAGTTGAAAATCCATGAGCAAAATTACCCAACACATGATTTGGAGTTGGCTGCGGTAATCTTTGCATTAAAGATTTGGAGGCATTACCTTTATGGTGAAAGGTGTGATATTTATACTGATCATAAAAGTTTAAAGTATATTTTCACACAAAAGGAGTTGAATATGCATCAAAGAAGATGGTTGGAGCTGATTAAGGATTATGACTGCTCAATCCATTACCACCCTGGGAAAGAAAACAAGGTGGAAGATGCATTAAGTCGGCAAGACCATGCTAGTTTATCCATGATGAGGATCACAAAAGATCCAATATTTATGGATTTACAAAGGATGGATCTTGGAATTATAATGGAATGGGAAAAATCTTATCTTTCTCAAATGAATGTACAACCATCTATACATGTGAAGATTAAAGAGGCACAGAAAGAAGATGTCGAGTTACAAAAGAAGGTGAGAAATGTTCCTGAATTCAACCTTGATTGTGATGGGATAATAAAGATCAGGAATCGGGTTTGTGTTCCTCCCATCCCCGAATTAAAGAAGGAGCTGCTGGATGAGGCTCATAGTTCATCATTCTCTATTCATCCTGGAAGCACGAAGATGTATAGGGACCTGAAAGAGTACTTCTGGTGGGATGGCATGAAAAGAGATGTTGTTGAATATGTCTCTCGATGCTTGGTTTGTCAACAAGTTAAAGCTTAGAGACAGAAGTCTAAGGGGATGTTACAACCATTACCCATACCCGAATGGAAATGGGAAAACATCACTATGGACTTTGTCACAGGACTTCCTAAAACATCCAAAGGCAATAATGCTATTTGGGTCATAGTTGATCGTCTTACAAAATCTGCACACTTCATTGCTATTAGAGAGGATTTCTCTCTAGATCAGCTTTCCAGGATATATGTAAAGGAAGTGGTAAGATTACATGGAGTACCACCTTCTATTATATCTGATCGGGACCCGAGATTTACCTCGAAGTTCTGGAGAAGTCTTCAGCATACTCTAGATACAGAGTTGAGTTTCAGCACTACTTATCATCCCCAGACAGACGGTCATTCTGAGAGAACAATTCAAACCCTAGAAGATATGTTGAGATCTTGCTCTATGGATTTCAAAGGAGGTTGGGATCAACACCTACCTTTGGTGTAATTTTCTTATAATAATAGCTTTCACTCCAGTATTCAGATGGCTCCTTATGAATCTCTCTATGGAAAGAAATGCAGAACTCCTACTTGCTGGGATGAAGTTGGGGAAAGAAAGCCATTAGGACCTGATCTCGTTAATGAAATGGTAGAAAAGGTCAGATCTATTCAACAACACATAAGAGCAGCTCAGAGTCGACAGAAAAGTTATGCCGATAACCGAAGAAAATACCTAGAGTTGGAAGTGGGTGATAAAGTGTTCTTACGAATATCTCCCTGGAAGAGGGTTATGAGATTTGGAAAGAAGGGGAAGTTGAGCCCTAGATATATTGGTCCTTTCGAAATACTGGACCGTGTTGGGAAGGTAGCTTACCGATTGGCGCTTCCACCGAATCTCTCTCAAGTTCACGATGTGTTCCATGTATCTCTCCTGAGAAAGTACATACCTGATCCTTCACATGTACTCAGCTCAGAAGTTGTACCGCTGGAGCAAGATCTTTCTTATGAAGAACAGCCGATAGAGATTCTGGATCGTAGCGAAAAATTCCTACGAAACAAGACCACTCGATTGGTGAAAGTTTTATGGAGGAACCACCAACTTGAAGAAGCTACATGGGAGCTTGGGGATATGATGAGGGAGAAGTATCCTCATCTGTTTGTAACAAAGTGACGAATTTCGAGGGCGAAATACTTTTTAAGGGGGGTAGAATGTAACACCCGAGATTTTTATGAGTAATATTTTGTTTTTATATATCATCAAAGGAATCTTTCACTACACAATTTCTTGGCTTACATTACACGCAATCACGACCTTCCTCGATAGCTTGTGTCGTACGCAATACCGAGTTTCACTAAACAACGATATGCTATTAAAATATTATTAAAACTAGCCGTTATGAATAGTAATAACCACTTTTTGAAATTTTATAAATTTTACTTTTCAAAATGGACTTCATTTTTGGATTCGGAATACCGAAATTAGCCTAGGGTAAAATTTTGGTATTTTTCTGAAAACTTTCAATTTTTGATGAATAGTGAAACCACTAAGTGGTAGGTTAAAAACTAAATTTTGCATAAAACATAATTTTACCGCTTCTATGAATGGAATTTCATAAATCCGACAGACACGGTTGATATCAGTAAGTAAAATGTGGTTCAATGAGAAAAAAATAATTTTTTGGTGAATAGTAACTTTTTACTTTTTTTAACGCAGTTAATAGTAAATAGGGTAACTAAGGGTAAATATGATATTACTATTACCCTAACACATGTCCTAATTCTATTGGACAAGTGTAATTCGACCAAAAACAAACTTAGGAATGAAATATGACCATTTAGGCCCACTTGGATTAGATTAGGACATTTATTATTAATTTATTTAAAGAAGGGTTAAAATAGTTAAAATCAAAGTTTAATAAGTAAATTATTTTTAATATGGGGTTATACATAAGATAAATTCGACTATAAATATTCATTAGAAATCTAAAAATATTTCCTACATAATGGTATTTTATTTGTAATTTTTAGACATTAAATAATTTAATTTATTTATGACACAATGATGATGCAGTAATTATCTTATTAATGAAATATTGACATAATTGATGTTATAAACACCAAAATAAATGTAATTTGAGACTTTTTATGAATTACACTAATTTTTTAGGTTACTATGATATATTAGTGTTGATTTAATCAACTTGGTTCGAACATATAATTCTTTTATGACTTTCACAAAAATCATATATCAAATAGTGTCAAAATTGACACAAAATAGTTTTTAAATAAAATATTATATTACTAATTGTTATTTTATTCCTAAAAATCTAAGGTTCGGCCAAATTACTTAGATAAGGATATATATATTAATAATAAACAATTTGGGGTTCGTTTTGCATGTTATAGTAAGTGTATTAACCATATAGTGAAAGAAAACAAAAAGACACGGTAAAAGTTAAATTATTTAACTTAGAGTTAAATCTAATTGATAAGGTTAAAATAATACCCTAAACTTGTCTAAATCCTATTGGTTGATAGGATTTCGACCCATCCCCACTTTAGCTTCGAAATAAGACCCTTTGGAACCATTATAAACCGATTTTGACTTTAATATAAAATAATATTTTGAGATATTCCTAAGGTGCCCCTCTCCTCCCTTATAAAAGGGCACCTCCTCCCCCTCCTCCTCACACTAATTTGAGCACTCAAGCTCGTCCAACCCCTGCCATTTTCTCCTCCCCACTTCCCTAGAATAATCCTTGAGGTCCTGGTCTTCTTAAAAGGCTAATCTTAGTCCCCTAAGTGGAGGATTCAAAGAGGCGTTCCAAAGAAAAGGTAATATCCATTACTGATCTTTTCAATTTATTTCTTCTTCAACTTATTCTTCTTTAGTTGTTTCATGATAAAGTAATAACATCAGTATTACTTGAATACTGATATGTTATTATAAATATGAAACAACCCTAATTCACCTTCTATCCATCCTACGGAAAAATGAAATCACCGCGCGTGCGTACGTACGGAATACCGTCTCCACGCCGTGGTGTAATCTATTTTCCACCATCACCTTACAAGGATGGGTATAATGGTGTAAGGAGTAACTATTTATAATTATTATAAAGTAATATTGATACTGAAATAATATATATATATACTCCAATACAATTCCACGATCATAGGAACGATATCATCACTCGTGCATACGTACGGAATACCGTCTCCACGATGTGATGCGACTCGTTCTACATGATCATCATTACATAGTAATTATATAAATTAATTGAATGAATAAATATGATATATGTTACACTAATACCATTCTGGATATAAGGTATCTATAACCTTAAAAGAAGAATAAGAATTTATTCGGCAAAACACGCATAAGAACAAAAGGCAATAAGGACCTGAGTAACAAGTAACAATGAAATATTACTATCAAGAAGCTAAGAATATGACCATATATGATATCATATCAATATGTATGATTCTGGAATAAGTCAATAACATTATTTAAATAATTATACAGGAGATTCGGACACGTACAAAGCAAATTGGACCTAAGGTAAGGGAAATATCACAATCTCATTTTTATCCGAGATTGTTTATACTTTGGTATTTACTGGGGTTTATTTTATCATCCACATCCATGTTCCCTCAATATGTAATATTGTTTCCATCCAATTAAAATAGTTTAAATCCAATTTGACCCTTCGGTGAGTTTTTAGTAAAGAATATGAAAGGAATCTTTTGTCATTTTTTTCGTACGAGGTACTTTTTGACTTTTCCGACAAAAGTACGAAAGAATGTTTTTTTTAACTTATACGGCATGAATGGATTTTTAAAAAATTATTTACAAGAAGCTTCCTTTACAAGTTTTCAAGTTTATTTTTAATAAACTTCTTTTATTTTAAAGTTGTATGACATGTTATGAAAGGAAAAAAAATTGAAGAAGAAAGGATATTTTCCTCAAGAATGGAGTTCAAGTGTTTTATCAAAATTATTTTCCATCTAAGATAATAAAGGGTTATGTTTTTATCCCTATTATTACATTGATTTGATCATGTTGTGATGGAATTATTTTTATGAATTCCTTTATCTTATATGAATTGATTTATGATGTCATGATGTTTCAAGAATCCCATTTTTGTTACATGTGTTATGCGATGATGTATGTTTTATGATTATGTGGCACACGTAAGAAAGGATTCATTATAAGATGGGTGGGACCTATATCTCCCTCCAATGCATTGGGTAAAGATTTTATATCTCATGAGATAGACATGGCTGGAACGGTAGGTTATACCGGTTTAGTGAAACAGGACTGGAACGAGGGTGACTCGGTTCAGAAAGGGACTTTATCCACTAAGATAGTCTTGGCAATGAGTCATGACTAACAAGAAATGATTTTCCATGATTATGTGTGCATGCCACAAAGTTTCAAGTTTTATGTTATGATTATGGGGATCTCATTTTCACTTCTATGATTTATTCCATGTTAAGATATTATGATCTCTTTTGCAGGTTTTGATTTTCAAAAAGATATGATATGATTTTTATTTCCTTTATTTGCCCTTGCTGAGCATTTGAGCTCACCCTTTTATGTTTTCTTTTCCCAAGGTCAGGAAGATGGATATTAAGTAGAATATGCTAAAAGGGACCCTAGATATGATGAAATAAATGGGAGACACTGTAGAAGATTTATTAACCAGTTTTTTATGTTTCCCAGTTTCTAAAGACACTATACCTATACGGTCCTTTGTGGTTTTTTCATATGTTGTAATAAGTGAGCTTCAATTTTGAATTATTAACAATTTATGTAAAGTATGGGTCGTTATACCAGGAGGGGTGAATATCATTGATTCGGGCTTCGAATCATGAAAAACATAGGTCAAGAGGGCTTGGAATCCATCTAGGAGACACTAAAATCATGAAAAAACATCTAGGGTAAAATGTAGGTCAAATAGGGTGAGTTTAAGAGGTTTAGGAGATTTAAAATCAAATTTTTGGGTGAATTAAATTTCTACACACAGTTTTCTAGGTAGGGGAACATGGTTTCCCCAAAATGTTCACCTAAATAGTTCACATCCTCTATTGGGGTGAATGATTACTCCTAAAATGGAACAAAGTTTGACAAACCATGTGTCAACAATGAAAATCACCACGATCTAGGAATGCACAGTTTGTTGTGCTGGGGTGCACAGTTTTCCCCACCCATACGCCAACCATGCACTACCCTCTTTCATTCATTTTTCTCAAATTATCACCCAAAAAACCCCCAAAGTAAAACCTAAACAAATAGTACTCAACACAAATAAAAAGTGTACCTGAACTAAATCCTGATTCATCTCAAAAAATGGTTAGGATCTTATACACTTTATCCAATGATTTTTTATTTCTTGAAATGAAGCATTAAAAAAAGGTCCAATCAATTTCTCAAGAAAATTTCTTGATATCGGTGGAGCTGTTATAGATATTTAAAAGGTAAAATTGATTTTACATATTAATTATGTCAATGTCTTTATGGAAGACACCATAGAGTGAATTTTTAAGCTAGTTTATGTGGTTGAAGAGGTATTTATATGTGAGATAAGTAAGAATAATAATGTTCATTATGAGGAAATATATTCAAGGATCATGAAGTTTCATTGGAGTTGTTTATGGATTACATTTATTGCCAATATTAACTAAGAATCATTGGATGTTTTTGAGATTTTATTAGAGATGATTGGAATGTTTTTGAATCATTTGGAATTTCTTTTTATGTGGTTTGAAATCATCTTGTGTGTGTTTGAAGTAAATTTGTAAATTTTCTATTGTGATATAAATTTAGCTGAGTCATGGTTCATAATATTTACTGGATTCATTGTGTAAATTTGAGAAGATAAAATAATACTTTGTTGGATTATGTATGTTCTTATATCTGGAATATGACCTTGAGTTGCTCTTGAATGTGACTTGATGAGTTCTGTGTATGTCTTTTTATTAGTGTATATGACTTTACATTTGACAACAAGTCTTTAAGTCACCCAACATTAGTATTTTAACTAGGCGTTTGAATTTGGAAAGTATCCCAAAAGAATTTACTAAGTATTGTAAGACTTTGAAAGCTAGTGTATATATTTTAAGAAATTTCTTTGACATTACAAGTATTAAAAAGGGTGATTTTATTGTATTGTCACTTTTTTATGAGTCATTTATGACTTTTGTGGTGACCATGTATAAATTTAAATCCATGTAAGAATTCATTACTTTAGAAGAATTTGAGAATTATTCTATGTTAAATTATATATTTCAATAATTTAAAATCCTAAATTAAATAAAATATAATGATGATAAAGATAATATTAAAAGGTTAAAACATCAAATTCAATATGTGATTCAATATGATTCTTGGAATATTTTGAAATAAGTAATCACTAATGCCTTATGTAAGAGGTTTTTAGCTGATTTGTCTAAATAATAGTTATATAAATTTAATTTAATTTTTATAAATAAGAAAATTCAGAAAATAATTATGTTATTTAATTTTGATGATGTTTTGTTGTTATAAAGTTCCAATAATAACACAAAACTAGTGATGCAGGGATTCTAACCGACTTTTGGAGTTTCTAAAGTTCAATTTACTTAGTAGATCTATAAATAGAAATTGTTTGATTTTAACAGATAAAGAATATGAACTTGATCTATTTTAGTGAGGAGAATGAGATGGGTATTTTAGGAAATTAAAAAATTCATTCATCTATTAATTATTCTTTTATGGTGATTGAAGTTGGAAAATATTCTCAAATGGTTTTTTCTATGTTACTGAAAGAGAATAATGGTAAATTTCGAAATGTACGAGATATGTATAGTTATTTAGAAAGGTAGAATATTATTATGATCATTGTGCATGTCTATTATCCTAAACAAATAAGGTAAAAGAGGTCATCATTTAGTATTATTCTATTGAGAGAATTATTGATGAGTAATGATCTAGAAATTAGTCTCTAAATTAAATTTATTCAAAAGTTATGATTTAATCTAATATGAGGTGTCGTCTGTGAGAGAGAATGTATGACTGGAATTGAGATGAGTATCAAACAAATATCGATAAGTGGAAAGTATCATGCCTAATGTTTATAAGTGATCATCTATATAAATTAAACTTAAGCATTCAGTAAATGAGATCGAAGTTTGGAATCAAGAAGGATAACAATAACAAATTCTACACAAAGTGAACATTTTAGATTCATGTGGAGGAAACTCATGATTTTTTATTTCTGAAGAAACCAAATATTTAAAGATATCTTTCACATTTTACTATTAATATTTTCATGTTATTAATATAATGATATTATATCACACTCGATCTTCTGAAATAAATTTTATTTTTTTATTTTATCTAGATTTGAAATGTTTTCTTGAGGTGTAGGCCGAGCCCAATTGGAATTTTGTGCATTTGCTGATAAATGAATATTTTGGATTGATAAAATCTAGCACACAGGCAGGGGACAGTCAAATCCATGTGGATTTTCCAAATCATTATGTGCTCTGACTGATGCACGATCAACTAATTAATTAACAAAATGAATGATAATGTAAAAAAATAAAACTATAAAAATAAAATTAATTAAGTTTTGTTTTAATGATTATAATAATATTATTATTATTTATGAATATTATTATTATTATCTTGGATAATATTTTAACAAATTATTGTCATTATTTTCATTTTCATTTTTATTTTTATTTTTATTTTTATTTTTATTATTATTCAAATTTTTTCTGTTTTATTTCTTTGTTTTTATTTTTCACAATTTTCTTTCCTTTTCTTTATTTTTTTTTTCCTTTTTTATTCTTTACTCTCTCTTCATACCCTTCTCTTATGGCTTTGTCCTACCCTATCTGCTTGCTGCATGTGGGCTCCTTCCCTGCCTGCTCTCTTGGATGGCACTTCCCATCCACCTCCCTTGTAGAAAAACCGACAGACGCCCCTTTCTCCCCTCGTGCTGACCAAAATCATGCTACACAACTCCCCTCACACCGGAACAACCCCACTCTATTTCTGACCCACCTCACTCATCCCCCATTCCCCCTCTTCTTTCTATCATGGATCATGTCTAGCAGGCCTCCCCTTCATCGGCATGACCCCCAACCACCCCCTCTTAGAACATAATCTACATCAGTAACTATTTCTTCCCTTCGGTAGGATTTCGGGTTATAGTTTCATGTTGTGAAGGGTTTTATTTTAATGTTTTGGGTTTGAATTATTGTATTAGGGTTCACTTTTAGATTTTTTATTGTGTGGTTGGTGTGATATTTAAGTATCACACCGAAATTTGGAGTTTTCAATACTGAGGTAGGTGGTTTCATGTAAAAACATTTTTTGATGAATTAATTTTCTTTTTTAATTCATTTATCATGTTCTTTAGTTAATTTTTTTGGTAAAAATTTAGTTATTGAGGATGTTAATATGATTTTGAATTATTTTTCTAGCATGTTTTAAGATTTGGAGTTTGCTTTTAGTAAAAACCCATATTGAGCCAATTTTTAGTGTTTTATGAATTATGAAAATGGTTTATTTAATAGTGAAAGTGGTGAAAATTATGTTTTGAAAGGTGCCAAAGTAGTTTTAAAAATATTTGATATATAATTAATTTTAAAATTGACTTTACATGGAAAAAATTGGTGTTATCTTAATGTGATCCCTTGGGGTGTTCTCATGAAATGTTTTAATAATTATATCAATGATTTATTAAACTGAGGTTGTGTTTCGAAACATGGTTAGAAATATTTTTTGAGTGCATTTGGTTTTAAAGAGTGTTTTTTTGTAAAGTTTTTTGGAGCTAATTTTGAAGTGTTTCATAAATTTATTTATTGATTTTTTAAATTATATGTGTATTGTGTGGTCCCTGCTATGTGGTTTCGAGTCACTAGTTCTAAGGAAACTCACCTTCATGTGCGTAATTAAGTATATATATATAAATGGGTTTCCTTGATACATATAAATTCATCCATAGTAGTAAATATACATTTATTGGGTTAGGTGTGCCCATGTGTATATATGAAAATGCATACGTAGGTGAGTGGCGACTAGTATATTTATATAAGCATATATGTAAGGAACCCCTTACACATGTTTGTGGCCATGCGGGTTTGTGCATATGGAATAGGTGTTTTAATATGTATGTGAAAATGCATATGCTTTGTGGGGGAGCAACAACTTCTTATTAGAAATCACCAAGAATACAACGTTCAGTTTGGTTCCACCCTGAGGTAGGTCCCCTATGCCTGGGCCTTTAATTTTAATTTCATAATTTTATACTTGTTTTAAAAATATGTTTTATATCTATGTTATATACACATGCTATTAAATCTGGTTGTGATTTCTAGAAATGATTATGCATTTGTTTTGGAAATTGAAATGTATTTCTAATGCCCATTTTGTGTTAAGTGACTTTGCTTGAAAAGTTATTTCCTAAGTGATTTTGAATTGGTAAGGAGTACTTCCAAAGGCGTTTTTACGTTAGGTTAGTTTAGTTACAAAATTGGAATGACATGTTTGGTTTTCCAAAAAATATCCAATGTGATTTCCAAGGATGGGTTTTGGTGTGAACTTTTGGTCAAGTGTTGGTTTGAATTTCTTGAAAGAATTGCATCATTTTAAGCATGGGTTCAAGTTTTTCTTAAATGTGTAGTACATTGGTTTTTCAATTTATATTTTAAATTATTTTGGACACATAAAATTTTTGTGTGATTATGTGTTCTAAAATTAAAATTATTCCTTGTAAATAATTAAGCTCAATTGGCACTTTAAGAATGGTTTGTGAACAAGGAAACCCCCACTTGAGGCATGCCCCCTTTTTATAAAATGACATGTATGTTGAATTTTTGGATTGTGATATGTGATTAGTAAATAGGAACGTTCATTTTTTGTGACGGAAAAAGGGGGGATGAGCTCAAGGAGGGAGATTAGTGGTGAGAGGGTGAGTGTGTTTTTGAATAAAGATAATGATATGTTCATGTATATTAGTTTTATGAAAACTCACCACCACATGAAATAGTGCACATGGGAGGCCTTTGGTTTCTAGGTGGGTGGACTAGGATAAGTACGTTAGATGATTCAAAAGTGGTTCATCCCAGTTTCATTTAGCAATATTGATGTTACAAACCTAATTAAACATGTGGTATGATCAGAGACCACTGGGCCCTGGTATGTGATTACCCCTAGTAGCTTGGGCCCAAGAACATAGTTAGTTGTGGTTTATATGCCACATTTCACCAAGGTATGAGGTTCCTAGTGTCAAATTTTGGCTAGTTACCTATAGGGATTAACCATGGTGATCACTTATAACACAGTTTTTGTGAAATGATTTCCATTTTTGTTGCTTCAAGATTGTTTCTTTATTTTTAAAATCCATGTTTTTAATTTGAACTATTGGCCTTTTATTTTGGAATTTTAATGCATGTTTGGAAACTATTTTGAAAATATAGTGAAATATAATATCTTTCCTTAAACATGTAAACTTGTGACTTCAATTTGAAAAGATGGAAAACATTATTTTATTATGTATTATTTTCAAACTATCATGATTGGATTTCTTATTAACAGAAATGGAATAGGGTGTTGTTTTATTTTGGTATTCCTACTAAGAAGCTCAGTGCTCACACATACTTTATCTTTTCGGTTTCAGGTTCTAGTTTTGGATCCCTCTTGCAGTAAGTATGTTTTTGTGTTTGTTGGTGACCCATGAGGTCACTTGAAGGTATGTTCAGCTGGACATCTTTGTTTTATTTTTTAAGCTAGTATTTAACTTTTTTTCTTAGTATAAATTTATATATTTGTTTTCCTTTCATTTATGGTCAAAATAATTTTCATCTATCTTACTTTGATACCTGAAACTATTTTCCAACCTGGGGGATCAGGAAATCCCTTCTAGCCTTGTCGTGGATCGGGTCGGGCACCGGGTCAGATGGTGACCCAGCATGGTTCGTGACATATTCAGTTTTGGGTGACTTTGGATAGGCATAGTTCAATGCTATTATAATGTTGTAATCTTGTAAATTGATATAATTATAGTGAAATATATATGATTTTGAAGACTAAATAACCCCCAAAAGGTGTGGTTCTCCCACAAAAGTGTCGTACCTTATAAAAATTCCTATGTTCTTTTAGTTTTTCTTTTTTATATGTATGAGTGAGGCTGAGAATTATTTTTTGAGTGAATTAGAATTTAATATCTCGCAGATGTTGATTTAAGTTTGAATAAATTATTTAAATCTATCTCCATTAATCCTCCCCTTTCTCAATAAAGCTACCTGATCTAAGGAACTTCAATAGGTATTCGATTAAGGTCCCCAGGTTTGATTCAATTTTGTGTTGAAAATGGATAATCTTAATTATGTTAATAGCAGGGAGTTCCTACATTTTATGGAATGAACTACCATAGTTGTATGAAAAAGTTGTCTCTATATCTTCAATCCCTTCGATTAGAGGTTAGAGATTCTATAGTTATTGGTTTTCTACATGTTGAAAAAGACTAACCAATGAACTTCACTAACAAAAAGAATGTTTTGGTTAATGGTAAGTCTCAAATTTCTATTCTATTTTATATTTTAGAAAAGTATACATTTAATTGATTGGACTTCGATTATACAAAGAAATATAAGATAATATGGAAATTAGATATGAAGGAAATGTGAAAGTTAAGGTGGATTACATATTTAGAGGATATGATTTAAATACATCAATATGATATATGATGAAAACATTGATAATTATTTTACAAGGGATAATGAAATTATGAGCAATATTTAAGGGTTTGGTGAAAATCTTGAAGATTGTTCCACAATCAAAAAATTATGAGAAACTTATCAGATAAGTTTGACCCTAAGATCTCTACTCTTGAAGATAAAGGATAGATCTAAATAAATTCATTACAAAAAATTATCATAGCCTATCAGGTGATAAAAATATTTTCCTTTGTGAAAATGTTAAATAAGAAAAGGATTTTTATGTTATGAGAAAGTTGAGAACAAAATAAAATGTTGATGATATTGATTCAAGTGAATAATAAAAATTATGTGGATGATGGAGACAATAAAAGAATCAATAATCTTATTTTAAATAGGTTCAATATGGGAAAGAGTAATAACAAAGGAAAGCTTCCACTTAGATACTACAAATGAAATGGAATTGGGAATTTTTATATATACCAATATATGAATAATGGGGAATATTTAAAAAATGATGAAGTTGAGAAACCTCCCAAAAATAATAACTATAAAAAACTGTAATTTAGTTTCATTTTTTTAGATACATTTTTGAAAAACATCCCTAATTTAGAGATATTTTATAGAAATTTCACTAATTTAGCAATGTTTCATTAAAACACTGCTAATTTAGAAAGGTTTCCTGACAAAATTTTCTAATTTAGTGATGTTTCATGAGAAAACATAACTAATTTAGCAACACTTTTGAAGAAACATCGCTAAATTAGAGATGCTTCCTCAAAAAAATATAAATTTAGGACAGTGCCAGAAAAATGTAGCTAAATTAGCGACACTTCTAGAAAAACATCCTTAATTTTTCTATAATTCTTGAAAACATTGCTATTTTAGCAATGATTTTGAAAAAATGTCACTAGTTTAGCGACGATTCATTAAAAACGTCGCTAAATTAGTGATGCTTCATGAAAAACATTTCTAAGTTAGTGACGATACAAACATATATATATAAACATATATCCAAAAATATATCAATTTATATATATATATAAACACAAAAATATAAACATATATATATATATATACATATATATATATATATTTATATATAAAAACACGTATATATTTTAAATTTAGCACATTTTTAAAAAAGTGAGGCTATTTTAGTGAATTTTTTACTAGTGTTTTAAAATGTGGCTAATTATATATATATATATACACATAATTATAATTATATATATACATACAAAAACATATATATTTATAGACACTCACACACACATATATAAAAAAACTTATATTTATATAAACATATATATATAATATGAACACAAACACACACACTCACACACACATATATTAATATAGACTTATATAAAATATAAACATATAATATATATAAATTATAAATATATATATATATATATAATATAAACATATATATAAACATATATATATAATATAAAATATAATCATATTGATATATAAACACACACACACACAAATATATATAATATAATCATGTGTATCTATAATATAAAGTATAAACACACATATATATAATATAAACATATATATATGTAAACATAAAATCTAAAATCTAAAATCTAAAATATAGACATACAAAAATATATATATATTAAAGTATGTATATTAATATATAAAATTATATATATAATATATTAAATTTTTAAATACTGACATGGATATATAAATATATATAAACATAGACACATAAAATAAACATGTAAATAACCATAAAATATAAACATATATACATATATAAAATAAGCATTTATATATATAATATAAACATGTAAATAACCATAAAATATAAACATATATATAGAAATAAAATATAAACATATATATAAAAATAAAATATAAACATATATATATATATATATATTAATTTTTTAAATCCATAAATATATATACATATATATATATATTTATTTATATATATATAATTTTTTTAGCAGTGAATATTAAAGTTAATCTGGTGAGAAATTTACAAATTTCATGGATCGTGTTGAAAAAGTATTTAACACTTTAGCTAGTTTAGAAGATTATTCAAAACCGTCTAAGATGAAATACATGTTGAAATATGAATGAGAACCATTTCTTGGGATGAATACCAAGATTAATAAAGAAAAGAAACAACTTTTGAATGAAATTAAGAAGTTGATAGAAAATAATGATAAGTTTTCCCTGAAATAAAATGCCTACACTGGTGAAATAAATAAGATCTTATTGAAATCATCTAAACAAGAAAAGATAGTGAAATATCTTGAAAAAAAATTTCTTTTAATGAAAAATAATTATCTAGGATTAAATCTAAATTTCTTACAATTGATAATGATCTGAATAAGATAAAATAAGACATCAAAAACTCCATTGAATTCACAAATAGATACTCTAAAATAGTTAATGGGACTTACATAAATTACAAAGTTAATTTAATATTGGTAAATTTTCATGTAATTCTAATTTTATAACTATGAAAGTTCAATATCCAAATCTAGTCCAGTCCAAACAGAGGAAAATGGGGAGAAAAATACTCCCATATTATTAGATGGAAGGAGGAACTCAATAATCTCATCTATTCACCAATTCAATTAAAATCAGACCCATTAAATACAGAAACAAAAAAAATATGGATGGAAATTTTTGAGATTGGATTTTAATGATTCTAAAATATTTATATTTCAATGTTATTTTTGGTGTTATGGAGAGTTTGGGAATAAATAGTACACTTGCTGGTACAATATGTCTCCACTATGAAATATGTAAGAATTAAGGGGGAGTTATTCAGAAGGGATTAAAATTGATTATGAAGAAAGGCGGGTTCACAATAAAAATTTAAGGTAATTGCGATGGGGTATTTGTGACGGGCATCCGTCACAAGTACACCTTCGTCGATTGTGGTGTTTCAAATGAGATTATTTGTGATGGATCATCATAAGTAATTTTTATTTGAAATAGATGAAGGATCTGTTGCAAAAGGTTCACATATGAGTTTTAAATAACACTTTTGCGATGATTTGAGTTAAAAGATAGACCGTCGCAAAAGGTTATTTGCGACGGATAAAACCATCTTTCACAAGTAATATGTTTTTCCAAAAAAATAATTAAATTTATTTTAAAAAATATAAAATGAAAGTAATAAAAAAAATTAAAATATATATATTTAAATAATTAAAAAAATAAATGTAAAAAATAAATATAAAAAAATAAAATTAATTTAAAATATTAAAAATAATTAACATATAAAATATATAGAAAAATGATATATATATATATGAATAATTAAAGCACCTAAAATTACTTAAAATATGTTAAAAACATTAAAAAAGTTAATTCTATAAATATATAAAAAATATTGCAAAAAATTAAACAAATTAAAATAGATAAAAAGGTAATACATCTGTTAAAAACTAACATGTCAACCATACAAAATTACAAAAAAAAAATCATAAGAACTTCATATATCATCAACTATCATCTGGTGGTGGAGGATCACTCGAAGGACTAAGGGGAGAAAAATTCATACCAATGCCACATGCAAGTCGTCGTATATACTCCATCATCTCCTCATATCCTAGACAGTACTGCTCACGCTCCACCTACCTCTACTTCTACATGTAATGTATCTTCTCATCCTGAGCTCTAAACCTCTCCTCATACTGTGTAGCGACCAACGACGTTGATGGAGACTCTCCACAAGCTTCGTTCATGCTCACTGATGCCATTACAGATTTACCAAAATAACATGAAGGTGTCTGTCGAGAAGCAATACTAACCACTCGACATTTCTCAACACCCTAAAAAGTAACCTATATCCAAGACCCCCTTCAAAAAACTGAATCAATAGTGACATTTCATTCAGTCTTATCTTGAATCTCCCTTGAATAAGAAGTCACAAATCACATGTTTCCTTTAAATATATTGACAAATTATAATAACAATAAAATTAATATTCCTGACATTTTTCAACAAAATCACTAACCAAAATATGGTGTTATCGTTCCCCTACAACTTATCATGTATGGGGATCAATATACATCTTCTTATAATCATAAAACTCCATAATAGATGAGTCAGTAGCAACTTATATAATATAACAAACATGTTATAGTTAAAATAAATATAAATTAATAAATAATACCACTTACCATATGTCGTCGATGTATGAAAAATTTACGAATCCTGGCCCTATGGGTGACCTCTTACCTCCCGCAGCTCTGACATTCAGATGATGATCTCCTCCTGAAAGTCTCTCCTAGCCTGAAAGAGCACAACCCATCCCATACCTGTGCTGATATATATTCGGGATGATTACAGATGTGAAACTGTTCGAAAACAACAGCACAAGCTTTATCCATAGGTCGCTATCTGATGTTGTCTAGAAACTAATGAAATCTCTCACATATACAATTATCCCATGCCTTTCAGATATGACCTCTCTAGCTATCAGAAATATGAGAAAATAAATTCTACAAGTCAATTAAAAAAATATGTTAGTAATTAAATAAATTTTAAAAAAGTATATATTATTTAATAAGTACAATTTAATGGTCGAACATCTGGTCACACAAGGCGATTGGCACCAAGTCCCACAAAACCCATGGATTGGAATAAAATTTTCTAAGAATCACACTAGCCTGCCCAATGGCTAAATGTGAAAAACAATACAAATTGAATCAAATATATAATCATAAAATTGTTATCAAAATTAATATACTTAGTTAATATAAAATAAATATCTTAAATGATTAAAAATACCTCTCTAAATAAGGATCAAAATCAACAGGTGTTCATATTTCTATAATTGGATCACTACTAGAAAAACAGGTATTTGCGACGGGTCATTTGCGACGGGATCCCATCGCAAATGGCCCGTTGCTGAAAACAGCGTCGCAACAAAACGTATTTGCGACGGGCCCGTCGTTAAAGCCTGTTTTTGCAACGGTTATTCTCCTCGTCGCAAATAGTACTCCGTATATTTGTAAAAAACTTTTAAAATAGTTTTTGCGAAGGGACCCGTCGCAAATACTTATTCCGACGGTTCCGGTCGCAAATAGTTTTTGCGACGGGTCCCGTCGCAAAAACTATTTTTTAAAAAAAATAAAAAACTATTAATTAAAATATTAGTATTTGCGATGGGCATAGTATCCCGTCGCAAATACTATAAAAAAATAAAAAAAATAAATTATTAATAAATTATTTTAATTAATATAATAATAGAATTATAATTCACAAATAAAAATAATAAATTATTTTAATTAATATAATAATAATAGAATTATAATTCAAAAATAAAAAATAATAGAATATTAATAAATGATTTAATTAATATAATAATATTAGAATTATAATTCATAAATAAAAAAAATATTAATAAGTTATTTTAATTAATATAAAAATAATAGAATTATTTTACATTCAAATATTAAAATAATTCAAGTATTACAAAAAATATAATTAAATTATAATATTATAAAATTTTAATATATATATAAAATTTAATATTATAAAATATAAATAATATTATTATTCATATTAATATTGTTATTTAAAAATATAATATTATTAATATTTTATAATGAGACAAAAACTACGAATAGAAAAAAAAAATTTGATTTCACAAATTTTATAACATAAATACAAACTCTAATCTGAAGGAGGGGGGTGGGGGATCTGCAGATGGTGGTGGAGGAAACTCTATCCCTAAAGCATGAGTGAGTCGGCACATGTACTTCATCTGCTCCTGATGCTGCTGCTGCCACCGACTCGTCTGCTCCTCGTACAGCTGCTGCTGGCGTCGACGCTCCTCCTCATGCTGCTGACGCATCTGATCCTGCTCCTGTCGGAGACTCTCTATCTGTGCAGTCTGAGATCGCAACTGATCCTCATACTGTGTAGTAGAAGAAGATGCACGAGCTCCTCTCGAGCTGGACGCCGACATCGCAGCACTGCCATAATAATCTCCGGGAGTCAGTCGAGAGCCAATACCAACTACCCGGCCCTTCTCGAAGGCATACTGGGTGGCCTGCATCCATGCCGCCTCATCAAACTGATGGGCAGTGGTCTGATCTGATGACTCGGCCTGACTCTCAGGTCGGGCCTGTGACGCTGCGGCCTCATATGACTCCTATAGTTGCAATTTAAAATTAAAATTGTGAATATATTATATGCAGTTAATTTTTAAACTTGAAAACAAATAATACTGACCATGATGTGATAATGACGATCACCTCTGAGCTCCCCAGTAGCAGGATCACTATACATCCTCTGATATACGTCGTACTCTGTAATATCAGGGTGCTCGACAGCCTATAAGAATAAAAAATAAAATGTTAATATTTATAGTTATATAAAATATTTATAAATAATGTATGTACCAGATGCTGTCTATGAGTACTGAAAGAACGAGTCCCAACTCGATGAGTCACCTCCTGTCTCCCCCGATTCTGCCTCCCCACCGATGATCTCCTCTGAAAGGAACCACTCAACCAGTGCGCACATAATCCATCCCATACATGGGATGAAATATACTCTGGTCGGTGTGCTCTACATGACTCCTCAAAATCTGACACTCCTGCTTTCTCCATCGCAGCTTTTCTTAAATTGTGCAAAAACCGACGAAGGCAATCACGCATGGCCACCTCCCATGCCTCGTGGATGGTGTCACGCATGGTATCCTTGATCGGATACCACAAACCCTACAAATAAATCAAAATATCAAGTTAGAAATGAAATAATTTTCAAAATAAAAATTATTTATTTACGTACGTACCAACCAATGGACGAACATGGCCTGCTGCACATCAATGGGAATCTGCTCCCATGTGGTCCACGACTGAGAGAAATAGTTGCGCAAAATAGCGCTGCCCTGTCCGACTGCTATATGCGGAAAACTGAAAAAATAATAAACATTTATTATGTGAATAGATTAATGAAATCTTAGTCAAATCCATAGGTTATCACACAGGTTATCACACCTCCGTGTGCGTGGATCAAACCCAAGACATGGACATCGCTCGGGGACGGGGTCAGAAATCATCAATCGTGCAAGACCACGCCCCCTCCGCATACTCCCTGGAGCGCCTGCAGGCTGAGGTTCATCTGTCAGCAACTCATCCGCATCGAAAGTCAGGTCAGCATCCGCCAACTCACGAAATGTGGCGTCGTCCATCTGAAACAGAAAATGTTAATGTTATCAAATAATTGATAATTACTATTCTATATACATATATATATTATGATTGTATATAAATACCATGGAATGCTATCAGTGTTTATCTTCATCATCATCTTCATATATGTCAATGTCATCTTCATATTCCTCCTCAACATCATCGATATCCATTCGAGTTACAGTTGCTTCATCTCTTACCATTTCAAATTCATATGTGACATCATTAACATCATCGTCATCACCAACTCTTAAATGTGGGGTTTCGTCATCGATACTCATGTCTCTTTGTAAAATAGATTGATTTTGAGTACTCTCTTGAAAAACTTCAATTCTTTGCACATCAGTGAAAGCACATTCACTTTGACTAAACTGATTGTCTCTAATTTTGATTTTTATTACACTCCACGAATCAGTCAAGTCTCTTGATGTTGCACAGTACTTTGCATAATAAACTTGATATGCCTGTTGAGCCAATAAGAATGGTTCATTTACTACGAGAACACTTTTACATTTAATATCGATGATTCCATGAGTCGGATGAACACGCACGCCTCTCTCTGTATCCAACCACCGACATTTGAACATGGTTATGTAATGTTGTCCAAGATAACAGAGTTCAATGATTTCATCAAGTATGTCATAAAAGTCAACTTCATTTTCTCGATGATGAGATCCTCTCAAGATAACTCCACTGTTCATTGTTTTTTTCGATTCCCCATATGCCTGTGTGTGGAATCGAAATCCATTCACCACATATGCATTATAAGTTTTAACAAGTTTGGAAGGTGGGTTACTCAATACACACAGCCGTTTGTCAATTTTATCAGCATGTCGAGACACCTGAAAATTTGTGAAATAATTATCAATATAGTAAACTATACATTGAATGAGTTGCTAAAAATAAAGAATTTATGTTACCAGTTTTTGAAACCACTGAGAGAAATTTTTCAGTAGACGTTCTTCGAGAGCAGCTACTGTAATTTGTGGAATTTGTTTCTTGATATGATTATCATACAACCTATAAAAACCAAAGTTATTTACTATAACATAAATGATAGAATAAGTGATATAAACACTTACAGTACAACTGATGTCACCTCTTCACAGTTGAGAAGAACATACGTATGAGCTTTCTGATGTTCATTATCTGAAAGCTAGCGTTCATAAACTCCACCAAAACCAAGCTCTAACTGGTTGAAAATAGACAATTGATTGTCGATTTCATCAATATTCATCTCGTTCTGTCCCATTTGGTTGTGTTTTGAAGGATAATCAGATTTAAAATAATGGGAGCAGAAAAAAGATATTTCCTCTTGCAAATAAGCTTCTGCAATAGATCCTTCAATAGATTCTTTGTTACGTACTTTTCTTTTCAATTTTTGCATGCATCATAATCTGCCGTAGCCGCACAAATTTCCCCAAAAAAATGAGACATGTCTGTTATGGAATCCCAAATCACAGAATTCAACAGACCTCTTAATCCAATGGGTATAAGTCTCTCCATTATAACATGACAATCATGACTTTTTAATCCAGTAATATGACCATTATTTACACATCTACCCAAATTGGAAGCACAGCCATCTAGAAGTCTCAAATCTGCAATCCACTGACAAAATAATAAACGGTTTTCTTTAGACAGTGTATAAGCTGCTTTTGGTTTCAGTAACCTTTCTGTTCTGACATTCTCAAATAGTTCCAATTTTGGATGCCTGCAAATTTGGGCAAGAACTAAACGTGCATTTACATTTTCTTTGCTCTTTCCTGGCGTATCCAAAACTGTATGAAACAAATTATCAAAACAGTTCTTCTCAATATGCATGACATCTAACATGTGTTGGACCAACAGATCAGACCAATATGGAAAATCCCAAAATATGCTACGTTTAATCCAATTGTGTTCTTTCCCAAAACCAGAAATTTTCTGTTGGTTTATTGTGGGACCAAAAGTGATGGGAGGTAATGAAAATACAACTAATTTTAACTCCGAACCTGATATCATTTTTGGAGGTCCATCCCTTTCAACTGTTCCTTTTCTGAAATGAGATCTGTTTCTGCGAAAAGGATGATCAGCTGGAAGAAATCTGCGATGACAGTCAAAATAACAAGGTTTCTTTCCATGAATGAGCATAAATGCTTTTTTCTCTCCCATACAGTAAGTACATGATTTCTGACCATGTGTACTCCAGCCAGATATCATCCCATAAGCCGGGAAGTCACTTATTGTCCACATCAATGCCGCTCTCAGTATGAAATTCTGTTTCGTTGCAACATCATATATACTAACACCAGTACTCCACAATAAATTTAATTCATCAATCAATGGCTTCAAATAAACATCAATATTTTTCTTCGGATGTCCTAGAATTAGTAAAGTCAAAAAGATATATGGCTCCTTCATCAACATCCATGGAGGTAAATTGTACGGAGTTAAAAAAACAGGCCAACATGAATATTGACTACCATAAGATCCAAACAGACAGAAACCATCAGTGGAAAGGCCCAGTCGAACATTTCTAGCTTCTAAAGCAAAGGATGGATGCACTCTATCAAAATGTTTCCATGAATCCCCATCAGCTGGATGATTCAAGCTTTTATCGGTTGAAATATTCTGTTTATGCCATGAAATCATTGTCGCTGTATTCTTAGACATAAATAAACGCTGAAGTCTGGATGTAAGCGGAAAATATCTCAACTGTTTTACAGGAATCAAACCAGACTTCCCGTGTTGTCCTTCTTTATATCTCAGTTTCCCACATGTAGGAAAACTATCTAATGACTCATTTTCCCCAGTATATAAAATTCAGTCTTTTGAACATGCATGAATCTTCTGACAAGTAAGTCCCAAATTTTGAACAAGCCTCTTACTCTCATAGTAATTTGCAGGTAAAACATTTCCTTCGGGTAACAGTGTTTTCACCAAAGAAAATATCTGGTCAAAACTGGTGTTTGACATTCCGTTATCTGATTTGATAGCCATAAATTTTGCAACTGCTTCTAATTTTCTCATCTTGCAGCCAGGATATAATGCATCCTCAGCAGACTTCAACAACTCATAAAATTCAGACGGTGCCAACTCAGGATTTGAAGCTATATCAGTCGGAGTTTCAGTATGTTGAACAGATGAACCTGCAACATCATGTACTAAATCTTGAAACCGGGATGGATCCGGAATCAAGTTGGTATCACCTGCTCTGGAACTGCGTTCACCGTGTTGATACCAAAAAACATAATCTGGTTCAAAACCAAAATGCAAGAGATGTTCTCCCACTTTGTCAAACGTGTCAAACGTTCTCAATGCACATTTTCTGCAAGGGCATTTTATTTTTCCTTCTGAAACAAATTCTGGATTTGATGCCACAAATGATAAAAAAGTCTCCACACCCTCTACATATACTGGATTTAAACCAGAACCGTTTAGATTTCTATGTTGATTTATCCATATGCGGTCACCTAATAATGATTGTTGATACCTCGTTGTTCCATATTTCTCTATAAAATATAAAAGCATTACTGGTTTTGAATAATTTTTTAGAAAAAACACTCAAGCTCGGATAATTATAGAGTTTAGATCATACACGACTGACGCAAACTTTTTATTGAGATAGACCAAAAAATTGACCCTTTAAGAATTAAATATGTTGAGAATAAAGCAAAACATGTTACAAATATTGATAATTTTAATATTATATAAATTTTTTATTAATTTCATAGTAGTAATATTATTTGTAATTATTACTAATTATTGGTAATTATTGGTAATTATTGGTAATTATTGGTAATTATTACTAATTATTGGTAATTATTGGTAATTATTGGTAATTATTACTAAGTATTGTTAATTATTACTAATTATTATTAATTATTACGAATTATTGGTAATTATTACTAATTATTGGTAATTATTACTAATTATTACTAATAATTACTAATTATTACTAATTATTACTAATTATTACTAATTATTGGTAATTATTACTAATTATTGGTAATTATTCCTAATTATTGTTAATTATTACTAATTATTGGTAATTAATACTAATTATTGGTAATTATTACTAATTATTACTAATTATTGGTAATTATTGTTAATTATTACTAATTATTGGAAATTATTAATAATTATTACTAATTATTGATAATTATTACTAATTATTGGTAATTATTATTAATTATTACTAATTATTAATAATTATTACTAATTATTGGTAATTATTACTAATTGTTACTAATTATTACTAATTATTGGTAATTATTATTAATTATTACCAATTATTGGTAATTATTGGTAATTATTACTAATTATTGGTAATTATTACTAATTATTGGTAATTATTGGTAGTTATTGGTAAGTATTACTAATTATTGCTAATTATTGGTAATTATTTCTAATTATTACTAATTATTGGTAATTATTACTAATTATTACTAATTATTACTAATTATTGGTAATTATTATTAATTATTACCAATTATTGGTAATTATTGGTAATTATTACTAATTATTGGTAATTATTACTAATTATTGGTAATTATTACTAATTATTGGTAATTATTACTAATTATTGGTAATTATTGGTAATTATTGGTAAGTATTACTAATTATTACTAATTATTGGTAATTATTACTAATTATTACTAATTATTGGTAATTATTACTAATTATTACTAATTATTGGTAATTATTAATAATTATTACTAATTATTGGTAAATATTACTAATTATTGGTAATTAATACTAATTATTGGTAATTAATACTAATTATTGGTAATTATTACTAATTATTGTTAATTATTACTAATTATTGTTAATTATTACTAATTATTGGTAATTATTACTAATTATTGGTAATTATTACTAATTATTGGTAATTATTACTAATTATTGGTAATTATTACAAATTATTGGTAATTATTGGTAATTATTACTAATTATTGGAAATTATTGGTAATTATTGGTAATTATTGGTAATTATTGGTAATTATTACTTAGTATTGTTAATTATTACGAATTATTGTTAATTATTACGAATTATTGGTAATTATTACTAATTATTGGTAATTATTACTAATTATTACTAATTATTACTAATTATTGGTAATTATTACTAATTATTTGTAATTATTCCTAATTATTGTTAATTATTCCTAATTATTGTTAATTATTACTAATTATTGGTAATTATTACTAATTATTACTAATTATTGGTAATTATTGTTAATTATTGGTAATTATTGGTAATTATTAATAATTATTACTAATTATTGATAATTATTACTAATTATTGGTAATTATTATTAATTATTACTAATTATTAATAATTATTACTAATTATTAATAATTATTACGAATTATTGGTAATTATTACTAATTATTACCAATTATTACTAATTATTGGTAATTATTATTAATTATTACCAATTATTGGTAATTATTGGTAATTATTGTTAATTATTACTAATTATTGGTAATTATTACTAATTATTGGTAATTATTGGTAATTATTGGTAAGTATTGTTAATTATTACTAATTATTGGTAATTATTATTAATTATTACTAATTATTGGTAATTATTACTAATTATTACTAATTATTGGTAATTATTGGTAATTATTGGTAATTATTACTAATTATTGGTAATTATTACTAATTATTGGTAATTAATACTAATTATTACTAATTATTACTAATTATTGGTAATTATTACTAATTATTACTAATTATTACTAATTATTGGTAATTATTACCAATTATTACTAATTATTACTAATTATTGGTATTTATTTGTATTTATTCCTAATTATTACTTATTATTACTAATTATTGGTAATTATTGGTAATTATTACTAATTATTCCTAATTATTCCTAATTATTCCTAATTATTGGTAATTATTGGTAATTATTGGTAATTATTGGTAATTATTGGTAATTATTGGTAATTATTGGTAATTATTACTAATTAGTGGTAATTATTAGTAATTATTACTAATTATTACTAATTATTGTTAATTATTGGTAATTATTACAAATTATTGATAAGTATTACTAATTATTGGTAAGTATTACTAATTATTGATAATTATTACTACTTATTGGTAATTATTACTAATTATTGGTAATTATTACTAATTATTGGTAATTATTACTAATTATTAGTAATTATTACTAATTATTACTAATTATTACTAATTATTACTAATTATTACTAATCATTCTTAATTATTGATAATTATTGGTAATTGTTCCTAATTATTAGTAATTAAATGAATAATTACCAATAATTAGGAAAAATTACCAATAATTACAAATAATAACATTATTAGTATATTTTATTATTAATATTAAAATAATATAATTTTCTAATTTATATACAATTCTCCTTTCATATGTGCGTTTTCTATCTCCGCATACAAATAATACATGTGAAGACAGCAAACACACAAATGAAAAGAGAATTGTATATATATAAAAAATTATATTATTTTAATATTAATAATAAAATATACTAATAATGTAATATTGTTATTATTTCTAATTATTGGTATTTATTATTAATTATTAATATTTAATGTTAATTATCAAAAATTATTACTAATTATTCCTAATTACCATTAACTATGAACAATACTAATAATTTAAATTTATTAAGTAACAAAACAATGTAAACATAATTAAATTACAACTAATTAAGAATAATTGAAACTAATAAAAAAATTAAAAATAAATATTAAATTAAAATGAACATAAATACCTTGAAAATTGATCTGCTCTGATCGTTCTTCAAAACTTTAATATCAACTCCGGAGAAAAAAATTAAACTGGAGAAAAACTGAACTTTAGAAATACAACTCTGAGAGAAGAAGAAGATGGAGTTTGAGAATGATTTGAAAAAAATGGATGGAGGTATTTATAGGTTAGATTATTTGCGACGGTACATGTCGCAAATACCTTAGCCAACATTTATTACGGTAAACGGTTAAATAGTTATTTGCGACGGGGAAATATTCCCGTCGCAAATACCTTTTACCGCCGCGGGTTATTTGCGTCGGGAATATTCCCCCGTCACAAATAGTTTTCCCGCGATTTGGCGCGCAACCCGCGCCAGTTATTTTGCGACGGGGAAAGCAATCTCATCGCAAAAGCCTACTTATTTGCGACGGGGGCATTTACCCGTCGCAAATAAGTTTTTAAAGGGGCTATTTGCGACGGGATTTATTCCCGTCGAAAATAACCCATCGCAAATACCCATTTTTCCCGTAGTGGATATGGAATCAGTATCGAGCAAGATTGTGCCCCCACCTAGTAGGCACACCATCTTGAGGAGGAGGAGATTAATTGGGATCATCATCAGGATGTCTGACATTAGTGAGGGAACGTAATAGATTGTCTGGATCATCTCCAACCATCTAAAACAAATATTCTCATCATTAAGAGTTTTCTAAAACCAATATGTAATATAAAAAACTAATAAATATTAGAATAAAATAATGTTACCTATAACATATTGTTAATACAAATATGAAATTTTAAAAAACTAATAAATATCATAATATAATAATTACCTAAAACTAAATACTTGAATATAATCAATCATCATCATCATCACCATTTTCATCGACATCAATTTCTTCATCCTCATCTTCGGTATTTTCAAATTTCATATGACTTTCAATTTCCTCATTTCATAATTAATTTATCAACGTTATCTATATCATTGGACCTTAATTGGGGGGTTTCATCATCGATATTTATATCATGTTGGTTAAGAGATATATTTTTGAATGTTTCCTGAAAATTTTCTATATGTTTCACTTCCACAAAACCATTTTCATTTTCAATAAATCTATTGTCATGTGATTTTATTTTTATCACACTCAACTAGTCCTTTAAATCTCTCAAAACATCACAGTAATTTACATAGTAAACATGATGTGCTTGATGTGCCAACATAAATGGTTCATTTGATTCAAGAAGGCTATTATGTATAATTTCAATGACTCCATGTCGTGGATGAACTCAAAACCCTCGATCAATATCAAACCAATGATATTTAAATATTGTAACATAATTTGGTCCCATATAACATAACTCATTTGATGTAAGAATACTGTTATATTTAATTTCTTCTCATATGTTACGAAGTTATTAAAAAAAGAAGGATGTGTTGTATCAAAATGTTTCCACAAATCATCATCACGTGGATGATTTAATCTTTTTGTGATAGATATATTTGATTTATTACGTGTCATCAACCCAGCTGTGTTATGAGACATAAATAAACGCTATAAATGAGGTGTAATCAGAAAATATCTCAACTACTTTAAGGGAACTCTGGACTTTCCTTTTGTGCATTTTTATACATTGATTCTCCACATGTTGGACAATTAACCAAAGTTTCACAATCACCATAATATAAGATGAAGTCATTTGAATATTCATGGATCTTCTAATAACTTAGACCGAAATTATGAACCACCTTTTACTTTCATAGAAACTTGCACGTAATGTATTTCTGTTAGGAAACAATGACTTAACCAAAGATAAAATATGATCAAAAAAACTATTAGACATTCCAAAATCTGATTTAATAGCCACGCATTTTGTAACATCTTCAACTTTTCTCATCTAGCTTCTCAAATATAAGACCTTCTCAGCAGATTTCAACAAATTGTAAAATAGAGAAGGTTCTGATTTGGGATTTGGAATATCTTTTGGAGTTGTTGATTCAGGAATAGATGGACCAACTGTCTCATGTCATAAATTCTGAAATGATGGATCTAGAACCAAAGAATTTGTATTTTCTACTAAACTCTTTTCACAATGTTGATGCCAAAAAATATAATCTTTTTGAAAACTAGAGTGCAATAGATGAATTCCAACATTTTCAAATGTTTTAAATGTCCTAAGATCACATTTCTAAGATAGACATTTAATTTTTCCTTGAGAAACAAAATCTGAATTTGACGATGTAAATGAAATAAAGGATTCAACACCTTCAATATAGATAGAATTTAAACCTGATCTATTTGAATTTTTGTAATTATTTATCAAATCATAATCACCTAATAGATACTGGTTCCTACTTACCGAGTCCATAGTTATCTAAAAAACAACAAGAATAAAAATAATTATTGCTTATAATTTTTTCTAGTTGCATATTATTATTATATTTTACCATCTTGAAATATTCTTTGAAATATGATCAAAGTGAGCCACTGGGTTAGTATTAGTTTACGGGGCCCGTAGACGCTCAACGTAGATAAAAATAAAAATATTATATATATTATTTAAGACACATACTATTTTTGGAAAATAATAGATTATCTCTTGAATGATGTCACATATGATAAAATGGAGATCACCATTGAGTTAGGGATGTGATATTATCCCTAGATGTGATATTAGATTTGTGAGCATTGTGTGTTTAATTACATTTCATGCGAGAGTAATTCATTTAATATTTTTATTATAATTTCTTAAAAAAATTAAATTATCTCCCAAACTATGTATCGTATGAAAAATTAAAGACCACTGTTTGGTCTAGGATGTGGGGAGTACCTTAGATGTGAAATTAAATTTGAATTTATAATAAATATTAGCAATATTTAAAAATTACTCATATTTTTTCTTTTACAAAATTTGAAAAAAATTCGTAATTTCCTAATATTTTAAAATTATTAACAATATTTTGTAATTTACACTAATATTTACTATGTATTGATAATATTGAAAAATTAATTATTGGTTATTATAAATTATGTAATGGATATTATTAATGTAATTTTCAATTTATTTATATTTTTTTTACTTATATATATTATTTTTATTTTTTTACAAACTGTTATTATGATTTCATAAACATCAGAAATATTATCAATTTATTAATAATAGTTACCCATTATTTGTTAAATATTATAAATTTTTTAAATTAATATCGTATGTTTAAATATAATATAAATTGTTGTTTAATATTATAAATTTTTAATATTATACTATATAGTATAAATTATTGAAAATTATTATTATATTATAGTATAAATTAATGTAAAATATTATTATACATTATTTTTAAATTGAAAATATTATACAAATTATTATAGTGTAAATTATTATTATGATCGTTTAAATTATTATAAACTAAATTATAGTATAAACTATCATAGTATAAATTATAGTTTAAATTATTATTATAGAATAAATTATTATAGTATAAATTATTATTATAGTTCAAATTATTATAGTTCAAATTACTATTATAGATCAAATAATTATAGTATAAATTATTATAGTTCAAATTATTATAGTATAAATTATTATAGTTCACATTATTATATTATAATTTATTATTATAGTTCTAATTATTATTATTGTAGTATAAATTATTATAGTTAAATTTATTATAGTTCAAAATATTATTATAGTATAAATTATTTTTATAGTTCAAATTATTATTATAGTTCAAATTATTATTATAGTTTAAATTATTATTATTATTATTATTATAATATAAATTGTTTTATATTTCAAATTATTATTATAGTTTAAATTATAATTGTTGTATAAATTATTATTATTATTATTATAGTTTAAATTGTTATAATATATATTATTGAAAAGTATTATATAGTATAATAATAGTTTGGCCTGCTGAGGCATTGTGGAGTGGTTACGACTGTGGTGCCCTGACCCTAAGGTTCCGAGTTTGGGTCCTTGGAAAGAAACTCCTGAGATGCCTTTAATAATTACTCTTGGACCCTCTACCCCGTTGGGAACTGGCCCAAGCCCATGGTTGGCCCTCTTGGGCCTCACTAGAGTTGTGTCGCACATAGGTGGTGAGGCCACACCTATACCTCATTACCCAAAAACAAGTTTTTGTAGTTGGGTCTTGGCTTAATGGTAAGAACCCTGTAATAATATATCAAAAACCTGTGATCGAATCCTGGAAACATAAAAAATCTAAGGATAAAAGGGATGGTGATGCCCAGCCAGTGTAGTGGAGGTGGGCCGTGAGCGGTGTGCGGGGAGGCTCAATAAGGCAATGACATTCGTTGCTGATAATGGGAGTCACAGCTGGGGCGTGTGGGGCGGCTTAGTCAGGCGATGGGAATCACGATAAGGGTGTGATGCGGGGTGGGTCAGGAAACAACATTCTTGGAGAATCCTCAAACGGGTAGTTGTGATCCAAAAAAATAGTTTCAGGTGCTGGACACCTAGGCTTTAAGCTTTGTAATGGACTTCATATGAACATCGCCTTTAGGCCATCAAAAATGGGTGAGTTATCCCATGGGGGGGGGTTATGACCAACCTATTAGGTTGTGTGTGTTGCATTGCTATTTTTTTTGTAATTGTACCTCTAAGGACCTATAAAGTATAATAATAATTTAAAAATTATTATTATTTCAAATTATAATTATTGAAAATTATTATAATTGCAAATTATTATTATTATTTGCAAATTATGATCATAATAATAATTATTATTATTATTATCATTATTATTATTATTGCAAATTATTATTATTATAATTGAAAATTATTAATAAAAATTATTATAATTGCAAATTATTATTGCAAATTATTAAAAAATATTATTGTTATTGCAAATTATAATTAATATTAATGAAAATTAATATTATTATTAAAAATTTTAATTGAAAATTATTATTATAATTGAAAATTATAATTGAAAATTATAATTGAAAATTATTATTACTATAAATTATTACTGTAAATTATTATATTTTCAAATAATTATTATAATTTTTAAATTATTGTTATTAATATTATTACTATAATTATTATTATAATTGAAAATTTTAATAATTATTATTTTTATTTTTATTTTTATTATTGTTATTATTGTTATAATTTTCAAGTTATTATTATTTAAAACTATTATATTATGAAAAATTATTATTATTATTGAAAATTATTATAGTATATTATTATTGAAAATTATAAGTATAATAATAATTTTCAAATTATATAGTATAATAACAAGTTTCAAATTATTATTATTTTATACAGTATATATTATTGAAAACTATTATTATTGTTAACATTATTATTATAGTATGTATTATTGAAAATTATTATTATATTATAGTATAAATTATTGTTAAATTTTATTATACTGTATTTTTAAATTGTTATTATAAATTTTTAATATTATTGTTAATATTATAAATTAATACTATTATTGTTAAATATTATAACTTATTTATTAATAATATATTATAAATTATTGTTAAATATTTTATATTATTATTAAATATTATGATTTTATAATCATTGGTATACTATATTTTTGAATTTTTATATATATATAACATATAATCAAATATATATACATCAAATTAATTTTTACACATTTTTTCAAAAAAAATTAACATATCAAATCTATATACAAACATACACTCGGACACACAAAAAATATCATATATTTCATCAATTTTTCAAAAAACATAAATATATTTTCAAAATAATTTTTATATATAAATATTACATGAACCATATTAAAAAATAAACATGAAAATATAGTAAATTTATAAACCCAAAAAAATTACACAAATGAGATTAAGAAAATTACACAAATGAGATTAATATTATTATGCCAATCGTAAATATCAAATAAAGCACACAAATTAGGTAAATTTATAAACCTAGGGTTTGAACAAACCACTATATTTAAAATTTAACCAAAATACATAAAAAATTGTTGGAGAGTATAAGAAGAGTCCATACCATGATGATCTGAGATGAAATCATTAAAAAAGCGGGAAGAATGGAGATGCACGAAGCTACTTTGAGTCAGGCGGTCGAGTAGGGCTTGCAACAACATTTGGTGGAGGGAGGAGAAAGAAAATGACGAATAAAAGAGACCCACGCATATGTTAAAATGATGAGGTTTTTTAGGATGGACTATTTGTGATGAAATTAATGTCATCTTAAATAGTTTTTTTTCAAAATTATTTACAACATACACTGATTTCTATCACAAATAATCCTGAGATGACAAGTATTTGCGATAGCTTTTTTTTCCATCTCAAATGCTTGCCACAATTACTTTTGGTGTTGGGCAGTGGGAATGCACACCAAAACTATTTGCGACATATTATTTATTCCATCACAATAAACCATTATTTGCAATATAATTATAATTCCATCATAAATAATAAGAGTAAAGAAACTATTTGCAATGAGTCATCTGCCAATCACAAATGACCCGTTACAAATGACTAAATTTCTAGTAGTGATTATAGTAAAAAATATTTCCAATATTATAAATGAAAATAGATTTGAGTTCCTTGAAGAAGTTTGTGGTGGGTGTGAGCATAGGGTCATGGTGCAATGAAGTGCTTGACATGCTTTCTAGGATAGATTACCTTTGTTGATAAAGGGATTGGGATGCAGAAACTGAATGAAGAAATAACATGTCTAGCTAGGGTTTCATTGAATGCCACAAAAAAAACAAGGTCATAGATTTAGATATTAGGTGATCTTCTAATATTAAAAGTGATATAAATGTTCTGATAAATTATTGAAAACATTAATGGGGAAGTCACCTTTGGTAATATTTTTTCTCTAAAAATATAAGGTGTTGGATTAGCTAAAATTTAAGCATAAAATCTAAAACAAAATGTTGTTTTGTACATAAATGCGTGAAGTATAATCTTTTAAGTGAATTCATTTTTGTGATGATTATAATGTGTTTGTTTTCATGAAGGAATCATGTATCATTAGAATTTTAATGTGAGCAAGGATCACGTCTCAAATAAAAATGAATAAATCGAAATCTATTTTTAATTGATGATCTAACCAATTCCTATTATTTGTGTGAAAAAATATGAGAGAATGCTATTTCATGTAAAACATGGCCATATTGGCTAAATAATTATGAGAAAAATTCAAAATTATGTGGTTGTAAGAGATCTAAACCATCTAATAAGAGAATGTGAAAATATCAATTGACCCCATTAAAAGGTAAATATTACTTATAAATCTCACAAGAAGGTATACATTATTTATATAATACCACTGAAACTCATTTACAATGATTTATTTAGTCCCTTGAGAAAAAATTCCACCAAAGGTTATTTTTATTTCATAACATTTATTAATGGTTGATCTCAAATGAATAATTTAATGTTTATCAATAATTAGACAGAAGATGTTGATTTGTTCAAAAAATTTAGAAGACAAGTGGAAAAATAGTTGGGTCTTCACATCAAGAAATTGAGATCTAATCATGAAAAATAATATACATGTGATGCATTTGAAATTTTTCTTATAAAAAATGGAATGAAGCATCAGTTTATCAGACTATATATTCCCAAATATAATGGTGTTTCTTATAGGAATAAATAAAAGTATTATTGATATGGGTAGGAAAATTCAAGTTGAAAACAATATACCCAAATATTTTTAGAGATAATCCAAGAATATTATCATATACATTCAGATATAATTCATTTTTATCCCCTAGACATATTTTAATCCTTATGAGTTGTGATAAAATAAGAATCCAACAGTCAAGTACTTTAAAGTGTTTATTAGTTGATGAATTATAAATATCAAATTGAGTAAGCTGGGAAATCTTGAAGAGAAGGAAAATAAAGAGATATTTATTGGATACCTATATAGTATAATTTTTGAAATAAAAGTTTATATACAGTTTTTACTATTTTTATGTTGCAATTGTTGAAAATTATTTTACATCTGATTAGTTTTTTTAGCAGATTTAGAATTCTATAGAGAAAACAACATATATATTTCTAACCATTAGGTTGAAAATGAATATATAATTGGACCAAATCTTATTGATATTGATTTAAAACATAAAAGTGATGAATATGAAGCTATTGAAAGTGATATAAAATAGTATTAGAGGATGATAAATCATGTTGAAATATAAAATATAATCGATAGTTAATAAGATCCTATGCAAACAAGAAGAATACATGGAATTGAAAAGTAAACTGCTCTCATATCATAGGTAGAACCATGAATAGTGGCTAAAGAAATTTTTCATAAATTGTGGTTAGAGTTGATGAATGATTAATTTAATAAAACTGAGAAAAAAACAATAGGAATCTTATCATAATTACCAAAGATAAAAATTTCATTGGCACCTTGTTGGTTTTTATAAACAAAATTAATCAGAAATGTAAGGTAATAAAAAACAAGGAAAGGTTGGTATACAAGGTATATTCTCAAATGTGTTGTACCCCTCTCTCTTGGATTTTAATTATCACAATCACTCTCATCGTGTTCTAACTTATTTTCAAGTGTTTTGATGCTAGTAAAAAGGTTGCCCAGGAGTTGGCCCAAGAAGGATGATAGTGGACTCTCTGAGTCCACCGGCCAACCGGTTCTTGCCCACCGGCCAGCCGGAGGACCCAGGCATTCGGCTTGCCCACTGCCTGGTGCCACCAGCCAACCAGTGGATGACCACCGGCCAGCCGGTGGAACCCAGACAGAAAGCCTGCTCTGTCTGGACCACCGGCCAGTCGGCAGCTCAGCACCGGCCAGCTGATGGACCACCGGCCAGCTGGTGAGACACCACCGGCCAGCCGGTGTGCCCAGTCAAACTAGCTGTTGGGCTTTGACTAGACGTGTACTTTTGACCCCCAACAGCCCCGGAAGCCCTCCAACGACCATATTGAAGTGTTTATGGGTATTCCTCCTATAAATAAGAAACCATGGATGCCGGGAACACAACTGAAATATATTTTGATGTCTTGACGCTCTAACGACAAATCTCCAAGGCCTCTTGTGATCCATTGACATCCTTGAAGCTTGAGCTCCCTCTCCATTAGCTGCTCTCACACTTTTGGCGCTCAAGGCTTCCGTGTGTTTGTATTATTTTATTTGTTTAGTCCCTCATTGGGTTTGGATTAAAACAAACCTCTCATTTCCATTCTTTCATTCAATTGGGTTTCTTGCTACAACCATAATAAAAAAGCAAGTTGTACGAAGGTGTTCTAGCCTACCTTAAAACGGATAGTGGGTTTCTTTCTACAACCATTAAAAAGCAAGATGACGTATTAATCTCTCAATGGTTCTTGTTGGGAGCGGAGACGTAGGCTTGGGAATTAAGCCGAACTTCGTTATCAAATTGTGTCTTGCCTTTTTTATTTTCGCTACATTGATAATTTTTTTAAATTGTTAATTATTTTTGAAAAGGCAATTCACCCCCCCTCTTGCCATCCATCTGATGGACCACCGGCCAGCTGGTGAGACACCATCGGCCAGCCAGTGTGCCCAGTCAAACTAGCCGTTGGGCTTTGACCAGACGTGTACTTTTGACCCCCAACGGCTCCGGAAGCCCTCCAACGGCCATTTGATGTGTTTATGAAAGATTTGATTTGTGATCCATGCCAACTTGGCAAGAAACACAAGTCTTCTTTCAAATCTAAGAAGGAAGTGTCCACTTCAAAATCTCTTGAGCTCCTACATCTTGATCTTTTTGGTCCTACCCCTATAGCAAGTCTAGGTGGAAAATCCTATACCTTTGTCCTAGTAGATGACTTTTCTCGTTTCACTTGGGTTTTCTTTTTAGCTCATAAAAATGATGCTTGTAGAACCTTTTTGAAATTCTCTAGGAAAGTAGAAAACGAAAAAGGATATAAAATTATATCGCTCCGTAGTGACCATGGAGGTGAATTCGAGAACAAAAAATTCGATGAATTGTGTTCCTCTCAAGGATACAATCACACCTTCTCTACCCCTAGGACTCCACAACAAAATGGAGTGGTTGAAAGGAGAAACCGAACTCTCCAAGAAATTGCTCGAACCCTCCTTAGTGAATTCAACCTCCCTCAATTTTTCTGGGCCGAGGCAGTTAACACTGCTTGTTATACTATCAATAGAGTCCTTGTAAGACCCCTTCTTAAGAAAACCCCCTATGAACTTTGGAAAGGAAAATTGCCCAAAGTTGGTTATTTTAAAGTGTTTGGTTGTAAATGCTTTATCCTTAACACAAAAGATAACCTAGGGAAATTTGATGTCAAATCCGATGAAGGTATTTTTCTTGGGTACTCCAACTCAAGAAAAGCCTATCGTGTCTTTAAAAAATGTTCAAAAACCATCGAAGAATCATCTCATGTCAAGTTTGATGAAAATCTTCCAAAACCCCATCCGGTCATTGAAGATGTTGAAGATAAGCTTGATAAACTTGAATTAAATGATTCCTCTTCTCCTCTCAAGGAGGATGATGATCATGAACCTTCTTCACCTTCTTTGCCTTCCACCTTGCCTAAGGTTTGGAAACCTTCTAGAGACCATCCTTTAGAAAATGTTATAGGTGATCTTCAAGCCGGTACTCAAACTAGAAGATCAATCCTCAACGAGGTTGAACATCAAGCCTTCATTTCTCACCTAGAGCCTCAAACCATTAATGATTCCATTAATGATGAGAATTGGGTTCTTTCAATGCAAGATGAACTAAATCAATTCTCTAGAAATTATGTTTGGACTCTTGTTGAAAGACCCAATGATCATCCAATTATTGGCACTAACTGGGTTTTTAGGAACAAACTTGATGATCAAGGAAATATAACCCGGAACAAGGATCGCCTAGTAGCTAAGGGCTATAATCAAGAAGAAGGAATTGATTATTGTGAAACCTTTGCGCCCGTTGCTAGATTGGAATCCATTAGAATCTTGTTGGCTTTCGCCGCCCACTTAAATTTCAAACTTTTTCAAATGGATGTTAAAAGAGCCTTTTTAAATGGTTTTATTTCAGAAAAAATCTTTGTTGAAAAACCTCCCGGTTTTGAAGATCCAAAATTTCCAAATCATGTTTTTAAATTAACCAAGGATATATATGGCTTAAAGCAAGCCCCTCGGGCTTGGTATGAGCGGTTAACAAAATTCCTTTTAGAAAATGATTTTAAAATGGGTCAAGCTGATTATACCCTCTTTTTAAAACACACTTCAAAAGATCTTTTAATCGTCCAAATCTACATCGATGACGTTATCTTTGGTTCTACCAAAGAATCACTTTGTACTGATTTTTCAGATTTAATGAGAAAAGAATTTGAAATGAGCTTTATGGGGGAATTGAAATTTTTTCTCGGTTTTCAAATCTTTCAAAATTCAAAAGGTATTTTTCTAAGCCAAGGCAAATACACAAACGAGCTCTTAAGTCGTTTTGGTATGGATCAAGTAAAGGAAATTAGTACCCCCATGAGTACTTCCTGTAAGCTTACGTTAGATGAAGTCGGGAAACCGGTTGATAACAAGATTTATAGGAGTATGACCGGGAGTCTACTTTACCTAACTGCGACCCATCCTGACATCATGTTCAGTGTTTTACTTTGTGCTCATTTTCAAGCCAATCCCAAAGAATCTCATTTTAAATCGGTCAAAAGGATTTTTAGGTATTTAAGAGGATCCAAAAACATTGGTTTATTTTATCCTTCTAATACTTCTTTCGAACTTTCTTCATATTCGGATGCTGATTTTGGAGGATGTCAATTAGATCGAAAGAGTACTAGTGGAACCTGTCATCTGCTAGGCAAGTCCCTTGTATCATGGAGTAGCAAGAAGCAAAACTGTGTTTCTATTTCTACTGCCAAGTCCGAGTACGTAGCCGCTGGGAATTGTTGTGCCCAAATTATTTGGATGCAGCACACTCTCTTGGATTATGGTCTTTCCTACGATCATGTCCCTATTCGGTGTGACAACACTAGTGCCATTAGTATTTATAAGAATCCAATACAACAATCTAGAACAAAGCATATAGACTTAAGGCATCATTTCCTTCGTGACCATTTTCAAAAAGGGGATATCACTTTGGACTTCATTTCTACTGATATACAATTAGCTGATATTTTTACCAAACCGCTCCCGGTTGAACGTTTTTATTTTATTAAGGGGGAGTTAGGAATGATTCATCAATGAGAACTATTAAATATTTAACTCTTTTTTTAATTCAATTTTTTTTATATTTTATGAATTTTAATACCAACGGTCAACCGGTGGTACATCACCGGTTAACTGGTGGTGTCGGGCCTTTCTTTTTTTTGGCCAACCGGAGGAAGGGTTAAAATAAAAATTAAACCCTTCCCCTCCCATTCTTCACTCTCTCTCTCGTGCGGCTCCTCCAAAATTGCGGCTCCTCCAAAGCCCTAGCCTCCCTTCTTCATCCTTGCCCTCTCAAACTCCATTCTCGGATCGACTCTCTTGATCGTCGCTTCGAGGCGGTCCAGGCTCCTCCATCTCCTCCGACCTTCAGGCGTCGTCGTCACTCTCGACCCTCTAGGAGTGAATAGAGCCTTTCCTGTTTTTGACTTGTCTTTGTATGTAACATTTCATCTTTTATAAATTTCAAGTTGTCTTATCTATCATATTTTTTTGTTTTTGTTGTCATTGCTTACCTCCTTTTTTTTGTTTATCTAATTTCTTCTCATTTTTTTTTCTTTTTCCCTCCTATTTTGATAATCCCAAAGGGGGAGAAATTTCTCTGTTTACTAGTTTCATATTTCAATTTATTAAAGTGCTCATTTTAAAAATTAATTTTTTTTAAAAAAACCGGTAAGTTATTGATTTCATTTGTTCCTTTTAAAAAAAATGACCTATGGTTTCAATTTCAAAATGACTCATTATCTTTAGATTAAGATCATTTTCAATACATGGTACATCTCTTCAATTTATTTATTTTTTTGAAATGATCTCTAATAAATTTTCATGTCCAAAATTTTTTATTTAAGTTTTGAATTGGCATATCCTTTTTAAAGCTTTATCTTTTGTGATTGTGATCATCAAAATAGGGGGAGATTGTTGTACCCCTCTCTCTTGGATTTTAATGATCACAATCACTCTCATCGTTTTCTAACTTGTTTTCAAGTGTTTTGATGCTAGGAAAAAGGTTTCCCAGGAGTTGGCCCAAGAAGGCTGATAGTGGACTCTCTAAGTCCACCAGCCAACCGGTGGATGACCACCGGCCAGCCGGTGGAACCCAGACAGAAAGCCTGCTCTGTCTGGACCACCGGCCAGCCGGGAGCTCAGCACCGGCCAGCCGATGGACCACCGGCCAGCTGGTGAGACACCACCGGCCAGCCAGTGTGCCCAGTCAAACTAGCCGTTGGGCTTTGACCAGACGTGTACTTTTGACCCTTAACGGCTCCGGAAGCCCTCCAACGGCCATATTGAAGTGTTTATGGGTATTCCTCCTATAAATAAGAAACCATGGATGCCGGGAACACAACCGAATTATATTTTGATGTCTTGACGCTCTAACGACAAATCTCCAAGGCCTCTTGTGAACCATTGCCATCCTTGAAGCTTGAGCTCCCTCTCCATCAGCTGCTCTCACACTTTTGGCGCTCAAGGCTTCCGTGTGTTTGTATTATTTTATTTGTTTAGTTCTTCATTGGTTTTGGATTAAAACAAACCTCTCATTTCCATTCTTTCTTTCAATTGGGTTTCTTGCTACAACCATAATAAAAAATCAACTTGTACGAAGGTGTTCTAGCCTACCTTAAAACGGTAAGTGGGTTTCTTGCTACAACCATTAAAAATCAAGCTGATGTATTAATCTCTCAACGGTTCTTGTTGGGCACCAAAGGTGAATGCAATTCAAGAAGCAAAAGATGTCAATAAAATGCCGGTTGAAGAGCTCATTGGATCACTCATGACCTACGATATCACCATGAAGAGGCAAGCCGATAAAGAAGGTAAAACCTTCAAGGAGAAAAAGAACATTGCTTTCAAAGCAAAGGAAGAAATCTTCTCCGCTGATAGCGAATCCGAGATTGCTCAAATAGCAAGAAAAATGAGAAAATTCATGAAGAAAAAGAAGAACTTTCGAAGGGCACGAAAGGAAGATCCCAAAGCGGAGAATGAAGTTACATGCTTTGAATGTGTAAAGAAAGGACACATCAAACCGAAGTGCTCCATTTTCAAGAAAAGGGTAAAAGAAAAGAAAAACAAGAAGGCTTTCAAAGCATCCACATGGAGTGCAAGTGATGACTCCATGTCTTCAAGCGACTCAAGCGATGAAGGTGAACAATTCCTAATGGCATTTGATGAGGTATCTTCTTTCGACTCCTCTTCCTCATCTTCCTCTTTCAATAATGACATGTCCTATGAAGATCTCCAAAATGCGAGAGATCAATTAGAGGAAGGTTTTCACGAACTTACCTCTAAATTTATGGCTTTGAAAAAGAAAAAGAAAATTCTCATTTCTGAAAAAGAACAACTTCTCAAAAAGAATGAGGAACTTACCCTTAAGATCCAAGATATTCCAAATGTTGATTCTTTGAATTCAACCATTAAAGATCTAATGGAGTCTCTTGCCAATTTCACCCAAGGTGAACAAAATTTGAATAAATTACTAGGTTCTCAGCGTTCGGCTAGAACAACACATGGACTTGGCTTTAACAAACAAGCCACTTCTTCTAGAGCACCCACTACTTTTGTAAGGTGGAGCTCTCAATATAAATTTTGTAATTATTGTAAAAAGACTGGGCACATGATTTATGAATGTGATTGTAAAAATGCAAGGTATGGAAGCCCCAAAACCATTACCTACTCGGATGAGTATTTTAGATGGCAACCCTCTAGAAAAATATGGGTTCAAAAGTCTCTTTTAGCTAATCTTTCCGGACCCAAACTTATATGGGTACCAAAATCTATTCTCTCTTGATTTTGTAGGATAAACGCCAAAGAAGTAGAACTTCGAAAGGCTCGTGGTATCTCGACAGTGGATGCTCGAGGAACATGTGTGGTGATCCCTCCGAGTTCAACTCCCTTGAAGAATTCGATGGAGGATACGTCACCTTCGGTGACAATTCAAAAAGCAAGATCGTCGGAATAGGTACCATTGGATTTGGTAGAACCTCTTTAATTAAAGATGTTTTATTTGTTAAATGTTTAAAACATAATCTAATTAGCATTAGTCAACTTTGTGATAGTGGTTTTTCGGTGAATTTTCAAAATGATTTATGCAATGTGTTTGATTTTCAAAACAAATTGATATTTTCTGCTTCCCTTTTTCAAAATGTTTACATTATTGATTTAAAGGTTGGGGCATTGTAGTTCTCATTCACTTCTAAAGCTTAATAAGAACAAGCTCATCCGTGACCTTCCTAAACTTATGTTTAAGAAAGATTTGATTTATGAGCCATGCCAACTTGGCAAGCAACACAAGTCTTCTTTCAAATCTAAGAAGGAAGTGTCCACTTCAAAATCTCTTGAGCTCCTACATCTTGATCTTTTTGGTCCTACCCCTGTAGCAAGTCTAGGTGGAAAATCCTATACCTTTGTCCTAGTAGACGACTTTTCTCGTTTCACTTGGGTTTTCTTTTTAGCTCATAAAAATGATGCTTATAGAACCTTTTTGAAATTCTCTAGGAAAGTAGAAAACGAAAAAGGATATAAAATTATATCGCTCCGTAGTGACCATGGAGGTGAATTCGAGAACAAATAATTCGATGAATTGTGTTCCTCTCAAGGATACAATCACACCTTCTCTGCCCCTAGGACTCCACAACAAAATGGAGTGTTCGAAAGGAGAAACCGAACTCTCCAAGAAATTGCTCGAACCCTCCTTAGTGAATTCAACCTCCCTCAATTTTTCTGGGCCGAGGCAGTTAACACTGCTTGTTATAATATCAATAGAGTCCTTGTAAGACCCCTTCTTAAGAAAACCCCCTATGAACTTTGGAAAGGCAAATTGCCCAAAGTTGGTTATTTTAAAGTGTTTGGTTGTAAATGCTTTATCCTTAACACAAAAGATAACCTAGGGAAATTTGATGTCAAATCCGATGAAGGTATTTTTCTTGGGTACTCCAACTCAAGCAAAGCCTATCGTGTCTTCAACAAACGTTCAAAAACCATCTAAGAATCATCTCATGTCAAGTTTGATGAAAATCTTCCAAAACCCCATCCGGTCATTGAAGATGTTGAAGATAAGCTTGATAAACTTGAATTAAATGATTCCTCTTCTCCTCTCAAGGAGGATGATGATCATGAACCTTCTTCACCTTATTTGCCTTCCACCTTGCCTAAGCTTTGGAAACATTCTAGAGACCATCCATTAGAAAATGTTATAGGTGATCTTCAAGCCGGTACTCAAACTAGAAGATCAATCCTCAACGAGGTTGAACATCAAGCCTTCATTTCTCACCTAGAGCCTCAAACCATTAATGATTCCATTAATGATGATAATTGGGTTCTTGAAATGCAAGATGAACTAAATCAATTCCCTAGAAATGATGTTTGGACTCTTGTTGAAAGACCCAATGATCATCCAATTATTGGTACTAAATGGGTTTTTAGGAACAAACTTGATGATCAAGGAAATATAACCCGGAACAAGGCTCGCCTAGTAGCTAAGGGCTATAATCAAGAAGAAGGAATTGATTATTGTGAAACCTTTGCGCCCGTTGCTAGATTGGAATCCATTAGGATCTTGTTGGCTTTCGCCGTCCACTTAAATTTCAAACTTTTTCAAATGGATGTTAAAAGCGCCTTTTTAAATGGTTTTATTTCAGAAAAAATCTTTGTTGAACAACCTCCCGGTTTTGAAGATCCAAAATTTCCAAATCATGTTTTTAAATTAACCAAGGCTCTATATGTCTTAAAGGAAGCCCCTCGGGCTTGGTATGAGCGGTTAACAAAATTCCTTTTAGAAAATGATTTTAAAATGGGTCAAGCTGATTGTACCCTCTTTTTAAAACACACTTCAAAAAATCTTTTGATCGTCCAAATCTACGTCGATGACATTATCTTTGGTTCTACCAAAGAATCACTTTGTACGGATTTTTCAGATTTAATGAGAAAAGAATTTGAAATGAGCTTTATGGGGGAATTGAAATTTTTTCTCGGTTTTCAAATCTTTCAAAATTCAAAAGGTATTTTTCTAAGCCAAGGCAAATACACAAACGAGCTCTTAAGTCGTTTTGATATGGATCAAGTAATGGAAATTAGTACCCCCATGAGTACTTCCTATAAGCTTACGTTAGATGAAGTCGGGAAACCGGTTGATAACAAGCTTTATAGAAGTATGATCGAGAGTCTACTTTACCTAACTGCGACCCGTCCTGACATCATGTTCAGTGTTTTCCTTTGTGCTCATTTTCAAGCCAATCATAAAGAATCTCATTTTAAATCGGTCAAAAGGATTTTTAGGTATTTAAGAGGATCCAAAAACATTGGTTTATTTTATCCTTCTAATACTTCTTTCGAACTTTCTTCATATTCAGATGCTGATTTTGGCGGATGTCAATTAGATCGAAAGAGTACTAGTGGAACCTGTCATCTGCTAGGCAAGTCCCTTGTATCGTGGAGTAGCAAGAAGAAAAACTGTGTTGCTCTTTCTACTGCCAAGGCCGAGTACATAGCCGCTGGGAATTGTTGTGCCCAAATTATTTGGATGCAGCACACTCTCTTGGATTATGGTTTTCCTACGATCATTTCCCTATTCGGTGTGACAACACTAGTGCCATTAGTATTTCTAAGAATCCAATACAACACTCTAGAACAAAGCATATAGACTTAAGGCATCATTTCCTTCGTGACCATTTTCAAAAAGGGGATATCACTTTGGACTTCATTTCTACTAATTTCCAATTAGATGATATTTTTACCAAACCGCTCCCGGTTGAACGTTTTGATTTTATTAAGGGGGAGTTAGGAATGATTCTTCAATGAGCACTATTAAATATTTAACTCTTTTTTTATTTTTATTCAATTTTTTTTTGTTTATCTAATTTCTTCACTTTTTTTTCTTTTTCCCTCCTATTTTGATAATCCCAAAGGGGGAGAAATTTCTCTGTTTACTAGTTTCATATTTCAATTGATTAAAGTGATCTTTTTAAAAGTTAAAATTCTTTTTAAAAACCGGTAAGTTATTGATTTTGTTCCTTTTAAAAAAACAAAAAAACCGGTAAGTTATTGATTTTGTTCCTTTTAAAAAATCAAAAAATGACCTATGGTTACAATTTCAAAATGACTTATTCTCTTTAGATTAAGATCATTTTCAATACATGGTACATCTCTTCAATTTTTTTTTGAAATGATCTCTAATATATTTTCATGTCTAAAATTGTTTATTTAAGTTTTCAATTGGCATATCCTTTTTAAAGATTTCTCTTTTGTGATTGTGATCATCAAAATAGGGGGAGATTGTTGTACCCCTCTCTCTTGGATTTTAATGATCACAATCACTCTCATCGTGTTCTAACTTGTTTTCAAGTGTTTTGATGCTAGGAAAAAGGTTGCCCAGGAGTTGGCCCAAGAAGGCTGATAGTGGACTCTCTGAGTCCACCGGCCAACCGGTGGATTCCCACCGGCCAGCCGGTGGTCTCTGGCAGAAGCATTGCTTTCTGCCAGAGCCACCGGTCAGCCGGTGTTAGCGCACCAGCTAGCCAGTATGGGCACCGGCCAACCGGTTCTTGCCCACCGGCTAGCCGGAGGACCCAGGCAGTAGGCTTGCCCACTGCCTGGTGCCACCGGCCAACCGGTGGATGACCACCGGCCAGCCGGTGGAACCCAGACAGAAAGCCTGCTCTGTCTGGACCACCGGCCAGCCGGGAGCTCAGCACCGGCCAGCCGATGGACCACTGGCTAGCTGGTGAGACACCACCGGCCAGCCGGTGTGCCCAGTCAAACTAGCCATTGGGCTTTGACCAGACGTGTACTTTTGACCCCCAACGGCTCCATAAGCCCTCCAACGGCCATATTGAAGTGTTTATGGGTATTCCTCCTATAAATAAGAAACCATGGATGCCGGGAACACAACCGAAATATATTTTGATGTCTTGACGCTCTAACGACAAATCTCCAAGGCCTCTTGTGATCCATTTCCATCCTTGAAGCTTGAGCTCCCTCTCCATCAGCTGCTCTCACACTTTTGGTGCTCAAGGCTTCCGTGTGTTTGTACTATTTTATTTTTTTAGTTCTTCATTGGGTTTGGATTAAAACAAACCTCTCATTTCCATTCTTTCTTTCAATTGGGTTTCTTGCTACAACCATAATAAAAAAGCAAACTGTACGAAGGTGCCTAGCCTACCTTAAAACGGCTAGTGGGTTTCTTGTTACAGCCATTAAAAAGAAAGCTGACGTATTAATCTCTCAACGGTTCTTGTTGGGAGCAGAGACGTAGGCTTGGGAATTAAGCCGAACTTCGTTATCAAATTGTGTCTTGCCTTTTTTATTTCCGCTGCATTGATAATTGTTTTAAATTGTTAATTATTTTTGAAAAGGCAATTCACCCCCCTCTTTCCATCCTCTACGACCCAACAAAATGGAGGGTATTTATTTTGAAGAAAGCTCTTCCCCAATAGTATGTTTGGAAACAATAATAATGTTTTTGATAGTGGCTATACAAAAACATTATAAAGTCTATCAGATGGATGTAAAATCATCCTTTTTGAATGGTGAACTTGAGGAAGAGGTGTTTATTAAGAAACCTATGTGTTTCATTAATTATATTGATATCATTATAGTGTGAGAAATTAATAAGGCTTGTTTTAACTTCAAATTGGCACCAGGATCATGGTATAAAAAACAAGAAGCTTACCTTAAAAATGGAGTTAATAAAAGGGAAAGTTTTCAGAAATTTTTATGTAAAGGATCTTTCCATAGGTATATTTATTTTCATAGTATGTGTTTATGATAAAAATAATTTTATTCAAAAGGTGTATATATGCAAGGAGTTATCTAATAAAATGAAAAATCATTTTGTGATGTATATACTGGGAGAATTGACCTAATTTTCGGGATTATAGATTGAGATGAAATGAGATTTAATATTTTTATCCTAATAAATATATGACAAGAAATCTCTAAAATGGTTTGGAATGGAAGGATTAAGAGATTTTTCAACTATAATTTCAGTTAGAACAAAACCATGTAGGGATTATAATAAATTAAATAATGATAAACAATTGTTTAGAATAATAATTGGAAGAATTTTTTATTTGAAAACATAAAAATATGATATAACCTATGCAGTAAAACTTTGTGCAATATTTTATTATAACTCAAGAGAGTCACACATGGTTATAAGAAAAAAGAGTTCAAATATTGTGAAGTAAATAGTGAACTAAGGTCTTTTATACAGATAGAATACGTATTTAAACATTCTCGAATTCATTGGTGTAAATTGTAGTCTCTTCAGAGACATATAATAAAATTGGAAAGATACAGAGAATATTGGCATGGCCCCTGTGCAAGGATGACACACACAAATTGAGAAATGGTCTAATGATTCAGATTAAGAAGGTTATTATTCAGATAGAATATCCTCTTCAAGTATGACATCATTCAATGGTGAGGGATGTGTGAGATATTATAATAATAATTATAATTCCATGAAACTTATCAAAGCTAAGGAAAATAATGTAGTAGATACTTATTTCTGTGAACTTGTTTTATGGATGCAGGTATAGCAAGCTGATTATGAAAGTTGAGAGTGAGTGGCCATTGAAGATACTTTGTGACAACCAAAGTGTTATTTATCTTTATAAGAACCCTATACAACATCTTAGATAAAACATATTTATATTCAATAATATTTCATTAAGTAAAGAGCATATAATAGATGAACTATGTTATACTATATTTCAACTAAGAATCAACTTAAAATTATATTCACAAAGGATATACCAAGTGAAGTATTTTAAGATTTGTAGAAGAAGCTCTATGTTTATCCCACTCTTCTCAATTAAATAAGTTTGAAAACATCCCCCACTATTATTCAGATTGTGTTGATAAAGGAGGAGAAATAGTGACACAACACATTAAAAAATGATGAGAGAATCCATGTTTGAAGGGGACTATTCACTAGATTTTCATCAAAAGTTTTGGATATTTCAATCTGGGAAAATCATTTAGAAATTTTGGATGTGATATTTGGAGGTATGAATTGAGGGGGAGTTCATCTAAGTCACTTTTTTGTATACCGAGGGATGGAATTCTATATAAAACATTACCTTATCTGGCAGTGTAGTGAAAGACCCTTATTTTTCAAAGAAATGGCATGATTTTATGATTCTCATGAGATTTGGTGTGATTTGAATAGATCTAAATCTGTTTCTAAGAGTTGAATGATGTTTCAAAAAAATGTAAAATATGCATATTTGAGTGACCTTGGAGTTGTTTATGGTTTTTATTTATTTTCAATCTCATTTTAAATCATTAAATGTTTTTGAGATATTTCTAGAGTTTATAGGAATGTTTTTGAGTCATGTAAAATATCCTTGTAGTGGATTGAAATTTTCTTGTGTGTTTTTGAAGTAAATTTATAATTATACTATTTTTACTTAAATATGGGTACGTCATGGTTCTTAATACTTCATGGATTCTTCATATGAATTTGAGTAAAGACCTTAAGACCTTATTAGACTATATATTAATTTTTTCTAGTATATGAATTCGAGTTTTTATGGCCTATGACTTATTGATTTGCATGTATGTTTTTTCATCATCACATATGACTTTTGTGTATGAGAATAAGTATTTAAGTCACCCAATATGATAATTAGAACCAGGTATATGATCTAGATAGTATTTTATAAAACATAAGAACTAAAATTTTATATGTTAGTGTATGTATTTTAAGAACATTGTATAACTTTCCAAGTCATAAAAAATAGTTTTATTATTGGTTTTATTACTTCAATATAAGTCACATATGACTTTAGGGGTGTCCAAATATAACTTCCATGTCATGTAAGAAATAAATCCTTTTAAATAATTTGAGATTTCTAATATGTAAAAAATATGGATTTTTTGGAATTTAAAATTACAAATGAAATAAAATACGATGATGTTGAAGCTGGTATTCCAAGGTTAAAAAATAACATTTAAAGTGAGATTCAAGATGATTTTTATGAATAGTAGATGTGGAGTTTGAATTTGATTTTTCTAAATAAGAAACACCAGAAAATTGTTCTAGTTTTAATTGTGATAATTTTTTACTATTTTAAAATGCTAATAATCACTCACAACTGGTTATGTATTGATTATATATAAGTTTTGGAGTGTCTAAAACTCAAGATGCCAAGTTTAACTATAAATAAATTTCATGTGATTCTAATATATGAAGAATATTAGTTTGATCTGTTTTATTGAGAAGGAAATAGGAATTTCAAATAAATTCACAAATTAATTCATCTATGAGTTATTCTTTTATTATGATCAAGGATAGATAATATTATCAAATGGGTTTTTCTATGCACCTAAAAGAGAAGAAGGGTATAAGTGGAAATTCATAGGAGACATGTAGTTATTTTTAAAAACAGAATATTCTAATGATCGTGGTATATGTTTGTAATCCTAAATAAATTAGCTAAGAGAGAGGATTTAATAGAACGATTTTGTTGAGAGAATTCTTGAAGGTTGTTGGGTCAGAAATTATTTTTTAAATTAAATTAACTCCAAAATTTTGAGTTTCTAGAATATGGGGTGTAGTCCATGTGAGATTTTTTATTACTATAGTTGAGCTAGGTATCAAAAAAATAGAAAGAAGAAGAAAATATGGTTCCCAAATTTCAAAATATATCATCTATATCTATTGATTTTGAGCATGCAATTAATTAGATTTGAATTTCAGAATCAAGAAGCACATCAACATCTAATTTTTCACTAAGTGAACATTTTGGTGACTCATGATAGATGTCATTATTTACTATTATTGAAGAAAATAAATATTTAAATAGATATTTCTAATTTTACTTTCATTATCTTGGTGTTAGTAGTGTAAAGAAGATCTGTCATACATGACTCTAGACAGACATTGTGTGATACTATACACATTTTTCAATCTTGTAAATAGTTGTTATTATAGTGAAGAATCTATGGTTAAGGAGACTAACCATCAATAATAAGATGATGGTTTCCTACAAAGGGGTTGTACCATATTAAAGTTCATGTGTTATTTTCTTTTGTGTTTTATTCATGTGAGAGGGAGGTAGAGAATAATTATTTTTGGGAATTAGAGTTTAACAATCCATGAAAGTTGGTTTAATTTGGAAGAATTATAGAAACTAATGTTTACTAATTCATCCACTCCTTCTCAATAGAGCTACCAAAACCTATGTACTTAAGGTTATTGGATGAAAATTTAAATGTAAAATTCTTTGAATCTAAATCCACAAACTAACTTTAAAGGTTATGGGGGATTGAGAGAAAAATCGGCCAACTCATTACTAAGGACCATGAAGTGGCCCAACATAAAGAATTTTAATTTTTTGAGAATGATTCTCATGATCTTTTTAGCACTCATATCCCTTTTTATGTGAGAACTGTCCTCCCTTGAACATAGTTTGGATTCAAGCCTTTTTATATTTTATACTAATCTTATTAAGGTCATTTTAGTATACCAGAATCCACTAAACGATTCCCTGGGCTGAGTCACCACATGACCTCATGCATGGATCCTCATACACCCGAGGTTTCTGACTAGATGAGGTGGTCTAAATAAGTCATATGATGAGACTATACCCTATTTTCCAGAGTATGTAATTGAAAAAAATAAATAGAATCACAAAAGCAATATGTAATAAATATAGAACATGCATAAACAACCATATCCCAAAATTGGGTACAAACCATAGTCAGCAGTAAATATTTCATGTTATGCTAAACAATACCAAAGAAAAAAACCAAAAATAAATATAACAGTGGAATACCCAAAATGGTCTAAACTCCATGTCTGGAACCTCATTAATGCATTTCCCAAACCCAATTAAACTACCTAGCATAGGGAATTTTCCCTTTCCCTGACATAAAAGCATGAAGTTTTCTTAGGTACCCAACGATGGCATGAGAAGTGTGTGAGTACAACTCAGTAGGATATCAAAAATGGTGTCTACAAAATATCCAGTCAATATATATAGTGCATGAAAGAGATAAGTAAACACAAGGTAAATAAAGACAAATTGGGTACCACTAGTTATCAAAGTTCACTTAAGTCATTGCTTGCATGATTCCCAATTTCAATACTTATACCGCATTCATTTTCTATTTCACATTCATCAAATTATCAAGGGGTTTGGCATATTCATTAATCTCAATGCATTGGGGAAATAAATAAAGTTCCCTATCTCACTTGGGATAATCACATCATCACATATAAAATACACTCACTTCAAAGCCTCGGTCCAGGTGGTGTCATTGAATGTGACCATTAGGGGAATAACACTCCATCCCCTTCCCTAATCTGTTCATTTTGGTGTAGATTTTAGAGTCTTAGTCTAACATAACCTATGGGTGTAGATCCTCATGTCAATACCCCACTCTTCAAATCTATGTGAACATGCTTATTTTTTATTCACCAAACATACACCATATCACAACCCAACATAACCAATACCAATAGAAATCACAATCCATAACAATCATCATGGTAATTAACATTATTCCATAATCCATTAAAACATTTACCATTTATATTACATATCAATTTATCTAAATTATCATTTATTATGCCATAATCACTAATCATATTCACTAATTCCCCAAAATTTACCCAATTAACATATCCAACCATTTTTATATGTTAATTTATTTAACACAATTAACATTTCCCATGTATTAGTCCACTTATTCATTTGAAGTAAATTCACAATTTGTTTAGAACATCACCACTAATCCCATTTAACCCATTATCATGTCTAGCCAAAAAATCCCTTATCAAATATCCACATATAGTAAAAAATAATCATATTCCCTTATTAATCATTTCATCAATCAATTAACATGTTCATCTAGGGAACTAATAAATCACAAGTCAATTTCACACTTAACAATTTCATTAACCAAGTTTAGGAAGGTCGGCACACCCCATGGGTGACCCTAAATTGGTAAAGTAATCCTTCACAAATCTCATGGGTATCATGGGTAGGGGAGTTCTATTTGTCACTTGAACTACCATTATATCAAATCTCACTACAGCACCAAGAATACTACCAAGGGTAAAATTAGAACAAAACCTTATAGGAACAAATCCATATAAAAACCATGGGATATAACTTGTAGACCACCTACCTTGAATCCATTGATGAAAATACTGTTAATTGAAGCCTTAAATACTGATTCAAACACCCCTTAAAGCCTTAAACTAGATCCCACCAGAAAAAGTGGTATTTGTATCTTTAGATGGAGAAAAGAGAAAGAGCGAACCCTAATTTGAGAAGAGAAGCAAAAGAGGGATTAGACTAACCCGGAGCTTCAATCTGCAACCAACAGCACTCCAAATGGATTGGGATCGAAGGAAAATCACCTCTTGAAAGCTTGGGTTTCTAGGGTTTACCACATGGGTTTTAAAGGAGGAAATGGGAGAGAATATCAGGTGAGGTTCTGAAATCCTGTAATGGAGATTTTTTAATTTTTCCATCTTTTACAGGGTCACATGGTTTACATACACATTTTCCAAACCATTCACAATCCACTATCTAAGAAGTAAGGTCGCACGGTTACCTGGGGAGACCTGTATAGTTTACAAACTGTGCACCAACCATGTTATATCCCATTATCCAAAATTTCAAAAAATTTCCTCCCACCTCACACGGATTACTTAACCGTGTGTCGGACATGTTCCAACCATTTGTCTTATATAGGTTGGCCCAGTTTTCCCTTATTTCATGTTCTGAACCCCTAGAACACCACTAAGGCCCCCCAAACTCCCAAGAAACACTTTTTAAACCAAAAAAGTTATATAAACAAAAATTCAAACAAGTACATACCTCCATAAGTCCGGGATCTTACAACCACCCCACATTATAATGTCTTATCCTCGAACCAAATTTCCAATCATAATTAGGCTTACAAAGAAAATAGATCAGGCCACTAGGCTCGCATATCTGACTCCCTCTCCCATGTTTGTTCCTGAACATTTCTATGATACCATATAACATGAACCAAAGGCACATACTTTCCCCAAAATAATTTATTTTTATGATACACAATATGAACCAGATACTCCTCAAAGGATGCATTAGCCTCAAACACAAAATCCTCGACATTAACCAAATGAGATGGATCGAGGTGATTCTTTCAAAGTAGTGTAACATGAAAAACATCATGCATTATAATATACCATTATAGATAACACAATCGATAATCCACTTGTCTGGTCCTCTATACAACCTTAAACAACCCCCACATACCTTGGTGCCAACTTACCCAATTTTTGAATTTGATGGTGACCCAATCTTGGAAACTCCTAGAGAAACACAGTATCACCCACCATAAACTAAAGCGGTCTATGACACCAATATTCATATGACTTCTACCTAATCTGAGCCATTTCCATATATTTTTAATCAAAGGAACCTTTTTTGACTTCTCCTGAATGAGACTTGGTCCCAACAACTCAGACATCCCCACTTCTAATTAAAAAGATGAGATCTACATAGCCTCCCATAGAGTGCCTCAAATGGTTCCACATGAATCATACCCTGAAAAGTGTTTTTGTAGGAAAACCCAACAAGAAACAAGTATTTTTTCCATAAACCCTCGACATCAAGGCCACAATCTCTCAACATGTCCTCTAACACATGAATTATATTCTCTTACTATTTCTCTATATGTGGGTGGAAATTGGTACTCAAAAACAATAGGGTACCAAGTTCCCTATGTAATCACTACTAGAAGCATGATGTGAAATGAAAATCAAGATCTAAAACTACAGTTCTTGGTAGTCCATGCTACTGCACCATCTATTTAATATACAGCTTTCCCAATTGATCAATAGAGGAATTCACATGTATATGCAAGAAATAGGCCACTTTAGTCAACCGATCCATAACCACCCATATTTCATGATTCTTTTAGGGTGTCCTTGGAATAAACACAAAAAAATCCATCATTACATCATCTAACTTCCATTACAGAATGCAAAAAGGATGTAATAAACCACCTTGGTGCTGATGCTTGACCTTCACCTATCGACAAGTGGGGAATCGCTCCTTGAAACCCGCAACTACTTTCTTCATTCCTGACTACCTAAAATATCTAGGAAGATCAAGATACATCTTAGTTGAACTGGGATGCACTTCCCACTTCGATGTATGAGACTCACACAAATACCCTTCTCACACACCTACCATAACCACAACATGGACACAAACATAAACTATTTCATCTGCACTAATAGCACAACCAGAAGGTAAAATCCCACCTTTAAGAATTTACTTCATTAATAAACACTCTGAGTCCTCAAGTTGAATCTCCTTGAACCAAATCAAAAGCAAGGAATCAATAGATATGGACATAAGGGTCATATTCCCATGCTCATCTTGAGCCTCTACGTACATCTCAACAAATAAGACAATTATTCTCAACTCGGAGTTGGATTCTTGAACTACCTAATTTTGTGTCTTTCAAATCTGGGCATCCACCACACTATTCCCTTTTCCTGGTGTGTAAGCCAACTCAAAGTCAAAATACTTCATGTATTCCACCCATATTAACTACTAAATATTCAAATAACATTGAGATAATATGTACATAAGAATTTTTTGATTTCTATACACAGTAAAATGATTTCCCAATAAGTAATTCCTACAAAACATTAAGGAATAAACCACAATATACAACTCAAGATATTGTGTAGGGTAATTTCTATCATGAGGCCTCAATTGTCATGAACCATTGGCAATAAGTTGATCATCCAGAATCAGTGCTTCTCTCTACTAAACACCAGACACATCACAAAACGAAGTACATTTCTTACCCATCTCAGGTAAGATCATAATCGGTGTGGTAGTAAACCAATAATTCAAATCTTGAAAATCAATCTCACATGCCTCAGACTATTCAAACCTAACCCCATTCTTAGTTAGGCATGAAATTGGTGCTTCCAAGTGGTAGAAATATTTGATGAATCTTCAGTAATAACTCGAAAATCCCTAAAAACTCCATACATCAGAGATATTCTTGGGATTATCCCAAGACACTATAGACTGTACATTCCCTAGATCCACCAACACAATATCCTAGGAGATTATTTGACCCAAGAAATTCACTCTATCAATCTAGAACTGACATTTGGATAGCTTGGCGTAAATATTATGCTCTCTCAGTGTACCCAAGATGATGTCAAGCTGTTTGACATGATCGTAATGTGTTTTAGAGTATTCCAAGATTTCATCGATGAAGATAGATAAAAAAGATCCACATATGGGTGAAATATTTAGTACATTAAATCCATGAACACATATGGTGCATTGGTCAACCCGAACAACATCACCGTAAACTCATACATCTTGTACCTACTCTTGAAGGTAGTTTGAAGTATATCAGAAGGCCTCACCCTAAACTAGTGATACCCCAATCCCAAATCAATTGTGTAAAACACAAATGAACCTCTCATGTTCTCAAACAAATCATCAATTTGGGGAAGAGGGTAATGGTTCTTAACTGTAATCCCATTAAACATTATGTAGATTACATAAAATCACAACAATCTATAACCATTCTTGGAAAATAAAAGAGGAGATCCCTATTGTGACACACTTGGATGGAATAAACCTTTATTCTCTAATAACTCCAAATGATATTTAAGTTCATGGAGATTTTCTAGTAACATTCTATATGTTAGAATTGAAACTAGTTCCTCTCTAATTAGCAACTTTATCGAGAACTCAGCATCCCTCTTATGCTGCATCCCTAAGAAATCCTCTGGAAATAGATCCTAAAACTAATCCACTACAAGAGGAAATAAATGTCGTTCTATTCCTCCATCATCAAGCATAATTCATGACAGTTTGGCTGTGTGTTCCCTCAACTACTGGAAAACTAGACAGGAATGACCAACCCAAACATCCCACTCACCATGAAGGACTTAAGTGTATCCCTCAAGATATATTAACATTACCCGATGACTATAAAATTTGATATGGGCATGATAAAACACTAGCCAATCCATTCCCAAAATTAGGTCAAAACCAAGCATCTCAAGGAAAAATAGATTCCACAAAAAAGTGATATCCATGAACTTACAAAGCACAATTCCTACAATGTCTGATATCCTCATCCCACACCCCAAAAAGAGTATCAATCGACATAATCCCATACACACACTCCATGGAAAAACCCAAAACAACCACAAAATGAGAATAAATTAAAGAGTGTGTGGAACCTGTGTTAAATAACACACTTTCAAGGGTGGAGGCTACCAAAATCATACCTTTAACTATAGATGGTATATCCCTTCCACCTCCCAGTGTCGACTAACTATGTGAAGCTGATCTTTCCCTCTGACTTGATATTTGGCCCAAGTGCCATGAACTGTAATACAATTATGATATGTACACTCTCACCCTGAAGTACCATGTCCAACTCCTCGACTAGTATAACCTATTGAACTCCAACTGTATGCCTAATATGGGGTGCCTGATCCCCTGCCTACACTAGGTTCCTACCTCAAACCTTAATCCAGGATCAATTGTTTAGGGTTCTACAGAACCATTTCACATTCCCCATTTTTTAAGCACACTTGAAACTCAACTAGTGGTCAGGGACACTGACCGCGCACGTGTCCTGGCCTTCCACGGTGGTAAAAGAACACCCAATCTCCACCTTGAGAGGTTGAAACTCTTTTTTGAACACTTTTCACACTTACACTATGATCGAGTCTTCAAAATAGATGTTTCCTACTCTTATAATTCACACCACTTGCCTGTCTAAATGGTACCACAAGTCCACTACCTAAATACCTCTTATGGTTCCATTCTTAGATAATGGCCTGATCCATTACCCTTTCAAAACATTTTAGGCATAAGATGTTCAATAGAGAAATAATATCATAAATCTACCCATCCGGGAAACATTTTACCATAGCTACCTCATCTCTTTCCAACACAGAAATGAGGCATCTTAAATCAGTGAGATGACTAGAATAATCCATTAACGATATTTTCACTTGGTTAAACCATATAAAATCTATAACCTTATACTACATCAAGGTATCTAGGTATAAATTCTCCCAATCATCTCCTAAAAATCTTTCCATAACATCCCTTCAGCCTGTTCAGTCTGAACCAAGATGTCCCACCAATGCTTCACCTGACCTCTCAAAATGTTTGTGGCCAACTTAACCCTTTTTTGATCTGGAGTCTCTAAATGGTTGATAATCATCTATATGGACTCTATCCCAAACTCAGTAGCCTATGGCCCACCCTCTTTGGTAAATTTCATAGGGTTCGGTAGCTGAAACTCCCTAGTTATCTCAAACATGCTCAGCATGACCCTACCTGGGTCCCACTCCATCATTTTCATAAAGAGAGAAAGATTCTAGTAGAACTTATCATCTCTACCATCCTAGATCACTAAATTCTCTTGCTCCACTACCAGAGGAGCATTCTCAGTAATATCCTCTAATATCCCAACTGGTACTTGATGTTGTGGTGGAATTTCTCTACGATCCAAACATGAGCTTTATAAAACCTAACATATAACCTACATAAATAACATAAAAGATGGATCTCTACTAGCCATAGACAACTGTTTCGCATAAACTATCCAAAAAGACCTTATCACATTCAAAATACTCTCCTGCATCAACCCTACCATGGGTCATGACTAACACAAGGTAACTAACTATCATGGTCACAAGTCTTACTTTATGCAACATTTCACAACTATTTCATACTTATAATGTAAACCATTTCTTTAGGCTCGTTTCCCATTTCATAAATTGTTACATTCTACATTTCATCTTTCTTAAACCTTTATTGGATACCATTATTTAACAAATATTCAATATTTAATTTCTTTTTTACCATTAGAATCATTTTATTAGAAACTATTTTCTTTAAATTTTCAAGGAAGCATAATGAATTATACCTTTCATACCCCACACACCCATCCCATATGTGCCTATCATGATGAATTCCACTTAAATGCATAGGTTCCTACAATGATGAATTAATGAAAATCCTTATTTCATTACGGTCATCAGAAAAATATCATAAAATATTCTCATAACACAATAAGTGAATCACCCAACGTTAAAATATAATCAAATGTAACAACACACATCAAGAACAACAATTCGCACCCCAGGAACATAGGTTTTCCCTTTTAAATGGGTTAGATACACCCAAGAACGATCTTATTACCAATGCCCAACACTTCACAATCTCTAGATACCATCCCCAAAAAGTAATACATAAGAAGGAGGAAAGAAACTCATCTAATACCACATTATAACTTCCCCATCCTAGAATCCACTAAAAGATCGTCTAGGTCGAGTCCCCACATGACCTCAAGCGTGCCTCCCCATACACTAGATGTTTTTGACTATCAGAAAGGGTCTAAATAAGTCATGTGAGAAGACTATACCCTCTTCACTAGAGAAATACACAATAGAAAAAAATAAAATCATGAAAGCAACATGTAATAATACTAGAAAATTCATAAACAACCATCTCCCAAAAGTGGGTAAAAAACTAGTCCACAGTAAATATGTAATGTTATGCTAAATAGTTCCAAGTGAAAAAACAACAAATAATGATAAAAATAGAATCCCCAAAATGGTTCTAACTCCAAGTCTGGAAGCTCATCCATGCATGTACCATGTCTAACTCAACTCCCCAGCATATGGAATCTTACCCTGTCCTAACCTACAAGCATGAAGTCTTCTCGGGTACCCAACAGTGGCATGACCAGTGTGTGAGTACAAATCAATAGGCCACAACCAAAAATGTCTAAAAAATACCTAGTTAATATATACAGTGCATGCAATAGTTAAGTAAATACAAGGTAAGTAAATACAAGTTGGGTGCCATTAGTTAACAAAGTCTACTTAAGTCATTATAAGCATGATTCCCAATTTCAATACTTATACCATCTTCATTACGTAATTATCATTCATCAAATTATCAATGGGTTTGGTATATTCATCAATCTCAATGTATTAGGGAAATAAATTATGTTCCTTAACTCACTAGGGATAATCACATCATCGCATATCCAACACACTCACCTCAAAGCCTCCATCTTTGTGGTCTCATAGAAAGGAACCATTAGGGGAATATAACTGTATCCCCTTCCCTAATATTTTCATTTTGGGGTAGAGTTTAGAGCCTTAGTCTAACTTGACCCATGGGCGTAGATGCTCATGTCAACACCCCACTCTACCATGACATGTGCACATAATTATATTTATGTTCACCAAACATATACTATATCACAAACAAACATAACCAATACCAAGAGCAATAACAATCCATCACAATCTACATGGGAATTTACATTATGCCATAACTGATTAAAATTTTTACCATTTACATTACAAAGACAATTAGCCGATTCCCATTTCTTATGCCTAACTCACTAAGAATATTCACTAATTCTTCTACATTAACCTAATTAACATATCCAAAACATTCCATATGTTAATTCATTTAATATAATTAACATTTCTCATGTATTAGTCTACTTGTGAAATTCAAGTACAAATCAAAATTCATTTATCACATCACCACTAATCCCATTTAACCCATTATCATGTATAGCCAAAAAAATACCTTAAACATTTTCCACATCTAGGCATAATGACCCATATTTCATTCTTAATCATCACATTAATCAATTTAAATGTTCATCTTGATGTATACTAAATCACGAGTTAATTTCACACTTAAAAATTTTTCTAACCATGTCCGGGAAGGTCGGTGCACCCCATGGGTGGCCCAAAATTGGTCAAATCATCCTCCATTCATCCAATGGGGATCATGGGGGGTTATATTTTTTACTTTTACACCCATTATATAAAGTCTCAGTATGGCACCAAGAACACAACCAAGGTGGAAACAATAACATAACATTGCATGCACAAATCTATATAAAAACCATGGGATATAACTTATAGATCACCTTCCTCAAATCCATAGAATAACCCACTCTTAATCGAATCCTTATATACGGATTCAAACACCCATTTAAGACACAACCTAGATCTAACCAGAAAAATATGTATATAGAGCTTTGGATGGAGATAAGATAATGATGCAAACCCTAATATAAAAAGATAATTAAGAGAGGTATTAGACTCACCCAGAGCTTTGAACTATAACCAATGACACTCCAAATTGCTTAAGATCGAAAGAGAATCACCTCTTAGAAGATTTTGTATCTTAGGTTCAACACTAGGGTTGAAAATGAGGATATCAGAGAGAAAATTGACTGACGTTCTTAAATCCTGTTTTAGAAATTTTCTAACTTTAACAGGGGCACATGGTTTACCCGCAATATTTTCCAAACCACAGGCAAACCATGCGCAAGAAACATTCTAAAGGAAGTGAGGTCGCACAGTTACCTAGGGAGACCCGCATGGTTTATGCCAACCATGACATATGCCACTATCCAAAATTTCACAATTTGGCCTCCCACCTCACACAGTTTTCTTAACCTTGCACCATCCATTCCCCAACCACGCACCTTGTATAGGTTGGTCCAATTTTTCCTTCTTTTGTGTTCTAAAACTTCGAAACGCCCTTGAGGCCCCTCAAACTTCTTTGAAACACTTATTTAACAAAAACAGTATGTTTAAAACAATATTTAAGAAAGTATATACCTCCATAATTATGGGATATTACAGAAGGGTTTTCAGCTGAAAATGAGTGTTTCAAGGCTGAGTAAAAGTTTGAGTTCAGTTATTCCCCTTTAAAAGTTGGAATAAAGTTTTCCCATTTTTTATATTTTAAAAAATGACAATATAGAAAAAATTATACAAAAATAAAGTATTCTTATTTTGATTTTAAAAAATAATCCATAGAATGAGTTTTTAGTCTAAGGAATATCTAGGAGATCCTAAGGATGCTTCTCTGATATCTATAAAGGAAAATCACTATGAGAGTTGTTCTTTGTGAGAGAGTGAATAGGTACAAAAAAATTCATGAACCTTTTTATATTTTTTGAATGCCTCAAGTTTAGGGGGACACTATGATAATTGTACTATTTATTATGTTGACTTTTTAGGATGATATATTCCATATTCAGTCCTATTTGTGATATTTGGGGTAGATAAATAGTTTTTGGTACAAGACTTGTCTTATGGACTTCGATGTTTTAAGAAATTATTTAATACATGTTGGTTCTTTATAAATTATAATTTATCATGATGGATTTTCTTCATAACATAGAGAAATTTAAATCATCAAGAAACCATGAACCCTGAGTGATCATGGTTAGAATTTTAGGGAGGAAGTATAAAAGGAATAATTTAAACTCAATATTTCATGGGAATAAACCCAAATTTAAACAAATTTCAACTTATGGTTTTTATTTTACATAAAATTTCTTCACTATGTGTTTTTGAAGCCCCAATTCTAATCTCTTCTCAGCTCTTCCCTTTGTTAAAATTACATCATCAATGGCTTAGAGCTTCATTTCCCCAAAATCTTAATTTTTAAATTGTTTTATATTGTAATCTTACTTTGTTGAATCTAATGGTGTTGGAGTGTCTCTTTACCACTTTAATTATTTTATGTTTTGATAATTACAATATTCTATATTTCATAATTTAATTTTATGGATAATTATAATTTTATTGAATTTTTTTTATTTAATTTTATTGTATTTATTCATCATTTATTCTTATTTTTCTTATTTTTATATATAACTATTTTTAATTCTTTATTGTGGTAATTTTATCTTCTAATTTTTTATATAAGTTTTATAAATTTATCTTAACCCTTACATGAGTTTTTAAAAGTTGTATTTATCTTTATGTAACTTTGTTGTTACTACATGTTTAAATATGGAAAGATATTTGAAATTTAAATTTTGAATATTATATAATTAAAATTTGTGAGATTTTTGTGTTATATTTGACCAATTATTTTAGAAATGTTTTGAACTATATAAACAAGTGTTTTTAAATTGGTTTGAATTGTTCAAATAGTTTCAAATTTAAATGATAATGTTATCCAAAATCTATTTTTCTATTTCTCTCTCTCCTTGATAATTCTAGAATATTATTATTATTATTTTAATCTTGAAGATATTAATGATTTCCTTGGTTGCATTGAGTACATTATTATCAAATGGATAAATAAGGGTTGAAAAAATATCGAAAAAAAAACATAAAACTTGTATTTTTTTGGCTTTAAGACACGAGGCCAACTATAAAAAATTATCAAAATAATTGAAGGCTATAAATAGAGCTTTAAGGTAGCATGGTAATTTAAACATAGATATACTTTCCTATCTACCAACACACTCAAATTAATCTTTTTCTCTTGAAGCTCTTTCATGTATAAATATTATTTAGCCTTCTATAATGTGAACTAAATTGTAATATACCTATAACTTTCTTCTTTTATTCTCATTCTCTCTTAGTGTTCATCATATTTATTGAGATAATTGAGACCAATCTTAAAAGTGATTGATTTTTTGAAATCCTCTCATATTCCTAATATTTCTTTGTTATTTGGTGCTGAATACCATTAAATAGGGGGAATATTATTTTATTACCATTTTTATTAAAAAGTAATGATAGTATTCTTTTGTGGTTTTTTTGATTTTCTATTAAATATCTAGTTTTTATTGTATCTAGATTCTAACTATGACCTAAAAACTAAGGGGTTGTTTTGGTATCTTTGATACCATTACAGACAAGAGACTAATACATTAATTCCTTAAGGGATTGAGGTGGGAGACTTAGGCATACCATTCAGTACTATTTCAAAAATTCCTTACAAAATATATTCTCTCATTTACTTTATGCCTTTTAAATTATTTATCACTTTCAATCATTATTTCATATTTTTTCAATCTATAAAAAACACTTAATTAAATTATAATCAAAATCAATATTTGTTTTATTCATCCACTTTTTTCATTATATATTATTTCATTAGTGTTCTTTCAACTTTTATTTTTTTACTGAAAAGGTTTTAATTTGTTTAATGTTTTTAAAATATGTTTTTAAAATTTGATTATTTTCCACTGATTTTTTGAATGAAAATTTACCAAAAATTTAAATTTTACATATCTCCAACCCACATTGTTCATCAAAGGGAAAATTTCACCACATTTTAAAAATATTTTTAAATATCTACTTTATCTTAATACCACCATTTGGAATCAAAGGAGACCTTGAGTTTTAATCAAAAAAAATTCTTCTATTTTTTTATTCTCAAAGTCTAACTAATTTCAAAGTTCAATTTTAAAATGGAATCTACTTATTATAAAAAATATATTTTCATATATAATTAAAATTATTCTTAGTAGAAAACCCACATTTCTATTTTACTTAGAAGTATTAATAATACTATTTTTAAAATATTTTTGCCTGTTCATATCCCTACAACAGAAAATGAAGGTAAATGGACTTAGGATGATATTGATAATTTTGAACATGATAGAAAATCAATCATATCAATGAATTAAATAGAATATGTTCTTTTAAAATGGATAATGAGATTTAGAAATTAGTAGAAGTCACACATTAAGTCACCAATAATGTTAAATACACTAGACTCGATATGATTAGACATATATTAATAGTTTCTCTATACATGAAAAGGAATCTATTACTAGAGTGTTTACTCATTTTATTAATATTTTTATGGGAATAAAATATCTTGGTGAATATATTTCTAAATAAAAATTGGTCAGGAAAATAAATTGGGTTTTTCCAATCATCTGAGAACCAGAAGTCATTATGCTCTAAGAATATAAAGATGTTAAAAATATGGTCGTTGGGGAACTCATAGGTTTGAAAATGAAATATGAGATAAACATGAAGAGAAAAGCTAAAAATAAAGATATAAAAGTGTAAAGACCTGGAATTTACATGTAATTTTTTTAGATATATGGGAATTTTACGATTCTAAGAAAATTAACGGTGCATGATTCCAAGGCCCAGAGTTCCTGAAATGAATTTTTGAACTTTTATTCGGGTAAATTCAGTAAATGTGTGGGCGGGGTTTTCTATCTTTTGAACTGGTGATCAGAATTTAAATATGAGGACACTATTGAACTCACAATTCCAGTATTAGCTTAAGGAGACCTTCACCTCTACCGTAGTAGGATGAGGGTGGAAGTTATCTTTTCACATATTCGTGAAAGAATAAAATAAAAAAAAATTGTGTAACATTTTTTATTTTTATTTGTTGGAACCTCCTCTACATGAGTTAAGGTGGTGAGGACCACATGAACTAAAACCTCCGATGAGAGGTTATGGAGGTAGGGACCACCGAGCCTAACCTCTCATAAGAGGTTATGGTGGAGGGGACCACCCGAGTTTAAACCGACTTGAACTCCCTATTAAATATGGGGATGTCTCTTGAACTTCCCCTTGTTTAATTATGCCACCTCCAATTTAATTGATAAACCAACTCAATTAAATTAATTATTTGAATTTGAATTTGTGCCAACATATTCTATAATTTTGGATAATTCTTTTCTTGGGAGGAATTGGGAGGATGTTTTTGGAAAAGGGGAGATCTCTTGGAGAAAATCTCTCCAATGAAGAATGATAATGAAGAACGTTCTTCAAAAATCAAGGAAGAGGATGAAGAGTGATCCCGACATATAAGCATGGTTTTAGAAGCGACAATTGTTGGCACTCTCTTCACCTTCTTTGAATTCCTTCATGTACCAACTTCAATGAACAATCCAAGGTAGGAGTTTAAATTGAGTATGATTATATTTCCATGTTCTTCCCTTCTAAAACAAAGAATGCAGATCAACTAATTATCAATTTGATACATGGATGTTCTCTTTTACAGGTTGAGAATAATTATGTGGGGGAATTGTAGGGTGGATGATTGAATTTTTTTCTCCTTTTTGTTCTTGAAAATTCTTCATGAATCATGAGAGAAATTATAGCTGCTCATTACCGCCCTAACGCGGAGAGTGTGGGCCAAAAAAACAAGGCACGTCCTCTCTGAAAATCTTGGTTCTTGGTGTGTTCTTTAAAATGGAAAAAGGTGATGAGGGCAATGACGCTCTACCGCCTGTGGTCCCTGTCACCCGCAGCCACCGCGCCCCGCGGCGGTCCGCTACCCGCAACCTCCTCACGCCACCTCACGGCCCCCGCGGCCTCCGCTGCTTTGTGCCGTCCATAGTCGAGCTGACCTGAGCCACTGCCCGAGCCACTTCCGCTGAGCCAAACCAACAATCCAAACCGCCGAGTAGGAGAAGCCACCGCCAAGCCGAGCTGCCGAGCCGAGCCACTGACCCAAGCCACTAAGCCGAGTTGCCAAGCCGAACCGTCGAGCCGAGCCGTCGATCCGTGCTGCCGAGCCGAGCTACCGAGTCTAACCGCCGAGGTGAACCGTTGCCGCTATCCGGGCCGAGTCGTTGCCTGATCCGCCATTGTCAGGCCGAGCCTTTGTCCAAGCCTCCGTTCAAGCCTCCATCACCGCCCTTCTGGGCAAACCGCCCTGACAGAGCCACCCCACGGCCTTGCACAATCCACGGCCTCACAACCAATCATGTCCCTTCACAGACCCTCATGGCCTGATGGGACGGACCCAGTGGGTCATTCCTGGTTGACCTAAATCGGGTCAGCCCAGGCCAGGTTAGTCGGGTCAGTATGACCGGGTCAGACCGGACCCGGGCCCAATACGACCCATTTACATTTTTCAGCCATAACTTTGGCACTGGGCGTTCGTTTGATGAACCATCAGGGGAACTAGAAATATTGAAGATAGAAAGTCTGTTTGAGTATACCCCATTGGAGAATTGGGTTATGTTGGGGTATGGTCGAGTTGGATCAAGCACGAATCTAACTGGGCCCCCGGAACTAAAAGGATGATAACTCACGGAGAGAGCGTCTGATTGATGCGCCGTCTATTGCATAGAGACCCCTATTACATGGAAGGAATTTGGGATACTTCTTTGTAGGACATCATGGAAGTTGTAGAATTGACCAGTGGCTTGGGGAGCAGACTCTCCCAGAGACGACCAAGCCTAGTGCGGAAACCCAGTAGTTGGCTGTGATGAGAAGAGTGCTCTTAGCAAACCATTGTGGATCAGGTCCTAGAAATCCTATGTGGGTCCACACCTAGAGATCCTGTATGGGTCAGATCCTAGTGATCTTGTGTTGGTCAGCTCCAGCAATCCTGTGTGGGTCAGCTCCTAGCGATCCTGTGTGGGTCAGCTCCTAGCGATCTTGTGTGGGTCACCTCCAGCGATCATGTGTGGGTAAGCTCCTAGGGATCCTCTGTGGGTCATGTCCCAGTGATCCTGTGTGGGTCAGCTCCTAGAGATCCTGTGTGGGTCAGCTCCAGTAATCCTGTGTTGGTCAGCTCCTAGCGATTCTGTGTGGGACAACTTCAAGTGATTCTGTGCAGGCCAGCAACAGATCCTCTTAACGAAGTAAAATGATTCAGTAGTTATAACTAATCATCTATACTACCAAACATAATTTATATACCTGGTATGAGCTGAGTCATTACCTCCATTTTTCCTTATGATTGAGATAGATTACTTGATATCTTAGGAATATGTATGGATATATACCTAAGTAGGGTTATCTTTTGATTTCATACTTTGTGGTTTATACTTGGTGGATTTTGTGAGACCATGAGGGTCTCAGGGTCCCTAATAAGTATCATTGTACTCACCCCTGCACGAGATATTCCCATACCTTGTTGTGTTGGATGCAGATGACGGAAAGCACTGACTAAGGATGAGGGTACCAGGACTGGACGGTGCTCGGATGTGGACCATACAGCGTGTCGGTTCACGGAGGAGACGGGAGGATGTGGAGTGCTGAGGATGCGATCTGTACCTACCCTTAATGTAGGATTTTTAGCAGGAGATCAGAGGATCTATTCTAGTTTACTTGTACTTTCAGCTGTCTGGTACTTCCCTATTTTTCTTGTACTTTCTAGTTGGGCTTTTATTCTAGCCCCTTTTTACATATTGTACTCACTTTGTTTACTATACAGTTTACTTGAGTTCTTCTCTTTTTTTGTTCTTGGTTGTGTGTGTTATAGTTTATAAAGGCAATGCCTTCCATGTTTTAGGGAATACACCTTTGGTGATAGTCACCATCCCCTGGCCTATAGAAGGCGGGCTTGGGGTAGTCACAGAATGGGCCTCAGGGAATGGGTAGTGACCAATTGGTATCGGAGGAGTCGGTTGTACTGTAGAACATAAGACACTGATCTTTATTTTTAATGGAAATAGTATTATGTGTAGTGAGTGTGGTTATCAGTTTAGGGAATCTAGTGTTGGTGTGGCAGCCGATGTATCCATACACCAAGACCCTGACTTCTGATTTCCGACTAAGTGCACGAAAACACTAATTGTGTGTGTGTTTTCAAAAGTTTTCTTTGAAATCTTTTGATTTAGCTACCAAGGTATAAATTATTGACCATGGAACACCTATTTCTTTTCAGGATGCCTCCATGAAGACAGCCAGCTAGGGTTCTGAGAGTTGTACACACAGATAGCCCACCAAGTTACGAGGCCACGGTGTAGGGCCCTTTTCTTGTAAAGGCACTAGCAGAGGCACCGGCAGTACCATTACCCATTGGGCCACTGATTCCACCATCTCCAGCAGCAGATGGTGCATGCCACTTGAGTGCTTTCCATGAGTTCCAGTTCTAGAGGCCACCCAGATTTAGGGGAGAGACAGACCCACTGGCGGCTGAGGATTGGCTAGAAGCTGTGATGAGAGTCTTCCAACTGATAGGGACACTATCCGATCTCATGGTGATCCTTGCCACTAGCATTCTAAAATCATCAGTAGGCAGATGGTAGAGATTGATGATCTAGGTTCATGATGAGATGACGCTTCTCTAGGTAGACTTCAAGAGCCTGTTTTAGGTGGATTTGGTCCCAGCAACTCTTCACATAGTGATCAAACAAGAGCTTCTTCATCTGTAGTAGGGCAGAATGACTGTAGCTCAATACTCAGTGAGGTTCACTGACCTCTCATGCTACTCCATAGATATGGTGTGGGACCCATTATTCAGGGCCCGAACCTTTGAGCGAGGGCTCAGGTGAGATATTAGGGCTTTGATGATCTCACTCAGCATCACAACACAGGAGGGAGTGTTAGAGAGAGACCTCTTAGTTGAGAGTTTCCACCAGCAGCGAGACCCACCACCAGTCATCAACTGGTGGAGTCTTCTGTACCTGGCAGCAGATATATGTCACAAAGGTCCAAGAGGACCAGATATACAGGTGGAAAACTACATGACTTAGGGTTGATTGTGTGGAGCACCGGATGCGGAGTTAGTCATTCTAGGAGTGGGCAGTGTTACGCATACGGCGGGCAGGGTCACATGGCTCGTGACTGTCTGACCCGCCGTTCAGATGATCAGCAGATGGTCAAAGTACCACCCAGACAAAGATAGATATTCAATCAAGGAGGTCTATAGGGAGCAGACAGACGTGGCAGAGGATCTGGTCATGCAGCTAGAGGTGGGCGACGATTCGAGATGTTACCGCCACCACCACCAAGTGGTCCACCCCGACCACAGGGAGCAGGAGGACCGGGGTGAGCTCAGCTCCAGGGAGCTAAGGCTTATGATCACACCATTCCAGATATGATATGAGGTACGATCTATGTCTACTCCACCTTAGCTGCAGTACTTATAGACATAGGTGCCTATCATTATTTTGTTTTTACTGCCCTCATTCGGAGCTCAGAGATTCCAATGGATCCATTGGCTCGATCCTTATGGCTAGAGACTCATACAAGAGTGGATTTGACGATTACACACTGGTTCTGACAATGTGATCTTACTCTAGGAGGGGAGATATTTGGTTGGATGGACTTACCCGAATGAGGGTACATACAATTACTCATCAGTTGGCCAGCCTTACCCTCAGAGCAGTTGATGTGGAGAATCTGAGTTATCCAATAGCGGTGGACCAGTATGCGGATGTTTACCTTGATGATGTCCTGGGTCTACCTCCTCATAGAGAGGTGGACTTTTACATTGACTTGTACCCCGAGACGGCACCAATATCTACACTAGCGTATCGGATGGCTCCTGCAAGGGTACAGGTAAAGGACTTACAGGGGAAGGGATTCATCTGCCCAGTGTTTCTCCCTGGGTAGCCCTGATTTTGTTTTTCCAAGAAGGGGGATGGGAGCTTGAGGCTTTGTGTTGACTATCAGTGCATAAACCAGGTCACTGTTAAGAAAATGTACCCACTTCTAAGTATTGACGACCTCTTAGATCAGTTGAAGGGGGAATAGTGGTTCTCAAAGATAGACCTCAGATTAGGCAATCACCAGCTCAGAGTTCGAGACAAGGATGTGTAGAAGATGGCCTTTAGATGTCAGTACAACCATTACAAGTTCTTGTTTATAACATTCAGCATAACCAATTCTCCAGTAGTGTTCGTCGGACTCATGAACAAGATCTTTCAGCCATACCTTGATCGCTTTGTAGTAGTCTTCATCGAAGACATTCTGATCTACTCGGCTACTGAGGAGGAGCATTCCTATCATTTACAGGTAGTACTGGACACACTCTGAGAGCACCAGCTTTATGGTAAGCTCTCAAAGTGCTAGTTCTGGATCTGAGAGGTTCACTTTCTGGGGCAGGTCATATCGAAGGCTGGAGTTGTAGTGGATCTAGTAAAGATTAAGGTGGTACTTTCTTGGGATTCACCCATGAGTGTGACAGAGATACGAAGTTTCCTGGGATTGGCTGGATAGTAATGAATATTTGTGCCAAATTTCTCCAGAGATGCAGCACTACTATCAGCATTGACAATGAAGGGGCAACCCTTCATGTGGTCTAAGAGTTCATTCAGAGTTTTCAGGAGCTAAGACAGAGGCTGACTAGTGCCCCCATCTTAAGGATACCGAAGATGGGCCTAGGTTACTTAGTCTACTGGGACGCATCAGGGACCGGACTCAGATGTGTCCTGATGCAGGAGCGATAATTGATCGCATATGGTTCTTGATAGCTGAGACAACATGAGTAGAGCTATTCTACCCATGACCTGGAGTTAGAAGTAGTGGTTTTCATCTTGAATATGTGGTGAAATTACTAGATGGGCGAGCATTTTACAATGTACTCTGATCAAAAGAGTCTCTGGTATATCTTCTCTCAGAAGGACTTGAACTTGAGACAATGATGTTTGCTTTAGTTCCTCTAAGACTATGAATTCGAGATAGTCTATACTCCTGGGAAGAGGAACATTGTATCAGATGCACTTAGCAGAAGATCAGGTATACAGCTGATAGGCGAGGCGACAAAAAAGATGGCCGCTTTGCAGATATCCTTCATGGAAAGTGATGGAGTAGTTTTTCTTCAATCTCTTACAGTCACTCCCCCAATTATTCAGGGAGTCAAGGAGGTGCAGTGTGGGGATGCTAACTACGAGGCTCAACATGCTCAGATATCCACAGGGCAGGCACCTGTTGGATTTTCTTAAGGTAGAGAGCACGTCACCCTCTTCAGAGTATGTACCACGGTACCAGTTTTACTTCAGGAGGAAGTATTAAGGGAGTTCCACACATACCCACTAGGGGTACATCAAGGAGTGGTGAAGATGTACCAGGACCTTTGATGATAGAACTGGTGGCTGGGAATTAAGAAAGTTGTAGCAGAGTTTGTCTCTTGTTGCCTCACTTGTTATCAAATGAAGGAGGAGCATCAGGTACCAGCAGGCTTGGTTCAACCTTTATAGGTCCCAGAGTGAAAGTGGGATGGGATATCCATTGACTTGGTTATATGACTTCCACGTACATCCAGGGGTCATGACTTGATTTGGGTGATCATGGACTGACTCACCAAGTCAGCCCACTTCCTACCAATCAGAGAGCAGGTTTCAGTAGAGAGCTTGGGACGCCTCTATGTGCAGGAGATTTTACGGCTACATGGAGTACCCTCCACAGTTGTCTCTGATAGTGATACACATTTTAATTCCTGGAAATAGAAGGGGTTGCAGGTGTCTTTTGGGACGCAACTTTGTTTGAGCACCACCTTCCATCCTCAGATGGATGGCCAGACAGAGCGGACCATTCAGACCCTCGAGGACATGCTTCGTGCTAGTGTCCTCAACTTCGGTCGAAGCTGGGAGGATCACTAGACTTTGGTGGAGTTTTCATAAAATAATATATTTCAATCTACCATTGGGATGGCACCTTTTGAGACATTTTACGAGCGACCTTATAGATCACCTTTATGTTGGACTGACCCAGGGGAGTCTGCACTAGTGGGACCAGAGATGGTACAGGCTACCACAGAGAAGGTGCAGATCATTCAAGAGCGGATGAAGACTGTATAGAGCTGTCATAAGCCTTATGCCGATAGGATATAGAGACATCTAGAGTTCAAGGATGGAGACCACATCTTTCTATGGGTCTCACCCTGATGAGGTCTATGGAGATTTGGCCAAGGCGGCAAGTTACCTCTGAGATTCATCGGACCTTTTCAAGTCCTCAGTAGATTTGGAGAGGTGGAATATTGCTTAGTTCTTGCACCTCAGTTGCACCAGGTGCACGATGTCTTCCACGTATCCCAGCAGAGGATATACTTGCATGAACCTTCCCATGTCATCAACCACAGAGAGCTAGACATCTACGATGGGGAAACTTTTATAGAGGATCCAGTTGAGATTTAGGATCGATAGGAGCGGGTCCTTCGTGGGTAGTCGATACCTCTAGTGCACGTTCATCGATAGCACAGGAACCTTCAGGAGATAACATGAGAGCGGGACGATCAAATTCATGCTCAGTACCCCCACTTGTTCCTTTAGTTTGAGTTGTGGCTTATGGGGACGTAAATCCATGAGGTGGGGATAATGTAAAGACCCAGAATTTAAATGTTTTTTTAAATATATGGGAATTTTATGAGTCCGCAAAAATTGAAGGCGCATAATTTGGAGGCCCAGAGTGCTTGGAATGAATTTCTGAACATTTATTTGGGTACGTTCAGTAAATGTGCGGGCGGGATTTTCTAACTTTTTAACCGGCGCTCAAAATTGAAATCTGAGGACACCGTTGAACTCGCAGCGCTGATATTCGCTTAAGGAGACCTTCACCTTGACTATAGTAGGTTGAGGGTGGAAGTTAACTTTTCACATATTCATGAAAGAATAAAATAAAAAAATCTGTGGAACATTCTTTATTTTCATTTTTTGGAACCTCCTCTACATGAGTTAAGGTGGTGGGGACCACCTAAACTAAAACCTCCCATGAGAGGTTATAGAGGTGGGGACCACCATGCCTCACTTCCCATGAGAGGTTATGGTGGTGGGGATCACTCGAGTTTATACCCCCTTGAACTCCATATTAAATATGGGGAAGTATCTTGAACTTCCCCTTGTTTAATTATGCCACCTCTTTTTTAATTAATACACCAACTCAATTAAATTAATTATTGGAATTTGAATTTATGCCAACATATTCTAAAATGTTGGCTAATTCTTTTCTTCGGTGGAATTGGGGGAAAAGTTTTGGAAAAGGGGAGAGATCTTGGAGAAAATCTCTCCAACGAAGAATGCCAATGAAGAACATTCTTCAGAAATCAAGGAAGAGGATGACGAGCGAGCCCGACATCGAAGCATAGTTTCAGAAGCAACGATTGTTGGCACTCTCTTAGCCTTCTTCAACATCCTTCATGTACCAAAGTAAAAAAACAATCCAAGGTACGGGTTTAAATTGAGTATGATTATATTTCTATGTTCTTACCTTCTAAAACTAAGAACGCGGATAAACTAATTATAAAGTTGAACCACAAATGTTCTCTTTTATGGGTTGGGAATAATTATTGCAGGGGAATTGTAGGGTGGATGATTGATTTTTTTCTCCTTTTCATTCATGACAATTATTCATGAATCAAGGAAGAAATTATAGTCGTTTGCTACCACCCTATCGCGCAGAGTGTGGGCCAAACAAACAAGGATCGTCCTCTCTGTAAATCATGGTTCTTGGTGTGTTCTTTGCAATGAACAAAGGTGATAAAGGTGATGAGGGAAATGGTGCTCCACCGTCCGCGGCCACAATCACCCATGTCCTCTGTGCCTCACGGCAACCGTCGCCCGCGGCCTCCGCACCCCATGGTGCTCCGCTGCCTGCGGCCTCGGCGCGCCGCCTTGCAGCCCACGTGGCCTCTGCCTCTCCGCGCCATCCGCAGCCGAGCCGACCCAAGCCGCCGCCCGAGTTGCCGCCGCCTAGCTGAGCCTCCGAGCCAAGCCGAACCACTGAGTCCGAGCCTCCGCCGCCGAGTCGAGTCGCCGAGCGGGGCCGTCGAGCCGAGCCGCCGAGCCGATCCGCTGAGCCGAAACACCGATCCTAGCCGCCGAGCTGAGCCGCCGAGCTGAACCGTCAAGCTGCGCCTTCACCACCAATTGGGTCGAGCTGCCGCCATCGGGCTGAGCCACCGTCCGAGCCGCCACCGCCACCCTTCTGGCCGAACCGCCCAGGCCGAGCCGCCCTACAGCCTCGCACCCTTCACAGCCCATCACAGCCTCGCTACCACCCATGGCCCTTCGCGGCCCCTCGCGGCCTGTCGGGACAAACCCAGTGGGTCAAATCGGGTCAACCTGAATTGGGTCCACCCAGGCCAGGTCGGTCCGACCTGGTCGGATCGGAACTAGGCCCAATACAACCCGTTTACATTCTTTTGACCAAAACTTTGGTACTGGAAGTCCGTTTGAAAAACTGTCAGCAACACAAGAAATCTTGAAGCGAGATGGTCCCTTTGAGTATACCCCACTAGTTATTTGGGTTAATTTGGGTTACATTCAGGTTGGATCAAGAATGAATCCAACCGGGCCCCCGGGACTAAAAGGCTGATAACTCGTAGACCGTGTGTCCGATTGACGCGTCGTCTGTTGCGTAAAGACCTGTATGACATGGAAGACCTTTGGGATAATTCTTAGTGGGACATCGTGATAGTTAGAGAATCGACCAGTGGCTTGGGGAGCCGACTCTCCCAAAGATGACCAAGCCTAGTACGAAAACCTAGTAGTTGGCTGTGACGAGAAGAGTGCTCTTAGCGAACCTATGCGGATCAGCTCCTAGAAATCCTATGTAGTTCCTCACCTAGAGATCCTGTGTTGGTCAGCTCCTAGAGATCCTATGTGGGTTAGCTCTAGCGATCCAGTGTGGGTTAGCTCCTAGCGATCCTGTGTGGGTCAGCTCCTAGCGATCATGTGTGGTTCTTCTCCTATCGATCATGTGTGGGTCAGCTCCAGAAATCCTGTGTGGGTCACACTACCACAAAACTGGGCAAGGCATGTGCCTTTCTTTATCATTGCTAACAGAAAAGCACTGATAAAGGGGCAGGGTTTTATCAGCGCTAAAAAACAGCGTTGATAAAGGTTACCCTTTATCAGCACTTGTTTTAGCACTGATAAAGGGATTATTTATCAGCGCTTTAAATATCCCTTTATCTATTCTTTTATTAGCACTGATAATAATTATTGTATATACTAATTAAATGTACACTTAAAATTAAATTCTATTTAAAAAATAAATATATATTTTATTATATTTTCAATGATATATATATAAATATACCTTTCAAACAATTTTATAAGTATAAATAGAGATATATATATTTAGAGTTAAATAAATATATAATAATATAAAGAAATTCTTAAATTAATACATTTATCAGTGCTTTTATTAGAGCTGATAAACTATGTATTTATCAGCGCTAAAGAAGCGCTGATAAAGAGTGTCTTTATCAGTGCTAAAATGAAAAGCGCTGATAAAGTCACTCTTTAACAGCGCTACAAAAGCGTTGATAAAGTCATGCATTTATCAGCGCTAAAAAAGCACTGATAAAGGCTCACATAGGATTGATAAAAACCCTTGGGTCCTCTTCCTCCTCCCCACACCCTGTCAAGCTCTCATGGAAGCCATCCATACCCGCGGCTGCCGCCGCCTCCTTCTCCTCCTTCACCGCGGCCGCCGCTTCCTCCTTCTCCTCCTCCTCCTCCGGCCACCACCTCCTCCTCCTCCGACCACCACCACCTCCTCCTCCTCTACGCCTACTCCTCATCCTCCTCCTCCTACACCGCGGCCTCGTCCTCCTCCTCCTCCACCGGTGCCTCCTCCTCCTCCTCCTCTTCTTACTCCGCTGCCTCCTCTCCACCGTGGGTCCTCCACTGTGGCCTCCTCCTCCTCCTCCTCCTCCTCCGCAGCCTCCGCTGCCTCCACCCTGCCTCTGCGCTGCCTCAGCGCTGCCTCCGTTTCCTCCGGTTCCTCCTCTATTGATGCCTCATTCTCCTTCGCCACCAGGTCCTCCTCCTTAAGGTGATTCAAATTGAATTTGCATGAATTAATTATGTTTCCATTATGGCAACCCCTTGCATCCTATCCCAAATTATGAATATTGATTTTTGGATTTTATGAGTGTTGTTATTGTGGATAATTTTTATGTTTGGATTGTGATCACATGATGTTAAGTGTTATATTATATACTCATGATAATATGACATTACAACTTGAATGATTCACCTCGTATGTGTGTTAGCATGCATGGTGTTTATATGTTGTACATCAAAGAAGTGGACCATCATGAAATTAATATCCCATAGTAGGGTACTACACTTGATATGTGATGATGAAGACAGAGAACCTAAGCATAGGGTGGAGGTACAACATATCCATGGTGTCATGTCATGGGTGTGCTTGAGGTACCCAGTATTTTCTAGGTCCCATTCACTATGAGATGCATAATTGTTTTCAATAACCACATGGATCTATCTCATACATAGAAAGAGGGTAAGAAGGTCGCTGATTTCCTGGCTACTTAGGCATTTCTAGGTAACCTGTGTACCATATGTAACATCATAGGATCCCTCCCCCCAAGCTTGTTAGTTTAGTTAAAGAATATTCCCTTGGGATAAACTAATTTATACCTCCTTTGACTGTTTTTAGACTTTCCCCCTTCTTGAAAAAAAATATATCAATATTGGATGTGTTGAAATAAAGTTCATGAATGAGTAATTTATGCTATAACCTTGGGTTCATTGTGCCCCCCCCCCCCTCCACTACTCCCTCTTCTCCCCACCTCATCCATGCCTTCCCTCCTCCCTCATCTCCCACCCATCTAACTAAAGATCCTCCCCTTCCTCCACTCATACTCACTTCCCTCCTAGCACCATGATTTGAACTAAGGGTAGGTTCCTTCCCCCATCCAAACATAGAGCTTATGGATCGTGGCCTGTTGAAGCTAAGCACTAGACCCAAACTCTAACTCCACCATCTTCTTCTCCCTCTTCTTTTGCACCACCATTAGAAGATTCCATCTCGTTGGGTTTTGATTTTCCTTTTGCATCCCACCACTCATGAGATGTGGTTCCACCTACCAATGTCCATCCCTATTTTCACTTTGAGGAAATGCAACACTATATGTGCTTGGACCATTTTCAATCCAAGTCAATTTTCACCAACAAATCCACGGATTTGGTCATAATACACAAGGTCCTCATCGACAAGGTTGTTATGGTATCCCTTCGCATCAATGAAACACTCCCAAATTATTGATGTTCCTGAGGAGACGTTTTAGGATCTCTTTTTAGAGCTCCTTACTACTTTCAAGATAGAATTAATTTGTATCACCTTCAAACTAGGTGGTAGGGATTGGGATTTGACACTGGGTGAGTTCAGAGTTATCTTGGGGGTTATTCTTCTGACTTTACTACATCAACTACCTATGTTGCTTTGTGTCTTGATATGAACAAGAAAAATACACTAAAGAGTTGGGTGTTGATCACTCATGAGCCCACGAGCATCCATGATCCTCCCACATCCAAGAGCACCCAGATGAAGGGTTATTATCTGAGGATTAGTCATTGTGCCTTAGCTCATGCCTGGATAGCAAGGGGAGACTCCCACATAACCATCACATAGACTAATGTTCCCATTATGGCCACTTCTATGGGTGCCCTTGTGGAAAACATATACTTCTTCTTACTTATGCATTTGGTCCCATGTGTTTCAATCAACTTTTTACACTTTTACTTTTGATGCACATGTTAGGCTGCCTATTAGCCTTACCGATGAGGTATTTCCTTGTACAAACACCCTATAGAGACCGCCCTATGAGATTGATCCACAAGTTACAATGATTATCCTACTTCCTCACAAAAGGTATAGTTAACCCATGTATATAGTGGTGAACCCCACTAACACAATATATAAAACTCCCAAGAACCACCCCTCATCAGGGGTGATCGAAGAGAGGAAGAGACTAGATGAATCTCAAGAACCACCCAAGATTTTCTATTAATGAGAACCCCCCTACCATTTTTGAAGTATCTTGTTTTTTATATAAATTATACTCATATTCCTTCTCCTCTAACCTATATACTCATCCTATGGATTTCAAATAGAAAGAATATAAATAAAGAATGTATGAATGCCAATCGGTTGACAAAAGAGTATGAAGAAGGCGTGAAAGAGTTTATCAAGTTTGCAAAAGATCATGCTTGTGACTCTTCTCAAATCTTTTGTCCATGTTTAAGCTGTTGTTATTCAAAACAAATTAGTATAGATGAGTTGGAAGAACACTTCATCTGTCATGGAATAGATCAGAGTTATACATGTTGGAATAAACACGGGGAAACAATGAATATAGGTAGTGACTAGGGCGACACTGCGTTTTATGGATCATCTGATATGATTACAAACATGAATAATGAAGATGACCATATGGAGGATGTGATTACAGATGTTAATGATGATGAAGATCATATTGAGGAAATGACAAGGACCTTCGAAGATGAACTTCGTGATTGCCCAAAATTGTTTGACAAGTTAAAAAGTTATGCAAAGATTCCATTGTATGTTGGTTGCACTAAATATACAGCATTGTCAGCCGTACTGAAGCTGTATAATTTGAAAGCAGACAACGGGTGGAGTGAAGACAGTTTTACGAAACTACTTGCCCTCATGAATGTCATGCTCCCAGAAGACAATGAGCTCCCGAGCCAAACATATGATGTCGAACGAATGCTACGATCTATGGGTATGATATCTGAAAGAATACACGCTTGCCCAAATGACTGTATACTGTTTTTCAAGGATCAAAAATCACTTAAAGAATGCCCAAAGTGTGGGGCTTCTTGTTACAAGAAAGATGAATCCAGTCCTACTAAAGTTGTATGGTACTTTACAATCATTCCAAGGTTTAGACGCCTATATGGAAGTGAGGAGACTGCATAACAATTAACATGGCATGGAGATACAAGAATTAAAGATGGGATACTACGTCACCCTTCAGACTCTCCTCATTGGAAGAGAATCGATCATGAGTATCCTGAATTTGGAAACGAGTTGAGAAACTTTCGCCTTGCGTTATCTACAGATGGAGTGAATCCTTTTGGTTTTCAAAGAAACAGTCACAATACATGATCGGTTATGTTGATAAATTATAACTTACCACCGTGGTTATGAATGAAACGAAAATACATCATGTTATCTATGCTTATATTAGGACCAAAACAACCGGGTAATGATAATGATGTTTATTTAGCTCCATTGATCGAAGATTTGAAATTATTGTGGGATTCAGGTGTTACATTGTATGATGCTTACAGAAAGGAAGATTTCACTTTGAGAGTCATGTTGTATGGGACGATAAATGACTTCCCTGCTTATGGAAATTTGTCAGGATATAGCATTAAAGAAACTCAAGGATTTCCCGTCTGTGAAGAAGGTACACAATCAATTAGGTTGAAAAATTCATCGAAAACCGTGTTTCTAGGACATCGCAGATTTCTACCGCGACGACATAAGTACATTTCTTGGACGACATCATTCGATGGAAGTTCAGAAGAACGTACAACACCATCTCCACTAACAGGAGATCAATTGTTTGAGAAAGTTAAAAATTTGGACACTACTTTTGGTAAACCAGCTTCGAAATACCTTACAAAAATCGGTTGGAAAAAGAGATTAGTTTTTTTTGAATTACAATACTGGAATTGTCTGTATGTAAGAAATTTTATTGATGTTATGCATGTAGAAAAAAATGTATTTGATAGTGTTATCGGCACGTTGCTAAATATATCTGGCAAAAAAAAGATGTAATTAAGGCTAGGTTGGACATGGTTGAGATGGAAATACGAGAAGAGTTGGCACCAGTGAAGGGTGAAAAATGAACATTTCTTCCTCCCGCTACTTACACTCTTTCCAGGCAGGGGAGATATCAGTTTTGAAACTTCTTGAATGACGTAAAGGTTCCAAAGAGGTATTCTTCAAATATCAGTAACATCGTGTCAATGATCGACTTGAAGTTAAAAGGTATGAAATCACATGACTGTTATGTTTTGATGCAAAATCTCATTCCAATTACTTTACATTGCATTTTTCCCAAGAATGTCCGCCATACATTAAAGAAACTGTGTTTCTTCTTCAAAGCTATATGCAGCAAAGTTATAGACCCGGCGAAATTTACAGCTATGGAAAAAGAAATTGTCGTCATATTATGTGAATTAGAAATGTTCTTCCTACCTTCATTTTTTGATATGATGGTTCATTTTATGGTCCACTTGGTGAGAGATATTCGACTATGTGGTCCTGTACATTACAGATGGATGTACCCCATTGAACGGTATATGAATATTTTGAAAGGGTATGTCAAAAATCGAAGTCAGACAGAGGGTTGTATTGCAGAGCGATATATTGTTGAGGAAGACATTGAATTCTGTACCGAATACTTGTCTGGTGTGGAAAGCATTGGCTTACCAAAATCTCGTCACACTGGGCGGCATGAGGGTGAAGGAATTTATGGAAGAAAGGTTGTCACACTCAATATTATAGATTGAGAGCAGGCCCACCTTTATATTTTTGCATAACAGTTTTTATGTTTACCCATATGTTGAAATCCACAAAGAAATTCTTATGCATTTGAATCCATCTAGGGCTGAAAAATAGAAATCAGATACACATAATCGATAGTTTATAGGATGGTTTTGAGATCATATTTTTAAGAAGTCAGATGAAAATCCAGAGCTAATTTCGGAACGACTTCGATGGATAGCCGGAGGACCAAGTGTGTATGCATTATCTTACAATGCTTATGTAGTTAATGGTTATATATTTTATACTAATGAACATAATGAAGACAGTACCATGCAGAATAGTGCGGTTACACTTGTGGTTGAAGCGATGCATGTTTCCAGTGCTAAGGACAGAAATCCAATTTATGCGAATATGTCATACTTTGGCATCATCAAACAAATATGGGAGTTGGATTATACAGAATTTCAAGTTTCAATATTTCAATGCAAGCGGGTTGATAATAGGAGTGCTGTTAAAATAGATGATTTGTGATTCGTGAATGTTGATTTCAGTAAGGAAGGGGAGAAAGACGAACCGTTTATAATGGCATCACAGGCAGTGCAAGTATTTTATGTTCCAGATCCCGCAAACCGAAACTGGTCAATCATTCTGTTATCGACCAAAACAGCTGAAGGGCCAGATGAAAATTTAACGGAAGATGACCCTTTCATTGGCACTTCGCAATCATTTCGCAGTGGTGCCAATGTAGATGACATTTTTTATGTTATAGGAGACCACAATGAAGGGATATGGATAGTTGATAGAGGGGTCAAATCCCTTAATCCTTTAAAAAAAAGATCTCAATAATCAGGTTATTGATTTTTATTGTAATATAGATTGTGTCACATAATGTTATTATCTGTTCGCTGCTGCTTTTATGTGATATAAATTAAATGTTAAACCAGTTCAGTAGATAATGTCTTCTTCACCTACTGATGCACCCAATCCCAAGACACAACACGTCTCTTAATGTTTTGCAGCTGGTCCCACTGCTGAGAGAAAACTGGTCTCTTAACCTATTGCAGCTGGTCCCACTTCTGAGGTACAATAGGTCTCTCAACCTGTTGTAGCTGGTCCTAGTGCCGATGCTAGCGCTTCGGAGAAACATAATGATGATGTAGGAACTAAGGAAATGGTAGGTGATGAAACCCCAATGACACAAAAAAAACAGTTGCACCGTAGTTTGACAGTCTTAGCCAAAATCCTTAAGGAAAAAGCAAAAGGCATCAAATATGAGGTGGGATGGAATAAACTGGGCCAGCATGTAAACCCCAACAAATCCATGTCTAGTAGCTACATTGGAATCGTCACTCGACAACGCGTGCTGATTGATGTAGAGTCGTGGCACCATGTTGTCAGCGGGTTAAAAACATTAATGTGGGAAGAGATTATGGTAACATTACGATATCATCTATTTAATTTATTAAAATAAAATAAAATACTTAAATATTGACTAACCCTTCGTCATCTCTTGCAGAGTGCATTTATAGTAGATGTTTCGCACAAAGAATATGTTTTCAGGCTGGAAGGAAGGATTTATAGAGGCTTTCGCACCATTTTAACAAAACACCATCTAAAAGATGTCGAAGGGAAAATCAAGCCACACCCACCTCCTCTTTATGCACACTTGATATCCCAAGGAACGTGGGATGCATTTTGAAATCGTCATGTAGAATAGGATTTTTAGGTACATTGTGTTTGGTTACACGTTGTGTAACGTTGCTTGTATTCATCAAGTTGATTGACAGGTTTTTATTTATGAAACAACAACTGAGTGCTGAAAATAAAGAACGGGCAGCAAAACCAGCGTACCCCTACCGTAAAGCAAGGCTGGGGTACGCTTTAATTGAAAAACAATTGGTATGTATTTTAAAAGTACTGATATAATTTTATGTGACATAAAACAACACTGTAACCATGTTTCTCTGTTTATATGCAGATTGATGAAGCAAAATCTCAAGTCACTTCCATTCTACGCCAAGTGTTATGGAAGGAGGCTCGTGTTAATAAAGAGGGGAAACTGATAGATGAAAACACACAAAAAGTGTGGGAAACATGTGTAAGTATGACATAATATAAGCTTGTTTTTCTTTAAATCACTATTACATAACGATGCTTACTTATTTTTTCATATTTTCTATTTTACATAGTCATAGGAATCAACAACACCCGCACCGGATGCAGACATACTTTCAACGGCCTTGAAACAGCTAGAACAGTATGGTTGCGTAAGATGTGTGGGTTTTTGGGTGTCACCCCGGGCATATTTTCAGAAAAAAAAACAAGAGGATGAACAAAAAAAATAATTGAATGTAATGAGATGTAGAGTAGCTACCCTTGAAGAACTATTCCAAACTCGAGGAGAGATTCTAAAGAGTTTTATAGAGGAGAGGAAAAGAGAACAAACAACTCAAGAACAACCCACTCGAGATAATCCACCCCTCACCAGCTTTGAGGCGACCCATTCCTCTCAAAGACCTGACTTAACAGGGGTAATCAATGTTCTAATATTCGTTTTTGTGAAATTTGAATCACATAGAAACGGATACCTTTCATGTAATGATATTCTATATGGTGAAAATGACTGTGATTTATATTTTTCAACTCCCACCCATCGCCTTGTAGAGAGGGCTACGGTGTTCAATATGCAGAATGACATGCTACACTCCAGACCACTTCCAACCGGTCATGTCAAAGTGTTGATTAACGTAGCTCATGAGCTGAGCGCCGAGCTACCCATGCCAAATGACGATGACGACATTCATATGGTGGAAATTTTTTTTTGGAACATTCATTTCATGGCTGTCTAATCTTGTAAAAAAACATGTCAACCAGGAGGTATTCATCTCCAATTAATTTTTCAAGCAGAACCTTTAACATTAAATTAGAAAATGGATGAACCGATGAATGTTATTATAGAAGGAAAAAATGGAGAATCTAAAATGAAAGAGCGGCTCCAACATTGGATCAACGAACCGATCAAAATGATCTACTGAGAGCACGTTCACCCCACCCGTTCTATATCCACATTTAATATCATTGCAAGCTCATGTGGATACGAAAATGAAAGACAACAAGAGTCATACAATTTTTTGTGAAAAAGATATGTACGGAGAGGAAACATTAGATTTCGTTAGTGCAGATGCTATTTCTAAGATCATCAAATGCGACTGGCTAGGCGTCTCAGTTATAAATGTATTCATGAGGTATGTTTTCATGATTTGATTTTACAGAAGATGATATACTTTGATAATTATGGCTAAATACATCTCATATTTTTCACAGGAATATATATGAAAAACAAATGAAGGGATTTTACCATGAATACAAATTTGGACTCGTTAGTCCTCACACCATTTCTACACAATGAGAAGAAATAGATTCTAATTTTCAGGCTAAATTAATGTCAAATTTGCTCAGAACATTTCAAAAAAAAATTATGACTGACTGACTCTTTTTAATACCAACATTTCAGGGGTAAAACTCTACATTTTAATTATATCAATTATATTTTCATTTCTATCGGTACTTATTTCTTTTTGTGTTTTTAGGGAACATTGGATGCTCATTGCAGTCAATTTGGATACTCCAAAGATTTATTTTCTGGATTCGCTGCATGGATATCCAACTAACCGACCACACATGATGGAGATTTTCAATTTGTAATACACTAGATCCAACATTTTAGAACTAAATATCTAGTTATATAATTTATATTATCTTTTAATGAGGATTTTGTTATGATAGGGTGGTGTATGAATATCGTCTAAAGGCTGGAATGAATCTAGGGCATAAGGAAGAAAATGCCCACAAGATCTATAAATGGAGAATTATCTGGGTATATATAATTATATTTCACTATCCAAATACATATCAAAACAAATTACTTATTTTTATCGATGTTTCTGCAGTGTCCGAAACAAACAAACGACATGGACTGCAGTTATTATGTTTGTAAATTTATGAAAGAGATCATATTTCATGAACAAACTAGCATTTCTGAAGAGGTATTTTTTTAAATAATTACTACTTCATTTAAAATAATTATTAATCCTTTGTGTATTTATATTTTTTCAGTACTACTATGACTGTCGCAAAAACTCCTATTTAGAAGATGATATAATTGTCTTTAGAAACGACTGGGCAGCGTACCTGATGGAAGAATGTAAACAAATAAGACAATGAAAGTGAATTCCTAATACTTATGTTATCTTTATATGGTCATTGATAACTCCCTTTACACTTATTGAGCATCTATGATCTACCGTTCTTATGTTTCATATCCTTAGATTAGTGAATTCCTACTACTCAGTTTGAAATTGACATAACTTTAGAAAACAACATAAGTGACATATGGAAAACCAAGAAAACTCTTTTGGATTGTTTTGATACTTTAGGACAATGATCCACGAGTCATTTGTAATGTATACGACTCAACCGCACCTCAATCCGACGCACGGTGTGACCGGTATGGCTAAAAGTGTCTGAAATCAGTTTCAAATTGAGATAAACTTTTGAAAACAACAATAATGACATATGGAATACTGAGCAAACACGTTCGGATTGTTATCATACTTTAGTACAATGATCCACGAGTCATTTGTGATGTGTACGAATTAACCTCACCTCTATCCGATGCACGGTGTGACCGGTATGGCTAAAAGTGTCTGATATCAGTTTCAAATTGAGATAAACTTTGGAAAACAACACTACTGACATACAGAATACCGAGAAAACGCATTCGGAATGTTTTGAAACTTTGGGAAAATGATCCATGAGTCATTTGTGATGTGTACGAATCAACCAGACCTCAATATGATACACGGTATGACCGGAATGGCTAAAAGTGTCTGATATCAGTTTGAAATTGAGATAAACTTTGGAAAACAACACTAATGACATACGGCAAACCAAGCAAATGCATTTGGATTGTTTTGATACTTTAGGACAACAATACATGAGTCATTTTTGACGTGTATGAATTGAACGTACCTAAATCTGACACATGTTGTGACTGGTATGGCTAAAAGTGTCTGATATCAGTTTCAAATTGAGATAAACTTTGGAAAACAACACTAATGACATACAGAATACCGAGCAAACGCATTCAGATTGTTTTGAAACTTTAGTAAAATGATCTACGAGTCATTTGTGATGTGTAAGAATTGACCACACCTCAATCCGATGCATGGTATGACCAGTCTGGCTAAAAGTGTCTGATATCAGTTTGAAAATGACATAAACTTTGGAAAACAACACTACTGACATATGGAAAACCTAGAAAATGCGTTTGGATTGTTTTGATACTTTAGGAAAACAATACACAAGTCATTTGTGATGTGTATTAATTGACCGAACCTCAATCCGACGCACAGTGTGACCGGTATGGCTAAAAATGTATGATACCAGTTTCAAATTGAGATAAACTTTGGAAAACAACAATACTGACATACAGAATACTTAGAAAATGCGTTCATATTGTTTTGAAACTTTAGGAAGCAGATCCACGAGTCATTTGTGACATTTATGAATCGATCACAGCTCAATCCGAGGCACGGTGTGACCGGTATGGCTAAAAGTGTCTGATATCAGTTTGAAATTGAGATAAACTTTGGAAAACAACACTACTGACATATGGAAAACCAAGAAAATGTGTTTGTATTGTTTTGATACTTTAGGATAATGATCCACGAGTCATTTGTGATGTGTATGAATCGACTACACCTCAATCCGACACAATGGTGTGACCGGTATGGCAAAAAGTGTCTGATATCAGTTTGAAATTGAGATAAACTTTGGAAAACAACACTACTGACATATGGAATACCGAGAAAATGCATTCAGATTGTTTTGATACTTTAGTAAAACGATCCATGAGTCATTTGTGACGTGTACGAATCGACCGCACCTTAATCCGACGCATGTGTGTGACTGGTATGGCTAAAAGTGTCTGATATCAGTTTGAAAATGACATAAACTTTAGAAAACAACACTACTAACATACGGAATACCAATCAAACGCGTTCGGATTGTTTTGAAACTTTAGGAAAACGATTCAGGAGTCATTTTTGACGTGTATGAATTGACCACACCTTAATCTGACACACGGTGTGACCGGTATGGCTAAAAGTGTCTGATATCAGTTTCAAATTGAGATAAACTTTGGAAAACAACACTACTAACATACGGAATACAGAGAAAACTTGTCCATATTGTTTTGAAACTTTAGGACAATGATCCATGAGTCATTTGTGACATGTAAAAATCAAACACACCTCAATCTGATGCCCGGTGTGACCGGTATGGCTAAAAGTGTTCGATATCAGTTTCAAATTGAGATAAACTTTCGAAAACAACACTAATGACATACAGAATATCGAGAAAACATGTTCAGATTGTTTTTATACTTTAGGAAAACAATCTATAATTCATTTTTGATGTGCACGAATCGACTGCACCACAATCCGACACATGGTAGGACCGGTCTGGCTAAATGTGTCTGATATCCGTTTGAAATTGACATAACTTTAGAAAATAACATAAGTGACATACGGAAAACCAAGAAAACGCATTCAGATTGTTTTGATACTTTAGGAAAACGATCCACGAGTCATTTTGGACGTGTACGAATTGACCACACCTCAATCCGATGCACGGTGTGCCCAGTATGGCTAAAAGTGTCTGATATCAGTTTCAAATTGAGATAAACTTTGGAAAACAACACTACTGGCGTACGGAATACTGAGAAAACGCATTCAGATTATTTTGAAACTTTAGCCCAATGATCCATGAGTCATTTTTGACGTGTATGAATCGATCATACCTCAATCCGACGCACGGTGTGACCGGTATGGCTAAAAGAGTCTGATATTAGTTTCAAATTGAGATAAACTTTAGAAAAAAACACTAATGACATATGGAATGCCGAGAAAACATGTTCGGATTGTTTTGATACTTTAATAAAAAGATCCATAAGTCATTTTTGACATGTATGAATTGACCTAACCTCAATCCGATGCACGGTGTAACCGGTCTGGCTAAAAGTGTCTGATATCAGTTTGAAATTGACATAACTTTAGAAAACAACATAAGTGACATACGGAAAACCGAGCAAACACGTTCAGATTGTTTTGATACTTTAGGACAATGATCCACGAGTTATTTGTGACATATAAGAATCAACCCCACCTCAATCCGATGCACGTTGTGACCGGTATGGATAAAAGTGTCTGATATCAGTTTCAAATTGAGATAAACATTGGAAAACAACACTACTGACATACGGAATACTGAAAAAACGCATTCGGATTGTTTTTATACTTTAGGACAACGATCCACGAGTCAATTGAGATGTGTATGAATCGACCGAACCTCAATCCGATGAACGGTGTGACCAGTATGGCTAAAAGTGTCTGATATCAGTTTCAAATTTAGATAAACTTTGGAAAACAACACTAATGACATATGGAATACCAAGAAAACGCGTTCAGGTTGTTTTGATAATTTAGCACAATGATCCAAGAGTCATTTTTGACGTGTACTAATTGACCGCACCTCAATCCGATGCACGGTGTGACCGGAATGGATTAAAGTGTCTGATATCAGTTTGAAATTGACATGACTTTAGAAAACAACATAAGTGACATACGGAAAACTGAGAAAACGCTTTTGGATTGTTTTGATACTTTAGTAAAATGATCCACGAGTCATTTGTGACGTGTAAAAATCAACTTCACCTCAATCTGAAGTACAGTGTGACCGGTATGGCTAAAAGTGTCTGATATCAGTGTCAAATTGAGATAAACTTTGGAAAACAACACTACTGACATACGGAATAGCAATCAAACGCATTCAGATTGTTTTGAAACTTTAGGAAAACTATCCATGACTCATTTGTGATGTGTACGAATTGACCTCACATCAATCCGACGCACAGTGTGACCAATATGGATAAAAGTGTCTGATATCAGTTTGAAATTGACATAACTTTAGAAAACAACACTAATGACATATGGAATTCCAAGAAAATGAATTCAGATTGTTTTGAAACTTTAGTACAACGATCCACGAGTCATTTTTGACGTATACGAATTGACCGCACCTCAATCCAATGCACGGTGTGACCAGTATGGCTAAAAGTGTCTGATATCAGTTTGAAATTGAGATAAACTTTGGAAAACAACACTACTAACATACGGAATACCAAGCAAACGTTTCTGGATTGGTTTTGATACATTAGGACAATGATCCATGAGTCATTTTTGACGTGTATAAATTGATCTCACCTCAATCCGATGCACGGTGTGACCGGTATGGCTAAGAGTGTCTGATATCAGTTTGAAATTGAGATAAACTTTGGAAAACCACACTACTGACATACTGAATACTGAGCAAACGCGTTCAGATTGTTTTGAAACATTAGGACAACGATCCAAGGGTCATTTGTGATGTGTAAAAATTGACCGCACCTCAATCTGAAGCACGGTGTGACCAGTATGGCTAAAAGTGTCTGATATCAGTTTTAAATTGAGATAAACTTTGGAAAACAACACTACTGACATACGGAATACCAAGAAAACGCATTCGGATTGTTTTGAAACTTTATGAAAACGATCCATTAGTCATTTATAACGTGTACGAATCAGCCTCACCTCAATCCGATGCACGGAGTGAATGGTATGGCTAAAAGTGTCTGATATCAGTTTCAAATTGAGATAAACTTTCAAAGACAACAGTAATGACACACAGAATATGGAGAAAACGCATTCGGATTGTTTTGAAACTTTAGGAAAACGATCCATAAGTCATTTTTGATGTATACAAATTGACCGCACCTCAATCCGATGCACGGTATGACCAGTCTGGCTAAACGTGTCTGATATCAGTTTGAAATTGACATAACATTAGAAAACAACATAAGTGACATACGGAAAACTGAGCAAACATGTTCTGATTGTTTTGATACTTTAGGAAAATGATCCATGAGTCATTTTTGACATGTACAAATCAATCACACCTCAATCCGATGCACGGTGTGACCGGTATGGCTAAAAGTGTCTGATATCAGTTTCAAATTGAGATAAACTTTGGAATACAACACTACTAACATACGGAATACCAATCAAACGCACTCGTATTGTTTTGATACTTTAGGAAAACGATCCATGATCCATTTGTGACGTCTAATAATTGACCGCACCTCAATCCGACACACGGTGTGACCAGTATGGCTAAAAGTGTCTGATATCAGTTTCAAATTGAGAAAAACTTTAGAAAACAACACTAATGACATACGGAATACCGAGCAAATGCATTCGGATTGTTTTGAGACATTCGTAAAATGATCCAAGAGTCATTTGTGACATGAATGAATCGACCGCACCTCAATCCGATGCACGGTGTGACCGGTATGGCTAAAAGTGTCAGATATCAGTTTGAAATTGAAATAACTTTAGAAAACAACATTATTGGCATATGGAAAACTGAGAAAACGCATTCGGATTGTTTTGATACTTTAGGAAAATTATCTACGAGTCATTTGTGATGTGTTTGAATCAACCACACCTCAATCCGATGCACAGTGTGATCGTTATGGCTAAAAGTGTCTGATATTAGTTTCAAATTGAGATAAACTTTGGAAAACAACACTACTGACATAAGGAATACCGAGCAAACGTGTTCGGATTGTTTTGAAACTTTAGGAAAACGATCCATGACTCATTTGTGATGTGTAAGAATCGACCGTACCTCAATCTGACGCATGGTGTGACCGGTATGGCTAAAAGTGTCTGATATCTGTTTGGAATTGACATAACTTTAGAAAACAACACTAATGACATACGGAATACCGAGCAAATGCATTCAGATTTTTTTGATACTTTAGTAAAATGATCCACGAGTCATTTGTGACATGTACAAATTGACCACACCTTAATCTGACTCATGGTGTGACCGGTATGGCTAAAAGTGTCTGATATCAGTTTGAAATTTAGATAAAATTTGGAAAACAACACTACTGACATATGGAATACTGATCAAATGCGTTCGGATTATTTTGATACTTTAGAAAAACGATCCATGAATCATTTTTGACGTGTACGAATCGAACGAACCTCAATCCGACACACAGTGTGACCGGTATGGCTAAAAGTGTCTGATATCAGTTTGAAAATGACATAAACTTTAGAAAACAATACTACTAACATACGGAATACCGAGCAAATGCATTCGGATTGTTTTGAAACATTTGGACAATGATCTAAGAGTCATTTTTGACGTGTACGAATTGACCGCACCTCAATCCAACACACGGTGTGACTGGTATGGATAAAAGTGTCTGATATCAGTTTCAAATTGAGATAAACTTTAGAAAACAACCCTACTGACATACGGAATTCCGAGAAAACGCGTTTGGATTGTTTAGAAACTTTAGGAAAACGATCCATGAGTCATTTGTAACGTGTACGAATAGACCTCACCTCAATCCGATGCACAGTGTGACTAGTAAAGCTTCTATTTAGATAAATAATCAGTATATATTAAATGAGATAAATCAATCAAAAACATATTGATTTTACATTATTCACTTTCATTGTTATGAAAATGAATACATTTGAGTTTAAAATTTCATATTTTAGTTTCACATTTCCATATTAATGTATTATTTCATATTACTATTTTAATTTCTTTCAATATTGCATTACTAACATAATATTTGTTTTCTTATATAGGTGAATTTTTTTTCCTTGAGTTCAGATGCTTTGTTCAGCAACAAATACAGTCGAGAGAGGATCACGGATATCAAAGGATGAAACATGAATGTTTATAACCGTTGTTGAATAATTATAATTTTAACCATGTAAAACAATGTTTGAAATGTATATAGCAATGTTTTTTTTGTATTCATGATGTTAAGTAAATGTATATACCGTTGTCGGTCAAAATATTTTGTCCGGGTGCTATGGTGTGCAAGTGTGCATGTGCTACATTGTGTAGGTATTCTGGTGTGCAGGTTCTATTTTGAAGGTGTAGGCAATGATGCCTTTATCAGTGCTTTTCTAGAGCGCTGATAAAGGACACCTTTAATAGTGCTTCTCGGAGTGCTGATAAAGGGGACCCCCCTTTATCTACGCCAGCATTAACAGCACTTTTCTAGCACTGTTAATTCCAGTTTTTAGCACTGATAAAGGGCCAAGTTGTAGTAGTGTCAGCTCCTAGTGATCCTGCGTGGGTCAGCTCCTAGTGATCCTATGTGGGTTAGATCCTTATGATCCTGTGTGGGTCAACTCCAGTGATCTTGTGTGGGTCATCTCCTAGCGATCCTATGTGGGATAGCTCCCAGCGATTCTGTACAGGTCAGCAGCAGAGCCTCTTAACTAAGTAAGATGACTCATTAGTTATAACTAATCATATCTACTACCATATGTAAGTTATATACCTTGTATGTTTTGAGTTAGTACCTCTTGGATTCCTCATGATTGAGATGGATTACGTGACAACTTAGGTATATGTATGGGTATATACCTAACTTGGTTTATCTGTTGATTTCATACTTTGTGGTTTATCCTTGGTGGATTTTTTGAGACCTTGAGGGTCTCAGGGTCCCTACTGAGTATCATTATACTCACCCCTATATGGGATATTCCCACACCTTGTTGTGTTGGATACAGATGACGGATAGTGCTGACTGAGGACGAGGGTACCAGGACTGGACGGTGCTCGGAGGTGGACCATACGGCATGTCGGTTCGCAGAGGAGATGGGTGGACGTGGAGTGATGAGGAGGTGATCTGTACCTATCCTTCAGGTAGGATCTTTGGTGGGAGATCACAGGAGTTATTCCAGTTTACTTGTACTTTCAGTTGTCTTGTACTTCCCATTTTTTCTTGTACATTCTTATTGGTCTTGTATTCTTTCCCCTTTTTACTTATTGTACTCACTTTGTTTACTATTCAGTTTACTTGAGTTCGTATCTTGATGTGTGCTTGGTTGTGTGTGTTATAGGTTATAAAGTCAATGCCTTACTAGTTTTAGGGAATACACCTTTGATGTTAGTCACCATCCCCTGGCCTATGGAAGGCAGGCTTGGGGTAGTCACGGCATAGGCCCCGGGGGACAGGTCAGGACAAAAAGTATCAACAAGGATGGATAGAGAAAGATACATGTTCAACTTATGAAACTAGAAACTAGACTCCTAAATACATCATGGCTCAACTCGAGGTAGGTGAAGTGACTAGTTCTCATTCTCCTTCTCATTCCTCTTCCTCCTTTCATCCATCATCTTATTTATGCTCCCCTTCTTATGATAATAATTTTTTTTCAAGAACTTATTCAAAAATATGAAAATCTTTAAAAGAAATATAAATGTGTTCGTAATGAGAAAAATATTCTTTCCAATTAAAATGATCCACTTTAAAAGGAATAAGATTATTTAATTTGCAAATTAAAAAATCAATTTGATACTGACGTTTTCAAAAATGAAATCAAGGATATCAAAATCTCTCTTTTAAAATTCAACCAGCGAGAACAATCTCTAAAGACAAATCTTGGATATTATTATATTAAAAGAAATAATCATGTCTTCATTTTTTCAAAAGATAGTAAAACTTCTTAAAACCCCACTTCTTTTTTATAAAGTAATTCTAAAAGTAAATATTTTAATTTTTTTTATGTTTTTGAAATGGTAAACAAGTTTTAGAAGGATACATAGATGCAGATATGGCTGGAGATGAAGATAAGAGGAAATCCATATCTGGATACCTGATATCACTTATAGGTGGATAAGTCTCATAGAAATCAAGACTTCATAACTGTGTTGCCTTATCCACTATAGAATCATAGTATATTGCAGTCACTGGGTGATGTAAGGAGATGTTGTGGATGAAGATGTTTTTACAGTAGCTAGGATAGAGTCAGAAGAGTTATATTCTCTATTGTGATAGTCAAAGTGCTATTCATATCAGAAAGAACCCGACATTTCATGCTATGTAAAAACACATCAACATGTGATATCACTGGATATGTAATGTGCTCGAAGAAAGATTTTTTAAAGTTGAGAAAATCTACACCAATGATAATGGGGCAGGCATGGTGATGAAGGTTCTACCGAAAGAGAATCTAGATGCTTGTAAGGAGACTGCGTGTCTGGATTCTACCCAAATTTGGTTGTGAGGGGGATATTTTTGGAGGCCACTCCCATTTGTGGGAAAATTAAATGGAATTAAAGATAAGGAGCTATCAGCAACAACTCCACAACTTCTTCCTTTGGTGGGAAGCTGACAGGATTGGCATGCAGCCTTTGTTAAAGCAATCAATAGTGGGAGAAACATCAAGGGTTCATGAACCAACCCCAACCAACCCTTGGAAATATTGATTTCCATTATCTTTAAAACGGGATTAAGATCCCATGATTTTGAAACAATATGAAAACTCTATAGCAACTCTATGTATCCTCTGATGTTCATCTGGAGAAGAATAATATTTTGGCCACCTTCTATCGTGGATGTAGTCATCAGTGCTGGACCACATAATTCTTTTCGTTGATCCATTTTTCTTCTTCTGTTTGATTTTTTCATCTCGCCACAAACCTACATAGCCCCCCAACAACATCAATCAAACTGAAATCCATTTAAACCTTAATCTCATTGTACTTGATCTTTTTATAGAAGAAAAATTCATTCCTTTTCATCCAAATAAACCATGCGAGTGTTACATGATTCTTAAAAAATCAGGAACTACTTGTAACTGTGAAAATGTCAACTCCAGAATTCTTTTAGTTTTATTACAAAAGAAAATAACATGATTCAAAGTCTCCATAGTATCCAATCATTGTGGGTGGATACCCTCCTTAATAACATTCTTGAAATGTGACTCCCTTGTAACCAAACTATATTTTCCCAACATCCACTAAAATAGTTAACCCTTCACAAAAGGTCTACCTTCTAAAAAAATCCTGAATTAAGCGGGTGATGAGACTTGTGTATGCATAGTAACATGATAACCAGATCATTCACCGGTCCTAGTGCATGAAAAATCACAGGATCCTCCAAATCACCCAGACATTTTGGAATAAAAATAATTATCCTTCTATCTCTAACATTAAACAAGGATTAAATTGTTGAATTTTGGTGCCCAATAACCAACTTCTAGGTATTTTATGATAACATGCATTCAATGTTATAAATATAAAAAAACCCTTTATCACATATTGATTGTTCTTCCATGTGACATTGTAGGTGATAATATCCTAAGAGTAGTTGTCACACTGAAAGGTCATAATGGTTACCCACTATAATGAGAACCCAAAAATGTCATGATGGTATTCTTAAATATATGTTATGTAGACAAATGAAATCATTTGAGGGACAAAAATGATACATACTATCAATGATGAAGACTCATGGGGATTTGAGACACCTTCTCATGGTGTACACACTTGGTAATATCTATTATAGGATATTATGACAACAAGACCCACTAACAGGAAATCAACATTTATATGTGTCATTGGATGTTCCTATTTTCATATGTGTATATTGATCCTTAGACATTAAGATTATTATTAATAAGTATTATAAGTCATGTAATTTGATGTATTTATGAAAACTACAGTGACATATGTTCACAGTAAGGTAGGATATGTTGGATCCATCATAAGTAATATTTCATTAATGAATAATGTGAGAAGCTATCTATCCCTTTTGTTCTTTAAGTAAAGTTGATATCTCAGGTCCTTTGATGGAAATGATAAATCCTAAATAAATCCGTGTTCATGGTTTTATATTGGTAAGTTCAATTTCTAGAAAGTAAAAAATAAGATATTAATCACATAAGTTGATGATACTAGCATGCAGCCTGGTTGATTATAGATATAATGATAAAAGGGATTATATTACACAGTAAGAATTTTTATGAGGTATTATGTCATTACAACATTAAATTCTTTATCTATGTGTATCTTGGTGTGTTACTAGATGATAACCTTGAACTTTAGGTTATTTTGCCTAATACTACAGAGAAAGAGTCCTAGTGGGTTACACACTAAGTGTATCCAGAATCCTAGTCAAATAATATATTATTATTCATTATCTAACAAGTTCAATAAATATTATTTTCGCATATGATTTAATAATTATTTATTTTTTGCTTCATTTCATATATTTATAATCACCAGTTATTCGAGAAAATATTATGCAGGGAGAATATTTAATAACTTTTTATTTTTTATTTAGTGAATATGATATTTATTTATTTATTTATTAATGAATAATGTAGTGATGTTTATTTATTAAATAAATAGTCATTATTCAAGGGATGATAAATATTATAGAGTAATGGTTGACTGAGTTTAATTTTTTGGTGAGAAAATAATATATATTAAATATTATTTAAATAAATAATATTTAATTTAATTAATGAGTTTAGTTCATGTCAATAAATAATAATAATATGATTATTATAGACATGAAGTTCTACATGAATTAGGGAAATAATAAAGGAAAAATGAGAAATTATTATTTTATAACACTAGTGGTATATAAACCCAATTAATGTATTTTCTTAGGTGAAACAATGCATTTTTGTTGTGCACAATCAGATCTAGAGACAATCCTATCAAATCCATATATAGTTCTCTCTCCAATAATGTTATTAATAAAGGACAGTGATCCTCCTCCTCCACCACTCTCAAATCAAGAAAGATCGAAGATAACCCTTCCTCAAAGCAGTTCCCAGGGCGATCAAAGGTGAATGACGCAAGCATCGAGATATTTCGTGTTATCACCTAGATATTCTTATGGTGATGTTACAAGGTTCTTGGAACACATATGGATCACTACTGAAAGGGATCTATTCTTGATTCCTACAACTCAATGATGGTATGATGTAGAGATGTTGTTAGATCCATCAACAAAGAAATAATTTCTCATAAGGAGTTTGTTTAATTAGTTAAATTAATTATAAATAACATTTTATGATCCTATGCTTTGGTTTCAACATTTATCTATTGTCTATATTATTTTATTCAATTTCATTGATCATAATTTTTATCGTTATGTAACTCTCAGATTAATCATCGACCATGATAAAAAAAAGCTAAGTTGGGAATCCCACATCTAATGCTCCTGCTACGCCCATAACCTATAAATGGTATAAGACAGAGGTTGCATAATTATTTGTAATTATTTAAATATCATTGATTGATTTAAAAAAAATCATTAGTTTTCAATTCTAGTGTAATCGTTCTTTAATTAAAATTATAAGATCTACTATATTATTTTTCGTTTCTCACAATTAAAATAAAATATATTAATTTTATGAATGAAATAAATTCAAAGATATCATCCAGAGGTGCCGAGGAGTTTGGCCGAATAATACAAGAGTACATACCATGTAACTCAAAGGTACACATGGTGTATTAATGTTTAATTTACCCTAAATTAATTTGAAATTAATTAAAACTGTGTGCATTTGTTACATGCAGTGAATTTAATTATACACCATGTGTTGACAGGGAAATCCTAACACCTAGTTAGCTAGAGTACACGTCATGTAACTATTGTACACAATCTGTAGCCATTTAATCACAGACCAGTCCTGTATCCTCTTACACGACCTACAATACTGGTGATCATGTAAGTCAGAGAGCACACATTGTGTATCCCATATACATGTCGTGTACTCCAATTTTTTTATAACACAATTACATACTGAGTACCTAGGTTTATGTTTCTGATAGACGGTGAGAATAATACACGCCGTGTAAACTGGAATATACACACTGTGTACTTTTACCAAATTATGCAGAATTAAAAATTAATTTATTATACTATGAAAAACATATCAACATGTGTTTTGTGTGGTCATTAAGTTGATGTAATGTGTTATATATATATATATCTTATTAATGTATTTGTAATTTTTGTATCTATATATCACATATAAGTTTTATTAAAATTATTACTCTACGAGCATTGAAGCTTAAAATGCTACATAAATACCATGAGTTCCATGTGGTGACTAAGTTGATAGTACACGCCATGAAATTATGTGATAAGTCATGTATGCCACATGTCATAAGATTAAACAATATATGATTATAATACATGTTGGTTAGTTTATATGGGTACTCACTGTGTTTCCTCTAAGGTACTTTTTTGTACATAGTTAGTTTTAAATAAATTTATTTAATTTTTTTAAATTTATGATGGATGAGAATCGAAAAAAAAATCAGATGAGAATTAAGATAAAATAATTGATTAATTGATGAATATAATTAATTAATTCAAGTGCAATTTATCTCAAATAAGAACGATTAGGATTGAATGATAAGTTTATTAAATGTGTAATTTGTTGCATGCATGTGTATGATCATGAGAATAGACTAGAAATTTGTATGTGATTGGTTTTTTAATTTATTATGAAATTAAATTATTGGTCTGCGTGTCATATCTTCTCTCATTATCTAAGAGCCTACATGATCATGGTTTCTTTTATGTAATATACTTAATCAATCCTTTGGTTACCCTCACTTTAATGTGACTAAAAACATATTTAATGGATGGAGATCCAAAATTAGTGGAGGTTTTCAAGTTTGGAGATGAGGAAAAACCAATCTAAGAGAGATACATATGTGGACATGTGGAAAGTTGTAACATGAACCATAAATGGTTCAAGATGTTTCCCCCCTGATCTACGGCTAGCTTATCGTCCTCCATATAAACTAACCATTAATAAAATCTCTTTATCATACCACTTTATTATTTTATTTCTATCCAGTTTCATGGTTATTTATTAATGCATGTTTTTTCAATATCTCATTAATTAATTAACAAGAATGAATGATAAAACTAAAATAAACTAGTTTGTGTGTAAAAATCATCTATGGAATGGTTAATAAATTAAGTAAATCCAATTAATATTAACAAGCATGTAATAAAGATAATAATTTAAAATTTCAGCATAAAAGATAAAATCCCTCAATTTTATATATTAAGTCATCATAGCCTTCCATTACTTCTGTTAAAATCGAAACATAGTTCAAAGTGCTTGACCAACCAAAGTTTAGGTGATTTTAATTGTTATGGAATTCTAACATGAATTTTTAGGTTGACATAACATAGTTCACACCAAGGGTTGACTACCAAAAACAGATATAGTGTAACCGAGCAAAAAAGTTTGAGGAAATCTAATTTAAGGATTTAAGGATTATGGAGTCCACTCAACAGATCAAGGAACTAAGAGTTAATGTAGTTGGTGTTTGGAATGCTTACCTACAAGCCTTCAAATTGCTTGAGTGGCCAAAGTTGGGTGACAAAAAGTAGAATATTGATCATTTCCCTTAGAATGTCTAAGAAAAAAAATATTACAAATCCAATGGTGGGGTATATTGAGATTTGATAAAATAGTGGGAGATTAAAAAATATAATATTTATTTATTTGTCTAAATTTTATCAAATTAATTACTATTACACCAATCATCTTATTTGTAGAAACAATAATAAAAATGACTTCAAACATGTCACTGTGATCCATACTTGATAAGGATAACCATATCACTAACACAAATTTATAACAGTGTTAAAGGTGATTAAGAATTATCTTATGCCATGAAAAGAAATTGAATGTGTTTGACGAACCTATTCTTGATACGCTAGTTAATGAGGCTAGTGAGGAAGAGTTATAACTCTATGAGAAAATTTTAATGATTCCACCGATGTTTAGTGTTTCATGTTATCATCCATGACCAATGATCTTTTGAAGAAATATGAGGACATGGATAAGTATAACAAGATGTCTCCCCTTTAGGATCTCTATCAAGAAAAGGTGATAAAAGAGAGATATGAGATATCCAATTCTATTCACAACAAAGATTTGAGATTATATGCCAACTGGGAGTCATATATTCAAGATTATTTACAACAATGAATGCTTAGTCATCTTATGGATTAAATTCCTAGATGAGTTGTGCACATATCTCATACTTTCCTCACTACCTAATACCTTATCCAACTTTATTGTTAATTATAACATGAGAAATAATGAGAGGATTATTTCATAACTTCTTACTGTGATTATCCAAGTGGATAAGGACATGGTTCATGACAAACATTTAGTCCTTATGGTGAATAAGAAAAGGAATAACAAGGTAAATGGGACCAATACTCATATCAAGTATAAATCTCCTAATCACCATCCTTATAAGAAGAGAAAGATCCAAATGGAGGGAAACGAAAAAAGAGGCGGTATGTTTTTCATGTGGCAATCAAGGCCACTAGAAGAGTCACCACACTTAGAAGTAAGGGAAATCTATAGGTGTGTTCATTATCGAGTATAATCTTTCAATATCTATAAATTGGGTATTGGATTTAGCTTGTGGTTCTCACAGCTGTATCCAATTACATGAACCAAGTACATTCTGAAAGATATCTATAAGAGATTTGGATTTTTTATCTTCCAATGGTATGAGGATGGATACTCTAGCCATCAAATATCACCTTTCATTTCCAATAATAATGGTATTGGTTTTAAGAGATTTTTATTTTGTACCAACTTTTACCAAGAACATGATTTCTATATTATGCCTTGATGTAGATGGGTTTATTTTTAAATTTGGAAATAAAATTTGTTTCTTTTGCAAAGACAACATATGTTATGGTATGACTCATTTAAATAATGGTCTATATGTATTAATGTATGAAAAATAAGTATTGATAATAGATAACTAATCATGTTCACATAAATCATATAAATCTGAGCTATGGAATCAATATCTTGGTTTGGTAAACAAGAAGCATTTGACAAAGCTCTATCAATATGGTTATTTAGGGTATTTTGAGCTAAAACTACTTGAAATATGTCATGCGTGTTTACAAATAAAAATGACCAAACCACCATTTGGTGTATACGGTTAAAGGGACATCGATCTTCTAGTTTTGATACACACTAATGTGTGTGGATCATTTCCAACAGAAGCTAGAGGTTGGTATTCTACTTCATAACTTTTATTGATGACTTGAGAAAATAAGCTATGTCTACTTGATGAGGTATAAGCCTAATTCCTTTGAGAAATTCAAATAATTAAAGAATAAAGTAAAGAATCAACTTGAAAAGAAGAAAAAAAAGCTTCGATCGAATTGAGGTGGTGGATACCTTAACCAATGGTTTATCAATCTTTTACAGGAGTTTGAGATTCTATATTAACTCACTCTACCTTACACACCATAGAGGAATGGTGTTAGTAAAAGGAGGAACCATACCTTGTTAGACATGCTAAGGTTAATGATGAGTCATGGAAATATTTCATTTTCCTTTTGGGGATATGAATTAAAAAATGAGGCATACACACTAAACTAAGTACCAACTAAAGTAGAAAACATAATTCCCTACGATTTATAGAGTGAAAAGAAATATATTTTGTCTCATACACATGTATGGGTTTGTGATGCATTTTTAAGTCCTTCTCTAGAAACAAACTAGAACTATGATGCAAAAAAGTTTATCTTTATAGGGTTTATAATGGAATCAAATGGATACTACCTATACAACCCTTATACAAGAAAGTGGTTGTCACCAGACAAACCGTATTTCTTGGGAGGGAGAACATCCTAAAAAAGGATAGTCGGAGTAAGATTAACTTGGATAAAGTTGATAATTAAGATACATAAGAGTTGGTAGAGGAATATATTCCATAGGTCCCTGTGGAAGAATTAGTTCCCAAAACACACGTACTACATAGGGGAACTAGATAGGTAAGATAACCATAAATATATTGATTTTTATTCACTGAAGATGGGGAATCATTATTGGATTACAATGATAAACCTATCTCCTATAAAGAGGTAGTAGAGAGCTCAGAAGTTATAATATGGAACGAATCCATTAATTTTGAATAGATTGCATGTATCAAAACTATGTTTGGGTTCTGGTCAATGCTCTAGTTGATGTAAATCCCATAGAGTGAAAAAGGATATTCAAGAGAAAACTGGAAATGTAATGTAATATAATGCTGATAAAGCAAGGCTAGTGGATAAAGGGTTTAAATAGCATCAAATAATTGACTATGATGAAACCATTCCCCTATTTTCTATGTTTAAATTCATCATAATTCTACTTTCTACAGCAGCTTGACATGAATGTCAAATTTGGAGGATGGATGTCAAAACAGATTTCCTTAATGGGAACCTTTAAGAAGATGTATACATGACACAACCAGAAGGGTTTTTGACTCTAGGTGATGAAGAAAGGATATAAAAGTTGTAGAGATCCATTTATGAAATGAACCAAGCATCGAGGTTATGGAACATTTGATTTAGTGAAGTTATAAAAGAATTTGGTTTCATTAAGAATTAATATGATCCATGTGATTATAAAAGGTTTAGTGGAAATTGGGTCATTATCCTACAAGTATATTTTGATGATATATTACTTATTAGAAACAAAATAATAGTCTTATAGTCTATTAAGGATTGGTTAAATAAGTGTTTCTCCATTAAGGACTAAGGTGAAGTTGTATCTATTATAGGCATCAAGATCATTCCTGATAGATACAAGAGGATTCTTGGACTATGTTAATGTACATATATTTACCAGATAAAAAATAGATTTAGTATGGAACAATCGAAGAGGGGATTGGTTCCAGTGTCACATGGTATATATATTTCTAAGAAAATGTTCCCTCAAACAAAAAAATAGATATTGAGAATGAGTAAGATCACATATGCTTCTTTGATATGAACAATTATGTATTCCATGTTATGCACTAAAACTGATATTGACTATGCATTTATCATGGTAGCTAGATATCAATATAATATAGGTAAAAAAATTTGGTATATGGTTAAGGTTATCTATTTTTAAAAGGAAATCCCTATGAGTGGCCTTTTTGAACCCTCCACACATAGGAACCCCCCTCCCCGTGAAGGGATCACTCCAGAGAGAACCCCAGTCAAGAAGGATTCATTGCTATCTAAGATGGAAGAACATCCCATGGGGTGACAATCTAATCAGTGATGGTTCGACACAATAATCCTTTAGCTGGGTGGGTTGCACCCTTTTACCTACCTGATGCAGCACCGGGTGATCCAAAAAGGCAAGCAGACCGAGGGAGGCGGAAATCCCCCAGAAGCAGGCTACCAAGATTTGAACCCCATACCTCCAAGGGCATGTTGTTGATATGACCCTTCTCCCTTACCATTGTGCCACAACTGAAGTGGCCTATTAAGGCTATCCTTAAGTATCTGAGAAGAACTAAGGATATGTTCCTAATGTATAGAGGAGATGAAGAGCTGGTCATTCGGGGTTATACTGATTCCAGTATTCAAACATATCAAAATGGTCCAAAGTTTCATTTAGGATATGTTTTCTAAATCAATGAAGTAGTTGTGAGCTGGAAGAGTTCAGAGTAGTGAGTATTTGCTAATTCGACAGTAGAGATTGAGTATATAGGAGCTTTTGATACAGCTAAGAGTCTATTTTTATATGAAACTTTTTCCATGAGCTTGATGTGGTACTTAATAGTAAATACCCTATCATAGTGTATTGTGAGAATACAACAGTAGTGGATCTTGTAAAAGAGTCGTGGTCACACCAATAGATAAAGAATATACTCCTAAAGTATCACCTCTTGAGGGATTTTTCTCAGAGGGGTGAAGTTATAGTAAAGAGAGTTCCCACTGAAGAAAACATGGAAGATCCCTTGACTAAAGGCCTACCTCAGTAGATCCCATGCCCATGCACATGCCCATGCCCATGCCCATGCCCATGCCCAAGCCCATGCAATATAAAAAAATATTACGTTTAATGAGATTTGAACCCCTAACCTCTTGCATATTTTCCAAAAACTTTACCACTCCAGCAAACTTGTCATTTGGTTAATAAACAGAATTTAATATACTTATATATATTAATTGAAAAAACAAATAATACATAAATAATAGATATAAACTCAATAATAATAAATAATAAATAATAAATAATAAATAATAAATAATAAATAATAAATAATAAATAAATATAGCTAATAAATAATAAATTATAAGTAATAAATAATAAATAATAAATAATAAATAATAAATAATAAACAATAAACAATAAATAATAAATAATAAATAATATGTAATAAGTAATAAGTAATAAATAATAATTAATAATTAATAATTAATAATTAATAAATAAAATTTAATATAAATAATAAGTAATAAGTAATAAATAATAAATAATAAATAAAATTTAATAAATAAAATTTAATATAAATAATAAATAATAAATAATAAATAATTATAAATAATAAATAATAAATAATAAATAATAAATAATAAATATAAATAATAAATAATAAATAAATATAAATAAAAAATAATAAATAATAAATAATAAATAATAAATAAATTTAAATAATAAATAATAAATAATAAATAAATAGTAAATAGTAAATAATAAATAATAAATAAATAAATAATAAATAATAAATAATAAATAATAAATGTAAATAATAAATAATAAATAATAAATAGTAAATAGTAAATAATAAATAAATATAAATAATAAATAATAAATAATAAATAATAAATAAATAGTAAATAATAAATAGTAAATAATAAATAATAAATAACAAGTAACAAATAATAGATAATAAATAAATTAAAGTATATTATAAATAATAAATAATAAATAATAAATAATAAAGGAAACACCTGAAAAAGTATGAAAAGACATGATAAGGCATGGAAAATCATGAAAACCTATGAAAATGGATGGAGAAGCATATGAAGAATGAGGTATTAGAAAAATAAGAATACATGAAAACTCATGACAACTCTGGAAAACCCCTTAATAATTCAACATAATCATCATAATAACCCCCAAAAAACCATTGATAAAGATAACAAGTCATGGAAACACAAATAAACAATAATAAATGGAGCAACCGTTAAAACCAATCAGAACAGTCATAAAGTGAAAAAAACATTAGACTCACATTAATAGAGATAACTTATGATCCGAGATTCTGTTTCAGATCCACGACCTGTCAAATCAAAGATCCTGAAACGATCTTCAACCTGATAGGTGAAAGAGTCTGAATGGATAGGCGGATCGGAAGTTATGACCATCTAAAAAAAGCTGACGGGGAACGGGTGCTAGAAACGAGGCATCAACAAACATAACAAACCGAATAAACACTAAAAAGGCCATAACTTATGATCCAGGAGTGCATGTGGGCACCGCGACTAGTCAAACTGAAGCTCATGGAACGAGCTATGATCTGGCAGGTGGAGGAGTCTGAACTGACACGCGGATCAAAAGTTAGGTCCATTTGAAGACAAGTTTGAGAGGACGACGGTGATGAAAATGGGGTTTTTGAGGCCTTTTAAAAGGTTTTTGTTGTTGAAAACACGACAGAATCTTTCTTTTGTCAAACTGGTGCGTAGCTCCCTTCGCTGGCTTCGATTTAATATGTGGTAGAGCCCAAACGGACACCCGGAGTGAAAGTTATGGTCGTTTGAAGTTGGAGAACTTTTTTCAACTTTCTTATAACTCTCATATCTTCTGCACCTTAGACCATCTCATGATTTTGATTATACGTGCCTCTAGATCTCTTCATGAGCTTCGATTTGACTGGTCGTGGTGCTCCAACGGACACCCGGATCAAAGATTATCGTCGTTTTAGAGATTTCGAGGTTTCTCATGTTTTTTATTCTTTTGCTTTCATTTTGCGGCAGTTTACCCGAACCGCCGCTATTTCATGGCGATTTTTTAAAAAACTACCACTATTCATAGAAAAAAATAAAAAAAATAAAAAAAATTAAGGCATTTCGCGGCGGTTTTTTCACGGCAGTTTTTAAAACCGCCACGAAAAAGCCGCCACTAAACGGCCATTTTTCAGTAGTGTTTACTGTTGATAATATATTCATTGGAAATTTATCACATGGTTAGAATAAATATAGGGTTTTAACAAATCTAGTTGACATAGAACAAGAACTGATGGCTTCATCTCATAGAATCGTACCCTATGAAGTCCATTTATCAGAGCTTCCGAGGGAGATAGTATTTCTGGTCTTTTCCCTTGACCAATACCAAGTTGAAATCTCAAAGCTTAAGCATGGGTGTAACTATTTATGAGATAAGTTCAAGCTCATTGATATCACAACCCAAACCATGTTCGCTGAACCGCCCCATGAAAGTCCCACCATCATGCACCTTACCCTTAAGGAATTTACTAGTGTATTAAAGGGATATGTAAAAAGGCCCTAGAAATATGAGTATATATATTATTTTTATAGAATGATGAATATATTTACATCATATTATTTTTACTTTATAAATGATTTTTATCTTGATTCAATAAAACAAAAAATAGTTTTTTCGTTTAATATTAAAATTCAATTAAGAAATTTTTTTTGATGAATTAATGTATTTTATGAAATAAATAATATTTTAATAAAATATTATTATTAAATATTTTTTATTAAATATAAATTATCATATAATTTTTATGAAGACAAATGTAATTTTTATAAGGGTTAAAAAAACTGTTATTGTAAAAAACCCCATTATTTTTAATAAAAACTAGTTAATATTTTAAAAGTGAAAATTCAAATATTTAGAAACTTATTTATAAAAAATAAATATTATTTTTGGAATCAAATTTTTAAAATTATCCAACGGTGAATTTTTCATAATTTTTTTAAGATAGTCAAATTTTAGTGTAAAAATTATATACTGTATAAATATACATTGTGTTTTGTGACAACCTAATGACCCCAATATTATTTAATAAGTAATATAAATGGAACACATGACCAAATATATGTTTTTTTTCATGAACTGTCCCCCCACTACTGGAATTTTAGCTATTTACGACGGGATCCCATCGCAAAAACCCTTTTACAATAGGGGCACATCGCAAATAGCCTGTTGCAAAAAATGACATCACAACTAGTATTTTTTTCAATAGGTCTGTCACAAAAAATATTACTTGTGACGGGAATCAGTCTCCTCACAAATAGCTCTCCAATTAAATACATTATATATACAGAAAACTGTTGCGATGGGCATGTCGCAAATAGATTTTTGTTATAAACCTGTTGTGATGGGCTCGTCGCAAAAACTTTTTTGCGATGGTAAAGTCACCCATCGAAAAAACTTGTAAAATATATATATATATATAATCTATATTCGATGGGTTCCCACCGCAAAAGGTCCTGTCGCAAATACTTAATAAAATAAAAATAAAAATAATATAATTATGATTAATGAAAAAATAATATATATTATTAAAATAATAAAATATATTAAAATTATCAAAATTTGAAAAAAAAATATAAAAAAATATAAAATAATAATATTATTATTAACATAAAAAAACATTATAAAATACAATACTAATAATTAATAAAAAAATTAAAATATTCAAAATAATAAAAAAACAAATTATGCAATATTCACACCAATATAAAAGACAAAAACTGTAAATTATTCATATTACAACAAATGTTCAATTCAAATGTTCTTAACAGAACAAAAAAAATCACCGGGGGGATAGTCTTCTAGAGGAGCTGCAGGAGCTGCAGAAAATGGTGGAGGAAACTTCATCCCTAAACTACGAGTCAGACAACGCATGTACCCCATCTGATCATGATGTTGTTGCTGTCATCGACGCATGTCATCCTCGTGCTACTGATTCATCTCTTCCTGGTGCTTCTGCAAACTCTCTTTAAGCTCAGTTTGAGGTTGAAACTACTCCTGATACTGTGAGCCAGAAGATGATGCCTCTCCACAAAATCCTCTCAAGCTGGACGCCGACATCACAATCGTACCATAATAAGCCCTAGGAGTCAAATAAGAGCAGATACCAACTACTCGGCCCTTCTCAAAGGCATAATGGGTCGCCTGTATCCATGCCGCCTCATCGAAATGGTGGGCACTAGTCCTATCAGCCGTATCGGCCTGACTCTCAGCTCGTGTTAGAGAGGTCATGGCCTCATATGACTCCTTTAATTTCAATTTGAAATTAAAATAGTAAAAATATTATATGCAGTTAATTTTCAAATTAAAAAAGAAATAATAGTGACCATAATCTGACGCTGGCGATCACCCATAATCTCTCCAGTGGCTGGATAATTGTACATCCTCTGATAAATGTCTTACTTCATAATATCGGGACACTTGACATCCTATATGAATATAAAATAAACTGTTTATATTTAATGTTATTTAAATATTTTAAAACGATACATACCAGATGCTCTCTATGCATACAAAATGTACAGCTACTAGCTCGATTATCACTTCCTGTCTCCCCTAGTTCCTCCTAGCCCAATGAAGATATCCTCTGAAATCCACCACTCAACCAGTGTGAACATAATCCACCCCAAACATGAGATGAAATGTACTCTAGTCGGTGGGTTCTACATGACTCATCAAATACTATCACTCCAACTCTCTTAATGGTTGTCATTCTCAAATTGTGCAAAAACTGACGGAACCGCTCAGGCATAGACACCTCCCATGCTTCGTGGATAGTGCCACACATGCTATCATCGATGGGATACCATAAACCCTACAAATAATTTATAATATCAAGTTATTAATGAAATAGATTTATAAATAAGTATTATTTATTTAAATACCATCCAATGATTGAACATTCAAATCCACACATCAATAGGAATCTCTTCCCATGTGATCTATGGCTGAGAAAAATAATTGCGCAAGACAGTGCTCCCCTGTCCAACAGCTACATGCGAAAAACTAAGAATAAAGAACAAATAATCAAACAATAAGTTTATAAATATATTAATTAAATCTAACTAGAATAAATAGGTCTCCATACCTCCACATGCGTGGATCAAAACCAAGATATGGATGTCACTTGGGGATAGGGTATGGAATCATTAGTCATGCAAGACAACGCCCCCTCCACGAACCCCCTGAACCGCTAGTAGGTTGAGGGTCAAATGATCCCAAATCCTCCTCATCCAAAGGTATCTTAGCCTCCTCTAACACAAGAAAAAGATCAGGGCCCATCGGAAACAAAAAATGATTTTTATTAGAAGATAGTTGAAAATACCTATTACATATAGATATATCCAAGCGTGATCATCTAATAATGACTATTATCAACTACCTTGTTCCATATTTTTTTACAAAATATAAAATCACTACTATTTTTGAAATATTTGAAATTATAAAGACACTATAAAAAAAGATAAATAATTACAACTACATCTTAATAATTACCATTAATTATGGGCGACGGAATTTCCAGTGGATTAACGACTACTCTTTTGTCTGACGGCTCATTTACTTGCAACTTTCTAACAAAAAAATCGCAGTGAAGAATCTTCTCAGAGGTACAACTATTATTTCTCGTGCATACAAGAATGTATAAGGGTACCTCTAAACAGATACTTCATTATGATTCTAGTGTGAGAAAGATGCAGGTAAATGAGTCATTAAACAAAAGATTCCCCTTTTCGTCGATGAATCTTCTACTTGCAACTTTCACCACCAGAAAACATTATGAAAATTGTGGTCCTACAAATGTATATCCAAAATCGTGCATATGAGATTGGATATGCATACGTAGAAGCATACTTTTCATAATGTTTTGAGTCGGTGGGAGTTGAAGGGAGAAGAGTCATCGAGCAAAAGGAGTGTCGTCAATCCACTGTAAATTGTTCCAAGTTATTACAATTTATTAAAATTGATTTTATTCCTATTTATTTCTATTTTATTACTAATTATTAATAATTATTACTAATCATTACTAATTATTACTAATTATTTCTAATCATTACTAATTATTACTAATTATTACTAATTATTACTAATTATTACAAATTATTACTAATTAATACTAATTATTTCTAATTATAACTAATCAATACTAATTATTACTAATTATTAACAATTATTACTAATTATTATGAATTATTACTAATTATTACTAATTATTACTAATTATTACTAAGTATTCCGATTTATGCCTATTTATTCCTAATTATTCTAATTTATTCCAATTTATTATTAATTATTTCTAATTATCAATAATTATTACTAATTATTCCTAATTATTCCTAATTATTACTAATTATTACTAATTATTTCTAATTATTACTAATTATTACTAATTATTACTAATTATTACTAATTATTACTAATTATTACTAATTATTCCTAATTATTCCTATTTGTTCCTATTTATTCCTATTTCTCTCGATTTATTACTTTTTGTTCCTATTTATTCCTAATTATTCCTAATTATTACTAATTATTACTAAAAATTACCAATTATTACTAATTATTACTAATAATCACAAATTATTAATAATTATTTCTAATTATTACAAACTACCACTATTTATTACTATTTATTAGTATTTATTATTAATTATTACTAATTATTACTAATTATTACAAATTATTACTAATTATTACTATTTTTTACTATTTTTTACTATTTATTAGTATTTATTAGTATTTATTACTATTTATTACTATTTATTACTATTTATTAGTATTTATTGCTATTTATTAGTATTTAATTACTAATTATTAGTATTTATTACTAATTATTACAATTTTTTAGTATTTACTACTAATTATTACTATTTATTAGTATTTATTAACATTTATTAGTGTTTATTACTATTTATTCATATTTATTACAATTTATTTGTATTTATTAGTATTTATTACTATTTATAACAATTTATTACTAATTATTATTATTTATTACTAATTATTAGTATTTATTAGTATTTATTACTAATTAATACTATTTATTACAAATTGTAAATATTTATTACTATTTTTTTCTAATTATTACTATTTATTTCTAATTATTTCTAATTAGTGTTAATTACTCTTAATTACTGCAAAATACAACTACTAATTACAAATTAACGCTAATTATTTATATACATTACTAATTATCATTAATAATTATTAATTATTACTAATTACTAAGAATAAGTACTATTAATTTAATTTTATTATTACAAATAAATACTGATGACAAAACAATTTAAATCTAACTTAATTACAACTAATCAACAATAATTAAAATCAATATAAAGAAATGAAATAAATACTAAATTAAATTAAACATAAATACCTTTAAACTTGATCTCTTATAATTGTAGGCGGCTTCACAACTTCTTCGTAAAAAAAACTAACTCTCAAATAATTTAACTCTAAAATTAGAGTTAACAGAAGCAGAAGAAAAAGAAATTCAGGAGGAGAGAAGAAAAAACGAATGTGAGGTATATATAGGTTAGATTAGTTGCGACGAGACTATTTGCGACGAGATTCCCATTGCAAATAGTACTTTTAGCGACGGAGCCCATTGCAAATAACTTCGACCGCATTAATTACAATCGGCGGTTAAAAGATTATTTGTGACGGGGCCCGTCGCAAAAGATAACCCGCCGACACACTATTTGAGATGGGACAACATCCAGTCGAAAATAGGTTTTTACCGCTGCCAGTATTTGCGACGGGTCTCATCGCAAATACCCCTTTGGGGGTCGAACTAGTTGCAACGGGGGATCCCCCATCGCAACTAGTTCTTACCGTCTCCCAGTATTTGCGACGGGCGGTGCCTACCCATCGCAAATACCCTTTCGTGCGGATTGGCGTGATTTTCGTTCCAAACCGCGCAAAAGTTTTTGAAATGAGGCGCCTATTCTCATTGCAAATAACCTCTTAGATGGATTATTTGCGATGAGATTTATTTCCATTTCAAATGACCCGTCGCAAAAAACGGTTTTTCCCATAGTTCCTGGGGCCCATGTTGTGACTACCCTAAGCCCACCTCTCATAGGTCAGGGGCTAGCAACTAGCGCCGAGTAGGCATATCCCAAAAAATGGGGGCATTTGTCTAAGAACCTATACACACACACAACCCCAAAACAGAGTACGATATAAGTAAATTGAAGGTAAACGGGGCTAGAATACAAGCACAACAAATAGGAAAAGTACAAGTACAAGTCTATAGAACTCCTCTACAGAAAACCCTACCTTAAGGGTAGGTATAGAAACATCTGACTAAAGCTACAGAAGCACACCTCATCTATTGGGTCACTCTAAGAACCATCTAGCCCTGGTCCACTAAGGACTCCATCAATTAATCGATCATCTGCACAAGACACAACATGTGCGGACAAAGCCTGTGTAAGGGTGAGTAAAAAATTACTCAGTACGACACCCTGAAACACAAAGTAAAATACCAGAAAGGAAACACCACTAATAACATACAATCAGCTCAACACAAGTATGTGTCAACAAAACATATAACGAGATCATGTAGGTATACTTTTCTCATACATAAAGAATTCATAAGATTCCAATCTCATAGACTGCAACAAGATTCTCATCTTATTCTCAAACCATAAAACGAAAATCAAGGGGAAACACAATCCACGAGCTCAGCCATCTCTGATGGAACCCGTTCGAGAGACACAATCCATCGTAAAAGAAACTCTACCATTCCTAATAGTGCGTCTGAGAGAACATGATTCATCAAGAACAGCCTACTAGGTCCAGATCAAGTACCCAATACTAAAATTTCAGTCATCATTGTCTTGCTCCCAACGTAATACTAAGGAAACCCAAGTGGAGCACCCCGCCCTTGCCACTGTACAAAGACGAGGGATCCCTTCTCCCAACCATCTCATGATACTTCTGTAGCTCCAATAAGGAGTGTCCCACACCACAGTCCATTGATGGAGAACTAGATCATATCTAGGAATCGTTCTGATCAAGTGGATGGGCCCGCTACTTGCAACTATGTCTTGCAGTCGAGGGAGCCCCAACTGCAAGGGAGGACCCACTCCCCTCAGCTACTCAGGATAGAGAAATGTCACTCCATAAGTGAGGACATGCACCCTAGTCCTACATCGGAGTACCAAATCTGTATATTCGTTTGGTATGGAGGACCCGCTCCTTCAGTTAGGCTCATTGGGTCACCTAGACCCGCCTATCACTTAGGCCTGCTAGATCACCTAAACCCGCCCATCAATCAGGCCTACAAGGTCTCCAAGACCCACTCATAGTGCTCAATACTCCAGGAGAAAATGATCCTCAATCCATCAGTTGTATCTCAACTTCTGAAAAAACCCAATTACAGTATATCAAAAGGATCACCTCATCACAAGGGTACCAACACTGCAAACAGGCTATCAATTAGACATACAGTTTGAAATTTATGAGCATTTAGTGAAAAGGGGTCAGTCGGGTCTGGGTCAAGTCTAACCCGGTTGGACTGACCTGACCTGCCACGGGTCCGCCGACCCGAACTGACACGGGTCTGCCGACCTGACACGACCTGGGTCCATTGACCAGACCTGACTCGAGATTGAGCCGACCCCCAGGGTCGGCCCGTCCTGAGGCATTGGGTGGCCCTGTCAGCTCCATCCCAACCCACTCAGATGAGAACCAGTTTGTCTACCCAAACGCGGAAAGCATCACATCCACTCCTTGTAATGCGGGCGACCGAGATGACCATTTCTCTACACACCCACAGCTTGAGCCGTGGGTCCAGGTCACCCCGCTGTGGCATGAAGCTTCCCAAGGGTGCTGCCTCCGCTACAGCATCCCACAGACACCGCCACCACTAGCATTCTGGTGGCCTCTTTAGTGAACCACTGGACTCATTCTGTGGATTGTTTTTTTATCCTAAAGAGATTTTGGGATCCTATGATTGCCTTCTTCCCTACCGCAATCTCTGATCCATGACACAATCCTTCCTGGTGGAAAGTTGTTCGAGTGGGGATATCTATTGGACTGCATCAATCCAATCACCATCATCGTCGTCAAAACTCTATCATTCTATTTCCAACCAGGATCTATGATATTGGATCATTGTTTCATGGACCGGTTATGGAACGATCGATCGATAATGAAACGTCAAGCCGTAGGACAAAGGAAGAATGTCTGTGACGAATGAAGAACAGGGGGAAGAAAGGCATGAATCAACCTGAGGGGTGGACCTTGATCGATGTTAGTGTCAATCATGGATCGTCACCATAAGAGGGGTAATTGAAAACCACAATGATAAACTCCCGTTAAAACCCTTCAAATAAACCTCCCTTCCCGCAAGTACGATCGAACCGCGGGTCAACCTATTCATGGGTTGATCCATGTTCTTCATTTAAATCCATGAACAGGGATAGAAAATTTTTAACTAATAACCCCTACCTAGGTATTGGATCAACCATTGATTAAGATAATATCACCATCATCATTCGTTGATCCTCGATCATTTATTCGTCACATCCACCGCTCTTTCGATCCAAGCATCGTTCTCGATTCACCAAATCTATTGTCATTCATTGAGAGAGTCTCTCCTATTTGTCTTAGAGAATTTATGGGGTTATGGAAATATCCCTAAAATTATGAAAAAGGTATCAATAAAAAAAGGATTCACATTGTGTCCAAAATATTTTATTTAAAATATTTTTAATGATATTTATGCCCAAAATCTAACTTTCACCCTCCACCCATTTTGTTTGAGGTTAAGCCCTACCTATGGAGAATTCGATGCTCAGGATGTGATGGTATCTTTATATTTCTGATCTAGGCACCTGTTTAAGAATTATTCCACTTTTTTTAGAAAAACCACTCACACGTGCTATTCCACAACTTAACATTTTTCGACTGGTTGTTCTGGGAAAACTGGGCCTTCGAATCGCACACCATCTAAGCGCTTGGTCTCATAATTTTCATAAAAATCTTATAAAAATAGAATTGGAAAAATCTGAGTCATTACATTCTCCCCATCTTAAGGATTTTCATATTAAGAAATCCAAACAAGGTCTACCTAAAAAATGTGAGAGTACCGAGCACGAATATGCGCCTCCCACTCCAATGTGCTCCTCTTAAGATCCCATGCTGCCTCTTGGCACATACCAAGGGTAGAGACCATTCATGAAGGATCCTAGATCTTTATTGGGAACTCAAACCAAGACACTTTCACATTTATTCCCAGATCTCTGTAGATTATGACATGCAATGGTTTATGAACCAATCTACTCAGCTACGACATGTGGAAGACGTAGTTTACCGAGTCTCACTATATGGTAGATCCAAGTAGTACGCTACTTGTCAACTCTATGATGCACCTTAAATAGGGAATATTAACATAGGATATATTTTACCAACCTAGAAAAAATCCTTGTATCCCTCATCGAGGTGAGAACCAAAAGAGGACATGGTCTCCTTCCATGAACTCTGAAAGTCTCCGCTGTTTGCTAGCTCAAAACATTGATGGTCCTGTGCATTCTTTATCCTCTCCTATATGACCTTTAAATTCAATTCAAATTCCTCATGTAGTCCCTTCCACCACTGTGTTGTAAAGAAAGCATCAAGATTTGAAACAATCTTTAATGGAAACTCAATAGAGTTGAATTATCTTCTTCTCATAAAGGCATCTCAATCCCTCTACTAAACTCTATTCCTAGGTAGTTAAAAAGTGGGTTGACATGGTGATTTAGTAAATTATCCACCTTATGGTATCGTGTCTCTTGGATGCAAGTGGTAAACCCATCACGAAGACATCGATATCCCTTCCCTATTCGTTCCTAGTACCCTAAGAAAGAGAAGGAGGAACCCCTGCCAAGAAAATGGGCTTGACACGTTGAGTTCAATGCCCATGAAACTGATTCAAACAAGCATTCAAATTTTATCTCAATAGTTAATCCCATCTTCAACCCATTCCATCATCCAAGATGTCTTCCTTGATACCCACATGCATACCTCGATGCACCTCACCACACTAGGCATCCACTGCTACAACTTCATGTCTCTTAAAAAGGATGTTGTGCTCCCCACCTTTTGAATATCCATTAAGGGATCTCCATATGAACAAATGATTGTGTAAAGTCTTACTGACATTATCACTGAGTTGTGCCTCCCTAACTCACTATAAGAGTGGAGGGGTAATAACCATAAACTAATGGTAAGCTACATCATTTCTATCCATGAAGGATAACTGCAATGAGGCCAACATCTATATTTCCTCATTCAGCAACTATGAACTAGATCTCCTGGTGAGAGAATCTAATTCTATTTTCCTCTTCCCAGTAGTATATACAAACTCTAAGTAATTTTCCTGGTGGAACTCTAGGCATAACATCTATCTCAATCCCTAGTCCTTCTAAGAGAAGACCCACTTGAGAATCTTGTGATCAAAGAAGATGATGAATCCCCCACCTATCAGGTAGTATCGCCACATCATCAATGCGAAGACCACCAATGATGACTTAAGATTATGGGTTTCATAGTTCTACTAAACCAACTCTATCTCATCAGATTCCAAGTACATTAATATTTTATCAATGAGGACCACTTGGGGCTGCCTACGGTGAAACAATGGGTCTTACTAATCCTTTCCTCTGCAAGTACCTCATCTACACACCCAGCTCACGAAGCTCTGTGAAATCCATCTAATATACTGATGTTGATATCAGTGCCATCTTATAGTGTCGATCAAAGTATAAGTCTATCTATTTGTAGGGAGGTAAAAAATGGAACATCCTTTAGAAAGAAATCTTCATACTCTGCCACTATTGCAGGGAAATGGAAACTCATAATAACCACTACACTGAGGGTAGAGCTAGCTGATTCAAGAGTGATCAGTTGCACCCTACTATGTAGGAGTCCAGCCCATGCTGTTTGGGTTCCTTTTTTGTCGACCAAGGAAAACCCCATTCTATTTTTGCAGATATACCACACCATTCTTTCCTAAAATGGTTGATCTGAGCATGGACTGTGGATAACCAATATATACCAAGAATGATGTTGTAAGGTCTTGACACTTCCACCAAGAGGTTCCAACCGAAACACTCACCTTAAAGGTCAGATAAATCTATTTACATAAGCGTGATTATCAAGTCTCCTTCGAATGGTATCTCCAGAAATAAGGTTAAAGTCAATGGTTTAACTGAAAATTCTAGGTCTTGAACAAGATCTATGACAAAGAGGAATGATTATCACATGTGTCTATTAATACAGAAGGTAAGAGTAGACCAAGACCATACCTTTAATCATTCTTGGAGCCCTTATGTCATATGAATTAACTGCATGCTGCTTCCCCTTCCCCTACCCTCCAGCTCCTTGAGCCTAGTGTGGACCACATTGGGGTGGTGGCGGTAACATGTGGAAATGTATACCATCTCCTGATTCTCTCCCAGCGTCTCTTCCATATCTCATGAAAATAATTGCCTCTCACTTGGCCGAATAGACTCACCCTATGATCCCTAACCTGTAGATCCTCTATCCTAAGAACTCATCTCAGAAAGTCTCACATGTCCAAGTCTCCGAGAGTAATGTTGGCTTCCTACTCTTGAGGTCTCTATTCATGCTTTCCAATTGATGAAATACACTAGCTGTATTCACTCAGCCAAATTACTTTCAACCACAAAGGTTTCCTCTTGTACCATAGCATAGGTAAGAATGCACATAGGAAAAGCACTAGCTCAGATGTCCCTAAACACACCTTTCTAAGAGGTCCAAGCCCTAATGCACGGGTCATATCATATTCATAGAATACTTGGAAAGGTTGGTACTCCTCGATGAATACTCGACTACCAACACATCATCCATCCAAAATTTTAGAAGCTATTAGGAACGCATATCCCTTAGATTTTATGGTAAGTTCCCCTTCTTCAAGGAAGGTTATCAAACTGTACGCACAAAAGAGTCACGTCATCATAAGATCGGGTTCTCTAAACCGTGACATCATCATATTGAGCCACATAGATGGATCACTAATAGGACCACCGTCTGATCTAATGGTTTCCCAACTGAATGAAAAACTTGGTCACCACCTCAATCCAGTCCTCATCCACATGAATGTCGGGATCACATCATAACCTAAGGGGTATCTATCTCTTAAGCTCATGAAGTGCGATCAGTATGCACATCTCATCTGTTGGTAACATGGGTACCATGTGCTACTCTATAGATGGTGGTATTTCTAGTACACCACTTTGAGGTGTCATCTATGGTACAAATATTTTTACAAATCTCATCACCTCACAGATCATCCTCATGATCACGTGGTGGAATCATTACTGGTTTTCCACATGGAAGCATCTTGAAATAAAACAAGATGTGCCATGATCATTAGAATATACCTGGTGAGATGAATGAAGAAGGAAATGGAAAACACTACCCATTCCTATATGATTCATGTACCATTATTTTTTTCCTAAAACTAGCATTTTCATGTACCGAGTCGAAAATCAGAATTCAGTGTCCTGGTGTATGGATATGTGAACTTCCACAGCAACAATGGATTACCTGGCCAAAAATTTGAAGTTTAATTACGTAACACTATTGACCCAAACCAAACTCATAGACTTTGGGTTCTTAAGGTAGAACCGACCATCTCTGATACCACTCTATCATACCCATCCCCCATGGCTCATGCCATGACTACCCTAATCCTGCCTCCCACAGGCTAGGGGATGGCGACTAGTGTCGAGTAGGTATTTCACAAAAAATAGGAGGAATTTTCCTAAGAACTTGTACACACACAAAAAACCCCATAATAGATTATTATAGAAGAAAACTGAAGGTAAATGGGGCCAGAATACATGCCCAATAAGAAGGAAAAGAAAAATTAAAAGTCTCTAGAACTCCTCCGTAGAAAACCCTACCTGAAGGGTAGGTATAGAAACAACTATCTAAAGCATCTGAAGAACACCTCGTCTTTTGGGTCACTCTAAGAACCACCTGGGCCTGGTCCACCAAGAACTCCATTACAGAATTTATCTCTTACTCAAGACATGACACTTGCACACAAATATCATGCAGGGGGGAGTAAAACAATACTCGGTAGGGCACTATGAAGCATAAATTAAAATACCTAAAAGGAAAAACCACTAAAAAGATACAGTCAGCTAAACACAAGTATGTGTCAACAACACATATAATGAGAAAATATAGGTATACTTATCTCAGAAACAAAGAGTTCATAAGATTTCAATCTCATATCCAACAACAGGATTCTCATCGTAGTCTCAATTCGTAATAGGAAAACCAACAGAAAAAATACTCCATGAGCTTAGCCATCTCTGATGAAACTTGTTCGATAGAAAAAATCCATCAGGAAAAACTCTACCATTCCTATTGGTATGTCTGAGAGAATGTTCTCCTTAAGAAAATCCTACTAGGTCTAGCTCTTGTGCGTAGAACATGAAGTTCAGTCATCGATGTCTTGCACCCAATGCAAGACTAAGGAAACCCAAGTGGAGAGGCCAGTACTACCATTGTACATAGATGAGGGAGCCCTACTCCCAACCATCTCGTGAAACCTCTATCACCCATATAAAAAATGGTCCTCACCTAAGTCCAACAAGGGAACACTAGCTCCTCTCTAGAAATCGTTCTCATCAAGTGGATGGGACCACTCCTCACAACTATGTCCTATAGTTGAGGGAGATCCAACTCCAAGGGAGGACCCGCTCCCTACCTCTAATCAGGATGGGGAAGTATGACTCCGTAATAGGGGACCTACACACTAGTCTTAGATGGGAGTACCAATTTTGTTAGTTCATTTGGTATGGGGGACCCACTGGGTCACCTAGACCTGCTCATCACTTAGGCTTGTTGGGTCACCTAGACCCACTCGTAGCATGCTTGATTCTGGGAGAATGTTCTCCTCAAGCTATAATTTATATCTCAACTTCTATGAAAACTAAATTACATCATCTCAAAAGGGCCTCCTCATCACGAGGGTCCCAACTCCACAAATGGCTTGTCAATCGAACATATGGTTTGGAAATTATAAGCCTTTTAGTGAAAAGGGGCCGATCGAGCCTGGGTCCAGTCTGACCCAACCTAGTTAGGCCAACCCAACCAATGTCTGACCACACCTGCTGTTCCAGATCAGCCCATCTACTCTAGCTTGGCCCATTCGGATGTGGGTTGATTCATCTTCCTCAAACGCAGCAAGCGCCACGTCCACTCTGTGTTACATGGTCGGACGAGCCGGTCGTGGGTCGAGGTCACCCCACCATGGAAAAAAGTCGTGGATTTTCCACCATGACATGAAGTCTTATATTCTCATCCAAAACATACCATCGGAGTTTTAAGCCTCCACCATCACCAGAGGACTCTTCCACAGGCCACTGGACTTTCTCCAATGGTTCATATTTTGATCCAGAGGAGGTTCTGGGATCCTAGGTTCGCCTTCTTCCCTACTACGGGCTCCGATCCATTCCAAGATCCTACCCAGTGAAAAGTTATTTGAGCAGCAATATCTCCTGTATTGCCTTGAACTAATTTCCACTGTAGACATTGCACATCTGTCGTGTCGTCTCCATACCAGATCTATGTTATCAGAACATTGCTCTATGGATTAGTTGTCCAATGATTGATCAATCACCAAATGTCGAGTCACGGGCCAAACGAAGAACACTCACGCTGAAAAAATAATGGGGGGAAGAAATGAATGGGTCAACCAAAAGGGATGGATCTCAATCAATGTTAGTATTGATTGTGAATCTTCTCTATTAGAGGGGTCAAAAAACCACCAATATAGACTCCCATTAATACCCCACAAATAAAACACCCTTCCCATAAAAATGATCAAACAGCGGGTCAACCTGTTTGTGGGTTGATATGTATTCGTCTTTTAAATCCAAGAAAGAGGATAAATAGGATTCAAATAACAAACCCTACCTGGGTATTGGATTGATCATTAAGGAAGATATGTGTGTCGTACCTGTTCGTCAATCCTTGATCATTGATTCATCAGATCCACCGCTCTTCCGATCTAAGCTACGTTCTCCATTCACCAAATCTGTTGGTGTTCGACGATAGTGTCTCTCCTATTTTTCGTAGAGAATTTCAAGGGTTATGGAAATAACCCTAAAATTCTAAAAAAGTTCTCACTAAAAGAAGGATTCACACTGTGACAAAAAAAAATTCTTAAAATATTTTTAATGATGTTTATGTCCAAAGTCTAACATTCACCCGCAATACATGACAGTCGAGGTTAGGCATTGGCTAAGGAAAATCTAATGTTATGGAACCAACAATGCCATCATATCTATGATCTGATAACCCATTTAAGAGTTGTTATACTTTTTCAAGAAAACCACTCATGTGCATTATTTAAAAACATGACATTTTTTGATGAATTGTTTCGGGCACACCAGGAATCAGAATCACACGTTTTCTCAGCACTTGGTCTCATAATTTTCCCAATATGTTTCTAAAAATAGAACTAGTAAAATATGTTCCATTGAATTTTTCCTTTAAAATAATATGAATTTTAATTTTATTTGATTTATTTTATAAATTCTTTGTGAATCCTTTAAAACTTATGATATATTTTAAGGTTTTAAAATCATTTATTTAAGAGTGTGACTCATCTTCATATCACCAATGATAATATTTTAATAAGTTTGGAACTTTAAATTATAAAATAATGTAAAAAACTCCCATTTGGTAGAAACAATGGGAAACAACTATGGGATAGTTTGTGGTTTTGGATATTTTATTATGTAGAGTCCAAAAACTAAATAATAATGAAAAACCCCTCCTTTCCTATATAAACCCACCCAAGATCCCATTTATCTTCACTCAAACTCCTTGTATCACATACATACTCTTTCCTAAAATATCTAGAGCCCTCCCAAGGTGCCTCTAAGCTCTCAAGAAACACTTTCCAAGCCTTTGGGGTCACACATTCTAGTAAGGGACCATCCCCTCCTTTTGGATTCAAGAAACTTCTTTGAAATTAGTTCTTGTAATTTCAAATGGTTATATTTTCATTCATTTTTAATAATTAACTTATTATCCATTTTATGCTCATTGAATGATTGATCATTTATCCTCCCCCATTTGGACTCTCACCTAATCCATTACTGTGCTGAAATTTTGTAAGGGATCCTCACCTTCTCTTCTTTATTTAGGTTTCTTTATGAACTTATACATTATAATTCCAATTCCTATTTTTGGTACATGTACTTACATGTCCCTATTACAACTCATTTTATGTTTAATTTATGATAGACCCCTTTCCCTATCATCAACTATTTTTATAAATTTTTATGTAACGTCGTTATGCTACTGAAATTTCACCGCTATTTTCCATTCCAAAATAATTATGTAGTGAATGCCAAACCAATTTTTCTATCAAGAGTATTCACCTTTCTACACATATACTTATTGATCTCAGACTTAATTATATTTATTCCACACTTTTTAATTATGGAATAAATCATGATGATAAATGAAACCTTTTTGTATGATCTATGTGGAACACTTAAACATGAGAATGAAATGAATATGATAGGTGCACCCAGATAGCTCTCCAATGCATTGGGTAATGTTTAGTATCATGATATGTCATGCTGGTATGGGGAGTGAATCTGATTGCTTTATGGTACTTTTTCCACCATGATGTCTTGGAATATTTAGCCTTAACGTAAGTTTATGATGTAATTTTTTAAGTTATTGCCACATTTCCCATGTTACCTTTATGATTATCATGCTATATCCTGTATCATTATCCATGTTTATGATTCCTACTATTTTTATGCCCAGTTGATATGCCTATTGTCTAACATGGATCATATTCTTCATGTTATACTCTTTTTATTTCCTTACTGGGATTTATAGCTCACCCCTTTCTTATGTTTTCCCCTAGATATCCTCTGTAGTTTTAAAAGCCATAAACTTTTAGAAGCATGTTAATGAAGTTTTAATTATGTTGTTGTGTCCCATGTTCAAGATGTTATTCTATGTACCTAATTACCAAAGAAACTAGACTTATCAATTATTTTGGGTTGTATTAATTGTACTTTTATGTAATAAATCATGAATTATTGTGTAATAAATAGAAAGGTTGTTATAGGTGGTATCAGGGGAAAAGATTAGTTATTTTTTGGATTATGATTAAAAAACTCTATAGAAATCCTTTGAGATAAGACTATGTATAAGAAAATGTATCTAAATTTTTGTTAGTATAGAGTAAGTTTTTTATCAGGAAAATACATCCATATATAGATACTACAAGTAGACGTGGTTCTGGAATAGATGTACCTAGGAGTAAAAAATCTGAAAATTTGTTCTGGGCCTGAACCGAGGTAACCTGGTATAAAAAATAGTTTTTACTGCACATCTAGTTTGACACTCCTGGGGGATATGCTTTGGTAAATTCATAAGCTCATTACGAACCATTATTAAGGGAATAAAAAAATCCCATAAGAATATATATACCCAGAAACAGATTGCGTACAACATAGATTGAATCCTAGATATTCATATTTTAAGGAAATAAATGTAATTTATAAGTTATCCCTTTATTTTAATTATATTTACCATAATTTGTTTAATAGTTTAAGATACTCATCCATAATTTTTATTTTATTCTAGAAAAAGTATGAAAGTAGGAGGAATCAGGTTAACAACCAATGTGAAGGGAAATGTGATGACGGTCCAAATGAGATTCCAAACATGATGGGAGAGGGAACTGAAAATTTTTCCGGGATACTCTCTCAGGAAACTGAAGTTCTGGGTAGAAAACTGGATTTAGAGGAGCACAAAAACCCCCACAAGAGAGAACAAGCCACAATCAAGTGCTTCATTTGAAAAAGGACTCATACTTTAAATAGATTACATGATCCCTTAATAGGGTAAAAATGGATAAACTCCCTTGATAATATCTTCTCAATCCATCAATGTACCGAACAAGAGAAGGTTCGACTAGCTATTCATCATATGGAGGGAGAATCTAATCAGTGGTTAACATTAATCAAAACTATGAATTCTAATGAAGATATAGAAATGATAGAGTGGAAGGAATTCTATAAAATGTTTTTTGATATATATTTTACACACACCCTTCAACTTAAAATTGAAATATATTTCCTTTACCACAAGAAAATAGATGAAAAATCTATAGGTTCATTCAAAAAAACATCACAAGACTTGCACGATACACCTCTATCTTTGTAGTTACCCCTGAATGCAAGGTTGACCGCTTCTTTGGTGGGCTAAAACCATGTCTATGAAAATACTTGGTGATCCATGAATTTGATAGCTATAAATAAATTTTCCAATGTTCCCTATTAATTGAAATAGAGATCAATGGGTACCAAGGGTATCGTGGGGATAAGATGTGGAAAGTGGAGTTAAATTACTATGGTTTGATAGAGAGATCTAATAGTGAAAATAAAAGTCAGCATCCCACTTGTCAATGGTGTGGGAAGAAGCACCCCTAAAATTACCTAAAGGGAAAAAGGAAATGCTTTAGCTGTGGGAAGGAAGGACACCTAGCTAGCAATTACCAATAGGAGAAACCCATAGATATGAATTAGGAAAAAAATGATTTGGTCAACCCTCTGTACATTTTCTATTTCTTCAACTACAAGGAACCATGGAACTTTTAAAACCAATAGTCTAAAATAAGGGTTTTTGGAGACAAACAACAACCTCCAAGGTAGCGAGTGTGATCTTTTTCCATAACTACCGCTGAAGTGAATCCCGACAATGAAGTGGTGACAGGTACACTAATTATCCATTCAATAATAGTGAACATACATTTTTTTCTAGTTTTATGCATTAATTTATATCATATATGTTTAGTATAACAATCCAAACATCACCACAAATCATAAAAGTACACATGTTGGTGAAAACAGAAAATGGGAAATTTATTACATCCCAAGTATATAACTCCTTGATTGTCAAAGTTTTTGGGATGAACTTCTAGATGAACCTTTTCATACCAAACTTCATGGAATTTGATGCAATTATAGGAATGGGTTGGATTTCCCTATACAGATACAACATAAATTTCCACAAGAAGGAAATCACTCTATGTATGGTGAATCGACCCCTGATTCTTTACAAATTTATGAAGAAGGATGAATCTTCTTTAGAAACATAATCTGAATCATGGATATTATTTCCCTATGATCAAGCATATCTTTCTCAAATTATAGAGTTTATGGAAAGAACCATTCTCAAAGTCATTCCTATTGTGAGGTAATACACTGATGTGTTTCCCGAAGGAATTGTCTAGTCTTCATTCTAGCCGACATGTTGAATTTTAAATCATGCTTATACCTGGGGTGTTTACATTATCCAAGACTATATATATAATGGTTGTTTTGGAACTCAAGGAGATAAGGAAATAACTAAAGGAAAATCTGGATAAAGGGTTCATATTCCTAAGTGCTTTACCATGGGGTGAACCAGTCTTTTTTGTCAAGAAGGATGGGTTAATGTGCCTTTTCATTGATTAGAGTGAGATCAATAAGATCATGATAAAGAATAAGTATCCTCTTCTATGAATCAATGACTTGTTCGATCAGATATGTGAAGCACAATAATTCTCTAAGGTGGATCTTTGGTTGGGATATTATCAAGTATGGGTTAATAAGGAGGATATCCCCAGGAACGCTTTTCGTATAAGGTACAAGCACTATGTGTTCATATTAATTCCTTTCAGACTCACTAATTCCTTAGAAATCTTCATGGACATGATGAATAGAGTCTTTAGAGATTACCTTGACAAATTTTTGGTAGTCATTATAAATTATATTCTAATATACTCCAAAAGTAAGGAGGAGAATAAAGAGAATTTGAACATTACGCTAAAGACATTATGAAAGGAGAAACTTTATATAAGTACAAAAAATGTGAGTTTTGGTTAAAGGAAGTATCTTTATTGAGAAACATAATTATAATAAATAGGATATCTGTGGACCCTTCAAATATTAAAGAAATTGAAGTATGGTTGAGGACAATATCTGTGATAGTTACTTGTAGTTTCCTTTGGATATCTAGGTATTATTATTGATTTGTGAGAAATTTCTCACTATTATTGAACCCTCTTACCAAGATAACTCAAAATGGAGTCAAGTTTTCTTGGAATGATGAATGTTAAGAAAGATTCAAGGAGCTAAAACAGAGGCTTATCATTGCCCAATGTTCACACTACCTAAAAGTGGAGAAATTTTATAGTATTAAATGATGCTTAGAAGAATGGATTGGGATGTATGTTAACACAAAATGACAAATACATTGACTATGCCTCAAGGTGGTTGAAAATTCATGAAAAAAAAATCCCACACATGATCTCGAGTTAATAAATGTGATCTTTTTGTTGAAAATCCAGTGACATTATCTCTATGGGAGAAGTGTGAGATATATACTTACCACAAGAGCCTCAAATATATATTCACACAGAAAGAGCTTAATATGTTCAATAGAAGATGGTTATGGATCATCAAGGATTAGGACTTCTCAATCCACTACCATCCTAGTCAAGAAAATAAGGTAGAAAATGACTTAAGTAGAAAAGATCCTATATATTTATCAATGAAAAGAATTGAGAAGGATATGATATTATTATATTTGAATAGGATGAACATGGGAATCATAAATGAAGGAACATCATCAATCCTTTCAGAAATGATTACTCAACTATCTCTTTTGGAAAATATAAAGGATGTGAAAAATGAATGATGTGAGAATTCATAAGAAATCGAAAACTATAAGGAAAGGTAAATTTTCATAGTTCAATGTTGATGAAGAAAGAATTATGATATTTGGGTCAAGACTATGTGTTACATCAAATCACGGGTTAAAGAAGGAACTGTTAGATGATTCACATAGTAATAATTTCTCTATTCACCCTCGAAGAAAAAATATGTATCAAGATCTTCATGATCACTATTGGAGGGACAATATGAATAAGGATATCACTAAATATACATCAAAGTACTTGGTATGTCAGCAAGTGAATTCTGAACGGAAAGAGTCTAAGGGGATGATGCAACCATTACCTATACCAACATGAAAATAGGATAACATCACCATAGACATTGTCACCAGAATTCTAAAGACATCTAGGGGAAACAATTCTATATGGATTGTTGTGTATAATCATAAAAAGGCAACTCATTTTATATCAATTCAAGAGTACATCTCACTAGATAAAATGGAATAGATACACATCAGAGAAGTGGTAAGTCTTCATGGATTACCACTATCAATTGTATTTGATCGAGATCCAAGGTTCACCTCCAAGTTTTGGAAAAGTCTCCAGCATGATCTAAATATTGAGATGAACATTAGTGCAGTTTATCATCTTCAAATTGATTTCAAATATGAGCAGAATATTCGGATATTGGAATAAATTTTGTGAGCATGTTATATGCAATTCAAATGTGGGTGAGACCAACATTTTTTTTGGTCCAGTTCTCTTACAATAATAGCTTTCACTCGAGCATCCAAATGGACCCCTATAAATTAATTTACGGGAAGAGGTAAAACACATGCTTGTTGGAATGAAGTTGGGGAACAAAAATGTCTAGGTCATTAAATTTGTTGAGTAAAAAGTGGAGATGGTTAGGTCCACTCTGTAGCACATCAAGGCTGCTCAGAGTTGACAGAAGAGTTATGATGACAATTTTCAATGATACCTAGCATTTGATGTTGGAGACATAGTATTCTTCCATATATCTCCATGGAATGAAGTGATGAGATTTGAGAATAAGGGAAATCATAGTCCATGTTACATTATCCATTTTGATATCCTTGATTACATTAGAGTGTTAGCTTATGGACTAGTACTCCCTCCATACCTATCTCAAGTGCATGATGTATTTCATGTATCCATCTTGTGAAAGTACATACCAGACCCCTCACATGTACTCAATCCATAGGTGGTACCATTGGAGAATGAACTTTCCTAAGAGGAGTAGTTGGTGAATATATTATATCTTAGAGAAATAATTCTATGAAATAAGATAATTCCCCCAGTCAAATTCTAATGAAGAAACCACAAGTTTGAAGAAGAAATGTGGGAACTAGAGGAAGTGATGAAGCAAAGTTACCCACATCTATTTTAGTGTGGAAAATGAAAATTTTAGGGGGAAATTTCTTAAGGGTAAATATTTCAATGATTCAAACTATTATAAATAAAATTCCTCTTTTGATTTAATTAAATGTCCTATTAAGAAATATGGTTATATAAAACACATTCTCTTATTTTTCATTATTATATCCAATTAGATTTAAATGAACATTAAGTATCTTTACCATTGATAATATAACCATTGTATAGTAATCGCATGGTTAGTATAAATATAGGGTTTTAACAAATCCGATTGAAATAAACAAAGAAAGTGATGACCTCAACTAGTAGGATCATACCCTATAAAGCCCACTTATTGGAGCATACAAGGGGGGTAACATTTTTGATCTTTTCCCTTAACCAAACACAATATTAGATCAAACATCTTAAGCATGAGAGAAACCATTTACAATAAAAGTTCAAGTTCATTGAAATTATGACCAAAACTACATTCACAGAACCTCCCAATGAAAGTCCCACCATCACGCACCATACCCTTAGGGCGTTTGCTGTTGTATTAAAGGGACATGTAACAAGGCCCTAGAAATATTAATATTTATATTACTTTTTATATAATAATGAATATTTTTACATCCTAGTATTGTTACTTTATAAATGACTTTTATTATGATTTAATAAAACATAAATAGTTTTTTTGGTTAATATTCAAATTCAATTAAGAAATATATTTTGAAGAATTAATGGATTTTAAAAAAATAATATTTATATAAAACATTATTATTAAATAATTTTTATTAAATAAAATTTATCATTAAATTTTTAGGAAGTAAAATGTAATTTTTTTAATTGTTGGGAAAACTGATATTGTCAAAAAAACATGTTATTTTCAATAAATATTAGTTATTATTTTAAAAGTAAAAAATTATCATATTCAAAAAATTATTTAGATAAAATAAATAATATTTTTTGAATTATAATGTCGAAATTATCCAACAGTGAATTTTTGATAATTTTCTGAGACATTTGAATTCTCTAGTAAAAATTAAATAACGTATTAAAATACTTTGTGTTTTATGACATCATAATGACCCAAATATGATGTAATAAATATTATAAATGGGGTCCAAGAACAAATATATGTTTTTTCACTTTATAATAATATGATTTTAAATTTATTTCATATATTTTTTAAAGCCCTTACGAATCCTCCAAAACTCATGATATATTTTAAGGTTTTAAAATAATTTCCATAAGAGTGTGACTCACCTCCATATAAAAAATGGTAATATTTTAATAATTTCAGAACTTATCCTTATAAAATAATTTAAAACATTACCATTTCACAGAAACCATGGTAAAAACCCATGGTATGGTTCATGGTTTTAGATATTTTCTTATGTAGAGTTGAAAACCTAAATAATAAATAAATCCATATCCTTTCCTATATAAACATAACCAAGATCCAATTTCTCTTCACTAAACTCCTTTTAGAATGTCCATACTCTTCCCTAAACTCTATTGAGTCCTCCCATTTTGCCCCCAAGCTCCCAATAATCCCTTCCCAAGACTTTTTAGTAACACATTCATGTAAGTGACCTTCCTCTCCTCCTTTCAAATTCAAGAAACTTCTGTGAAATTAGTTCTTGTAATTTCAAATGATTATATTTTCATTCAGTTATAATCATTCTATATCTATCCATTTTATGTTATTTTAATGTGTGATCATTTATCCTATCCAATTTTTACCCTTACCTAAGCCGTTACGATGCCGAAATTCCAAAAGGGATCCTCACCTTATCTTCTTTATTCAAGTTTCTTTATGAACTTATGCATTCTATTACCATTTCCTAATGTTGGGACATGTCCTTAAATGTCCCTATAGATTCCAATTTTATATTTAAATTATGAGATATTCCATTCTCTCTCATCAAGAATTTTTATGATTTTTTATGTAACGTTGTTATGCTGCAAAAACTTTCACCATGATTTTCCATTCCAAAAAAAATTGTGCAGTGAATATCAAACCCATTTTTCAATCAATAGTATTCACCTTTATGAACATATACTTATTCATTGGTTACTTAAACTACTAGAGAATTATCTTTTAGTGACCACCTAAATAAGACACTAATTCCCTTTAGAAACTGCAATTTGATAGCCCCATGTAGAAAAAATAGAAATATGGACAACATAAATAAAAAAACATCAAATAGAAAACATGAATCCTAGCTTTAAATACATTCCAATCTTTGGTCTCACTCAACATATTAATAAGATACAACAAAATAATTAAAGAAAGTAAAAAAAAATATTCAATATTATTCTTTGTTAACACATCATTAAATCAGTCCAACTATATTGAAAGCACCAACTAATATGCTACCATGAAAACATGATTCTTATTATTAATCCTTTTTTTGTTCATACCCTCTGCACAAGACATGATCAAACCCGTATTCAAAATTTTTTGTGAAATTTATGGTAGGGATGAGGATTTATATAAGAAATGAGGATCAGTGATGATGATCTATGTGAATGCTTGACTTGTTTACAATGGTTGATGTTTGAAATTGCTCCATGGATTTACTTGAAGGATATTTTCAAGGAAAGTGTTTGCCGACATGGGGTTTGTGGGACTTTATGGGGTGAGAATGAACTATTATATCATTTTTTACATGTGATCATGACCCTACATGTGCGATTTGTGTTATTTTTTTCTATAATGGGGACCATAATGGTCATGATTGTTCCATTATCATAAGAAGTGGTGGTGGTTGCTATAATTGTGGGGATGTGAGAGAATGGACACAAGATGGATGTTGTACAAAGAATATTGGTTCTGAATATATACAACCTCTATCAGATAGGTATGAAAACTCTTGAAGTTCTATTCTTGATGCTTTTATCATCTTTTAGAAGAGCATGCTATTGGTTGCTAAAGCTATTTCTAATGATCATGGGTTTTGTGGTGATTCCAAGACAAGAAAAATTATTGATGTTATCACTTTTGTGGTTTTTTAGATTCTTCATGGGTTCTATGAGTGTATTGAAAGCTTGATCAGGTATGTTTCTAAAAAGATATCAACTACCATTTGTTTAGTGGATATTCTGGTAAAGGATGAGAGATTTTTGTTCAGAGATGTTGTGTATAAGCTTCATGAATTGCTTCTGAAATCATTGGTTGAACCTGTATTTAAGTGTGAGTTTACAAAAGTATTTATAGATTATAATCCTTGTGTTGTGAATATAATTTTAAATATCAATAATTATTCCCTTTTCAGATATTATCCATTATTATCTATATATTCAGTTCAAATTTGGACTATTCTGACTTTGAAACCATGCTTTGTGAAGGAGATGAATCTTATGGATTTTTTTGAGTGGCTTGGGAAAAGTTATTATTTCTTTTACTAGAGAAGATAGCCATATTTAAATGAGAAAATAGAAAAATTTATAGGAAATCATTTTTAGGATTGTTCATGGTATTCAATTTTTATTAAGTTGTGATTTAGTATCTGATTATGTAATAAATGATCAGGCTAATATTCCTATAAAATGGATAAAATAACTTTCTTTTTTTTCATGGAGGAAACCCTCAAAAGTGAAAAAATGGCTTCTATGTAGAAGAAAAGGATGATAATACGATTTTAAAATTTATTATATGCCTTTAAATCACTAAGATCCATGAACTGTTGGTGGACAAGGGACTTTCTATCTTTGATGATGTAAGGGTAAGTGGAACAAAAGGATATTTGGAGGAAATTAGGTGGAATAATGGGAGTTCATTAGGGGTGATGAAATTGTTTATTTTAGAGTTAGGTGGCTAGAATCCCGCAACTATAGTGAGAAATCTGGCATTGTCAATCCATATGGTCAATTCTATGATTATGAAAAGACATCCACAATGTGTGGGTACCACATATTTAATATAATGGGGATTAAATTAGACAACATGAATTAGGATAACACTGATTATTTTAAATAAATTAAGAGTAATCATCCATAACTATCTCTGAAGATCAATATATATCTCCCTCTCTCCATTCAATCCTCATGATAATGAAATAAATATGTTAGGATTTTTCTCCATTTATGTGGATTCATCAAATTTTATAATCCAACTTCTTACATCTAGTTTTTTTAGAGCCCCACTAGGTATGAATATACAAATCCCTCTTTGGTCATTTCCCATATGTGATGTGTCTTATGTTGATAACTAGAATTATGATGGTGAACTTTGTGGCATAGGTTTTGGTAGAGTTATGTAGAATCTGTTGATGGTGTTCTTGGGTGGTGGTCAGACTTGTGTTCATGAATGGCGATCTTCCTCCTCATCCTCTATTATGTTGTGAATCCATTTTTATTTCGATGGGAATTTATTTTCCATTTATACTTTTTATGTATTTATTTTTATCACATCGATTATTCATTGTGGTTATAACATGAATTAATTCCACTTTGGCTAGTCAAATTATATTTATTCAATATTGTTTTGATTTAATTAGTGGTTTGTTTGTGTACAGGATCATTAAGATAAGGTATTTTATATGTAAAATGTTTCTACTACATTATTTTCTCTTGGAAATTACCTATTGGAGGAAGGCTTAGGGAATCACCCTTGTCTTATCGTCGGTCTAGGTGGGGAACCTTTTGGTCTAGTCATGACATAGTATTATCAAATAGGCATGTCCTACGGATGGTTTTTAGAGTTATATGTGCCCTACAAAATGATTATTGGGATTTGGAAATTTGGGATTTAGGTTTCATAGATAGAAGGATATAAAAATCCCAAAATAAAATAGAAATTAAAGTACTTAAAAAAGTAGATTCCTCACAAAGTAAGGATAATATTAGATAAAGGAGGTATCACATTAAAAGAGTTTCAACTCATAGTGAAAATGATAGGAAAACCATAAAAATTATAAATGTATTTAGTTGGTTTTGAATCCCTACTTTATCACATTTAATTTTAATGAAAATGTAAATGTGATTTGTGACTTCACTAAAAATAAAAAAACAAAATGAAATGGTCAATTTGAATGAGAAACCAGCACTATAAAACAACACATCTCTTGAATATGATGCATCACGTGGGGCCATGGTTAATACCGACGTTTGATGCAGCAGGGGCCTAAAAAAAGTAAAAATTATGAAAATAATAGAAATTAATGTAAAAATAAATAAATAAATAAATTCAGTATAAATTTCATTATAGGATCCCCTACCCCATCGCCTGAGTGAATATATTACCGCAGTGCACTAACCTTTTCTAATAGATGCACATTTATGTCCTCAGAAGCCTGAACTCGTGCCTCTAAATCACTCACCTATTGTGTAATCCCAGCAACAACAGGAGTCATAACATCAACACATGAAACTATAGAACAAGAAATCCCCATTCCATATGTTAAATTGTAGTTGTGTCCATCATGACCAATAATGTGATGGAATATCATATCCCTTTTCATGGTAATATGTCGATGGTCCTCTATAAGTTGTGGTAACTTAGACTCAAATTGAGCCTGTGTAATATATAAGTATAAATACATTTGTATATATATATATATATGTAAGAAATGATAATTAGTACAAGAACTTTCTATAATAAATACAACCTTCAGATCATTTCGATCATGCATCTTCATCCACACCGACATTTTTTCAATCAGTGCACCTTGCTCTCATAACTGTATACCAATAAGATATAAATATATAACACAAAACCATATTAAATAAAAAAATTTAAAAAGTGAATAATAAATACATCATGTTCAATCTAGGATATGTGATGAGTCCCAAGCCTGTGAGGTGGTCTCTACAATGCACGATTCTTGTAATGACGCACCACCACCTCCTATATCCAATTAATTCAAATTTCAAATATGTAAAATGGTACGCATTATTTGAAATATATAAACCAAAATAAATAGACTCATCATTGTCTCCTTAGTGGAATAGTGAGAAACTATCTCATGCCACTGAGATGGAAGAACACCTCTCAAGACTCTGTCCAGAATGTCTAGGGAACCCACATTTGATACATAGTGCTCCCTCTTGACTCTCCCTTTATAATCTTTTCACATTTTACAACATTTTTCTATACACACTGGCCTAAAATCTTCAGGTAAAACTCTTTGATTATTTTATTTAAGAAAATAATAATCACACATGTTAGTATTTTTTAAACATAGTTAAGAAACTAAAATGGTCTTCTTACTTGAACTTACCTCTATAGCAGATCACATGTATCCTAGGGGAATGAATCCTATCACATGTAGTCGATGAAAATCTATGTGGGTCACGTATGATATGACCCAAATGGTGAATAAATGCGGGGTTACCCACTCCCACGGGATGGTATGTCTCATCAAATTTTTTTTCTAAGGGACAAGACCCTTTTTATTAAAGACAGGAACAAGTAAACAAAAAGAGTAAAGAAGTACAGAACCCCCAAATCATTGGACCTCATTATGAATGCCCAATTTTTTTCGTATCTTGTCTCCAATCTTTCGTTCCGCATCTCGTAAGGCGCCCTGATCTAAAGCATGACCTCGCCCGCGTCTGCGACCCCTTGAGTGAAGCACTTCAAGATTCCTTGCTTGTTGAAGAAGGCTTTCAATATCTTCATCTGAACTTGAGTCCATAGAGTGTTGCGTTGAACTCAAGTCTGCTCGACCTCGTCCTCTCCCACGATTGTTAGGGGGTCGTCCACGCTTAGAATATTTCCAAGAGCCATCATCCTTCCTTGCAGTAGAATCCAAGTTTGTCATGTGGGGATCCTCTGTCATCTGCTGATTTTCCAGCAGCTTTGGTGGGTGCAAAGTCGTGGTTTCCACCTCTTTCCAAGGAGGGTCAACAACTACAGCCTCTAACTGACCTGCAACACTACATGGAACATTATAATTTCTCACCTGCTCATGAGAAGAAGTCTTCCTATAATCCTTGTCAAGGGTTATGTCATAATTACAAGATGAAATACCATGACCAGGGCCTCAACTATGAGAGGGATAACTGATCAAGTTTGATTATATTGAAAAATAATAATACATAATTAGACTGATGTAAATATACATGTTTAACACATAATTAAAAAAAATAAACACATTTACATTAATACATTCCTTGATCCTTAGATGCAGATGGACCTGTAGAATGATGTGGATCTAGTTCCTATCCCCTAACATGCCTACGGTCATAGAAAGAATTAGTATGGAAATTAATTATGCATTTATATAGATCATATACAAAAGGGTCATTCAATATGACTGTTTATACTATAGAAGAGTCATATACATGGAGCATATACAAAAACGTTAGTTAATATGGTATCACATTCCATTCATATACATGTATATAATGGAAAAGAGGAAATCAATATGAAGGAATATACTAGACACAAGGCATATAAAAGGATAATATACAAAATAGGTAGTCAATATGCATGTATATGGTTTATTTCATGAAAATCAATTACATGGTATTTTACAGTCACTGTCCTATTTTATATTAGGACATAATTGAAAGTTTTTTTTTGCTGGGGAATTTTTTTTAAAATATTACCAGGTCAAATTTAAATTTTGATGTTTCTTTTTACATGTTTGTTGGCCAATACATTAAATTTTTTGATGTTTGATAAGCATTTTTAGTCCTCTATGAATGGTTGTTGGTTTTCTTTTTTATGATTTTGAAATATATATATATATATATAATAATTGTACAGTGAGAGTATTTCCTATTAATTTTTTTTGAAGATTATATGTAACTTCTATTTCCATCATTTTTTATTTGTAAATCATATTTTAATCAGACTACTTTATATTGGTTTTCTACTTATTTACATTAGTTAACCTTTCATGAATGCTTATGTATATCAATTTTCTTAACTTTAGTGCATAACTCTATTATCTAATTTTAGAGTAGTTTTGTCTATTGTTTCCCTTTTATAATAGGGTGTTATTTTGGTAATGATATATGTAATCCACTAAATATTGGCTACACATGACAAGTTCACTATAAAATTACATCGTGGACCTGTAATGCCAAATTGAAGAATTAAAAATGATCTATAGTTAAGAAAGGATCCCACAACCATACTTGAACAGTTATGAGACATGAATCCACAACCTGGAATTTTATTTCAAGAATTTATTTCAAGATTCATAGATGATGGTCAAAGAAGATGATGAGTCAAGATAAGATTCCAACCAAGAAGCCAATGATAAATCAAACCTTGATAAAAAACCCAAGAGATGGTCAAAGAAGATGATGATTCAAACTCATTTCATTTTTCATGAGTGTATATACAAATATAAAGATAGTAAATAAAAAAATAGTTAATAGTTTATAAAAAGGAAACCAATTAAAAAATATTTTAAACTGAAGAGAATAAAAACAATCATACCTTTCATTAAACATGAAGATCAACCATTTCTCCTTCAATTGTTTCTCTAACCAAATGAATATATTCTTCACATTGAACTACTATGTGTTGATCAATATGTTGTACAATAAAAGAAATGGTCTCAGGTTTGTCTTGTTCAATTAAAAACACTCCTCTCCTTGACATTTTCACAGAAACTTTCTAATTCTGATTAGATAGAAATTTAAGGAAGAAATCTTGTTCTATTTGTGATGTCAAAATGAAAGGTTCATTACTAACTGATTCATCTCTATATAACATACTATTAAAATTCACCAACATAAATTGATATTGATTGAATTTTTTTCCACGTACTGGATCAACCCAATTACACTTTAACAATATTTATTTCAACCCATGTTCATATAAAACTTCAATTATTTCTTTCAACTAACCATTGTAATATTCAGAATCGACATATGGACAACCAATTCCACTATTTTTTGTTTGTCATTTTTCATTGACATATTTAATGTGAAACTAAAAGCTATTAGAATCTATATCTTTTTAACAATGAGATATTATAGATGGAACCTCTACTATTTGGTCAAATTCTTCAGTTAGTGTAGGGTCACCTAACTTCTTCAGGTTATGGACCTATATATTTCAGAGATTTAGATAAAAAGATATGAAAAAATAAATTAGTATTATACTTCAATCATAATGAAAATACCTGTACACGTAAAAAAATCCATGAACCAATCATGAAATGATGCATAATGGGATTGTTGAATTTGATAATCACTTGCACGATACATCTCTTATTTTATCCCATTTATGAATTTTTTTAAATGATAATGCCATGTTTCAATGATAAACTATATATATGAAAACAGAACATGTAAAAGTTAAACAATAAAAGTTATAAGATACTTATTGCATCAATAGTGAAACTGATGGAGTATTGAAAAATATATATCAATGATCTTGTATCTACTTGATGTTGATTATATAAAATATAGTTCCTTCACCAATTGGACCTTCATAAATATAATAGGTTTTATCGAATTTAGTTTCAACATCCATAAGATATTCTACACAAAAAGTAGTACACTCATCCATCAAACAACCATTGGCTATTGATTCCTCTAGATGAGCTCTATTTTGTACAAACCATTTCAATTTATTTAGATAAAGATAAATAGGATACATCCACTTGAATTGCACTGGACCAAAAATAATTACTTCGTAGATTAGGTGCACTGTCAAGTGAACCATAACATTAAAAAATGTGAGTGGAAATAGTTTATCTATATGAAAAATTGTAAGTATAATTCTTTAAAGAAAAATTTTTAAATCTCCAATTCATTGATTTATTAAACAAATAAGCCTAAAAAATCACTCTTCTTAATCGACAGTAGAACAACATTGGGTGATACACAATCATGAATTACGATTGGAATCAAATGATAAAGTAGTATGTGATTGTCATGAATTTTCAACCCTTACAATGTACTGATCATCACATTCACACACTTGGAAATATTATAAGAGTAACTGTCAGGCACCTTGAGCATCTTAAAAATTGAAATAAATGTATCTTTCTATTTTCTTCACATTTTATATTATGTAGCAGGCATGTAATCCTTGTTTCCCTCACAAACTATAAATTTATTGTTTCTTCAAAACCATATCTTCTAAATCACTCAGTGCATTGACATGATCCTTTTATTTTCCATTGACACAAAAAAATTTCCACAATATATTATCAAAAATATTTTTTTCAATGTGCATGAAACCCAATTATTCCTTAACATTTTATACTCCCAGTAAGGGAGATTTAGAAAAATACTTTTATTCTTCCAATTCGGACTATGTTGCCTACCTGCCCCATGAATATTGGGTAATGGATGTGCCACTAAATCCTGTAATTAATAATCATGTCAAAGTTTTCTTCTTCAATCCTTGATAATATTTATACTCTTTTCATGACCTTTGGTGCAAGGTTGAATTATCTAGTACCATCGAATGTAACATTATCCTTTCTAAACTTGTGCTGAGGGGGAAGAAAACTTCTATGGCCCATGTATGTCCACTTTTTGAAATGCTTAAGCCCTGTAGAATTTTTACTTTTATTGCAGTAAGGGAAAAAAAATTCCCCTTTCGTACTCCAACCTAAAAAATTTACATAAACTAGGAAGTCATTGATTTTCCACAATAAAGTAGTTGAAGTTTGAATATTTCATTCATTTTGCAGTCATAAGTCATCATACCATTTCACCAAAACTCATTCAACTCATTAATCAATGGATAAAAACATCAATCTTATCCCCTGGAATTCTAGTTCCATCAATAAGAGTAGAAAGTAATAGAAAATTCCGTTTCATACAAATCCATGGAGGAAGATTATATGGAACCAACACCACAGGCCATGTGCTATGAGTTGCACCAACCATAGACCTAAATGGATTGAAACTATCTACTTCCAATTCCAATTGGACATTATGAATCTCTTTAGTAAAGTTAGTGTGTATTTGATCCAAAACATTCCATTCAAGAGATTTTGTCTGGTGGGTAAGCATACCACTCTTCTTATTTCATTCCACATGCCATCTCATTAATTGAGAAACTTCAGAAAACATAAATAATATTTTCGACCTTGGATTTTGTGGAAAGTAACATATTTTCTTTATGGAAATCATTTTCCCCTATTTCATATTCTGACTTTGAAAAGTCTGATTTCCCTTGTTATCATTCCACTTTGAAGATTAATAGAATGTACAATTATCCAAATTAATAGTTTCCTTTATAGAAAGAATACAGTAGTTTACACATGCAACTACAGTCTAATATGTGAAACCTAAGTTCTCTCTCAACTTATGATAATGATAATACAACTCAAGAATCTTAGCTTCAGTAGGAAGTAATTTTTTCACTAACACCAATAGCATGTTAAATGATGTTTCTAACCACTGATTCAAAGACTTCAAGTGAAACAACTCCACGATAAATGAAAATTTACTATAATCAGTACACCATGAATATGATTCAGTTTTTTGTATCATTAAGTATTTCATAAAACTTCAACGAATCATGATATATACTAGAGTGTGGATTTATCTCACCTATCTCAACATTTTTTATGTTAATGACTTCAGGAGCTTGCCCACATACGATTTCAGTAATCATTTCATGTATAGGATTAGCCATCCTTCCATCAACATCCATCTTAACTATTTATATATGATGAAAATGAAGATATTCTTCCCCATTACGAGTCCAACCCTTATAATTTTTTAGAAACCCATTCAAAAATAGGTGCTCACTCATGGTATCTCATATTAATTGATATCTATTTGCACATTTTATACATGGAAAAACGATATAGTCACTTTGAAATCCTCTAGTGAAACCAATAAATTTCATAATGCCTTCAAAATATTCTCTATACATTCTATTTGGTAGACCAATCCTACTCTTATACACATTCATATCTATAAAAGAAGTAGTAAAATTTACACAAGACTATATATTGTATTCATTTTTAGAATTTAATATCACATAATATATTTAAAATAAAGATTAAACAATTGCCTGTGACATACATGTATTGTTTCCCTTGATGCTCAAGAAATCTTTATAGCTAGTTATGATATCTACTAATTAATTAAGAAAATTGTATAATTACATTGAACATAATACATATCTCTATTTTGATTCCATATATCATAAACTATACAGAATTCCACTAAAATATATGATATCTATCATAAATTATTTAACCAAAGACTCCAGTTCCTCCTTAATGATTCTTTAAGAGGAAGGATTCTTAAATATAGGTGATCTATGCTAGCTAAGAAAGAGTCTGAGTCCATTAACAAGGGAAGGTCAAAATTTTTTTTACAGGAAATCACCCATTATAAAAAATTAGTATTCACACAAGTTTCATAACTAAATTAGGTAAAACCATAATATAAAATTCACATGAAGGATGGTCAAGGAAATATGAGGAGGTGATAAAGGGAACTAAATACTATATTAATAGAGGTGGATTATGAATCATATACATGGAAAAGAGCCATTTAGAAAAAGATTTTTTTAATTCTGACTACCTATATTTATTTTATGGTAATTTCATTTTTTCCAATGTTTTCATCCATTGAAATATCTTTACTCTATTTAGTGGATGGAAAAAATTGATTTAAGTTGGATATTTATAGTGAAATTTCCCTTCATATTTGAATATATAATTATTTTACTTAATATTTTTTCACTCTAAGTTTCATAATTGTGAAGTTAAATTGGTTAGGTGTGTTGATGGATCCTCTTCCCTTACACACTGCTCCTGTACACGTGGTCATTGGTTCCCTTCACTATATTGTTCTTCGTATTATGGATTTGGATAGATCATGGGTTGTATATAATGGGATTACTTCACTCATTTGATTGGATAGTGGAGAAGTCAGATCAGTTAAGAAACTAAACATATTTTATCAGTATACTAAAACATAGTGATCTAACATGGACAATAATGAATCTGTGAACCACTAATATCATAAAAAAAGTGTGATTCATAAATTTTTAAATACTATAATCAATACATATAAGGAAACTATAACTATAGAAATACTAATGTTAAATCACAAAAAAAGAAAAAAAATGTAATAATCTGCATGCTTATGTCGTACATGAAAAAAATCATCAAATACCAGTATTTGACTATCAACCTTAGCGACTAAGCTAATACGTCCCAATCAATCAACAAATATGATTCTATAAACCTTTAGGTAAAAGTGGGTGTGTGAAAAACACTATACATAGATGGTCATCTACAAAATGAGAATAACCAACTCAACACCATACATGCTTAATAAATAAGAAAAATAATTTTCATACATAGTTACATATTCACTAACAAAAAAATAAATCACAATGTAAAGTAGGTTGAATGTTGAATAGAAAATTAGCATATCCCAAGGTATCATCTAGTATTGTATAGAATAATACTAAATTTTAAAAGTATACGTGTCATTATTAACAACCCTAGTTCAGATGTTACAAAAATATACACACCTTTACTCACACTCATGCTCACTGTGAATTATGTTCCCTAGATCACTACAAAATCACCCAGAAAATAACAGAGTATAAGCATGAATGTTTTAAAAAAACCATGAAAAGAAATTATCTTAATAAATTCATCATATATTTGTTGAATATAATTTAAAAAAATTATTTTAAATACATAAGACTTATTTAATATTGATTCATAAGATCCATATCATGGAAAGTAAAGAATATTTTCAGAGAAAATAATGGTTTCTAAAATAAAGCACCGAGGGTTCATATTGAAAATCTCCTTAAAATATATCTTTCAAACTAACCCATGAAAATGAATTTCTTAATCAAAAAAACAAATATTTTTTAAACTAGATATAGAGAAATATATTTCTTTTATAGGAAATACTTTAAAACAAAGCATGATAATTTTGAACGATAACAATCTAAATACTTAAAAAAATATATACTAAAAATATCTTGTATTTTCTACTAGAAATAATAGGGTTTTATAGAAAATACTTTTCCTCTCATAAATCCATAAAATCTCTTTAATTTTATATTTTTTAATTGATTTAGTAAGATAGAATTTTAACATTATTAATAAGGAGAGTTGTTTTTTGGGAAATAAAAATAGAAAATAAATATATGATTTAAAACTTGTAAAATATATAATTTAATACTACCCCCTTACCTATAAACTCCCAATACTGAACCAAACTCATTCCTATGGATCACATGAAAAAACCATAGGACTCCTAAGGTTTGCAGACCAAATTTGTGAGATTCTTGATAAGAAATTTTTTATGAGACCAGTTGAGGGTATATCCAAACAAAGTAAGCCTTAATTTTTATAGATGTTCCTATGAAAATATACCAATAATAAAGTATTTTAGTATTTCTTAGTTTCATTCATTACTTGACATGTGTGTGTGTCACTTATGTCTATTATTTTTTACTATGTTTTATAGAATGTATTTCTGGTTAGAGTTATTTATAAATCAACCTTCTTAACTTGGCAGCATGCTAGTTTTCCTCATCATGAGTTGTGTGCTATGAAAACAGCATGAATAATGCTCTTATTATTTTACACTATAGGATAAGGTGCAAATTTATAGGGTTCTACATATATAGTAAAAAAATGCACCATCATAATATTAAAGGGTCAACAGAAACCAACTCTCACCAACCTAGTTTCCAATTTGAGTGATGGATGTGCCCAAAATCAAATACCTAAAACTGAAAATAGAAATTAATTGATGGAACTATAAATAAAGAACCAAATTAATGTAGACGTGGAGTTGGAGGACCTGCTAGATGTGAGGGGGAGGCAGTGGTGTGGACGAATGGGTGGCACACGGCTCTGGGTTGGTTGCAGCACCATGGAATTTGCGAGCATAGGGAGTCGGGGTAAGGGAGGTAGAGGCACAGGTGGGGAGGGAATTCAGGGAGAGAGAGGGAGTCAGATCTAGAGGAGGGAGTGGCACAAGGTGATGAGGGAGAGGACTGCTGGTGGTGGAGAGCTATAGGTAGAGGTGGGTGCTGTGAGGGAGAGGGTGGGTAGTGTAGGGTTTGACAAGGGAGGAAGTGCATGAGGGGCATGTGTTTTTTAGGCTTATGGATGCCTATAGAGGTCTCTCATTTTAAGGTCCTACAAACCCTAAATTTCTAGTAGTGTTACTTATATTTATTCCACACTCCTTAGTCATAGAATAAATCACGATGATAAATTATCCTAGGTTGTTTGATCTATGTGACACACTTTAGAATGAGAATGAAATGAATATGAAGGGAAATAAGGATATTGCATCACTAAAGGTATGGTAAAAGTAATAAGGACTTCATATCCATACACTATGACATAAAAAAGTCACAAACAGAGTTACCTTGGGTTCCCATGGCATAGTAAAAGTGGAGGTGAGAAAAATATATAACCATTATCTATTTATAAATCAATCATAAAACATAAGCAAGAAACGTCATCTCACCTCCAATACCCTCTCACGAAATATCAACCTACACATCACGTACACATCACAAAATAATAATCAATACACAAACCATAAAAGGTAACTAGCCTATAGAAAACACAAACCCAAGGGTTTACTAATAAGGGTGATAAGATCATATTGAAGCTTTTTTTATAAACTGACAACGGGACTTTAATAACTAGATGGGTGAAAATCTTGTTACAAAACCATCCTTATTATAGACTAAGGATACCATTTAACTATTAGAAAAATGCCTAAAAATCAACATGTTAAATCATGTTATAAATATACTTTAAAAACATAATAGGTATAAAGACATTGAAAACAAATCATTCCTCTCATTGGAGTCAACAAATAATCATAAAAATTCTTTTTCTTAAACCCTTAAACCACTGATATATCCTTTAGAACTCAAAATAGGGCCAAAAACATTTTCCATTCATCTTATTCATTTTAAATCCCCTCTTATGAATTTACCAAAACACTTAAAAAATCATAAATCAATAGTTAAATAAATAATGTTCTAATCCCCATGAAAACCCTTTATGGCCTACATAAAAAGCTACATAAATATTTTATGAACCCAGAATGGGTATCAAATATATGAATATATTGATAAGAAGAAAATTTAGATAGACGGAGCCTTTAATGACCTATTCAACAAATGAGTTGCAATAAAAGAACAACCTTAATCAAGTGGAAACAAATTTATTTTGGGGGATAAAACAAACCAGCCCCAGATATGACATATATAAGGAAATGAAAAAAGACCTAAAATTTAATCAATTCAAACCATAGATTTGACCCTCATAAAAAATGGGTTTTTGGGTGAAAAGAAAATTTAGAGAAAAAAAAGGTTTGGAGAATAGGATAACGATGATGGAGAATAAAATAATTATTTACCTTCAAGAAGCTGTTTAATCCATGGGAGGAATACATAGAAAAAAGGAGCAAAATAGAGGAAGCTATAATAGATCTCTTCTACATTGGTCATGTGATATAGGGTGTAGAGGAAATCCAAATTGAGTTAAGTCGAGTTGATGAAACTAGAAAGCATCTATTAAAGAAGGGACAGTATTGCACACGTTGAAGTTGTAAAAGGGAATTGATATTTCTTAAAATGGAACTATAATGGAAAAAGGTGATGAATAGAGGGAGAATAAACAAAAGAGCAAAATTAAAAATGAAAATAGTAAAACTCCTAAAGTGCCTGACTGGTAGAAAATATATAGGCAAAAGCACCTTACGTGGAACCCAAACAATCAATCAACAAGTGAGGAGGAGGAGAAAATAAATTACCAAGGATTTAAGCCTTGATTCGTTCGAGGGAAATTGGTGGAAGAACACAGGCAATAGGGGACTTCAGAGAAATCTTGACAATCGTGACTGAATCAGTCATGGTTAGAGTTCTTTTAAATAGATCGAGAGAGTTTTATCATCCCTTCCAAAAGAAATGCTCAAATAGATACCCTGTAACAACATTAAATTAATAAGAACTGATAAAGGTGTATTTTTTTGTGCTAAAGTTTTTGCATGGATAAAGATGACATATTCATCAGTGCTGAAATTATAGCACTGATAAATGATTTATAATTATAATTATAAATAATAAAAATTGTAATTATATTTATAAATATTTTTATATGACTGTAAATTTATTTATATTATTATATATAATTATATAATTATATATAAATTAAATAAATTCATAATTTTTAATTTTATACTTGTTTAAATATATAATTATTTATTTATAAATATATAAATACCTTTTCAAAAATATTATATTTTTTTTCATATTTATAAATATATATAAATATAAATATAGTGAACATATTCCTTATTTAAATATATTTATTTTAATTTTATAATTATAAATATATTTCTATCATTATATATATTTATAAATTTATATATATATATATATATATTTAATAAATATATAAAAATATAAATATAAATATTGTAAATATATTTATAATTTAAATATATTTATTATTATTTTATAATTATTTAAATATATAATTATCTAATTATAATTATATATATATATATTAAATAATATTTATATATTTGTATCATTATATATATAATTATATATATATATTTAATAAATAAATATAAATATAATTATAAATATAAATATAGTAAATATATTCATTATTTAAATAAATTTCTTATAATTTTATAACTACTTAAATGTATATATAATTATTTATCTATAATTTTAAATTTATAAATTTATAAATATACATTTATAAATATTTATTTAAAAATATATTTTTAACATTATTAATGAATATATAATCTTAAATGTATGCATATTAAAAATGAGTGAAATTGAATAATTAAAAATGAGTACACTTTAAAAGTATTGAAATAATGAATAAGTTTTATTAATTATATAAAAATTAAAAAAAATATATTGAAATAAATATGAATTCATATTGAAAATATTAAAAATGATAAATAAATAAATATATAAATAAATATTAGAAAATGATTAAATTCATAAAAAATAAAAATAAATCATAAATAAATAATATTAGAAATGAATAAATAATAATTAATTGTAATAATATTAGAAATAAATAATAAAATTTACCGATTAAAAATATAATATATTAAATGTATCATTTTATAATGAAATTCTAAAACGAATACTAAAATTTAAATAAATTACATAAATATTAGGTGTTTGTGTTTTTATATAAGATTTTATTAATTACATAAATATTTGGGTGTGTGCATGCATTATATATAAAAATGCATTAATTGTGTATATGTATTTATGAAATCAATGTAACACATGGTTAATATATATAAAATTTAAAATCAAGTGACATTCAATTATGTTCATTACTCAGTAAAATTAGTTAGTATTTTTAATTAATATTAATTTCTAATTATAATCCATTCTTCACTAAATATATGACTTATTTAATGTAAGCATAAATATTTTGTATTATACAAATCATATTTTATGTAATATTATATAAATTGATATATATATATATATATATATTTGAATATATTTCTATACTAAATGTAGTACTGAATAATTATGTTTAGAGTCCATTAAAAATGAATAAAACATTAATATGTTTTTAATTATTAAATTTTATTCATTATATGTATCTATATTTAATATATTTTATTTATTACAATTTATTATTAATATATATATATAACTTATTCATTTTTATTAATAATTATTTCATTAATAAATTTTTTAATAATTTATTAATTTATTAATTTATTAATTTTATTAATTATTAAAATATATCCATTTTTAGTATTTTTGTTTAATTATTATAAGTTATTCATTCAACAGATCTATATTTAATATATAATATTTATTAATTTTAATATTATATATACATGTTTATTAAATTTATTCATTTTTATCAATAATTATTTAATTTATAAAATGTTTATTATTTTTCTTAACTTACTCATTTTTAATTTTTATTTGTTTAATTATTTAGTTTTAATCATTTTATATATCTTTATATTTAATATATAATATTTATTAATATTTATAATTTATATATATGTCTATTAAATTTGTTTATTTTTATCAATAATTATTTAATTAATAATTCTTTTTAATTTTTTATATAATTTACTCATTTTTTATTTTTATTTGTTTAATTATTTCATTTTATTCAGGACCTTTATCAGTACTAAAAAATAATTGATAAAAGATACCCTTTATTAGTGCTAAAAATAAAGTGTTGATAAAGTGTAACCTTTTTCAGTGCTAAAAATAAGGCACTGATAAAGGGAACCTTTATTAGTTCTTTTCTATAGCACCGATAAAGGCCAATACTATTAAAGGATTGTTTTGTAGTAGTGGGTAGGGGCTCGTAAGACATTGATACTACGTCACATGTAATTCGTTTTTAGTAATCTCAAGAAAGGGGATTATGAGAACATGACCTGCTAATACGAATTCCACATGTTTTATGCATTATTGGATATTCCTACCAGAGGATGTGTGTAAGGTTCATTAGAATTAAGATTATTATTATTGGGTATTATGAGTCTCATACTTTGATGTATTGAATAAAATTATGATGACATATGCTCGCGGTGAGGTATGATACATTGGGTGCGTCACAAGTGATATGGCATTAATGAATAAGTCAAGAAAATATTTATACCTTCCATAAAACAGAAGTATATATCTCTATCCCTTTGATGGAAATGTAACTATCAGATATATCCATGGCCATAGTGTGATAATGATAAGCTCATTTCTTGAAATTAAAAGAAAAGGAATTCGAGCATATAGGTTGATGACACATGTGATGCAAACTGATTGAATGAGATATATAGATATAGGAATTATATTACACAATGAGAGTTTGTATGATGTTGTATTTTTTGTAAAATTTTCTTCTTTCGGTATGGGTTCCTTTGGATATTGTTGGATGTTAACTTTGAACTTTAGGTGGTCCTACTTAATGCCACTGAGAAAGGGGCCTACAAGGTCACACACTAAGTGTATCCAAAATCTCAGTTATATTCTATATAAATTTAAAAAGTTGAATAAATATTATTCTCATATGTGGTTAAATAATTATTCATGTTTTTATGATCGAAAATATTCATTCACTAGTTATTCGTGAGAATATATGCAAGTTAAATATTTAATAAATATTTATTCACTATTTTAGTAAATATTCTGGTCTAGTCCCTCTTGAAATGTTTTCAGGAAAGAATTCAATTCAGGGTGTCTCCTCTTTGGTTATAATAGACCAGGATCTGTATTCACTTTTTAACAAGAGAGGCGAGGTTGGTCCTAACTTGAAATATCATATTTTTAATATTTAGCCTATTAGGGTGGGCTTTAGTGCTACGTAAGAGAAACAAGAATATGTCTTCCACCAAGCTCTTAAGGAATCTAGGGAGTCTTTAAGAGTCTCTGGTAAGTGGGACAATATATAAGATCTTGATGAGAATGATAAGACTCAAATAATTAAATCTTATTTTAATAATGTAGTGGTTAAAGGAAAGAAGGATTATGATGAGTGTTACTCATCCACTCCTAATAAAAATTGCAGACCTAGGAATGACTGTTCCATCTTAAATACCAATATAAGAACTAGATATACTCCTCTAGTGGAATAGAGTATGGTTCAATCTAACATGTTTATCTCCTTGAGCTATCATATAGATTATTATGGGGACTATAAGGCCTGTAATTTGATTGACCATGGTGTTTGATCTTGTTGGTTGTAGTTGTGCTCTCTTTTCATTTGTCTTTTTTTACTTTGAATAAGAGTTGGAATGTGATGTATGACCCCATCCTATAATTCTATTTTGTGTTTTATTTTCTTCATAAAGTACCTTAGAGCCAAGATTATTTGATTATAATATTTATTTATTAATTTTTGAATAATGTAGTGATATTTATTTAATTTAAATAAATGATCATTATTCAAAGGTTGATAAACACTAAATAGGAAAGATTGTCTATTTTTAGGGTCCATTGAATAAGATATATTAAATATCTTGTGAATAAAAATTAATCAATTTATTCATTAAATGATATTTATTTATCCATGAGTTTAGTACATGTCAACAAAATAGTATTATTATTATTATTTAAACATGTGGTTTTATGGGGATTATGAGTATAATAAGCACTCATGTGAAATTAATATTATCTAACCCCAATTCTATTTAAACTCAAAATATCATTCCCAACCGTAATAATCATTCTACACCATAAAAGTGTAGAGATAATTTTCTCATACCCTAGAGATCTATTCATCTAGAACACTCTCCAGAATACTGAGTAATTCTCTACTTCCACCCTCTTAACTCTATAAAGAACAAGAAGAATCCTTCCACTTAAAATTGATTATTATGTCAATTAATTGTGAATGATGCAAGAATTATAATTTTCCTCACTATCACTTAAAGATTTATATAGTGACGTTCATAGGATCATTGTGCACATGTGAATCACCAATAGAGGGATTCCATCCTTGAATCCTCAGATGAAATGATGGTATAACATGAAGTTATCTTCTTATTTTAAAATAATGAAATAATTCCAACATGACACAATTATTAATCTATATAAATTAATTTTAAATTATATATGATGATCTTTTCACATGGATTCTAAGGTTTTAATCCATCTTATTCTAAGAATAAATCATAATAAGTTGAAATTTTTAATTATTGGGCATGGGCCTCACCACTTCCACTGCATCCTGCAACCTTTAAGTGTTATTAATTCAGTTACATAATAATTTATAATAACTTATTATTCATTGATCGATTATACATATTTTTTGTTAGTTTTTGTTTTAGATTTTTTTTCATTAATTCAAATGTAAATTAACATGTTTTGATAATAAAACATGCTTCATTCCAGTTTCACATGAGTTTAAATAGGTTAATAACATGTGAAGAATGATTAGAGATTCCATTGGGAGGTGTTGGAGGTTCTGGATGGTTGACACCATTACATGAAATGTAACAAGAACAATAACACCATGTACTAAGGTTTACTACATCAAGATGAGTTATGAGATATATGTATTTCCCTACATATTAGTACGTGGTGTGTAATTACTAGTCATTTTTTTACCTATCATTCTATCCCATGTTTTTTGGACCACACTATGTATAGTTAGCATACATGTCATGTAGTATATGCATTTTCATAGTGAATTTCATAAAAACTGCATGGTCAAATGTGCATAGTGTATTAATACATGACACATGGGACTAACAGCTAAGAAACGAGGAGGGCACATGTCATTTTGCTATTTTTTCACGATTTGTAACACATAAGTTTCCTTGTTTGAGATACATTCCAAGTCCCTGTGAATATACCAGAGACACATGACAAGCAGTATACACAACGTGTATCTTGTTAGTACGCATCATATAGTCACATAGTAATTAATCAATTTTAATTACATGAAAATAATTAATTGAAGCATTAAAACCAAATTACATGGAGAATAGATGACATGCTTACAATGTAACAATATTTTCATAATTAATAAATAAATAATTAATTCCATGTAATTACTTAACAAATATTGTTCAAGCCAATTACTTTCAAAATTTCCACTTATGATGGGAATCTCCAAGACTGTTCGAATGTAAATTAAGATAAATAAATAATTTATTTAATTTATTTAATTCAAGCAAATTTATCTTAATAATAAAGAATTAATTGAAGTGAATACTATCTAGTTTATATTTTTATATTGTTTCATTTCTGAATATTCATGATCTTAGAACAACCAATATATCTGATTGGTTTCTCTTAATTTGTTATTATTAAATTAAAATTACAGCTTGCATGTCATCCCCTCATCTATACAAAGTAGGACCTACGTTTCTGTCATTTCTTTTATATAAAACCCCTTAACCATTCCATTAGTCTCCTAATATATTTTGTAGTAAAAATATATGTAATGGATGGATACCCTAGATGAGTGGAGGAAGTTTAAGTTTAGAACTAAAGTGAAACCATCCTAGAAGGTACACATGAGTATAAGAGGTATGCTACAACTCAAACTAGGCATGGTTCCAAGAGTTTATTACCTAGGTTCAAGGGTTTTTATATCATTAGATAGATAAACCAACTCTTGGAAAAGATCACGGGCATGATATTTTACTATTTTATTTATGTTAGTTGCATGATTAATTATTTATGGATACTTTATTATTAAATAAATTAATTAACTAGCATGCATTATGGAATTAAAATAAAATAATATTGTGCATAAATTATATCTAAACATGGTTAATCACATAAGTAATTTCCACTTAATATTATTAATCATGTAATAATATAAAATGATCAATTTATGCATAAAGATAAAAATACATCAAATAAAATAGTTAGTCAAAAGTCATCTATTAATCGAGTTAAGATACAACCATAGCTCAGAGTACTTGACTAACATTAATTGGAGTGATTTCAATTATTGAGGAGTTTTAACTTGAGTTTTGAGTTAACTTAAACAAGTTCACATTAATGGTTGATCTCTCCCATGAGACTTAGTGAAACTAGTGTACAATTGTTAAGGAAATCCAATTCTAGGATTTCAGTATTAGGGAGTCCATTCAATAGATCAAGGAGTCATGAGTTAATATAGTTGTAATTTTATTTGTACCTAAATACTTTTGAATATATTTATAGAACCTCATATGGGTTTGTAGTAGTGTAATATGGATCATTTTAAATTGAAAATATATATGATAGGATATTATATAACTAATGGTGAGGAATAATGTGTTTTGATTAAATAGATGGAGACTAATAAATAAAATTTATTAGGTCACATATTTTAGTAATTAAGATAAAACCAAAATCTACTTTTAATTAATGGAGTGTATGGAATGATAAACTATTGTAACATTGCGATCATTTATGGTACAAATCATGTCCTCACTAGCACATATTTCCAAGGGTGGTACAACTGTTTTATACACTAACAAAATGCATGAGAATTTATATTATTTGTTGGAGCCCCTTACACATGTTCAACCACCTCATCAAGTAAGAGAAGAAAAGAGGGATGCTTATAGGAGGTATATGAGGATTCTATAATTGTTCATTGCATTGGGATATTAGTTATGATAATATAATTGATAATGAATCATAAGTAAATGAATGCCTATACCATGTAATATCATCTCTTATATCTTGAGAAGGTGAAAGAGAGGCTTTAGATAAATGATATTTTCACTTCACTATAATAGTATAAATAGGAAGGATGTACTTAATTATTGATCTTTTCACCAATATAATGATGTACATTGACCATTTAACAAAGTTTGTCTTCCACATGGATAAGAAATTATCCCTTAATCTTATACTATCATCCTTATCTTCTAGGTTCTCATTATTCATCTAGAATTTTGAGATTAAAAGTATGGATGAATGAATTATTAATATTTTTACTAAGATTCGATAGGTATTTAAGCGTTTCAGGGAACTCAGTTCCACTACCCTTATGGTGAAGGAGATGAAAAGGTAGGGATAAAAATCCTATGATTGACTCTAGGTTAATGATTACATAACAAAAAAAATTCAAGGGAAAAAAGATTCATAGGAATTTTGGTAAAAATGAGGTTATTTAATTACCATGTGAAAAAAGGCCACTTGAAATGAAAATGTCATGAATTAAAGAAGAATAAAACCATTGCATCTACTTTAGGAAAATATTTATTATAATAAGTAATGTTTCTATCTCTGTTATTTGGTATTTACTAAATTTTTTTTTTAGTACAAGAACCATATAAGTAATATGTGCGATCATAGTTTCTGAGAATGGGTGATTTCTATGTCATTAGTGAGAAGCATACAAAAACATTACTATAACTAACGTGTGTTCCCCCTGTGTCTAATTCCTATGCTAGTAGTGAGAAGCACATGAATTCATAAGTGGGGTGAATTATCCCATTAGTTGAGAAAGGTTTCACTACCACAAAACTAGGCAAGGCCAGTGCCAACCATTATCAGCGCTAATGAAAAAGCGTTGATAAAGGGGAGGGGGTACTTTATCAGTGTTTTTTTAGGGCTGATAAAGGTACCCCCTTTAAGAAAGCTTTTCTTAGCACTGTTAAAGTGTACCCCATTATCAATGCTTTTTTAGTAGCGCTGATAAAGGTGGGTTTTATGAGTTCTTTTTTTAAAAGCGCAGATAATGGATTTACTTCCAAAAAAATTCATTAAAAAAATGTTTTAATATTTAAATACATAGATAGAGTTATATTGATATAAATATAATATACATTTTTAAAATATAATTTCAAATATATTTTAGATAAGTATAAATATACAGTTAAACTTAATATATAATATATTTAGTGAAAATGGCTTATAAAAAAATTAAAAAAATATTTTTAATAAATAATTTTCTAATTATTATGGAGTAATAGTCATTTAATGACAATTTGAATACTAAAAAAAATTTAAAAATATTAAAAAAGATCCAAAATATGTTGAAAACACAACTCGAACTTCAAACGGCCATAACTTTTGATCGGGGTGTCTATTTGAGCTTTACAGCATATCAAATTGAAGTCTACGATGAGCTCTACATGATAATAATTAAGGTAAAGCCTCTATCTCCTTTTTGGATGCCAAAAAATTTCCAGAAGGCCTCCAAAATTGATTTTTTAGTCGGGATACCCCGACTTTTTAACATTTTGTGGATTTTGAGCCTCGTTTAAGGGGGTATTATTGGATTTTTTGTGGGGAATGAATTTATTCCAAGGTATTACATTCAAATTGATATTATGTATTTAAAATTTTGTCATTTTTTATAATTCACTTCTATTTATAATCAAATATATAACAATATATAAATATTTTTTATATATTCACACATAAAAATTTAATTATAAATATAAATAATAAAATTTATTTACATATAAAATATATTAGCTTTATCTAAATAATAACTAATATCCATTTTATTTAAAATAAAAATATATGAATATTTATATACCAATATATTAATATAACTATATATATATATTAATATAACTACATATATATATTCATATAACTATAAATATATATATATTAATATCACTATAAATATATTTATTAATATAACTATACATTAATTAATATAAATATATATTAATATACGAATAAATATAACTATATATATATAGAGAGATATCATGAAATGGAAAACAATTCAAAAAAGAGCAGTGGTAAGGGCTTAGGCACGGAGGAGGGAGGTCTCGAGTTCAAAACCTGGTGGAGGCAAGGGCGCGTGCATGGGGTGGATTTAGGGGGCAAGTGCTGATAATGTGTGGAGGGGGTGCATGCGGGCACTCGAGGGGTTGCAAAAGCGCTGTCAAAAGGGGGATCAAGGTCTATAAAAGACCCCCCCCCCCCCCCCCCCCGATGGCACAATTTTTTATTTATTTTTATTTTTTTTAAATTTTTTTACTTTAATGAGCTCTAAGAAAGTGCTGATAAAAGGGGTCTTTTATCAGCTCTAAAAAGAAAGAGCTGATAAAGATCCCTTTTATCAGCGCTTCTTTTTATCGCTGATAAAAGACCCCTTTTATCAGCGCTTTTTTTAGCGCTGATAAAATGGGTCTTTATCAGCGCTTTTTGAGGCGTTGATAAAGGGGACCCCCCCCCCCCTTTAACTTCGCTGGCTTTAACAGCACTTTTCTAGCGCTGTTAAAGGCCATTTTTAGCACTTATAAAAGGCATATTTGCAGTAGTGTTGATTATAATATTAACATTGATAATAACATTACATAAAATTTCCCAATGGATATACTCCAGTTTAATTATTATTTGTATTAATAGTTACCAAAACATTTATCTAAGTATTCTACTAGACACAACAATAAATTATTTCTTTTTAAATGAATGTTGTTATGGTAAACAAAGTTTAATATTTGACAATACTTGAATCATTTGTATCCAATATCATTAATAAATGATGAATATAATTATAAGACTCAAACCCAGTTTTGGAAAATAAATCTTTGTCAAGTATTTTATTATTCGAAAAATTTTATACTCTTTTGAGCTAAAACTTTTAGGGGTTTTCAACACACTCACTTGTTGAATTCTTAGACAAAGAAACCAATAAAAATAATTGTAATCTAAAAATTTTATGGATTTAGAGTATAATGATAGTAAGAACTATTCTAAAGTGAATTTATAGGTAAATTCATGTACTCTATGAAATTACTTTAAGAAATTTTCAAAATTCTCAGTAAAGTAATGAATGAACTTGGTAAAATATGTAGGATCCTCAAAGAATGTTTTCAAATAATATATTAACCATGTACCAATTAATATTTTAATATAGAGTGATGGTTTTCTTAAAATAAGATAACTTTATTCATATCCTAAATATGGTGATATTATAAGTTAGGATCGATAAGAAGTCTAATATATTTATTATAGTCTTTCATTATTCCTTTACAGATATATTTTATAATTATAAATATAAAAAATAACAATATGAAAGTTATATTGACTAATGGATATCATATAAGTTACAATATAAAGGAATCCCATAATTTCATAGCCTCTGGTGTTTTATAGGGACTTTTTGTAAATCTAGTGAAAGCTTCAAATGTACATCATCAAAAACACAAATGTGCATCTCATTTAATGATCCTATTTCTACTGAGGATATCAACAACCCCAAGATATAAAATGAATTTATCAAAAAAAACTTTATTTCTATTAGAGAAGCACATATCATTTGATCTAGTGGGAGAAATCAAGACTTTAGTTGAATCTTGGCTCTAAATGCACAAGTTGGAAAATGAATAATAAACTCCACAAGTGTTAGTGGGACAAATTGTTATAAAGACACATACTACATAAGAAGGTTAAAACCATAGTGACGGTTTTATATTCCTGATTTTGGGTGATTGTAACACTTGAATATTTTTTGAAGTATTTTTTTTTCAAATAAATTTAATTTCTTTCATATCTTTACTTACACACAACACCATATTCAAACAAACAATGATATACCATTAAAATATTAATATTTAATATGATAGTTATTGGCTATCCGTTGGATTAGTGGGTATAAGAAGAAATAACTAAATTATAAAAATTTTATGTTTTAAACATGCTTAAAATAAATTCATTGGTTATCAAATTATTAGAAATGAAAATAAAAAATCATTTTAAAGTAAAAGAAATATTTTTTTAAAAAACAATCTTTATGATCACAATATGTTTTTTACCTTAATAGATTAAATTTTCACTATTGTTGAATGATTTTAATGAAATTTATATAATATATATTCAATAAAATGGTTTATCATTCATCTAATATTTTTTCTAGAGATGAGAAAACAATAAATCCAGTTTTATGTTTAAAAACTGTATTTTTCTAAAAAATAGTTTCATCACATTTTACATGCTTATTTAAATTTTTTTTACACTTTTAGAAATTATATTTTAAAAAATGAACTTAATTTTTGAAATAAAAAATCAAAATTATCTTACACTGAATTATTTAGAATTTTCTAAAAATATTAATTTTTTGATGAATAGTGAAAAAAACCTATTTTTATGAAGAATTATCTTTTTTTTGAAGAATTTTAAAAGATAATTTTTTTTTGAAATTATATTGAATGTAATTATTTCAATTATATTTTGAGTAATATAATTTGTGTCCTTAGAATAAATTTTATGATGAATTTTGATATACAAACATTTTATACATTAGGAAAAAATTCTTTGGAAAATCGTTTTTTGTCGCACTTGTGTGTTTAATTTTAAATTAAATTTCGCAGCTTATTTTAATTGAATTGGGTAAAATGGATTATATTTAATGACCCAGATTTTCTATGTAATGTTTTTAATTTTATGAAATTATTAATATTCTGTGAAAATTGACGGTGCCTGATTCCAAGACCCTGTTTGCCCGGAATGAATTTCTGAACTTTTTTAAAGGTATGTTCAGTAAATGCGTGAGCGATGTTTTCTAACTTTTGACCCAGTTCTCAGATTAAAAATATGAGGGAACCGTTGAATCCGAAACACTGGGATTCCCTTAAGGGGGACTTTACGTTAACTGCAGTATATCTGGAAAAAAAGTAAAGATTTGTGACTTTTAAAAGAAATGAAATAAAATAATTTTATTATTTTATTTTCTTTCTTCCCCACCAATGGAAAAGTGAAGTGTGGGACCTAGGATGTGTCAAGAAAATAAATGGCTTGACCGGTCAATCTTAAGTAACGATGTTATTGGGTAATTATGAAGGTTCCTAATTAATGAGCCCTCATTACTTCCCCACGTTGTTACTTACCCTCCCCCTATTCTTTTTATATGGAGCATGGGGAGAGGTGTCGGCACATCTTGAACAAGAAAAAAAGTACTGAAGGAGTGTCGTGACATTGAACCCTTAGAGAATGGAGCTGATCCCAGTGGGAGGTGATGTGTGACACTGAACTACAAATCGAAGGACAACGTATGAGCGGTGCTGTTGGGAACCTTTTTTGAAAAAGAAGAACACGACCCACCTTCAAGTACAGATGTTCTCCAATGGATTTCCATAGTAGTGGTTTAATTCTTGTTTATTTCAAGTGAATTTTTCATAAACCTCTTTATCCTCCCTTTGGTTTACGAGCTAACATAGAGGGTGTGGGCCTAACGAACAGGGCATGGACCCTCTGATATCTTACTGTCCTTCCACATCTATGGAAAACTATCGACGCAGCGGCACTGAACACCTATGAAGAAGGTAGTTCCTCAATGCACATCGTAATAGGAGGCCACAGAACCAAGCTACGGTGGTCAACAGAGCGGTTGGCACTGACCGGCCATGGAAAAAGTGAGGCGCCCCGTTGCGCATCGCCGGTGAGTAGAGGGTCGTAGGTCATCTGTCACGACAGACGGAGGAGGCTGCCAGCACATCGGCTGACTGTAGAAGGAGAGGCAGTGTGGCCAGTGCACCACCAGCAAGTGGGAAGGTGGCACGACCTGCACGCCGCTGGTGAGAAGAATTCATGGCCGAGGCCACAACGGTGACAGAACCCGTGCCTCCAGCAGGTTCCACGACAATCGGGTGGTGCCCACCAGGCGCCACCACTTCACAAACTGAATGACCTCTAGGCCATTTGAGATTTCGAGAGACTGGGGGTCGCACCCCCACCTCGCGAGCTCGGGTGAACAACGGTTTGACCGCCCATTGCATGTCGTGACCTGGCGGCCCGGTCACCACCGCTTCACAAACTGAACGATCTCTGGGTAATTCGGAAGTTCAGGAGACCAGGGGTCACAACCCCCCTTGCCATATCGGGAAAACAACAGTTGGGACACCCCTTGTATTCCGTTCTCTATGTGGTCAGGATGCCCCTTGTTGGGCGCGTCCTCTGTGGGGGGGCCGCCCCTTGCAGGATACGCCCTATGTAGGCTGGGCCACCCCCCTTGTGGGCCGCGTGGATGTGGGCCGCCCCTTTGCGGGTCAGGCCACCCTTTACAGGACACCCTTTGTGGGTGGGGCGGCCCTTGCGGGCCCCCTTGGTAGGTCATCCCCTTCCAGTCTAGGCCAGACCTCAGCCCAGTGGGCCAAGCCTACCACGACCTAGCCCATATTTGGTCAAGTCGGACGAGACCCGGGCCCCACCAGGTCCAGAAACACTTAAAGGGTCATATCCTAAGAACTGTGCACCCCTTTGACGAAACTTATACGGCATTAGGATCCTTGGATTGAGACGGTCCTTTTTTGGTATAATCCTCTTGAGTTTTGGAGAGAGTTGGATTACGGCCAGGTTGGATCGAACCCGAATCTAACTAGGCCCTTGGAACTAAAATGCTTATAACATAGAGACCGAGTGTCCGATTGATGCCCCGTCTGTTGCATTGGAACCCTTACAAAATGGTGGTCTATTGGGTTACTATTTTTTGGATATTATTGGAGGTTTATATATGACCTATATCTCAATGGTAGATTCTATAGAACTCGAGCGCACCAGGTGCGAGGAATCCGGTGGATGGCAGTGAGGCGGAGGTTGGAGACAGCTCATATGGAGGTTAGTACTGAGTGATCCTATGTGGGTCACCACTGATCTTGTGTGGGTCAGATCTATTGTGGGTTTGGGATCAATTATTATGTATGGGTCAGTGCATACCGATCATGTTCTGGTAAGCAGTCAGCGATCCTGTGTGGGTCATCTCATACCAATCCAATGTGGGTCAGATCCTATGTGGGTCATTGTGGGGGTTAGTACCTATCTACTCTGGGTGGGTCGGATCCTGTGTGGATCATTGTGGGGTTAGTTACCTATCGGTCCTATGTGGTTCAGACTCCATATGGTCATAATTAGTGCCTCTTGATAGAATAAGATGATCTAGCTTCGCGATTAATCATATGTACTTCTTTACTTCTCTAATACCTGGTTTGAGCTGAGACCCTATTTGAACTAAGCCTTTTACGCGTGTGGTACTTCCTATCTTTATGGTGTTACTTTTTTTGTATTCTTCCCCCATGTATGAGATGAGTGTATCTTTATATCGTAGGTATTTTTATGGGAATATACCTAAGTAGGGATGAAGTCTTGCATTGTGATTTTTCCTTCGCGGAACTTTAGGAGACCTACGGGGTCTCGGGGTCCCAACTAAGTATCATTATACTCTGCCCTACATGGGCTTCACCCGCACCTGGTTGTGTCTTGTGTAGATGACGTACACCATTGATCTAAACTGAGGGAGCGAGGACAGGATGGTGCTCGGAGGTGGACCATTTGGTGTGACATGACGTAGGGACTACTGATCGGGAGTTGTACCTACCCTTTAGGTAAGATTTATGTTGGACGATACAAAATATGCTTTTCCCTTTTTAGCTATTTTGTACTTTCCAGTTGTACTTATATTTTTTTCCAGTTGGGCTTGTATTCCGGCAACCTTCACTTTCATCACTCTTTACTATAGCAGTTTACTTCGTGGTTGAATCTTGTTGCATTCTACTCTATGTGTTTTTATAGGTTTAAAGGCGATGCCTTCCTATTTTAGGGATATTCCTTTCTGGTTATAGTCTTCAGCCCATTTCCTTTGTAAGGCGGACTTGGGGTAGTCATGACCCATGCCCTAGGGACAGGTCATGACAAAGTGGTATTAGAGGATTCAGTTCTACCGAAGAACTAGGACTCTGAACTTTTCACTGTGGCAACAGTGTTAAGTATTATGAGTGTGGTCTTTAGTTTAGGGAATCCAGTGTTGGTACGGAGAATGACATATCCATACATCAGGACCCTGAATTCTGATTTCTGACTCAGTACATAGAATCACTAATTCCCTGTGTTTTTTAAGAGTTTTTCTTGTGATTTCTTTGAGTCAGCTCACCCGGTATAACTTTTTGGTTGTGACACACCTGTCATCTTTTAGGATGCCTCCATGTAGAAAACCATCCATGACTCCTGAGAGAGTATGCGATGATAGCCCACCAAGCGATGAGGCCTCTGTGCAGGGCCCTCTTATGGTGTTAGCACCTTCGAGTGGTGTACCAACAACACCACTACTTGTTGGGCAGCCATTGCCGCTATCCCTACCAGCAAAGGTTGTACACCGACTGGGCGTGTTGGATGAGTTTCAATAGAAAAGACCTCTGAGGTTCTGAGAAGATATGGACCCACAGGTGGCTGAGGACTAGCTGGAGGCTGTGGTCAGAGTTTTCCGCTTGGTTGGGACACCTGTTGACCTTATGATGATCCTAGCAGCAAGTCTCTTCTTGGTAGCTGTAGGGAGATGCTGGAGTTTGTTGCTCCAGATACAATATGAGGTGGCCCCCATCTGGGCAGACTTCAAGAGCCTTTTTAGGGCAGAGTTTGTCTCAGTGACCTTACACTATGTACGTATACAGGAGCTACTACACCTACAGTAGGGCAGCATGACTGTGGCCTAGTACTCGGCGAGGTTCACTAATCTCTCTCGCTACTCCACCGACATGGTACAAGACCCTTTCTTCAGAGCCCATACCTTTGAGTAGGGACTCCGATGGGAGATCCGAACATCGATGATATTGCTAATCATTCTGACACAAGCTGGGGTTTTAGAGAGAGTGCTTTTGGTGGAGAGATTCCAAACTGAGAAGTCACCGACAGCGAGACCCACCACCGGCGACACATAGAAGAGTCATCTGTGGATTGTAGTAAGTAGATGAAACACAGGTCTAAGCAGACCAGAACTTATGGTGGATGGCCCCAAGATGCAGGGTCAGAGGTGTGGAGCTCATAAGGCAAAGGATGTCAGATGAGGGACAAGAAGTGCTACACGTGCGGCGGGCAGGGTCACATGGCTCACGATTTTACGAACCGCCATTCAGATGACCAGTAGACGGTTGAGGGACTACCGAGGCAGAGGCAAAGGTTTGAGCAAGGAGTTCCACAGGAGGCAGGATGTGGTAGAGGAGTTGGCTGTGCAGCAGGCGGTGGGCGGCGATTTGAGATTCTACTGCCACCACCACCAAGTGTCCCACCCTGACCATAAGGATCATGTGGATAGGGACGGGCTCATCTCCATTCAGCTGATACCTATGACCACGAAACTCTAGAGATGATTAGAGGTACGATCTATGTCTACTCCACACTAGCTACAATACTTATAGATATAGGTTCCAATCACTCTTTTGTTTCCACTGCCCTCGTTTGGAGCTCAGATATTCTGGTGGAGCTTTTGGATCGATCCTTAAAGTCAGAGACTCTTATGGGAGAAGATTCGACAATTACACACTAGTGTAGGTAGTGTGAGATTACTTTAGGAGGTGAAAGATTCAGCTGGGATCTCTTAGTAGTGGCATCGAGGCCTTACGATGTCATCTTAGGTATGGACTGGTTATCCACAATCCATGCACATATTGATTATATTAGCCGCCAAGTGTGGTGTGTCTGTGCAGATGGGAGTCGTTTTTCGTTCACTGGAGAGAAGGGAACCTTTGCAGCACAGGGTGGACTTAACCAGAGGAGGTTGTATCCAATCACACACCATTTGGATATCCTTACCCTCAAGGCAGTAGATCTTGAGAGTCTGAGATATCCTGTAGTGGTGGACCAGTATTCCGATGTCTTTCCTGATGATATTCCAGAACTACCTCCACGCAGAGAAGTAGAATTTTACATAGAATTCTACCCCAGGATGACACTGATATCTACATCATCATATTATAAGGCTCTTGTGGAGCTTAGTGAGTTACAGGTATAGTTGGAGGACTTACAGAGTAAGGGGTTCATAAGGCCCAACGTTTCTCCAGGGGTAGCCCTGATTTTGTTCGCCAAGAAGGCATATGGGATCTTGAGACTCTGTGTAGACTACAGGAACCTGAACCAGGTGACAGGGAAGAACAATTATCCACGTTTGAGGATTGATGATCTTTTCAATCAGCTGAAGGGAGCTTGTTGGTTTTTGAAGATAGACCTCATGTCAGGCTATCATCAGCTCAGGGTACGAGATGATGATGTCCAGAAGACGTCCTTTAGATGTCTGTATGGACACTACGAGTTCTTTATTATGCCTTCTAGGGTGACCAATTCCCTAGTAGTATTCATGGAAATCCTGAATAGGGTCTTTCATCCATACCTTGATCTCTTTGTGGTTGTGTTCATTGACAATATCTTAGTGTACTCAGTAATGGAGGAGAAGCATGCCTATCATCTGTAGAGAGTTCTAGATACCCTCTGAGAGCACCATCTTTATGGAAAGCTCTTGAAGTTCTAGTTCTGGATATGAGAGGTCCAATTTTTAGGACACATTATCTTAGAAGTTGGATTTTCAGTGGATTCATCAAAGATAAGGGTTGTACTTCTTGGGAGCCACCCAAGAGTGTGACCGAGGTGCGGAGCTTCCTAGGGTTGGCTGGATACTACTAGATATATGTGACTGACTTTTCCAGAGTTGCAGTACCCTTGTCATCTTTTAAAAAGAAGGTATAGACCTTCATATGGATGAATAAATACCAGCAGAGTTTTCAAGAGCTGAGGCAGAGACTGATGAGTGCCCCCATCTTGATGCTACTAGAAGAGGGTGTTGGGTATGTAGTCTACTACGGTGTATCAGGGACCAGACTTGGGTGTGTCCAGATGAAAAAGCTAGTAGTGATCATTTATGGATCATGAAAGATGATGCAACATGAGGAGAACTATGCTACCCACAAACTGGAGTTAGTAGAAGTGGTCTTTTCCTTGAAGGTGTGGTGACAATACTTGATGGGTAAGAATTTTACAGTCTACTATGATCATAAGAGTCTTAGGTATATCTTCTCTCAGAAGGACCTAAACCAGAGACATTGGAAATAGATAAAGTTCTTCCAGGAAAATGACTTTGAGATATTCTATACTCCTAAGAAGGGGAACTTGGTAGAAGATGCACTCAGTAGTAGGTACGTTCTACAGATGCTGAGTGGGGCAATAGATCAACTAGCCACGTTGCAGATATCCTTTGTAGATAGATATGGATCAGCATACCTCCAGTCCATGAAAGTCACTCCCCCACTCTTTTAGAGAGTCTAGGAGGCGCAGCTTGGGGACATTGACTGTGAAGCTCGATGTGCTCATATATCCTCCGGACTTGCACCTGATGGATTATCTGAAGGTGGGGAGTATTTCATCCTTTTCAGAGGACGTACCATGGTACTAGCGGTGCTACAGGAGGAGGTGTTGAGGGAGTTCTATACGTACCCTCTAGTAGGACATCCTGGTGCAGCGAAGATGTATTAGGACCTTAAGCGTCATCACTGGTGTCCAGGGATTAAGAAGGTTGTAGGGGATTTTCTTTCCTGATGCCTCACTTTTCTGCAATTGAAGGCTGAGCATCAGGTTCCAGTAGGCTTAACACAACCACTAGAGGTTCCGGAGTGGAAGTGGGATGGGATCTCCATGGACTTTGTGACTGAGCTTCCATGTTTGTCTAGGGGACATGATTCCATCTAGGTGATCATTGACCAACTCACCAATTTGGCCCACTTCCAACCCATCTGAGAGTAGGGAACAATAGAGGTCTTCAGAGGCCTTTATGTACAGGAGATTGTATGACTTCATGGGGTGCCATTGAATATCATCTCTGATCATGAAACATGTTTTACATCCCAGTTATGGAATGGATTACCAGAGGTGTTTAGGACTCATCTATGTTTGAGCACTGCCTTTCATCCTTAGATGGATGGTCAGACGGGGCATATCATTTAGACGTTGGAGGACATACTTTGGGGATGCATCCAAGATTTTTTCCGTAGTTGGGAGGATCACTTGGACTTGGTGGATTTTTCATACAACACTAGTTATCACTCCACCATCAGTATGGCACCATTCGAGGCCTTGTATGGTCGACCCTGCAGATCACCTCTAGGCTGGATAGACCCTAGAGAGTCAGTACTTATGGGTCTAGAGTTGGTACAGGCTACCACTGAGATGGGTCAGATCATCCAGGAGTAGATTAAGACTTCACAAAGTAGGAATAAGTCTTATGCTGACAAGAGATGGAGACCAATGGTGTTCCATGATGGGGGCCACATATTCTTGTGATTCTCTCCTCGATAGGGGACTATGGAGATTTGGTTGAGGCAGCAACTTATCACCGAGGATTATCGGTCCATTTATGATAATTCAAAGGATAGGTGAGGTGGAATACTTCTTGGAAATTCCACCGTAGTTGGAGAGGGTGCACGACATCTCCCATGTATCCCAGTTGAGGAGATACATGCATGACCCATCTCACATCATTGACCACGACGAGTTGGACTTCGATGGTGGGGTGACGTTTACGGAGGTTCCAGTGGAGATTGAGGATCGATAGGAGTGAGTCCTTCATGGGAAGTATATACCTCCACTGCGTGTTCATTGGCAGTATGGAAAGCAATTGGGAGCGGGAGGCTCAGATTTGTGCTCAGTAGCACCATTTGTTTCCTTAGACTATGTTGTGGAATTTGGGGATGAAAATACCTAATGTGGGGAGAATGTAAAGACCCGGTTTTTCAATGTAATTTTTTTAATTATATGGAATTATTACAAGTCTGTGAAAATTGACGGTGCCTGATTATGAGGCCTGGTGTGTCCAGAATGAATTTATGAACTTTTTTAAAGGTACGTTCAGTAAATGTATGAGCGGCATTTTCTAACTTTTGAACCAATGCCTGAATTAAAAATCTGAGGGCACCATTGAATCTGCCACACTAGTATTCACTTAAGGGAGACTTTAGATTGACCACAGTAGGTTTGGATAAAAAGTTATGTTTTGTGACTTTTAAAAAAATTTAAATAAATTAATTTTATTATTTTATTTTCTATCTTCTCCATCAACGGACAAGCTGAGTGTGGGACCTGTGATGTGTCAAGACAATAAATGTATTGAATTTTCAATCTTAAGTAACGATGTCATTGGGGAATTAGGAAGGTTCTTAATTATTGAGCCCCCATTAATTCCATACATCTTTACTTACCCTCCCCCTCTCCTTTTTATATGGAGATTAGGGAGAGGTTTCAGAACAACTTCACCAAGAAATGAAGTGTTGAAGGAGTGTCATGACACCAAACCCTTAGAGGAAGAATCTGGTCCTAGTGAGAGGTGATGGGTGACACCGAACCACAAACCAGATGATGACGTACAAGTGTTGTCCTTGGGAACCTGTTGCGGAAATGAAGAACATGAACCACCTTCAAGTGAGGATGTTATCTAAGGATTTACGAGGTAGGGGTTTAATTCATGTTTATTTTAAGTGAATTTTTCATGAAGCCCTTTATACTCCCTCTTTTTTGCGAGCTAACACGGAGGTCACAGACCTAATGGACACGGCCCGGACCCTCCGCTATCTTGCTATCCCTACGCCTCCATGGAAGACCACAGGCGTGGTGGCACCGAATGACTGTGAAGAAGGCGGTGCCTTGACGCATGTCACAGGAGGAGACCACAACACAAAGCGGCAGCGGTCAGAGCGGCTGACATCGGCTAGCCGCAGAGGATGTGCAGTGGGCTGTTGGGCACCATAGGTGAGCAGAGGGCAGCGGATCGTCTGCCACAGCGGATGGAGGAGGCGTCTGGCACATCGGCTGGCCGTGGAAGAAGAAGCGGCGTGACCAACGCACCGCCGACGAGTGGGGAGGCGGTGTGACCAGCATGCCACCAGTGAGAAGAAGCTATGGCCAAAGCCGTGACAGAGGAAATACCTAGACCTCCGAAAGGTTCCATGGTGACCGGGTGGTTCCCACAAGGCACCACCGCTTCACAAATAAAGGGCCTCTAGGCCGTTCGAGATTTTGGGAGACCAGGGGTCACACCCCCCCACACCAGCTCGGGCAGAAAACGGTCGGGCCGCGAACTACGTGGCCGGGCTGCGCCCTATCTGGCCAAGCCTCCCCTCTTGCGAGCCACTCCCTATGCGGGTTAGGCCGTCACCTTGTGGGTTGTTCCCTACGTGGGTCGGGCCTCCCCCTTGTATGCCTCCCTTTGTGGGTCGGGCCGCCCTTGTGGGCCTCCCTTTGCAGGTCTAGCTGGACCTCGGCCCAATGGGCCGAGCCCACTGCAGTCCCGCCCATGTCGGGTTGGGTTGGATGGGACCCTATCCCCAACGGGCCCAAAAATTCTTAAAGATCCATATCTTGAGAACCATACGTCTATTTGAAGAACCGTCTACAACGTTGGGATACTTGGATCAAGATTGTCCTTTTTGGTATACTCCTATTTAGTTTTGGATATTGTTAGAGTATGGTTGGGTTGGATTGAACATGAATCCAACCGAGCCCCTGGAACTAAAATGCTTATAACTCACAGACTAGGCGTCTGATTGACGCACCGTTTATCACGTTGGAACCCTTATGACATCATGGCACTTTGGGTTACTCCTTTGTAAAGATTATTGGAAGTCGAGGTATGATTGATATCTCATGGGAAGATTCTATGGAACTTGAGCACACTGGGTGCGAGTAATCCAGTGGCTGGTGGTGAGGCGGAGGTTGGAGATAGATCATATGGAGGTTAGTACCAAGCAATCCTGTGTGGGTGAGCACCGATCCTGTGTGTCTTAGCGCTCAGTGATCCTATGTGGTTCAGTGCATATTGATGTTGTGTAGGTTATATCTTGTGTGGTTTAGCACTCAATGATACAGTGTGGGTCAGTGCATACCAATCCTATGCGGCTCATTGCGGGGGTTAGTACCTATCGACTCTAGGTAGGTCGGATCCTGTGTGAATCATTGAGGGGGTTAGTTACCTATTGATCTTGCGTGGGGTCAGACTCCGTATGGTCACAAGTAGTTCCTCTTGATAGAATAAGATGATTTAGCTTCGCGACTAATCATCTGTACTTATTTACTTCACTAATTCATGGTTTGAGCCAAGACTTTGTTTTAACTAAGTCTTTTACCTGTGTGGTACTTCTTATCTTCATGGTGTAACCTTTGTGGTATTTTCCCCTCATGTATGAGATGAGTATATCTTGATAACATAGGTATTTGTATGGGAATATACCTAAGTAGGGTTGAAGTCTTGTTTTGTGTTCTTTCTTTCATGGAACTTTAGGAGACCTACAGGGTCTCGAGATCCCTACTGAGTATCGTTATACTCACCCATGAACGGGCTACGCCCGTACCGGGTTGTGTCTTGTGCAGACGACGTACATCATTGATCGACGATGAGGGATCCAGGATTGGATGGTGCTCATAGGTGGACAATTTGGCATGACATAACATAGGGACTACTAATTTTTAGTTGTACCTACCCTTCAGGTAGGATCCGTGGTGGACGATCAAAGAGTTGTTTTTCACATTTCAGCTATTTTGTACTTTTTAGTTGTACTTGTATTTTTTTCTGTTGGGCTTGTATTCCGGACCCCTTAACATTCATCACTCTTTACTACAGTATTTTACTTCATGGTTGCATATTTTTGTGTTCTACTATGTGTTTTTGTACAGGTTTAAAGGAAATGCCTTCTAGTTTAGGAATACGCCTTTCCAGTGCTAGTCGCCAGCCCTTGGCCTACGGAAGCTAGGCTTGGGGAAGTCATGACATCGGCCCCAGGGAAAGGGTCGTGACAATAAATATTTTTATTTATAATAATTAATATTAGGCAATAATTTCATATTAAGTGTTGGTCATAATGAATAGTAATTATAATAAAAAATAATTAGTGTTGTTAAAGTTAAAACTGGTTTTTACGCGTTACATGCGCTCGGGATAAAATTGATTTTTCACACACATAGGTTTTTTTATTTTATAAATTGGATATAATATTTATAATAAATGGGTCAAAATTAACTAATAATTTTCATTTTATTTTTAGTCTTAGAGGTTAAATTACCTTGGTAAATAAGAAAAACAAGTTATCATAGTGAAAACCAAAATGGTAAAAGTGAGTACCCATAGATGCTAAGTAAATAACATGTTTAAAACAAGTTTATCTATTTTTTATGGTGGATATTGGTCTCGACCTTATATTTCTTCCATTATATTATTTATAAATTTTGGATGCACTTGGGTTAAGAGTGACTTCCCGTTATTGAATACTTTTGGGTATTTACAAAAATTCCACTACTCCTCAATTTTAAAAAGAAATCACCTCCCTCACCTTTTAACACCTATTAAGACATTTAAATAGATAGAACACTACCAAAATCTCTCCTAAAAATCCTTATCCATGTTCTATAGCTACTGGTATTCTAAAAATATTAATCTTAGTACCCTTAATAAAAGATCCAAATGAGGTTTTTCTAAGAGAATGTAATTATCCTTACAAAACTCTTTCTTTTTTTAACTTATTATCTTGCAACCTTATTTAAAATCTTAATATTTACAATATGATAACATAATTTTCTAACATATAATAATATGTTATTATATTTATGGAATAACCTATATCCTTCTCCTCTTCCATCAAATGGGAAATGAAACCGTCGATTGTGTGTACGACGGACTCTCGCCTTGCGAACTGACGTAATTAATTTTCTATCACCACCTATCTAAGAAAGATATAATAAATATTTAATTTAAATATATTATATTTATAAAATAATTATATTTATATAATTATAATATCACTTCTACCTTCTTACCTTCCAATCCTTAGGAAAATGATAACATCACTCAAGCGTACGTGTGGACTATCACCTTTTCCCCAGGGTCCAACTTTGGGGTAGAAGTCCTGAGTGGTCTCGATGAGATATAAAGTTCAGGTCTCTATGAGTAATTACATATTTAATTAGTTTAGTATTTTATTTTTATTTCTCTCCCTCCCTGGAACTATTGTTATATGTGTGGACAATCGCCTCCATGAAGCAACATGATACGTTTTTCATTTTATTTTGAAATGGATGGTAAAAAGGATAGATTAAATAAATATACATGATATATATAATATATTAATTATCCTATAAAGGATAAATATTATTTAACTTTTTTTATTTCCATCCATAGAAAAAATGAAAACAATGTTCATGCGTACGTACTACCTACCATCTCCCTGAATGATGTAATTCATTTTTATATCTAATTTTATGGATGACTCTAAATATGTATTTAATGAATATATATTATATTTATATCATAATTATAATTATTTAAATTATGTAACAATGAATAAAGTGTAAGGATTAAAACTATAAAACCAATGCATACATTATAAATGAAGTAGTTATTACCCAGAATCATGTTTTTAACAAGGAATTGTAAATAAAAATGTGATAAAAGATAATAAGTAAATAATATATGGTATGATATATATGAGTATGGTTATATAATAGATTTATAATATATATATACTTATTATATAGTAGGTTAAAACATGTAGGAAGGAAGTTGGAAGTGAGGTAAGAGAGTTTATTCTCACTTTTATTTGCATAGGACGCATGCCATATTCACCACTTCTTTCTTTTATGTGATATATATAATTCATATGAATATATTTTATGATTATTTTTATGAAATTTATGGGGATTTAAATATCAATATACAGTTTTTTTAGGATTATGATTCAAGTGTTATCAATGTGGTAAGGGATTTATTTTACAATCTCAGTGTTTATCGGGATTATTTTTTATTATGATTCTGATAATAAAATATTATGGTATATATATTAATAATATCATGAATTCTATTATATATCACTCCAATTCATTGGGTAGATATGGATAACTCATGAGTAAATATATTATTCTTGAACCTGATTTCATGTTTAAAATTTCATGCGTGGACTTGGTTTTCATATCCACATGATTAAGCATGGACCCCGTTTTAATATCCATAAGTTCATGCATAGAGTTGTATTTCATTTTCAGAATATTATGTGTGGATCTAGTTTTCATGTCTATAAGTTTATGTGAGGTAATTTCTTCATGTACTTACCTTATTAAGTAAACCATTTTCTATTTATACAAGTTCATAATGTTATAAGCTTATGTTTTTTCACATTACAATGTCTATGTTATGTTCTCATAGATCATGGTAATTTATTTACTTTATGATTCATGTCTTATGAACTTTCAAGTGTTATTCCATGGATCAGGATTATGATATATGTTATATAGGGTATGGTTTTAAAATATTAAGATCATATTCTACTACCATTATACTCATTTTATGCCTAAGTGATCATTGATATCACCCTATTTTGTCCCTACCGAGTATCCTAGATCACCCATTATTTTGTTTTATTTCCCCAAGTGATGAAAAATGTTTTAAAAATGGCATGTCTAATAAGGTTTCGGGTTATGAGAAACCTAGTCGGAGATGATTTTGTTCACTTATAAATCAGTTTTTTATGTATCCAATTTTCCAAAGACACTAAAAATTTATGGTCCTCAGGTATGTATTTGTGAAATGTATTGAATATTCATCTAAAAATATATAATATTTATGTATGAAAATCATGGGTCAATATAGTGATATATTATTCAGTAAGAATAATAAATCTTATAGGGAGTAGTAAGTTGAAACTAAATATGATCAACAAGTTCTTATGCATTCAAAGATATATGGATTCTATGAAACAAAATTTGATTTGTATTTTGGTGGTTGAGGTAAAGTCATTGGTGGGTATTCAAAAAAACTATTCATGGATTGTATAAGTGAGGTTCTAATAAGGATTTACGAGTTATACTAAGAAATAATTCTTAAATATATTTGAATTCTAATTTTCATAGCCATTGTGATGATTTCTGTAGGCATCAGATGTTAGGGACACTTCCCATGGAGGTAACTTTATGGAACAAGTCTATATGATGTGACTAGGAATGTTGGCAACATCAAATATTGCCAATATGAAATACATGTTTCAAGGATCTATTTATGGTTCAATAAAAGAATAATGATCATAGTATATTAATTTGAAAGAAGATGTTTCCAGGTGTATATAAGAAGTTTTTGAGAGGAAATTATTTTTATATGATTAATATTTTTGAAAAAATTTGAAAAACATGTAACTAGTCTTATGTTAATTAAGACTAAAGTTAATTTCTCCCATAAATGACTTAAGTAGAAACCCAAGTTCTAGTAAGCTTGATAGACTAGACTATATCAAGGGGATGATTAATCCAAGTCATAATACACATTTGTAATGGTATTGAAAAATAAAAAATGAAGCAATTCACCCAAATTGTTCTAGTGGCATATGGTATTCTTATGATGAATAACCAAAATATGCCTAAAATTATATTAGAAATCTTTATCACTTTCCCTGATATGCAATTAAGATTGATCTTTCTTATACATAAATCATAAAATGAAAATATCAAATAAGACCACTATTGGAAATTTCTGTATTTGTGACGGGGCATTTGTGATGGGGCCCCATCGCAAATGCCCCTTTGCAGAAAAGGGTGTCACAAATAGTTTTCCCGATGTTTTTAAAAAATATCTATTATGAAGGACCATCGCAAATACTATTTGCGATGGGGATGGCCCATCATAAAAGGGTATGTCACAAATATATTAAAAAGAAAATAATAATAATAATAAAATAATAATAGTAAATAATACTAATATTATTAATATAAGTAATATAAATATAATAATAACAAAATTTATATTAATTAAATATTAATATTCATATTAGTAGAATAAAAAAATTATAAAATAATAAAATATTAATATTAATATATTAATTATAATAAAATAATAATAATAATAATAATAATAATATATTATTATTATTATTAATGAAACAATACTATTAATATTAGTAAAATAAAAATCATTATAAAATAATAAAAACATCAATATTATCAAAAATATAAAAAAATAACAAAATAATAAAATAATAAAAAAAATTAAAAAAAATTTAGATAAAGTAATAAAAAAGTAAATAATTAAATAAATAATAAAAAATTAGCACCAATATAAAAAAACACATTAAATTTAAATAGTTAATATTATAAAAAAACATTACTTTCCAATATTTTTATCATAAAAAAGACATCACTAGGGGGACCGTCTTCTAGAGGAGTTTGATGAGATGGTGGAGGGAACTCTATCCCTAAATCATTAGTCAGACGTTGTATGTATTCCATCTGCTCAGGCTACTGCTGCTACCATCTACACATCTCCTCCTTTTACTATTGTTAATGTTATCAGAGCTCTTCCTACTAGTATTGCTGCCATTGTAGCATCTCCTCTTGTTCCCTACGCATTCTCTCTATAAGCTTACCCTAAGATCACAACTACTCCTGATACTATGCAGTAGATGATGATGACTCTCCACGATATCCTCTCAATCTAGACTCCAACATCAAAGTGGTGACAAAATAACTCCCAGGAATCAATTGAGAGTCAATACAAACCACTCATTCTTTCTCAAAGGCATACTAGGTTGCCTATATCCATGTTGCCTCATCAAATCAATGGGTACTAGTCTGATTATCAGTCTCGGACTAACTCTCAGTTTATGTATAAGATGTAATGGCCTAATATGACTCCTTCAATTTCAATTTAACATTAAAATAGTTAAAATATTATTTTCATTTAATTTTAATACCCAGAAAAAATACACTAACTACAATCCAATGCTGGTGATCACCTCTAATCTCTCCAGTGACTGGATCAATGTACATCCCCAAATTAATGTTTAACTTCATAATATTGGGATGTTTGACTACTTATATTAATATAAAATAAACAATTTACATTTAAAGTTAATTAAATTATTTTAAAAAAAAGTACTTTCCATATGTTCCCTTTGTGTACTGAATGTATAACTACCGAATCAATATGTCACCTCTTGTCTCCCCTAGTTTGGTCAACTTACCAATAATCTTATCTAAAAACAACCAACCAACCATTGTGAACATAATCCATTCCAAACCTAAGATAAAATGTAATCAGTTCAGAGGGTACGATAAGACTCATCAAACTCTATCACTCCTTCTTTCATCATTGTTTTCCTTCTAAAATTTAGAAAAATTGATGGTAAAGCTCACACATAAACCCCTCGTGGGCCTTCTAGATAGTGTCATGAATTCTCTCATAAATGGAATACCATAAAACCAGAAAATAATTTATAATATATGGTTATTAATTAAGTAAATTTCAAAATAAATATTATTTATTTACGTACCATACAATGATCGAACATGCGGTGCTAAACATCAGTGGGAATATGATCCCATGTGACCCATGCTTCAGAAAAATAATTGTGTGATATAACTCTCCCCAATCCAAGAACTATACGCAAAAAAGATGTGAAAAAATGAACAAATAATTAAATAATTAGTATATAAATAAATTAATGAAAGAAAACTAAAATACATAGGTAAACATATCACTGTATGCATGGATCTAATCCAAGAAACGTATGTCGCTTGGGATAGGGTTAGTAATCATCAATCAAGAAAGACTACACCCCCTCTATGTACCCCCTAAACTGCCAGTAATCTGAGGGTTAGATGATTCAACATATTTCTTGTCCAAAGGTAGATCAACCTCCAATAACTGATAAAACATATTCTCTTCTATTTGAAACATTAAATTAATTTTGTTAGAAAATAGTTGAAAACAACTATTATAAATAGATATATATTATATATGATTATAACCAGCATTTAAATGTTTCAATGTCCATCTTCATACTCATCTTAATATCTGATTATGTTGATGTATTCATATTCCTCCTCAGTATCATCAATTTCTATACAGGTTTCAGTTTCATCATCTCTTGTCATTTCAAATTCATTTGAAACATCATTAACATTATCATCATAATAGACCCTTGAATGTTGGGTCTGATCATTGATATTCAAGTCTCTTCATGAAAAATATTTATTTGGAGCAGTCTTTTGAAAAAATTTCAATTCCTTACACTTCAATGGAATCACATTAACTTTGAGTCAATTTATTTTTATGATAATTAATTTTTATTATTCTCTATCAATCACCCAACTCTCTTGAAGCATGACAATAATTTTCATAATAAATTTGATGTTACAAATGAGCCAATAAAAATGGTTCATTTATTTCCAAAAGACCTTTATATTTAATATCATTGATTATATGGGTTAGATGAACACTCAATCCTCTCTCAATATCCAACCACTAACAGTTAAATATTTTTATGTAATTCTATCCCATATAACACAGTTCAATAATTTCTTCCAACATGCCGTAAAAGTCAACTTCTATTTCTCTATGATGAGATCCTCTCAAGAAAACACCACTATTCATTGTTTTTTCATTCCCTATATTCACATGAATGAAATCAAAAACCATTCACCACATATGCATTATAATATTTAACCATTTTGTATGGTGTTTTACTTAATACACAAAATCAATTATTAATTTCATTAGTATTTTGAGATACCTGAAAATTTGTAAAACAATTGTAAATATAACAAGTATTAAATTGATTTTATATATTAAACCATAAATAATTTATGTTGATAGTTTTTGAAACCAGTGGGAAAAATTATTTTGTCGTTTCTCTTCAAGAGAAGCTACTATAATTTTTGGAAGCTATTTATTTATATAATTATCATATAATCTAAAAATAAAATAAGACTAATGTACTATAACAAAGACTGTAGAATAAGTAATAGGAGAATTCTCAGTAAAAATGGTTTCATTTATTCACAGTTTAGAAAAACATATGTATGAACTCCATGATGTTCATCATCTGAGAGCCTTCATTCATGAACTCCACTGAATCCATGTTCAGGATAATTAAAAACTAATAATTGATTTCTTAAATCATCATCCGAATTTTACTTGTTACGACCCATATATTTTTGTTTTAAGGGATATTCATATTGAAAGTAATTAGAACAAAAAAAAAAAATTTCTTTTTGGAAATAAGCTTATGCAACTGATCCTTCAATCGATGCTTTGTAACGTACTTTTTTTCCTAAATTTCTACATACATCTCTCAAATGGGTACATACATCAGAACTGTAATAGACCTCCAAATTTTTTTTATGCATAAAATCTAATAGAAATTGTTCTATTGAGTCAAAGAAAGATGTAAAGAATATTTTTTCCAGTTTACATAAAATTAAAAAAAATCTTCCTATAGTCTATTTAGTGTATCATAGTCCGTTTTCACCACACAAATGTCTCGAAAAAAATATGATATGCCTGTTATCGCATCCCAAATCATATAATTCAGTAGAAGTCTTAATCCAATCATCAAAATTCTTTCCATTATAACATGACAATCATTACATTTTAATCCGGTAATATGACCATTTCTAAAAAATCTACCCAAATTAGAAGCATAACCATCTAAAAGTCTCAAATATGCAATCCACTAACAAAATAATAATATATTTTCTTTGGATAGTGTATAAGTTGCTTTTTCCTTCATCTAATTCGGTGATCTGACATTTTCAAAAAGTTCAAATTCTAGTCACTTTGAAATTTGGGTAAGATCTAAACACACCTTTACATTATCTTTGGTAATAACTGGTGCATCCAAAAATATGTGAAATAAATTATCAAAACCATTCTTCTCAATATTCATGACATCCAACATATGATGGAGCAACAAATTATACCAATATGGATAATCCCTGAAAATTCTCTATTTTATCATATTATGTTCTTTTCCAAAGCCATCAATTTTTTATTGATTAATTTTTGGTCAAAATGGGATGGGAGGTAATAAAGAGGCAATTTATTTTAACTTTGTACATGAGATCATTATTGTATATTCATCTCTTTCAATCATTCCTTTTCTGAAATGATATTTTTTTTCCTTCTAAAAGGATGATCGGTTGGAAGGAATCTATGATGATAATGGAAAAAACAAGTTCTTTTTCCATTGACAAACATAAATAATTTTTTGTCACTCATACAATATGGAAATTATTTTTGACCTTGTGTACTCCTATCGGATAATATACCATATGATGGGATGTCACTAATCGTTCACATCAATGTTTCTTTTAGTCGTAAATTTTTTTTCGCAACAACACCATCTGTACTAAACCATTACTCCATAATGAATTTAACATATTAATCAATGGTTTCAAATAAAAATCATTATTCTTTTTGGGATGTCTTGGAATTAATAAGGTCAAAAAGATATATGGATCCTTCATCAACAACCAAGGAGGTAAATTTTATAGAGTTATAAAGATAGACCAACATGAATACTGACTACCATAAGAACCAAATTGATAGAAACTATCAGTAGAAAGACCCAATCACACGTTTTGGGATTATAAAGGAAAAACAAATGCACTTGTTCAAAATTTTTCTATGGATCACCATCATAGGTATGATATAATATTTTACTAGTTTAAATATTGTGTTTGTTCCATGAAATCAATGCCACTATGTTTTGAGACATAAATAAATGCTATAATCTGGGATTAAGCAGGAAATATCTCAAATATTTTATAGGAATCGATCAAGACTTCCCTAGTTGAGCATCTTTATACCTCGATTGTCCACATGTGGGAAAAATATCTAAAGAATCATTTTAACCATAATATAAGAAGTAGTCATTTGAACATGCATTAAACTTCTAAAAACCAAGACCCAAATTACGAACCAACCTCTTACTCTCATAGAAAATTTTAGGCAACACATTTCATTCAGGTAACAATGTTTTAACCAAAGAGAATATCTAATCAAAATTTCTATTTGAAATTCCATTATATGATTTAATATCCATAATTTATGTAACTACTTTAAATTTGGTAATCTTGCAACCAGGATATAAATAATCCTCAACGGTACTCAACAACTCATAAAATTAAGATGGCTCCATCTTAGGAGTTAAATCAATATAATCCTGAGTTTCAGTTTTTTGAAAAGACGGACATGACACATCGTGTACTAAATTTTAAACTGTGATAGATTCCGAATCAAATTATTAGTATCTTCTTGAGAACTATGTTCACTATGTTGATACCAAAAAAACATAATCTGGTTGAAATCCAAAATGTAATAAATAACCCCCAACTTGGTCAAATGTGTCAAAAGTCCTCAAAGCACATTTTTTCAAGGACACTTAGTTGTCCCTTATGAAATAAATTCTGGTTTTGATGATGAAAATGATAATAAAGCTTCAACACACTCAATATTTACATGATTTAAACCAAAACCATCTGGATTTTTACACCGATTCATCTGAGAGTGATCATCTAATAATGTATACTGTTGACTTCCTTATTCCATGTTTCTTTAAAAAATATATAGTAATTAATTTTTTGAATAATTTAATATAATAGAAATACTATCCAAAAAAGGGAAGAAAATTAAATTAAATTTTCTAAAACTTTAAAACAAATTCTATTATTTCATAATTATTTATAGTTTTTTTTTAAATTTATACGAATCTACACTAATTCATAAACATTTATACTAATTAACACATAAAATTTGTAATTACTGCTAATTTATAATAATTACTACTAATTACGAGTGCCATAATTTCCAGTAGATTGGCGAAATGTCTTCTCGCCAATGACTCACCTCTTTAGAGCTTTTTCTGACTAAAATCACTATGAAAAATTTACTCCAATGTATGCATATCAATTTTTGTATGCACAATAATGGAGAACAGGGAGGACTTGTAATGCTCCTCTCTATTCTCATGCATATAAAAATAGATATATGTACTTCGGAGCAGATTTTTCATAGTGCTTTCAGTCATAGAAAGCTGTGAGGAGATGAGTTGTAGGAAAAAAGAGCCTATTTTTTGCAAAAAAATCATCCTCTTTCAACTTTCTACTACTGAAACCACTATGAAAAATCTTCTTCGACAAATGCAAATTCATTTCTGTTTATAGGACAATGGAGAGCGGAGAGGCCTTTCTATGTATCTCTTCATTCTTGTGCATGCAAAAATTTATATCTATACATTAGAGAATATTTCCCTAGTTATTCCACTAGGAGAAAGTTGCAAAGAGAAGATCCATCGATTAAAAGAGATTCCACCAATCTGTTGGAAATTATACCCATTTATTACTAATTATTACAAATTCTACTGATTATTTCAATTTATGATTAATTATTAATTATTAATAATTATTCCAAATTACTACTAATTAATCCTATTTATTTCTAATTGTTACTAATTATTACTATTTGTTACTGATTAGTACTAATTACTACTAATTACTACTAATTATTACTATTTATTACTAATTATTACAAATTATTACTATTTATTACTAATTATTTATATTTATTACAATTTATTACTAATTAATACAATTTATTACTAATTAATCCCAATTAATCCTAATTATTTCTATTTATTACTAATTAATCCTAATTATTAGTAATTAGTACTAATTATTACTAATTGTTACTAATTATTCATAATTAATCTAAGTTAGTACTAATTAATCCTAATTATTACTAATTAGTCCTAATGAATCCTAATTATTACTAATTAATCCTAATTATTACTAATTATTACAGTTTATTACTCTTTATTAATATTTATTTCTAGTAATTAATAATTATTTCTAATTAATCCTATTTATTACTAATTATTACTATTTATTACGAATTAGTCCTAATTCATCACAATTAATCGTATTTATTACTGATTATTACTAATTATTTCTAATTATTACTAATTATTACTATAACTATTTAACACTAATTATTATTAATTATTACTAATTATAAGTATTTATTACTAATTGATCCTATTTATTGTTAATTAATCCTAATTATTACTATTAATTACTATTTAAAACTAATTAGTCCTAATTATTAGTAATTAATCCAAATTTTTAGTAATTAATTCTAATTATTATTAATTTTTACAAATTATTAGGAATTATTACTAATTATTACTAATAATTACTAATTATTAACAATTAATCCTAATTATTACAAATGTCTCCTAATTATTACTAATTAATCCTAACAAATCGTAATTATTACTAATTAATCCTAATTATTCTTAAGTATTACTAATTATTCTTAATTATTCCTAATTATTCCTAATTATTACTAACTATTACTATTTAATCCTATTTAATCAAATTTATTAATAATTATTACTAATTATTGCTAATTATTACTATTTATTACTATTTATTACTAATTATAACTAATTATTACTATTTAAAACTATTTATTTCTATTTGCTGTTATTTTTTACAATTTTTTACTATTATTTACTATTTTATACTACAATTTACTATTTATTACTATTTATTACAATTTATTACTAATTATTACTAATAATTACTATTTATTACTAATAAATCCTACTTATTACTAGTTAATCATAATTAATTGTAACTAATCCTAATTATTACTAATTATTACTAATTAATCCTATATATTTTTAATTATTACTAATTATTAATATTTGTTATTCTTTATTAATAATTATTTCAAATTATTACTAATTAATCCAAATTATTTTTATTTAATACTAATTAATGCTAATTATTACAAATTAATCCTAATTATTACTAATTAAACCTAATTAATCCTCATTAATCTCAATTAGTCTAAATTAATCAAAATTATTCATAGTTATTTCAAATTATTCCAAATTATTCCGAATTAATCCGAATTATTACTATTTATTACTAATTATTCCTATTTATTACTAATTATTACTATTTAATTCTAATTATTACTAAATATTACTAATTATTCATATTTATTACTCATTATTCGTATATAATAAATATGGGAGGAGGATGAGGCGAGTGCGAGAGCATCCCTCTCATGGCTTAGTCTTTGATTTTTCAAGTATGGTCTCGCGTTTTGATATTTCTTTGGATGGTTTTTTGGATCAGCGGTGTTTCGACTCGCATAAATTTGGAGTTTCTAGTTCGAAGTCGGTTGTTGCGCTGCCTCCTGCCATCGTGAATGGCTCCTCCTTGGAACCAACATATCGGGTTCATGTTGGTCTCTTTCCGTTGCTGCCTAATTGGGATATGTTCGTGTCACGAGATGTGGAGAAGGCGACCTCTTCCGAGCCTACCTTTATATTGTCTGTTTACATATTTGAAAGTGACTCTGTTCCCCAGACTGTTGTGTCTTGGGATTTAAAGGTGGATGATGTGCCTTCCAGATCTTGAGCGGATTTGGTTTTGTAGCCTGTTGATCAAGTTGATCATGTGCGGGATTTGAAGAAGGTGGGATCGAATCGTGCTGCTCCCTCCAGGTCTAGAGCCACTGTCGACTTGTGGTCTGGTGATGTTGATCCTCTGTGGGATTTGATGACGGTAGATCTGCATCGCGTCGTGCCCACCAGATATGGAGCGGACGCTTCGTGAACTGCTGTTCATGTTGAACCTGTGTGTAATTTGGAGAGTTTGGATGATATACTTCATCATTCTGCGCATGTGCCTTTTATTTTTTGGGATTTCACAAACCCAATGTCTTGAAGTGCTGCACCTACTGCTATGTTATCTGGTCATTCTGAAGCAGATGATTTACGGACTACTGTTGATCATGTGGCAGCTAATCTTGTGCGGGATTTGTTGAAGGTAGATAATGGACCACATGTATAATAACCCATACATTGCATACATTGATGTTACTTCAAAATTGAAGTATATTCATTACAATCTATAATAAAGCCATAATAGGACTGTATCGGTACAATGTCTTTAGAAACTGAGAAACATAAACAACTGGTTCATAAAACATTTGCATTGACTCCTACTTATTTCTTCATAACTAGACTCCTTTTTACATATCTTACTTTATACCCTTCTTAATAACCTGTGGAAAAGAAACATACGAAAGGGTGAGCTCAAATGCTCAGTAAGGGTAAAGAAGGAAGTATCAATCATATCATAAGATATAAGATATAAGAACACAACATTTGAAATTCTTATCCTGCATATGAAATATCATGATATCATTTCATGGGATAAAAGTGCATATAAATTAATGGACATAATCCCAAAAGTCATAACATAAGACATGAAGTTTTGTGGAATACAGAAAATCTTAGAAAATAATTTCACATTAGACAATGATCATTGATAAGACCATCATAGCGGACAAAGTCTATTACTGAACCAGGTTTACTTTCCATTCTAGCCCTGTATTATGGAATTGGATTTACTTGTCGTTCCAGTCTTATCTATCTCATGAGATACAATTATTTACCCAATGCATTGGAGGGGGATATATGCCCTACCCATCTCATAATGAAATCATTCTTATATATGCCACTAAAACAGAAATCATTCATCATAGTATAACCCAAGAAATAAAATGGATTTTTTAAATATCATTCCATCATAACATAATCCATATAAAATATCATTCTATCATTAACACGATAAAATCATAGTAATAATAGTAATAGAAACATAACCCTATTTAAATAGAGTCATCTTAGATGGAAAATAATTTTTATAAAACAATTGAACTTAATTCCTAAAGAAAGTATTTTTCTTCTTCAAATTTTTTTTTCTTTTCTCAAAATATCATGAAATTTTAATAGAATAGAATTTAATTTAAAATAAACTTTAAATATTATAAAGGAAGCTTCATGAAAGTAAGGCGTTATGAAAGCGTAAAAATTCGTTCATGTAGTACAAGTTAAAAAAACATTCTCCTCGTACATTTTCCGAAAAAGTCAAAAAGTACCTCGAATCGAATAACAACAAACGATTCATGTCATACCATTTAATAAAAATTAAAAAAAATTATAAAATTAACTTTAAAAAATTTTATAATAATATAAATAATATTACATACTGAAGAAACATTGGCGTGGATGATAAATATCCCCCAGTAAATACTTACGTATAAACAATCTCAGATAAAAAAGAGATTGAAAAATTATCACTTACCTTAGATCTGATATCCTTCATATGTATCCAAACCTCTTGTATAATGATTTAAATAATGTTATTTACTTATTATAGAGTCATAATAATTTTTATGATATCATATATGATTATATTATGATCTCTTTGCTAGTAACATTTCATTGTCACTCGTTATTTGGATATTAACTGCTTTATGTTCTTATGCAAGTTTTGTTGGATAAGTTCATGTTCCATTTCTTAGTTTATAGTTATATCATTTACATAATAATATTAGGATAATATATATCATATTTATTCATTCCATTCATGTATATAATCATGGTTTAATGAAGATCATGTAGAATGAATCGCATCGCATCATGGAGACGGTAGGCCGTACATACGCACGAGCGAAGATATAATTCACTTAATGGGTAGGTGGTATTAAATTCGATTGTATATTAATCATATAGAATAATTATCATGTTATATTCAATATTTACATCCATTATATTAATCATTATACCCATCCAAATAAAGTATTGTTTAATAACAAGTTACAGAACGACATGGAGACCGTAAGTCGTACATACACATCCATGGTGATATTATTATTCATAGGATGGATAAAAAGAGATATAATTCTATACAATAATTTTAATAACATCTAATCATGTAGAATATATTTTAATTGTTACATTACTATGAAAACAACATAAGAAGAGAATGTATAAGAAGGAAAGAATTTTGAAATATGTGATAAAACAATTACCTCCTTTTCAAGTATCTCCTTTTGATTTGCACAAAAGTTCTCCCTATAATGGCCTTCTACCCAAAGTGTGGAGTCTCAGATGAATTGAGGGAAGTCAGAAGACTAAATATGTATGGTTTGGTCTAGAAAACAGGATTTTTTGGTGTGATTAAAACATAAGTAGAAGTTACCTTTTATTGAAGAGGTGAGGGTAACTTTAGGAAATACTTGAAATTTTAATTTATTATAAATTTATTTTCAGTTTATTGTAAGAAACTGGTTCTTGTTTATGAGGTACATGTTTCTTCTTTTCTTTTTTCCTTAAGTTTTTTTTGATAAAATAAGGAAAATGGGGAAAAATCCCAAATTTTGTGGGTATAGGCCGTGTACTCATCGTGTACTTTGGCCATGTGGGATGAGTACACAGGGCATGTATCCCTGTCGGCGATGAAAGGTGTAAAAACCAACTACACACCGTGTAGTGGGTATTTACACGCCGTGTAGTTAGAGGGCAGGTGAATTGTATGGTGGTGAAGGCAAACGCCAGCTGAGCGACAGTACACGCCATGTATTCGGAAATACAATTTGTGTACTAATGTCGGCAAGTGAATAGTTCAGCCGTGAAAATTAGCCACCAGAGGAACAGTTAAATGATGAAAGTACACACCATGTAATTGAGAGTACACACCGTGTAGTTTTTTTCACTTAAAACAGGCAGTAGCCTCCTCTCTTGACAGAGGAAGCTTAGGACGTCGGAGGAGAGCGGGAGAGATGGTCGGATCTTGGAAGATCTCCCAACGGCACACCGGGAATCAGATTCCTCCGTCGTCGATCTTGTTGGAACTGCACAGGTAATAGATTCCTTCTCCTTGATTCGTTCTTACCAATTATTTCCCTAGGGGAAGTTATTTGAGGTTGAGCGTGTAGTTGTTTATCTCAGATCTACGCCTTTCTTTTGCGTTTCGGGAGGCGACGTTCGCATATACCAATCAGGGCTGACCGAGGAAGGTGGTCTGGTGTTTATTTCCAACTTTTGAGTTGAATTTGTGTACGATTATGCTATGAACCCATGTTTGGGGTGTCGTATGGTTGTGGCCTTTGCTGAAAATTTTCTAGAATTGCATAGATAAACTTTTGATAAGTTAAAACTGTTGTTTGGGATCACTTCTTGGATTCAGGACCACCCCAGGGATGTGTTCCTCTGTTTATCCATTTTTCCAGGGTACCTATGGGTATACCGTGAGTTTTAGAATGATTTAAAATTGCCTTTAGAGGAATTTTATTTAATTTCTCTCTTATATGTTGGGCTCAGCCTAGTTACTTGTATAGCCTGAGGGCAGTGTATCGTTTAGCCTGCGGGAAACCTTTCTCATGCCTGTGGGTAGTAGTTCCTGTGCCTTTGGGCAATAGATTATGTGCTTGTGGGAAACACCTCATATTCCTATGGGCGATATTCGTTATGCCTGTGGGCAGACACCTATGTGTTTCGACTCTTCTTACCTGAGGGTAAGGTTTGTATGTCTGAGGACAGTGTTATCATGAATGTTCACCGTGGTGATTTTCATATGTTGTACCTGTCAAGTTAAAGCACTAGCTTTGCATGGTTAAATGAATATTAAAAATGACAATATATCAGGTAGAGTTAGTTACTTTTGAGTAATGCTTAGTTTATTGCATTTACTACTGCACATTGTTTTTGCACATTTTCACAGACAGCCGGGCACGGGCCTTTGGTGGTTGCCTACTGGGATTTATTTCTCACACCCTTTTTGGGTTATGTATTAAGCCAAAACAGACTATATTGCTACAGGTGTTGATATGGTAAAGTTTCCCTATATAGGTACATGATTGTTGTAGAGGAGTAGGAGATCATGGGACCGAGCTTAGGCTTGCGATGCTGCTGAGTTCATATTGCACTGTTTTGTTTTGTTTTGTTTTGTTTTGTTATTCCTTGTACTTTGACCTGTATTGTATTATCTTGCAGTGTATCATGTTCTGGCTGTTTTCATAGAATAGTGACATGCTGCATCTTGATTTATATATGACTGCTGGTTCTCTTTTACTTTGGTTATCCATTCAGTTATATATTGTTTACTGCTTCCACTATTGTTTGTTATTTTTCTATTCTATTGTGCTGCACTTTGAAAAATGAGGGCATATTTTCACCACTATCAGTCCTTGGCCCTCGCTGCTAGTCGTCAGCCTCTAGCATTTAGAGAAATGCTCTTGTGGTCCTGTGACCAATCAGGTTCGGGGCACCCATTGAGTGGCACCCAGATCCGGGGCATTACAAAGTGGTATCAATGGAAGGTTCTTTTCTTTGAATTTCTATTTGGAGCCTAAGTCAGTGATAGTATGGACATGGTAGTTAGTAATAAGCTGTGCCCGGGAGTATATAACCCGTGTACAGAAAAAATCCAATCTACCTTGTTATTGTAATTATTACTGGTTTTTCAATTTTACAGTTGATTTGATTTTCACCACTGGGTGACACACTTGTGATTGTGTTGTTTATATGTTATACGTGGGTTCTATTTAGTTTCAACCCAATGAGATGAGGGTCTTCCATCTTATGCATCATTTAGGAACATGCTAGAAATCATATTCCATGCATAGTTTCCATGCCATGTAGGTGCATTTGAAACTACATGTTGTTGTGATAGTTGATGTGCTTGAAAAGCATGCTGTTGTGATAGCTGCGGAGATAAAAACCGGCTATTTGATAGGGTATTATTGTGTGAGGCTACTAATATAATGAGCGCCAAACTTTGGTTTTTGGGGAGTATGGGCTTTCAATAACCAGAATTTGGTGGATCATTAACGATTTTACTTTGTTATAACATATGAAAGATTCCATGATTTGATTTTCAGAGAGTATGGGCCCTCATGGATTAGAATTTTGAACTTCGATGTTGGTTTTAGTGTTTTTCTGGGCTCCAAAGTAGTTTCTGAGGCTTACTATCCAAAAAACACAGGATACATACCGTGTAGTTCTATGGACACATGTCGTGAGTTCTTCTGTTTGGGAAGAAATGAAAACTTTTTAAGTACACACCCTGTACCCTCAATACATGTTGTGTAATATCTTCTCGTGTCATAGACTATGTGGCCAAGGACATGGGGTTGGGAATGCCTTAGGGGAACACACGGTGTACTGGTTGTATAGGCCGTGTAGTGTTGACCTGATGTCTGCCCATGTAACTAACAATAGGGACGGAGGAAAACTTAAGACATACATGTTGTGTCTACCTTGAACACACCGTGTAGTCTGACCCAGGTATCCAGCCATGTCACAAACAACACGGGTCGATGTTATCTTTCTTTGTACACATCGTGTCCACCTGGAACATGCCGTGTAGTGTCAGCCATGTAGCCGGCCATGTAGCGAGAAACACAGGTCGATCTGGGTCTTCTTTAAACACGCCGTGTCTTTTTGAAACATGTCGTGTAGTGTAGCCTGGGTACACAGGCCATGTCACGAACAACACGGGCCGGTGAAAGCTTGTAGAGTACACACTGCGTACCTATGGGACACGCTGTGTAGTTTTGTTTTAGGAGATCCATGTGCCTTAGCCATGTAGAAGGACCCGGACAAGGAAGGAGGATTCAAGTACACACCATGTAGTCTGAGGAAACACGTCGTGTGTTTGGGGTGTTACACAACCAGTGTTAGCTGGAGTACACGCCCATGAGAATGGCTTGCGAGAACACACCGTGTATTATTTATACATGCCGTGTAGTAAAATTTTTTAAAACTTGAATACTTTCTTTCTCTTTTTCCCTTCTTGGTCTCCCTGTTTTCAGCCTTTGTTAATCTGGATCTAAGGTGTGTGTTTGACCTTGTAGATTCATGCCACCGAGACAACCACATGTTTTTTTCTAGGAGAGCTGTAATGATTATACTCAAGAGATGGTAGGCCATGGGCTACCAATGGATCCTCCAGCAGAGCCAAATGTGGCGCCAGTCATTATACTAAACACAGGGGATGATGTGAAGTTTCGTGAAGGCTTTATACTGTTCATGCAGACCTTTCAGGGAGTACCGCAGGCCGCCACATCTATGGAAGAGGTGATGCATATATTCCAGCAGCAGCATCCACCTATGTTTTCAGGGGATGGCGGACCACAGGCTGTGGAGTCATGGCTGGATTCGATGCAGACGATTTTCAAGAATCATGAGGCACCTCTAGGGTGGAAGGTCAAGCTCGCAACTTATATGTTGCGTGATTCTGCCAAGAGGTGGTGGGATGTTACCACCCGGTCTGAGCATCACAATGACATGGCATGGGAATATTTTCAGGTATCTTTCTATGACTTCTTCTTCCCAGAGATGCTGAGGACATATCGAGCTCGAGAGTTTGTGAATCTGTAGCAAGGCACCATGTCAGTGATGGATTATTCTGCTCGGTTCACCGAGCTTCAGCATTGTGCACCCGTTCTGGTGGGTGATGAGACGTTGAGGGCCAGAAGCTTTGAGGATGGTCTTCGATATGACATTCAAGCACTGTTGAATGTTTTTAGGTTTCCTACAGTGCATTCTATTTTGAACCTGACACTAATTACTAAACGGAACCTGCAGGAAGCTAGTGGTGTGGGCTAGGGCGGTTCGACACCAGTTTCTAGTACTATTTCTACAGGTAAGAGGAAAAGACAGATGAATTTATCTCATGGTGGTAGTACTAGCCATAGGAATACTTCAGGTGGCTAGTTCATGTGCTATTAGTGTGGTAAAGAGGGGAACAAGAGACCGTAGTGTCCGTGTGACCTAGTGGAGTGTTGAGCTTGCGGCAGGATGGGTCATCTTCATCGTTTTTGCAGGGAATTTCCACCAATGGCTAGTGAGAGGGGTTATGTGTAGACCTCACGTACGGAAGCAGAACCAGAAGCTTCTTTCCAATCGAGAAACTGGAATACGCCATGGAGTGTAGGTAGAGATGGTGGTCATGGCCATGGTAGCCAGAAACTAAGATCTCAGAGGCAGTAGGGTGGGACAACTCAGGGTAGCCTAGCTGTGTCATAAGGCCGCGACACTGGGCAGGCATATGTAGTGAAACAGGACCAACAGGAGAAGGATCCCAGACCTTTTATTGTCAGAGGTACTATTCTAGTAGCTTCTATTTTATCTTTAGTACTTTTCAATACGGGTGCTACACATAGCTTTATATCTGTGCCAATTGTGGAGATCCTTGGGCTCTGTGTTTCTTCTTCTTCTGGTTTTATGGTGCTAGACACTCTATTGGGGACTAGAACAGCTGGTGTGTGTCAGTGCAAGAAGTGCCCCATTGATTTTGGTGGGTGTCACTTTCTATGGGACCTCTATGTCTTAGAGATGATAGCTTAGGATGTCATTTTCAGGATGGACTGTTTGGTGCCCTTCTGAGCCCTTGGGGATTGCTATCGTCTCAAGGTGATATTTACATCACCAGAGGGATGAGAGTTTCTATAAAAGGGTGAATGAGATGTCCAGGCGAGCTGAGATGGACCCGAGCATCATGGGTTAGGTGGAGTGATAGCCCAGATTACGAGTTTATATCTGGATGATCAGGGGACTTGTCAAAATAATTTTCCTCCAGTAGTTGATCATTTCAGAGATGTCTTATCGAACAACTTCTCAGGTCTACCTCCAGAGTGAGAGGTGGATTTCTCTATTGATCTTGTGCCAGGAGTGTCACTGGTGTCCATTCCTCCTTATAGGATGGCTACACCTGAGATTCAAGATCTCAACAAGCAGTTATAAGAGTTATAGGAAAAAGGTTTCATCTGACCCACTACTTCTCCTTGGGGATAGCCAGTCCTCATTACAAATAAGGTAGATGGTACCCTCAGACTCTGTGTGGATTATCGGAAGTTGAGCCAGCGGACGGTCAAGAACTGATATCCCTTACCAAGGATTGATGATATTTTTGATCAACTTCAGGGAGCACGAGTGTTATTGAAGATTAACCTTAGATTCAGATATCATCAGTTGCACATTATACCATCTGATATACCTCTCACAGCTTTCAAGAGCAGGTATGGTCTATATGAGTACTTGGTGATGCCGTTCGGACTCACGAACGTGCCATCAGTTTTCATGGATCTGATGAATCTTGTGTTCCACCCTTATCTGGTATCTTTTATGGTAGTTTTCGTGGATGATATCTTGGTGTACTCTCACACTCGACACGACCATGCTACCCATCTTGAGATCTTATTTAGTACACTGAGAGAGCATCGACTATATGCTAAAATCTCAAAGTGCCACTTTTGGATGGACCATTTACACTTTCTGGGTCATATTATCTTAGATGCCAGAGTTGCGGTGGACCTAGAGAAAGTGAGAGTAGTAGTTTCTTGGGATCAGCCTAATAACGTGTTTGAGATATGGAGTTTCTTGGGGCTGGTTGGTCACTATAGGCACTTTATTTAGGACTTCTCTTGCTTAGCAGCGCCATTGACGGGTTTGACTAAGAAGGGTGTGAAGTTCCTTTGGTCAGAAGCTTGCGAGATAGCCTTTCGGGAGCTGAAGGGATGATTGAAATCAGCACCAATCCTGATACTTCTAGAGCAAGGGAAGAGCCATACAGTCTATTGTGATGCATCATGGATTGGGATGGGAGAAGAATTGATGTAGGGAGATCGAGTAGTTTTGTATAGGTATTGGCAGTTGAGGCCACATGAGAGGAATTACCTGATGCATGACCTCGAGTTGGCTGCAGTTGTTTATGCATTGCGCTGTTGGAGACATTATCTCTTGGGAGAGCATTTTGTGGTTTTCACCAACCACTAAAGTCTCAAGTACATCTTTACTCAGCGTTACCTAAATCTGAGACAACGAAGGTGGGTTGAGTACCTTCAGTCCTTCTATTTTGAGCTTGCCTATACACCTGGTAAGGGTAATGCAGTTGCTGATGCACTGAGCAGGAAGTCTCAGATAGAGGTAGTTCATGAGGCAAGTGGTGAGTGGTATCTTATGGATTTGTTTTCTGAGATGCATTTTGAGGTGCACGATAGTCAGGGTAAAACCTATCTTTCATCCTTACCTGTGACTTCTACCCTCCTTGATAGAGTGAGGATGAGACAGCTATCAGATTCAGAAGGCCTAGTTCTATGGTAGTTGGTGGAAAGTGAGGACCCTCCTTCTAGTTGGGTGATAGGCGACGTTGAGGTACTGTATTTCCATTGATGAGTATGGGTTCCAGGGGATATACGTGAAGAGATAATATGAGAGTTTCATGCTTTAGCTTTGGCAGTGCATCCTAGAGTTACCAAGATGTACCGTGACATGAGACATCAGTACTGGTGGCAGAGTATGAAGAAAGAAGTAGGTGGTTTTGTTATGAGATGTTCCACCTTTCAGCAGGTGATGGCGGAGCATCAGAGTCCAGTTGGACTGTTATAGCAGTTACCCATTCCAGAATGGAAATGGGGTGATTTTGCAGTGGATTTTGTGACCGGGTAGTTGAGGTCACCTCAAGGCAATGATGTTGTGTAGGTCGTTGTTGATAGACTTACGAAGGTAGCCCACTTTTTTCTAATCCAGGAGACCTTTAGTGTTGACGAGCTCAGGAAGTTGTATATCCGAGAGGTCATATGTCTTCATGGGGTCCATTGTTCAATCATTTAAGATAGGGATGCCCGTTTTACATCTCATTTCTAGAATAGTTTTCAGAGGAAACTGGTTACACAGGTGCTTCTGAGTATAGCTTACCACCCTCAGAGTGATGACTAGTCAGAGCATATGATACAGGTTCCTGAGGGTATGTTGTGTGCATGCGTCCTAGACTTTGGGGGATCTTGGGAGAACCATATACCCCTAGTTGAGTTAGCCTATAATAATAGTTTTTAGGAAACTATTGAGATGGAACCTTATGAGTCTTTATATGGTAGGCCATGCCGATCAACTTTATGCTGGTTGGAGGTAGGTGAGGCAGCTTTACTAGGACCACATCTCATGAAAGAGACTTCATAGCATGTCTAGTTGATACAGAAGTGGATGGCTACTACGCATTCTCATCAGAAATCTTGTGCTGATCGCCGGAGATGACCCTTGGAGTTTGTGGTTGGGGATCAGGTTTTATTGTGTGTTTCACTAAGGTTGGGACACTGGTGGATCAGGAGACAAGGTAAACTTTCACCGAGGTATGTGGGGCCGTTTGAGATTCCGAAAGAGTTGGTTCGGTTTCCTATCAGTTGTAGTTACCACAGAGGTACGGGTCCATGCACGACGTCTTTCATGTATCTCAGTTGCGCCATTATCACTCAGACCCGTCTAATGTTTTTCAGCCCGAGGAGGTTGAGCTTCAAGCCGATGCATCATTTGACGAGCATCCGGTTTGTTTTGTTGATAGAAGAACGAACGTTCTCTAAGGCCGGTCAGTTCCTCTCGTACGGGTGCTATGGAAGTATGGCCGAGTTCAGGATGAAACCTGAGAGCAGGAGACTGACGTGCATGCTCAGTGGCCAGAGTTGTTCTGAGCTTTATCTTCACCACCCTTGGGAAGGAAATTTGGGGACGAATTGCATTAAGGGGGGTAGTTTGTAAGAACCCGGTTCTTGTTTTTGAGGTACGAGTTTCTTCTTTTCATTTTTCCTTAAGTGTTTTTGAGAAAATATGGAAAATGAGGAAAAATCCCAAATTTTGTGTGTACACACCGTGTACTTTTCCACATGCCGTGTACTTTGGCCATGTGGGATGAGTACATCGGGCGTGTAGCCCTGTCGGCGATGAAAGGTGTAAAAACCGACTACACGCCGTGTAGTGTGTATTTACACACCGTGTAATCAATTGGCGGGTGAATTGTAAGGTGGTGAAGGTATCCTCCAGCTGAGAGACAGTACACACTATGTATTTGGAAATACACGCCGTGTACTTGTGTTGGCAAGTGAATAGTTCAGCAGTGAAAAGTTTCCGCCAGAGAAACAGTTAAATGATGAAAGTACACGTTGGGTAGTTTGTTTTTTTCTTCTTAAAACGTGCAGTAGCCTCTTCTGTTGATAGAGGAAACTTAGTTTACTGGAGGAGAGCGGGATAGATGTCCAGAGCTTTAAAGATCTCTTGACCACACACCAGGAATCAGATTCTTCCACTGTCGATCTTGTTGGAACCGCATGGGTAAGAGCTTACTTATCCTTGAGTCGTTCTTACCAATTCTTTCTCAAGTGGAAGTTATTTGAGGTTGAGCGTGTAGTTGTTTATCTAAAATCTATGCCTTTATCATGTGTTTCAAGAGGCGATGTTCACATATAAAGATTAGGGGCAATTGAGGTAGGTGGTCTAGTGTTTATTTCCAACTGTTGAGTTGAATTTGTGTACTGTTGTGCTAAGAACCCAGGTTTGGGGTGTTGTATGGCTATTGAATTTGCAGAAAATTTTCCATAATTTTGTAGATAAACTTTTATAAAGTTAAAACTACAGTTTGGGATCACTTCTTGGATCCAGGACCACCCTAGGGGTGCGTTCCTCTATTTAGCCATTTTTTCAGGATACCTGTGGGTATACCGTGAGTTTTAGCATGCTTTAAAATCTCCTTGAGAAAAATTATATATAATTTCTTGCTTATAGGTTGGTCTTGGCCCGGTTACTTGTATATCCTCAGGGCAGTGTCTCATTTAGCCCGCAGGAAACCTTTCTCATGCCTATGGTCAGTAGTTCTTTTTCCTGTGGGCAATAGATTCTGTGCCTGTGGGCGACACCTCATACGCCTGTGGGTGATATTCATTATGCCTGTGGGCAGACACCTATGGGTTTTGACTCTTCTTACTCGAGGGTAAGGTTTGTATGTCTGAGGACAGTGTTATCATGAATGTTCACCATGGTGATTTTCATATGTAGTAACTGTCAAGTTAAAGCACAGGATTGGCATGGTTAAATGAATATTAAAAATGAAAATATAACTGGTAGAGTTAGTTTCTTTTGAGTACAGCTTAGTTTATTGCATTTACTACTGCACACTATTGTGGCACATTTTCACTAATAGTTGGGTATGGGCCTTTGGTGGTTTCCTACTAGGATTTATTTCTCACACCCTATTTGGGTCATGTCTTCGGCCCAAAAAAACTATATTGATGTAGGTGTTGATAGAAGCAAGGGTCCCTATACAGGTATATGATTGTTGTAGAGGAGTAGGAGAGTATGGGACTGAGCATAGGCTTGCGATGTTGTTGAGTTCCTATTGTATTGTTTTGTTTTGTTTTGCTGTACCCTGTACTTTGAGTTGTATTTTATTATCTTGTAGTGTATCCAGTTCTAGTTGTTTTCATAGAATAGTGACATGCTGCATCTTTATTTATATATGACTGCCGGTTCTCTTTAACTTCGGTTATCCATTCCGTTATATATTGTTTACTTCTTCCGCTGTTGTTTTTTATTTATCTATTTCGCTGCACTAATCTTTTACAAATAAGGGCATAGTTTCCCCACTATCATTCCTTGGCCCTCTCTGCTAGTTGGAAGCCTATAGCGTTTGGGGAAATGCAATTGAGTTCGTGTGACCAACCGGGTTCAGGGCACCCATTGAGTGGCACCCGGATCCGGGATGTTACATTTATAATGGTCCCAAAATCATTTATTTCTAATATAATATTATTTTGGGTAAAAATAAAATCATATAATAATTTTTAGATAAGTTTTGAGTAATTTTTAATCCTTATCTTTTTTGTTTAACCCTTATTTTACCATTTTTAATGTTACAGTGATATCATATTATTTACACATTGTGTGTCAATGTAAATATCATAACATGTTAATAGACCAAAAAAGAAATATTTATGACATATTAGGACATATATTAACCATTTTGTCTAATCTTATATTTTTAGGAATTTAGTAACATTTAATAAACTATTTTATATTTCAAATTATGAATTATGTCAATTTTGACACTATTCATACTAGATTTTTTCAAAAAATCATAAAAACTTGAATAATTGAATAAACAATACATTAAATCAAGACTAAAATGTCTTATTCATCCATAAAATTTGTGTATGGAATAAATTATGTCATATAATATTTATTTTAATATATATAATATCATTTAACTGATATTTCTCTTAATAAAATAATTACTATATCACTGTTGTGTCCATATTTATGGCAAATATTTAATCTATAAAAATTAAAAATAAATTCCCAATATGTATATAATTTCATTATATTTCTGGGAAATATTTATCTTTTATTTTTCCTAAATTTTATCACTACATTAAAATTAATATACTTATAAGTGATAAAAGAGTGACATGTTGTTAGTTTCTTGTGTTTTAATATTAATTAGACCACTTTCATGGAAAAAAGTGCATTAAATGAATCAATTTCAACCATTAGGTAAAATGGGGAGACTTTTATTAATTCAATAGGATTTTTGAAGTTTGTAGGATAATTTTATTATCCTTATAATATTGTTTGTTACCCTAATTCACCTAATTTACCGTTAACTATGGTAAATAAAAATTACCAAAATTAAAATTCATACTTTCCAAAAAATAAAAGTAACCTATTAGAATAATTTGGACCCTCTAATTAAAAATATGGAATCCATTTTTCAAAATTTAAAATACAGAAGTTTCAGTAATTAATTTGAAATTAATTCTCGTTGTCAAAACGAGAAAATGAGTTTTTGAAAGTTAAAACCATCAAAAGATTTAATGTGCATTTATATCTAATTTCGATGAGAAATAATATATAATGACCAATATTGGATTAAATTATAAAAAAATAATCTAATTATAATTTACAACCAATTAAAAGGAAAATATCACTATATAAAAAAATTAGATGAAAAGGAAGTTTTGAATTAAAATGTAGTATTTTTCACTATTAATTAAAAAAATAAGTTTTATTAAGAAAAATTAACTAAAATAAATTTTTATGCCTAGATTAAAAATAAAATGTTTATTTTTTCATATAAAAAATTATTAATGTTTCAAAATCATAATTTAAAATAGGTTCACTATTCAAAGGCATAAAATTTACCCTTTTAATAAAATATTGGTTTTTATACATCTAATAGGGTTTATTCATACCCTATGACTAAAATATCCATTGGATGAATATCAAAAATATTTTATGAAGTATATAACATTTATATCTCATTAATTTCATTACCAATAGAACTTCACTCAAAAATACAAATATCTAATTGATTTATATTTCTCATAAATAATTGATAGCCTATGAATTCACAATTCATTTTCATAAGTAATTTATAATTATTAATAATATCCTAACAACTAGGCTAGAACAATAATTTTATACTAAGGGAATCTTGTAGTTCTTTTAAACTCATGATTATGTGAAATTAAAGCTACTGAGGATCTAAAATTATTTAAAGAAAATATTTCATAAAAACATCCGGGTGTTACAAAATGTGCCAATTGAGTTTCAGAATCCATATGCCTGGTGTGCTCCACGATCTAGTGAGAATGTCAGATTTTTTCCTATCCCTTGGCATGATTTGGTGCTTAACCATAATTGAATTTCTTGGAATGGTGCAATTGATTTTTTTAAGCAAACCCAAACTTTTTTTGAAGATTGGATTAAAAAATGAAAGAATTCAATTATTGTGTGGCCCACCCCTTTTGCAAAGAATGATTTATGGAAGGTTGGTAAGATTTGTAATCGAATGAAGGAGATTTAGGGCTTTGGTGACTGACATATTGTTTCATTAAGTATGAGTTTTTTCTATATTATCTTCCCTTCAAAAAAGTTGAAATTGTGTGCTTGGACCTACGATTTTGTGAATATCAAACCATGGGTTTTGCGCTTCTAGGACTCGTACACCTGGTTTGATCCATCTCATGTTAGGAATACCATGGAAAAATCTTGGATCAGGATTAAATGGTTGAATTGGCTCTTCTGGAATCCACACATCTTATGGGATATTTCCTTGGTTGTGGGATCCCCGATCATGTTTGATAAAGAAACTAAATTTTCTTGATACGGTTATTTTACTAGAATTATTATTGAATTTGACATTATCTCCACTTTTTTTGAGACGGTTTATTTGAATGTTGGAGAGTTTAAATTCGAATTGGGCCGTGAGTATGAGTCAGTTCCGAATTTTTGTTATAACTGCATGTCAAATGGTCATGGTAGAACTTCTTGTTGAAGGGTATTGAGATGCTCCACTTATAGGAAACATGGGCATCAGACTAAGGATTGTAAATCTATGCTCCCCACTACTACCAATAATGATGTAGGGAAAGATGTTAAGAAGGATGGTGGTGGTAGGTCTGATAGGCATGAAAGAAGTGGTGTTCCTGCTACACACGATGGTGTAGTGGGTAAAAAATATTTTTCTCATGTGGTTGCATCAGGATCTAGAAATTAGGTTGAACATAATGATAATGTTGCTGACTTGGTATTGCCTTGGTAAAAAAATAGTGGGGGTCTAATTTACGTAGAAGGTATTAAAAATGATGATATTACTCACACTTCTAGATGATCTAGCACAATGTCCAATGATGAAGGTGTTGTAAGGGAGGATATAATGGGTTTTTCACTACCACTTATAGAGGTGGATAGCTATTCTAAAGTTAAGAAAGTTAGGGATAGTGATGGATATAAATTATTCCTACCTAGAACTCCCAAGTTTTCCAATGCACCTGATCATATAGATGTTTTGGTAGATGTCCCTTCTAGCGGTGCAACAACAAATGTTATCAAGAAATATGATGTTGTACAAGTAGGTGTGTCACTTGGGGGACATGGTGGGCCTCATTCTCATGTTGTTAATAATCAACACGGTTTGTTAGTATTGCAACCTCTAGAAATTACTTAGGTAATTCGGGAAATGGGAGGGGATGGGTCTTATACATCTCAACTTTCTTATCTCACGAAATCTACTTATGACTCATTTGGAATAGCCTCACTCATTGAATGTGAACTCATAATTTTGTGATTGTGGGTTGGTTAACAAAATCATAATCATACCCTCTTGATAGTTCCTATTTAATTCTTATTATAACTAATTATTACTATTTATTACAATTCATTACTAATTTTTACTAATTATTACTATTCATTACTATTTATTTCTAATTATTACTGATTATTACTAATAAATTAAATTTACTACTAATTAATCCTATTTATTTCTAATTAATCTTAATTAATGATAATTATTAATATTTATTACTAATTTATCCTAATTATTACTAACTAATCCTAATTATTTCTAATTAATCCTAATTGTTACTAATTAATCTTAATTGTTACTAATTAAGCCTAATTATTACTATTTAATCCAAATTAATACTAATTATTACTAATTAATATAAATTATTCATAATTATTACTAATTATTAATATTTTATCATATTTATTGCTAATTATTACTTATTATTACTAATTATTACTATTTATTCCTAATTATTAGTATTTATTACTATTTATTACTAATTATTACTAATTATTACAAGTTATTATTAATTATTACTAATTATTACTAATTAATATTAATTAATCCCAATTAATCCTAATTATTGTTATTTATTACTAATTATTACTTATTAATCCTAATTAATACTAATTATTACTAATTATTACTAATTACGACTAATTATTAATAATTATTAATAATTTTTCTAATTAATACTATTGAATACTAATTAATAAAAATTAATATACCTATTAATTTATACTAATTAACACTAATCACAAGTAATTACTTGAAAAAAAATAACACTAAATAAAAAGTTTTAATTCTAATTTAATTTAATTGCAGCTAAGTAATAATAATTATAACTAATATAAAATAAAATTAATTAACTAAAAAATAAAAGAAATAGAAAAATATATTAAAACTGAATCTTTTGTAGGATATAAGCTGCAAATATTGCTCCATCTTAGAATTTTAAACTTTGAAAATTTTTGAGAGGAAAAATGTAAGGAGAGTGGGAGAGAGGGGTAGAGAATGAGGTGGAATGTGAGAAAAAATAGATGGGGTATATATAGGTTATAATATTTGCAACGAGACTATTTATGACGGGACCCATCACAAATGCTAACCCCCTCTTAATTAGGGGTAGCGGTTAAAAAGGTAGTTGTGACGGGACCCATTGCAAATATCAACCACAACCGACACACTATTTGAGATGGGAGATAAATCCTGCCATAAAAACTAAAAAACAATGTTGGGTATTTACGACGAGCTTTTATACCAGTCACAAATATCCTTCCCACAATTTTCCGAACAACTTGCATCTAACCTTTTGCGACGGTGATCGTCTTCCCATCATAAATAATTAGTCATTTGCGGCGGGAAGAGGGCCATGTCGTAAATAGTCCCTCCTGATGGACTCTTTGTAACGGGACCCTACCCCATTGCAAATACCCCATCACAAATAATAATCTTTTCTGTAGTGAATAGAATAATTATGAAGGTTGGCAGTCAGAACTATTAATTGATGCTTGAGAAATAAAAACTAGATGAGTTCATGGTAATTAGAGAAATAGGAACAGTATTTTTTAGGAAAATAAAACTAGTATTGTTTATATTAGTTTGGTCTAGATATAGGTTAGGCTAAAATAATATGCAAGGGTAAGGATTATTATAGCTAGTAGTTGTCATATCAACATTTGACTGAGTATTTTGCAGCTTCTGATGCATCTTAAGTACTAAATTTAGAAATGATTTGTTTTATATTTTGGATTTGAACCTAGATAGTAAAATTCAATCATATTATAATGAATTTTTACTATTTTATTATCCAAGATGTTAGTAACAAATGAGTAGAAAAGTTGTATACTTAGTAATATCATCTCCTGAGGGATTTTCTTAGAGAGATGAGTTCACTATAAGAAGAACAACCAAAAGTAACATGGTGGGCTCAAAAAATTTAGCCATATCTCAATAGAAGATTCCTTATCATATGAGACTATCTAGTTGGAAAATTTATTATTGGCTCTATTGCAAGTGATATTCTGTTGGAGTTCATTCCCTAAAATCAACTACATTGAACAATATATTACCAGTATATTCATAGTCTTAATATTAATTAATATCTTATCACATGATGATTGTTTGTTTTCATGACACTTATGTGATAATTTACTATGGTTACTTGTCAAACCAAAAAGTCATGGAAGTTCCCCATTATTATGAGAACCTTAAAGTGTTGTGATAGTATTCTTAAATATATATTCTATGGTGATATGATATCATTTGATAAGGAAAAAATGATTCAAGCTATTAGAGGTAGCGGGCTCATAAGACATTGGGGCTACTTCTCAAGTAGTTTATCCTTGGTAATCAAAACAAAGGAGATTATGAGAATAAGTCACTCCAATATAAATTTAACATGTTTTATGTGTCATTGGATATTCCTATCTAAGAACACATGTAATGGTATTTAGACATCATATAATTACTAATTCATATACTAAATTTTGTAATTTAATGTATTAATGAAAATCATGATGATATATGCTCATAGTGAGGTAAAATGGAGCAACACGAGTGATATGACATTAAAGAATAACTCAAGAAAGGATTTTCCCCTCTATATAATGGAACTATATATCTTTTTTCCTTTTATTCAAATGGAACTACCTGATAAATCCATGGACATAGTGTGGCATCAACGTGTTCATTTCTTGAGTTTCAAATAAATAAAATTCAATCATATTGGTTGATGACACATGTGATAAAACTAACATAATTGAGATATAGAGATAAAGGGACTATATTACACAGTGAGAATTCATAGAAGGTTGTATGTTGTTGCAATAATAAATCCTTTCTTTATGGGTGCCTTGGCATGTTACTCGATATAAACCTTGTACTTTAGGTGGTTCTACCTAATTCTATTAAGAGAGGACCCTTGAGAGTCACACACTAAGTGTATCCAAAACCTTAGTTAGATTCTATATAAATTTAACATATTGAATAAATATTATTCCCATACATGGTTTAGTAACTATTCATTTTTGGTTGATCAAAAATATTTAATCAATAATTATTAGAGAGATTATATGTGGTTTAAATATTTAATAAATCCTTATTCACTAATTTAGAGAACATGACATTTGTTTATTAGTGAATAATGCAGTGATGCTTATTTAATTTAAATAATTAGTCATTAATTAAGGTTTTATAAATTCCAGGGAGTAAAGAATAATTGAGGTGATGGTTTAGTGAAAATGATTTATTTAATATCATTTGAATAAATTTTAATTTATTTATTCAGGAAAAGATATTTATTTATCTACGATTTCAGTTCATTTCATGTAAATAATAACAATATCATTATTATTTTGACATGGGGTTTGATGGGTATTAAGTGTATAATAAGGTCACATGTTCAATTAATATTCTCTAACTCTAGATCTATTTAAACATGATTATATCATTATCAACCCTAATAATTTTTGTGAACAAAGAAATTATAGAGAAATTTTTCTCAATCTTGAGGGAGCTCTTCCTCTCGAACACTCTCAAGAATGAAGAGCAATTCTCCTCTTTCACCTTCTCAACCCTAGAGTGAACAAGAATACTCCTTCAACCTCAAAGGAATTCTTATAGTGATTGACGAAAAACTACACTATTATTATAATATTACACATTAGAAACCAATTATTTCTATAATGATGTTTAGATGTTCATGGTGAACCTATAAATCACCAATAGAGGGATTATACCCTTGAATGCCATGATAAAATGGTGGTAGGATGGGAGGTTTCCATCAAATTTGACAACGAAGAAAGAATTCCAACATGAGGTAATTCTTAATATGTATAAATTAATTATAAATTATATGTTATTTTCCCATATCATTGATTTTGGGGTCTCACTTTGTTTAGTTATAGAGAGAAATCCAAATAAGTTGAAAATTTTCCAGTGTTGGGCATGGGCTTGACCACTTTTATTACACCCCCAAACCATCATTTTTATAATGAAAATAATAGTTATTTTCACATGTTCTTGAAACATAAACCATTAAATTATGAAAATAATAATTATAGAATAATCACATCAACATATTATGGATCCCACATATGTAATATTATTGATTACCCAAGGTTCTTTAAAAGAATCATATTCTTCGGCCCTTCAATCTCCCCTACGCCATTCTCCTCTATCTCTGCTTTCCCCTGCAACCCTATGAGACCCATGTAATCCTAGATATAGAAGATTCAAGAGGTGGAAGGGGTGATATGAAGTTGAGAATAACTCATGAATTTATCCCACTCTTGATAACAAATTGTTTGGAAGTTATTTTTTTTAACTAATCAGATTACAGTAATAAGTAAATGCGGTGGAAATTAAATGATCTATAAGATATAACCAGGCCAATAAACAAAAAAAAGATATAAAAAAATTATAAATAAAACAAAAAAAATGTAGTTCTATAAAAATCCATAAAATCCTTAAAAATATATTATTTAGGGATAGAAATTGTTCTTATCAAAGGAAATATTCAATTTTAATCCAAAACGGTTGGAGGATCAGAACCTGGATTCAAAGGAACCAAGTTATAATACTTTGAAAATTTCTCAATCTAAAAGATCATAAGATAAAAGTCCTATCCCCAAACCTATTTTAACTAGAGGTTCATAAGCATAGATTCCTATACTCATAATATCTTTAATTACACAATATTAGATGAAAATTACTAAAATAAGAAATCTTAGAGAATTTATAGTGAAAATACTCACAAAGATAATCTCTAAGATCACTATGAAAAACACATGAAAATAGAATCTCTCAAATCACTAATATAGTACAAAACCCTTTAATTCATATGATCCAACTCTTGTTTACTTTTTCTATATTACTATATCTTTTCCCTTGATTATTATGTCTTCAATATATAGATGTTGTCATAAAAAACCCCCCAATGGTAAACTCAAAGTTCTTTGGGCATAACTCTCAGCTTTTAATATACATGATCTTCTACTTGAAGTAAATATGTTAACTTTATGATGTACTAGAAACACAAGGTTCTAAATTAGATCACTAAAACATGTGATTCCAAAGTTAAGATGACATGAAAAAATAACTAATAAAACTTTAATTAAGCATAAGTAAAATAAGAGGTGTTTTATGATTCATCACAACAACATATCCAGATGAAGTCCTTTATTCAAAATGACTCAGTAGTCTCCCCATTTTTAATAATCATAAACAAAAAAAAAGATAGGAAATAAGGTAAAATAGAAAACTCTATTTCCTTTTTAAAAAAATATACCCATTTATTAAAACAAACAAACCTTTCTCTTCCATAAAAACTACCAAAGTTATTGAAATAAAAAACCTTTATTTTCCATTAAAACTACCCCCCTTAAAAACAATCTTCCCCTTAATTTATTTTCCTTTTATTTTCTAAAATTTATCACTATTTGGTATTATCATAAAGAAAAACTAGTATATTTAATCAAAATTTATAATAAAGATAATATAACAAGTATAATAACCTTTGTTGAATTAGGAGTCATCATGTAAAAATAAATCAGATATATAGGTGTTGTGTAAGAATAACTTCAAAAGACAAGCATAATAATGAACTCATGATCATAAAAGAATAATATCAATAAGCATAAGGTGATCATGGGATAATAGATTGAATAAATTATGAATTACATAAGAATGATTTTGAAATGTAAAATGTTATGTAAATATAAAATAAATTGTAGTTAGGGGGTATTCATGAGAAACTACAAAAGATAAACATATAAAGTAAATATTACCTTTTATAATTCATTTCATATTATATACAACAAGTATAACATTTCCAAAACATGTAGTTCTAGAATATTTTCAAGTGATATCTTAATTTTTTTTAAATTTATTTTGAGATAATTAAGGAACCAGCATAAATTTTTTTCATAGTCTTATATATGAAAATAATTACCTCCCCCTTCCTTAAGAAGTTCTCTAATGTTAGCATAATGAGAAACGAGGAATACAAGATGATCAATTAACACTGATGATAACCATATTCTATTTAATGTATTATAATATTTTGGTTTTTAAATGTTTTATTAATATATCAACATGATGATCATTATTTATGATAAATTCAAGAACAATATATTCTTTTTGTGTGTGATCTCAATGGAAGGAATATTTTATATCTATGTGTTTATCCCATGAGAAATGTGTTGGGTTATTAGACAATTAAATTTCACTGGTACTATTAGAAAGAATCAGATTCTGATTAAATATCATACTCAAATTAGTGAGTATGTGCTCTATCCACAACAATTAGGCACAACAACTTCCTAATAACACATATTCATCTTTAAAAGTGGTAGGTGTAACTGAATGTTGCTTCTAATTAGAACAAGAAACTAAATATTCCCTAAGTAAATGAAAAGTTCTGAAAGTACTCTTCACATCTATTACATAACCTTTAAAATTAGTATTAGAATAACTCTTAAGAACAAACTCAGTTTTGTAAGAACAAAATAGCCCAAAATGTGAAGCTAATTTAAGAAAACTAAATATTTTTTTGACCAAAATAGGATGATACACTTTTAGATTAGTTTGAAATATTGTACACATGCACAATAAGTAAATGATGTATGATTGACTAGCTGTTAAGTAAATTAAACTTCTTATCATACCTCAATAAATTTTTTGTTTTACCGGTTTCCTAGATTCATTAAGATCAAACTTATATGAGGTACCTATCAAAGTAATTATACTAGAAGCATTGTAAAAACCACAATTTTTAATTAAATATTTAACAAACTTATATTGATTTAAAATAGTTCCTCATAGTTTTTGAGTTATTTGGAATCAAAGAAAGTAGTTATGTTCGCACATCATACTCTTCTAAAATTCATTTTACATAAGTTATGAAAAGTTGTCTGCAGGTCTTTTTTGACTAGATTCAAAAATAATTTCATTGAAGTAGATTTTTTAAATTAATGTGTCACTAAAATATTTCTTGATAAAAAGAGTAGGATTGATTGTTTCCTTAAAAAAATAAATTTGAAGCAATTTACCATAAAATCTATCATACAAGGATCTTAGAGCTTGATTAACTATATAAATAGAATTAATAAGTCTAAAACGTGTTTTTTAAATTACTATCTTTAAAACTTGGAAGTTTTTTAACAAAAAACTTCTCTTTGACATAATTTTTAATGAAGAAACTATTTACATCTATTTAAAATATAGTAAAATTCAGATGAATTGTGAAGGATAAGATAATATAGATATATTATAGTATAGATACTAGAGAACAAAATTTCATTATATTCCATGAACATTATCTGATTATGACCCTTAGTAATGAGTCTAAATTTATTCTGAGCAATAGTTCCATTCTCATCATGCTTATTTTGGAGAACCCATTTTACTCTTATAACAGGAAAATTATTAGGACATCAACCAAAGTACAAATCATGTTATGTTTGAATTGATCAATCTCTTCTCCAGTAAAAATTATCCCACTCTTGTCACTCAAAGAATAACATACCATTTTTTTGGTTTAAACTGAGATAAGAAATCAAGATACTCACACTCATTATTTAAATAACTTCTGGTTCTAACTAGTTGATTTACATAACCAATGATATTATTAGTGGGATGATTCATTAAAATAATTTTGTTTCTAGGTAAAAAGGATTGTTGTTCCTAATATACTAGATGTGTATCTTCTATTAGACTACTTTCCAAGATAATAGTTATCGGTGTATGTGGTTCAACGTTCAAAATTAAAATAGAGGGAGTTTTAGAAATACAATTCATATTATTCTTATAATATTGATATTTTAAATTCTTATAAGTATTTATTCACAAAATGTGACATGAACAATTTCTTCAATAAAATGTGTTCATCTTTTGAAAATGCAATAAGATTTACTTTGGATGGAATAACCAAAAAAATCTTCATCAAACTTAAAATAAAATTTATGAATAAATTATTTAGTAATCAAAATAAAAACATTACACCTAAAAACTATGAAGTAACTATGTTTTGGATTCATTCAATCCCATAATCCATAATGTGTTTTGTTTAAAACCAGGTAAAGAAGAACATGATTTATAATGTATCATGTAGTACTAATTTATTTAGCCGAACAATTCTTAGAAACACAAAATGAACATAGAATAGACCAAGAAATTTCTTGAAGCATTCCGTTCATTATTTCTACCACCCTACTTTTTTAGGTTATTAGCACTAAGAAATTTTGAATATTGTCTGTTTAATTATAAAATTTTTTAAAGGATGAATTTATAAACTCTCCACCAAGATCACTATAGATAGTGATAATAGAAATATTTTTATCATTTTGAACAAGAGAAAAAATACTTTCAAAAAATGAGAGTGTTTCCAACTTAAGAGAAATAAAAAAAACCCAATTATACATGGTGTAATAATAAAATAAGATATAAAAATAGTGTTTCCTTAATAATAATAGTTTTATTGGGTCCAAAAAGATACATATGAAAAACATTTAAAGGTTACAAAGTTGATACTTCACCACTTGACTTAAAACCCAAATTGCGTTTCACACTATATTGAAAAGAGTTAGATACTCTAGAATAATTATACTTAATTTTTTAATGGCCCATTATAAGTCCTATATTAGAAATTTTAGTTATGGTTCAAACATTTTAGTGTCCTAAACATCTACGATAAAAACAAAAATCATCCTTATCTCACTAAGATAAGGAAAGTTATGAAAATAAATATTATCATTCCTATTAGTAAACTCCTTCCAAACTTGTGATGGTACATATTTCATTCCCAAATTTTACAGATAAACCCTCATCACATAATTGGTTTAGGCTAATACGGTTATTCTTAAGTACTATAACTTAAAGAACATTTGTAATTAGTGTCCCAACCCAAAAATAAATATCACCAATGCCCAAAATCTAACCTTATGTTTTACCTCCAAATGTAACATGTCCACCCTTCAGTTTTTGTAAGTTAGAATTGTTTTAAGAAATGTTACAAGATAAAATAATATCAATATACGAGGTATTTAATCTGATGGATCTTATCCTTTTTAATTGAAACCAATGAAACAAAAAATATGGAACCCAGAATTTTTTGGGTCCAATAATATTACCAAAAAAATTTTGAAACACACATTTTTCCAACCCTATGTTTTCAAACATATATAAATTATTGAAACTTATTCTAGGGGAAATGATTCTTTCAGTGATCTCCCCAATGAAATTTAGTACTAAAAGGTGCACTCTTATGAACAAAATAATTAATCTGGATATGTCACTCTATAGAATATGTATAGAAAATTCTAGATGGTGCAACATTTGGTTTCAACTATCTTAGAATCTTATCAATTCCATAAGTAAAATTAGAAAGAAACTTTTTACAACAGAAATATATTTTAACTTCAAATTGAAAGTATGTTTAGAAATACCACCATTAGCCTTAGTATGATCTATCATAATCTAATCATAGTCTTTCCTTAACTTATATATATCTTTTCTCCAACCTAGTAACATATTCATCAATATACTCAAACGATGGAGTATCATCTTCATCATTTGATAAATTAGGATAATCACAATATTAAGATAAATTATTAAGTGAATCAAAATTTACCTTATCTATAAATCATGATTCACCTCAAGGTATTACTCCATAGAAATAAATTATCTTTAGAATATCATCACTTTATAAAGAACATTAATAAGTATGAACTCCCCTAAAACTATAGGTGTCCATAAACTTTAAAACTTTCATTCCTTTTTGATTTGAGGATATTATGGATTATCTATCATTATTCTTCAATATTTCTCAATATGGTAAGATATTTCTATATTTATTACACTCATAAGAAATAATATAGTAAAAATACTTATTATAGTCCCTTCTCTAGGACTTATAATGTTTACTTATTATATCATTCCAAAAAATATTATAGAAATTATTTTCTATAATAATCTTGTTCATATGACAAATGAGTTGAGAAATTTTACCTTTACTATGTTCTAAATTAATTACATTAAAAAAAATAGAGAAACACTCTTTGAAGTATTCAAATTAGAATTAGTAACTTTGAAAGGGTTAGAATAAAATTAAACTTCATTATTCTACTTCTCAATCTCTATATATAACATTACTGTATTCTCATACTTCATGAAAGTTAAGATAAAATCATCAAGACTTGTTTTGGTAATATGTTTTAAGTCATAAACAACATTTTTTATAGATTCTGAATCCTTTAGACATATGTAAAGGAACTTATCCACTATCTGGTCATAAATTATTTTCTTCTCACCAAGAAATTATAATCCATTCACTACAGTCATAAACTACTAATACACATGAGAAGCTGATTCTCCCAAAAGAAAATAAAATGCCTAATAATCCACTCTCAACATCACTATTTGAGTCTCAATAACATTTGATATTCCAAAATTACTAACTTCAATCTGTATCTAAATTTCATAAGAAATTTCATAGGATGATATCTAGCTATAGATATTTTGAGTCATTAAACACAAAAAATAATATTTTAACTATATAATTCTATTCATATTTAGTATTTTTATCATGAGTAGAGTTTTACATCTCCTTATCAAAAATATTTTAATTACCGACCATCGTATGGTTGTTATCAACCTAATTTTTAATCACAAAGGTATTTATCATATCTCTCAAGTACTCATAATCTGCAATATCAAAAATAGGTTGATAAATAGGATTAATATTTTCTATATTCTAGATAGGTAAATGACCCCTCATAGAAAAATAATCTTTTCTCTACAACACATTATTTTAAGGGAAAATCGACTATATATAATACCAAATGTCATCCCAGATATGGTTTCACCACGAGGGGTGTGAATTAAAGTTGAAATAAACTTTATAATTTATCCCACTCTAGATATTAAAAAGTTTAAAAGTTATAAGTTACAAACTCGTCAGATTACAATAGTAAATAAATTAAATGAAAATTAAATGATTCATAAAATATGAAGGAATTAATAAACTAAACAGAACTAAACCAATTCACAATACAAAAATTCAATGGAGTTTAGGATAATAATCCATAAACTCTATTAAAAGATATTATTAAAGGATATAAATAGTTCCAATCAAAGGAAATATTTTCTTTTAATTCAAAGACACAATAGGAATAGTACCCAAATTTAATGGATCCGTGTTTTGATATTGTGAAACTTCATTAATATAAAAGGTCAAAATATACAAGTGTTGTCCCCAAACTTCTTTGAATTATAAGTTCTGAAGTATAGAGTCCTAACCTATAAATATATATGATCACATGAGATCAGAAAAAAATGATTACAATAATAAATATTAAATCTTTTATAATGAAAATCCCAAAAAATGGAATCTCTAATAATATTGAAAAATTCATGCACAGATAGGCACTCATGGAACTAAGATTATGCATAGATCTCAAATATGTATGATCTAACCCTTTCTAACTTTTTCTATTTCTCATTATTAGATTCCTAAATATATATTATACATGAATTAGCCTAACAAAATCCCTAATGGTAACCTCTAAGTTCTTCAGGAAATATTTTCACCTTGTAACAAATAGACAAGTTCGTCACATGATCTTCCACTTGAAGTAAATTTAGTGACTTCTCGATGACATGAAAATACAAGGTTTAGAATCAGATCACTATAATATATAGTTTAGAAGTTAATCCTTTATGAAAGAGAAAACTAACAAATATTCTATTATGTATAACTAAAACAAGGAGTGTATTTTGGTTCATAATAAAATAGATCACGAATAAGTAATCTTAGGAAAATGATTCAACAACCCCTGCCCTACCCCTCCATTACAACCTTCCCTTACAATAAAAAATGACACCTTCCCCTTAAAATTTGATCTTATATACTCTAGTAACCACATCATGGACTCCCAAAATATTCATATGACACCCCCACCTATTAGGTACACATAATTCACACCACCAATTCCCCTAGACCATGTTTTTATTTTCCCAATAAATAACCACCAATGACTCAGTCTCCCTTCTAAGTCCCTTTTCAACTCACTCAAAAATAAAAAACCACATAAAATAATCTACCATGCTTGAATTTACATGTTTAATTTATTTATTTTTATTGATAATATATTTATAATTATAAAAATGACATATTTTGATTTTATTTCTATTTATCAATGTTAATTTTTTCTGTTATTGTTTCTTCTTTGTAGAAAAATTATTTAAATTTTTAGTTTTTTTAAATGTAACGCATCATGCATATGAATTTGTGAGAAAAATACCATGATTGTTCATTTTTTACTTTTAACAGTCCTTTATTATGTTGTAAAATTCAAATTATTTCATAATGACTCTATAATTTAGACAATTTCTATTTTAATTTTTTGAAACTCAAAATTAATATGAAGATGTTATCGATGTTATTATATAATGTTTTTGATCACACAAATAACCTTCAGAATAGAAATTTTATATGAAATTTGAAATGTTTTTTAGATTTTTATTTTATATTTTTATTTAATTTTATCCTATTAGTTTTGAGAGATTTTTTTCAATAAATTTAAAAAAAAAGTAAATATCACACAAACTGAAAATTAGTGAAAAGTATAGTATAAATGTTAATATTTGAGTAGAAAATAAATTTCTCACGTGATATAAATTTAATTATTCAATTTTTTTATTTGTTATTCAAATATGTCAACCATAAGTCTATTAGATTTGTAAATGCATTTTATAAAAAACTAAAAGATATTTTAAGAGATTTCTATGGATTTTTTATGATTATTCAAAAATATATTTGGATAATTAGGATAAATGAGGTCCACAATCTTATAAATAGAAGTATAAAATAGAAATTATATAATTAAAATTATAAAATAAAACTTTTAGGGGGTTTCTATGATTTTAAATTTTTATTGTTTTATAGTAAAATTAAAAGTAAATAATTTTTTCTAAACTAAAATAATAATTCCAATATAATTTATTTAATTATATGATAAAGGGAATAACTTAGTATATGTTTTGAATAATTTTTTTATTTATCATTTTTTATAATTATTATTATTTATATTTATATGTGGTTCATTTATTTAATTAAAATCTCAATTTTATAATTATTAATATTATATGTAAATGTTTTATTACTGTACACAAAAAGATATGTATAAGAGCTGGATATATCTTCCAAATAGATTTTTTAAAAAATATTATTAAGGAATTTTTTTTGTTTTTTGATTTCACTAGTAGATTTAAAAGTGAGTTTTTCAATTATCCATAGAGAAATAATGTTGAAAAATATTTTCAAAATGAGATACTATGAATGAACACTGGACACTAAATGGTTTCTTAAAAAATTATAATAATTGGTTTCCTTTTGGGGAACATTACATATCCCTTTATAAAGAAAAAACTATTTAGATCGGAATTAATCTAACAAAATTTAATTCAAAGAAATCAACTATAAATGACGTGGTATGATAGTTTTCTCTTGAAGGGATTAATATCAAGAGTAATAATGTTAGTGGAAATAATTGCCACTCCAATGAATATAAATAATAATTTAAGCTCTTTGAAATTCTAGATGATGTGTGTACTAAATTATATCATATATTCGTAAGTTTTACTAAATTTTTATCGATCATGGATCAGTTAGACTTGAAGGATTTAAATTATAAGGAAACATCTCATTTCATATATTTTTGGTATTATTATAGATTGTACCCCCTACTAGAGTGAAGATTCTAGAGTCATCATACCATGCCCACAAGTTATCCAAGAACTTAGGTTTCACTTATGAGTTTTTTCATTAGTGTCCCAAAAACTATATATTATTCATAAAAGTGAATGCATAACTCAATTCTTATACTACTACCAACTCAATTCTTGTACTGGTTATAACTCATTAGGGTAAAAAAAGTAAACCAGAGTCATCAAATTCATCTTGATATGGTCTTAAACTCTAGGAAACAAAGAGACATGAAAAAAGTGTTAATATCCACTACAACTATGGTTGAAAAGATTCTTCATGTCATCTAAAATCATTTAGTTGATGACATAGCATGTATATAGAAATATGATAACTGATAATTTAACTCGCCTGACATATTTTTTGGTATGAAAAGAGTTTAATGAGAGACACTAAAATTTTCCTAGAATAGCTGAAATGTATGATTAGGTATGATAATAAATGGTTATAAACTATACGGGTCTATGGTTGGTGTAACCCATATTATGTGGTTCATGGTGTTGGTTCTATAAAAACCTATAGACATGTATAAAACAACTATTTTAGATACTTTCATCTTTTTTTGATGGAGAAAAATGACCTAAAGATAAAATTTATGTTTATATAAAACTTTTGAATAGTGATAAGAACGAATTATGGACACAAGGTGTGATAAATTTTGACTCAACAGGTAATGAAATGTTTAGATTGTGGATTTCTTTACAATGGAAATGATTAATTTACTCGTGTATGTAAATTTTATTGATGGAGATATACTCTAAATACTTATATCCATATGTTGATATTACCATATCATAAGAGTAAATATAGGGAAGTTTTATGGGATGTCGTATGTTATGGAATTCATAATGAAATGTCATATCATATGCCTTGGTCAGGTATGTTGTTTGACATGATATAGTGATATCATATCTTACTACCTTTATCCATATAATATTGTATGATATGAATGCATTGTAATTTTTGTGATATATATCAATCCTATTATATGATAAATATGCTTGTTGAATGCTATCCATTAATATTTGGTTTTCTATTCCATGTTTTCTATCATTGATCATAGAAGTTTTTTATAATGAAACATTTGGGAGAATAAAATATGCATTTAATATTTAAATACATTTATGGAAAAATGGTTATATAAAATTTATAACCACAATACATTACTCAAATATTTAAAAAACATTCAAGAACATGAATAGAAGGCTCAAGGATCACTCCTAATTCCTATATATAGAATTCAATTTCATGAGAATTGTGTGTTGTTATAAATATTTATCACTTTCTCTGATATGCACTTAAGATTTATCTTTCTTATACATAAAGCATAAAATGAAAATATCAAATAATACCACTATCGGAAATTTCTGTATTTGTGACAGGGCATTTCTGATGGGGCCCCATCGCAAATGCCCCGTTGCAGAAAAGAGTGTTACAAATAGTTTTCCTGAGGTTTTTTAAAAATATCTATTACGAAGGACCGTCACAAATATTATTTGCAACGGGGAGGGCCCATCATAAAAGGGTCTGTCAAAAATATCTTAAAAAGAAAGAAAATAAAAAAATAAAAAAATATTAGAAAATAATACTAATATTATTAATATAATTAATACTAATATAATAATAATAATAATAATAAATTATATTAATATTAATGAAATAATAATATTCATATTATAATAATAAAAAATATTATAAAATTAAAATATAATAATATTAATATAATAATTATAATAATACAATATTAATAAAAATATAATATTTTTATTTTTATTCTTAATGAAATAATAATATTAATATTAGTAAAATAATAAGACATTATAAAATTATAAAAACCTCAATATTATCAAAAAAATAAAAAACATAACAAAATAACAAAATAACAAAATAATAAAATTATAAAAATTATAAAAAAATTAAATAAAATAATAAAATAGTAAATAATTAAATAAGTAATAGAAAATAAAAAATTAGCACCAATATACAAAACACATGAAATATAAATAGTTAATATTACAGTAAAACTTTACTTTCAAAAGCTTTTATCATTAAAAAAAGACATCACCGCGGGGACGGTCTTCTGGAAGAGTTCAATGAGATAGTGAAGGGAACTCCATCCCTAAATCATGACTCAACCTTTTCATGTACTTCATCTGCTCGGGCTACTACTACTTCCATCGACACATCTCCTCCTCCTACTATTGCTAATGTAGTCAGAGCTCTTGCTACTACTATTGTTCCCATTAACGCTTCTCCTTCTTCTCCCTACGCATACTCTCTATAAGATTTTCATAAGATCGCACCTACTCCTGATACTATGAAGTAGATGATGATGACTCTATACAAGATCCTCTCGAGTTGGACACCAATATCAAATTGGTACCATAATAACTCCCAGGTATCAATCAAGTGCCGATACCAACAACTTACCCTTTCTCGAAGGCATTTTGGGTCGCCTATATCCATGTTTTCTCATCAAGTCAATGGTCACTAGTCTTAATATCAGTCTCGTACGGACTCTTAGTCTGTGTCTAAGATTTTATGGCCTAATATGACTCTCTAAATTTCAATTTAACATTAAAAAAGTTAAAATATTATTTGCATTTAATTTTAATACCCAAAAAAATATACTAACTACAATCTAATGTTGGTGATCACCTCTAATCTCTTTAGTGACCGGATCACTATACATCCCCCTTTAAATGTCAAACTTCATAATATTGGGATGTTTGACTACTTATATAAATATAAAATAAACCATTTATATTTAAAGTTAATTAAATTATTTTAAAAAAAGTACTTATCATATGTTCCCTTTGTGTACTGAATGTACAACTACCGGCTCAATATGTCACATCTTGTCTCCCCTAGTTTTGTCAACTTACCAATGATCTTATCTAAAAACCACAACCCAACCATTATGAACATAATCCATACCAAACCTAAGATTAAAGGTGATCAGGTTGGTGTGTACAATAAGACTCATCAAACTCTATAACTCTTTCTTTCATCATTGATTTCCTTCTCAAATTTAGAAATATTGATTGTAATTCTCATGCATAAACCCCTTGCGGGACTTTTAGATAGTTTCATGCATTCTCTCATCGATGGGATACTATAAAAACCAAAAAATAATTCATAATATATGGTTATTAATTAAGTAAATTTCAATATAAATATTATTTATTTACGTACCATACAATGATTAAACATGCGGTGCTAAACATTAATGGGAATCTGATCCCATGTGACCCATGATTCAGAAAAATAATATCATGATATAGTGCTCCCCTATCCAACAACTATACACAAAAAGATGTGAAAAAAGAACAAATAATCAAATAATTATTATATAAATAAATTAATGAAAGAAAACTAAAATACAAAGGTAAACATATCTCTTTATATGTGGATCGAATCCAAGGCATAGACGTCGCTCGGGGTAGGGTTATTAATCATCAATCAAGCAAGACCATACCCACTCTAAGTACCCCTTGAACTACTAGTAATCTGAGGGTTATATGATTCAACATATTTTTGGTCCAAATGTAGATCAACCTCCTACAACTGACAAAATAAATCCTCTTCCAATTGAGACATGAAATGAATCTTGCTAGAAAATAGTTGAAAAAACTATTATATATATATATATATATATTATGATTATAACCGGCATTTAAATGTGACAATGATCATATTCATCCTCATCTTCATATCTGACGATGTTTATGTCTTCATATTCTTCCTCAGTATCATCAATTTCTATACAGGTTTTGGTTTCATCATCTCTTGTCATTTCAAATTTATTTGTAACATCATTAACATTATCATCATCATAGACCCTTGAATGTGGGGTTTTATCATTGATATTCATGTATCTTCCTGAAAAATATTGATTTGGAGCAGTCTTTTGAAAAAAATTCAATTCCTTGCACTTCAATAGAGTCACATTAACATTGAGTAAACTTATTTTTCTAAGATTTTATTTTTATTATGCACTATCAATCACCCAACTCTCCTGAAGTAGAATAATAATTTTCATAATACATTTAGTGGGTCTGATGAGCCAATTAAAATTATTCATTTATTTCAAGAAGACTTCTATATTTAATATCTAAGATTATATGGGACAGATGAATACTCAAGACTCTATCAGTATCTAACCACTGACCTTTAAATATTGTTATGTAATTCTATCCCATATAACCCAGTTCAATAATTTCTTCTAACATTCTGTAAAAGTCAACTTGTATTTCTCTATGATGAGATCCTCTCAAGAAATCACCACTATTCATTATTTTTTTTATTCCCCATATGCATGTATATGAAATCAAAAACCATTCACCATATATGGATTATAATATTTAACCATTTTGTATAATGGTTTACTCAATACACACAATCAATTATTAATTTTATCAGTATATTTAGATACCTGAATATTTGTAAAAAATTTATCAATATAAAAAGTTATAAATTTATTTTATATAATAAACCATAAATAATTTATGTTAATAGTTTTTGAAACCAGTAGGAAAAATTATTTTATCGATGCTCTTCAATTGGAGCTGCAATAATTTTTGGAAGCTATTTATTCATATGATTATCGTACACACTAAAAATAAAATAAGATTAATGTACTATAACAAATATTTTAGAAAAAGTAATATGATAACTCACAGTAAAAATGGTTTCATTTATTCACAGTTGAGAAAAACAAATGTATGAGCTCTGTGATTTTAATCATCTGACAACCTTCATTCATGAACTCCACCAAATCCAAGTTCAGGATAATTAAAAACTAATAATTGATTTCTTATTTCATAATCCAAATTTCCATCATTACAGCCCATACAGTTTTTTTAGGGATATTCATATTTAAAGTAATGAGAGTAGAAAAAATAAATTTCTTTTAGAAAATAAGCTTCTGTAACTGATCCTTCAATCGATGATTTGTAACGTACTTTTTTTCTTCAATTTATAAATACGTCTCTAAAATGGGTACATCCATTAGAACTTTAAAAAACCTCCACATTTTTCTTTATGCAGGAAATCTAATAGAAAATTTTCTATTGAGTCAAAGAAAGCTGGTGATAATATTTTTTCCAGTTTACATAAAATTAAAAAAACATCTTCCTATAGTCTGTTTAGTGTATCATAGTCTGTTATCACCACACAAATGTATCAAAAAATATTATATGTCAATTATCGCATCCCAAATCATATAATTCAATAGATCTCTTAATCCAATTATCATAAGTCTTTCCATTATAACATGAAAGTTAGTACATTTTAATCTGGTAATATGACAATTTGTAAAACATCTACACAAATTGGAAGTATAACCATCTAGAAGCCACAAATATGCAATCCACTAACAAAATAATAATCTATTTTCTTTGGATAGTGTATAAGTTTCTTTTGGCTTCATTAAATTTTGTGATCTGACATTTTTAAAAAGTTCAAGTTCTAGTCACTTGCAAATTTGGGTAAGATATAATCATGTCTTTACATTATCGTTAGTCATAACTAGTGTATCCAAAAAATATATGAAGTAAATTTTCAAAATATTTCTTCCCAATATGCAGGACATCCAACATATGACAGAAAAAAAAATTAGACCAATATGGATGATCTGCAAATATTATCTATTTTATCCAATTGTGTTCTTTTCTAAAGCCATCAATTTTACATTGATCTATTTTTTGTCCAAATGTGATGGGAAGAAATAGAGGCAATTTATTTTAATGTTTTACTTTAGATCATTATTGGATATTCATCTCTTTCAATTGTTCATTTTCTGAAATGATATTTTTTCCTTCGAAAAGGATGATCGGTTGGAAGGAATTTGTGATGAAAGTGGAAAAAACAAGGCCTTTTTCCATTGACAAGCATAAATGCTTTATTGTCACTCATAAAATATGGAAATGATTTTTGGCCATGTGTACTCCAACCAGATAATATGGCATATGATGGGATGTCACTAATAGTCCACATCAATGACGCTTTTAGTAGTAAATTTTGTTTCGCAACAACATCATATGTACTGAAACCATTACTCTATAATGAATTTAACACATTAATAAATGGTTTCAAATAAACATAATTATTATTTTTTGGATATACTAGAATTAATCAAGTCAAAAATATATATGGACCCTTCATCAACATCCAAAGAGGAAAATTATATAGAGTTATAAAGATACACCAATATGAATACTGACAACCATAAGAACCAAATTGATAGAAACTATCAGTAGAAAGACCCAATCACGCATTTTTGGGATTCTAATGGAAAAGAAGGATGTACTTGGTCAAAAAAATTCTTTGGCTCGCCATCGGAGGTATGATTTAATATTTTACGAGTTGAAATATTGGGTTTATTCCTTGATGTCAATGCCACTATGTTTTGAGACAAAAATAAATGCTATAATCTATATTTAAGAGGGAAATATCTCAAATATTTTTCAGTAATCGATCTAGACTTCCATAGTTGAGCCTCTTTATACCTAGATTTTCCACATGTGGGAAAAATATCCAATTACTCAATTTAATTGTAATATAATATGAAATCCTTAAATATGCATTAATCTTCTAATAACCAAGACCCATATTATGAACCAACCTCTTACTCTCATAAAACTTTATAAGCAACACATTTTCTTCAGGTAACAGTGTTTTAAACAAAGAGAATATCTAATAAAAAATTTTATTTTACATTCCATTATATGATTTAATATCCAAAAATTAGGTAACTGCTTTAAATTTGGTTATCTTGTGACCAGGATATAAGGCAACCTAAACGGTACTCAACAACTCATAATATTAAGATTGTTCCAGCTTAGGAGTTAAATCAATATCATCCGAAGTTACAGTTTGTTGAAAAGATAGACATGACACATCATGTAATAAATTTTGAAATTGTGATGGATTCAGAACTAAATTATTAGTATCTTCTTGGGAACTATGTTCACCATGTTGATTACAAAAAAACATAATCTACTTGAAATCCAAAACGTAATAGATGACCCCAAACTTGGTCAAATGTTTCAAATGTCCTCAAAGAAAATTTTTACAAGGACACTTAATTGTCCCTTTTGAAATAAATTCTGGTTTCGATGATGAAAATGATAAGAAATCTCCAACACCCTCAATATATACATGATTTAAACCAAAACCATTTAGATTTTTGCATTGATTCATCCAAGTGTGATATTCTGATAATATATATTATCAACATCCTGATTCCATGTTTCTCTAAACAAATATATAGTAATTAATTTTTTAAATAATTTAATATAAGAGAAATACTATCCAAAAAAGGGAAGAAAATTAAATTCATTTTTCTAAAAATTTATAACAATTTCTATTATTTCCTAAGTATTTATAGTTTTTTTTAAATTTTTACGAATCTACACTAATTTATAAAAATTTATACTAATTAACACTAATTATTAGTAATTACCACTAATTTATAATAATTACCGCTAATTACGAGTGCCACAATTTTTAATAGATTGGTAAAAGGTCTTTTGGCTGACAAATCTTCTCCTTAGAACATTCTCCAACTAAAATCACTATAAAAAATCTACTCCAATGTATGCATATCCAATTTTTTATGCACGATAATGTAGAGCATGGAGGAATCACCATGCTGCTCTCTATTCTTATGCATATGAAAATGAATATATGTACGTCAGAGAAGATTTTTCACAATGATTTCAGTCGAAGAATGTTTTAAGGAAGGGAGCCGTCAGAAAAAGAGCCTCTTTTGTCCAACAAATCATCTCCTTCCAACTTTATCCAACTAAAATCACTTTGAAAAATCTTCTCCAACAAATGTATATTTATTTCTGTATGTTAGATAATGGAGAGTGGATAGGCCTCTCTGTGTTTCTCTTCATTCTCGTACAAGAAGAAATTAATATCTATACATTAGAGAAGATCTCCCTAGTTATTCTACCCAGAGAAATTTATAAAGAGATAAGCCATCGGGCAAAAGAGATTCCACCAATCCGCTGGAAATTGTACCCATTTATTACTAATTATTACAAATTATGCTGATTTATTTTAATTTATGATTAATTATTAATTATTAATAATTATTCCAAATTATTACAAATGAATCCTCTTTATTTCTAATTGTTACTAATTATTACTATTTATTACTGATTGGTACTAATTATTACTAATTATTACTAATCTACTACAATTTATTACTAATTATTACTAATTATTACTAATTATTTATATTTATTAAAATTTATTACTAATTATTACAATTTATTACTAATTAATCCCAATTAATCCTAATTATTACTATGTATTACTAAGTAATCCTAATTATTAGTAATTATTAGTAATTATTAGTAATTATTAGTAATTATTACTAATTATTACTAATTATTACTAATTATTACTAATTATTACTAATTATTACTAATTATTTCTAATTATAACTAATTGATTTAATTAGTGCTAACTAATCATAATTATTACTAATTAGTCCTTCTAAATCCTAATTATTAATAATTAATCCTAATTAATCTTAATTATTACAAATTGTTATAGTTTATTCCTCTTTATTAATAGTTATTACTAATTATTACTAATTATTTCCAATTAATTTTATTTATTACTATTTATTACTAATTATTGTTAATTATTACAGTTTATTACTAATTATGAATAATTATTACTAATTAATCATAATTTATCACAATTAATCGTAATTATTACTGATTATTACTAATTATTACTAATTATTACTAATTATTACTATTACTATTTATTACTCATTATTACTATTTATTGCTAATTATAAGTATTTATTACTAATTGATCCTATTTATTACTAATTAATCTTAATTATTACTATTTATTACTAATTAATCTTAATTATTACTATTTATTACTAATTAATCTTAATTATTAGTAATTAATCCTAATTATTAGTAATTAATTCTAATTATTTTTAATTATTACTACTTATTAGTAATTATTAATAATTATTAATAATTATTAATAATTATTACTAATTAATCCTAATTATTACTAATTAATCCTAATTATTACTATTTTCTCCTAATTATTACTAATTAATCCTAATTATTACTAATTAATCCTTATTATTACAAATTATTCAAAATTATTTCAAATTATTAATATTTAATTTTATTTAAACATATTTATTAATAATTATTACTTATTATTTCTAATTATTACAATTTATTATAATTTATTACTATTTATTGCTAATTATAACTAATTATCACTATTTAAAACTATTTATTTCTATTTGTTATTATTTTTTCCTATTTATTGATATTGTTTACTATTTTTTGCTATTTTTTAGTATTTATTACTATTTATTACTATTTATTACTATTTATTACTATTTATTAATATTTATTACGAATAATTACTATTCATGAATAATTAATCCTACTTATTAATAATTAATCGTAATTAATTGTAACTGATCCTAATTATTACTAATTATTACTAATTAATCATATATATTACTAATTGTTACTAATTATTACTAATTTTTACTAATTATTAATATTTGTTATTTTTTATTAATAATTATTACTAATTATTCAAAATTATTGTTATTTATTACTACTTAATGCTAATTATTTCTAATTAATCCTAATTATAATAATTAAACCTAGTAAAACCTAATTAATACCCTTTAGTTTAAATTAATCATAATTATTCATAGTTATTTCAAATTATTCCTAATTATTCCTAATTATTCTTATTTATAACTATTTATTTCTAATTATTCTTATTTATTACTAATTATTCCTACTTAATTCTAATTATTACTAATTATTACTAATTCTTCATTTTTATTACTTATTATTCGTTTTTAATAAATATGGGAGGAGGATGTGGCGAGTGCAAGAGCGTCCCTCTCATGGTTTAGTCATGGATTTTTCAAGTATAATGTCGCGTTTCGATATTGCTTTGGATGGTTTTCTGGATCCGCGGTGTTTCGACTTGCATAAATTTGTTGTTTCTAGTTCGAAGTCGGCTAATGCACTTCCTCCTGCCGTCATGAATGGATCCTCCTTGAAACCAATATATCAGGTTCATGTTGGCCTCTTTTCGTTGCTCCCTAATCGAGATGCATTTGTGTCGCAAGATGTCGAGAATGCGACTTCTTTCGGGCCTACCTCTAAGTCTTCTGTTTACAGATTTGAAAGTGACTCTATTCCACAGACTGCTGTGTCTCGGGATTTGAAGGTGGATGATGTGTCGTCTAGATCTTGAGTGGATTTGGTTTTGCGGCCTGTTTTTCAAGTTCATCCTGTGCGGGATTTGAAGAAGTTGGGCTGGCATCGTGCTGCTCCCACCAGGTCTGAATCCACTGTCGACTTGCGGTCTGCTGATGTTGATCATGTGCGGGATTTGAGGAAGGTAGATTTTCATCGCGTCGCGCCCTCCAGATCTGGAGGGGATGCTTTGCGGTCTTCTGTTCATGCTGAGCCTATGTAGAATTTAGAGAGTGTGGATGATGGACTTCATCATTCTACACTCGTGCCTTCTGTCATTTGTGATTTCACGAACCCAATGTCTTGGAGTGCTGCACTTACTGCTATGCTCTCTGCTCAGTCTGAAGTAGATGATTTGCAGACTACTGTTGATCATGTGGCAGTTGATCATGTGTGGGATTTTCTGAAGGCTGATGATGGACCACATGTATAATAACCCATACATTGCATACAATTATGTTACTTCAAAATTGAATTATATTCATTACAACATGCAATAAATCCTTAACAAGGCCCTATAGGTATAATGTCTTTAGAAACTGGGAAACATAAACAACTGGTTCCTAAAACATTTGCATTGTCTCCTACTTATTTCTTCATAACTGGACTCCATTTTACATATCTGACTTTATATCCTTCTTAATGACCTGGGGAAAAGAAACATATGAAAGGGTGAGATAAAAAGCTCAGTAAGGGTAAACAAGGAAGCATAAATCATATCATAATCATAAGACATAGGAACACAACATTTCAAAGTCGTATCCTGTATATGAAATATCATGATATCATTTCATGGGATAAAAGTTCATAAGAATTAATGGACATAATCCCAAAAGTTATAACATAAGACATGAAGCTTTGTGGTATACATAAAAGCATAGAAAATCATTTCACATTAGTCAATTCTCATTGATAAGACCATCATAGCGGACAAAGTCTATTACTGAACCAGGTTTACTTGACATTCCAGCCCTGTATTATGGAACCGGATTTACTTGTTTTTTTAGTCATGTCTATCTCATGAGATACAATTATTTACCCAATGCATTGGAGGGAGATATATGTCGTACCCATCTCATAATGAGATTATTCTTATGTGTGCCACAAAAACATAAATCATTCATCATAGTATAACCCAAGAAATAAAATGGGTTTCTTAAACATCATTCCATCATAACATAATCCATATAAAATATCATTCCATAATTAACACAATCAAATCAAAGTAATAATATGAATAGAAACATAATCCTATTTAAATAGAATCATCTTAGATGGAAAATAATTTTGATAAAACACGTGAACTCAATTCTGAAGGAAAATATCTTTTCTTCTTCAAAAAATGTTCTCTTTTCTCAAAATGTCGTGAAATTTTAATAGAACAAAATTTAATTTAAAATAAACTTAAAATCTTTTAACGAAATCTTTAGGTAAGTAAGGCATTATGGAAGCGTGAAAATTTATTCATATCCTACAATTTAAAAAACATTATCCTCATACATTTTCTGAAAAAGTCAAAAGGTGCCTCGAATCGAATAATGAGAAAAGATTCAATTCATATCATTTAATAAAAATTTAAAAAAGTATAAAATTAAATTTAAACAATTCTAAAAGAATATAAATAATATTACATACTTAAGAAACATGGATGTGGATGATAAATATACATCAGTAAATACTTACGTATAAACAATCTCAGATAAAAACGAGATTCAAAAATTATCACTTACCTTAGGTCTGATATCCTTCGTATGTATCCAAACATCTTGTATAATTATTTAAATAATGTTATTGACTTATTCTAGAATCATAATCATTTTTATGATATCATATATGATTATATTATTATCCGTTTGATAGTAAAATTTCATTGTCACTCGTTATTTGGATATTAACTGCTTCATGTTCTTATGCAAGTTTTGTTGGATAAGTTCATGTTAAACCTCTTAGTTTATAGTTATATCATTTACATAATTATATTAAGATAATATATATCATATTTATTCATCCCATTCATGTATATAATCATGGTTTAATGAAGATCATGTAGAATAAGTGGTATTAAATTAGATTGTATATTAATTACAGACAATAATTATCATGTTATATTAATTATTTACATTCATTATACTAATCATTATATCCATACAAATAATTTATTATTAAATAACATGTTACACAATGATGTGGAGATGGTAAGTCGTACATACACATCCATGGTGATATTATTATTCATAGGATGAATACAAGGAGATATAATTCTGTCCAATAATTTTAATAACATCTAATAATGTAGAATATACTGGAATTGTTACTTTAATAAGGAAAAAACATAATAATAAAAAGTATAAGAAGAAAATAATTTTGAAAGAGGTGATCAAACAATTACCTCTTTTTTGAGTATCTCCTTTTGATTTGCACAAAAGGTCTCCCTATGATGGATTTTTCTCCAAAGTTTGGACTCTCGGATGAATTGAGGAAAGTTGTGACAGAAAAAGTGTATGGTTTGGCCCTGAAAAAGGGATTTATTGGTGTTATTAAAAGATAAGTAGAAGTTCCCTTTTATAGAAGAGGTGAGGGTACTTTAGGAAAGACTTGAAATATTAATTTATTATAAATTTATTTTAAGTTTATAATGATCCCAAACTCATTTATTTGTAATATAATATTATTTTGGGGTAAAATAAAATCATCTAATAATTTTTAGATAAGTTTTGAATAATTTTTAATCCTTATATTTTTTTTAACCTTATTTTACCATTTTTAAGGTTACCGTGATATCATGTTATTTACACTTTGTGTGTCAATGTAAATATCATAACATGTTAATAGACCAAAAGAGTGGAATTTATGACATATTAGGACATATCTTAACCATTTAGTGTAATTTTTTATTTTTTTATGAATTTAATAACATTTAATAAACTATTTTATATTTCAAATTTTGAATTATGTCAATTTTGACACTATTCATACTAGACATTTTCAAAAAATCATAAAAACTTGACTAATTGAAAAAAATACATTAAATTAACCATAACATATCATAGTCATCCATAAAATTTGTTTATGACATAAATTATGTCATATAATATTTATTTTAATATTTATAATATCATTTAATTGAGATTTCTCATAATAAAATAAATACTATATCATTGTTGTGTCCATGTTTATGGAAAATATTTAATCTATAAAAATTAAAAATAAATTCCTACTATGAATATAATTTCACTCTATTTCTAGGAAATATTTATCTTTGATTTTTCCTCAATTTTATCATTAAATAAAATTTATTATACTTAATAAGTGATAAAAGAGTAATATGTTGTCACTTTCTTTTGTTTTAATAATAATTAGATCACTTTCATAGGAAAAAGTCCTTTAAAAGAATCAATTTATACCCTTAGGTGATATGGGGTGACTTTTATTCATCCAATAGGATTTTGGTAGATGTTAGGTTAATTTTATTATCCTTATAATATTGTTTTTTACCCTAATTTAACAAATTTACCTTTAACTATGGTAAATAAAAATTACCACAATTACTATTCATACTGCCCAAAAAATAAAAGTAACCTATTAAAATAACTTTAACCCTCTAATTATAAATATGGAATCCATTTTTCAAAATTTAAAATACAGAAGTTTCCGTAATTAATTTAAAATTAATTCTCATTGTCAAAACGAGAAAACGAGTTTTTGAAAGAAAAAACCATAAAAAGATTTGATGTGTGTTTATATCAAATTTCAATGTGACATTATTTCTAGTGACCAATATTAGATTTAATTATAAAAAATAATATAATTATACTTTACAACCAATTAAAAATAAAATCTAACTATATAAATAATTTAGACGAAAAAGCAGTTTTGAATTAAAATGCAGTATGTTTCACTATTAATTAAAAATCAATGAATTTTATTAAAAAACCAAAATTCAACTAAAATAAATTTTTATTCCTGTATTAAAGATAAAATTTTTATATTGTCATAAAAAATTTCTAATGTATCAAAATCTTAATTTTAAATAGGTTCACCATTCAAAGGCGTAAAATTTACCCCTTTAAAAAAATATTGGTTTTTATACATCTAATAGGGTTTATTCATACCCTATGACTAAAATATTTCTTGTATGAATATAAAAATTATTTTATTAAGTATAAATCATATATATATCATTAATTTCATTACCAATAGAAATTCACTCAAAAATACAAATATCTAATTGATTTATATTTCTCATAAATAATTTATAGCCAATGAATTCACAATGCATTTTCATAAGTTATTTATAAATATTCCTGCTAACCTAAAGACTAGGCTAGAATAGTAATTTTATTCTAAGGGAATCTTTCAGTTTTTTTAAACCCACTATTGCGTGAAATTCAAGCTACTGAGGAATTAAAATTATTTAAAAAAATATTTCCTCAAAACATTTGGGTGTTAGAACATGTGCCAAGTGAGTTTCAGAATCCATCTGCTTGGTGTGCTCCACGATCTAGTGTGAATGTCAGTGTTTTCCCTATCCCTTGGCATGATTTGGTGCCTAAGCATAATTTAATTTCGTGGAATGGTTCAATTGATTTTTTTGAAGAATACTCAAAATGTTTTGAAGATCGAATTGAGGAATGGAAGCATTTGATCATTGCGTGGCTCACCCATTTCACAAATAATGATTCATGGTAGGTTGATAATATTCATAATTGAATGCTGGATATTTTGGGCTTTGGTGGCTGGCGTACTGTTTCATTAGGTATGTGTTTTTTTCTATATATCTTATATTCAAAAAAGTTGAAATTGAATGCTTGGAGCTACGGTTTTGTGAATATCAAACCATGGGTTTTGTGCTTATCGGACTGGAACACCTGGTTTGATCCATCTCATGTTAGGAATACCATAGCACGATCTTGGATCTGGATTAAAGGGTTTAATTGGTTCTTCTAGAATCCACGCATATTATGGGATATTTCCTTAGTTGTGGGATCCCTGATCAAGTTTGATAAAGAAACTAAATTGTCTAAATATGGTCATTTTACTAGAATTATTATTTAATTTGACCTTATATTTCCATTGGTTGAGATGGTTTATTTGAATTCTGGAGTGTTTAAATTTTAATTGAGCATTGAGTATGAATTAGTTCTGGATTTTTGCTGTAACTGCATGTCAATTGGCCATGGTAGAGTTTCTTGTTGAAGGGGATTGAGATGCTCCACTTATAGGAAGCATGGGTATTAGACAGAGGATTGTAAATCTATGATCCACACCACTACCAATAATGATTTAGGGTTAGATGTTAAAAAGGATGGTGGTGGTAGGTCTGATAGGCATCAAAGAAGTGGTGTTCCTGCTACACACGATGGTTCAGTGGGTAAAAATTATTTTGATGATGTGGTTGCATCGGGATCTAGAAATTAGGTTGAACATAATGATAATGTTGCTGACATGGTATTACCTTTGGAAAAAAGGGTGGGGGTATAATTTACCTAGAAGGTATTGAAATTGAAGATATTGCTCAGGCTTCTGGAGGCTCTAGTACAATGGATAATGCTAAAGTTTCTAAGGGAGGATAAAGTAGTTTCTTCACTACCAGTTATGGATGAGGATAGGTGTTCCATGTTAAGAAAGTTGTGGATAGTGATGGATATCAATTAGTCCTACCTAGAACTCCCATGTCTTCGAATACACCTAATCATATAGATGTTTTGGTAGATGTCCCTTCTAGTGGTGCCACAACAGATGTTAACAAGAAATCTTCTCTTGTACAAGCAGGTGTGGCACCTGGAGGACATGGTGGGCCTCATTCTCATTTTGTTAATGATCAACAAGGTTTTTTAGTATTGCCACCTCTAGTAATTACTGAGGCAATTCATGAAACAGGATGGGAAGATTCTTATCCATCTCAACTTTCTGATCTCATGAAATCTATTTGTGACTCATTTGGAATAGCCTCACTCATGGAATGTGAACTCATAATTTTTCTGACTGTGGGTTGGCTTTCCAACTCATAATTAGACCCACTTGAGAATTCCTATTTAATTCTTATTATCACTAATTATTACTATTTATTACAACTTATTACTCATTATTACTAATTATTACTATTTATTACTAATTATTATTGATTATTACTAATTAATTTTATTTATTACTAATTAATCCTATTTATTTCTAATTAATCTTAATTAATGAAAATAATTAATATTTAGTACTAATTAATCCTAATTATTACTAATTAATCCTAATTATTTCTAATTATTTCTAATTAATCTTAATTATTACTAATTAATCTTAATTATTACTATTTAATCCTAATTATTACTATTTAATCCAAATTAATACAAATTATTAATAATTAATATGAATTATTCATAATTATTACAAATTATTACTAATTTATCATATTTATTACTAATTATTACTTATTATTAATAATTATTACTATTTATTTCTAATTATTACTAATTATTACTATTTATTAATATTTAATACTATTTATTACTAATTATTACTAATTATTAGTAATTATTATTAATTAATCATAATTAATCCAATTAATCCTAATTATTGTTATTTATGACTAATTATTACTAATTAATCCTAATTATTACTGATTAATCCTAATTAATACTAATTATTACTAATTTTTCATAATTAATCCCAATTAATCATAATTAATAATAATTAATCACAATTAATGCTAATTAATACTAATTAATACTAATTATTACTAATTATTACTAATCATTAATAATGATTAATAATTTTTATAATTAATACTAATGACTACTAATTAATAAAAAGTAATATAACTATTAATTAATACAAATTAATACTAATCACATGTAATTACTTGAAAAAATAACACAAAATAAAATAATCTAATTATAATTTAATTTAATTGCAGCTAAGTGACAATAATTATAACAAATATAAAATAAAATAAATTAACTAAAAAATAAAAGAAATATAAAAATACCTTAAAAACGAATCTTTTGAAGGATATAAGCCGCAAATATTGCTCCGGTTTAGAATTTTAAGCTTTAAAATTTTTTGAGAGAAAAAATATTAGTAGAAAAGGAGAGAGGGGTGAAAAATGAGGCGGAATGAGAGAAAAAATAGATGCGGTATATATAGGTTAGATTATTTTCAATGAGACTATTTGTGACGGGACCTATCACAAATGTTAACCCCCTATTAATTAGGGGTAGTAGTTAAAATGGTATTTGGGACGTGATGTGTCACAAATACAAACCACAACCGACATACAATTTGAGATGGGAGATAAATCCTATCGTAAATACTAAAAAACAACATTGGGTAGTTGCGACGAGCTTATATACCCATCACAAATAGCATTCCCACAGTTTTCTGCGCAACTTGCGTCTAAACTTTTGTGATAGTGACCGTCCTCCCATCACAAATAATTAGTCATTTGTGACGGGAAGAGGGCCATGTCGTAAATTGTCCCTCTCGATGGACTATTTTCGATGTGATCCTACCCCATTTGAAATACCCCATCACAAATAATAATTTTTTCTATAGTGACCAATAGAATTAAATAGGTTGGCAGTCAGAACTATTAATTGATGCTTGAGAAATTAAAACTAGATGAGTTCTTAGTAATTAGAGAAATAGGAACACTAGTTTTAAGGGAAATAAAACTAGTATTGTTCATATTTGTTTGGTCTTCAATTAGGTAAGGCTAAAATAATATGCAAGGGTAAAGATTATTATAGTTATTAGTTGTCATATCAACATTTGACTGAGTATTTTGAAACTTCTAATACATCTAGCAAATTTAGAAATGATTTGTTCTAGATTTTGGATTTCAACCTATATAGTAAAACTCAATCATATTATAATGAATTTTAACTAAATTATTATCCAAAATGTTAGTAATGAATGAGTAGAAAAGTTATATACTCAGTGATATCATCTCTTGAGGGATTTTCATAGAGAGATAAGGTCACTATAAGAAGAACAACCAAAAGTAACATGGTGGGCTCAAAAAATTTAGCCATATCTCAATAGAAAATTCTTTATCATGTGAGACTAACTGGTTGGATAGTTTACTATTGACTCTATTGCAAGTGACAATCTATTGGAGTTCATTCCCTAAAATCAACTACATTGAACAATATATTTCCAGGATATTCATAGTCTTAATATTAATTAATATCTTATCACATGATGATTGTTTGTCTGTGTGACACCTATGTGATAATTAACTAAGGTTATTTGTCAAACCATAAGTCATGGAAGTTCCCCATTATGATGAGAACCTTAAAGTGCTAAGATAGTATTCTTAAATATATATTCTATGGTGACATGATATCATTTGATAAGGAAAAAATGATACAAGCCCTTAGAGGTAGCGGGCTCATAAGACATTGGGGCTACTTCTCAAGTAGTTCATCCTTGGTAATCCAAATAAAGAAGATTATGAGAATAAGTCACTCAAAAAGAAATTTAACATGTTTTATGTGTCATTGGATATTCCTATCTAAGAACACGTGTAATGGTCTTAGGATTGATATTATTACTAATTCATATACTAAATTGTGTAATTTAACGTACTAATGAAAATCATGATGATATATGCTCACAGTGAGGTAAGATGGAGCATCATGAGTGATATGACATTAATGAATAACTCAGTAAAAGATTTTCCCCTCTATATAATGGAACCATATATCTATGTCCATTTGATTGAAATGGAACTACCTGATAAATCCATGGCCATAGTGTGGCATCGACGTGTTCATTTCTTGAAATTCAAATAAATAGAATTCAAGCATATAGGTAATGACACATGTGATAAAACTAACATAACTCAAATATATAGATAAATGGACTATATTACACAATGAGAATTCATAGGAGGTTGTATGTTGTTTCAATAATAAATCCTTTATTTATGGGTTCCTTGGCATGTTACTCGATATTAACCTTGTAATTTAGGTGGTTCTACCTGATTCCATTAAGATAAGATCATAGAGGGTTACAGACTAAGTGTATCCAGAACCTCATTTAGATTTTATATAAATTAAACATGTTGAATAAATATCATTCCCATACATGTTTTAGTGACTATTCATGTTTGGTTGATCACAAATATTTAATCATCAATTATTAGAGAGAGTATATTGGAGATAAATATTTAGTAAATATTTATTCACTAATTTAGAGAATATAATATCTATTTGTTAGTGAATAATTTAGTGATGTTTTTTAATTTAAATAAAAAGTCGTTATTTGAGGTTTGATAAATTCTGGGGAGGAAAGACGAATTGAGGTTATGGTTTGGTGAAAATGATTTATTAAATATCATTTGAATAAATTTTAATTTATTTATTCTGGAAAAGAAATATATTTATATATGAGTTCAGCGCATTTCAAGTAAATAATAAAAATATCATTATTATTTTGACATGGGGGTTGATGGGTATTAAGTGTATAATAAGGGAACATGTGTAATTATTATCCTCTAACTCTAGATCTATTTAAACCTGATTATATCATTCTCTACCCTAATCATTTTTGTACACAAAGCAATTCAAGAGAAATTTTTCTCACGCTTGAGAGAGCTCTTCCTCTTGACCACTCTCAAGAAGGCAGATCAATTCTCCTCTTTCACCTTCTCGACCCAAGAGAGAACAATAATTATCATTCAACCTCAAAGGGGTTCTTATAGTGATTAATGAAAAACTACACTATTATTATAATATTACACATTAGAACCCAGGTATTTCTAAAATGATGTTTAGATATTCATAGTGAACCTATAAATCACCACTAGAGGGATTATACCCTTGAATCCCATGATAAAATTATGGTAGGATGGGAAGCTTCAATCCAATTCGACAATGAAGAAAGAATTCCAAAACATAGAAATTCTTAATATATATACATTAATTATAAATTATATGTGATTATCCCATCTAATTGATTTTGGGGTTGAAATTTGTTTAGTTCTGGGGAGAAATCCAAATAAGTTGACACATTTCTATTATTGTCCATGGGTTCGACCACTTTCATTACACCCTCAAACCTTTAGTTTTCTAATTAAAATAATAGTTATCCTCACATGTGCTTGAAACATAAACCATGAAATGATGAAAATAATAATTATAGAATAATCACATCAACATATTACGGATCCCACATATATAATATTAGTGATTACCCAATGTTCTTTAAAAAATCATATCCTTCTTCCCTTCAATCTCCCCTACGCCCTTCTCCTCCATCTCCACTTTCCCCTGCAACCCTATGAGACCCATGTAATCCTAGATATGGAAGCTTCAAGAGGGGGAAGGAATGATATGAATTTGAAAAAAACTCATGAATTTCTCCCACTCTAGATAATAAATTTTCTGGAATTTATATGTTTTGAACTGAACAAATTACAGTAATAAATAAATGCGATGGAAATTAAATGATCTATAAGATATAACTAGGACAATAAAGAAAAAAATATGTAGACAAATTAAAAATACAACAACATAATGGAGTTCTTGAAAAAATCCATAAAATCATTTAAAATATATTATTCAAGGATATAAATAGTTCCCAATAAAGGAACTATTCAATTTTAATCCAAAACGGTTTGAGAATCAGAACCCGGATTCGAAGGAACCAAGTTATGATACTTTGGAAATTACTCAATCTAAAAGATCATAAGATACAAGTCCTATCCCTAAACTTATTTTAACTAGAGTTTCATAAGCATATATTTCATGACTCAAAATATCTTTAATCACACAATATTAGAAGAAAATGACTATAATAAGAAATCTTAGAGCATTTATAATGAAAATCTTCACAAAGAGAAGCTCTAATATCACTCTAAAAACTCATGAAAATGGGATCTCTCAAATCACGAATATGGTACACCACTCTTGAATTCATATGATCCAACTCTTGTTTACTTTCTATATATTACTATATCTTGTTCCTTGATTACTATGTCTTCAATATATAGATGTTGTCATAAAACCCCCCACCAACGGTAAACTCTATGTTCTTTGGGCACAAATCTCAGCTTTTAATATAAATGACCTTCTACTTGAAGTAAATCTGGTAACTTCATGATGTACTAGGAATAAAAGGTTACAAATTAGCTCACTAAAACATGTGATTCAGAAGTTAATATGACCTGAAAAAATAACTAATAAAACTTTAATTAAGTATAAGTAACATAAGATGTGTTTTATGATTCATCACAACAAAATATCCCGATGAAGTCATTTATTGAAAATAACTCAGTAGTCTCCCCATTTTTAATAATCACAAACAATAAAAATATAGTAAATAAGGTAAAACAGAAAAATCTATGTCCTTTTTAAAAAATATACCCCTTTATTAAAACAAACAAACATTTCTCTTCCATCAAAACTACTGCACTTATTGAAATAAGAAAACCATTAATTTCCTTTAAAACTTCCCCCCTTAAAAAAATAATATTCCCCTTACTTTATTTTCCTTTTATTTTCTAAAATTTATCCCCATTTGGTATTATCACAAAGAAAAACTAGCATATTTAAGAAAAATTAATAAGCAAGGTAACATAAAAAGTATAATAACCTCAGTTAAATTAAGAGTCATCATGTAAGAATAAATCAAATCTATAGGTTTTGTGTAAGAATAACTTCAAAAGACAAGCATAATAATAAACTCACAATCATAAAAGAAAAATATCAATAATCATAAGGTGATCATGTGATAAAATATTGAAGAAATTATGAATTACATAAGAATGATTTTGAAATGTACAATGTTATGTAAATACAAAATAAAATGTAGTTAGGGGGTATTCATTAGAAACTGCTTAAGATAAACATATAAATAAAATGGTACCTTCTATAAATTATTTAATAATATATACAACTAGTATAAAATTTCCAAAACCTGTAGTTCTAGAATATTTTCAAGTGCTATCTTAATTTTTTTTATATTTATTTTGAGATAATTAAAGAACCAGCATAAAAATTTGGAATAGTCCTATATATGAAAATAATGACCTCCCCCTTTCTTGAGAAGTTCTTTAATTTTAGGAGAATGAAAAAAAAAAGAATACTAGATGATCAATTAACACATATGATACCCGCATTCTATTTAATGTATTATAATATTTTGGTTTTCAAAGTTTTTATTAATATATCAATAAGATGATGTTTATTTATGATAAATTCGAGAACAATATCTTCTTTTTGTGTGTGATCTCAAATGAAATAATGTTTTATATCTATGTGTTTAACCCATTAAAAATGTGTTGGGATATTATATAATTAAATTTCACTAGTACTATTAGAAATAATCAGATTCTGATTAAAAATCATAGTGAAATTAGTGAGTTTGTGTTATATCCACAACAATTAGGCAAAAAACTTCCTACTAACACACATTCAAATTTAAAAGTGGTAAGTTAAACTGAATGTTGCTTCTCATTGGAATAAGAAACCAAATATTCCCTGAGTAAATGAAATGTTCTGAAAGTACTATCCACATCCATTACACAACCTTTAAAATCACTATTAGAATAACTATTAAGAACAAATTTAGTTATGGAAGAACAAAATAGTCCAAAATATGAAGTTACTTTAAGGAAACTAAAGATTTGTTTAACCAACATAAGATGAGACACTTTTAGATTAGTTTGAAATATTGTACACATGCACACCGAGTAAATGATTTATGATTAACTAGCTATTAAGTAAAGTAAACTTCTGGTCATACCTTAATAAAGTTTTTGTTTTTCCAGTTTTCCTATATTAATTAAGATCAAACATATATGAGGTACCTATCAAAGTAATTTTACTAGAAGCATTGTCAAAACCACAATTTTTAATTAAATATTTGATATAATTATATTGTGTTAAAATAGTTCCTTCCAGTTTTTGAGTTATTTGGAATCCAATAAAGTAGTTATGTTCACACATCATACTCTTCTCAAATTCACTTTACATAAGTTATGAAAAGATGTCTGCAAGTCTTTTTTGTGTAGATTCAAAAATAATTTCATTGAAGTAGATTTTCAAAATTAATGTGTCACTAAAATATTTCTTGATAAAAAGAGTAGGATTGATTGTTCCCTTAAAAATTATTTTTGATGCAATTTACCACATAATCTATCATATGAGGATTTTAGAGCTTATATAATTCTATAATGATGATTAATAAGTCTAAAAAATGGTCTGTAAAATTACTATCTTTAAAACTAAGAGGTTTTAAACATAAAAATCCTCTTAGACATAATTTTTAAGGAAGAAACTATTTACATCCATTTAAAATATAGTAAAATTCATATTAATTGGGAAGGATAAGAGAATATAGATATAGTATAGTATAGTTACTAGAGAAAAATTTCATTATAGTCCATGAACTTTTGTTGATTATAACCCTTATTAATGAGACTAAATTTATTCTAAACAATAGTTCCATTCTCATCATGATTTTTTAGAGGACACATTTTACTCATATAACTGAAAAATTATTAGGATTTCAACCAAAGTCTAAATCTTTAATGTTCTAATTGATCAATATCTTCTTCAGTAAAAATTATCCCACTCTCATCACTCTAGGAATCACCTACCATTTTTTTGTTTAAACTAAGATGAGAAATCAAGATACTCGCACTCATTATTTAAATAACTTCATGTTCTAACTAGTTGATTTACATAACCAATGATATTATTAGTGGGATGATTCATTAAAATCACTTGGTTTCTAGGTAAAAAGTATGGTTGTTCCTAATATACTAGATGTGTATCTTCTATTACACTGGTTTCTAAAATAATAGTTATCGGTGTATGTGGTTTAACTTTCAAAATTAAAATAGAGAGAGTTTTAGAAACAGAATTCATATTATTCTTATAATCTTGATATTTTAAATTCTTATAAGGATTTCTTCACAAAATGTGACATGAACAATTTCTTCAATAAAATGTGTTGATCTTTGGAAAATGAAATAAGAATTAATTTTGATGGAATAACCAAAAAAATTCTTCATCAGCCTTCCAATAAAATTTATAATGATTGTATTTTGTATTCAAAATAAACACTTTACACCTAAAAAATATGAAGTAACTATGTTTGGTATTCCTTCCATGCCATAATCTGTAAGGAGTTTTGTTTAAAACCAGGTAAAGAAGAACTTGATTTATAATGTAACATGTAGTACTAATTTCTTTAGCCCAACAATTCTTTGAAAAACAAAATTCACATAGCCTAGACCAAGAAATTTCTTGAAGTGTTACATTCCTTCTTTCTACTACCCTTCTTTTTTATGTTATTAGCACTAAGAAATTTTTCATAATGTCTATTTCATTATAAAATTTTTTAAAGGATGGATTTAAAAAATCTCCACCATGATCACTATGGATAGTGACAATAGAAATATTTTTATCTTTTTTAATAATATAAAAAATACTTTCAAAAAATGAGAGTGTTTCCAACTTAAGAGAAATAAAACAAACCTAATTATATTGGGTGAAATCATCAAATAAGATAAAAAACAGTGTTTCCCAAAATAACAATAGTTTCATTGGGTCCAAAAAGATACATATGCACAAAATTTAAAGTTTCCAAAGTTGATACTTCACCACTAGATTTAAAACCCAACTTACGTTTCATACTGTATTGAAAAGAGTTAGATAATCTAGAAGAATTAAACTTAATTTTTGAAAGACCTGTTATAAGTCATCTATTAGAAAGTTTAGTTATGGTTCAAACATTTTAGTGTCCTAAACATCTACACTAAAGAAAAAAACCATCCTTATCTCACTAAGATAAGGAAAGTTATGAAAATAAATATTATCATTCCTATTAGTAAACTCCTTCCAAACATGTGATGGTACATATTTATTTCCCAAATTTCTTAGATAAACCCTCATCACATAATTGATTTATGCTAATACAGTTATGATTAAGTGAAATAACTTAAAGAACTTTTGTAATTAGTGTCCCACCCTAAAAATTAAATATCACCAATACCAAACATCTAACCATATGTATTATCTCCAAATGTAACATGTCCACCCTTCCATTTTTGTAAGTTAGAATTGTTTCTAGGAATGTTCCAAGATCAAATACTATCTATATATAAGGTATTTAATCTAATGGATCTTAACCTTTTTAATTGAAACCAATGAAACAAAAAATTTGGAACCCAGACTTATATGGGTCTAAAAATATTAGCAAAACAAAAATTTGAAACCCACATTTTTCCAACCCTGTGATTTCAAACATATAAAAATTATTTCAAAATATAATCTATATAAGTCATAAATTATTGAACCTTATTCAAGGGGAAATTATACTTTCAGTGATCACCCCAATAAAATTTAGTATAGAAAGGTGCACTCTTAGGAATAAAATAATTAATCTGGATATGTCACTCTATAGAATATGTATGGAAAATTCTAGATGATTCAATATTTGGTTTCAACTATCGTATAATCTTATCAATTACATAAGTAAAATAAGAAAAAAAAACTTCTTAAAACTCACTACTTTAGACTTCAATATCACAACTTTGTTATGATCATTTGAGGTTACAACAAAAATATATTTGACCTTCAAATTGAAAGTATATTTAGTAATACCATCATTTTCCTTAGTAAGATCAATCGTAGTCTAATCATAGTCTTTCCTTAACTTATATATATCTTTTTTCGAAGCTAGTAACATATTCATCAATATCCTCAAATCATGGAGTATCATATTCATCATTTTATGAATTTGGATAAGCACAATATTAAGATAAATTATTAAGTGAATCAAAATTTAATTTATCTATAAATCATGATTCACCTTAAGGTATTACTCCATTGAAAGAAATTATCTTCAGAATATCATCACTTTATAAAGAACTTTAATAAGTATGAACTTCACTAAAACTCTAGGTTTCCATAAATTTTAAACTTTATTTTCTTTTTGATTTGAGGATATTAGGGATTATCTATCATTATTCTTAAATATTTAAAAATTCGGTATGATATTCCCGTATTTCTTACACTCATAACAAATAAAATTGTAAAAATACTTATTATAGTCTCATATCTAGGACTTATCATGTTTACTTATTATATCATTCCAACAAACATTATAGAAATTATTTTCCATAATAATATTTTTAATATGATTAATAAGTTGAGAAATTTTACGTTTACTAAGTTTAAAATTACTAACATCCAAAAAAACAAAGAAATATTCTTTGAAGTATTCAAATTAGAATTAGTAACTTTGAAAGTGGTAGAATAAAATGAAACTTCGTTATTCTACTTCTCCATATCTACATATAACAATACTGTATTCTCATACTTCATGAAATTTAAGATAAAATCATCAAGACTTGTTTTGGTAATATGTTTCAAATCATCAACCACATTTCTTCTAGATTCTGAATCCTTTATACATATGTAAAGGATATTATCTGTGATCTGATCATACATTATGTTCTTCTCACCAAGAAATTATAAGTCAGTCACTAAAGTCATAAACTACTGATACATATGAGAAGCTGATTCGCCCCAAAGAAAATAAAATGCCTAATAATCCACTCTCAACATCACTATTTGAGTCTCAATAACATTTGACATTCCAAAATTACTAACTTCAATATGTATCTAAATTCCATAAGAAGTTTCATAGAAAGATATCTGGCTATAGATATTTTGAGCCATTGAACACAACAAAATATTCCAAACTCTATAATTCTATTCATATTTATCATTTTCCTCACGATTAGAGTTTTACATCTCCTTCTAAAAAAATATGTTAATTACTGGCCATTGTATGGTTGTTATCAACCTAATTTTCAATCACAAAGGTATTTATCATATATCTCTAGTTCTTATAATCTGAACTATCAAAAATCGGTTGATAACTAGGATTAATATTTTCCATATTCTAGATATGTAAATGACCCATCATTGTAAAATAATCTTTTCTCTGCAACATGTTATTTTAAGGGAAAATATACTATATATAATAACAAATTTCATCCCATATATGGTTTCTACAAGAGGAGTATAAATTAAAATTAAAATAAACTTTATAATTTCTCCCACTCTAGATAATAAATAGTTTAAAATTTTTAAGTTACAAACTCATCAGATTACAATAGTAAATAATTTAAATGAAAATTAAATTATTTAGATGATATGACTGAATTAATAAACTAAATAGAACTAGAAAAATTCAGAATATGAAAATGAAATGGAGTTTAGGATAATAACACATAAACTCTATTAAAAGATATTATTAAAGGATATAAACAATTATAATCAAAGGAAATATTTTCTTTAAATCTAAAGACACAATAGGATTACTACCCAAATTTAATAGAGCCATGTTTCCATACTATGAAACTTCATCAATATAAAAGATCAAAAGATACAAGTCTTTTCCTCATACTTCTTTGAATTATAAGTTCAGAAGTATAAAGTCTAAACCCATAAATATCTTTGATCACACGGGATCAGAAAAAATGATTACAATAATAAATATTAAATCTTTTATAATGAAAATACTAAAAAATGGAATCTCTAAGAATATTGGAAAATCCATGCACACATAAGCATCAAGGAACTAATATGATGCATAGATTTCAAATATGTATGATCTAACCCTTTCTCACCCTTCCTATTTCTCATTCATCGATTCTTCAATATATAATATACATGAATTGCCCTAACAAAATACCCAATGGTAAACTCTAAGTTTTTCATGAAAAAATTTCACCTTTTTACAAATAGAGGATTTCATCACATGATCTTCTACTTGAAGTAAATTTGGTGACTTAACGATGACTGAAAAATATACGGTTTAGAATCATCTCACCAAAATATATATAGTTTGGAACTTGATCCTTTATGAAAAATAAATCTAACAAATATTATAATAAGTATAATTAAAACAAGGAGTATATTTTGGTTCATAAAAAAATAGATCCTTAACAAGTAATCTCAAGAAAATGACTCAACAACCCCTGCCCAACCCCTCCACTGCAACCTTCCCTTACAATAAAAAATGACACCTTCCCCATAAAATTTGATTTTATCTACTCTAGTAACCACATAATGGACTCCCAAAATATTCATATGACACCCCCACCTCTTAGGTACACATAATTCACACCACCACTTCCCCTTGACCATGTTGTTCCTTCACCAATAAATAGCCACCAATGACTCAGTCTCTCTTATAAGTCCCTTTTCAACTCACTCAAAAATAAAAAACCATATAAAATAATCTACCATGCTTGAATTTACATGTATAATTTAGTTATTTTTATTGATAATATATTTATAATTCTAAACATGACATATTTTGATTGGATTTCTATTTATCAATGTTAATTTTTTCTATTATAGTTTATTTTATGGTAGAAAAAATATTTAATGTTTTAGTTTTTTTGAAATGTAATGATTAATGCACATGGGTTTGAGAGAAAAATACCATTCTTATTCAATTTTTACTTTTAACAGTCCATTATTATATTGTAAAATTCAAATGATTTAAAAATGACTATATAATTTAGACAAGTTTTATTTTAATTTTTTGAAACTCAAAATTAATATGAAGATGTTAACAATGTTATTATATAATGTTTTTTGTCACACAAATAACCTTCATAAAAGAAATTTTATATGGAATTTGATATGTTTTTTAGATTTTTTATTTTAATTTTTTATTTAATTTTATCCTATTAGTTTTGAGGGATATTTTTTAAATAAATTTTAAAAAAATAAATATCACACAAACTAAAAATCAGTGAAAAATATAGTGTAAATGTTTACATTTGGGTAGAAAATAAATTTCTCAAATAATATAAATTTAATTGTTCAATTTTTTTATTCAAATATGTCAACCATAAGTTTATTATATTTTTAAATTCATTTTATAAAAAAACTAAAAGAGATTTTAATAGATTTATATGTCTTTGTTATAATTATTCAAAAATATATTTGGCTAACTAGGATAAATGAGGTCGATAATCTTATAATTATAAGTATTAAATAAAAGTTATATAATTAAAACAATAAAATAACACTTTTAGGGGGTTTCTATGATTTTACATTTTGATTATTTTATAGTGAAATTAAAAATAAATAATTTTTTTCTAAACTAAAATAATAACTGCAATATAATTTATTTAATTATATGATAAAGGGAATAACTTAGTATATGTTTCGAATAATGTTTTTTAATTATTATTTTTTTTAATTATTTTTATTTATATTGATATGTGGTTCATTTATTTAATTAAAATCTCAATTTAATAAGTATTAATATTATATATAAATGTTTTATTATTGTACACAAATAGAAATGGAATAGAGTTGGATATATCTTCCAAATAGATTTTGTAAAGAATATTATCTGGTAATTTTTTAGTTTTTTTATTTCACTAGTAGATTTAAAAGTGAGTTTTTCAATTATCCATAGAGAAAAAATGTAGAAAAATCTTTTAAAAATGAGATACTATGAGTGAACACTTGTTTCTAAATGGTTTCTAAAAAAATAGTAACAATTTGCTTCCTTTTAGGGAACATTACATATCCTTTCATCAAGAAAAAACAATTTTGATAGGAATTAATCTAATTAAATCTAATTCAAAGAAATAAACTTTCAATGACATGGTATGATAGTTTTATCTTTAAGGGATTAATATCAAGAATAATAATGTTAGTGGAAATAATCGCCACTCGAGTGAATATAGATAAACATTTAAGATCTTTGAAATTCCAGACGATGTGTGTACTAAATTATATCATAGATGCATAGGTTTTAGTTAATTGTTATCGATCATTGATTTGTTACACTTGAAAGCTTTCAATTATAAGGAAAACATCTGATTTCATATATTATTGGTGTTATTATAGATTGTACCCCCTATTAGAGTGAAGATTCTAGAATCGTCATACCATGCCCACAAGTTATCCAAGAAATTTGGTTTCCTTTATAAGTTTTTTCATTTGTTTCCCAACAACTGTATATTATTCATAAAAGAGAATGCATAACTCAATTCTTATACTACTACTAACTCAATTCTTATACTGGTTATAACTCATTAAGGTAAAAAAAAGTAAACTAGATTCATCAAATTCATCTTGGTAGGGTCTTACACTCTAGGAAACATAGAGACATGAAAAAAGTGTTAATATACACTATAACTATGGTAGAAAAGATTCTTCATGTCATCTAAAATCATTGAGTTGATGACATGACATGCATATATAAATATGGTAACTGATAATTTAACTCACCTGACATATTTTTTTGGCATGAAAAGAGTTTATTTAGAGACACCAAAAATTTTCCTAGAATAGCTTAAATGAATGATTAGGTGTGATAATAAATGGTTTTAAACTATACGGTTCTATGGTTGGTGTAACCCAAATTATATGGTTCATGGTGTTGGTTCTATAAGAACCCCTAGACATGTATAAAAAACCATTTTAGATACTTTCCTCTCTTAATGATGGAGAAAGAGGTCCTAAGGATAAAATTGATGTTTACATATAACTTTTGAATAGTTATAAGAACGAATTATGGATACAAGGTGTGATAATGTTTTACTCAACAGGTAATGAAATGTTTAGATTGCAGATTTCTTTGTTATGGAAAATGAATAATTAACTCTTATATGTAAATTTATTGATGGAGATATTCTTTAAATCCTTATATTCATATGTTTATTTTCCCATATCATATGAGTAAATATTGGGAAGTTTTATGGGATGTGGTATGTTATAGAATTCATAATTAAAAGTCATATCATATGCCTTGGTCAGGTATGTTGTTTAAGATGATACAGTGATATCATATCATACTACCTTTATCCATATCGTATTGTATGATATTAATGCATTGTAAGTGTTGTGATATATATCAATCCTATTATATGATAAATATTCTTGTTGAATGGTATCCATTAATATTGGGTTTTCTATTCCATGTTTTCTATCATTGATCATTGATGTTTTATATAATGAAACATTTGGGAGAATAAAATATTCATTTAATAGTTAAATACATGTATGGAAAAATGGTTACATAAAATTTATAACCACAATCCATTACTCAAATATTTATAAAAATTTCAAAAAAATGAAAATAAGTCTCAAGTATTACTTCTAATTCATATATAAAGAATTAAAATCCATGAGAATTGTGTGTGACCTTTTTTATATATTCTCTATTGATTCACTCAATCTCAAAATGTTATTTTCCTTCTTTTTTTAATTAAATAGGTACTAGTATACAGTGGTTGAAAGTAAGATCCTACCCAAGTGTTGGTTGATTCATCGAACTATAGAAACCCTTGGAGGAAGGAGTATTTTGATCAGTTCTTTGTTATATTAATCAAGTGTGTGATTGAAGATAAGAGGCTTGTCCATCTTCAGTGTATGAAAAATTATACATTTTATATAATGCATGGTTTTGGTATCAAATACTATATGATATTGGTTTATTGTTTCTTATATCATTCATGGAATGAATAAGTATTATTCAGTCCTAAGAAAACCATCAATGTTTTAAGAACAATTACATGCTTGAATTGATCCATGAAATCTTGTTTAACATAAAGAAACATTGATACCATATTCTCATTCATAAAATATGATACAGGATTTTTACTATGTAACATCATATGATATGAGATATCATAGGTTGTGCTAGGATTGCACCATGTGATATAAGTTATCAAAACTTGTACAGTGCAATTGTATTAATTTTAACATATCATAATGTATGATATGTGTCTATTAGGGGTTGTGATATAGAATTTGTTCTATATTGTAACATATGATTGCAAATCATAATTGGTGATAAATCCAATCTATTTTAATAAAATTGTGCATCGTATCGTCTAAATGATATGAGGAATGTCATGAAATATGATCGATATTTTTCAGAGGTGATATCATAGGTTGTGACCAACCTATCATAAAATGAGATATAGTTTATAAATTAAATCATAGCTTATGATATAGTGTATATCATTAAATATGATATAGAGGGAGAATATGTTTTTTCTATTTGAAATTATCAATTAATTTATATAATTTATAAATTATTTATAAAATATAGAAATATATATTTTTGAGATATTTATTTAATTTCTAGTGTTTATAAATTTATAAATGATAAAATATTATTAATTAATTATTAAATGTTTATTTTGAAACAGTTAAGAAATTAGTAAACTTAATATTGAATTTTAATATTAAAAAAAATTAATCTATATGGAATGACTTCTGATTTTGGTATAAAGGGATTATATAGATATTATAAGGTGATTTATAATGTGTACATGAATTACTAAATAATTTATATTAAATTATGAATTTTTTATAATTAATAATTTTAAATGTTCAAATTAAAAGGAATTATTTGTAAAATTATTTGTACCATATCAAAATAGAAGTGGAAATTGATATGATCAAGGTTTTAATAATATTGAATATGTATTATTTTGATTATATAAAATTCTTACCATAATATATTAATTGTTCATCTGAAACATGTAATGTTTACATTTCAATTAAATATAATATATTTAAAAATTACAAATAGAATGATTACAGTTCTAGTGGAAAATGTAGAAACACTCAGGGGTGAATGAGGTTTTATCATATTTTTCTCTAAATTTTAATTCTTTCATTGAACCTTTAAACCAATTTTTTTGAACATTTTATATTGGTTAAGACTTTTAGATCTTATGTTGTTTAACCTAACATACACCTATATGCAATTCCAAGAAAGAGGTAAATAACATAAATTATTATAAGAAGTTTGGTCCCTCTTGGGAGCCCAACTCTTTATCATTCCTGGGATTTCCAAGACAGAGATTCTCTAATAAAATCTTGTTATCTATTACAAGTGTATTTGTGGGTTATTTTTATCCTAACCCACTAGTGAATGCCACACCGACACAAGATCCCATTAATTATACAACTACCAATATCCCACTAAAATTATTCAATATGGAATCCCACCAGTTGGTCTCTCTTTTCTTTAATCCCCCTCTTAAATTGGATAAAATATACTAAATAGGCTTCTCCTTACACCCAAACACTGATTTGTTTCCTCAAACTCAAAGAGTCTTCATATACCTATAAGTATTTAAGAAAATCTCACGGAACTTTACCTCTAATTATGTACATATTCTAGTTTTTTAGAAACTGTAGAAACACCCTTTACTCAAATCTTCTTCTATCCAAATAATCAATGTATACTTATGAATTAACTGGTTTTTTATCTGAACACAACCTCATCCATATGTACTCTTTCTTTCTTCTTTCATGATTGTAACCATCCAATGGTATAAGTTGACCACCAATTATTTTTCTTAGGAATCTAATAAATGTTTTTCATCATCAACACTAGTTAAATTATCCCTTTTCCTCACAATAACATTCAGTAAAACCTCTTCTTCTTGTTACTCAAGAGATTTAGTTCCTCTTGACTTCACATTTACAACACAATATTCAAAAAAATTCAGTAACTTCTCCTCCTTCTTCTTCTCATTTATTTCTCCTTGATATCCTAAATATTTTCACATGAATGGGAAGTTATATAAAATGGAATATTTCATTTTCAATTACCCAAAATGGTATACATATAATACTTACCTATTACTATCCAAAAAATAATAAAATACCATGTTTATGTTCCCATGATGTTTTATGTGTTTATTTTCAACACAAATGATATTCTAGGAATACCCTAATTTAATTATCCTCACATTTTATATTCTTAGATATATATATATATATATATTCCTTTTTATTATGATAGTATCATATCTTCATTTTATTCCATATAAATACCATCATAAAAATACACACATCAATCTTCTTCATAGGCTATATAAAAATTACACCGTAATATAAGCTTATGGCATAGAATATTCCTTTTCTGGTGTGAGATATTGAATAAGAGAACCTATATAGATCTCAAGCTTGGATCTATAAAAAATAATTACCAACTCAGCACCACATTTCTCTTAATCAAACAACTTGATTCATGATGATTTATAAACTAATGGATAGCTCGAGCTTCAATGGAATTTCATACGTATTATTGTTAAAAATTAAGTTAATTCCTTTTCTTCATCAATAAATACATGTAGTGGATCTTATCATTTGTTCTTCCCAAAAAAATCCTGAATCATGTCTTAAATAAGTATAGTGATATTCTATACTTGATTCTATAACACAAGCATCGATTTATTTTCTTGTTCTTCATCATATTTAAAATATGAAAATTCGACATACCTTTACGCAGCCTCTAGTGTGTTTTTATTACCCTTATAGAAGTTTATATAACCTTTATGTTCTCATTGAAACTAGAGGATACCTTTAGGAAAGTATATATGACCATTACACAGATTCTTTTCACCCTTATGTAGGTCCAAATGACCATTACTTAGAATTTAAACTTTCCAAGTAACATTCAAATAGGTCACCATCACTCATCATGATTTGACCATTCATTTCTAGGGATCAGGACCTGTTCTTATTGATTTTCTTGTGCTTGGATTAGACACATTTCTTGGGGTTTGTAATGTTTAGATCATGGTTGAATAAAACTTTTTTCATCTAAAATTAATACTCTATTTTTTATATTTAAATCCATAAACTTGATTTTTTCCATCTAGAAAAATGATAAAATTTTTCAAATTATTGAAGGTTTATGTTGGGGAATTCAAAAGGAATACACTCACCAAGTATTATGATGAATACTAATTCTCAAACATCAATGTTTTATTTTTAGTAATTTCTTATGATGACATCATATGATTGTCATGGAGTTATACAATTAACCTCAAAGTTTTTTGATGAAGTCATATGCTTGACTCAAAGATATATACTATAGACTTAAGATTAATAAATTTTCCATTTTCCTACCTTATATCAACATCATATGATGATATGATGTCTTGCGATATTCCAAAAAACATATGATGAGGACATATACTCAAGAATTTTCCATTTTTCAATTTAGGCAGATCAAAGTTGTATGCTTATTAGGGAAATCATAGGATCAACCTATGAAGTCTTAAGATCAAGTCATGCAGTCAAGTGGAGTGATATGATTGGATTGAATTCAAATGATCAATTCAAATTCATACATTAATGGACTTTAACATTTTTATGGAGAACATTAAAATTAAAAATTAAATCAAATTATTCAAAAAAAATCATTCGATTTTTGGGCTTCTTCAAACCTTCCAAATCATCCAAGGAATGTTCACACTTATTTCAACAAACAAAATTCAAGGTACTCCAATTATGGTTCCTTCAACATCATATATATCTCTTAAACACCTTGAATATTTTTTAAACATTTAAATATAGTTTTAGAAAGATATAAATATCATTTCAACATCCAACCATATCTTACTTGTTGAACTTAGAAAGTGACTATTGTATATCATGATTCTCTACACTTATAGAATATTTCTTTGACTTGTTGACCAGTTCAAAAATAATCTTATGTAATAGCTACTACCTAGAAATTTTTTATCAAAGTATTCATAGGAAGTAACAAATTCAAATTATCATTAACCATGGGAGTATGGGAAGGATATTTATCTTTATATAATGGGCGGATACTCAATCCATCATCCATGATATCTCCTTTCCATAATTATGTTGACAATAACATGAAAACAAATCTCATTGATAAACCATACAACTAAACACCTTTGGAAACTTAAACCCCCCCCCCCCCCCCTTTGTGTTTATTTTCAATTCCAAATAAAATTTATTAGTAAATGTAAATATTTACCCCTAATTGATAATAAATTCCAAGGTAGGAAAGTTTTTCTCCCCCTAATTGAGATTTTAAGGCAAGTTTTCTTATCTCTATCAAACTCTTCTAATTTTAAGAAACACTTATTTTCCCCATTTAATTCATCCAATTTCCATGTTCTCAATTAATCCCATGAGAGAAAGATGATACCATATTATTCTTAGAAAATTCCCACCAACCAACCTACTCTAAGTGTAATTGGTCTAGCATAGTGTGGAAAACAATAGTGGTTAATTTAGATAACTAAGAACCAACCTCAATGTGATCCACGTATGAATTTTATTTTGTATAGGGGTTTAACACAAATTTAAAAGAATTTTAGTATCCTATACTCACATGAACATGTACATCAAAACATTTCAAGTTCAAGGCTTTCTTCCCTATTTGGTTTGATAATCACTCTTCCTTGATAAATAACGACTATGAATTAAAACAGTGACGAGAGAATGAAAATAATACCTCATCCTTTAGATTTTGAAGGGGGTTTCTTGAATTTTAGATTCAAAAGAAATGCATATATCTCTATTAGATTTGCACATTTTAAGATATACCCCTCAATGTATGCTTTACAATATTCATCACCATCAATCTCCACTATTAGAACAAAAAACACATATGTCTTAGAAATAAATTGGATCGTATTAAGCATTTTAGTTGAAGAAGTGGGGTTGAGAGTTGTTTCTTAACACATGAAACTTTTTCTTGGTAGCTCCATCCTTCAAGAACACTTTATAATAGATTTCCTTTTGATCATATAAAAATATTAACCTTTGGGATTCCATTTTCAACTTCCTTCCTACCTGGAATGCATCTCTTCATCTTAGCAACTAGAGAAATTTGGTTTTTTCATACTCCTATAATATGTTATAAATTCCCAAATATTCAAGATATATAAATAATATATCATTAGGCTTATTATCAACTTTATATTTAGGTGTGGGTTCCTTTCTAGTAATAATACCTTTATCACTATAAGTAAATGGTGATTTGTATTAACTTTTCAATTATCCAGGAAAATAGTCTTATATCTAAACATCTAGTGTCTTATCTAGTTGCACCTTTCACACACTTATTTTTAGACTTTTACATTTCCCTTATTTTAAATATTCTAAAATTATTCAATAGGTGTTTTGACCAATAATCCAATCCAGTTATATCTTTCTTGGATAGATTCTTACTTAGTTTCTAGCTTTCTCCCTTTCAATTTGACATTTATAGATATCTTTTAATGGTCTATGATGTGGTATATTTTTCTATAATAGAAATATCTTTTACCCATGGGTTTGAAAAAATTATCACCATTCTTATTCAATATATTTTTTTATGTAGATGGATTAGTATAATTTTTCACATATTTAAACACCAATGTAGAAACACTTTATTTGTATACTTGCTTCAAAGTTTATTATGGTTCTTTTGTGACACTTCAATATATGAATGATAACTATTGGGGATAATTCATCATAGTAGTGGCCAAATATTTTTTTAAAAACACACAAATTTACAAGTGATTCAAATATATTCTTAAAAGATATATTTTTCCTATTTCGAGAGACTTATTTCCTTCCTGTAGGTTTCATTATAACTTCATCTTTTCTCCCTTATCTTCATTCTTGATATGATTTATACACACCAAAAAATTATTCCAACTATAAATGGCTCTATTTCCAAACCTATACTAACACTAACATCTACCTATAAATATTTTTGTCTTTCTAGGGTATGTAATTTGTCCAGATTTGTATACTTATTGTCTATTGATTATTTTAGCACTCATTTAGGCTCTATTAGAGGGGAATTTTTTCTCTAGAATTACAACTTATAACTTTGATTCATTAGTGGATTTATCTTCAATTTTATCCTTCCAAATTTCTATAGATTATGTTTTCCTATACTTAGAGAAAAAATATATTCAATGTAAATTGAATTTCTAGAGTTATGGGATACCTTTTTGTATAATCTAGATGTGGATGATTCTCTAGATGGTCTCACGATCTCATTTTTACCCATTTTATTTTTATTATGTGTAATAATATCATTATAAATCTATGTGAAAATATCTCTACTCTTTCCAATAGATTGGGTACTTACAATAGTTGTAGTTTTTTGATTTCTAAACATGACATTAAGGAACTTCATGTTTACGGTGTACTTCTCATCATCCACTGGTCATAGAATACGTTCCCAATCATTTTGAAAATTATAAAGTGATCTTTATTTATTTTTATTTTCTCAATAAAAGAGTTATCTAGATCCTTTATTCTATTTATTTTAAACTCCGTATGATTTTCCTTGGAATTCCTAGAGATTTAATGAATATTCTTCAATGAACAGACAAATTCCTTGAAAAACTTATCAAATACATATTTATTATAAAAAACTCTTCAAAATTCTTCATTAAATAAAGAGACTATTTCATTTATAAGTGTTATATATTCTTCCTTTGTATTATATTCTTTGTGAGAGTTTTGACAGAACTCATCTTATTTACTAGTTATTTTTATATAACATCATCCTTTTCTTCCTACTATGAATTATCATCATAGATTACCTTGATAAATTTGAATATATAATTTTCCACTTAAATAAGAACACTTTTTGAACAATACATAACCATAAGGTAGTGTAATTTAGCATATTAAATGCATCCATCATCACTGTTTGAAGTTTCTTCACTAGGGGATTAGTGATCAATAGATTAAACATGATGTTTACCACTCTTAACACATTTAGTTAGTGTTTTTACTATTCCTCCTTTGAATATTTTATAAGATTCTAGGAATCTTTCTTCTACCTATTTTTCAAGGTCATTAATGAGTGTTATAAATTTTTTTTGATGGTGATAAAAGTAGATTCTTACATCTGTGGCACTTTTGAACTCTCTTTTAGCTAACTTCAAATCTAAAATTCATGTATATCAAGTATAAACAATTGGGAAACTAAAAATAAATCAATGAAAGATGAAAACTTATTCTATGATTTTAGATGAGATATAAATATACATCCAATTTAGAGAGAACCTTGTATTTAATACTAATTGAGAGTCCTAGAGGACTATGTAGACACTGTAACGACCCAAAGTTTTATGGTCTTGAGCTTTTGGTCCATTGGGGATGTTTGTTTTTCTAAGTCAGTGATGTCTTGGGTTCCCCCTTACCCCTTAAAATGGGGTCTATTTCAATAATAAAAAAAATTAATTTTCAGTCACATTAGGAATCATAATGAAATATAATGATAATAAATACTAAGTAACCATTAAACATATTTTTTCCACTTCTATGTTTTGAATTTCAAAAATCTGACATACATGATTGCATTTAGGGTGATTTTTGGAGTCTAATAGAACAAACTTAATTTTTGGTGAATAGTAAAATAACCTTATGAATATTAACGTTACCCATATAAATATTTATATACCCTAATGAAAAGTTACCTTACCTATGATATTATATATTTGAGATTTAAGTAAAAGTATGATGTACCTATGTTTTGGAAAAAGTAAATAAATGTTTTAAAAACCTGTATTTTTCAATTAAATTAATCATATTTATAAAATTATTTTTGAAAAATGGAATTAATTTTTGTATTATAAAAATTGAAAAATGGTTAGCATGTATTTTTTGGGTTTTTTCTGAAATACTTATTTTTTTATGAATAGTGATATACAATAATTTACAAAATAAGCTAAATTCACTAATTATAGATTCATGTATGATGTTTTTAAGATGTAATAACAATTGTTTCGTATTCACATGATGAAATTTCTATAATTATTCATGTAATACTCACTATTACTTATCTTTTGGAGAAATAATAAATTAATGAATATTATATTGAGAATACCCCTCTCCCCTCCACTATAAATACCACCCTTCACACCCTCATTTACTCACACATATCAAGCTTCAAGCATCGTATAAACTCTTCTAAAAAATCTTACCTATCCCCTACCCCACGTCCAAGAGCTTATGGTCTCATAAAAATACCAATCTTAGCTTTCTTCAGGAGGATCTCAAGAAGAGGATTCAAGAGGCAATTCTTCTCTCTCTCCCTCTTTCCTTTAAATTCCTTTCAATTTCAAGTTCATTTCTTAATATCTACCCACATATCTTCATAAACATGGTATGGTAACTATAGTATATCACATAAACTATAATTATATGATACTAATGGGATAATATATCATCCAACCCACTTATTCTCTTCTTTTTATTTTATAAAAGAAAATGTTATCGTGAGGTATTAATTTATCACCTTTAAGAACGACGTGTTTTCTTTTTTCCATTTATACATTCATATCTGGTCATGAAACCATTTTTATGGTTGAGAAATAATATTTTCTATGTATTATATCCTATTTAATGATCTTAAACTTCCTTATGTACATATTTCTAAATGATTAACCAAAACAAGTTCATTGTGGTCGAAAAACTGACTGAATTAACCTAAATGATAGTCATTAAATTCTAACTAATGATTCATCCACTTGGTATATAAAATAATTCATTATAATATCATTTAAAATTCTATAATATCATAAATAACAACTACTATTAGTTCTTTATTTTTACCCATGTTCTACACAAACTTCCACTCATGAATACAAGGGAACTGTTCAAGAAAACCATAAAAAAACATTCCCAAACAATATATTAAATATATATAACTCAAAAAAAGGACAATAAAATAACTTAATGATACCAAAATTAACACTATTAATGTATAAAAGGTTCTTTAATTTATAATTAATGAATATAATGTCGTTATATAGGACATTAATGCGAAGAAAGTGTCAGATAAAAGGTAAGAGGAAATTCTTGAACCCAACATTCTTTGTCTAGGTTCTCCCTATTTTACTCCATTTTTTGGTATGGATACTCCTTAAAAATAATTTCTTCATCATTATCTTACCTATTCTTGGATATACATGTTCTCCACTAGATTTTATGTCAAACACAATGTTTTCCAAAATAAATCTTTGTTCAAGAACACAGCTTTCACTTCTCAATCAAGGTTGATGGTTCATGTAACATGTATGTTATTCCCTCTTTATTTTGGGAACCCAAATTTTATGAATGTTTTTTTATGTTTTGAAATCCATTTATTTCTATGTTTATGATTTATATATGTTATATGTGGAATGCATGATAATGAAAATGTTATGATGTGATGGGTGGGCCCAGAATTATATAGCGCAATATGATTGTTTGAATGTGACGAGTGCACCCAGAATTATACAGTGCTCCAATGCATTGGGTAAAGTAATTAATCTCACTAGTAAAAGGGAAATTATGCGTGAGCACGATTCTATAATTTTTCACAACAATGTGAGTTAGTTAACCACTAAGACATGATGTTTCATTTTTTATGCATTGCCACATTCCAAGTTTTTATTAATGTTTCCTCATGATTTTGATAATGATGTTATGTTTATGATAACCCCATGATATATTGTTCTTATCTATCATCTTACTAGGAATTTATCTCACCCCTTTTTTATGTATATCCTCAGGTGACTACATGTACTAAGGGAGGTCAGGTTCCAATAAAAATCTTGAGAAGAAGTAATTAAATAAATGTTTGTGTTTAATGTTTTAAATGTTATGTATCATCCTAATTTTCCCAAGACACTAAACATCTGAATCCCCATAGTGTAATACTATTATTTTGATCATCTTTATAATGATGTTATAGTAATGTAAAAAAACAGGGGTTGCTATAGTTGGTATCAGAGGCAAAGTTTTGTCAATTTGGGAATTATGATTAGTAAACCCTAGAGAAAACCTCTTGTATGAGAATGTATACAAATATACCCACAAGAAGCTTTAAATAGATATACCATAATTTATGATATTAGTTCAAATTTTAAAAATTAATACGTTATTTATTCATGAATCTTTGACTTATGTTTTGTTCTAACCTTTTATATTTTAGAAAATGATGGGAACTAGAAGAAACCCGACCAACAACCTGTGTGAGGGCCAATGCAGTGATTTCCCAAATGAAATCCCCAATGCTTTGGGAGGTGAATTTTAAATAATTATGGAGATTCTTACCCAACTATCTCAGGTTAAGAGAAATAACCAGAATAATGGGGAATTTCCTCCTTCACCAAAGAGAGAGAAACTGACTATCGCGTGTTTTATGCGACAACAACCACCACGTTTAGTGGATATTTGGATCCACTAGTTGCAGAACAATGGTTCACCTCCATGGAGAATATATTTTCTATTATTCCCTATTCTGATATGGACAAGGTGACACTATCCATTTATCATCTATATGGGGAGGCCAATCAATGGTGGGATTTGATTAAGAACACCAATCAAAGGGAGGAAATTGAATAGATATAAAGGGAAGACTTTAAGATCATGTTTCTTAATAAGTATTTCCCACAAACTCTTCATATGAATATTGAGAGAGAATTCATAGAGCTCAAGAAAAAGGAAGGTGAATCTATCATGACCTAAAAATATAATTTCACAAGGCTATCCAGATATTCTTTGGGTTTTGTTATAAAAAATGATAGCAAAAATGATAGATTCTTTAGTGGGTTAAAACCACAACTTTGAAAGGCTCTTTCAATTAGATACTTTAGGAGTTATGATTAAGTTGATCAGTGTTCACTCAAAGTGGAGATGGAGTTTGTAGAATGGTCCCATGGTAATGTAGATAAGAAATCAAATATGGAGTTTCAAGATGGATGATTTAATGATAAAGGTGAGAAGAAAACTCAACGACCCACATGCTAAAATTGTGGGAAGTTGCATCATGGGAACTGCCTCAAAGGGATAGGGAAATTCTTTAAGTGTGGGAAAGAAGTACAACATGATCAAGAGTGTTAAAAATACATGAAAAAGAAGGATAATGTAGTATAAGAATAAAGAGAACCACCCATGGTTCAATGCTACAACTATACGGAGTAAGGGAACTATGCAATCCAGTGCACCAAACCTCGAGTTCTTAAGGGTAATCAGCGTCAGTAGCCAATGATGCCAAAGAAAAACGGAAAGGATTATTCCATCTCTACTAAAGAAGTGGAGCAAGATAATGAAGTCATACAAGGTACACTTACTATTCACTCAAGAATGGAAAAAATTATTATTTGATTATGGTTCTACATATTCTTTTATATCTTGAATGTTTTCTAGAACTATATATTCGAAGCCCTGAAACATTGAAGTAGATATATCTGTAAAAACACTAAGTGGTGCAATCATTGTAACTGAAGTATTTGAATCTTCTCTTATAGGTGTATGTGGAAGGATTCTTACAATGAATCTTGTAATACATCCCTTGGTGGAATTTGATGCTATAATGGGAATGTATTGGCTCTTGTTATATAGATCACATATCAACTTTCGAGAAAAGGAAATATCTTTTCATATTCAAAAACATACCATGCTCCTCTAAAAATGAAAGGAATATCATGAATCTCCTTTAAAAAATCCTTCAATGGTGTCGTTGTTGATTCCCTATGAACAAGAATACCTCGCCCAAATGGTTGAGTCAAAGGAAAGTTCCAAACCTTTCGAAATTCCCCTTGTGAGTGAATACGGTGATGTATTTTCTAAAGAGTTACCCAGAATTCCCCCGAATTGTGAGGTAGAGTTCTCAATAGAACTCATACCTGAAGAAAATTCTATCTCAAAGTGTCCCTATAGGATGGCTCCAATCGAACTGGAGGAGTCAAAGAAGAAGATAAATTAGATTTTGTACAAAGGGTTTATACACCCTAGAACATCATCTTGGGGTGAACCAGTGCTCTTTGTGAAGAAGAAGGATGGAACAATATCGTTGTGTATCGATTATTGGTAACTCAACAAGATCACCATAAATAAAATGTATCCTCTTCCAAGGATTGGAAACTTGTTCGATCAGTTAAGAGGATCTCTATACTTCTCAATGGTGGATCTTTGTTCAAGATATCATCAGCTAAAGGTTAAAAAGGATGATATTCAGAGGACTTCCATCTATACAAGTAATGGGCACTATGAGTTTCTGGTGATGACCTTCAGACTTAATAATGCCCCTACAATCATCATGTATTTTGATTAATAGAGTCTTTAGACATTACCTCAACAAATTTGTGGTAGTGTTTATCGATGATATTCTCATCTACTCTAAGAGAAAGGATGAAGATAAAGAACATCTAAGACTAGTGTTGGAAACAATGATAATGGAGAAGTTGTATGATGAGTTTATTAAGTGTGAATTTTGAATGAATAAAGTCGTGTTATTGGGATATGTGATCACAAATGAGAGAATTTCTATGGAACCTTCAAAAAAAGAGATTGAGGAATGGCCCAGGTCCTCTGGTGTCACAAAAATCTGTAGTTTTATTTGATTAGCTATGTGCTAATGACGTTTTGTGGGAAATTTCTCATGATTTTCAAGCCCGCTAACTAAGTTAACCAGGAAAGGGGTAAAGTATATCTATACAGTATAATGTAAGGGAAGCTTCAAGGAGCTAAATAGAAGGTTGATCACTGCACCGGTACTTACATTATTCAAAAGTGGAGAAATTTTTTGTGATATAAAGAAATGATTCAAAGAAAGGCTTGGGTTGCGTACTCATGAAAAATTATAATGTGATAGTCTATTCATCACGGAAGTTGAAGATCCATGAGAAAATCTACTTGATGCATTATCTAGAGCTGGCAGCTGTGATTTTTGGCTTGAAAATCTGGAAGCACTACCTTTATGGTGAGAAGTGTTACATATACACCGACTATAAGATCTTAAAGTATATATTCACACAAAAGGAGCTCAACATGCGTTAAAGGAGATGGTTAGATCTAATCAAGGACTATGATTTCTCTATTCACTATCATCCGAGAATGGAGAATAAGGTAGCTGATGCTCTAAGCAGAAAATAACCTGCTACTATATCCATGTTATAGATTGAGAAAGACCCGATCTTCTTGGATATGCAAAGGATGGATTTGAAAATCATAAGGGTAGAGGATAAGTCCTACCTTTCCCAAGTTATTGCACAATAATCTATCCAAGAGAATATTAAGGAGGAAAAATGGATGATCTGGAGTTACAAAAGAGGGTGAATGCCGTAAATTAAGGGAAGCTACAAGAGTTCCATATCAACGATTATGGTGTGATTTGGTTTGGAACACGGATTTTTGTACCTTCATCACCTAGGATAGAGAAAGATATATTGGAAAATGAAAATAGTTCAAAATTCTCTATCCATCATGGTGGCACCAAGATGTACCGTGATCTCTGAGAACACTTCTGGTGGGATAACATGAAGAAGAATATTGAAGAATATATATCAAGGTGCTTGGTATGTCAGCAAGTTAAAGCAGAGCGACAAAAGTCCAAAGGGATGATTCAACCGTTGCCTATACCCATGTGGAAATGGGAGAATGTTGCTATGTACATTGTCATGGGTCTCCTGAAGAAGTTGAAGTGAAATAATGTGATATGGATTGTGTTTGACCAACTCACCAAGACTGCCCATTTTATCGCTATTCAAGAAGACCTCTCGCTTGGACAACTTGCAATGATATACATGAAGGAAGTGGTGAGGTTGCATGGTGTTCCAGCCTCGATGTTCTCTGACCTTGATCCAAGGTTCATATCTAAATTTTGGAGGATCCTTCGACATGATTTGAGTACTGAGTTAAATTTCAGCACAGTCTATCACCCCCAAACTGATGGCCAATCTGAAAGGACTATTCAGATACTTGAAGACATGCTAAGATCCTACTCTCTATAATTTAAAGGTGGATGGTATCAACATCTCCCAATGGTTGAGTTCTCATACAAAAATAGCTTCCACTTGAGTATTCAGATGGCTCTATATGAAGCTTCGTAAGGAAAGCGATGTAGAACTCTAACCTATTGGAATGAAGTTGTATAAATAAAGCTACTTGGACCCAATCTTGTGCAAGATATAAAAGAGAAGGTTCAATTCATCCAAAAACACATCGAATATTCTCAGAGTCAGAAAAATATCTATGATGACAACCATATAAGGGACTTGGAGTTCAATGTTTGGGATAAAGTCTTCCTTCAAATATCACCATGGAAGAAAGTAATGTGGTTTGTAAAGAAAGGGGAGCTAAGCCCAAGGTACATTGGCCCATTTAAGATCCTTGACTTCATAGGAGATATAGCCTATCGAATTTCACTTCCACTGAATATGGATCAAGTTCATGATGTGTTTCATATATCACTCATTGGGAATTACATACTAGATCCCTCACATGTACTAAACTCAGAGGTGGTACAACTGGAAGATTATCTCTCTTACGAGGAGAATCCAGTAAAGATTATGGACAAGAGAGATAAGGTTATACATAACAGGATAACCAAACTTTTCCAAGTATTATGGAGGAACCATAATTTTAAAGAAGCAACTTGGGAATTGGAGGGGGCGATTAAGGACATGTATCCTCACCTGTTTGTGTAAAACAAAATTTCGAGGGTGAAATTTCATAAGGGGGGAAGAATGTAACAATCCAAAGTTTTATCAATGGAATTAACTTCTTATAATTATGCCCTATAGTATAATAACATTAGTAATAATAGTGACATTAAATGATAATAAATACTAAGTAACCATTAAACTTAATTTTTCCAATTTTATGTTTTGAATTTTGAAAATATGACATACATGGTTGCGTTCAGGGTGATTTTTGGAGTCTAATAAAACAAACTTAATTTTTGGTGAAAAGTAACATACCCTAATGAATATTAATGTTACCCTTATGAATAGTGACATACCCTAATGAATATTAACCTTTCCTATGATAGTATATATACGAGGTTTAAGTAAAAGTATGATGTACCTTTGTTTTGGAAAAAGTAAATAAGTTTTTTTAAAAATTGTATTTTTCAATTAAATTATGATTTTATTTAGAAATTAAATTAATCATATTTAGAAAATTATTTTAAAAAAATGGACTTCATTTGTGGATTATACATGCCAAAAAATGGTTTGGGGGAAATTTTGGGATTTTTCTGAAATAGTTAATTTTTTTTTGAATAGTGAAATATAATAATTTGTAAAATTAGCTAAATACACTAATTATAGAGTCATATATGATGTTCTACTGATGTAAGCCCTATTTTTTCGGATTCAAATGATAAAATTACCGTAATTATTCATTTAATACTCACTATTACTTTTCTTGTGGATAAATAATAAATTAATGAATATTATATTGAGAAACCCCTTCCCCCCTCCACTATAAATACCACCATTCACACCCTCATTTCTTCACACCTCTCAAGATTCAGGCATTGTCTAAACTCTTCCCAAACATCTTCTCTAGCCCCTCCCACACATCCAAGAGATTATGGTCTCATCAAAATACCATGACTAGCTTCCTTAAGAAACATCTTAAGAGGAGGATTCAAGAGGTAATTCCTCTCTCTCTTTTTTACTTTAAATTCCTTTCAATTTCAAGTTAATATCTAAATCTCTCCCAACATATCCTCATCCACATGGTATGGTAACTCCTTTATCTCTCATATACTATAATATTATGATACTAATGGGATAATATATCATCCTACCCCCATCTCCTCTTCTTTTTATTTTATAAAAGAAAACGTTGTTTGTGAGGTGTTAATTTATCACCTTCAAGAATGACATGTTTTCTTTTTTCCATTTATACCTTCAGATCTAGTCATAAAACCATTTTTATGGTTGAACCAGAATATTTTATATGAATTATATCTTATTTAAAGTTCTAGGACTGACTTATGTACATATTTCTAAATGATTAAGCAAAACAAGTTCGTTGAGGTTGAAAAACCGCCAGAATTAACCCGAACAATAATCATTAAATTATAACTAATGATTCAACCACATGGTATAAAACATAATTCATTTTAAGGTCATTTAAAATCTTGTAATATCATTAATAACATGCAATATCAGTTCTGGATGTTTACCCACGTTCTAAATGAACTTCCATTCCTGAATACAAGGGAACCGTTCAAGAAAACCCTAAAAACGAACATTCCCGAAAAATATATTTAAACACTATAACTCATCCAAAGACCCATAAAATTACTTAATGATACCTACTAATGTATAAAAGGTTCTTTAATATCTAATTAATGAATATAATTTCATTATTCAGGACATTAGAGTGAAGAAAGCATTTGGATACAAGGTACAAGGAAATTCTCAAACCCAACCTTCTTTCTTTGGGTTCTCCCTCTTTCACTACATTTTTTTATGGATACTCATTAAAAATAATTTTTTAATCATTATCTTACCTATTATGGGATATAAATTTTCTCCACTATATTTTATGTCAAACACAATGTTTCCCGAAACTACTCTTTGTTCAAGAACACACCTTTTACTTCTCACTCAAGGTTGATGGTTCTTATATCAAGTATGTTATTCCCTATTTCTTTTGGGAACCCAAAGTTTATGAATGTTTTATTATGAGTTGAAAATGATTCTTTTCCATTTTTATGATTGATATATTTTATATTTGGAATTCATGATAATTAAAATTTTATGATGTGATGGGTGTGTCCAAAATTATAGTGCAATATGAATGTTAAAATGTAATGGGTGTGCACAGAATTATACAGTGCTCCAATGTAGTGAGTAAAGTGGTGAATCTAATGAGTAAAAGTGAAATGATGCTTGAAAATGATTCTATAATTTTTCACAACTATGTGTGGTAGTTAACCACTAAGACATGATGTTTCATTTTTTATACATTACCAAATTTCGAGTTTTAATTAATGTTTCCTATCATGATTTTGATGATGATGTTATGTTTATGCTCAACTCATTCTATATTGTTCTTATCTATCCTCTTACTGGGTATTTAGCTCACCCCTTTTCTATGTATATCCTCAGGTGACTACATGTACTAAGAGAGTTCAAGTGCCAATAAGAATATAGATAAGAAGGAATTAAATAAATGTTTATGTTTAATGTTGTAAATGTTATGTATGGTCCTAGTTTTCCCAATACACTAAACCTCTGGATCCTCATGGTGTAATAAAATTATGTTTTTTATATTTATAATGATGTAAAAATAATGTAAAAAATGGTAGGGTTTCTATAGACACAGCTGGGGTAGGGGTGAATTTTGTTTTGTCCTGTGTTTACCGAATTCAAATTATTTCATTAATACTTTAAACCACTATGATCTTGAACCGCTGATACCGGTTAAGACTATTGGATTTATTTTTTAGACCTAGAATACACCTATATGCAATATAGATAAAGCAGTATATAAAGAAGATGTTTTTAAAAGGTTTGGACCCTCTTAGTAATCTTACACCTTACCATTATTTGGATGTCCAAGTCAGAAATTCTATACTAAAATATTGTTATATGTCACAAGTGGAATTATGGGAAATTTTTCCTCTAACCCACAGGTGAATCTCACACAAACACAAAATCCCACTATGTTAACAACTACCAAAATCCCACTGGACATCTTCAAGATAGAATCTTGTTGTCTGATCTTGATTTTATTTCCTCATCCTCTTGAAGTATATCACAAATACTAAACATACATTGCATTATACCCAAACACTAATATTTTTTCTCAAACTCATAGCATCTTCGACTACCTAGTAATCATTAATAAAATCACATGTATGTTAGCCTCTAATTCTATATAGCTTCCAGTTCATTAGAAATAGTAGTTAAAACCTTAATTCAAATCTTCTTCAATCAAACTTATCACTATAAGATCAAGAATTAATCGATTCTTTCGATACACAAAAACTCAACTATATGCACTCCTTCTTTCTTCTTCATTGAATATAACTATCCAAAATTACTAGTTGGACACTTCTTATTCTTATTTGGAACCCACTAGATGGAATTCCACTTCATAACATGGTTGGTTCTCTTTCTTCATTGCATTAGCATGCAATGTCTCTTCTTCATATTCCTTGATAGCTTTGGTTTGTCTTAACTTCATAGTTACGATACACTATTTACACTTTCAGTAGGAACTCTTTCTTCTTCTTCTCATTTATTTGTCCTCAATATCTTCAATCATTTCACAAACATGGGAGGTTATATTAAATGAAATATTTAATTTTCAATTACCCAAAATTCTATATGGATAATAATTAACTACCACGATCCAAAATTAAAATAATAAAATACTTAGTTTTGGTTCCCACGATATTTTAGTGCTTCTTTTCAACTTAAGGTGTATTCCAAGAATACCTTCATTTAATTATCCTCACTTTTGGAACTCATACAAATATATATATTTTTATTCTACAATTTGATTAGATATATCTTATTCCTCATAAATACCACTATTAAAATCCACACTTCAATCTTATACACATGCTTTATAAAAATTACTAGAAAATCGTAGCTTGCGGTCTAAACTTTCCTTCTACGAAATGAGAGATTGAAAAAGAGAACCTATAAAGATATGGAGCTTAGATATATACACAATTACTAAAAACTATAAAACTTATTTCTATTTATAAAAAAAAATTCAATCCACAATGATTTATGAACTTACGGATAACTTGGGCTTCAATAGAACTTCATCTGCATTATTCTTGACAACTTACTGAATTCATTTTCCTTGTCAATAAATACATGAATTTTTTCTTCTCATTTTTTCCTAAAAACAAGATTGGATCATGTATTAAATAAGACAATTGATATTATAAAATTTAATATAGAACATAAGTATTGACTGATTTTATTTTTCTTCGTCATATTTAAAAACTTGAAACTCAACATACCTTTAAATAGCCTCTTGTTTGTTTGTATTACCCTTACATAGGTATATATGACCTTTAGATATATCATAGAAACTTGGGGATACCTTTATGAAAGTTATTATGAAATTTATTCATATACTTGTTATCTTTATGAAATGTTATAAAACGTTTATATATTCTATAACCTTTTAGAGCCACCTTTATATAGGTTTTCATTTTTCATCATGCTTTGATTTTTCTTTTCAATGGATGAATATAATATTCTATTCATTTTATCGAGCTTGGAATAGACACTTTTCTTGGTGGTTTTCATTTTTAGACCATGGATAAACAACCCTTTAATCATCCTAATTAAATTCCATCTTCTTTTAATTTAAATTTGGAAACATGAGTTTTTCATCTAGTAGAACATCAAAAATTGTACAAGTATTGAAGGATTATGTTGGGTAATTAAAAAGGCTTATGTTCTCCAAGACTTATTCTCAAACATAAAAGGATTACATTTAATAATACTTAAAATCAATCTATATGATTTCCATGAAGTCACTTGATCAGCCTTAAAGACATATATTAAAGTCATCTACTTAACTCAAAAACTTATGTTGAAGTTTTATAAACTTTCCCTTTTTAATTTTCCTACTTTTTATCAAAGTAATATGATGATATAAAGACTTAAAATATTCTTGAATACATAATATAAAGCCTTATAATTAAAAATTACACTTTGGACTTTTACAATTTTTGATTTTGGTAGATTAATGTCATATGCTCAATGGAGAAGTCATATGATCATCTTATTAAGTCTTATGATAGATTCATACAGGCTAGTAGAGTCTTACGATTGGCCTAACACTATATAAAGAAGAAAAATTAATATGATTAGGGAATTTTATATTTTTTAGTGAACATTCAAATTTCAAATTTAATAAAATGATTCCAAAACTTCTTCAATCGACTTGAGGGATTATTTAAACCTTCCAAAACAACATCCAAGGAATTTTTAAAGTTATTTCAGCCAAAAAAAATGAACGGTGATCCACGGATGGTTCCTCAAACTTCATTTATTTCTCTTAAACACCATGAATCTATTTTAAACATTTAAATACAACTTCACCAAGTTGTGTAGAAGATTTAAACATCCAAAAAACAATTAAATGTTCAAATTTATAAGTTACTATTATTGATAATGATTCTCTACCCCTGTGGAATTTTTCTTTGTCTTGATGATCAATTGAATAATAACTTGATATAATAGCCACTAACTAGAATATTTCCATCCAAATATTAATATATTCAATAAAAATCATCTTACCATTAGACAGGGGATAATGGGTAGCATATTTATCTTTATGTAATGCTTGGACACTAAATCCATCACCTAAGATATCACCTTTCCATAATTACATTGAAATTCACTTGAAAAAAATCTCATCGATAAAAAATATAACCAAACACTTTGGTACACTTTAAATGATAATATAAAGGGATTAATACTATAAATAAATATAGTTTTTTTATATTTATTTAATTATGGAATGTTCATAATACATGAATAAATTATAAATTTTTTATAATTTCTTATTATTTCAAACAAGCTAGGGTCATTCCACTTTTTTAAGGAATTAAACCCATTTTTAATTTTGCTTATAGGGAAACCTTATAGGACCCATAGGCTGACATGCATAAAGGACTTAATATATATATGACTTGTAGAACTTTATGGTTTATTCCATTTTCTATCCTGACCTAATAGACCTATCTTTTTTTCTCTCTTTGTTCTACCTAGAGTGAGATGAATCTTGTGTACCTTCCAACCACCCTATACTAGAAACACCCACCATCCACAAACTCTCCTAAGGATCCATCACCATCAACCTGAAGACCATCATCCATGCATTAATTTTCTCCATGACTAGTCCTTTATTGAACTTCACTACCTACACGCAACAATTTCATGAGAGGGGACCCCCACATAAAAATGGGGGGGTGCATCATGTTGTTGGCATTAGCTGATGCTAGTACATACATATCTCATGAGAGAAATGTGTATAGGAAAATAACCCCCCCCACACACATACACACATGGGGAACTACATACAGTCGGTTTTAAATGAATTTAATTATTTTCATGTAAGAAATGGTAATTGATTTAGTTTTTTTACCTAAACATTGTATTATTCATTGATTATAATCTTTAATTTAAATGTTAATTAATTTTTATATATATAATGTTTTATAATTATGATGAAATTAATTTATTTATTAATTACTAAACCATGGATCGTGGGAATTGGAGTTAGATTTCTCACTAGCCTAGAAGTTTAAGAACTTTCTAGAAAGGTAGGGATTAACTACCTGTCTCACTATGCATACTCTTGTGAGAATTATTGATTAAATATGGATATAAGAATCTTTATAAAAGAGTTTATACCTTATGTATGTGATACATTTGGATATGTGTAAAAATAATATATTTTTAATTTGGGTTAGTAATATAGGCTTTAAGTTGTGTAAGGACTTAAACATCAATATGGTTTGAACATATTGGTTTGGTGAAAAGAATAGGGACTAAAAACCAATTAATTAGAAGAATTCATACTTGTAAATGGAATATGTGAGATAATTTGGTGAGATATTTAAAACCTATTTTAAAATACAAAGTTTTATATTCCTTCCAAATTGAACACTTGTAAAGAACACACTCATCCAAATAGGTATGTCATGTTAAAATTTAGTGCCCATGGATTATATAGTGTATGGAAATCAGGTTCTAGGTGACACTAATAGGATTAGGTTCCAATATATTCTATAATATTTGAGTCACGCATCACTAGGAAACCCTAATAGTATTATGATACTAAAGGAATTGATTTGAGATAATTAATTTTATGGATTATGATAAATATTTTTCCTCTAAAATATATAATATTCGAATATGATTTGATTCAAATTGTGAATTATCTAAATAGCCAAGTGATGAGAGAAAGGCCAAAGTCACCCAAATATTAGTGAAATAATAATCTTTTCTCACTAATTGCTATGATGAAATTTAAAAGGGTACATCATTTTAGTGGGATTATATTCAATATAATTCCTTATTAAATGATATTAAAACATAAAAATAATATGATAAAGGATTCTATTATAGATAAAATGTAATCAACATCATCAAACATAACTTTTAGATTAATCATTGTAAAGGAGAAAATAAATGGAAGAAAAATACTAGAATGGTAAAAAAACATAAGAATAATTATTACACAGTATGGGAAATGTTATGTATTAGAGTAACCCCGTATTTAAAAATCAAAAGGTGAAGCTATTCGACAAAAAATCATAATATTTGAAAGTATGTGAGAGATTTATTGGATATATCCACTCTCATAATTTTTTCCATAGAGCCTATGTTGAAAAAGAAATGTGAGAACGTGGTTGCATTCATGGTGATAGATAATATTAAAAGGATCTATCAATGATAGCTTAAGAATGATAGGTAAAACGTTTCAAAAGAACTATTTAGATGAAAGAGGTATGAATGAACTTTATTCTCTACTTATGTAATCAATATGATTGGGTATGAAAAGGAATTAGAGAGACTGGTGGTATCTTTAACCCTTAATCTGGTTATAGAATTCATTCTACAATCTTTATTATAAATGTTCTATTTGTTTATTATGAATTAAAATATGAGTGAGTTTAATAAAATTTCACCCAATTTCCTTAAAGTGGTGAGGATGGCCGAACAAGGCATGATATGTCGAGGATCAAGTTCTATAGTGATAGTTCAATAGATTAAAATTATAAACAAGAAGAAGGAAAAGTTTGTTGGATAGTTGAATAATCAATATTCAAATAGTCAATCAAAGTAATTTAAAACTTAAGGGAGGATTTAAGAAAGAGGGGAAATTCATTAATTATTGAAACAATTTTCATTAGATGAGAAATTTCCTAGAATACTTGAAGGGGTTCAAGAAACTTCATGGTGAGTCTATATTAAGTATTAATGTTATGGAAATCAATTATTAGTTTTTTAAAGGTATATAAAACCAACTACAAAATAAAAAATTATTTTAAATATTATAGAAATTGAAAATCAATGAAGGATTTTTGGTTTGTGATTAAATTATTAATTCAAGTGATAGAGAAAGAGTTCCAACTTCAAGGACTTGGATGAAATGGACTAATTAAAAGATTTTATGTATCAATATAAAGATTATGTATTTTTTATTTTATTTTCATCTTATGTGATAAGAGGGGTTATTGCAAACAATGGTTTTTATAAATAAGTGAGATAATGGTTTTTGATACATGTAGATTTGAATTATCTAATTGTGAAACTTGTTTGAAAAGAAGATAATTTTAAAAATAGTTTTATGCACCATAAAAAAATTTATCCCAGATATTTTTTATGGGATATGATCCCACAACACACCCATGTAATATTTTAAAGAATAAAATATTTTTTTGTATAATTTTACTCAAAACACATAGAATATTATATAAGATATGGTTGTTAATATTTAATTTGTAAAATATTTACTTGATATAAAATAAGTGTTATTTATTAAAAAAATGATTTTGTGTATCTTAACATGATATTTAAGAGAAAATATAGTTTTTAAGAGGCTGTAAAGTATGGTTGGAATTGGATAAGTTAAAAGTGAAACAAATAAATGGTTATACCACTCACATTTAAAGTTAATGTGTATGTTTCATATTGAATCCTCGTCCTTAAGGTCATAAAATATACCAATAATGAGAACCTTTATACATTGATGTCTTTATTATGCTAGTTTTTAGGATGGGTTAATTAGGGGTTGGTTAGGTATGTCCCTGATTATTTCATTGGTTGAGGTTTAACCAAGATGTGATTTTCCTCTTATATGATGAGTATGACATATGGGGCCTAAATAGAGATAAACTGAAGGAGTGTACGAGTGTACCTAGATAAGGGCATATAAGATGTGTTTATCTATTGAGTGACGTGTATGTTATGTGACAATCCATCAGGGTGAATGACATGTGATGTATTCATATCTTTGGTCAGTTTATAAATGTAAGCTAACATAAGTCTCTAAAATAGAATCATTAAAACTCAAGACATAAAAGAATTTGGAAAGATATCCATCAAACATATGCAATGTTCTCATCCATCAAGGTGAATCAAATGTGATTTGTTCATCTCTCTAGTTATACAATATTGACATACTTCATTTTCCATGGTTATTAGATGTTTAGTTAAAGAGATTGTATGGTTATGTATATTTGTATATGATACAACAGCTAGATATATGTATAGAGATAAATGTGTTTGATGAAGATAATTTTAGATCCATTTGTATCTTGAGTAGTAATAATTCTTTGATAGAGATCACTTTTTTACTTATATTTATAGATTAGAGGATTCATAAATTTTTTCAATACAAAAAAGTATCATGTGGTCACACTCTGTGGATGTCTGAATAGTGATTACGTTTTATGAAACATAGGGAACTTCTCGAAAAGTATTTTAGATTTTATCCAAAAATAGTTTTACTCGGATATTTATAAAGTATTTGATATGCCAAATATGCTATTTAATATCATTTTTTATCATTTTAATATCGTTTAAACCACAATGAAATAATTGAAGAAGGTATTTCAAAATCATCAAAAATTACTATGTGAGGGATTAGTTTTTGACAATTTATAAAAAATGTTGTGATTTATTTCATGGTTGGGTTTTAGTGTCAATTTTAAATGCTTAGTGGAAATTTTCAATTTTATAAATTTTTTAATGAACATTTCAAAAAAAAATATTTAGTGGAAATTTTTTAATTATTTATTTCTATAGAATTAAATAAATATATATATATATATATATCTGTGTGTGTGTTTGTGTCTGTGTGTGTAGGGTGAGATTTAAACCTCTTATCTTTTGGTTATTCTATAAATCATTTACCTCCACCAAACTCTTCACATGGTGGTTAAGCTGACTTTAATATACTTATATAAATAGAGAAATATATGTAAACACACACACAGAGAGACAAACACATGTACAGACACACATAGATATATATGTGTGTGTGTGTGTGTGAGTGTGTGTGTTTGTGTGTGTGAGTGTGCGTACATATATCTATTCACAATTTATAAATAAATACATATAAAAATATAAATACATATAAATTTATATAAATATAGTTATATATAAATGTATAAATATATAAAAATATCTAATAAATATATATAAATATAAAAAATTACATAAATGTATATTAATACACCCATATATATTCCCCATGGGCGCACCCTAGTGGTTGTGCCCTGTAGTGGTTTTTTAGGAGGTCTCAGTTTCGAGCCTCCTGACGCTCAATTAGTTACAGTTTTTGTTTGTTTCCCCAATCTGTAAGTGATGTAAAAAAATACATACATATATACACACATATATATATAAACACATATAAATATATGTGAATAAATTAATAAATATATACCAAAAAATAATATATATATATATATAAATGTATATAAATATACATTGATTGTTACAAATATATATAAATATATATAAATATAAATAAATTTACATAAATATATATAAATACACACACACATAATTATATATATATATAATATACATAAATATATATCCACATAATACATATAAATATAAATATACAAAATTAAAAATAAATAATTATAAATATTATTAAACATATATAATTATAAATAATTATAATAAATATACATTAATATATATAAATTATAAATAAATATACAAAAAAATTATATCGATATATATATATCTAATTATATATATAATTAGATAAATAAACATATAAATATATATATTTATAAACACATAAATATATATAAACAAACACACACACACCCAAGCACAAATATGTGTATATATATACACCCACATGATATATATAAATATATAAAAATACACATATATATATATATATATATATTTCGAAATATATATAAATACATATAAATTGTTGTCATCTGGTAAACCCACCAAACAATATCCACCACAACTTGTTGGGTTCATAAACAAAGCACCAATAATGAACCCACATTATGACATCTAGAACTTGGAAGACTAAACATCCAAATCACCACACCATAATACACAACCTCTCAGATGCACATAGTTAATAATTATAAGAAGATAATGAAAAAAAGAAAGCAATACAAAAGAACAACACATATTTCTCATAGGTTATATTTGTGTCCTAGTCTAAGGGAGGAAAAATGCAAGTATTTTATTAAAGTAAAGAAAATTAAATTATAATATCTCAATACACTCCTCATAAGTGATCTACCATACTATTTTAAAAAGGACCCAGTTAGTGCTTCTGGTAGTATCCACCATCTAATCTTTGTGGGATAAAGTCCACCTAGTTGATATTGATAGATAATCCTTCGTTTGGTCAAGGGTTTCCATCACCAAGTCATCTCCACTTTGAAATTACCTACTAATACGCATTTTATTAAAGAATAAACTCATGCATAAGTTGGATTGAGTTTTATATACAACAAAACATAAGATTTTCTAGGCTGTACAAATCCTCTTCCATAGTTTTCATGTGATAGGAAAAGTGAAACAATTTCATGTAGGAAGTCCGGGATACATCCGGACTCTTTCACAGTTCTTCATGTGTGTACAAAAAATAAGAAATGAGAGAGAGTGTGTGTGTGTGTGTGTGCATGTTTGTGTGTGTGTTTATCACTCTCCACTACAATGTATAAGCTAGTGATTAAAATATATACAACATGAAGCACACACAACTCTACAAATTGAATAAAAACAGAGTAAGAGAAGTCAAATAATTTGATATAGTAGAGAATATAGTTAATTTTTTTAGGTGAATCTTATCTTATCAATGTTATCTTTTGATTTGGAAATGATGTGAAAAGATGAGAATATGTTCTATGATGTTTCATTGACGTTAATGTGATAAAAGAGTGTCATAGATGTTTCAAATAGAGAATAAGTTCATCATTTACATTCACGAAAAATCAATCATCTCTATGTCATGACCTATAATTTTTATGTATCTTTGGTATTCTATAAAATAATAATATTTCTTTGAAAATAACCAATGAAAAATCATCATTGTAGATCCTCATACATCGACAAAACGTTCGGGCTCATTAAATGATTCTGACCATAATTTAATTCTGCACAGAAAAGTAGTTGAAATAATATATTTAATAATATAATACCTACTTTTAGATATGGTCATTTTAAGTTTTCCATGTCAACATCCATGGTTTCTTCAATACTTTGTGATAACTCTATTCTTATTTCATGATAAATCATACAATATATCACTTGAACCTATGGTCGATCATATTATTTTTATAGTCAATCATCTTATGCATAAATTCGATCATATTATACTTACGATCGATCATGTTATACTTACGTTCAATCATATTATACATATGGCCGATGATCTTATACTTATAGTCAGTCTAGTACTTTAAAAAATTTTAACTACTCACCATGTTCACTTCACTACTTTTCCAAAATTCTGACTTTCTGATATGATCACTTCACTTAAACAAGTGATCGATAGGAGTATTATGGAAGCTTGAATATATTGTCAAAATCATCAATATCACATGACTGATTGAAAATCCTCATGTGGTCTATATATTTCTTTCCAATAACTCTGACAGGTGCACGGTCTCTTCCATATGGATTTGTGGTCACATGGTTTCTCATGTAGTCAATACAACTTGTCTTTCAATTGATCTAGTTTTCCTTACAGTCTCTATGTAATATATCTTGTAGCCACTTGAGTGATTTTCCATATATCCACCATGGTTGATCTCATAGTTGTGTGGTCAATGAAACTATTTTGTGGTTGATCTGGTACTTTATGAAATTCCCATTCCTCAAACTTACAGTCGATTGACTATCTGGCTACGCTTCATGGATGATTTAAGACTTAGGAAAATTTCCAATATTTTCTATAAATTTATTTATCTTTCATAAAAGATAGTATAGTTTATAAGAAAAATAAACATGAATTTTGATAATTTAAATAAGGAATTCTCATATTAATCCAACAATCTACCCCTTTTTATTATAAAAAACTAAAGGCATAAATATCCATAAAAATATTAAAGATGAAGCGTTAAAGATTAAAATATGCTCTCATAGGAAATTTTCTATAATTAAATCATTTTCATTTTTTTATAATTCCATAATTTACTCCCCCTTTTGGATTATCAAAAATAATTCCTAAAGTGTGATATAGTAAAGAAATAATAAATGGAATGTAAAGCACCCAAAATAAAATAAAATAAGACACATAAAAAAGAATAAAGATTTATTTCATTAATGTATAACAATTTTACATTGGACCTATTAGAATATAATCATAATTATAATATATAGGGTCTAGAAAGGTAAAAGGAACAAAGGGGCCCTTCCCTTTTCTAACAACAGGAGGAGTAGTAGGTGTAGGTAGAGGAATTGTAGAAATTCTAGGAATAGTGATAAACATTACAGCATGTCTAATCAATCTAAGGGTCTAGTAAGTAGGGATACCAAAAGGTATGGTTGGAGGTGAAATAGGTGAAGAAAAATTCGGGGATGAGGGAGCTGCTAAAATTTATGTTGAAATGCTGTAAGGAGATGGACAAAATCTGGGCATATGTAGAGAAATCAGTTCCAAAATTAGGGATTTTGTAACATATATATAAGGATATAAGATTCAGGTAATATAATCTGAATCCCTTGATTCATATTCATAAATATTAAGGAAATTATTCTTTTTCTAAAATAAACTAATTTAGAATAGGATTCATAACTAACAACTTCTCTACAATTTCTTTGAAAGCTACAATCACACGAGGAATACTCAGATGTCTTACCAATGAAATAAACTGTTTTTTGAGATATGCCTTGTGTAAATACTTATAAGGTATTAATTAATTGAACCATTAAATACACCTTGGTATTTGAATGTATTCATTGATTCAAATTTAATAAAATCATACTATTTTTCTATAACAGCCCCAAAATCGGCACTCTCAGAACTGGTGCTAAAAACATAATCATTACATTTATGAATTAACACTCATAAACATGATACAAATTTTTTCATCCAAAACATAGTACATAAATATTAAATATTTGATCAATTATATACCTAAAGACCTTTTAGGTTTAGAGTTTTAAATAATTATGAAAAACTCTTACATAAACAATACACATGAATTTAAGAGACTATTTTCCCCACAATACCTAGATTTTCATATTCCAAATAAATTCTACAATGTCTGTGATAAAACTATTCACATATGAAATATTTATAGACACAAATCATTTAACATAATTCTTCATAACCTAGGAAAAATGAAACATATGAAGGGTTACCTCAAACACTCAGTAAGTGTAAACATAAGTATTAAGAATTGAATGCCATCTGTGATAATAATATAAACCTAAGGGTATGAGGACATAATCAGATTCCATGATCATAACATAAGAGAACTCACACCCATCAATACCTAGATCATCAATAATGAAACATTGAATACGAATTTAACAAATACAATAGTCATAAGATTCCATAAATCATGATCCATGGGAAGTCAATCCTAATCAAAGGAAGCATTAAATGCCCTTATCAAGCATAAAAAATGTATTGGTATCTTGAAACATTATCTTCATAACCCATGTCAAATAAAACTAGAGCCTAATTAAATATATAATATAAATCACACTACTTAACTCCCTCCTTGAATCTGAAGAAAAATAACATTACCAAATGCATTAGAGTGCTAATTGGGTGCGCCCATCATATAAGCAATATCGGGATAACCCATAATATAAGATGTATTAGGCTCACCCAATAATCATGACCTACTGTTGATATTAACCCATCATATAACCAATCTAAACCTCAATCAACATCATAAATAATTTCCATGTATTATTCATTTATAAAACATTAATAAGCCTTCACTTTTCATTCATAATAATAATCAATATTCTTTCATAGATTGATTTAACTGTTGAAAAGAAATGGGTTCCAGGAAAATCTCATAATCCATCCAAGGAAATAATAATTATGATATAATTAAAATATATCACAAGTGATGTGTAAGTAATATCATGGGTTTTGAGGTTGATGAATGGAAATACCATTAAAATATCATTAAAAAAATTATGAGGAAAATATCTTTTCCACTTAGAAAGTATCGTTTAAAAAAATAAAAGGGTAAAAAAATATTATGAATAAAATATTATTTTAAAATAAACATTGAAAATTATAAAGGAATATTCAATTAAAATATCATTCATGATGGTAGGAAAATCTGTTCATATTGTAAATGTTATAAATAATCATTATTTTCAAACTTTTTCTAAAGGAAGTCAAAAGTGACCCATTTGGAAAACATTAAGAAATTTCCTTTTAAACCATTTTAAAAAATGTCAAAGATGATTTAAAATAAATTTGGGAAATAATGTATGCTTGGAAAAGAAAATTCCTGAAAACATTTTAGTAAGCATGGATATGGAGGAGAAATATTCCCTATCTAAAAGTAGGCACAAGATCTATATCACTAAAAAAAATTCTTGATTTTTATTTAATCAATGAGGGATAAAATGTAAAATAAAAATGTAAACCACATTTATAAATAAAGGATAATAAAAGATATATATTTAAATTAAATAATAGCGTATTATTTCTTATAAACGAACCTTGAAAATGAATAATCTCAAAAAGAAAAAATATTGTAACATAAATCCTTTACTGCTTGGCTAACTTTTCAATAAAAAGTATTTGAAAGTAAGAATATGATATGGATATATATATCTCCGGAATTAAAATAATTTATATTCAAAAAATCATTTATGGGTATGTAATAACACCATACAAGGAAATCATGGTTTACAACATGAAACATGTCTTAAGAAAATGATATTGAGGTAAAGAAACCACTTTCAAAGTTCATATCATTGGATTGAGAGTTAATAAATGGAGAGGTAATGTTCTAAAAATTTGAATAAAAAAATTCGAAATAAATAATAAATAAATTTATAGATCAATTCTCACATAATAATGTCATAACAATGTTAATGAAGAAGAAATATAACCCACTGAAAGGAAATTGAGTTAAGAAACCCTTTACTACTTGGTAATTTTCTAATCAAATCCCCTTGGATGAAATAATTTAAATTTAAACTTAAATTACCATGAATTATGAAGTATTTATGATATAAAATGAAAAACGGACTTTATATATAAAATAAAAAATAAATTACGTTCATATTAATAAAATATTCCTCAATAAATGAAAATTGAGACGAAATCCCATACCTTGAATCCAGACATGCTATGCATGTCCTTTAACACTTATATAATATACTTATACCAATTTTTTATTTATTAATATCCATTTTTAGGATGAATATCTTAACCATAAACCATTTATTTCATTTATTTTGATGAAATATTGTAATAATTAATTAATTAAATCCACATCGGGTGTTTTGAGGACATATGGTTCATAATTTTAAAACAACTTTGGTGTGTTGACCGTGGTCAAAGGGGTTATTGATCCATCATATCAAGAATAATAATAATAAAATAATAATAATTTTTATACATAAATTGTAATTTTAAAACCAATCATGAAAGTTTTTTATGAAAAATGAACTATGTTACAATCATAAAGACGGTGAGTCATACGTACGCATGAGTAACATTTCCATTTTTCAACGACCATGATGATAATAATGTAAGTATTATTTTATAGTTAAATAATTATAATTATATCACAAATAAAATATTATTTTTTAAATATACATACATATATAATTCATGTGATATGACGATTAAAAATTAATCACATCGCATCGTAGAGATGATAGTCCACACGTACACACAAGTGGCATTATCTTTTTTCAGTGAATGGAATGGTTAGAAATTAAATGATATATTATATTTTTAAGAAATTTGAATATTACTTGATATATATATATATATATATATATATATTAAATACACCCTTACAACTATCTATAAGAGTATATGATGGAGAATGAATTACATCGGTTTGCGGGGCAGTAGTCTGCCATACACATTGACGATGGTTTTTTTTCTTATTTGATGGAAGAGGAAATAGAAATATATTATGCCTTTAACATAAAAAATTATTAGTATATTGAATATAAAGGTGTTATTATTTTAGAATGTGTGAAGAAATATTAAAGGAGATAGAAGAATAAATAAAATGAAAACACTTGTTTAATAATTATACCTCTTCTCCGGACAACCTTTTACTTCTTACACCAAAAGAAAATCTTGGTTGGTTTTATTATAATTCAACGAATCAAGGAAGTGGGTGGGATGTAAGTAATTTATTTGGATTGGTATTTTCCAAAAAAAATGTTTTTTAAGTGTGAATAAAAGATAAGAATATATTCCCTTTTATAAGAGAGGGGATGGGCACTCTTGGAATTTCTTAAAATATTAAATTAATTTAAATTAATTTTTATATTAAAAAGGATAAAAATCGATACTATTTGAATATAATGTTATGGTGAATTTAAAATCACTCATATAATACAAATTTGAGAAGTTTAGGTTATTTCTTTACCCTTATCTTTTTTTTAACCTGTGTTAACCCCTTTTCACAATCACTACGGTATTAATATTTTTACTCTTTTGGGGTAATAAAACTACTATAAAGGGAAAAGATTAATAAATAGAGAATGGATGATATTATAAAACATATAAAATTTAATTCATCTCTGATAATATTTTTTATAAATTTTAAATCATTTAATAAAACATTATTTATTATAAAATATCATTAATGCAATTTTGACACTATTCATTTAATTTGATTTTAAAAACATCAAGGAAATGGTGGAATTATAATATAAACCATTTATAGTTGAATAAAATGTAATATTCATCAATGAAATTTTTATATAAAATAATTCAATTAAATTATGTTACTTTTATTATTTTTAAAATCATTTATTTGTTTTTATTTCAATTAAATAATTACCCCATCGGCATTGCATAAGAATTTATGGTAATTACTTCATAAATAAAAATTATAAATAAATCACTATGTTGAAAATTATTTACCTTTCATATAACCATATATAACTAAATATACCTTATTTTTATCTATATGCCAAAAATTTAAAGACAATGAAACAAAGAAAATGCCAATTTTTCCTTTTCTTTACCTAAATTATTGTAGTGGTCATAATCATGGAAATATGAAACAAAAAGGTCATATATTATAATCTTGGATGATTATGGATGAAATATACTCATCCAATAAAATTAATTCAAGTTTTAGGGTTACTTTTTATTCCTTATATAATTATTTTCACACATAATTAACTCATTTTACCCTTACCGCGGTAAGAAAAATATAATACAATTTTCATTCTTAATGATCAAAAATAAAATAAACTTATTTAAAAAAAAAGTTGGGCCTATTTATTCTAAATATTGAATCAATATTTCTAGATTCAAAACACATATGTGGAAGAATTTAATTTAAAATTAAATTGCCAAAATACGATGAAAAATAGTTTTACAGAAAAATGCTTCTTTAAGTATAAAAATATTTTTATACAAAATTCATGAATAAAATTTATTAAAAAGAATATAATTAGAATATTTTTCTAAAAAATAAACTAATTAAATTTTAAAACTAATTCAAAATTGAATTTAAATTTTTAAAAGTGTGAAAAAAATATAATTTTCAATAAAAGTCATTATTTTTCACAATTCATTAAAAAATCAAAATATTCATTAAAATATAAAAACTTCACTCTAAGATAATTTTGAAATGGTAATTTCAAAAATGATTTAATTTATATAAAATAAAATCTTCCAAATTGTTATAAATTATTTATATTATCTACTTAGAAAAAGCAATAAAAATCATTTTCGAAGAAAACTTATTTTTTAAGCATAAAATGACTACTAAAAATATAGTGATTATTTACTAAGAATTTTTCAATACATTTGTGTTTATTTGGAACTTTATATATATTTAATAAATCAAATAATCCTATTCATACTTTCAAATTCAATCGTTAAGTCATAATGATCATATTTAGATAATAATATTTTATGGCTTGTTTAGGCTCGGTGTTGCATTTCCTATACGATATCAAAACATGATTTTTTTTTAAATCTCACGGTGTTACATTCTCCCCCATTTAGTAAATTTAATCATCACAATTTTAACTTGATCTTGGTAATCAAAGTGTTTTCATATGAAAATACATTTATTGAAATACCACAATGTAAAAAGTGTTAATAAAACTTCCCATTGAAAATAGGCAAAGGGAAATATGGTGTCCATATGAAATAAAACATAACTAGGTTCCTAAATAGAAAAATATTTGAGGGTAGTGAAAATATTGAATAAAATTATAATTTACAAATAATTTAAGAGAGTGATAGAGATCATTGGTCACAAGAATGTGAATGATCATGAGAAAGTCAATAAACACAAAGCCATAAACCAAAGTGGTGTAAAAAACATTGATTAATTAGAAGATAAAGTAATAGGATAACATTTTTTAGATCTTTTTCCTAGATTTTAGAAATTAATTACCATCTAGACTGTGTAAATAAGTAAAATATACTTACTTGAAAAGTAAAATTTTATTTTTTAATCAATTTCAACCACAATATTATCTTTTTATCCAAATAATTCCACGAAAGGATCAAAATATTTTTCTCATATATTTATATATTTACCAAATATTAAATGGTTTAAAGAATATAATAGAATTCTTAAAATTAATAAACCTTCATATGAATAAATAATACATTAATCTCATAAATTTAACTCTAATACCCAAAGTGAAATAAAAATAATTCTATAAATAAATACCCTTAAAATCCCTAAAAATATTTCTATCTAAGTTCAAAACCCAAAAATAAGAAGGATTTTATCAAATATTTTCATAGATTAATTAATCATTTATCTCCAATCAACATAAGTCACTCATATATTCATGTACCCAAAAATTAATACACCCTAATCATATAATATATAAAATATTTTATTCAATTCCATAAATAACTCGAATCACCATAAATCTAATTAAAATCATAAAGATTTAAATAGATAACTAAACATTTAATACGAAAATTAAATCCCTTAATGTTCCATTTACCAAAATGATATAGGGTTCCCAAAATCAACTTCATCTTTATCTATCATATAATTTAAATAAAATAAATTTCATACTGACTAAGACATCATGTTGGTTAGTGTTAGGCCCCTCACCTTTATCACCCTTTAGTTGTGGGTTTATGCTACACAAACTTTTCAGATGTGACATGTTGTCATTTTTACTAAAACTATATTAATATAATTTTTATAATGTCCTCCCAAATATCATTAATCATCATAAAATCCCATCACTTAAAACCTTTAAAGGGGTGTCTAATTATTTGAACTTATGATCAACCATAAACCCATAAAACCATGATGGTATCCATAACACATAAGTTAATCTCACTTGACAATAACTTAATCTCCACATTTATCTAAACCTTTACTCAGATACCAACTATAAAAGTATGGAATTTTTACTACGGGGATATAATTGATACAAATCAGATCACTCCACGGGAATATACACTTCCTCGGAGAGACACTTACCACTATTCCTAGTGGTATCCCTTTCATCATTAAGCCCTTATCCCAGGGTCATGATTCACCAAAAGTTCATGCACTGGAGTTCTCAAGGGTTAGATATATTTCTCTTCCTCTGATACTAACCATAATAGCCCCAAAATTTATACACCCAAATTTGGCGATAAAAACATAATAATTACATTTTTGACTTGATACTGATAAATGTGACCCAAATTTCTCATCCAAAACATATAAGATCAAAAGGAAATATTCAATCACTTATATACCTACAGGCCTTTTAGTTTTAGAGTTTTAGTGAATTAGGATAAACTCTTACCTAAATAATACCCTTAACTTCTAGATAGTATTTTTTCCAATATACCTACATTTTCATATTCCAAAAAATTTTGTTAAAATATCCCATAAATTTCTTCACATATGAAACCTTTATAGACAAAAATCATTTAACATCATTCTTCATAACCCAGGTAAAAGGAAACATATAAAGGTTGAGCTCAAATTCTCAATAAGTGTAGACATAAGTATTAACAATTGAATGTCATAAAAGAGAGTAAGATGAGCATAAGGGTATACTAACAAAACAAAAGTGCATGATCATAAAATAAGAGAACTCGTACCCATAAATACCTAGATCATAAATCATGAAACAAGGTATAAGTATTTAACAAATACAATATTCATAAGATTCAGTAAATCATGATCCTTTTGATGTCGATCTTGATCAAAGAAATAATAAATAACCATTTAAATCATATAAAAAACATGATGGTATCTTGGAACATTATCTTCATAACTCATTCATAGATAACTAGAGACTATTTAAATCCATAGGAGAAACCACACCAGTTAACTCCCTCCTTCATTTCTATAAAGATAATGAACATTACCCAATGCATTGGAGTGCTATCTGGGTGCACCCATCATATAATATTTATCAGGATCACCCATTGTATAAACTATATCAGTATAACCCATTAATCATGATATATAATGGGGCTCAACCCATCATACAACATTTATCAATCTCACCCATCATTATCAATAATGTACAAGTATCGTTCAAGAAAAAAAACAAGGAGAAGATTGTACTTTTCATTATTGATAATAATCAATGTTCTTTAATAATGTGGTTTACCCATGGAAAAGAAATTGGTTCCATGAAAATTTCATAATCCATATAGAGAAATAATAATTATGGTATCATTACAATATATCCCTAATAAAGTGTAAGTAACATCAAGGGTTTTTGACATTGATGAATGGAAGTACCATTAAATTCTCATTAAAAACATTCCTGGGGAAAGAACACTTTTTATTTGTAAAAATGCTATTGAAAAATTAATTTTTTTAAAATATTTTGAATAATAATTTCTTGGGGAAAAACCTTGGATAATTATAAAGAAATATCAAAATAAAATAATAGTCATTATGGTGGTAAAATCCATTTGTGTTGTAAATGTTAAAAATAAACATTATTTTCAAACATTTTTTAGAGGGAGTCAAAAGTGAACCATTTTGAAAATGTTAATAAATTTGATTTTGAATCCTTTTATAATAAGTTCAAATATCTTTTAAAATAACTTTAATAAATCATTTATGTTTTGAAAAAAACATTCCAAAAGACATTTCAGTAAACATGGAAATGGAAGATAGAGATTCTCAATCTAAAAGAAGGTAGAAGATTGATATCACTACAAAAAACATTCTTGATATTTATTTAATAAATGAGGGAGAAAATGGAAAATAAATAGTTGAACCAAATTCATAATTAGAGGATAATAAAATATATGCAATTCAAAAAAAATAATATCATGTGAACACAGACACTCTAGAGAAGCCCTTACGTTCATTCTCTCAATGGTCTACTACACAAGGTTCTCATAGCCCTGTGTAAGTAAAACGAGAACAGAAATGCAATATGGCCAAAGTAAACCTTAAGAACTACCTGGATAATAGTCTACAGCATAATAGCATGTCATATAAACAAACACTCCATCTTACAGTACTAGGCATGGTGAAAAACAAGGCAGCCTAATAGGCTATGCGGGACCAAATGGTCATAAACAAAAATGCATGGGAAAACACAACTGAAGCATAGAAATTTACCATATTCACATTCAATTAACCTCTATTCGATCATAAAATCATAGAAGTCAATTAACAGGGCTAAAGCAATAAACCCACAACACCCTGTTCAAGGGTATTGAGAAATTTTGGACATATAACTGAAAGAATTTTTACAAAAAGGCACAAACCACCTACCTCGGTGTTGTAGGATCATTATTCATGAACCTCAAGCCTTGAATCGCCCAAGAACACTGTAGATCTGCAAAAATATCAAAAAATTTCAATCAAGGATAACTCCTGAGAGAGGAGGAATCAGGATGTGAAGCAGTAGAAGAAGAAAGAGCTTTTTGATGTGATCCCAACACAATTGACGGTGGTCGATTCAGATAAAGGATACTCAATCAGGGGATCAGGGAAGAATTGTGGCAGTACGAATACTCTTGGACGAACTAGGTCGAGAAGGAAGAATTTTTGTCCATCATAGGCCACCCCAATACATTTATTTAAAAAAAAGTACACGGCCTGTACTCTTTAGGTGCATGGTGTGTACTTTCCCTTACCGATCCCCACATTAGGTAGTCTCTAGCTCACTACACACGACCATGTGCACGGCCATGACACAGCTAGCACCCGGCTACCTGTGGTAGCCAAGTACACGCCCTGTACTTATAAAGTAGATGGCGTGTACTTAAGGAATTTCCAAAAGACTCCTATTTTCCTCAAAAATACCAAAAAAGGAAAACATACCTAAAAAGCAGATCATGTTTCTTATAAACTTCCCCCTTAAATAAATTTGTCCCTGAATTTCCCTAGAAAGGTGGCGTAGAAGAAGAATCCTTGAAAAACTCTGACCACTACGATTGTACATTGGTCTCTCTCTCCCAAGTCCCATCCTGTACTTTCTCGTGCTACCATAGAACTCTTATTAGAGGAATAGACCATCTATAGATAACATTCATACTGCGATCAACAATTCAAATAAGATGCTCCTCAAATGAGGCATCCACCTCCAACTCAACATCCTCAGGTTGAAGAACATGATACGATTCTGATAAGTAACATCGAATCTAAGAAACATAAAAGAAGTCGTACATAGCCTGGTACCTCTAAGATAAATGCATCTGATAGGAAACCAGACCGACTCTCTCCAAAACCTCAAACGGCCCAATGTACCTCAGTGAACGATTACCCTATCTCCCAATCCTCTGGTGCCCTAACCTCGGTGTGACAGGCAGGAAAAACTGATCCTTGACCTTGAACCCTAGAGGTCGTCTCCACTGATTAGCATAAGGCTTCTCTCGAGACTATGCAGTAGCCATCCTCTTCAGAATCAACTCAATCTACTCTGTCGTCTCCTAGACAAGATGAGGTCCAAGAATAGCTACCTCTCATATCTCTAGCTAACATAAGAGTGATCGGCATGGCCTACCGTAGAAAGCCTCATAAGGTTCCATCAGAATAGTTTCTTGAAAACTATTATTGTAGGCAAACTCCACAAGAGGTATGTGCTTCTCCCAAGAACATCCAAAATCCAGGATGCATGCTCGAAGAATGTCCTCAAGCACCTGAATTATATACTTGGACTTGTCATCTGTTCGAGGATAGTAAGTTGTACTCAAAAGTACCTATGTTCCCAAAGCCTTCTATATCCCCTGCCAGACCCGAGAAGTAAAACGTGTGTCCCTATCTGAAAAAATGGAGTGTGGAACTCCATCTAAATGTATAATCTCTTGGATTTACAACCTTCTTATCTCATCAACACTAAAGGTCTCTTTGATCATCAAGAAGTGAGAAACCTTCATGAGTCTGTCAATGACAACATATAATACATCATTACCCCGAGGCGACCTTGGCAATCCTGTCACGCAATCCATCGCTTCGTCATTCCACTTCCACTCGTTAATGGGTGACTTCTTCAAAAGCCATGTTGGTCATTGATGCTCTTCCTTCACCTGCCGACAGGTGGAACACCTCATGACGAACCCAACAACATCTTTCTTCATACCTAGCCACCAATACTGACAGTGTAGATCCTAATATATATTGGTGACCCCAGGATGAACTAAGAAAACTAAGGAATGAAAGTCCCTCATCAGCTCCTCATGTATGTCTTTTGAAACCCGTATGTGCCCCTGGAAATGAAAGATCTCATCCTTGACTATGGTCCATCCAAGAATAGGGTCCTCTCCTAACACACCTTCTCTTAGGACTAGGCCTTCAGAATATGATAGCTGCCTCATTCACACTCAATCAAGAAGAGTAGAGGCAACATTTACAGAAGAAAGAAACGTTTCCGATGTCTGTTGTACACCTCCAAATGCATCTTAGATAACGGAGATATAAGCTGACACTCACTGCTAGCCTCCAAAAATTCTTGTATCTGAGTCCTCCTACTAAATGTATCAGCCACAACTTCGCTCTTCCTCGGCATATAGGCAAGCTCAAAGTCAAAGGACTGAAGGTACTAAACCCACCTTCACTGTCTCAAATTCAGGTCATGCTAGGTGAAGATATACTTGAGACTGTTGTGGTTGGTGAAAACCACAATATGATCTCCGAAAAGATAATGTCTCCAATAGCTTAAGGCATGAACAAATACTGCCAACTAAAGATCATGTGTTAGGTAATTTCTCTCATGTGACCTCAACTATCAAGACCTGTATGCAATGACTTCTTCTCCCTGCATAATCACTGCTCCCAGCCCAATACCTAAAGCATCACAATAAATAGTGTAACTCTTGCCCGGCTTTGGAAATACTAGTATCGGTGCTGATTTCAGTCTCACTTTCAACTCCTGAAAGGCTGAGTCACAAGAATATGTCCACAAGTACTTCACACCCTTCTTAGTCAGGCCCGTATATGGCACTGCTATGCGTGAAAAGTATTTTATGAAACATATGTAGTATCCATCCATCCCTAGAAATCTTAGCACCTCAAAAATGTTCTTCGGCCGCACCTAGAAAACTACAGCTCTCACTTTCTCAGGGTTTATTGATAATCCTGTCTCTGAGATAACATGACATAATAAGTGAATCTAGTCCATCTAAAAGTGGCATTTTGAAATCTTATCATATAACCGATGCTCTCTTAGTGTACTCAAAACGATCTGAAGATGGGTGGCATGGTTGTGTCGAGTGTGATATTACACCCACTAGTAGAAAAATACCCTATACCAATGGTTTGAAACTGTTGGTATAGGCCTCCAAACCATTGGTATATCCTATACCAATGGTTTGGAGAACCATTTCCAAGTAAGCTGTGGGGATAGGTCTACCAACGGTTTTCAAAATTGTTGATATAAGTAATATGAAAAATATATACAAATGGTTTCATAAAACCGTTGGTATATGTATTTCAAAAAAGAAGCATTCAGTGGGTTTTGATCCCAGTACCTGTAGTTTATGATTCAATGACCTAACCACTAACCTAACTTGACTTTTGTGAACATAATTTCATTAATATATATATATATATATGTATTATCATAAATATTTTAAATATTGATTTATTTAATGTTCTATATAAGAAGATTTGATAAAAAATACATGTAACTACACCAACATTTCTCACAACCATTGGTATAGACCTATACCAATGGTTTTGAGAACCGTTGGTCTAGATTATTTGATTATGGGATCTATATCAATGGTTTTGGAAAAACCGTTGGTATACGGGGTACCTATACCAACGGTGTGGCCAAAACCATTGGCATAGGTCCATATAAGTGACCTATACCAATAGTTTTCCCCAAACAGTTGGTATAGGTCCCCCCTATACCAACGGTTTGTCCAAAACTGTTGGTATATGCCCAAATTAGTGACTTATACCAACGGTTTTGGCCAAAGCATTGGTATAGGTCCATATAAGTGAACAATACCAACGGTTTTCCCAAAACTATTGGTATAGATCTTATTTCCAATAGTGACCATGACATCATCCACGAAAACCACAAAAAAAGAATCCAAGTATGGATGAAACACTCGGTACATCAGTGCCATGAAAACATCAGGTGATTTCATGAGACTGAACGGCATAACCACATACTCTTATAGACCATACCTGCTCCGAAAGGCTATAACAGGTATATAAGATGGTCTAACGCACAACTGGTGATAACCAGATCTCAAGTCAATCTTCGAGAACACCCAGGCTCCTCAAAGATGTTCAAAGAGATCATCAATCCTTGGCAAAGGATGTCAGTTCTTGACTGTCAACTGGTTCAGCTTCCAATAATCCAAGAAAAGTCTGAGGGTACCTTCTACCTTCTTTACAAACAGGATAGGAGAACCCCAAGGAGAAGTACTGGGTCATATGAAACCCTTTGTCTGAAACTCCTCCAATTGTTTCTTGAGCTCTTTTAACTCTGGTGTACTCATCCCATAAGGAGGAATGGACACCAGTGTCGCTCCTGTCACAAACTCAATAGAAAATTCCACCTCTCGCTCCAGAGGTAAACCTGAAAAGTCCTCTGGAAATACATCCTTGAATTGATCCACCACTAGAGGAAAGTCCATATGTGAAGTCCCCTATTCATCCAGATATATACTAGAAATATTGGCTGTAACTCCTCCCAACCCATGATGCTCGGGTCCCACTCTGCTTGCTTGGACATCCCATTGTCCCTTATAAAGAAACGATCCGCCCTTTGGTGATGTGAAACTCACCCTAAGGTGATAGCAATCGACAAATTACTGGAAGGGAACTAACCATCCCATTCAGAGAATGACATCATAGTTTGTCATCTCTAGGACATAAATTTCCCATAAGAAGTGACACCCACCAACCTCTAGAGGGCACTCCTTGCACTGCCATACACTAGTCATTCTTGTCCCCAATGGTGTGTCTAGCATCAAGATATCAGCAGAATAAAAGATACAGAGCCCAAGGCTCTGCACAACAAAAACATATATAAACCTATGGGAAGCCCCTGTATCAAAAAGAGAAGAAGCTAAAACTGAGGAAACTAGAATCATACATCGAATGGTAGACGGTCCTAGATCTAGATTCTGTTGGGTGTAATCCACTATAAAAGTCTGGCCTGATCCACGGCCCTTTGACCCTACCTGACCACCCTGAGCTGATCCACCCTATTATCGCTGAAAGCCTGGTGACTGGCTACCATGGCCACAACCTCCACCTCAACCTAAACAACCGGAAGATCTCCAATACCCATACTGGTGAGAAACTCTTGGTTCAACTCCAAAATGAGGATTCATAGAAGAACCTCTATTTCCATCTACTAGTGATAAAAACTAACATAAGCGCTATAGATGGCTTATCTTGCCGCATGATCGGCACTATATTGGGTCTCTCAGGTAATGTAGCCTCATATTCCCTCTCTTCTCACACTGATAGCACACCACCTAGCTACCATAAGAAGTGTATCAACTCCTTGGATCACCATGAGAAGACCCCCTACATCACTTCTTGTTGTCTGTGGGAGGGATAAGAAGTTCAGATGTTGAGCCGCACTAGATCACAACTCCAAAATCCCTCAGATTCTGCTTCGTGATTAGCACCTAGTTGACTATCGAAGTGATGGAAGTCAACCTGAAGATGTTCACCTGTGATCATATGTCATTCCTGAGACCACCCTTGATCTTCCTTGCTAGGAATAACTCATCATCTCATGGAATAGGCATGAATCATTGCAGCTCTGTGAAGCGAAAGGAATACTCCATAATAGAAGGATTACCCTGCTCCAGACATATGAACTCTCGGGCTCGATCAGCCCTTAAAGTTTCAGGGTAAAAGTAGTGGTAGAAGGCATGATGGAACTCTTCCAACACCATAACCTGCAGGTGTCCCACATATGAGATCACATCCCACCATATCTTGTCGGAATCCCAAAGCATATATGTATCAAGCTTGACCCTCCTCTCCAGAGGCGTCTCCAGGTGATCGATGATAGACATCATGTCTTCTAACCATGACTCTGCAGCCCAAGGTCCTCCTTCCCCTATGAAGGTGGGAGGATGCTGCTGTTGGGAAACCTACGTCAGCTCTACCATAGACAGGGTAGGATGTGGTACTTTTTGGAAGTTCTTCATGAGCCTCATGAAGTCCTCTCATAACTATACATCAGCACCTCTATCCGGAATGATAGTCGGTTCCAAGATTGGCATAACTGGAGGATCTGTAGGTAGTCCTTGATCAGTCTTGTCCGGTGTCTGATCACTGCCCGGTAACTGGAAGTCAACTGGAGGATGTCTCAGTGGAATGACTCTACAAGTTCAAGCACACACCTTAGATCAAGATTTTCAAGGACTAAAAACTAGAAGTTCAAGAAGGGAATAGGGGAAATAAATCATTCAAGTTTTTTAATACATGGATAAACGGTGTGTATAATGACTACACGGCGTGTTCCCTAAATCCTTTTACATGGACATGTACTCCTGCCAAAACTGGTCGTGTAACACCCCATACATGGTGTGTTTTTTTAACACACGACATGTACTTGAATTTTCTTTCCCTTCCTGAGTTCTTCTACATGGATAACCCACATGGTCCTCATAGAACAATACTACAAGGCGTGTGTTTTCTAGACACAGCGTGTACAAGATGAGGTTCACTAACCCATATTGTTAGTGACATAGTTGGATACACAACTTACACTACATGGCGTGTTCCAGATGGACATAACTTGTATTGCTTAAGTTTTCATCCATCCATGTCATTAGTCACACGGTTGGACATAAGGTCTACACAATATAACTTGTACAACTGGTACACGGCGTGTTCCAACAAATATTTATCAACCCTGTGTCCCCGCCCACACAGTCAGTGAAACAGTTAGAGAATAAATGGCGTGTACATATAGTACACGGTGTGTGTACTAAAAAAACAGTTTCTTCCCAAACAGAAGAACACATGGCATGTATTCATCACTACACGGTGTGTATTCTAGGTTTTTCCGGGCAGTAAGCCTCAAAAACTACTCTGGAGACCAGAAAAACTCTAAAATGAACATTTAGGTGCCAAATTTTGATCTTTGAGGGCCCATACTCCCCGTGAATCAAAGTTTGGCATCTTATATATGTCATATACAAGAAAGAAAAAGCAATGATCCACCAAATTCTGATCCATGAGGGCCCATAACACCTCAAGAACCAAATTTTGGCATTCATTTAAATAAAACCTTAAACAATTCAATACCCTATCAAAAGTGGGTATTCTATCAAGGCATATATCATAACATCATGCATATCTAGCACAACATCTATCACAAAAACATGCAATTACTAATGCACCCTAAATGGCATGGTAGGAACTCATGACATGTGATTTCTAACAAGTACATATATGATGCATGAGATGTCATACCCTCATCTCATTGGGCTGAAATAGAAATAGAACCTCAATAATATCAACAATAATAGCACAAAGCATGTGAATCACCTAATGCTGAAATCAAATCAACCGTAAAATTGCAAAACTAGAAAATTGAAATAAACGAGGTAAATTGGATTTTCTCTGTACACGGGTTTTCTACTCCCAGGAACAGCTTATTACCATTTACCTATTTCCATCCTATCCCTGACTATAGGATCCAAACATTAAGTCAAGGAGAAAAGAATTTCGCTGATACCACTTTGTAACATCTCGGTTCCGGAAGCCACCTAGAGGCGCCCTGTACCTGGTTGGTCACATGGCCTCAATCTCCTTTCCTCAAACGCCAGAGGCTACCAACTAACAGCGAGAGACTTGGGTGTGATAGTGGAGAAATTATTCCCTCGTTGGAAGAGTAACACAGCGGAAAAAAATAGATATACATTAGTGGAAGTAGTAATAACACCATACAACAACAAACAGCGGAAGACTAAAAGTAAGAAACAACAAAAGCCCATATAAAAATGATACATGATTCATGTGTCTATGAAAGTATCCAAACACATCACAATGATGAAATACAGTACTAAACAAAAGTACAAAAGAAAGCAGATAAAATCCTCAGCATCGCAGGCCTCAACTTGGTCCCCTACTCTTCGGCTCTATAAAACTCAAGTAACTAAAGTAGAAGGGCGCTTGCCCTTATCTATACCAGCAGCAATATAATTTGTTTGGGCCTACAAGAATGACCCAAATAGGGTGTGAGACTAATCTCAGTCAGTGTATTCAAGCACATTTCCCCGAACGCCACAGGCTACCGACTAGTAGTGTGGGCCTTGGGAGTGATAGTGGGGAAACTATTCCCTCATTGGCAGAGTAACACAGTGTAAACAAAAAATATATACAGTAGCGGAAGTAGTGCTAAAACCATACAACAATATACAGCGGATGACTGAAAGTAAGAAACAACAAGAGAACAAATATAAATGATTCATGATACATGTGTCTAGGAAAGCAGCCAAACATGTCACATTGCTAAAATACAGTACTAAAACAAAGTACAAAAGAAGGTAGATAAAACTCCTCAGCATCACAAGCCTCAGCTTGGTCCCATGCTCTCCAACTCCACAGTAGTTATGTAACACCCTGAGATTTTATGAGATATTTTATTTTTAATTTCTTTTATGTATTCTATTATAAACTACACCAAGATTAGCTTGTACTATACGCTACACTGTATTAGCTTGCAGTATACGCAACACTATTCTTGGCTCGTGTTAAACACAAATTCAAGTTTGTTTTGTGCAAATTACTCTACGCAACATTAAGTATAGATTTTGATTAATGTATAAATGAAATAAGTTTTGATTATGTTATACGAAACACCAAACGGAGGTTTCACTACACGCATCCCTGACTTGGCTTGCATTACACACAATCAAGACCTTCTTCGATTGCGTGTTTAGTACGCAATACCAAGTTTCAATAACGAGATATTATTATAATATTATTATGAACTAGCCATTATGAATAGTAATACCCACTTTTTGAAATTTTATAAATTTTATCTTTTAAAATGGACTTCATTTTTGGATTTATAATATCAAAATTAGCCTAGGGTGAATTTTTGGTATTTTTCTGAAAACATTCAATTTTTGATGAATAGTGAAAACACTGGGTTACTATTTCAAAAACCGACATTTTATTTAAATAATTATTTATTTTATTTAAATTTATTTTAGGTAAAAATTGATACATAATACCTATATAAGTTCAATGTAATTCATTTGAGTCATTTTATAATGAATTTAGATATATAAAAATTTTATTGAACTTTTCACCGTCTTTTACCTACCTCCCATGAGAATTCGAAAATTTACATAAAACTTAATTTTACCGCTTCTGTGAGTGGAATTTCAAATATCTATGAGACATGATTAATATAAAGAGTAAAATGTTGTTCAATAAGATAAAAATAATTTTTTTTGAATAGTAACTTTTTACTTTCAGTTACCACGGTTAAAAGTAAATAGATAAATTAAGGGTAAAAATGATATTATTATTACCCTAACACATGTCCTAATTCTATTGGATAAGTGTAATTCGACCAAAAACAACCCTAGGAATAAAATATTACCCTTTAGGTCCACTTGGATTAGATTAGGACACTTATTATTATTTTATTTAAAGAAGAGTTAAAATAGTTAAAATCAAAGTTTAATAACTAAAACATTTTTAATATAGGGTTATACATAAGATAAATTCTATTATAAATATTAATTAGAAAGATAAAAATATTTTATACATAATGGTATTTTATTTATAATTTTTATTCATTAAATAATTTAATTTATTTATGACACAATGATGATGTAGTAATTACCTTATTAATGAAATATTAACATAATTGATGTTATAAATGTCCAAATAAATGTAATTCGAGACTTTTTATCAATTCAACTAATTTTATAGGTTAATAAGACATGTTATTATTGATTAAATTAATTTTTTTTCGAACTAATCATGTTGTTATGATTTTCACAAAAATCAATTACCAATTAGTGTCAAAATTGACATAAAATAGTTTTTAAAAAAAATATTATATTATTAATTGTTATTATATTCCTAAAAATCTAAGGTTCGGCCAAATGACTTAGATAAAGTTATATATATTAATAATGAACCACTTGGGGTTCTTTTGGCTTGTTATAGTAAGTTTATTAACCATATAGTGTAATAAAACAAGAAAACACGGTAAAAGTTAAATTATTTAACTTAGAGTTAAATCTAAATGATAAGGTTAAAATAGTAACCTAAACTTGTCTAAAACCTATTGGTTGAGATTATTTAGACCCATAACAAATTTATCTTCTAAATAAATCAATTTGGATCTATTATAAACCTAATATGACTTTATTATAAAATAATATTTTACGTTTTTCTGAAGGTGCCCCTCTCATCCCTTATAAAAAGGGCACCCATTCCCTCTTCTCTTCACACCCTTTTGAGCCTTTAAACTCGACCAAACCTGGAAAATTCCTCTTATAAACCTCTCTAGTTACATCATAGAGGTTCTAGTATTCTCAAAAGACCAACTCTAGTGCCCTATGAAGAAGTTTAAAGGAGGTGCGTCGAGGAAGAGGAAATATCTTCTACTGACTCTTTCAAGTTTCTTTCTTCTTCTACTTCCTCTTATTTAGTTTTTTCATTATAAAGTAATAACATCATATTAATTATATACTTATATGTTATTATTAATATGAAACAACCCTATTTCACCTTCTATCCATCCTATGGAAAATGAAATCACCGCGCGTGCGTACGTACGGAATACCGTCTCCACGCTGTGGTATAATCAGTTTTTCCACCACTACCTTACTTGGATGGGTATAATGGTGTAAAGAATAACTATATATAATTATTATAAAATCATACTGATTCTATGATATTATATCATCCACTCCAATACCATTCAATAAATATGGAAATGATATCATCGCTCGTGCGTACGTATGGATTACCGTCTCCACGACGCGATGAGATTCATTTTCCATGTTAACAATTAAAGAATGATTATAAAGTATATATAATAAGTAATAATGTAATAGGTGAAATAATAATTCTACTGGATTTATATATATATATATATATATATATGTATGTCATCTACTTAATTACATTCAATTCAATAAGGAAACAAAAAACAGTGTTCATGCGTACGTACGGCCTACCGTCTCCATGAACAGTGTATTTCGTTTAATTCATATATCTATTATATATATATATATATACCGAATATATATGATATATAAATCATGATTTACATTCTGTAATTAGTTAAATCATGATATAAGTAATAATAGTATCATGAATAACAATTCCAAACACGTACGACAAATGAAAAGAACATTACCCCAAACATTGTTTTAACATGGAATTAACAAATGAATGGGTAATATAAATATATAAGTGAACCATATATGACATCATAAATATTATTATGGTTCTTTTACAAGTTAATAATGTTTTTAAACCCACTATACATGAGTCTCGGACACATATGGAAGAAATTGGACATAAGGTAAGGGATAATGTTTCCAATCTCATTTTTACCCGAGATTATTTATTCGTAAGTATTTACTGGGGTTATATTTTTCATCCATGTCCATTAAAATGTTTTTCATAAAATGTTTATTATTCTTCCATGTATGTTTAATGTCATTTTTACCTCACTTTAACTTTTACTTTGTGTTATGTAAGGAATCTTTCTTTTGTTTACCATACGAGGTACTTTTTGACTTTTACGGTAAAAGTACGAGAAGAATGTTTTTTTAAATTATACGGCATGAACTGATTATTACGGTTTCATAACGCCTTATTTTTATAAAGATTACTCTACAATATTTCATGACTATTTTTAATAAAATCATTTTCTTTTAAAATTGCATGGCATTTTGTGAATAGAAAATGATTTCAAAGAAGAAAGGATATTTTCCTCAAGAATTCATTTCAAGTGTTTTGTCAAAACTATTTTCCATCTAAGATGACATTATTTAGTATGATTATGTTTCAAGTATAATGTCTCTATTATTTACATGGTTTGATTCTTCTTATGATGAAATGATATCTATTCATTTTTTATGGATTACATTATGATGGGATGATGTTTATGAAACCCATTTTATTATTTGGGTTATGATGAATGGTTTATGTTTAATTTATAGAACAAGTAATAATTATTTCATTATGAGATTGGTGGGACCTATATCTCCCTCCAATGCATTTGTTAGCAATTTATATCTTATGAGATAGACATGGTTGTAATTTTAAGTTAATCTGGTTCAGTGATACAGGACTAGAATGAGAAGTGAACTCGATTCAGAAAGGGACTTTGTCCACTAAGATGGTCTTGGCAGCAATGCCTTGGCTACTATGGAAATAATAACATGTGCTTAATGGTTTCCACAATTACATGTTTTATTCTCATGCTATTTTATCATGATTTATGTGTCTATGCCTTATGTACTGCTATGTTTTATGTCATTGCTCAAGATTTTTATGTTTAAACATTATGTTCATGTTTTTAAGTTCAAATGTATATGGTTTGTTTTATTCTCTCCATGCTTACCCTTACTGAGCATTTGAGCTCACCCTTTATATGTTTTCTTTCCCCCAGGATATAAAGAAAAGTTTTAGGTAAGAAAACCGAAGGGGAAGATCTTTATGGGAGATGTTGAAGATCTTTAACAACAATTAGAAGATTTTGTTCTGAGTTTCCAAAGACACTAAACTATTACGATCCTTGAGTGTTGGTTTTTGTTTTGTATTAAGTATTCATCAAAAGTAATGTAATTTCCATGTATGAAAAGCTTTGGGTCTCTACAGTTGGTATCAGAGGTTCGGTTTAGTCAACCTTTGGAAACTAGGATGCGAGAACTTTAGTGAGATCCCTAGATATATTTCTAAGGTATGTCTAGGGATGTCCCTAAGGATAAGTATAAGTATAGGTTATAGTCCTTGAATTACGGTAATGATCTTAGAATTTATCATAAGATGTTATATATTGATGGTAATCCATCTTTATTATGTTGTTTTCCCTAGCATGATTTTTTCCGCTCTCACTATTTTTTTGGGTTTTAGTAAACGACTGGAAACAAGAAGATTCACGATAATGGAGGATATGATGGATAATGGAATGATATTCTTCATGAGAAAACAAATGAAATTGGATCTAGAAGTCCACATATCATTATTATTCCTAATCAGCAATCTCATAATAAGATCAATAATTTCAACTTTGGAAAGTTTCCCGACTCAGCTAATAAGAGAAAGATGGAGTTTCATAATGATCATAGAGGAAAGAAAGTTCAATTTCCCTCATGTAAATCATGTGGGAAGAGGAATCAGGGAAAATGTTTCAAAGGAACTGGAAGATGATTTGGGTGTGGAAAAGAAGGACACAAAGCCAGTAATTGTAAAGGAAAAGGTTCAGTTAACACCATGGACAAGGATAATGGTATTGCTAAGACATCAACAATGGTAAAGTGTTTTAAATGTGGAATATACGGGCAATATGCAAACCAATGTCCTAAGGGAAAATCTCATAAAGAGAATCAAAATGGTCATATGGGTAGTATTTTTGGGGATGATGATAAAGATACTAAAAATGATATATGAGATGAATGAAATGATGAAGCTTAGTTAGTGGTTTAAGAAGGTAGTGTAATGATTGTATAATGTATGGTACTATGGAATAAAGAAAAATCTAAGGATTGTTACACTGTTGCCTTTTCTTGAGTTTTGAAAGTATATTTTGAATGGTACTGGTAACCATGAAAGGTTATTCAGATATTTTTGGAAATCACCTAATATGTGCATAAAGAAGGGATAAGGAGTAGTATTAATGAGCTCATGACTAATATAAGGAAAATGTAATATCATGGTTGGAGTATATAAAATTTTTGGGATCTTGGTATATGTAAAGAGTTACCTTGTGAGATCATTCATATTTTAACTATTTTTCAAGAGAATGCATGATTAAGGTATTCACATGTTTGGAATGGGACCAACAAGATACATCATATGATATACGGGGGATAAATGATGGTATTCACATGCTCGGTAGATGACATTTCTAGTAATTGTTTTCTTTATACTATAAGCTTGGACATAAGTATTTTGGATAATCCTAAAGATTGGAATGAATTAATTTAGACATAAGAAAGTATTGTTTAAGGAAAGAACTTTTTTCCATTTTATTGCAGGAATGTTATTATAATGTAGTTTTAGAAAAATGGACAACCTGCAGGACGGGCGACAACCCGTCACGTCGGACAAGGCTGTGAGAATCAAACCCACAACCGAACTGCAACAGGCCTTTATCACCTACCACTAGCCTACAAGTAGTCTCTGGTTAGTAGAAACTAGTTTAATTTTATTAAGCAGGATGATAGATGAAGTATAAGTCCATTTTGGAATCATATCCGATTAATCTCACCATAGATAGACTTATGTATATAAATTTTGCTAACCTTATGTTTGAGACAGATGGAGTGACCCATAATTCTATCGCATGATCTGCTAACACTTCACGAATGACAAATTCAACTTCATTTCTTTAAGAGATGAAGTGGAAATTGTTCAAGGCACGAACAACGATGAGATTGTACCGAAATAAATTAAGTATTTATTTTAATTCAAATTCTTCAACTTTAGGGAAATGATCCTGAAAACTAAAAATGTTGTCCTAGTACCCTTATATCTGATGAATCATATGGTACCTTATATCATCACAAATTTATGGCTTTGTGATTGTTGGCTTTTTTATAGTCATGTTCTCTACCACTCTTTATCAGAACATGATGGTTAGGTTTCTCTTCCATATCCATATTTTCACCAATGTTCTCTTATGTGGAAACCCAATAATGAGTTAATTTGGGTAACCGATATGTTCATACTTCACTTTTTGAAATGAAGTTTTATTATTCCTTTTTACGATGCGGGTTTCAATAGAAGAAACTTTCAAGTGGTAAACCATTTATAACCGCGACAAATTTCGAGGGAGAAATTCATTTTAAGGGGGGTAGAATGTAACACCCCAAGATTTTATGAGATATTTTATTTTTAATTTATTTTATGTATTCTATTATACACTTCACCAAGATTATCGTGTACTATATGCAACACCGAATTAGCTTTCAGTATACACAACACTATTCTTGGCTCATGTTACACATAAATTCAAGTTAGTTTTGTGGAAATTATTTTATGCAACATTAAGTATAGATTTTGTTTAATGTATAAATGAAATAAGTTTTGATTATGTTATAAGCAACACCAAACGTAGCTTTCACTACAATAAGCTCTAATTTGGATTGCATTACACGCAATCAAAACCTTATTCGATAGTGTGTGTAGTACGCAATATCAAGTTTCACTAAACGAGATATTATTATAATATTATTACGAACTAGAAGTTATGAATAGTTATACCCACTTTTTGAAATTTTATAAAATTTATCTTTTAAAATGGACTTCATTTTTGGATTCAGAATATCGAAATTAGCCTTGGGTGAATTTTGGTATTTTTCTGGAAGCATTCAATTTTTGATGAACAGTAAAAACACTGGGTTACTATTTAAAAAACTGACTTTTTATTTAAATAATCATTTATTTTATTTAAATTTATTTTAGGTAAAAATTGATACATAATACCAATATAAGTTCAATTTAATTCATTTGAGTTATTTTATAATGATTTTAGATATATAAAAATTTTATTGAACTTTTCACCGTCTTTTACCCACCTCCTAGGAGAATTCGAAAATTTACATAAAACTTAATTTTACTGCTTTTGTGAGTGGAATTTAAAAAATTAGAGAGACACGGTTAATATCAAGGAGTAAAATTTGGTTCAATAAGATAAAAATATTTTTTAGCGAATAGTATCTTTTTACTTTTATTTACCACGATTAAAAGTAAATAGGGTAATTAGGGGTAAAAATGATATTATTATTACCCTAAAACATGTCCTAATTCTATTGGATAAGTGTAATTAGAAAAAAGAACAACCTGAGGAATAAAATATTACTCTTTCGGTCCACTTGGATTAGATTAGGGCACTAATTATTATTTTATTTAAAGAAGAGTTAAAATAGTTAAAATCAATGTTTAATAACTAAAACATTTTTAATATAAGTTTATATATAAGATAAATTTGACTATAAATATTAATTATAAATATAAAAAAAATTCTACATAATGGTATTTTATTTATAATTTTTAGACATTAAATAATTTAATTTATTTATGACACAATGATGATGCAGTAATTACCTTATTAATGAAATATTAACATAATTGATGTTATAAATACCCAAATAAATGTCATTTGAGACTTTTTATGAATTAAAATAATTTTATAGGATAATATGACATGTTAGTATTGATTCAATTAACTTTTTTTCGAACTAATCATGTTGTTATGATTTTCACAAAAATCAATTACCAAATTGTGTCAAAATTGACATAAAATAGTTTTTAAAAAAATATTATATTATTAATTGTTATTATATTTCTAAAAATCTAAAGTTCAGCCAAATGACTTAGATAAAGTTATATATATTAATAATGAACCACTTGGGGTTCTTTTGGCTTGTTATAGTATGTTTATTAACCATATAGTGTAAGAAAACAAGAAGACAATGTAAAAGTTAAATCTAAATTATAAGGTTAAAATAGTAACCTAAACTTGTCTAAAACCTATTGGTTGAGAGGTTTTAGACCCATCCCCACTTTATCTTCTAAATAAATCAATTTGGAGCTATTATAAACTGAATATGACTTTATTATAAAATAATATTTTATGCTTTTTCAAAGGTGCCCCTCTCCTCCCTTATAAATAGGGCACCCCTTCCCTCTTCTCTTCATACCCTTTTGAACCTTGAAGCTCGGACAACCCCTAAAAATTCCTCTTCTAAACATCTCTAGTTACATCATAGAGGTTCTGGTCTTCTCAAAAGACCAACTCTAGTGCCCTATGAAGTAGTTTAAAGGAGGTGCGTTGAGGAAGAGGTAATCTCTTCTACCGACTCTTTCAAGTTTCTTTCTTCTTCTACTTCCTCTTATTTAGTTGTTTCATTATAAAGTAATAACATAAGTATTACTTATATACTTATATGTTATTATAAATATTAAACAACCCTATTTCACCTTCTATCCATCCTATGGAAAATGAAATCATAGCACGTGCGTACGTACGGAATACCGTCTCCACGCTGTGGTGTAATCAGTTTTTCCACCACTACCTTACTTGGATGGGTATAATGGTGTAAATAATAACTATATATAATTATTATAAAATCATACGTATTCTATGATATTATATCATCCACTCCAATACCATACAATAAATATTTTAATGATATCATCGCTCGTACGTACGTACGGATTACCTTCTCCACGACGTGATGAGATTCATTTTCCATGTTAACAATTCAGGAAAGGTTATAAAGTTTATATAACAACTAATCATGAAATATATTACAAAATAATGATACTTTATTTATTTATATATATATATATATATATGTATTTCATCTACTTAATTACATACAATTCAATAAGGAAATGAAAAACATCATTCATGTGTACGTACGGCCTTCCGTCTCCATGAACTGTGTATTAAATTTCATTCATCTATCTATTATATATATATATATAATGAATATATATGATATATAAATCATTATTTACATTCTGGAAGTAATTAAATCATGATATAAGTAATAATAGTATCATGAATAACAAGTCCAAACACGTATGACAAATGAAAAGAATATTACCCCAAACGTTGCTTTAACATGAAATTAAAATATGAACGGGTAATATAAATACATAAGTGAACCATATATGATATCATAAATGTTATTATGGTTCTGTTACAAGTTAATAATATGTTTAAACCCACTATACAGGAGTCTTGGACACATATGGAAGAAATTGGACATAAGGTAAGAGATAATCTTTCCAATCTCATTTTTACTCGAGATTGTTTATTCGTAAGTATTTACTGGGGTTATTTTTTTCATCCATGTCCATTAAAATGTTTTTCATAAAGTGTTTAACATTCTTCCATGAATTTTTAATGTCATGTTTACCCCTCTTTGACTTTTACTTTTTGTTATGTAAGGAATCTTTCTTTTGTTTACCATATGAGGTACTTTTTGACTTTTCTAGCAAAAGTACGAGAAGAATGTTTTTTTAGCTTATAAGACATCAACTGATTTTTATGGTTTCATAAAACCTTATTTTCATAAAGATTACTCTACAATATTTCATGACTATTTTAAAGAAAATCCTTTTCCTTTAAAATTGCATGGCATTTTGTGAAAAGAAAATGATTCTAAAGAAGAAAGGATATTTTCCTCAAGCATCAATTTCAAGTGTTTTGTCAAAACTATTTTCCATATAAGATGACATTATTTAGTATGATTATGTTTCAAGTATAATGTATCTATTATTTACATGGTTTGATTCTTCTTATGATGAAATGATATCCATTTGTTTTTTATGGATTACATTATGATGGGAAAATGTTTATGAAATCCATTTTATTATTTGGGTTATGATGAATGATTTAAGTTTAATTTGTGTCACAAGTAATAATGATTTCATTATGAGATGTATGGGACCTATATATCACTCTAATTCATTGCTTAAAGATTTATATCTCATGAGATATACATGGCTGGAAAGTTAATTTAATCCGGTTCAGTGATACAGGACTCGAACGAGGAGTGAACTCGATTTAGAAAGGGACTTTGTCCACTAAGATGGTCTTGGAAGCAATGCCTTGTCTACTATGGAAATCATAACATGTGCTTAATGGTTTCTACAATTACATGTTTTATTCCCATACTATTTTATCATGATTGATGTATTTATACCTTATGTACTGCTATGTTTTATGTCATTGCTCAATATTTTGATATTTAAACATTATGTTCATGTTTTTAAGTTCAAATGTATATGGTTTGTTTTATTCTGTCCATGATTACCCTTACTGAGCATTTGAGCTCACCCTTTATATGTTTTCTTTTCCCAAGGATATAAAGAAATGTTTTAGGTAAGAAAACCAAAGGGGAAGATATTTATAGGAGATGTTGAAGATCTTTCACAACGATTAGAAGATTTTGTTCCAAGTTTCCAAAGACACTAAACTATTACGATCCTTGAGTGTTGGTTTTTGTTATGTATTAAGTATTCTGTAAAATTAATGTAATGTCCATGTATGAAAAGCTTCGGGTCTCTACAAGTTAAGTGCCTGAAGTAGAAGGGAAATTTCCCTTATCTATACTTGTAGAAATATGATCTGTTTAGGCCCAAAAGTATGACCCAAACAGGGTGTGAGACAAATCCCAGTAGGCAGACACCAAAAGATCTGTGTCTAATATTCAGTGAATATATATGGTAGGTAATAAGTAAAGAGAAGCAGTAAATAAGGAAGTAATCAGCAGTAAACATTCTTAGAGTTCAAAAAATTCAATTCTACATATCAAGTAAGTAGATAATCAAAGAAAAAACCCCTCTGGGAAGTACACTCATCCTAACCCCTCTGGTTCAACCAAAAAACCCAAGCAACCCTCTGGGAAGTTCACAAAGTCTAAACCATCTGTTTTAGCTTAAGTATAGACTGTCTAAAGAAGAAATCACCATCAATTCCCCCTATAGTCCCGTATCAGTAACTAAAAGGTTCTATCGGGTAGAACTTATGTCACATTCCCCCTGTGGCCTGCGTTGAGGAACTACAGACACTCTAAGGAAGCACTTACATCAATTCCCCCTATGGTCTCACATCATAAAATTAAACACACACTATGGGGAATCCCTTATGTCCATTCTCCAAATGGTCTACTACACCAGGTTCTCACGGCCCTGTGTAAGTAAAAGGAGCACAATAATTCAATACGGCCAAAGTAAACATCATGAAATACTTGGCTAATAGTCAATAGCATAACAAAATGTCAGATAAACAAACACTCCATCTTATAGTACTAGACATGGTGAAAAACAAGGCAGCCTAACAGGCTAAGCAGGACCAAATGGTCATAAACAAACATGCATGGGAAAACACTTCGAAATCATAGAAATTTACCCTATTTACATTCAATTAACCTCTATTCCATCATACAATCATAGCAGGAAATTAATAGGGCTAAAACAGTAAACACGCAACACCTCGTTCAAGGGTATTGGGAAATTTTTCACATATAACTCAAAGAATTCCTACAGAAAGGCACAAACCACCTACATCACTGTTGTAGGATCATTATACATGAACCTCAAACCTTGAATCACCAAAGAACATCATAGATCTTCAAAAAAGTCTAAAACATTCAACTAAGGATAACTCTTGAAAGATAAGGAATTGGGAAGTGAGGCTCTAGAATAAGGAAGAACTTACCGATGTGATCCCAATGAAATCAACGATGTTCAATTCGGAGAACGGATGATTGATCAGGGGATCAGGGAAGAATCACAATCGTTCGGATGCTCTTGGATGAACTAGGTTGAGAAGGACGTGTTTTTGTCTGTCAGATGTGACCTCGGTACATTTAATGAAAAAAAAAATTACACAATGTGTACTTTTGAGGTACACAGCGTGTACTTTCCCTTACTGACCCCTGTATTAGGTGGTCTCTAGGTCACTACACATGGTCGTGTGCATGGCTGGGACACGACCAGAACCCGGCTACCTACGGTAACCAAGTTAAGGGCGTGTACTTATAAAGTACATGACGTGTACTTAAGAAATTTCTAGAAAACTCATCATTTTCCTCAAAAACACCAGAAAAGAAAAACATACTTGAAAAGAATATCTGGGTTCTTATACTTCACACTATCAATGAAACTATGAATTTCCTCATGAACTAATCTTCAAATAAGAACTTCATCAACTGATTCTGAGGTAGGAGGAGCTGATGTAGATATAGAGTGTCTAGAAGGGTCGGTAATAACCAAGAGTGCCTTCTATCCCTGGTTTCCAACATATCTAACAAATAAGCCTTTAGGTATGAAATATTACCTCTAAAACTCCCCATATCATTTTTAAAACTTTAAATTGCATGTTTTTATATGATTTATATTGAGTAATAACTTAGGATGGATGTGTCCAACTACACTCTCAATAGTGTAGGAAATATGTTCCTCTCTATAATGGTTATTTTCTAAACTAATACTTAAAAATAATTCTTTTAAAACTTCTAATGGATCAGCCTTAAACTATATTAATTCTATATAATTGTTTACTAAATGTGTATAGGAAGGTCTATCTTGATGGGTAGGAACATATTGATCTTGATCAAATTTTGATGGATCATGAGTTTCCTGAGAAGAGGAAGAATAACAAGAGTTTCTAAAATAAGATATTTTATTTTAGATTTTTTTTAGGATAAAAAATCCCAGGATGTCCCTACACTTGTTTAAGAGAGGTATATTATTTCTTCTCAAATTATTATATAACAAACACTTCGATTCTAGGTGAATATTCATAGTGAGGTTCTTCTTGATAACGGTTTTCAGATACAACTCTAGGAGTATGAGGAGAAAAAAGTTATAAAATATCCTCAAAAGTCTTAGGTCAGACTGGTCCTTCTAGAATAGGTTTTGAATAAAACTTTAGTACACTATAGTATTTATCTCTTTAAATTATAGGAATAAAAGGTCCTTCTAGATTTAGAGAATTATTATCATCATCATCCTTATCACTAACATCAGTAGGAGCAGATACATCCATATCAAATAATGAATTGTCTAGAGGATCTTCTTTACTAGAGGGTGTGGAATCATATATGGGAGATATCCTATCAGAAACATGGTATTAACCTCATCTATTGGATCTAAATCCTTATCAATATATGAGTTAGTGAGTATTATACCAAAAATAACTGATCTTGGAATTATCTACCCCTCATGATTTATAACTCCTCCTACCATTTTATCCATCAAAGGATTTTCATGTTCCTTTACAACTTCAAAAGTAATTTTATAAATACCTATAACTTTATGAGTAGAAAATCAATAAATGATCTCTTCATATGCCCTTAGAGCTTCCTCAACTATATTAATTATGGCTTGATAACCAACTTCATCATAAGAATAGTTAGCTTAAATAATCCCAACTGGTTCTAATACCAGATCAATGACATCCCATGGTTTAGTAGGATTTGATATTAGATTTAATCTCTCATACATCCTTTCCACATTATTTATCCACATCCTCTTCCTTGGATTATAGATGATCTTCATTATTTTAGAAGTTATTTTTTTTAAACTAACACCACCATAGAACATAGATCTCTCTAAACAAATAATAATTAATATGTTATGTTCCATAATTATAGAAATTAACTTTGGGTAGGTAAGAGTATTGAATCCCAAATAATGTTTTCTCAACTCTTCCATATTTTTCATCAAGAATCTATGAAGACTAATTTTAACTCTATGAACATTTAGGTATAGAAAGAAAATACATTGATACCTTGTTGAGCTAAATTCTCTCTTCCTTGGGCATAGAGTGTGTAGATTGAACTTTAAAAACATCTTGTATTCACCACTGAGCACATTTATATTTAGTCTCTGATAGGTCCGGTCATCTTTCAGCTCTTCTAGAACATTCCCAATCTCAAATTAAGGATAGTTCACAGGATATAAACTCTAATAATTGTTAAATTCCCAAAGGTTTAAAACCCTGAAATAGTCCACCCAAAATGTTGAATAAAAGTCACACTCTTGACTATCAATAATAGTTCTAATCACATATTTGTGATATACAAATTCAAACACCATATTTAGGTAAAACTATTTTACTAGGTGTGAATAAAAGGGTTTATTTTCATCCAATAAAAAACTCATACATCCTTGAAGAAGCACATATCTCTATACCAATGAACAACTAAGTTTGAACCACTCCATATCCAAAACCATTTTCAGGATGACTTCATGAGATAAAATATGGGGTTTCATAAATTTTTTGGATTTTCTTGAACTGAATTTTTCTCTTTTGAAAGATCCCAGAGCATCATCCTTGAAATATATCTTTATTCTAACTACATAATACTAAGATTAGTGATTGAAGAAGCTAGGTATTTAGTGAATAAAGGTTCAAAAAAGGGTTTTAAAGAGGGTTTGGTTTGATATAGAAGAGAGTGTGGATATTTGGAACATAATTTGAGATATTTAAAAAAAACAGGGTTTTTTAGAACAGTACACACAAAAATAAAAAAAATAACAATTTAATATATTTTTAAACCAATACAATATGTTTTAAAATGAAATAACTAAGAGAATACTTGATATAAGCAAAACTTATATATTATTATAAGAATATAAAAAAAAATATTAAAATAATATCATATACATTTTAAAAATAATTAACCAAAACTATTTTAGGTTTGATATAATTTAATCCCTCACAGATTACAGGCTTTGTAAAATTATTATCAAGATGATGTTATGTAAAAATTAATTCAAGAGTGATATCTCCTTTTTGAAAATGATCTCTCAAAAATAGATGTTTTTTATCAATATTTTTTGTTATATAATGAGATAAAAGTTTTTTAGAAATGTTAATATCACTTTTTATGTGAAGACTTATAGATAAATGGATTAATTAATATCCATAATCTAGTAAAGTGTGTTTCAACTTCAAAATTTGAGCACAAAAACATCCTAAAACTATGTAGTCAGCTTCAACAGTGGGAACTGAATTAGTGTTCTATTTCTTATTACACTATGAAGCTAGAGACCCACAAAAGAATTGACATATTACAGAGGTGATTTTCTATATAACTTACAACCACTTAAGTTTGCATTTTAATAACAAATTAAATCAAAATCATGTCCTCTAGAAAATTAAAATTATAAATTGGTAGAATTTTTTAGCTATTTAAAAATTATTTTGACCATAGGTAAATGTCATTCCATAGGATTTTCTCAAAATAACGCACAAATATACACACTAAACATAATATGTGTGTGTCTAGATATTAAGTGAATAAAACTCCCAATAATACCTCTATAAGTGGTTTGATCAACTGGTTTATCAATTTTATCATGATCTAATTTATGGGTGGTACTCATTGGAGTAACACTTCCTTTTATGTTATCCAAACCCAAAATGTTTTAAAACAAATTTTTAGTACATTATTTGGTTTAAAATAATTCCTTATTTATTTTGGAAGATTTGAAAAGTATTAAAGAATTAAAGTTCACACATAAAACCCATTTCCAATTGATTTGTCATATGTTCTGAAAATTTAATACAAAAATAATTTCTTAAAGAACCAAAAATAATATAATGAACATAATTTTATGTAACTAAAATACCCTTTGAAGTTATTTTTAAAAATAATGTATGAACAACAACACTATTTATGAAACATTTGAAATAAGAAAAGTGTTGATCCTATTATACCAAGATCCAGGAGCTTATTTAAAACCATAAAGTTATTTTGTTTGTTTGAAAACATGATATAGAAAATGTGGGTTTTAAAATCAAGGGGACTGTTTAAATAAACATCCTCAATAATATAACCATTTCGGAAATCACTTTTAATATGCATTTGATATAATTTAAAATTTAGATGTGCTGCATAAGAAAAAGTATCCTACTATTTTTAGGTGTAACTACTAGTGAAAATGTTTCTTTATAGTCAATGCCTTCTTCTTGACTGTACCCTTGTCAAACTAGTCAAACATTATTTTTTAAATATAGTGCTAGACTCATTAACCTTATTCCTAAACACCTATTTAGTGATAATGATTATGAATACTTTATTTGTTTCAATAGTTTCTAGAATTTATTTATTCAAAAATTATTAAATTATTTCTACTTATCCATTACCCAGAATTCATCATCTATTACTTTGGTGATGTTTTTAGGTTAAAGCTATGATACACGTGATTGATGTTCAACCTGGTTTCTAGGAGAAGATCTATTTTTGAGTACATATATCTAGATATCTATCTATAAAAACTAAATGATGGTTTGTATGAGTTCTAATGACACTAGGAATATAAGTAATTGGTATTCATTCTCTTCATTAGGTTTAAGTTCCAAAAAATACTTAGAACTATGTGATTCATCTACATTATGTTCCACAAAACCATTATTATTCATGGTTGAGGTATTAATATTAAATTTTGAAAGATCATCCGAGAGGTTTTCTAAATAAGTATTAGGAACATGTGGATATGTTTCATTAACATTTACAGATTCTTCCACAATTTTTTTACTTTTATTGAACACCCTATATGATTTACTAGTGGTTGATTAACCAAGGAAAATTCCTTTATCATTTTGGATGAAAAATTATCTAAATTCTCTTTTATGTTGAGACTAGAGAGGTTACAGAACAAACTATAAAGTAATTAACCTTTGGTTTTATTCTATTCTATCTCTCATATGAATAATTCTTTAAAAGATATCTAATAAGAACCCTATTGATAATATATAAATCTTTATTGATAGTTTCAACCTAATAATGAATTGGTAGATCATACTCATTGAGAATAGTCTGATAAATCTCTTGAAGTGTTATATTCCTTTTTTCTATAATACCATTTTTCTATAGATTCTTAGGAGAATAGAATTTGTGATTGTATCCAAGTTGTGGGAATAAATATTTAAATTCATGATTTTTAAAATCATGACCATGATCAATCCTTATGGTATTAATAGTCAGTAAGCTATGATTTTCTATAGATTTTTTATATTTTTTAAATAGGAACAATATTTACTTTTGTGAGCTATGAGTAATAAATGAGTGTATCTTAAAAATTCATCTATAAGAATATAATTATAATGACACTAGTTTAATCTATAAACTCTATAAGTTTCAAATAAGTCTACGTGAACCAACACTATGGTTTGATAAGTTGGAAGTTTTTTTTTTTGAAAGATATCTTATGTTGTTTCCCTTTTTTACATGAGTTACAGACTTTATCTTTTAGAAATTCTAGTTTAGGATGATCATTAACAAAACATTTTTTAGTAATATTTCTAAAAGATTGAAGGTTCTAGTGTACTATAATCTTATACCATATCCATGATTCTCTGTGAAAGGTACTTAAGAAATAAATATTTTGAGAGAATAAATAATCTAAATCAATCGCATAAACAATATCATATTGCAAGGTAGTAAAGGCTAAAACTTGTTAAGAATAATAAATTATGAATTTATTATTTTAAAACATAACATGATAACCATCATCACATAATTTTGATATTCTAATAAGATTATACTTTAAACCGCAAATAAATAAGCCTTTAGAAATTCATATAGAAATAGGGTTACTGATTTGACAGAGTCTAATTATCTTTCCTTAAGCATTGTCACCAAAAGCGACATTTCCATCATCTACCTTGATAAGGATTTTAAATATTAGGTATCTTTAATTCATATGTTGGGAACATCTAATTTCTATATTCCATAAGGTTTTACTGGTTCTCTTCTTGTAGGTTTCCTTTACACATTTAGATAATAAATTATTTTGGTACCCACAATTTCTTGGGTCCAGATATTTTAGTAATAAAAGATTTTAGAATCCAAAGATGTTTTATAGGTTTAACATAAATAAAATTAACACTTTTAGAAATAAAAGATTTATTTTTTTATAATAATATGAACTTATTATAGATTTTTAAGAGTTTGATACAAGAATAAATTCATTCTTATAAATTATCCTCTGACCTTCCTGGTAACTAATCTCAATTATATACTTGGGTGTGGTTAGTTTTCCAATAATACTAGTAAATGTTTTTTGATAATTTTTAAACCTTTAAAGATCCATATTATGTTTTTCATTTTACATTTCAAGTTTATCTTTTTCTTTTAATAACTTAGTATAATTATATTTTTCTACAACATAATCGGATTTAAAATGAACTGATAGTGCAGGATAATTATTTAAACTTTTATAATTATCTTTAAGTCCATTGAAAGTTTCTTATAGTATATTAAATTATTCAAATAAATCTTTAATTCTCATATTTTCATAAATAGTTTCACTTTCATAAAAATTATAAATATGAATAGGTGATGTAGAATTGAAATTAGTACCTGAGATGGTTTTGTTATAAAATACATGTTTGATTTGTCATTATTTCCTTCTATGCTCAAGTAAAAGTCTGTATAACTTCACTCATATGATCTCTAGGTAGTTTTCATAGCCTTTTTAGGTTTTTTCTTTTATCCTTATATCTTTTATTATATTTTAATTTTGGACATTCAACTTTGATAAGCCCTTTCCTTTTGCATTTATAAAAGGTCACTTCACTTGATTGATTCTCATTTTTTGAGTTTCCTTTTCTACCATACTTTCCACCATATCATTATATCATGAATAATTTATTCTTATTATATAGCCTTTTAAATATATTGTCTAAATGATCCATTTATTCATCATTTTATGATGGCAATTCATCCTCACTAGAACTATTTTCTTTGATTTTTTTCCTTTAACTTTGACCTCAAAGTCTTGAAAGAAAACTTAATTTCATTTTGGTTCAAATTCTTCATTATTAAATTTTACTTCCTAATCAAATTATAATATTTCAAATCAACTAATTAACTATCAGTTTACTTATATCACATGATTATCTAATGGAAACAGAGGTCCAATATATCTATCTGGAAAGCACTAAAAAAGTATCATCACTTGTTCCTTATATTATATTTTGTTACCAAGTTCATGAATTGTGTTAAAATTTTCATTAAACCTGAGATAAATTTTATAAATTTATTCATTAGTCTTCTTATTAAATTTATCAAATTTAATAGTATAGGTGTTCATGAACCTATATTTAACATTTTATGTTCTTCCATGAGATATAACAAGTGTATCCCAGATTTCATAAGCAGTAAAGAAAGAAGAAATAATATCAAAATCATATTCTACTAATGAAAATTAAAAGGAATTCATATATTTACATTTATAGTCATAATAGGTGTTAGTGTAACCACTCCAATATGCTCTATTAACTTTGGGTTTTCATTTTTTTACTATATTAAAGTCCAAATATCAAATCCCATACTATTGAGCTATATTTTCGTCTTGATTTTCCCCTAATCATAATTAATGCCATTAAAGTCTGGTTAGTAGCATTCCCCTCAAAAATATTATTATCCATAAATATATAATTGTATAAATAAAATGAATTTATATCTTACAGGTAAAACTATATCAGAGTTAAAAATAATTAAAAAACCTTTGATACCAAATTTTAGTCGGAGTGGAAAAATAAAGAGGGGGTGAATTGAGTTTTCAAGAAAAATTAAACAATTTAAAAATAAATCCTCACAATTTATAAAATACATCCTAATTAACTAAAATATTAAAAGTATATAATTTTATCTTTGAAAAATATTCTCAAAAGATTGATCACAACTCTGTTAAAAGAAGCTCAAAAATCTTTCAAATTATGAAACAAATTTACTTGAATCAAACACAATATATAAAAAAAATTAAAGTTAACTATCAAATTAGTGTTTTTTAATTAATTTTTGAAAAAATAAATATATTTGTTTTAAACATGGAGTAAAAAATAATAAAACACATAGTATAATAAAAACAAAAGGTTCATTATAGAAATGAAACCTAGTCCTCTCCACTTATCAACCACCCGCTTACAAGTAATTTATTAAAGAGTAAACTGATCTGAAATCTGGATCGAGTCTTACATAAAATAGTTCACAATTTTTCCCATGTTATTCAAAGCCTCTTTCTATAGTTTCCACAGGATAGAAAATTTATAAATAACTACACGCATGTATTCCATGCTACACTGAATATCTTCCATAGTTCTTCATGGGAGTAAAAATAAAAAAAATGATATATAGAGTGTGTAAAACTCACCAGTACAATGAAAATAAAGTTTTTAAAAGACAAAAAGTGTAAATAACACAAAATTTTTTTTTAATAAAAATAGATTAATATAAGTGAACGAATTTTATGTAGTATAGAATTTATTTCTGTTGTTTTTAAGGTGAATCTTCTTTCCTCGATTCCATCTTTTGATTTAGAAGTGATGTGGAAAGATGAGAAAATTTTCCCATATGTTTTTTTGAAAGTTTTATTGAGAATAAAGTACCATTAATGTTCAAAAAATAACATAAGTTTATCTTCTTAGTTCATAAAAAATTTTGATATCTCTAAGTGAAAACCTATACATTTTCTTTATCTTTAGTATTCTATATAAGTAGAATATTTCTTGGAGAAGTTCTGTTGAAAAATCATCATTGGATATCCTTGTACTTCAGCATGAAATCTAGGATCATTAAATTATTCTATCCAGTATTAAATTCTTCATAGAAAAGTAGTTTAATTAATATATTTAATAATATAATATATACTTTTAGATATGGTCACCTTAAGTTTTCGAAGTCGGTATTTATGATCCATTTAATACTTTGCAAGAACTATAGTTAGATTCCTTGATAGATCATGCAGTGAATCACATAAACTTAGGGCCGATAATTTAATAATTATGGTTAATCATATTATGCTTCTAGTCAATCATATTTTAAATATGGTATATCATATTATATTTATAGTTGATCATACTATACTTATTCTCGGCCTAGTAATTTGAAAAAAATTGACTACTGAACATGGTTGCTTCAATAGTTTTTAAAAATTCCTACTTTCATATATGGTCATTTCAATTAAATGTGCATTTGATGTGAGTGTTATGTAATATTAAATAGATTATAAAAATATTTATTGTCACACAGTTGATTGAAAGTAAATATGTGATCTATACAAAACATTTTGAGATCTCTGACAGATGCAAGATTGCTTCCATAAGGCTTTGCGGTCGTAAGGTTTCTCAGGTAGTTGATCCAACTTGTCTTGTAGTCGATCCAATTTGTATTCCAGATTATTTGCAATATAACTTGTGGTTTCTTTATTACTTTTTCATATATCAACCATGGTTGATCTGATGGCCATTTGGTTGATGAAACTATCATGTGATCAATTTGGTACTTTGTGAAATTTCTATTCCTACGATTTACGGTCGATTGACTATCTAACTAAGATTTATAATGGACTCAATAATTAGGAAAATTTATAATATTTTATAAAAACCTATTTATATTTCATAACATATGATATAAAACATATAAAAAAATTGTTCTTTAAAATAATTAATTCATAAAATATGATAATACTTTTTACTTTATCGTAAAACCACACTGCCACCAACCGGAGTGTTCTAGGGTAACTTTTGACTGCACTTTCCAGTTGTGATGTCTGATTGTATCATCTGGAAATGTCATCTAGTCAGAATAATCTAGTATACACAATTTGGATTTCAATTTTTTAGACACCTAGACCTTAGACAGTACCACTCTACTATCCAAACAATCAGACATTATGCACCTAGAGTTTTCTTCATCTGGTAGAGTAGTTACTTTAGAGGGAAAAAGGTTTCACCATCGAGCATAATAATTACACTAGAGAATCATTTTCAAGGATTAACCACTAATTCACTTATAGGATTCCATATAATTCCTTCCTCTCTTGAATCTTTTATTGTTGTTAGCTTGGTTCCCCATCATTATCTTCCATCATCCTAGCCTAACTAGGGATCAACATCACCACAAAATATCTCAAACTATGACCATTTTCAACATATCTATCAGGTTTTAAATCAATTCAATTTTCCATAGATCTAGCACTCCATCCTTTAAAAACATTTGGATGAATTGATACTTCAGTTGAATATGATTCATCTTATAATGAAATTTCATATTTTTTTCTAATTGAATCACAATTTATGCATAAAAAATACCATCCCATCATCATCCATCAATTCAATATCTTTCAGCATCCCCTTCAGTTAGATAAACTCTTTCACATCTTCTATCATTGTGATAAACTTTGATTTTATTGTAAATAGTTCAACTGCTAGTTAATGATTACACAATCACCTAATTTTCATTCCTCCAAAAGTGAACATGTATCTGACGGTGCTCTTTTGAGTGTCTCCCTCTCTTCCAAAGTCAGGGTTATCAAACCCTTAAAATGAATCATATATTTCAAAGAAAATTTATATGCTTATAGAACCATTTAATTAATTTATAATGAACATCACAACATCATAATATTCTATATTTATATTTAACAGGAATATAATGATAACTCCCACTTCTTGTTCTATGTCCAAATGAATAAAAACTATGTAATACATCAAGATTCCGATAATTGATTCATATGGAATTTCATCTAGGTACTTGAACTCATCTACCATCCATGGAAATTTCTCATTTCTTATCATAAAATTTCAAGCCAGGGGTGTGGTTAGAGGTTTTGCCTCACCCATTTCCAAAGTTCTCCACCACCTTCCAGACAAAATATTAATGGCTCGATTATAGAGAACCGAAACCTAAATCTGTGACTATTTTTATTCCCAAAATCCATTTCTCTAGATACAGATCCTTCATCTCAAATATTCCAGACAAGTTATCCATCAGTTCACTGATTCTTTCCTTTAATAGACCATCAAGTATTATATCATCAATTTAGAGAAGTAAGATTATGAAAATTACATCATCGAGCACCTTTCGACAACAACAGTAGTCAACATTTCTTCATAAAAAATTTCACACAATAATAAATTCATTGAGCTTATGATTACAATTACTTGGTGTTTTTTTATATTGTGAAGGATCAAGTTGAGATTTCACATAATATCATGGAACTTATTCTCCATGAAACCACGTGCATTCTCCCTATAGATCACCTCATCTAAGTACCTATGAAGTAATTTTGTTTTCACATCTAAACTCTCTATAGGAAGTCCTTATATGACAACCATACTTAATATTATCTAAATAGTCATATTTCTAATTACCAAAGAATTTTTTTAAGAAGTTTGCATCTTCCATTTATTGAACCCCCTTTATAACTAGATTACCTTATACCTCTTCCTACCATAAAATTCATCCATCAACTAATACAACCATTTTTTAGAAATAATTTCTTAACAATAAGTTTCTTTGTAATCTCTCATGTTCCAAATCCATAGAGGTAATTGATCTCATACCTCATGGTTAACTCCCATTGATTTGAGTCTTTAAAAAATGTATCATATTTTGGGCTCTTAGGATTTCTATCATCTTTTAGAATAAAATAGTCAATATTAATTTCATACCTCTTCACTTAGATCCTCACTCTAGTAGATATCCATAGATATCCCTATGGTTGTTCTCCTTATAATATTACAACTATTGGAGTTTTATAATTTAAATATTTTACTAGATATTTTTTAGTCCTTTATCTCTTTGGTACTTAAAACCTTAGTAACCCATTAGTACTTGACTATATTTTAGAATATCCTTTGAATATTTTTGTATTTCTGGAAGTTATGTGCTTCTTCAATTCTTTGAAACATCCATAATATATGCATATCCATTCAGTTGAACTTTAGGATCTGATGGTAATTTTCTATCATTATAATTCTATATTATGTTTTAATCCTTTCTACATAATTTATTTTCATAAGATCACATTTTTTACTTCAGAAAACCTTCTGAGGGTTTTTGTACCAAAGTGAAAAAACAAACTCTTTGTTTACATTTCCCAAAAAGGAACCCACTCGGGAATTCGCATCAAGAGTTTCTCTCTCCTTGGAATCAACATGGATATAGGTGAGTGAACTAAATTCTTTGATATAGGTGAAGTCTACTTTACTTATGGACTGAAAATATTCTAGTAGTTCCATCACTAAAGGATAAGAAAGAATTTAGTTGATTATGTATGCCACACAATTATCCTCTTTCATCCAAAACAACCTGGGGAATCCCATGTGAATTATCATACTTATTTTCCTTTTAACAAGTTTCTGATTTGTTCTATCTCTGAATCTATTTTGTTTTGGAGTTACTAGTATGATATTCTCAAACTATAAGACTTTACATTATTAGAACCTTTTAAAATAAATATTTTCATACTCCTCACCATTACTGAATCATAATAACTTATGCTTGTAACCAATCTCCTTTTCCAGTATGGATTTATATGAGATGAAGATTCCAAATACTTTGTACTTTTGTTTAAGAAATAACACCCAAAATCTCCCTTAGGACCTTATATAATATTAGATTTGAATCCATGTCCTTGTGGAGGTATTTGTATTGAGATTGAATTTATTATAAATTGAAATTTGTTAAATTCAAAATGTGTCCCTCACCTCAATTATAAAAGGGAACCTCCTCTCTCACTTATTCACATCACTTTGAGCCCTATAGACCAACCAACATTTTCCAAATTCTATTATCCACTTCTCTATCCACATTCTAAATGTTCTTTTCTCTCTAAAATACCAACTCTACAGTCCTTTAGAGGAAATATAAAGGTGTCTTTCGAATAAGAGGAGGTTTGATCATATATGAAGGAAGTCGATACTTGAGGTATGTGTTTTTTCCTCACTTTTATTTCCATGGAACACATTACTTATACACTAATTATTTGTTTTTTTTTATTTATATACTTCCCAGGAATTTATTTTATGAGTATTATTCTAATGGTTTTTGAATTTTTATATATATATAAATTTTTTTATTTTATGGGGCATACAATTCTACTGATTAAAAAGTGTCATGGTTTAATTTCACAATTTCATTATTATTCGGGATTGTTTAACTATATGTATCTACTGGGAAATATTTAGCTTCCATGTCCATGTTTCTTAAAAAAAATCCAAAATATTTTTACTACTCTTCTATAATTGTTAAATTCATTTTTATCCATGTGTGAATTTTTACTAAATAGTTTGAAAGGAATCTTTTTTTCCTTTTTGTAATGAGGTATATTTTGACTTTTATAGAAAATTACAAGGGGAATTTTTTTAACTTATATGGAATGAATGTATTTTTACTCTTTTATGACGCCTTAATGCCTTGAGACTTCCCTTATAATATTACAAGTTTATTTTCAAAGAAAATTTTTTATTTCAAAATTTCATAGAATTTTAAGAAAATAAAATGATTTCAAAGAAAAAGAGGATATTTTCCTCAAGAATTATTTTCAAGTGGTCTATGAAAATTATTTTCCTTCTATGATAACATTCTTTGATGTTGCTTATGCTTTTCAAGGATATTAAACCTATTATTCCTATCGTTTTTTATGTTTATTTTGGAATGATATTTATGAAGCCCATTTCTTTTCTGGGGGTTATATAATGATTGAATGATGTTTATGAAACCCATTTCAATCCATGGGTTCTGATATGATGAATGAATTATGTTCTTTTGGAACACATATGTATAATTTTCATTATGTGATAGGTGGGACCTATATCTCCCTCCCATGAAATGGGTAAATATTTATATTCCATGAGATAGATAGGAATGGAATGTGAATTAAAGTAGGTTCATTAATACAAGACTGGAATAGGATTAAACTTGATTCAGTAATATAGGGATAGAACGGGGAGTGAACTTTGTTCAGTAAAGTAATTCATCCACTATGATGGTCTTGTAAATGAGCCATATCTAAAATGGAAATGATTTTCTAAGCTTATTTATATGCCATAATTCCATGTTATTCTTTTATGGAATATATTTTACGATTTCTTTTGATTTTCTATGATTTATTCCATGACAGGATATCATAATCTTTGAATAGAGTATGTAATTTTTTAATATTTTTTAATGTACTTATGCCATATGATTACGTTATGATTGATATATTCCTTATCTAACCTTACTAAGAATCTAGTATCACCCTCCTCATATGTTTCAATTCCCCAGGTTATAAAGGTTTTAGTTAAGGATACTAAAGGGGAATATCTTTTTGGGAAACACTAAAAATATTTCACAAAACTATAAGTTTGTGTTCCATGTTTCCAGAGGCACTAAACTAATATGATCTTTGAGCCTATGTTTGTGTAATGTATGAAATATACTAAAAATGATTTAATTTTTATGTATGTTAATCTTGGATCATTATATTTGGTATTAGAGTAAAGGTTTAGTCAGATAATGGAAACTAGGATGAAAAAACCCTAGTAAAATTCCAAAGGACAAGTCTAAGTATAGTTTACTGTCCTAGAATTTTTTCAACAATCCTGGATAATCAAGGATTAAACCTAATATGTTATACATTTAAATTTTAAATGTATTTTTTATAGATTATGTGGCTTTCCCATTGTAATTAGTGCTACTCAAACTATACTTTTGGTTTTAAATAAATTTTTGGAACCTAAAGGAATCAAATTAATTTTGAATTTGATGGTAAATGAAATGATTGTCTACTTAAGAAACCAAATGATTTGGTTGATGGAATTGAAAATAATTTTACTATGATCACACAAATATATTAATATATGCATCATGCTAGACTTACAAATGAACTAATAAGGGAATAACATTCCATTGTGTCCTTCATGAGGGTCTTCTGATCTATCAGTGGTGTAGAAATGGATTAGTACTACTGAAATGTTATTTTCCATTAATCAATGTTTAAAACATGATAAATTCATTTAGTTAGTCTATAGTTTAGATGGTGAAGCAGATCAATGGTGGAATATTATCAAGAATATGAAGCAATTATATTAAATTGAATCGATAGTATAGGAGGAGTTCAAGAACTTATTTCTTAATAATTAATTTTCTCATACTCTTTGTAAAAATATGGAGAAGGATTTCCATAGAGTAAAGAAAAAGGATAATGAATAAATTGGTACTTATATGGAAAAAATTTACAAGACTTATAAGGTACTCTTCTAGAATCATCATCCTACCAAAAAGTAAGGTTGATCTATTCTTTAGTGGCTTAAAACCTAGTCTCTGAAGGGTGTTATCCATAAGGTACTTTAACAGCTATTAAGGAATCATGTGTTGTGCTATCAAAGTGGAAACGGGGGTTGGACTTACATATCAATCTCATGGTTTTGATAATAAATGGAATATTTTTTAAATATAAAATAAAAAACCATAGAAAAAATAATATGAGATTTTATTTATGCTCAAATCTTGGAAAGAAGCATGGTAGATATTTTCTTAAGGGACTGGTAAATGTATCAAGTGTGGAAATTTAGGTCATCTAGAAAATAAATACTGATGTAATGGGAAAAAGTTATCTAATGTTTCAAATAGAGATAATTCTAAGAATAATGAACCCCACACACTTCAATGCTTTAATTTAAAGGAAAATGGGAATTATGATAATCAGTGCCCAATTCTAAGGGTTAGTGTTGATGATCGATGTCATTAACCTCTAAAATCCAAAGGCAAAGGGAAATCTCATAAAATAACTATTTGTAATGTAGAGTATGAAAATGAATTGGTGCAATGATCAAGTGTTTATGTAATGGAATTAAAGAATAATGTGTTGGTATTATAGAGAAATGAAACATTTAGGAATCGGTCTACTATAGTTTTTACTTAAGTATTTGAAATCATATGTTAAATGGTATTAGAAAAAAAGAAAAGTGATTGAGGTGGTGAGATGATATTTATGGGGAATACAAGATTAAGGGAAGGATAACCCTTAATATTTTCATGATGTTTGGATAATGAAATAATGATATTTTTAGTTGTGATAGTATGAGTGACCTTGGTACTGATATGATGAAAAAGTGATTTTTGAAATCAAGGACAAAATTTATAGAATTTTTAGATTTATGGCATTTGAAAGAGTTTACTTTTGAAGAAATGCATGATTTCACTAAGGTTTTATGGTAATCTATGTTATTAAAATGTTTCAAGAGAATACATGACAATAGTGTTAAAATTTTTGGTGTGTAACAATTAAGAGCTATGTTGAGTTGTTTAGGGGATTAATGATAAGTTGATTTTGGAAATTTAGTGACCTTCTTTTGGAAGTTTTGTATTTTAAACTTTTGTAAGGATTACAAATTTAACCATTTATGAAATTGTTTATGTTGAAATTTTGATGAGGTTTTATTGATTAATGTATTATATATTCATATGAGGATTTATGCATATTTGATAACTTGTTTTAACCTTTTTTTTGTGATTTTAAGATTGATGGAATAAACTATTATTATCTGAATATAATGATCCACTAAGGAATCTAGAATGAAAAATCAACCTTCATTTATTAGAATTATAAATGAAGTGGAAATTTATCAAGGCATAATTGAAGAATTAGAATATTCTTATGAAGTGTAATGAAATCAAGTAATTATCTGTTCTCATGAAAATTCTTCAACTCTAAGGAATAGATCGGGAAACCAAAAAATCTATCCTAGTACCTTATTTTTTAATGAATCCAATGGTCCCTTTGATCACCATAGATTTATAACTTTGTGATTGTTAAATTTATCTTGACCATAATCTATATAACTCTCTATCAGAACATGATATTTATATTTCTCTTAAATGTCTATATTTTCACTTTCCAACTATTTTCTCTTATGTGGAATCTTATTTATGAGTTACTTTAGGTAACTATTAAGTTTCCAACTTCCCCTTTTTAAAATAAAGTTTTAGTATTTATTTTTAAGATGTGGGATTCTATGAAAGGAACTTTAAATAATTAAAACATTGATAACCAAGATTAATTTTGAGGTATAAATTTAATTTAAGGTGGGTATAATGTAACACCCTACTATTTAAATAAATATTCGTATTTAAATAATATTAATTCTTCAATAGTTTGTGTTGTAGGTAACCATGAGTTTAAAAGAAACATGTAAATAATATATGTTCATTATAACCTTTCCATTAAATTTTTAGGAATAAATATGAATAAGTAATTTATTAAATAAATATCCAACTCAATATGAACGTACTGGTAGGTTCTTGGAAAATGATCAAACAATTTTTAGTAAAATCACTTTATTCTTCTAAAATATGTTTTCTTCATAAATGAGTTTTTTTAATTAATATTTATTTTCATAAGTGATAGAAAATTAATTTTACACAATTAATTTCATTGTTTTAATTAATCATGTCAAAATTAACTTATAATTTGTTTTATAATTTTATGAAAACATTTATTTTTTAAGGAATAGTGAAAAAAATAATTTTATTGAAAACTGAATTTTATTTTAAAGTATTTACAAGGTAAAATTATGTTTCATATTAGTATTTAATTTTAATTAGTTTATTCTAATTTAAATTAATCAAATTATGGTTTTTGAAAGTGATTTTTTACATGAATTTATTATAAAAATATTTTAAGTTTTAAAACAGATTTTTTTTCTTTCAAAAAATTATTTTTCATGCTATTTTACAAGTTTTATTTTAAATTAAATTCTAAAACATATATATTTTTATTTTTGAAAAATTAATACCAAATTTAGATTCATAAGGTTCAAATTTATTCAATAGGACCCTTTTATTTTAGCAAATATGAATAGCAACCTTGGTAAATTTTGTTTCTATGGTAAAGAGTAAATTGAGTAATTTAAGTTAAAAATAAAATGATAAAGATTACAAATCACTATAACACAATAAAAAAATATGGGATGAAGATAATTCAACCCTAAACACATAAGTATCAAAATTAGTTTGTTTTATGGACACTTTTATAGGGAAAAAACTTATATAATATTTAAATAAAATAAAGACACAAATTTCACTTTCTTTGTCTTAAATATCCCCTATGTGTCCACATAGGGGAAAATATTTGTTATTAATGAATATAAACGTAAATTTTTATCTTAATAAACATATTTTCATGATATAAATTTATTTTTTAATTTTTTGGTCCCCTTAGATGAGATTGTGATATTTATAATATTTTATTCAATAAAAATTTAAAGGTGTCACATCATGTTTTAATTATTATATCATTTTAAATATAGGGTTACCGAAAATATATATTCAACTAAAAACATTCTTTTTAAATATATAATATTTATCTTCATTGTTTTTTTCATCCAAATTTACCCTATAGGTAGAAGTGGTTATTATAGTATGGGTAGGGATCGAATCCCCATGGACTGAAGAAGAAACTTTGAGACACACAGATTTGATTGGAGGATTGGTTATGAAGTGGACAACAATGGTGGTTGATTTTAATATAAGAACTAATTATTTAATTTAAATAATAATAAAGAAACACACAATGGATTGAACTAAACTAGTTAATTATTTTGGGTTGATCCTAGGTTGTTGTAAGGAATATAATGGATGTAATTGTTTTCCAATGAATTTTCAGTTCACTGGTTAAAGAGGTAGCCAATCAAAGAGATAGGTCCCCAAAATAATTCACCAATTTAATACATAAAAAAATCCAAGGATAATATCCAATTCACTTATAGGATCACTTTCATGATCACTTTATGGAATTTTATTGTACAAGAACTCAAAATGTCTAGTCGTTAAAGTGGGCGAAGAAGAAGAAGAAAATAAGTAGAAGAAATGAACTATCAAACCATAGAACTAATTTAAGAACATAAAATAACATCCAATACACCCCCAATAAACTTCCTATAATCAAACCAAAAAAGTTTTATCCTTCCATTGATGTAATTCTCTCAATGGAAGGTGGAAGTGGACTTAAAGAAGAGGGATAGATGAAGTAAAAACCAAAAAATAATGAACACTCTACCTTTGTGTGAGGAATTTCACAATTACAAGCGCAAATAAATTCAGAACTTGATTCAATTGTATAAATTTTTCGGGTAAATAGAAATAATAAATGAATAATAAGAGGAATAACAGATACTTTTGTTAATCAACTAATTTGATTGAAAGAACATACTTGGGAAAAAAGAACAAGCAATTGAAAAACAAGAGAGAAACATTAAAATTGAAAAAATAACATGGATCCTAAAATTACATCACCACCAACTCCTTAAATATATATATTATGAGACTAGGGTATATCTCCCAACATTAAGTTTTATCCCTAATAATTAGGGGAGTCAAAATAATGATGAGAAAAAAAGAAATTGTAGTCTTTCAATGTTGACCAGAACATTCGTCTAGATTCATACTCCTTTTGGAATATAAATATTTAATTTAATATTGACTAATAATTGATGGTAATAGAAGATAAATTTATTATTCTACGTTTCCTCTAATATCTGTCAAAATTCATGCTGATTGGATTTCCCAACCAAATTCTATCCTCAAAATGGTGGGATGTTTTTATGGGACTTCAAATATGGACCACAAATTAAATATAAACATGGGATCCCCATATATCCTTGAAAACTTCATAATTATCTCTGTAAATAGTTTAAGTAAATTAATCCCATAATTTTCTCTTACTACAGTTAAAATTTTATCTTTATTGAGATTCAATTGTGGGCCCCACTTTGGTTTGATGGGCCAAAGGCCCATTTTTCTTTGTCCATAAATTTTCCTAATCCATGTAAAAAAGTTTCCATCATCTCTTATGACTCATACTTTGAATCTAAAATAAAAAATGTTCAAAAAAAAATTATAAATCATATCCCAAAATGTAAAATTCAAAAAATGAATAAATTTCTTTCCACAAAAGGATGTCCTATTGGGCACAAATTTTCACTTTAAACAAGAATTTCACATGTGACACGAAATGAAATTAAATTTATAAAATGTACTATAATTGTTGTCTATAGATTTTGAAACACACGAATATTAAAATATAATCAATTAATATTATCCTCTTTTAGTGTCTAATCACACCCCCAACTTGAGTTTTGATAGCCCTGAGTAGAAAGTTCTTCAAAAATATGAAATTTAATTCCCATTTTCTACACATTTTAACATAAAATTTCAAAAAAAAATATTATTACAAAAAATCATGAAACCTATCAAAATAATTTCACATAAATTATGTTCAAAATAATATCCCAATACCAAGATCATTCCTTTGTTCAAATTCATCCCCACATTTCATCCAATTTCAATTAATCATGATGACGTGCCCTGTATCGAAAAACACATGGGGCTCATTTTCTTATTCAAGTGTAAACAATGGAAGTGCTATGTGGGAATCACATTAAACCTTAATATGAGTATTGAATTTTATCTTTTTTCTTTTTTTGTGTGTTTTTTTAGTTTAATTTTTTAAACCACAAAACTGATGTAAAGACTAATTCTAGGCATGAAAACTATGGATTCACGATCTCCAAGTGACGAACACCAAATATATTGTCAATTATATTATCTAAAATAGAGATGTAAAGCCTAACTATGGGTAGGAAAACTATAGAGTCACGATCCCAAAGGGAAAAATTCCACACATTTGGATAAAAAATTTCTCTTTGAGTTCATTGTTTTCATTTTTTTGTTGGATACTCAAATAAAAATAAAAGTTACCCCAAACCACATGTAATGATGAAAGGGACCCAAGAAACAAAACTTTCACCAAAAATCCCAAGGATGTGCATTTTTTCATTTTGATTAAGAGGCTGAAAATGTAAATATTAAAAAATAACATTGAAAAAAATAACATTACAAAAACTATGAACATGAACATAAACATGCATTAAAATCATAATCAAGGAATTAAAAATCATTTAACTTTCATTTTCCATTTTTCAAAGTGTACATAGATTCATATAAGGCAAATGAATTGAATTTTTTCATTTAATTGAATTGTTACCATAAAATCCCATTTCTTCAACATCCTATATTTTTAATCCCCCCCCCAACTTAGATTGAACTACCCTTAGTTCTTAAAGAGAATAGAGGATAGAGATTATAATTGGTATGAAAGAGGGGAATATGTGATATGAAATGAAATCATGGAATAAAACAACCTGGTTTTAAGTTGATGATCTAGAAATAATAATTTGACCACTTTAGCTTCAGTTCATAGGTAGACTCTTCAAGGATGATTGATGGATGGGTTTGAACATTATAATTCATGGGTTTCATTTTGAAATATTAAAATACTTTATATGCTAAATCTTATACACAAGATACATTAGGTCACATAGGAAGCCCCAAAGGGGTTCCCTTAACAAAGAAACAAAAAACACACAAAATAAATAAATAAATACTGATAAAAGAATAAAGAAGTCGGGTTGCCTCCTAGAAAATGCTTAGTTTAAAGTTTTTAGCTCGATGTGGACCCCCCAACTTATCCAATACCAATTTTCAAAATTTTAAGGATTTTATTTTTCACAATTTTTATTAGATTGAGATTGAGACTCTATTGGGTTTGGTGGGAAGTTTGGAAATTAAATCAAGGAAAATCATATAGGTCTCAATGAATGGTATTATCCCATGAATATCAAAAAGGGTCTATCCAATTTGTTTTTTAATCTCACTTAAGATATCAAGGATACATTTCTCTTTATTATCTACAAGAGATTATGAAATTATGAAAAAATATGTTTGATTATGACCTATGATAGAAGGATTTAGAGATGATAAATGTACCCATAATTTGAGATCAGTTTGGATAACAATTTCAGATGTATATAGGGACTTAGAATTGAACTTGGTTTGATTTTCATAATTTCTCAACATAATTGGTTTCTTTTGAATGGTTGTTTCAACCACCAAATGTTCTTGATGAGTGTTAGGAATGCGTATGGACTTGATGTTTGTGGTTTAATCCAAGGGTTCAGTGATTGGTGTTTATGAAAAATCATCAATGGATCCATATAAAATAGATTCAAGACATTTATACAAGTTTCCCTCATGTGAATACCTAAAATTAATTTCACCATTATTTAGACACCCTTTAACAATTCCCTTTGGTACCTCAGATTGACTATCAATTTTCCTCATCAAATTTACTTCATTTTACATATTTTATTTCTCATATTCTAAAGTTGTCCCTTCAGTATTTTTTTTTTTGATTTTGAAACTTTTTATGCTTTTATAATTATTGGTTCACTTTTTTCATTATATTTTCAACTATTAGAAATATTCACATCTTGGATTTGTTCATGAGAGGTTTGTGTGTAACAAGATTCTTCAATCAGTGATGAGGAAGGGACATCCTAAGTGGGAATGGGTTTCATGACCATTTAAATGCTTTCCAGTTCTAATATAAATGATGAAACTTTCAAATTAATTTTATCTATTTGTTGAAATATCTCTTCAATAAGTTTTTGGGATTATCCTGGAAATAATTTTGGATATTATGGATTTCCCCAATTCTGATCACTTGAAACACCCTTGATAGGGATAGAAATTTATCATTTAAATGTTCATCATCCCAAAGATTGTACATTTCATCAGGTGTGTGTTAATAAGTAAATTTTTTATCAAATAAATTTCCTATGTTAGTGGATTCTAGATATTGATTTCCAATTTGATTCAATCCAGTGTTTAACTTTGAGTAATGATGAAGATACTCCATTGAAGTAGAAATCAATTAAGAATTGAGATTTTCAGGACATAAAAAAATATAATGGGGGAAAGATAAGAGAAATGGGAGTCATAATAGAGTATTAGGGAGAATATAATGATTGTCTAATATGACTTAATTGGGTCCCCAAAAATGGGGTCGAAATTTTCTTACACCCAAATTTTCCCTAGAGGTAGAAGCAGCTATTCTAGTATAGGTAGAGATCAAATCTAAATGGAACAAAGAATAAATATTGAGACACTCAGATTCTATGGGAGGATTTTCAATGAAGTATCAATATTTGGTGGTTTATTTTTATTTAATAACTAATGATTTAATTTAAATAAAAACTATAAAACAAAAAATTTCTTGAACTAAAACAATTAATTATGATGTGTTGATCATAGGTTGTTGTTAGAAATAGAATGAATGCAATTCTTTTTCTATAATTTTTATGTTCACTGGTTAAAGAGGTATCCAATCAATGATACATGTCCCCAAAATCATTCACTAATTTAATCCATAAAAAATTCTATATAAAATCACTAATTCACTTAGATTATCACTGTCATGATCACTCCAAGGAATTGGATTGTCCTATCACTCAAAATGTCTAGTTTATAAAGTTGTAGAAGACCAAGAAGAAAATAAGTCGAAGAAAGTAACTCTCAAACCATAGATTTAATTTAATAATTTAGGAAAATAAAATAACATAAAACACACACCCAAGAAACTCCAAATAATCAAACCAAAAAAATGGATATACATCCATTGATTCAAGGATCTTAATGGAAGGTGGAATTCCTCATAAAGAAGTGGGATTGAAGAATTGAAAACAAAAAAATAATGAACACTCCACTATTGTGTGAGGAATTTCACAATTACTGGTGTGAATAAATTCACACCTTGATTCAATGGTATAAACATGTTAAAAAGGTAAATAAAAATTAATAATAAGAGGAATAAGAAAAACTTTTATTAATAAAATAATTTGATTTAAAGTACTTACATGGGAAAAATTAACATGCAATTACAAAATGAGAGCCAAACATTACAATTGAAAGAATAACATGGATCCTAAAATTACATCATCACTAAATACTTAAATTGGAATATTAGGATCTTAGTTACGATCCCCAAAAATTCAATTCCATACCCATTATTTATTTTAGTCAGAAGGATGGTGAGAAAAAATGGAAATCAGAATCTTTCAATGTTGACTAGAAAATTCATCCAGATTCACCCCTTTTTTGGTGTTCAAATATGGTATTTAATATAGAATAATAATTGATGGTCATAGAATAAAAATATCTTCTTCCTTGTTTCCTCTAATATATTTAAAATTTTCATTCCAATTGTATCAGTCATTCGAATGTAATGATCGAAATGGTGGGTATTTTATAGGGACTTTTAAATATATCCTATAAATTAAATATCTACTTTGGATCTTTGGATATCCTCAAAAACATCAGAATTTGATCTTGAAACTATTGAAGTAAATAATACTCATAATTTTCTATTACCAAATTTAAAATTTGAGCTTCATTGAGATTAAATTTTGGGCCCTAATTTTGTTTGATGTGCCTAAGGCGTATTATGCTTTGTCCAGAAATTTCTGCATCCATAGAAAAAAATGTCTATCATCCCTCAAGATTCATCTATTAATCCTACAAGAAATAATGTTCAAAAAAATTAACAATAATATCCCAAAATTATAAAATTCAAATAATGAATTTTTTTTCTTCAATAAATGAACGATTGATTGAGCCCAAATTTTCATTTTAAACATGAATTGAACATGTGATGAGAAATGAAATTCAATTTATAAAACGCACTAAAATTTGTGTTTATGGACTTTGAAACACATGAATATTAAAATATAATCAATGAATATTACCCTCTTTCAGGGGATAATCGATTAAAATAATTTATTTTTAATTTTTAGTTACAAATAAGTATATTAAATAATTACACAAGGCTAATTGGATATTTATTTTATTAATGGAAATATCAAATAAATGTTACTAAAAATATTAAAATAACTAAAATTTAAAATAATTAATGTGATCAATTAATTTATATATGACCTTTACCTATTATAGATATACTATAATATTTGTTTCGAAGTTAAATTTTCATCTTGATATTTTTAAAATTCTAAATATTTAATAGTGTTAAATTTGACACTAATGATATTTTCTCAAAATAATATTTTATTAAATTCTTTGAAAATCATAAATCATATTTAAAAATTGAAATTATTTATAATATGGTCGAAAATGTTATAATTTTTTCATTTATGGTCTTATTTACATTATATAAGTAAAAATTTAAACCTTTTAATATTGAAAAAGTTGTTAACAAAGTTAAAATTAAAATAGGTTTACTAAGGGTTAATGAAAAATGATATGGTTTCAAATAAATCCAAAACAATTATGAAATATATTACTTGATGAGATTATAACCTTATATAATATTTCCATCAAATCAATGGAATTTTTGGGGTATTTTTAATGATATTGAATTTATTATAAATTAATATTTTTTGAAATTACAAAAATGTCACTAAACTCAATTATAAAAGGGAACATCTTTAATTATTTCTTCACATTGCGTTAATCCTTATAGCATGATCAACTCTACCAAATTTTATTCTCCAATTCCTGAGCAACATTCTGGATGTTTTGGTCTTTACATAAGACCAACACTAAAGTCCTTTGAAAGAGATCAAAAGGAGGCGTTTCAAATAAAGGAAGGTTTGAACGTATATGAAGGAAGTCAATAATTAAGGTAATGTATTTTAGTCTCAATTATATTTATGTGGGGAAAATGCACTATAAAATACTTGTATCTTTTTTTTGGTGTATATACTACCCATTAATGTCCTTTATGAGTATTATTTTGATGATTATGTAATTTTCATATCCACATAATTTTATTTCTTTCATAGGGCATATGATTCTACTTATTATAAAGTGGTAAGGGTTAATTTCACAATCTAATTATTATTCAGGATTATTTATACATTTTACTCTACTGGGGAATATATATCTTCCATTTCCATGTTTCTTAAAAAAAATCCAAAATATTTTTACCGTTCTTCTAAAAATTTCAATGCCATTATAACCCATTTGTGACTTTTTACTAAACGGATTGAAAGGAATATTTTTTCATTTTACTAATGAGTTAATTGTTAATTTTCTAAAAAAATTATGAGAGGAATGTTTTCTTAACTTATATATCATTAATGGATTTTTCAACTTTCATGTTTCCTTAATTCCTTAAAGACTTCCTTAGAATATTAAAAGGTTATTTTCAAAGAAAATTATTTCTTTTAAAATTGTATGTCATTTTAAGAAAAGAAAATTATTTCAAAGTAGAAAGGATATTTTCTTCAAGAATGTTTTTCAAGTGATATCTAAAAAATTATTTTCCGTATATGATAATATTCTCTGATGTTACTTATGATTTTTAAGGATATTATTCCTATTATTCTTAATGTTGGTTTATGTTTATAATGGAATTATATTTATGAAACCCATTTCTTTTCCTTTGGTTATGTTATGATTTAATGATAATTATGAAACCCATTTCATTTTATGGGTTCTGATATGATGAATTAGTTATGATCTTACAGTACACATATGTATAATTTTCATTATGTTATGGGTGGGACATATATCTCCCTACAATGTATTGTGTAAAGATTTATATCTCAAGAGAGAGAAATGACTATAATGGGAAGTGAACTGGGTTTAGTAATACAGGACTACAATGGGAGTAAACCCAGTTCATTAATATAAGGATGGAATAGAGAGTGAACTCGGTTTAGTAAATAAATTTTCCCACTATGATGGTCTTGAAAATGATCCTTGACTAATAAGGAAAATAATTTTCTATACTTATGTGTATTCCAAAATTCAATGTTAATATGTCATGGAATATGTTCTATGATTATTCATGAATTTCTATGATTTCTTACATTACATTATATTATAATCTATGATATAATGGCAATGATTTTTTTAATGTTTTGTTTATGTACTTATTCCTTATAATTATGTTATTATTGATATCTTTCTTGTTTACCATTACTAAGCATCTGATTTCAACCTTTTCATATGTTTAATTTCCTCAAGTTATAATGAAATTATTTAGGTAAGGATAATAAAGAGCAAGATCTTTGTGGGAAACATTTAAGATCTTTCACCATACTATAAGTTTGTGTTCTGAGTTTTCAAAGGTACTAAACTAATACGGTCTTTGGGCATGTGTTTGTGTTATGTATGAAATATTCTAAAACAATTATGTAATATCTATGTACATTATGATTGGGTAATTATAAAATTTATACTCATTTTATTGTACTATATAGACATATCATAAGTGTTTTGACAAATGTGAATCATATTATAAGATTGATATGGTAGTATAACATTAAACAATAATGTTTTGGTTTCTTTTACAAGTTGGATAAAATTAATTATTCATGCTTCATAAAATGAAATATTTCGAAGAATCAAATATTCTTTTAATTATTAAATACTAGTATGGTTGAGTGATTAAAAAACATTTGTAACCATATAACATTACTCAAACCATTGATAAATGTTCATGTAAATTCACAGAAGGCTTGAGGAGCATCCTTAAGAATTTTATAAGAGACTAAATCCATGTGAATTTTGTGTTACTTTTTTGGATTATATATCAATTCTCAAGTTGTTGAGGCTCTCTTATCCTTTTCCTTTACTTCATTAGTTACTAGAATACTATGTTTGAAAGGAGAATATTTCCAAGCATTAGGTGATTTAATTAACCCATGGATAACCTATAAGGAAGGATTCCTTTGATTTCTTCTAAGTGATATTATTTAAGTGGGTAATTAAAGATAAGAGGCTTGTATATCATCAACATATAATACATCTTCCATTTTATATTATGAATGGTTTTAGTTTCACAACTTGGATTATATTGGTTTATGGTTTCTTTTGTATTCTTTTGCAAGAATGATTATTATTAATTCCAAATAATCCTCACATATTTCATGTTGGAGTATAAAAGGTGAATTTGATTGTCCTTGTAGAAACAAAAGTAAAACAATAAATATAGATTAATCCCAATAAAAAAGTTAAAATTCCTCAATCAAAAAAGTTTTATTCCTCCTCTATATAGGTTCAGAATATAAAATTTGTTATTTGATGGGTCTAGGGAACACAACCTAGTATCAAATACAATGATAGGGGTTTAAATTTTAGTATAACTTGGCCAAGATAACATCTAAACAACGTATGATTTTTAGTATTTGTTGACTATTACATTTATATTTATTCATTATATATAGTGAAATCATAAAAAGAAGAATAGAATTATTTTCCTTAATTTAGATTAATAGAAATTAAAAAACTAAGGAATAATTTATATATCATACATATTGAGAAGAACATGTAAAAAAACATATTTTGGTAAATTTTGGTTCCAAAAGAGGAAAAGGGGGTGTCAATGAACATCATGACTTGGAATAAATTGGTTTGAGAAAACCATTTCACTTATAGTTTTGTGATGATAGAAAAAAATACAAGGCCAATTATTTCTTGAATTTAAATAAATAGATTTCAAAATATTCATTTATAATGTAAATACCAATATGTTCAATGGTCTCTTTATGGAATATTTCTTCTCCAAATATAAATTCAAAAGTATTATTATCATTTAAATATGTTTTTTCGAGAAATTTTAATGTAATTAACTATACTAGGTCCAGTGGTAGTTCAAAGGTATAGTCCGTGGTTTTCTTTCATGAATAAGTAACTAATCCCTTCGATTTCAATGACATAATTTGTTTTACCCTACTTTCATTATGTAACATAGTTAATAAATTTTTTTATTAATCATAAAATATATTCAATTCAATATAATTTGGAAATGAAATTCCCCTTTATTATCATGTCGATTTATAATATTTAATGGATATGTTATGAAAGTTACAATATCTTGTTCTACCATTTGAATATTAACATTATTTATGGGTATATATTTGAACTAAACTTATGAGATACTTCAACAGAAAATCTCAAATGATCTATTAATAAGGGTGTATTTTAAAGGGTATCACATTGAGTATTGTACACCATACCCCTTAAAACAACAAGGTGCATGAGTTATGACAGATATAAATTAAAATCTTATCACCCTAATTTTTTTTAAGAAAGAAAAAAATATATACCTATATGTTTCATAGATATTATAAAGTGTTAAGAAAAATGATTACCTTTGATATATTAGGAATTTAAGGGGAAAATTATCCTAAAAATCCATTGTTTATAAATCTGGTTGTGTTTTAGTGCATTTATTATTCTTGTTGTTAAATATATCATTTTATTTCATTACTAGTTCATTTTATTTAAATAATAATTTATTTTTTTTGTCTCTAATGTCTTAACATTAGTATTTAATTCAAGGTATTTCTTCTCAAAATTCATTCTTTCTCATCATTTATTAAAGTAGTCTCTTTATGAGACTTTGAAACCCACCCTTATAACATGTTTATATAGTTATCGATGATAAAAATCCACCATGAGTATTTCATGTTCACCTATAGTAGATAACTCATCTTGTGAATAAAATAGATAAATAAAAACTTAGTATTCATTATTAAGTTTTTAAATATATAATGAAAATAAATATTAGTTATTTTATTCTGAAAGAATACCCTCATATTTTTATGTGTTTTTATCTACATGTTGACCCTTTTTATTTGCAAGAGCCTCTTTTCATGGAACATGATGTGAGGTTGAAGAAGTAATAGGTTCTGGTTGGTCAATCTTCATCTCAACACAGATGTATCAATAATTTTTTATATTATATAAAATGGAAGTTTTATTATAAATCAATTGTTTCTCAAGAGTTCCATACCCCATACTTGATTTATAATATAGGTATTGAAGGTTTACTGAAAGTTTTTTATTATCTAAAACCCTTTATTGTTTAAAAAACTAACATATATAAAATTGAATAATTCAGACATATCATTTCAAATAAATTATAATCCATTATTATTTATCTTAAATCCCCCTCCTATCATTGAGAAATGAAATAATACCAAGTTTATGAGTATATTAAGCATGCATATATTATTGGTGGGTGAGGATTGACATTCCCATTAATATATTTCAAGTATTTGGGAGAAATTGTTGTTTTTAAAATCACTATATGCCTTTCTAGAAACTTTCTACAATATATTCTATAATGTCTTGCTGCCTTGTACCACTGATTGGTTCCCATATCATCTATCACTACTATACCTCAAGAACACCTCCTCATATTTGTAAGGCTACCAATAATTAGAGGAGGTCTATGATGGTATTGTGGGGTAACTATACCCCTTGTATTAAAATGTGTAGTAATGGATAAAATAACCAAGCCTAATCCATCAAAAATAACTAAAAGTGGAAGAAAAGAAACATAGACAAGGCTGATGATAAATGAAATGTAGTAAGGCCCTATAAAATCATGTCATACATACACTGACCACCCACAATGATGATTACATATACAGACTTTAAATAAAATAAATAAATAATTGACTCCATGATGTCCCCAAGGAATACCTCTTCCCAAGATCTGTGTACTCATATAAGCCACCTCACTCGATCAACCTGAGCCTCATCCAAACCTATGCATGAAACCAAGTGAGAGTCAGTTTGAGTACCCAAGTATAGTGACGGCCTGTGCAGGGTGTGAGTAAGAAACTCAGTAGAGAGCCACCATGCAATATTGTATTGACCAATATATGTAGTTATATGTGAATGTGATATACTCTGAAGAAAATTAATAACTATTGAGCAATAAATAAATAAAACCCTTTTTCAATCCTTAGGTTCATGACCCAGATTGACCATACCTACTTCAGCTAATACTAGAGTTTCCTTGGGTACATAGTGATGACTGTGAATCCCACGTAATGTGCAAGCTTCCAATCCATGGAAGCCCTAGTCGATCCTCAGGACTCTAGAGACCCATACCAAAACATTCTAAACATCCAATCTTAATTTCCATAGAATCACAACCCCTTAATAATCATTATTTCATCCAACTCCACCTTATGACAACCATAAACACAATCTCCATGAATCCAGGGACCCATCACATAAAATCATGTGTGTCCAGCTTCAAATCTATGGCATACATAACCTTGTACCAAGATCCTAATCCAAGGAAACTTTAAAAATCAAGCTCTATGTATATGGAATCTCCCATCTATATCTGTATCCAAATCATGGAATCCAATTTGTGTACCCAGATCCATATCAATGGTATCCCATTTTTTTACTCATCTTCATATCCATGGCATCCCATCTAGGTCACATCTACCATGAGGGAGCATTCCATAACCCTCTACAAATATATAAAACCCAAGTTTTGGATGAATACCAATTCACAACACCACATCTCGTAGCACCCACAGATAAATTTCCTATTACAATTACCTGATGACACCCACGTCCATATCACATACACTTGTTTAGGGTCATTTTGTCAATTGGGAATCCTTAGGGTCCCCTTGATCTTAGTACTATAGATGAATCCTCATATATATCCTCGGTATCCATTACAGTCTCTAATCAACACCTAATTCTATAGTACTTTGCATCCTGCCACATCATCAACAAGGTAGAATGACCTCACCGGTTATTCAAAATCTTTCCATAAGGGAAATAGTCAAGATATGTCCCATGACCTATCTCGATCCTCAGGGTAACTCTAGGTTGGTTTGATCACCCAACTTAATCCCAGTCAATTTAAGGTCTATCCACCCATGCTGGGTCACATCGTATGGAATATGATCACTCATTTGGATCTCGTCTCAAAAATCTTGAACTGCTTGAAGCACAAAAGGGGTCCTATAAGGCATACGTGGCCTAAGATCTCTATTCCTCTCTCACCACCATCCTGGATGCATATTAAGACCCTAGGTAGGGCCAATGGTTATTATTTATTCCAACCTAGACCCTCAAGAGACCTTGAGTCCACCCGGTGTCTCTAAAGTCCCGGCCTCGACCGTCAATGGCTGAGGTGTCAAGATAGTGCACAACAGTTTTTCATGACCCTTGTCACTCATTAATTTAGTTATACATTTTAATTTAATTAAAAAAATTCATTTAATTAAATTAACTAGTGAAATCAACTTTAATGGTGTGATCAATCATCTACTTGTAACACAAAAGAAATATTATCCATAGGAATAGTATGTGAGACCACCTATATTTACTTATATTTCCACTTTTATTTCCTAGGGGGAAATAGCAGTTTCCAAGGGCCATCTCAGACCATCCATACTCATCCACAGCCAACCGTGATCATCTAAGTAAGTTGATCTTCTAACTCATGACAAACATCCATAATTAATTAATTATTACATTAATAACTAATTAATTCAATTCAACCCTAAAATATTTGGTGAAAACTAACTAGGGAATTACTCTGCACTGTGACCAAGATCAACTGCTTGTCGAAGTTCTACCTGGGACTCCTAACACTATTCTCGATCGAATAACTAAGCACCAAAAATGTTTCCCAAATTAAACAATTTTACTTTTAAATAAAAACCAATAAAAAATTCATTGCATTACATACCATTTATATAATGAAAAGAAACTCTAGGTGGGCTTCGTCTTTGTATGCCCTCTTCCTTGGTTGTATGAAATACCTATTGAGATCTGGTGATTTTACCATTGTCTGATTAAATATACTCTTCTGACCTAAACATAAATAATAAAAAATCAGTGAGGGAAATAGGAAAAATATGTGAAGTAGGGATAGGGCTCCATACCAATCATCACCACTGAAAACACCCAAGAATCACACCCCATACAAGGTTCAACCATGGTATAGAAAAGAAATAGAGGCCCATGGCCATACATACATGGAAAAGAACAGGGATAGGGTTATCCCTCTAAAAATAAGGGTAAATGTTTTCATTTTATCCCTTTAAAGGCCATTGTCTAGACTGTAGAACCTTTCATAGAACTTATCCACTTCTGAACCCACTCACTAGCTTGTGGTTTAGCATTAGTTTGCTGATGGCTACTATAGTCTTCACTACAGCAACCCTTCCACCTCAGGATGCCTTTGTTTCTCCTTTGATCCCTCTAACTCACTTAAAACCATAAAACCTAGTTCAAAATACATTATTTGAGGTGTGAAAACCTCTAGAGTTCTATTTTGAATACCATCTAGATCAAAATCGGGACCCTCTAGAAATTGGAAAATTCAAATTTTCCCTAAAAATGTAATTCCCTTATAGACATGATGTTTTAAAACCTCCCTAATTTTTTAATTCTCATCCCAATAAGTATCAGTGGTCCTTCAACCAAAAATCCCGACCTCTCTATGTAATGAATTTTCACTCAAACAATTATATTCCACCTTTGAATTCCAAATATTGTTTAAAAAGCTACACTTGAACATATGGTGCTTAAACTTCTAAAAAATGATCCAATGATTGAATTATTTTTCCAAAACACCAAGACAATACTTTCCCATGCCTACCTAACCTTAGACACATCCATGTTTCCATAAAATTCATCACTCATCCCATAGCTCTCTTTGCCACAGGATTTACGTTGTAACCACTAATTCTAATGATTTGGCATTCTCACCAATGGAATTTTCTATTGCTAATGCAAATAAGTGTTCCAATAATACACCCAATGCAGTTCACATCTCACCACAACTGATCAAATATGAAAATTTCACTCCGAGTTCTCATTTTTTAACAAAATAAAATGGATCTTACTATTTGTTTATGATGGATATGAATAGGTCAGATTCCATCAGAAATATCTAACCAACTTCAAAACTTTCCATCATGTCCAAAATGACATTCCTAATGTGGTTTTCCACCCACCATTTCTAATTACATTATAGAAAACAATCTAAACCACCAATTGTTGATTTTCTAAGAAAACTCTTTGCTGAAGTTTCCAATATATCACAAAAATATGATCATGATGCCTTTATCCCTAGAGGCATCCCAAAATCATTCTAGAACATCACTTGAAGTCTCAAATAGACTATTAGTGCAATTCCATGGTCAAAACCCCCAATCAACCATTTTCTCCATCTTTCTTCAAACTCAAGAATTTATGTGTTGCCGATCCGATCACATTTTGACTATTTCAAAAATTTCCCCAAGCTTGAAGAAAACTCCCAAATTCCTCCTAACACTCTACCCCAAAACCATGACCCTACTCACTTACAATTTTATCTACTTTGATTACTTTCATTAACCCCACCTTTGGAGAGCCCTTATCTTCACATCACTTGATCAAAACTTGAACACCATGGACCAAAATCTATCCATCCCAAAACTCGATGAATAGATATGGACACCCCTTCTCATTTTTGAGAACCAATTAGGAACACCATTCAAGTTACTCTACTTCCAAGAACATGTTCTTCTCATCCAGATCCATGCTCACCTAATTCCAACCTCTGACACCATATCTCCCTAAAATTGTTTTTCAAGGTCCACCCTTGGGTTGACCATTCCATGGAACCCAATATATACTCATGTCACCTCTACCAAGGAGGGTTGTCTCAAATTCTCACTCAAAACCTTAGGCTTCCATGCCCTCAATAATATCATTGGTTACCATCAAAACTTTTCCAACTCATGAACATTAATAAATCCAAATTTAACAACATCACATATAACTAACACATGCCATTTATAGCTCTCCAAATGCAATGGTAATATTCTTTCATAACTCCCAATCATAGAACCTGAATAAGGACCTTATGAGTCACACATCATGATGTCCATTCTAACCATTCCCCATCACATGTGAGTATCAATATGTCAAGAACCACATTGGAACTCCTCTTCAAAATCGGGCACCTTACCCATTCAATGATTTATCCCTTAACCGCCAACCTTGGGATGTTGGTCTACAATCACAAAGTCCCATCATAGGTCCAAGGTATATCAATCTCATCAACATTCTTATCCTCCACATAAATTCATTCCATTCATGAGTTTCCACCTACACTATGACTACACTTCTAAAAGTGAACCCAAAACACATAGGGCCAAAATTCACCCTGATCTTACCCATCGAATCCACACTCAATACCCAAGAACATTATGTGCTTCCTAAAAAATTAAAGGCATCATCATACCTATTATATAAACCTTAATCGCCAATCATGCATTGATATCATTCCCTAAATCACCTACCATTCTTCCACCTCAAAGGAAACCACCAACTCGGGCCAACCCCAGTGACCATTCACCCCTATCCAAAAACCATTGACTCGCTAAGTTTTAATTTTAATCTTAGGGACTATAGTACTCCCTCCTAGCCATACGAAGTAAGTTATCATGATGGGTTACTAGTTTTAATCAACTATCCCATAGGTCAAGCCTCTTATATGTCCATAGTTAATGGGGTATCGTCTACACTCTCATCTCCAAACCCATGAAATTGAAATTTCCAAACACGCACCCATGGCGTCTAAAATATGATTAAATCACAAGCCAACCACTAGCCTCAACTAGGGTTCCCTTAGTCTATGAGAATATACACATTTGACTACTCCATATAGGATCATGTCTCACTAGTCAACTCTTTCCATAACCAATGACATTGTCCTAGAAAATATGTATCAAGGTAACCATATGAGAACAATTTATTTAAGTAGAGTGAAATTTCATGTTATGTGAGAAAACACTATATAGGTTGTATTCGTAACTTTAGGTAACCAAACCAAAATACTGATAGCCAAAAGGGGATTACTATGAAGGCATAAAATTCCTAAACTAACCCATGATGGTCACTCTATGCCTCATACCCTGAGGAAACATGCCATTATCATCATAATCATCTTATCGTAGTTCCATATGACATTCCATCAGAAGGAAATATATATAAAAGTCATCCAAGTTGAGTATAATTCTACCAAGTACTCATATGTGAAAAATTTACACAATAATTTTCTATAACATTAAATAAACAATCCTTAGTCTTCACTAAAGTCAAACACTAGCATGATTATATGTCCTGCAATCCCAACATGGAAAATATGATGCATGAAATGCCTCTTGAATTTGTATTCCAAGAGTCAAATAAAATTACTAACCACTTATCAATTGGAAAAGATACAATTTCTAATAACTCATAAATCATAAATTCTAAATTACATTTGTGTCAATTAAGGAGAAAATAAAATACAACCATAACATCAAGCACCAAGAACATCAATCCCAGCCAAGTTACCTAGAAATATTAAAGGAATATGTCTTCTTGCTAAACTGCCCTGATATCCATAATAGGCTCTCACACATTCCAAAATATTCATTCTACCATATCCCAAAATTTAAAGACAAAACTAAAATTCTTTTCTACCACTTTCTAATGTACCACTTTCCAAACCACAAATTAATTCCCAAACTCATGGTTGTTACTATACCTCAGGCGCACCTCCCTGTATGCCAGAGGCTGTCAACTAACATCATGAGTCTAAGATAGTACTATAAGGATACTATACCCCTATATAAAATTTCACATTATTAGATAAAATAAAAAACACTATCCATCAAAAATAACTAAAAGTGTAAGAAAATAAACATAAACAAGGCTGATAAGAAATGAAATATAACAAGGGCTTAAAAAACCTTGTCATACAAACCATGACCTCTCACTAGCCCAATTATATATAAAGGGAAGAAATAAAATAAATAAATACATGGTTCCACAATTTCCCTAATACATATCTCATACCAAGCTCCACATACATGTCTGAGCCATCCTGCTTGATCAACTCAGGCCTCAAGAAAACTTGTGTCTGCAACCAAGTGAGAGTATGTTCAGGTAACCAAGTGCAGTGGTGGCCCAATCATGGTGTGAGTATAAAACTATATAGATAACCACCAATATTTCCCCATACTAACTAGAATATGAAGTTATATGTGTATGTTATATACTCTACTAAAATAAAATAACTAATAAATAAATAAAATCCTTGGTCGATACTTAGGTTTGTGACCCCAATTTACCATAACTACTTGGACCATTGTTGGGATACCTTAGAGAATATTTTTATGATCATTCATCCCAAGTAACATGTGGGCTTCAAATCCATCGTATCCACAACTGATCACCACGACTACATGGACCCATCCCATGACATTCCAAATATCTGAGCTTTAAATCCATGGCTGATAAACCCCATAATAATCAATAGTGCATCTAGATCTAACTCCTAGAAGTTATAACCAATATATTCATATCTCCAAGGACCCATCCCATATAATCTGGTCCATCCATACCCAAATCCATGGTATCCATAAATTTATACTAATATCCTAATATAGGGAATCTCCAAAAATTGAGCTCTATATCTTTGGTAGCTCCCATTTTCATTCATCTCCAAATCATTGTAGCCCATCCATGTCACATCCACCCTAAGGATACGTACCATAACCCACTATAAATAAAGAGAACATAAGGGTTGTATGAGAAACCTTGCCCAATACCACTTTCCACAGCCCCTTGGGATCAACAGTTTGATACAGTTCTATGGTGACACTCGCTACCATCTCACATACACTCACTCAGGGTATATTTATCAATGAGTAACCCATAGGTTCCCCTCATTCTCAGTAAAATAAAGTCACCTTCACATGGGGCCTCAGTCTATGTTACGTTATTAGTTCAACACACTATGTTCTATGACATAATTTCTCTCATTGTCATAAACAAGGTCACATGATCTCATTAGTTTTGTGGGGTCTCACAATAAGGTTCATAGTCAATAGATAGCCCATAGAATCTCTTAACCATCATGGTCAGTATAGGTTTGTCTACTCAATCAACACAAACATGTTCTACTTAAGATCTGTGAACCTAGTCCTGAACACATCATAAAAAATAAGATCACTTATCCCTCCCTTATCTTGAAATTTTAAAATATATTAAAGTAAAAAATGGGTCTTTTAAGGAATACACAACCTAGGATCTATATTTCACACTCACCCCTAGCTTGGAGGCTTATCAAGATCATATTTGTGAGCTAATGGGTGTAATTTTGTCTGGACTCACTCTCAAGAGGTCTGGAGGACACCTGGAGTCTCAATAGGCTTGACCTTGACCGTCGATGGATGAAACATCAAGCTAGTGTACAGAAGTTGTTCATGGCCCTTGGAACTCATTTATTTAGTTTATACATTTTAATTTAGTTGAAAAAAGTCCATTTAATTAAATTAACCAGGGCAATTTCCCTCAATGGAGTGTCCTAGATCCAATATAAAACACCAAATAAATATAATCCATAGGTCTAGTATGTGAGACTATATACATTTATGTAACTTCTCACTTTTATTTCCAAGGGTGGTTGGTAGCAATTTCCAATGCCTATCTTAGCCCATCTAGCCTCATCCATGGTCAACCAATATCATCTTATAATCCTAAGATCCTACCTCACAGTAAATATCTGTAATTAATTAATTTTAATATTTATAATTAATCAATTAATTCCATTAAACACCAACATATTCTGGAAAAACTCACCGACTTGTCATGTCACTCCGAGACCAAGTACAACATCCCATTAGAGGTCCATCAGGGACTCCAAAAAACATTTATGGGAAAATCACTAAGCACCAAAACCATTTCCACAGTTAAAGTAATTTAATTTTAAATATAAACCAAATAAAAATTCAAGGAATGATTGATCTTTGGAAAAATGACAAAGGACACCAGATGGACTTCTTATCAGGATGTCCTCTTCCTAATCTGTATGAAAGACCCATTAAAAAGAAGTAATTTTATCATTATATAATGAAATTTCCACTTCCAATCAAAAGAAAAATAATTCCAAATCAGTGAGGGGAAGGAGATGTAGAAATGAGATGACAGAGAGGGTTCTATACCTAGAATCACTACTAAAAATACCAAATAATCACACCCCATACAATGGGGAACCATGGGAGAGAAAAGGTAGAGAGTCCCCTGATAACTCATATAAGAAAATCATGAGGGAGGGGGCTTCCACCTGTAAAAACCCAATGGGTAAAATTTCATTTTTCTACCTTTAAATATCCATAATGATCCAATGGTTGGAACCTACACTTCTGGTGGCTACTAAATCCTTCACTATAGCTGATTGACCACCCAATATTTCATCCATCACTCCTCAAAGACCTCTAACAATTTATGAACCACAAACCCCATCTAAAATTTCATCTTTTAGGTCTCCAAACCTTCAAATTTTTATTCTTAATCCCATCTCAAAATAAAATTCATTCAGTAATTGGAATATTCAAATTTCCCCAAAAAATTCAACATTTATAGGGACATGTAGTTTTTTATTCTAGTGTAAATTCACTCTTCAAGAAAACTAAAAAACTCCATTTACATTGGGTTAATCATGAGGTGGAGACAAAAAAGTTTGATGAAAAAAATAGAAAAATAAATTTGAATATGTAAATTTTTTATTAAACCAAGATAATATAGATAAAACACTTGTTATATATAAAACACTATAGTTCCAAACATATATTTTATAATCTTCTTATTCTGAATGATTTCTATTCACTATCAATTATCTAAGTTCCATATCAATCATTTCCTCTAGCATATATGTCATCATCTCCATTGTGTCCAACATAAAATATTTGTGATTTTATAAGCAAAACATCTTCTTCAATGGAGTTGATGCTTTATTATACAGTTGTTTTTAATCCCAAAAGAACAATGGATCATTTTTCATTGAAAATTATATTTTTATGAAATATATATACTAATTGTGATGATATTATAAAGGGATTATCCTCATATCCTTCATCACTAAAATACATTTTTGAAAATCCAAATTAATTAAATTTTATTATAATTTTATTTTCAACTAATGTATATCCAAAAATTAGCACATGAAATTTAGTATAATATAAATCGCATATTTAGATGAATGAACACAAAGTATAAAATATTAATGCAAAATTGAATTTATATATTTGAAAACAAATACATGCATCACTTCAAGAAAAATAGTGAATCCACTATTTTACACTAAATTGCATTCATCGTGTTCCTTTCTATAGAACATATAATCATTAATTATGTATCCATTATAAGATAATACATGTAAACTTAGTTTTTTGGATAAACATTATAATTTTTCATTGATTGATCTATGATTTATAGATAACTATATATAAATATGGTCATGAAACCAACTAAAAAAAATTTGTTCATCTGTATTTGATATCTAACTTTTGGACCTCATTAGATTCAAATTCCTAATAATTTTCTTTTGAGTTTGAATGTATGAAGAAACCTCTACACTATTATAAAAAATATATAAGAGTGCTTATTCCAAATTTTTTATGGGTATCATAACAATATCTCTTTTAGAAATTCCATCTCCTTTAATTCACTATTCATGATGGGATTTTAGAAGATAAATGCTATACACATGGGGAAAGTATTCAATATAGAATTTAATTGATTCTTTTACAATATACTTATCTACAATACAACCTTATAGTTAGATTCAATTTTAAATATAACATTTCAATATCCTTATATAAAATTCAATAGGGTACATCTTTTTAAAATGTATGGGACCACAAAACTGGGTCTCTCTAACCATGTAAACCACCAATTAAATAATAATATAAAATAATGATGGTGGAATAAGAATATACAGTAAAAATATAGTGAAAAATATATCATTCCACTGTTTAAAACTTCACTAGGTTACTAAATTTATAATATTTTTATTTAAAATGGAAACTTCACTTAGTTAATATCTACTGAACATTTTTTTTGAAATATACAATGTATTTAAATATGTAAAAAGACTCAAAATTAAAACTTGAAAATCATGTTATTTTGAACATTCTAACTTTAGTTCATTCTTCTATACAAAATTTTTAATTTTTCTAACAACACAATAGGATGTTAAAATATTTTAACAGTTACAAAACAAAAAATTATCTTTCTCAGAATAACTTTCAACTTCTAGAGGAAGAAAAGTTCCCCTCCCCTCCTTCATTGGCACAAAACTTACCTAATTCCCAAGACGATCATGTCAAACCAAAACATAATTTTGAATTTGGTGCTCCCTTGTGTATTAATTAACGTAGTGACAATATTGTTACATATATTTTTACCTATATTCATTCAATTTAAAAAAATTATACTATAAAAACTCTTCCAGTGATATAGTTTGAAGAAAATTGATCTCTTTTTCTAATCCATGATCAGAATATTTTTAGGGAAATTGTTTCTAAAAACATTGACAATATATTTTTTCTAATCATGTAGATTGTCACATATTAATGGAGAAGGTGAAAAACCTTTTTTGAATTCCAATAAAATTCTTTCATCCATGATCAATATTAATGTGGTTGTGGTAAAAGTATTTGTTTTCGAAGAAATATAGTATTCACACTATGTTTCAACATAACTGAGCATATAATTTCTTCACATACATGACACCCTAACCTAACTTTAATGGTGTAACCTAAAAATTAGCATGAGCAGGAAAATTAATTATTTTTTCAAAAAACCATTCTATCAATGTAAAATATACTTTTTTATAAGTATTAAAAACCTAACAATCATTTCCCATAATAATTTTAAATCATTAAAAAGTGGATCCAAATAAATGTCAATAAAATTACTAGGTTGTTTTAATTATGAAATAGGTAGACAAAACATAATACAATAGTGATTTACGCATACAAAACAATGATAAATTATAATTTTACAACAAAACTGAATTTTTTTTAGTATTGTTTTATATACCCTGGGAATTAATACTACACATTATTATTGCTAGATGATTGTTTCCTGGAGTATTCCCAAATATGGGATACTAACTTTCAATTTTCTTCTACTAGGAACCATCTTTTATGTGTTAAATTTTATAATATTTAATTTTTTTTCCTTCATGTGATGTTAATAGACTTAAAATATCCAATCATTCTCACTAGTGTAAAAATCTTGGAATGATTCAAAAGTACCATACAAATTTTGTTGAGATTCATAAATTTTTATTATATTGATTAATATCTAACTTAGTAAATTTAGTTAAATATTCATATTATTTTTGAAATAATATACAGTTGTTATGGCAAATTTGTATTTCCTCATAGACTATATCCACAGAATGTAAGATTTTTTTATCTTATTTTTGAAAATGATGTTCATTATTATTTAACAGCATATCCTTCAAAAAATAAAATAGCTATGTGAAACTGACATCACCCCATCTATTTCTTGGTTTTATATTTTATAGTTTATTGACTACTTAAAATGTTTTATTTTTATAAAAATATATTATAATGGAATATCTATATATTTCTTCAATCTCTTAGATATTTTTGGACAATCTCTAAGTTCATATCCAACCACAATTATAATTTCCTCAATACGGTCTATATCATTTTATACACTTGTATCGATATTAGATAACCCATAAAACACATTGTTATTCCACTCAATATATATATTTACATCATATATACATTTCTTACAATATTTATAAAACTGATAAATTTCCTAACATATCTAGTTTTCTTCTAATTTAATTAAGACAATTTTCTTTATATATAAAAATATATACATAGAAACAAGATTCAAGAAGGGTCATTTTCATGGTCTGTTAAAAATTTGATAAATATTTTGGAACCATCTTTATATTTTCTAATCATAAGATTAGAATCCATCTTTTTTCAATTCATATCCATTATTTATAATTCATCAATATATAAAATTAATATATATCAATAACATGAATTTATATGAATAAAATTATAAATAATATATATAATATATTTAAAGTTATTATATATAAAAATAATATATAAAAAATATAAACAAACTATAAATACACAAAACACATGAATGTGTGTGTGTGTGTTATAAACATAATATATATATATGTGTACATATGAAAATATATACTTATTTGAATATATATATATATATATATATATGTTAATATATATAAATATATCATAATCCATATATATGTATGACATATGTATGTAAATAACATAAATTTATATATATAATTATATTTAATACATATAGATGTCTACTCATGTGTATATATAAAAATATATAAATTATTTCAAATATATAAATACCAATATTTTTCTAAATTGTTTTCATTGGATTGATTAGTTATAAATATATGTGTAGATTTGATAAATAATTTGTTATATAAATATGAAAAACAGTAAAAATATGATGAATTTGGTATATATTTATTTGTATTATAGATTGGATATATAATATAATTTGAGAAATAAAAAATAGAAATATATATATAATAAGGATTAAATGCATCTTATGTAGGAAAAATCATTAAAATATATGTGTAGAATATAAATTTATATAGAAAATTCATAAAATTACCGAATTGTATATTTATATAAATTCATACAAAATGAAAATATATAAGCAGAATTGAATAAATAAAATAATAATAGATTAAAATTGAAGAATTTTATAAATAACAGAATTAGATAATAAAATAGAAAAATGAAACAAATACAGCAACGAAAAACACTTTTGTATGTTTTTCACACCATAAATAAGAGATAGTCCTCTACACTACCACCATATAAGTAATAGAAAATCAACCAAATATAAAAGAAAAATTTTGAAACCAATGAACATAATGAAAAACACAATAAATAACACAAAACATTATTATTTAATATTTAGAATAATTTATCTATAATAATAATATCATACTATAAACATAAGAAAATAAGATATATTTAGAATCTCTATAATTAAAATTAAACAACCCATTGTCTACATTCTGGATCAAATAATAACATCATCAAAATAGAGTATATCATGGAGGTTGATGATGCAAAGTAGATGGTTTTTAAATTTGGAATAACTGATGGTGTAGATAGGGTTAACCATGCCCACAAAATTTATAATTTGAGTCACAACCACGGTCTAATATAGTTTGAAAAAAATACAAAAAATTAAAATTAAAATTCAACTTGACTATGAATAATGGATCATAAGTTCTAATATTACTAATTACTAAAATATGAGAAAAGTAACAAACTTTTCATAGTCTTGAATATATAATAATCTGAGAGCTGATTTATGATTTCCAATTTGAAAAAAAATGGATAGTAGGATGAATTTTCATTTATCGCACCCAAAAATAGGAGCATGGTCTAGGAGGAAGTGGTTTAGAAACCCTGAGGTAGAATATGGGAGGCATCCATTCTTTATAAGGCTTTTAATAATTAATATTATTTCTCAATTCCCCTTTGTTAGATCATTAAAAAATCTTATACATCTAATTATTCAATAATCAAATCTTACCTTAACAAAACTGATTCAAATTAATTCATAAAATTTCATATATATTTAATCTATTTATATCATATCATATGTTTTTCAATAATATGTGAGTTAAATTAATTCAAAACTAGGTATCTCATTTATCCACTAAATATCCAAATAATAATATAAATTAATTATTTTTATAAGATGAATATGTTAATTGTTAATAAATTATTTCATTGAAATGTTTTTTAGAAGTAAAAAAAATTAGTGTTTCATTTGAAAAACAAAATTGAAAAATCACATAGATGAAGACTTTGAAAATAAAATAAAACTAAATGTAAATTAGGCCGAATTGGTGAAAAACTAAATAAAAATTTAAAAAATCAAATGAAGCTAAATTGAATATTATTCTTAGAAATGAAAAAATATAGAAAATGTAAAATAATTACATGATTAAATATAAAAAACTCTATTTTAGCATAGTGATTTTCATTAAGGATGGAAAGGCTCAGTTTGAAATCATTATTCAATTTTAAGAACTGTAAGGATCAGTTTGAATACACCCATTAATTTTTAATACCATTGATCACTTCAGAAAAAATAATTTAATTTTTTATAATACTTATCACTTATGATAAGTGACTATGTATATGTATATTCATTTTTTATTTTCTATTTTAAAAGTGTTTTTATATTATTTATCATGGGAGGGAATGTCATAATGATTTATCTCCTACAAACGGATCACAAAACTATACATGTTGAAATTTTTTATGAGGGTTTCTATTTAGAACATGTCAGTTTCAATCTTAATTTCTTTAGTCACAAAAACATTATTCATTTTTGGGATGATTAAGTTGATTTCCATGAGGCCAAAAGAATGTAAAGGAGAGGGAGAGACAAAAGTGCCTTGGGAGGTATATAGCTCACAATTTTAGTATCACCTGTCATGTCATTAGGTCTTGTAACCATGACTCAAGAAACCCTAAAGCTAGTTATTTTCAATGTTCATCTCTTATTGAAAATATGATACTATAAAATTTTGAATTTTTGGGATAAAAATTTTGTGAAGGATGAAATTACCATCATAAAAAATTAGTGATTGCGATAGTTTTTTATGAAAAAAAATCCATCAAATAAAACTTCATTAGTTATGACTTGTTATGAAAAATTCAAATACATCACAAATATTTTTGATGGGATTACATGTGTGTTGGTGCATAAGACATATTTGTAATGAAATAACTTTATCGGTTGTAGTAATTCATTAACAATAACACAATATCCAATGCATCATAAAAAGAAATGTATAATATTAATTAATAAGGAGGCGTATTTTTTGCGATAGAATCTTTCTATCATAAATAATTTTCATAAATGTGGGAAAATTAAATATGAAGGATAATTTAATGATTGATTCTATAATCCATCAAAAATACCTATCATGAATAACTCAATATTTTAAAACATTCTATCAAAAATAATATGATGATGGAATATTTGTGATGAATTCATCCATCATGAAATTTTTGATTATATATGTCATACGCCCAACCATTCTCCATCGTATATCGCTTTTTATTTTCTTATTTTCTCCCAAAAGAAGTTTCATCTCATATAGATCTGTTATTCAACATCCAAACTCATTCATTTTTTCTTCAATATAAAGGTATTACTCTAAGCTTTATTTTCCAAAATTTAGTAGTTACATGTTTCTAGATTTTATTATCATTGTAGCTATGATCTTTTATGAGTGGTAAATTCATTTTGTAATTCTAGATATGAACATGGTTCAAATCATTATAGCCCCACTTGGGGTGTATTTTTGGGTCATTTTTAGTCAATGACCCAGCAAATGACATAGGTGATGACATAGGTAGGGGTGTAAACCTAGGTACACATAGACCTATTTTAAGGCATAGGTAAGGGGTATTTTGGTTAGGATGATGGGGCCTTTAGGCCCTGTAATGGGTTTCAATCCATTGGGCCTTCAAGTGATAAAATTGTAATGAGTCAGCCATGGAGTGGGTCACCCCTAGGTGGGGGAGTGGCTTGTCCATACTAGAACATGGGTGTGTGTGTGTGTGTTTTCCTTCACTTGTAACCACCTGGACCTTAATAAATAATTTTTTAATTGTTTTTATTTAATTGGTTTAAAATTAGTTATATAAATTATTAGTTCTTCTATAATAAAATTAATAAAACAATTGTATAATTTTAAAAATATAATTATTAGTTATTATTAAAATAATATTCTTGTTAGTGATATTTTTATAAATTACTAAAAAATTAATTCTCATTGTCCTTCACCTTATTAATTGTTTTTATTTAACTAGTTTTTTGTTAATATTTTAATTTATTAGTGTTTTAAATATAAAAAAAATACATTCGCATAATTTTAAAAAATATAATTATAAATTTTTAATAAATTAATATTTTAGATATTAAATTTTAATATTATTTATAATAAATAATTATTTAAAATAAATTAATAAAAATTAGTTATGTAATCTAAAACATTAAAAAATTTGTCTAAATTGGGTTAAAATAATAAAACTACAATGAATTTAATAAAAATAATATTTAATAAATAATAAATTTTATTATAAATCAAAAATTATTATTATTAATTATTAAAATAAAAAAATGTATTTGAAAATAAAAAATTATAATAAATTAATAAAAATTAGTTGATTAAAAAAACTACATATATAATTAGTAATTATTTTTAAGTTACTATATTTATTAAAAATTAGAAAATATTTTTATAAATAACTAAAATTTAATCTTAATCAAAAAAAATTATTAAAAAATTATTTTTATTATGTTAAAATTATAATTAAAAATAAAAATTATAATAAAATAACTGAAATTTATTTAATAAAAACATAAAAAAATGTAATAATAAATAATAATATTTTTTAAAAAATTATTTATATATTTATAAAGTATAAAAATTATTGTAGAAATATATTATGTAATAATTTATATTTAAGTATAATATTATGGTCTTAGAGGTTATAAGAAAAAAAACAACTCACACACTTGTGAGATATTAGGTATAGGCCACACCCCCTCCATTGGTTGACTAACTCCCTATATGATCCATTATAGTATTAATTGCCTGATGACCACCATTTGATAGTAGATAGGCCTCTTCGTCCCAAACTAGAAGGCTTCTACAAATGTATTGCACTCCAACTGCAACTATATACCAGAGTCTTCACCCCTTCTTATATCATCTTCTAGCATTAATGTATTCATTTAATGGACAAGTTACATAACATTTAAAATAATAAAAGATAAAAAAAATTAATAATTAATTTATATTGTTTTTTGTATAAAAAAAATTATTATAAAACAAAAAATACAAGAATTAAAAACTTATAAATTATAGTAAATATTTAATTAAAATATATAATAAATATTAATATTTAATAAATATTAATCTTAATAAAAATTAGTAAATATGGTTTTTATAATAAGTTATTAGAAAAAAATGATAACAAATTTGTAACTAATTATTTTGAAACTAATTTATTTATTTATTTAAAATCACTTAATATTTTATATACAAGTTGTGGTTATTTTTTTATAAAAATATGAAGCGAGGAAATAAACAAAAAATTATTATGTGATCATGAATGGATACATCAATGAAAAAATCCACATGGTTCTGGTATAAATCTTGTCTTAATTAATCGTGTTAAAGTATTTTTTTTATTTTCATCTATAAATACAAAATTTGTTTTAAAAGTGATGATTAAGTGTCCTTACAAGAAATGTGATCTCTAAGGATTTGAAAATTTTGATAATATTTGAGTTCATAAATTATGATTTGGTTTTTCAGAAGATTATGTTTTTTAGTATTAGCATGATGAATGTAGTTTAGAGAGAAATATAAAATATTTGGTTCCTAATCCATCAACGTTTCAAAATTTAGTACATAAGGTTGTTGGACTGATTTTTTTGAGAAATAGAAATTTAGAATGATAATTCAAATTTTTAATCTAAACTAACTCAATTTTACCAGATTTACAAATCTATTGAGGATACCTTTTTTCTTGGATGTAAGATAAGAAAATTAGAAGTTGTAGAAAAATTTGTAGCCATTAAATCAGATTTTATAACATATAATAGGTATTTTTAATAAATAATTTTATTTGGTTAAATCTTTACTACCTAATGGAAATACACTGCTTGTAAATTTCAATAAAAGAAAAAAAATAGTCTATAATTTGGGTCTCACATATCAAAATATTTATGTACATTCAAATGATTAAATATCATATTGTGGTGATTTTAGGTCCTTAGTAAATTTTCCAACCTCTAGAAAGTTGTGGCACAAATACATTCAATATATAAAATAAAGACATGTACCTATAAAATAATTGAGGAATTTTCAAATTATTCCTCGATTACAATGTCTATTTATGCCTCACAACCCAACTTCATTTAGGATATTAAATCAACCAGTAATTCTATAAATTCAAGCTTAAGTCATACTTATGATATTGATCAGTGGAACTATTTTTATTATTTTTATACTTTTTATTCTTTAGAACCTCCTATTTTATGGTTAGATATCTATGTAGACAATTTTATCATCTATTTATTATAAAATTCAATATCCTTGTTAGATTATTTTCACAAATCTATAAAATTTACCTAATTATATGTTGATGAAGGATTCATATATCTACTTTATGTTATTAATTCTAGGAAATCAATAAAATAATATAGATTTTTATTTGAAACCATTGATTTATGAGTTAAACTAATTATAGAATAATGATGTAACTATATATGATGAATTTGAAAAATAACATCTTACAATGAGAGAATCATTAATTTGGGAAGTTAGACACTTTTCATCATTTGGTTTATTATAAAGATAGAGTAGTCATGGTCTTGAATCCTTTATTCACTACATCGGTGATAGTAAAGTGCTTATACTTTTCAATATAATAAAAATATATATTTTTTATTATCATTAAATATTTATTCTCACTAAAATCCTTTATGAAGGAATATAAGTTATTTTATAAATTTTATAAATAGAAGAGATTGAGCTATAATAATTATCTCATCTATTCAGGTAAAAAATTTCATCTCTTTATTACTTCTACTTTTTATAGATAGGTATGGGATAAGGCATAAAGGACAAATAAATTTTATTAAAAAATAAGGAAACAAAGTGGATAGGAGGTTATACATGGTAATAATTCCCACAACAAATATCAAAAGACCAAAAAAGACACTAAATGTTAGTAAAATCAACAGCATGGGTAAGGTTAGGACCCAGCCACCCCTACCGTGAAGGTATCTTCCTTGGGGATTCTTATCAAGTTTTATGGACTTTTCTATCTTCCAAGTCTCATGAAATTTATTTAAATACATTTTAGTTATCTCTACTAAACTTTTTACACTCGATACAACTCCATGGACATTATCCTGCATCTAATGGCCGACCCTCACTCCCAAAGAACCTCTAGAAACCTTCTCTATATTTACAGTCTCTATCGCCCCTCCATTAGGTGAGTTAAGCATAATAAAAGATTATAAGTATCCACTATAGATTCCCATACCACATCACATGAACTAGAGATAGTCTCATTTGTAGGTTAATCCTTTCCCAGGGTGATCACCATATTAGAAAAGTCTTTCACTCTAAAGGGAGAAGTGGAGACATGAACCCTATCTAAATTTACATGTATAATGACCCGATCATTTTCAATAACATTTCCCCAGACCTCATCCTATGTATAAGCTTTAGTATGTATTTGTGTCATCTAAGTTACATTTCGATCATCTGATACATCTTTATCCTTTTGATTTCAAAATTCAATGAGAAATATTTACTTGAATTATAATCCAAAACAAAAGAATATGTGCTACGTGCCTTCCTAAAAATAGGTATTGAATTTCCACATGTTTTATAGTAACCCAGCATCTAACCTCAGAAGGCTCACCAAGCTGCATGGTTTCAGCCTGTTTGAGAAAGGAGGATTTTCTAGCCCATGTATCCTTCTCCACGCTTATGAGATCACTGATAGGATTCACCTCCATCAACATCATGGTTTCCAAGTTATTATCAAAGAGGGGCCCACTAAAATTAGTAGTGTCTTACTCTTCATTAAAAAATTTCCTTGCACAGCTATAGGATAATACCCTTGAAGATTCAGTTTGGATAGATCACAATCATCCTTTCCAAAGGAACAAATATAATTTTATGAAAGCTGAAATTGAAAATGATAGAACAATTGTAGCTATCTCAGCTATTCAAGTGGAAACCAACAACTCTTTATTACTTAATATTTATTTTGGAACAAATATAAACCATTAAAAAATAACAGGCTTTGGGAGAGATCATAATTAGATAAAGAGAAGTAAATTTTAATATATGCTATATTTGTATGGTTTTTTCATCACGAGCTAGATTTTATTCATATTGAGAAGAACTATAATGATAACATATTCTATACTTTTTTAGACACATTAGTAAATATTAATGATAATTAATAGGCATATTTGGATCATGCATTAATTTTTTAGCATCCTAAACTTTATTTATTTGAAAATAAAATATCAAAAAAAATTAATAAAGCCAAATTAAACCTATTTTGTTTCTAAAAAAGTTCATTTATTTTTACATCAGAGGATTTTATATCTTATGTAACCAGATATCTTTGATTCTAATTTATCTCTTTGAATCAAAATGATTAAATTATAAGTTTAAAATATCATGTTTTTCAGCTTATAATGAAAAGAATACTACCTATTGGTCTTAAAGAGTTGTTTAATTCAGGAATTTGGGATGCGATGATTTAAATATAAAATTTTGAGACAATTTTACTAAAAAATCATATTATAATGTGTTGAATTATATGTAATATAATATCGGTTTAATTTTATGAAAATTGGAAAAAATATTTCCACTAACCTTCTTTTATTTAATGGAAAATTTAATGTTGCATTTATCATATGAAGAAAATTTTGAATGGATAGTACAATTCTGATTGATATACCCATTTGAGATATGTATATAAAAATTGAAAAGGAATATATATAATAAATCATTTATTGAAAGTTTAATTAAAGAAGGGTAGTTTAGGAGGAAATAACAAATTCTTTCTCTTGTTATTTTCAATAAGAAATTTTATCAAAACATAATCAAATAGGTCACATTGAGGGAAATTATAAAAATAAAAAACAATTTATTATCAATATTTAATCAACCTAGGATTGATTTTGGTGTTTTACATGAATAATAGTTCATAGGTGATCAACAACATAGATCTCATACATATTTTCTACACAATTTTGTTGAAATGTCATAATTCATACAATAAGTTCCATTATTACCTATTTTTTACCTTACATTATTAAAAAAGAAAATATTTATTATTTATTATATAGATTATATAATTATTATATTAAATAAATTCAAACAAAATCACCCCATATTCCCTTTAATAATGCTGCCAACATAATTTTTTGTTCTAGTTTCAAAGACTGGTGAATGAAATTTTACTATGACTATACATATGAAATCAATATACTTTTTAATTTCATAATAATTAATTTATATTTTTTCAGGCATCAAAACATGAAAATAAAATTAAAAATTGATTATATGTAATGAGTACACCACAATCCAAATTGATAAAGTTATATAATGATTATATGGTTAATGTATTTTAATTTCACACGTGAACATGTGGTGATTTTAAAAAACTAAATGAACAATTGTGTTTGTTTATGAGGAACCCATCATAGATAAAGTGAAGTAAAATTTTATGGAATTCATGATTAAATAATTGTTTTTTTTATTTGATAAAATATTATAAATAATCTTTAAATGGCATTAGCTTGATTTTTTTTAGGGTTTCACATTCATCCACATCATAGAATCATTAACATCAAGTATAAAATTCATCTTTCAACAAATGAAACGTTTATTTTGAAATATCAATCACATAAAGTTTGTTAGCCCTATTATTATGCATTAATAATATATTTAAATGATTTATAGAGTGTGATAAAAAGGAAATATCATGATAATAAATTTTTATAAAATGAAAATGGTTCCTTGGAGTTAAAAAATATTGAAAATTCTCAAGAAACATCAATAAAAAAATATCTTATTCGAAGAGATACAGATATCAATGAGGAGAATTTACAATTAAGGGATGGTGGTGTAGATATTTTATATGATGTAATAATCAATGAATTTAAGGAATTATAGATTATTTAATTTAAAATCTTATGGAAATTGATGATTTTGAGGAACAAAATGAATATGGTGATACAGATTAATATGAATAAAAAAAAGAATAATGAGGTTTTATATTCTTATTAAAATAAAAATGAGTATATATTAATTATTTTCCATAAATATTAATTAGTTTTCAACATTTTATTTTATTAATATTATTTTTATTTAATATTAATTATTTGTTTTATATGTCTTGATAGGATCTTGATGTATTAATGCATATCTTGGTTGAGGGTAAGAAACATGGTGATGAGTCTCTAGTTTCATAACCTAAGTGGGATGCTACCAATTTAAAGGCTACTAGGATGGGTATCTACCTTTTGTAATTAATGATTTCATATCGTATTCCCAAGTGTAATCCATATCTTGATTTTGGTGTTCATTTGAGAAAGTAAGATAAAATATGAATATTATTTAATTTTCATTTAGTTTTCTCATTAATTAATTATGTTACTAATTGTTCTTATTTTCATATATTTTTTCATTTATCCATTGTTTAGGTTGGTACCATACTTAGGGATAATTTTTATGCTCCAAGGATGTCATGGGATCAGGTTCCTAGTGATGCGTGTCATCACATGTCTAAGCACTAGATGGTATATAAATAAATAATTTATTACATTTTAAATTAATTTAATTTATAATTTAATCTATTATCAGATATTTATAGGTTTTATGGTGTCTTTTCTATGATAGAATAGTACCCACTAAGTTAGAGGAAATGGCGGCTTTTATGCATGAACATTTTCTTTAGGTTTTATACAAACATCAAAGGAGAGATATTGAGATATCATCTATGACTATCTTTGATGAATCTTGAGTGTCTTATTGACTTAATTACATCCCCACCCAGTCTTGGGAGGGATTTCACAACTACTAGATAGGCGATATTTTAATAAGAAAATCATCTTCTGGTTGATAGAATTGGGGGATGCGGGATATTACAAAAAGAGTTTGAAGTCTTACTTTTAATTCACATCACCAAAATATTATATGTGACATTATTTATTAAATTATATATAATTTTAATATTAAATGTATATGATAAATTTATACATTCTATGTTTATCCCATTATTATGAAGTCTGGTGTGTATAAGAAGATGTACACTGATTATACCACTTTACAGATTGCTAGGGACAGAAAGCAACATATCATAGTTATTATTATTTTTTGTTTTCTTAAATTAACATAATATTTATTTTACTATTTTATTTTTTATTTACACATTTCTAAGAGATGTATGAGATAAAGACTTATCACATGTGGGAGAGTTAAGTTGAGATGAATGATGGGGATGATGAGGGTTAGTGTTAGTCATGTTTTGATGAGGCGACTTGGCTATGAGAGATGGTGAGTGCTATTGAGAAAGGTTGGGTGACTGGTATTAGTTCACAATATATGTTTTCTAGTTAATATGGTACTATAACAATTCAATTTTTTATATTAAATATAGATCCTAAGGGATCGTTTTCCTTTTCTATTATAGAGTATGAGGAAAAGATGAGAAATTAGGAAGAGATGATATATAGGTCGAATAGGGATCTGGAAGATCAGAATCAGTTGAAAAATAAGAATGAGCATATGATGGAGTAAATGTTATGTCTTTCATGTGATTTAGGGATAGAGTCCCCTTTTCCTGGTGGATCTAATCCTTCAACCCTTGGTGATATTATTATTATTTTACTTTTTATAGACTTATCTTACATTAAATATTATTAATTTTATTATGAATACTTCTTTATAGATCATAATTTTTTATGCATTTTAATTTTTTTTAATTTTTTAGACTTATTTTAGATGGATTTCCATATATGTCACTATTAAATTTATAGAAAATTATTTTCAAAAATTAAGGAATGCATCGAAAATAGTATTTAAGATGGATTCCCATTTCCATAATAAATAATATAACCCCATGATGTCCATGGATATCATTAAAATTTTATATATTTTTAACTTAATTTTAATTAATTATATTAATATATTTTTTGAATTTTTAGATTATTATTTCAATTTTGTTGTATTTTTGTTATTTTTATAGTTTTTTTATAATTTTATTTCATCAGGGAATTAGATTTTTGGGGATTATATAGGTATCCAAATGTATGGAATGTGATGAAGTGGGGCATGTAGAGCCCACTATAGGAGCTATGTTCCAGAAGAAGAAGACCTTATTCTAGGAAGGTGCTATAAACGTGTGGTAGTGCATATGATGAATTCATATGTTGTGTATAAAAATATCACTTAAAAAAAGTGGTGAAACATAGAGAAGTAAAAAAAACTAAATTTAAATTTTGGAAGTTGATATTGACAATGAAAAATACCCATAGAAATAATACTAGGATGTTACAGATGTAAGGATTACCTATCAAAAATTAATAAAGACTTTTCATGTTTCATATAATTCCTTAGGGGATGAGCTTTAATTTTGCATGGATGGGTCCAATGGGTTGGGTGCATGTGTATTTTCCTTTATTCACAATCCCCCTATAAAATTCCAATTTTTATTACTGTTGTTTTTGTTGTCGTGGTTGTTGTTGTTTTTTGTTGTTATTATTATAATTTAACTTACCTTATTGATAAGTGTATTCTATTTTTGGAATTTTTGAATTTCTATTTTCATGCAGGGAGATGTCTATGGGGGATCAAACTCTTCTTTAGATAATTTTATGAGAATCCACCATCTTCTATACATGGGGGTCATCGTATTCTATTCTCTTGGGATCATGGTGATCTCAATAGTCATCCTCTATTCAAATCAACTACATATCTCCTTCATGCATTTAGAACTAGTGTAATGGGAATCTATCCATATCTCTCCCAATAGAGTATTTTTCCCCTACCTACACTTGTTTTACATGCCATCCCACACCCACCTCTCTCATATTCTTATAGAAACTGGAAGGGAATCAGCCAACCGAGCATTCCACCCACCACCCTAGTTTACTAAGGCTACCCTCATCAATGAAATGAAACCAATGATCTATAATGATCTAACCTTTAGAAACCTTATATGTAAAAAAATAGATCTATAAGTTCTAAAACATATGGTTCCATGAATTAGTATATTTGGAATTGAAAAACCTCAAACCATAGCCATAAACTGTCTATGCACTATCTATAATCAATCTCAACATACAACCAAAATAAAAGAAATAATAATGGAAGTAATTTACTTAAAAAATAATATAAATAATATTTGGTTTAGAACAAGTCCTAGACCACATGAAATATAATAACTTAGATAAAATAGAAACAGGATATTACAAGGGAATAAGACTTTACAGTCACTCCAAAGCATAAAATGACATAGTATTATAAATGAAAACTATATCTCTAGTGTAAGTAACCACAAATATATATATATATTTATAAACGTTCCATAATATCCATATAGTTTATTCAGTTCTACCACCATACAATATTTATTAATGACCCTCCACTTAATCATGGAAATCATAGAATATCTGTTTGTCTCACAAACTTAATTTCCACTTCAATTGTATGATGTATATATTTAAAACTTATCCTCTTGCATATAAACTTCTAAAATTTTCAATTACTGATGATTTTAAACCATTTTTATAACTGACATATCCATCTTATTATACAACATACTTTAGGATGTATCTTTTTTAGAAGACAAAATACTTATATAAAAATGATTTCTCACACTAAGCATATCAATATCTCACTTTAGAATCTTTTTGAATGCTTCACCACTATGTTTTCCAAGTAGCAAGCCACTATGTTCCAAAATATCTCCTCTTTAGTTAAACTCTTCTATTTTTTTGTTTCTTCTATGATTTTCCAACCACCAAGTCATCTATACCCCACTGAATAATAACAACACTCTTGAATTTCTTGAACTATGAATTTATTCCAAATTTTTGAAAGATTATGACTCCCACTCACCTTACAACATTCCATATTTGATATAATTTTAGATGAAGGGTTAATTCATCTGAATGTGTTTTTTCCATGAGTGAAACAATGAATTATTTTTTAAGTGAGTTTCACTTTGGCTATGACAAAAAAACATCCCAATTCCTTGGATATTTTTTATTTCCTTTATTAGACACTTTGGTCGCCCTAACTCCTTACTTTTGTAACTATTTTTTACTTAACTTCCTTGTTAAAAAATATACCATTTTAATTATTGACATCAAGATTATGGTCATGCCTCCAAAATAAAAAACCAATCTTGTGGTTCCCTTCCCTAAGTTCGTATATCCTACAAAATTAGCATATGAAAACCCTTGTAATGGATTACCCATTCCAAAATAGATTTCTAGATCCAATGAACATTTGACAAACCAAATAATCCAAAAAATATCCTCCTCATATTCATTTCCTACATTAACCATCAATCTACTAACTACACAAGTTTTATGTGTGATATTAGGACTTGTAAAAACCATGACATACATTAGAATTCCTAAAACTGAGGAATATGGATCCTTCATTATATACTATTCCTCATCATTAATTTTATGTCCCTTCGTTAAAATTTTTATGTTTCTGACTAAGGGGTTCTCATAGTTTTTTACTCAAAAATTCTGAATTTCTCTAACACTTTTCGATTGTACTCCAATTGAGAGAGGAAAAACATTCTAGAACCCAAGTATCTTATGATCCTCATAACTTATGGCTAAGGGGTGCTCATAGTTTTTGATTCGAACATTCTGAATTTCTCCAACACTTTTCAATATAACTCCAATTGAGTTAGGAAAAACATTCCAGAACTAATGTATCTTCATATCCTCATACCGAACATCCTCTTTATAGAACCAAGATCCTTTATTTAGAATATTCTGAATAAATAAAACAACAAATATTTCATAATTTCTTTCATCGATATTTCTAATAACATGTCATTAACATAGGTAAGAAAATTGACCAAGATCCAATCACCATACACCTTCCAATAGTGGAAATGATCCATGTTAAATTAGAAAAAATTTCATTATTCCATGAAGGAATCAAACTTATGGTTCTATTTTCCTGGTTCCCACTTAATCCCACACAAACTATGTTTGAGCATGCACAACAAACCTTCCATTTCGGTTTGTATGAAACCTTATGGTTACTCCATGGAGATCTCTTCCTCCAAATCTCTAAGAAGGAATGAAACCTTGAAATCAAGTTATTATAGAAACAAACAATCCATGGAAACCAATCTGAGAACTATTTAAATCATTGTGTTCTTAAAAATATGAGAGAACATCTCACGAAAATAAACTCCTTATGGTTATTGAAATTCCATCACAACTAACCACATCTTAAACCAGTTATTACCTTCTACTTCCTACTTCAAATGATAAACCCATTTGTTCTAAAATAATCAATAATCTAGTAGTAATTTATTTAACACACATGTATTAGAAACACACAAGTAATCAAACTCTTTTTTCATTTATAACTCCAACTATAATGAGTCACTCAGACTTCTTGCCCCATCCAGGCCTTTAGGTTCTCCACTATTTATAAGTAACTAAGAGTGCCTTCCAAATCAACCCATTACATGGGACTTTTAACCCTAGAATACCACTTCAATACCTAAGGATAAACTCCTTTAAGACCCTACAGTTTAAAATGCTACCCTGATCATCTACATACCTTCATATTTCTAGTACATTAGACCATAGTACTTCCAAAACATGATCAACACTTTTATCCTAGAACTTTGTTGTACCTATCGAACTCATGTTCTCCTTGAATGATGTGAAAAAATTCATCATTTTTTCATAATAACCTCAGCATGTATCATCTCCTTACACCTAATTGAACTTTTGCCTAGTTCCATACCTTCCAAAGGATCTCCTCATTGAAGAGGACATTCTAAAATTTTATAACCTTCTATTTATTGTTATTCCAAAATTGAAATCCAAATTTTTCATCACTATATCCAACAAGGAGAACTTATACCTTTCCTTGGAATCGAAATTGGCATACATGATTGATTTAATTTTTTTAGTTGAATTAGTTATTGATCTTCTAGTCTATAGTTATACTAAAACTTCCTATCCCACAAGTTTAAAGGACTCATATTCTTGAGATAATCCACATAGTTGACTACTTAGGTATAAAATTCCTTTGGAAATATGGAACATAACCTTATGTTCCTTGTTCCCTCATTAAAATTTCAATTCATCCATTATATAATACCATTTTTCTAATGTTTTTACTAAAAAGAATTATCCATCCAGATTCTATTCATCCAACATAACAACTAGAAGTATTTACCTTCATACTCACCACTATTATAATAATGAATTAATTTTAGCTCAATCTGCTCTTAACTTCCACCAAGGAAATATATCTAATTAAAGTTTTGAAACCCCCAGACATGTGATTGGGGAAAAACACTGTCACGAACCGGATCTGGTCGCCACCATTAACGGCACCAAACCCGGCCCGTGGTAAGGCCCGAAGGGCGTTCCCTATCCCCATGGGCTGTCACAAGTGCCCGGGTATCAAAAAAATCTGGTTTGGAAACGATTTACCCGAGTATGAAAGCATAAATCATAAAAAAAACAATCAATTATTAGAATCTAAAATTTTCATGCTAAACAATTCTTAACAAAACCAGATCTGAATACATATGTTTAAAGACACTACAAGTGGTCTAAAAACAAATAATGACAACATAAAGACATCCCCATGGACTCCACAAGACAAGGGGATCATCACACGCAATCCATCCCTGCAACTCCGCCCCAATGATGGGTACTAACATCCCGAACTGCCATCACCCTTAGCCTTCCCTTTACCTGAGTCAAGCATAAGCAGGTCTACTTACACCCAAGGGGTTTAAGTGGGGTGTGATCCTAAGCCCAATACGATACCACCAGTTGATTCCAAAGAGTATGCAATACAATGTGAACAAAATAAGCAATTTTAATACACAAGGTGAAACAGTGTTAAAATTCAAAGAAATGCAACTTTCAAATGAAAACAGTTTTCAATCCGAGAATTTCAGAATGTTAGCACATTAAATAGACATGTGAGATACTTTAATGTACTGACAAAAACAACCCACAACAAGGGTAAATAACACAAATTCTATGAGCATCAAAATCAGGAACACACCTAAGCACTAGGTTGTCTCGGGCCCTATGTACCTCGTACCTCGGTGTAGAGTAACCATAGAAAAATCTGTTCTCGTGCACGAGCCACTAGTAGGGAACATACCCATAACCTAGTGGTCCCCAATAATCATCCAAATAGTTTAGTTAGAGTTGTCGTTATCCAAATGCTAAGTGGAACAGGGACAAAACCAATCTGATCCACTAGCCGTACTAGTACAAATCCGCCCCACCTAAGTACCCGGGCTTCCCCTTTTTGTGCTCATACAATTTCAGCAAACAACACACATCCATTTTCATATAAAATATGACTACTATTCACAAACAAATTGTACAGTAGCTACACCCATTTTATACCATTTAAAACACACAATAAAATAATTTTATTTCCAATAAAACAACCTCTCAAAACATCACATTATTTTCACCCAAAGCTCTTTAAGATATCCACCTTTCACACTATGATAACACTTGTAAGTTATTAAAAAAAATTTCAGTTCAAAACCCTTTAATGAAACCAAAAATTCAGTTATGGGGCATCCCAAAATCAACCAATAAAAGATTTGAATGGAAAACCCTCAATTTCACCAAAAATTGGAACTTAAAATTCATTTGCATTATAAATGCAACTAAAACCAATTTTTACAAAAACATTCAAGTGAAATAAACATTAGATTACCATGAAAACAGCAAGATAATTCACGAAAATTGCACACACAATGGAATCACCTACCAAATTAACAAAACCCCTTGAATCTCCGTGCGAAAATCAAATCGCACCCCCACAGCACCAAGAGAGAACTAGATCAAACCTAAAACCACAAAAATTGGCCAAGAAAGCCCAAAGTTAAACCCTAGGTTCTAAATACTAGTTTCTTGACATTAGTAAACTCAATTATAACCGAATAAACCCTAAGAACAATGAGTTAAACCCAAAGTAATTTGAAAGAGGAAAGAAAAGGGCTCATTTACTTGAAATATCTTGAAGTAATCACTCCAAAACTCCAGTATCTGAAATTTAAAAGAGCCCAAATTTAGGTTACGTTCGAACAAGATGTATTATCTCTTTTAGAAACTGTAATGGAGGAAAAATATTGATAATTGAGAGAGTTATGAAAGAAATACTTTATCTCTTTAAATCTGGTCAATTTGAGGAACCCTATGAAGATCGGCACAAATCTGCGATTCTACAGAGCTCCAAATGGGTGGGAGAGAGTTCAGACGCACGGATGTTTTACTTGGTCTTGCATGAGACTTGGAGTCACCGAAAAATCCCAAATATTGAATAAGTTATAACAAAATAAAATTTTATTTTTAAAACAGGAATTGGGCTTTCGGGCAGGCCCAACCCCTTAGACAAAAACCCAAATAACCCATGGTTATGGATTTCTAAAAGCTCCAAATTACCTTGGTGGTGTTAATAGGTTATGGTAGGTCAATTAGGAATTTGAATGGATGAAGAATATTGAAAAATGAAAAGGTTATAAAAGATACAAAATTTATTTTTTAATCTGGAATTGGGATCACGGTTTGGCCCAATTCATGAATACTCATCTATTCCTCCCTAAAACCTAGGGAAACCCCCAAAACAAAGAAAGGATGTAAATTAAATGAAAAATACCTTTAAAATATGTCTTTTATGTGACAATTCTCCCCACCATGAAGGACTTTCCGCCCCGGAAAGTCAACATGAATCTCGGTTGGAAAACAAGAATGGGTACTCTTCCTCGACCCATGACTTTCGCTCCCATGTCTCATGTGTATCATTCCCATGCTGCCATAAAACCTAGACTAAAGGAATAGACTTTCCTCGAAGTATCTTCTCATGGGAGTCTACTATTTTCACCGGCCTCTCAATGATAGACAAGTCAGGCTCTATCTCCAGTTCTTCCCAACTCAACACATGGGATGGATCTGGATTGTATTTCTTCAACTGGGAGACGTGGAAGACATCATGGATAGATGTCAACTGAGAAGGTAAGGCCAACCTGTATGCCACCTTAACAATATGCTCGGTGATCTCAAAGGGTCCGACATTCCGTGGCATCAGCTTACCTTGCTTCCCCAATCGACGATGGCCCAGACGAGGGGCCACTTTTAAGAATACCCTGTCACCCACAGAAAACTCTAGGTCTCGACGCCTCTGGTCAGCATAAGATTTATGACGACTCTGAGCTATCAATAAGCACTGCCTGATCAACTTGACCTTCTCAGAAGTCTCCTGCACAAGGCTCGGCCCCAACAGTGAAGTCTCTCCTACCTCAGCCCAACATAGGGGGGACTGACAAGGCCGACCATAGAGCGCCTCAAAAGGGGTCATTCGAATCGTGGATTGGTAACTATTATTATACGCAAACTCTACCAATACCAAATGGCTATCCCAAGAACCTCCAAAGTCCAGGACACATGCACGAAGCATGTCCTCCAATATCTGATTCGCCCGCTCTGTCTGACCATCCGTCTGTGGGTGGTATGACGTGCTCATCTTAATCTGAGACCCCAAGGACTTCTGAAGGCCTTCCCAAAATCGAGAAGTGAAGTGGGGGTCTCTATCCGAGACAACATCTGATGGTACACCATGGAGTCTCACCACTTCCTGAAGATGCAAGTGGCCCAACTCATCTACTTTAGTTGTATCTTTTATCGAAATTAAGTGGGATGATTTGGTCAGACGATCAATCACCACCCAAATAGCATTCTTACCTCGAGGTGTATGAAGTAATCCAACAATTAAGTCCATGGTAACCTCTTCCCACTTCCAGGTAGGAATGGGTAGTGGTTGGAGCAAACCGGATGGCCTTTGGTGCTCTGCTTTCACCTGCTGACATGTGTGGCATCTCGAAACAAAGTCTGCTATGTCCCGTATCATACCAGGCCACCAAAACTGCCGACGAACATCATAATACATCTTAGTGGCACCCGGATGGACAGCCCACTAAGACTGGTGGCTATCTTGCATCACCACCTTCCGCAGAGATAATGGCACTACTGAACAGCCCTTGAAGAACAAGATGCCCTCGGGAGACGATGACCAATCAGAGGATGTCTCCCCACCATGAAGGAACTGCTTAGACCACTTAAAAAGATCATCACTGGGCTGTTCCTGCTGAATCAACTCTAATAGAGAAGGAGTCAACTGGACACTTGCCATGAATTCCCCTCCACTTTATTCCCTGGCCTCCACATGCATCTGAGAAAAGAGACCCATCAATGCCCACTCATCACTAGACTTCCTCAAAGCCTGCACTGAAACTCTTCTGCTCAAAGCGTCGGCCACTACATTACCCTTGCCTGGGGTATAGACAATGTCAAAGTCAAACCCCTTCAAGTACTCGATCCAGCGACATTGCCTCAAGTTGAGGTCCTTCTGTGAGAAGATATAAGCCAAGCTTTTGTGATCAGAGTATACCACAAACTTCTCCCCAAAGAGGTAGTGACGCCAAGTCTTTAAAGCATGCATCATCTCTGCCAACTCCAAGTCATGGGTTGGGTAGTTCTTTTCATGTGTTCGAAGTTGGAGAGAGACATACGCGACCACATGATCATCTTGCATAAGCACACACCCAAGACCCATACCTGAAGCATCACAATAGACCACATATCCCTTTCCAGCCTCTGGAAAAATCAGCACGGGGGGCGGTAGTCAGCTGCCTCTTCAGCTCCTCAAACGATGCCTGAAATTCTGGACCCCATACAAACTTCACCCCTTTCCGGGTGAGGGAATTCATTGGTGAAGCAAGCCGAGAGAAATCCCGAACGAATCGCCTGTAATAACCGTCCAAGCCAAGAAAACTCCTGATCTCAAACACATTCTTCGGTTTCTCCCATGACATTACTGCACTAATTTTCTCAGGGTCCACTGAAACTCCATGCTCTGAGATCACATGCCCCAGAAATCTCACCTCTCTGATCCAGAAAGTGCACTTTGACAACTTTTCATAGAGGCGGTGATCTCGTAATGTACCCAAAACGATCCTCAAGTGATGTTCGTGTTCCTCCTCAGAGCAAGAGTATACCATAATGTCATCCACGAACACCACAACAAAGGAATCGAGATACTGATGGAACACCCTATTCATTAGTGCCATAAATACCGCTGGAGTATTGGTCAATCCGAAGGGCATGACCAAATACTCAAAGTGGTCGTACCTGCTTCGGAAGGCTGTCTTAGGGATATCTGACTCCTTCACCCTGAGTTGATGATACCCTAAATGCAGTTCTATCTTTGAGAACCCCTTTGCCCCCTTCAACTGATCAAACAAATTATCTATTCTGGGCAAAGGGTATTTGTTTTTAACTGTTACCTTATTCAGCTTCCAGTAGTCAATGCACAACCGGAGGGATCCATCAGCCTTTTTTGCAAACAACACAGGAGCGGCCCAAGGAGAGACGCTCGGGCGAATGGATCCTTTGAATTCTAAGTCATACAGCTATATCTTTAATTCCCTCAACTCGGTGGGGGCCATGCGATAAGAGGGAAGAGATATCGGCTGTGTTCCCGGTGCCAGATCAATCGAAAACTCCACATCCCACTCCGGGGGCAAACCAGAAAAATCATCATGGAATACCTCGGGAAACTCATTCACTACATGAGGTAGTGCACCTTCAGGGGAAAGACCATCCTCTAGCACAATCGAAGATAACTTGAAGATAACACTTCCCAACTCTGGGAGTGGAGGCCCTGCGCGACTTGATCGAGGATCCCATTCTCCATGAAAAACCTGACGACTCCCATCAGGTGATGTGAAACTCACCCGCCGTCTGTAGCAATCGATGTGTGCCTGGAAGTTTACTATCCAATCCATCCCGAGTATAACATCAAAAAGGTCCATATCTAAGACCAAGAGGTCCCACTCCATCTTGACCCCTGACACAGAAAGTGCACACGAGGGGCACCTCAGGCCCTGCTCCTTCTTTCCCAATGGTGTCACCAACTCCATCGCAAAAGACATCAACTCAGTTGGAAAATTCAGCATGTCCACAAAATGTCTAGAAATGAATGAAACAGAGGCACCAGTATCAAAAAGAGCAGTAGCTACAGAAGATGCGATCAGAATGGTACCTCGAACTGTCGACGGTCCCGCCTCTGATCCTGCTGGTGACTGATCCACTGCATGGAGATGTCCAGTATCTGCCTGAGGACGACCGCTAGTCTGTGGTTGTGCCCTGAACTGGATATGCCCAGAAGATGATCCATCCCTACCACCATGACCACCAAATCGAGATCCCCCAGTCCTCGACGGCTCGGACTGTGCTGGTACTCCTATTGAAGCCACTGACCCTGCCCCACTTGGGAGTGGACGTGCCACACCGCAGAAGCGTTGCAAATTCCATATACCTCCACACTGGTAACAAGGCTTCAGAGGAAGAGTACATGCTGGTCGGATATGCCCAGGCCTCCCACATTGGTGTCACATGACCAATCTCGCATCAGAATCCGCAGAAGAAAACTGCCTAGAAGAGTGGCCAGAACTGCCCCCTCCTTTCTTCACATGATCCTCCCGCTTCCTTTTCTTCTCTGAGGAGCTGCCACTACTCATTGCTGATACTGAACCATAGAAACCAGCCCTACCTTTCCTATCAATCCCCACCATGCACGCCCGATCAACAACCTCAGCATAGGTCCTCAGCTTAAACAAGAACACCTGGGAGTATATCTCTGGTCGCAAGCCTTTCTCAAACCTCTGGGCCTTCGCTTGCTCATTAGAGACAATTTTTGGAGCATACCGAACCAATTCAGCGAAACGGTTGGCATACTCCATCACAGATAGATTCCCCTGAACAAGTTCCATGAACTCTCTAGACCTGGCATAAGCCAACACCTCAGGGAAATACTGTTCATTGAAGACAGCCTTGAAATCTCCCCAGTGCATCTGATCATTCTTCCCAGCCTGAAGAACTGACTCCCACCATTTACGACTGGGACCCTCCAATAGGAAGGAGACACACTTCACCCTGAGCTCCTCGGGTGTTTCCAGGAACTCAAACATACGCTCGATCTTCTCGAGCCATTCTTCTGCTTCCTGGGGTTCTGAGCTGCCTCGGAAGGTTGGAGGCTTATTTTTCCGGAACTCCTGGGCCTTGTACTTTCTAGGAGCAGTATAATCCTCTCTAACAGGAGCTGGAGCTGGAGCTGGTCCATATCCTAGAGCCTGGACAGCCCGGACCACGGCCTCGACTAGCCTCTGATCAATCGGCGTGGGAGAACTCTCTCCAGCTTCCTCCTGTGGGTGTGTGGGAGCTTTCCGGGGAGGCATGTTGCTACAAAATGCAACAGTCACAAAACAATGGTCAATACCACAATTCTGAAAATTGTAATCAAATACATCAAATATAAACAAACTAAACACATTCTTGTAATAAAAGAAACAACTACTCCACATCTGCCTGATGTCCACATGTGGTCTGCAGCCCACACGTCTCACCTGGAAGTGAAGTCAATCAGTAAATTCCAACATCCTCTGGTGACTCAAGGTCTTCCATGAGAGGTGCGGGCTAGGCACCCTACTCACAACCAATACTCTGAGCCCCGACAGTCCTATCTCCTATCTATCCCGACTCATCTCAAAATAACAATATAACCCAAAAACATTAACCTGCTCTGATACCATTTTGTCACGAACTGGATCTGGTCGCCACCATTAATGGCACCAAACCCGGCCCGTGGCAAGGCCCGAAGGGCATTCCCTATCCCCACGGGCTGGCACAAGTGCCCGGGTATCAAACAAATCTGGTTTGGGAACGATTTACCTGAGTATGAAATCATAAATCATAAAAAAACAATCAATTATTAGAATCTGAAATTTTCATGCTAAACAATTCTTAACAAAACCAGATCTGAATAAATATGTTTAAAGACACTACAAGCGGTCTAAAAACAAATAATGACAACATAAAGACATTCTCATGGACTCCAAAAGACAAGGGGATCATCACACGCAAGCCATCCCCGCAACTCCGCCCCAATGATGGGTACTAAGATCCCGAACCGCCATCACCCTTAGCCTTCCCTTTACCTGAGTCAAGCATAAGCAGGTCTACTTACACCCAAGGGGTGTAAGTAGGGTGTGAGCCTAAGCCCAATAGGATACCACCAGTTGATTCCAAAGAGTATGCAATAGAATGTGAACAAAACAAGCAATTTTAATACACAAGGTGAAATAGTGTTAAAATTCAAAGAAATGCAACTTTCAAATGAAAACAGTTTTCAATCCAAGAATTTCAGAATGTTAGCACATTAAATATACATGTGAGCTACTGTAATATACTACCAAAAACAACCCACAACAAGGGTAAATACCAGAAATTCTATGAGCATCAAAATCAGGAACACCCCTAAGCACTAGGTTGTCTCGGGCCCTATGTACCTCGTACCTCGGTGTAGAGTAACCATAGAAAAATCCATTCTCGTGCACAAGCCACTAGTAGGGAACATACCCATAACCTAGTGGTCCCCAATCATCATCCAAATAGTTTAGTTAGAGTTGTCGTTATCCATATGCTAAGTGGAACAGGGACAAAACTCATCTGATCCACTAGCCGTACTAGTACAAATCCGCCCCACCTAAGTACCTGGGCTTCCCCTTTTTGTGCTCAAACAATTCCAGCAAACAACACACATCCATTTTCATATAAAATATCACTACTGGTCACAAACAAATTGTACAGTATCTACACACAATTTATACCATTTAAAACACACAATAAAATAATTTTATTTCCAATAAAACAACCTCTCAAAACATCACATTGTTTTTCACCCAAAGCTCTTTAAGATATCCACCTTTCACACTATGATAACACTTTTAAGTTATTAAAACAAAATTTCAGTTCACAACCCTTTAATGAAACAAAAAAATCAGTTATGGGGCATCCCACAATGAACCAATAAAAGATTTGAATGGAAAACCCTCAATTTCACCAAAAATTGGAACTTAAAATTCATTTGCATTATAAATGCAAATAAAACCAATTTTTACAGAAACATTCAAGTGAAATAAACATTATAGTACCATGAAAACATCAAGCTAATTCACAAAAATTGCACACACAATGGAATCACCTACCAAATTAACAAAACCCCTTGAATCTCCGTGCGAAAATCAAATCGCACCCCCGCCGCACAAAGAGAGAACTAGATCAAACCTAAAACCACATAAATTGGCCAAGAAATCCCAAAGTTAAACCCTAGGTTCAAAATCCTAGTTTCTGGACATTAGTAAACTCAATTATAACCGAATAAACCCTAAGAACAATGAGTTAAACCCAAAGTAATTTGAAAGAGGAAAGAAAAGTGCTCATTTACTTGAAGTATCTTGAAGTAATCACTCCAAAACTCCAGTATCTGAAATTTAAAAGAGCCCAAATTTAGGTTACGTTCTAACAAGATTTATTATCTAATTTAGGAACTAGAATCGAGGAAAAAGATTGAGAATTGAGAGAGTTATTAAAGAAATACTTTACCTCTTCAAATCTGGGTGATTTGAGGAACCCTATGAATATCGGCACAAATTAGTGATTCTACAGAGCTCCAAATGGGTGGGAGAGAGTTCAGACGCACGGCTGGATTACTTGGAATTGATTGAGACTTGGAATCACCGAAAAATCCAAAATATTGAATAAGTTATAACAAAATAAAATTTTAATTTTAAAACAGGAATTGGGCTTTCGGGCAGGCCCAACCCCTTAGACAAAAACCCAAATAACCCCTGGTTATAGATTTATAAAAGCTCCAAATTACCTTGGTGGTGTTAATAGGTTAGGGTATTTCAATTAGAAATTTTAATGGATGAAAAATATTGAAAAATGAAAAAGTTATAAAAGATACAAAATTTATTTTTTAATCTGGAATTGGGCTCACGGTTTGGCCCAATTCATGAATACTCATCTATTCCTCCCTAAAACCTAGGGAAACCCCCAAAACAAAGAAAGGATGTAAAGTAAATGAAAAATACCTTTAAAATATGTCTTGTATGTAATAAACACCCACACCTTCCATTTTGGAATCATTGATGAAAGTAATTAAGTACAATTTCCTCCCATGATACTGAACATGTGTTGATACCCATATATCTATATGAACTAATTTGAGATTTTGATCCTGTATTTCCATGTTCAAAGATATAAAATACACCATACACTATTTACCAAGGAGGAAAATTTCACATATTTCTCCCTCCACATGATCAAGATTTAGTAATAAATTTATATCCAAGGTACAAAAAAATGTCTCACAAATGTTCCTGGGGGGTCATGCCAGAGCATCACTTTTCTAGAAGTTTTTACTTCCGCATACATTATACCATCCCAGTTCCCAAATAGATTAAATTTTATGTCCTTAATTCTACATTAAACCACCATGGAATTCCCTATGATCTATATAGATAGTAAAAAAACATTCTAATTAAGATAACAAATGGAAAAAAGTTCTTATGTAATCCTAAGATGTTTTGGATTCCATTCAACAATAGTAATCATTAATTATTTATCAAAATTTTCACATAAAAAATTATAAAAATCTTTAGTGATTCACTATCCACAAGGTGAAACTTTCTTAATACTTTATATAAATAACTCTATAATTATTCCTTCTCAAATATTGATTAGATTATGCTTTAGATTCCGGAATCCATGACTCCATCGAACTCATGACACTTAAGTTCAAAATTTCATCACCCCCTTCAACTATAGAGTTTGGGGATGAAATGGAAGCATTATTTCTTGAGTTAACTAATATTTATCAATAATAATTCCCTAATCATCCCTTGTTTTTATAGTTCCCACACACATAATCAATAAGGCCATCCAATTTACCATATCTCCTATCTCTTGTATCTATCCCTTCTTCTTTTGACTTCTTTGAGCAGAACGACCTAGAAATTCTATAATAAAATCAGTTATTGTAGTACTTCATACACCTTTCTTTCAAATATCTCCATTTAGAATAGAATAAAAAATATCCTCGAATAACCAGTTATTATTACCACTAGAATTTCTCACATATGTAACAATCATATCCCATTGTTCTAAAAATAATTACATAAGTTTCAATGCCCACACGACTTCAGTGAAATTTTCCCCAATAGACTCCAATGAACTTTGGATCATGTTTAATTAATTAACATGATAATCCAGTAGAGTTATTTCTAAAATATTTATACTAAAAATTAAACTCATTAAAAAAACCATGTTCATTATAGCACTAGTGAAAAAATGGGGTTATTACATTGGTTTTTTTAGTTTTTAACATCTGTTACCTCATTAAATTATTGCAAGATACATTGTAAAAAAGATTTCACATCGATTAATTTTAATTGAAATTAAAAATCTTATATATTTTTTGGTGGGTTTGTATATCAGTTTGGAAACAATAAATATTATAAATACATTATCACATCGATTATATAAAATCTGAAATTATAATTCCTCAAAAAATCATCATAGAAACCACCATAAAAGTAGTTATTTGGAATTTTTCATGTCATTTATAGTAAAAAAATGTGGAAAACAATTTAAAACATCATTTTCTTGAAAAACAAATGTTGTAAGTAGATTTTTCACATCAGTTTTGAGGAAAACAATATAAAAAAATCTTCTATTTATATTTTTAACATTGTTTATAAAATTACTGATGAGAACTTTATTTCTAATAGAATTATATATTTTCCACCATCCTGGAAGTACATTAGATGTATATAAAGCAACAGCAACACATCCTGAAAATATCATCAAAACATCAATATATTTTAACATTACAATTTATATTTAAAGTTAACTAAAACTAAATCAAACTTGTGAAATAATCCATAGATTATACTTATATGTGTTTTAGTTATTCTCTAGTATAAGTTTGAGGGTCATCAAAAATCTAAAAATTAAAAATAAAAAATTTAGAATGTATTTTGAATATAATGAATGAAAAATTAAAAGAATGGTTTGTAATAAAATAAAATCTTCTAGAATTTTGTAATTTTCCTAGTTGTAATTATTTTAAATATAAATCTTAGAACATATAATATGCATTCCCTTACTCCGTATTAAATATGAAACATCTATTTGAAAATAATTTTTCAATTAAAAATAAAATTTTATATACTTACAACCAAAATGTACTAATTTCAAATGAGAATTAACCTTTTCTTTTACATATTTGAAATTTTTTCATTGTCTCCCCACTATATCTCTAACGTAATCCCATGAATTCTTTGAAAATAATATGTATAGAATTAATCTAAATGTCATTATAATCTATAAAAGTATTCAAATATTCAAACTTATGTGTTCAATAAATTCTTAAAATTATCTCGCATGTCACCATCGATAGAGCATAACTTGTAAGAAATTCTTCTCTCTTGAAGAAAAACACCTAACATAAAATGGTAAGTAATATTAAAAAATATAATTTTTGTGGTCATTAAATTAACAGATATAATAGTTTATGAAATATATGTTTGATGACTCTCAAGACATGTATCTAACATTAAATTATATTATTCTGAAATCTCTCTACAATATAAACTATTATTTCTGTATCACTCATTGTCATCTCAATAAGTGAAATAAATTATGAGTCCATAAATCCATATATGGATATATTATCATGTTGTACACAAACTATATAAATATTCCCAATAAAAAATTAATATAAGTATTAAGTTTCAATAAATTAAAATAACTGAAAGATATATGATAATTGATCTACATGGAAAGCACTTGCATCAAGTTGATTCCCAAATCATATCTATTTATAAGATCCATGAAATATTTATTTAAAATCATCATATTCATTTTACACTCAAAAAATTTAGGATCCATTGGAATGTTTGAAATTCCAATAATAAATTGAATATGTTGATAATCTATCAAGTGTAGAAGTTGTATCTGAAGTCATAAAATACTATAAGTATTATTTCATATACAATATGTCTTTACCATTAAATTATTCCTATAAAAAATAGATAAATATATAAATTTTATAATGTTTGAAAAAAATTAACACCAATATGAAATAAATGATATAATCTACACATACCTCAATTGTAAATTTTTGAACATGTCTTGATGGCCAAACTAAAAAATGGGAGACACTTTGTCCAATAATATAGACCTCATGTGTATAAAATAATATTTTTACTAAAATATTTATAAAATCTGATACAGTGAACCTATTCTAATCTATATTTATCTATTGATGATAAAAAATATTCTCAATATAATATATAATCCCATGTAAAAAAATTTAATTTTAGAGATCCTCAATATATAACTCACAACAACTAGGAAGCAATGGAGGAGTAGGTGAAAGATTTTATAAGGAGGAGGGGGTGGAGGAGTGGGATCTGTACATAGAGGTGGAGGAGCGAGATTAGTAGACTGAAACTATCTTTTCAAGTCTGTAAACATCAATTGTACTGAATCTCTGATCCTATCCTCTATAATCTCACCCAAATCATAAACATTATCTTCTAAAGATTCTATTTTTTTATTTTGTAAACATACTCCATTGAATATGCTTCAGAATGAGCAAACACTATTTTTATCAATACACCTACTGAGTATCCTCGTATATAACCTGGGTGTTTGGGATTTCCAAATGTAGTAGCTAAAATATCCTTCTTAATCTCAATTATGAAGGTCCCATGTGTTCTATTCTTCTCAAGGGACACCCGTATAGAATATTTGAAAAGATAAGTTTTAAATCAAATTATATAAATAATTTATTTAACTTACATATTATAAATAAATTCAATAAATTCTTATAATCCTCTAAACTAAAACCCTCAAATCTTCTATAAGATATTGTCCCTTTTTTCTCATCTGATTCCTCTTCCATATTTCATGTCTAGTTAGAGGAAGGAGGGTCAAACATTGTGGATCCAAAAGACTCAACTCTTAGTTTTTGAAATTCTTAATCTATCGTTTGTTATTCCAATAACATATTCCCTCCATGAGATAAAATATGAGGGTATGCATTTCTATATTTTATCTTCTGATGATATCTCTTCATTTGATGTAAATTTAGAATATATAGATTATTAATATGATCACTAATTAAAAAAATACTTCTAAAAGTTAATATTTCACCTTCCAAAAACTCTAATAGTCAGTCATATAATTTCAAAGAAAATGCATCCATGTATCTTTATTTGAAATGGATATATATATATATATATCCCATTGATTTTGATGTTTTCTATCCCCAAAAATGAAATTTGATGTGAGTTTTGATTAAAAATATCTCCATATCCTAGCATCCAATCCTAAACCATTCCTCTAGACTCCTTGAGTATCAAATATATCATATGTCATTTGATAAGAAATGGGAAAACCTATATTGGTAAAAAAATCATGATAATTAAAATAATAAAAAATGATCTTACCAAAATTTTAATTTATAATTGATATATTTTCAATTTGTCAACACTTCTCCAATCAGAAATCAAAATACTAATTTTTCCTTTAGCTTTCACTATAATAAAAGTCTTGAATTATTTTAAATTTGGGCCCCAAGTAATATCATTATCATTAAATTCAACCAGTATCCTCGGGTCCTAGATAAGGTAAAGTTATAATTTTGTTAAATGTGTTCTTCCATGTTAACCAACCCTTGAATTATTCTCTCCCCAGTGGAAGTAAATGGCTCATGTGCAGAAGGATGTGGAGGTGGCTCGGTATGAGTATGTGTACAGAACTCCCTATAAATATGTGTATGGTCTTCCTCATAAGCTCATAGTGAATGTGATGTTTCATATCCCATTATCCAATAAATCAAAGTAACAAAAAATTAGTACAAAAATATAAAAATAAAACTATTACACATAAAATTAAATAAAAAATGAAAAATTATTTAATGAAAAGTAAACTAAACTAAACACAATTTTTACATATAATTTCAAGACAATAACTAAAATTCTTACAAAATTAATGAGATATAAAATTAAACAAACGAATGAAAACAAATCCAACTCATACATAAAAATTTTAATAGTAATTTTAAAATGATACAAACCAAAAAAATACAATTATAAAACCCTCTCTTTATAATATTCATTAGAGAATCTCCAATATAATACATCATTTTGGAGTAAAGTTTCTCCAAAAATGGTTTGTGAATAGTAAAAAATCTCAAATTTATTATACTATTTGTTACACAAAAAATAATATATTATGAATATACTCTTTAATTCATTTTTTTAATTAATATATTAAATTAAAATTAATTGTTTTTTTGATAAAATCAATAAATAAAAAATTGTTTAGTGGTAAACAAAAGTTAGGTAAGGGTAAACTAAATAGAGATAAACTAATCTAAACAAATAATTTATCATATTTTTTATTATATGTGTTTTAAGTAAAAAATAAAATAGATATATCTGACATGTTAAAAATTTTAAAACATAAACAATAAATAAATATATGTTGCTAGATATATTTATAAATTACTAAAGTATTTTTTCCCATACTTTTTCCTCATGGTTGTTTCATATGGAATAAACCATGTCTACTCTATGGTTATAAATATTCTCTATTATACATTCCATTGAAGTAGGCATCTTATATAAATTTCCATCTTCATCAAGTTTATTATCTCCAACATAGTGTTTTTTCGTTGGAAAATTATATACCACAATGTATTGGATGGATTAAGTATATAAAAAAATCATGTGTTTTCATGATAAAAGGATCATCTTTTTATTCCAATATATTCAAATTAACTAGTGTCTTTTATAACTAATTTTGTCTGACAGAATTGTTACCAATAAACTATATTTAGTTAAACATTGGAACTAAAAATTAAATTTAATCAACCTCCCATATTTTATAATATATACTTTATGTGGTGATTGGATTTTTGTCTTTAGCACTTAAAAAATGCATTTCTTCTTTGAAAACCAATACACTGTTATTCCAAAATACACTTATACTATACTAATCAATCATCTGAAATGTATATCCATTAATTTCATAAGTAGACCATGTTATCAAATTCAAACATGTTCCATCCACTAACCATCTCAATGTTTCTGATATATTTGATCTACTAAGAATAGTCTCCTCAAATCATGGAAAAAAATTATGCTTATTCAAAATCCACATATCTTTTTCTTTAGATAACATTGCTTTAACACATTAATATACAATTTTATATATGCATGAACATCATATATGTTATTTTTTATGAGAAAATGTATGTTATTTTTCTATTCACCTATCAATGATTTTACTTTCAAGTCATGGATCCCCTTTCTCCCATAATTAACTCATTCAGGGTGAGATGTAGGCAAACTAATTCACTTTACAATAGATAATTAGCTTGTACAAAACTTTATGACCTCCTTATAAATATAATTCTCAACAATGGAGGCTTCAGGATGATAAGGATTCTTTACATACCCCTTTAATATCTTAATATATATTTCAAAATTTTACATCCAACATAGATACAAAAGTATACAAAGCCTTATTTCTTACAATAAATGAACCATTAAATGAACCATGTTATCAAAAAAAAGGTAGACGAAAACAAAATTTCCATTTTAAAAAGTATATAAATAACATCATTCTCCAAATTATTCAAAGAATTCAGATCAATGACTTTGTTAAAAGTTTCATTGAAAAAATGACACAACTTAATAAAAGTTATTCTAACACATATGAGAAATAATCCACACAATTAAAATGGTAGTATCTATTGCATCATGATCTGAAAATCATGAGATTTCATAACTATCAACTTCACATATTTTAGTGACACATTTTTTTCATTTAAATAATAACTATGTGACACATTTATAACATGTATACACATAAATAAATAATTTTCTCCCTCTTGGATAATTTATTACAATTCATAGTCAGGTATGTTCATCTTCTATAAGGAGCGAGAGCTAACTCTAAATGTATTCCCACTGAGAGTAAGACCAATCATGCATTCAACCCATATTTATTCTTTCCTTTAATATCTAACAATGTTCTAGTCATGATGTCACAAATATTCTTCTCCACATGTATGACATAAATTTTATGTTTTACCTCATGATATCTCCAATATATATGGTAAAAAAATATTCACTATTTCATCAAAATATTTCTATCAATTTCTGATTTTAGTGTATTTCTGAATGTGACATCAATGCTTTCCACCATCTCAAAAGAATGATCAATTGATAATGGATATGGAGAAATATAAAAATCTTGTAAGTTTTGAAATTCCTTTTTAATATTCAATAAGAGTAGTCCATATAAAAAACCCTTCAATGAACCATGTATTCCATTCTACTCACTTGTTTCCATAGATAATATGAAATATGTTGTTCATAAATTGTAAAATCATTGTATCCCTTAAGACTATATCTAGAAAAAAATTCATATGCTTGGAAGTCATATATAGTGAACATAATCATTATATTCAGTTGAAAATGTTCCATTTTATAAGAATCATACACTCTAATACCTTCCTCCCATAAAAGTTACAAATTGACAATTAATGGTGATAAGAAATCATAAATATCATTTCAAAACTTTTTTGGTCTATAAATCATTAAACTCAACATGATATATTTCAACTTCATAGAAAATTTTGGATATAAGTTGTAAATTACCAATAAAAAGTACATAAAATATGTTTTCTACTAAGGATTCAATATGTATTAATTCCATGTGTTCATAGTCTATGTATGAGATTTTTAAATTCATTTTTGAATTTAGAAATCCATTGATCAAATTTCTTCCATAGTGGACAATCAGCTGGTTGATGTAATTTTCCATCCAATATCTCATCATTTATATGACATCTTAGATTTTGAATCATTTGAATTTTAAAATAAACACTTTGAATGTGGAATTTTAGGAAGATTAAAAATTGACATCGCATGAGTCTCTATAACTGTTAAACCATCTATTGATTTTTATTTTAAATTATACCATGATGTCCCATATTTAGGACATTCAAACAGACCTTCATATTCCTTCCAATATAGCACACAGTCATTTGGGTAGGCATGTATCTTTTTTTTACAAAACCCATCAAGAAAAATATTTTCATCTCATTTTAATGTTAATCTGGATGGTCGTTGTCTTTAGTAAGTATTTCTTTCAATAGTTGTAGCAACTATATAAAACTATTATCTCTCCATCAATTTTTTTCCTTCATGTTAAACAATATTAACATTGCTGATAAAACTATAAATTCTATAAAACTTATATATAATGGTTTTTTAGCATCTCTATATAGATTCTCATTTATTTGTTATATCACAATTCCTTCTACTTTAATATCATGAATCATTTATTTCATTTTATTGGACTTATCATCTTAAAAATCATCATCATCAATAGATCTATAATTCTTACAAGTTTTACCCTACCAAATCCAAGGGATTTAACCCAAATTAAAACCATAAAAAATTAAATATTATTTAATTTATTTTATTTTAAAATTATTTATATTTAAACATTCCAAACATGTACAGAAAACAAGCCATTTTTTAGAACAAATTGTTTAGAAAATTCAAAAAAAATCAATGTCTTTCTCATATTCATCACTTTTTCACAGTTCAGTAATCCAACTATGACTCATTGTTACCTATAAAAAATATTGTGGTTTGAAAATAAGTTAATATATTTTGAAATTCAATTTCAAATTTACTTTTATAAATACCCAAAAATATATAATACAAATTTTCACAAATAAAATAAATACAAAATATTTGAAAAAGATGTCACTTTGAATATATTTAATTATCATTCCTTTATAAAAAATAAAAACAAATCAGGCAATCAAAAATATAAAATAAATATATTAAAACTTCATTATTCATTATACATTCAAAACACCCATTCTAATGAAGACAAAAACACCTATTAAACAAACATTAATCAGTATGTTAAAATAATTTAGAACATGAATTAATCAAATAATAATTTAATCAAACCTTAATCTGAAAAAAAAAATCATACATAAAGAAAAAAATATGTTAGAAGTGTGGATAATAAAAACCTAAAATAAAAATTGAAAATATGTGAAGAAATATTGGCGTCTGTAGAGATAATTCAATAAAGGAATCCCAAAATAATATTAATAAATTCAAAAATAACTATATGCATGTAAAATAGAAATAATAAACTTGAACTGAAAATATATAAAAGACATGGTATGAATAAGAAGTCAATGTAAATAGAAATTCGGTGCAGAGATGATGAAAGTGGTTAATGATGATAGTTGAGGGTTGAAAATGGTGGTAATTCCAAATGAATGATATTACAGTCTAGTAGATCGAAGAAAAAAGAGTTTAGGGTTTACTGTGTGAGATAAAAGAGACCACTATCGTGGGAAAGAATGACCCTAAAATGAGTCCACCAGACATTTCATAAAAATTTAAAATTTGTATCAGGTTGGTTATTCAATAACTGATATGAAACAAATTTACTTTGTTTATTGCATAATTTAAGTGATAAACTACATTTTCAACATATGTTATTAGATAACTGATATTGAAAATAAACACCACTGGTGTTTCACATCGGTTATAAAACAACCTATATGAAAAATGTGTCCTGAAAAATATATTTTGTACTAGTGTAGAAATATTCTCATACATTTTTTCAATTGTTGACATTAATTCAGAAGTAATATTCACCTCATGGATTTTGAAAGTCGCATTCTAAGCAATCATCATATGGATCACACCCAGTGCCCTCCTCTTGAGTATTTCTCATTCTTTCTTTGACATTTGTTCATGATTAGGCCCTAAAAAATTGATGCTCCAAATCTCTCTAAAATAAGTAATACTAAACTTTCATTCTCTATAATTAAAAAATTATTTTGTTTAAATTTTCTAGCCACACATTTCTATCTTCCAATTCTATAGTTTTAAAATAGATAACTCCTACTAAAAATAGAAAATCATAAGGAATAGGAAAATCATGTTTTTTAGAAGTAACTATCTGAGGTACCAAAACACCAGAATGCTAAGTTTCGACACTACCTGTTTCATTTGAATCACTTATCCTAAACAATAAAACCTCAAAACTTTTAAAGGTATAAAATAATAGATTCATAAGGTCTCAAAGTCATAAAATCTTAAATTATTGTATTTTTTATAGGTAAATCTCACACCTCTTCTACATAATATCCACACACTATCTAACATCATTCACAACACAAACCTAAAATACTAGAAATAAAAAAAAAGTACTCCACATTGAACATAAGGATTTTCATGGTTCAGAATAAGTAATATTGTATGGGAAATAGAAATACTTCAATATAAGATAAATAATATATCATAATGTAATTGGACACATTAGTCACTCTGAAGAACATACTAGCAGACTCTTGACAACAGCAAAAACATATATAGTGAAAGTGACACCACCCATCTATTTATAGACAAGTTCCAAAGTATCCATCCAATTTAGTGAGTTCCACAACAATACACTATTTTTTAGAAACCCTTTACATAATCATGGAAACTTATAATAACTTTAGAAACCCTTAACTTAATCATGGAAACATCCAACAACCCACTAATTTTATTACCATAACTTCCAGTTATGATGAATAGTGAATGAATCCAAAAATCATCCTCCTATATCAATATTTATAGAATTTTCCACCCTTGATGATTCTATACCATAGATATAACCTTTACATCTATTAATTTTTGTACCATAATTCCAAAGGTTTCTCATTTTTGGAAGATACAATGGTAATAAAAAATGAATTGTAACACTAAGACTAATAGTTTATTCTTACATATTTCAATAGAGTCACTCCATCAATCCATATTCCACCAGTGTGACTCCTTACTTCTTAAGAGTTCCTATATCCACCAACATGATCCATAACCTAGAAGCAGACCCTACCTTTCAGCATGTACATCATCCAACCATCCCTAGAAGACTTCCATAGCACATTCACAATGGTGTCACATTATAAAATGATTCGTGTTCATGGTGGGTCATTTATAAATTTCATGCATTGGTCTTATTGTGGTTCTTATTTATTTTATGTTTACTGATATTACATGTATGTCATTAGTGAACTTTTTGTTTACGTTTTAGTTTCATATATTAACAATGATGAGTTTCATTACATAGAGGGTTTTTTTCTCGACATGATAATAATTTATGTAACATAATTTTGAGTTTCAGAGAATATTATTTTTCTATCACATGATATTTTAGTCAAAATGTCTAGCTAATCTTCATTAGTGTTATGATGTTAGCTGAGTAGGGAATTTATGGCGCATTCCCTTTTTGTATTTTATTTTTTTGATTAATTTTAAAATTAACTTTGTTTAATTATATTTTTGAATTGATTCATTATATTTATTTTGAAATAATTTTCCATAAATTAAATTTAGCCAATTTAATTCTTAGTTGTTTAATTGGTACTTAATATGTTAGATTTTTTAACCAACTACATTAAAAATAAGTTACTTGGATTTGTGAGAAACATGACTTGTCATTTGACTATATAAATCTAGTATTTAATTTAGTTTCTTAATTTATCTAAAAAACTTGAGAATGAGATTTTATATATATTAAGAGATAAAAAATATGCTTGTGATAAAATCATGTATTTTTTTGAATTAGTAATAACTGAGAAAAAGAATTATTTAATCACAATAAACATTTTTATGTTGTATTCAATTGTTTTCCTTATGATGTTATCATATTAGACACATCTTATTAACATAATTTATTTATCATTTTAAAATTTTATGTTCTTGGTTTAATTATTTCTCTTAGATTCTCATTAAAAAAAATAACAAAATAAAAAACCTTAAAGTTTCACCACTTGAACATTGTGGGAAAAGACACATTTCAGTGACCTAGACCTATATTCCCTATGGATCGACCCTAATTTCCACTTATATTATAGTTAGTAAGTTAAAATTTTCTAAATTTTGTTTCATGACAATACATATCATATTTATATCGCTTTTACTAAGGAGAACGCACTGATATAACATTAGATTAGTCTTGACTAAACACTACTTTAGGAATAGTTTGTTGTTGCAATGAATAATCATATTATGTTACTTCCTAATAGACAAGTCCATCTTTTCTTCAACTATCATCTCAACAGTCAAAGTCCTAAGACCACTATGAGACATTATATAATACCAAATGTAGGTATAGTCTAATAACACCTAGGTTTTTAGGTTTTTTTATTGATTTTTTTACTCTCTTTTGGTTTTTTCTGATCTTATAAGCTAAAGTAGGGTTTTTTATTAAGGAGAATGTTCTTACGATGTCCTTGGAATTCACCAGTGATCAGGATAATATTTGGTGATTTTTGAAAGAACTTGGTTAACATTTAACTATTATTGAGGGTGTAATTCCAAAATTGGTTTCACTATAGGATGGATCATGCTATGACATTTAGAGTTTCATCGTGATTATGATATGGTCTTGTAAGGGTTGGATAAAGATAGTTGGATGTGACATGAGGAGGTGGATTGACGCATGTCAGATAGTGTTTCACTGTAATTAGGACCCCGTGATTTATAATTCCACCACTATAATAGATAATAGGGTTTGTTTCAACATTTTCTTTGTGTCCTATCGTGGTCTTCCCTAGATTGAATCAGATTGATAATTGAAAGGCAGATATTTATGGTGTGGTGAGGAATTATATACCATGATGTTACCTCGGGTTTTTTAGAATCCATATCATGTTTTTTTAGTGGTTCATTGACTGATAATTCATTATAAAATGATGGGACCTATCAAAAAAAATATCTGTTAGGGCCCCTTTAAAATTAGTTTGGTTATGGGGGGTCATAATAATTTTCATTATGTCTAAACTCCATCAATCTTAGGTGACGCTAAGGGTGACCTTAGGAGATTTCTCTCCCTCTTTTAGATAATTTTGAGCATCATATTGTTGGTTGATTATCATATCTTGGTAAGAATTAGATTTGGTTTTTTGAATTCATCATATATCATTATTTTAACCTAGAATCCACATATAGATTTTTTGACCTATGAAGTTAGATCATTTAATTGAGATTTTTAGTTTCCCTTGATATAGAATTGGGAGATTTGGACCTTGGGTGCGGAACAATCTATAAGGGATTAATGAATTGTTGAGAATTGCATAACTTGGTTGGTGGATTTGAACTCACCCTTGAATTGGATAATTTCTTGAATTGTGTGATTGGTTATTATGGTTAGAATTCTAGTTTATTTATTAAATTAAATGGGTTTATACAAAGTGAGATTTTTGGAAACTTGTGATAATTGAGGAAAATTGTGGATTTCAGTGGTTATTGTGAAGTGAGGATTTCAAAACTGTTTAAGATAAATTAAAGGATATTTTCATGAGTTCAATTGTGTCTTGTGAGTGTGAGTGTGATGGGAATTAATTTTAATTCTATAAGTTTTATACCTTTTTTATGAGTGTATTAGATGGTGTTTGTGTGTGTGTAAAATGTTTTGGTGGTGCCTATTTTTAAGAAATCCAAGTTTCATACCACTAAGATGAGAGAATTATAGAGTGTGAGTACAACCTATAGGTTTCATATGATAGGGATGGATATATTAGGCATGTTGATGACTAATGAATAGGTCTAAAGTCATCAATCAAGGGGAAGAGGTTCACATTGGGTGTGGTGGATAGCTTATCATAAAATGGAGACATGATATAGAGTCTCTTCATAGAAAAGGAAAATTAAATAGAGTTTCACTTTAGTGATTTTTGGAATGACTTACCTCGATAAAGGGATTTTAGAATGAGAAAATAATATTTTTATTGGAAACATAGATATATTTGTGTGTGTTTTATTTTAGAATTTATACAACCTTTCTTAAGACTGTATTTTTTCCTAAAAATGTTTAATCATGAAATGTTTAGGTTCTTCAACTATTCATTATAATGATTGGTTTCTTATTTAATGGAAATACGTGTTGATGGTTGTGTTTGGAGTACATGGAATATAATACGGGGTCTTGTTCCCAACCCTTGCATGTGTGCTTCGGTGGGCATGCAGGTTTGGATTATTGTGATATAGGTAAACATAGGGATTCACATTTTTTTAGTGTTTGATAGCATTTTTTGGCTGGGGTTATAGTTTTTAAAGAGTAGGCTCATATGTGAGATTGCGTTTTGGTGGTGGTTGTGATGTCTTGGTTTTTTTCATTGGGTTTCAATTTTTTTCCACTAAAAAAAGTTTTCAATAAACAAATTTACTTCATCTATACCTTAATGATTTTATTAAAGTGGTTTTATTATAAATAAAAATAGATTTTTTGCACGTTCAAGCATAGTTTCATGCTTTTATCTTAGGGGTAAAATCATTCCCCATGGGTTTATTTTTCCCTATCCACTTTTCAAAATCCTATAGCAACCGGGGATTGAACTTGAGGCCATGTGGTTCCCCAAATCAGGTCTTCAGAATTGGGACATAAGGTGAGGAGTTACAAATTAGTATCAGTGAAGAGGTTTTGGGTGTAAGCCTTCTTAAGTTTTGTGGGAATGGATAAGAGGATGGTGGGGATTTGAAATGCACATGTAAAAGCAATAATTTACATCTTTATAGTGAAATCAGAGTTACTAGGGTGGTTGAGTAACATAAGGGTTCTTGAAAACCATGTTGGGATTTGTTTTACATATGAATCCTCCCATGAAGGTTTGATGTGTGTGAATGTTCATGAATCATGATAGACATATCTCAAGTTTCATCATGTCTAGGGTGATTGGGAATTCATTGCATGGAATGGTTTTGAATGAAAAGATTTCTTATGTAAAAATAGATTTCCAAGAAATATTTTTTTCTGATATTTCATTAATGGGTTTTGTAGTGGTGTGGTTTTGAAATTCAATAAACCAATTATGATATGGAAATTGGATGGAATGAAATTATTCAAGGATTAGATTAGGGTTCTGCCCAGTTGTATCATAGAATTGGGGCCTTAGTTATGTCATTTTGGTGGATTTCTTCATGTGTTGTAGACTATAATACCTTGGATAAATCTGATAGAGTGTGGTTGAGGGGTAGGTGTATATTATTCTATGGAGCCTCATTTAGTGGTAGTGATTGTCTAGGTTATCCAAGGATTTGGTAAGGTAATGAATAAGTATTGACCGTAAGATATGATTAGTGATTCAAGGTTCATGAAGAAAAACGTTCTATTGTTTAGAGGGGACATGAGGTCAGAGTATTCTGAGGAGTGGTTAGAAAATATTGATCAGATCTTCAAGTTTCAAAAAACATAGAAGACCACTACGATATGGTTTATTTCATTTTTACTAGGAGAACAAGGGAAGAAATAGTGGGAATCCATTGAGAATGAGGGAAGGATAAGGATATTTACTGGAATGGGTGCCATAATATTTCTCACAAGTAGTATTTTCCTATATTTGTTGTCATATAAGGATTAGGATTTTCTATAAATCAATAAGGGAGTAATTCCAATGATATATAAGACCTCAATTTTTTTGTGATTGTAAAATTTTTCTTGGAATTGGTAATGAATGATGAGTTGAAATCTCATATAATCAAGATGTTTTTGCAATTAGATATTTAGTCAAGAATAATTTTACTAAATCTAGTGACCTATATAGAGGTGTAAATCATCATGGTTACTTTATTGGTAGGTACAGTTTATGTGAAGAAGGAAATTTGATTCCTTCCATGATTAGATAGAGGAAAAGTATCTTTCAGTGGGAAGAAAATGAAGTGGGACTCCCAAGGGAGTTCAGAAGAAGCTCCCTCATAAGGAAATTTACCAATGGAGTACTTCTAGTGTGATGAGATGAGGAACACAAAGTATAAATGATTAAATATACCTCCTCTTTTCCATAAATGTGGCATATTAGGTAATAGGAAGAAGTTTTTTGGTCAATTCACTTTGGATGAAAGTAAGGGAAAATCAAATTTGGTGTAGGGATCTAATGTGTAGAGTTATATATCCAAACAATCACACTCATAAATTTAGGGAAAGGTGATAAAGAATTCCTAGAAAGGGATGTTGGGTCCCTAAAAGGACCATAGGAGACTCTTTTTTTTGAGACTTCACATGGAGTTAATATCATAATCGATGTGGATTAACACCCCACTGTGAGATATATTGGGTAAGGGGTTTGTGTGTGCAACTTCTATGATCATGATAGATAAAATTAAAATGTCATGGGAATTATTAGTTATTGATATTAATATTTATTGTACAATCATTGGGATGGACTGGTTGATCTAGTTTTGGACTAAAATTTATTTCTACAATGAGAAGGTTCTCAAATCTATGAAAGGAAAGGAACCATATCTTTTACCAAGGATAGTGGATAGATATATAGATGTCTTCCCAAAGTAACTATATGGACTACCACCTATAACAGATGTAGATTTCACCATTGATTTAGTGCCTGAGATGAATCTTATTTCACTACCATCTTATCATATAGAGGTGACAGAGTTGTAGAAACTTTAGTTACCATTGGATAATTTTGAACAAAAGGATATTATTCTTCAAAGTATTTCCCCTTGGGTGATACTAGTGTTTCTTTATAAGAAGGATAAAAGTGGATTGAGATTATGTATTTATTTTCATATATTAAATCAAGTGATGGTATCCTCTACCTATAATTAATTAGTTTTTTATCAAATTAAGGGGGTGTGTTATTTCTCTAATACAACCCTTTGGTTGGATTATCATTAGTTTTTTGTGAGAGAGGAAGCTATTTCGAAGACATCTTTCCATTTTTTATGTAGCCACTATGAGTTCTTTCTTATTCCATTCAAAGTTATTAAAACACATTTTATTTTTATGGCCTTGGAAAATATGATTTTCCATCGGTAGATAGACTCTTTTTTGTGGGTGATTATGGATGACATTCCTAATTATTTTAATATCTAGGAGGATCATGGGAGGAACCTAATTTTTTTAGAGACCTTGTATGAGAGTCATTTGTTTGCTAAGTTATCAATATTCTATTTCTATGTTTTATAGGTAACATTTCTTGGGCATGTGGTTTTAGATAGAGGAACATCTACGGATCCCAAGAAAGTTATGGTAATGATGTCCTGGGTGAAGCTTATGAATGTGTTTGTGGTGTTAAGTTCATTTGGTTATGCCATGTACTATCAGAGATTTGTACAGGATTTTTCTAATATAGCCTCACCTATGATGGTATTAACTTGAAAATGAGTGAAATTGGAGTGCACTATGAATACGTTATGGATTTCAACTAATTATTTATGGTGTAATTTGAATTCAACATTATTTTGGGTTTATCCAGAGACAAGAACAGTCTATATGGTTTTTTTATTCATAAGGATCTAAGTTTGGATGTGTCGTAATTAAGGAAGGAAAATTTATGGAATATAGTTCTAGGTGTTCGAGGCCTCATGAAAGTAACTATACAGCCATGAATTTTAATTAAATACTATTGTGCATGATCTGAATAATTGGAGGTATTAAATCCTCAATAAAAGTTTCATGGTGTACTTAGATCACAAGAGTCAAAAATACGGCTTCTCCTCACATGATCTTAATCTATTTTAACATATATGGGAAGTATATCTCCATAATTTTTATTTTAAGCTAGAATGCATTCTATAAATAAAAATCATATGGAATATGTTCTAAATAGGTAATCACTAGTTCAGGTTGCAAAGGAGGTTGGGGATTTGTGGGGGTTGAAGGGATTTTAAATAGAGCTTCACATATAGGTTACTAATACACATGTTGGTGTATTTATCTCTACCCAAAAAATTATTTCCAAGGTATTTAATGGGTTTAGAGAGTTTAAATTATCTAATGAGTGTTTTAGCAAAATTAGGGACACGCTAGGTGGTGAAGAGACCATAGAAGGTATGTTTATTGCTATAGATTCATCCCACTAGTTCAAATAATGAATAATGGTGCCAAAGAGTCTTAGGAGTGAGGTTACAATGAATTTTCACCCATTGATTTGTCTGGTGTATCAAGGGGATACTAAAATGTACAAAAATATTAATTGAAGTTTTTGTGGTCAGGAATGAAGAGTGACATGGCTGAGTTAGTTTCCAGATGGTTGATGTGCCAGCATGAAAAGGTAGAGCATCAAGAAATAGTAGGGTTATTGATACCTTTATTAGAGATAACCTATAAATGATATGATATCATTATGTAATTCATTATGGGTTTGCCTAAATTTTCACAATAATATTCTGAATTATGGGTGAGTTTGAATTGACTTACAAAATTAGTGCATTTCTTTCTAATACCAGAGAAGTTATTATGATCTCAAAAAGTTATATATGTGAGGGGAATTTAAAATTCATAGAGGGATAAAGTATATTACCTAGGATTTAGATCCTATATTCCCATCAATATTCTAGAGATAACTCTATAATTCTATAAATTCCCATTTTAAGTTGATCTTGATGTACTATCCTCAGATAGATAGGTAGTCAGAGCATGTTTTTCATGTATTTAGGGATATGCTCTGATAAAGAAAGTTTGATTTAAATAGAATAAATAGGATCAGTGTCTGTTAGTGTAATTTTTTCCTAATAATAGTTTGTATAATTTGGTCAAGATGGAACCATTTGAGTAATTATATAGTTATCCTTTTTGATCCCCATTTTGTTGGGGAAAGGAATGTGAGAATTCCCTTATGGGGCTGAGTTTGGTGCAAGAGACATTAGAGAATATTAACTTGATCCAAACACATATAAAAATGACACATAGTTAATATATTTCATATATAGATCATAGAGGATGACCCCTATGATTCTAGTTTAGAGGCTCAATTTTCTTGAATGCATCACCAATACTTAGGTGCAGATGGCTTGAAAGTTGGATAAATTAATTCCCTGATTCGTAGGATCATTTTAAATTCTGGAGAGGATTAGTGAAGTGGTTTATCGTTTGTATTTAACACCATATTAGTCATTTATCCATAAGTTATTTAAGTTATTCCAATTGAATAAGTATTGACTAGTCCCTATTCATGTTTTGAGGTGAGAAGAAGTTGAGTTAGAGTTGGATGCCGCTTACATGGAGAAACTAGTTTGGTGTGTAGATTCTAGTGATAATATAATTTTGGGAAGAAGAATTATGGTATTTTAAATTTTGTGTCACCATGGAGTGGTTCAAGAAGATACCTGGGTAAGAGAAGCTAATAGGCAACAATAGTGTCCAGAGGTGTTTTTCGAAGAGGAGTCTTATTGACTTTTCAAAGATAAAAATTTTGATAGTGGGGATAAATTTAACACTTAAGTTTTTGGGATTGATTATATATCCTTTGACTCTTCTTTGGTTTCATTGTTATCTTATATTTTAAAGGATAATTTTTTATTAAGTTTAATGGTCTTCCAGTTTTCTTGGAATTCAACTTTGGTCAAGAAGAAATTTTTTGGTTTTTGAGAGAACATGGCTCATGTTTCACCATGATTTTGTGTGTCACACCAAAATAGGATTTATTATACGATGAATCACACCACAAAATAAAACATTGTTTTGTGATCATGATCTAGTTTTTTGAGGATATACTTCATTCATGTGGCTATGTCATGAGGAGAAGGGTTTTAGTTTATCATATGGTGTTCCATCCTGATCATGACCTTGTGGTTTTTATACATGAATCTAAAATAGGCGGTATTAAATTTCATCATGGGCCTTGATTTATGTATTTATATTACTTAGATAAAATTGAGGGGATGATTTTAAGTAAGACCATTGTTTCGTTGTGTTGAATTTTTCATCATGAAATTACCCTAGGAAATTTAGATTATATGACATGTTTTTTAGAGGATAAAACATTGACCATATATTGCAGCATGATATGATCCATCATGGTTCAATGTGGTCATAGAACCATTAAAAATTATTGTATATATGGGGGGACCTATACTTTTTTGTGTTTATTATAAAATCTATTAATCTTGGGTGACTCTAAAGGAGAATGGGGGAAATTTCTCATCTTCTTTTGGACAATTGGGTGCAAAGGATCAATGGTAAATCATTTGATCTTGGTAAGCCTTATATTTGGATTTTTGAATTCCTATTCTCTCATTCTTTTGACATAGGATTTTGGTATGGATTTTATGACTTATAAAATTAGATCATTCAACTGAGAAATATAGTTTTCCTTGATAGGAAATCACGATATTTGGATCTTTGATGTGGTATAGTCGATACGGGATAAATTGTGACATCCTTGACTTGGATCACTCCTGAGTAATCAGACACAGACGGTCACATGGCCTCAAGTACACCTCCCTATATGCTAGAGGCTACTGAATAATAGTGATGTCCTGGGGTGTTATAGTGGGTAGACTATTCCCTCTAGTAATATTGGAGAACAACATAGATATAACTGAAGAATAAATAGTAGAATAAGTAATAATTAATAGACTAACTATGAATGTAAGAATAAAAAACCAAATAATAAAAATCAATGAAAAAGTCGAATGGTATCAGATATAATATGATGATTCCATGTCTCTAAAAAATAGTAAAATAGGTATACATAGTTGTAGGTAGATAGAGAAATACATGATATACAAAATAATAAAAAAATAATACAAATACTATCAAATAACCATGATCTCATTCTCGATAATATCCTACCAAGTTTCATATTAAGTGAAAAATAATGTTAGGTATCCATAGTGAGATGCATCCACTTTTCCATACCAAATATCATATAAATTCCCTAAGTACCAATGGTGGCCCAAATAGGGTGTGAGATAAATCTTAGTAGGACACCACTAACAATTTCTATACAATCCAATTTGTGAATACAAATTGTATAATGTGTAGGTGTATAATAAAGTAAAGTAGTTCAAACAAATAACTCATACCCACTTCATCCTTAGCTGGTTTATGAACATGTAACCATTTAGTAAATTATGATTTAGATATGATAAAAACTTCAAGTTAAATATTAAATATCACTAAAAAAGATCATAATAATAATATAGGAGGATCCAAGGTGAAACCAAGGAATTATTTACCTGAAGGGTTTGCCAAATAAAAATAGTAACTCATGTAGTCTAGCAGTAAAGGGGTCCAATTTTAATCCAAGGGGATAACCCAAGTCATTCCACTGTAAATGAGTCTAACCAAGTCTATAGAGTTCATCCATGGTAATCACGAGCAAAATATGACTGGTCCCAATGGGGTAAATCCATGGCACCGCGTGTCTGAAGACATCAATATGAATCCAAGGAGTGTATATAAGGAATTATAATATCTAGAATAGATGTAAAGTATATTTTTGATACATCATCGAGGTATTTTCATAGTAATAAAATGACTAAATTTTATGGTGGGTATCTCACACGGCAATGGGCTCAAAAAATCAAAATGACGTCCTCTAAATGCTCAAGGTATTCCCTTTGGAATACAAGGCTATCTCATGTCATACCACTCCAATAAAGATGAAAAATGTCCAGATCAATAGGCACCATATAATTAATCCATTTATATCATATGTTGTTAGGGCCCATGTAATATTACTTCCATTTATTTATTGAATTGGTTCCTTCCATTGCCTATTAATAATCAGGACAAGGTGTATAAAGGACATACAACCATTTATCAATTTAATTTATAAACATTTGTTCGGTTTATTCCATACTTTTCATTAACATGATAGGGGATAGAGGACATGAAAACAATTCAATTCAATTTACATTATATCTAGGCCGAGTGATACCTATAAATATACTTGATAATTAACATTTTAAATACTCATTCAATTATGTAGGAATAGTTACCTTTATAAAGGTCAAGTCAGACACACCCGAATAGTGCCACAGATAGACCCAACATGGGTCAAAAAGGAATAAATGAAGAAAACACCCTAAATGGGTGGTCTACGTTGAGGTATTAACCTACAACAATATGAATAAATGGTATAAATAAGGCTTTTGAACATAAGATAAAAAACTATAATTAATATAAATAAATTTTAGAAGCAATGCCTAATGAAACTGGTTTACGCGCAATGGTGGAAATTTATAAATGATAGGAATTTTATGGAAAAGTCATAGACCACGCACCTCAAGCCTATAGAACTCTCCTCATCTAGTCTCATCCCATAATTTGGTCTATATTGGAAGAAAATGGAATAATGGATCAACACCATCAAAATAGGGCATATGATCCTGCATCAAAATAGCATCGTCAAGAAGAATAAAAATAAAAAACTAAGACAAAGGATTGAATAACATATAGAGGGGAATCCAACAAGATGATCAGCTCCTGATTTCCAGTTTGGATGGTAAAGAAATCCAATAACCTATCTTAGTATTGTTTGTGGGTCCTCAAAAAGAGACAAAAAAAGGTTTATTGTCTATTGGAGAAATAAATAACGTAATAAGTTTTGGTTTTAATAAATTTAAGGGAAAATATTAAATTCCCCTAAAAACTATTGGGTCAAATGGTTTGGTCGCACGGTTGTCCAAACCATGCACCAACCATGCACCACAAACTTCCCATATATGTTCCTCTCATGGTTTATCAGCATGGATAGACAAACCATTCACTAACCATGCTTAGATCACTGTCCATAGAGGGAACCTGCACGGTTTGGATGCACGGTTTGAGAAACTGCTCGCCAAATGTTTCATTTAGCACTAATAAAAACTACATAAATTTTGCATGGTCGTGTGACCATAGGTACATGGTTAGGTTATACTATGTTCCATACTCTTCTCTCTAAAAATAGTCACATTGTTAGGAGAAACCGTGTGGGATGGGCATTAGGGTTTTTACTAACTATACAGACTAGTGCTTTCTTCCACCAACTTGGGTTCCAAGCTCCAAACAAGCCCTAAACACCCCCATTTCCTCCACATCCTCATTAAGAATTTATATTTGTTCAAACCCAAATAATTATATAGAAAACTAAAGTGTTTATACATCATATAAAAACTAAGTTCTTATAGACTCCCCCATTAAATGAACGTGTCCCCAAGTTTCCCTTCCAAGGGTGGTAGAACACTCTATGAGAACAGCTTCAGCTGCAGAGCATGTATGTCAGCCACCCACTCATAAGTATTATCCTATATATGGTAATGCTTCCATTTCACCCATACTAAAGGTAATTACTATATCTAAAGAGTCTTCATGCTCTGGTCAATGATTCATATGAGACACTCATCAAAAAAGCATCAAAATCCAATTCAACATCATCGAGATCAAAAGTATAAGATGTGCCATCATGATAAAAGAGAATTTGTGAAATTTGGAAGACTTAATTCAAGGAATGATACCTATGAGTTAGTTTCAACTGATAAGAGACCAGACCAACTCTATACAATATCTCAAAAATCCCAAAAAAACAAGGAAACAACTTCCATTGTATCTATATCAACATATGCCCTAGCTTGGCTGATACCCATAGGAAAACAAGATCACTTAAGTCATCGTCATGATACAGGGATCTAGTAGTGTTGCCTCTCCTATCTCTAACTAGAACAAGGGTTAATGAAATGATATACCATATAAGGAATCATATAGAGCAGTCTCAATCATCTCCTGATAGTTTTTATTGTAGGAGAAATCGATGAGAAGAATATGATTATCCCAAGAACCACTGAAATCAATGAAACATTCTCAAAGAATTTCCAAAAACACATATATGATCTGTTTCTAATGGCCATCGATCTGAGAGAGAAAAATGTCTTCTAAATCACTTATATACCCATAGATCTTTGTAACCCCTACTAGAACCTCAATGTGAAATGAGCATTACTATCTGAAATGATAGCATGAGGGACCCCATATATATGTATGATCTCATGTACATACATTATTCTCATCTCATTAACTAATAATGACTCTTTGATAGGAAGGAAGTGAGCTACTTTAGTTAGTTGATCCATAACTATGAAAATTGCATCACTACCTCGAGGTGACCTTAGTAAAATGACAAAAAAATCATTGCAATGTCTTCCCATTTCTAGTCCAGACCATCAAAGTTTGTAACAATCCAGTAGGTCAATGGTGCTTTGCCTTTACTTGTTGATAGATGGAACACCTAGTGATAAAACCTAAAAACTAATGTTTTTCCATATCCCCCAATACAGGCGATCCATATCATGATACATATTGGAGATTCCTAGATGAACTACCCATTGAGAAGCATGGAACCCTTGCATTTGTTGCTCTCTCATATAATTAGAAACCTAGACATTTCCATGTATATGTAGGATGTAGTCTCTATCAACATGCTAATCTATAGCTAGGTCCTCACAAGAAATACTCTCCTATAGAATAAGGCCTTCAAGATTAGAAAACTTCCTTTTATCCACCCAATCTAGGAGTGAAAAGTTAACTTATAAGGATAAAATAAAAGGACACACTTGACTCTCATGAAACTAAAAATATTTCTTAGAAAAGAGGTCATCAATTTCCCTTCTGTAATGGATTCTTGTACAGATTTTTCCTGAGTCCTTTTGCTTAGCGCATCAAGTATTCCATTTCCCTTTCCAGACATATAAGCTTGCACAAAGTCAAAGGACTAAAGGTATTCAACCCATATTCACTATCTAAGATTCAAGTCATGCCTCATAAAGATATATTTTAGGATATTGTGCTCTGTATACACCAACAATCCCCCACCCATCATATAGTGTCTCCAACATCATAAGGCATGGACCACTATTGCTTGCTAAAGGTTAGGTGTCAAGTAATTACATTCAAGACGTCTCAACTTGAGAATCCCACATGCAACAACTCTATCTGCCTATAATATCACTATAACCATACCAATGCCTGATGTATCAAAAAACACCATATTACCTCTTTTAGGTTCAGGAAGAATCGGAATTGGTGTCAAAGTAGGCCCACCCTTCATCTCCTAAAAGGATTTATAGCATGATTCAGACCACAAGAACTTCACACCCTTCTTCATAAGACTAGTAAGTGATGGAGAAAAGGTGTGGAAATTCCTATATGAAATTCCTATAACATCCATATAGTCCCATGAAACTTTGTATGTCAAATACATTCTTAGGCCACTCTTAGGAAACCACAACACTTGCATTCTCTAGGTCAATGGATACTCATGATTCCAATATAATATGACCCAAGAAGTTAACTTTGTTGATCCATAAGTAGCACTTAGTAATATTAGCATAAATATGATTCTCTATCAATGTATTTAAAATGATCTCAAGATGTTGATCAGGGTCTCTATGAGTATGAGAATATAACAATATTTCAACCACCAAAACCACAACAAAGGATTGTAGGTAGGGGTGAAAACCCTATTCATCAAGGTCATGAAAACTATAGTATCATTTATAAGAAATAATTAAATAAAAAGGTATTAATTTAAAACACACCAACTTCAAAAATATGTACATGGTATATCTAAAGGCCTGACACATACCTGATGATAACCCAATCTCAGGTCAATGTTCAAGTACACTCTAGCTCCTCAGAGCTAGTCAAAGAGATCACATATTTGAGGCAATGGATATCAGTTCTTAACCATAATCTATTTAAACTTTTTTTAATCCATGGAAATACTTAGGGTCCCAAACACCTTTATGGAAAAAATCACATGTGAACCCTAATAAGAAGTGTTACTTCAGATAAAGCCCTTTGTTTTTAAATCCTCTAATTATCTCTTGAGATCTTCGAGCTCATAAGGTTTCCTTCTATATGGAGGAATGGATACAGGAGATGCTCTTAGAACAATATCAATGACAAAAACTACCTCTCTAATTTGAGGTATGCTAGAAAAAATGTGAGTAAAGATATCCATGAAATTATCTACTACAATAAGAAAGTCAATCTGATGTAAGCACTGATCCTCCATATAAAGACTATCAATCTAGGTGGTCACTCCACATAGCTTATGATGCTCTAGTCCAACTCTACCATCCTAGACATTTTGTTCACCCTTGTGAAGATAACAACCACCCTTTGGTGATATAAATGATACCCTATGGTGATAGAAGTCTGCAAAGGCATGATAGGGAACCAACCAGTCCATCATGAGAATGAAATCAGATCCCATTATATTGAGGACAAAGAGTACCCATAAGAAGGGATAACTACCTTTCCCAAGGGTAAAATCCGTGCATTGGAATATTACCTTAGACCATACACCCAAAAATGCATCCACATTCATCATCAGAATAAAGCACTAAATTTATATCCAAATACTTTCAACAGTTGATAAAGAGATAAAGGAGTGAGATTCGATTATATAAAAAAATAGGATACAATAGTAGAGTCTACTAGAATAGTACCTTATATAGTCAATAGTCCTACAGTCTGATACTTAGGTATTGGTTGTAGAGCATCCAACATGACTGATCTGGTACACTATGAAATAGTGGGAATACCCAATGTTTGTTTGTTCTGTTATTGCTAATATTTAGAAGACCGGTTATCATGGTCATGACCTCTTCCTCAGTTGTTTTAGTCAGTGCTACTCCAACTCTTATCTTGACACCATACAATTGGTCCTGCTACTATGGGAGGAGCTAGAATGGATCCTATTCCAATAGAAATAGGTAGAATGGTTCGACAGAATCTCTGAAGATGAACCATATGGCCACAAGAACAACACTGAATAATGTCTCTATCACACTGAGTCTTCACATACACCTTATTTTCATAGTGTTGACATACCATAGAGATACCTATACAGGTACTCTGGCTACCACTAATCTGACGAGAAACCTCAAGGCTATGCTTCCTACTACCAAAAAGGCCACTACCCTACCTCACCACTAAACCTTTGTGCCTGGTATTATATGCTTCTCTTCGGTTTCACACCCTGATAAGATCATAATTTACAATATAAGAAAATGTAGTAGGAAAACAAATTTCACCTATGTGCATATGGAATACTTGATCCCATTAAAGATACATCTCACTCATGATAGCTCATTGTTGACCAAAAGTGGTGAAAATCATTTCAAATCAATAAACCAAACTAAATAGTCCATAAAAGACATGAAACCCTACCTTAGGTGCATGAACTTTGGCTTGGTCATCTCTTACCATATAAGGGGAAAAAGTATTCATATAAGGAAGATTGGGAGTCTTCCCAAACTTGAATGATATGTTTCCCTATGATACAGTTGGAATACCCTAAGTTGGTTTGTTCTATTATTTCTAATAATAAAAATACCAGTTGTCATGGCCATAACCTCCTCCTTGGCTGGATTACTCGATGCTACTCCAACCCTTAGCCCAACACCATATAACTGGTCCTTCTACTATTGGTGGAGATAGAATGGATCCTCTTCCACAGGAAATAGGAAAAACAGATTGGAAAAATCTATGAAGTTGTCCCATACGGCCGCAAGAACAACATTGAAGAATGTCTCTATCACACTGAGGTTTCACATACACATTATTTTCATAGTTTTGAAATATCACAAATCTACCTTTACGGGTACTCTATCTACCACTACTCTGGTGAGAAACCTCATGGCTATGCTTCCTGTTACCAGAAGGACCACTACCCTACCTTATCACTAAACCTTTTTTCCCGGTACTATATGCTTCTCTCAGGTTTCACACCATGATAAGAGCCTAATTTACAATCTAAGAATATGTAGGTAGAAAAAATACATTCACCTATGAGCCGATGTAAAACTTGATCCCATCCTAGAAACATATCACTCATTACAGATCATCACTGACCAAAATCAGTGCAAAGCATTACAAATTATTAAAACAAACTTAATATTACATAAAAGATATGAAACCCTACTCCAGGTGCATGAACTCTAGCTTTGCCATCTCTTATTATGTGAAGGAAAAAAGTATTCATAGAACGAAGCTTGGGGATCTGCCCAAACCATGCCCTAATGACCACCATCCTGAGTAATCACATCACACTAGTGCTTGAAGGGATCACATAGTATATAGGTGGAAGTATCGATCCTCCTCTCTTGAGGTATCTCTAGATGCTTGAAGATAGAAAAAATGGCATGTAGACAAGGATAAATTTCATAAGGACCTCCATCCCCTAGAATTATGGGAAGTTGATGCTACTAGAACTCATGAGTCATATCAAACATAGAAGATGTAGGTCATAGAGAACCCTATATAGATTACATTATATATAGGAATCTCTCATGAAGTTGAGAGCCAATGCCCAGTTCAGGAATAATATTTGGTACCTCATGTGGCGTTATTGGAGGTATCACTGGTGGCTCAGGTCCCACCACCTTTAGAGCATGATCGTCACCACCCTCCAAGCACATGACGAGAGAATTTCATAGTGGAATATCTCTAAAAATTCCAAACACATGCCTCATAAAATATTCTAAAACAAATAAAAATAGTAGCTAAAATAGAATATAATAAAAATAGAGCATTTCCTAAGGTATACTACCCCAACTACCCGCTTAGAAGGCCAAGGTATTCATAAGTGTTCAAGTTTAATTTATAAAGGTTTTGGTATATGGATGGTCAATTTCAAGTTAAATAAGTAACACTCCTTAAACTTTAGTTAGCCTCTCTATTCACTATAATCCATTTCATTTATAATTCAATATATAAATCTTATGTTCGTATGTGATTTTTATACACAGAACAAGGCTACATTAAATAGATTATCATTCCCAACTAATAAAGGCCCATAAACATTATAGTAGAAATCAAAACATATTTAATTATAATCAGCACCCAAAAAATTTGATCATATAGTTTAATGGGTCAAATATGATGGATTGACTTAGTTAATTAACCATTATGATTCCCAAGGTCCCACAAAACTTATAAATTTAAACTGGTAGTTACTCTTTCTTAGCCGAAGGCAAGCTCATGTAACCAAGGATACATATCTTATAAGGGTTGAAACTAGCTATTTTAGATTCCACCATCAAAATATATAGGAAAACATTATTTAGGTTGATTATGACATTTTAAACAACCATTTTTCATTCCCTGTAGAATATTTTAGTTTTATAAGCAAATATAAAAATGATGGCTCACTCAACAGTCACATGAAATAAAGGAATTGAAATCAACAAAATGGACCTATGTGGAAATCTATATGCAAGGAATGTGATTTTAAGGTGCCTAAAATGATACAGGAAACAATGATCCTTGATGTACCAGGCCAAGGTAAAATCTCTATAAGGCATATCGAAGACCAAAATCCTTGTGCATCACCCAATGATGAAAGGATATCAACTATAATAACTAAAAAAATAGAACAAAAATATCTCATTCCAATGTAACTTGGTATTTACCCCAAATGTGTGCTAGCTAATCCCAATCATGACTTATTAACAAGTTTCAACATGTCCCTAATATCCTATCAAAATTTCCCAAAAAATAATAAAAAATAAAATAAACCTCTAATACCATTTTGTGATTTCCCTGTCCAGTTTTACTCTCGAGTAGCCGAACCTAATCAGAAACATGGCCTAAAGCATGCCTCATCGTATTCTAGTGGATGCCGACTAGAAACAAGGACCTAGGGTGTGACAATGCAGAGACTATTCACTCTAGTCATAGTGGAAAACAATAGATATATAATTTATGAATAAACAGTAGAAGTAGTAACAATAAATACACTTGTAGTAGAAGTAAGCATAAAAACTAGGTAATAATAATCAACACAAAAGCTAAACAATACCATATATAAGATGATTATTTCATGTCTCTAAAAAATAGAAAATTATTTATACATGCAAGTAGGAATATAGAGAAATACATGTTATACAATATAATCATAAAAGGAAAAAATTATCCAAACATCCCAAGATCTTGCTCGATCATGTGCTACCAATCTCAATCCTAAGAGAGAAAGCAATTCAAGTGTCCAAGGTGGGACACTTCTCCTCATCCATACCTACAATCATATAATCAACCTAGGTACCAATGATATAATGACCCTGTATTTTATAACATGGATATTACATACTTTTAAATGAATATTCCATATATTACAAAAACACATGCTTGAAGATCGTAATAGTGTAGTGCCTCTAAAAAATATGGAATACATTTTTCTAATTTGGTGAAAGATCTTGAAAATATCCCATAAATATCTTCCCCTTTAGAAACCCTACTTAAAACCTTTCTTTATCACATGAGGAACAGAAATATAATAAATGATGATCTCATATGGTTAGTAAGGGTAAATATGGAAGTTACCTAAGCATAACATGAGCATAAGGATATGAAAACATGAGAAAAACATTTGAAAATAATACCTTTCGTATCAAAGATCATATAAATTAGTGATAGAATAAATATTGGCAGATAATAAGTAATGAATCATAATAAAATCGAAACACACAAGCCATTACAGTATAAAAATGGAATAATACATGGAAATTGTGGAATACACTTAAGATTATAATATCTTATGTCAATGATTTATACTAATACATTCATGGTATATTAAGCTTGGATTAATCACATGTGCAAATAATTTAGGATTGGGATAGCATGTTGTGTACCTTCTAGTTTCAGGCTAAGGATGACCTGCCATGTACCCTCTTTTAGCAAGCTCAAAAATGACCTCTTGTGTACCCTTTTGTTGTGGGATTAAGACGACCTCTCATGTACCCTCTTGTTTTAATCTTAGGATGACCTCCTATATACCCTTTTTTGTAACATTTTGAGGACCTACCATGTACCATTTTGATCTCATAGAACATTTATCATTACCTAATGCAATGGAGGTAGCCATATGTCCAACCCATCACATAACAAAAACCATACATATATTCACCACAAGAACATAAATCACTCATCATATTTTAACCCATAGAATAATATAGGTTTCTCAAACATCGTTAAATCATAAAATAACCCATGTAAAAGAACTGGGTTTCATAAATATCATTTCATCATTCAATCATTAACACAAACCATTCTTAGAAAGAATAAGAAAGGAAGCATTGAAGAATATCCCCATTAAAACATAATTAATTTCAAATAATTTTATCTTAGATGGAAAATAATTTTGAGAGATCACTTGAATATAATTCTTCAGGAAAATAGCTTTTCTGCTTTAAAAACATTTTATTTTCTTAAAATTCCATGAAATTTTAAAAGAAAATTTTTTATTAGAAATTAAAATTGTAATATTTTAATGGAATATTCAAGTAAATAAGCCATTATGAAAGCGTAAAAATCCATTAATGTTGTATAAGTTAAAATAAAAAATTATTCTCATAATTTTTATAGAAAAGTCATAAAAGTACCTCATTTGGAAAAGAGAAAAGATACCTTTAAAACCATGTAGTAAAAAGTAAAAAAAGGGTAAAAATTACTTTAAACATCCATATGAGAATAGGAAAACATTTTTAGAAAATATGGACATGGATGATAAATATTCCCTAATGGATACTTAAAACCAAATAATCCCAAATATTAAAGATATTGTGAAATAAATACTCATCACTTTATTATCAGTATAATCATATTCCTCAAGAAAGAAATAAAATTAAAAGTTTATGAAAAATCCTAATATTCTGGATAATACTCATAAAATACATCCATGGTATGTATATACACCACATAGAATAATTTAGTGGTGAATATGGTGTAAATATCATAGAAATAAAAGTGAGACTAGAACTACCATTACTACTTGAGTAACTTTAGAATCATGAAACCCATGAAAGAATAAAATAAACTAAATCTTTTAATACCATTAAATAAATAAATTTAATTATATAAAATGTCATAGGTTTGTAAATACACAACATAGAAGAAGTGAGTGGTGAATATGTCATGTATTTCACAGAAAAAAAGTGAGATAAAATTCACTTACCTTATATCTTGACTCTCATCATACTCATGTAAGCCTCCAATATAATATATATAAGTTTATTATATATCTATTTTAGAACCATATTCATGTATATAATCCCATATATATTTTAATTATGACTTTATATTACCCTCTTATTAACAATTCCAAGTTTAATTTATGTTTTGGGTAATAACAGCTTTGTACATGTTTTGATTTTTTATTCTTGGTCCTCATACTTAAACCATGATTTGATTATCTATAGAATGAAAAAATGATATAAATATGATATATATATTCAGTATATTTTTATTAATGGTGATTCATAAAAGTTAGAGGTAGAAAATAAAATACACCATTCATGGAGATGGTAGGCCGTACATACGCATGAACATTGTTTTCATTTTTCTATAATATTGAAATAAATAAAATTATATGATATATTATAATTATATAATCATTTTTATGTTATATATATCATATATATTCATAAAATTCATCCTTATTACAACCCATGTGAAATATATATGAAAAAGAATCACATCGCGTCATGGAGATGATAAGCCATACATACACACGAGCAACGTTATCATTTCCCAAAAGATTAAGTGGTAAAAAATTAGATATGATATTTTCATTCTAGAAGTATAATAAATTCATAAATATAATATATATATATAACCCATCACAATTTCTACTCATAAAATGTTTTTATGGAAGATGAATTGTATCACCACATGAAGATGGTAAGTCATGTGTACGCAGGATCAATGCATTCACTTATTGTTCGATAATAAAGGGGATGTATAATGGTGTGTTAATAATCATAATAACACTTAATGAATATTTAGGATTTTAAATTTATCATTTTGTGATATTAATTATAGATTTATATGAGTTATAGAAGAGTAGAAAAGGATAGTGATCCGTTAAAGCGGTTGCATGTTCTTCAAAATGGATTCTTTATACCTCTTCTAAAGAACTCTGGAGTTTCTATTTTGAGGAGAAAGAAACCTATATAATTTGTGTAGGAAAGTGGATAATATAATTTGGAAGATTTTGGTAGATATAGAAATCTCAAAGTGATGAAATGAGAAGAGGGAGTAGGTTCCCTTTTGTCTCTTAGAACCAATTTGGTTTTTTCAAGGGTAAAATCATTCACGACTGTATCTGCCTTACATCTGAATGCACTAATATTTTAAAGAAACCTAATAAGGGAGGCATAATTTCCATAAAACGTGACATCAGGAAGGATTTTTATTCCACTTATTGAAGTTTTATATATAAGGACCTCCAAGCCTTTGGTTTTAATAATATTTTTATTAGTATAATTAGGAATCCTTTCAACTTGGCTCGCATCTCCATTCTTATTAATGGCTCTAAAAAGGGGCGATTTAACTTCCCTAATGGTATCAAACATGGTGACCCCCTATCTTCTATTCTTTTCTCTATTACGGTGGATTATTTTATAATTCTTATCACTTGTCTTGTTGAGAAAGGAAAACCTACACATATCCATGATTTTAGTAACCTAGCTACTTCCATGCACCTCATCTATGAGAATAACATCATTCTTTTCTTATAAGGAGGTAGAAGAAATATTCAAAATCTTAATGATGCTCTAGCTCATTTTGAAGAGATATCTAGTCAAGACCTCAGTTGGAATAAATCTATTATTTTATTAGGAAAGAGGTTTCCAAATAATAGAAAAGTCGGGATTATTAATGATCTAGGATTAAAAGAATGTTCCCTCCCTTTCACCTAACTTGGTGATCCCATTTTTTGGGTCAAAACAAAAAAAATATTTCTGAAAAACTGTTGACAAAATTCTAAATCAACACTCCTCTTAGAAAGGAAAATCTCTATCTAAGGTAGGATTAATTATCCTTGTCAAATAAATTGTTGTCCCTAAAATGGTTTACTCTTTGATGGTCTACAAATGCCATATTTTCCTTCTCAAAACAAATAATGTCTACATCAAAAAAATTTGTGTGGAGTGGAAGCACTCTAGAAATAAAATTATTGACTATCCCTTGGTATAAATGATGTAAACCCTTAACGAAGGGTGGTCTTGGAATAAAAAATAGTGAACTTTTGAATAATTCCTTAAAAGTTATACATACTTGGAATTTCTCCATAATGACTCTATTCCCATTACTTTCTCTAATAATAGGTTCCTTTAAAAGCTGAAGAAAGGTAACTTGAACCATATGGACTCGTCCATTTGGTCATCTATTAAAAAATATTTCTCTGACATCATATCTAATTCTAGATGGATGGTAAAGAGACATTCTTTTATGAACTTTTGGTTAGATAACTGGATTGGGGATCCAATTATTTCTATGGTTGATCCCAATAATTTACTTGAGAACAAAAATTTTTCTATTAAATATATCTTAAATTCTCTGAAACTTTATATTATTGATAATGTTAATCATGTCATTGATAATTATCCCTTCACTAACATTGATGATTTTTTAATTTGGGAACCTTCTCACAACGGAATGCTTGACTCTAAAACATTTTACATACATTATTTTGTAAATTCAGATAATAAATATTCCTAGATTATTTTTTATAATAATTCTTGGATAAAACCTTCAATATTTAATCTTATTTGGATAATTTCTCAAAACTGGGTCCGAACTAATACTTTTCTCCAATATTTTCAGGTCCAACTTTTCTCTAAATGAAGTCTATGAAATCAGCATAGAGAAGACATTGACCATAATTTTATTTCTTGAGCTACTGCTACTACTCTTTGTAAATATATTCTTTATCTCTTTGGTTACAGATGGTTACTTTTGGACTCAATCAGCTCACAAATTTAGCTATGTATTACTTTAGACACCTCTCACCAGATCAAGCACCTTTTTCTAGCTACTATTTTTTAGCACCTTCGTGTGGTTTTTTATGACATGAATAGTTATTTACATCATAATAGATCATTCAGTTTACATTCAGGGTAGGTGAGGATTCTTGTTTCCATATGTGAAGTTACTTCGAATTATTTGGGGCATTACAAAAATTCTATATTTGATTTCAACATCCTGTGGCACCTCAGTTTTGAAGGTCTGTATTGTCAGCCTCAATGCACATTTGAAGTCTTTTGGAAATCTCCTCTCCGGGTATGGATTAAAGTAAATATTTATGGTGCCTCTAATGGTAACTCGAGGCCCTTGGGATATGGAGTAGTGTATCGGGACCACCTTGGGTAGCTGCTTAGTTGCTTCTATGGAACCTGTGGATTTTACTCATCATTGGAGGCAGAAATACTGAGTGTTATACATGTAATTACCTTCACAAATCAAAAATGATATAAAAATATATATATGGAAAGTGATTTAACCACCATCATGAAATCTCTTTGTAATGGTGTGGTACATCTTGCTTGGCTTCTCACAACTCGATGGATGGATTTCCCTCACTAGCTCATGGAGATCAATCATATCATTATGCATGCATTTCGTGAACTTAACATGGTTGTAGACGGGATCTCCAATAAGGGGGCCAACTATGAAATCACCTGGTCAGATGATCTCACTATAGATTTAACTCCACTTCATGAAAGATCTTGTAAAAAATCCCATCTTTCAGATTTTTTTAAACTTTATTTTATTTTATTTAATAAATGTGCTTGATTTTTTGACAAGGGAACCATCCCTTTAAAAAATGATATCTTCGAACCAACTCAATTAACTTATCCTTAACAAGTCAATATAATGAAAAAAAATTGTTGATGAAATTAATTATATCAAATTATATTTATTTTTATATTTTTAATAATATTTATTAGATATTTCCCTTACTTAAACAATTACTGAATCATCAATATAAAATCCTTCAAGGTAATTATTTATTTACAAAAAATTCAAAAAAATTACCATGATAAAGAAAAATATTTTATCTTTCAAATGACTATTTATATTTGAACATATCATCTATATAACCCAATATTAAAATTATTATATTTATGAAAAATATGAGTATTCCATCTTTAACTTTTCTTTAAATAAAATATAATAAATATCATACTCCCTTCCAAGGGGAAAAAAGGTTGTAATTTTAGGGGTCGAACCCAACTTATCTAATGAAATTAGGATAACTTTTAGAGTAATTTTCTAATAATTATAATATTATTTTTACCCTTAATTACTTGATTTATCTTTAACTGTGTGAATAAAAATTATTAAAGCTACTATTCATAATGCACAAAAAAGAAACCTGTTAACATAATTTAGAACCCCTAATTTCAAATATGGAATCAATTTTTTCAAAATTCAAGACACATAAGTTTTATTAATTTATTTAAAACTAATCCCATTAATAGAATGAGAAAATGGGTTTTAAAAGTTAAAACATGCAAAAGATTGAAATGGTTTTATATATAAATTCAATGTAAAAGTGATTCCAAGGACCAATATTATATTAAATGATAAAAAAATAATATAATTACTCTTTAAAACCATTCAATAATATAATTTAACACTAAAAATAAATTTTATGAAAAAAACAATTTTCAACTAAAATGTAGTATTTTTTCACTATTCATCAAAACATGAAACTTATCTGAAAAATAAAAAATCAACAAAAGTAAATTTTTAAACTTATTTCAAATAATAATACTATTTTTTCAAAAAAAAATTATTAAAGTATCAAAAATTATATTTAAAATGTGTTTTTCATTAAAAGGTGGTAAAATTACCCTTTTGAAAAATATAGGTTTTTATGTGTAAAATTGAGTTTTTTATTATATTATGCCTATAAAACATATTTCATGAATATAAAAAATATTTTATTGAATATATAACATATGTATTTCATTAATATCATTCAATAATTTTAATTTATTTAATTTATTAAAACAAAATGACTTTTAGAGCATAAAAATACTTCCTATAAATTTAATTGGTATATATTTTTGTCTCTAATTAATTGTTAACCAATGAATTCATATTATAACACATATAATTTTATAAGTTAGTTAATGCCATTAATTACTTATAATTTAATTACTATTTTATATCTTATTATATTAAATAATAATATTTTAATAATGTATCGTTGTATGGTAAAACATGGTCTTGCGTGTAATGAAAGCTATCGAAAGAACTCAAAATTGTGTGTAACACAATCCAAGTATGGTGTTTCATATTCCTCAAGATATTATATGTGTTTTATAAAACATAAAAACAATTTTTTGTGTATAAAGAAATAAGAACTTGCTTCATTCATATAACACAAGCTATATTCATTGTTGTGTGAAATGAAAAATATCAAAAATACTAAATTGACATGGAAAAAAACATTTCACAAAATATTGGTGTGTTAAAAATGGAGTCCTAAATAGGGTTTGAGATAAATCATAGTAGTCCACCACCAAATATGTCTACATAATATAGTCTATGAATATAAATTGTACAGAATGCAGGTATATAACAAAGTAAAGTAGTATAAATAAATAACTCATACCAGCTTCAGCTTTATCTAGTCTCTAAAAATGTACCCATTTAACTAATTATGATTTATTTTTTATAGATAAATCATTTTAAATTTCCAATATCACTAAAAAAGATCATAATTATAGTAAATGAGGATCCAAGGTGAAACCATGACATCCTTGAACTCATAGGTCAACCAACTCATGGTAGTAACTTGTGTAGTCTGGCAGTTGTGGGTTTAGAGTGTAGTCTAAGGGGATAACCCAATTTTTTCCACTATAATTGAGTATAACTAAGTCTATAGATATCATCCATGGTAATCATAAGCTATGTATTAATGTGACCAACGGGGTGAATCCATGGCGGTGCGTGTCCCAATACATCAAGCTGAATCCAAAGAGTATATCCAAGAAATTATAATATATGGAAGAGTTGTCAGGTGAATTTTTATTAAATTGTTGAGTAATTTACATAGTAAGAAAATTAAAAAAATTCCATGGTGGGTATCTCCCATGGTAATAGGCTCAATGAATCTGAATGGATTCCTCTGAGTGCTCAAGGCTCTCCCTCGAGAATCTAAGACTCGCTCAAGTCTGACCACTCCTATAAAGATAAAAAAGTTCCAAAGTAATAGGTAAATTATAATTAATTGATTTATATCATATGTAGTTAGGTTATATGTAATACTCATTCTATTTATTCATTTAATTTTCTCATTCGATTAACTTTCAATAATCATGAAAAGGTGTAACAAGGACATGCAACCATTTGTCACTTTAATTTATAAAATTTTTTAGGTTCATTTCATATCTTTCATTAACATTAAAAGGGGTAGAGGACATGAAATCAATTCAATTAAATTCACAATATATCTACTCTAAGTTATATCTATAAATATATTCTCCAATTAACATTTCAAAGATTCATTAAAAAAATGTAAGAACACTTTAATTAATAAAGGCTAAGTCAGATGCACCTGAACGGTGTCGCAGATAGACCCAACATAGGTCAACAAGGCATAAATGCATAACACACCCTAAATGGGTGGTATGAATTGCGGTATCATCCACCAATGAAATGAATAATGTATATAAATATGTATTTACAACACAATATAAACAATTATAATTAAGTCATATACATTTTAAAAGCAATTCCAGGAGAAACTGGTGTGCGCACAATGAAGAAAATTTTTAAACGACAATACTTTTAGGAAAAATTCATAAACTACCTACCTCAGGTCTATATCACTCTCCTCGTCCCTTATTGGCCCTTAATTTGGCATGGATCAAAAGAAAATGGAAAAATGAATTAACACACTAAAAATAGGGGAAATGAGACTACAAAAAGATAACATCATCGAGAGGAATAAAAATGAAGAACTGAACCAAAGGATTAAAGAAATTACCAAGATGAATCTAATGATATGATGAGCTCTTGATTTTGATTCTAATCGGTGATGAAATCCAAGAACATATCTTAGGAGGGGGTGTAGCTTTAATAGAATAGAAAAAAAAGGTCACTTATTCACTGGAGAATAAAATAAGATATAAGGTTTAGGTTCTAATAAATTTAAGGGAGAAATGGTAAATTAGGCCAATAATTAATGGGTCACATAGTTGGCCAAACCATGCACAAACTGTGCACCATGCACTTCCCATATAGGGGCCTCACAAAATTCGGACTCATGGTTAGACAAACTGTGTGCCAACTATGCTTAGATCAATACCCAGATAGGAGACTTTTATGGTTTGAGAAACCATACCCAAACTATTTCATTTCTATCAGCTAAAAACTATAGAAATTTATCATGGGAGTGTGACCCTGGAGTCTTGGTTTGTGAAAACCATGCACCCTACTCTTCCCACTAAAATGCCCTGCATAGTTAAGAAAAATTGTGTCTGCTAGGTGGCAAGGAATCTATAAACTGTGCAGGACAGTGCTTTCTTCCACAGGATAGGAATCCAAGATCCAAATAAGCCTAAAACACCCTCATTTACTCTATAGCATCACTAAGAATCCATATTAGGTTAAAAAATTATATATAAAACTAAAGGACCCATGCCTCATGTAAAACTCAGTTTATTACATCATTGGATATTAAAAAAATACATAACCCAGTTGGTGGGTTTGAACTGACTATTAAATTAGTTAATTTCCTGAATTATGTGGTTGATTGTGATTATTTAAATTTTAGGTATTTTTTTAAGTGAAATGGTTATGTTAAAATATTTATTTTTGGAAAGCTAGTGTTTTCGAGGATAATTGGGCATTTTAGTGATTATTTTGAAACAAGGATTTCCAAAGTGGTTATGAATAAGGAAAGGATATTTTCATGAGTTCCATGGTTTCTTTGGTGGGTGTGTGGGTGGGTGATATGGATTTATTGGAAATATATATGTTTTATACCATTGGTATGGTTGGTTTAGAGGTTATGAGTGTATGTGTGATTTTTTTGTGAGACTTGTTTAAAAAATTCCAAGTTTTCTACTATTGTGTTGGGTGTCTTATAGAAATTGAGTAAAATATCTTGGTTTCACACCATGGGGATGGGTGTCCTATTCATGGTTATAGGTACTGAATGGGAAGGAAGGAAATACTATAGTAGTGGAGGTTCACCTTGGGTGGGGAGGCTGGATAGATTTGGATACAGACATGAAATAGAGTCTCTTTGTGGAAAGGTAACATGAAATATAGTTTCCATTTTGTGAGTCTGGAAATCCTTACCCAAATAAAGGTATTTTAGAAAGATAAACAAGTATTTTTCTTGGAATCATTATTATATTTATATGTGTGTGTGCTTTTAAAATTGATGTACCCGTTTTTGAAATAGTGTTTATTTCCCTCAGAGTTTTTAATCATTGAATGTTTTGGTTTCTAAATAGTTCATTACCATGGTTTATTTCTTGGTTCATAGAAATACTCACTAATGGGTATTTTTAGAGTCCCAATATTAACCTTCTTGGTATTTTACTCACTCTTTGGGTGTACTCCTTGATGGACATGTTGGTTTGGTTGACTATGATATAGGTAAAGGGAATGTTTCACATTTTATTAGTGGTGGAGAGTCGTAGTTCCATATGAGGGTTATGGATATGGAGGATTTATATTATAAGTGAGCTTGGGTTATATTGGTGGTTGTGATGTCTTGGTTTTTATTCATTGGGATTCTATTTTTTTTATTAAATTGGTTTGTAATGAAAGTATTTCTATCCATTTTGCGTTAAATATTTTATTAATGCATCCTTATTTTAAAGGAAAAGAGGATTTTATCATGTTCATGGACAATTTCATGCATTTATTTTAGTATGAAAATCATTATTCATGGTTTTTTGTGTCCCTTACCATTTATTGATGACCTCTATAAATTTTTTAAGGGGTTTGAGGCCATGTGGAACCTTGACTAAGTTTTTTGAAATTGGGGCCCAAGGAAGGGTGTTACAAGTCATCACATACATTTGATGACCAAGTTTCAAGGTAAAAACACTTTGAATTGTACACTTAAGAAATCATATTATTGAAAATATATGTGAAATTCCATGAATTGATCCTTGAATACCCTTATATGCACGTGGACATATTTCATAAAGACTACAACAAATTAAAATATAATGGTTAAATGATGATATATTGACCTTAAGGCTGTTTCTATTCTCAATTCAATGAAAAATTAATGATTGGTTACATATCCTAGAACATAACACTATTTTTACCTTATAAGTTCTATAAATAAAATTTCTTAATCATTACTATATAACTAAAAATTCACTGAGAAATAATAGAGACAAAAACCCATAATTTTTACTAGAAGAAAATCAGGAGTATGTCAAGTCAACACCCATACATTTATTGACAAAACAAATTAATCCCTCAATAATAGGAGAGAAAAAATTCATTCAGTGAACCTCATCTAGATTATGCAGTTATAATAGAAAATTTTCCACACTGTGGAGGTCCTAATGATTATTTTATGTTCCTATATAATAGATTATTGAACAACATGTTTAAAGATAATTTTTAAAATTAAAAAAATAGGAAATTATGAAAATAGTTATATAAAAACAATTTCAATTACTAGTCTATCACTCCACAAAAACATAGATCTACCTAGATTTATAGTTCAACATTCCTTTAGACTTACTATCCAACCATAGGCTAAAGGATCTAAATTGACATATCAATTTCCCTTATAAGAATAATAAAAATATAATAAGTGAAATAAAACCACAAACTATGATCCAAAATTAATACATAACAAATATAAATTAGATGTAATTATAGTACAATTCATGTCAACCACTCAATCAAAATTTTATATTCAAGATATTACAACCCAATACTTATAGCACTCTATGAATAATACGGAAAATAATTTGGGTCAAATAGATTCATAAATTCATGACAAACAATAAGGATATATACAAGGTAACATAAGGGTTAACCTAAGAGAGAAGACATGAGCTATCACATTATATGATGTTATATAATTGACAGAACAATAATTTCTTACTTCTAAACCAATAAAAGATACACATAAACCTGATGATAAGGATAATCATTCAATGGAAGGATATTAGTGCTAAAGAGAAGGATAAAGAAGATTAAATCAAAAATTAATAATCTATAAATATGTGAAAAGAAAATTGTAAGGAATGATTCAATAAATTATGAGATATCATACACCACCTCCTCCATTCCCACAATGAAATAAGAAAATAATGATGGTTACTTATTTTTCAAAATTTATGGTGATGTTAACAAGGCTTAATATAAAAATTCCTTTTTTAAAGGACATTACCCAAATGAAACAACATGACAAGTTTATCAAATATATTTTATCTAAAATAAGAAAAAAAATGATATGGGAACTATTTTAATATATGAGGAATATTCAGTAGTCATACCTAGATTCTTACCTTTTAAATTAATAGACCCTGGTAGTTTCCTAATACCCTAAAATATTATAGATTTTCATTTTGGTAGAGCTCTATATGACCTCAAAGATAGCATTAATATCATGAAATCTATAGTTATTAAAGAAATATGGATTAAAAAATTTATTATTACTATACTCACCATAAAAATATATGTATGATTAATAAAGCATCCTCTTGAAATTTTAGAGGATGTACACATCAAATTTGAAAAAAATTACTTCCCAATTAATTTAATATTCATTAACATGTAAGAAGATAAGGATATTCCAATCATTCTTGGGAGAACCTTCTTAGAAACATATAGATATCTTGTTTATATATAAGAGGGTAAAATGATTTTATAATTTGGGGAGAAAAACAAAAATTTGATATTCTAAAATCCATAAAAAATTCAGTTATTAAATGTCATTTTCTAGATATTATTGGAGAATGGGATGAATTAGTTATGGAAGCACTAAATCTTGAGTAATTCCACAATTAAAATTATAGGTTAAATGAATTAATCAATTAAGTGTAATTAATTAGTAATATAGTTGATCCACTTGATAGATAAGAGTTAACATGATCAACTCCATCAATTTAAAAACATTAAAAACATAAGCCTAAACCTCTTCCACTAAATTTATGATATAACTAATTTGGAGATTCTAACACTTAACCAGTCATCATTAAAATTGATCTTTCAAGTGAATAATAATTTAAATTGATCAATGTATTTTTATAGAGGAAACCAATATTATGTAAAATGGTAGTAAATTTAAGAGTTATAATCCCTATCATCTGTACTCATATAGAATACATATGGAAGATAATTATATACATTTTAGGTGGTCACAACAATTCTTAACACCTCCTATGAAGGTGGACATCAATAAATAATTGATTAAACTTATAAATAATATATTAATATTCAGTATCTTTTATAGTTAGTAAATCCTCACATTGTAATTGGTATCTAAAATGGATGGAACCACAGATGTTGAAAATGATAAAAGATAATTGACACTGTAAGTAACTGGTTATTCCTGAGGAGTTCCTTTGTGGTTTAGTGTGTTGAAAGGTGTTTGGGAGGAGGAAAAAAGTGTTCAAGTGGTTCTGAGATAAATTTTAATCATAAATAGGAGTTTTTTTGTGTGAGGTTTTATGTTTTAGTGTGGTGTATCATGGAGATGAACTCTGGGAGATGTTTCATGGTCCTTATGGTTTTGAGGCTCTGGATGAGGTTTTTATGGTTTTTTGTTCTAGGGGTGGATGAAGGGATCGGGTTTTGTCTCTTCACTACCTAATAGATTGTTGTGGCATAGAGGTAGGATATACTATGGATTCTTAGGGGTCATGTTTTTCTATATCTTCCATTTTGGGGATTGATAAGTCATGGTTCATGGGTTCCTCTATATCCCTCCCCTAAATTTGTAAGATTCAGGAGAGATACATAGTGTATTATCCCTAGATTTTGGAGGTTTGAAATTTTAATGTGTGTATATCCTTACAGTCCCGTAGTTTAGGTGGAAACACTAATGATTATAGTGTAGTCAATAAGGTTATATCATGGGGTTGTGAAATTATAGTTGGATATAAATTCTTAGGTTCCACCAAAATCTTTATATTTTCTCTAATACACTTAAAAACATAGGGTACCCATAGACCTATTTTAGATAATTTAATCCCCCTTGTTTTATTCTTTAACCCCCAACTTCTATAGATCATTCATTGGTGATCAGAGGTGAGTTTATTCTTCTCTAATTGATTCCTCTCACTCGTGTTCTTTCTTGCCTTGCTATGAAAATTGGTTATATTTAGTTCTCATGGTGTTCTCATTAGTGTTTTATGGTGTAACTATGGTTTTATTTCCATAGGGTTCATGATTTTATTAAGGGATTGGATATTAGATATCAATTCTTGTCCTTCTGTTTTTTTCTCAAAGACCATTGAAAGTTCCATCTTGAGCTAGGGGATTTATTACTTCTCACTTTTTTGAATGTGAATTTATGGGATTATCATGCTTTTATTTCCTTAAGTAATAGTATAGTTAACCTAAAAAAGATAATAACTAGGACTAAAAATGTATTAGAAGGGTATCATGATCACATGTGTTGGTGTTATGTTGTTAATTCCTTGGGATATTTTTTTAGATAGAGTGATATCTACATGTTATGATTTTTTTTATTATTACCATGTTTATGTTGCTTGAAATTGGTAAAAAAATATAAATCTAGTAAATATGAATTGAACAATGAAAGATTCACCTGAATTTTTCATCATTATTCCTTGAAATTTTTTAAGTATGAAAGTATTTATTGAAATAATGTTTATATTTGATTATTATATATTTATGGACCTGCTTAGAAGTTAAATTGTATTTGAATCTTATACATAATGAATTGACTAATTCAATATGGTAGTAAAATCCTTTTTTCTAATGATATTTATTTGGGATTTTTGATCCCATCCTTGTTTATTAGGGCTTGAATTCCATGGATTTTCAACCTTAGTTTCCCTTGGAGTTTGTGTTCAGAAAATAATTTATCACTGTGTGTACAATAGGATAGTAGAGCCTTGTTTTGTTTTGATGTGTGGGGTTTATTATATCCAAGATAGATATTTTAAGTCGAGAGTGATGCTTTATTATTGTATTTTCATTAAGATGAGATTGATATTGGAACAGATGGAATAGATTGAGATCTAGTCTTAATTATTACTGGTCTAATGGCATGGGTTGTTGTGTTGGTTTTTTGGTTCGAGTTAAGATCTTGGATTGCCATATTTTCTTAATGTACATTTTATGGTGTGATGTTAGATTGTTGTTTTTTGTGATTACTAACTAAATGTCATAGTTTTCCTAATACATTTTGATTGAATCTCCTTGGGGTATCTTAGGATGACTCTAATAATACCTAGAAATATAATGGTAATTATATTAATAGATTAAATAATTGGACGGGTATTGATATTGGTAATTTTGATTAATGGGAACCATGCAATGATTTGAAAAAAAATGATCTAAGAGCATGGAAAGGAGTCAAGAAATTTTAATATGAATTATTAATCATTTTTCTTAAAATGAATTGACTTGATTAAACCAGAATTTGTAATTGGTTTAACAACGAAGTAATAAGTACTTGATAAATACTAAATGAGGCTGATTAATAATGATGAATCTTGGTTATTTCATGATTATTTAGAAACTAGTTCCATAGACCTTATTGGTTTCAACTAGGTGTCAGGTGTGATGATAGCAACAATTTAGTTTAAGGATAGATAGTTTACCATAGTTTGGTTCTGCATGACATATTCTTATAATATTTTATTTCACATGCTCCACCCCCAGATTCGGACATAAAACTTCCACCCAAATATTTTTAGGTATGGTTGTTTTCCTCAACGTATAGGTTAGTGAGGGAATGAATGTCTAACTTCCCCCTCTTCCTCATTCTCTCTTCATTGTTGTATGATATGTAGGTGTATCTGTTGTCCGTACATAAACCAGAGTGCATTGTGGTATAGTGCCTAATACATAGGCTATAATGGATTCTAGAATTTCCCTTTGTTGTTGATGGGATGAGGTATATGTGCATTAGGTGCAGGTTTAGATCTAGATTTGGTATGTATTAATGAGGTGTAGAATTAATAATGGAAGATATAGAAGCATAAGATGTTTGACATTAAGGTGTGAGAGTGAAAAACCCGTGGAGAAGTGGAATAGAGGTACCTTTATATATATGTGTGTGTGTGTGTGTGTGCGCATGTGTGTGTGTGTGTTTTGATATGGATATGATTACTTGTATGTGTTACTTGGTTAGTGAGACTTTGTGCGGATGTTAATAAGTTTACCAGTTTAAGTAACAAGTTAGCTTCATTTTTTATTCACTAGGACTTATTATTATTCTTTCACATTTTTACTTGAGGTTCTTGGGAGGATCCTTGGAGTATATTTTTATGGACACCCTATATATATAAAAACATCATCTTTTTTTGGTCCACAGGAGATGGTTTCTGTTCAATTTGGGTGTTAGTAGATTAGAGAGGCTATTCAGGTTCTCTTGAGTTCATGGTTTCTACCTAGGTTTTTATTTTTGTATTTTAATACTTTTTTCAATCATGTATATCATTACATTGATGCATTAGGAATTCATATTTATTTGTGCTTTGAATTTGATTGTTGTAAATTTTCTTTTCTCTTGTACTTAAATTTATAAAAAGTGGATAATTCATCCAACTTATTTTAATTATATACCCCCAGTTCTAGTTTCAAAATTATTTCCTATTGGAGACGGGATTTAGGGATTACTCCCTCTCTTCACTATAGGAATAGAAGGGGTACCGGTGGATGGGGGGTTCATGAAATAGTGGTATTAGAGCTTATGGTTGAGTGATAATATGGAGTTTTGAGATAGGCACTAGTGTAGATTTCCTGGGTTAGTTTTCTAACAATATCCGTAGGACATAGAATGTGATGTAAAAAATGGAGACTTTCTTGGACCTAGGTATATAGGGACCCCAATAATCTAACACAAGGACCATCAATTTTATTAAAAATACTAAGATAATTGATGCTTCTTATGGGGTATATCTGTAGGTAAGGATCACAGATAATGATTTTTTATCCCTTGGTTTGAATTGGGTATATAATGTGAATTAATTAAAATTTGAATTAATTAATTATCTTTGAATATTATATATTTTAGTTTTAAGAGTCCCTATCATTTTTTATTTTGTAAGAATGGATCCAGTTCAACATCCCTATCAGGTTCATCTCAAAAATGTTCAACAAGATGGGCCAAAATATCAACATAGAGTGGAGATAGATGATGGTGATTCATGGATGAGAACACTCTAAGAGTTTAATAACTAGTATTTGTATAAGTACGAGGGGTTCATTTCATATCAGGAGACCAAGGATTGGTTAAAGGAGGTGGATATTTCCTTCGGTTTAATCTGTACTCATAGGGTGCACTGAGTTTTGCTGGCTATGATGATACTCTATAAGGAAGCATGATAATGGCGGTTATTTTTCCTTAGGGATTGTTATAAGTCTATTGTTTTATAAGAGAAATTACATGACCAGTTTCAGAACTAGTTTCTTTCTTCCACCATGGATCCATATTATTATTAGAAGATTCTTACTCTATGCCTAGGGAACTCCAACTTGTGGGAATTTAGTATCCATTATAAGATCCTCTTTTATTATAGTTAGATCCTTATTCTATATAATGAGTGATAAGTGATGCATTTTGATGAATATTTTTATCTAGATACCCAAAATCAAGTTACCTCATTCCTATTATCAACATATCTTGAGGTGTTGGTGAGGTTAAAGGTTGTTGAGAGGGAAATATCCAATACCATATCATCATGGGATGAATGTTTCCAGGACACTCTTCTGTGCAAAGTTGTCACTAGAATATCTTAGTTTCCTGGTCAATATAATATTTAGAGAGTGGGGAGTATGTTCTAGACTTCTTCATCTCATTTCATATGTGTTGGCAGTTCTTGAAACCCTTCCAGTGGATTTGGCATGGTTTTATTTTTCTTGTAGACATCACGACCATCAGAATATTGAGTGACCAACCATACTCAGTAGTCAGTGTGGACTTGGTGACCCACTTTATACTCAACCATTGCAGTAGCTACAGGATGCTCCAGATCTTGATCATCCAAAAGAGAATGGGGTGGGTAGAGGAAAACCCCATTATACCCATCGTCCTTAGGGATAGTGAGTAAAGCATGTCCATGGAGATGGTCTCTATCAGGGTTATATAGGTCATGAAGCTAGACATAGTCAGATTTTTTCCTTATAGTTTTTATTTCTAGGTGAGATAGATTCCATACAAGGTATTATATGTTTATATTCTACTTGGACATATTCCTTATATAATTTAGGAGTCTTACACTACTTAATTATACTAGCCCTAGTCCATGCATTAGGACATAAAGTGGAGAGACATCTTATTCCAATATCATTGAATACTCTTGTTATAGGTTGAGATAGACTATGTCATGTGTACAGAGATTGCGTGCTAAAATAGGGGAAAATTGCTTTTGAGGATAATTTCTATATTTGCATATATAGTTATATGATATCATATCCAACATGGATTTGTTTTATTTGTCGTAGGACATTATTTATTGTTATATGAGGCATATTATATTCTACACCACTGATATAGAGAAGGTTTTGTTTTCTGAAGATAGAGAGACTATTTAATGGGTCATTGGCATGTTGGGTCCCTTTCTTCCTTGATGTCCTAGATAATTTTGAGTTTATTAGAGGGTCAGCTTGTGGTGTTTCCCTAAGTTGTGGAAGAGTGCACTGATATTTTTCTGAAAGAGGTTGACACTCTACCCCCTTTGATGAGAGATCAAGTTTGTGATAGAGTTATTGTCAAGAATTTTTTTGATATTGATGTCTTCAAATAGGATGGTTACTTTTAGTTTATGGGAGCTACAGATTCAGGTTGATGATCTTCTATGGAGAGGATTCTTTTAGTCTAGTGTGTCACCTGGGGTGTTCCAGTTTTTTTACAAATATGTAAGTCCACATTTTTGTATCAATTATCAGTGCTTGAACTAAGTATTAGTGAGAAAATACTATCATATTCCATTGATTGATGATTTATTTTACCATTTTAAGGGAGATATCTGATTATCAAAGATCTATTTGTGGTTATGATATCATCATATGAGAGTGAAGGATGAGGATATACTAAAGGCTAATTTCAGATTTCATAATATGAAATATGAGTTCGTTGTAATGTCATTTATTTTTATAAATGATCCAATTGTGTTCATTAGACTAATGAACTCGGTGTTGTATGAGTTTCTATATTGGTTCATGGTGGTCATTATTGATTTCATCCTTATGAATTCGTTACCTATGGAGGTTCACATAGAGAATCCAAGATCTCTTTCAAAAGTATTCAACATCTTCAGTTGTTTGGGAATCTGTGTATGTGTGAGTTATATGGCCTCATGGTTTATTTATTAGTCCATGTTGTATCTCAACATAGATTAGATATGTAATTTTTAAATATTGAGGAATTTTTTATGGGTCACCCCAAGAACATTACATAGGTGCATAGTTTCCTTAGTCTTGAAGGATATTATAAGAGGTTCATACTCTAATTATCCCTAATTGTAACACCTTTGGTAACTCTGACTAGGAGGGATTAGGTTTTCATGTTGACTAACTAATGTTATACTAATTTAAATTATTTGATGTAGAAGCTATTAATTGATCTGGTTCTTTGATTCTATAGGTTATAATTATGTTTAAGGTTTATTATGATGATCCACATATTTTATTTGGTTGTGTTTTGACATAATAGAGCATAGTAATATCTTATAGATCTAGACATTTATAGCCTCATTAGTCTAACTACACTTCCATTGATCTTGATATTGTTATATTTGTGTTTTCTCTAAGTTGTTTTGTTTTTTCCTTATGGGTGAGCACTTTGAGTTCTTTATAGATCACAATATTTTGAGGTATGTAGTCTCCCAACACAATTTTAATTTATGGAAGAAATGGTGTATGAAATTATTTAATTTTTATAATTTTTATATTTTCCATATACTAAAGAAAGTGAATGTTGTGTCTAATTTCTTTATAAAGAAGTCACAAAGTGATGTTGTAAATGAGTTTGGTGATGTTTGTAGGGTGATGGAGGATATTTCCAAAATATAACTTGATATGATAGCAGTTGATGAAAGATGGTGTCTTTATCAGATAAAGGTGAAGACATCTTTAGTGTAGCATGTAGAGGAGTCCAAGCCTAGGGATGTTAAGGTGGAGGTTTGGTGAGAACAAGTTTTCTATGGTGATGCTCCTAAGGGATTATCAGAGGATGGTCAACATTATGTATTATTTTAGGGTAGGATCTTCATTCCTTTAGAGAAGCATGATATTCTTTCCATGAGTTCCATAGTTAACCCTTAGAAGTATATCTTAGTATTGATAAGATGTATCATGCATTGCATGTTAATTTTTGGTGTTCTGATGTGAAGAAATCTGTTATAGAGTTTTTCACTTGATATTTGGTTTGACAAAGGGAGATGGTTGAGAACTGAGTTCCCCATGTGTTTCTTTAACAAGTCAATATTCTCTAGTGGAAGTGGGATGAAATCTCAATGGAAATTACCACTGGTTTGCCTTAAGAACAAGGAGGATGTTATGTTATATGATTGATCAAAGACCACTTGATTAATTCAAATCACTTATTAACAATTAAGGAGTTGATCTCAAAGAATGTTTTATCAAGGCAGTATCTAGAGGATGTGGTGAGGCTTCATGGGATTCCAAATATGATCATATTTGGTTGTGATCCTCATTTTACCTCTAGGGTTTTGAGAAGTCTCTCATGTTCTCTCAGCTCTTAGTTATGACTTAAAACTTCTTTTAATCTAATGATTGATGATTAGATAGAGAAAACAATACCAAATTTATAGGACATGTTGTGTGAATCAATTCTAGATTTTGGATGTTCATTAGTGAGGAACCTACCCTTGGTGGATTTTTCTTATAATAATACTTATCAATCTACCATTGGTATGGCCCCATTCAAAGAATTATATGGCCTAAATTTTTGTTCTATGTTGTGTTGGACCATGGTTGTGGATTCAATGATTCCTATACTAGAATTAGTATAGAGAATGAAAGATATGGTACATGTGATTTGTGATTGAATGAAAATAGGGAATATTAGAAATAATTCCTATACTAATTATAAGAGGATCCCTTTGGAGTTTGATGTTACAGACCATGTGTTCTTGAAGGTATCTCCAGATCATGGGAAGAAAATGTTTGATCATGGGGGTAAGGTTTATCATTGATTTATTAGATCTCTCAAGTAGTTTTTTTGCATGTTGGTGCTATTACATATCAGTTATCACTTCCCCTACAGATGATCCTAATTCATGAAATCTTTTATGTCTCAAAGATTAACCAGTTACTTCTTGAAGATTTAGATTTCATTGACCAAGGTGAGTTGGGAGTTGAATATCCTCAAGGATTAGCCTTTTGAGATTCAGGACCATCAAGAGTTGGTGTTTCATTTGCAAATAATTTTTTTGGTTTCTGTCATGTGGAAACACAATGACTTTGATGAGATCACTTTGGAGTGAGATTCACATATGTGCACTCAATATCCAGAGTTGTTTTATGTCTTATTATCTTTCTTATTTAACATTTCTTTTGGCTATTTCATGTTTTATAAATTTTTTGATAGTTTTTCATGTTTATGTTATTTATTTTATAACATACATAGAAAAGTGAGTATTGAAATAATAAAGGTTACTAACCATGTAAAAAAGGAAAACCATTCTTTTTAGGACCCTACCTCACAGTTAATCATGATTTTCCTAGAGTAGTTTTCAGGATAGGTGACCTCTTGGGAAACATCTTAGGATGTGGGTGAGTGAGGACTAAACAAATTTAAAGAACGTGTGTTGGATTACAGGGAAAATCATTATTCAGATAATTATCCCTAGTGGGTAATATCATATGGTGTGATGGAAAGGAAACCAAGCTATTACAGGATATCCATGGGGTTAGTTGACTAGGTTCATGTCTCAATCTAGATACCCATCCATCTAGGCTCCAAACCGGACTACGATTAGACTTAAAGGGCATTCCCAATCCCCTCAGGCATATGACTAGCACCCAAGAATTGAAAAACAACCAGAGGGAATAATTTATCTCAACCTAAAACAATATAAATGATATATATATATATATATATATATATATAAATAAAACTAGAAAAATATATTCCATAAACCAAAGTGTGCCAATAGTAGCAGTACAACCCAAATGTATTCATATCAAAACCGTAAGTACATGAACAAAAATAACCAAAAATTATAACTAAAAATCGAAACAATTACTTCATGTGGTAAGTGTGGGCCACATCCCACCATCTCACCACTGGTTTCCCATACCCAGCTGATAAAAACCCCACTTCCTCACTATGGTTCTATTCCATTTCTTGCATTATATAAAATAGTGTCTACCCACCCCCAAGGGAGTGTATAGGGTGTGAGATAAACATGATTAGTAGGATCCCACCTAGTTTTTCTATATCAAGACTCTCTACAATAATCTCAATAATCTCATATAAAAATAAAATAAGTCATGATAATCCATTCAATAATTTTATATCAAAATAATGATAAGCAGTTACCATTTTTTAAAATCTTAAAAAACCAAGAAAAATAGTTTAAAATAATCTTTAAAATAACTAGTTACATTTATCAAATCATGTATCACATCATAACAAACAAAAAATCTCAACTCAAAGCACAATGGTAGACACCCTTAGGATAAAAAACTAAGATAGCTTGGTCACTTGTACCATAATAAAAAATCAATGACTAGTGCACACCCAAGAACTTAGATCCCATGCATCAAATTATAGGGAAATAGGAACAACCCAAAAATTGAACCCCATATAATTTTAATCAAGTTATAGATCTAATGAATCTATGATATATAAATTTAAGAACACCTTAGAAAGTGACCCCCTTAAAATTCCAATGGATAAGGCCTAACACTACACCATTCACCTAGGTACACAAGGCTCCCGTGTGTGGTATATATCAAATAAATTTCAAATGGATATCAAGTTTCACAAAACAATTTAAAAAACCCCTTTATTTATCAAAAACGTGCTTTAGAAACCCATTTCGTAATCTATTTCAAAATGATTTGAAAATACCTTTTATCTCACCAAAACAAGGGCAAAAATAATCTTTTCTAAAAAATCCTTTTACACACACAAATCAACCAATTCAAGGATCATGATAATTCTTTTATAAATCTAGTTATAAAATAATATCTTCAAAGACGAAACCACCTACCTCAAGTAGAGGCCATAGAACACCCAAAATGGGATCCACACACACAAAAAAGGGAAGATAATGAATGAGAAGTGAGTGTAGGAACTAAAATTGATTTTAAAATCTTAGAATGGAATTCCATGGTCAAAAGGTTCAATGAATAAGTTAGATCAACACTTTCCTTGATAATCTCACACACCACACCACAACCAAATTAAGAAATTGCCTTTATATGACAATCACACAAAGGAATCTAGAGAGGATCAAGAGAGATCACTTCTTAATCAATAAGAATAAATAAGTTATCCAAGATCCACTAACAAACCCATATATAAAGAAGGAATAGAAGATGGAATGATCACACTTACCAAAATAAGAGAAACCATCCATCCTAGAGATCAAAGTTCCAAAATAAGAATCTCTAAAGGGATGGATTCACCCAAAACCACATGGTGTATACCTAGTGTTCAAAGAATATGGGAGGAAGGTTAATAAGAAAGGATTTATGCAAACAAAACATATTATTTCCTTGGATAAAAACATTTTGTTCTATTAATTATTAATTATTAACATAAACCTTCAGGGTGGTCTGGATGCTAAAAAAATGCATCGACAGTATTTATAAAAACTAAAATCCAATTTCCTGAAGTGAATATAATTTCATGTCATGAACTATTTTCAAGTCATGAACTAGAATCATGGATTTTACTTAGGGTTAATTCGAATCATGAATAAATGATTCATGGTGTGAAACATCTCCAGTAGAAAATTCCTAGCCCAATTCATTTTCAAAACCCCTATATTGCCTATGAAAACCACCAAAACTGAAGTAAAACATATTAAATAATAAATATAGAGTATACTTTATCCAATATGTTAAAAGTATCCCAATTATAGGACTTTTTATCTGCATAAATTGATGTAGAAGAAGGATGCTCTAGAAAGAGGTGTAGCAACTTATCCCTCAGTAACGATTAATGCTCCCTAGTCTCATGAGAATCTAATATGTGCCTCCACAACACTTTGAAAAAGGAATTGAATTTCCAAGAATGTCTTTCATTTGATAATAAATTATCTCCACCGGTTTCTGTAAAATGGAAATATCTAGCTCCAACTCAATCTCCTCCCATATGAGAACATGGGAAGGATAGGGATGATACTTCTTGAGTTGATATTTGTTGAAAACATCATGAGTACCAATCAAATAACCTACTAACTATAACTAATATGAAACCTATAAAAACCTATAAGTGATTTTAAATGTTCTAAAATATATTAGAGCTAGCTTTATTTATTTCCTAATCTGATAGTGACACAACTAATAAAAAACTTTAATTGAAACCTGGTTACAAACACAAAAAAAAATCAAAATGAATAAATAGACAATCCATATATGATTTATGGTAACTTTTATTTTTAATAAAGCATAAATGTATATCTTATATCCTCACTGATAGAAATACTTGGTCCCTTGAGATAGGTGTCACCCCCTATTCTGAACAAAGAGGTGACCTGCACAAGCGATCATAAAAGGCCTCAAAGGGAGCCATTCTGATCTATGATTGATAACTATTATTATAAGTGAACTCGACGAGTCACATGTGGATTTCTCTTTATCCCAAAAAATTCAAGATGTAGGAATGGAATTTATATTCTTGAATATGAATGGTTCACTCCATATGACCCTATATTTGTTGATGGTTATCCATACTCAATCTAACATGATTCCCTATAACATATTGGAAACTCTTCTTGGATTGGGAGATAAAAATGGGATCCATATTAGAGACAATGGATATAGGAATCCATAAAACCTAAAATTCTCTTATATATACTACTTACGTAGATATTAAACTTTTTTTGTGTCCCTAATCAGAGTAAAATGAGTTTATTTCATCAATTGGTCAATTTCCACTCCGATAAAATTATTTCCTCAGGAATTCCATTAACACCTCATCCCATTTCAAACCATACTCAAAAGAGGATAGATAAGACAAAAATTTGTTAGTTTATCAACCTTTTTATATTATATGGTGTAATAATGGGACACATAATCATAAATGGCACACTTCATACCCAGAAACCTATAACAGTCTCTCATGTTAAAATGCATCTTCATAGTGCTAGGGTGAATGACCCGTGAAGAAATTTTATAATCATGAAAAACTAAATTCCTTACATATGATGGGATGAAACAAAATACCTGAAGTAGAGAATACCATCATAAGGATGAGAGAAATCATAAATGGTATCCCCATAATAAAATTATTTCTTGATTCCTCAAAACTCATAGTCTTACTACTAGTGAAGTAGAATAGACTCAAGAATAGATGATGATAACTAAACACTAGTCAGAACCATAATTAAATCATCCTCCAGTTTATCTAGAAAAAACTAAGTGAAAATACATATAATTTTCCACTCCTTTGATTCCAATGTATAATATAATTGAAATTTCCTACTAAGATCATCAGCGATGACATTCCGCTTTCATAGGGTATAGGGGACATCAAATTTAAATTTCAAGAGATATTACTTCCACCATATCTACCTAAGATTCATGTACTTATAAGAAAAGATATAGCTCAAACTCTTATGATCAAAAAATATTGTGATACTCTCCACAAAATATAATTCCTCCAATACTTAAGTTCTTTCATAACATCAAAAAGTTAAAAATCAAGAATGTGTAAATTTTTTCAAATGTAGAAGAAGCTGACAAGAGCCTTATTGCTTGGAATGATCCTCCTAAAAATGTACACAACCAATTATATAACAATAAGTATCACATTATACCACATACCCCATACCAGGCTCAGGAAATATCAGAATAAGTGCTCATGTCAGAAGCCATTTAGACTCCACAAAAGAAGATACCATTTCTCATCCCGATTGAATTTCATCCCTTTCTTGGTAAGATCAGTCGAAATACTTAACAAGTCATTGATAATATCTAGCCATACTATAGAATATTTGCGTATCAAATATGTTCCATGGTTCTTCTCATGAAAAGACAACACTCACCTTCTCATGATCAATAGAGAGGTCGGGTCTTGAAATCACATTCCATAACAACTTCACTTATAGGATATAGAAATTTCCTCTCAAAATCTTCCCATAAAGGTGGTGACTCCTTAGTATTTCCAAAACCAAATTTAGATGGTTCTCATAATCAATTGAGATCTCAAATAAACCATAATATTTTACACAAACACCACAAAAAAGGTGTCGAGATACAGATGGAATATCCAATTTATCAAATCCATAAAAACTATAGGAGTGTTATTCATGCCAGAAGGAATTATAAGAAATTTATAATGGCCATACCTACTCTTGAAATCTGTATTTGGGAAATAAATCTTTTGAATACTAACCTAATTACAACCTAATTGAAGATTTATTTTCAAAAACCACTTGACCCCCTTTAATTTATCAAATAGGTCATTCCAACTAGGCGGTGGGTACTTTTTCTTAATAGTCGCCTGATTCAACTTTAAGTAGTCTACACAAAGATTCAAAGAACTCCCAGCCTTCTTGGAAAAGTGAATGGGGTTACCCATGGTGAAAGACTAGGATGAATAAATCCCATATTAAGAAGATAATCTAACTAGATCTTAAGCTATTTTAGTTTAATAAGGTCCATGTGATAAGGGGGTATTGAGATTGGATGTGTACCCGACACCAATTCAATTATGAAATCTACTACCTTCTCTGGAGGAAGACTAGGGAAGTATTATAGGGAAACATCATGGAATCCTCAAACAACTAAAGTAAGATAAAAAATGATGGAAACATTTCTGGGCTCAAATAAAATAGTAGAAAAAAAATATAGAGCTCGGGATGGGGAGGTCCAATACTACTAGACCTCATATCACACTCTCCTTGAAATACAAGATATTTTTAATCAGTTTTAGAGAAATAAACACTTCAATGATAAAAATAAATATCATCGTGATTAATGAAAAGATAATCTATCCCAATTATGATATCTAATATATCTAAATTAAGAACCGTGAAATCCTAGACCAACTCTACATCAGTTATAAAAATAGAACAAAGTGAAAAAAAAAACCCCTTGCTACATCCTCTTTCCAAGAGGAATCTCAAGCTCTATAAAAAACAAACATGATGTTTGTTGGAAGCTTAAATACATCAATAAAAAAAATAGATATAAATGAGTCTGAGAAACCTATATTAAATAGAATAATTTCTATAAAATATGCAACAAATATGGTACATTTCACTATGTCTAGACCCACATCAAACCACATAGAAAACTTATCCACTATGTGAAGGTGCCTTACTCTTAAGTGATATGGATAGATCTATTTATACTTTAAAGATTCTGAGTGAACCTTAGTGGCATTTGGATATAAATATCCCATTCCATAATGAGGTATAGAAAAATATTGGAAGAATATCTACAGATAGCCTCAGCGATAAGTGTACCCTTCCTTTCCTCACTAATAGTAATTTAGGGTAACATTTATGGATATTATTGATGGTGTAGATGAGGTATATGGATGGGAAACACCTCCAATACACTTAAGATTATCAAGTCACTTCCTCTTATTTCCATGTACACCACTAAAATTGCCATTAGGTGGAAGGGAAGAGAAATACTATCTAATATTTCCTTCCATGTCCATTTCTTCCATTATATCCCTACCTACCATCTCAACATAGGTGGAAATCATCAACATATATACCTATGATTGGATGTCTACTCACTAACCTCTAAGTACTTTTGAGATTTTAGCTGATCATTCATTACCACCTATAGATAAAAATGAACTAGCTATACAAAATGGTTGTTGTACTCTAACACTGAGAACTCTCCGTAATGTAAAGAGAGTAACTCATGGTAAATCACTATCATTAGAGATTCTATAAAGAACTAATAAAGGATGAGGGTCCTGATACCCTTCCAATTTAATCCCATGTTACAGTTTTCCCATTCCATAGAATCCAACCACCACTTAATGGTAACCTTGATCATGAAGATTTAATAATTCACCTTGATATCCTCAGGTGTATCTAGGAATTTAAAGAATTGATGGATTTAGTACATCAAACCCTTACCTCTTGGGGTTAATTCACACCCTTAAGGGGTATGGGCTTCTCACATAAGAACTATTGAGCTCAATCCTTTTTTTCTCTCAACTCATGCTTTCACCTCAATAGCTTGGTTTTGAGCCCACGGTACATTTTGTTCCATGGGATAGACTACCCATATGATAGCTTCTGAGTGATTTTAATCTAAAGGAGGAATCCATTAAGGTTCATCTCCCTCTACACCCTCCTAAGGAACCCATGAAATATTTCTTAGAAGCATGTTTTATAAATTCAAAAATCATAAGTAAATGATCAGAAAATATGATAATATTAATTTAAACTAGAATATCATAAGAAAAAAATGATATGATGGTCAAAACCCAATACATGATAAACACATCCAATATTCCATGGTAACTTGAGGCTCATCAAGGAGATAGATAGCTAGGAACTCACTACCACCTACCCCTCATGTCTCGACAAACATATCATCTATCTATTATATGTCCCAAGACTACGATACTTGAGGGGGGAAACCCCCCCTTGATACCAAATTGTCATGTTTCATACCATATAATCATCCAACTAGGCTCTGAAATGGATCACGAAGACACCTAAAGGGTGACCCTAATCCCTATAGGCTAAAAACTAGAACCTTGATATCAAAAAAAATATAGGGAACAATTTTGTCTAACATGAAATAATATAAATGGTATATTTATAGACATAAATCCATAAAAAATATTCCATAAACCAAAGAGTTTCAATGGTTTCATTACAAACCAAATGTAGCCAGATCAAAACCCCAATTATATAAGAAATAGTGATTAAAATGGAAAACTGGAACTATAAATAGTTTCTCCTTATGATATGTATGGAATACATCCCACTATCTCACCACCAGTTACCCATACCCATCTGATAGAAACCTCACCACTTCATCACGATGCCTTTCCCTTTCCAACATCAGATAAAAAAAGGTCTACACAACCCCAAGGAAGTGTGCAAGGTGTGATCTAAATAGGATCACTGGTATCCTACCTTGGTGTTACATATCAAGTCTCTAGAAAATAATCCCTATATAATCACATCGAAATAAAATAAGGTATGATAAGAAGTTAAACAATTTTATATTAAAATCATGGTAAACATTTCGGCTTTTTCTAAATCTTCCACAAACATGGTAAAATATTTTCAATGAATATTTAAAATAAAAAGTTACATTTATCAAAGCCCATATCACATCATATCAATCCAAGCAGTACAAGTTAAAGAACAATGTTACATATCCCTAAGATAACAACGATCGGGATAACTATGTCACTCGTACCATAATAAACAATCTTAGACTAATGCACACCCAAGTTCCTAGAGACCAGGAATAAAATTATAGGGAAATAGGAACACCTTAAAAAGTAAACCCCCTAAAATGTAAATCAATTCATAGATCCAATGCATCTATGATCTAGGAATAGAAGAACACCCCCATAAAGTAAACCCCCTTAAAACTACCATGGAAAATTTCTAATATTACACCTTCCACCTAGGTACCCATAACTCCCATGTATGGCATATATAAAATCAATTTCAAAGGGATGTCATATTTCAAAAACTAATTAAAAAAATATTTATTCATCAAAACCATTCTTTGGAAAACAAGTTTTTATTCCCTTTCATAATGCTTTTAAAAATACTTTTTCTTTTACCAAAATGTGGGAAACAACATATTTTCTGAAATAACCTTTTACATACACAAATATTCCAATTAATGGATCACTAAAATTATTTTAGAAAACTATTTACAAAATAGTAGGATCAATAGTTCATAGAACATAGGCTAGAGACAGAACCACCTACCTAAACCGGTCAAACACCACCCATAATGAGATCTACACACACTGAAAAGGTAATAGAATTCAAGATAAATGAGAGAAGGATATTACAATGATTATAAAATCTTAGAATCAAATTACTTAAGAAAAGGGTCATTGGAGAATAAATATCATCACATGCCTCAAGAATCTCACATGCCACACCATTACCAATACAAGAACCCGCCTTCAGAAAACAATCATACAAAGGAATATGCAAAGGGTTGAGATAGATCAAATCTTGATAAATAAAACCCAATAACATATCCCAAAACCAATTCCAAATAAAGATATCAAGAAGAAATGGAATATATAGTTATCACACTTAGAAAAAGATGATAAACCAACCAACCTAGAGATAAAATCACCAAAAGGTGAATCCTATAAGGGCTAGATTCACCCAAAACCACTTGGTGCTACTATGGGGTTCAGAGAATATAGGAGGGAGGTGAGTGAGAAAGGATTATATTTTAAAACATATATTATTTAGCTGAATATTAATATTTCCTGATGTTAATTACTAATTAAAGATATGAACCTCTTGGATGGTCTGTATACTGAAAAATTCATCACCTTTATTAAAAACACAAAATTTAATTTCATGATGTGAATATAAATTCAAATAATGAACTATTTTCACATACTAAACTAGAATTAGATATTTTACCCATGAGTAATTCATGTCATAAGTACACAATTCACAGCATGAACCAGTTCATATATCCAACACCCAGCCCCAGTCCTTTATAAAACCCATGGTTCGCCTCCAACAACCCCTGAACCCAAAGTAAAACCTCTAAAACATTAAAAATAGAGTGTACCTTAACTAAGATGTTAAAATTATTCTAACTATAGGATTTTCTATCTATAAAAATCCACATGGAATAAGGATTCTATGGAATAGTTAAGGCTACCACTCTATCACTAATCATTCATTCTTTGAAGTCTCATAATAATCTTATCTATTCCACCATAATGCTTTGACAAACAGAGTAGACTTCCCATGCAAGACTTTAATCTAAGAATCAAAGATCTCCATCAGTTTCTCTGTAATAGAAACATATAGCTCCAACCTAATCACCTCCCAATTCATAACATAGGTAGAATCAAGATGGTAATTCTCAAGTTGTGATATGTTGAAAACATCATCAAAACCTTTCAACAAATCTAGTAATGCTAACTAATAAGAAACTTGGTAAATGAACTCAATGATCTCAAATGGTCCAACATATCCTAGAGTCATATTTCTCTATTTTCCAATATGATAGTGATAAACCAAGAAGAAACTTTTTATAAAACCTATTCGCCAATAAAAACTCCAAAGGATGATATCGATTATCCATATACAATTGTTTCTAACTCAGATTTGTAGTCAAGTATCAACTCATATCCTAAATATTCACTAAAGTATCCTGAATGAGACTTAATTTCATGGTAGAGGCCCCACCCACCTATTCCCAAAAAATAGATGACCTAAACAAGAAACCATACAAGGCCTTGAAGGGAGTCATTTTGATTGATGAATTATAACTATTTTTATAAAAAAACTAGAACAATCCTAGATGGATATTTCTTGATCCAAAGAAATCCAAGATAAAAGCATGAATCATAACCTCTAGAATCTAAATAGATTACTCCATATAATTTTTTATATATGGATGGTAATATGTACTAAATATTATATGAGTCCCCATTACCTCCTAGAGAATATTCTAGAACTGGGAGGTATACCTAAGATCCCCATCAGAGATAATTGTAGAGGGAATCCCATTTAACCTCATAATATTATGATCACACAAAATACCAAGTTATTCAACTTAGGTGGTGTCCCATGGTTGAAATAAAATGATATGTTTTCATCTTCTGATCAATAAATACCCAAATAGCATTATTTCCTTAAGGAGTTTACAGAAATTTAACAATGAAGTCTATGGACACCTTGTCCCATTTCCAAAATGTCACCAAAAGAGGCTAGAGTAGAGAAGAGGGCTTACAAATATCTTCCATTACCAATTAGTAGGTGTAACAGTGGGACACATAATCAATAATTCCATGTTTCATACCTGGGCAACAGAAGCATCTTCTCATACCATAATACATGTTCAAAGTTCCGGGTTTAATAACCCAAAAAAATATGATAATAATGAAACACTAATTTCATTATAGATGATGGGATGTAAAATGAATCCTTGAATCTTAAAATACCATCAAAAGGGAGTGACCAACTAAAAATGATCTCCCCACCATATATGGTTTCTGTGATTCTTATAAACTCATCATCCTATTATTGGCCTTATAGAAAATAATCAAGGAGAGATTATGATAACCGAACACTAGTGAGAACCAAGCCTGAATCATCCTATATTGAATCAAGATGAAACTAAGAAAAAATACCTATAAGGTTCCACTCATCCTTTTATTATAGGGTAGCCTATAGTGTGAATTTCAATATGAGAGAGTTAGTGATAAAATTCCCATTCCTAGGGTGTAGGTGATGTCAAAGTCTAACATTTAGAGATATCTCGTCCACCTTCTTGGTCTAATATTTAGTTCTTTTTGAGAAATAATATAGTTTAAAATCTTATGATTATAAAATATTATGAACATCTCCCCAAAAATATAGTGCTACCAACAATTAAACACCTTCATAATAACGACAAGTTCCAAATCATGAGTTGGGTAATTTTTTATCATATTTCTGAAGCTGATGAGTTTCATAGGATATTAATTGATTATCCTATATAATAACATAACCCAAAATAGTACCAAAATAATCCTAGTATACCACATAACCCTTACTAGTCTTAGGAAATATCATTATGGGAGATGATGTTTGAAGCGATTTCAGCTCCTCCCAAGAAGTCAAACATTTTTCATACTAAAAAAATTTTACCCCTTTCTTGGTAATAGTATTAAAAGGCAATGATATCTTTGATAAATCCATAAAAATAATAATAATATCCATCCAAACCTAAGAAGCTCCAAATATTGAAGACATTCCATGGTTTTTCCCATGATAAGACAAACTTCACATCATTAGGATCGACTGAGAGGTCATGTTTTGAAACCATGTTCACCAATAAATTCACTTATTATATCCAAAATTTTCATTTGGAAATCCTCCTATAAATGTGTTGACTCCTCAGAATTTCCAAAAAAAATCATATGGTGCTCATACTCATGCTTAGATCCCAAATAAACCATGATATCTTCCACAAAACCATGAAAGAGGTGTCAAGATATTGATGGAGTATCTCATTAAAATAATACATAAATACTATATAAGTGTAAGTTATACCAAAAGGCATTGAAAGATATTCATAATGGACATACCTACACCTGAAAATCGTATTTGGGATTTCAATCCATTGAACACTATACTGATGATAAAATAATCGAATATCAATTCTTGAAAACCACTATTCATCATTTAAATAATCGAGCGGGTCATTCACATAGTGAAAAGGGTAATTATTATTAATAGTCACCAAATTCAACTTTAATTAGTCTGCACAAAGATATAAAGAACCATCAACTTTCTTGTAAATGAAAATAGGGTCTACCCATGATAAAAAACTAGGATGAATAATGCCCTTCTGAAGAAGATCATCCGTCTAGATCTCAACATATTTCATCTCAGTAGGTTCTGTACTGAGATAAATTGCTTGCTCGACACTAGTTCAATCATGAATTATACCTCCCTCTATATAAGAACACTAGATGAGTATTCTATGAAAACATCAAGTAAGTCCTGAACAAACAAGGGAATATCAACAAGGGAGGAAAATTCATTAATCTCAACTAAAATAGTTTACAAAAAATTCTTGATAGTTGGGAAGGGAGGTCCTACATGACCATACCTTAGATCACACTCCCTCTAAAACACCTAATATCTCCCATTAACGATAGATAAAAAAACACACTGATGATAACAACCAATCTTAGCATGATGAGAAACAATCAAATCCATCCTGATGATGGTGTCAAACCTAACCAAATCAAGAACTAAGAAATACCTAACCAAATCTAAATTATCTATAAAGAGAGAAAAATATGGACAATGAAACCCTTACTCCTTCCTCTTTTTGAGAGGTGTCTCCAACTCCATAATAAAGGTTATAAGAACCAATAAAAATTACATCACATCAATATAAAAGGAAGATATAAACGAGTGTGAGTCACCTATATCAAATAGAATAGTTATTATTGAAGACATAATGAAGATGATAACTCTCATGGTAGAGGATACCATGTCAACATCTGCTAAAAAATAATCTACAGTGAGAACTTGATTCCCTCATAAGGCCTCTAATGGGAGCCCCGTGGGATTTAAAGCTTCTTATAGTGAAACATTGGATTTCAGATCTAAAGATCCCTGAACATAATAGGGCATAAATAAATCATAGAAGAACCTTTGAAGATATACTTAGTGGGAACAAGAACTACAAATATTCACAGGTGTGGGGAAATATTTTCAGTGTTACCTACCTTTTAACACTGATATCAAGTCAACATCATACCACTGAAATCTATTTATGGTGTATAAGAGGTATGATTTTGAGAACCACCCACACCACTATTTCAATTATTATGCCACTTCCTCTTATTTCCTTTCACCCCACTAAAAATTTCACTAAGTGGAAGGGAAGAGTATGAGTGACCAATATTTCCCAACATGTCCATTTCTTCCATCATTTTACAATATACCATATTAGTATAGGAGTAAATATTAAGAATATATACCTATGATCAGATTTTTAGTTGCAAACCCAATAGGTATTTCTAAGACTTTATCTAATCATTCTTCACCATCTTTACAGAAATACTAACCAACTCTAAAAAATGGTTGGTTTACTCAAACACCAAGAACTCTTCTTACTAAAAATAGTGGAACTCTAGAGAATTCACTATCATTAGATATTATAGATAGAACTACTCAAATAAGAGTGTTTTCCAAACCCCTCTAATACAAGAACACATGTTGGATTTCCTGTACCATAGAATCCCATCACCTCTTACATGGCCCCTCAAGCTTGAATGTTCAATATTTAACCTTGATATCCTTAGGAGAATCCAGAAATTAGAAGAACTAATTGATCTTTTCCATCTAATCCTTCATATCTTAGTGTTCATTTGTACCATTAAAGGATGGGAAATTTTAACGTAAGAGGTCTTGATCTTGTCCACTTTCTCTTAAAACTCCTAGATGCACATCAATAGCTTGGTTTTGAGCCTATGTTACATTATGGTCAACATCATGGATTTCCCATATTATAGACACTATGAGATTTTGATCCAAATGAGGACTTCCTTGAGAGAGATCTCCCACTGCACCCTCCTAAGGAACCCATGGAAGATGTCTCAAATTCATGTTTTCCACATTCCAAAAATAGAAGGAAATAGTCAGATAATATGATAATCTTAGTTTAAACTGGAGGATCATAAGTAAAAACTGATATCAAGGTCAAAACCCAACATAAGATATTCAAATCCCAAAATCCAATGGTAAATTAAGGTTCATCATATAAATATTCAATCAGGAACTCACTAAAACCAACCTCTCATGTCCTGAAAATCGTATCTCATGTCAACCATATTTCCCAATATGGTCACACTTGAGAAAAACCCCCCTCCCATACCAATTTCTCACATACCAAATTGAATATTCATCAAACTAGGCTCCAAACCGGATCATGGAAAGACCCAAAGGTAATTTTTGATCCCCATGGGATCGATATTGGCTTACATGCATCAAACAATAGCCATAAGGAAATTTTTCTCCCAACCTTAAACATGATACATAGAATATATATATATAACCAATTAATCCATGTCATATGTGTGGGAAATTTCCCACCAAATCACCACCAGCTACCTATTCCCAGCTGGTAGAAACCTTGCTACTTCACTACGACACTTTTCCCTTTAATGCATCAAATAAAATAAGGTATATAGACCCTAAGGTAGTGTCTAGGGTGTGGGCTAAATAACCTCATTAGCATCCCACCTAGGTGTTCCATATAAATTATTTATAAAATAATACCAATATAATATCATTGAAAGAAAAGAAGAAAGGTTCACTTATCAGTACCCTTTATTGACCAAATTCTAGAACAACTAGTGGGAAGAGTGAGGATATATCCAAACTGTGATTTCAAATTGTCTTGATCTATTTTGAAACTTTCATCCACATATCCCCTAATAACTAAATCCTTTTCTCCTCTATTATCCATGAGCATATCCTTATAATTCCCTGATACTTAAATATATTCTATATTTCCATACAATAGTGATCACATTGGTTAGCTTGATATCTTCCTACCTCACATAAGGCATAGAGATCATCTAGCTTCATACATGGCATATCATACATGAATGACCCAATCAGTGTCGCATATGGGGTCATTACCATCCTTTATCTCTCATCAAGTCTATGAGCATACATTTTCTTCTAAAGATGAATTACATGTGGCACATGAAATAATCCCCTCTTGAATTTTTCCATACTAAATCTCTTCAGTACACTATCAATTTTTGTACTTTGATTTAGTCCAAACTACCTCTTAGATCTAACATAATGGATATAATCCTAAGAATAAATGCTTTTTTCATAATACCTTCATGAAGAATCACATTCTCAACCCTCATTTTATCATATTTTAAGAATGTTATTTTATTTTGAATAATTAGTATGTCATCTACATACACTATTAGTAAAATGACCACATTCCCACTAAAATTATTATAGAAAAAGTCCTCACATTCATTCTTTATGAAAAAAAAACTATTATGGATTAATCAAACCAAATTTTCCAGGAAACTGAAAAAAAAAATTAATCTATAAAAGTATCTCTTCTAATTTTATTACTTTTTTTAATCCTTTGGAGTTAAAAACCCCTATGGTTATGCCATACAAAGAAGTACCTTAAGGTTCCCATTAGGGAATTCTATTTTGAAAACCATTTTCTAGATCTCATATTTATGGAAGGCATCCATGGAAAGTAAAACTTTGATGGATATCATCGTAGAGACTAGTGAAACATTTTCATCATAGTATATGCCTTGATGTTATTTAAACCCTTTTATAACCAATCATTTCTTATAAGTACTTACCTATCCATCTACATCTATTTTTTCCTGAATACCCATTTGCAACAAAGGATATTTATATCCATGGTAGGATCTACCAAAATTCATAATTTATTTTGGTAAATAGAATACATTTTAGAATTAATTACTTATTTTCATTTAATATATTCTATGATACATAATGTATACTTATATATTATAAGATCATTATTATCAAGTAATAATGATTCACCATCCTTGGTGACAATAAAATCATATCTTTCTATTTATCTAACCCCTATTTTACTTTAATATAGTACTTTTGTATCCAAAACATCCTCTTTTATTGGTATTTTTCGAATCTGTTCCTGTACCAACTCTTGTTTATCTTGATCTTGGGCTTCATCGAAGTCTATCTCACTCCCACTATCTCCTTTAGAGATGTGATCCCTTACATGAAATATAGGGAATATATTAAACATAATTTCCTTATATAAGGGTTTATATAGGTAATATCTTCTATTTTCCTTAGGGTAACGTATAAAGATACACTTAGTGCCTTTGGTGAAAATTTGCTACCAAAAATAACTATAAAAATTGCTTCAAAACACCTCTCCATTGTGGTGTATAGGGTGGTTTGAGTTGATATAAAATCTCAAACTCCCATAAATAAATAATGAATTCTTGATTAAGATATTATAAATCATAGTCTAGGTGAATCTTCTTAATATATTTTACTAAGATGGTTATCAACTCCATTAGTATATTCCTTCAATCTTTCAATGGAATCTGACTTACACCTCATTAAGTAAAGATATCTATATCTACAAACTTCATCAGTAAAAGTTATGAATTATGAGTACCCACCCTTAGATTCAATATGAAATGTTCCACACACATCAGTATAAACTAAATCAATAAGATCTATGGCCCTTTTAACTTTTCCACTAAATATATATTTAGTCATTTTTCTTTTTAAACATTCATGAAATACCCCAAGTGGTTTTAGTTCAAATGAATACAAATATCCATTTTGGTGTAATTTTTTCCAACATTTTTCATTTCCATTTTTATCCTATGATTCCATATTTGGGAATGGTATGAATCATGTGAACTATTTTAATTATTTATTTTCATTACTTATTTCATGTAATCCAACAACTAAAGACTCTTATTCAACTATTCCTTACCATAGCAAATGCTTTCTCTATAAAATAAGAAACATTTATTCACAAATTTAAAAATAAATCCATATGATTCAAGTTTCAACATAGGAATAATGTTTTTTATAACAAATGACACATAATAAAAATCTTTCAACTATATGATCATTCTAGTTGGAAACATGAGGTTGTAGTCTCTTATAGCCAAAAAATCAGGTCTAGATCCATTGGATGCTCATAGATGAACCTCACCATGGGAAATATTTTTGAATCTACTAGGTTACTATATTTGAATAAACAAGCAAGAACCACATGCTCTATATATTACAAAATTTGTAGAAATAGATAGACTGCACTCAATAAAAAATGTATCTAAATCTTACCCTTTCTTCTTAGTATGGGTGTAGATTTTATTCTAGTAGTCCTTATTTTCACATGAAAAATAGATAGTGTCCTCTTAATTTTCTTACCCCTTGATCATCCTTCTATTTGAATAGAGTTATGAAGAAACATTATACTTAGAGTTGGTATTGGATCTATTTACCTGGACTTTCTTATTATTCAATATAAGAACATAAGGTTTTTCACACATCATATCTTTGTCAAATTGGGGAAGGAGAGTGAGGAGATATGGTGAAGTATTATTTATATTGTTCATATTGAAATATATAAAAAACTATAAAATATTTGAGGGAGTGATGAAATAATGAGATCGGTTCACAATAAAATAGTTATTTTAAACCTTATAACCTTTAAGAGCTCATTATATCCAATTAGTTTGACTATGTGAGGCACATCAAATGTACTTTCTCCAAGTTTTCTCATGAAGAACACTGTGGAGATAATATACCATTCCTATATCAATCTCTTTTGATAAATATCAAAGAGATGATAGAGTAAAATATAGGAATCCATGTTCTCATGTGAATTTATGATTTCACTCAACATGGATAATAAGATTAATCATTGAAAATATAGTGCATCATTCAAGTATAGGGAACTCCCCATCACTCACCACCTTAGCAGGAAGATTAAGGATTAATGATTCTAGAATGTAAGAATTTTTTTTCATTGCGTAGCATAACCTGGAAATATATAAACCATTACAATAAGCAACTACCAATAATGATATGATCTTTATTGAAAATTGATCAAAGGGATAACGTGGTTTTTGAACTTTACATTTTTCTACAATAATATGAGATCAAATTATTAGTACTTTATTTGATTACTAGATGTGACATAATAAATTATATTTTTCTTAGTAAGTCTCCCACTATTTTATTAAGTCTTAACAACAATCACAATTGAACCTAGAATGTATCATCATATAAAAATTTTATCGACAAGGATCCACATTTATATTCTAATAATCTATGAAAATTCCATGAAAATTATAAGAAGGTTTTTAGGTATGAAGTATTACCAATCGTAGGCTTGCAACTCCTTGTTATATGGAGTAGACTCCCCAATCCAAAAATTATGACTACAAATTCCTCAACACTTGTCTCTAGATTTTTATTAAATGGAAAAAATATATTAAATCCAATATAATTTTTTTTAGGTCAACCCACCATCATTGTTTATATTTCTCAATATTTAAAACTAACCTCAATAAAGGCCTAAACAAACACTTTAACTATGGTCTCATCTTAACACTGATAATGGAATGCATAATGAATTAATATTAACTTGGGGTATTTTACTTATTATGTGTAAAATTTTATATTTTATCCATTTACATGTATTGTTAATATTAAGTGGATTTTACTTGAGTGATTAACCATATAGTAATAATATATTCATGGATAATCCTTTTATTTTAATCACATTATTTTGTATTAATTTATTTATTTATATGATCATGACCTTGTATCCATTAAATAAATCATCTATGATCATAACATCTAACAAGTGGTTTGTCTATTTTTAGGACAATAAACAAACCATTAAACATAGGGAAAAACTCTTTTTGTTGGCCTAGGATTGGTTGTAGTATTCTACCTTTGTCTTGTGTGTCTTCTTGGTTTGGTTTTGCCTCATCTCTACCTTAAACTGAATCCATGCACCTGGGACCTCCATAATTACAATGAATTTACTTCAAATATAGGTTAAGGGAACCAAAATAGGTTCAATATAAATGAAACAATGTTCACACATGCCTATACATAATAATGAGGGAGGGATGACTCATAAGCCATCATTTTAACTTAATAATAATAATTACAAAAAATACATGCATTAATTAATTATATATTTCATCAATTAATTAATTTTTATTAATATTCATCCAATATGTATTAGAGATACCAATCCACTATGTTTTTAAATAAATTTAATAGATTAAATTTATTTAAAATTTAATAAATTAAATACACAACCTGTAATTTGAATAAACAATGTGAATACTTGACTGAATTATAAGGTATAGTTCTTATTATACAAAGTGGACTCAAATGACATATAATTTACATGATATGTGATTTAATTTCACAGAATGTATTGTCAATAAATTACACATGAAACACATGAAAATTACACTGTGTGTATCGATTTAATACACACAGAGTATATAGTATATAACAACTATACATAACTTATAGTTCTTCATATTATGTAGAATTAAAATTAGCATTTAATATCATATAAAAACAATCATTCATAATTTATTATCAATAAATGACACAAAAACATATACAAATGATTTTTAATGCATTAATAATTTAATTTTTAATTTAAAGTGTAAACAGGTTGGGTACATGACATGTACTTCCATCTACACATCAGATATCTTACTTGTCCTATATTTGTGATCACATCTAGGGACTAGTCATGTATTTATGAATGGATATTTTTTTCATACATAGTGTGTACAGTTGGTACATTCTATGTAACCTCCTTGTTGTAGGGATATTATCCCATACACAAAGTGTAATTAATTCAAGATGCGTATTCTACCACATGTTTTCCAACACGAAAGAATGTGGATTACATAGAAAGTAACCTAGTTACAAAGCTTATAATCTGATATGCCATGTTCCCACCAATCCGTGCTCAACAAAAAGAGTGTATTTAATACATATATATATATATATCATTATTAAATGATAAACCACATAAACCATGGTTTATTCTTTTTTAATGTACTGGTATAGATAGTGTGTACCTTCAAGATACACATTGTGTACTTTTATACTATCTGACAAGAATCTTCAGAACCATCAGATGGGTTCTTGGGATGTCCTTCATTACTTATTAATCAAATATGGATTATATATGTTGGAAACATATATATGAATACGATATCTTGACAATCAAATTATAAGAATGAATTTCTTGAAGTGAAAACTAACTTTTAAACTCCTAAATGATCAATAATTAGTAAATAATAATAAATTGAATGTGATTGCTCTATATAACTAAATTTTTTCATATGTAGAATAAGTGTCTATTGAGCATATGAATGACTCATATTTTATTGGATTCAAAGGATAATCCAAAATTTACATGACATGAACATTATAAAAAATGCAATTTTTTCAAATAATATTGAAAAATATCTTCAATGAAACAAAGAAAGAGGATGTTTTCATATAATATATAATAAATTTTAAAACATAAGAAGAATGATTACCACAGTATTGAGTTGTCACTTCATTAATGATGTTGAAAATTTGAACCTGATCAGTGTATTATCATTTTATCATGAGGTACTAAAGCAGAGCTACTCTGGCAGTGATACACTCATTATCATTCATTATCTAGATAATGATGATAAAGTGTCGGGTGATAGAGAAACCATTTGATCATATTTAGTTATTTTCCTTGATTTATTCAAGGTACTTTAACCTTATTGTAATATATCTTGTTCTTATTGATCTTGAGAGGAAGAGAAGAGTAGGAAGAGGTTTATAATAGTGTTGTACACAACGATTAACCTCTTCCAAAATGAAACAACGGTCTATTTATAGACCTAGGGTTGGGGTTTAATATTTAATTAATTACACAAAATGACCTTAATAATATATTAAACCTAAAAGAACCTCATTACATGTAATATAATAATAGTCATATTATGTTATTTCATGGTGTGAGATAAACCGTATAATGATAAATATTATTTTATAATATGGTAAATAAATATTTATCACCAAATGAAATTTGTCCATCTCGTCATTCTCAACATTTACTGAATTAATGAATAAATATTTAAAGAAATATTATTCATTCAATAAAAAAATATTTTATTCATATTTCAGGGAATAAAAATTTATTCAATATCTATATAGAGAAATTAATTACTTATTAATGAATAAATAATTATTTATTCTCTTAGGAATAATAAGAGATATATAAAATATTATATATTAATGTAATTAAATAGCTACCTCATGAATAAATATTTATTTAATATTTGTGATATATTAATAAATCATGAATAAATATTACTTCTTGATTTGAAGAATAATATTTTTTTTAATTATTAAATATAAATAATATTTAATTCAGATAAAAGAAAACACTTTTTGTGTGACCTTATAAGCCAATTCCTCGGTAAAATTATGTGATGTTTCCTAAAGTACAAGATTACTATATAGAAATGGGTTAAGGAACCCACAATAGGAGAAGATATGTTTCAAAAAACAACCACATAGGAATGCTCCCTGTGTAATATAATCTTTTTTATTTTGATATCTCATTAGTTAGGTTGTAGATAGGTGTCATCAACCTAAATGATCTATACATATTTCATTGACTATCTGAATTGAACTTGGTTATACACATTGACCATGGAATTTAATGTGATGTTTCCATTTCAATAAAGGGATAAGATATCAACTTCCATAAAAATGGAAGGGATAAATCCTTCCTCAACTTATTCATTAATAATGCATCATTAGTCACACCCCCAACATACCCAACTTCACTATGATCATTTGTTATCATGGTTTACAAAAAGGCATAAAAGTATGTGAGTCATGACATACATTAATAATAATCCTAAATTCTAAGGGTCATTACACATTCTCGCATACATGAATTTTAAATGACATGAAAATTTGTAGAATTACTACTAGTGGGTTTGTTCTCATAATCTATCATCTTGGAGATTAATAAGTAAGAAATTAATGAGTCAAAGTCTCATATGCTTATGAGTACTAAAACCTAATAGTCAAAAAATATGTGTTTCATCATAGAATGTTATCCATCTATAGAATAATATTTAAGAATATCAACACAGTATTTCATGGTTCTCATCATAGCGGGGAAAAGCTATGACATTTTCAATGTTATAGAAACTATAGGACATTATTACCATAAATTCATAAAGAACAGTGAAAACTATTTAAGAATATATTTTATTAATATTTACTTATTTTAATATATATTAAATATAAATTAAGTACACATGGTCCTAAAATACTAACTCCACTAAACCTTAACTTTGACTAGATGTAACTTCTAAGAACTTTTGGTCCACTAGAACACACTTGATGGTCATGATTTTACTTAGTTAAGAATTTAGTTAAGCAGTTTTCTATATTTTCTTCCATGGAAAATTTTCTTACTGTGATGTCAAATTTGAGTGAAAAAATCCCTCAAGAGATGATATTTCTAAATTATGTACTTTATCTACTAATGTGACCTTGGATCTAGTGCAAGATGCGCCATTATAGTATTATCATAATAGACTGTGATAGAGTATTTTCTGTTAGGCACCATGTTAAGATCTTAGATGAAGTTGAGTATCCAGATCACTTCTTTATCTTCCTAAAAATATTCAATATACACAGACTCCATTGTATAATTGACGAGAAAAAATTACATTGATCTCTTCCTTCTCACAACACCTCCATTAAGAGATAAGATATATCTGAACTATGATTTTAGATCATGTTGATCTATTTAGAAATGAGCATATATTATCCCACGAGGAAAATTTTCATATCTTCTCCATAGACGAGGAACATATCCTTAGTATGCCTTAGATACATAAGGATAGTTTTTACTGCCATATAATGACAGTAACAATGTCTATATTGATATCTTATTAACCACTTAAGGCATATGAGACATCTAAATTAGTAAACAACATAACATACATTACTGACCCAATCATTGACACATATGGGATCATTTCCATCCTTTGTCTCTCCTTATGTGTCTGAGGACACATTTGTAAATACATGACCTTAAACATTACATAATCATGATTTTTTAGTTAAGAATTCACTTCCTTGTATTTTATGATATTTTTAGTATTATAGTTTTATAGAATTAGGTCATAAACCTTAGATAACAACCCATATATTACAAGTAAGACACTACTATTTAGTACCCAATTTCCCTATAAAACAAAATTTTAAAAAATAAACACATTTTCCTTACAAGAAACATTCTCATGACTTTAAACTTGACATCTTATTTGTTCTTAGTTATCCATAAAACCTATAAAAGGAATTTAAAAATATGGGATGAGAATAAAAATATCAGTAAGGGATACTTAAAGGAGAAAAAAACCCCTTTAGTCTATTTTAAAACACTAATATCAAAAGGGAGTTTTCCTTTAACATAATAAACCTTGATCTCAAATAATCATTTACTTAAAATGAAAATAGATTTTATATAAAAATTATTTTATAAAAAAATTTAAAGAAAACACAATTAATGAATAGTAATCATGGGGGATTATTAGAAAAAAAAGATATACCATGAAAAAAATTTCTTAAAAGCATAACCTTTTACCCAAAAAGGGCATAAACATTCCTTTAAACAAAGGATTGTTTTCTTACTTTTTAAATGAAATGATTTGAATAAAAACTCATTATAAATTAAAGAAAAGTCATGTAGGTGCCTTGGTACATCATTTTAATAGAATCCTTACATTTGGAATAACCATATGATCGACTTAAATATAATTCATTAGAGAACATAATCATTATCCAATGAATTAAAGTGTTGTCTGAGCTCACAAATCTTATAAGATATATCAGACTCACCCATCATCATGAGATATATCCAGATCAGATATTATAATAAAAAAATGACATGGCCCATATGAGGAATAAAACTATTGAAAATATATTTTAAACCCTTACAAAAAACACTTTTGGATTTCAAAATTCCCTTTACTTTTAAAAACCCATTTTTAAAATATAAATTACCCAAAATAACGTAGGGAGGGTTTTTCTTTGAAGAAAACATAAGAAGATTATGAAGGAATAAAAATATAGCATTACTGTTATAGTGGAGGGAAAATTTTATGTTTTTATATATTTTAAAATAAAACATTCCTTTTTTATTCTGTAAAGAAATTCAAAAAAAATCAATAAAAATATTTCATTTGAAAACCCTTGAAAAAAGGTGAGAATATATATACAATTTTCTATATAATTAATTTATGACCATATAAATACATCCATAAAATAGTTTTAAAAAATGTGGAAATGGGATAAAAATATTTAGAAAACAAATCACTAAAATATTTAAAATTATAGTTTTAAAGTAAAATGTCCCTTATGAAAAAAACTATTAAATGATTCCTTTTTTAAAAACATTGTAAAAATATTAATTATAGTCAAAAAATAACTTTGGAAACCATTGAAGAATAAATATAACTTTCTTGAAACATTTAGAATAAAATGAACATGAAATAACTAGAGCTTTAATGGAGAATTTAAGAGGATTTTTAAAATAAATTCTGTTTCCTTGAGTCTGACTCATCATGTATGTTCTTTATCAACCCCTTCCTTAGTCGACCTTTTAAGGTTTACACAAAAATCATTCCTAGGTTGGTTTTTTGATCAAAAAACGAAATATAGGATAAGGTTATGTATGTTAGGAATGTATTTGTGTATTTCTTGGCCCAAACAAATGGTTCTTGAGGTGTGAATAAATGAGAAGAAGATGTTCCCTTTTATAAGAGAGGGGAGGGGAACTCTTGGAATTTATTAATATATTAAATTAATATAAATTAATTTTCATATTGAAATGGATAAAAAGAGATAATATTTTAATATAATATGATATTCATTATAAATCCTCTTATAAAATAAAAATTATACATGTTTATGTTATGTTTTCACCCATATCTTTTTCTTTTAACCTGTTTTAACCCTTTTAACAATTACCCTAAAATTAAATATTTTACTCTTTAGGGGCCAAGAAAGTTTCTATAAAAGAGTAATTAAACCATAAATGGATCATGTTTGATATTTAATACCATATACTAATATTTTTTCAAACATAAGTTTTTTCAGATTTTTAAATTATTTAATAAAATATTACTTATTATAAAATAACATAAATGTCAATTTTGGAACTATTCATTTAATTTGAGTTTTAAAACAAAAAGGAAACAATGAATTCAAATATAATGAATTAAAAACTATATAATATGTCATGTTTATATACCAAAATCATGGAACATAATAATTCATTAAAATTATATTAATTTTAGCATTGCTAAAAAAATTATTTTATTTTTCTGTTAATTGAATAAATATTGTATTAGAGTTGCATAGGAATTTATGGTAACTATTTCATAACAAAAAATAATAAATAAATTAAAATTATAAATAAAATTAATTTATATTTGAAATGATTTTTATAACTAAACATCCTATTTTTATCCCTATTTCAAAAAAATTGAATATAATAAAACAAAGAGAATGACATTTTTGATTTTTTGTTACATAAGATATTTAAAGGTAAAAATTATGGAAATATAAAATCAGAAGGTCATATATTAAAATTTTGGATTATTATGGTAGAATTATACTAACACAATAAAATTTAGTCAAGTGTTAGGGTTATTTTATAGTAGTTATCAAAATATATTTGCACTTGATTAACACATTTTACCTTTACCATGGTAACAAAAATTACTATGATTACTATTAATAATGAATAAAAATAAAAGGAAAATATTTATCAAATTCATACATACTAATTAAAAACATGTAATAAATTTTTTATGATTCAAACTATATAAGTGGAAGAATTTAATTTAAAATTAAACCAATAAAACGCGATGAAAAAAGATTTTCACAAAAATGCTTTTTAAAGTACGAAAAAGTTTTATACTAAATTCAAGTATAAAATTAATTCCAAATACTATAGTTGGATTATTTTAAATCAAAATAATCTAATGAAATTTTAAATCTAAACCAAAATAGAAATTTTCTTGAAATTTTTTATAAAATAAAATACAATTTTCAATAAAAATTAGTATTTTTCACTATTTGTGGAAAAATAAAAAATTTTAGAAAAATAAAAACATTTCACCATAATATAATTTTTATATGATGATTTAAAAAATTATACCATTTTTATCAAATAAAATTTCTAAAAGTTTTAGAAATAAATTATAAAATTTTCTCCCAAAAAGTAATAAAAACCATTTTTGAATAAAACATATTTTTGAGGAATAAAATTACTTTATTAAAAATAAATTTATTAGTTCCTAATAATTAATAAATGAACTATAATTGATTTAGGAACTTTATTTAGGTTTTATAATTCATTTTATCATATTATTTGTTGTGAATTCAACAGTTCGGTTATAACAACCATATAAATTTTTGTGGTTTGTTTTATCTCAGAGTTGTGTCTTAGGTATGTTACCGAACATACTCTTTCTTTTAAAATATCAGGATATTACATATTATCCATTTAATAAATTTAATCCTCACAATTGGGACTTGGAATTTGGAATCGAAGGTCTTATATTTTAAAACACCTTTATTAAAATCCTACATCAAAAAAATCATTAATAAAACTTCCTCCAAATAATAGAAAAAGGGACGTATGAAACTTATATAGAATAACACATAAATAGATTTCCCATTAGGAAAACATTTTTTGGGATGTGAAAATATGGACATGGAAGAAAAGTTTTTTTCCCAATTAATAATGGATAGTGATAGAGATCATTGATCACAATAAATTGAATGATCGTGATAAATTTAATAACCGTAAAACCATAAACCAAAGAGGTGTCAAAAAAACCATCGATTCATTGAAAATAAAGGTAATAGGGTAAAATTTTAATTTCAATATCCTTTTCCTAGTATTTAAGAATTCCATTGTCACATAGGCTATAAAAATAAGGAAATATACTTACTTTACAAGGATACTTTTATTTATTAATCAATCACCACCACAATCTCAACTTTTTATCCAAACAATGAGTATTAAAGATGAATTTTTTATACTTGAAGCACTAGAATAAAATTCAAATATATCCAAAAATTCCATAAAAGTATCATAATCTATTCCTACTATCTTCAGATATTAATAAAAAATAAAATGGTTAGAATAAGGGAAGATAATTCCTAAACTAAACAAACCTTCATATGAATAAATAATGCATTTATCTCAAAAATTAAATAGTATTACCCAATGTTTAAACTAAATCATTTCACATATAACTATCTTTAAATTTATTCAAAATATTCTAGAATAATATTGAAACTTAAATATTATAATGATTTTATCATATATTCTTCCAAGATAAATTTAATATTTATTTACAAATATCATATATCAATCTTTATGTCTCATACCAAAAGTTATGTTATATAATCATATAATCTCCAAGATATGATAATCATTTCCATAAATAACTTGAATTACCATAAAAACACATTAAAATAATATAATCTTCCAAGATATAGTTCAACCTTTATTATTCAAATAAAATCCCATAATGTTATATTTACCTTAATCATATAAGTTTCACAAAACAGATATTTTATTCTAAAATAAAATTAATTTCCAAATCAAATTTCAATAACATGGTTATCTCTTTGATAAAACATATGTTCCCAAAAATAATGATGAACATCCTCAAAAAAATCATTTTTCAAAAAATCACTTTTTAACCTCTATGGTTTTCCACAAAGCTCATTTTTACACAAAATCTAATAATATTAATTGACTATAATTTTCCTAAAATAGATCATATTTTATCCCAATGTTTTATTTATCCCGATATTATATGTCCTTTAATGAGTGTCTCTAAAAATTATCACATTTATCTAAACTACTTTTCAGAGGTATCGATTCAATCTAAAACATGTTTCTAAATTTTAAAAACATAATACATTTTTGAATAATTCTTAGGTGTTTCATGATTCTCAAAATATTTATAATATATAAAAATATAATTTTTAAACATATCCTTCATTAAACTTCCATATTAATCATTTCACCATGCTTTGTTGTCTTATTCCTTAATAATTTATTCATACAAATAAAATATATGAAATATGTGATTATGATATATCAATATCAACTCAATAATATTTCATATTAATAATATAATAAAACAATTAATACCTTAGATCCAAATATTAGGATTTTATTTTTTGTTATTGATATTCCCTTTATATTCTAGCACAGAGTCCATACCTCTATAAAAGAAATATTCAAGTACTTTCTGATATTTCCCTTACTGAATAAGAGTAATGATTTAAGATTTTGAAATCAAATAAATGATATTCCATGATTCATATAAATTTTGGAGAAATGAAAATGTTTTGGATATATCAAATATTTTATTGCAGGTGATTTGGATTTTTAAAAATCTTTCAAAATAATTTGAACAATATTTTTCCATGATGGTGATGATTAAATAATCAGGTAGGGATAAAAATGTGGTGTGATATCCTTTTAATTACATGATGATAAATGATATTTAATCTATAGAATATAATGTCATTAAAACATGAGATGAATTATTATATGTTAAAATGAAAATGGGCCTTGTAAAGTCAATACCAATATAAATTCTATAACACTTTAACCTTTAAACCCTCAAAAATAACCTATATAACTTCAACATTAAAGAATTTTTTAACCTCAAAGGTTATATCATAAATTTTTTCTTACATCCCAAAAAATGAAACCACATTATTTTGAAACAATCCTTCTCCTTAAACCAAAGGGTTACATACAATAAAAAGACTCTCAAAATATCATTAATCACTTTACAATCTCATCACTTAAAATATAAAAAGTATTTTCTAAGACCTCAAAATTAAGATCAAATTTAAAATTATAAACCCATGATGGTATCTATAACTATAAAGTTATCCTCTCATGAAAACATCCTAATCTATGAAGTTATTTAAACTTGCCTCTAAAACCAATTATAAGGACTTAACCTTAATCATTACATAATCCTGAGTTTTTAGTTAAGAATTCACCTCCTTTAATTTTGAGAATCTATTAAAGTTTAGAGTTTTAGATACAAAATTAATAACACTTAAATAAATAATCATATTATACAAATAGGACACTTCTATTCAGTATCCTTTTTTTCCACAAAATAAAACCTTTAAAAATACAATTATTTTATGTTTAGGAAAACTCTTCATGACTTTTAAATTGAATTATTATTTGTTCTTACTCATCCTTAAAATATATGGAATACATTTAAAAATGTGGGATGACAAACAAATCTCTGAAAGATACATAAAAAGGAGAACAAAACCTATTATTCTACTTTAAAACCTTGAGATGAAAAGGGGAGTTTGTCTTTAAAATTAGAAACCTTAAGCTCAAATTATCATTTACTTACAATGGAAAAAATATTTTCTATCCAAATTTTTTCATAAAATACTTTAAAGAAAACATAATAACATAATAATAATAGGGAGGTTTTTTAGAAATTAAGATAACCCATGAAAACATTTTTCTTAAAAACATACCATTTTACCCAAAAAAATGACATAATCATTCCTTTAATAAATGAATTATTATCATACCTTTTTAAATAAAAGGATTTCTATAAAAAATCATTAGGAATCGTAGAAAATTCATTTAGGTTCCTTGGTACATCATCTTTATAGAACCCTTACAAAACCCTTATAATTATAATAACCATATTGATCGACTCTAGAGAATATAATAATTACCCAATTCATTGGAATGTTATTTGGGTTCACCCATCATATAATATATATAAAGATCACACATCTTCATGAGCTACATCGGGATACCATATTATCCTAAAAAATATACATGGAACATATCGTGAATAAAACCCTTGAAAAACTATTTTAAACGACTATAGAAAACACTTTTTGATATTGAAATAACCATTCCTTTTAAAAAATCATTTTTGAAACAAAAAAATTACTCAAAAGAAATGGAAGGAGGGTTTTTCTTTGAAAAAAACATGGAATATTATAAAGGAATCAAAATATAAAATAATGGTTATGGGATAGGGGAAATTTTTTGTCACCGTATACATTAAAATAACTCATTCCTTTTTTATTGTTTAAAGAAATTAAAAACATTTTGTAAAAAGATTACTTTTGAAAACCCTTGAATAAAAGTTGGAAGAGACATAAATTTTTCTATATAATTCATATATGTACATAAAAATTCATCCAAAAAATAGTTAAAAAATATGGATATGGGAGAAAAATATTTATTTAATAAATATTTAAAATATTTAAAATGATATTTCTAAAATAAAGTGTCCCTTATGAAAAACCTTAGAAAGATTCCTTTTTAAAAACATTGTAAATAAAGTCAATTATGTTCAAAAAATTATCTTTGTAAACCATTGAGGAATAAATAATAATTTTATTGAAAAATTTAGAAAAACATAGACTTGGGGGGGAAATAGTTGGAAGGGATACTTTAAAAGATTTTTTTTAAAAGAAATCCACTTACCTTGAGTCTGACGCATCATGTATGTTCATTATCTTCCTCTTCCTTATATATCCTCTTAATGTTTACACCAAAATCTTCCTTATGATGATTTTTTTATCAAATAAATAACTCTAGGACAAGTTTAGGGATACTAGGAATGTATTTGGATATGGTTTGGCATAACCAAATGGTTTTTTATGTGTGAAGAAATGAAAAGAAGAGCTGCACTTTTGTTAGAGAGGGGAGGGGGGTTCTTAGAAGTTCTTAAATGATTAAATTAATATAAATTAATTTTCATATTTAAATGGATAAAAAATGAAAATATTATAATATATAATGAGTTTTAGTTTAAATCCTCTTATCTAATAAAAATGGGCAATTTTAGGTTATGTTTTCACCTGTATCTTTTTGTTTTAACCCGTTTTAAGCCTTTTTGAAAATTACCGCGACATTAAAAAATTTACCCATTAGGGGTCAATAATGTTACTCTATAATGAAAAAAACCATAAATATTCCATATTTGATATTTTAAACCATATCACACTCACTTGGATGAAAATATTTTTTTATAATTTTAAATTATTTAATAAATTATTATTTATTATAAAATAACATTAATGTAAATTTTAGAACTATTTGTTTATTTTGAATTTTAAAACAAAAAAAATAATGGAATTGAAAAAAAAAATTAATTAAAACATCTATAATATTTCATTTTTATCTACAAAAATAATTGAACACAATAATTCATTCAAATTATATTACTTTTAACATTTTTAAAATCATTTATTTTATTTTTCTATTAATTGAATAAATACAGCATCAATGTTGTGTAGTCATTTAAGAAAATTATTTCATCACTAAAAATTATAAATAAATTACCATGATAAATAAAGACTATTTATATTTAAAATGAATATTTTGAATCGAACATACCTTCTATTTATCCCTCTGTCCAAAAATATAAAAAATAATAAAACAAATATAATGATATTTTTGACTTTTCTTTACATAAAATATTATAAAGGTAAAAATCATGGAAATATGGAATAATGAGACTATATATTAAAATTTTGGATGATTATGTATGAAATATACCCATCCAATAAAATTAAGGCAAGTGTTATGGTTACTTTCTAGTCTTTATCACATTATTTTTACGCTTAATTAACCCAGTTTCCTTCACCATGGTAACAAAAGTTACTATGACTATTATTCCTAATGACTAAAAATAAAGGGAAAATATTAAAAAAAATGAACTCCTAATTAAAAAAATTTAATACAATTTTCAATATTCAAAACATATATGTGTAATAATTTAATTTAAAATTAAATCCTCATAACACGATGAAAAATAGTTTTTCATAAAAATGCCTTCATAAGTACATGAATGTTTTTCTACTAAATTCAAGTATAAAATTCATTACAAATACTATAATATTATTATTTTTAATCAAAAAGACCTAATAAAATTTTAAAAAAAAAATCCAAAATATAAATTTACTTTATAAATTCTTTAAAAGAAAATACAAGGCACATGAGCCTCAGCCCGGTTGGTGAGAACTTTGTAGGTGCTTCCTAGAGACCAGAGATCAAATCTGGGTGGAGGAGGAATTTCGGGGGTACTATAGCAGTACTATAGTAGTACAGTAGTAGTACTATAGCAGTACAGTAGAATTACTATAGCAGGCACTGTAGCATCTACTATAGCAGGCAATGTAGCAACTACTGTAGCAGGCATTGTTCGATATTGTAGCAGCTGGAACTATTCATCCATCTGGGCCTTTGGGCCACTGGTTTGGTCCTCGGGTCCTATAAGGCTTTAGGGCCACCCAAGGTCTTAGGTACATTTGTTTCTCAAGGCCTTCGGGCCACCTTAAGGCCTTAGGGCCACTCCAAGGCCTTCGGGACACATGAAAATGCAGATGTACCAATCAGACTACAAGGGACAGGGCATCAAAGGAGGATTCAGGGCAGGCGCATCCACTAGAGCAGAGTCAACTGGAATTGGAAGAATGAGAGGGTATGGCTTTGCCATCAGTACTGGGTCTTTGCAGCTTTTCATAGGACAGCTATCCGACCAACCCTACGAAGGTGGAGTGCTGATATCAAGAAGTATGCTGGAGAGGAGCAGTTCTAAGTTGTCTTGTCTGGGTGATTCCCTCTAAGACCTAGGGGTCATGTAATTTTCCCTGAGCCTTCAGGCCTTGTAAGGGTTCCACCTCACTCCTTGAAAGGTGGATTATCAAAAATAATAAAAAATGAAAGCCTTCGGGCCATTCGAGCAAGGAAAATACAATTTTTAATAAAAACCAGTATATTTCACAATTCATTGAAAAAAAAACTTTTAATTGAAGTGAGGTCGGTATCGGTCCACCCATGAGTTCGAGTAGCCGCCTCAGGTCCAAAATCTAGCATTGATTTTGTCGATTCGCCTCCCAACCAGATTTTCAACCTCAAATCTGAAGAATGAAGAAGAATCCGCAAAGCCTTGGGAGGTCCAAGAGTCAAGCTACAGATCCATACCGTCCACCGCCTTTAAGGTGATGTCACTACAATCTAGGAACTCGAACCGAGGAAGCTGAGCTCACACCGCCAAAATTGGATGAAGTTGTTGTTGGTGAGGCATCCTCCAACCTTCACTGGAGAGGATGTGCCACTGTTGGACCTACCTTCAGGATGAAACCGGCAACTTCAAATGCCCCTACACTGCGTGGATAAGATGAGGAGGGTCTAGATTAATAAATAATATAAAATTAACTAAAAATAAACTCAAAATAAAAATAAATAAATAATAATAATTTAATAAAACATAAAACTAATTAATTGTATAATATATATATTAAAACTTAAATACTTAATAATAATTTATCAATAAAATTTTTAAAAATTAAATCAAATTAATTTAACATGTTAAATACTTTAAATAATAAACGTAATAAATATATTAATTTAAATTATCTTTAATAATAATATTTAACAAAACAAATTTTCAACTTAATTAAATAATGTCTTTTTAAGTCTTAAATTTATAATCTTTTTATTACTTGTTAAAATATTTATGATATTAATAATTAATAATAATAATAATAGTCTAAAATTAAATAAAAATAATTAAATAATTAATAAATAATAATAACGTAATTTTTTATTATCGCTAAATAATTATAAACAAATAATTACTCTAATTTTTTATAACTAGTTAAATAATTTCATATTTATTAAATATTTCCAATTATGTTAATTAATTCATTTATTTTGTGACGATACATTTAGGTTACGGATACCCGTCTAGATACATTTCAACTAACTCACTAAGAGTTAGTTACAAGTGTGATTCTAGAACAATGTGTGACACATGGAAATAATACACGTGTGTGGTGTAGTAGTGAAAAACACTTGAAGTCAATAGAAAAAAGGGGTGACATGAACCACATTACGGAGGGATTAAATTAGAGTAGTAGTGGTATTTTTATATATGATTCATTCACAACACTTTTCACATAAAGGAGACTCGACCAGATCTGGGAGAGAATCATAGAACAACACATGGAGGCCCAAGGACCACCAGGAGCAGCAACACAAGCATGGAGAGGGAGATTTCTTCCTCTTTTATTTTTCAATTTCCTTTCTTGTAATCGAATGTTGTTAATTATAGTTTTATAATATGAAATTAGGATAAACATTTTTTTAGTTTGGGGAATTTAATTTTCACTGGTTAATACTTCCTTCATCTTCAATTGTTTATTTAAACAAAGATATAGATTCAACTGGCGAAGTTGAATATGTTCTTAAAATTTGAATTGTTTTCATGCTTCTTGTAATTAAGTTATTAATTCCTAGTCTTTTGGAGAAAAATATCAAGGATTACCTAATCAATTTTTTAATTCACTCTACTAGATTAAATCAATGATATTTATTTAAGGATCTTTAATTAAATATTTTTACAATTAGGTGATTCTAGAAAAAGAGAAATATGGATTCGCATAGATGAGACATTAATCTCCAAGTGATGGAGATTAATTGATCATTATTAGAGGTTGTGGATTCAATTGTAAAAAAATGATAAATTTTTCTATTGAACCAATAGGGTTAGATTCCATGAGTTATCCTTAAAATAGAATTTTATTCAGTTCTTGTTGCACTACCTTAGTTTTTAGTTTTCCTGTAGTTCAACATTACCTTAATTAAATATTTAGTCCCATGTTAAGTTTAGTTTCTCTCAATTTCCTTAAAAATAATATAAAAACATCTTAAATTTTTTTAAAATGTAAAAAACTTACCCCACTGTGTTCACCAGTGGGGCTGTTTGAACTATTTGAAAAATATTATAAAAATTTAGTCACCATCCCTCTCTATGGATTCGAACATACTCTCCACTATAGATTAGTTTGTAGGAAAACATAAATTTCTAACTTTTACCCAATTTCAAGGACAATTGGGTACCAGTTTTTAGGGTCATTTTCAGGGAGTCTTTGAACAACCATCACTTTCTAAAAAAACTAAAAAAAATAACATAAAAACAACAAAAATTTGAGAAAATTAAAAACTGTAAAAAAATATTCCTTGTTAATTGAAAATTTTTTCATATTGTTTTTCATTCTTGTTAATCTCTATCCTTTTCACTATTTTAGTTTATTATTTTACTACATTTTGGATTTTTACTATCTCTATAAGTTGCAAATTGTATCCATTTTATAGTTACTACTTTGTACTATTGCTGTATTTTTTTTTACTATTGTTGTTTGTACTGTTTTTCACCTATTTTTTATAGATTGTATGAGTGAAAGGCCTTATATTGTCATTTTAGAGTACCTAAACCCAAAAAAAATACAAGCATCTCACTTCTCTTAGAAAAAAGAAAAACAAATCTAAAATGGAGAATCCAGATAATAGGGTTCCTACACCTAATAACATTCAAAATCACCATGAACTCTTAGATTAAGTAAAAATTCCTTGGATGATGGAGTTACAACTCCATCAAGTGTCATGAAATCCATCTTCAATTATAAATTCACCTAATGCCTAAAATTATGAGCTAAAATAGTCCCACCTATCCCTTCTACCTACTTTCAATGGCCTCTCTAATAAGGACTCTCTTGCCTTCATTAGAGACTTTTACAATATTTTGAAACAATTACCTCTTCTAATACTCACTGAAAATGAGTTTATAATGAGAGTCTTTCCCTTTTTCCTTAGAGGGAATGCTAGGAACAAGGTTTTTAGCCTAGATGAGAACATTTTTGAAAACTGGGATCAAGTGTACAACTCATTCATAATGAAATTTTATCCCCATTGATTAAAAGAAGAACTAAGAACAAAGATAACTAGTTTCTATCAAGAGGATGGAGAATATTTTCATGAATATTATGATAAATTCAGGGACCTACTTAGGTAGTGTTCCCATCATCAAATCACATTCCACCATCTCATGGATACCTTCTTGGACGGGCTATCTTCCTCTGGATAGAACCTAGTTAATCAAGATGCTAGGGGAACTATAATCATAAGACTGGATCTGGTTTAATGAATAAAACTCAAGCCCAACATGTTGAAATCACAAACACTTCAATCTTTAATGAACCAAACTTCCAAACAATCTATGAACCAAGTGAGCTATTAAAACCAAAATAAATCTCTTATGGAGAAGTGTGCTCAATGTGGTATTTTTAGGAACACTGAGAATTTTTGTCCTAATTTTTATATGCCTTATCAATAATAAGAGAACTCTAACTTTGATAATTATGGTCCTAGGTTTCCTTCCAAAATGGTCCATTCTCTAACAATTATAATCATGGCTATAAGAACCATCTACACCAATCCTGGAAAGATCAAGGTTTAATTAAACAATCCAATGCCCCTAATTACTTAAATCAACCAAGTCAAAACTTTCAAAATAAATAAAGGGGTGAGTCTTTAAATACTTAAGGTAACAATGATAATGAAATTTATTCTAAGTTAGATATAATTTTGAACAAAATAAGTTCTTAATACGAAATATTATTGACTCAACTGAACAAACATGAAACCAAATATGAGTATGATAAAATTAAAAATGATGAAAGAATACATAATATAGAAACTCAACTTTGACAACTTTCTAGAGATTTTACTTATAGGGGAAAAGGTAGGTTTCCTAGTACAACTAAACTGAACCCTAGAGAGAACATCATGGATGTTGTAACTAGAAGTGGGGTGAACACTCAAACTAAACCAGAAAAGGAATTTGAAGATGACCAAATTGAAAAAATTATTGAATCTGGAAATAAAAATTTGTTTTGTACCCAATCTAGAAATCAAGAGAAAATTCTTGAAAATAATTAAAATATGAATTTATCACCTAAAACTCAATCTGAAATTTTTTCTAAAAAACAAAATAATAAAGGAAAATATAAATTTTTTGAATATGTGAGTAAAATTCCTACAGTCCTAAAAAAATTTCTCCACCCATCCCATTCCCTAAAAAACTGAAACCTCAGAGTAACACCAAGGTTGAACTTCTTCAGTTCCTTAGTCTCTTGTCCAAACTTCAAGTGAACATTCCTTTCATCAAAGATTTAATTCAAATCCCTTATTACTTAAAATCTCTTAAAAATTTGTTTCAAATAAAAAGAAAATTGAATAATTTTCTAGTTACAAACTCACTGAAGAGTGTATTTCTGTGCTTCAAAAGAAAATTCCACCCAAACTGAAAGACCTAGGTAGCTTTTTCATCCCTTTTACTATAATAAATTTAGATCATATCAACTACTTATGTGACTTAGGTGTTAGTATTAATAATCCCCCATACTCATTATTCCAACAGTTGAGGCTGGGTGATCTTCAACACACCACGGTCATACTTTAGTTGGTTAACTGATCTTTCACTCATCCTGTGGGGAGGGTAGATGACCTACTAGTTAGATTTCAGAAATTGTTTCTTCCAATTGACTTTTCAGTTCTTGACATGGATTGTGACCAACAGGTGCCCATCATTCTGGGTAGGACCTTCTTGGACACTGGTGGGACTGTTATTGATGTGTCTAAGGGTTTTCTTATCTTTAAAATTGGATAACAATAAGAAGAGTTTAACATGTTCAAAAATGTGAAAGGACCAATATTCTTTGAAAATTGTTCAAAAATAAAGTCCTTAGAAGATGAAAGTTTATATTAAAATCTTAAAGAATATGAAAATAAATACTTTGTTGAAGAAATCAATTCAGAAACTGAAAATCCTAATTTTCATGTCTCATAAGTTAAAAATTCTTCTCAAACACTAAATTTGGAAAAATTTCTAGATCTAGAAAACTGTACAGTTTCTGATAGAGGAGAGTCTTCTATTTCTGAACTTAGGAGTTTTTTAGTGAATTTGAGGGTGTTTCTGTTAACACCAACACTACTAATCACTTTTACTATTTTGAGGGAGAGCTGTTGAGACAACTTGATGATTCTACTTTAACAAATCTATTAAATTCAAATCTGGACAGTGAGTTATTTACTTTGGATAATAGTATTGTCAAATCTGAAACTGATCTGGAAATTATAAATCTTTCATCATTTCAAACTCCCTTCAAAATATATGTTGAAGACCTTGGACCTCCTGGGCCCAAGATTCTTCTATCAAGTGAAAAAACACCCATCCTTGAACTTAAACCACTTCCTACTCATTTGAAATACTCATTTTTTGGTGAGAATTACACATTGCCTGTAATAATTTCTATTGAGCTTAATGAAAATAAAGAAGATGGATTTTTGAACATTCTTAAAAAGTTTAAATCTAACATAGGTATAACCATAGCTGATATAAATGGTATTAGTCCCTCATTCTGCATGCATAAAATTCCAATAGATTCATACCATAAGCCTAGGGTATATTGTCAAAGAAGATTGAATCCCAACATTGAAGAATTTGTGAGAGAATAAGTAATTAAACTGCTGGATACTGGAATAATTTACCCTATTTCTAACAGCACTTATGTTATTCTTTTTGAAGTAGTCTCTAAGAAATTAGGTTTCACTCTTGTTAAAAATTAAAAGAATGAATAAATCCAAGTTAGGAAAGCCACAAAATGGAGAGTCTTTATAGATAATAGGAAGCTTAAAGAAGCCACTAGAAAGGACCATTTTCCAATGCCCTTTCTTGATCAAATGCTTGAGAGGCTTGTTGGGACTGAATTTTTTTATTTTTGAGATGGGTATTCTAGTTACAACCAGATTCCTGTAGCTCTAGAGGATTGGGATAAGACTACCTTATCATTCCCCTTTGGGAAATTTTCCTACTAGAAGATTCCCTTTGGGTTGTGTGGAGCCCCTGCTACCTTTCAAAGGTGAATGATGGCTATCTTTTCTGACATGATTTAGAGGATCATTGAAGTGTTCATGGTTTATTTTCCATTGTGGGTAGTACATTTGATACATGTTTAGGAAATCTGGAGTTAGTTTTGGAAAAATGTATTGAGACCAATTTTGTTCTTAACTAGAAAAAATGTTAATTAATGGTCACTGAGGGTATTTTTTATTGGACATAAGGTGTCCAAGAGAGGATTGGAGGTTGAAACTGCAAAAATTAAAGTCATTTAAAAATCACCACCTATTGAAAATGTAAAAGGTATTAGAATTTTTTTAGGGAATTTTTGTTTCTACCGGAGGTTTATAAAATACTTTTCCAAAATCCCTAAGCCCTTGTGTCCTTTGCTGGCCAAGGATTTTCACTTCCATTTTGATCAAAAATTTTTGAAATCTTTCAATCTGCTTAAGGAAAACTCACAACATCACCTATTATTACTACACCTAATTGGAAACTTCTTTTTGAACTTATGTGTGATGCTAATGATATGGTTGTTGGAGATGTCCTAGGAAAGATGAGAGATAAGATGTTTCATGTGGTTTAATATTCTATTAGACTACTAGATGAGCCTCAAAAAAATTAGACCAATACTGAAATGAAATTGTTAGTTGTTTTTTTCTATTTAGAAGTTTAGGCAGTACCTATTAGGATCAAAAGTAATTGTTTTCACTGATCATTCTGCCTTGAAGTACTTGTTTTCTAAGAAAGAAACCAAACCCAGGCTGATTAGATTGATTTTGTTTCTATAAGAATTTGACTTAAAAATAAGGGATAAACAGGGAGCTAAAAACTTAGTTTTTGATCACCTATCAAGGATTCCCCATAACCATTCTGAAGATTCTTAGGAGATCAACTCTTCCTTTTTTGATGAGAAACTCCTCACTATGTCAACAAGGCAGTCTGAATGGTATAAAGATTTGTTCAATTTCCTGGCAGCCTGAGTTTCTCCCAAAAAAATTTCCAATAACCAAAGAAAAAAATTCAAATTTAAACTTAAGTATTACCTTTGGGGTGACCCCTTTCTATTTAGGAGGTTTACTGATGGGATTCGTAGGAGGTGTGTTCCATAGGAAGAGATACTTCCTATTCTAGAGATTTTTCACTCCTAACCATGGGGAGGTCACCATGGTGGTGAAAGGGTATCTCAAAATATCCTTCAATCTAGTTTTTATTGGCCCAAAATTTGTAAGGATTCTAGGAGTTTTTTGGTTGGATGTTATAAGTGCCAAAGGTTACGCAATGTTAGAAGGAAGCAGGAGTTACCCCAAAAATGTATTCTATAAGTAGAAATTTTTTATGTCTGGGGTTTAGATTTCATGGGTATATTTCCATCATCTTATGGGAATGAGTAAATTCTTGTGGATATATATTATGTTTCTAAGTGGGTTGAGGTAGTAACACTGCCCAAGAATCAAGACAATTGTGTCATAAATTTTTTTAAAAAAAATATTTTCTCAATATTTGGAGTCCCTAAAGCCTTTATCATTGATAATGGAACTCACTTTAAGAACTAAAAGTTTAAGTCTTTGATGGAAAAGTATTATTGTGTTCATAATATTGGAACTCCTTATCATCCACAGTCTCATGGATAGGTAGAGATTTCAAATAGGGATCTGAAAGAGATTCTTGAAAAAAACATTTCAAATTCTAGGAAATACTGGTATCTTAAATTAGATAAAGCTTTATAGGCATATAGAACAGATTTTAAAACCCCAATAGGTATGTCTCCATATAGGTTGTTATTTGGAAAATGTTTTCATTTTCCTGTGGAGTAGCAACATAAGTCATGTCAGGCAGTAAAGGCTCTGAATTTTTATTTTAAGATTTTTGGTGAGAGAAGATTTCTTGAGTTGAGTGAACATGATGAAATCAAGAGAGAGTCATATGATAATTCAAGAATATGTAAAGAGAGGAAAAATATCTTTCATGATTCTATCATTCAAACCAAAGAGTTAAAACTTGGATAGAATATTCTTCAACTCTAGACTAAAACTCTTTCCTGGAAAACTTAAGCCCAAGTGGTCGAGACCTTTTACAATTGGTAGAGTGCTTAAGAATGGGGAAGTAGAGATAATAGGTGAAGAGAACAAGTATATCCTTGTTAATAGTTAGATAGTCAAAATGTATTTCAAAGGAAAACAGAAGGGCTTGGCTGCCTTAACTGTGCTTGAAATTTGATTTTGAAAAAAGTCTAACTAAATAATTTAAACTCAGTGCTTCATGGGAGTCAACCCATATTCAATGTTTTTTCTTAATTTTTCTTTTTGTTAGGTTTTGAATAAAAATTATGCATGCTCTGTTTTTGGGAAATTATTATTTCCAGTTGTCCTGTTTCTTGTTTCAGAGTTACAAATTATGTTGATGTTATATCATTAAGGGAGTATAATTCCCATGTTGAAGTTGTAATGATAAAATTTAGTTTAGGTAAGTACTTTATTATTTAATCTACTACATTTATTTTTCTACTCCTGTTTACTTTAATAAAAAATATCACTGTTAAGTCACAATTTTCGCTACAGTCGGTAGGTCATTGACCCACAGATGCACTTGATCCACTGATACACGACTGTATGTGACTCACTGGTAGTATTGTTGGTGATTCACTTAAAAATTATTCTATATAAGATTAATTCTTTAAAAATTCTACTTTATCTGTCTCTGTGGTATAAAAACCTGTTGCATATCACTTTCTTGAAAATTTTTCTGCACATTCCCCTTTGTTGTAAATTTTGTTGCTTGTATACCTTTTGCTTCAAAATTAAGTTTCATTGATTAAATCTCTTCACTGTTAGCACTTAAGTGTGGGGGTACATATAGAATGTCTTGTTTCTATTTTATTGTATTTACTTAATTTTTTTTGGGTGTTTTAGCATGAATTTTTTTGCTTTATTAAAAATATGTTTTAATCAATTTTTCAATCTTGCTACACCCAATTTATTGTATATTTCAACAATTTACATGCTACTATTTGAATTTTTTTGGAAATCACTATCATTGAACTAAATGATTAAGCATGTGAAACTGTTTTATTAAAATAATTATAGTAGAAAACTACATTCTTTTGAAATTTAATGAGACCCTTTAAACATATCATTAATCTACTTAATTAGAAATTTGTTTTGAACTATAAATGTTAAATTGTTCTTCTACATCTTGGAAATCAACTTTGGGGACAAAGTCTGGTATTAAGTGTGAGGGAGGCAGTTAATTCATGATTAAGCTAAACAATGCTTAATGAAGCTCATCAATTCCCACTACTCTTCAAACGTTTTGTCAAAAAATGGTTAAAAGTTTTCAAAATTCATGAATAATTTTTTATTCTTTAGGCTTTCACTGTACTCAAATGGGCCTTGCCTAAGGATATTACCATTTTGGTAGTTTATTTTCTTTGAATCTTAAATTATTGTGGATGGATGATTGTTTAGTGACTTTGTTTAGTGATTTTATGGAAAGTTGGTTTAGGATTTATTTTTGGGAGTGATGTAGGTTACTTGTTAGTAGAGTTGAGATCATAACCTTAGGGACTGAAAGTTTAAACATGATCTTTGATGACTCAATTTTCTTTAAATTATTAATAGTAATCACCTTAGTGATCCAAGATAAATGGTTTTCATATAGATCTTTTGGAACTGGAGTAATTTGGGCATTTGGGATCTCACGATGAATCTAGGAGGCCCTAGGTACTGGGTGTGTTTTTGTTAAATAAAATCTCTTTGTACACCTTGAATAAGTGCATTTTCACAGTGATTAGCACATATTACATGGCTTGGGAAAAATTAAATAAAGTTTCTAGGGTCAAAAATGAGTTCATTAAGGTGAGGGGAATAATGAACCCCAGATGAAGAAGAGGACAATTGGTATAAATGGGAGTCCTTTAGGTTGTATCAATAAGGTGATTCAGAAAAATTTATTTATCTTTGGAACCAATGATTGATTCAAAGTACAAAGTTCCTTTTGTTAGGTTTTTAATTCCACATATATTTAACCTGTTGTCACTCTTGGACTTAGAACATAAGCTTGGATTGAAATGAGTCACTAAGTAGAATCATATATGAGGCAGAACATCTTTATAAGTGGATGATTCATTTCTCTTTTTATTACCTTTAAGTATTTGATTTAAGGAAAGACTTTATTTGAATATATCTTCAGAAAAGCCTATTGCTTAGTTTTTTTCCTCTGTTTTCAAAGTTCTTAACATGTTACATTTTGAGTTGAGTAATAAAAACAATTTTCTATTTTTCAAGGTAAATAAAACATGGGATTGTTTAGGGACAAACAATGTTTAAGTGTGGGGGAATTTGATGTGGCCTTAATTTGGCAATTTTTTCTACATCATTTTATTAGGTTTTTAATAATTTATTATCTTATTTTTTACATTTTTTGCTAAATATTTCCACATTTGTATTTTTATAATTAAATTATAAATTAATAAATTTTTATAATTAATTATGTATTTTTATCTTTTAAAATAATTAATTCATGTCTTACGTTAATTTTATAACCTTATAATTTTTTAATTAGTTTAGTGTTTTAATTAGCTTACTTTATAATAATATGTTATTCTTATTATTTAATCAATTAATTTAAGTAATTGTATTTAATTTAATAATTTTGTAACTCAACTTTTAATCTTTTAAGCTTTTATTTTTAACATTTTTTAACATTTTTTTAAATAATTCAATCTCAATTCTTTTTAATAATTTCTTTTAATTTAATTTATAAATTTTTCCAAATTTTTTAGTGTTTTGCTAACGTAATTTGGACAATTCTTTAAGTTATGTTTTTAATTTGTCTTTTGTTTACTTTAAAAAACAATTTAATTCTTTTAAATTTAAGGTTTTAATTAAATTTATTAATTTAAAATCAATTTATAAATCCCCTTTCCTATTTGATTGTCATATTTAATCATTTTAATTTCTTTTGAAAAATAGTTTTTACTTTTAACTTTATTCAATTGAGATTTTTTTGTTTTTAAAATTTAATTTCATTAATTGATAATTGTGAGAGTTTCATTATTTGTGAATTTTTATTTTAAGTTTAATTTATAAGATTAATTCAATTAAGTTTTATTTTATTTTACTTTTTAAGTTTTCTTTTCTGTCAGTTTTGCAGCGCAATAATGGTGCAGGTTTTATTTTATTGTAATTTTATTGTAATTTTTGAGTTCAAGCAGTCGCCGCTAGTCTGGAAACTATCACACCTACCGTTGATTCGCCTCCAAACCAGATCTGCAACCTCATATCCGGAGCACGGAAGGAAAAACCACAAAGCCGCCGGAACTGGATGAAGACACTGTTGTTGAGGAGTCTGCTACCCTTCACATGAGAGGATGCGCCGCTGTTGGACCTTCCTTCGGGATGAAACCGGTAACTTCAAACCCCCTACGCTGTGTGGAGAAGATAAGGGGAGTGGATTAATAAATTAAATAAAATTAAATAAAATTAATAAAATAAAAATTAATAACTAATAATAATTTAATAAAATAATAAACTAATTAATTAAATAATATATATATTAAAATTTAAATACTTAATATTAATAATTTGTAAATAAAGTTTTTAAAAATTAAATCAAATTAATTTAACAAATTAAATACTTTAAATAATAAACTTAATAAATATATTAATTTAAATTATCTTTAATAATAATATTTAACAAAAAAAATTCAACTTAATTAAATAAATTCTCTATAAGTCTTAAATTTATAATCATTTTATAACTTGTTAAAATATTAACGATAATAATAATTAATAATAATAAGTCTTCAATTAAGTAAAAACAATTAAATAGTTAATAAATAATAATAACATATATTTTGGTTATCGCTAAATAATTATAAACAAATAATTAGTCTATTTTTTTATAATTAGTTAAATAATTTCATATTTATTAAATATTTCCAATTATGTTAATTAATTCATTTATTTTTTGCTGATACATTCATGTTATGGATACACGTCTATGTTCATTTCAACCAACTCACCGAGAGTTAGTTACAAGGGTGATTCTAGAACTACTTGTGATGGATGGAAATAATACACGTGTGTGGTGCAACAGTGAAGAACAATTGAAGTTGGTAGAAAATAGGGGGTGACATGCATCACATTATGGAGGGGTTAAAACAGAGCAGCAGTGGGATTCTTGGAGACGATTCATTCATGACACTTTCCACATGAAGGAGGGCAAAGCAGATCTGGGAGAGGATCGGAGAACCACACTTGGTGACCCAAGGACCACCAAGAGCAGCAACACGAGCTTGGAGAGGGAGATTTATTCTTCTATTATTTTTCAATTTCCTTTCTTGTAATCAAATGTTGTTAATGTTAGTTTTATAATATGAAATTAGGACACAATTTTTTTTATTTAGGGGAATTAAATTTTTGTTGGTTAATATTTCCCTCATCTTCAATTGTTTCTTTAAACATAGATGTAGATTCAACTGGCAAAGTTTAATATGTTCTTAAAATTTGAATTGTTTTTACGCCTCTTGTACTTATGTTCTTAATTCTATATATTTTTGTGAAAAAGATCAAGGATTACCTAATAATTTCTTTAATTCATTATACTGGATTAAATCGGTGAGATTTATTACAGGGTCTTTAATTCAATACTTTTACAGTTATGTGATTCTAGTAGTGGAGAACTACAAATTCACATAGCTGAGAGATTAATCCCCAGGAGAGGGAGATTATTTGATCATTCTTGGAGTTTGTGGATTCAATTTTAAACAAATGATGACTTTTTTTATTGAACTAGTAGAGTTAGATTCCCTGATATGTCCTTAGAATAGAAGTTTATTTAGTTCTTATTACACTACCTTAGTTTACTGTTTTTCTATAGTTCATCATTAACTTATATAAATATTTAGTCCCATGTTAAGTTTAGTTTCTTTCACTATCCTTATAAAAAAATATAAAAACATTTTAAAAAATTTTAAAAGTAAAAAAATTACCCCACCACTGACAATAGTGGGCATATTTGAACTGTTTGAAAAGTATTAGAGAAATTTGGTCACTAACCCTCCCTGTGAGTTCGACCCTACTCTCCATTATAAATTAGTTTGTAGTAAAACATAAATTTTTAACTTTTACCCAATTTCAATGACACTTTGGTACCAAGTATCTTGTTAATGTACGTAGTTTCACTTAGTCTGTGCCACCTCCTAGATCTATCATGAGCGATCTTTATCCCAATAATATATGGTTCTTGAGCTAAGTTCTTCACAGTAGGGCATGTGTTTAACACAAATTTAATAGACTGTAAGACTATTATTTTGATTCTAATAATTCTTATTCCACCAACATATGCTATCATGAAAATTACTACACTCCCACAAAACTGATTATACACACAAGGTTCACATTCAATCTTTATAAAACTAAATTCCATTATAGATTCATAATATCAAATATTCCATGACCTAGATTCTTGCATTGATTCATAAATGGTCTCTGAAACTTTCATACTTTTTGTTCATCATTTTGAGTCACAAATCCTTTAGTTTGTGTCATATAGTCATCTTCATAAATGTTCCCATTATGGATGGTTGTTTTTCCATCCATATTCCAAATCTCTTAGTCATGGAATGCCACTATGGAAAGTAAACTTTTGATGGATTTCAATATTGAAACTAGTGAAAAGGTTATATCAGAGTCTGTGCCTTGAAAATACTTAATCCCTTCTGTAACCAGTCATGTTATATTGGTATTGTCTTGTCCATCCATGTTTAGTTTCTTCTTGATTACCCAATTACAAATAAAAAAATTTGCATCCACATGAGGATCTACCAAAATCCATACTTGGTTTTGGTATATGGAATGCATTTAAAAAATCATGGATTATTTCCATTTAGTATATTTTATGCTAATTACTTCTTTATTGAAGGTCGTGAGATTATTTTTATTAAATAACAATGATTCATCATCCATAAAAACTTGAAAGGAATAAATTTTTTGTTCTATTAACTCTCATGTACTCATACATTGTACTTGAGTCAATAGAGCTTCATCTTCAATAGGGATTTGTGGAATTTGTACCTCTGCTGGCACTTGTGTATCTTGAGTGTGGTATTCATTGAAGTCTATCTTTATCATACTATCCCCTTTAGATATGCGACCCCATTCAAGAAATATATATATAACTTATGTTAAACACAACCTACTTATCAGAATGATCACATAGAAAATATCCTATAATTTACTTAAGTTAACCTATAAAGATACACTTATGTCCTCAAGGACCATGTTTGTTGCTAGAAATAGCCTTAACAAACTCTTCAATCCCTACACTCATAAATTTTATATCTGGGATTTGTTTCATTGCCAATGTTCTTTTTTAATACAATTTTTCACTTTAGTTGACACTTGGTTTAATATGTGTGTTGCATTATATAATTCATATACATAAGATGGCAATGGAATACTCATAAGACTCATCACTGATCCCACTATATATATCAAGGTGTAGTTCCTACTTTCACTTACACCATTACATTGTGGTGTATAAGGTGGTGTGAGTTGAGATAAAATACCAAATTCCCATAATTAATCAATGAAGTCTAGATTAATATATTATACGCCATGGTACAAGAAGAGTTTATTAATCCTCTTACCAATCTAGTTCTCAACTATATTGTTTTATTCCTTGAATCAATCAAAGGGATCTAATTTATACCTCATTAAGAATAAATATACATATCTGCTAAATTAATCTATAAAAATTATGAAGTATGAGTACCCAGCCCTGTATTCAACTAAAAATGGTCCACACAAATCAATATTAACCAACTTGATAATCTCTATATCCCTCTCACAATTTTTACTAAATGATTCTTTAGTCATTTTTCCATGAAAATATGTGTAGCATACTCCAAGTGGTCTAAGTTCAAATGAATCCAAATATCCATCTTGATATAATCTAGTCAAATACTTTTTATTTATATGTCCTAGCTAGTGATTCCATAATTGGGTGTAGCATGATTCATGTGAACTACTTTTATTATCCATTTCTATTACTTGGTTTTTGTAATATAACACATACAATCGTTATTTAAATATTTCTTACCATAATAAATAATTTATTTATAAAATAAGCCATAATTATTCCCAAATTTGAAAATGAATCTATATGTATCAAATCTTGAATTAGAAATAATGTTCTTGGTAATTAACGACACATAATAAAAATCTTTCAAAACTAATATCATTCATTTTGGAAATGTGAGGTGGTAGTATTCAATAGCCATAACATCATGTCTATCTCCATTGGCTACTTGTAAATCCACCTAAATAAGGGAAATATTCTATAATCTACTTAGTTTTGATATTTTAATTAATATGTGTTTTCCACATATTGTATATAATACCCAATTTGTAGAAAAATATAGATTAAAAATTATAAATAAACATATCTGATGCTTACCCTTACTTCTTATTCTTGGGGTGTTTTTTCTTCTAGAAGACCTTCTTACTACATGAAAAATAGGAAGTTTCATGTTCCCTTCCTTGGATGAGAATAGTGAATAAGATTAAGATTTGGAGTTAGTCTTGGACCTCTTTTCATGGTCTTTCCTCTTATTAATTATAATAATATAAGGATTTACATGCTTTATATCCTTATCATCTTTGAGAATTAGGGTGAGGAGATTTGGGAGAGACTTATCTATATTTTTTATAATTAAATTTATAAAAAAAATATATAATATCTAAGGGATGATAAAATAATGAGACTAGTTCACAATTCATTGGGTATTTTAAACCATATAACCACTAAGCACTCAATGTATCCAATAAGTTTGACTACATGAGTCCAAGATGGTACACCTTCTCAATTTTTTCTTATGAAGAGTGCCTTAGAGATATCATACCATCCTTATTTGGATCTCTCCTAATAAAGATATTAGAGATTCTGGAGCATTCTATAGGCATCCATATTCTCATGTGAGTTCATAAGTTCTCTAAACATGGATGATAACATTAGACACTAAATATCTAGTGCACCATTTAAGTATTTTTTTATTGATAGCAAACTCCTTATCACTTTCCCCCTTAGTATGATAATCAGGTATTGGGGATTCTGTCATGTAATAATTCCATTCATGGAACAACACAATGCTTAAACATTTGAAACAATCCTAGACTATTCTGTTATTAAGGATATTGTCTTTATCTGAAATTGATTTTATAGATAATGTGGTTGATGAATATTCCATTTTTATGCAAAAACATAAGAGAAGAATATTAGTACTTTATTTGATTACTAGATGTGGAATAATAAATTATATTTTTATTATTGTGTCTCTTACTATTTTATGAAACCTCAATAACCCTATCCATTGAACTTGAAATGTATTATCAAATGGACATTATAGTATATGGGATCCACATTTCTATTTTTCTAATCTATATAAAGGAAATAAAAATAATATGAAGGTTTTCAGGTATCCATTCATACCAACTATGACATTGCAGCTCCTTATTCCATTGAGTGGACTCCCTAATTCTGAAATCCTAACTCAGATTTCCTCAACACTTTCCTCTAAATTAGTATTTAACAAAGTCTTTTAAATTAAATAAAATTTTGGCTAAGTCAACACACCATCTTTGTTTATAATTCTTGATAATTGAAAAAGGTCTAAACAAACACTTTAACTTTGGAACTATCTTAACTCAGGTAATGGAAGGCATAACGACTTGATATTAACTTGGGTGATTTTGTTTTTTTGTGTAAACTTTTCTATCTTTTCCATTTACATGCCTTATTAATATTAATTTGATTTTACTTGATTGATTAACCATGTACTGATAAATTTTTTACATAAAACACTTTTATTTTAATTCAATATTTTTATATTAATTCATTTATTTATGTGATAAGGGTTCTTCATCCTTAAAATAAATCATGCATCATATAGAAGTAAAATAAGTAAATCATTACATGGTCATGAAATTTAACAAGTTGTTTGCTTATTGAGAAGAATATAAAAAAACCATTGACCATGGGGAAAAAATCATGATGTCAGTATGGGATTGATTTATAGTATTCCACCTCTGTCCTTTGTATCTCCTTGGTTTGGTTTCACTTAGGCACCACCTTAAGCCAACTGCAAATGCCTATAAGCTTCATCCTTACAATTCATTTACTTTACACATAGGTGAATGGAACCACAAGGGTGTTTACATAAACTAAACCATGGTCACACATGCATGTACATAATTAGGCAGGAGGGATGAATCACAGGGAACCATTATAACTTAATAATAATAATTTTAAAAATCCATGAAATAGTTAAGTTTAAAGAAACCACACACATACACATATCAGTTTAAGCTCATGAGTATACACTTGTGATATGATTATGAATTTAAAATAACTAGCGAAAATTTATTTTTATTTTCTCTTTTATAAAGATAATATACTAGTGAATTGATTTGATTAATTATTTGATTAAACAATTAATCAAATTTAAGTTAATCTCTATCCAATATTCCCTAGATATACCAATCCATTGTGAATTTAAAATAAATAAATATATTAATTTTATTTAAAATATAATAAAATAAATACACAACTTGTACTTGGAAACAACACGGTGAATACCCTTTTGAGATTTGTGGTATGTTTATTCTTGTATAAAGTTTACTCACCCGAAATATCATGTACATGGAATATGATTCAATTTCACAGTGTGTACTATCAGTAAATGACACATGGAATACATGAAAATTATGCTACATGTACTCATTTAATGCATAAATACTTAAAAAATGTAATGTCTATACATGACTTGTTGTTATGTATATTACATGGAATTATGTTATTCATTTAATATCATAGAAAACATATAATATTACATTTATAGTTAATAAATGATACACAGAACACATAATGATGAGGAGTAATGGATTAATAAATTAATTTTTTATTTTTTTTGTAAACTGGTTGGGTACACAATATGTATATCTTGCTACACTCTTTATATATTACTCATCATATATTCTTGATACACGTCTAGGGATTGGGAATGTATTTCAACATAGATATTTCTAAGGGACATGGTGTGTACTATTGGTATAAAATGTGTAACCCCCTTATTACGTGGCTATTGTTCTTAATGACTTGCATAATTAATAAGTGATTCATATTTGTCTATGTGTTTTCTACTATGAAAACATGTGGACTAAATGACATGTAACCAAGTTACATAGAGTGAAATATAACATGTTATGTGTTGTTATGCTCTGGTCAGCACAAAGATAATATTTTATGCATCTGCGTGTCATTTAATGAAGACTCATGGAAACCACATTTTTCCTAGTGTAATGTATTGGGATACATTCGGTGTACCTTCAGACTACACAAAGTGTACTTTTATGCTATCTGTCCAGAATCACCAGCACCTCCAGATGAGTTCTTCATATGTTCTACATTAATTATTAACTACATATATGTTATATGAGAAAGAAATGAAGAGAGAAATAATATATCTTGACAATATTATTATAAGAATGAATTTCATGAAATGAAAAATAACTTTTAAGAACATAAACAATCAACAAAAATGAATAATTATAAATTGAACATAACTGCTCTAATACCACTTGTGAAAAATGTTATTTTTAATCAAAAATGAAATAAAAACCTATTTATATACCTTGGGATAAGTGTTAATAGTTAATTAATTTCACAAAGTCCCTTAATAAAATATTAAATTCCAAAGGAACTCCATGCCATGTAATATAAAAATCATATCATTTTTTCCATGGCATGTGCTAACCCACACAATTATAAATATTATTCCACAATATTGCAAATAAATATTTAACATCAGATAGAATCTATTCATCTCATCCTCCTATATATTTATTGAATTCTTGAATTAATATTTAAATAAATATTATTCATTCACTAAATAAATTAATACTCTATTCACAGTCCGATGAGAAAATATTTTTTTAATATTTTGTTAATAAAATAAATTATTTATTACCATGAAAATAATAAGAAATAAATAAATATTATATATTCACATAATTAAACAAATATATCATGAAAAAATATTAATAAAATATTTGTGATCGATTAATAAACCCAGAAAAAAAACTTTTTTCTTCTCGGTCTAGAGAAAAACATTTATTAAAAATGTTAAATATAAATACTACTTAACTGAGATCAATGGAAACACTTTGTGTGTAACCATCTAGGAATATTCCTTGGGTGAATTAAGATAACTTTACTAATGTCAAAGATTAATTTTTAGCAATGGGTCAAGGCTCCCATAGTTGAATAAGATACGTTACAATGAAAACAACCCCTATAAATGACCATTGTGTAATGTAATCCATTTTTCATTATATCTCATCAAGAAGGTTAAACAACCATTCCATCAACTTGTATTATTTATATGTCTTTCTTTGACTATATGAAATGATCTCATCTATACACCAAGTTCATGGAATTTAATGTGATTGTTCCATTTCAATCAAAGGTTCAAGATATTAAATTACATAAAGATGGAATAAAAAAATATTTCCTCAACTTATTTATTAATAATACGTCACTCATGACACCAAAATTTTACCCAAGTTTTCCATGATAAAAAATAATCACATTTTATGAATCTACAAAAAATTTCATGAGTCATGGAATTCCTTAATAACAATCTTAAAGACAATGGATCATTAAACATGCTCTCACAGTAATATCTAATAACACATAAACATGTGGAATTCCTACTGGTGGGTTTGTTATCATAATATCCTATCATAGAGATTAAAAAGTTTAAACTTCATGAGGTTAACTCTCATCCACCTATAAGTACTCACACATGATATTCAACATACTATGCGTCCCAACATATAATGTTATCTGATCATAGAACAATATTTAATAATATCATCATTGAATTTCAAGGTTCTCATCATATGAGGTAATTGATATGACCTTCTCAATGTGACAGATACTCTAGAATATTTTTACATAAATTCATATAAAATAATGAAAAATAAGTATTTTTTATTAATATTCACTTTTTTTAATATACATGAAATATAAAGTACAAATAGTTGGTTCTTGTATACTAACTCAAACATTATAGTTTTGAACCATCTTCATCCACTCTTGAATCATTTGAACCTTCTCGGTAGTTCTCTAGACCACATTGGGTCTAAAGACCATTAACTCTCCATCTTCTTTCCAAAACAATGGAGACCTAAAATTCCATCCATAAAATTCATTAAACGGACCCATTATAATGGAAGAGTGGTAGTTTTTATTGTATAAAATATCAACCAGAGGAAATTTCTTCACCCCTAATACACCAAAATCTAGAACACAAGTTTTCGGAATATCCTCCAATATCTAAACATTATTATCCATATGCCCATATTTATGTGGATGAAAAGAGGTTCTGAGTTATAGCTAAGCACCAAAATCACACTAAAGAGTTCCCCAAACTCATAAAGTAAAGATACAATTCTGATTAGAAATTATAGTCATCGGTGCCCCATAAAGTCATATTATCTCATCCATATACCACCTCTGAAAAACATCTACAACACCAAATCCCTGATCTCCAAGAATTATTTCAACTTCAATGACTGATCCAAAATCACAAAATTATTATCAAAACCTTCATGGGATCATGGAAAACCAATGATGGAATCTATGAATATATCCTCATGCTTCCACTTAAAAATATCCAATGGTTCTAAAAAACTATCCAAAACATGATACTTAGACTTCACCTATTTAACGACCAAATATCACTATTTTAACTCCATTATTTACCACTTCATTCCAAACCACCAATGCTTACTCCTCATTCCATGATACATAATGGATGTACTTGGTTTCACTATTAAAGATGAGATATAAAACTCATGGATAGCCTCTTATCACATCACTAAAGGGATAAATGATCTCTTTATAACAACATATGATCATGATCATCCTTCAAACATCCCTTTGGAGAATTTATATTCAAGATGTGATTCTACATCACTTACACCTCCCAGTATTTCCATTGAGACTCCTCCACTTTTTACTTCAAAGATGACTGTAATAATATCTGGAACAGGTATCCTCTACCACCAGCCTCCTCCTCATTGAGATATATCACTAAAAGCTCCAATATAACTCTCTAATAGTCTATATAATCCTAAACAATGTCTCCTTGTAACTTCCTACTTAGTGTATCTAGTGAAACATATCCTTCCCCTAGTTGTAGGGGATCTCAAATTCATAGTCATATAAGAAATCCAACCACCCCTGCTGATGCGGATTCATATGATGCTAAGATAAAATATACCTTAGGATATTGTGATAAATTAAGACCAAAAATTGTTCATCATGGAGTTAATATCATCACAACTTTAGAGTAAATTCCATTGTTTCCAACTCAATATCATGGGTAGCCTAGTTATTCTCATAGGGTAGAAACTATCCAGGCCCATATTTTTTCATTTCCATATACTAAATCAATATAAAATCCAAAATAATATGAAAATAATTATAGAAAACCTCAAACATCACAACCTTTCATGTTAGTTGGATAATGAGAGCATCCATTAACTTATCCTTTTAGTGGTTGAAGGTTTCTTTACATTGATCAGTCCATATAAAATCCAAGTACTTCATGGTATAATTTTTCAATGAATCTTCAATATGAAATAAATCAAACATAAATATTTGATAATATCCCATGATACCAAGGAATCTATGCACTTATAAAATATTCTTGTTGAAACACAAGAAACCACTGCCTTAATATTCGAAGGAGCGATTTCCACTCTTTCCTTAGACACCATATGTCTGAGGAAATATACCTCCCATGTTTAAAACTGACACTAAGAAAACTTCCCAAAGAGTTAAAGGTGAAAAGGGATGTGTAATATAGCCCTGTGATGCTTTATAAGCTCCAATATTTAATTTGAGTATATGATAATATAATTAATGAACACTACTCTAAACTAATCCAAGAACTCACAGAAAACAAATTTCATGAATCCCATGAAAGAAACTAATGATTTAATGACACAAAACAACATAAATATAAACTTTAAGTTCCCATAGATACACCAAAAATTAGTCTTTAGGATATCATTCTATTTCACCCTCATCTGCTGATATCTAGAATACAAATTAATCTTTAAAAACTAAATGGATCCCTTAAAATGATAAAAAAATATCATCAATTCTAGAAATATGATAATGGTTATTAACCCTCACCTGATTCAATAAATAATAGTCTATAAACAACCTTATAGAATAATATTAGAGCACCCCATGGTGATATAATAGGCCATATGAATCCATTTTAAATAAAATATTCATTTTGAATCCTCAACTACTACATCTAAAAGTATCTTATATGATAGGGATCCACTGAAATCAAAGAGAAACCATGATATATATATATATATCATACTCAATGTCATATAAATTGGGTAGCATCATAGACTCCTTGAGAATTGTTTTTGGAAACTCTTAAATAACACTAGAAAACCCCAACACCTACACCTTTACTGAATCTAATGATAGTGTTTCTAGCTAAGAAAAAAGGCACTAAAGGTATATGAAACATTTTATAGTCAAAATTACTAATGAATTCCAAACACTGGCCCTCCTCCTAAGAAACACCACTCTAATTTGTAAACAATGGATGACTGCACACTAGGAATACAACTAGTTTTTTTTAGGATCGCATCATATGGTTGCATTTTTAACAAGAATAAATCCAAAAATGACGGATGTTATCCCATAATCAACTCAAAACCCTAAAAACATCAAGAAAAATCATATAACCTCTAATTGGAAGGGTAATCACCAAGGTCATTAGAATAATATCCACCTTGAATCCTAAGGAATATACCAAGGTGAGTGGAATAAAGAAGTGTGATGCACCATAATCAAATAAAAAATATTCCAAGGTAATTGAAAAATAAATGGTTGCTTACATGATCTATAACCCATATATCATCGGTATCACCATGGAATGCAACAACTCATGTCCAGATCCTATGCCACATTGTTGATGACCACCTCCATGGCCATTCTTAGCCTGATTTCCCTAAGATTGGGGAATATCTTAGGGCTGATCTATACTAGTTCTATCTTCTATCAGTGAATCATAATCTTGTTTCCCTTGCTACTAATATGTACTTTTATCAAACTGTTACTATTGGGGAGGATAAGTGATTTTTCATTGTTATAATTTATGGTCCCATTGTACACTTTAAAAGGAGGGGGAATTAGGGTGACATAAATTTATTTTTTCTTATTATTAAACAAATATTGTTTTCATGTTGGTAAAAACACCATTAAATTGGTTTTTAAGAAAAATAAAATAAAAAATAAATAGCATGGACACACAATTTTTCTTGTCACACCCATAAGAGGATACATTCAAGGAGAATGTTTCATTAGTGTTTTAATACTCCAATAAATATCTACTACACTGGTAAATGATTGCAACTTTAAAAAGATATCACTACTTATCCAAAGTGGATGAACTCTTCCTCTATTTCAAACAATTAGTTCAAGTGGGATATAATGATAAATTATACACCTGGGTTGATCATATAAGATATCAATTTAATAGATTAAGCACCAAAATAAAAGGGTGTTCTCCATGATTCTATTTTTTTCTAGTTCTTTAAAGATAAACAAAAAATAATTCATCTTTCAGTCCTGGTCTGCAATGTAATTCATCCACACGCAAATCCCTTTAGAATTCCATATATTAAATAGTATTATATTTTTTTATTATATATTTTTCTTGATATTAATATCTACCTAAATTTCTCTGTGTGTTTTTTCCACATACTATACAAAAAATCCACTAATAATTGAGGGTGTTTGAGTTTTAAAATTTGAAATTCAAACTAAAACTAACTTCCCATTCAAATATTTTCCTTGGATTGATTCCTATTTTATATTCACTATTTAAATTAGAAAGCGTAGTTTTTATTTATTAAGAAAACTAAAAAACCATCACTTGACTTCCACATATCGATCTTTTATTTAATCATGAAGAAAAATCATTTATGATGCAACATGATGCTTCATTAAGTGACAAAGTAGTTTCAATGTATCAAATATAAAATTCCATATAGGTTGAGAAATGACTTTTTTATTTATGATGTATAAGATTAAAGCTTAAAAATTCATAGCCCTGTAGGATTTATAAGGCTGAATATCATGGTGTGCAGCCTTTACCTAACATGATGTGACATACCTTCTATTGAGTGACCATTTCAACACCAAAAACACTCAAATATGCCTAAATTTATATTATGTTTTTCTTAGTATTATAATTTGTCATCATCCTTTCAAGATTCATTAAAAATCTTCCATATTTCATTACAGTGCATCACTGATGTCATGGTGTGAAACTTTAGTAGCCATATCTTCCAATAGTTTCTTCGAAATCCTTCGTGGTGTGAACTATTGTGTTACAATGCAAATAAACCTTAAAAATATCATCATAAATGTGTGACACATGGTTTATAGCATGAAAAACTATTTTTTAGAGGCTTTTTACAATCATCTCATTAATCTTTAAACTTTTTTATAACACATAAAAACAACTTAAAATTGATAATAAATCACCTTCACAATATATCCAATAAAAAAATGTGGTTGTAACAATCTCCCCCTTTGTATTTTGTCATCTTCCATAATCACCATCTATTTTCAACCATAAATATCTTTCAACCACATTCATATTACATCAGATATTCTACTTGACCTTGATATGTAGGTTTCCCCTCTAGTTATTTTATACTTTACCTTATCAGTATCTCCCTTTAGGTTTCTATTCGTTTTTTTATCTTTATGCATTTCCCCCTTTTGAAAATAAAATTAAAGGGGTTTTTACACTTTAGGTCAAACCAAGATCCAAAATTCCTTAACACCACCACAATTACAAAACATAGAAAGGAACATTCAGTCAATATTTAAACCTACATGAGTCAAATATCAGTGTAGGAAATATGAGATATATTTATATGTAACAATGTTTCCCTTAAAACTTCTCACCCATTTACTTCTTCCAATTCCACATGGATGGTATCTCCCCTATCTACTAACTTACAAAAAATGTAATTCTATGAATACACAAACAAAAAATAATTATAACCTTATTTTCAATGGGGAGAGGTCCATTCTCAAACCTCCTTATTCTAGAGAGAATAGTTGAACTTTTCGTGGCCCATCCCCTCCATTGGTACCCCTCTAGGGTTGAAAATAAATAAAAGGAGTGACCCCCAAATTCCACCTTCAATATCCCATGGGTTGGAGACTAACATTGAGGCTATAAAACACACAATGGGAAAATTTTCCCTTAAAATATAAGTTAAGGGAAATAGATAAGAGAAGGAAAAATGATGAACAACACACTATATAAAATTAACCAAGATCCATATAAATAAATACAATAATGCAAAGTAACTAGAAAAATAAAAAACTAAACCATTTATAAGAATCATCTCCAAATAATAAATCTAGCTCTAAGTTAGCCATATCTAGCTGAGTCACCAAAATCCTCTTGAACACCTAAAAATAGCTTATATTTATATAGGGTGATCATAACATGAATACATAGTAGGATACACCTTAGGACCTTTCATGTAAATGTGAGAAAATAATATTAATGATTATGTGAGTAAATAGTAGAACCAAAATGTACCTATTAGGTCAATTATCCATTCCCAACCTCACCAAGTCTTACTCACCAAGTATCATATCAAAGTATAATAAGATAATAATCATAAGAATATAATCATATGTGCACTGAAACCACTTCCCCCTTGGTTTGATTCTCTCAAACATAAACATTGAATTTCATGTGATCCCATCCCTTCCTTCTTGATGTGGTTTGGGTCATGACCCTACCCACCCTAATGCTCCTAAGGTGCAACATTTCATATTGGCATTACAAAAAACTATATACCATATCATCACATCACATCCAAATCCATCACCTTAAAACTAAGGCATTACTTTCTCATGAACATGTAGGACATAAAGCTCATACCCTCCACCTACCATGCACATACCCCACTATACAGCCATCATCTTGTCATCACCACTTCATTGGATACATCACATGCCACTCCCACACCTTGCATGATCATACCGATCACAGGACATCACAACCAATCTACTGCTAAAGGGAGAGAGATAAAGATGGGTATTCAACTATCTACCCTCACCCACCTTGATATTTGGGAAAACACCTAGAACCAAAACATTTTGTATCAGTATAAAACAATCAACTTTGGGGTGCCTTTATAAATCACAAGAAAAATATATCACACACACATATATATACATACTCACAAACAAGCCCGACCTAAAATTTTCACATCAATACCTCATCATCTTTATCTACTATAAACACTATACTAACATTACCACAGTATCCCACCAAACACTTCCACCACTAAAAGAAAATCACTATAAAAATGATGAAACACAAACCACTATTTACTTTCTTACATTTATTGATTCCACTATTTTTTAGATTATCACATTACCTACCACCATTTGTTAATTAGTGCATTTTAATCCCATATTTAATGAAAAACCACTCTAACCATACCATAAATATGATTCAATTAATTTCCAAACCATTAATTAACATTTAAAATATTATTTTATTTCCTACAAAAACTATTGGGAATCCATAAAACATTCACATCATTTATCACAACCAAAACCACCCATAAAAAATCAAAAAATATATTTCCAGGTATCTATATTATTGGGGCCAACATGCCCAAATTATTCAAAAAAAATTATTTAATAACCGAATTTGATTATTATTTAATTATAAAAAGTGATTTTAGAAAAAAACACAAAAAACTCATATTTTTAGGGGGGATATCATAAAAATCAAGTGGATCACCCAAACAAACAAGACACATAGTAGAAGTTATATAAAATTTAGAATACTAAAAACAATATAGAGATATTAGGGTTCACAAGAAACTTTATTCTCATAATTAAATCCATCCCCTTTACTACCAAAGCTCCTATTTGGTTATTTATACTACTTTATTTTATGTAAAATGATGACAAAAACAATACATAAAATAATATAAGGATGTATAGATAATATAGTCACAATGCTTCCCTTTCCTTATTTTTATATTCTAGAAATTTATATTCTTTAATATTATTCATACTAATCACCTAGAAAATAAAAAATAATGATGAAAGCATAATTTACACCTAAATAAAAAAAGGTCTTGAATACCCATCCATGAGAATATTTACATGTTTTTCTATCAAAAAAATGAGAGATAGAATATGAAAAAGTCTAAAAATACATAGAAGGCAGCTTATATCAAATTTTAGAAGGATAGAATATCTAAAATGTTGATGTTTTGATTACCCAGGTTCAATATAAATGAAAAGGAACTCAGAAAAGTGATATATATTATTTTATAATATTGGATATGGGTTCTATGAATATTTCCAAAATCTTCATCAATCTCTACATTTAATTCACATTAACTTTGGTTTAATATTAAATTGTCCTTGTATGATTTAATTTAATCTCCTATAAATTAATAAGTCAAAGATTTAATTCAAATATTTCATAATATATTTAGAACCATGATTTTATTTTCATTTATTATTTCCATTTAATTTTATTAAATATATTTTCAGAATAGTGATTGGATATAATAAGAAAATTCTATATTTTCTACTCTTAAAATGGTAGTTATATGCGATAGGGACTCTCTATGTAAGGGTAACCCGATTTACCCTTACACAACATGATGACTTCCACATGAGATTCAAAACCTGCCCTTATTTGAGGAACTACCTTCACACTAACTTACCTATACATGAGGAATCTAACTAAACATACGATGTGACTTAGCCTTACACAAGAAGAACATACCTTGATTTTTGGCTTATAAATCCCTAACTTCTCTCACAGGAGACTCCATACCACCCACACACGATCAGAAAAAAACTCACCTTACCTTTATGTAAGACTCAAAAGCTACCTCATACCTACACCATGATCTCTACTATAGTTTAGGGATAAATCCCTCACCATTTTGACCTAACATGTTGAAGACCATAACATAGAGGCACCCCAATCTTAGTTTAACCCTCGCTTCCATACTCCGCCTTATAACACCCTTTCACATCGACCCACCCAATATATTGGTAGTTTCCCAAATCCTATTTTCCCTAGGAAGATCCACTAAACACCACACACTCTAAAATATCCCTAAATAATATTTTACTCACCAGGATGTACCATTTTTTCCAAAATGGCGAGGCTTCTTAGCTAGCCTTTAAAACTCCCAAGATCCTAACAAAAAAATTCAAACATGGATACCACAACTATATAGTGTAACCCATAATGTAAAAATCACATTTCTAGACTTTTTAATACCTCCAAAATTCCTCACAAAACCAATAAACTCCTAAAAATTCAAAGGGATGGATTTGGGAAAGCCAAACACTTATAAAACTCTAAGGTTTGACCTATTCCTCTTAAATTAATATACACTCAAAGGTTTGGAGAAGATATCCACCACTTGATCTTGAGTTCCAAAAAATTATAGTTGCACAACATTTTTCTCCACCTTATCCTTTATAAATTCATAATGGATCTCAATGTGTTTCATTCGAGACTGTCGTACTGAATTATTTTTTATTCGATAGCACTATTATTATCACACTTAATCACTATTCTCTATTTAATCACTTCAATAATGTCTTCCAACTATTTCCTCATTAACATAATCTATGTTCATGTTTTTTAATTAAATTTAATATGATTATTCTAAATTCAAAAAATATAATCAAATTTATTTCTAAAACATATGACATAGTTTCTTACAGTGTAAAATTCCCCTCCACTCATGGATTTTCAATACAAAAGGTCACTAGTCCATTCAAAATCTGAATAAGATGAAAAGTCTATATTCTCTCTAGATTTAAACATCAAAACATAATTCAATGTTCCATATACATACATTATAATTCACATCACTTCTTTCATATGCTTCTTCTTATTACATCTCTATAAACATACGACCAATATTTTAGCATAAAAGATGTCTGACTATTTTACAGTAATAAAGATAAAGCTCCCAATTATTATTATATGTAATGTTTAGTCTACCACCTCATTGTCCTCATGTTTACCAAGTTTTTTTACAACCATTATCAGTTTTGAAATAGGATTACACTCTTCCATTATAAATTTCCTTAAAACTTCCTTTACATAACTCACATGTGATATATGTGTTTTCTATTTACTTTTATGAACTTGTAGACCAAGAAAATATGTAAAATATCTGATCATTGAAATTTCAAACTCAAAACTTGTTAATTTAGAAAAAAATCAATAGAATTATTTTTTATTTCATAGAATATGATTTTATATACATATAAAAACACTATGAACAACTAAAATTTATAAATTTGTATGTAGTGGTTGTAATAAACCCTCCTCCATTGCACTCTAGTTTTCTCAATAAAGTATCCATTCATTTATATGAATCATAAGGTTCTTACTTTAGGTTATAAAAATTATTTATTTTAATAGTCACTGCTAAGAAGTGTCTGATTGTCATATCCCAACCCAAGCTGGGGTTCAAGTAGAAACTACCCCAAGCACACCTCCATAGGCCAAGGGATAGAGACCAGTATCGAAGGCATAACTAACATAGGGAGGCCTTTTAATAAGTACTTTTATGCACACACACATCCACGTCAATGAAAAAGTGAGGAGGGAAAGAGTAAAAGATGCAACACTTTTATAAAGTAAATCAAGCATGCATAAACCACTAGATACAAAAAAAGTATGGAAGTTTAAACTGAAATGAAAAGGAAAAAAATACACACCCAAGCAGAAATATGACCCAACCTGAAAAAATTAGAAAAAAAATAAATCGATGAGAGATCCCATCTTCTAAATACAAATCTATGATCATTAGATACAGTCCAAGTACCCAATATCCCTAAGCTCCTCTGAAGTCATGGTGGACATGTTCGTCGTCTATATAGGACATGACAAGTAAGTGAAAATACCATGCAGGGGTGTGTATATACATACCTATAAAGACACCCTGATAGCTGAAGGTGGATTAGTAATATATAAAAGAGGAAAATAAGGATGGTATATGAAAGATATGGTCAAAGTTAGTAGCTCAACCCAAAAAGAGAGTGAAAGTAATCTTGTCCAAACATAAGGGGATAAACATAGCGAGTATATGAACAACCTGTTGAGTTGTCACCACCTAGAGAAGGAGATTAGAATCATCTAACCATAGAATCTAAACACAGAAAACACGTTGCATACCCCACACGATTTTGCCTCTCCTAAAAGTAGATAATCCAAATCCAAGGTGTGGATAGAAAAGAATTATATATATATATACTCAGTTAAATAATCCCAAATGATAGAGTAAGGGGATCTCCATCTCATATATCATCCAAGGAAGAAGAGTGGCCAACAGTTTCAAAAGTCCATCAATGATGCCCAGAATATCTCTCATCTTCTTAGAACCAATTTTGAAAGTCAATCCATGTCTTTCCATGGTTTTTCATAGTTGAGGGGATCCCAAATCGAAGTAGGGGACCCAAAACCTAGTGTGTCAGGGTGGTTCCACTATGATTATCAAGGAAAAATTCCTTGATACTATAGGAGGGTACCAATTGGATGTTCGAGGACCCATGACCAGCCTGACTGGAGGGTTCTAATGTAAGTCATCGAGGACCCATGCCATGTCCCACTGGAGGATTCTTCTTGGATGGTCAAGGACCCATGCCTATCTCGGTTGGAGGGTGACAGTATAATTCATCAAGGACCCATTCCCTTCCCTATAAGAGAGTGTCACTTTGAAGGTCGAGGATCCATGCCCAGCCCAGCTGGAGGCTTCCACTCTAATTCAACAAGGAATCATACCCTACCTCACTGGAGGTATCCACTTAGAATGTATTTGGTGAACCTTCATGATCACTGTTGTCATCGATCATTGCATAATTAAGCACTATGACCAAAACATTTCACATAATATCTCCAAAGAATCAACTGAGGGAAACATCATGTTCTATATGGAAAAACACTCAGGATATTCCACTCATGGGAAAAAAACCACATTTAAATGAAAGAGATAGAGATGTTTAAAGTTTCCTCAAAATGAACCAAGGGGTAAACAGCATGTGAGGGGACCCACCTGTTGTGTGGTTCCACTCCACAGCCTGGTCGTATCCCAAGACAGTACATGACTCCCCCTCTGTGTAGCAATACACACCATGTAGGTGGACTATACAGTGTGTCTAGGATAACTGGGACCGAGTCGTGTCCTATTGGTCATGTCTATGTACCAGATCCCATGTCTATGTATCGAACCCCATGTCTATGTACTATTGTACACAGCGTGATCCTGACCATTTTGTTCCACATGGATTCCCCCTTGTGATCCATCACACGGGTTTCTATATTGGGAAGGGGGACATGGCGTATGGGTGGACTACATTCCATGTCATCCTTGACATTTATGAAACCCTTACTGATTCCATTAAGGGGGTTACACTCCATATGTTTATCATTAAACATGGCATGTAGCCAAGGTTTTCTCCACATTTTTACATCTGAACATTACACCTTGAATAGATCCATACTACCATGGATATCTCCTTGAATCCATCCAAATATTATAAATCTGGCCACAGACTGTAGATTTTGTCCACCACTCACTGGAAAATGATCATTATTCGTCAAGGGGGTTTCACCGTATGTTACGCAGACTACCGCACCTCACCACCTTCAATTTTTTTATCTCAAATCTCCAAAATGGTCATTATCACCATACAACAATCCCAAATCTATGCTCAGTTCATTCATCTTCTCCTTGTTAAAGAAACCAATACGGATATGGGGTACAGATCGGGCTCAGTACTAGCCAATAATTCTAGAACTGGGACTGCAGGGTACAACAAGTGATGAATGAAAAGAAATAAAGGGTAAAAGAAAAGGAACAAACGTTAAGGATCGATTCCAAGTATTCTTGGCCAATCAATAAATAATGGAGATTTCAAGGTCAAAAAACAATTGAAATAAATAAAATGTTTGTACACAGGGGCATGAAAAGGTTGAAAAGGGACACCGATCTAAGAACAATGATCGATCTACCCAATAATTTATTCAAAAGGGAATAAATTTCCGAACTGTTGATTCCTAAATTTATTATAGATCAATCTCTGGTGAATAATACCCCTGCTAATGATTTTAGAGGATTTATTGCATTCTCTACATCCCAATCTACTCTGATGTGTAGTTTCTTCATCGTCTAACATGATCCACCAATATAGGAGGGAGGAAGAGTTATGGATTTCTCTGAGAGTTAATGTCGCTAACCCTAGATAAATTATCCTGATAGAGATCTTATAGAGTTATTTTTTGGGCTAAAATGTGTTAATTAATTAATTAAATACTTAATCAATCCACTTAGTGTACCACCAATGAGCAAGGAGTCCAAACACCCCACACCAACCAATTTTATATCACTCATAGGGTAAAATTCATGTTCTGATCTCAAACATGGTCTCAGATTTTTTATCTGATCTTCTGTTCAATATTTGTCCCATTTTCTTTAAGATATTGTGCATGCAATATAAAATATATTTATTTTATTTTTATAAAATTAATTATGAGTACACTGGGCCTCAGAATAGCATGTCGTCTAAGCTCCTAGTTTTGGAAATATATATAGAAATATTTCAAAGTTTTATAGGGAATGAAAAGTGTGTCTACATCATTCCATTATTTAATATTTTCATCTCCGAAAATAAAAAACTACAAAAGAAACTCGGGATACTAATTACACACAAGGATCTACCTATACTAGGAACTCTCATGCATATTTTTTTGATTCAAAAACATATGAACCAAGGGGATGGTCTATTCACAGAGGGTTCACTGTTGTTGATCCTTGATCACCGTCGGGTACTCTATAAATGTGGATCCATCTGTAATGTCTATCTCTCTCTAGTCGATGACATGCATAGGGTCATGCATATATCTCCTCAGTTGTGACCCACTGAATATGTCATAAACTCACCCTAGATGTGGGGGTAGTGTGAGGCGGTAAGAAACCTCTCCAAAACTCTGCATGATATCGAACAACCAAATGAACCTTGGGGATAGCTTGCCTCCCTGGACGAACCTCCACAATTCTCATCATGGGAAGACTCTCCAGAAAACATGGTCTCCCTACTTGAAATCTAAGGGAATATGATGGGGATTTTCATAATATTTATTCATGTTCTGGGTTATCCACATCTGCTCAAGGATGACTAGGAATTTTTCTGTCATCACCAGCACTATTTCTGGGCCAACAAGAGACGATTCACTGATCTCTGTCCATCACAATAGTGACCTATAGGATCTCTCATACAGGGCCTCAAAAGGTTACATGTCAATGGTAGAGTAGTATCTATTTTTGTACATAAACTCTACTAAGGGAAGGTGATCCTCCCAGATCTGACCGAAGTCTAATATGCAAGCCTTTGCATATCCCCCAACACCTAGATAGCGAGATCAGTATACCCATCAGTCTAGGGGTACAAGGCTATACTCATCCTCATGTGGGTCTCAAATTCCTCCTATAGGATTCTCTAAAATCATGAAATAAACAATACATCACGATTGGATACAATCATCAATGGAACCCCGTGAAGGTGAACGATCTCCCATATGCACAACTGCCCCGAACTCTATATCGAACTCTTCTCCCTGATAGCAAGGAAGTGCACTGAATTCATGAGTTAGTAAACTATCACCTAGATGGAATCATAGACCTTTACTGTGTGTCAAAGCCTTGTGAAACATTCTATGGATATGTTTTCCCATTTTCACTATAGGATCTCAAGGGGCTTCAAAAAACCTATTAGAACTTGGTGCTCTGCCTTCACCTACTGATAGGTGAGACACCAATAGACGGAATCAGCTATGCTTCATCTAATTCTGGACCATAAAAACAATAATTGAATGTATCTATACATCTTCCCCACAAATGGATGTATGGATAGAGGGAAGTGTGGAACTCTCTCATAACCTCCTTGTGCATTGTGATTAGAACTACTTTTCACCCTTTGACTAAGTTGATGTGATTCCCTCCATAATATCCATCTAGTGATTCACCTATGGATATCTAATCATGTAAGACCTCATAGTCAATATCTACCATCTAGAACTCTCTCACATTATCAAGGAGTGATTGAGTCAACACCACTGACTGTAGAAAATTTGTTCCCTCCTACTCCACCAGGTTCAGTCGTAGGGAAGATAATTGATTAGAATCTTCATACACTAAGATATTATAGGACTTACTACTAAGGTAATCTTATATAACATTTCACTTACCTGTAGTATGGACTATCTCAAAATCATAGTCCTATAAGAACTCCAACCAGCATCATTGTCTCAGGTTCATGTATTTATATGTGAAGACATACCTGAGCCTGTAGTGGTCTAAGTAAACCACAAAGTGCTCTCCCAGAAGGTAGTGTCCCCACATCCATAGGGAAATTACTACCATATCCAGATTTAGGTCATGAGTCATGTAGTTATTCTCATGGGATCTCAACTGCCTTAACATGTATGTGATAACTACCTACTGCTACATCCACATGCAGCAGTGCCCAGCTTCTGAGGCTTCACAATACACTATTAACTCCATGCCTTCATCCGGTGGTCTCAACACTAGATCACTCATCAGCCTCAACCTAAACTCTTTGAAGGCCCTATGTCACTACTCAAACTAGGAAAAAAACTTCCCTTTTTGATTCAGGGTAGTTAAAGGGGTTTCAATTTAGGAGAAGTCTTCCACAAACCTATTATAGTACCCTACCAAGCCAATAAATCCATGACCACAAACATGATCTTGGGGAGCTCCCAAGAAAGAAATACATCAATCTATATTGGGTCTATGGATAAACCATGGTCAGAAATTACATTCCCCAAAAAGTGAACCTCGTGAATCTCAAACTGGAACTTTGAGAGTTTTCCATAATTCTTGTGCTCTCGAAGAAAATCTTGGACCATCCTCAAGGGATCTTCATTCTCCTCCTTTGATGAAGAGTAGATGAGTATGTCATCGATGAAGATAAAAAAATTGTTCCAAGTATATCTAGTAGACTTGGTTCATCAAATAGATAAACATAGTGGGGGAATTATTCACTCTAAATGGAATCACTAAGAACTCATAGTTCCCATAACGGCATCAGAAAGCCAAATTTGGAATATCAGCCTTAGATTCGTCAACTGGTGGTATCTAGACCTAAGATCGATTTTTGAGAACCATATTGTGCCTGGTAACTAGTCAAAGAGGTTATAAACCCTCGGAAATGGGTACTTTTTCTTTATCGTTCCCTAGTTCAAGTGATGATAATCTATGAAAATCTTCAAGCACTCATCCTTCTTTTTCAAAAATAGTATTGGAGCTACCTAGAGGGACACACAAGGCCCGATGAAAACCTTATTTTGAAGGTCCTCTAACTGCATTTTTAGCTTATAGATCTCCTTAGGGGACATTAGATATAATTCTAAGATATTATAGTGGTATCAGGATGAAAGTTTATGCAAAATCCCATCTTCCGCCTTGGAGGCAGTCTCAGAACAACCTCAGGGAAGACATCCATGTAATCCTCTACAACTAATGGAAATTAGATACCTAAAGAATATACTGAACCAAGGGATATACTATCAAACCATTGGGTTATGGTATAAAGACTCTTTCTCACAGAATCCACTTTCCCTACCATGAGATCTCTCTCACCAGAAATGGAGAATCTCATCCAATCAGCATGTAGGCATCTAACTTGTTGGTGGTGATTTTCGATCTGGGCTCGAAACAAGGAAAACCAATCTATACCCAATATAACATTATAGGGTTCCATAATTATGATCAAAAGGTCCCATGTGAACCTCTATCTTCCAAGTGATAGCTTGCACTGTCATTAGATGAAAGATATATAAGAATGATTCTCTATAGAAACCTTAAGATGAAGCTTTTGGGATAGTGCCTCAATTAGGAGCTCCAGATCTCTCACTAGGAGTATAGAGATAAAGGAATGAATGGATCCCGTTTCTACTAATAGTAAATTAGGATTATAAAACACACAAATCATACCACTTATCATATCATGCACTGTGGGATCACAGACATCCAAAGCCTGCAGCTATCCACATCTTAAGTCACTTTCTCCCTGAGCCTGATGTGGGGTTCTTGGTGGTGGTGATGGTGGAAGGATCTCATGGTAGAATCTACCACCCATATATCCTCCTAATCCTCTTAAAAATCCACCTCCCTGGGGACCACCCTATCCTTTCATGGTAGATCCTTGATCATGACACTACCTCTGCCATGGCATTCAATCAACTATCTTTCTATACTGATCAGCACATCGGTTCAGGAAATCTCGCACCATCTAAACATTACCTCACAAGTGTAGCACCCCCACCCCTCTGGTATTCCCCGATCCTCTTTTCTACCTCTGACCACATGCCTAAACCTGATCAACAAAGGATCTCCTGTATCAAGACCCTCACACTTGGTGTTTTCTAGCTACCAAAGACAACTCATCTCTTTAGCAACCAATGCTAGCTTTAGTTTTCTGGCATCCCTATGACAGAAATCTCTTTGTCACCAATTCATGATCACGAGAGTTCCATGTAAGGTATGTGAACCATGTTATATACTCAAACACTGTCATTCCACCCTGTTAAAGCTCCAAAAGCTCCTAGATATAGACTGAGTTCAATAAGAAGAGGTAGTAATCCTAATGGAACAGTTGTTGGAATTTGGTCCATGAGAGGGTCAACTCATCGTGCATTTGCATAACTGGGCTCCACCAGTGCCCAGATGATCCATGGAAAAGGATGGATATTATCATAGCCACCTGATCTTTTGGGGTTTCAACAAGACTGAAGATATGGATCACTGACTCTATCCAACACATTACTGCCTTAGGATCTGTCGTTGCACAAAACTTCAGTGACCTCTGACACTGGAAATCACAAAGAATTCTAAGCTTGCATGCATACTTAGATTTATTTTTAAGAATGACCTACTACTTGACAGGGGGAGGTGTTGCTACCTACCCACCTAGAGGAAGGGGATTGTGGGATGGACCATGAACTGAGGCCTCGTCGCTCATTGAGTCTTATTCACGAACCAGAGCTAGTATCCTAGCTAGATATCACTGTGAAGGCATCCTGAGATTCTATCAAGACATAACATGATCATATAAGCATATATATATATATATATCAACAATAACAATAGAGATATGACCTAAGTGTCTCGACATACTGATCTGATAATCAGGTAGTTAGGGTTCTGGTGAATGGATATGTCGGTCGTTGCACCATCATTGGACTCCCTGTCATGAGAGCGGCATTTGAGACACTTTGACACTATTGACCTAAACCTAACCAAAATCCTTATAAGGGGACTAGTTTGAAAAACATCCCAAGGATTGAACCAACTCTGATACCGATCAGTCACGAACCGACCCAAGATAGGGCTTAATCCAAAACTTCCCCAAGCCTGCCTCTATAGGCCAGGGGATGGCGATCAACGCTGAATGCATAAATAATATGGGGAGGCATTTACCTAAGTATTTGTATGCACACACACATCCATATCAGTGAAAAATTGTAGAGGTAGATATTAAAAGATGAAACACTGATATAAAGTAACTCATGCATGCATGAACCTCTAGACAGTACAAAAGTAGGATAGTGTAAACTGAAAAGAAAAGGGGAAAAATACACGCCCAACTATAAATATTCCCCAACCTAACAAACTAGAAAAAATAAATAGTTGATAGATATTGGCTCTTAAATCCCAAGCTATGACCATCGTACGCAGTCCAAGCATCTAGTATCCCAAAGATCCTCTGGGGTCATGATCGAACTATCCATCATCTACATAATAAATGACACATGTGAGAAAATCCCATGCAGGGGTCAGTATATACATACCCAATAGGACACCCTAAAAGCTAAAGTGGGAAGTAAGAGATACAAGAGGAAAACAAAGACAATAGATGCAAGATACATTCAAAGAGAGAAACTTAACCCAAAAAGAGATTGAGAGTAATCTCTTCCCAATGAAAGGGGCTAGACATGATGAATAGATGAACTACCCATAGATTCTTTACCACCTATAGTAGGAGAGTTGACTCATCCAAACAGAGAAGATAAACACAGAAATCACATGGAAAACCCCGCACGTATTTGCCTCTCCCGAAAGGAGAGTAACCAAATCCATGGTTTGGATACAGAAGAAGGATATATATCTATCTATCTATGTATATACTCAGTCAAATAATCCCAAATGATAGAATAAGGAGATATCTATATCATAGCTCATCCTAAGAAGAAGAGAAGAAAATAGTTCCAAAAATTCATCAATGATGTCCCACATCTCATGTGTCTTCCCTGAAGTAACTGTACAAGTAAAGCCATACCTCTTCACTATGTCGCATAATCGATGGGCTTTACACTCAAATTAGATGACCCACTCCCTAGTGAATCAAGGGGTTTCCACTTTGATCATCAAGGACCCATTCTCTAATACTATAGGAGGGTGGTACATATAAAGTTGAAGACCCATGTCCATCCCAGCTAATGGGTGCCACTCTAAGTCATTGGGGACCTATACCATACCTCTCATAAGGGTTCCACTTAGAAGGTCAAGGACTATTCCTAGACAAACTAGAGGGTAGCAATCTAAGTCATCGAGGACCCATGCCCTTCCCCATAAGAAGGTACCACTCAGAAGGTCTTTGGTGATCCTACATGATCACTGCCATCATCGAGCATCACCTAAGTAAGAAACATTCCTAGAACATTTCTAATTGAGTCTTAAAATTCACAATTTTGGGAACCATCACATTCTACATGGAAAAACACTCCGAATAGGCTACTCATAGACCAAAATATGAGTTCAAAATAAATAGATAGAGACATTTAATGTTTCCTAAAAAAGAACCAAGGGGTAAAAGGGGTGTGAGGGGACCCACATTATGTGTGGTCCTAATCCATAGCCTAGCCATGTCCCTATATAGTACAAGAATCCCTATCCATGTAGCATTACACACCATGTAGGTGGGCTACATGAGGTGTCTAGGATAACCGAGAGCAATCTGTGTCTTACTAGACGTATCTGTGTACCAGATCCCATGTCCATGTACCAGAACCCATGTCTATGTATTGAACCCCATGTACATGTACTCTCATACACAGTGTGCTCCTTTCCAGGTAGTTCCACACGGATTCCCACCCATGTGATCCATCACATGGGTTTCCATTCGAGGAAGGGGAACACAATGTGTAAGTGGACTACACATCGTGTCATCTCTAACTTTTCTAAAACCCAATCCATCACTACTGAGGGGGATACACATAATGTGTTCATATTTTAACATGCAATGTGTTCAGGTTTTTCTTGATATTTTCAAATCCAAACATCACACCTTGAATTTTTCCAAACCTCCATAGATCCCCCTCTAAATCCTTTTGAATCAAACGAATTTGGCAGTAGATCGTAGATTCCGTCCATCGTTTGCTGTAAAATAGCCACCATTCATCATGGGGGTTTCATCATATGTTACACATGCCACCACACATCAACCCCTTAGATTTTTTATCTCTAGTAAACAAAACATTCATCATATCCTTGCAAAGATCCCAAATCTATGCTCAATTCATCAATCAGCTCCTTGTTCATGAAACTCATGTGGATCGGAGGGTCCAATTAGGCTTAGTACTGCTAGAAAATTATCAAACTATGACATTGGGGTCCAATCGGTGATGAAAATAAAGAAAAAAAGGGGGGAATAACAAGAACAAACGTTTAGGATCAATTCTAAGTGTTATTTTCCAATCGATCAAGAAAAGAGATTTCAAGGTTAGAAATAATTGAAATTAATTAAATTTTTTCACACAAGAACATTAAAATCTTGAAAATGGGTGAAGATAAAAGAATTATGATCGATCTACTAAAAAATTTAATAAAAAACATGTAAATCTGAAAATTGAATATTCTTATCTTTATTATGGATAAATCGCTGAGGAAGAACATGTTAACCAATGATTTTAGCGAATTTTTTACGTTCATTGTGTCTCGATCTACACGGATCTGTAGCTTCAGCATCATCTGATGTGATCCACCAACAGAGGAGGGAGAAAGAGATCTAGATTTCTCTTAGGGTTTATGTGTCTATCCTTGTAGAAATTAGCATAAAATATATCTTATAGAGTTATCTATCACACTAAAATGAGTTAATTGATTAATTTAACAATTAATTAATCCACTTAACATACCTACAAAGAGAAAGGAGTTCGAAAACCCCCACACCAATCCATTTTATGTTGAACCTAGGGTAAATATCGCATTCTATTCTCAATCGTGGTCTTATATTTCGGATCCAAGATTCCATTTAAGATTTATCTATTTTTCTTTAAGATGATGCGCACACGCAATATAAGATATATTTAATATTTTTTTATAAAATTAATTATAGGAACACTGGGCCTCATAATTTTACAACGTCTAAGAACCTAGATTTGGAAATATATATAGAAATATTTCAAAATATTACAAGGTAAAACTGGGTCTCTACACTAATAGACTCTATCCATACCACTGGTGTGAAAGTATCTCTATATCAATGCATTCAACATGAACAGATTCCTTATAAACTAGCCTTTATTTATTTTAGATTACTTTTCGATTTTCATCTATATTTTTCATGAAGACCCACTTTTTACCAATCACATTGTGATTTTTTGGTCTATTCACAAGCTTCTAAATCTGATTTTTATAAGTTTGATCTAACTCTTCATGCATAGATTTCACCCATGATTCCTCCTTTAAACCTTCATTAAATAAAGTGGGTGTATCTCGGATAATGGAGAAGTGTTCTTTATTCTTTTCATTCTTTGAATTTTTATTGGAGAAGATTTATCACTAATGATATTTCTTGGATCAACATTCACACTCTTCTTTCTTGAATGAGTCAAGGATTCACTCACCACTTCACTTTTTTGTTATAAAATTTTAATCTTAGAATCATTATAAGCCTAAAAAGTTTGGGATTCTCCTAAATATGTATTTGTTTCTACACTTTCTTCAAACACTTATTTAGAAATAGAAATTATAGAATAAACTTTATCTTCATTTTCAACCACTTTTTCATCATTTCTCTAAAAAAATTATTTTTCCTTTTATTAAAACATTTTTAGGCCTTACTCTTTGTTGAGTAGCCTAAGAAAATACATTTATCCACTCAATAACCATTATTTCCTTTATTTACTTATTTATTTCAGATAATAAAATTTCTTTCAAATACCCTATGGTTATTCAAATAGGATTTCCTTCCATTAAAAATATCCTATGGAATCTTATATTCCCCTATATTGAGTAATAATCTATATTGAGTATATAAAACCACTTGAACTATGTATATCCTTTAGTGGTGGGAGATGCCACTATCTAGTAACAATTTCTTTACCATTTTTTTAACCATACAATTTCTTCTTTATATAACCCCATTTTTTGGGGAGTCCTCAATAAAGACACTTCATGTTTAATACTATGATTTGTAATATAATTTTCAGCCTTATAGGATGTGTACACTTTTCCATTATCTAATATCATAATTTTCATAGTTCTTCTAGTTTCATTTTCTACTCTTCTTCATAATCTCTTTATGAAATATTGCATTTTCATATTTCATCATAGGATCATTTTGTTGGAGTTGGTGTCCTATGACTAACTATTTATACTTTGGCTACATGTACATAAGATGTATTGAATAATAATAAAACTTATTATTACATATCGATCATTATTTTTCATTACTCTAATGTAATAGTTTCCTATAATATATGTCACATTGATAAGGTTATAATATTTTCCTGCTATGATGATAACATTAATGAGATATGACAATATTCTTGAATAATGTTTTGCAGTTGGATAAAGTACTATAAAGGGGAACAAAGTACATAGACAATCCTGTGCAAGTACTTATAAGATGATGAGGTTTCTTATCATGAAGTTCACACCTGATAATATCTAAGATGGGAGATTATGAGAAAAGACTCACCCATAAGAATTCTGCATGTTTTGGTGTCATCATATATTCCTATTTTTGAGTGTGTGATATGGTCCTTAGAATTTATTATTATTAATGCATGTTAAAACTTGCATGAATAGATGTATTTCGCAAACTATAATGATAACAGTTAATAGAGAAGTTGGGTGTATTGGGTGTGTCACGAGTGATATATCATTAATAGATAATTTGAGGAATGATTTGTCCCTTCCATCCATATATTGGAATGGAACTGTCACCCAAAATTCCATGGTCATGGTGTAACGATGTGTTTATTTCAGATAATCAAATAAAGGCATGTCAAGAATATAGGTTGGTGACATGGATGTTAAACCTTCTTGATGAGATATTGATATAAATATATTATATTACATAGTGATCATTTATATGTGGATGTCATCGTTGTGATATTATGTTCTTTCTCTTGGGTTCCTTAACCCGTTTCTAGATAGTAATCTTGAACTTTAGGCAATATCACCTAATTCAAATGAGAAATAATCCTAGAGGGTCACACACAAAGTGTTTCCATGGATATCAATTAAATTCTATTTGAATTTAATTATTAGAATATTTATTATTCTCAAGACCAAGGAATAATTTTATTAAAGTTTTATTGATCACTAATACTCATAAGGTAATAAATAATTATTTGTTTATTAATAAATAATTTATTTTATTTCATGAATATATATTAAATATTTATTCATTATATTTTGAATAAAATATTTATTTTATTTTTTGAATATTTAAAATATAAAGGCATTCACTAGATTGTGAATAAACTATTTATATATGAATAAAATATTTATCCCATCATTAAATAAAGGTTGGAGGAGTTTGAACTGACCAAGACCGAGCCCAGTAACAAATATTAATTAACAAGACCATTACATAATATTTTTTATTTCCCAAGTTGGTACGCACCAAAAAATAATAATAATGACATTATTATTATGTGGCATGGGGTTTATTAAAGGTTTTAAATGTTATTTAATGGACAACATGCTATTAAATAATATTTTAACATAAACCCTAACTCTATAAATAGATGGTTATATATATTTTATATTGAATCCAAAAATTGAGAATAGAGAATTTTTGTGTAGAATGAAATCTCTCTCAACTCTTCCTTCTCTCTCCCTCTCAAGAATGAGAAGCGCAAGAGATATTTCTTCAATAATGAATAATGATCGATCAAGAATGAATAATTAAAGACACTTGATTCACTATGCTAGCACCTTGTGATCGAGGGGTATTTCTCAGAGATAATTGGATCACATGTGGATCACCACTAGAGGGAATTTATCCTTGGATCCTCATAGTGCAAAAAAGGAAATTCATAAGGGACTTTTTACATGATCAATGATCATCAATGAAGAAAGTTCCAAAGACCTGGTATTTTTTATTCAAATATTAAATGAATTAATTCTAAATTTTATGTGAAAGATCTCCACTCATGGTTTCAGGAAATGATGATTAAAATAAATTTTAATATATAATTAAACACCGAAAATTCTGTTGTGCCTAAAACCAACACATGGAAAAACTCATCTCGTTATAATCATCCCCAAATAGAATAAAATACCACTGACAATAGGTTAGTACCTGAAGAATTGGACTATATCCATATGTGTCAACCAAATTCATAAATCTTGAAAATCTATTCTTCTTAGGTGGATATTGATTTGGAACCATCTTTCCTAGTAGACCAGCATTAAAAATATTTTCCCAATATCACTTAAATTAGGAATATCTATTGCATCCACGAATTTTGAAATATTATACATTATTTGTTGATTAATTTTGAATATCCTATGTTTCTATAATTTGTTTTATTCTTCTACTTTTAGAATATGTTTTTTACTTTTACTATCAACCTGATATGGGTTCCCATTTTCCTCCAACCATTCATCAAAGAATTATTCCTTTAATGATGAATCCACTTAGAATAAATGTAACTTTCAAACTTGGGTCACAAAATTAAAAAAAAATCATTAGATTATAATGAATACCATCAAAATAAATACCATAAGTATTCTAAAACTCATCACTAGTTGAGTTGAGAATTTCCACTTTCTTTAATCTTTAAATATCCATCATTTATGAAGTGAACTATTCTATCAACTCCATGATAATATTTTTCAACAAATTTATATTTCCTATCATATTGGATAAACACCTTCTATCTATAGTCTTGGTGTTTTTATTTTGTATTACTTTTAAGGAAATTTCAACTAAGTTTTCCTTCACAATATTCTTCCTATACTTCCAAAATAATCCCGAATGAGTTGAGAATTGTTTTGGTCACTTCTCATTATTTTCCAAACAATCCATAAAGTAAAATTCTTCTTTATTAATCAGATAAAATTGAATCTTTAAATGGATTTAATTAGACTACCTTTCATCATCTTTCCTTCATCTTCTATAAGAAAAATTCATATTTTATCCTAGAAATACACTATATTTTTTCCAAAGTTTGAGTAATAAAAATAGTAACCATAAAAATATTTGTTTTATAATATGAAGAGTATGATCTAACTCCCATTTTATAACTTCCAATAGCTTCTCCTCTTAATTAACCCTCAAATTATACACAATATTATATAGTATGGATAATAAAACCAAAAAAACATATCATTTCTCCATGGGAAATATCCTTTTTTCACCTCTCTATATATCACCAACTTTATCATAAATCCTTGGTTATTAATAAGTTCTCAATGGTTGAGATATTTCTTCTTTCTTCCACTTCTCTATTTTCCTCAAATGTTTAGATTTTTCATTTTAAGTTTCACCATCATTACTCATAATAGTCTTACCCAAGCCATTTGGTATTTTTTCATTAAGAATTTCTTCAAATATTTTTATACCCCATTCTTCCCTTTCTTTCAAAACTTTATCAGAAAACATCAGAAATAGAATATTATTCTTTGACCAATCTATTTTAATTTATGCTTTATGTTTATTTCTTAAATAAATAATTTCTTCTTAAATATTTTAAATCATTTTTACTTTACTATTGAAAAATAATTTATGATGATAAATTATATTAATCTATTATTCAATATTCAATATGTATATCACATCTTATTTATATTTCACATGATTATTTTCACAATCCTCCAAAAATTTCTCAACATGATTAAATCCAACTTCAATTTCATCAAAAATAAATCCTTAAATAAGCCTCCAATTTTGATGTCTTATTTATTTATAATTTAATCTCTTCAGGAGATCCTTATAATTATAATTTTTTGTCTATATATTCCTATTCTTGGTCATCATCATTTAATTTAATTTTATAATTTTCCACTAAATCCATAATTACATCCTATACATTTGAGATAAAATTAGTTTAAAAACCTTATAATGGATCTTCCTCAGCATCCTCTTCTTCTTTTCTAACAAAACTTTTTTATCTAAAACTTATTTCCCATTTAATTTCTAGATTTTAAATTACTTCTAGAAGGAAACTTATTCTTCTAAAATTTTGGTGAGAATTCATACTCACTAACCCCTTAATTAAACCTATTTATACATCTACTAGTGATATGTACAACCTTATTATAATGAAAATAATGTAGATATATCTTTCTTTAAAATATTACTTTTCCACTTTTAAACTTTCTTATAATAAATGATAAGAAATCATTGCTTAAAACATCTTCATTTTCATTTTTCTAAAATTTCCCATTCTCAACATATTTGAAAGAAATGTCGTTAGATGAATAATCTAAATATAACTTTGGTTTCACCTGCATCTCATATGGAACCAAATTTCTATATAATTCATCAAGAGAAAACTCACCCAGATCCATCTTCTCAATATATGATTTTTTTGGATTGTACATTGAAGGTAATATTATGATAATATTCTTCAGTGTGTCAGGATATATTATTTCCTAACCAAGTCTATAAATAACACCAAAAAATTTAATAATAATATTAAAGAAACTTTAAATATTTTTCATTGGAACCCATATTTAGATCATCGTTTATTTCTATAAAACTACATACTTTCCTATTTCACACTTGTGTCACCTTCAAAAACATTAGAAATTTTATCCCAAATACCTTTTTCCATTGAGCAGTCCAAATCCCTTATACAAATCTAATTATAAAAAACTCTTAATAAATCATTTTGAGCCTTGGAATATTCACTCAATACAATATTGTTGGCTGTTATCATTGACCTATGAAAATAATAATATTTGTATATCTTAAAATTTGTATTTTAATGGTTTTTTATCCCAAAACATTATCACTGAATGAGTAATTATTACATATTTTGATTACAGAATTATTTTTTATTTAATTATGAAAATGGATTAATTGTTTATTATAAGTTTTTTTATTCAATTTAGAAATTATATGAAAAATACATATATTCATTTTCATGTTTTATTTATTTTTTAGGTTAAGGTGTTATTTCAAGAATTTGGTAATAATTAAAGAATTTGGATATGTCATTGAAATTTAAATAATTGTTAACTTTGTATGGATCATCCAGTCCATACATATGGATAAAGATTCACATAAGAATGTTCTATATGTAATGATGATTTCCCATAAACATGGATTTCATGTGATAATGATTTCTAATAAGCATGGAACCCTTGTATGTGTGATCACCCATATAGACAAAGGACTCCATAAGTATCATGCCTTTATCAATTTCAAAAAAAAATAATGATATCGTAGACTTTATAAGGTTCATATATACTACTAATTGAGGTTTTGAGGCACTACATAAACATTCATGCAGCCATCCAAAATCATCCATGTGTATGATAATGTGAATGACACTTCAAAGAATAACAAGAAGGAAATATATGGACTTTAAGGAATATCAGATCATGACTAAAAATTAAGGTTGTAGATAAAGGAAAGATTAAATATTTTAAAAGGATCAAGGATATTTGAGGATTTGACCATGGGTAAAAGAAGAAAGAAACTAAGGATCTATAAGAATAACTTGAAGTCAAAGGAAGAAGTGAGTTTAAACTAAGGATTTTGACCCACACGGTCACTGTTGTAGTGTTTCAATTTTCTGTTATTACTTATTTTTCACCATTTTAATGCCTTGTCCTTATACTATAATCATTTTTACCTTTTAAATATATTTTAAAAACTTTTATTTATTGAGTAATGGAAGGAAGTAAATCTATAATTCTTGAGTCTCTAAATTATAATGGATAAAGGTTTTCTTCTTCTGCTAAATGATGTTAGTGTGTTGTGGAAGTTTTTAATTTCGAATATGATTGAGTTTGAGTTATTTATATTTATTTTATATTTACTTGGTTAATTAATCATTTATCACCACCCAATATAGTCCATATATAATGGAATATACCTGGTCGAGTGGTGAATTGATTGGTGATTGATGGAATATGTGGAAGGGGCAGTGGACAGTCTTGGATTTCTTAAGAGTCACAAGACCCAATTTGGTGTTTACTGAGTTAGCTAGGAGTGATTAAACTATAACTTTCATACACATTAAGGATGGTAGATCAAGTTGATATATTTTCTAATTTTTACCTACCCAAATCCATTCCACCAAGGATGATAGAAGGAGAAATTGGGAAACCACTCATTCCTCAGTTAATAAGAATAAAAAAAATTAATACTATTATATAATTGAATGTGGATGAAAAACCTTAAACTTAATTCAATCTCTCTTTTTTCCAATAGTCTTAATTTATCTTCTTAAAACCAACAATTTAAAGTACCCCCCATTTTTACTAAAAGTGAAAACTAATTTTGAGTACTCCCATTTGTAGATAACCTTGGGTTACCACTAATTCTATATTTAAACTATGAGATAATTTTTTTTCACACCCTATGACAAGGTTTTAGTAAAAACTTGGTTTTATTTCTTGGGAAGTAGTTCCAAATATTATAATTTTTAAAATTTCATGATTCAGTCCTCAAACCATAAAATTCTTAACATTTACTTATAAATTGAAATGAATTTCATAACTAAACTTAATAACATGAACGTTAAATTTAAATTTAATGAAGCTGCCTTGATAGTCACTAATGATTATTTTAATGTTCACTGTGATCATACCACCATTGAAGCCGACCCAAATTAAACAATTATATATTTGTGTGCACTCGAATTTATCAATAAAAATAATAAAAGTATCTTTCCTATTTTAAAAATTTATTTTGATTTAAAATTGGTGTAATTAAATTTCAACAAAAGTTTCATAGTTTGTAAAAAGAATATCCCAACAAGTACATCAATGATTTTACCCATGTTTTCTAAATATTTAATCCCAAAGAAGGGGTAGAGAAATAAGTCAAGTGGATGAAATTCCCCTCTACAATTAAATAAGGATCTAAGGAGTGGTTGTACATCCTACAGCTAGTAGAATTACATAATTGGGATAAATTTAAAAGAATATTCCATTAAATACTCTTTCTTACCTCTATAAGTACATATATAAAAAAGAAGATTTACGTAGCCATTCAAGCATCTGGTGAGGCTCTATATGAGTATTAAAAGAGGTGAAAAAAATTATGTGCCAATTTACCTTATCAAGAAATTTATGAACATAAATTCCTTATATTCAATAATCAAGGATTTATTGAAAATGATAGGAATTTGTTAGATTCATAATCAAGAGGAGAACTAATATAAAGATTTCTAGCAGAAGCCAAGGGACTCATTGAGAAGATAAAATATAAATCCCAACAATTTAGAACAATAATTCCAAGTACTAGAGGTATATATAAAGTTATATATTTTGAACCATCTCCATTATTAGAATCAAAACTTTAAGAGATAAATTGTATTGTATCCTAAATTAAAATGAAGTATTCTAGTGAAAAATAAGAACTCATATAGGTATGTGGTTTGTGTACATCTCATAACCATTATACTAACCAATGTGTTGAGGTATAGGTTATGGAAAGATATACAGCAGTCTACCAGTAGAGTAAACAACCGCACAAAAAATCAAGGATGGAGAGATAACTCCCAATTTCAATATAGATTTTAAAATATAAAGAACTAGACTAGACCAACTTATCAAATATAGTATCAGTAATGAATCCCATTCCAAAAACCATACATGAAAACCATTGACCAACTACCTTGAGAATAAACATCCTCTTTTAGTAAAAGATATAATATGAAAAACCCTCAACTAGTGTGAAAGACCATGCGTATCCACAATAAGGACCCACATTTAAAGAATTGATGAATGAAGTAAAGGAGGTGAAGAATCAAATCATTAGTCGTGTGGAAATATTATCCAAAATCCCATGGAAAACACTATCTAGAATAGTCTCTAATACAAAATAGAATGTGAGAATGGTTAACATGATAATTGGAAAGAAAATTCCTTCTCTAACCACACATAAACTTATGAAAAAACTACCAAAACATGAGGAAAGTGGAGCAGAAAAATCTGGATAGATTCTTGAAAACCAACCCAGGGAAGAATAAAATAAATGAGTATAAGAGAGAGTTAAACCAAGAATAAATAATAAATATAAACCCATATATAGTTAATAGAGGGATAAGAATTATCTTCTGCTCACATTCCCTTTTAGGATAATCCAATCCAAGAATATCCAAGGGAAATAACTTCAAATAGAAATTATGGAGACATTCCAAAAAAGTTGAGATCGATATCTCACTTTTAGAATCTCTCAAATAGTTTCCAAAGTATGATTAGTTACTTAAGTAACTTTTTAATAAGAAATGAATCTGTAAATTGTATTGGAGGATTAGTTTTGGAAGAAGTGTTTCTGGTTTGATAACCCCATAATTGACCATACAATTTCGAGGGCTAGTAAAATTTTATATCCTAAGTACAATTGGTTCATTGAATTTTTTATATTCTTTATGATATTAAGGATTCTAAATTAATGTTAGTCGCCACTATTTTTTTACTTCTTTATATATCATAAAATTGAATCCTATAAGATTTAGTGGTATAACTTGAAAATTGTTCCACTGCATTTTCAGTATGAGACTTTAAGTATGTGCTAGTTATAGTGAAATAATCTTATGAGATAACTTTTAGGTTCTCAACATAGTGGATGTCCTCATTATAGTGTAATAATATTCCCAGTTTAATTTCATTTTCTCAACATAGAGGATGATAGAACCCCCGAAAATTCACCTATAATCATGGAGAGGCCAATCTTAAATACATCGAAGACCATCATCAATGTGAATAAGGGAACATCACTATGTAATTTAGAGATAATAACATCCACTTCAACATATTTAATTTTATGGAGTACCCTTAGGAAAATGATACACTATTTACATAATAAAATATTGAGAAGGTGAATCCTAGTGAAGATCTAGGTATGTTTTATGAAATTTTAGCTTTAGAAAAAAAATTAATGTTTCAAAATTATTTTAATAATGATGTGGACCCACAATATGATAAATATATTTACAATTTATAATAAGTGGAAAATTATGAATTATATGATGGATTTTATTGTTTATTTAAAGGTGAGTTAGCTGATATAATATCTTGTGTGTAGAAAACTCAAACATTGGTAGTAAGAATTTTAGGTCAGATTTCATCTTTATAACAACCACCATATCTAGAATTAAAAACTTTTCCAATTAATATAAAGTATGTGTACTTGATGGAACTATTGGTAATCATTCATAATAAACTTCCCCCTAACTAATAATGAAAATTCATTAATCTTTTTAAGTGAAAAATGTGCAATAAATAGGATGGATTTTAATAGATATTCCATGAATTAGTCCCAAAATATACTTACATAGAATTTTTCATGAGGTAAATTATTGACCAATTAGGTAACCCCAAAGAAGGATAAATCAAATCATTATGGATTTAATGAAATTTTAGATAAAGGAATCATTATAAGTAAAAATAATCTACCTCGTCTCTAACTTGCAATGGGTTTAAACTCAATAAATTAGTTCCTAAAAAACAAGACTGACTACTATTAAAAATGAACAAAATGAGATAATTTCTATGAGAATTCATAATAGTTGTAGAGTCAGTATAGACTATAAGATTTTGAATCATTTCATGGTGAAATATCACTTCCCCATTCCATTTATTGATCAAATGATGTAAAGTTTATCAGAAAAAACTCACTATTACTACTTATATGTATTTTCAGGTTACTTTTATATGCCCATTGCACTCAAGTATTGGGATAAAACCACATTTATATTTCTCTTTGGAACATTTTTTAGCAATTAAATTACATTTTAATTATGTAATTCCTCCATTAAATTTCATTTGTGTATGGTTGGTATCTTTTCAGATCATATTGAAGACTATCTAAAAGTATTTTTAGATGACTACATTTTTACATTCTTTTGATCATTTATTGAAAAATATGGATAAAGTTATAAAAACTTGCATTGAAAATAATATTATATTAATTTTGAAAAGTTACATTTCATGGTGGAATGATGAATAGTCCTTGGGAATTTAATTTCACAAAATAAATTGAATTGGACAAGTTAAATTTTGAAGAGATAAATTCCTTTCCACATCCAACTTATGTGAAACATGTTAGATCTTTTCTTGGAAAGGAAAGATAGATTTTATGGGAGGTTTATCAAGGATTTCAAAAATATTATTCTTCCCCTTGATATGAAAATTTTGAAATATTTTGATATTATATTTTATTTTAATTTTTGGGAAGCTTTTGATGAATTTAGAAGTATACTGATCACACTAATAGTGATATAGCCTATAGGCTTGGAGCACCCATTTTAAATACTTCTTGATGCTTCAGACCATGTTGTGGGAGTACTTTTATTTGAAATATTTGACAAAAGATTCTATGTCATTTTATATGCATGAAGGATACTGGATGTTTCTTAGATTAACTACACAACCACTAAAAATGATTTTTTAGCAGTCATTTTTTCTTTTTAAAAATTTATATAATATTTATTGGGAACTAAAGTTAATATTTTTTTATTATCATGAATCCATTATGTATTTTATGAATAAAGGTGAGGAAAAAACAAAGTTGGTTAGATGTATTATTATACTTCAAGAGTATATTCTAGAGATCAAGGGTAAAACATGAGATGAGAAACAAGTTGAAGTTCACTAAAGTAGGTTTCCAAGTAATGCTAAAGTATAAATTTCAAATCAAGAACCATTAAATTACTCCATGCTAGGGGACTAGTTATACTTGGTTGAAGGAGAAGTGACCTGGTATGCTAATATAGTCAACTATTTGGTATCTTCTCAAGTACCATACCATATCAACCCCCAAAAATTTATTAGAATAAAATCTGATTCAAAAATTTGCATTTGGAAAAATCCATATCCTTAGAAAATTTATTATAACCAAATGATAAGGAAATGTTTACCTATATGTGATATTTAATCAGTTCATGATTTTTTAACACCCTAGGTTTGAGAGGGAAATTTGTAAATCAAAGAACTACTATAAAGGTTTTATAATTAGTAATATATTTGATCACTTTGTTTAAATATGAACACAATTTTTTTAAAAGGTGTGAACAATTTTAGTTCCTTAATAACATGTATAAATGAAAATAAATTACCTAAAGACCCATAAGTTTTTGTAAAATCGTTTAATAATGGGGAATAGACTTCATGATACCTTTTAACATTTCATTTTATTACTTTTACATTCAATAAGTAATTGATTATGTCTCAAAATGGGTGGAAGTCTAACCCCCCAATATTGATGATACTAATGTTGTGTGCAGATTTTTCAAGGCTAACATTTTTTATAGGTTTGGAGTTATAAGAGCCACCATCAGTAATCACAGGACTTGGTTCCATAATAGGAACATTAAATCCATAATTAGGAAGTATGGGGTCAACCAAAATACATTAACACACTACCATTCCTAATAAAATGGCAATGTTAAATTTTAAAATAGATAAATCAAAGGAATTTTAGAGAATACTATTATACTAAACTGAAAGGATTAGATCAAAATTTTGGAAGACACCTTATGGTATTAAAAGACATCTTATAAAACACCTATAGGAATGATCCCTTATATAATTAATTATCAAAAGTTATTTCATCTGGTTATATAGTTGGAGAACAATTCCAACTAGGATGTAAGATAAGTAAATTAGGATCTCAACAACGTTGGGAAGGAGAGAAAACTAAAACTGAAACTAAAATAATTGAAGGAAATAAAAAGAGAATATTTTGAAAATAAAAAAAATACAAAGTAATAACTAGAGTGTCTCAGGACAAGATCGTTCAAAAAAAGACTTCCATATTGGGGACCAACTGTTTTTATACAACTCAAGAATCAAACTGATGTTAGGTAAAATTTGTTCTATATGTGAAAGTCCATTTATAGTCACTAATTTATATCCTTTTTTACTATGTGTTGTGAAATAATTATAGGTAAACCCACTTACCATTAATGTTCATAGCCTGATGAAATTATGTGGAAATTTTTCCAACGAACCACTAGAGGATACAACACTCCTCCAATCTTCTTATGATTGAAAACCATTAGGTTATTCCACTCCTTTAAATTTACTTACTTACTATGATTAAATTTAAAATATGATTCAAAAGATAAATCTATTATAATGCATTTAGGAAACTTCATAATTTAAGTATGGTTGAAGGAACCTTTGATTTTGAGGAATCTAAATTTTTTTACTTTTCAAATTTTTGTGTCTTTTTCAAAATTTTGGGTGTTTCTTTTTCAATTTTAGTGTTTTATGAAACATGTTGAGGTTAATTTGATGAAACTTAAAAATTTTGGACCAATTGTAATTTTGTGAAACTTATTTCACCCTTCCACTCACGTTAGATGAATATTGAAATTAACTTGTTTCCAAATTATAAGTGAAAAGAATTCATGAAAGGATAATTTCTTTCTCTATTCAATGGTCTGAAGCCTTATCCTAAATTTTAATCACTTACTTGAGAGGATTTTAATATAATTTTGACATATTTTTATAGTTCACTATTTATTGAGAGTACTATGACATGTTTGAATAAACCAAACTTTCTTAGTAATCTAGTCAAAACCTAGGAGCATTGAGTACTTTATACTATAAATGATTGAGGCATTATTTTGAGTGAAAATACCATTTTACAATGAACTTATATTCTATCATACCTTTAAATTTAACCATTATAGACATTTTAATCCATGAATAACCTTAATAAAAATCTATATTACAAGACAAAAATCCTTGTTTACCCTACTCTAGAAGTTGATGTATGATATAGGCTGAATTCATGTTTCGGGAGGGAAAAGGGGTATTAGAACATGATGTTTTGAAAAAAAATCTTGAACATAAGTGAGGAAGTTTTTTATCATTTTTACTATTGGTTTTTAAAGAAAATAATTCTTAGAATAATGGGAGGATGGTTTAGATATCATTCAAATATAGGTATCGAATTCTACAACCATTTGAAGTGAAAGATACCTCTCTTTCCTTATTATATTCAAAATTTCATAACAATTCCATATATTGATTTATACTGAAATAATGCTAAAAAATAGTTAAGAGAGAAGAAAAGTGTTAATACTAATGAATTTATCTTAGGTGGAATTTATGAGAAACCTAAGAGGGGTTTGGAGGATAACTGAAGGTAAATGGGAGATAAAATATCCAATGAAAATACTGATGTTTATAAGGTTTTCCAAAATGTATAGTTTAGAATGATTGATACATTCTTGGAGAAAGACCCTGGTTGAACATTAAAATTAATGAAAATATCTCATAATCTAGGTCAAGGAAGATCACACATTAACTCAAAAATTCAAAATACCTCTCCACTTTTAAGATAATAATTAGTAAAATATTCTTAAAACCTACTGAAGGAAAAAATATAGGAAGTCCAACTCCACAACTGAAATGTTAAAGATATGATTTTTCCTATCAAAATTCAAAGGGTTTGATCTGAATTAATAGAAGAGGGAAAGAATAATGATTTTACTCTTGAAATAAATTTAAAATCATGCATTATTTTTCAAAACATAGCTAAAACCCCCCAATCTACCTTAAAATATTCTCAATAGAACTCACCAACCCTTAATCCATAGAAAAACCCTGAAATATCTCACATGATATAAACAAATAATTGACTCATTGGGTGGAGATAAATAAATTCATCAATCCTATATTGAAATATTCATAAACTTGGAATGAGAAAATTTTTATGTAAAATTCACACTTGGGTATTGAGTGAAATAATTCTAAGAATGTTGGTAAAAATGAGAATGGGAGGCTGAAATAAGTGGAAATAAATTTAATTTTCTTTATGAAGAAAATGGAATAAATAACATTAAGGACTCATGATTGGATGAAAAGAAAGTTATTGAAAAGGAAACACACATTGTATTGTATGTTAATTTTTATTGATAATCTTTTTTATGTTCACTTCTTCTGGAGTCTAAGGATTAAGTGTGGGGGAATTGACAGAGCCAATAATTTCATATATTAAAATTTTTATTTTAATGATTTTTTATTCCATAACTTTATCATTTGAAGGTTAATTGTCACAAATTTTTTATTATAGGATTATTTTGGATTTAATTATGAAAATGGATCAATTCTTGATTATAAATTTTCTTTATATAGTTCTGAAATTATTTAGAAAATCCATATATTTATTTTTACATTCCATTGATTTTTTAGGTTAAATATTTATTTGAAACATTTTTAAAGATTTCTAGATTTTGGAGAAGTTTCTAAAATCTGGCTAAGTGTTAACTTCCTATTGATCATCCAATCCAATCATAAATATTAGGATTCTTATAAACATGGATGTCCATAGGTATGATTAACCGTAAGCATGGCGTGTTCATATGCATGATTTCCCACAACCATAGTCATATTTAATGATGAATGATTTCTTTATATGGATAAATCTTATCCCATAATCATGAAGACATCTTTGTAAACTTGAATTCCATAAGTATGAATCACGTATAAACATGGAACCTCTATAAGCATGATCACCTGTAAAGATGGGGGCCTCTATAGGCATCATGCCTTTAACGATTTCAAAAAAATAAGTATTCCTTTAACTCTATGAGGATAATTTTCACTAATACCCGAGGTTTTAATCAACTCTTTATTATTCATGAATCCATATAAAATTGGATAACTGGATTATAATTTGAATGATAATTCGATAAATAATAAAAAGGAAAGCTATGGATTTCAAGAAGGATTAGATCATAACTGAAAGGGAAGATTGGGGGAAAAGTAAATATTAGGTTTTTTTAAAGGGGAAAGGATATCAGTGGTTTTCCATGGTTTTAAGAATAATAAAACCAAATATATATCAGAAGAACATGAGGTAAAAGGAAGAAGTTAGTTTTCACCTAGGAGTTTGAACTACATAGTAGCTATTAATATTTTTCAAGATTTTATTTTATTACTTTTACACTACTATAATTACCCCCCTTATCCTCACATATATGTTACCCTTCATATGGAGGGGTAAAATATTGAGTAATTATAAAAGGAAAGGAAGTCACTTAGTAATTCTTGAGTCTCCGAATTCCAATGAATAAAAGTTCTATCTTTAGTTAAATGAAGTCAGTGTGTTGTGGTATTTTTTAATTTTGAGTGATATTACGTTTGAGTTATTTATATTTAATGAATATTTCCTTGGTATATGATCCATTACTTCCCTCCACTCAGTTTAATCTATATATGATGGAATATACTATGCTAAGTAGTGAAGTTCTTGGTGAATACTGGCATTTGTGGAAGGTGTAGTTGAAAATCTTGTATTTATTAGGTGACACAAAACCTGATTGAGTGTTTACAGAGTTAACTAGGAGTTATTTATTGTATCACCTCCAAACATAGGAAGGAGGGTAGACTAAAAAGGGATATCTGTTAGGTTTTTCCTAAAAAAACCATTCCACCAAGTGTGATAGGTGAAGCAATTTTAAAGGCTCTTATTCATTAGTTAATAAGAAGAAAGTGCCAATAATTTAAAGTCTTTGATATCATTACAAGTGGATGATCAAACCTGAACCTAACCAGTCTTTCATCATTTTTTTCAATCTCTTTATTTCACACCTCTTCATTTTTTTAAAACCAAAAAATTCAAAACACCCCCCTTTTCTAACAAAAAGTGAAAACTGATTTTGAGGGATCCTATTTTGAGACAACCTTAGGTAACCACTAACGTAACATTTTACCTTTGAAATAATTTGATTTTACACAAACATTAAAAATGTTCAATAAACTTACTTATGGAATCACTATCTTGAATCCCATGAATTATAGCTTAAGAAAAATCTATGTTAAGATATCAAATATGTAATCAAATCCTATAATTCTAAATCTCTTAATTTTACCTATCAAATAAGGGCACTCCCTTTGCATTCACAGTTTTCTCCATGACTGTAGTTATCTCTCAATAGATTCAATAAAATGACCTGAGATATTAGTGATTATTTCCAATTAATAAATATTTTTTTGAGTATCTTATGTTACATTAAATAAAGTACAACACCCAAAACTATGAAACATTAAAAAATTAAATTATTCAGGATGACTGTTATAAACCTTAAACTAGAGGTAATAGATAATGACACATAATTTTTGAATTTATATATTTATAACACGTTTAAAATTTGAATTTTTCCAAATTAACTTCATTTTTTGATTTATTATTTCAATATTTATAATTCCACTTTTTCTTTTGTAAAAAATTGAAATATATTTAATATTTTTATTATATTAACTTCTAATATCACCGGGCCTCGAAATATCTTGTTGTATCAGCTCCTAGATATGAAAATATTCATTAATATATTTCAAAGTATTACAATAGAAAAATAGGGATGTTATATTATCCCCACATTGTGGATTTTCATCCTGAAAAGAAAAAAGCATACTCAAAAAAGATGTGTGTATTGAGTTGTCATTTGGCTCTCCTACTCCAAGGTGTTTTCCTTAATATTCCCATGCTACCACAGGACATGAACTAAGATAATTTTCCAACAATAGGGGATCTTCTCACTACTAAAAACTAGGTTTATCCATAACTTGGTCTTTAATAGCACAAGCTAAAAACTTTGTTAAAGACCCCCTTTGTCAACTCTAAAAAGAGCATTGTTAAAGGGGGTATTTAATAGTTCTAACAAAGCACTGTTAAAACCCCCCTTTATCAGACCTTTTTTACAAGACCAGATAAAGGACCACCCTATATTAGTGCTTTTAAAAAATCACTAATAAGGGGGGGGGGGGGTTTATCAGTGATTTTTTAGAAGCGTTGATAAAGACCCCCCCCATCAGTTCATTTTTACAAGGGCTGATAAAAGTATAGTTAGAAAATTATTTTTCATTAAAAAAATATATTTATATATTTATATTGATATAAATATAATATATATATTTTTTAAATATGTTTTAGATAAGATAAATAGGCATTTACAATTAATATATAATATATTTTATGAAAACGGCTTATAAAATAACTAAAAAATATTTTTAATTAATAATTTAGTTATTATTACCAAGTAATAGTCATTTAATATCAATTTGAAGTAGAAAAAAATCAATAAATCAATAAATGTCTAAAATAAGTTGAAAACGTAACTCAAACTTCAAATGGCCAAAACTTTTGATCCAGGTGTTCGTTTGGGCTCTACCATATATCAAATCAAATCATGTGATGAGATTTATGCCCTCAATGATAGAGGTAAACCTATTTCATATTTTTTACAGCCAAAAAATCTCCAAAAGGGCTCTAGAACTAAGTTTTTAGTCAGGGTAACCTGATTTTTTAACATTATATGGATTTCAGCCACGTTTAAAGGGGCATTTTTTTCCTTTTTAAGTGGGGACTAAATTTATTCCTAGGTCTTACATTCATATCAATACTATGGTTTTAAAATTTTATCATTTTTTACAACTTGATTTTATTTATAATTAAATATATGCATGTTTTCTTATATTTACTTATAATAAATCACTCTTATAAATACATATGTCAACATATTTACATAAAAATGTATATTTTAATATATCTAAATAAATACATATTCTAAAAATGTATTTAAAACAATATATAAACATTTTTTACATTATAAAAATATATTAATAATGTTTATATATACATATGTGTGTGTATTATTAAATATATAGATATATATATATATTATAATCTAGTATATATAAATGAATATAATATATAATATATTTAAATAAATATAATATATATCACACACATTCACATATATTGTATAAATGTAATTAAAAATAATTTTATAAATATATGTAAAGATATATATGTAAATATATATATATATATATATATAGAAATATCATTAAACAGATAGTAAAACAACATGGTGTTGTGGTAAAGGCATTTCATATTTATAGGAGAGGTGCGGGGTTTGAATCTAGGAAGGTGTGCATGAGGTTGGAAATTTGAAAAGTGCTCATAAAAGGGGTTGTGGGTGAAAATTATTGATAAATGGGGTGTGAAGCATTGTTAAATGGGTAGTGGAAGAACTATTAAAGGGGTCAGGCACATAGGCACATGAAAAAAATTACCCCCTTTAACTGTGTTGCCTTTATCATCACTAAAAAGTAACTGTTAAAAAAAACCTTTAATAGCACTAAAAAATATTTTTTAAAAGTGAAATTTAATAGTGCTAAAAAATCATTGTTAAAGGACCCCTTTAACAACACTTTTTAAGCACTGATATAAGTTTCAGGATTTTAACCACTCTTCTATTATCAGTATTTTTTAGCACTAATAAAGGCCTTTTCTAACGCTGTTAAAGTCCATTTTTGTATTAGTTCTCCTGTCAATCCTTGATCTCTACCAGGTACTCTATAAAGGTACCCCCATCCTCATTGTCTAGCTCACCCTAGTTGATAACTTATGATGGGTCATGCACATACCTCCATAGATGTGACATGTAAAATATGACGTGTTCTTGGTCTAACTATGACAGTTGGGTCAAGAAGTACACCACCTCACTAACCCTATATAGTATCTAAAAATGTCCAATGAATTTTGGAGATAACTTGTTTCCCTAGACAAATATTTATAATCCATATTGAGATGAGACCTTCAGGAACACAGCCTCTATCCTCAAACACCAAAGCCTTTCATTGTTAGTCTATTTGAGACTTTTAATATATTTGGGAAGTCCTCATCCACTACTGAATGATATGAACCTTCTCTATCATTACTTTTACTAACTCTTAGGGTACGAGTGTTGACTCATCTAGATCAGTCCAATAAAGTGGTGACCTATAATGTCTCATGCACAAGGCCTCAAATGGTTCCATACTAATGTTGGGATGGTAGCTATTGTTGTATGAAAACTTCACTATGGGTAGGTGATCCAACCAGCTTTGTCTAAATTCCAACATGAAATCATGTATCATGTCCTTTAAGTCTTAAATAGTCTACTCGGTCTAGTTGTTAGTCTATGGGTGAAATTCTCAAACACAATTGATTTTGAAAGGCCTCATATAATCCTCTCTATAATCATGATTTGAAGTGAGCATCATGGGTTTAAATGATCATCAATGGAACTTAATGAAGCCTGAATATCTCCTATATGTAAAGGTGTCTCAAGATCTCTTCTAAAATATGCTCTTAGATAACTAGGAAGTGGTCCAACTTGGTGAGTCAGTATATGATCTCCCAGATGACATAGTGTACTCTATAAATTTGTGGTAACCCCATCTTAAAGTTTATAGGTACCCGATACCACTTTTATTTTGGAACCTTAAGGGGTTGAACTAAACCCAATGGAACCTGGTGCTTAACCTTGACCTTCTAAAAAGTGAGGCATTGAGAGACAAATTCTACTACACATTTCTCCATCCCTGACCACCAAAACTAACATTGATGGTATGGGTACATATTCTACACACCAAGGTGTACCACCAAGGGGGATGTATGAACTTATTTTATCACCTCCTCACATGAAATAATTGGAATCATCATCTATCCTCTTAAAATGTTAAATTGCACGACACCTTTAGAAAATCCATCAGGAGCATGTTCAGTGGATATGTAAATATGAAAGGTATCATAGATGGTATCTCAATGATGAGCCTAACTAACACACTGTAGAAGTGGTGGGGTAAAAACCATCAACTGTAGGTAAGTTATACCATCCTCGTCTACTAAGGATAAATATAAAAATGCTAACTACTCCAATTCCTTCATCAAAAACTACAAACAAGATCTCCAACTGAGAGAATCTACCACCATGTTCCCCTTCCTAGAAGTATAGACTATCTCTAAGTCATAATACTAAAGAAACTCTAGCCATCACCTCTTTATAAAGTTATGATCCTTCTGAGAGAAGATATACTTGAGGCTCTTATGTTCAGAATAAATATCTAATTACTCACTAATAAGTTAGTGTCACCATATACTCAGGGTGAATACTACCACTACTAGATCCGGATTATGGGTCATGTAGTTTTTATCAAGTGGTCTCAACTGTTGATACCCATAACCAATCACTACATGCCTCTTAATCAGAATAGAAAAAATTCAGATCCTCAAGGAATCACAAAACACTACATAATCAACACCCTCTTATGGAAGTCTCATGATGGGTCACTTTTCAACCTCTTACATAGCTTCTAAAAAGCCTACTGGAACCTCTCCATCCACATGAAATGATACCCATTATAGGTCAAAGATGTCAAATTTTTCGATATCCTAGAGAAATCATACATGAATCTCTAATAGTAGCCTGTCAACCCAAGAAATCTTCACACCTTGGTCTTGCTCTTGGGTGGATCCAGAGCTAACACTTCCTCAAACTTTATTGGGTCAATACTATACCCTTTTTTGAGATGACATGTCCTAGAAAGTGGACCTCTTGATCTAGAACTAAAAAGTTGAGATCTTCCCATAAATCTAGTGATCTTATTGTATGTCTAGGACCACCTTCAAGTGTCTTGAATATTCCTCCTCATATTGCAAGCACAATAGGATATCATCGATGAAGTACACCATAACCTATTCTAAGAAATCATGAAAGATCATGTTCATGAGTCCCATGACCATAGAAAGGGAATTTTTCACACCAAAAGACATCAATAAGTACTCATAGTGACCATACCGACATTATAATTCTGTATTTGGAATATCCTCATATTGTACTTAAAGTTGATGATAACCCAATTTGAGATCAATCTTCTAGATCCATCTTTCCATTCTCAATAGGTAAAATAGGTCATCAATCCCTCCTATTTCATACTTATTCTTTTTGGAAACTTGGTTAAGGTGATAGTAATCTATACACAACCTCATTCCCTTATCTTTCTTCTTAGAGAACAACACTGGGGATGCCTGGGTGAAACTACAGGTCTGGAAAATATTTCTCTCTATAAGTCCTAAAAATACACCTTTATCTCATGAAGATCTATGTGATCCATCCAATATACTAATTCAAATATCTAGTAATTCCTTTGGTTCAAGTCTTTGTTGAATTCTATCACTCGGTGGAGTGGTAAGTCTGAAATATTCTCAAGAAAGACATCCTCATAATCTACCACCATTGTTGGAAACTGAAATCCCATAACATGCACTACTTTAAGGGTAATACTATCCAAATAATAAGTAATCAGTAGTATCCTCCTATATATGATCCCATACTACTCTTCTTATGTTTCCTTATCACCCATGAAGGAAAACCTCATCCTATCACCATAGACACATTGCATACTCTGCCAGAAATAGTCAATCTAGGGATGAACTATAGTTAACTAGTTCATACCTTAGAAGACATCATAAGGCCTCGTTTCTACTACAAATATATCCAACAAGAATCTATACATCCCAAGAGTAAGGTCACAATTTTGATAGTAGTGTTTAATAGTTGAATCCCCTTTGATTAGAATCTTTGAGTGCAAGGTTCAACCTAAGGTCTCAGCTGAAATATATATGTCTTGAACAATATAAGTGGAAATAAAAGAGTGGATTGAACTTTTTTTATCACAATAACAGATAATGTTGAGAAGTCATAAATAATCCCTCTATTAATCCCTAGAAAATCCAGTTCATAGGCCTCCACTAATTGCATTTATCCTCATCTATTACCCCCATCTCCATGAGCCTCTCACAGACCGCTTGGAGGTGGTGTTTTCCAAAAAAACAAACTATCTAGAACCTCATTTTCTCTCATTGTTCTTATTCTATGTCCACCATCCTATAGAACACCCTTCTCCTATTTTTGTCTCTTCCTAGGTGTTCCATTGACCAACTCTATGTCAGATACATGGTCAGTCATACAATCTTGAGTGAGATATCCTTAACTATCACAAGAGAAACATTACCTCTCTCTAGGATTACTAGAACTGTCCAGAGATCCCTAAAATACAGACCCTTTATCCTAGGATCATATTCTAAAGAGTCTCACATTCCAAGATCCCTATGACTTCCATCAAATAACCTCTTCCAAGGTCTTAGATTCTTTGTGAACACTACTAGAACCAACTATTAGCGTCACCTTGACTAGAAAGATCTCCATCCCCAAAGCCATCTCCAACACTCTATCATATATGGAAATTAAAAGATATATCATACCATCCCTGATATTTCAACATTTTCTCTAATTAAATGTCTATTCTTAGAATAAAAAATCCTAAAAAATATCAAAATAGTATCATGATAGATTGGTAAACCTTGAAAAATACTCATCCATGATCATAATACACTACTATAGCTATATAATCTCTTAGATGTGCACTGATCGCAACATGTAAAGATTGAACTTCTACTTGAAGAGACACTTAATCTATGATAAGATAGATCTATCACATCATGAATCTAAGTCACCAGACTCCACCATCACCCAATAGATTCTTTAAGAAAACTCAGTGTTGGGACTGCAATCTGATCTAGAGGTGTTCTCATAAGGAGGAAAACTCAGGTGACTACCTCTATCCAGTCCTCAGATTCCTAGGGGTCTTTCTCTCCCGGAAGAATGAGAGTTCATGTCATCAAAAACTCAGGGAGTGTTCTCATCCTCCACACATACTCATCTGGTACTTTCGATGTATCCTTCTCTTCAACGGGTGGTGGAAAAACTGGAAAACCACTCAGAGCTACCACCTCCATAAAGATTACTATATTGAAGCCTCATCACTCAGCGGATCATCCTTCTGATCCCTTTATGGAATCCTGGCTAGATATCTTTGTTGAGGCATCCTGAAATAAAATCAAGACATACCATGGTTAATAGTATATCTAGGAAGATGACTCAAGAAGGAAATAAAAACCATATACCATTCTTATATGATGCATATACCAATGTTTTCCCTTTAATTAATGTATATATGTACCGAGTCAACAGGTAGGTTATCAAATTCATCATGAATAGATACATCAGTCACCACACAAATAATGTATTTCCTAGCCTGAGATCTGAACTCAAAATAGTTCAACACTGTTTCCATAAGTACCATACTAATCTCACATATTGACAATCTATAAGCTCTATTATTAAGGTAGAATCAATGCATATGATCCAACTCTATCATGACCTGGCCCATCAGGGACCACTTGGTCAATGGTAAACCAGGTATGACCACCCAATCCCACCTCCAATAGGTCAGGGGATACCGACTAGTGTCAAGTAGGCATATCACACACATTGGAGGACTTAGACTAAATCACCTGTACACGCAGACACATGTACAAGCCCATATAATGCTGAAAGAAAAGTAAAAGTGATACCAAATGCATGAATGCATATATATATATCCTACCATTAGAGTATGATCAAAGTATTATAAATCATAATTTCCAATTATAATCCCACCACAACAGTGAAAAAAGAGTCCAATATGATCAAATGGAGGGGACTGCTGTCAAATGCAAACCCGGGTACAACCACAGTCTGTCTAGCCCAGACCATACTTCATGTAACACCCAATATTTTATGAAATATTTTTTTTTTAAATGAATTTTATTTCTTTGACAACTTTCATTACTTTCCACACCAATTTTAAACAAACCACAACATACTATTAAGATATTATTATGTGATAATTATTTTATAGCCATTGGATTGAAGGGTATAAGCAGGAATAACTAAATTATTATAAAATATGGTTACATATGTATAAAATGAAATCATTAATTATCAATTAATTATAAATATAAAATATAATAATAAAAATCATTTGAAAATAAAAAAATATGTTTTTAGGAAAAAACTATTTTTATTCACATAATATATTTTTATCTTAATAAAATTAATTAGTCAATATTAGTGAATTATTTTAATGAAATTTATATATTATATATTCAATAAAAAATCACCTTCATTTAATATTATTTTTGAAGTATGAGATAATAATTATCCAAGTTTTATGTTTAAAATGTACTTTTCTAAAAATGAATTTTCATCGCATATTGTGTGCTTATTTTTCTAAAATTTATTTATGCCACTTATAGAAATTAAATTCAATAAAATGGAATCTTTATTTGAAATTATTAGGTTAAAATTTGGTAAATATGTCCCTTTTGGTTTTGGTTAATATGAATAGTAACCTCAGTAAAATTTATCACCTCAGTAAAGGGTAAATTGGGTTAATCTTGGTAAAAACTAAGTGATAAGGCCATAATATTTCATACTAGTTTTTTATTTTATGTGTTTAATTATAAAATTATCATCTTATAATCGAAATTTATTTTTTAAATGGATATTCTTCTGTGAAAATGAACTATATAATAATTAATGTGAGGAAACATACAAAATATCACTTTCTTAATTTTAAATATTTATTATGTGTCCACATAGGGACAAAAGAAAGTTATGAATTAATATAAATTCTTGTTTTGAGAATAATAAAAAAAAATTCATTATGGAAGTGTATTTTTAATTTTTAGTAATTATATATTTACCTTAAATGCTTATGCAATGATGACACAATATTTATTCAATTTATAAAAAAATATAACAAATGATTTAAAAAATAGTAAAATAATTATAATTTGAATTGTTTATTGTGTTATATGAATTTTTTAGATGAATATGAAATATTAATTTTTTATTAAAGGATTATATATGAATTTAAACTTTTTATTAGTGTCTGTTAAGTCAAATTAAATAAATACTATCAAAATTGACAGTAATGATTTTTTTATCAAAATAATATTTTATGAAATTATTTAAAAATCATAAAAATATTTAAAAAGGAAAATAATTATAATATATGGTTTAAAATTTCATTTGTTTTCCATTTATGATTCAATAGTTACATTATATGTAAAATTGTAACCCTTTAAGAGTGAAAAGGTTGTTATCGCAGTTAATGTTTAAATGGGTTTACTAAGGGGTTAAACGAAAAGATAAGGTTTAAAAAACCACTTAACCTATAAAAATTTTATTGGTTTATGGGTTTTAAAAACCATAATATCTTATGTTTTAATAACTATACTTTTGTAGGAATTTGGGCTGGATAATGATTTTATGATAATTAAATCTTTTAAAAGTTCTTAAAAGTTCCCTCACATCTATTATAAATGGGCACCTCCTCCCTTCACTTATTCTTACATTTTGAGCCATATAGAACTATTATACCTAACCAAATTCCCTTATAAACTTCCTTAGAAACATTTTAGAGGTTATGGTATTTGAAAAATACCAACCCTAGGATCCTTAAGAGGAGATCTAAAGGAGTTCTTTCATAGGAAAGATAATCACCATAACTGATTACTTTTTTTTAATTATTCTTTTACCTCTTATAAATATTTTATATTATTCATTAAATAATAAATTCAGTATATTAAATATAATTAAATTTTATTATGAATATTGAACCATATTTATTCACCCTCTTTCCATAAAACGGTAAGTAAAATTATCACCTCTGTGTACATACGACTTACTATCTCAACGTAGCAATACAATTAATTTCTCCTCACCATCATTTATAGATGGGTATTTTGATGGGTTTAATACTTATAAATTATAATTATGACATAATTATACCTCTGTAATGATAATATATTATCTACCTTCTTACCTTCCAAATAATTGTAAAATGACAACATCACTTGTTTGTACATCTAGTCTACCACCTCCACAAAGCGATGCAACTCATTTTTCATTTCTTCTTTACATGGATAGTAATAAGTATATATTTAATGAATATATATGATATATATGATGAAATAATAATTCTATAATGGATATTTATTATTTAACTTTTTCATTCCATCTATTGAAAAATGAAAACAACATTCATGCGTACGTACAACCTATCATCTCCAAGAATGGTGTAATTCATTTTTCTATATATACTTTTATGAATGACTATAAACATGTATATAATGAATATATATAATATTTATATCATTATTAAAATTTTAGAGATGATTTAATTATGATAAAAGTATAAATACCAAAATTATCAAACCAAAACAATGCTAATATGACTTGGAACAATGATTTTAATAAAGAATTGTAAAAAATAGGTGATAAAAGGTTATAAGTAAATAAAATATGGTATGATATATATTTTTATGTTTCATTAATATATTTATAACAAATATATATTTATTATACAATAGGTTCCAATTTTTATTAAGGAATTTGGACCTAAGGTAAGGGGTTTTGTCTCACTTTTATTTTTGTGAGACACATGCCATATTCACCACTTGTTTCTTTTATATGGTGTATATATTGTACATGAATGTATTTTATGATTATTATTATGAACATTAGGTGGATTTACATATCCGTATAAGTTTATTTATTTCATGAGGTTTATGATTCAATAGTTACCAAAGTGGTAAAGGTTTTATGTTATAATCTCATCGTTTATCAGGATTGTTTATGATTAATTTTTCAATGATGAAAAATTATTATCTACATATAATTAAACTCATAAATTTTATTATACTATGGTTATTTATTTAGGATACACTATTTTACTTTATTTTCCTCACTTTAAGTACTTAATAAATATAAAATATTTTTAATGAAAATTTACTTTATTTCTATTTTTGATCAAAAATAATTTTTCTTCAAAATCCATGTTTTCTAAAAATGTTTTAAAGATGGTTTTTTATACTATACTATTATTATTTAAAGTAATTTTTACTTATGTCTGGTTTTTTAAAAAATGGTTTAAAAGTAATCTTGTTAATTTTTTCTGAATGAGGTACTTTTTGACTTTTTTTTATAAAATTCTGAAAGGAATGTTTTATTTTAGTATAAAGGACATGAACAAAATTTACCACCATAATGAATTATAAATTAAATTGAGATTACATTAAAATTTTCCAAGGTAATTTTCCAATAATTATTCTCTTAATATTTGGGAAATTTTTATGTTTTAATAAGTTTATTTCAAAGTGAAAAGGATATATTCCTCAAGAAATTTTCTTGTTATCCTTTAACATAATTTTTAATCTATAATGACATCCTTTGATGTTACTTATAATTTAATGGATATATTATCCAAGGATACCATCCTTATCCTTTCTCTGGATAGTTTATATATATAATGGAAAGATTTTTATGAAACTAATCCCCTTTACAGGGGTTATGCTATGATGAAATAAAGAATTTTTATGATTCCAATTTTATTTCCATGGGTTATGCTACAATAAAATGTTTATGAATCCCATTTATTTTCATGGGTTCTAATATGATTAATTTTTAATGATATTGTAGCACACATCTATATGATTTTTATTATGTGATAGGTAAGATAAGAATTATAAAACCCACCAATGAATTGGATAAATATATATATCACATTATATAAACATGAATGGAATGAGAAGTGAAGTTAGTTCAGTAATAGAATTTGTCCACTATGATATTCTTGGGAGTGAACCTTGACTACTACTATGGTTAGGGATTGAACCTAATCCACTATAATAGTCTTGTTAGTGATCCTTGACTACAAAAGGAATGGCTTTGTATGCTTTTATTTATGTCACAATTCCATGTCCTCTGTCAATGTTAGGATCTCATGGCTCATTTTGTTTGATTCATTTATGATTCACATCTTTTGAACATCCATGATTTATGACATGACTTGATATTATGATCTATGATATGCAGGGTATGGATTTAAAATGCTAAGATCATGTTTTCATAACCTTATGCTCATGTTTTTCTTATGTGATCATTGATATCTCCCTTGTTTACCCTAGATGATCATCTGATATCATCATTTCTTATATATAATTACCCCAGTCTATGAAGGAAGGTTTTAGGTTTGATATTTCTAAGAAGGGTTATATTTATAAATAAATTAATGGGATACTATTATGTTGTAGTTGTTTATGTTTCCAAGTTTCTAAATATACTAAACCAATACAATTCTATATTGTTATGTTGTATAATGAATATTCATAAAATAGTATGTGATTCATATATATGAAAAGTATGGGTCACTATAATCTTCTCGATCCCAGTACTCCCAGGAATCTATCAAAAGGCATGTTATCTACATTAGATATGACATGTGTGGGCAGAGCCCATGCAGGGTTGAGTATAAAAATACCCAATAGGACACCCTAAAATCACCAAACATAAAACATCAATAGTAGTTAGACAATCATCGCAAGTCATTTCAATGAGACTCTAAGAATAATAAAACCTACATATACTCATAAGAGACACCAAGTATGAGAGAGTTATTAACTACTGTTATCCTTATGATTCTTCACAAGGCTTCATGGTAATACTCATCTCAGAGAACTCACTCCATGAGCCATGTTGTCATTGATGGCTCTCATCTAAGAGATTATGATCATAAGATCTTACCAAATAATTACTCATAAGAACTACAATGTTCTCAAAAAATATATATAAGATTACACCCATGACCATTGATGGATGCCACAAAATTTACTGAATAAATATACCAGATAAGGAATTGACACCCTATGTATGGTGGTCACATATGTGTAGTTTTATAGAAATAATGTAATAACTTTTGAATGGGGACTTTAATGTAAAATCCAAGATTTAAATTGAATACATAATACATGTTCTACCCTAGGTGTGATATAATCTTATTTAGTGTTACTTGTTTGCCTTTATTGTTATCGTGAGCGAAATAATTAAATAAATTATTAATATTTATTTAATTATTTTATTTAAATCCTAACCTAATCCACTTATTCTATAAGGCCTATTATAAAAAATACCTTTGGTTAGCCATATAACCCAAGGGATTAAGTGGAGAGCATGGAGGATATTTTTGTGGATGATAGTAGGATCAAGTCTTGAATCAGCACCACTAGGATTGTCTACACCAAAGAGTTATGGACGTTTCCAATGATGATGACCCAAAACTGTTCTTTACAAAAAATTGTTTCAAATTTGATGTTGGATTTTTTTTTGAATTTTATTATATTTATGATTATCCTATGTTGAATGAAAATCAATTCTTACAATAGTTTTTTTATGGGTGGATAGATGATTTGTAAATGATGTTTTATTTTTCTAGAGCATAGGAATTGATATTATCTATTTCTTATTGTTGCTCTCAGTTCAGCATTCTAATGGAAATGAATCAAGTATAACCCAAAAAATATCTTAGGTACATTCATCTTTGGTATTTCTTTGATTCTTTCCCCCATTATAAACATGTTCATCACTGTATTTGTTTTGTTCGATAGTTTGACAAATCCCCAATGGAAAATCAATGCATGACCATAGTTTTCACAATAGATCTCCATAGTAGGTTTGGGTTCATGGTCGATAGAGTGATAGAGGTGTGATGATGATGGAAGATGATCCTAGGTGGATTAGGATCAGATCGATATTACTCATTTCTTGGTTTGGTGTATGGAGATGTCATGGTGTGATGATGGATGATTTCTAGGAATTTTGTGTGGTTAGAATCCATCCACTAGTGATGAAAAGGCATTATTAGTTCGAGATCCATGATTATTGTCATGATTTGTTGTTGCAACATCATAGTCGAATGTATAGAATAGTCTTTAATTTTAGGTAAATTCTTGAATACAATACATGTAGTCTAAAGAACACTTGTCGCATAGTCTAACTTCTATATTGTTAGGTTTTACTTGCAAGAAAAAATGTGTGATGCATGTCACATGTTATGTGACCCAATTTTGGTGTCTCAGTGTGTACCTTGAGGGTATACAAGCACGAATATGTTTAGAAACATGGGAATTTCTAAGTACTCAGACATGATTAGCTACATTTACAAAGCCAACTACATGGACACGACCTTAAGTACACAATAAGAACAAGAGGAACAGGAGTAAAGACCCAAGAAGTTATGGATTAGGTAATACACATCATATACCCTCATTACATTTATTTTACTTCCTATGAGGTAGCTTGGAGCCCTTTATATCTTCTTTATAGACAAATTTTAGTTGATTGAAATCCCTTGGTCCACCCCTATGAGGGTATAGTGGGGCGTTACTTCTTGACCATGGGATTTTCATTTCCCCTATTAGTTTTTTCATGAATAGAGTTCTGGGAATTACTTAGTGTGACAAGGGTATAATACTCTATCATTTCTTTTACATCCTTGTTAGGTTTCATGGTATCATAAGAAATCATTCCCCTATCTAGAATACCGATAAAATTATGTTTTTGGAATCCCCTAGTGGTCCTAGGTGTGATCCACTATCTGTGTATCAAGAAAATTGGAGTTTTAGTGAGTACTTATTTGGTTAGACATGATGAGAATGACCTCTCATCTGAGTTCCATCAGTAACAACTTGGTTAAAGGAGTGGGTTCTCCCAGACGAGTGTCATCATGCATGCTCTTGCAGAATCCTATGACTTAAAGTGGTTGAGACATATTTGATACGTAGAGTCTATTATGAGTATATATCGGTTTATTATTCTCTATTATATGTCTCATATCCATATTGGCATGCCTTGCGATGGTGATTTGATTGATCTTCATGCTTTATGTTTGGTCATTATGGGTTGTCATATTGTGTAATGTTATACTCACCCATGTATGTGATCTTCTCACACATTTCATGTATTATAAAGATTATAAGAATTTTGATAGAGACCTATGATGAATAGGATAAGGAAGATCATATTTTGGGCTAGAGAGACTTTGTTTTTACCTAGTGTCTCATTTTACAGTAATCCTCTACTTCTGAGCAGCTAAAACTCTTTTTGAACATTTGTGGTAGGATTGTAATTCGCCATTATTCTTTATTATACATTTATCATACCTTGATTGTCATATATATATGTATTCATGAATTTTTTATCCGTTATAATTTACTTTTATCATTATATGATCTTTGATATGGGTGCATGTGTATATATACCTTAGGTGAAGGCCTCTCATGTATGTGATATGCCTACTCAGTGCTGGTCACTAGCCCCTAGCCTATTAGAGGCAGGATTGGGTTCTAACACTTAGATTACCACCATCCAGGAGATCCCAATTGGGTCATGTCATGATAATATTAACTCAAGGAGAATTTTTTTGTCTTTTTTGAAATAATCAATTTTTAGGTGAATAGTAAAAATATCAATTTTTTTAAAAACTGCCATTTTTATTATACAAGAATGACATGAAAACTTTTGAAACCCTTTTTTATTTCAAAAAATATATTTTATAAATTTAAATTATTCATTTTATATACTATTTTGATTTATAAAACCTATTCTTAACATTTTATAAAATTTAGGTAATGTATTAATGAAAACTCTTTTTCATCTGTTTCTTTTAAGAAACTTTTCACATTATAGAATTAGGGTTTTTCTTTATTTTAATGTTAATTAAATATTATTTTAATAATTATAAACAATTTAATTCTAATATAATCAATAACATTGATAATTTTATTTTAAATATACATTTTATTCTTAAAAATTGATTTTTTTACAAAAAACGGGCTTCTGTGTGATTCATGCGCTAATGTTAAAATTAATTTTTATTATAAATAGGAATTTTATTTTTTAAATTAGATTTAATATTTAGAATAATTAGGGTTTAATTATCTAATAAGTATCATTTTTATTTTTAAACATTAAAAATAAATTACTTAGGTAAAAAAATTAGTTAACTCTATAAAAACAAAAAATGGTAAAAGTAAAAATATAGTAGTAAATGGCCTTAAAACATGTTTAAAAACTTTGTGAAAAAGTTTTTTAGGGGATTTATTTTCCTTACCCCTTAACACACTATATTATTTTCCACTTTATCTTTACATTCTGTGCGAAACATGTGTTCTCATTATATAAAAATGTCATATGTTCCAAAAATTTCATTTTCTTTAATTATATAAGGAACAAACATCCCTCCACCTATCCACACATACAAGTCCCCTTAGGATTGACACATAGTCTAACATAGTCCACCAAAATCCATCTCCTCATGTATTAAAATCAACGGTCTTTCCTAAATACTATGCTAAGGTTCCCTAAGGTGGTGACCACAGAATAACATCCAAAGTGAGAGGTAATATTTTCCACCATGCCTTCTTATATATTTTAAACTTATATCACCCAAAACATCTTATATACATGAGATTATGGTAAAAAATATTATTAATATTTTGGTATGTTTTTATACTAATATAACATCGATTTTATAACTTTCTCTAAAACCTTTTGAAAAGTAAATACATCATCATGTGTACGTGTAGACTATCTGCTCAACGTGATGATGTATGTATTTAATTTTCCATACCAAACAACATGAGTGGAATAAAACAAGTATAAAATCTATAAAAAGGATATTTACTAAACCATTAAAATTATAGAATGATAATATTAAACATCCCATACATTATATTAATAACAAATAGTTATAGTAAATTTAACCACTAAAATGGAAATATTAAATTGGTTATACATGATACTAAATGGAATTTATAAAAATATGTATAATTGAATAAGATTTAGAGAAAATTTTTTAATAATTTTTTTTTATTATCCAGGAATTTATACACAAATGCATACCACTTTCAGAAACGTGGTCACGGACCTCATTCGTGACATGTTGGTTTCAAATTCTCATTATTTTTCTCTATTTTTATGAAATTTTTATCTCATTAACATATTATATTTTTTATATATGTCCTTTACAAATATTCCTAGTTAGATATCCCTTTTATTGTTGGGATTATACATGTTTTTAGTTCCCTTAAAAATTACCACTTTTAAGTAAACCTGATTTAGGTGAAATTTACTTTTTATTGTCTCTTGTCAATAATCCTCCCAAAAAATGTTTTTAATGAATTTATAACTTCTAAAAACCCAAATTATTTTATCGATAAACCTATTGGGCATTAACTCAACCATGGCCCAGTGTACTAAAAAGAGGCCTAACTACACACCTGGATATAAATTCTCAAGGGACATGCTTTGGTTAATTCACATTATCCTTACATATCATCATAAAGTATTTGGACATATATTTTGGATGATAGTTGAGTTTAAAAAACTAATAGGAAAATGAAATTTGACTTTGTAAACAAAAACTTAGAGATTTATAAGTTAGGTTACTCACATCAAGAATGAGTTTCAACTTATATGTTTATGGTATAAATTTTATACATTTATTAATTATATTATTCACATCCCTAATTATCCTTTATTTATAGAAAATGGATATACATTGGACAAATAATGATAATTAAATGTGAAATATGAAATGTGATGACATCCTTAATGAAATTCCTAACATGATGGGATAATGAGTTGATAACCTCATGGAAGTATTGGAATAACTAACTCATGTTATCAATAAAAAATTGAATTGTATGGAATGACCTCTAGGAGAGAAAGTTATAGTTGAGTTCATTATACATCTGGGAACTCTAAGATTTAGTGAATATTCTAATCTCATAATTACTAAATAGTGTATTAGATTATTTGATAAGAAATTATCAATTCTTGAATGTTCGTAGAAATAGAAGGTATTACTGGTTGTTTACCACCTTAGGGGTGAATCTGATCAGTTATGGGCACTAATCAAGAATAAAAATCCAATGAAGGACCTAGAATCTATGGAGTGGGATGAATTTATGAGGTTATTAATCAATAAATATTTCCCTCACACTATCCATATTAAAATGTAGATGTATTTTCTTTCTCTCAAGTAAAATTAATTCAAAACTATAGGATCTTATGAGGTGAATTTCACAAGGATTTCATGTTATGACTCTGGTTTTATCTATAACATGGAAAGTTAAATTTTCTGATTATTTAGTGCGATAAAGATTAGTCTATGAAGTGATTTTAAAATTTGGGACTGTGATAGATATGCAGTTGTCTGATGTATCCTCAAAGTTGAAATTGAAATGGGTTATTCTCCATTGTCTCATTGGACTGGAGATAAGAAGTGTAGAATAGGATTTAATTCAAAGGGATCATGGGATAAAAGTCATGACAGTATGTAAATATAATATCCAACATGTAAAAAGTGTGGAAAGAAGATTCCTATAAATTATATCAAGTAGACCAGGAAATGTTTCAAGTGTGGAAACGAGGGACATTAGGTCAACACATGTAGAAGTGAGATGAATAATCCTACTAATGTGATCGAAGAAAAAAATTCCATATCATTCCTCATCCTATTATATAATGTTTCAAGAACAAGGAATGCGGAAACTATAAAAACCAATACACATAGCTGAGGGTTTTTGAAGATAACCACCACCAACAACTCACAAGGCCAAGAGATCAAGGGTGGGGTTATGTTATTAATATTATGGAGGTGGATCATGTCAATAATTTGGTGATGGGAATTATAGTGATTCATTCAATAATAAATGTAAAGTTTTATTATATTTCTACACACTCTTTCATATCCTGAAAGTTTAGTAGAACTATTCAAAACCACTTTAAAACATAGAGGTTAAGTTATTAGTAAATATGATAATGGATTGATTGTTGCATCTCAAGTACATAAATATTCCCAAGTTGGTATATATGGGTTGAATATCCTAAAAACTTGTAATAATACATTTAGTATAATTCAATTCTATTCTGGTAATGGATTGGTTATCTCTATATAGTTCCCACATCATCTTCCGGGAGAAGGAAATCACCTTTTATATCTCGAATTTCCCTCAGATTTTATGCATGTGTAAAAAGAAAGATAAATATCATTTGGAATATTATTCAAAAGCATGGATATTTTCTTCTTATGAGTAGTCATATCTAGCTCAAATGTTTGAATCGAAGGAGACGACCACTCCTAAGTACATTCCCATTGTAAATAATTATACTGATGTATTCCCCAAAGAATTTCATGGTATTACTTATGATCAATAGGTTGAGTTATTAATTTAATTTTTACCTAGATCTCTACTAACATCCAAGACTCCATATATAATGATCCCCATTGAACTTGATGAAATTAAGAACAAATTATAATAACTTATGGAAAAGGTTTCATATGGACAAATGCTTCACCATGGGGTGCACCGACCCTATTTGCAAAGATGAAGGAAAGGTCTATGAATCTCTGTTTTAATTATCATGAACTTGACAAGATCATGATAAAGAAAAAGTATCATATTACAAAAACTAGTTACTTGTTTTAATAGTTATTTAGATATCAACACATCTCTAAAGTGGACCTTCGGTTAGGACATCACTAGTTATAGGTGAGGAAGAAGGATATTCCTAAGTCCAATTTTTTTACAAGTTACAGAATCTATGATTTCATATTCATAAAATTTGGACTCATGAATGATCCATAAATATTCATTAACTTCACAAATATATAATTTAGATATTAATTCAATAAATTTTTGATAATAATTATAGATGGTAAATTTATATAGTCCAAAATCATGGATGAACATGATGATATTTTGAATACTATGTAGAATACATTGAGAAAGGTGAAGTTATACGCAAACTATAATAAATGTGAGTTTTGGATGGAGTATGTAGCATTCTTAATGCATGTTAACATGTGTAATGGGATATATATAGATCATTTTAAGACTATGGTGACTAAGGAATGTCCTAGATCATCATTTTTTATAGATATATTTTTTTTCCTTGATTAGATGTTTATTATTGATAGTTTTTGAGAAACTTCTCAATATTATCAAACCCACTAACTAAGATTACTTGGAAAGGAGTGAGGTACGTATAGATAGATGTATGTGACGAGAGTTTCAAGGATTTTTGTAAGAGGTTAATCACAACTCTAGTACTCACCATTCAAATAAATGGGGAAGGATTTGTAATAAATAGTGATTCATCCAAAAAGGGATTAGTTTATGTAATCATGAAGAATGATAAAGTGATATCATATGCCTCAGTAGTGTTGATGTTAAAGGAACAAAATTATATAATGCATGATCTTGAGTTGGACATAGTAATATTTATATTGAAAAGTTAGAGGCATTATATCTATGATGAGAAGTGTGATATATATACAGAATACAAGAGCCTGAAATATATATTCATGCTGAAAGAGATCAACATTCACCAATGAAGATGGTCAGAAATGATCAAGGTTTAGAATTTTTCAATGGACTACCATCCATATAAGGAAAATAATTTAGTAAATTCTCTAAGTATAATAGATCTCATAACATTATTTATGATGAGGATTAAGATGAATCATATATTCTTGTACATGTAATGGATGAACATTGACATAATGAAGAAAGAAATATCATTCTACCTATATCAATGATTTTTTATCCATCAATACTTGATAATAGTAAGAAAGATAAAAGGGATGATGTAGAGATATATATGAATGTGGATTCCATGAGGAAGGTAAAACCTTTGAGTTAAAGTTTGATGATGAATGAGTTGTGATATTTTAGAAATTAGTTTTCATTCTATATGATCTAAAGATAAATAAATATATACTTAATAATTATAATAGCTTAGAATTCTCCATCCACCTAGGAAACATGAAAATGTATATACATATATCCAAGAAAACAATTAGTGGGATAATATAAATAAGTATATTTTGGAATATTAATCAATGTGTCTGGTATGTTAGCACGTGAAGGCTAAGAGGAAAAGTTCCAAAGTGATGATAAAAAACATTTACCATAACTATATATAAATTGGAAAACATCACTATGGATTTTGTTATGTGTCTTCCCAATATATCAAAATGGAATAATGATATATTGGTTGTGGTGGACCATCTTACAAAGATTGATTAATTTATTTCCATTCAAGAGGACTTATCATTCTATATCCTTTTAAAGATATGCATTAGTGAAGTTTTGAGGATACCTGGAACACCACTATATATTGTATTTGATTGTGTTCTATGTTTTACCAAAAAGTTATGGAAGTGTCTTTAAAATTATTTAAACATAGAGTTTAACTTTAGTATGATTTATCATCCCCAAGTAATGGACAATATGAATGTAATATCTAGGTACTTGAGGATATGTTGAGAGATAGCTCTATGAACTTAAAGGGGTATAGGAAAAAAGTATCCCTTTGGTCAAGTTCTCTTATAACAATAGTTTCCACTCAAGCATCCAAATGACCCCATATGAAGATCACTATGTGGAGATATGTATGACACCTATGTGTTCAGATTAAGAAGGTAAATGAAAGTTTATATGACTTGATATGGTCAAATAAATGTTAATAAGGGTCAAGATAATTCAATAACACATCAAAGAAGTGTAGAGTCAACAGAAGAGTTATGTTTATAACCGTCAATAATTCATGGAGTTTGAGGTTGGTGATAAAGTATTTCTCTCTATATCTCTGTGTAAGAGAGTTATGAGCTAAGTTTGAGATATATTGGACCCTTTGATATTATTGATCACATTAGAGTTATATAAAATTGAGAATCACTCCCACAAAACCTTTCCAAAGTACATTATATGTTCCACATATCCCACTTGAGTAAGTATATACCATATCCCTTGCATATATTTAATTCATAGATGATATAGTTAGAGAATGAACCCTCTTATGAGGAGTATCCATTGAATATATTAGACCACAAAGACAAATTTTTCATGAAAAGAAAACTCACCTTCTAAAATTACATTAGACAAACCATATGTGTGAAGATTAAATGTGGAAAACTAGAAAGACCATGAAATAAAAGAACCCTTATTTGTTTTGAGGGAGAAATTTCTTAAGAGGGGAAAAATGTAACGAACCAAGATATTAGTGATAATTCTCCTTAATTAATATTGTGTTGAATATATTATGTTATATGAAATAAGAGACTAAACCAAAAACCTTGAAACTTTCATCAAATTACATTATTCAAGATAACTTTTATAACTGTTAAACTAGAGAGAATATACAGTATTAACTAATTTTTGAATTCATATATTTATAATAAGTTTAGAATTATAATTTTAAAAAATTAAATTAATTTTTTTATTTATAATATCTATATTATCATAATGTTATTTCTCAATTATTTTCTGAAATAATCTATTTTTAGATGAATATTAAAAAAACTGATTTTTGTTAAAAAACATTTTATTATACAAGAATTACATGAAAGTTTTGAATTCATTTTTACTATAAAAATTATATTTTATAAATCTAAATTATCTAATTTTAAATAATATCTTTTTATATAAAACCCATGCTAAACATTTTAGAAAATTTATTTAACATATTGACGAAAACCATTTACCATATGTTTCTTATAATAAAATTTTCACTTAGTGGAATTAGGTTTTTGACTTATTTTAATGTTAATTAACTATTATTTGAATAATAATAATAATAATATTCCATCATAATCTTTAATATTCATAATTTTATCCAAAATATAAAACTTATGCTTAATAATGCACTTTTTTTCAAAAAATTGGTATTTTCAAATTACAAGTTCTAATTTTAAAATTAATTTTTATTACACAAAGAAATTTTATTTCATAAATTTGATATCATATTTATAATAAATAGGTTTAGATTAAATGATATAGATAATTTTATTTTTAATCAAAAAATATAAATTACTTAGTTAAAAAACTATTTTCCTCGGTAAAAACAAAAAACGGTAAAAGTAAAAATCTAAGAGTAAACATCCTAAAACATGTTTAAAACATGTTTTAAAAAATATTATTAAGACTTTATAAAAATTTAACCTTACCTAAATCTATTATTTTACACTTTTTCTTCATATTTCATTTTAAACATGTGTTCTATTTATATTAAAAAGTTATATGTTCCAAAAATGACATTATCTTCAATTATAAAATGAACCACCACCCCTACACCACTCCACGCTTCAAAATACCCTTATCCACAACCAATACTATTAACTAGTATCTCATAAATCCTCTCCCCATGTCCTAAAATAATTTTTTTCCCAAAATACTAATATAAGGTTCCTTAAGTTGGTGACCAATAGAGAACATCCAAAGTGAGAGGTAATGATTTCCAACACACCTTCTTAATTATTTTATACTTGCACCACCAAAAACATAATTTATTCTTGATATTATGATAAAACTAGTATTATTATTATTATGTTATGTTTTTATACTAATGTATCATCAATTTTATACCTTTCTCAAAAACCATTTTAAAAGTGAAGACGCGTCTTGTGTATGTGCGGACTACCGCCTCCACATGATGACGCTTCTCTTTTGATTTCAATAAAAACCAACATGGGGGGAATAAAATATATATTTAATGTATAAAAAGTTTATTTAATAAACCATTAACCATCTATAATGATAATATTATACATTCCATAAGTGATATTGACAATAAACATTTATAGTGAATTTAACAGCTAAAAAGAACACATCGAAGTATCTTTTCTAATTTGAGTCCATTCATGGAAAACCTATTTAACTGTATAAATTATGTGATAATAGAATAATAGAGTAAATAATAATATACAATTTTGGATATTATGAAGCTTTTTAAAACACTTTTACCTTATTCAGTATACCATGAATGTTTTTGATAAATTAATCAAAGAACTTCAAGTAACCAACATAAATAGAAACAAAGTAACAAATTGGTGAAACGTGATGAAAAATGAGCCTTATAAAAATAAATATATATAAATAAGGTTATTAGGAAAGTTTTTAGTAAAATTTATTTGATTTTATAGGAAGTTCATTACAAGTGTATAGCTCTCTCAAACATGAGGTAAGGGATCTTATATACCTCCTTCATGACTTATAAGATACACGTTCTCCTTCATTTTATCCATTTTATAAATTTTTATTCTAATGAAATTCTTATATTTTTGTATATATGCATCTTAAATATATATATATTTTAATATCCTTTTCATTTTGGGGTTGTACATGTTTTTAGATCCCTTCAAAATTCCCACTTTTAAGTAAACTTGATTTAGGGTTACGTGCATATTTCTTGTCTCATTCCAAGAATCACCTTAATACATTATTTTAATGAAATAATATATTCTGAAAACACTGATTATTTTTAAAATAAACTTATTGATTTAATTTTGGTATTAAAAAAATAATAGTCTTTCCTTTTTTTAAAATATCCTTTACTGATTTCATAATGCTTCACCCATGTGGTGCGATTTTTTATTATTTATTCTCCTAGATCCTTCTCATGTAATCTCTATATTGTAACTCAATGATAAAGACCTATGTTTAATTTTCAAATATTAATATAAAAATGATTTAATTCCATCTTATATTAGGATTCTTTATAATTTATCCTTGGGTTATTCCTTTAATTATAATTATCAAACCCATTTCCTTCTCATGGGTTTGATCATGCATATGATTTATGTATGGATTATTTTCCTTGTGTGGCATGAATATGAATGATACTTATTTATGTGATGGGTGGTCCTAAAATTATATATCCATCTAATGTATTGAATAAATCTTTATATCTAATGAGATTTTGTATAAGGTATTTGGGAGCGAACTTAATCCAACATAAGACTTTGTCAAATTTATAAAGATAATATTGGGAGTGACCCTTAACTTATATGTATGATATCATGTTATCTATTATTTATATATGTTTATGATATTATGATATCATTTCATTATTCTATATCTAAATTCTTATGATCATCTTATTTATGATATCATGTTATGCCACTTGAATCTCAGGTTATACATTATTTACATGTTATTCCCTTACTGGGATTTCTATACCACCCTTTTCTATATGTATTCTTCCCTAGGATATCCTACATAGTTTTAGTACAACTATGAGATTTATGTTCACTATATTATGTTTTATATATTAATGATTTTTTTATATTTATATGATGTATTTGTATGTCTAATCTTCTAAAAACACTAGACCTCTAAATCCTCGACCTGTATTTTTTTGGAAAAATATATTAAGAATTATGAAATAATATGTGTTTAAGGATTGGATTTCTATATTCAATAAACAAATAATTAATTTTATGCCACTTTTTTTACCTTTTAGTTCCATTATACACCCTAAAAAGGGGTGGGTGAAATAGGGTGTCTTGAAAATTATTCTTTTAGTTTAATTAATTGGATCTTATCTTTATATTGGTAAGGAACACTTAAATAGGATTTATAACCACGATTCACTACAAATTAATAAAGAGCATGGACACATGATTTTTCTTGGTTTTCCCAAAAAAGGATATATCAATGGATTATATATCAATAGTTTTTTATATTATAATAAATCACTATTTGACTAGTATGTGATTACAAATTTAGGAAGATCTCACTACTCACCTAAGGTTCACAACCTCTTCCTTTCTTCCACACACTGCTTTTAAGAGAGAAATAGTGATAAAGTCTAGAAATTGGTCTATATTAAAATATATAAAACAAATATAATCAACACTAAACAACATGGGTGTCCTCCATGATGCTAGGTTATTATATTATATATTTATAAACATATACAAAACACACTCTATCTTCCAATAATGATATTAAATATAATCTATCCTCAAACAATTATCTTTTGTATTTCACTATTTCAACCATATTTTACTTTTGATTCATTGTTCATCATGATATTCAAATCTACATTTTCTTCTATGTGTTTTTTTTTCACTCTTTAGAGTAATCCCCAAATAATAGAGGATTTTTTAATTTCAACTTTTAAATTAAAGGTATAACTAAATTTTAATTAAATTGAATCCCTTAGATTGATTCTCACTTGATATCCATCATTAAAATTTAAAAGGGAATTTATTAGTTGTTAAAATAACTACAAAAATATCACTTGATTTTCATATATTCACATTAGTTTGAATCATTTATAAAAAATCATTCATGGTGTGACATGTTGATTCACAGTATGACATTTCATTGACTTCATGAAATGGAACTTTTTTAGAAAAATATTCTAAAAACTAATAAAATATACTTCACATCCTAACTTGAATAACCCTTATGAAGATCATCATTATAGAGTGTCACATGGTTCATAGTGTGAACATCTCTTTTTTTATACTTTTAGAACCATATCCTAATTCTTTAAACCCTTTCATAGCACTTCCAAATAACTTCTATTTAATAATATATCACCATGAAAACAAATCCCACAGATAATTGCTTATAAATAGACTCTGATACCCTGTTGAGACATAATATTAGCCAAGAAATGATATATATAATGAACATGACCTCAAAAAACACAGTGGCATAGAGATTATAGTTGGTTCACAAGAATCTCTAACTCCATATAAATTGGTAGAAACTATTGGGGTTTATTCCCTATAAGTAGAAACTGAAATGTCCTAAACACCTAACATCATTCAATGATATAATTTCTCTTTGGGGAACTCTGATGACTCTCCACTTGAGATGATATCAGTTGTGCATGTATCCTATTTAACACCTCATCCTTATTTTTCATCTATTAATACTTAGGCTACAAAAATGGGGTGACTACATAATGAGTAACCATGCACAACACCTCCTCTAAATGATGCACTGTCAAATCCTCACTGAGGAAAAGACCAATTTTGAAGTTAAGTATGTCACTAAATCTAATATTAAGCTCACACATGCTTAGAAACCCATATTTAAGTGATAAAATCTCTACCTATTCACTTCCCAAATCATTGATGGAAGAAAATCAGTGAAAAAATACCTTGAGAAATCATCCTATAAAATATCTTCCTCCTTCCACTCCCCAAGAAAAAAATACACCATTTTCATTCCACGTTGATTATATGTCTGAAAACCAATGGGACTTTATACTCTTCCCTATATAAAAATAAACTTATGGAAATTTCAAGATCCTAAAACCATAAATTCGTCTCTTGATCAAATACACTCCCCTCATATTTCTATAACCCCTGAAACTGGAACTAACGCAACTTATTCCTCAATGCCTCATCCTCATTATCCCAATAAATCCTTTGGTGGTGAGTTGGATAATCCTTCAAAACTTGAACAAACTAAACTATTCATATACAATGACCAACATGAATCTCTACGAATAAATAAAAAACTACTATGATTGTAGCATAGAATTCCTTTAATCAGTTTTATTTGATTAGATTCATTTTAATTTTCCTAATGTCACCCCCAATTCAAACACTAGCCCAAACAATAATGATTCATTTACCTCTCTCAATTGTCTACAATGAAATTAGAATTATCTTGCCTAAGGAATTTATTAAGGTTAAGGTCCTTGTGTCAGATCATAGAGGGACCTAATCACCTATATCCTAGCTATTCCCCTTTCTACATTACACACTAAGTTTGATTAATATTGTTACCCCAAAAAATCCATGAAATCCTCACAGTTTATTAACTATAAATTCTATATTAACTCTCATACATATCTTTGATATCATTATTTCATGACTCACCCACACTAGGAACCACTCCTAGGCCAATAGTGAAGATGAGAGTGATCCCTGAGGCCCACCTCTAATACGCTATGTGTTAGCTACTAGAACCATGGGTATAAAACCTAAAAATATGATTCATTAACCTCATAAATTAAAGTAATAAGATAAGGAAGCCATAAATTGACAATATAATATAAAAATATACAATCATACCATATTAAACCACAATTCATGATATGTCATACAATATAATTATCTGAAGTAAAGTACCAAAAGTAATGATCTTATCCAAGGAATTTGACCACAAATCTAAGATTCAGAGTAGTATTATCAATCTAGGTCACCAAAGTCACCCTTAAAATCAAAAAACAATTTAATATATATAGAGGTGAACATACATATATATATAACCAATTATATCTTCCTTAAGAACACTCATGAAAATGTGGAAGAAGAGTACTAATGCTTTAGTGAAAAAGCCACAAAACCAATATGCACCTACCAAGGAAACTATCACCCAACCACACCAAGGCTTGGTCGCCCAATAATGAATCCAAGTGTGATAACATGATAGTTAATTAATATATAAAATAGTATCTCACAACCACTTAAACATTTTTTTATCACTCTCACACCCTAGAGTTAAACATCTCGGTGCCTCCATCCCTTCCATTTCATCAAAAACATATTCAAAAAACATATATAACAAGTAATGTCTGATGTGGTTTAGACTGAAACCCTACCTACCTTAATTGGAATAGGGTCCAATGTACTCAATGAAACCACACTATATCCATAACCATATATTTACATCTCAACCATACATCAATTTTTTATAATAGTAAAGAATCATGAACATTAATGTCATCGACCCTATTCCCTCCTCATACCAAGAAAAAACCCTATTATAAACCAAATTATCATCCCTATATAATTACATGTATCACATGTAAAACAACGAACATCACAACTATATTACATCCAAAATATAGAGTATGGAAGAGGGTTTGTTACCTCACCAACCTATATGTGAGAAAAACATCTGGAACTCAAAAAAATTAAGCATTGGTAGGACTATCCAACTTGGGTGGGGTTCCTAAATAAATAAAAATAAAATAAAATTATAATAAAGGTACACATGATCCAAAACTAATGGTTTCATACTAAAACAACACATTCATGACCCAAAATCACTACCTTACATGCACCACTTTCCATTAGAAACCACCTCAATTTCTATCTAATCAAATAGTCTTATTTCCTATAAAAAATAGCCACAAAAAATTAATAATTATTATATAATCACATAATTTAAATTTTTTAAAATTTAAAATCTACCAACTATTTTAAATTCATTATACCATTAAGTTCCATATTTAATGATAAAAATTTATCATCTATTACCCAATCATTTCAATTATTAATATTCCATTTATATCTTGTGGTTTATTAAATTTCATCCCACACCCATTTATTATTTCATTTTTAACATCATATTTCATGACTGTGTTAAAACTATATAAAAATCCACAACTATCAACTAACCAAAATAAAAATATCCCATACCAACCATGTTATCTGGCCACACAAACCATCACACAACCATTTTTCAACAATCCCCCATTGCCACAAAACATTTTGTTTCTAGGCCAACCATCCATATCCTTGCTTCCCAACAAATCCCACATCCAAAACCAAATATAAAAATTACCACACAAAAACCCCCATGATATCCACACAAGTCTCATCATAATAATATGATAAAAAACAAAAAATAACACCTTATTCATGCATCTACACACATCCACGCTTCCTTTCTTTTTCACAAGCAACATCACTTCAATATAAAATTCTATAAAATCAGTTTATTTACCATATTTTTGGTATTAACCATTTATAAAAGGTTATTTTGATGGTATATTCACAATAATAACACAGAAAATTAGCAAAAACATCAATTTTCATGAACAATAGAAATATGGAATCAATCACATAAAAAATATCATGGAAGCATGTAGATGAATTTGAGTAACCCTTACCATCAAGTCACTTTTTAGTTCAATTCATTGCCTTATTTTAGTAAACCATTTTCATCCACCTAATGAAAGTATGATCATGAAACTTACATAATTTATACATAGAAATAGAGTTCTCAAATACCCTACCCTAACTGATTCTTTACAAGATTCTTTCTGAAAATAACGGAAGAGAATACCATAACACCAATCATGTACAAGGAAACCTAAATTAAAATTAATCAAAAATAATAATATCAAAATATATGCCCCAAAATTCCTCAAATTGAACTATAATAGCTACCCCAAACTCCCAAGATATAAGAACAGTAGAAATTGATGGTGAATTAGAGGAAATATCCCCTTAGATAATAGATAATTCATCTCATAATCCATGGATAAAAGTTGATCAAAATGGACTTAAAAGGTATCCCAAAAATATACTTAGGTCTCCCATGTTCCATGGGAAACAAAATAAATATAAAGGGCTTTGAACGGGCTCCTAAATTTATACTCAATCTCTTAAAACAGAAGACCGTGACAGAATGGTACATGTCATACCACTATAGGGTTAAGTCAAATGTATCTCTACAAATTATGTTGCAGTGACCCCATATATTTGATAAATCTAAGGAAGGTCCATGACGTGGGGATCATCCCCACACTACAACATCCAGTTCTTGGAATCATTACAAAGCACACCAAAACAAACCATAGAACGACCAAGCCACTATAGTGCAATGACACCAAAAAAGGAAAATCCAAGGAACTCGACCTCCAGACCTCCATTGAATAACCTAGGAACCATAGTCCCATGAAATTCAGAAGGAAAAACACATAATTCAACTAATTAAGGATCCATACCACATCTATGGGAACCACACTTCAATCCTATGACACATTATTCATCTCAATCAATATCAGACTAAAACCACAATTTTTCTAGAGGAACACGCCCTAGGGATCCATAAAATGATATAACCAAGGGATCTAAACCCTGTTAACTACATGAATTAACTAAAAAAACAACCAATCTACATCAAAACCTTCCAATTGAACTCTAATTCTAAAACACTTGAACAAAGATAAAATAGCATCCTTAACTCGACCTTTAATCCTCCAAGTCACTCTTAACACTCTAATGGGAATAAGAGAAAAATAAATGGCATGAGAAATATCCAAGAAATTACACTATAGTTTAGAAACTAGAACAAAGGGATTAAATATATCACTTGGGGATATATTTAACCTCTAATATGTTATCGCATCATAAAACCCATAATCTGAGTAAAAAAACAAAACAAAAACTCAGATTATGGGTATAATGTTATGATGAACTTCGTAGGATTTATGTATGTGTATATAATTATGTGTGTGTGTGTGTGTGTATGTATATAGGTATGGAAACCCATATCTTTAATAGAGAATAATTCAAGATTTAATATATTAATACACACTTAATATAATCCCAGAAGATTGAAAGGCCCAGTATCTTTGTGAAATTTTGCACATAGCACATTAACTTGAAACATGGGTAAAACAAAATTATTTAAAAACTCTAATAAATTTCCTTACAATCAATTGATCTTCTAATAATCTATAAGATAACCTAAGTAAATACATAAAAATTCATGCTCTATAAATCCTAGTAAGGGAAAAATCAATGAATAACATGATGAAAGTAATGCAAGTTAGTCAAGAGGTATATCAAGGCGACATAAAAGGAGTGAGAATCATAAACATGAAAATCTAAGCATGATATAAGACAATAACATCATGGAAATATGGGAATGTGGAAATAACATAAAACATGGCATCATAAGCATAAGTTAAGGCTAGATACTAATGAATCGTAACATAGTGTGATTAAGATATATTATGGTTCACCATACTTGGAATATCATAAGATAAAAACATCACTTAGTGCATTGGGGGGCTATATAATTTTGGTCCCACCCGTCACATTCATATCATGTATATTCATTTGTGTTCCACATAGATCATTCAATGTAAGAAAATATTTCATCATATTTAATACCATGATTATGGGGTGCGGGTTACATAAATGGATGTAAACAGTAAATTAAGGATGGGTATATCTAGGTGAATACCCTAGAGTGTAAATGGGGACAGGCATTCACTGCACAAATGTTTTTCATGGAAAATCATAGGATAATTTTGGAAACAAAATGCATCCACAAAAAGGTTAAAGGGAGGGTTTAATGGGAGTGAAAGGTGCTTTAACAATACTTGTGAATCATAATAACCATATTGGGATGTTTGAAAACATATTACAATATGAAAAATTAGAAATAAAAAGGATTAGTACAAAGAAAGTACTTGAAATAAAAAGGAAGGTGAGGGGATCCCTTACCTTGAGAGGGCACTTCTAAAATATTGTGAGAAGCTTATTAAGAGCTTTGGAAAATCTTGAGAGGAATTTATAGAAGGATAGGCAGAGTAAATTCATTCTTAATGGGTTTTTTATTGAATATGAGTGGGGTTATGGGTAAGTATTTATAGAAAAATAGGGGGAATTATTTATCAATTTTGAAACATAGGTTTTGGACTCTATATGATAAAATATTTAGAACCCCAAAACCTTCCCATTATCTTTTACTATTGTTTCTACCCAATATAAGTTTTATTTAATATTTTATAAGTCTAATAACTGAATTCCTTAAAATAATACCCTTGGTGATGTGTAAGTGAGTCATGTTTATAAAGAATTGATTTTAAAACCTTAATATATACTATAGGTTTTGGAGGAATCAATAATGGTTTATAAAATTTATCAAATAACTTCAAAAACATATTATTTTAAATGGGAAACATTTTTTTAACCATTAATTCTCGTTATACTATTTATTAAACCACTTTTAGACAATTATGATGTTATAATATATATTGTATATGTATACATATTTATTTTTTACCCAAAAATTCGACTATCTTAAAAAAATTATGAAAAATTAACCATTAGATAATTTAAATATGATAATTTCAAAATTATTATTTATTTTATCAAAATAATTATCTAAATATGATAATTTAACCTTTTAGATCAAAATCCTCATTTATTTTAAGTACTGATTTTTACGACCATAATAGTTTCCTAACCCTCATAAAGAGTATATTTATACTTCATTAATTTATATTATCATTTGAATATAAATATTATTTAATAGGAATACTAAATTAAAATAAAATTTATTTAAAAATTCTTCAATTTATTATAAATAGTGTTTTAATTCAAACCATATATTTTATAAAAATACAATTTAGGTTTTTCCTATCAAAATAAAATTTTAAAAAACTCAAATATAATTGTAAAAATGAAAAGGGATAAATATAATAATTATTTTATTAAAAAATAAACTATAAAAATTCATACTACTAGGGTCTAGATACATAACTTGTTATCACACCCATCTATGCCCTAAGGGTAGGGTGTGCAATAGTGGGGCTTTCTCAGGGTGGTTCAGCAAACATGGTTTGGGTCTTTATATCAATAAGCATGAAATTATCTCATAAATGGTTTTCTTCAGGATTTAGTTATTGAACTTATTCTTGGGATTAGTTAAGGAAAAATTATAATGATTAAATATCTCTTAAAATATCTGATAAATGGTCTTCATAGTGTATGATCCTAATGGTCATGGCCATTTCTCCTTCCTTCTATAAAAATTAGATTTTATCATAACCCTTAATATATATTAATCCTATCGATCACTATACAGTGGATATATTATCAATGTTTAAGATATATAACGGTATATTAAATCTTATAGACTATATTTTATTATTGGTTCAAAATAACCATAGTACTGCATGTGTTTTCAATAATGACAATCCATTTATCCAATCAAAAGGGAATTTCATTTATAAAAGTTTGGTTCATTAAATTCTTCCCCAATTTAGAAATTTATCCATCAAATTTTTAATTTTTACACTATAATAAATGGGTTTACTTAAGTTTCATCACCACTTATTATTCCCAAGTTTCTTTCTCAAACTGGTGGTTTCCTCACAACACTTTTACTAGGATAGTTGTCATGTTTCAAAAAACTTTGTCTCTATGATCTAGGATCTTCACTGGATGATCCTTGTGTGAAATATCATTCACTAAGGGTACCATTTATGGATTCATTAAATGTGAGGATTCCAATATGTACTTATTTTAGAGGGGTACATGGAACACTTCATGTACTCGGAATAAGTTTTGCAGGAGTTCTAGTCGATAGGCCACTGCTCCAATGCAATTAAGGATCTCAAAGGGGATGATGTATCTCATAAAATGATTTCCATTTTTTCCAAACCTCATGAATTTATTCCTTGGTGATATGTGAAGGAACTCATTATTTTTTACCTCGAACTCTAGTTATCATCGATGATTGTATACATATCTTTTTTGTTGAATTTTTTCATATTTCATATCATATTGATTGGTTTGAACCTTCTCTATCATTTCATGGATAAGATCAGGTGTTGTAAGTATATACTCTCAAAATTCATCCAATCATGTTATATTCTGACACCTCTTCTCAAATAGAGCCTCATAAGGTTTTATTTGAATTCTAGAATGTAAACCATTATTATATGAGAACTCTACTAAGGGAAGGTGTTGATCCAAAAATAATTGGAAATCCATTGAACATTATGACAGCATATCTTCTAGAGTTTAAATGGTTATCTCAGCTTGACCACCCATATATGGGTGATAAGAAGTACAGAAACACAACTCTATACCAAAAACTTTCTTAAGTCTTCTCTGGAAACTCAAGGTAAACCTTAAATCTCAATCAGGTATAATGGAAAGCAGTACTCCATTCATTCTTACCACTTATATTATGTATATCTTTGAAACCTTTTCAAGAGATATATATTCCTCAAAATAAATTAAATTCACTAACTTTATGAGGAAATTGACTACCAACAAGATGAAATTATTTTTTATATTTATTGGGGATTATTATGATTAAATCCATGGTTATGTTTACCCATTTCCATACAGGTATAGGAAATGGTTGTATCATACCCCTATACTTTTATCATTCAGCTTTGGATTGTTGGCATACCAAGGTTTGAGATAAAAATTATACAATATTACTCTTCATGTTATCCCAATAAAATCTTTTCTTCAGATCCATAAACATATTAGTGCTTCCTAGATAAAAAGAGAAGGTTGAGAAATGAACATCTTCCACAAGTTCCCTCTTTAGATCTAGTTTTTATGGGACACATATTTTGGTTCTAAACATTATAAATAAATATTTATCAAAATTAAACTTCATAATACTTATTATCTTTATATATATCTCTTCGTTATCTTTTTTTTCTCCTTTAAACTCTTAATAATGGATATTTGAAAAGTAATTTTTTCAAGGTAGTATGGATCCTCTAAAAAATGGATAATTGAGAAGTAATTTTATCAAGGTAGTATGAAATTCCTTTAATGATTACCTTCTCCATCCTTTACACGTACAAGAATATTGTATCCATTTCAATACTAATCATGGATAGGGTTTCAGGATCCTTTCATCTCAGAGTATCTACCATTTTTTTTGCCTTCCCAGGATGACAATGGATTGAAAAATCATAATCCTTTATCATCTATAATTATCTTCATTGGTTTGATCTCCTTTTTTTTAATATATACTTTAGGATTTTATGATCTATATATACGTTCAAATTCTCTCTATATATACAATTCCACTAAATATTTAATGTGAATATCATTAAAGATAATTACAGATCATGGGTTAGTTAGTTCTACTCATGGATATTTAATTGGAAGGAGGAACAGGCTATCACTATTTCATATTTCATGAGCACACAACTCAAGTATTTTTTGGATACATCATTATATATTGTGAATCCTTCCACACTGGTTGGTAATGTGAGTATAGGTGCAGTTATTAGTTTATTCATTGACTCATTAAATCTTTCCTCACATTCAAAATTCCATAAAAACTTCACTCTCTTCTAAATAATCTTGGTTAGTGGGCTTGAAAGTCATGAGAAGTTTCTCACAAATCAATGATAGTGCCAAAATATTCCAATTAAACTACATATCTCTATCATAGATGTTGTTATGGTCCATCCTTCTATTTTCTATGTTCTTGAAGAATCCATAGATATCCCTTTTATAGTGATAACATGCCCAAGGAATATTACTTATTCCATCACATTTACTATACTTAACATATAACTTTTCCTTTTGCAAGGTCTTTAGTGAAACATTAAAATTATCCTCATGTTCCTCCTTTATTTTGGACAAAATAAGAATATCCTATATAAATACTACCAAAAATTTGTCAAGGTAATCTATAAAGACTCTATTAATTAGGTATATTAATATTTTTGGAGTATTAGTGAGTCCAAATGGCATTAATATGAAATAATAATTCCCATACCTTGTACAAAAAGTAGGCTTGGTGATAACCTTATTATTCACATTTAATTAATAATATATCAACTATAGATCCACCATAAAGAAGTATTAGGATTCATGTAACTAATCAAACAATTCATCAATTTGTGGTAGAGGATACTTATTCTTTATCATGATCTTATTGAGCTCAAGATAATCGATATAGAGGTGCATTAACCCATCCATATTCATGATGAAGAGGACAGGTGCACCTCACGATGAATCACTTGGCCATAGAAACTCTTTATATATATTATCCTATAGTTTATTCTTCATATATTAAAGTCCAACACTGTCTATTATATATGGAGTCTTGGATATTGAAAAATATTTGGGTATATGTTCGATTGAGAACTCAACCTCACAACTTAGAGGAAGACCAAAAAATTTATTTGGGAACACTTCAATATATTATCTCATAATGGGAATGTCATCAAAGATGATCTTTTCCTTAATCTCAATTATTTGGGATATATACTCTTACTAATAAGGTAATAATATCCATTCTTGAGATACTAATTCCAAATGAGATTCATCTGCCACTTTTCACTTGTATATAATTTGATGGAGATTTGTGATATAGAGGGTAATTTAATTCTCCTAGTAATTTATGTTTTCTCTATATAAAGAAAGAAAATCCATGACTAGAATTTCATCTAATTACTATAAAGGAATTATCACAAGGTTTTATGGGATGTTCATCCCACAAATATGGATGGGGTATGAGTTATATGCTTGGGATTTATTAATTGACACATTTACCATCTTCACTAATAACTTGAATTCTATTTTTTGAGTTTGTGTTTGAATAGTTCTACTAAATTTCCATTATATGGAAGAATGTGTATAACCATAGTCACATATGAAATTTCAAGTTACTTAATGGATGATATGCATAACTTTTTCTATTTGAATATGGTTATAAATATTTACTTAATACAAAATAGAATTATAGAAGAGAATATTCTAACTATTAAACATATAAAAAGGTGAACTATAAACATTGAAGGGATAACCCATAAAGGATGTACATTCCTTATTATATAAAATTCAACATTTCAATATAATTTGTCCATAGTATAATTCGAAACATAAAATTTTGGTGGAATTTTTATTCCCTTCATATTGGTTCATAGATATCTTGTGAAATTTTTAAAGTATATCCACCCAGAGTATCAATCCAGGTTTGAAAAATGGTTCTTTTTCATGCACCAGGTGATGATCATGTTAAATACCAATACACCCTTTTGGTGTTATTACCCCTAAGTAAAAATATGTGAGAGACACATCTACTTATTGTATCCAGATTTTGATTTTGTTGCATGGAAACTACTAAATATATACTTAACCATAATTTAAGGATTTTTTCCTATGTTTAGTCTTATCCAAAAGGCTTGAATAAGGTTTTTAATCATAATATCCAAAAATAATTAAACTTTAATCGGATACTAACTATGAAAACCCATATATTTAATTAAAGTTAATTCATGATTTAATACATAAATAAACACTTAATATAATCCTATAAGATCGAAAGGCCTAGTGTCTTTGGGAAATTATGCACATATCACAATTACTTGAAACATTGGTCAAAAAAATTATTTAAAAACTACAATACATGCCCCTAAATTCAATTGATCTTCTAAACTACATAGGATAACCAAGAGAAGTAAATAAGAAAATGGTGATCTATAAATCCCAACAATGTAATAATCAAATAATAACATGATTAAAGTAATAAATTTTACTTAATAGGCCTATCAATGTGACATAAAAAGTAGTTAGAATCATAAACATGAACATCAAAGAATGATATAATATGATAACATCAATGGTAATATTAGAATGTGGAACAAACATAAAACATGACATTATAATAATAATTAAAGTATAACCACTGATACATCATAAAATAGTATGATTAGGATAACCTATCATATACCACACATGGAATCTCATGAGATAAAAACAATACCCAATGTATTGGAGGGATATATAGTTTTGTTCCCACCCATCACATTCAAATCATGTACATGAATTTATGACCAACATAGATCATTAAATGTAAAAAATATTCAATAAAATCTAATATCATGATTAAGCAGTGTGGTTTATATAATACCCTAATTTTTTATGACATATTGTTTTCAAATAAATTTAACAACTTTGATATCTTGCGTTACATACAACACCAAGTTTTAGAAAACCATGAAAAAAATATTAATATTATTATCTAAACACAACCGTCATTAACAAGATGTTAAACTTGGAATCATGAATAATAATAAAAAATTAAAAATATTAGGTATAATGTTTTTATATAAAGAAACATTATTGTTAAAAATTTACTTAATTTTTAGAAAAGTATTTATATGTTTCAAAAATATTATTTTCACAAAAAAAATGTTTTTATTTAATTTTTCAAACAAATAATAAAAGAAATTTTTCCCACTTTTATAAAATTTATTTGAAAAAATAAACTATATTTATGAAATCTAAATATAAACATTATCTTAGTGTGTATTTTTTAGAATTTTCTGAAATGATAAATGTTTCAGTGAATAGTAAAAAACAAGGGGCTTTTATGAAGAATTATTTTTTCGCTTACAACTTTTAAAAACATCAAAATTTATTTATATGGTTTTAAATGTAAAATTTGTTCAATTATTTATATATTAATAAAAAAAAATTATTTGTAATAAAATTTCATATTGAATTTTTAAATAAAAACTTTTTAAACCTGTGAAAATTTTCTCTTTGAAAACCCGCTTTCTTATCGCATATACAGATTTGAAAATGACCCAAAACTTGTCCAATACACATTTTATGGACATATTTATACCTTATAACCTCTATTTATCGATAATTATCCATTTTAGAAAATTTTGGAAAATGAAAAAACCTTAGCATACTTTATTCTTTTCAAAAACACAAATTTTGTCCTCTCCCAAACTTATAAAAGGTCACCCCTCTCATCTCATATTCACACTTCCAAAACCCATTGGTTCAACCAAGACCTACCCAAATATATTTCTTAATTCCATAAAATAAAACTATTCTCCTTATTTAGACCATAAATCCAACCTAGGAAGGATTTTGGTGCAAACCAACAGAGGTTACCCGAAGAAGAGGTAATGTTTTTCAACAAGTGTTTTTATTTCATTTCTTCATCCACATCCTTAAAATATTATCAAACCATGGTAATATAATAACCAAAGTATATTACATATAATTTTATGTTATTATAATATGGTAATGACCTAAATTAATCTCATATTTTATCATATGGGAAATGATATCATCACTTGTGTGTATGGCGGACTACCACCTCATGAAGTGATGTGATTAACTCACACTTTACATGGTAGGTAATAAGGGTGGTTTTAATGAAAACATCTGATATATATAATATAAAAATTATTATTTAATGGTAATATATTATTTTCGTTTCTTTCTTTAAATTCATTTAGAAAATGGAAATAACATTCATGTGTACGTACACCTCATATACTTCTTTTCCTCTCTTTATATACTTAGGATTTCGAAATATTTTTTTAGAATATCTAATTTTATTTCTGTATTTGGTTGAAAATGATTTTTCAAACAAAACCATGATTTCTAAAAATGATTTCAAAAATGATTTTAATATTCTAAAAATTAATTATTAAAGACATTTTTAATAATTTAGTACTTCTTTAAAAAATTGAAAGGAATCTTCAAGAATTTTTTCAAATAAGGCTTGTTTGGCTATTACCTAAAATTTTAAAGGAGTCTTTGTTTTAATATGTATGGCATGTATAGAATTTCGATCCGTCATAAACACCCAATGTTTTAAATATTCTTATATAAGTTTAATAGGATATTTTAAAATAAAATTATTTTTAAAATGTTTTATGTTTTAAAAAACATTCAAAGTTATAAGGAAATTTTCCTAAAGAAATGTTTTGAATGATTTTAATACTTACTATATATGTTTCAAAGGTTATTTTAAAATAAAATGATATTTAAAATGTTTTATATTTTAAAAAAATCAATGTGTAAAGGATATTTTCCTCAATAAATGGTTTAAATTATTTTTAAATATTCCTTTATAAGTTTCTAAATATATTTTCAAATAAAATTATTTTCAAACATTTATATGATTTTTAAGATTTAAAAATATATTTTCAATGTAAAAAATGGTATTTAAATCAATAAATATTAAAATTCATATTTAAAAAAAATCTATCTAATATTTCATTCTTTGAAGTTAATTATGCTTGAATGGGGATATGATAGATGGATACCATTATTATTCTTTATCTAAATGGTTTATGGTTATGATGCCATGATGTTTATAAAACCCTTTTTTTCAAAGGTTATACCATGATAATATGCCTATGAAACCGGATTATTTCACCAAAGGTTATGATATGATGAAATTGAGAAATTTTATATGAAACCCATTTATTTTCTATGGGTTATTCTATGATGAAATGATTATAAAACCCATTTGTGTTCATGGGTTCTAACATTAATAACGTTTTTTAAACTTTTGGAATGCATTTGTATGATTTTATTATGTGATTTTTGGAACCAATATCTACCTATAATGTATTGGGTAAATATTGAAATCTTGTGATATAAACAGGGTTGAATGGGTAGTGAACCCAATTTAGTAAAGTAGTTTTTCTACTAAGATAATCTTGGGAGTGAACCATAACTACTATTATGGTTTGGGGAATAAACCCATTACACTATGATGGACTTGGAAATGAGCCTTGACTATTATGTAAATGATTTTTTTACTAATGTGTATGCCATAACTCCATGTATTATGCATGTGTTATGCTCTCATGGATTATATTTTTTGATTACCTTATGATTCATTTATTATGAACTACCAATATTTATTTAGTGTCTTGTGTTTACAATATATAATGTGTAGGGTAAGGTTTTAAAATGTTATTATCATGTTATCATATCATTTTATATTGATATGTCCCTTTTTTACAATTAATGAGAATTTAATCTCACCCTTTCTTATGTTTCCTTTTATGAGGTTATATAGAAAGTTTTTAGGTAGGTTATATCTATGAAGAGTACTAAATGGTAATATATTTTTGGTATACACTGGATATATTTCATTAAATAAGAAATTTTTGTTTCTAGTATCTAAGGACACTAAACTATTATAGTCCTTGAGTGTGTTTTTATGAAATATATTGAATATTCATCTAAAAATATTTGATATTCATGTATGATAAGTTTGGGTTGCTAAAGTTGGTATCAATAGAAAGGTTTAATTTACCTTTGTAAACTAGGATGATAAATATTTAGTGAGATCCCTAGGGTTATTTATAAGGATATGTCTAAGTATAATTCTAAGGGTGAGTCAGTGTATAAGAAAATGTACTAGAATTTTCATAAAGGATAGAGTGATTGGTTTCTAAGAAATTACATCCCTATTTAGATTCTAAAAGTAGAAGTGTCTCTAGTACAAAAGTACCCAGGGGTAATAAATCTGAAAATGGAACATTGATCTAGACTCAATCATCACCTGGTTCATGAAAACAGGGATTTTTTCACACTTTTTTTGAAACTCCTGAGAAGTTATGCTTTGGAAATTCATAAAATCTTTACAAACCATGATGAGGGATTTAAATGCATGATTACTATGAATTACCTATGATAAAACTAATGTTTAATATAAGGTTTCATGATTTATACATCCTATAAGTGATTTTTCATGATTATGTGGATCCTAATTATGATTGTTGTTGCTTACACTATGCTTTTTGGGTTTAATAAATGTAGATAACCAGAAATAGATGGGTTAACATTGAATGTGATAGACAATGTTTTGTTAAGAAACAAAATGGCATGATTACTAGATCTAAGGTTATTGTGATTTTTCCCAAATGATTATCATTATATATGATTAATATCTTGCACCTTAACTAACTCTCAAACTCAAAAAAGAATATAATGATAGATTTCATTGAGATATCAGGTGGTGGAGACCTTAGAGGAAAGAAGATCTAGTTTCTCATATGCTGAGAATGTGGAAAGAAACACTCCATGTAATATCTCAAAGGAACAAGAATATATTTTGAGTGTGGAAAATAAGGGAAAAGGAAAGTAATTTCCAAGGAAACATTAATGGTTCAGTTAATGTAATGGATGAGAATAATGGTTTTCCTATATAATCATCAATGGATGAATGTTTTAAATTTGTAAAGTATAGTCATTATACTAATCTATGTCATAGGGGGAAAGTTCAATAATAGGATCATCAAATTTCTATAAGTAAACTCTTTTTATCGATAATTAAGAGACTGCAAATGACGTATGAAAGGAAAGAGGTATTAAGGAATAGGATGATAAATCCTCAAAATGAAAAATAATGGTTGAAGTTTTTATGTATTGGAATTACATAATTATGATATATAAATCATGAAATATATATGGGTTTTTCAGTATAGTTTTTTCATTAAGGATTTTCAAAAATATGTTGAATAATATTGATGACTTAGAAAAAAAATTTAAAGGAGACATGATATTTTATAGAAGACACATGATTAAGGGAAGATAACCCTTAATATGTTACTAATGTTGAGAAAATGGTGTCTAGTTTGTAAAAAGAGATGATTGATATAGATAAAGTAAAGTAGATAGTATTGATGACCCCATAACTTATTAATTATTTGTTGAAAAATTGTTAAATGTTATCATTGATGGATTTTAAGGCATTTTTGGATTTATGGAATATATTCAGTAATCTATGGTTTTATTTAAGTAATGATTAATAATGTACATTTTCATTGAGGTTATATGGTATTTATAGTTGTTACCATGCTTCAGGAGAATATATGACCAAGATAATAACATATTTGGTATGTGACCATTAAGTAATGCATATTGAAATTTGGGGGATTAATGCTGATTTTAGGAAATTCAGTGATCTTCCTTTTCAAATATAAATTTTGAAAGGGTCATATGGTTAACCATTTATAAAATTATTTAAGTTGAATTTTGGATGCAGTTTTGTAGATTACAGTATTATATCACTACATGAAAATTTATACATAGTGGATTACTTTTGACAAACATTTTATTATGATAATAACTAGAGATATAAGGAATAAATTTTCATACTATTATGGATCTTGTGATCTAATAGTTCTTCAGGAATAAAAAAATCATCTTCTTTTCATAGTGTATGAGATGAAATTGAAATTGATCAAAAAACTACCAAAGGATGGAATTATGATTATAATACAAATTTAATCTAATACTTAGTTATATTATTCCCTTTGAAATTATTGATATTATTGGGATGTTAGCCTATCGATTGGCACTTCCATTGAACCTCTCTCAAGTCCACGATTTGTTCCATGTATCTCTCTTAAGGAGGTACATACATGATTCTTAATGTATACTAAAAAAAGTGGTCATACCATTGAAACATGATATTTCTTATAAGGAATAATTGGTTTAGATTTTGGATCATATAGAGAAATTTCTAGGAAAAAAGACCACTTTCCTAGTGAAAGTTCTGTAGAGAAACCACCAGCTTGAGGAAGCTATGTGGAAACCTGAGGATGTAATGAGGTATAATTATCTCCATTTTTTTAATCAAAGTGATGAATTTTTAGGTTTAAATTCATTTTAATGGGGGAATAATGTAACAAACCTAGTTTTATAAAAAAAATTGATTAAATTTAATTTCTTTGATAGTTTGCGTTACATGCAACACCGAGTTTTAACAAGTCGTGATGAACATTTAATATTATTATTTACAAATGACCGTTATTACCAAACAGGTAAACCTGAAAGAATGATTAGGAAAAAATATTTTAAATTCTAATTACAATGTTTTTATATAAATAAAAAATATTGATAAAAATTACATAATATTCAAAAAAGTCTTTATATTTTTTGAAAATGCCATTTTCTTAAAAAAATGTTTTTATTGAATTTTATAAAAAAATAATAAAAGTAATTTTAAAAAAAGTATAAGATTAATTTGAAAAAATAAAATTCATGTTTTAATTATACATTTCAAAATTATCTTGTACTGAATCTCTAAAAAATTTCTAAAAAAATAAATTTTTCAGAGAATAGTGAAAAATACTCGTTTATACTAAGAATTGTCTTTTCACTTAAAACTTATAAAAATTTACCAATTGTTTTAATATGGATTAAAAAGTAAAATTATTTTGATAATATATCTACTAATACAATTTGGTTCATTTTAATCAATTTAATTTTTAATTTTTATATAAAAACTTTATAAATTTTTGAACATTTTCTCTTTGAAAACAAGCTTTGTCATCACATTCGTGGGTTTAATTTTAAATTAAATTCTTCCACTTCAGTGAGATGAAATCAAAAAAATGGGCTAAATATTTTTAATAATTATAAATTATATTACTTAATAGGTTATACTTAATTTTTGATCATAATGAAGAGAAAAAATTCTAAAAAATATTTACAGTGATTAAGGTAAAATGGGTTTACCATAGGGATAAACTAAAATTATAAGGGTTTAAAATGACCCAAAACTTTTACAAAAACCATTTTATGTCTATTTTTTAACCTTATATCCTCCAAGGTCCTATAATTACCCATTTTTTGTGCTTTATGTAATATGAAAAACCTAGGTAGACTTTATTTTTTTTAAAAATACCAAGTGTGTCCACTCTCCCACTTATAAAAGACCATGCCTCTTCAATATTCTTCACACTTCCAAAACCATTTGGTTTAGAAAATATCTTCCAAAATTCCTTACTTAATTCCATCCTATAATACTATAATACTTATTTTGATCATAAATCTAACCTAGGAAGGATTTTTGGTGCAAACCTAAGGAGGTTACACAAAGAAGAGGTTACGTTCATCAATGAGTGTTTTTATTTTATATCATTCTACACCGCTATAAATTATTATTAAAACATTATAATATAATAAAATATATATATTACATATAATTTTATTTTATTATACTATTTTCATAACCTAAATAAATCTTCACTTTCCTCAAATGTGAAATGATAACATCGCTCGTGTGTACGGCGGACTATTGCCACGTGAACCGATGTGACGTGTTTTCCATCAACACCTATCAAAGATGGATATAATGACGCATTAAATATTTATAAGTGATAATTATGATATGGTTATACTTTTAGAATTATTATATCACATATATATTCTTACTTTCCATTCTGTGGGAATATAATAATATCGATCAAGTGTACGGAAGACTACAGCCTTACGAATCAATGTGATTCATTCACGCTTTATATGAAATGTAATAAGAATAGTTTTAATGAAAATATGTGATCTATATATGAAATAAAAATTATTATTTTATGGTAAAATATTAATTTCCTTTCTTTCTTTCAATTCATTGAGAAAATGGAAACAGTTTTCATCCGTACATACGGGCTACCCTCTCCATTAATGGTGTATTTCATTTTCTATCTCTAACTTTTATGGATTACTATAAATAAATATATAATTAATATGTATGATATTCATATAATTTTTTAAAAATTATTTAGTTGATTTAGCCATTAAAAAAGGTAATAAGACTAAAAATAACACATTCAAACTTACTCTAAAAATAAAGCAATTGTTAACAAAAACATGATTTTAACAAGGAATTATATATAAACTCGTAATGAAATGTCATAAGTAAATCATATATGGTATGATACATATGATTATGGTTCTAATATATATATATATATATACATATATATATAATAAACATATATTTATAATACACAAGTTTCAAATGTGTATGAATCAAGTCGAGACTTACGGTAAGGGATCTTAATCTCAGTTTTTACTTCTGTGAGACACATGAGAATCTCTCTTTCATGGGTTTTATGGTTCAAAAGTTACCAAATCAGTAAGGGATTTTTTTCTCAATTTGCCTTCTTTAGGATATAAGTTATGTTATGAACTTATCTTCTTCTATGAGTAGTATATACTAACCCTATGACATGTTATATCATTAATATTATTATTTTAATTATATATATATTTTCATTTGATTTTATTATTTAATGGTCCCTACGGTTCAAAAGACACCAAAGTGGTAATGGTTTGATGTTACAATCTCATTGTTTATTAGGATTGTTTGTGCTTATGGTTCCAATGATAAAATATTATGATCCATATCTCAAGAAACTCATGAATTTTATTTTAGCTTATTTATGTTATTATAATACATGTTCTCCCTTCATTTTACTCTCTTTATGTACTTATTTTAAAATAATGTTTTTAAGAAAATTCGATTTTATTTCTCTCTTTAGTCAAAAATGATTTTTCATCAAAAACCTTTTTTTTAATGTTTTCAATAATGTTTTGTAACATTATCAAATTTATTTATTAAATAAATTTTTAATAATTATTGAATTTTTATAAAAAAAATTGAAATTAATCTTCATGTCCCAAAAAATGCCCATTTATCTTTTACCAAAAATATGAATGAAATCCTATTTTAACATGTACTACATACAAAGAATTTCACACCATCATTTCCTCCAAATGTTTTAAAGATTCATCTATAATTTTCAAAGTTTATTTTTAGAGAAAATTATTTTTAAAATGTTTTATATTTTAATTTTTTTTAAATGGAAAGGATATTTTCCTCATAAAATGTTTTAAAATGATTTTCAGGGTTCATATATAAGTTTCATAGGTTATTTTCAAAAAAAATTAAAAAATTGAATTGATATTTTACTCATGAAATGATTTAAATTAATTTTAAAACTTCATTTATAATTTTCCTAATATGTTTTTAAATAAAAAGGATTTTGAAATTCTTTTATAAATATTTTTTTAAAAAAATAGATTTTAAAAGTAAAACGTGTAATTTTCTCAAGAAATGTTACAAGTGATCTTTCAAAATCATTTTTAATCTAAGATGAAATATTTTTATATTAATTATACTTTATTAGGGATATTATCCAATCATATAATTCTTATATTTTCTCTGAATGGTTTATATTTATGATGAAAATATTTTTATAAAACCCATTTATTTTTCACGAGTTATATAATGATAAAATTATTATCAAACTCACTTAATTTTTCATGGTTTATGCTATGATGAAATGATAAAATGTATATGAAACCCATTTCTGTTCCATTGGTTATGGTATGATTAAATTCTTATGACACCCACTTCTTTTTGGGGTGTTGATATGATAAATTTTGTATGATCTTATGGGAAATGTTTTTATGATTTAATTATGTGATGGGTGTGAACTATATCTCCCTCAAATGAATTGGGTAAATAAATAAATATGATGAGATAAATAGGAATGGAATGAGGAGTGAACCTATTTCAGTAATAGACTTTGTCCAATATGAAAATATTGGGAGAAAAACTTTAAAACTATGATGGTTTTGGTAATAAACTCATTCCACTATAATAGACTTGTAAATGTGCCTTGAATACTATAAAAATTATTTTCTATACTTATATGTATGCCACAAATATATGACTTATGCCTATGATATGCTCTCATGGATTATATTCTTAAATTTATTTATGATTCATATCTTATGAACTTCAAATATTTTTTTCATGTCTAGTGTTTAAGAATTATGATATGTTGGGTATGGTTTTCAAATGTGATTTTCATGTTATCATACACTCATGATCATGTTATATTGATATCTCCCTTCTTTACCCTTACTAAGAATTTAATCTCACCCTTTATTATGTTTCATTTCCTTAAGTTATTAAGAAAGGTTTTAAGTAGGGTGACTCTATGAAGAGTAATAAATGGGAAGTTATTTATGGGTTAAATTGAAGTTCTTTCATGAAGTAAGAAGATTGTGTTTCTAGTCTCCCAAGATAGTAAACTATTATGGTCCTTAGGTGTGTGGTTATAAAATGTATTTCATATTCATATAAAAATATGTGATATTTATGTATGATAATATTGGGTATCTATAGGTTACATAAATGGAATTCCCTAATCAATGAAGGATAGGTACATCTTATTGAATACCCCTGAGTGAAAATGGATATAGGAATTCACTATACAAATGTTTGGCACGAAAAATCATAGAATAATTTTAGTAGCATTACGGTTTCACATAAAATTTTCAAGGGATATTTTAATGGGAGTTAAAGGTGGTATATAATTATATGGGAATAATAATAAAAATTAGAGGATGTGTAAAAAAATTACAACATGAAAAAATATAAATCAAAAGTCTTAGTATAAATAAAGTACTTGAAATAAAAAGGAAGGCGAGAGGATCCCTTACCATGAGGGGACTCTTCTAAAATCCTAAGAGAAAATTTTTAATAGATTGTGAAAAGCATAGGAGGGGTTTAGAGATAGATAGGGAGAGTAACCTCGTTATCAATGGGTTTTGAGTGTACAGGAGTGGGAGGATGGGTGTGTATTTATCGAAAAATAGGGGGAATTATTTATTAATTTCAAAACTTAATTTTTGGAATCTATATCATAAAATAATTCAAACCAAATACATTACAAGATTTTTACCCATGGTTTTTACCTATGGTTTTTACTAAATAAGAGTGGTTTTAAATATTTTATATGTTTAATAACCAAAATCCATAAAATAAAACCCTTAGTATTTTTGGTTTGTTTGAGTATGTTGACAAATATGGTTGACAACATTCCATCATGGTTTCTGTCAAAGAAGATGTTTTGAAGGTGGTGCAGTTTCCCAGTGTTTGTGAAATTTTTTGGCCTAAAAATGAAGATTTATTTTATGGTAAAGTAAGGATTTCTACATAGAATTATTGGAAAACACAAAAGTGTCTAAAGTAGTTGGAAAATCGTAAAGCGTCTAATAGAGTTTGATAAACCATAAAGAAAAAAATTGAATTCCAAATATAAACCACATTATATTGATCGTAAAGGAATTCAATGAGGGAGATCATAATTTTTAGTTGAAGAGCATTAATTAAAATCCATAAAAAATGAGTATTTTCGAATTAAGGCGGTGAGTTGAAGTTCTCCATAAAGGGGTTATGAAATCTGCAAACCGCATAGGAGTATCAGTTTGTGGGTGCTCATCATTTTTGTTCAATGTTGGTGAATTAAAGGAGACTGAAAATTAATAATGTGATTTTTGAATAGTGTGGAGAGTTCAGTACATGGTGATTGAAAATACAAAAAGGGGTTTGGTTTAATTATGATTAGCATGTTTTGTGCATTTATTTTCCAATATAAAAGACCCTTAACAATATCATTAGTAAAGAGAGAATTTAATTGAAAGGATTATCACTAGAATAATTTGGATATTCCCAAAATTGGTTTACATATGATGTATTTGGAAAATGAGGTAGTTCATGAACAATAACATCCACAAAACAAGATCAATTTGCAGAAGGTATTTATGAGGCACTATAGATCGCAAATGAAAAGGGGGTCATGAGGTACCAATCATCCATAAAGAAAATTTTGTCCCCAAAGTAAAGATAGTCGATGAATAATTCATGTTATGTGGTGAATGGGGTTTCTCTAAGGTCCTTAAACAGTTTTTGGAAGAATAAAAATAATTTTATAAAGGTGTATCGTCATTAAAATTATCATGGGGTAAAGTATATTTCATATACCAGATAAAAACAGTACTTCATGGCACTCTCATATACGTGTGAAAAAATTATGAGGTGATTTAAAACAAAAAAATATTACTCTAAAGAACTAGTGAACAAAATTCAGTGTAGAGGGTAGTGATCTTTAAAATTTTGATTGGTTGTAAACCAAGAGGGAAGGTGAGTCCACTTTGAACATTGTAACAGCAATGCACTTTTGTGGATTTGTTATATATATGCATTTAATTTGTATGGTCTTTGGACTTATCCTAGTGTGAGTGGCCCAAGTAAAATTTTCATGCCTCCTGTATTCTTTCATTTTTTTCCCATACATTTATATGGTTAAGGGATATAAGCATGTTTTTTCTAGTGATGAAACAGTATCTAAAATGGATGTTTTTTTAATCTTCCATTCCCTGATTCTCATATCATTCTTAGAATATTTAACCTAGTTAGGATAACAATTTGTATTAGAGAAAAATATTAATTTCAATGTTTCTATATAATTTGTTTCAATGGAGGTTTTAAATTATAAAAGTATTCTGATATTAGATGGTAAAACATTCTAATTATGGAAGAATCAGATACAGTGCTACTTTTGATATTTAGGAATGGATGTCTTTGCAGCAACGATGTGTGGCATTTTAGTTAGTGTGGAGAGTGGATCTTTATCAGAAGATGACCAAATGGAATTGGATATTGATGCCAATGGAATCAATTCTTTAGGAGGAGCACTATCCAATGCAATATATACAAAGGTTATGCCATGTAAGTCATCACATGATATATGGTAAAAGTTTATAAATACTTATGAGGGTGACTCAAAATTTAGAGAAGCAAAACTTTTGGTTATATAGAATAAGTATGAGGATCTAATAATACACATTAATGAGTCTATGGATTCATTATTGGACCAGGTGAATGTTATTGTGGAAGACATGCATGGTTTTAGAGAAATTAATGAAGATGTAGAAATTGTTAAGTGAATATTTAGATGACTGCCACCTTGGTTCAATATGAAAATTTATGTATTGGAAGATAAACATCCAAAGGACTTGACATTGGATAGTTTACATAGTACTCTTATAGTATATGAGATGTAAAATATTGATAATAAGTATGTGAAAAAAGTAAAATCCAAAGAGGTGGCATTCAAGGCCATGAAGAATCCCACCATTGAAGATGGACAGGAAGAAGAAGAGACAGATGAGGTGATTTCATCCCCTTCATCAAATATACAAAGAGGTTAAGGAAAGTTTAAAGGATAACTCCCACTTGCATGCTTTCTATGTGGAAAGGTTGTACATATTATAGAAAAGTGCCCCAAGAATTTTTAAGATAATGATGAGCATGAAGTTGAAATTCCCATGAAGAAGTCTTCATCCTATGTGAAAGGTAAGAAAATTTTTAAAAGAAATTTATTCAAAAATAATAATCTTATTTCATAAGAAAATGATAGTTTATAAGACTATGAGGTTGAGGATATGGAGAACTAAAAGGATCATATATAAAATTCTATAGTGGAAGTTGTATCTATATCCTAGACAAGGGAACAAGGAGACAATTATGAAGAAGAATTTGAAGAAATAATTGACCTCCCTTATTAATTAGAAGACACTCTTGAGGAGATGGATATTTGGAGATCCAAAAAAAGAAAGAAAAAATAGTGGTTTATGATTCCAACCTATATATGTAGTAGTAGAAAGAAGAGAATTCAGGTCTAGGGTAAGAACTTGAAAAGCATAAGTTATCATTTCCAGAGAACTTAGAAAAGGTTGTTGAGTATAAGATTAGAGTTGAAAAATATAAAATACTGGTAGATGTTTTGACTATCACATAAAAATATCAAATCAAATGTATCCAAGAACTTGAAGAGGCAGTTGTCAAACTCTGAAGAAATTTATAAGATCAGGAGATACTCTTGAATCCCAGTATGATATCGGGAAAGTAGATCATCTAGCTAATGGAAAATATGAAAGTGTAACAAATAGATCTAACAAGACATAAGAAATATTCATATCCAAATGATAAGGTTGTTATGGGTCTTGATTGAAAACAGAAATATAAGGTGATTTATGTAAGACCGCAAGATCCCACTATAAGGTTGAAAATTTGATTTAAGTTTAAATCAGAATCAGAAGACTCATATAACCAAGAAAGAATTGTTCCTACAAAAATATACAATAATACACCTCATATTAGGTGTTATTCCTAGGGAAATATGGAACATTATAAAAATGTATGTTTCATAGCCAAAAGGTAACAAAGGGAATATGATAAAAAAAAATGAGGCCACATACAGTTCAATATTCTGTGAATGATTGTGATGGTCACTATTTTTGGTTTGTATGATTCAAACACATGGCCAAATATTTCTCATCAAAAATGGAGATGAATGTGCTGATGAAAACCCAAAGTGGTCAAAAGTAGTAGCTCAATGAATAATTAAATGAGTTGAAAACACAAAATTTATTTGTAGTTATGAAATATTAATTTTCTTTTATCATACTCTCATGAAGATCATGATTATCAATCAATAATGGGTATGAAGTCAAAAACTTGGATAAAAAGGAAAAGAATTGTGCAGGTACTGGTTTTAGTGATTTCCCTTTAAAAATTGGATCAAGTCGGTGTATAGATACTTGATAGTGGATACACAATCCATATAATAGGAAATAAGGATCTTTTTACAGACATCATATATAACAAGGAGGGTGTTTTAAAATTTGGAAATGATGAAGGTGTGAAGGTTGTTGACTTGGGAAAATCTAAATTTTGGGGAAAAGATATAAAATGAGATGATGACTTGGTTATATAAGGTATCATTCACAACTCACAAAGGAAAAGTGGATTGCAAGGCACCATCAATCCATGAAGAAAAGTTAGTCTCCAAATCAAATACATCCTATAAAGTATTCACACTATGCGGTGCAAGGTGTTTCACGAAGGGCCTTAACAGTTCATGAAAGAACAAAAATGGTTCAAGAAAGGTATATTAGTAACGAAATTACCATGAGCTAATGGGTATTCTATCTAGTGGATGAAAACTAGGCTTCATATCACATTCATATATGTGTTATACAATTCTAAGGTGATTCAAAACTACAGTAAATTACTCAAAAGAAGCAGTGAGCACACTTCGGTGGAGAGGGCACTGAGCTTTCAAATTGTGATTGGTTGTAAACTAGAGGGGATAGTGAGTCTGCTCCAATATTTATAACATAAGTTGTATTTTGTGTAATTGGTACATATAAATACTTCCTTTTCATTCTCTTGAGATGTAACCCAGTGCGGGTGAACTAAGTAAAATTGTTGTGTCTCGTGTATGCTTTCATTTCTGCTCATACATTTCTATGAGGATGGGAGAGAAGCATGTTTTTTTAGTGATAAAATAATATCAAAAGGGGAAACATTTATAATCTATCATAACATGATTCACCCCACCCCCTATGTGACTATTTAACTCCATTGGGCTAATAATATTTATATCAAAATAGGGGGAATTATTTATTAATTTCTAAACTTAGGTTTTGGAATCTCTATGATAAAATAATTAAAATTAATAACATTCCCATGGTTTTTACCCATGTTTTATACCAAATGAGAATGCTTTTAAATATTTTATAAGTCTAAGAATCTAAATCCTTAAAATAACACCCTTGTTGATGTGGAAGTGAGTCATTTTATAAAGTATTGATTTTAAAACCATAAAAAATAATATATGTTTTGGAAGATTCATGAAGGGTTTATAAAATTAATAAAATATAATTAAATCGCATTATTTTTAAGGGGAAACATATTTTTGGTCATGTATTCACTTTATAATATTTATTACATCACTTTTGGGATATTACAATATAATAATACATATCATATATTTATACCGTATTTAATTTTTACACAAAAATTTGACTGTCTCAGAAAATTATGAAATATTATCAATTAGATAATTTCAACATTTTGATTTTAAAAAGAATATTTATATTATAAGATCAATTATCCAAATATTATAATTTAAACCTTTAAATAAAAATATTCATTTATTGAAAATACTTGCTTTTATGACCATAACAGTTTTTTGACCCTTATAAAGATTATATTTGGACTTAATTAAATTATATTATCATTTTTATATAAATATTATTTAATAAGAACATTATATGAAAATAAAATTTATTTTAAAATTCTTGAATTTATCAAAACGATTGTTTTAATTAAAACTGTATAATTTCCAAAAATACAATTTTGGTTTCTTTGTATCAAAATCTAATTTTTATAAACTCAAATATAATTATAATAATTAAAATGGGAACACATAATCATTATTTTATTAAAAAGTATAGTATAAAAATCATTCTACTAGGTTCCTCACACATAACCCCTTATTACACTAGTATACACCCTAAGGGTAATGTGTGCATTGGTGGGGATTTCTTAGGGTGATTAAACTAACCTAGTTTGGGTTGTGATGTAACACCCCAAGATTTCATAGTATATTATTTCTTCAAATTAATTCAATAACTTGCGATACACGCAACACCGAGTTCGAGTGCACCACAACTTACCAAACTAGCCATTCAAAAGCAGTTATGAATAGTATTATCTAGATTTTTAATTTTATATATTCCATATAAATTTAAACATCCATATTATGTGTTTCTTAGACATAACATAAGAAAAAATTCATTTTTTCAGATAAAGTAAGTATTTTTAAGAAAATGAAATTTTACCACCTTTTAATAGAGAACCCTTTTTAAATCTAATATTTGACACTTTTATATATTAAATTTGACAACATAAAATTATTCTTTAGAATTGGGACATAAAAATTTAGTTTTGATAAATTTTTTATGTTTTTCTGATAACTTTTATATTTGGGTGAATAGTGAAAGATACTAAATTTTAATTGAAAATAACTTTTTTAATCAAAATAATTTATAGTGTTTAATTATAAATTTGAATGGTTTGGAAGTATAATTAGATTATATTTTTATCATTTAAAATAATTTAGTTCATTATAAGTAATTTCACCTTTAAATTTGACATAAACACATGTCAATCTTTTGATAGTTTTAACTTTTTAAAAACCCGCTTTTTGGTTTTGACAACAGGAATTAATTTTAAATTAATAAATGAAAATTATATGTTTTGAATTTGGTAAAATATATTTCATTTTTTAATTTATAATATCAAAATTATCATAGGGTGAATTTTTGGTATTTTTCTAAAAACTTTCAATTTTTGATCAATAGTGAAAACATTGTGTTATTATTTAAAACTGACTTTTTATTTAAATAATTATTTATTTTATTTAAATTTATTTTTAGTAAAAATAGATATATAATACATATATAATTTTAATTTAATTCATTGAAGTCACATTATAATAAAATTATATGTATAAAACTTTATTGAACTTTTTAACGTTTTTTTTTACCCACCTTCTATGAGCATTTTCAAATGTGCATAAAACTTAATTTTACCACTTCTATGAGTTGAATTTTAAAAATACGAGATAAATTTTTGAAATTAGTAAGTAAAATTTGGTTCAATAAGATGAAAATAATTTTTGGTGAATAGTAACTTTTGACTTTTATTTACCGCGATTAAAAGTAAATAGAGTAATTATGGGAAAAATGATATTAAAATTATTCTAACACATGTCCTGATTCGACTATAAATATTCACTAGAAATATAAAAATATTTCCAACATAATGGTATTTTATTTATAATTTTTAGACATTAAATAATTTAATTTATTTATGACACAATGATGATGCAGTAATTACCTTATTAATGAAATATTAAAATAAATGATATTTTAAATATCCAAATAAATGTAAATTGAGACTTATGATGAATTCCACTAATTTTTTAGGTTAATATGAAATTTTAGGTTTTATTATATAAATTTTTTTCGAAGTGATAAGTTTTTTATGACTTTCACAAAAACAAAACACCAAATAGCGTCAAAATTGACATAAATTAATTTTTAAAACAAATACTATATTATTGGTTGATATAATATTCCTAAAAATATAATGTTTATCCAAAGGGATTAAATAATATTATATTTTTTTTTAATGAACCAATTGAGTCCCTCTTGTAAATTTAGAGTATGTTTATTAACCATATAGTGTAAGAATACAAGAAGACAAGGTAAAAGTTAAAATATTTAACTAAGAGTTAAATCTAAAAGATAAGGTTAAAATGGTAACATAAACTTGTCTAAAACCTATTGGTTGAGATTATTTCGACCCATAACCACCTAAGGATCAAAATAAATTTATTTGGAGCCATTATAAACCGAATATTATTGTATAATAAAGTAGTATTTTAATCTTTTTCTAAAGTGACCCTCACCCCTCTTATAAAAGGGCACTTCCCCATCTCTCAGAATCACACCTCCAAAGCCATTTGGCTCAGGAAAACCCTACCCAAATTTCCTCTCAGCTTTCCTCACATCAACCTAGAGTCCTTACTTTGATCATAAATCCAACCTAAGGATCCCTTTTTATCAACTCAAAAGGAAAAACCCGAAGAAGAGGTAATAATTTCACCACCCTCTTTCAAGTTCTTTTCTTCTTCCACTTCCTTTATCTTTGTTGTTTCCATACCAAAATAATAACACCAGAACCTCCTATATAATTTTATGTTATTATAAATATGTTAAAACCATATTCGTTATTCTTTCCATCCTATAAATGACAAATTCACCATACGTGTGTACGTACGGCTTACCGTCTCCACGTCGTGGTGTAGTCTCTTATTCAAACACTTCATTATTTGGATGGGTATAATAATGAGTATAACTGGTGTAAATAATAAGTATAACATTTTAATTATTCTCTATATATGATATACCACTAAATTACATACGATTTCACCATCAATATAATGATATTGTCACTCGTGCGTATGTACGGATTACCGTCTCCGCGAACGCGATGAGATTCATCCCCCATCATAATCATTCAAGAATAATTTTCATTTTATTATTAAAAATAATGTTTAATAACTTACTATCATACTGGATATGAATCAAATACGTCCTATCCATAACAAAAATGGCTTACGTAACCAAGCATATAAAGGAAAACGGATCAGTTAACACCCAAAATGATGATACTAATAAAATATTATTAAAAAAGCAGTATTGGAAGATTATATATGATATCATATTTATGTATATGATTCTTGTATAATTTAATAAAAATTATTTAACTGTTATACAGGAAGTTAATGTACCCTTAACCAAGGAAAATTACAAGGTAAGGGTTAATTTCACAATCTTTTTATTATCCGAGATTGTTTTTACGTAAGTAACTAATGGTATATATTTATTATCCATGTCCATGTTTCATAAAAGAGTTTTCAAAGGGGTTATTTTTAAGGGAATTTTTTACTAAAACATCATTTTAAATGTTTTAAAGATTTATTCTTCTAGACATTTCTCATTATTGTCCATATTTTAAAATGGTTTTAAATATTTATTTATATATACATGAATGTTTTAAAATGTTAATTCCTTTCAAAAGTTTCAAAGCGGAATGGGACACTTCGATACAAAACTATCTTTTAAATGACTTCCTTCATAAATTATGTGACTTTTAAATGATTTCATGAAAAAGGGATATTTCCCTCAAAGAGTTTTACTAGTCATTTTAAACTATGTCAACATCCTTTATGGGATATTATTCTTAATTGAGCTTGATTTATAATGATACAAATATTCCATATTGTATTGAAGGTTTTGTGAAATTTTTGAATATGTATGTGTTATTTTTATACCATTCACGGTTTATGGATAAAGTATTGATATTTCATATGCTAGTTTTAATACAAATGTTTATGTTATGTTTAAACCTTTTCATATGAGGAATGCATTGGACTTAGTAAGTGACGGGTGGAGCCCGCTATAGCTCCTCGATGCATCAGTAGGTCTCATGAGACAAACTAGTGTCTGGCACAAGGCCTTGAAAAAATCTTATTTGTAGTCTTTGCACAAGGCCTTGACTATGTGGTTATGAAGTCTGGCATTATGCATTCCATCATTATAAAATTGGCTCTAGATATTGCATGTGATTATTCAACTAGTAAAATATCCATGTGAATAAGTAAATGGCATTATTTCCTTTTTCTTTGCCATATTATGATGAAGTTTAAGTTTAAACAGCTTTTGTTTTTGTTTTATACATTTTTTTAAATGTTTAGGCTTATTTATAAAAGTTTCTGCTATATTCTTATCCTTACTGAGCATTTGAGCTCACCCCTTTCTTATGTTTTATTTTACTAGGATTCCAAGAAGTGTTTTATGATTGATAAGCATAGTTAAGCTAGGGGATTAATGGAATTCTCAAATGATCATTTATGTTGTGTTTTATTTTATAATGTGTAATGTAATGTTCTAGTATTTAATCTATTTTCCAAGACTTCTAAACTGATTGGTATTTTAGGAATTGATTCCTTGTAATCATGCCAACGTATTAAAATAATACATTGACTCTGGGCTTCTGGGGTTGGGGAATTACAGTTGGTATCAAAGGAAGTTTAGCAACAACCTTGGAAATAGATTTAGATAAACTCTGATTAGAAAATATTACCCTAAGATAGACTTTGAGGATTAGTATAGAATAACATCCTATAATTTTGGTAATTTAGAGATTTTGTGTATTTTCCAAACAATACATCCATGTCTGGATACGAGCAGGTAGAGGTGGCTCTGGCACAGATGCACCGAGGAGTGAAAACTTCGACAATGAGTTTCAGGCTTGACCTGGCATATCCTGGTACACGACAAGGGGCCTTGCTGCACTCTTGGTTATGACACTCACAGGGAATATGCTTAGGATAATTCACATTTTCTTTACAAGCCATTATGAAGGATTTATGAGTAAATACTTCCTCAAATAAAACATTTTATGATTGGAGATTATATGAATAATCTTTTCAATTTACGTTAGGTATTTTACAAGTTTGGAATTATGCATTGTGATTCATAAACTGACCTAGTATATGTCATTGTTTAGAAATGGAACCTAGTATAAGGAATGAGAATTCCAGCAATATGCATGATTAAAAGATTAATAAGGGTTATATTGTTCATGGTATAATCCAAAATTTAAAAGGGAAATGGTCTCCCACATATTCTCATCATATGAAGAAATAGTATCATGTGTTAATAAGATAAATAAATAATTCTCTGAGTCCTATGGCTTTGAAGGGAATCAAGAGAAGAAAAGGATAGAATAGAGAAATATGGTTAAAGGGAAGAGGGGAAAGAAGGATTTTCCCATATGTGATAATTGTGGAAAGAATCACCTTGGTAAATGCTTGAAGGGAATGGGAGTTTGTTATAAGTGTGGAGAAAAATGACATCAAGTGCTTGATTTCAAGGGTAAGAAAAAGGTTTCAAGTGTTCAATGCTTCATCTGCAAGGAGTTGGGGCACTACGCGAATCAATGTCCAAATCATCAGAGTATACCCCAAATAATGATATTGGATAATAATCAAGTTATGATATTACCGAAGATTAAGAGGAATGATTAGAGCTATTATATTTTTATTAAATTATTGTTTCATTTGAGTATTGTATTAATGATGTACATGTTATAAGAACTATAGAGTATACAAGGATTGTATTGTAGTACTATTTCATTAAGGACTTGAGATTATGTAGAACCAAGAAAAGTGACTCAATAGTATGTTAAGTTTTTTGGAAAATATATGGTTGAAGGAAAGATAAATCTTAATATGGTTTTGATATTGAGGTACTGATTTTGGAATAAGATGATTTGGATAAATTATATTGGATATTCTTGACTACCTTGAAACTAATTAATGATTTTTATATTCCATCATTGTTGGAGTTTACAAATTTTTTGGATAGAAGAAGTATATCTAGTATTCTCTAAGGAATAAGGGAGCATTAATGTAATCAATAAGATTTTATGGTAATTCGGGGTGTTACAGTGTTTTAAAAGAATACATGATGAAGGTATTCCCATGTTATTACGTGGAAAAAAGGATCTTCATTGTGTTTACCTTCCTTATAAATTGTGGACTGTGAGTTTGGAAAGAAGTATTTTGGATAAGTCTAAAGGTTGGAATTTATTAAGTTTGACAATGGATACTATTGTTAAGGTTAAATCATTTCTTGAGATTATTTTTGGATTGTCATAAAAAGGACAACCCAGAGGTCGGGCGACAACCTGTCGCGTCAGCCAAGGCCACGATACTTGAACTCGCAACCGAAGAGAGACAAGGGTGGATCACCTACCACTGGCATATGTGATTTCCTAGTTTTTATAAGATAGTTTTTTTAAATAATCTGAAAAATTAATTATAAATTCATTATTTTTGGAACCCTATACGATTAGGATAAATAGAATATTTTCGAATTATATTATCTTTTGGAGTGAAAGATGAGTTTGTGGTAGGAATTATTTGAAGGATGAAACTCTAATTTTCAAGTATATTATTTTCCTCTTACTCTATGAATAAATTAATTCTTAAACTTTAGATAAGGGATCTTAAAACCAAAAATGTGTTATCTTAATACCTATTTTTTTTGAACTGGAGATATTTTAAATCATAATAGATTGATGGATTTGAGGCCCTCAATTTTACAATTTTTTTTATTAATGACCTCAACCACTCCCTATAAATATTTATGTTTTTCCTCCAACTAAGTGTCTCTAATTTCCACCAATTTTCTCCTAATCGAAATCATAATTTGGTGGTGAATTTTTTATTTCCCTTTCCCTCTTATTAAGACTAAATTTTATTAAACCAATTTTCAATGTGGGTTTTCCACCAATGTATTTTTCTATTTTTAACCTTTTATTTTCCAAGAACAAATTCAAATTTCGAGGATGAAATTTATTTAAGGAGGGTAGAATATTTCATAGTACATTATTTCTTCAAAGTAATTCAATAACTTACGCTACACGCAACACCGCGTTTGAGCGCACTACAACATACCAAACTAGCTGTTAAAAAGCGGTTATAAATATTATTATCTGAATTTTGAATTTAATATATTCTATATAAATTTTAACATCCATATTATGTGTTTATTAGACATAATATAAGAAAAAATTTATTTTTTTAGATAAAGGAAGTATTTTTCAGAAAATGCAATTTTACCACCTTTTAATGGAGAACCCTTTTCAAATCCAATATTTGACACTTTTATATATTAAATTTTAAAAAATAAACTTCTTCTTTAGAATAGGGACATAAAAATTTAGTTTTGACAAATTTTTGGTGTTTTTCTGATAACTTTTATATTTGGGTGAATAGTGAAAAATACAAAATTTTAATTGAAAATAACTTTTTTAATCAAAATAATTTATAGTGTTAAATTATAAATTTGAATGGTTTGGAAGTATAATTAGATTATAATTTTATAATTTAATACAATATAGGTCATTATGAGTAATTTCACCTTTAAATTTAACATAAACATGTGTCAAACTTTTGATAGTTTTTACTTTTTAAAAACCTGCATTTTGGTTTTGACAATGGGAATTAATTTTAAATTAATAAATGAAACTTCTATGTTTTGAATTTGGTAAAATATACTTAATTTTTTAATTCATAATATCAAAATTATCTTAGGGTGATTTTTTGGTATTTTTCGGAAAACTTTCAATTTTTGATGAATAGTGAAAAACACTACATTATTATTAAAAACCGACTTTTTATTTAATTAATTATTTATTTTATTTTAATTTATTTTAAGTCAAAAAATATATATAATACCTATATAAGTTCAATTTAATTCATTGAAGTCATTTTATAATAAAATTAGATGTATAAAACTTTATTGAACTTTTTAACGTTTTTTTACCCACATATTAGGAGCATTTTCAAATTTGCATAAAACTTAATTTTACCTCTTCTGTGAGTTTAATTTCAAAAATAAAAGGGACATGGTTGAAATAAGTAAGTAAAATTTGGTTCAATATGATAAAAATAATTTTTGGTGAATAGTAACTTTTGACTTTTATTTACCACAGTTAAAAGTAAATAGGGTAATTAAGGGTAAAAATGATATTATAATTACCCTAAAACATAAACTAATTCTATTGGATAAGTGTAATTAGAAAAAAAAAACCTTAGGGATAAAATATAATCCTCTTTGGTCCACTTGGATTAGATTAGGACATTTATTATTATTTTATTTAAAGAAGAGTTAAAAGTATTAAATTCAAAGTTTAATAACTAAACCATTTTTAATATAGGGTTACATGCAATATAAATTCGACTATAAATATTTATTTTAAATCTAAAAAAATTCCTACATAATTATATTTTATTTATAATTTTTAGACATTAAATAATTTAATTTACTTATGACACAATGATGAGGCACTAATTACCTTATTAATGAAATATTAAAATAATTGACATTATAAATATCCAAATAAATCTAAATTGAGACTTCTGATGAATTAAATAAATTTTATAGGTTAATATGAAATTTTAGGGTCAATTAGATAAAAAAATTTCAAAGTGATAATGTTGTTATGACTTTCACAAAAACAAAATACCAAATAGTGTCAAAATTGACATAAATTAATTTTTAAAACAAATACTATATTATTGGTTGATATAATATTCCTAAAAATATAAGGTTCCACCAAATCGATTAAAAAATATTATATATTTCATTAATTAACCACTTTAGGTCCTCTTGGAAGTTTAGAGTAAGTTTATTAACCATATAGTGTAAGAATACAAGAAGACATTGTAAAAGTTAAACTATTTAACTAAGAGTTAAATATAAAAGATAAGGTTAAAATGGTAACCTAAACTTATCTAAAACCAATTGGTTGAGAGGATTTAGACCCATAACCACCTAACTATCTAAATAAATTCATTTTGACACATTATAAACTGAATATGATTGTATAATAAATTAATATTTTAATCTTTTCCTAAAGTGACCATCACCCCTCTTATAAAAGGGCACTTCCCCTTCTCTCAAAATCACACCTCCAAAGTCATTTGGCTCGGCCAACCCCTGTCCAAATATCCTCCCAACTTCCCTCACATCAACTTAGAGTCCTTACATTGATCAGAAATCCAACCTAAGGAGCCCTTTTGATCAACTCAAAAGGAAACACCCGAAGAAGAGGTAATAATTTCACCACCCTCTTTCAAGTTATTTTCTTCTTCCACTTCCTATTTCTTTGTTGTTTCCATAAAAAAAATAACTCCAGTACTTACTACATACTTTGATGTTATTATAAATATGGTACAACCATATTCATTATTCTATCCATCCTATAAATGACAAAGCCACCATACGTGCATACGTACGGCTTATCGTCTCCACGTCGTGGTGTAGTTTATTATTCAAACACTTAATTATTTGGATGGGTATAATAATGAGTATAACTAATGTAAATAATAAGTATAACATGTTAATTATTTTTTATATATGATATACCATCCAATTACATACGATTTCACCATCAATATAATGATATTGTCGCTTGTGCGTACGTACGGATTACCATCTCCACGAACACAATAAAATTCATTCCTCATCATAATCATTCAAGAATAATTTTAATTTTATGATTAAAAATAATGTTTAAGAACTTAATATCATTCTGGATATAAATCAAATACATCATATCCATAACAAACATGGCTTACGTAACCAAGCATATAAAGGAAAACAGATCAGTTAACACCCGAAACGATGATACTACTAAAATATTATTAACAAATCTATATTGTAAGATCATATGTGATATCATATTTATATATATGATTATTTTATAATTTAATAAAAATGATTTAACTATTATACAAGAGTTTAACATACCCTCGACCAAGGAAAAGTACAAGGTAAGGGTTAATTTCACTATCTCCTTATTATCCAAGGTTGTTTTTACGTAAGTATCTACTAGGACATATTTATTATCCATGCCCATGTTTCATAAAAGAGTTTTCAAAGGGATTATTTTTCAGGGAAGTTTTTACTAAAACAACATTTTAAATGTTTTAAATATTTATTCTTCTAAACCTTTCTCATTAATGTCCATGTTTTCAAAGTGGTTTTAAGGATTTATTTATATGGACATGAAGGTTTTAAAATTTTAATTCCTTTAAAAAGTTTCAAAGTGGTATGGGAAAATTTGATTCAGAACTATCATTTAAATGAATTCCTTTATAAATTATGTGACTTTTAAATGATTTAATGAAAAAGGGATATTTCTCTCAAAGATTTTTACTGATCATTTTCAACTATGTCAATATGCTTTACGGTATATTATTCTTGATCGAGGTTGATTTATTATGATACAAATATTCCATAATGTATTGAAGGTTTTGTGATATGTTTGACTATGGATGTGTTACTTTTATACCATTTATGGTTTATGGATAAAGTATTTACATTTTGTATGCTAGATTTAATACAAATGTTTATGTTATGTTTAAACCTTTTCATATGAGGAATGCATTGGACTTAGTAAGTGACGGGTGGAGCCTTCTATAGCTCCTTGATGCAATAGTAGGTCTCTTGAGACAAACTAGTGTCTTGGAAGATGGCCTTGACAAAATCTTATTTGTAGTCATGGAACAAGACCTTGACTATGTGGTTATGAATTCTGGCATTATGCATTCCATCATTATGAAATTGGTTGTGGATATTGCATGTGATTATTAGACTATTAGAATATCCATGTGAATAAGTAAATGGTATTATTTGATTTATCTTTTTCATATTATACTGAAGTTTAAGTTTAAAGGGATTTTGATTTAGTTTTATACATTGCCTTAAATGTTTATGCTTATTTATGAATGTTTCCACTATATTGTTATCCTTACTGAGTATTTGATCTCACCCCTTTCTTATGTTTTATTTTCCCAAGATTCCAAGAGGTTTTTTTTGGTTGATAAGCACAGTTAAGATAGGGGATTAATGGCGTTCTCAAAGGATCATTTATGTTGTGTTTTATTTTCTAATGTGCAATGTAATGTTCATATATGTAATCTATTCTCCAAGACTGCTAAACTGATCAGTCTTTCGGGAGTTGATTCCTTGTAATCATGCCAATGTATTAAAATAATGCACCGACTATGGGATTCTGGGGTCGTGGTGTTACATGTGATCTCAATAAACTTGAACTTATCCTATAACCGATTTCTTTAATGTTTCATTTGTTTAATTTTAGTTTAGTCTTGGTCAAGAGAAAATCCCAGTGATGTGATCTCCCTCATAAGCTATGATAAATGAGATTTGTGGGGTAAAATCCTATTTGTCAAGGTCATCTATCCTTCTATGTATAGGAATTAGACTTTACCATAACCCTTAATATATACTAATCTTATCGGTCACTGTACCGTAGATATATTATCTAAGTTTGATATGGTTAATGATATTTTAAATAAAATAGGCTATATTTTATAATTTTTCCAAAATAACCAAAGTAGTGCATATGTTTTCTATAACTATAAGGAATTTATTCAATAAAAATGGAATTTCATTTATGAATATCTGGGTCATTACAGTAGTTGTGTGTGTATGTTTGTATATTTGTATCAGTATGTGTATGTGTATGTAGGTGTGTGTGTGTGTGTGAATGTGTGTGTGTGGGGGTATGTTTTGTATGTATGGGAATGTACTTTAATGGTATGTATATAAATGTGTATATATGTGTATGTTTGTACATGTTTGGAAGTTTGTGTATGTATATATGTATATGTCTATGTGTATGTGTATGTGTATGTGATAGTCCTAATATGTTCCAAGTGATACATAACCTAATAGGGTTGGTGAATCAGGGTAGGGAACTTTATTCTAAATCAATACACTTTTTTTAAACTTCTCCTAGCCTTAATGGATTTTGACCTATTTCTTAGAAAGGCCACACCTTTTCTCTTTTATATGATTGAAGTTTCTCTCTACTAGACTCTAATGAATATTCCTTAAGGATCCTTTTAACCTTTTTTGGTGTGAATATAGAAATTGAATAGAACGCTATTGGTTTATACTTAGTTCACCACTATAAGCTAGTCCAAGGATAATGTGATCCATAATGTGTTTTTTCACCAAATCACTAAAATATCACTATTATTCAATGGAATTTAGGCTAGGTCACTCTTATATGGGGTTATTCTCCTTAAAAGTTGAGGGATGGATCACTTCTTCCCAAGGATCACTCCCTTAAACTTCCTTCATCTCACAAACGACTCTAAAAAAGATCACCTTTACATATTTTATGGACATGAGGGTCCCATAAACATCATCACATGAGTTTATTTCATCCTTGAGTAAATAAAGATGTTCTATTGAAATACCCATGATGATATTTCATAATATATGAATCACCCCCATGTTACAACATTTTCTTCTTCCAGAATGACACTGGAACTCAACCTTCTAGTTTATCATTTGAAACACTTATCCTCACTTTGTTGTTTCACATAAAACTCCTAATTCTTGGAAACCATATCTTTATTTTCAATAACATTCCTTCTACTTATACACACAAAATATGTCGATATTTTTTCATAGTGTCTCTTTCAATTTTTGCTTCAAGTAAATGTCAATCCTCCCTATTTTAACTAAGAGATCATGTGCCATTAAATTTTACAACTATCACCCCATCATGGGTCTCCAAAAACCACCCATAACTTATCTATGTTTTCCACTAAAACTTCCACAATCAATAGAAAAATTTCTTCATGGTATTCTCTCTCCTTTTGCAATGTGGATTTAATTCCATTTAATCCACCTTTTAATTGTTGCAAACCCACTTCGATTTAGTCTTGTATCATGGCTTAAAATCAAGACCTGTGATTATTGAATCATTAAGGAACCATTAATATATATCAAGATATAGAAACTCAATATTGGTATGTCTCATGAAAATACACCAGAAAAAATTCCTTGTTATTAAACACCATGGTGTGGCTTGTTGAATCTCATAGAAAAAATCCCTTAGAAACACCCAATTGTACAGCCTGTTGGTCATTTTTCCTTTTTCTATAGATAACCAATTGTCACTTCTGATGCCCCTAAAAAACACCATAATGATCATCTCCACACCCATTTTGGGTTCACAATTTCTCATCGGTGAATCTTCAATTCAAAATGACATGTTTTATAGTGTGTATAAAAAATAATGGATGTTCTTGTAACACCTCAAGATTTTTAAATTATATTTTTCTTTATAACCTAATGTGTTCAATTACATGCTTCACGTGCAACATCGAATAAAAATAAATTATAGAAAGTTATGTAACCATTAAAATGTATCCATGAAATTTGTTGGTGAAAATAGATATAAATAAATTATGAAATATATATAAAAATAAAAATAAAGTTCATTATTAATACTTAGACATCAATGAAAATTCAATTCGTGTATCTAGGTTACTAATAAGACTGATTTATACTACAAAATATAGCCCTTTTAAAAGTTAAATTCTGAAATTTTTGAATATTAATTTTTAAAAATATAATTCATTTTTAGATTCCTCATGCTAAAATTAGCTTAAGATTATTATTTTTTGGGGATTTTTCCAAAATAGTTGATTTATAGGTGAATAGTGAACATATGATTTTTACCAAAACTGTAAATTTATAATTATATAAGAAGGAAACATAAGTTTATAAAATAATTTAATTTATTAAATATGTATTTTAAGAGTAAACTATTCATTTTTTAATTCCATTATAAATTTATAAAACCTATGTTTATTAGTTTATGAACTTAAGTAATATTTTTAAATAATAGAAACTCTTTTTGGACTTTTCATTACATATTCCGATGGAATTTATTTTTGAGTTTATTTAATAGACAAATAAAATTTATTTTTTATAATAAAATAATTTATATATTAAAAATAAAATACATTGATAATTTTATCCTACACAGAAATGTTAAACTTGAAAATACACTTTCTAAAATTTATTTGTACGCTTTATATGCAGTGATGTTAAATGTGTTTTTTATTATATACAGAAATTTTATCTAAAAATTTGAATTAAAATTATGAATTAGTAGGTTCAAATTTTTTAATAACATCCATCTTATTTTTAGGCATCAAAATTAAATTACTTATATAAATTTAGTTACCGCATTAAAACCAAAAATGGTAAAATTGAAAATACCAAGAGTAAAGGAAATAAAGAAATGTTTACAATATGTTTTAAAATGAATTTTTAAGGAATAGTAGACATTATATCTTTATCCAATTTATTATTTTCCATTTTTTATTCTTATTGACAAGTGCTAACTTTATATTAATTTGAAATATTTACAAAAATGTCATTCTTGTCACTTATAAATGGGGTGTCTTGTCGCCCTTTAAAGACCACTCTCAAAATTAAATTTCTTCTTTATACTCTTCCCTTTCTAGTTCACCTATAATACTATTCCTTTTAATTTATCCTCTTTTCAGAAGACATTGTCCTAAGACCTCTATTTCTAAGGATCCTTCCAAGGGAAATCCAAATTCCTCAACATGGGTATTTTCTACTAATTTTTTTGGTTTTCATTCTTACTTGCCCAAATATAATATTATAATTATTAGGTAAAAAATAATTATTTTCTACATCCTAAATTTTATTATTATAAGGGGATAACTTTTTACCACCTTTTCCCTTTCCCATTTAAAAAAATACAGTCATTCATGCATTGTGTGGACTACCGCTACCACGAGGTGGTGACTTCTATTATAAACCACATCCTATCTTCACTAATTATATGGATGAAATTAAAGAATAAATGTTAAATATATAACATAATTATGATTATTATTATAAAAATTATAATCCACTTTATTTCCTCCTCATTCTTTGAGAAATTAAATGTTAACCGAGGTTGTGCAGACTTCTGCCTCGGAAAAGTAACATATTTTGTTTTTCATATATTGTATTTGATATATTTTAAAACCTATTAAAATATAATTCAAAACCTTAAAATTATTCAAATAATATAATTATTCTTATATAATTATTATTTCATGACCAAAATAAACATCTTTCATAATCATAATCATCCATTAATTATGATATGTTCATGTTTGGATTGGTTTAACCACCTACTTGAAAAATGGTATAAAATAATAACATGGAAGACTATGAGAACATAATTTCTAATAATATATGATATAAATATTAATATAAATATATTTTTTTTAATGGTAACTTTAATATAAAACTCATTAATCAAGATATCACTGTTTGTTTGTTAAAAATCACTAAAGCTTTCTTGTCACCAATTTTGTATACATGAATCATAACCAAAATTTTCAAAGAATGAAATTATGAAATTATAAATGATTATAAAGAATCATTTCTATTACCTTTTATCATTAGGTATTTATTAAATTTGGGATTTTAATTAATAACAACACTATTATTACAAAACTAGTTCAACATGATCCAGATTACTCACACTTGATATTGAAAATATATAATAAAAAACTAATATACGTATCGTGAAAAATAATAAATTAATTTTATAAAAAAATATAGATATGAAAACTATTCTAAAATAGGTGATTAGGATTGTAATTTTTTTAGATGTTTAAATCTAGAAATTTAGTGGAAGTCAGGAATTAAGGTAAGGGCTTGTGCCAACTCAATTTTCTTCTATTAAGTTACAAAATTTTTAATTGAAATATATTTTTCTAAGTTTGATTTATTATACTGGATTAATAATTTTTATTTTATTTCCTCATTAATTTTTTTTATACAATTATTACTTATAACCTCATTTTCAAATGATTCTTAACTTAAATATTATGTTACTTGAAATGGGTTTATTGGTCTCAATTCCTATTTCTTAAGAGATGATTCTTTTTATGCACAAATTTACTTTTATATGGTGTATATACAACCTGTTTGTTATATTATATCGTGAATTATGTTTCATGATATTTGAAGTTCGGTTTCTATCTCTTTCTCCTTTATTAGTGTTGATTTAGATGATACTCAATAGTAAGGGTTTGTTTGTCTCATTTTAAAATCAACGAGACAAGTTTGATATTAGGAAACATCATTTATTTTATATGGTGTGTTGAATTACCCATTTCATTAAAGAATAATTAATATCATTAATTTTATGATATTTTAATGTCTATTTTTTGGTATCCCTCTCATGTTGTTTTTATTCTTACGTTACCCTTACTATAAGGTTTTTTTCTTCTCAATTTTTCTTTATTGAGTTATAATTCATATTCACTACTTGTTTCCCTTTTGTGGTATATATTTTGGTAAAAAATTTCCTTCTAAATACTCTTATAATATTTTATATTGGGGGATTAAATTATTGGAAATCCATCACTTCCTTTATCTTTCCAAATAATCCTCTGTTAAAGGAATAATTTTTCTTCCAATGCCTTTCCCCTATAAAAACTCCATATTTCCTTCCTTTGAGTGAAGGGTGTTCACCTAGATTTGATATGTTGATTGATTGGGGAAAATTATTTACTTAATCATATACCTATTTCTATATATGGTGTTATTTTTAGGGATTCTAACATATAAATTTATTCCATTTATTGATAGGGAAAATATTGAAAATTGGTATACTTGTTATTCCAATATAGATTCTTATTGATTATTAAGGAATATTGTTGATCTATTGTACAAATTATTTATTAATTCATATGATAAATGCATTGAACATAATTAGTGATTGGTGGGTCCCATTATATATATCCCCTGGATGAATTTATAAGTCTCATGTGACAAAATAGATTGAGTATTTCAGCTTATGTCTACCCAAAACAAAATATTTCATAGACATGGGGACTTTATGGTAAGATAATGATGTCTAATATATTGATATATTAGCTTATGGAATGGAATTAGTTGTCCAAAATTATGAATTTCATCACTAAGGAACCAATTATTATTATCTATGTGATCCTTTCATTTCCATTATTATACATAGATATATTATGTTCTTTGTTTAATTCTATTGTGGAATTATTTTGATTATATATTACTACCCTATTATTTATTTTTATATTTCTCTCACTTATGATCTTTTATTATTATAACTTATGTTTATCTTTAATAATAATTTGATACCTCCCCATTCTCATGTAAATATTTCCCCAGGTTAAGAATAAAATTATTACAGATGATATGTCTGGAATAAAATAACACGTGTAGAGAATTTTTGGGAGATGATGAAGACTTATTATAGATTAAGTAGTTTCTAATATAGTGGAAAATTATCATTTAGTGAATAGATATATGGGATTTAATAGTTAATTATTTATCCTAATTCTCTAAAGCTCTAAACATAAATTTTTTTTGGAATGTATGTAATGTAATATTTTCTTTAAGTTATATAATTATGGGATAGTGGTGTCAGAGAATCTATAGTTAATATTCAAAACTAGTGTGTAAAATATGTGTATCCACTCCCATATTCATAAATTTGAGTCCACAACACTACATTTGGTATTATATATGGGTTTATATGACTTTATAGGTTGGTATATTAGTTTATAATAACTTAAGGGTTGATAATTTAAGTTTGATAATAATTTCAAATTCATTGATAACCCTTTGGGTTAGTTGAGGCAATGTTAAATATATTAGGTATTAAGATAAGTTAACATTAGTAAAAAAACCTTTGAATAAGTCTAAGTGTTAATTATAAGTATATAATAACATTAAAAAGTTTTGGTAAAATAAATATTGTTTGGATATAATAGAAATTACATCCTTGTCTAGATACTAGTAAGTGGATATAGTTGTGGAAAAATACACCTAGGGGTAATTACCTTGAAAAAGTTTGTTGAGTATAAAATCAATCTTTACTCTGGTTCACGACAAATGGTCCTAAGGTTACACACCTGCATAGACACTCCTGGGGGATATTATCTGGCTAATCACATTATCTTTATAATACATTATGAAGGATTTATTATGTTAAGGAATTATGATAAGGAATATTAGCAAACCCATCCTAAAGAAAACTAGATTGAACTGAGAGTGATTTAGGTTGAATTGAAATATAATGTAATAATTTTTAATAAAAATACATTTTTATGTTTATTTTTTGTGTAATTATCATAAAATATTTTTATTATGGGGGTCACCACCCACATTAACTCTTTTTGGTTTCAGTTTTGGCTGATTCCCAAAGGAACAAAGTTAATAATGGATACCAAATTCATTGGAAATATTTTCCCAAAGATCAACCTAATGATATAATAACTGATGTGAGAAATATTTTTATTATTCCAAAATATATTATCAATAATTATGATTAACAATGTTAATATAGTTTAATTCCTCGAAAAACCAAAGAAGAGAAGGATGGAGTCTTATGGAAGTTTAGGTGATATATATGATGATTGAAAGAAGATTCAATTTCCTTTATGTAAAAAATGTGGTAAGAATCACCAAGGGGAATGCCTCAAAGGAACTAGATGATTCTTAATATGTTTAGGGTATAGGACAACAAGTTTTTAAGAAAAAATGAAGTAATTAGTAGACACAATAAAGGGAAAATATATGTTTCCTAGACATACCTAATATATTAAGGAATACACATTATTTGGAATTACATCATGAATTATGCTTGTATTTTAGATACCCTTAAGTAATCCCAATAGTAATTTATAATTAAAATTTCAAGGGAACAATTTTTTTTGAGGGATAATGTGACACCTTGAGTTTTTAAATTATATTTTCCTTTAATAATAAATGTGTACAATAGCTTACTTCGCACATAGCACCACACCAAAAATGAACCACAAAACACTATATAACTGTTAAAATGTAGCCATAGAATTGTTAGGTAAAAATAGATGTAATTGAATTCTTAAATATATGTAGAAATAAAAATAAAGGTCATTATTAATACTAAATCATCCATGAAAATTCAATCAGTGTAGCTAAGTGATTAATAAGACCAATTTAAGCTTTTAAAATGCAAGCCTTTTAAACTTGGATGTTTTGTGCTTTATTTTAAGATACTAAATATATTATGAATAAAAAATATAATTTATATGAAAAATATATCAACACCGATTTGAATTGTAATTGATAAGAAATGAGAATAATAATAAGAAGTATTATTTTTTAAAAAGTTATTTTTATATGAAAATAATTTTCTTTATATTTTTATGTTTTTATTTTAAAGTTAAATTCTCAAATTTTAGAATTTTAATTTTTCAAAATAAAATTCTTTTTTAAATTCGAAATTTTGATGTTATCTTAATATTAATTTTTTATGATTTTTCTGAAATAGTTGATTTTTAAGTGAATTGTGAAAATACAATTTTTACCTAAACTGTAACTTTATAATTATATAATAAAAACCTAGAAGTTTATAAAAACTTTTAATTGATTAAATATATTTTTTAGAAGTAAATATAAAAATTTTTAAGTATGATTCTAAAGTTATAAAACCTATGTTTATCATTTTATAAACTTAATTAAAATTTTCAAATAAAATAAACTATTTTTGGTCTTTTCTTTTAATATTTTGGTAAAATTTGGTTTTTGATTTGTATAAGAGGAACATAAAATTTATTTATTTATAATAAAACAATTTATATCTTTAAATTAAAATAAAATTTTAATTTTATCCTACAAAAAAAATTAAGGTTAAACACATACTTTTCTAAAAATGGGTTTTTAATTTTTCATGCGATAATGTTAAAATTTATTTTTCTTACACATAGAAATTTTATCTGATAAAATGGAATTAATATCTATAATTAGTAGGTATAAATTATATAATAATATTTATCTTATTTTTTGGCATTATAAGTAAATTACTTTGGTAAAAATTAGTTATCACAATAAAAGTGAAAATGGTAAAGGTGAAATATAAAGTTTTAAGGACTTAAAAACATGTTTATAATGTGTGTTAAAATGAATTTTTGAGGTATTATAAACCTTATATCATCTCACACTCCATTATTCTTCATTTTTGAGTCTTACTTACATTGAAACATGTTCTCCATTAATATTTTGTTGATATATTTTTAAAAATGTCATTCTCACCAATATTAAAAGGGCCTCTCCCCACCTCTTCAAGACCACTACCAAAATTTGGTTTGCTCTTGAAGCTATGAATTTTTTCCTTCCCCTATAATTATATTATTTTTATTTTATCCAATTATCACAAGATATTATTCTAATACTTCCATTTCCAAGGATCCTTCTATGGGAAATCTAAAGTCCTCAACATGAGTAATTTTCCTAATTTATTTTCTTTTCATTATTACTTTCCAAAATAAAATATTATAATTACTGTATAGTGAAACTATTATTTTTTTAATACAGAATATTATTTTTCTAATTAAATAAAAATTAAAAACAATTCGCATTTTCAATAAGAAAAATAAAACCATCATTTGCACGTTGTACGAATTACAGCCTCCACTAGGTGACGACTTCCATTTTCACCACCACTAGTATTCACTGATTATAATGGGAGAAATTAAAGAATAAATTTGAAATATATAATATAATTTTTATTATTAGGAGACAAATTATATCCACCTCATTTCACTCTCATTCTTAAAGAGATTAAAACATTACTCATGCATTGTACGGACTATAGCCTCCACGAAGTGACATATCTCTTTTTCATCTACTTTATATTTTACTTCTTAAAACCTAATAAAATATGATTATCCACTATAATATTATCTAAAAATATTTTACTAATGATATTATTACTAAAATAAACTACTTTTATAATCATAATCATCCATTAATTATGGTTTGTTCATGCTTGGGTCGGTCTAACTACCTACTTGAACAAAGATATAAAATAATATCAGGGATGACTATGATAACTTAATTACACATAATATATAATCTAAATAAGAAAATAAATATTTTCTTTTCTTTTTGAATTAGTGTCATTAATTTTAAAATTATTAATTAATATATCACTGTTCTTTTTTAAAAAATAATTGAAACATGCTTTTCACCAATTTCATCAACATGATCCATAACAAAAATGTATATAGAATGAAATTATAAAATTATAATTAATTATAAATAATAATTTCAAATACCTTTTATGATCTATTAGTGATGAAATTTTGGATAATAATAAAGAACAAAACCCTAATTATTAAACTAGTTCAAAAAAATCAAGATTACTCAAACTCAATATTAAAAAAATAGATAATAACTTACTAATATACATATTGAGAACAATTATAAATAAAGTTTATAAATTTGAAAAAATTTATGAAAAAGGTGATTAAGATAGTTAATTTTTTATATAGGAGATTCAAGTACATTAGTGTAATTCAATAATTAAGGTAAGGGTTAGTGCCATCACAATTTTCTACCATTAAGTTACATACTTTCTTATTGAAATATATTTTTTATGTGTTTGATTTATTCTTCATAATAAAATATTTTATTGAATTTTACATTTTTTTCTAGGTTTCTATAATTATTCCTTATAACCTCATTATCAAATGATTCTTAACTCAAACATTATGTTATTGAAAGGCGTTTCATGATCTAAATTCTTATTTCTTGGGACATGATTCTTATTATACAACAATTTACCTTTATATGGTTTATATACTTCCTATTTTTTATATTATATAATTAATTATATTTTATGGTATTTTAAGTTCTATTACAATCTCTTTATCTTTCAAGGGTTTTTATTTAGAGGGCAGTCAAGTTGTATTGGTTTCTTTGTCTCATTTTCAAATCCATGAGACAAGTTAGATATTGTGCACCATCATTTATTTTATATGGTGTATTAACTTCACCATTACCTTAATGTACAATTAATATATTTCATTTCATGATATTTTAATGTCTATTTCATGGTATCCCTCTCAGGTACTTTTTATTCTTACATTACCATTACTGTAAGGATTTTTTATATCAATTTTTCTTAATTAAGATATGATTTGTATTCACCACTTGTTTTAATTTTTTAGTGAATATATTTATCATGAATTACCTTCTAAATCCTTTAATTATATTTTATTTTGGGTATTAAACTCTTATAAATACATCACCACCTTTTTCTTTCCAAATCATCCTCTATTAAAAGCATAGTTTTTCTTTTAATACCTTTACCTAGTGAACATGTTATATTTCATTAATTTGATTGTAGGGTGTTCACCTTGATATCATTGACCAATATATTGTGTAAAATTATTTACATAACTTTATACCCCTTTATCTATGTGGTGTTAGTTTGTGGGTTTCTTACAAGGAAGCTAATCTATTTGTTAATTGGGGAAATATTGAAAATATTTATACTTGATATTCCAACACAGATATTTATTCACTATTAAAGAATATTAGTTATGTATTGTATAAAATATTTTTTCATTCATATGATGAATGAATTGGTATTAGTTTGGAGAGGCCCTATATAGATAACCACTTGATGCATCGATAGGTCTCATGATACAGACTAGCTTGGGTGTTTTCGTGTATGCCTTCCTTGAAAAAAATATTTCCTAGACACAGGGAATTAATGTTTTCATCATGATGTTTATGGTCATGATGTCAAAATATGAATTCAATATAATTACATGATAACTAAATAATAATATTCTTTAACCCAATAATCTTAAATTCCAATTAATTCATGTTTTTTAACAAAGCCAAACACACGTCCCTTTTATCATCATGCTCAAAATAACAATTAAACTTTTGATCATTCAAATTAAAAAATTTAACACAAGTAAAAATATCACATTATGCCTCTTATTTTTTAGCATAATTTAAACCATATATTTTGAATAATATCAACCAATATATTCAACACATATTCATACCCATTTTCAACCTTGAAAAACACCCGTAATAATTCATCTCTAAAATATACTAAAACTAAACTACATAATTCATACCCTCATGCTTCAAGAATTTATAAAAATACAATACCTATCAATATAAAATTATGTACAATAAAAAAATTAATTTTATTTAATCCAATCCTCAATTAGGCATTCCCTAAACATTTATTATTCACTTCAACATTAAACCCACCCATTAACATTCCATTTTTTACATGATATAAAATAGAAAAAAAATCATTTTCATCAAACTCAAAAAACACACAACAAATACCATTAGTGCAGAAAATGTTTTTTATGGTGGTTAATTTTTATTTTTAACGTCATCTTTTGGCCAACGTTATTACCGGAGACGTTATAAACAGAGTTTTTTACATCGGTTATTTTACAACCGATGTAAAAACCACAAATCCGAAGCATTTTTCACGTCGGTTGATAAAAACCCGACGTGGAAAATGCTTCGGAAGAGTGCTTTATTATGTCGGTTATTTAATAACCGATGTGATATAAACCCTTTAACATCAATTATTATATAACTGATGTCATAAAGCACTCTTTTGAAGCATTTATCATGTCGGTTATTGTTATAACCGACGTGATAAACCTGGATGCCAAACGGTTTTCAACGTCGGTTATATAATAACCGACGTAAAAACTTATCTACGACATCAGTTATTTTATAACCGATATCAAAGACTATCTATTTCAATTTATTACGTCAGTTATGAAATAACCGGCATAAAAACCATTTCTCATGAAGTTATAATGTCGGTTTCCAAAAAACCGATGTTATAACAAATACCAATGCATTTTTTACGTCGGTTATTTAACAACCGACGTGATATAAACCCTTTCACGTCGGTTATTATATAACCAACGTCATAAAGCACTCTTCTGAAGCATTTATCATGTCGGTTATTTTTATAACTGACGTGATAAACGTGTCTTCCAAGCGGTTTTCAATGTCAGTTATATAATAACCGATGTAAAAACATATCTACAACGTCGGTTATAAAATAACCAACGTAAAAGACTATCCATTTCACTTTATTACATCGGTTATGAAATAACCGACGTAAAAACCATTTCCCATGAAGTTATTACGTTGGTTTCCAAATAACCGACGTTATAACAAATACAAATGCATTTTTTACATTGGTTATTTCATAACTAACGTAAAAAATAAATTTTTTTTAAATAAACCCGAACCACTGCTATGCCCAGCCAAATCACCTGAAACAGAGAAAAAGCATACCAAAAACAGACCATAACATAGCATAACCCCCCCCACACACACACACACACCCCTGGACACCCCCCCCACCCACACCCTGGACAGCCCCCCACCCCCTGGACATCCCCCCACACCCCTGGACATCCCCACCACCCCTGGACATCCCCCCACACCCCTGGACAATCCCCCACCCACCCTCCTGTATACCCCCCCACCCCCTGGACAACACTCCCACACCCCTGGACAGCCCTCCCACACCCTTGAAACTGACCAAAAACAGACCAAAACCCCCTCACCCCACTGGACAGCCCCCACCACACCCCTGGACACCCCCCCCCCCACCCCACCCTCCGGGACACACCCCTGGACTGCCCCAACATCCCCTGGATAGCACCCCACACCCCTGGACAACCCCCACCCTCCTAGACACCCCCCCACACACACACACACACGCCCCTAGACTGCCCCCCCCCCCCACCCCCAGGACTTCCCCCACCCTCCTGGACACCCCCCCCCCCCACACACACACACCCCAAGACAGCCCCCCACACCCCTGGACATCCCCACCACCCCTAGACAACCCCCCACACCCCTAGACAACCCCCCTAACCTCCTGTATACCCCCCACCCCCTGGACAGCACTCCCACACCCCTGGACAGCCCTCCCACACCCCTGAAACTGACCAAAAAGTTACCAAAAACATACCAGAACCCCCTCACCCCACTGGACATCCCCCACCACACCCTTGGAACCCCCCCCCCCCCCCACACACACACACACACACCGTTGGACTGCCCCCCCCCCCCCACCCCCTGGACAACCCCCAACACCCCTAGAACCCCCCCCCCCCCGCACCCTCTTGGACACCCCCCCCCCCCCCCACACACCCCTGGACTGCCCCACCACCCCTGGATAGCCCCCCACACCCCTGGACAACCCCCAACCTCATAGACCCCCCCCCCACTCCCTTAGACTGCCCCCCACCCTCGGGACTGCCCCCACCCTCCTGGACACCCCCCCCCCCACACACACCCCCCCCCACACCCCCCCCCCCCACACACACACACACACACCCCTGGACTGCCCCCCCCCCACCCCCACACCCTGGAAATCCCCCCACACCCCTAGACAACCCCCCCCCCCCCCCCGCACCCTCCTGGACACCCCCCCCCCCATACCCCTGGACTACCCCCCACCCCCAGGACTGCCTCCCACCCTCCTGGACACCCCCCACACCCCTGGACTACCCCCCCCACACACCCTCCTGGACACCCCCCCCACCACCACCCCTGGGACTACCCCCACCCTCCCGGACACCCCCTGGACATCCCCCCACACCCCTGTAATACCCCCACACTCTTGGACAACTCCCCACCCTCCTGGACACCCCCCACCATCCTAGACACCCTCCCACACCCCTGGACTGCCCACCCCCCACCCCCGGGACTACCCCCCACACCCCTGGACACCCCCTAGACATCCCCCCACTCGCCTATACATCCCTCCCACCCTCCTGGACACCCTCCCACCTCACTGGACAGCCCCCACCACACCCCTGGACACCCCCCCCCCCACCCCACTGGAGAGTCCCCACCACATCCCTGGACACCCCCCCCCCCACACCCCTGGACTTCCCCCTAACCCCTAGACAGCCCCCCACACCCCTGGACACCCCCCCCCACCTCACTGGACACCCCCAAACCAAAACCCGACCAAAACCAGACCACAACACCTCCACCCCACTGGACATCCCCCACCACACCCTTGGACACCCCCCCCCCCCCCACACCCCTGGACTCCCCCCCCCCCACCCCTGGACATCACTTGGATAGCTGGTGTTGGGAGAGGATCCGCTGCCATCCCTCGAGGGGCATGCCGCTGGAAGGTACTCATCACTCCCACATACGAAGCTTGAGCTCTCAAAATGTTTCACATGTGGGAGTGATGAGTACCTTCCAGTGGCGTTCAGCCCCCTCAGGGATGGCAGTGCCTCCTCTCCCACACCCCTGGACTACCCCCCATCCCCATGGACACCCTGGACCCCCCCCCCCCACCCCCACCCCATTGGTCAGCCCTCCCACACCCTTGGAAACCCCCCTCACCCTACAGAACACCCCCACACCCCTGGAAACCCCCTGGGCAGCCCCCCACTCCCCTGGACAGCCCTTCCACCCTCCGGAAAATGCTCCCACCACCTGGACTGCCCCCCCCCCCACTCTCATGGACACCCAGGATACCCCCACCCCACCGTACAGCACTCCCACACCCTTGGATACCCCCCCCCCACCCCATCGAACACCCCCCACACCCTTGGAACCCCTCCCCCCCAGACCAGAATCGATACCAGAAAAACCATCATAAGTAAACAAAAACAAGAAGTAGAGAAAAATTAAACATTCACATATATAACATTCAAAACTTATAATTTCAACTTTAAAAAAACTAAATCCAACCTAAAAAACTGCCAAATACACAATTACAATGACAATATTCAAAATTACATTTTACACTACAAACAACTAAAATTCAATCAAACCTGTAAAATAATTTGACCATTCCACTTGTAAGTGTTTGACGTCTTGAGCACTATAGGGTTGAGGGTTATCAAATATCTACAAATTACAAGGATAGTAGTTAACGTGTATAATGAATAAATCAAATGAAATATTATGGCAAAGTTTAAAAGGAAATATTACCAAGTCAAAGTTCACAATTGTACCAGTTGTTATTATTTCATACATAAATATTAACATATAATATCCACATTTGATGACGCCTTGTTGTTCATGAAAATTCTATTTGAATGAGTGTAAATTCAATATATTATTTTTATGTAATAAATCAAAACGTACAAATTATAAATGGATATTTTCCTTTACATTTACATATTTTATCTTCATACTCCTTTTATTTGTGTTTTTTATAAAGTAGACCCATCCCCTGTTAGAAAATAATACAAATGGGATAAATTTAAAATTCATTATAATATATAAAACTATTGAGAAATTGAAACTTACTTTTCCAACATTTTCTTAAAACTTTCCCTCACATCACCATGGACAGAGCATATCCAATAAAGTGTCTTCTCCCTTGGGAAAAAAACCCCTAACATCCAATGATCGCTGATAAAAGAAAATTTAAGGTGAGTGGTTTTTTATGTAAAAAGATAATGAACACTTTGAGAGGTATGTGTTTTATACCTCTCACAAAAAGGCATCATCCAATATTGTGTGACTATATTCTGTTCAAGTCTTTCAGCAATATAAATCATTCTTTGTTCCTTATCCAATGCACATGCTTTAGGGGAAATCAAATGTGGGTCCATGAACCCATATACATATGTCCACTCATTCTTCTCACAAATTTTATAAAGATACCTAATACAAAATAGACATAAGTAGACATTTTTAATAAATATAACACAGGGAAAAGGTGTTAAGACTTACATGGAACAAATTTGCACCACATTGATGCCCAACTTATCTCCAGTAACAAGCTCCATGATATCATCTTTCATAATCCCCACAGTTATTGCACGTCCACAAACATGATCTTCCATTGGAAACTCATAATGATCTGCCAATAAATTTGAATATATTGACAATATGTCAAAACTACTATAATCTGTATCTGATGTCATAGCCATTTGTCTTTGTTATTTTCTATATAGTATTCCTTTACCTTTGAAGTATTCCTATAAAAATAAATAGAAAAATATATTAGTTTTCAAATGATAAAAAAAATTAATAAAAAAATAGAAGATATAACATACATACCTCTATGGTAATGATTCAAATAAGTCTGGATGGCCAAATTAAAAAATGGCTGATACTATGTCCAACTATCTTCACCTCATCTATAGGTAATGGTAATCGAGCTGATCTATCTATAATATCTTGTACAGTGACCTCTGATTCTCTACCTCTAATTGTTGATGATAAATTGTGTCTTCTATACAATATACCAACCCATATGCAACTATATGATGTTGAGGATCATCAACATACAACTCGCAATAAGTAGGAAGTTGCAGAGGAAGATTAGGATAAAAAATGGGGTCTGTGGGCTAAGGAGTGGGAGCTACTGATGGAGGTGGAGGATAAATAATGGGGTCTACAGGGGGAGTTGGGGGAGTGGGAGTTGCAGTCTGAAATTTTCTTTGCATGTCTACAAACATAGACTGTACCGACGCTCTAATCTTTTCCTCCATTGTCGCATTAATATTATGAACTTTAGCCTACAAGGATTATTTTTTTTTATAAACACCCTCAACGTAAGTAGTTGAAGAACGTGGAAACACCTTTCTTACTGATACACCTACTGGATATCCTCGTACATGACTAGGATGTTCGGGCTTTCCCAATGCTGCAGATAAAATATCTTGCCTCCCAGCAGTTGTAAATACCCCCTGTGAGCTCTGCTCCTCAATAGAATCCTATATTAATTAATTTAACATTTCTATAATGATTGAAATTATATGAATAAAATAGTTAACTTAAATAAATAAAATAGATATCTTACAATCCTATCAGCTATGATTCTCAAATCTTCTGAAAGATATTGCCCTTTTTTTCCCATCTGATCTCTCTTCCATTTTTCATGTCTAGATGGAGGGGATGGAGGGGCCACCTCTCCAGAGCTTGAAGACTCAGCTCTTAGTTTTTGTAATTTTTCTTCCATCATTTGTTCTTAAAATAATGTATACCCTCCCCGAGATAAACTATAAGGGTGTACATTTTTAGATTGGATCTCCTGATGAGATTTCCTTGTTTTCGGTAAATTAAGAATAATAAATCATTAAAAAAACAATAATAAGATCATTTAAATAATAAATCTTATAAAAGTTTACATTGCCCTTACCAAAAATGAATCTTTTCTTCTACTTTCAACAAAATTTTTCCATGTGTCTTCATCTATTAAAGGATATATACGACATGGATTGTCCTGACTCCTATGACCAAAAATGAAATCAGATGTGAGGGTTGATTTGAAATCCCTCCATCTCCTAGTAACCATCGATAAGCATTTCTTCCTGACTCCTCTAGTGTCAGGAATATCAAATGTCATCTAATAAAGAAGAGATTAAACATATTATATATACTAGAAACATTTAAAGAATAGGAAAACAATAGAAAAATATCTTACCAAAATCGTCTCCCGCAACTGAGAGATTATAGCTTTGTCCACACTTCTCCAAACATCATAAAAAATGCTTACTTTGCTCTTACCCTGAGTTGATACAAAACTCTTAAAATCTTTTTCATTTGTACCTCTAGGAATATCATCCTCATCAAACTCAATGAGTATCCTCTTATACTGCATATGAGTAAGTGATAATTTTGGTAAACATGTGAACCCACGTTTACCAACTCTTGAACTCTTTGTAGTAATGGGAGCACATGAGGAAGATTGGGGAACATCAAGAGAAGAATGTGAATGTTACTCCCCAGAGGTATGACCAATACGCTCATCTCCAAAATCATGTGGTTGATCAATTGATTGATCTGTCATTAACCTTCAAATCAAAAAAACAAACATTAGTTCACAAATATACAAATTCAAATATTTTAATACTACTATAATCAGAATATATAAAATTGTACTAAGTTACGTAATAGTAAACATGGTTAATATGGTAAGCATGTTAAATAATGGTAAAGATGGTAAAGATAGTCAGGATAGTAAAGATGGTAAACATGGTAAACATGGTAAACCTGGTAAACAAGGTAAACATGGTAAAGTAATTGTCACTGAACAAAAATAATAGATATATAATTTATGTAATGGTAAACATGATAAAGTAAACTAAACAAAATTAAAACATGGAAAACCTGGTAAACATGGTAAACATGGTAAAGTAATTGTCACTGAACAAAAACAATAGATATATAATTAATGTAATGGTAACCATGATAAAGTAAACTAAAAAAAAATTAAAACAAACAAAAAATTATACTTATTTTGTTTTAATACATGTTTTAATAAAGAAAAAACTTACAATATCAACCATTTTATGAAAATAATAAATGTAAACAAGAAATAAACAAATGTTACCTGTAATTTTAGGAATGTACAAATGGATTGTTTTCCCAAATTCCTTCGTCGTGATCATTCTTTATGGCACAAACTATGTCTTCAACATGCTCATAATTATTTTCTATTAATCTTTCCATGGAAGTCGGGATATCATATAAATCAGCATCTTCATCAAGTTCATCCTCACCAACATATTGTTTTTTCCCTTATAAAACAACATCCCACTGCATATCTGATTGATCTACTATATAAAAAAAATTTCATGTGTTACCATTATAAAATAATCAGCTATGTCTTCCAATCTATTTAGATTAAAAACTATCATTCCAAATTCATCGTGCTTGACACTGTTGTTACCGATAAACCATTTTCATTTAAAAACAGGAACTTTAATTTTAAATTAATCCACCTCCCATATGTCTTCAATCACTCTATAATACGAACTTGATGCAGAAATTGGGTTTTTGTCCTTGGCACTCGAAAAATGCATTGCTTCTCCAAACATCAATACACCACTATTTTGAACTACACTTTTGTTGTCCTGAGCTTTCGTATGAAATGTATACCCATTAATTTCATAATCGGACCATGTTATCACGTTTAAACATGGACCACCCACTATCCATTTTAATGTCTCTGATACATCTGATCTACCAGGCAAGGTCTTTTTAAACCATGAAAAAAATGTTTTGTTGTGCTCATTCAAAATCCACATTTCTTTCTTCTTTGGATGACATTGTTTCAACTCATTAATATGCAACGTGATATACAGTTGATCATCATCTATATTATTCAAGATGTATGATTCTAACTTCTTCATCTGTTCAGCTGACAATGATTTGACTTTCAAGCCACGAATCCCCTTTCCCTCATTATTAACTCGTTCATGGAAAGATGGAGGCAAACCTATGTGTTGCGCCACAGCCAAGTAGCTCATACAAAACTATACAACCTCCATAGAAATATAATTTTCAATAATGGAGGCTTTAAGTCGATATGGATTCTTAACATACCCCTTCAATATTTTCATATACCTTTCAAAAGGATATATCCAACGAAGATATACAGGTCCACAAAGCTTTATTTCTCGAACCAGATGAATCATTAAATGCACCATTATATCAAAAAAAATTGGAGGAAAATACATTTCCAATTGAAAAAGTATACAAGTTGGATCCTTTTCCAAAATGTTCAAATAATTCACATCAATCACCTTATTACAAATTGAATTGAAAAAAACACACAACTTCATTATAGTCTTTCTGCCATGGATGGGAAATATTTCACGCAATGCAACTGGTAGAAGTTGTTGCATCATGACGTGACAATCATGAGATTTCATACCTATCAACTTCAAGTCCTTCAATGAGACAAAAAAAATTACATTTGAAGAATAACCTTGAGGCGCTTTGATATCATGAAGACACTGACAAAAGATAATTTTCTCCCTCTTCGATAATGTATAACAAGCCGGGGGAAGAAATGTTCGTCTTCCATTAGGATTGGGAGATAACACCAAACGTATTCCCATTGATAGTAAGTCTATTCTTGTATTCAACCCATCTTTTGTCTTTCCTTTAATATCTAACAATGTTCCAATCAAGCTATCACAGATATTCTGCTCTACGTGCATAAAATCAATATTATGTTTAACTTCATGATATCTCCAATATGGTAGCTCAAAAAATATTGACCTTTTCTTCCAAATATGTCTATCATTACCAGATTTCTGTGTCTTTCCCAATGTCACATCAAGGTTTTTCACCCCCTCAAAATACAGACAAGGGGATAAAGGTTTTAGAGAAATATAAAATTCTTGTGAGCCATTGAATGCCTTTTTTAGTCTTCTATAAGAGTGATCCATAGGCAAAAACTTTCGATGACCCATGTACACTGTTTCAAACCCATGATGCAATTGACAATATGACGTCTGTTGTTCACAAATTGGACATGCTTTATTCCCTTTAACATTGTATCCAGAAAAATTATCATATGTTGGGAAGTCATTTATAGTGAACAAAAGCACTGTATGTAGTTGAAAATATTCCATTTTATAAGAATCATACACCCTAATACCATCCTCTCATAAAAGTTTCAAATCATCAATCAACGGTGAAAAGAAAACATCAATATCATTGCTAGGTTTCTTCGGACCAGAGATCATTATACTCAACATGACATATTTGTGCTTCATACAAACTTCAGGAGAGAGGTTATAAATTACAAATAAAACAGGCCATGAACTATGTGTGCTACTGAGGGTTCGGTATGGATTCATTCCATCTATGCACAACCCTAGTCTGATATTTCTAATTTCATTTCCAAATGTAGGATACTGCTCATCAATTTTCTTCCATTGTGGACAATCAGCTGGATGACGTATTTTTCCATCACATAACTACTCATCAGCATGCCATCTTAACCTTTTTTCATCATGTGAATAAGAAAATAAATGTTTGAAATGATGAATTATAGGAAGATACCAAAATACCTTTGCAGAGATCTTTGTAATCTCTACATCAGCTTGTGATTTTTCTTTCACCTTATACCATGATGTCCCACATTTAGGACACTATGACAGAAAGTCATATTCCTTCCTATATATCATACAGTCATTTAGATAGGCATGTATTTTATTGTATCCCAATCCCATCGGGCATAATATTTTCTTGGCCTTATAATGTGAATCTGGAAGATCATTATCTTTTGAAAAAATGTATTTCATCAATTGTAGCAGCTCTGTAAAACTTCTGTCATACCATCCATGTTTCACCTTTAGGTTAATCAATCTTAACACCACCGACAAAACTGTAAAATCTGTACAACCGAGATATAATGGTTTTTCAAAATCACCATATAGACGTGAAACTGTCGGTTCTATCTCAATTTGTTCTGCTGAAATATTGCAAATCATTTCTTCAATTCCATCGGAGTCACCATCTTGCGAATCATCATCATCAGTGAAATTATGTCCAGTTTCACGATGCCAAATCCAAAAGCTGTAACTCGGATTAAAACCATGACAAATTAGATGATCTTTTATCTCTCTACTTTTCAACTTCTTCATATTCAAACATTTCATGCATGGACAAAAAAAATGTCACTACTTGGTTCATTTCGTTTAGAAATTTCCAAAAAGGCATAAATGCTTTCCTCATATTCATTACTCATTCGATGTGTCGTAATCCAACTTCGACTCATTATTATCTATAACAAATAACAAAATTATATATCTTTTTAAGATAAGAAAAATATATGTTTATATGAAAAACATCATAATTTGAATGTAAAACAATTTTTAAATATAAAAAAAATCTATGTGTATTTAAAAAAATATGCTTGAATATGATTTTAAAAAGAAAATATAGTTATATATAACAGTTTTAAATTCATCTTGGATCCTTTCTTCTTAAGGTTCAAAAAGAATACATCCTGCTGCAACTGGATACCAAATTTACCCTTCTGTAAAAAAGAAATATGAAGTATAAATATTAAAATATGTATACATTCACTACTGAAAATTACACAGATCCTAAAAATTTGAAACCTCTAGATAGCCCCCCACCCCTCTAGACAGCCCCCCACCCCCTGAACACCACCCCCACCCCTTGGACATCACCCCCACCCCCTTGGACACCACCCCCATCCCCTGGACACCCCTAGCCCCTTGGACAACACCCCCCACCCCCTTGGACACCACCCCCACCCCTTTGGACACCCCCCCCCCAACCCCTTGGACACCCCCTAGACACCACCACCCCCTTGGACAGCCCCCCACCCCCTGGACACTACCCCCACCCCCATGGACACCCCCTGGACACCACCACCCGCTTAGACACCCCCCCCCCCCCACCCCCTTGGACACCCCCACCCCTCCTGGACACCATCCCCCACCCCCTACCCCTTTGGACACCCCCAACCCCCTGGACACCCCGACCCCATTGGAAACCACCCCCCACCCCCTTGGATACCCCCTGGACACCACCACCCCCTTAGACAGCCCCCCCACCCCTCTGGACAGCCCCCCCCACCCCCTGGATAGCCCCCACCCCTCTAGACAGCCCCCCTGGACACCCCCACCCCTCCTAATAACCCTAGAACACATTGATTACTATTAAACTGTCAATTTAAAAATGACCAAACATCACTAATAATAGAAGGAATGAAGGAGAAGAAGAAGTGGACAAAGAAGAAAAAAAGAAACAAATAATAAAAGAAGAAGAACATGGAATAAGTAACTTATTTAAGGAAATTCCATGGAATCCAAGAAAACCATGGGGCCTCTAATGATTGATAGAAAATTAGAGTAAACACTAATAAATTATAGCCTAATATCCATGAAACAATACAATCATCTTGTCATAATCTCACAAACCATGACGCAATAGTCAATCTCAACTGACACTTATCCCCTACCCCCTTGGACACCACCCCCCACCCCCTTGGACACCCCCTGGACACCACTACCCCCTTGGAAATCACCCCCACCCCCACCCCTCTGAATACCCCCCCCCCCCCCACCCCCTGGACATCCCCCCCCCACCTCTAGACAGCCCTTCACCCCCTTGGACACCCCTCACCCCACCTGAACACCACGCCCCACCTCCTACCCCCTTGGACACCCCCCTGGACACCCCCCAACCCTCTAGACAGCTCCCCAAACCCTCTGGACATCCACCCACCCCCCTAGACACCACCCCAACCCCATTTTACATCCTCTGCACCCCCTTGGATAGCCCATGCACCCCCCTGGACACCACCCCGCACCCCCTTTGACACCCCCTGGACACCCCCATCCAACTGGATAGCCCCCCCTGGACACCCCCCCCCCCACACCCATGGACTTCCCCCACCCCACCCCCTGGACACTACCCCCCACCCCCTTTGACATCCCCCGCACTCCCTTGGACACCCCCAACCCCCTTGGACAGCCCCTGCACCCCCCTGGACACCACCCCCACCCCCTTTGACACCCCCTGGACACCCCCACCCAACTGGACAGCCCACCCAACCCCCTGGACACCCCCCCCCACACCCATGGACTGCCTCCCCCCCCCCCCACCCCCTGGACACCACCCCCTTTAACATCCCTCGCACCCCCTTTGACACCCCCAACCCCCTTGGACAGCCCCTGCACCCCCCCCCCCCCCCTGGACCCCACCCCCACCCCCTTTGACACCCCCTGGACACCCCCACACAACTGGACACCCCACCCAACCGCCCTGGACACCCCCCCACACCCCTGGACTGCCCCCCCCCCCCACCCCCCAGACACCACCCCCACCCCCTTTGACATCCCCACACCCCCTTGGACACCCCCAACCCCCTTGGAAAACCCCCACACCCCATGGACACCACCACCCACCCCCTTTGACACCCCCTAGACACCCCCACCCAACTGGACAGCCCACACAACCCCCCTAGTGTAACGACCCGGACCCGGCCAGCCACCCGAACAGTGCCGAACAGGTCGGGTGTTACTAACTTAGGTGCACCTCCCCTGAACGCCAAAGGCTGCTGACTAGAAGCGAGGGTCTGAATAGGTATAGTGGGGAGGATATACCCTCTCTGAGGAATTAAAATTACTGGTCCAAGTGTTAAACTAAAATATGCAACGGAAGTAAATGACTTAGTAGACTCGAACCAAACCCGCAGAGCGGATGCACATTCAATAACAATAAACAGCATAATAAATATAGAAGCAACAATAGTGGAAAGTAAACAGAACATCATGCCAGTAATCAAATACAATAACTGCTAAAACAACCAAGCATGCATCAAATAAAGTCATACAATCAATATCCATAAGACGGCGCCAATGGTTAACCAGCAGTTGCTACATACAGAGGTAATCATGCTGATACAAAATTAAAAACTAAATAAAGTAACTCCAGCAAGGCACGAACTCAAGGTCCATACCAGTCTCCATGCCGACAGCACTAAATTCCAACTCCTAAGGTTGACCCTCTACCTGCACGTAATTTCATAAAGTCTACATGCGTCCTGAAGGGCCCGTGTATGGTGTAAGACAAGTCTCAGTAGGATACCACCCAGAGGTGCGTACCTAATATAAGTGTTTAGGCAGACATGCTTATATAAGAAAAATAGTAAACAGTGCAATGCCCAAAAGTAAACAAAGACTTCACTGGTGCTCAGTAGCCACCAGGAAGTGTCACCTGCTTCGGTCAACGCCAGAATCTCTGGTCTTTAGCCCGGCACCTCATGCCACCTGACACCATGTGTCTCAAGTACCGAAGTCCTGAAGGCACACCCAACCGTCGTAACCGAACTTGAGAGCTCAACCTACCCATGTCACAACATCCGGAGGAACGGCGATACCTGTCCTTAAAAGATAACCGGAGGGATAGCGATGTCTTCCCTCAAATCACGGCGATCCTCTGCCCCCAACCTGACCGCCTCAAATCTGTCTCCCGAAGGCTCATCACCTTCAACATGGCTTCCAATGGCAAGCACCCCCAAACCAAAAATACCTAACTGCAACTATCGGGGGCCTCTACCTAGCGAGTGGCTGTACCACCTCATATCGAAGTCTATCTGTGTGCACACTACTCAAAAGTACCCGGTGAGCGGTAATCACCTCAGTATGTCCCAATCCACAACACCTCTAACACCTCGTGTCCCTACAAACCTGTCTCTCAAGTATGATGGTCTCTCCATCCATATAACCCGAGCCAATCCCAACCAGACAGTCCAACTGCCTCAACCGACGTCCATGACACCCAATCCCGTGGTAGCAACCACCCAATATAAACTGAGCCAAAGCCCCAACCTGTGATCCTCATCACTCAACAAATATCCGGGCCATGCCCAACACAACGAGCAGTTCAACACGGATAATATCACACATTGCATAACTATACTCAATCATTACTTGAAACAGGCAATTACTAAACAATTAATTGCACTAACTTATGCCAAACCATACCAGTACCTAAGGTCTTAAATGCCTTAAACAATTACTAGCATGCTATAACAAATCAAACTCAGCAGTTTAATCCAACAGCAACAAAAGAAGTCTAAAATCAGCAGTTTAAATACTGGTCCAAAACATATGCATTTTGGCACCCCGACTGAATTGCCCCAAACGAGCCATGACCTCTCACCCGGCCTTGCTCCATCACAAAAAGGGTTAGGGAATACTCAGAGGCATCCCACAATGTAGATAATTAATTAACAACAAATAAACAGGGTTTCGCTCAACACCCGACGTCGCGCCCGGAGGTCGCAACCCCAAATTGTCTACGAAAACACGAAAGAAGGTATGCACCACCCACCTCGTACTCGTACGATGACACTCCTTTGATTTCAGCCTCTGAATCGGACTGAATCGCGATAGATCTGTGTTCCCATCAAATCTGGCAATTCCGTTCGGATGGAATTTTCATAGGAATAGGTGAGGGATCAAATACGAAGAAGGATGCGCGGGGTTAGCCTTTCTGATGCGGTCCCGCTGCCACCGACGGATCAAAGAACGGAGGTCGTATGACGATTCTGGGAGGGTTTGAGTTTTTGAGGTTTTTCGGATGAACTGTTCATCCAAAGGGGAAGAAGAAGAGATTTTTGGGAATGAGACGTGATGGTGTCCTGATTGCTCAAATAAAAAAAAGTACACGGCATGTATTTCCAAAGTACATGCCATGTAGATGTGTTTCCATACTCCGACTTAAGCGGAATCCAGCACACGGGTTGGACCGTGTACACGGTCAACACACGGCCAGGGTCTCGGCCTCTACACAGGACAAAGGTACATGGCGTGTCAAGGAAGACCACATGCTGTGTAGATGGAAATTTACACCTGGACACCACACAACATGTACTTGGCCTCACACAGGTAAGGGATTACACGGTGTGTCTATAAATACACGCCGTGTAGTGGGAAACTTCTACACGGTCTTCACATGGAATGTACTCCGAGAGCACATGGTCGGTCACTCGGGTAACTCATACATGGTGTGTACTTAAAGTACACGGTGTGTAGTCCGAAAATTTCCAAAAACTGCCCAGATTTTCCAGACTTCCCAAAAACCAGTCAAAAAGTTGAAACAGGGTCGGAATTTGACCGGTTTCTAAAAACTCGGGTTCTTACAAACTCCCCACCTTAACGTAGCTCGTCCCCGATCTACCAAACGAAACCAAGAGATGGCACCGAACACGACTATCCTGGTTAAACAACCGGGACTACCCTAGTCCTAAGTTTCTGGCTAAATTCCAAAAAGGGCTCCCCACCTTAGGAATTGCCTACTCGGTCTCAACCCGAACAAAGCCCAAAGAAAATAAAATAAACAAGAAAGGCCCAACAACCTATTTCCCGGACCCATGGTCCTTCCGTGACGTATTGTCACCCCTCCACCTCCTTGGAGCTCATGTGTCGCTTCCGACACCCAACGTAACCCTCACCACATTAGTGTCCGCCTCCCTGAGGTCCTGCATCTAATAGATGCTCAAATCAAACCTGGTTCCATGCACTTCAAGTAACCCGCATCCACGATGCCCCGATGCCCACGGCACCTCAGGTAACTTGCATCCTTGATGCTCCTGATTCCATGCATCTTAAATATATAATAAAATGTACAACGCATCCGATATGATGCCAATCCCACTAACTAGTCTCTAGTCAGTCCATAAGTAACCTGTGCAACTCATGCACTCAACCAGACACACCTCAAGAGGACATGCCAAAAGAAAGCAAGGAAACTCATGGCCACACCCGTGATGTACCTGCCACTGTCGTCGGCTCTCCAGCCTGCTCAATCCCTAGAAGCTCCACAGCGTGCACCTGGCCTGAAGACCGACTGCCTGATACCTGACCTCCCTGCGGTGCTGATCCAGTCTCTGGCCACGGACCCCTCAGCTGGGTCCTACTATCTCTTTATCATCCCTCGCGTGCAGCTTAACCTCGACTACCCTCTCCTGGTACCAAACCTGAACCAACACCTAACGCCATAGTCTGTCCTGGTCCCAGCCTGCCGGCTGTCTGAGAAGGCTGCCTACAAAACCTCTCCAGATGCCCGACCTGTCCACATGCCTGACACTCCTTCGGGGGCCTATCGCACTAAGCTCGAACGTGTCCCGGTTGTCCACACTAAAAGAAAATCACTGCTGAACTGCCACGAAGGGGTCTAGCTGAGTCCTTGGCCTGCCTGCCCTGCTGGAACTCGTCTCTGCCTCACTTCCTACTGTCCGAAGCGTCACCTGGGATTGTCACCCTTCCAAAACGAGACTTCTCTCTCCTGTTTCCCTCTGTTATAAGCGCCTAGTTCACCGCATCGGAAAAGGAACCTAGCCTGAAGATGTTTACCGAAACCCGAATGGCGTGTTGTAAGCCGTCCTCGAAGCGCCTCACTCTAGTTGCATCATCGCTCACCATACTAGGTGAAAAATGGTACAACTCTGTAAAGGTAGTTGCGTAGTCCATAACGGACATATCTCCCTGCTGAAGACTCAAGAACTCCCGAGCTCTCTCTGCCCTCAGCGTCTCCGAGTAAAAGTGCTTGAAGAACCTATCCTCGAAGTCCTTCCAAGCGAGTCTCTCATGCCTACGAGCTTATACCTGTACGTCCCACCAACGCTTCGCCAGTCTTCTCAACATGTACATCGCCAACTTGACCCTCCACCTTGGAGGCATCTCCAGCTGCTTGAAGATCATCTGCATGCTCTCTATCCAGTTCTCTATCGCCTGAGGACCACCCTCACCCTGAAAAAGTGGCGGGTGATGAGACTGGAACTCCCGCATCAGATATGCCATAGAAGGCTCTGTACCCTGTGTGCCTCTATCAATCCGCTGTAAGACGTGTACCAGGCTAGCTCAGAGCTACTCGTCAAGTCATGGTCTGAACCCTGCCAAACCCGGCTGCTACCCTGCCTGCACTGGATCCTGAACCTGATCCTGTCCCTGAGCCTGTACCTACGGCTCATGCTCTTCCTGCACCAGATTCTAAACCTGATCCTACGGTACCGTATCCTCTCCTGCCTTACGCTCCATCGTGTCATGAATGAGTAACCCACTGAATACCATAAATGGTCAGACAGCCCACATATATATATATAACAATATATATTACGCAGATAAGGAAAGCAGTAAAAGGTAGTGCAAAACAACTACCCTTACTCCCCCTCACCGCAACCCATGCCCTTGGCATCCCGACCTCACGACCTCCTTACCCACCCTCAACAGAGCCAAGAACCAATAGTACCTCAGGTCATGCCCATCCTGACAACCAACATTGTCTCAATCCCGACGACCAAGTCGCCCAATCCTGACAGTTACACTGCCTCAACCATAGTACCTGCCTGCTCTCATAAGAGCCAGACCCATATGACCTGCACATGCAATTCTACAGAATACAAGCATGGCACACACATTGCAATAAATAAGTAATTCTATCAGTAGTTTTACCTATTCACATTTCAGAGCATACATAGCATGGCAATTGATTTTATTCACATGGTATTATCACTTCACAAAGCATACGTGCAGTTATGAAATTGAAATACCCTAAAATGTGCCTATCAAAAGCCAAGAAAGCAACCCTTGCCATACCGGCCAAGGTATACATATCATAATAAATAACATCGCACAACAAGTGAGCCATCGAGGTGGAAATCATATCAACTGTAATCTGAGAAAAAAGAAAACAGAAATTCTCGCCCCTGACAACTCAATCCATCCCTCGTACATGGGGCTGTAGGCACCCAAGCACAAGTTCAAAAATCAAGTTCCAACAACAACCTATTTCCAGTCTACCATATCAAAAATAGTAAAACCAGCAGAAATAAAAAGAGAAGTCTCAAACTCATTAGTATCCAACAAAGCAATGCTACTAAATCCTTGTCAAGAATTCCTCTGATACCACTTTGTAATGACCCGGACCCAGCCAGCCACCCAAATAGTGCTGAACAGGTCGGGTGTTACTACCTTAGGCGCACCTCCCCTGAACGCCAAAGGCTACCGACTATCAGCGAGGGTCTGAATAGGTATAATGGGGAGGCTATACCCTCTCAGAGGAATCTGGTCCAAGTGTTAAACAAAAATATGCATCAGAAGTAAATGACTCAGCAGACTCGAACCAGACCCATAGAGCGGAAGCACATTCAATAACAATAAACAGCGGAATCAATATAGAAGCAACAACAGTGGAAAGTAAACAGAACATCATGCTAGCAATCAACTATAATAACTTCTAAAACAACCAAGCATACATCCAAGAAAGTCATACAATCAATATTCATAAGACGGTGCCAATGGCTAACCAGCAGTTGCTACATACAGAGGTAAGCATGCTGATACAAAAGGAAAAACTAAATAAAGTAACTCCAGCAAGGCACGACCTCAAGGTCCATACCAGTCTCCATACTGAAAGCACTAAAGTTCAGCTCCTAAGGCTGACCCTCTACCTGCACGCAATTTCATAAAGTCTACACGTGTCCCGAAGGGCCTGTGTAGGGTGTAAGACAAGTCTTAGTAGCATACCACCGAGAGGTGCGTATCTAATATAAGTGTTTAGGCATACATGCTTATATAAGAAAAACAGTAAACAGTGCAATGCCCAAAAGTAAACAAAGACTTCACTGGTGCTCAACAGCCACAAAGAAGTGTCACCTGCTTCGGCCAACGCCGGAATCTCTGGTCTGTAGCCCGGCACCTCATGCCACCTGACACCATGTGTCTCAAGTACCGACGTCCCGAAGGCACACCCAACCATCGTAACCCAGCTCGAGAGCTCAGCCTTCCCATGGCACAACATCTGGAGGAATGGCGATACCTGTCCTCAAAAGATAACCGGAGGGACAGCAATGTCTGTCCTCAAATCACGGCGAGCCTCTGACCCCAAGATGACCACCTCAAAGCTGTCTTCTGAAGGCTTCTCACCTTCCACTTGGATTCTAATGGCAAGCACTCCCAAACCAAAAATACCTAACCGCAACTATTGGGGACCTCTACCCAGCGAGTGGTCATACCACCTCATCTCGGAGTCTATCTGTGTGCACACTACTCAAAAGTACCCGGTGAGCGGTAATCACCTCAGTATGTCTCAAGCCACAACACATATGACACCTCGTGTCCCTGTGAACCTGTCGCTCAAGTCTGATGGCCTCGTCATCCAAGTAACCCAGGCCAATCCCAACTTGACAGTCCAACTGCCTCAACTGACGTCCATGACGCCCAATCCCGTGGTAGCAACCACCCAACGTAAACCGAGCCAAAGCCCCAACCTGTGATCCTCATCACTCAACAAATATCTGGGACATGCCCAACACAATGAGCATTTAAACACGGATAATATCACACATTGCATAACTATAATCAAGCATTACTTGAAACAGGCAATTACTAAACAATTAATTGCACTAACTTACGCCAAACCATACCATTACCTAAGGTCTTAAATGCCTTAAATAATTACTATCATTCTATAACAAATAAAACTCATCAGTTTAATCCAATAGCAACAAAAGCAGTCTAAAATGAGCAGTTTAAATAATGGTCCAAAACATACGCATTTCGGCACCCCCGGCCGAATTGCCCCAAACGAGCCATGACCTCTCACCCGGCCTTTCTCTAGCACAACAAGGGTCAGGGAGTACCCAGAGGCATCCCACAATGTAGATAATTAATTAACAACAAATAAACAGGGTTTCGCTCAACACCCGACATCACGCCCGGAGGTCGCAAGCCCAAATTGTATATGAAAACACGAAAGAAGGTATGCACCACCCACCTCATACTCATACGATGACACTCCTTTGATTTCAGCCTCTGAATCAGACTGAATCGTGGTAGATCTGCATTCCCATCAAATCTGGCAATTCTTTTTGGATGGAATCTGTAGAGGAATAGGTGAGGGATCAAAGACGAAGAATGGTGTGTGGGGTTAGCCTTTCTGATGCGGTCATGCTGCCATCGACGGATCGAAGAACGGAGGTCGTATGACGATTCTGGGAGGGTTTGAGTTTTTGAGGTTTTTCGAATGAACTGTTCATCCAAAGGGGAAGAAGAAGAAATTTCTTGGAATGAGACGTGATGGTGTCCCGATCGCTCAAATAAAAAAAGTACATGGTGTGTATTTCCAAAGTACACGCCGTGTATATGTGTTTCCATACTCTGACTTAAGCAGAATCCAGCACACAGGTTGGACTATGTACACGGTCAACACACGGCCAGGGTCTCGGCCACTACACAGGACGAAGGTACACGGCGTTTCAAGGAAGACTACACGCTGTGTAGATGGAAATTTACACCTGGACACCACACGACATGTACTTGGCCTCACATAGGTAAGGGATTACACAGCGTGTCTATAAATACACACCGTATAGTGGGAAACCTATACACGATCTTCACACGGCATGTACTCGGAGAGCACACGGCCGGTCACTCGGGTAACTCATACACGGCGTGTACTTAAAGTACACGGCGTGTAGTCCAGAAATTTCTAGAAACTGTCCAGATTTTCCAGACTTCACAAAAACCAGTCAAAAAGTTTAAACAGGGTTAGAATTTGACCATTTTCTAAAAACTTGGGTTCTTACACCTGGACACCCCCACCCACTTGCACAACCCCCCACCCCCTTGGAAACCCCCTGTATGCGCACACACACATGATAGAACACACAAAAATCATAAACTTGAATGAAATCACTACCGTTGGTTTATTTTACCAGAAAAAAATTTAGCATGGTATAGATGAACACTATGAAACTAACCATGATTGCAAGAACAAAGAAAAATAACATCTCAACAAATTAGTTTAGGGAAGCGCAGAAAAAAAACAGAAAAGGAGTCGTGTGAGGCTTACTTGAGTGTTGTGAGTCGACCTGATAGATCTGATAATAATAAATATGAAGAATGATGTTGGAAAAATAAGGTTGGAGGGAATGACTTCGACGAATCAATTCTAGGTTTTCCACACGAGAGAGACGAGTCGCTGGTCGCCCGATCGAAGAAAACACAAAATGATCGAATACGGGGTGTGATAGATCATTTAAAAGATTTATCACATCATTTATTTAATAACCGCCATGATAAAATATTTTTTTAATGTTTATAATGTCATTTATTTAATAACTGACGTAGAAAACTATTTATCACGTCGGTTATTTCATAACTGACGTGATAAATTGCTGAGATTGGCTTTATCATGTCGGTTTTTTTATAACCGGCATGGTAAAGCACCAAGATTTCCTTTATCATGTCGGTTATAAAATAATTGATGTGATAAAGCGTCGAGCTTTCCTTTATCACATCGGTTATTTTATAACTGAATTGATAAAGTGCGCCAGATTCGATTTTCACGTCGGTTATATAATAACTAACGTTAAAAAGCTAATATCCGTATATTTTACATTGGTTATAAAATAACCGATGTAAAATATGGATCCTGATTGATATATCACATCGGTTATAAAATAACCGACGTGATATATCGATCATTACATCTTTTCATGTCGGTTATATAGAACCGACGTGAAAGATGCCGACGTGTTAAACGTTTTTTCCACTAGTGTCCATATTTGTTATAATTTTTATTATTACACATAAATTCATAATTTTTCATGTTTTAATCATTTAAAACACTTACAAAATAAATAATATCAATCTAAAAAATAACCAATGAATAACATTTTCAAAAAACATTACACTACTTTTTATAATATACCATACTCTAAACATATTAAATCTTCCACATAATTACCTTTCCCATGTATATAAAAATACTTAAATAGGAATATTTAATATATTACCTTTCTCAATTACGATATTACATTTCCACAATTCCATAATAATATCTTCCTTATATTCATTTAAATAAAACACTTAAACAAAACTCTTTAAATTTAACTTCAATTTACTTCATTAAATTATTATTTAATATCATTTTTAATTTTTCCCATTCATCACATAACACACCTTTTTTTATAAACAAATAATATAATATAATCACAAAACAACCATTTATCAAAATAAATCACATTGCATCATCAAACACATATATTTGATTCTAGTTAATCAATTCATTATTAATAATCCATTTATGAAATCATCAATTAGTTTATTAATAATTGAATTATTTAAATAAAATTAATTACTTAAATAAATTAAAAAATCAAGACAACCACATGCATTCTCACATATATTTAATATCTCTATGTTCCAAAATGATGCATGAGTATCCAACTAATCACCCTCAAACGAGTGAGAATAATACCCCAGAATTTCATTTTTAAATAGAAAAAATATATAAAACCATACTCCCTAGGAAATATAGACTTACACTATGATTTTTTTTCCATAAACACATTCATAACTTTAATACCATGTTTTAATTCCTAATATCTAATCAAAAAATTTAAAAAATATCAAAACATTTAGAAAAGAACTAATTTCATACCATTTTGTAACCTCCTACCCTCACATGACCATAGCATCATAGAAAAATATCACATGGCCTTAAGTGAGATTCATAATCACCAAAGGCTTATGACTTGCTCCAAGGGTTAAAAAATATCACTTAGAGAGTTATTTACCATCTAATATATCATCGCATCATAATACATATAAGAAAAGTAAAAAAAATAAAAAATCATACCAATAAATCTTAATAAAGTTTAAGAAAAATCCCCAGTGATTCCTTACATGTCATATGATTAGACAACATGATAAAAAATCCAAATACATGAATTAAAAAATAATACATAACAAAAATTCAAAATAATATGGGGAGTACATGTATAAACTCTTCTATAATCATCTTAGTGATCTGAGGCTCTAATTCCAACCTAGTCGGGGTCCTACCCATACCAATATAAAATCATGTGTAGATTCACACCCATGAGATATGATTGTATAGGGTGTGAGAAATACATCTTAATAGGATACCACTATGATCCTAAATTTGATCTGGTTTTCAACAAGCACACACATGTATAGTGAAAATAGATACTTGAATTTAAAGTATGCTACTAGTTTACAATATTAGGATCAAATTAATACCATCCTAATTTGTATTAAAATATTCCCACTTCAACCATTCTCAGTATGAATCTCTGAATGTATGTCAAAAAATCTCATTTCTAGACTCATGAATCAAATAGTTATCATATCATTCACATGGAAAAATCATCTAATTTCAAAAGGTCATAGAATAACCAAATCCATGTCATGGTCCTCTTATTACTAAAATCATGAAATATCTCAATATAACCTATAAATATTCATATCCCACATCATAACCAAACAATTCTTCATAAAATTACCCAACCTAAGTATTTTCCTTATAAAAAATTCAACAAATTTACTTTGAAAAAAAATATGAACACATCACATTATCATTTTTTCACTTCTTTAATTTTAGAACACAACCCATTACAATATCAAGTAATTTATTATCACATTATGCTAACAGAATAATTTTATTATTATTTAATATGTCTTTAACTCCTTATAAAATTAAACACTCTATATTGATAATACATGCTCTTTACACCTTATTTTATTTTATTTCTATCATTGACATTATAATTGAATATTCGTTTGACTATATCAAAACATAACTCATTCATTACTTCTTATTTTAAACATGTATTATTTTCCCTAATGCTTATAAATTAACATCTACAAAAAATACAACACACTAACTCATGACAAGAACTCCACTATATTCCCAATAAACATTCTTCTTGTAACATAGCATCCCAAGTAAACAATACAAACCACCTGATCCAGACCATCACACTGAGGTATAAAAAAGATAATGGAAACAAGTCTTGAATATAAAGAAACAAGACATACAACCAAAGTACAAATATGAAGAAAAGAGATATAACTAGATCAATAAAAACCAAGACAAACATGATAAACTAGAAGTATGAATCAAACACTAACAACAAGTCTCTATGTGATGAAATGTCACCTCCAAACCATCCCGTTATGAAGGAAATGACAAAAGAGAAGACAACATGATACAAGATTTCGTTACCTTTACTTAGATCCTACAATAAAACATCTAAAACCTCCCATAGGAAAAATTAGTGTGCGAGAACAAAACCTAGTAGAATATCACCATAGATTCTATACAAGGTCTAATAATAAGAATGCAACAATTCATGCTTTTAAAACAAAAAAATTACGATGAATTTTTATAAAATCTAAACCCATTTATAAATCATTTTTCTTTTGTTTTCAGAAAATAATTTCGTATTTACAAAGACATAAATTTGAAAATTAGAAATGATAAAATAGAAAATAATATCCATACCAAGTAAACTCATATTCAAGAAATTAAAATCATGTGAATCCATGTGTTACAACATCAATATAAAAAACATTGAGAATCTATCCATGAAAAAATCCATCATGTGATAAATAAATAATAAATGAAAAATTACTTTGTATTGGACCATAGCCTATGGGACTACATACTCAATATAATAGTTCTTAAACCAGTAATATGTTGGTGCCAACAAATATCAGGTCCGAACACAATCCATTGATATCCCAAAATTAATGCCCAGTGGTTCCATGCTCACTAAGGTTACCCATGTCTATATCTCAATTCACCCAAGGTTACCAATGTGCCATGTTAGTCAAAAATCCATTTCAAAACCATGATCACAATTTATAAAACATTTTAAAAGCCAATAAAATCAACTTCAGTGTTTGAAAATAAAATTCAAAAGGTAAAATCCCCACTCAATAATTTAAAAAAACACTTGGTGAATGAAACCAAATTTTTAAAGCAAAACCATTTGAAAACATTTATCTTTGAAATAGATACCTTGAAACAAAAATTCACTTAAATTCAATGAACAAACCAGAATAAATTTAAAATAATGATAATAAATTCATATAATTAACCCATTTTATAGAAAAACCTACCTCAAGAACAATGGAACCTTATCCACCATCGAGAACAGATATTGGAAAACCATGAATCAGCCTTTGCAAGATAAAAAATAACAAGAAACTACAAAGTATTGATATAAAAAACCAATATATCACATATTTAAACCACAAACGAATCCAACACATCAACCATGACTAAAGGCAAAGAAGAACATAAGGATTCTTACCTATAGAGACTAATAGTAACCACAATGATGATCAATCACTGAACGAATGATCCAAATGAGTGGAGATCCCCAAAATTATCCAAAATCACCTTGGGTCAAGAGGAAGGGATTAGATTGAATGAAACAAAGATCAAGAAAGTTATGCGTTAAAAACCTTCAAACTTGAGGATTACACATTGGGTATCCTTTACATAGTTTTTAATTCTATGAATTAAAAAGATAAAAAAATGCACCACTAATAAAAATTCAAAATTTTACCATTACATGACATGAACCCTTTACACGGTGTGTAAACCTCTCATGCCTTAAACCAAATTCATGAAATCTTCTTGAAGATCAGTAAAAATTGTATAACCATTACATGGTGTCTAATCTTCCAATAGAAAACATACAACCCAGTTCCCTATAGAAATCCTTCAAACCCAAACTTAAGGTTCTTTGGTCCCAAATATCACCTTCTAAATTCATTTACACCTTTATACCTAGATATTTATTTTAAAAAACATTCATCCCTAAGCTTTAGGTCATTTCCCCAACAAAGGCTCTCTATTCCCAAGAATATTTCTATGCACCCAAATAAAAAATAGAAACCAAAAACAAAATACAAGGAATTCCTAAAGGAAGATAATGGAGTGTTATAATCTCCCCACCATAAATTATTTTTTCCCAAGAAAGTTATGAAGGTCTTAGATCTACAAAATGATAAGTCCATTCGTACCTTTTCAACGATTCCCAATCCCACATCTCATGGTTAAACCATCTGCACTGCCACAGTACCCAGAACAAAGGAATCATTTTACCATGAAATACTTGTAGATTCGTAATCTGAACTGGTTGATCAACCATAGTGGTATCATTCTCAATATCAACATCCTCCCTTATAATCTCATGGGAAGGATATGGTATATACCTCCTCAACTAAGAAATATGAAACAAGTTGTGGAAAGAAGTCAAACTAGATGTTAATTTCAATCGATATTCCACCTTTTCCAGTCATCCAATGATCTCAAATGGGGCCACAAATCTCAGTTCCAACTTATACTAATAACCCAACCGATGATGTACTAAGTGATTTAAAACTCTAAGAAAGACCCAATAACCAACCTGAAACTCTAGCGGTCAATGAAGGTAGTCCAAATAAGATTTCTGACAACTCTATTCTATGTTTAATATCTTCTAGATCAACTAAACCCTCTCGGTCATCTCCTAAACATTAATTGTCCCAACCAAGGAATGTTCTCCCAACTCTTCCCAACATAAGGGAGATCCATATGGTCACCCATACAAAGCCTCAAAGGGTTCCATCTTTATTGAATCTTGATAACTATTTTTATAGGAAAATTCAAAAAGAGATAGATTCTTTTACCAAGATCCTCTAAAATAAAGAACATAGTGCCAAAGAATATCCTCAAGAACCTTGATATCTCTATCTATGTGTACATCCTTCTAAAGATGATATGTTATGCTCAATTTTATCTTGGAACCCATCGCCCCTTGTAAACCTTTCCAGATCCTAGATGTGAACCTTGGGTCACTTATAGATACAACAATAGAGGTAACCCCAATAATTCTCACAATATCTCAGATATAAAAGTCCCTAAATCACTCCACTTTTATCATATACTTGATATGTAAGAAATGTGCTGATTTTATGAGTCAAATAATGATCACCCAAATCGCATCCTTCCTACTAGGAATATATTGTAAAAAAATGACTAAATCCATGGATATATAGTCCCACTTACATATTGGAATGGTAAAGGTTAGTAAAGGACCCACAGGTATTTGGTGTTCATCCTTGATTCTCTGAAAAGAAAGACACCATGATAAAAAACATGCAATTGATTGCCTCATCCTTGGACACCAATACTAACATCTCAAATTGTGATACGTATTGGTATCCCCAGGATGAACAGAATAACATGACCAGTGTCCACTATCCAAAAATTCATACCTCAATGAAATCATAAGAACTAATCTACTATAGAAGCAAAAAACTCCACTAAGAGACTCAGGCCACTCACCTAGGGTCTCCCCACCATAAAGGATTTTACTAAAGTGTTGGCACATGGTGTCTGCCACCTGATCATGATGAACTCACTCATAAAAATACAATTCAGCTTTCATTGAATCCAAGAACACCTATATACAACAACCTCTTCCACTCCCAGTATCATCTCAGCAAACAAACTCATCCAAGAACACTCTCCAACTGATCCTTTCATGACTTGTGTCAGTAATTTTCTTCTCAATGAATTGTTAACCACATTATCTTTCCTAGGAGTGTACACAATATCAAAATCAAAATTCTGATGATACTCCACCCATCATCACTATCACAAGTTTAGATCCCTCTAATTAAAGATATATTTCAAGATTTTAAGATCAAAATACACTATAAACCACTACCCAAATAGATAGTGATTCCACATTTTGAGTGCATGCATAACCACTACCAAATAAATATTATGGTTATGGTGGTTCTTATCATGAGGGAGTAACTCACATGATCCATTGGCTACCAGATATTTCCCTTACATTAAGACACATCCCAAACACATACTAGAATCATCACATAAAACCTCATAACCTAAACCCAGTTATAGAATAATCAAAACTCATACTGAATTCAACCCCAAATTTAGCTCCTTGAAAGATCTTTGACATTTTTTATTCCATTCAAACATGACATACTTACAGGTTAAAGCATCTATCAAGGATGCAATATTAGAGAAATCCCATACAAACCTATGGTAAAAACCAACCAACCCCAATAATATTTGGATCTAAAACACATTTATGAGGCTCTCCCAGGACATAAGTGCATGCACCTTTTTAGGATCCATTGAGAATCCCTCCTCAGATATGACATGCCCAAAAAAATTAACTTCTAGGATCCAAAACTCACATTTAGAAAGATTTCCATACATATGATGTTCTTTCAAATTTGGAAGAATGATATATAAATGGTATGTATGCTCCTCCTCTGACTTAGATTACACCAAAATATCATCCACATACACAATAACAAAGTAGTACAAGAACCACTGAATGATTCACTTCACCAGATTTATAAATACCACTGGAGCGTTGGTGAGATTGGATGGAATAACTAGAAACTCAAAATGATAATACTGGATCCTAAACAATATCTTTGGTATATCTTATTCTCATAATCTAAATTGGTGGTACCCTGATTGAATATTGATCTTTAAAAAATAGTATTCTCCATTAATATGGTCAAAAAGGTCATCAATCCTTGGAAATGGTATTTTCTTTTAACTGTTACTCGATTCAACATTAGATGGTCCACATAAAGTTTGATACTCCTATCTACCTTATTATAGAAGAGTACAAACAAATACCATGGTGACATGCTAGGAAGAATAAATCCCCTAGCCTCAAGATCTGCAAGCTGGACCTTAACTTCCAAAAACTCAATAGGCACTATTTGGTAAGATGTAATATAAATGGGCATCATATTAAGGAGAAATTCTATAGAAAAATCAACCTATATCTAGATTGGTAAACAAGGAAAATAATCTAGAAAGACCTCAGGGTACACACTCACCACTATTAGAAGTTGACTGTCCAAAAAAGGTCAAATACATCAAGAAATTTTCTAACAACAGGAATGGATTACTCTCGCATAAGGAACAACAAGACCTTCCCTTCCCAATATAGAGTCCCACTCACACTTAAAAACATAAGTGACCCCATTTGAAGATAATAACTAAATTATATGGAGAAAATAGTCTATATAGACCTTAATGATGATCATCTAATCTATTTTGATAATTAATTTGAAGATTTCAATATCAAGAACTAAAAATTCCCATACCACCTCATAGTCAGCTAACAGCACCCAACATGTGGGGTAGTTAAAATTCAATTTGGACCTCTTTCCCAAAGTCATGGGAAGATCCAAAAAATGGAGATTAAATTCCAATTTTAAACCCAAACATTCAACTAGCTTTGACGATATAAAACAATGTGTATCACCTGTATCAAACAATACTAGCACCATAGAAGATGAAATACCCACAATACCTCTAATTGCAGTTGGCCCTACTTCAGATTCCTTTGGCACACACTCTGTTGAAAAAATGCATCCAGTATTAGCCACATGGACATCCCCCTTGGAATGAGGATTAGACCCACCACCCTTGGAAGAATCTATATGAACCTATGAACCCTTGGTGAGAGTGGATCCTACCTTATTGGGCTGAGATATCCTTTAAAAAAATGCTTTAGATGGACTGATAATCCATAATGATGAAAAGTATTAGGAGCCTTTGTAAAGTTAGGCTCAATATGACCATGCCTTCCACACTAATAGTATATAATATTCTTCTATCCTTTTGAATCCAATAAAACTGGTCCTGAAGAAAACTAACCATCCTTGCACTTCCTTTTCTAGCTAGATGATACACCTTGGCTAACAACAGCACCAACCAAAGCTCCACCCAGACCAGTCTTTCTAGCCATGTTTGCCTCATCCAAAACTGCTTTTTAAACTACCTCTATAAAGGTCATAAGGCACATGAGAATCAACACCAACTAAATATTATGCCTCAATCCCAAATCAAACATCCAATCCTTTAGGTACTCATTAGTGAAAATTTTTTATGCCGGATACACCATCTCAACAAAATGGGTAGAATACTCCACAATGGTACACTCCCCCTACTCCAAGGTCACAAACTCTCAGGTCTTCACTACACATAACATATCAGGATATAACTTATGATTAAATATTTTCTTGAAGGAAGTCCAAGTAAGATCATTGTGAAACTTAGCTTGCATAATAGAGTCCCACCATCTCCTTCCCGGTCCCTCAAACATGTACATGGAAAAACCCAAATTAGAGTCTTTAGGTGTCTTCAAGAATTAAAGATCTTCTCAATCCACTCAAGACACTCCTCAGATTCCTAGGGTCCTTTTTCACCATGGAAGATGGGTAGATTCTGCTTAGTGAACTCATAGCCACGAACCACCACACGTTCTAGGTTCTCGACACCCACTTGAATCGGAGTCTGAATAGTGTAGATAAAAACTTCTACAAAAGAAGGTTACACTAGAGGATTCACTAGTAGGTCATATCTCATAGCTTCCTCTCTCATATTTATAAGATCTCTTCTATGAGTTTTTGTCTAATAAGCACAAGACAAAAACCCAATTAGTTATAAGAAAATTCTAAAATCATAGGACCAACTTTAGGTATCGATATCAAAGCTTGAAAATAGGATATTTTAAAAAATATATAAATTCTATCGATTAATGGACAACACTTTAAGAAGGAACATGTCCATTTTAATAAACTTCCCATGTAGTTTATTCAAATGAGCTTAAAATCCAAGTATCTACCTGGTAAACATATTTGACCACCCATGGTAACTCAAGTTCAAAAATGTAAGTGAGCTAGTTAGGCACCCTCCCACACTTACTAACCAAATTTTGATGGTGCAAACACCTATCTAACCAAGACACATAACCAAACTTAGGCAGTGTTAACACACTTTAGGCTAACCATCCCTTTGATACCAAATTATAACAAACTAACCCGAGTCAACTACATAAAGCATCCGAGCTGATCCATCACAGCGAGGTATAAAAAAGATAACATAAAAAAGTATTGAATATAAGGATACATGACATAAAATGAGAGTACAAAGAGGAAGAAAATAGATAAAACTAGATCCATACAAACCAAGAAAAATAACCCAAACCAGAAAATTATTAATATGAAAAGACCAACAAGTCTTTATGTGACCAACTGTCACCTATAAACCATCCCTCTATGAAGGCACCAACAAAAGTGAAGTGTACATTTTATAATATTCTCTTCCCTTTATCTAGATATTGCATTACAACATCTACAACCATCTAAATGAAAAAATAAATGTGTGAGTAGAAATCCTAGTAGGATAACACCATAGAGTCTATATAAGGTATAATAAAAATAATTCAATAGTTCTATATTTTAAAACAAAAATAGTTTTATAAATCATTTTCATAAAATCTAAACCCATTTATAAATAATTTTCCTTTGGTTTTTATAAAATCATTTCATATTTACAAACTTATAAACATGAAAAGTAGAAGTTATAAAATAGTAAACATATCCATACTCTATGAGGTATAAAAGTAAACACATATCCATGAAATAAACATAATGTGAATCCATGTGTTAAAACTTAAATACAAAACCTTATGAGTAACTATACATGAAAATTTACATCATTTTATAAATAAACCATAAATAAAAAGCACACCATATTGGGACCAAGCCTATGGGACTACGTACTAGACAAAATAGAGACTAAACCAGGAATACCTTGGTACCAACTAATATTGAGTCTTTCTATATTCCATCAATATCCCAAAAGTAAACCCCAGTGGTTCCACACTCACTAAGGTTACCCATGTCTATTTTTTGACAGGACCAAGGTTCCCAATATTCCAGGTTTGTTAAAAATTAATTTAAAACCCATTCTCAAAATTTATAAAATATTTGAAAATATTAATCTAATCCACTTTGGTTTTTTTTTAAACCTTTTCCAAATCAAAATTCCCACTCAAAAATTTAAATAAACACTTGGTGTGTAAAAACTAGTTTTTAAATAAAACCCCTTTAAAAACGTTTATCTTTCAATTAAAACCATTTAAACCACAATTCACTTCAATTAAATGAACAAAACAAAGAATATTTACAAGAGAAATAAGAAATTCATATAATTTACCCATTTTATAAAAATTCATACCTCAAGAATGATGGAAGCTTATCTACTCTCAACAATGAAGATTAGAAAACCACGGATTAGCCTTCATAAGATAAGTCTCAAAAAGAAAATTAAAAGGATCGATAGAAAACAAAAATCAATCACATATCTAAACCATAACCACAACCAATGTATTATCCATGAAAAAATGAGAAGAATAACAAAAGGATTCTTACTCGGAGAGATGAACCACAACCACAATGGCGATCAATCATCTAATGAATGATTCAGAAGAAGTGTAGATCCCCAAAATTGTCCAAAATTGATTAGGGGTTCAAGAGGAAGAAATATGAACCAAATAAAACATAAATAACATGATTTTTGAATTAAAAATAACCAAAATTAAGGATTACATGCCATTTATCCTTTACATAGCTTGCAATTCCATGAATTAAAAAGTTTCTAAAAATGATTCACCTCTGATAAAAATCAAAACTTTTACCATTACATGATGTGAACCCTTTACAAGGGGTGTAAAACTCTAAAACCCTGATCTAGATTTAGGGAATCTTCTCGGTGACCAGTACACATAGTGTAACCATTACACAGTGTGTAGTAATCCAGAAGACAACAAACAAACCAATTCCCTACAAAAATCCTCTGAACCCAAACTTAAGGTTCTATGGTCCCAAGTAAAACCTTATAAATCCATTTTAAACTTTATACCTAGACTCTATTAATTAAAAAAAATATACATCCTTTAACTTTAGGTCATTTTCCTCAGTAAAACCTCTCCATTCTTGAGAAGACCTCTTTACAACAAAACAAAAAGGGAATTGAAAAAAAATACATGTAATACCTAAAGAAAGATAATAGGGTGTTACAGTTCTCACTTATCATTTTATAAGAATAAAAATAATAAATTTAATCACCCAATCTTAGAGGTAAAACAAAAAAATCCAACAAACAATATTACTTTTATATTTACCCAAAAAATATCATAATCAATTGTTTTTACCCAAAAATAACATATATAAATATCATTAATTCACCTTACTCAAGTTTTGAAAATATGATTAGAAACATTTAAAAGGTACATCATGTCATAAGATTCCAAAAATAGTTGTAATTTTAAGTCAACAATTCAGAACCGTCGTTTTAAAATAAAAATAACTAATATGTACACATCCTCTTCATTTAGAAACAAGGAATTCACCTCAATTCATTAGAAGAATATCACACCAAAAAAAATTCCCAATAATAAGAATGTATCTATGTCCGACCAATTTTTCATACTTTTCAACCTGAAACACAAACATGATACTCTTAGACTTATCCCCATGGGTTTATCTATTAATCGTTCACTAATCAATTTAAAAAAACAATGACTAGCCCTTAGAATTTATTAATTTCAACCAATATTCATTTAATTTGTGTTTATAATTATACACATGAACTTATTTAACACTCATGAAACACTTAGGTATTTTTAAGAAACAAAAAAGGAAATTAAAGGATTATAATACTTATTTTCTAATACTTATCATAAAATAAGTTTATAAATTAAACTCCACATTAAAATTCCCTTTATACATATTTAATAGTTCACTTCCCCTCTTTGAACCCTATTCATGATTTAACAATTTAAATTACACTTAAAAAACTAGTTTTAATAAAGTTCCAGTAGGATAAACATGCTTATTTAACTGAAAAAAAATGAGATACATCATGTAAATCATCATTTACATGTTTAACAAATCATATAATTGTTTAAAAACCCATTATAAATCAAATATAATCAATTATCACAAAAACATCATATTTTATGAGCTAAATTCATTACATATAGAAAAAATCAACATATTAATTCAACAATTAATACTTCTAAAAACTATAAAAATTACCTCATAAATTTATTATATTTAACGACATGGAATAATTATTAAATCTATAATAATCATGTGTTAATAACAACATATCAACTTAATAATTTATGATTTAATATTCACATTCATCAATAATCATTAATTAACTACAATTTTCCTTAAATACCAACATATACACATTGTACCATCAATAAAACACAATTTCATAACATAATTTCATATATAATTCACCATACTAATCCACACTAAATCATTTTACTAATTTCCTCTTAGATTAATATCTAATTTTAAAATCTATAAAACACAACCATATTAAATGCAAGTATAAAATTAAAAAAATACACTAGTGTAATGAATTAGAAGCTAAAATAAGGTTGAAACCACATACCTCATGATACATCATTAATTTTCACAAGGATTAGAAGTTTAATTCCTCCTCTAATCACCAAATATTAATAATCCATTTAAAACTAGAATAAAAATGAGAATAATATTATAGTAAAAACTAAACCCCAATGGATTCCAATAAAACTAGGGGAAACAAACTTAATTTTACAATTCTAATACAAAAAACTGATCATAGTTCCTCTAATAAATAAAAGATAAATCATTGATAGAATATTGATAAATATTAAAATAGGTTATAGATGAATAACCATGAGTCAAATACTCCCAAATGAGGAAAATTGTATTAAAATACCAAATAACATGAGTATTAAAAGATGAAAATTTCCTCTTTAAAACAAACTTCCCAAAAACCTACCATATACCCTATGTATAGCAATTGAGTACCTGATGGATACCCTCGGTGCCCCCTCCCCTATCACCTCTACCAGGTCCTCATCACCCCACACCGGGTACCATGTAAAACCTATTGGAAGGATACTTGTATGTTCCACCTACTCTATATCCTACTTACTCCTTTATCTACCCAAAAACCACAAAATAATCTTAATATAAACTAAAATAAATCCAAATCCATAAAAATTAAAATATAAAATTTACCTAAAACCCCTCAGGTTGTTACTCCCATCCTATTGTAAGATACAGCTACTTATAATGGGATTTTGAAGATCAACTTCATTATAAATTAAATTCATTCATTTAATTTAAAACCTCAATGAATTTTGAAGCTTTAAGGTTTTGTTTGGATTTTAAAAATGAGAATAATCACATAGGTAATTCCTATATTTTCTTACTTTACCTCCACTTTCCATACATTTATTCAAGAACGTGTTTGGAAAAAAAATAAGATATGTTTGAAAAAACCAAATACAGCCCTTGTTTCTTAACCTAATTAAAATGATATATATATATATATATGAAATAATAATTTTACCATATGGAAATATACAAAGAAATATAGATGATAACACTGAAGAAAATATTCTACCTTTAGTTCTTTATGAGATAAAGATTCAGTTCAATCCCAAGAAGATAGGTAACAACAACACAACATAATTTTCTTATAATACCAATATGAACATTTTTAGTATGTATTCTCAACTTTTAAGTTCCCATTATAGCACTTATGAACTATAAAAAATCAAATTTAGCACAATTTGGATTAAAACACCATATGTAGGGATGAAATAGTCATATGTGTTTCAAAAATATAACATCTTTTTAATTTAGTTGAGAATATAATTGAAGGTAAAAGTAAATATTTAAGGATTTATATTGCTAAAAATAAAGGATCATAACATTAAAATACCATGGATACAGACAAAAATTTCATGTGTAAAAGTATTTATTTAATAATCTAGTCTAGTTAGGTCCTATGGTTCTCCTCCCTCTAGTCAATAAGCTTAATTGATATAAATAGAATAAGGGAAATAAAAAATTAGGTTTTTCAACTAAAATTTAGATTTACAGTTGTATTAGTTCAAGAAGAAGGGGTGGATTTCAATTATTTTAAATCTAATGTAGTTATCCACAATCAAGGAATTTATAGGGTGATAAATTAACCAAAAATAATGATAAAAATAACAAATAGTTAAAAATGTTCATTAATAGATTCATAGTTTTGAGTATTATAAAAATCATTTAAAAATAATTAATGGAATAAATGAAATTTCAAGGGTGTGGAAATTTTTGGGAGTGTGAGGTTGGGGAATAACACTTAAACAAAAATACATAATAGAAATTTTGAGGAAATGGTTTTAGAAAAATTGGATTTTTTTAAAAAACTACAACTTTAAACCAGTTTATAAATATAATTATATAAAGAAATATTCATACCATTATGACCCTTTATTCTGAATACAGTAAGTGGAATGATAAAAATTACATACCTTTTTATTTAATTATTTTCTTGGCTAGTGGTGTGTGATCAATCATACCCATGATCTCTACACAATTTTCAATAATGAAATAATGATGATTAGAACATCATCATTATTTAGGTGATGCCCCCCTGTAGTATTTTCATCAAATCATAAAAGTTCAAGCTAATCAAATTCATCAAAATAAATAATTTTTTATCTAAAAAATCACTTATTATTTATGGTAATTAGTTATAAAAAATATTTTAGGTTTTTTATATTTTTTAATAAAAACATTTCCACTTAAATTTCATTATAATATTAGAATAAAAGAAAGTAGAAAACTATTTTTTACACTTATCACCTATGATAAAAAAATTATATAATATGTGTTAGTGGTCTATTCCTCAAGAAAAAATTATAATTTTGCCTCATTTGACATCATATTGAAAAATAAAATCATCTCTTATGATAAAGAGTTTAAAATAATAAAAAAATGGTTCTTATTATTTTTTTCAAAAAAAAAATCATATAAATTCAATAATATCCTAAATTAAATAAATTCTAAAAGTAATTTTTCATTAATAAATCTAAATACACCCATGAAAAATCACTTATCACAAGTTCTATAATAAATTTTGAAACATTGTTCTCAAAAAATCCCTAATTTTCAAAATAAAACCACTTAAATAAGTGGTGGGAAATAGTTTTTCAATAATTAATTTAAAAAATTATACCACTCATCACCTGTGATAAATTAATTTAAAGAAAATAGTGTCAGTTACTTTTTTAAAAACACATACAGTTATATTTTGGAAGAACACCACATAAATAAGTGGAAGAAAACCAGTTGATTAAGTTGTATAAAATAACTTTTTAATTAAAAAAACTGAAATGTATTATATGAATTTTTCAATGAGGCTGGTCTTATAGAGTCTATAAAAACCAAAAAATATATATATTTAGGTACTTAGAATAAGTGTTAAATGATAATAATAATGGTTAAATTATATAACATAATGTATAAGAATGGAATCTATGTGTATTGCATTGCATCAACACCATTCTATAGAGTTATTTGTTATCTTAGTTCAACATGGGTGGTCAAGCCTCTAATCTTGACTGGATGGAAACCTAGATGATGCTTAAGGGTGGTAGTGGTTCTGTATATTTCTTCATATTCAATTACATAGATTCTCATAATACATACATGGATGATAAATATAAATTTATAGTTTTAAAAATGTCTTTAGAGGTGTGGGATCTATAATAAATTCTCCAAGATTTCCTTTTTTTATATCCCAACATATAGATCAAACTGATGGTTGAAAATGCTTTCATTTTTCATTTATAGAACCCCTGGTTTTCCATCAGCATGGTAAATAGGGAATTATATAGAATTAAAAATCTATATATGACCCTATAACACTGCAACAAGTTATATATATTTGTGTATCTAAACATTTTAAAGTGCTTCAAGTCATGAATTTTTATAGTCAAAGGAGCCTTACCTAAAGAGTGAAACATCGCATCCTCATAAGCTATAATAATCTTTTGTCAGTGGATTATACCCAAGGTTAATTATAGGATCATCAAGTCCTATAAATGATCACTACTTAATTTAATCAATTCATATAATCATCTTTATAATAATTAAATTGGGGAATGTGAGGATATAATTGCCTCCAGTATAGTGGATTTATATTCTCCAAACATCAAGGGCAATTCAAGTGAGTTTAAAACCAATTTATTGACTGTAATTTTCTATAGGAAAATTATGGATGATTAATTATATAAAAAATGGTGAAAATGCTAAAATAAGTTTTCAATTATTATCATCAAACAGTGATTAATTGATTTTGAGTAGTTTTTTGTAAGTGTTTTTTAATTGATCATTATCTTGTTCATTTATAGATGGAAATATCATCTTTTTAAAACTCAAAGCATTGATGGTCCAAAATTTACCATTCTACAAGGCATTTTGAATAAGGAACTCCTTCACCATATGTTGTATAAGATTAACATTTGGAGATATTAATATGTTACATGGGGTTTCTTGATTAATTTTTTTAACGGTAACTTGGTAAGTCACCTAAATCATCATTGATTACTTTTGATGGTGATTCGCTAAAATTTAAGGTAATAATTTAAATATTCTAGGTTCCTACATAGAAAAATTAATTCATGGTAGAGAAAATACCAAACAATATCAAATAAATAATCTTTATACCTTTTGTTACGGGGTGTAAAAGTTGAAAGTGAGAGAAAGAAAATTAAAAAATAAAATTGATGTTGTTTTCATAACTCAGAGCTATCATATGATGAGTCGATAGTCTAAAACATATTTTTTTATTATGTTTTATGCTGAAATAATACACACAAAAAAAATTGAAAAAAATTAAGAGAAAAAAATAATTAAGGAATGCATAATTTAAAAATTCTCACCAAAGATAAATAGCAAAAAAACATAAAATGAATACAAATAAATAACATAAGATAAATATAAATTAATATAACATACTTACTTACATGTTCATTATTTATATAGGAAAATTATATCAAGATAAGTTACATGGGATCCTAAGACGAAATACAAGAAAATATGATGATTTATAGAGACATAAAATAAGTTACTTGAGATCCTAAGATTCAATACAAGATAAGTTAATAGTTTGTAGATATATAAAATAGGGTATGACATCTAGGGTTAGAATTAGAATATATTTTCAGTGATTATAACAGATAGATAGTGACATGAGGGTAGATTTAGGGAAGTTGTAATCTAAGTATAACCAATAATTGTAGTTATGAAAATGAATATATCCAGAATTTACCTTGAAAATAATTAAAGAGATATAAAACACACAAAATTAAATGGAAATAAAAGTAATTTAGGATATAAGAGTTGGGGTTAATAAAAAAATATAAAAAACAAAGAGTGATGATAGGTTTAAGGGAATATTTAATTTATAAAAATGAATACTGTAATCTTTTAGGATAAAAATATATATAAAAAAGTAGACAAAATTTACACCAGTAATAAAATAAGTGATAAAGCTAATATTTTTTAAAGAATTACATTACTAAAAAATGTGAAAAATAATATAAAATAAGTTGGAAATTTTTAGATACCCAAAATTTGGGTTTCCAAGTATTTTTTGAAACAAAAAAATGTGTGGGTACTAATATATATGATATAAAGGATAATACACTCATTTAAAAAAGGTGAATAAATCATATGATATAAGACAAAGACATTATGGGAAGAATAAAATCAAATGGAATGATAGTGTCAATTCTGGTAAATATGCTAAGATAATAAATCTTTTAGGTAATTTCAAATAGTCAAAATGCTATATAATTTAATCATGTGAATTTAAAATAGTCACTCATATGATTTCATTCAATTAAATAACTAGATGAAATTTAAGTTTGATAGGAAGATCAAAATAATGTACATTTATAAGAACATGACCTACTTATTCAAATTTTTGTAAAGATAAATTAAGGTTGTGAAGCTCTACTATAGTAGGATTCTCCATGGATTCACCGCCTTCATTCTTTATTTTCTTCAATGATTTTGTTGTTTAAAAAAACATATTTCAAAAATTAGAGAGGAAAAAATAATTGAAAATTTTAGATAATATATGAATATGAGGAACTTATATGAAAAGAAGAGGGATAATATTCAAGAAAAAACATTTTAGTCTTCTAAAATCACTCAAAAACATGAAATTTTTTGTGAGAGATAAGGAACTATAAAAGATTAGAGAAGATAAAGTATATGTGACTATCATTGATATTTAGATAATAACCTAACATGTGTATTCCATTTATTTAGTATCCCAGTTTTTTGGGTGAATCATTTCTTGAAGCCAATGGAATAATAAAAGTGATTGGGTAGAACTGATACTTGGCACTAAGAAGGACAACCAATTTATAGGGTAGAATTGATAAAGTTATTTTTTAGTATAAATCATGCAAGTAGAGGGAAATATTTATAGGGTTTCAAAAAATCATAGACACTGATACTTTGAAAAATTAAATAGAAGAAAAATTGAAGCCTAAAAATTGGTGACTCATTGATAGTATTTGAGGAATGAATAAGAAAAATATCATAGAAGTAAAGGAATGTGAGAAAAAATTACATGGGAGAAGAGTTGCGGTTCAGGAGAGGAACTGTGGTTTTTGGGAGAGGAGCTGGGGGTTGGAGTCATGAAGGATAGGTGTAGATGAACATCAATGAGTAAAAGTGTAAAAGGTGATGTAGAAGGAAAAAATAAAGGATATAGTTACATATGTAAGGGAAGAGGTCCACAATTAATATAATTATGTGTATGTGTGTATATATGCATATAAATTATCGAGATTCATATACATATGTGTATATGTATATCAAAATATATACTTATACATATATACATAACCATGATATATGTATATATATAAAATTTAAATCATGATTTATATAAAAACATTCATCACCTTGTATAATGAATTCTGATGAAGGTGTCATGGGAGTCTAAAAAATTTTGAAGAAAAGTGATGGTCAACAATAATTTGGCAGCATCGCTATATATAGTATAAGTAAAAGTGTTGAGAAAAATCATCTAATTTTACTATAATTATGTGATAGTGATATTCAATGTGTATATTATTCATGAACTGAAATCATGAAAATCAAAACTTAACTTGTTTTTTAATTTCATTTTTTATAATAATACAAATAGTTTAGTTTTGTGAATTCACATACCTGAAACCCAAACTTACACCTTCAATTGAGGGTGAAAATAAGTTCGACCAAATCATAAATTTTTTAATTAAAAAATTATAGTTATTTATTATTTTATTATATTTTTAAATTGGGTATTTGGGATCAATTTAAACTAGTTTGGGTTGGTTTACTGTTTTCATGTTATATCCTTTCACTCAAAATTCAAAAATATCTGAAGGTGGGGTTATGTATGAGCACTAGAGAGATCCTAAACTGGCTTCACTAGAGTATTGTCACAAGTCCTAATAATTTTACACAAAAAAAACATGTTTTATTTCCTCATTCCCCTTCCTAGCTCGTAAATAGAGAATTACTCTGAAGAATAAAAGTTGGAATTTATTATAATAAATAACATCCATACCTATTTTAATGAATCTATTTACAACTTCCAAGTTATTTAATTCCAAATTTTGGTCTTCAATTTCATGTTTTGTTATTCAAAATCGTTTTACCTCTATATATACCATGAACTTTTCCCATATGCTTCCAACAAACTTGTCCCCAATTCCACTCTTCCTCCACCACAATATTCTAGATCCAACCAATGGCTCCCTCCATGGCCACTACCCAATCCTTCATGGCCAACCTCATTTTCACTCCTGTTAGAAACCACCTCAACATATACTACACCACTCAATCCCCTCCGTTGCTTAATTTCCATTCCCCAAAATTGATCTCCTCCCTTTTTTATCTTCTATTTTCATTTTTTATAGATGAAATATCAAATTTCTTAGTTCAGAGATGGTCTTGGGATTACCTAAAGTGTGTGGCTATAGTGGTGTTGGGTGCTATCTAAGAGGTGCTAATGTCACAAGAGAAAATCCACCCCTACCTTAGGAAGCTGATCCACAGGTTCAGATCACCAGTAACTTCATACCGACGATAGAGATTCCCCTACAACACTCCCTCCTCATCCATGGCCAGATCCACACCTCCATAAAGGGTGACTATGTACGTAATGGATCCAACACACAGTTCTAACCTTGATCCATCCACCACTTATTAACATCAAAGATACATGGTGTTTTGTAAATTTAAGAAATAATATTTTATATCTTATTTGTATTTGAAAAAGGAAACTATAAAGGATTTAAAAGTAGGAGCAGTGGGTGTCAATCAATGATAGAGAGATCTTCTCAATTTATAGTCCACTGAGATCAAGAGGAAAGGGGTTGCATCATTTGTGATATCCTATGTGGCTCATCATAAATAGAGAATGAGGAATCCATGGTGGGTCACTAATAAGATGGGATACCATGTTTGTGGTAGCACATGTGTCACATCAATATTGAAAAGGTGTGAAGCAATAGTGATGAGATCGATGATCAGGACTATGTATCAAACATCTTCTTGATTGTGGTGATCAAGTGGCTTGTCCTAGTTGATGAATGATGTTATATCATGTTAACAAGATCATGAGATAGAGAAATACTTAGGTTGTTGTAAGAAGGTGTGTCACTGATCTGTGTTTGGATAAATATCCTTGAGGTAGTGGCGTTTTTTTTTTAAAGGTAAAATTTTTGTTTAGATGGATCTCAAAGCATTACATTTTGTTTGAGAATACGTTCAGGGAGAAGATAGAGGCTTATTGGGGTATTATTTTCATACAAGTTTTTTCTAAAATATTATTGCAATTCATGTTTGGGAATTTACTTGATATTTTACACTATGAAATATAGTTGAATTTTTTTAGTTTCCCCATGGTTTTTTATACTCTATATCAAAGGGTATTTCCATATTAAAAATCCTTCATGCTGATCCTTTAATTTTTTTTCTGCTGTAATATTTCACACACATGAGCTGAACCCTATCATATAGAAGATGATTTGAAATAAATATCTAGTGGTGTTTAGACAAAATAAGATTCTATAGTTCATGATTGTAAAAAGATAATAATATACTATTCTAGAATTAGGTAGATCAAGGTTCCTAATTGATTCTGTTTCCATTTCTATAATTTAAGGGAGAAGGCAGACTCTAATGAGGTTATCATCATCAAATCTCATGTGACGCCAATGGAATTCATCTGTTTGGTAAAATTTATATCCTATATAGAAATTTTCTTGATATTTGTGAGAATATCCAATTAAAATAGAAGATAAAAATCAAAACATAATGGAAAAAATCAATACACATATTTTTTTAATGTAAAAACCCTCTAATGTGGAGGATTAAAAAAACCAGGGTAACTTCTAAAATTCCATTATAAATCAAAGAGTAAAAAATATAAGTAAATTCTAACTTGAATTATAATTATGGTATAGAAAACTTATGTGAAAAACCATAATATGATACACTTATGTTGTGTCTCTAAAAATGTCCTTATGATAAACATGGAAACACACCAAAATTTAATATATATTTCCTTTAAATAAAACTTAAAGTGTTCAATAGCTTTATTACCCACAACCCCAAGTCTATATGAACTATTATATAGTAAACCATTATAACCTAGATGCTAAATGGGAAAGTATGAATAGTAATAACTGCTTTATGGAAAATATGTATAATGGTTTTTATTAATGCACATGTATTGATTAATTCATAATAAATAAGTACTCAATTTTTGTTAAAGTCGTTTTACGCTTCAGGAAAATGTACCATTATGTTTTCCATTTGATCTTAAAGTAAAATAAGTATCCTTATTTATAAATAATATAATTAATTATATATTAATCATCATTATACTTTATTTTGATATAAGTTAATTTTTTAACTTAAAATGCATTTTTCAAAAAAAATAAAGCATAATGTGTTTTCATATTAATAAATTAATTTAATCTATATTGATTAATTATTTTATTTAAATGTATAGATTATATATTCAATATAATTTTTTAACATTAATTTGATGGATTTTATAAGGAAATTAATAAAGTAAATAAATTTTTATGAATAAAAAATCATTTCTTGAAAAATGGTTTTCGTTACGCTTTTCATGCTTAATTAAAATTAAATTCTATCACTAATAGAAATTTATTCTATTAAAATGAATTCCATATTTATAATCATCATAATTAATATAATTTTATAGAGTTAACTTATTTCTTGGTCTTAGTGAATAGTAAAAATAGTAAAATTTTGTTACCATGTTTAAGGTTAAAAACAGTTTACCAGGGGGTGTTAAACTATAAGATATTTCACGACCCATCCCACGGGGCCCAAACGTGACAACCCCAAGCCCGTCATCCATAGGTCAGGGGTTGGTGACTAGCACCTGAAGCATTTTCCTTAACAGGTAAGTCATTGCCTTAGAGATCTATACGCACTCAAAAAGGGAAACTGAAGTAAATAGCCAACAAAAGTAAGGTATAACCACGAGAGCAAAGTACAAATTTAAACTAAAAACAGTAGGCTGAAAAAAAATCCCTAGAAACTAAAAAGTAAGTAAACAGTTGTCGCATCTTCCCCGGAGCTCTACCTAGAAGGTAGCAGCCGTAAGTATAAATTTGAAGAATATGATCCTGACTGCTCCCATTGTACCAAGCTCCACCAAGTCTCGAACCTCCAAAGTCTGCCTCAGAGTATCAGAAGTCTAAACCAGACACACACGTGCGAGCAGAGCCCATATAGGGGTGAGTATAACAACTTAGTAGGGGACCCTGAGACCCCCAAAGTTATCTCAGTAATCCACAAAGGAAAACATCACAAGAAATACCACAAATGTAATATCACAAGTATGATCTAAATCATGAAGCAAAAATCAAAAGAGACAGCTCACTCTAACAGTATAACTTCAAGGTTACTGAGATAGGGATGACTAGTTATAAAGCCAGATCATCCTATCTGTAGTAACTCTATTGTTGACCCGTAGGTCACTCTATGATGTCCCATATTGGTCACTATATAATGACCCGTATTGGTTGCTGGTGCTGACCCATGTTGGTCGCTGGTGCTGACACGTATTGGTCGCTGGTGCTGACCTGTATTGGTCGTCGGTGCTGACCCATATTGGTCGCTAGTGCTGACCTGTATTGTTCGCTATTGCTAACCCGTATTGGTCGTTGGTGATGGCCCGTATTGGTCACTGGTATAGAGGTAGGTATGATTATTCATACATCTAGACCATACCACTCTGGAGTTTCTGATGCTGACCTGTATTAGTCGCTCTTCTTCTTTATGTCACAGTCAACCAGTGAATTCCCGCACGAAAGATGCCTGATCTTCGGAAGATTCTTCTCCTCAAGCCATCAGTAATATTTCAACTGGTATGAATTCCCACAAAAAAAAAAAGAAAACCCAAGGTATCGCCCCATCATAGGGGTCCCAACGTGATAGACGGCGCGTCGATCAGACGCCCAGTCTGTGAGATATGGGCACTTTTGTAAAAAGGGCATGATTGGTTTCAAGTTTGATCCAACCCAGGTCGCATGTCAAACTTCATCAAAACTCACTTAGAGTATCTTCAAAGGACTGCCTTTTTATAAGGTTCCTTACACCATAGACAGCGGGTTGATCGGACGCCCGGTCTGTTAGTTACACCCCTTTCCATGAAATGGGGGTGATCGCACCTCGGTTCGGCCCAGCTCGGTCAGGCCTGCCAGAATATGTCGAAGGGGCCGCTTCCTAAAAGGGGTCCCAATGCCACTGACGGCGTGTCAAATGGACACTTGGTTCGTCAGTTAAGAGCGTTCCTTTATTCAGAGGCTGGTTGGGTCTGGGCCCGATCCGACTCGGTCAGGCCGGACCGACGCAACGGATCCCGGGGTCTACCTGACCCTGCCCGGGTCCGGCCTGTTAAGGGTCGGCCCAGTTCACTGGGTTTGGCCCGTTGGGGTCGGCCCGGCTGGTTCGCGGGCCCGAGCCGCGGTTGGCCCGACCCGCCGGGTGGGGCTCGGCTCACCCGTGCTGGCCCGCTAAGCTGCGGGTCCGGCCTATTTGGTCGGCCCGCATTTAGCCCGCGTCTGCCTGAAGGCAGACCGTTTCTCCAGCTAGCTCTGCAGACACGGGGCCATTTCATCCAGCTAGTGGGGCGCTGCCCCATCGCGTGCAACAGTCGGCCAGGGGGCCGACCGGTCTCCAGCCAACGCAGCGCGGGGTCGCGTCACCCCCTCCTGCCGCGGCTCGCTGGCCATAACTGCTACCGCCGGTGGTGACTGGGGGCGCCTCCCTTCTCCGAAGCGGTCGACTCAGGCCAACCTTCTCTAGCTACCACGGCGCATGATGGCACGCCGCCTACCCACCGCCTGCGACTGATTACTGCAGGCCTCCTCCGGCCGCCGTTGGCATGGCATGTTGGCGGTTCTATACGCAGGCCACCGAACATCCTCCGGTGGTCCATTCTTGGTGTCATATGTGCCTACAAACCTCTTAGGTCACCACCACCTCTACGTTACCCTTATCTCTGCCTTGTCGTCACATTGCCCAGTCGCACACGGGAAACACAAGAACAACAAGATCAACAAAGGGTTCATGCCTTGTTCGGATTGGCCTGCACCCTCTGTGTTAGCGTTTTAAAAGGGTTGTTAACAATAATCAAAGAATTTAGAAACAACTCCCAACTTGTAACCCCGCATCAACCTCCCGTGTTTAAAGAATGATATGTGGATCAACTCGTTGGTTGGTTGATCTGCATTCTTCATATAAATCAAGAACGAGGAAGGTAGAATATTACAATATCAAAAACAAAAAACCCTACCTGGATGAGATGTCTAATAACAATGATCGACGGAACCTCCTTCATCGTTGTCATCGGTTCGTGATTTGATGACACTCATCACCACTTGCTGAATCTGATCTCGTCCTCTAGGTGGATGTTGCTGCAGGAATTTTCTAGAGTTTCCCCACTTGAAAAGTCATGTCAAAACCCCACCCCAATCTCTATTTAAATAGGAGGGGGAAATGTGAGTAACGCATTGAGGAATTAATGAGGTTCATTAAATGAATTAATGAACCTCTTTTAATTCACAATAGTAGAGTTATGTAGTTGATGAGTCAAGCCATTAAATGGCTTGAAAAGTCACCGGTCCTGCCACTACTTCTCATCCGTTGGATAAAAAAGAAATAAAATAACAATTACATGTTATTTTACTTTTCTTTAAAAAGTCCAAAAAACTAACTTTTTCTCTCGACCTACTGCGGTCAAAGTGAAGCCTCCCTTAATCGAATACTGGCGCTGTGGATTCAATGGTGTCCTCATATTTTAAATCCGATCACCAGTTCAAAATATAGAAAATGTCGCCCACGCGTTTACTGAACGTACCTTAAAAAAGTTCAAAATCTATTCCAGGCACACTAGGCCTCGGAATCATGCACTGTTAATTTTTGCATGCTCATAATAATTCCAAATAATAATAAAAAATATGTGGAATTTTCTAGGTCTTTAAATTCTCCCTGTCATGGGTCTTTACATCCCCAAAATCCAAACAAGGCTATACAAACAAAGAGGGGTACTAGGCATGCATATGAGCCTCTCGCTCCCATGTGCTCTCTTGGAGATTCCCATACTTCCACAGAACGCGCACTAGAGGTATCAACCACCCATGAAGGATCCGCTCATGTAGATCCTTTATCTCCACTGGGTACTCCACAAAAATCACCCCGTCGTTAATCTCCAGCTCGCCACAGTCAATGATGTGAGATGGTTCATGCACATATCTCTTCATCTGGGATACGTGGAAGACGTCATACACCCTCTCCAATTGTGGTGGCAATTCCAAGTGGTATTCCACCTTTCCAATCTTCTGAAGTATCAGGAATGGTTCAATAAACCTCGGTGAGAGTTTTCCACCTTGGCCAAATCTCCATAGTCCCTGTTGAGGGGAGACTCGCAAGAATACGTGGTCCCCCTCCTAGAACTCTAGTGGTCCCCATCGCCTATAATCATAGGACTTCTGTTAGATATGTGCAATCTTCATCTAATCTCGGATGACCTACACCTTCTCAATGGTAACATGTACCATCTCTGGGCTCACGAGTGCTGGCTCTCCTAGATCCGTCCAGCACAAGGGTGATCTGCACAATCATCCGTAAAATGCCTCAAAATGGGCCATACCAATGGTGGAGTGATAGTTGTTATTGTAAGCAAACTCCACCAAGGGTAGGTGGTCCTCCCAAATCCGACCAAAATCTAGGACACATGCACGAAGCATGTCCTCCATGGTCTAGATGGTCCACTCAGTCTGACCGTCTGTCTGTGGGTGAAAAGGTGTGCTCAAGAGAATATAAGTTCCAAAATCCTCCTACAATCCTTTCCACAACTGGGATGTGAAGCGTGTGTCACAGTCTGAGACTATCATCGAAGGCACCCCATGAAGTCGCATGATATCCCAAACGTAGAGACGTCCCAAGTTCTCTACCGAACCCTTCTCTCGAATAGCAAGGAAGTGGGCTGACTTGGTGAGTCGGTCAACAATCACCCAGATGGTATTGTTCCCTCTGGATGTACGTGGTAACCCCGTCACAAATTCCATCAATATAACTTCCCACTTCCACTCTGGTATCTCAAGGGGTTGGGTCAAGCCTGCTAGTACCTGGTGCTCGGCCTTCACTTGTTAGAAAGTGAGGCATCTAGAAACAAACTTCGCCATAGCTTTCTTCATCTCTGGCCACCAGTACTGACGCTGGAGGTCCCGATACATCTTCATCATGCCTAGATCTACTGCCAAGGGAGATGTATGTAACTCCCTCAGCACCTCCTCTAATAGTGCCACTAGTATAATTGTACGTCCTCTGAAAAGGATAGCATGCTCCCCACCTTCAGAATATTCGTCAGGTGTATGGCCTGAGGATATTTGAGCACGTGTAGTCTCGCAGTTGTTGTCTCCGAGTTGCACCTCCTTGGATCATTGAAGGAGTGGAGGGGTAACTACCATTGACTGGAGGTAGACTGTCTCATCTTTATCCACGTAGGATATCAGAAATGAGGCTAACTGCTCTGAAGCCTCATTCAGTAGTTGCAAACTTGATCTTTGGCTGAGTGCATCTGCCACTACGTTCTCCTTTCCAGGATTATAGACTATCTCAAAGTCATAGTCCTGGAGGAACTCTATCCAATGTAGTTATCTCATATTTATATCTTTTTGTGTGAAGATATATTTGAGACTCTTGTGGTCTGAGTAAACAATGAACTACTCTCCCATCAAGTAGTGTCACCACATATTCAGTGCGAAGACTACTACTGCCAACTCCAAGTCGTGAGTCGCATAATTCTTCTCATGAGGCCTCAGGTGTTGTGATACATAAGAAATCACTGCATAACCCTGCATCAGGATGCAACCGATTTCGATCCCTGATGCATCACAGTAAACCACAAAGTCAGTGCTCTCCTCCGTCAACCTTAGGATGGGAGTGCTGGTCAAGCTCTACCTCAGCTGTTGAAAGCTCTGTCGGCATGTCTCTGACCATAGGAAGGGTTTCCCTTCTTCGTCAAGGTAGTAATAGGTGCTTCTACTCTGGAGAAATCAGGTACGAACCTCTAATAGTAGTCTACTACTCCAATGAAGCTCTTCACCTCAGCAACACTCCTAGGTGGCTCCCAAGAAAGTATTGCCTTGATCTACGCTGGATCCACCGCAACTCCAACCTCTGAGATGACGTGTCCCAAGAAGTGGACCTTCCGTATCCAAAACTCACACTTCGAGAGCTTCCTATATAATTGGTGATCCCAGAGTGTGTCCAGAACTATTCTCAAGTATACAGCGTGCTCTTCCTCAGACGCTGAGTACACCAAGATGTCATCAATGAAGACCACTACAAAGCGGTCTAAGAATGTCTAGAAGATCCTGTTCATGAGACCCATGAACACTACAGGGGAATTCTTCATGCTGAACGAAATCACTAGGTATTCATAATGTTCATACCGACATTTAAAGGTCGTCTTTGTGATGTCCTCATCCCGCACACAAAGCTGGTGATAGCCTGATCTGAGTTCTATCTTTGAGAACCACTTCGCTCCTTTCAAATGATCAAACTTATCATCAATCCTCGGTAGAGGATACTTGTTCTTTACAGTCACTTGGTTTAGGCACCGGAAGTCCATGTATAGCCTCAAACATCCATCTGACTTCTTGGAAAACAACATCGGGGATGCCCATGGAGAAACACTAGGCCTTACAAATCCCTTCCTTTGTAAGTCCTCCAATTGTACCCTCATCTCTTAGAGCTCCATAGGGCCATCTGATATGCTGGTGTAGATATTGGTGATGTTCCTGGGTACAATTCAATGCGGAATTCTACCTCTCTATGAGGAGGTAGTCCTAGGACATCTTCTGGAAATACATCCTCATACACATCCACCACCACTGGAAATTGTGGGCTCGCCTCATTCGCCGTGTCAAAGGTCATGCAAGCTAGCTGATATGTAATCAGCTTCACCCTCATGAGTGCAAGTCCATCTCGTGCTGCTCTATTTTCCTTCTCACCAACAAAGGAAAACTAGCCTCAATCTCTGCGCGTACATCACATTGTACATATCAAGCAGTCAATTTGTGCATGAACTGCTGATATCAAGTCCATTCCTAGAATGACGTCGTAGGGATTCAATGTCGCTACTAGAAGATCCCATCTAAAACTCTCTCCTATGAGAGTAATATCACACTATCAGTACTAGTGTGATTGCTAAATCTCCTCCCATAGGATTATCCAAATGCAAAGGTTGATCTAAAAGCTCAGTCGGAATCTCATAGTCCCAAACTAAGTCTGAGTGAAGGAAATAATGGATAGAACCTGTGTCGATAAGCACTACTGCTAAAGTAGATAAGATACAAATCATACCTCATATCATCTTAGGGACGTCAGGATCATGAGTCTCTACTACCTGTAGTTGGGCCTGTCCCCGTCCACCTGCTCCCTGAGCTCTGTCTGGCTAACACTCATGCTCATGCCGCTTTCATTGCCTTGGTGGCCCCTCCATCGTCTACCGATCATCTGCACATGGATTTGGACAATCATGAGCTCTATGAACCTGTCCCCTGCAGGAAAAATAGATCATGTCTCGCTGGTGGCTCTCTCGGCCTCTCAACCTCACACCTCTGACCCTGTGTCCCAAGGTCGCCCTCTGGAAGGTCTAGCCCGCTAGGGATTCTGCATCGTCTATCTACTATCAGCTGCAGATGACTCTTCTACTTATTGTATGCTAGGGGTTCTCACTGTCGGTGTCTGCTCAGCAAGGAAGCTCTTTATCGACAAAGCACACTTTAGCACCCCAACCTGCGTCAGGATGTTGAGAGAAATGGTCGTAGCTCTAATCTCTCATAAAAGCCCCTACTCAAAGGTCTGGGCTCCGAAATAAGGGTCACATACCATGTCTATGGATTATCAGGAGAGGTCAGTAAATCTCTCCGAGTACTGAACCACAGTCTGGTTTCCTTACTAAAAATGTAGGATCTCCTGAATATGAACAAAGCATAGTGTCACCGGCACGAACTCCACCCTGAAAAGGACTAGGTGAGGGTCATCTCCTCCTGCACCTAGAGCGTTGAGCTCCACCATCATCCTACCGAGCCCTGAAGAAGTCTAGCGGCCAAGATCGTCATCTGCTCAGTGGGGGTCTCTACTAAGTGAAAGACCCGCGAAACCACCTAAATCCAGTCCTCTGCTACCTGGGTGTCTGTCTCGCCTCAAAACCTAAGAGGCCTCTATCTCTGGAACTCATGCAATTCGCTCATCCGGCATTAATGATCCACTATTATAATCTACTACTCAATGGGTGGTGGTGCTGCTTGTACACCACCTGAAGGTGCCATCACTGTGAGTGGTCCCTGTACTGACGCCTCGTCACTCGGTGGGCCACTATCACGATCTCTAACCGGAATCCTGGATGGCTATCTTCTTGGAGGAATCATGGAAGAAATAGATTCACCGTGGTCAATAAGTTATACCCAGTGAAATGACTCAAGAAAGATCAAGAAAACTTTTCAAAACCCTAGCAACCGGTGTTTTCATGTACCGAGTTGAAAAACAGAATTCAGGGTCTTAGTGTATGGATATGTCGGTCGTCACACTAACACTAGACTCCCTGTACTAAAAAACCGAACTCAAGACACTTTACACCATTACCTCATTAAAAGTAGACTCTTAGTTATTCTAGTAGAACTGACCACCCTCTGATACCACTTTGTCACAAACCATCCCACGGGGCCCAGACGTGACTACCCCAAACCCACCTTCCATAGGCTAGGGGTTGGTGACTAGCACCTGAAGGATTTTTCTGAATAGGGAAGGAATTTTCTTAGAGATCTGTACACACTCAAAAAGGGAAACTGAAGTAAGAAACAAAAAAAGTAATATATAACCATGAGAGTAAAGTACAACTGTAAACTGAAAATAGTGAGCCAGAATTATAGCCCTAGAAAATTAAATGAAAGTAAACAGTTTTTGAATTTGCCCTGGAGCTCTACCTGGAGGGTAGCAGCTGTAATTCAGAAGTCGAAGAAGAGGATCTTGACTGATCCCATCGTACCAAGCTCCACTAAGTCCCAAACCTCCAAATTATGCCTCAGAGCATCAGTAGTCTGCACCAGACACACACGTGTAGGCGGAGCCTATGTAGGGGTGAGTATAACAACTCAATAGGGGACCCTGAGACCCCAGAAGGTCTATCAGTAATCTATAAAAGAAAACATCACAAGAAATATCACAAATCTAATATCACAATCATGATCTAAATCATGAAGCACGAAGAAAAAGACACAGATCACTCTAACGATATAACTTCAAGGTTACTGGGACATGGATGACTAGTTGTAAATCTAGATCATCCTATCCATAGTAACTCTACTGATGATCCTTAAGTCACTATATTCTAACCTGTATTGGTCACTAAATTCTAACCTTTATTGGTCGCTGGTGCTGACCCGTATTGGTCGCTGGTGCTGACCCGTATTGGTTGCTGGTACTGACCCATATTGGTCGCTGGTGCTGACCCGTATTGGTCGCTGGTGCTGACCAGTATTGGTCATCAGTGCTGACCTGTATTAGTTGTTGGTACAGAGGTAGGGATGATTAGTCCTACAGCTAGATCATCCCACTCTGGAGTTTCTGATGTTGACCCATATTGGTCACTCTTCTTCTTCATGTCACAGCCAGCCACTGGATTCCCACACGAAGCACACCTGATCTCCAGAAGATTCTACTCCACAATCCATCAGTCATATTTCAATCTGTACTAAGTCCTGAAAAAAATCATACCCAATGGATTTCCCCGTCGTAGGGGTCCCAACGTGACAGATGGCGCGTCGATCGGACACCCGGTCTATGAGATATGAGCACTTTTGTAAAAAGGGCCCGGTTGGATTCAAGTCTGATCCAGCCCAAGTCGCACATCAAACTCCATAAAAAATCACTTAGAGTATCTCCAAAGGACCTCCTTATCACAAGGGTCCTTACGATACAGACAGCGCATCGATCGGATGCTCGGTCTGTTAGTTACACCCCTTTCTGTGAAACGGGGGTGATCGCACCTCAGTCTGGCCCGGCTCGGTCATGCCTGCCAAAATCTGCCAAAGGGACCGCTTCCCAAAAGGGGTCCAAACGCCACTAACAGCATGTCAAACGGACACTCATTTCGTCAGTTATGGGTGTTCCTTTATTCAGGAGACGGTTGGGTCTGGGATCAGTCTGACTCGGTCAAGTCGGCCCAACGCAACGGATCCTGAAGTCTACCAGACCTCGCTCAAGTTTGGCCCATTAAGGGTTGGACTGGTTCATTAGGTCCGGCCCGTTGGGGTCAGCCCGGCTAGTTCGCGGGCCCGGGCCACTGGCCCGTTGGGTCGCGAGTCCGGCCCACGTCCATCCCAGTCCGCCTGAAGGCGGACCGTTTCTCCAGATGGCCCTGTGGACGCGGGGCCGTTTCATCCGGCCAATGGGGTGTTGCCCCACTGCGTGTAATGGTCGGCCAGGGGCCGACCGGTCTTCAGACGACACGGCGTGGTGTGGGGTCGTGCCGCCCCCTCTTGTCACGGCCTGCTGGCCGCGGCTACTACCGTCGGTGGTGCCTGTGGGTGCTACCCTTCTCCGGCGCGGCCAGCTCAGGCCGGCTGCCTCTAGCCACCGTAGTGCGTGACAGTGCGCTGCCTTCCCACCGCCCATGGCTGGTTGTCGCGGGCCTCCTCCGGCCACTACCGGCATGGCGCGCTGGTGGTTCTTTCCGCAGGCCACTAGACGTGCTCTGGTCGTCCATTCTTGGTGTCGTTTACGCCTACGTGCCTCTCAGGTCACCACCGCCTATGCGGCCTATCTCTGCCTTGTCGTCACATTGCCTAGCCTCGCATGGGAAATACAAGAACAACAAGATTAGCGGAGGGTTTGGGCATTGTTCGGATTCGCCTGCACCCTCCACATTAGCGTTTTAACAAGGGGTGTTAGCAACAATCAGATAATTTAGAAATAACTCCTGACTTGTAACCCTGCATCAACCTCCCGTGTTTAAGGAACGATCCGCAGATCAAACCGTTGGTCAGTTGATCTGTGTTCTTCATATAAATCAAGAACGGGGGAGGAGAAATATTAAAATATCAAAAACAATAACCCCTACCTGGATGAGACGTCTGCTGACGACGATCGACGGAACCTCCTTCATCATTGGCGTTAGTTTTTGATTCGGTGGCGCTCATCACCGCTTGCTGAAATTGGTCTCATCCTCCAGGTGGATATTGCCACAGGACTTCTCTAGAGTTTCTTCGCTTAAAGAAGTCATTCCAAAACCCTACCTTGAGCTCCATTTAAATAGGAGGGGGAAAGGTGAGTAAAGTATTGAGAATTAACAAGGTTCATTAAATAAATTAATGAAACTCTTTTAATTCACAACGGTGGAGTTATGCAGTTGATGATTCAAGCCATTAAATGGTTTGACAGGTCACTGGTCCCACCACCGCCGCTCATTCATTAGAAGAAAAAAAATAACAATTACATGTTATTTTACTTTTCTTTAAAATGTCCAAAAACTAAATTTTTCTCCCGACCTACTGCAGTCAAAGTGAAGCCTCCCTTAAGTGAATCCTGGTGTTGTGGATTCAACGGTGTCCTCAGATTTTTAATCCAAGTACCAGTTCAAAAGATAGAAAATATCGCCCGTGCGTTTACTGAACGTACCTTAAAAAAATTTCAAAAATACATTCCGGGCACACCGGTCCTCAGAATTATGCGCCATCAATTTTCGCAGACTTGTAATAATCTTAAATAATAATAATAAATACATGGAAATTTTCGGGTCTTTAAAAGATAAGGGTAGTATTTCCACATCAACCAGAAAAATTATTATTTATTAAATTTATTTCAACCATATATCATCTTATATTTGAATCCTTTTCTATTTGGAGCCACTTGACCATGAAAGCGACCTTAAATCATTGAATTTTTTCAAGAAATTCCATTTGTGTACCTCCTTTAACATATAAAGGAAACCTCTTCTCCTACCTTATTCAAACTATTTTAGCCTTATATATCATCAAATACCTTCTCCAAAACCTTACAAGAATTATTCCCTTAATCCTAGAGATTCTGGTATTCTCCTAAGACCAATCATTCAAGGAATAAGGAGTAATCCAAAGGAGGTCTATCAAAGAATAAGTATAGAATTTAACCAAGCTCTTTCAATTTTATTTATTACTATACATCCTATAAACATGGTGTATCCATAAAAACATGATTACAATAGTATCATAAATATACTAATATGTTATAATTATTATTTAACAATCATTTATCACCTCCTCTCAATCCAATGTGAGATGAAAGTATCGTTCGTTCATGCATGTGGAATACCGCCTCTACATAGCGATACGACTCATTTTCCAACACCACCACTCATGGTTGGTTATTATGATAGATTTAATATTTATATTTTATATTTATAGTATAATAATTATTATGGAAATATGAATTAATATTTACCCTTTTTCTTTTTCATCCATCAAAAAATGGAAATGTTGCTTGTGCGTACATATAAACTGTCATCTCCATGTAGTGGTGTAATTTATTTTTCATCACTGATTTATTTGAATGGTTATAAATATTTATATAATAAATATATATTATATTTATATAATTATTAAAATTATTTATATTAAATAATCATGATCATAGTGTAAGTAAAATGACTTCCAAACCAGAGTATACGTGAAAAACAAAGTAGTTAACACCAGAAATAACGATGATAATAAAATATTGTTAATGAAGGGGTGATAAGATGTTGTAATTAAACCATGTGTGTTATTATAGGTATTATTATGGTTTTGTTTTATAATTATAATAAATTTAAATTTATTATATAGGGGGTTGTAGAACTTATGAAGAAATACGTACTTGAGGAACAAGTTTTATGTTATAATCTCATTTTTACCAAGATTTTTATGCTTAAATTTTCCAATGATAAAATTGTATGATATATATCTCTAAAAAATTATTTATTTTATCATATGGATATTTTTTAATATTTCATGTTATCCTTTAATTTTACTATATTTAATTACTCAAGATACTGAAATAATGTTTTTAAGGAAAACCGACCATGTTTTTCCCTTCAATAAGGAATTCTTATTCTAAGTCCTTATTTCTTTTAAATGTTTTCAAGAATGATTTTACTATTATCCAAAGATTACTTAATGTCGTTTTTTACTCTATTTTAATTTCATTACCATTTTTTAAAATGAAAAATATTATTTTTTTCCAAACATGGTACTTTTGATTTTTTACCGAAAATGTGAAAGGAATTTTTGTTTTTACAAACATCACATGAACATCTTTCCCCAAAATCATGAATACTATTTTCTTTAAATATTTTTTATAAGTTTAATTTTTTGTTTGATTTTTTTTCCTTAATATTTTAGAAATTTATTGATTCTAAATAAGTGATTTCAAATAAAAAGTGTATTTTTCTCCAAAAATGTTCTAGAGAAATTTTAAAGGTATTTTTATCTATAAATACATCCTTTGATGCTTCATATGATTTATTGGGGTATGATAAAATGTTACCATATTTGTTCTTTCTTTTTATACTTTATGATTACTGAAATGAAATGTTTATGAAACCTATATCATTTATAAGATTTATGATCTAAAAATATGATGAATGTTTTATGATCTTATATATGACACACCTATGTATGATTTTCATTATATGATGGGTGGACCTTGAATTATATATCCCCAAAATTAATTGGGTAAAGAAAAATATCTCTTGAGGTAAGAAGGATTGGAATAGGGAGTGAACCTAATTTAGTAAAGGACTTTTTCTGATAATATGGTCTTGGTTGTGAACCTTGACTATGGAAATGATGGAATGGGAAGTAAACTCAGTCCAATTTTATGTCTTGGTAGTAACCCTTGACTAAGTAAATTAATTTATATGCTTATGTTCATGCCAAAAAATTCATCTTATGATTATGATATATTTCATTGCTAATGATGGGTTATTGGTGATTCCAAACTCTTATTTCTTCTGTATTTTGATTAATAAAACTATATTTTATGTTTCATTATTATGATTTATGAATTTATGGGTATTATTTTCTAATTCTTATCTCATGTTATCATATGATTATGCTTATCTTATTCTCCCTTATGATCAATTATTGATATCTCTTATGTTTACCCTTACCAACCATTTGAACTCGCCCTTTCTTATGTTTCCATTCCCTAAGTTAGGAGAAAGGTTTTAAGTATTTTATGTCTAATAAGGGTTCTTGTTGTGAATAACTAAGTTGGAAATGATGTATGTCTTTTATGTACCAGTTGTTTACGTATCTAAGTTTTTAAAGACACTATACCTCTATGGTTTTTAGGAATGTGTTGTTGTGAAATGTATAAAATATTTATATAAAATGATTTAATATTTAGATATGAAAATTACGAGTTTTTCATAAGTGAAACTGTCCTGTGAAAAGTGCCACTTTGTTGAAGATCCAATGTGACAAAATATCATCATTCTATGACAAATGTCACTCCCTAGAGGTTCCACTGTGACACAATGTCACCCTTCAAAAATATTAATCTTAACACACATCATCTCCAACACTAATTCAATGTACATTTGACTCACCAAAATATTTTTGTCAATAATAATTCAATATTTATTTAGCTCGCCATTTCTCTTTATCGATGTCCCACACATGCTACCTCAAACACAACATATCCCTTCTTCCTCTTGAACGACTACATCTTGACAAAGTCCCAATTTTGTTCACCAAGAAATTCCCAAAAACTATAGGTTGATAGGTTTTATTGGGTTCGATTAAAACTTAATTAAAGTAGAAGAAGCAAAATAAACCACGTAGAACTGAGATCAGGTTGGAAGAAAAATGAAACTGTATGAAAACTGGAATGGAAGAACCATGTGTACCGTTCACTGATGAAGCCTATCCAACCTTCTTTAAATTCATATGATGAGTTTAATTATGATCATAAAAGGAAGCCAAAATACATCCCCTCTTATAGGTGTATCCATGGGAAAAATTAATCACTCAACATTCAAGCAAGATCTTGTCTCCCTCCTTGTCCTGCTAAAGCCTTGAGTATTAAGGAGGAAAATGAAGAGAGCATCAAGTGTAGAGGATTATCACATTGGATTCATGTGAACAACCACACCCACTACCATCACATGGAAGTGGTTTATATAGGTCAAGGATGATCCTCTATGAAGCACGCATTAACTCAAGTGTTACAACACTTTATTTAATACTTTTTCCATTACATGCATCACATGCATGAATGAAACACCATGAAACGTTTCATCTTATGAAACGGTCCATTTAATGATATTTTTGTGGAATATATCATCTACCCAAGTCATTGAAACCAACAATATAAATCTATTATGCATTTTATACTATCTGTTTCATCAAACCTTGAATTTACATGCATAATCATGTTGTGGTGGTGCCCATTTAAGTGTATGACTTCATATGCACCATCATTGTAACACCCCGAGTTTTTATGAATTATTTTTTTTTTAATAAATTAAATTTATTTTATGTTTTGGTTTATGATTTCATTACACACAACCTTGGGTTATCTTTCATTATATGCAACACTCGGTTTTCTTGTATGACACATGACACTAATATTTAACAAAACCTCGACATATTACTAATATAATCATTTAAACTCAGCTGTTATAACCTACCCATTAGACATAGAAAAATTCATAGTAATAAATAATTTTTAAATATTAATTGTAATTTTTTTATATAAATAAAACATATTGGTAAAAAAGTACTTAATTTTTGGTAAAGTTTTTATATGTTTTGAAAATTTTATTTTCTCAAAAAAAATGCTTTTTATTTCATTTTGTGAACATCAATAAAATCAAATTTTAATTATTTTATAAAATTGATTTTATAAATTTAACTTAATTTTTTAATTAATTATTTCAAATTTATATTAGGGTGAATTTTCATGATTTTTCTAAAAGGTTTCATTTTTTAATAAATAGTGAAAAATACCAAGTTTTAATTGAAAAATGCTTTTTATATTAATTAATTTATAGTGTTAAAATATATTTTGAAATGGTTTAAAATTAAAATTAGTTCAATTTTATATCAATTAATCCAATTTAGGTCATTGGAATCAATTTTATATTTAAATTGAATATAAAATCTTTATAAACATTTGATCATTTTCTCTTTAAAACTCTGCTTTCTCGTCACGTCTGCGGAATTAATTTTAAACTAATTTTCCCACTTATGTGATTTGAATCAGGAAGAATCGATTCCATATTTTGAATTATAATAATATATAATTTATAATAAGTTAAAATTAATTTTTTTCCAAATTAATTATTTAAAGTAATTAAAATTAATTACAGTGATTAAGGTAAAAAACAAGATTATTTAGTGGTTAGAATTAAAATACAATGCATAAAAATGACCCAAAACTTGTAAAAACACTTTTTATGGAAATATTTAGACATTATAATATCTAATGTTCTAATTTGACCCATTTTGATACTTTTTCTGTATGAAAAACGTGGGTAAAATTCTCTCTTTCAAAAATTTACAAGTTTGCCACTTACCCCCTTATAAAAGCCCACCCCCTATCTCCATCTCATCACACATTTGAAACCAAGTGGTTAAGCCAATACCTGACCAAATAAATTTAGAAATTACCTCCTCTCATCCTAAAATCCATACTTTTTCCATAAATCCAACCATGGAAGGCCTTTGGTGAAAACCAAAAGGAGATACCTGAAGAAGAGGTGATGTTCATTAATGGATGTTTTTTATATTTCTTCCTCAAACCCCTTATATTATTTTTATATAATGATTATATAATAACCTCATAATATTACATATAATTAGATGTTTTTATGTTAAGGTTATTAACTACAACCACACACACTACCATAAAATGTATTACGAAATCATCGTCTGTGTGTACGGAGGACTACCACCTTGTAAACCGATGTCGTTTGTTTTTCCATTACCACCTCTCATGGTTGGATATAATGATGTAAATAATATTTATAGATGAAATTTATGATATTAATGAAATTGTTATACTTTTTTAATTTTTATATCACGCATACCTTCATTCTTTCCATTTTTTGGAAATATGATAATGTCATTCATGTGTGCGGTGGACTATCGCCTCACGAATCGATGTGATTCATTCACGTTTTACACAAAATGTATTAAGGATGAGTTTAATTAAAAAATATGATATATATTAAATAAAAAAGATTCTATAATTATAATATATCATTTAATTTTATTTCTTTCAAACTGACAAGAAAATGAAAAGCAACGTTCATACGTATGTACGACCTAACATCTCCATTAATGGTGCATTTCATTTTCTATCACTAAATTTTTTGAATTTATATAAGTACATATATAATAAATATATATCATATTCATATCATGATATAAATTATGGAGATTATTAAATCATGATCAAATTAAGAGGATAAACAATATAACAAATTAAAACTTATACGTAAAACAGATTTGTTATTACCCAAAAGGTTACTTTAACATGGAATTATTAATAAGTAGGTAATAAAAGGTCATAAGAAAGTAATATATGGTATTGTATATATTTTTTTGTAATATATTTATATTAAAATTATATTTATTATACAGGAAGTTTGAATGAGTACGGAAAGAGTCAAGACTTGTGGTAAGGGATTTCCGTCTCAATTTTTACTTTTATGTCACACATGCTATATTCACCACCTCTTTCTTATAGGTGGGGTATATACTTATATTAAATGAATTTTATATTTTTTATACTAAAATTTATCATTATTTACATATAAATTTTATAATCTCTCTTTAATAGAGTTTACGATTTAAAATATACCAAATCGGTAAAGGAATTTTGTCTTAATTTTCCTTATTTGAGAAAAATGTTATGTTGTGCACCTATATTGTTTTAAAATGTGTATATACCACCCATTTTACATGTTATATAATGAATATAATTATTTTTATGATATTTTATGCTTTATGTAATGTTATTGTTTCATGTTGATTATGATTCAAAGTTACCAAAGTGGTAAGAGTTTATTGTTACAATATCATCATTTATCAAGATTGTTTATGATTATGCTTCCATTAATGAGATATTATGATCCATATCTAAATAATTATCATGAACTATCTTACCCTCCAGTTATTCATTATATCCTCAAGTAATGTTACCATTTTCCCACTCTTTGGTACTTAAGATAATTAAGAATTTTTTTTATGAAAATTTGATTTTATTTCCCTATTCTGTCAGAAATATCTTTTCTTTCAAAACCATGTTTTATAAAAAAAATGTTTTCAAAAATGTTTTTTTGATCTATAATGATTTTTAGAAGACATTTTTACCCATGTTTTACTTTTTTCAACAAAAATCAATGGAATATTCATGTCATTTTCTAAATAATGCTGGTTTTGGATTTTACCGTAAATGTGAGAGGAATATTTGTTTTTACATGTATAGCATGAAATGAATTTTATGACATCATGAAAATTAATTTTTTCAAATATTAATTTATAAGTTTTAAAATTTATTTTCAAATAAAAAGGTTTTAAAAAAAATTATGATTTGAAAAGCATTTTTCAACACTAAAAGGTTATTTTCCTCGAGAAATGTTTTAAATGATTGATCAAAATCATTCTCTATCAAAGATGAAATCTATTATTGTAACCTATTCATTACTGGGGATATGATCCAAGAATACCATTCATATTCTTTCTCTGAATAGTTTATGTTTTAATGGAATTATTTTTATGAAACTTGTTTCTCTTCTATGGGTCGTACCGTGATAAAATTCTTATGAAACCTAATTCTTTTCATGGGTTAGGCTATGATTAAATGATTATGAAACATGTCTATTTTCCATAGGTTATGATATGATGAAAGGTTTATGATTCCCATTTCATTTCTTGTGTTATGATATAATGACTGTTTATAATATTTTGGCACACATATGTATGGTTTCATTATGTGACATGTCAAGAACCAATTAGGGTTTCCATCCAACCCAACACCCGACCCAACCTGTGGCATGGACCGAAGGGAGTTCCCAATCCCTATGGGATGGAAACTAGTGCACAGTAACCAAAAAAAATCTTTGGGAATGATTTTTCCCATGAAATTCAACCATAAACAATAGACAATAATAACATGAAACTAAGAAACATCCAAGACATATCATAATCCAACATCCATAACACAAGTTTGAGTTAAACACCTTACAATTACAAAAAAAACCAAAAATAATTAACCAAATGGGTAGGGGAAAACTAGACTACCAAAACCTCCATGTGGTATGCAATTTGACACCCCATGCCACCACCACTAACACCCACCAATGATGGAACCTATAGCACATAAAACCACCATCACCACCATGGGGAACCTTTCCTTTACCTAGGTCAAAAGTAACATGGTATATATACACCAAAGGGTGTATGTAATGTGTAGTTCAATTTCCCAATAAGATACCGCCAAAAGATATTCCATGCATTAACATTAAATGACAAATTAATGTACCACTCATCCTGTAGGGTCCCATGTACCACTCATCTTGCTGGGTCACCCATGTACCACTCATCTTGTAGGTTCACCTAGGATCCCACTATTGGTGGAATTTCCACCTCCCATGTACCACTCATCTTGTCGGGTCACTTGGTGTCACACTTGGTGGGTAAAATGTCTGTGCTTCACCTAGCTAACGAATTGTTGTATCGAACCATCGTTGATCGAGGTGTTACCCCATGGGATGCTCTGTCATCTTGATTGGAAACAACTCCTTCTCGGCTAGGGCATTATGACCTTTTCGTGGGGAGGGGGTTCCTTGGTGTATAGGGTTCAAAAAGGCCACTCATGGGGATTCCCTTTCTAAGAAATAAAGAACATGCTATTTTTTAAGAAAAATGAGGATATAATTTAAATAAAACATTCTTTGAAATTAGAAAAGGAGTAAATTTGATATCAAGATGAACGGTAATCATAGCATTAGAACCATCAGAAACCCCTAAGGTAGTAGGTTTAATGGGGTCCTAAGGTCCTCGAACTCTTCATGATCACATCACTCTAACATGATGGTCCTTCTTAATCCTCCAATCCCCATTGCAAAAATGATTAGTTAGTTTTGTTGTGTCATTCCTTATTAAGGGGACCAGGCCCCAATCTTACAAACTCTCTTAACATGCTAGACCTAGTCTTTCAACCTTGATACCTAGGATTCCCTTATGTTCAATCTCATTCCCTATGTCACATGAACCACCTCTTACACTTACACATTTCCAACAATAGAAACACACATGAAATATAACCATTTTTAAATAGGAAAAACATTATTAAAGCCTTACACACACCAACACCTTTGGAAAACATGATTTCCACAAACCAAAAAAATCTTGCACCTAGTTAGAAAAAAATCAAGCATAATAAAATCATTAAATAATGATAGAGAATGGAACCACCTACCTATTTCTTAGAAATCATCTGAACCCTGTTGGAAACCACAGTCACACCAAGGAGAGACCCTATAAAGGAAATAGAACACCATAATCATCAATATTTAACCCAAATAATCAATATTTTACCCAAATTAGGTCAACCTATATTTTGGAGAAAGAAAACCCAATAAATAATGGATAATAGGCCAAAAATAAATAAGAAAAGAGGAAAGAAGAGGCTTACTTGATGATTTCTTGAATAATCCCCACCTAAACCACCCAAATATTGAAGCAAGAGAAAGAAAGAATAAAGGGGTGTGTGTTTAGGGTTGGGAAGTTCAAATGGGATGAATTATAGGGGTTTAGGGTCTTAAAATCAAAGAGGGAAAAGTTATAAATTCCTCATTTTTAGAAGATTTGTCAGGTCGCACGGTTTGGTTGCACAGTCTTCCAGACCATGTGGCTCCTCTATCCAAGAGAAAAAGAGGACACACAGTTTCCTGGGGGAGGGTGCATGCACATGCACCTAGTTGTTCACATCATACAGTGACACTATTCTAGGCACGTAGTTAGCCTGTACACCCACATGTTGGTTCGTGCGAACTAGATGGTTCCACTTTCTAGGGAACATGGTTTCCACTAGGCTGGAACACGATTTCCTCCAACTATGCACCAATCGTGCACCACCTCCTATCTAGACCAAAAACCATATTTTTTTTCAAAAACTCCTAGAGAAGTCATTCAATAAAGATAAGACCAAAAATGAAAGAGAAAATACCTCAAAATTAAACCATGGATGTGAAAATTCTCCCCACCATGAAAAATTTCCATCCTTGGAAATTCAAATCTAAGTTTCATCAAAGAATAAATGTGGGTACCGTTCTTCCACCTAAGACTTCTTCTCTCATGTCTCATGTTCATAATTTATATTCTACTAAAGAACCAAAAGCAATGGTATGGATTTCCCATAAATAACTTTCTCTTTAGGGTCTACAATCTATACCGGTCTCTTAAAGAAAGAAAAATCAAATTCCATCTCCAATTCTTCCCAGTTCATCAAGTGAGATGGGTCCATATTATACTTCTTCAATTTTGAGACATGGAACTCATCATGGATTTATGTCAACTGGGATGAAAATTCTTACTGGTATACTACCTTACCAATTCTCTCGGTAATATTGAATGGTCGGACATACCTCAGTGTTAGCTTCCCTTTCTTACCAAGATGATAGTGACCCAGGCGAGGGTCCACCTATAGAAACACCTGATCACCAACTGAAAATTCCAAGGCTTGACATAATTGATTGGTATATGACTTATGGAGGCTTTTTTATTTCAATAACCACTACCAGATCAAATGAACATTGTCAGATTTCTCTTACACCAGGATCAGTCCCAATAAAGAAGTCTCACTCACTTCTGTCCAGCACAAATGTGATTGACACGGCCGACCAAAGGGTACCTATAAGGGAGCCATTTAAATAGATTATTTGTTGATATTTTTATAATAAAATTAAACCAATACCAAATTTTTATCCAATGAGACTTATAAATCCAACACACACGTAAGGAGCATGTCTTCCATAATTTGAGTTTCCCACTCTGTCTGTCTATCCATTCGAGGATGGTAAGTCGTGCTCAACTTGAATCGAGATCCCAATTCCTTATGAAGGAAATTCCAAAATTAATAAGTAAAATGGTGTTCCCTATCTAAAACTATTATTGAAATCACACCATGAATCCTTACTATCTTCTGAACATGTAACCAGACAAGTTCATCCACCTTGGTCGAGTCCTTGATCAAAATAAAATGGGATGATTTGGTCAGAAGGTCAATAACCACCCCTATGGAATTACTCCTTCAGTGTGTATGAGGTAAGATAATGATTAAGTCCATAGAGACCTCATCCCACTTCTAGGTAGGAATCTTGAGCGGTTGAATCAAACTTGAGGGCCTCTAGTGTTATGCTTTAACCTGATGACACGTATAGCATTTGAATATAATGTCAGTTATATTACGCATTATACCCGACCAATAGAACTGGAGGTGCACACTGACCATTGTTATATAAACCATTTCATTTTCCTCTCCTCTAGTTTTTCAAGACATTTTTCAAGTATTAGTACCATTTTTTCACTTTTTGATACTCAAAATGATTTAAAAAATGTTTTTATGAAAACTCGACTTCATTTATCTCTTTAGTCAAAGAACTTGTTTTCTTCTAAAAACCTCATTTTATAAAAAGATTTTCAATTTTTTTTTAATCTTTCCAAAATGATTTATTAAATACATTTTTACCCTTTTTGTCTTTTACTAATGTTTTCAAAGGAATATTCTTGTCGCTTTCTGAACAAGGAATTTTTCTAACCTTTTTACTATGCAAAAAGAATGTTATTTTCTACCTCATATGGGAAGTATGGATTTACCTGACATCATTTATTTGAAGCTTACTTTTCATGTTTAAAAACTTAATTTTTAAATATTTTTTTTTTCAAAATCAATTTTCAAAGAAAAATTTTTTCAAAAGGTTTTTCAAAACAAAAGGATATTTTCCTAAAAAAATTAAATTATATTTTTATAAAATTTATATTCATTAATGACAACATCCATTTATTTTTACTCCACTTGGGATATGTTTTATTGATATCATCCTTATTATTCCTCTCGATGGTTTATAGTTGATTTGGCCAAGGATATTATTGAGATTCACTTCCTTAATTTATTTTAGTCCCCTTGAAATATTCAATTTCAAATGATCATTTTACATTGAATTTGCCTAAATATCCATACCATTTTCATTAATTTTATTATTACCTGAACCATATACTATTTTCCATATGGTGTTAACTTTGATAGTTATTTGATTATTTGGGAAAATATTGATAAATTTGCATTCTTTAGTCAATACGGATATTTGATAATTCATATTATCTATTTAATATGAGGAATGTTTTGGATAGGTAAGACATGGGTTGGGGACTATTTAAGGTAATCCCTACGGGTTGGGAATTGGTTAATGAAATCCCCTTGATGCATCGGTAGTCTCATGGGATGAATTAGTTGCGCAAATTAGATGGGTTTCTAATCGATATGCAAAACTGTCTTATAAAAGGTCTTGATGGTACTGGATCCATGTACCTAAGAAACATGGCATCCAATAATTAAGGATTTACCTCATTTAGATTTATTTATTATTTATCCACGACATTTTTCGTTGAAATATCTATGGATACATTTCGTTCAGATTTCATTGATTAAATAGAATGTGTTTTAGTTTCTTACCTTTCTATATTGATTTTTCCTTATCTAATTATTTAAATGGCATGTGATTATAGTTATTACATTTTCATATTTACTTTTCAAGTTTATTGATTACATGGAATGTGTGTTCATTTATTACCTTTCCATATTAATTATTCTCATTGATTCATTATTTTTTTCCACTGTACTTTACCCATACTGAGCATTTGAGCTCGCCCTTATTTGTTTCCTTTACTCAAGAATCCAAGAAGTGTACTAAGAAAGATATATATGGATATGCTAGATGGAATAAAGTTATTATTATCCAAGAAGAAGAAAATATGTTGTAATTAGTGTATTCAGTTTTTATGTAAAACTCGTGTGTGTATCTGGTTTACAAAGACTACTAAATTGTTCGGTCCTTCAGGACTTGATTCCTTCTAATCATGTCAATGTAATGGTAGTAGACACCGGATCTAGGCTATCTGGGGTCGGGTCGCTACAGTTGGTATCAGAGAAAGTTTAGTAGAAACCTTGGGAACTATATTTAGGAAAAAATAAATTAGATAACATAGACCTAAGGTATAATTTGAGGATAAGTATTGAATAACATACTTGAATATTGTTAAGATTTAGATTATGTAGTTTTCCTAGAAATACATATCTATTTGGATACTATAAGTGGATGTGGTTCTTGCACAGATGTACCTAGGAGTAATGACTCTAATAAGGTGTGTCGGGTTTGACTCAGCATAACCTAGTACACGAAAACGGGCCTTATTGTGCACCTGATTTAACACTCTTGAGGTATATGTTTAGGATAACTCACATTTTCTTTAAAAACCATTATAAAATATTTAAATAAATAATGAAAATGAATGACCTAGGTTAAAACTTAGAACAAGGAATTACCTATGTTAAAATAAAATAGATGAAGTATTTATGTATTGAGGTTGTATTGAAAATATTAGTTAAAATGCTATTTAATGATTAACCTTATTTCAAGGGTGTCAATCATATTTATTTTGAAAATTATATCAATATGGTTTTAGAAAAGGACAACCTGTATTCTAGGTGAAAACCAATCAAGTCCAACAAGGCTGTGGGACTTGAAACCATGACTGAAAGATAATAAGGGTTCAACGCCAACCACTGACCTATGCAATGTCCTTGTTAATATGTCATTGTTTTTAGTTGAACAATTTGATGAATAAAATATTAATGACGAACCAGAAGTGTAACTTTTTAGGTTTACAGATTAATGTCCGTACCATGTTAGTTTTGAAAATTAGTTAAAAACAAATAGTCAAAGTTGTCACTCTTTTATGGGTCTTAAGATCCTTTAGAAATGTATTTTAGTGCTTCAGGCATCAAAGTTGATTTTTGGATGTCCATTTCTTGAAGTGATGGGTGAATTGGAAATTGAACGAAGCACAACCAAAGGATAAAATTGAGTATATTTCCATATATTCTTAGGTAGTAAAATAATTACTTAATATTAGGAAAAGTAACTTAAAAAAATGTTGTCCTAATACCTTAATTTTTGTTGAGCCGATGGTATTCTAAATCATCACAGATTTATGGATTTGAGGCCCTCAACTTTATATTTATCATTAACTTGTTTGTGATTGATGAACTTAATCACTCCCTATAAATATTTATGCTTTTTTTCCATGTATGTATCTCTAATTCCCACTAATGTTCTCCTACTTAGAGACCTAGTTACATTTTATTCCACATGACCATTGTACTTATCATTCTATCTTTTCTAGAGGATGTTTTATGAACCCTTCTCACGATGTGGGATTTCAAACAAAAAAAATATCACCAAGATTGAGTTTCAATTGCGAGGATAGAATTTAATTAAGGTGAGGAGAATGTAACGCCTCGAAAATATAAAGTAGGAACATTGTATTTGATAGCATTCATGACATGCAACACCAAGTGCATAAGGGAATATAATATCCCGAGAATTTATAATATATTACTATTTTAAATAAAATCTATCAATAATTTAGATTGAAATACACGTGATTCTGAGTTAGTGTGTGACAGACGCAACAATGACTTTCTTCAAAAGCTTACATTACACGCATGGCCGAGTTTTACTGAATAATAATATATTATTAAAATAATATTATTTAATATAATAAGATATAACCTTGGCATTAAGTTAGCGGTTATGAATAGTATTAACTAACTTATTAAAATATATGGTTTACAAAAATATGAAATGAATTCATTGGTTGAAAATTAATTAAAAATTAATATAAGTACCAATCGAATATAAAAAGAAATAAGATGAGAACAAACTCAATATTATGCATAAAATACTATATTTTTATTAAGCCATTTTTTACCGTCTTTTAATGGTGAACCTATTTTAAATCTAATTTTGGGAACTTTTAGAGATTATATATGTCAAAAAAACTTCATATTTAAAATAGAAACATAAAAATTAGGTTAGGGTAAATTTTTTGTATTTTTCTGTGAAGTTTCATTTTTTAATGAATAGTGAAAAATACTGAATTTTAATTCCAAACTATTTTTTCATCTAATTTATTTATAAGGTTAAATAATATTTGAAATTGGTTTTAAATTTTAATTAGATCAATTTTTTATCAATTAAACCAATTTATGTAACTTGAATCAATTTCACTTTGAAATTAGATATAAAAACTTATCAAACTTTTGAACGTTTTTAATTTAAAAACCCGTATTGTCGTCTCGTCTGTGGGATTAAATTTAAATTAGTTTATTCCACTTATGTTATTGGAATTTGGAAAAATAAATTTCATATTTTGAATCATCATAATTTATAATTTATAATAAGTTCAACTTAGTTTTTGACCAAAAAGATTAGTGAAAGTAATTAAAATTAATTACAATAATTATGGTTAAATTAAGCTTAATAAGGGACTAAACCTTAATCTTAAGGGTCTAAATGACCTAAAAACTTGTCCAAAATATATTTTTTGGACATATATAGACCCTATCCTCCCTTGGATAAAATTTGGACCATTATTGGATCCACTTTCAATGGGAAAAACATGGGTGGAATTCCCTTTTCCAAAATTTATAAGTGTCACTCCTCCACTGTAAAAAGGTCTCTTCTCCTCCCACTTTCTCAAACCTCTAAATCCACTTTGGCTTGACCAAGATCTTCCCAAATATATCCTAAAAATATTTTCCCTCATCATAAAATTCTTCCATTGGGAAGAAAGAAATCCAAGGAATCCCTTTGGTGAAAACCAAAAGGACTTACCCAAATAAGAGGTAACATTCTTCATCAAGTTCTTTTATTTTATTTCCATTCTCCACTCCCTCAACTCCCCTTATTCCATTCTTATATAAAAACACCAGTATTCTAAATATACTAATATGTTTTTATGAAAAAATTTAGACCTACAATTACACGCACTTCCATCTAATGGATAACAAACTTGTTGTTTATGTGTACGACAAACTATCGCTTCATGAAACGATGATTGTCCATTATTCCTTTATTGTCTCTCATGGTGGAAATTATGATAGACACTCTATTTATATATGATATTTATAATACATTTATGCTTCTTTAATTATTTTATAACACATACCTATATACTTTCCATTTTGTGTAAATACGATAAAATCGTTTGTGGAAGTGTGGACTACCGCCCCCTCAAAACGATGTGACTCGTTCACGCTATACATGGAATGTATAAAGGATGGTTTTAATAAAACTATATGGTATATATGAAATTAATATGATACATTAATTATGATATACATATTTAACATTTACTTTTCATTTTTTTAATACGATAAATAAATGAAAGGAGCGTTCATGTGTACGTATGGTCTACCGTCTTCATGAACGGTGCATTTCATTTCTTATCTCCAAACATTATAGATTATTATAAATACATATGTACTGAATATATATGATAATTAAGTCATGGTTTACATTATGAATATGATGAAATTGTGATCTAAGTGATAGGAGCAACAAGTAACAAGCCAAAACTTACTCGAGAAACTCGACAATTAATACCCAAAACAGTTAAAATAATGAAAGGTTATTAACAAACGGATAATAAGATATTAAAAGAAGATTATATATGATATTATAAATATGAGTATGGTCCTGGTATAAGTTAGTAATGTGTCTAAACCCCTTATACAAGAGGTTAAAGGATGCTCACTTAAAAGGAAACGCAAGGTAAGGAGTTTTTCATCTCACTTTTTACTTCTGTGAGATAAATGTCATATTCACCATTTACTTATTTGTGTGGTGTATCTACTGTCCATTTTGATATATTATATCATGAATTCTTTTATCTTCATGGTATTAAAAGCTTTCATTTAATGTTATTCCTTCATGAGTCTTATGATTTAAAATGTTTCAAAGTAGTATGAGACACTTTGGAATGTTTAAAGATTATTTTCCTCAGCAATAATTTTAAGGACCTTTCAATGGTATTTCCATTCAAGGAAATTATATGAGCATTGTTCTATAAACCCTTTCATTTTCCTCTCCTTTGGTTATTCATGACCTTTTTCAAGTATTAGTAGCATTTTTCCACTCTTTGGTACTCAAAATGTTTTAGAAAATGTTTTTATGAAAACCCGACACCATTTATTTTTTTAGTCGGAGAACCTGTTTTCTTTTAAAAACCTCATTTTCTAAAAAGGGTTTTAAAAATGTTTTTAACCTTTTCAAAATGATTTATTAAATACATTTTTACCCTTTTTGTCTTTTAACAATGCTTTCAAATGAATCTTATTGTCGCTTTTCGAACAATTCATTTTTCTAACCTTTTTACTGTACAAAAGGAATGTTCTTTTTTACATTGTATGACAAGTATGGATTTACCCAGCGTCAATTCTTTGAAGTTTAATTTTCATGTTTAAAAGGTTAATTTTTAAAGAAAATGCTTTCAAAAGTGATTTCAAAGAAAAGGTTTTTTTAAAAAGTGATATTTTTCTCAATAATGTTTTTTAAAAGTTTTTTTTTATAATATTTATATTCATCAACGAAAACATCCCTTTATTTTTACTCAACTTGGAATATGTTGTATTGATATCGTCTTTATTCTTCGTCGAGATTGTTTATGATTGATTTGTCTAAGGATAGTATTGGCATTCACTTCCTTGATTCCTTTTAGCCCCTATGAAATATTCAATTTCCTGTGATCATTGACATTGATTTTCCTCTAAATATCCATATCATTTTTATCAGTGCTAAAAAAACACTGATAAAGGGGTTTTTTATTGACACTGATAAATGTTTCTTTTTAGCATTGTTAAAGTCTCATTTGTAGTAGTGATGGTTTCATAAATTTATATACATGATGTAACATAGTGTAAAGTGTGCATAAGTATGAGAGTCTTTAGTGCAACTAAGAGTAGCTATATCAATTGAAATGATGTCCAAGAAATGACATGTTATACGAGACATTGTTCCAAAACCTCTAAGATCCAATTATTTGAATTATAACCTACAAAGAGTGTAGATGATGTTGGAAATGAGCAATACAACATTTATGGAAATTTATGGGATTCAAAAATTAACAATTATTTATAACAAGGTACAAATATTTAAATTCCATGGATGTAGAAACCTCGACTTACCCAAATGAGAGTGGAAAAGAGCTCGGCCGCGCTTCTTAAATTTTTTAATTAAAGATTTATTATTTTATTGTTTTTTGATTTTTTTTAAATGCGCCTTTTGGGGCACGTCCCATGTGAAAATTTTGAGCGGACAAATTTAGGGTCGGGTCATAATCAAATCCAAATATGATATTCGTATGTTTTCTCAGTGATCATTTTAGTAATCAAATATAATTTGTTTTTAAATTAATATAATATTTTTTTAAAAAAATCGGTTATATTATAGATATTAGATTATTAAAATTAAAAAAAAAAAATCAGATTTTATAGTTTATTAAACAAAAACCCATTTTAATATAATCATTGTTTTATTTTTATGCCGTTTTTCAGTAACCGTCCATTTCAACGTTCCAACTTCCTTTCGCCAGCGAGTCAAAGATCCATAGACGTATGGCTACGTGTCAACACCAGAGAGCCTCGACGGCGTCAATAGCTTCTTTGGACTCAGTGTGATCTTTGTCCTCAAATTCTACACGTGTTCTTTCTTCATTCCTCGCACATGTTGGGAAAATATCGTTTCAGGTTCAGATATCAACCTCAGCGTTAGGTCCGTCGCGGGATGACTTGCTCAGAGAGTATGGAGGGGCATTCTTGTAAAAAAAATCAGTTTGGACGTCCCACAGACGATAATCAGCCGCCCATATATTATATAAACCCTGCACCTTCCCCAGACGCTTCCACCAGACTAATCCCCCGCTCCACTCTTCCTCCACCCAAAAATTCCAGACCCAGCCAATGGCTCCCGCCATGGCCGCCGCCCAATCCTTCGCCGCCGCCCTCAATTCCACTCCGCCCGGAAACCACCTCAACATATACCGCGCCACCCAATCTTCTCCGATGCTTCATTTCCAGTCCCCAAAACAGAGCCCCTCCCCTGTTTCTCTTCCGTCCTCGTCTTCTCCAGATGACAGATCGGACGTCTCACTTCCGAGCTGGGCTCGGGATTCCCTGAAGCGAGGGGCTGCGGCGGCGCTGGATGCCGTCGAAGAGGCGCTGGCGTCGCAGGAGAAAAGCCGCCCCCTGCCCAAGACGGCCGACCCACGGGTTCAGATCGCCGGCAACTTCGCGCCGGTGGCGGAGATGCCCCTGCAACACCCCCTCCCCGTCCATGGCCGGATCCCCGCCTCCGTCAAGGGCGTCTACGTCCGCAATGGGGCCAACCCCCAGTTCCAGCCTCGAGCCGGCCACCACTTATTCGACGGCGACGGGATGATCCACGCGGTCCGCTTTCACGGCGACGGCTCCGTCGGCTACTGCTGCCGGTTCACACAGACCCGGCGGCTGGTCCAGGAGAAATCACTGGGCCGCCCTGTCTTCCCCAAGGCCATCGGCGAGCTCCACGGCCACTCCGGCATCGCCCGCCTCCTCCTCTTCTACGCTCGCGGCCTCCTCGGTCTCCTCGACCACCGCCACGGCACCGGAGTCGCCAATGCCGGCCTCGCCTTCTTCAACCGCCGCCTCCTCGCCCTGTCGGAGGACGATCTCCCGTACCACGTCCACGTCTCGCCCTCCGGCGACCTCCGAACCGCCGGCCGGTTCGATTTCAACGCCCAGCTCACCACCGCCATGATCGCCCACCCTAAGATCGACCCCGTCTCCGGCGAGCTGTTCTCGCTCAGCTACGACGTTCTCCGGAAGCCGCACCTCAGGTACTTGCGATTCTCCCGCGACGGCGTGAAATCCCCAGACGTCGAGATCCCCCTGGCCGAGCCCACAATGGTGCACGACTTCGCCATCACCCAGAACTTCGTCGTGATTCCGGACCAGCAGGTGGTGTTCCGGCTGCGGGAGATGATTCGCGGCGGATCTCCGGTGGTGTACGACGGAAACAAGGCGTCGCGGTTCGGGATCTTGAGCAAGAACGCGACGGACGGCGGCGGAATCAGGTGGATCGAGGTTCCGGATTGCTTCTGTTTCCATTTCTGGAACGCGTGGGAGGAGGCCGGCTCCGACGAGGTGGTCGTGATCGGATCCTGCATGACGCCGGCGGACTCCATCTTCAACGAGCACGAGGAGAGTCTCCGCAGCGTGCTCTCGGAGATCCGGCTCAACCTCCGCACCGGGGAATCCCGTCGGCGTCCCGTGCTCCCGGATCACTCCGGGCAGCTGAACTTGGAGGTGGGGATGGTGAACAGGAATCTGTTGGGGAGGAAGACGAGGTTCGCGTTCCTAGCGATCGCCGAGCCGTGGCCGAAGGTCTCTGGTTTCGCGAAGGTGGACCTGGAAACAGGGGAGGTCCGGAAGTACTGGTACGGGGAGGAGAGGTACGGCGGGGAGCCGTTCTTCCTCCCCAGTGAGGGCGGCGGTTCGGGGAGGGAAGACGAGGGGCACATCCTGAGTTTGGTCCACGACGAGAGGGAGTGGAAGTCGGAGTTGCAGGTGGTGGACGCCGCCGATCTGAGGTTGGAAGCTTCTGTGCAGCTTCCCTCCCGAGTCCCGTACGGATTCCATGGCACGTTTATTCGCAGCGAAGACATTGAAGGGTGAGAGGTGGGAGGGTAACTATCTGGGAGCCAGCGTGTAGCTTTTACGGCGTGAAAAAGAGAAGCTCAGCTGGTTTTTCCCATTGACTGTTTTTTCGATTTTCGTGAATAAAATGTGTACAAATATATTTAATGTTTTTTCATAATAAATAATGGTTATTATCTCATTTGTATGGAACTTGATCCATGACACCCTCTCCCTAGGTGACGTTATTGGAGATTTCATATGTTATTAGAAGGGTGAAAGATTTTCAAAATTTTAAAGTTAAATACATATCTTCAAAAAATGTTATTAAGGTACAAAGTGAAAATAAGCTGGATTTTACCTCATGTTTGAAGTAAGTCTCATCCGCTTTTTATTGAAAAATGTCAAGATTTTTTTTGTATGTTGTAAAGTATTCATGTGTTATTTAATGTTTGTTATTCTCAATTTCAGTTTATATGGTCATAATTGTCCTTTTATAAATAATAAATAAACTAATTTGATGTTTCATCTTCCTTTTACCTCGATTTTCAAAACATTCTGTGACTTGTATTCTAATAAACTTTTATATAATGAAACATTACTATCATAATATTGATCAAAAAAACATTTTTGACGTAGAGAGTCATGTTTGACTGTGTGTACTGCTACGGGGAGGTTATTCAAATTGAATAAGGAACATCTTACAGTACACAAATAATAGCAGTTGTTAGTACAACTGATTGTGTAACCCTAAATGACCTTTAAGACATAATTCGTGGTTCCTTAAATTTGCGACCCGATCAAGAGATCAAGTCTGTGAGCTATAGACATTTGCAATTCCCAACAACACCATGTCATCTAACTTATCCATTGGTTGCTGATGCGCAGTGGGTCCAAACAATAAGTTTATTTTTTCAGTGGTCAGATGATACCATGATGGAGTTATATGTTGATGTTTCTATTGTACAACAATGTCCAATTGTACGAAGACGCAGACTTACAAAAGTGGTTGAAGATGGTGTGCCCCATGCAATTGAACATATTCCAAATGATGTAAAAGAGGACAACCTAGATGATCTCCCTAATATACATATCAATTTGACTTCCAATGAGGAGTTTCGTAATAATGAAACAGATGGTGACAACAGTGTTGATGAGGAGGGACCAGCAGAAGTTGGAGAAGAAGTTTCTAGACATGCATTAGTTGTACAACAATCTCGACCCACAATAAATCACCCGCCACTCTTTGCATCTTAATCAAAATCAATGACTCGTGTGTTTGAATTCGACAACAATGTTCTCACACTCGCAACTGAGTTTCCTGAAGTTGTACCAGATATGTTTAGTGAGCTGGACAAAACCTTATATGTTGGAAAAAAAATTCCAAGTAAAGATGCATTAGAAACATGCTAAAAAGACTCACATTGAGAGACACTGCAAATGTATAGTTCAGAAATCAGACCGTAGTAAATATCACATACGGCGTGAGAAGTATGAGGATGATAGTAGATTCTGCTTGAGGGCGATTCCGAACATTGCATTTGGAGGTTGAAGAATCTCAAAGATTGAGGCAGCTCATACTAGCATTCATCCAAGCCCGACACAAAATCATACCTCATTGGATGCAGAATTTGTGTCATCTATTATCGTTAAGATGATTGGGACATGCCAAGATGTTCTGATAGCCATTGTGCAAAAAAAGATACAATAAACATTCAGTTATAAGATTTCCTATAATAAGGCATGGATAGCGAAACACAAAGCAATTGTAAAAGTCTATGGTGATTGGGATGACTCGTATCAGATGTTTCCGCAATTGCTAGCCATACTGAGACACCATAACCAAGTTGTCTTCCATCTTGATACAAATAAACATGTGTCTCAATATAACCAAGTTGATCCATCTCGTGTTCAATTTCATTGGTTGTTCTGGGCATTCCTCCCATGTATCTCCGCATTTCGTTTCAGTAAACAATTCATTCAGATTGATGGAACGTTTTTATATGGAAAATACAAGGGCGTATTGTTTATTGCGGCAACCCAAGCTGAAAACCATTCACCTCTTCTGCTTACCTTTGTCATTGTGGAGAAGAAAAACTATGAATCATGGAGTTGGTTTTTGGCATGTATCACCAACCATTTCTCCAACATTTAGGGTGTTTGTTTGATATATGATTGACATTGGACAATTAATGAAGCAATCAATACATACCTTGATACATGGAGATCCTCAAATACACATCATCGGTTCTACATTAGACACATTGCTAGCAACGTGCGGAAAACATTCCGCAACGAACCGATGAAGAAGACAAACACGACGCTTGATAAGTATTGTCTTTGTTATTTTTTTACTATTTCAACGTAAAGATAATATCAATTCATGTGAAATGTCATCTCTTATGTGTAGCATATGTAGGTTACGGGCGCAACAGAAGCGTGTTGGTAGGTGTACCCAACTTTAATTTTACCGTTAGCGACGATCAATCCGAGATTCGTCACGATAATAAAATATTGGATCTTCAGAATAGAACAAAGAACGAAAAAGAAAGAGGAGAGTCCCAGAACCATTGAGAGGATCATCATATGTTGGTTATAATTAATTTAATTAAAAGACAAGAATCACCTTGACGTAATTCTCTCTCCATTGATGTTTCCAGTCACGATCTGATGTGATCCGTCATTGCGTCGTAGAATCCAACTGTAGGATTCCTCTAGCGGTGATCCACATGTGTTCCACGTATCTATGGACGTTGCCAAATAGATCTCTGAATGCTAGCACGGAAGAGCCTGTAACGACCCGAATCCGGAGCCCCTCCACTGGTGCCCCGTACCCGGTCCGCCACATGACCTAAAGCGCATTTCCCCAAACGCCAGAGGCTGCCGACTAGCAGCGAGGGCCTTGGTAAGTTATTGGGGAAACTATGCCCTCATTCAGTAAGGTATACAAGGTAAGGAAAACAACAGTAAATAGCGGAAGCAGTAAACAATACGCAACAACTGAAACCAAGCAGCCGAAGTAATGGATATATAGTAATGATGATAATGATGCAACAGGTACAAGTTTCTAAGGAAAACAACAAACACAACAACGTGCTGAAATACAAGTAAAAACAAAGTAATAAAATAACAGTAACTCCTGCATCATCGCAAGCCTAAGCTTGGTCCCTTGCTCTCCAGCTCCAAGCAATCAAGTACCAGAAGTCGAAGGGCGCTTGTCCTTATCTATACCTGCAACAACAAAGTCTGCTTGGGCCCAAAAGCATGACCCAAACAGAGTGTGACATACAATCCCAGTAGGAAATCACCCAAAGATTTGTGCCTAACAGTCAATGAATACTAGGCAAGTAAGAGTGCAGGAAGCAGTAAACAGAAAAACACATAACATCTACAATCCACATTTCTAGCATATAAGGTACACAAGTAAACAACCAACAACAAGTAGAAAACAGGTAACCCTCTGGGTAGCTCTCACAGCCTAACCCCTATGGTTCAACCTACAAGTACTAACAACCCTCTAGGAGGCACACACAGTCTCACCCCTCTGGTTCAGCTAAGAATATACTTTCTGAGGAAGCACTCACCGTCAATTCCCTCTATAGTCTCGTATCGTACTAAAGGCTCTATGGAGAAGCACTCAATATCTCATTCCCCCTGTGGCCCGCATCGAAGAACTACAGACTCTCTGAGGAAGCACTCATCATCAATTCCCCATGTGGTCTCGCATCGTACTAAAAGACACTCTGGAGAAGCCCTTACATCCATTCTTCTTATGGTCTACTACACTAGGTTCTCACAGTCCCGTGTGAAAATAAACATGCTCAGCGTGCGTGCAACGTCCAAGTAAACCTCAAGAACTACTTGGCTATCATTCCAAGGAACAAAAACATATCAGTATAACAGTTCCACTATCCTACAACTAGGCATGACAATTGGAAAAACACTAAACAAACAAAACAAGCATGCCAAAGCAACCTGAGCACAAAACAAATTACTCTACTCACAAGCATAAACCTCTACTACAGCAATCAAGCAAAGCAGGAAAACAGTAGGGGAAAAATAGGGAACACACAATTCCCCGTTCAAGGTAATTGGTGGAATTTGCACATAATATTCAACGAATTCCTATAGAAAGGCACAAACCACCTACCTCGATCCTAGGAGATCGATATACATGAACAGCGACGACAGATTCTCCTTAGAACGTCGTAGATCTGAGAAAATGTCCGAAACACATAAGCCACGATAACTTGAGAAAGAGGAGGAATTGGAAAACAAGGCTCAAGAAGAAGGAAGAACTCACCGTTGCGATTCCAACGCAATCGACCGTTCTCGAATCGGAGAACGTACGGAGAGGCGGAAGCTCGTCAAAGATTCGCGGATCCTCGGTGCTCTTGGACGAACGAGACCTAGAAGAAGACGCTTCTGTGCGTCAGGCGTAACCCCGGTCCATTTAATGAAAAAAAAGTACACGGTGTGTACTTTTAGAGTACACAACGTGTACTATGTCTTTCCGTACTCTGCCAAAATCGGCCTCCATGTCACCCCTACACACCGTGTGTGTGGGCCGGGCACGACCAGCACACGGCTTCGAGCTGGAGAAGAGTACACGGTGTGTACTCAGAAAGCACATGACGCGTACTTCAAAAATTTCCAGAACCTTTATTTTTCTCAAAAACTCCAGAAAAAGAAAAGCGTACCTGAAACGAAGATCCGGGTTCTTACAAACATCCCCCCTTAAAGAAATTTGTCCCTGAATTTCCATAGCGAGGCGTAGAAGAAGAAACCCCGAACAGATCCGGCCACTGCGATCGTACATTGGCCTCCCTCTCCCAGGTCTCGTCCTGTACTCGCCCATGCTGCCATAGCACCCGTACAAGAGGGACAGACCGCCCATGGAGAACCTTCATATTGCGATCGACAATCCGGATAGGATGCTCCTCAAACGATGCATCCGCTTCGAGCTCAACCTCCTCGGGATGAAATACATGAGACAGGTCCGAAAAGTAACGTCAGAGCTGAGAGACGTGGAAGACGTCGTGCATGGCCCGGTACCTCTGAGGTAGCTGCAACCGATCGACAACCGGCCCAACTCTCTCCAAAACCTCAAACGACCCGACATACCGCGGTGAAAGCTTACTCTGTCTTCGAATCCTCTTGTGTCCCAACCTCGGTGCGACACGCAAGAAAACCTGATCCCCGACCTTGAACTCCATAGGTCGTCTTCGCTGATCAGCATAAGACTTCTACCGAGACTGTGCTGTAGCCATCCTCTTCCGAATTAACTCTATCTGCTCTGAGGTTTCCTGAACAAGACGAGGTCCTAGAAAATCTACCTCTCCTACCTCCAGCTAGCATAAGGGTGATCGTCATGACCTACTGTACAAAGCCTCGTAAGATGCCATCTGAATAGTCGCCTGAAAACTGTTGTTGTAGGAGAACTCCACAAGAGGGATATGCTTCTCCCAAGAACTGCCAAAGTCCAGAATGCAAGCTCTGAGAATATCCTCTAGCACCTGGATCATACGCTCGGACTGACCATCTGTCTGGGGATGGAATGTTGTACTCAAAAGTACCTGTGTACCCAAGGACTTCTGAAATCCCTACCAGAACCGAGAGGTGAAACGCGCATCCTTGTCTGAAACAATAGAGTGTGGAACTCTATGCAGACGTACAATCTCTCGGATGTACAACCATCCCAGATCATCAACACTGAAGTTCTTCTTGATCGGTAAGAAGTGTGCAGCCTTCATAAGCCTGTCGATGACAACCCAAACAACATCGTTACCTTGGGGCGACCTCGACAACCCGATCATGAAGTCCATTGCAACATCGTTCCACTTCCACTCCAGAATGGGTAACTACTGTAAAAGGTCTGCTGGTCGTTGATGCCTCGCCTTCACCTGCTGACAAGTAGAGCATCTCATGACAAAACCAGCAACATATTTCTTCATACATGGCCACCAGTACTGGCGATGAAGATCCCGATACATCTTGGTGACGCCAGGGTGAACTTCCCAAACTGAGGAATGAAAATCCCGCATCAGCTCCTCGCGTATGTCTGCTGGAACCCATACACGTCCTTAGAAATGCAATATCTCATCCTCTCCCACTGTCCATCTAGGAAGAGGGTCCTCTCCTGACACGCTCTCCCGCAGGACTAAGTCTTCTGAGTTTGATAGCTGCCTCATCCGTACCCGATCAAGTAAAGTAGAGGTAACAACTACAGAAGATAGAAGAGTTTGTCCCTGTCTGTCGTGCACCTCCAGACACATCTCAGAGAACAGAGCCATCAGCTGCCACTCACTGCTGGCCTCCTGAACTGCCTGAATCTGAGTTCTCCTTCTTAATGCATCTGCCATTGCGTTGCCCTTTCCCGACGTATAGGAAATCTCGAAATCAAAGGACTGAAGATACTCGACCCACCTACGCTGCCTCAGATTCAGATCACGCTGAGTGAAGATATACTTGAGGCTCTTGTGGTCAGTGAAGACCACAAAGTGCTCTCCCAGAATATAGTGTCTCCAACTGCGTAAGGCATGAACAACAGCTGCCAACTCCAGATCGTGCGTAGGGTAGTTCCTCTCATGTGGCCTCAACTGCTGAGACCCGTACGCAACGACCCCATCTCCCTGCATAAGCACAACGCCTAGTACGATACCTGAAGCATCACAATAAACAGTGTAGCTCTTGCCTGGCTCTGGAAAGACTAGTATCGGTGTTGACGTCAATCTTCCCTTCAGCTCCTGAAAGGCTGACTCACAAGAATCTGACCATAAGAACTTCGCCCCCTTCTTGGCCAGACCTATCAAAGGTGCTGCTAGGTGTGAGAAGTCTTGAATGAAGCATCTGTAGTATCCGTCCAGCCCTAAGAAACTCCGTACCTCAAAAACGTTCTTCGGCTGTTCCCAAGAAACTACAGCTCTCACTTTCTCTGGGTCCACAGATACTCCTGACTCTGAGATGACGTGACCCAAAAAGTGAATATGATCCATCCAAAAGTGGCACTTAGAGAGTTTAGCATAAAGACGATGCTCTCTTAGTGTACTCAGAACGATCTCAAGATGTGTGGCATGGTCGTGTCGAGTGTGAGAGTACACCAAGATATCATCCACGAAGACCACAACGAAGGAATCCAAGTAAGGATGGAACACTCGGTTCATCAGTGCCATGAAAACTGCAGGCGCGTTCGTGAGACCGAACGACATGACTGTATACTCATAGAGACCATACCTGCTCTTGAAGGCTGTCAGAGGTATATCTGATGGTCTAACGCACAACTGATGATAACCGGACCTCAAATCGATCTTCGAGAACACCCGGGCTCCTCGAATCTGATCAAAGAGGTCATCGATACTCGGTAAGGGATTCGGTTCTTGACCGTCAACTATTTCAGCTTTCGATAATCCACATAAAGCTGAAGGGTACCATATGCCTTCTTCGCAAACAGGACAGACGAACCCCAAGGAGAAGTACTAGGTTGGATGAAACCCTTTACCTGCAACTCCTCCAACTACTTCTTAAGCTCTTGAAACTCAAGTGTAGCCATCCTATAAGGAGGAATGGACACCAGTGCTTCTCCCGGCATGAGCTCAATAGAAAAGTTTACCTCATGCTCCAGAGGCAAACCCAAAAAGTCCTCTGGAAAGACGTCCCTGAAACGATCCACCACTAGAGGAAAGTCCAACTACGAAGTCCCCCTGATCATACAGATAAAGACTAGCAATCTGGGATGTCACCCTTCCTATCCCATGATGCTCGAGTCCTGCTCGACTCGCCTGTACATCCCATTTGCCTTTATAAAGAAATGATTCACCCTCTGGTGAAATGAAACTCACTCTGCGACGATAACAGTCGAAGACTGCCTGGAAGGAAACCAACCAGTCCATCCTGAGGATGACATCATAACCTGTCATCTCTAGGACATAGAGATCCCATAAGAAACGATACCCTGCAACCTTGAGAGGGCACTCTCTACACTGGCGTACACTAGACATCCTCGTCCCCAAAGGTGTGTCTAGTGTCAACGAGTCGGCAAAAGAAAAGATGCAGAGCCCAAGGCTCTCCACGACAACAATAGAGATAAAGCTATGCGTAGCACCTGTATCGAAAAGAGATGAAGATAAAACTGAGGCTACTAAAATCGTACCTCGAACTGTAGAAGGGTCGGGATCCTGCTCCTGATAGGTATGCTCCACGGTGAAAGACTGGCCTGCACCGCAGCCCTGCGCCCCTGGCTGACCACTCTGAGCTGATCCACCTTGCTGGTGTTGAGGGACTGGTGGCTGATCGCCATGACCTTGACCTCCACCTCGGCCCAAACGACCGGAAGAACTCCAGTTCCCTGACTGGTGAGAAACTGGTGGTGCTTCTCCTGAACGAGGAGTCATGGAAGAACCCCGGTCACTAGCTGCTGGTGAAAAAACCTGGTAGAAATGCTGAAGGTGACCCATCTTGCCGCAAGATTGACACTCTACGGGGTCTCTCTGGCACTGCGGCCTCGTGTGCCCTGACCGGCCACTCTGGTAGCATACCACCTGGCTGCCTGACGATGCATCCCGCTTCCTCGGATCACCGCGTGTAGACTCTCTATGGAACTTCTTGCTGTAATCTGGAGGAAAACTAGCTATGGAAACAGAACCGCCCTGGCTCGTAGCTCCGGAGTCTCTCAGATTGAACTCCACAATCAGTGCTTGGTTGACGATGGAAGTGATGGAAGTCAACTGGAAGATATTCACCTGCGAGCGGATCTCCTGCCCGAGACCATCCTCAAACTTCCTTGCCAAGAACACCCCACTCCCAAACCAGAGGGGTGTGAAACGCTGTAGCTTGGTAAAACGAGAGGAATAATACATGACAGAAAGAGTACCCTGCTCTAAGCTCATGAACTCCTGGGCTCGATCGACCCTCAGGGTCTTCAGGTAGAAGTAATCATAAAAGATGCGCTGAAACTCCTCCCAAGCCATAACCTGCTGATGACCCGCCTGTGAGATCACGCCCCACCACCTCTTGGCGGAGTCTCGGAGCATATAGGTAGCGATCTTGACCCGCCTCTCTGGAGGTGTCTCCAGATGCTCGAAGATAGTCAGCATGGCTTCCGGCCATGACTCTGCAGCCTGAGGTCCTCCTTCCCCTGAGAAAGTAGAAGGATGCTGCTGCTGGAAAACCCGCATCAAGTCTTCCATAGTTGTGGCAGGAGGCGGTGCTCCCTGAAAGGTCTAGATCATCCTCGTAAAACCTTCCCTGAACTATGAATCAACACCTGCAACTGGTATGAAAGTTGGTGCCAAGGCTGACCCGACTGGAGGATTGGCAGGAAGTCCCTGATCAGCCATATCTGGTGTCTGATCACTGCCTGACGACAGACGTACAACCATAGGACGTCTCAGAGGCATAGCTCTGAAAGTTCAAAAGCACACCTTAGATCAGAATTATCAAAGACAGAGAACACAAGAGTACAAAATGGGAACAGGGAAAAGAAAAAACACAAGTTTACAAAACACGACTACACAACGTGTATAAAACTACACGGCGTGTCTTATTAAACCACTGACACGGGTGTGTAAACCTGCCCTAAAGGTCGTGTAACACCTCAAAATACATGGCGTGTTGACCCCACACACGGCGTGTACTTGAAAACTAATCCCCTGCCTGAGTCTCTTTACACGGATAACCCACACGGTCTGACTTAACCCGAGACTACACGGCGTGTTCTGAACACACACGGCGTGTACTAGACAAGGCTTCGGTGGCCCGTGTTGTTAAATACATGTCCATCTATAGGGATGGACCTTACATGGAGTTTTCCGAACAAACACGACATGTATAGGTGAAGGTGATAACGTCCCATGCTGTTCGTGACACGACCGGGTACCTGAACAAGACTATACGACGTGTGCCGAAAACACACAGTGTGTCTAAGAGAAGGTAACACTGACCCGTGTTGTTCATGACACGACCGGGTACCTGGACAGGACTAAATGACATGTTCCGAAAACACACAGCGTGTTCTACTCAATCTTCCCCGACCCGTGTTGTTAGTGACACGACCGGGTACACGACTCCGAACTACACGACGTGTACCAATCGTACATGGCGTGTTCCTGAAGTTACTTCCACAACAGCGTGTGCCTTCTCACACGGTCAGGAACACGCTCTAAAAACTACATGACATGTATTCAAAAAGTACACACCGTGTATTCTGGTTTTTTCTGGGCAGTAGCTCAGAAACTGCACAGAAGCCCAGAAAACACAGGAAACAAGGCAAGGAGGTACCAATTTCCAGTTCCTGGGGGCCCATAACACCTTAAGAATCAAAATTTGGCGTTCATTTAAGTAAGTTAGAAAACAAACAATCCTCTAACAAGGTAGAAGAGATTCTATCAAGCATCTATCACAACAACATGCATAATCTACACAAAGTCTATCACAACAGCATGCAATCGCTAATGCACCCTAGATGGCATGGAAATAATGCATGACATGTGATTTCTACAAGTGCCTATATGATGCATGAGATGGCATACTCTCATCTCATCGGGTTGTGACAGAAATAAAACCACAATCATCAAGGAATTAACAACACAAAGCATGTGAATCACTCTAGGTGAAATCATATCAACCATAAAATCTCAAAACTAGCAAACTGCAATTAATGAGGTAGTATGGATTTTCCCTATACATGGGTTAGCTACTCCTGATCATAGATTAATACCAAGTACCGAATCCGTCCTATCCCTGGCTAAAGTCTCCAACCAGTAAATCAAGAGAAAGGAAACGCCTCTGATACCACTTTGTAAAGACCCGAATCTGGAGCCCCTCCACTGGTGCCCCATACCCGATCCGCCACATGACCTCAAGCGCATTTCCCCAAACGCCAGAGGCTGTTAACTAGCAGCGAGGGCCTTGGTAAGTTATTGGGGAAACTATGACCTCATTCGGTAAGGTATACAAGGTAAGGAAAACAATAGTAAATAGCGGAAGCAGTAAACAATACGCAACAACTGAAACCAAACAGCGGAAGCAATGGATATATAGTAATGATGATAATGATGTAATAAGTACAAGTTTCTAAGGAAAGCAAAAAACACAACAACATGATGAAATACAAGTAAAAACAAAGTACTAAAATAACAGAAACTCCTGCAGCATCGCAAGCCTAAGCTTGGTCCCTTGTTCTCCAGCTCCAAGCAATCAAGTACCAGAAGTCGAAGGGCGCTTGCCCTTATCTATACCTACAACAACAAAGTCTGCTTGGTCCTAAAAGCATGGCCCAAACAGGGTGTGAGATACAATCCTAGTAGGAAATCACCCAAAGATTTGTGCCAAACAGTCAATGAATACTAGGCAAGTAAGAGTGCAGGAAGCAGTAAACAAAAAAGCACATAACAACTACAATCCACAGTTCTAGCATATAAAGTACACAAGTAAACAACCAAAAACAAGTAGAAAACAAGTAACCCTATGGGTAGCTCTCGCAGCCTAACCTCTATGGTTCAAACTACAAGTACTAGCAACCCTCTAGGAGGCACACACAGTCTCACCCCTCTGGTTCAGCTAAGAATAGACTTTCTGAGGAAGCACTCACCGTCAATTCCCCCTATAGTCTCGTATCATACTAAAGGATCTCTGGGGAAGCACTCAACGTCTCATTCCCCCTGTGAACCGCATCGAGGAACTACAGACTCTCTGAGGAAGCACTCATCGTAAATTCCCCACGTGGTCTCGCATCGTACTAAAAGACACTCTGGAGAAGCCCTTATGTCCATTCTCCCTATGGTCTACTCCACTAGGTTCTCACAGTCCTGTGTGAAAATAAACATGCTCAGCACATGTGAAACATCTAAGTAAACCTCAAGAACTACTTGGCTATCATTCTAAGGCACAACAACATATCATTATAACAGTTCCACTATCCTACAACTAGGCATGGCAACTGGTAAAATGCTAAACAAGAAAAACAAGCATGGAAAAGCAACCTGAGTACAAAAAAAATTACTCTACTCACAAGCATAAACCTCTACTATAGCAATCAAGCAAAGCAAGAAAACAACAGGGGAAAAATAGGGAACACACAATTCCCCGTTCAAGGGAATTAATGGAATTTGCACATAATATTCAACGAATTCCTACAGAAAGGCACAAACCACCTACCTCAATCCTAGGAGATCGATATACATGAACAATGATGGTAGATTCTCCTTAGAACGTCATAGATTTGAGAAAACTTCCAAAACACATAAGCCATGATAACTTGAGAAAGAGGAGGAATTGGAAAACAAGGCTCAAGCAGAAGGAAGAACTCACTGCTGCGATTCCAACACAATCGACTGTGCTCGAATCGGAGAACAGACGGAGAGGAAAAATCTCGTCAAAGATTCGTAGATCCTCAGTGCTCTCGGATGAACGAGACCTAGAAGAAGACGCTTCTGTGTGTCAGGCGCGACCCCGGTCCGTTTAATGAAAAAAAAAGAAAGTACACGGCGTGTACTTTTAGAGTACATGGCGTGTACTATGTCTTTCCGTACTCTGCCAAAATCGGCCTCCACATCACCCCTACACACCATGTGTGTGGCCCGGGCACGACCAGCACATGGCTTCGAGCCGGAGAAGAGTACACGACGTGTACTCAGAAAGTACACAGCGTGTACTTCAAAAATTTCTAGAACCTTTATTTTTCTCAAAAACTCTAGAAAAATAAAGGCGTACCTGAAACGAAGATCTGAGTTCTTACGGAGCCTTCACTAGAGATGTCCACCTTTGATCGGCTTGATCCGGTGGAGGTGGATCTCTCTCTCATAGGTTGAGCGTGTTCTTGGTGGAAAAAGAATTCTCTCTTACCTTGAGAGCTTTTCCAAACCCATTGTGCACAACCCTAACGAATGGCTAGGTTCATGAGAATAATATAATTGAAATTTTAATTACCTAGAATAATAAAATGAATTAATTATCTGAAAACATTTATTCATTTCATTTAATTCTTAGTAATACCCCATGTCTAATAATAACATTTGACTGTTATCATTACTTGACATGCGCCCATCAAATTACACATAATATTATTTAATTAAATAAATAATATTATTTCTCACAAATTCCCAGAAAAAATACATGGTGTGTATATTAATATATACACGGTGTGTACTTTTATTTTTTCATTCTCTTTATTTCCTCCACCACATTTATTAGACCTTGAATAATGGCTATTTATTTCTTAAATAAATATCACCGCATTACTCACTAATAAATATATTATTTCATTCACAATATATTTTCTCAAATAACTAGTGTCAAAATAAATGCGATCAGACATGCTTGAATAATTATTAAACCACAATCGGGAATAATCTTTATTCAACTTGTTAAATTAATATTTAACTGAGATACATGGACACACTTAGTGTGTGACCCTCTAGGCCTCTTTCTTAGTGGCATTAGGCGGTGCCTGCCTAAAGTCCAAGGTTAGCGTCTAACAACACGCCAAGACACCCATAAAGAAAGAAGTTAACGCCGCAATGACGTGTCACCTCCTACGAACACTTAACGTGTAATATAACCCATTTGTCTCGATATCTCTAATCAAGCGGGTTGCATGCTGGTGCCATCAACCCATGTGCTCGATTATTCTTTATTTGACTTCCTGAAATTGAACTTGATCATTCCTTACCATGGACATGGATTTATTTAGGATATATCAATTCCATCAAAGGGTCTGAGATATCTACTTATATTATGGAACAGAAGGGACAAATTTTTTATCGCATTATCTATTAATGCAATATTACTCGTGACACACCCAACATATCTTACCTCGCTGCGAACAATGTGTCGTTATAGTTTTTGTCAATACATCTAAGTGCACGAGTTGTAATACCCATTAATAATAATATTAAAGTCTAAGGACCAATACACATGTCTGTAGATAGGAACATCCAATTACACTATGAAATGTGGATTTTTTTCTGGAGGGTCTCGTTCTCATAATATCCTCCTGGATATTACCAAGGGCACACACCATGAGAAGGTGCCTCAAAGTTTTATGAGTCTTCACCCCTAATGGCCTTTATTATTTGTGTCCCTAAAATAATATCATCCGGCCATAGAACATATATTCAAGAACAATGTTATGACACTTCCAGGTCTTCATCATAACAGGGATCCGCTATGACCCTTTAATGCAACAACTATCCTTAGGACATTATCACATGAATTGTCACGCAGAAGAACAATAAATATGTGATGAGATATTTATTAATGAATAAAGTAAAAAGTAGTTGGTTCTAGGCCACCAACTCCAACAACATATGAGCCAGATCAACGACAGTTTGAAAAACGTTTCAAACAAATCCGCAAGGCTAATCAATAAGTTTATGATTATATGATGCAGATTCTAAAAGAAAAATGGAAATAAGTATATGACAGGGGGAAGAGGTATGGACACATGACCACAAACATTGTGGAGTGCATTAATGGTGTCTTCAAGGGGCATCTCAAGTTACCTATAACTTCTCTAGTTTAGAAGACATTATATCGTTGCGTGAAGTACTTTGTTGATCGAAAAAAACTATCCTCAAACAGAATTCAGCAGGGGCTAACACTACGGGAAAAATAGTCTTTTGCGACAGGGAATTTGCGACAGGATTAATTCCCATCACAAATGGTCCATCCAATGGGTTATTTGCGATGAGGGGTTCGTCCCGTCACAAATAACTTGTTATTTGCAACGAGATTTGGGGTCCCGTCGCAAAAGGTAATGCGCACTTTGGCGCGGGATGCGCGCCAAAGCACAAGAAGGTTATTTGCGGTGGGGGACCCCCCCGTCGCAAATAGTGTGTCGGTCGGATGGTATTTGCGATGGGACCCGTTGCAAATACCGGCGACGGTAAATGAGTTTTTGCGACGGGATGTTGTCCCGTCGCAAAAGGTGTGTCGGCAGGTCACTTTTTGCGATGGGAACCGTCGCAAATGTAAAGACCCGTAAATTTCAAGGATTTTTTTTCTTAATTTCTTTGGGATTTTACGAGTATGCAGTTTCTGACGGAACCTGATTTCGAGACCCGGTGTGCCCGGAATCAATTTCCGAAGTTTAGCTCGGGCACGTTCACTGAACGAACGAGCGGGTTTTTATAACTTTTGAACCGGTGCTTGGAATTAAAATCCGAGGGCACCGATGAATTCGTAGTGCCGAGATTCACTTAGGCGAAGATTAACTTCAACTGACAAGGGTCAGATGAAAAAGATAAGTTTTTAGACTTTCAGATAAAGTTTTATATATAATAAACTAACAATAAGTCATTTTATTCTTTTTCTTCCACCGTTGAGCAACATTTGGAAGAATCGCAGTGTAACGACGATCAATAAATGAGGTCTATTTAATGGCTCGTCCCTTGGGTTGTGTAACAACAACGCCCGTGTGTTTAATAGGTTCATTAATTAAGGTTTATTAATGAACCATAATAATGAACACAACGTGAGGATTAATTATTTTATTAATCAACCCGTTGACAAAGGAATTGAGAACCCGTAGGAGGAAGCTCTGATGAAACACCGATGACACCGGCCTCCGACGAAGAACGAAGAAGAACGTCGGTTCCTCAGAGATTGACGACGCACCACCAAACCTCTTCCCCGCGGCTAGAGAGGAGACCCCGCTTCCTCCTCAGCGCGCCCCGACGACGCCTACGATCCTCTTCTCCGCGACGCCGATGATCGTCTTCCTGGTTGAGGTAGGGGTTTTGGTTTATAATTATTTATGTGAATTATACCCTCGGCATGAATTATAATTGTTGGGAGTAATTTCGAACCGCTAACACGGTGGGTGCGGACCAACGAACAAGTCCGAGCCCACCGCTATTCTGTTCTTGATGAGCGGAACGTATGGCTATGGCGAAGCAGGGCCAGAATGGCATTTGGAGGCCTTCACAATGAATTAAAGGTCCCAGGATGACCATAGGCACAGACGAGAGTAAGAACGGACCACATGAATGACTCCGGTGGCTCGCGGAAACCTCTGGCAGCGCGGGTCGCCGGCGCGGCGGTGCTGGAGGCAGTGGCGCCCCAGCACACCGCCGGCAAGAGCCGCCATGGCTGAAGCCGCCGTGGCCGGTGGTCGGATCCCGCGGCCATGCGGGATCTAGAGGGTACGCAACGACCGCGCACCGCATCCGTGGAGCGCAAAGGAGGGGGGACCGCGTCCCCCCTTGCTCGGCCCGCTGGCTGAGCCAGCACACCCCCCCGGCCGAACCAGGGTGGGTCGCACGGACCGGTCCGGGCCACGCCCAGTTGGGCCGGGCCGCACCCTACCATGCCGGACCCGGTTTGGGCCGCCCCAGGGGGGGTTGGGCCGGGTCGGGCCGGGCCCAGACCCCCCCATTTCGGACCGCTTTCGGTCGTTCGCCCACATCTTGGGCTAAAGACCTTCGATCGATGCACCGTAAGTTGCGTTGGAATCCTTGGATCGAGACGGTCGTTTTGGTATATTAAACTCAAGGTTTCGGAGAACTTTGGGTATGGCCAAGTTGGTTCGAACACGAAACCAACCGGGCCCTCGGAGCGGAAATGCTCAAAATTTGAGCTCCAGATGTCTGATTGACGTGCCGTCAACTTTGTTGAATTCCTCATAGTGAGACAATTCTTTTGGCTTAATCCGCTTGAGGTTTGGGCACAGCTAGAGTATGGTTAGGTTGGTTTTAGCTTAAAAACCAACCGGGCCCCTGGGACGAAAAAGCCAATAACTCTCAGACCGGGCGTCCGATTGACGCACCATCTGTCGCGTTGGGTTTCTTTTGACGAGACAAAACTTTGTGATACATCAACTCTGGACTTCGTGACAGTTGATGTATCGACCCCCCTTGGTTCGTGGAGCAGACCCTCCCGGAATCGAGCGTGCTGTGTGCGGGAACCCTAGAGCTGGCTGCGACTGCATCGACTTCTGTATTGGAATCCTCTGTGGGTTCGACAGCGACGACGACCGTACTGGAATCCTCCGTGGGTTCGACGACGATGACTACCATACTGGAATCCTCCGTGGGTTCGACGACGATGACTACTGTTCTTGTATCCTATGTGGGTCCGGCAGTATTGACCTCTGTACTTGTATCCTGCGTGGGTTCTGCAGAGTAGCTGGTCTTGTATCCTGTGTGAGTCTGACAGCTTAGCTGGTCTTGTATCCTATGTGGGTCCGACAGCTTTGATGAATCAATAGCTACATCTGATCACCTCTATCGCCTTACGAAGTGTATACCTGTGTGAGCTGAGTCTTAATTCCCAATCTTTAATGTCGATGTGATTAACTTGCTTTCCTGTGTGGACTGGGTTGTGTTGTTCCTGTGTGGACTGTGTTGTGCAATCCTTTGTGGACTGGTTGGTGCTTGGGCACGAGAGATGAAGACGAACTGTAACTGATGACTTAGGTATATGTATGGGCATATACCTAAGTAGTATTGTTGATACTTCGTGATTGTATCTTTCCTTTGTGGTTTATCCTTCGTGGATTCTGAGAGACCTTCGGGGGTCTCGGGGTCCCTACTGAGTATCGTATACTCACCCCTGCACGGGCTATGCCCGCACTACGTTGTGTTGGATGCAGACGACGGACAACGCTGATTGAGGTGGAGGCTCGTGGAGCTGGACGGTACCTGGAGGTGGATCACTGGACGGGACGTACACGGAGCGGACGGCTGGAGTCGAGGAGCTGATGTGACTATCTGTACCCGCCCTTCAGGTGGGATTTCCAGAGGACGGCTCGGAGTTGCTGCTTTACTTTTCTGCTGCTGTACTTTCTTTTCAGTTGTACTTTACTTTTAGTTGGGTTTGTATATGGGCCCATTTACTTTCCAGCACTTACCTTGTACCCAGTTTTGCTTCGTGTTTACTTCAGCTTGTGTACTCTGTGGTGTTTGTTTTCTTATATAAAGGTTATGCCTTCCCTTTTATCGGGATTTACGCCTTTGGTGCTAGTCGCCAGCCCCTGGCCTATGGAAGGCTGGCTTGGGGTAGTCATGACAAGGACCCCGAGGACGGGTCGTGACAGCAAATAACCTTTTAACCGCCGCCCACAATTAATGCGATCGAAGAGATTTTTGCGACGGGTCCCGTCGCAAAAGGTACTATTAGCGACGTGAATCCCCTCGCTAATAGACCTGTCGCAACTAATCTAACTTATATATATCCCCCTCCATTTTTATTTCCCTTCCTCTCATTTCTCACTTCCTCTCTCTCACTAAACTCGAATTTTAGAGTGAAAATTTTTCTGAGTTAATTTTTTTTTACAGAGAAGTTGTGAAGACGCTTACATCAATAAGAGATCAAGTTTAAAAGTATTTATATTTTATTTAATTTAGTATTTATTTAATTTTTTATGTTAATTTTAATTATTGTTGATTAGCTGTAATTAAATTAGTTTTAAATTGTTTTGTTATATGTATTTTAGTAATAAATAGTAATAATTAGGAATAAATAGGAATAAATAGGAATAAATAGGAATAAATAGGAATAAATAGGAATAAATAGGAATAAATAGGAATAAATAGGAATAAATAGGAATAAATAAGAATAAATAAGAATAAATAGGAATAATTGGTAATAAATAGTAATAAATAGAAATAAATATGAATAAATATGAATAAATAGGAATAAATAGGAATAAATAAAAATAAATAGTAATAAATAAGAATAATTAGTAATAAATAGGAATAATTAGTAATAAATAGGAATAAATAGGAATAAATAGTAATAAATTGTAATAAATAGTAACAAATAGTAAAAAATAGTAAAAAATAGTAAAAAATAGGAATAAATAGTAATAAATAGAAATAAATAGTAATAAATAGTAATAAATAGTAATAAATAGGAATAAATAGGAATAAATAGGAATAAATAGGAATAAATAGGAATAAATAGGAGTAAATAGGAATAAATAGTAATAAATAGAATTAATTAGTAATAATTAGTAATAATTAGTAATAATTAGCAATAATTAGTAATAATTAGCAATAATTAGGAATAATTAGCAATAATTAGAAATAAATAGCAATAAATAGGAATAAATAGGAATAAATAAGAATAAATAGGAATAAATAGGAATAAATAGTAATAAATAGGAATAAATAGGAATAATTAGTAATAATTAGTAATAATTAGTAATAAATAGTCACAAATAGTGATAATTAGTAATAATTAGGAATAAATAGGAATAATTAGTAATAAATAGGAATAAATATGAATAAATAGGAATAAATAGGAATAAATAGGAATAAATATGAATAAATAGGAATAAATAGGAATAAATAGGAATAAATAGGAATAAATAGTAATAAATAGGAATAAATAGGAATAAATAGGAATAAATAGGAATAAATAGGAATAAATAAAAATAAATAGGAATAAATAGAAATAAATAGGAATAAATAGGAATAAATAGGAATAAATAGGAATAAATAGGAATAATTAGTAATAACTAGGAATAAATAGGAATAAATAGGAATAAATAGGAATAAATAGGAATAATTAGCAATAATTAGTAATAATTAGAATTAAATAGGAATAAATAGGAATAATTAGTAATAATTAGTAATAATTAGTAATAAATAGAAATAAATAGGAATAAATAGGAATAAATAGGAATAATTAGTAATAAATAGAAATAAATAGTAATAAATAGTAATAAATATGAATAAATAGGAATAAATAGGAATAAATAGAAATAAATAGGAATAAATAGGAATAAATAGGAATAAATAGGAATAAATAGGAATAAATAAGAATACATAGAAATAAATAGGAATAAATAGGAATAAAAAGGAATAAATAGAAATAAATAGGAATAAATAGGAATAAATAGTAATAAATAGGAATAAATAGGAATAAATAAGAATAAATAGTAATAAATAGTAATAATTAGGAACAATTAGTAAGAAAAATAATAAATAGTAATAAATAGTAATAAATAGTAATAAATAGTAATAATTATTAATAATTAGTAATAATTAGTAATAATTAGTAATAATTAGTAATAATTAGTAATAATTAGTAATAATTAGTAATAATTAGTAATAATTAGTAATAATTAGTAATAAATAGTAATAATTGGTAATAATTTGTAATAAATAGTAATAAATAGTAATAAATAGTAAAAATGGTAAAAAATAGTAAAAAATAGTAACTATTATGAAAAATAATAACTTGTAATAACTTGGCACAATTTCCAATGGATTGAAGACACTCCTTTTGCTCGATGACTCTTCTCCTTTCAACTTTCACCAACTCAAATCATTATGAAATGTATGCTTCTACATATGCACGAGTTTGAATATGCATTCATAGGACCACATTTTTCATAATGTGTTCAGGCAGTGATAGTTGCAAGAAGATGATTCATCAACGAAAAGGGGGCTCTTTTGTCTGACGACTCGTTTACTTGTAAGTTTCTCATAGAGAAATCCCAATGAAGAATCTGCTCGGAGGTACACTTATACATTCTCGTATGCATGAGAATAAATATGTGTACCTATGAGAAGATTCTTCATTGTGATTTTAGTGAGATAAATTTGCAGGTAAATGAGCCGTCAGACAAAAGAGAAGCCGTCAATCCACTAAAAATTGTTTCGCCCAAAATCAGTATTTGCGACGAGACCTTTTGCGACGGGCACCCGTCGTAAATAATCTAAATATAAATTTTTATTAATATCACTTACGACGGGCCCGTCGCAAAAGGTTTATATATATATAATGTATATAATCGAAGGCTTAATTGCGACGAGGTAGTTTCTCATCGCAAATAGTATTTGTGACGGGCCGTCGCAAAAGGTTTATTTATATATATAATGTATATAATTGGAGGGTTATTTGCGATGAGGACCTTTTCCGTCGCAAAAAATAATATTTGCAACACCGTTTTCTGCAACGAGCTATTTACAAAAGGGCCCCATCGCAAATACCTCTAATTCCAGTAGTGTAAGGTACGGAAGACACTTTCAATGAGAGATTGAAAAGAATATTGAAGAAGCTTTTGGTTATCATGTCTGCCTTTTTAGAAGAGAAGACTCTCGATTTGAAGTTCAAGATCATTCAAACCCCATCAAAAATAGCATCGGTGAAAAAATGGTGGTATTACTGGAAATGAGGAAATGTCAATGTGGAAACTTTCATGACTTACAGTTTCCATGCACACATGCCATCACAACATGTGCCTCTGTAAACATATCATGTGAGACATATGTTGATCTAGTGTACCGGATGTACACCATTGCTAACTGTTATGCTTCACCATGGATGCCTATTGGGGACTTTAGTTATTTCTCAATGTCCAAAGGCTAGCCGATAGTGATACCTGATATCAACCGGTTGTATACCCATGAGAGACCGAAGGCCAGTAGAATGTGGAATGAGATGGAATAGCCTCAAGAACAAGGGTAGATTTTGAGATGCACCATATATCATTAAGAAGGTCAAAACTGGAAATGATTTCCTAACATTTTTGGGCTGAGTTCACACTCTCAGTCACAATGATGTATTTTATTCATTGTGATATTCTCATATTGTAAATTATATGTTGCTATCTCTTATTTTTGCCTTGGTTTTCAAAAAATTATGTGATTGATATTCTAATAAATTTTTATATAACAAAATAATAGTATCATATATTATAGTATAAAAATATGTTATAGAATTTCAGTATAATAAAGATTATATGATCAACTATCTTTTTCAATATTAGTTACACTATCAAAATCATGATCAGAAAACATTTTTGACGTATAGAGTCATGTTTTACCTGTGTGTACTACTATGGGGAGGTTATACAAACTAAGAAAGAAGCTTGTTATAGTACACAACCAACAATAGTGGTTTGTACAACTGATTCTGTAACATTAACTGAACTTCAAGAAAGAATTTTTTGGAAATGAACCACGGTGCAGGAAGAATAATAACAATGATGGTGGTGATGGAATTAGTTTACATCATCACCATCGTTGTTGTCACCATTCCTCCCGCGTCATGGTTCATTTCCTACAAATTCTTTCCTGAAGTTTAGTTAGTGTTACAAAATAATCTGTACATATGAGAAAATAATCATGAAACATACCATCATGTGGACAATCATACATAAATTACAAATCATACTATTTTCTAATAAACATTTACATAACTAAGACAAAATGTTTTTATATATAAATTTATAAAACCATATCTTACAAAACACCATTTTCTAGGTAAAATCATATCTTAACAACACGTTAGTAATATGATTTGAAAAACATGAAGACATGCCCATTTATTTTGGTAAAAATAACTTCATAAAACAATGTGAATAAACATGGCATGTCTTTCATTCTACAAGTCATAACATTATGCTGACCATAATGTTATATTTATATTTTACACTTACGACTCATTTCATTTGTTTATATACAGATGGATGATACCATACTACTCACTCAGCAGGATAACCATGTTTCTCAAGTCGTGTTAGATGGTGGTGGGGATCGATCGATCAAGGTGCATCGAGCGCACCATTTTCATCACAAGGAGCCTCCACATGCCATTAAACCATACTTGCACCATGATGTATTCTATGAAATTACTCTATCGGATTTCACATTTGTTGACCATCACATTCTTGCTACCCACATGGATAGGTGGAGACCAGCGACACACACATTCCACCCTCCTGAGGGAGAGATGACCATCACCTTCTAGGATGTGGCAGTGCTTCTCAGTCTTCCTATCCAGGGGGAATCTGTTATTGGACCCACTTGTGCATCTTTCCTCGACCTTGCTAAAAAATTATTAGGTATCAACATTTTGTCTAACTGTAGGGCTACAGATGGAGCGTTGATATCTATGCCTTGATTGGAGGAGCCGATTCCACATTTACCCGATGATGCTGACAAGCAGACTCTCATGCATTATGCCCATCCATATATATTACGGATCATTGGAGGGACCATGTGTGTTGATCACTTAGGGATACATGTGAAAATGATGTATCTACCCCTACTGGAGGACTTTGATTGGGTCGGGATGTACAGTTGGGGATCGGCCTACCTGGAATACACGTACAAATCATTATGCAGGCTATCCTGTAGTGACCACATAGATCTCGGGGGATGTGTCATCCTTCTTCAGATGTGGACATAGGAGTGAATCCCCTCATTCCGCCCTCAACTTGTTGGTCTTCCAATCACTATGGAGGTTCTGCATGACGCTCCATGTAGACGCTGGTATGATCACTCATATCTATTGGTTTCTAATGCTAATGGGAGTTATTGAATTTAATTTATCATTATTTTTCACTATCGATGTTGTATTTTATAGGTGGTGTCAGAGACACAATTTCTGTATGGTTCTGAGACACCATTTGGGTGCATTCAGCTCAAGTTAGACTGTCTCTTACCCAACTAAGTATGTATATACAATCTATCACTGTCTAAAAAATTTAATAATAGCATCAATTTTTTGTTTTTAGTAAGATTTTTTTTAGCAAAGGTCACATTTCATTTCAGATTTCACGGCTTTCATACTGGACTATAATGGACCAGTTTCCACCATACTGAACTGTTGGGCTTGAGGATTCTATGGATTTATTACCCCTCATTCACTTCTATATTATTGAGTGGCAACACCCTAATAGAGTCATGCACCAGTTTTGTTGTATTCAGCTAATTCCATTTCCATTGAGATAGACAAAGAAGCTTCATGATGTGAAGTTGATAGGGAGCCAGGATGAGGACTGACACCGAGTACATACTGACTTTCTCGATTTCTAGTGCAGACATACATAGTTTTATATCTAGGGTGTACCTATGAATCGATTCTTTCTTTTAGAGCAGGTTGAGTATGAGCCATGGTATATACTGAAGTCTATACTGTATCTTACCCAACACAGTAGAGAGATTTATAAGATTGGAAGTCAATAAATTTCCATTAGTTTGTTTACAGAACTATTTTTTAATTCATTTTGAATCTCTTTACAGGGAAATCACTCATAGCATCTTGTTCACATGAGTGATGAAGAGGAGGAGGGGGTTTTTAGCTAGGCAACCATCCACATTAAAGCATTGGAGTTGATGTCATATTATCGTGCGCTTTCTGAGAGAATTTTCAAGAGTCTATCCAAGAGAGAGATGAGGTTTCTGCCCCAAAGAAACATCCTACAACATCTTCTGGTGTTGAGGAGCCACAATGATGATGATGTAGACAACATCATGATGTACATGAGGCCTCACCTGTTCCACACGTAGAGGTCGACCCTCTAGTAGTCCAACCTCAGCCGATTGAGGACATGACTTAGGCGGCATGGGATCCATCTTTCTTGACAGGATATCTACAGTTCTATCCATCTTGGAGTCCAGATCCATCATATCCTTGGTGTCTAGATCCATCGTATCCTTGGTGTCTAGCTCCATCACAGGCTTGGTTCCCCACTATAATGATGACATGTCATTCTACTACCCTAGTGGGAGAAGGAACAAGAGTGCAGCATGACATGCAGTTGACATCTCCTCCCACTGGCACATAGGTGGAGGATGTGACAGTCAATGTTCTAGTGCCTGAGGACCATCCCTTTCTAGGTCATCAAACTCCCAAGTGAAATCGAAGCGGGCATCCTATTCACAGACCACCATGTGAGACGAAATCTCCTCTCTATAGACATAGACATTGATTTTACCTATTCATTTATATGTTTTATGTCTATTGAAATGAAGAAACTATTATTACTATCATACCTTCTTATATTTTTATCCAGTGTTTCAGTTTTTATTAATATTTTAGGCATAATTTATATTTGAAGCTTTCAATGTCAACTATTTAAAACATAGGAATAATTATTAAATTTCAAGTAGCTAACTTTAAAATCTTATAAAATATATAGTATAAAAAATTTAAAATATATCCTAAACATCTAAAAAGATTTTGAAAATAAAAAGATTTTTATAAATAAAATAAATAAATGAAAATGAAAATAATGTAAGAAAAGTTACTCGGAAGTGAGAGTGAAAAGAAAGAACATCGAGGAGGATACAAATCCACCCACTTAACTTTGAAAGACTATAAAATATAAACCATAAGACCCATATAAATGAAAATTAAAATATGGATTAAACATATAAGAAATAGTCAAAAATAAATTATTCATCTTATAGTTTATATTTTATAGGCTAGCAAAGTCACATACTTGAAACATTTTTAAGTTTCAAGTTGGTGGCTTAGAAAACTTATAAATTATTTTTCATCAACATTTTTTATAATTTTTTTTTATTTTCAAATATTTATTATATTTTTAATACATGTTTTAATTTTCATTTATATTGGTCTTATAGTTTACATTTTATAGGCTAGTAAAGTCACGTACTTGAAACATTTTTAAGTTTCAAGTTGGTGGATTTGAAAGCTAATAAATTATTTTTCATCAACATTTTTATGAAATTATTTTAATTTATGACTATTTTTTATATGTTTAATAGATTTTTTAATTTTTATTTATATTGGTCTTATATTTTATATTTTATAGGCTAAAAAAGTCATATACTTGAAACATTTTTAAGTTTCAAGTTGGTGGTTTTGAAAGCTTATAAATTATTTTTCATCAACATTTTTTACAAAATTATTTTATTTTAGACTATTTTTTATATTTTTAATCCATGTTTTAATTTTCATTTATATTGGTCTTATAGTTTATATTTTATAGGTTTTCAAAGTCACATACTTGAAACATTTTTAAGTTTCAAGTTGGTGGTTTTGAAAGCTTATAAATTATTTTTCATCAACATTTTTAAAAAAATTCTTTTTATTTTGACTATTTCTTCTATGTTTAATTCATATTTTAATTTTCATTTATATTGGTCTTATAGTTTATATTTTATAAGCTAGAAAAGTTACGTTCTTGAAACATTTTTAAGTTTCAAGTTGGTGGCTTTGAAAGCTAAAAAATTATTTTTCATCCGCATTTTTTACAGAATTATTTTTTTGACTATTTATTATATGTTTAATCCATGTTTTAATTTTCATATATATTGGTCTTATAGTCCATATTTTATAGTCTTTCAAAGTCACATACTTAAAACATTTGTAAGTTTCAAGTTGGTGGTTTTGAAAGTTTATAAATTATTTTTTATCAACATTTTTTTAAGAAATTATTTTTATTTTAGACTATTTATTATATTTTTAATCCATGTTTTAATTTTCATTTATATTGGTATTATATTTTATATTTTATAGGCTAGAAATGTCACATACTTGAAACATTTTTAAGTTTCAATTTGGTGGTTTTGAAAACTTATAAATTATTTTTATCAACATTTTTTAAGAAATTATTTTTATTTTCAACTATTTCTTATATGTTTAATCCATGTTTTAATTTTAATTTATTTTGGTCTTATAGTTTATATTTTATAGGCTAGAAAACTCACGTACTTGAAACATTTTTAAGTTTCAAGTTGGTGGATTTGAAAGCTAATAAATTATTTTTCATCAACATTTTTTACATAATTATTTTGATTTTCGACTATTTCTTATATGTTTAATCCATGCTTTAATTTTTATTTATATTGGTCTTATAGTTTATATTTTATAGGCTAGCAAAGTCATGTACTTGGAACATTTTTAAGTTTCAAGTTGGTGGCTCTGAAAGCCTATAAATTATTTTTCTTCAACATTTTTTATGAAATTATTTTTATTTTCAACTATTTATTATATGTTTAATCCATGTTTTAATTTTCATTTATATAGGTCTTATAATTTATATTTTATCGGATTTCAAATCCACATACATGAAACATTTCTGAATCCCACGTCGAAAATGTGGAATGTTCTACACATGAAAGAGAGAACTTAAATCCAACATCGAGAATGCAGAATGATTTCCAGGGCAAACCCTCTTATAAAGGGGAGCTATTACTGAAAGTTTCTATTAGAATACAGATTGCTGTAATGATAGTATTGCTGGATATTAAACAAGAGATAAATTTTTCTGAAATTATATATATATATATAAATAAAAATAAAAATTTTAAACATATAAAAAATAATATTTAAAATAGTTTTTGTTTTATTTTATGGGAAAGGTGGCAGCGCCGTTGCCGCCTTTGGAATCAACCAAAAGGCGGCAATGACAATGCTCCCTTTGATGCACATTTTTAATTTTTTTAACCTATTCATTTTTAATTTTTTTTCCAGAAAACATATTTAAAAAAACTCACGAGAGAACCCATAACATGGGTTGTGGAGAAAAAAGGGTGTTAACACCATTAGGAACTTGTTAGGAGTGACAAGTTCAAAATACAGGGTTCTAAAGGGTAGAAATATGAGTTCTGAAGTTAAATAACCATTCATCAGAAGTTGTTGAATATTGGTTCAGTCAGTGGGCTGCTAGCAATGGCCTTCGATGATGTGTATGATGGAGCAATTTTTTTGTATGGTGGTAGATAACCAGTGGGACTCAACTACAAATAGTTGAGTGGGATCACTTGTATTGTAGCAAGTTGTAGTACCGTTATCTTCTGTTTCTCTTAGGTAGTGTTATGGTATTTAGGGTTCTTGTAACTTGAGGGGTCTCTCTTCATGCATTAATAAGAAAACAATAGTTTTTCTCTTGCAGAGTTTGTAAGTCTCAAAACACAATAACTCATGTTTTTTGTTCTATGTGAAACTGTTTCGCTTGGTTTTTTCATTTAGAAAAAATATTTCTATGTCAAGTGTGGCGATTTGGTGCATGGTTAGGGCGTGTTCTCTTTTTAGTTCTGGATACACCACTTTGGGCATTGCTACATTTCAAAAGTTTATTCCATGTTTGAAGTTTTAAAAGTGTTTTTCGGGATCATGGTGTTTAGTCACAACAAGTGGCATCAGAGATTGTGGTTTAAAAAGTATAAATTCACTTGGTTTCGACAAAAAACTCTTCTAGTAACACCACTTGCCTTTACACTTTCCATTCAGTGAGAGTTATATTCGGAAGGAATTGTGTTTAAAGAAGGAAATGTTTGTATTGAAAAGTTTGATGGGTCAGATTTCAGATTTTGGAGGTTAAAAATTAGAGACTATCTATTTTATAAAGATCTTGAGATTCCATTGAAGGGGTCAAACTAGAAGCAATGAATAAAGTGGAATGCGAAAGGCTTGATCTATAGACACTACAAGTTGTTTGGATGATTTTGACATATAATTTTTCTATTAACATTCAAAAAGTAAAGACCATTGAGAAGTTGATGAAAAATTCAGTTGATATATAAGAAAATCCAGCTGTTATGAACAAAATATTTCTAATGTGAAGAATATTCAACCTAAAGATGATGGAAGAAAAGTATGCGTATTATCATGTTACTTTTGGAATTGTGTGAGTCTACTTAAGTTGATCGAAGTCATTTTTCCAAAAGGAGTGGTTCCAAAAGATCTTCATTTCACTGAAGTTATGAAAGCAATGGTTTTTCCTCCAACATTTCTGAAAGGTGTGTTTTAGAAGAAGGTTCTTTTGACGTTTCAACGCCCGGTGGTCTTGTTTTGAAAGTTCGATAGTATTTCAGAAAGATGGAAAATGTTCAGTTTACTATAGGGACGTTACTAGTTTACCGACGACAAAGGTTGCATTGAGGATTCCTACAGGAGATCGACAATGACAACAATGGAATATATAGATTACCACATTTCTCATAGGTCGGTGTAACCATATGACTGGGTGACACTCTCTATAAATAGGTGGATGGTGACACCTTTTCTAAGGGGGTATCATGATGAATTTTTATAGTAATAAATGTGGCTCAATATTCACAAAGTTGGAATCTTTTTAATATGATAAAATAAAATGTTGCGGTGTTTATTTTGTGGATGTAGGACTTTCAGTCCAAACCTCATAAAACCAAAGTGTTATTTCTTGTTTTCATTTACTTTCATTGCTTTAATGTCTTATTTATGTTGGAGTGAACAGGGTTGAATGTGTTTCAATTTAGTGTGGTTATTTTCACGAATATAATTCCTCTAAGTTTCGGATCACTAATGTTTCGAGAGTTCCATTACAGAATCTGATTCCTCCAAAGTGATTCTAGATTGACTACTTCCAATATTCAAACATACGGTGGGGGGACTTATCAATAATTGGTAAGAGAGGGTTGGTTCTTAGGGAGGCTCAATAGTTCCCTTATCAGTTATGGTAACATTCACTTGCTCATTTTTTTTTTAATTTTAATGGGAGTCATTGTTTTTTGGAATGATGGTGTCAGAAGATGGAAAGGTTTAGATCGATAGATTCAATGGGATAAACTTCAGTTTCTATAGAATGCAGATGGAGGACTATATCATTTAGAATGATTTGGAACTTCCATTGAGAGGTGTCAAATCATAAGTAATGGATAAATTTTAATGAGAAAAGTTGGATTAGAATGCATTTGGTGTGATATGAATGTCACTAGTCTAGAATGTGTCTTTAAACATTTGGGAGAAGAATACCACAAAAATATTGATGGAATCCCTTGAAGATGTATATGAAAAACCTATAGAATTTAATAAAGTGTGCTTGATGTGAAATTTATTCAACATGAGGCTATCAGAAGAAAGTTGTAGAGACCTATGCTTTTCCAAATTATTTTAGAAAAAATTTGAATTCTTTGCTTTCAGGTGCTTATGAGGGGTAAAAGGATCATTTTACCCTAACAAATGATTTCAGATAATTTTTCTAACCACTATGTTAGTCTTGGAATAGGGTGTTTACCCTAGGTCATGATTTAGGTGAAATTCCAATCCATTCAATTTTTTGGCGGAATATTTAATATTTAATTAATTAAATATTAAATTATTCATCCAGGTTTGGGTGGTGATATCTTTTTAATGGAGCATCAGATTGAGATCTTGAATTCACAGTTGAGTCCAAAACAAGTGTTTTTTATTAAGTGAGGTGTAAACCTGCTTCGGGTTCTGAGACTTAGGACAAGTGTTTTTTAATAGGCATTTAATTTAATTAATTTAATTAATTAAAACACCCCACCCCCATTTTTCCTTCCTACACATGAAATGATGGGGATAGGGTTCCTCCCTTGTGCATGATGACTGAACCAAGAGGGAAGGGGGAAATAGGTGTCACCGGAATTCATCCATGGCGGTGATCAAGACCGGATCAAGGTGTAGTAGCTTTTGGGAGTGTATTTAGAACAGAATCTTTGATGTTTTCACCATAAGGCAAGCTATTTTTTTGAGTTTTAATACATGATTCCCATAGATGCATTTTTTTATGTAAAATCCCTTTTATGTATTCTAAGGACCCCCGAAGGGTTGTTTTATGCTTAATAAGGGAAAATGGGGGTTTTAGGAGGTTCACAAGGTTTTCCCGATCAGAAATCCCAATCATAGGATGTGTGGTTCCATGATCATATTCCATGTTTTATTCCTATTTGGGGAATATGGAATTTTTGGAACTACACACCATGTAATTGGAGTATACACCGTGTAGTGGTATATTTCCATGTGGTCGAGTACTTGAGCATATAGAACTTTGAGAATACACACCATGTAGTCAAAGTACACGACATGTAGTGGGGTATGGTTGTGCGGTCGAGTACATGGGAAGACACCCCATGTAAGGGGTCATGACTATATAGAAGCACATGACTATACCCCATGTATTCCATTTACGTGTAGTAGTAAATGAATAGAACCCATGTGTGTCAGGCCGTGTAGAAGTACATGGCCAGGAAATAGGTTTTGAAGTACACATCGTGTATTGCCCCCTTTTTATCCTTTTGAGGGATTTGGATGATTTTGTGCCCTAGAGTCATAATTAGACACAAGAGGAATCCATTTTGAGTATATTTTCACATATAATGCGATGGTGGAACCCTTGGAGCGTTTTGACAACTCCTAAGAAGTAGTTTGAGCTAAGTAAGTTGCGACAGACAGGGTTTCCTCCAATAATGGAATTCAGCTGTATCCTAAGGATGAGACATGGGATAAGACCTAGGTGAGGGTCATTTTAATTATTGGAGGACTTGGTATGGGTTTCGTTTGAGTCCTAGTTTGGTATTAGATTGGGATTGTCCCTAGTTAGTGAATTGGATTGTGACTTGAGGTGATAGGTAGGTTGGGTGTTCCGGATAACCTAAGATGGATTGGAAAGGGTATGGCCTTGAGGCCATCTCCCTTGTGAGTTTTACACCCTTTAGGCTTGTGAAGCCTTGAGATACTAGAGTTTGGGTTTTGGGATGCGTGACCCCTGAGAGATGGGTGTTGTCCTAAGAGATTATTTTGTAACCGAGGATCCCAAAAGGGATAACCCCTCTTATTTTCTAACCCAGAGGATCACAAGAGGGATGCCTCCACTTGTGTACCGGTTACTAGGATCCTAAGAGGGATACCTATTATTATGTGTTGACTGAGAGTTATAATTGGGTTCCCAATTGATATACCAACTCTGAGCGGGTAAGTGTATTGGGTAGCAATGGTTGCAGGTGTTCCCTTGATACTCAAACCGATGTATGAGCTGATGGGGATGATATGTTGATGATGGGAATGGGAATTTGACCAACCCTAGATATGTTTCTCATTTTTGTTAGGTTTGAGACTTGGTTTACACCCATGATATGGTTATAATGTGATATGGTTTTCCATTGTTTAGAGAGTTGGACATGATACTCCTCATGTATGGTTATAGATATCAGACACATTACTCCATATCTGAAGTTGATAGAGCTAGACATGATTCTCCACATTTATGGTTCAAGATTTCTGATGTGACACTCTAGATACGTGATTGATTGGGTTGGATATTACGCTCCAAGCCCATGGGATATGATGTTGGACACGATGTTCTGTATCAGTACCAATAGTTTTTTTCATGGTTTGGGTGTTAGATAGAGGTTCCTGGCATGTTTTATTTTTGATATAGCTGAGAACGGTGGACATGGTGATCTACATATATGGTTGAGATTCTAGGATGAGGCTTTGGTCATGGGAAGTATACTGTATGGATTAGGTGTTAGAATTAAGATCTGGACACCGATAATATACTATATGGTTTAAGTTTTGGACTGACGCTTTGGGAAGTGATGACATACCATATGGAAGAGGATGAATGAATAATGCTCCTCATATTTGGTCTAGTGTTATACTGATGCTTTGGGAACCAATGATGTTGATGTATAGTTAGATGTTGAATTGATTCCCCAACACTTTTTTTTGATAAATGGGTTAAATGTCAGACCGATGCTCTGAGTACTGGTCATACTCTATCATGGTATGAGTACCAGTGACTGATTCATATAAGTACCAAGATGAAATGAAGAGTGAAGTTATGAGGTTTGGTTGGGGATTCCATGGATGTGGATCCCACATGTTACTTGAGATGCATAGTTTTCAAGACATGCTTCGAGACATTCCAATGTTGGCCAAAATAGGTATGGTTGATCAAATCCGTGGACCTAAGGACCGACGATGATTTTATTTCTTTATTTTATTTGTTTTTTGGTTAGGATAAACATATTTCATGGGAATAAACTTTTGGAATCTAGTTATAGGTTCACCATTAGGGGTGGCCTACTGAGATGTATTTCTCACCCTCTTTATGTGCACCTCAATGTGCATGAAGACCTTATGTCTTCTTTTTGGTCGAGCATGGGTGAAAAAAATAGGGCGGAGGCCCAGGGTTGAATGATTGAGTAGAGTCACTCCTATGGATTTTGACGATTGGGTTCGAGTAGCTCGACAGGGTACTAGAGACCGGGTATATTATATAGATTAGAATTAGCAGTAGAGCCTGATGTATTTATTTTTTAGTTTTTTATTTTGTATATGTGGTATTCCTAGTGGGAAATTAGTGTTGTATGTATGGCATGGTCATTTGGTCCTTAACCTTATTTAATTTTATTACATCATGCTTTTGTTTTAGTTCATTTATTCTTTCTATGCAATCTAATTTGTATGATTCTTGGTTATTTATTTATGATTGTTCACTCTGATATGAGGGTATAGTATCCTCATAGTACCATCTTATACCCTCAATGATGGTTGGAAGCCTATGATGTATGAGGAGGCATGCTTTAGGTCATGTGGAGAACCAAATAAAGGAATTGGTTCAGTGGCATCTAGGACAAGACATTACAAAGTGGTATCAAAGTTGTTACTTTGTTGTTACTTCACTGTTTGGGGTTTGGTAGATTGGATATATAGGAATGTGTCAGAGCATGTGATGGATATCAGGATAGTGTGCCGCAAACACATGTTCCAATAGGAATTCCAAGTTGGAAAGGGGCGAGATTGATGTTCTTGGTATTTGATGTTATGGTTGTATATGAATTTCTCCTTGGGAATCATACATGTGGTTTTTATTTAATGGTATATAATGGATTTTTGGCTCTTGGATCATTGGAAAGAGGCCAGTGGTTCAGTTTTGACTCTTGGCCTATAAAGGCAGGAGGAGTCTCATGCATCATGTTAGGAACATAAGATCCATATGTTATATGACTACCAGTTTTTGACTTTGCAAACGATATAGACTAAATTATTTAAATTTTCAACAACCACTCATACACCTTTTTCCCATACAAGTACTTTTTATAAATAAACTTAGCTGGGTTGAATTATATATGGATATCTTTATAATGGTAGGTTATGTAGATTATGGTGAGATTCTTGATGATGAAGACTCTGATGTGGTCCTTGTTCACAGTAGGTGTAGTGACCCTGGTGAGTCAACATGATATAATTATATGACTGTTGGAACATTGTTGGAGGGTTTTTATGGATTTGGTTGTATAGCTTGGTCCTTTATGGGGTGGTCTAATTTACAGATGCTTAGAGAGGATGGGTTCCCTAGTTATGGGTGATTGGTTTTTCATGTGATGTCATTCATATATTAGACCCTAGAGATGGGTGTTTAGTATATTGATGTCATGTGAAATTGGTATGAGAGCATGTTTGATGCCCCATTAGTTGTGGACTTCTGTGAGTTGGTATAGACCTAGGTGGTTAGACCTAGTGATTAGATATGAGACTTGACTAGTGGGGATAGGTGGGAGAGCCCAGTGACCTTTGTGACATGAATCCAACTTTGGAAGTTAGTGCCATGTTAATTTTTGATGGTGACCTATGAGAGGGTTCATCTGAGTTGTTTGTACCCTTAGGTGCATGAGGCATGGGTGAATGTTTTGGGACTTTTGAAAATGGAAAATGAAGGGTGTATCCCACTATAGGTTTGGGTGTTATTGGATGCCTTTTATTTTCAGAGGGATAACTTGTGTGCTAGCGCATCAGTCTTGAGGTTGGTTTCTGGGGGGGGGTCATTTAGGTGCCTAAATCAGGTAATGGTTGTGAAAATGGGATGTATCCAATGACTATGTGTTGGATTAAGATCATTGGGTGTACAAGGATATGTGGTTCCAGGTGTGCATGTTTTATTTAGGTGGAGACTGTACATGTGAGGTAGACCTAGTATGTTCACAATATTAGATATATAAAGATGTTTGGTTTCCTTAAAATTAAGAGAAATTGGAGTGTTGATACTTTAGTGACACATGTGGTTTTAGGGGGTATGAACAATTAGGTGACTAACCCAATTATCTTTGGATGCATCTTCAGGAACATGGTGAAAGTGTAGATGAACTTAAAGAAAATTTTGAATGATTATTAGGACTTGAGTGGTTGTACAAGTGGTTTTGGATTGGTGAGTTTCCTTTGGCCTTGGAAAGCACCAAGGGTGCTCTTCATTGGGTGATATTGGAATATGGGGTAGGCATGGCCAGTTGATATGGATTGTGATTTGAGTTTTCATGGGTTGTGACTTGCTATAGTTGTAAATAGGTTTTGTGGTTGGGTTGAAAAAGAGCTTGTAACAGTTTAGCTTTAATGAGATCTTGGAGACATGAGTGCTGGTGACACACTATGTCATCTGTATCGGGGATCATAATTTATGGGAGAGTACGATCAAGGAGATTGATTAAGTAGGTATCCATGAGTAGGCTAAGAACCAATGTGGGTGTGATGAGGCAGGTAGGCCCAGGGTCTTTGAATGAGTTTGACATGTTCCTGCAGTTATAGGTGACATCAAAATTGGTTGAGTTTATTGTGGTATTAATTTATGATATCTTAACATACTCTTAGATTCTATATGACCATGCCCAATATCTTAACATCATCCTAATCATGTTGAGATAGCATTGGATATATTCCTAGATACCTAAATATCATCCTAGTTTGATGAAGGGTTTCCTTGGAGATGGTTCTCATGGAGCGATGTAAGTGGAACCGTATGGTGGGAGGTACACCATCAACCATATATGAATAAGGTCCTCATGATGGACCAAATGTTAGTGAATTTCATGGGTTCTATTCTTAGAATCTAGGAACAAGCGATAATTGATGTTTTATTTTGTCGCTTAGGTAAGAGAGAGAGAACCATGTCCAGTTCCAAGGTTCAAAAGTTATTGGAACATAGTTCATAAGGATACTACTATAGTGGGGAGTATCAAATTAATAATGGCGATGTTACCCTTTTCTGAGTAGGGTCTAGGATGCAGTGGGAACCACATCAAGCAGGTCACTGGACTAGTAGGGATGTGTTTCGATAGGTGACTCTGATGGTGGGAAGTGTCATGGATCGAAATCAACTGATGTAGGTTGAGTTATATGGTGGGAAGCACCATGATCATGATGATAAATTATAGACGAAACTATGAAATCTCAAGATGGGTGGGTGCGATCATGCACTATCTTGGTATTTTGTTGATGGTGGAAAGCGATGGCTTGACCTTTGATGGGTTGTGAGCCTTATCTTTGGAGTTATGCAGAGTAACTTGATTATCATCCAATAGTAGAACAAAAAAAGTTGAGAAATAATTAATGGTCTAGGTGGGTCGAGAGGTGTGGTTAGAAGACCACTAAGGCCTCTCAAGGATGATATGTTTTATGGTGTGGATATTGTAAAGAACCGTATTTTTTTGGATTTTTTTTGAGGAGAAATTTTATTTTTTTATTTTAGGTTCCCATAAGGGGTAAAAGGGACATTTTATCTTTATATATTATATTGGATAATTTTTATGACCATTCTGTTGGTCCTGAAATAGGGAATTTACCCTAGGGAAAAAGTTTGGTGAAATTTTGAAATGTTCATGTTTTAGAAGAATATTTAATATTTAATTAATTAAATATTAAATTATTCATGTGGGTTTGGGTGGAGATATATTTTGAATTAAGTGTAAAATTGAGATTACTACTCCATTATTGAGTTTATAATGGGGGGTTTTACCTAGGTGAGGTGTAAACCCGCTTCAGGTTCTGGGATTCGGGACAAGTGTTTTTAAATGGAAATTTTACTTAATTAATTAAATTAATTAAAACACCTCCACCCTCATTTTGGATTACTATGAATGGAAGGATTGGGGATATGGTTTTTACCTTATACATAACAAACATACCAAGAGGTAATAGGGAAGAAGGTTCTTCCTGATGTTGTCCATGGTGGTGATTGAGATGGATTCAGGTGGAGCAACGTCTGAGAGTGGATTTGGACCCAAAGCTTTAGCATTTTCACCATGTGGTAGTATATTTTTGATTTTTAATCCCCAATATACATATATTTTTTTTTTAAAATTTTAAATCCTTTTTATGACTAATAAGGACCCCTTTGGGGTTGATCTGTGCTTAATTAGGAAAAACAGGAGTTTTAGGAGGTTTGTAGGGGTTTCCCGATCGGAAATCCTGATCACACAGTGTGTGGTTCCATGAGAAAATGTTGTATGTTCTTCTTGTTTGGGGAATATGAATTTTTTGGAACTACACACTATGCAATTAGAGTATATGACATGTAGAGGGACATGTCCATGTGGCTGAGTACTTGGGTAGATAAAACTTTAAGACTACATGCTGTGTAGTCAAAGTACATGGAATGTAGTGGGACATGGCTGTGTGGTCGAGTACATGGGAAAACACCCCATGTAAGGGGACATGGCCGTGTGGAAGTACATGGCTAGACTGTTGGATTTGATTCGATATAACCAACTTCTATGTACTTTATGATAACTTTTATTCATGGTTTTGAATATTAATAAACTACTTATCATATCATGATTATTATTTTGAATGACATAGCATGTGATAATGTCCTAAGAGTAGTTGTCACACTAAAAGGCCATTGCAGTTCCCCATCATGATGAGAACCCGAAAGTTCTAATACACTATTCTTGAATAAATGTTCTGTAACCATATGATATCATTTGAGGAACATAAATAATACAGACTATCAGGGGTGGAGACTCATAGGAATTTGAGGAACCTTCTCATGGTGTATGCCCTTGGTAATATCCAGTATAATATTATGAGAATGAGACCCGTGAATAATAAATCCAAATTTTTATGTGTCATTGGATAATCTTATTTGAAAATGTGTGTATTAGTCCTTATACTTTAATATTATTATTAATGAGTATTATGAGCCATGCACTTAGATGTAATAATGAAAATCATGATGACATATGTTCATGGTGAAGTAATATATGTTGTGTGCATCGCGATTAATACTACATTAATGAGTAATGTAAGAAAATATTGGTCTCTTCTAATTATTAATAGAATTTTATATCTTAGGACCTTTGATGGAAAAGATATAGCCTAAATAAATCCATGACCATGGTGTTCTATAGGCAAGTTTAATTTCTGGAAATTCAAAGAAAGATAAATAGAGCACATAGGTTATTGGCACTAGCATGCAACCTGATTGATTAGAGATATCGAGATAAAGGGATTATATTACATAGTAATCATTCATATGCGGTGACATGTAATTGCAGCATCGACTTCTTTCTTTATGGGTGCCTTGACATGTTGCTTGATGCTAACCTTGGACTTTAGGCTGCTTCACCTAATTCCAATGAGAAAGAGGCCTAGAGGGCCATACACTAAGTGTATCCATAATCTCAGTTAAATAATATATATTATTATTTATTATTTAACAGGTTGAATAAATATTATTCCTTTATATGGTTTAATAATTATTCATGTATGCTTGATCACATATAAATATTTATTTTCTATTTAGTAAATATAATATTTATTTATTTATTGGTGAATAATGAAGTGATATTTTTTTAATAAATAAATAACCATTATTCAAGTTCTGATAAATATTATGAAGGATTTACAAGATGAGTTTTTAGGTTTGGTGAGAAATAATAAATATTGAATATTATTTGATTAAATAATATTTAATTATAATTCTCAAGTTAAGCGTATGTTAAGAAATAATGATATTGTTATTATTATTTGATATGGGGTTTCTCTATAATTAAATAAATAATTAAGGGAACTTGTGCAATTATTTTATTTTAACCCTAGAGATATATAAACCCATCTATGTTATTTTCTCATTAAGCCAATTCATTTCTCTTGGTTGTGCATAACGGATTTGGAGAATCCTATCAAGCCTAGAGAGCTCCCTTCTCTAAGAATGTTCCCAAGAATGGTGAGCAATCCTCCTCCACCAGATCAAGGAGAATGATTTTGAAGCGGTTCTCAAAGTGATCAAAGGCATACGATGCAAGTATAAGGATCTATCATGCTAGCAACCAAATATTCCTTTAGCGATTCTTGAATATTTTTGAAACATGTGTGGATCACCGCTAGAGGAAATATACACTTGGTTTCTACAATGCAACGATGGTGCACCACATATCTGTCACCAGATCTATCAACGAATAAAGAATTCCAATAAAGGTAATTCTTTATTTAATTAAATTAATTATAAATAATATGTGATGTTCCTCTCTCTGGTTCTGATGTGATATCCTTGTATATTTTCTTTGATTAAATTCCTTATATCTCAGCATTTATCATCATTTAGATCTCGAATTGATCATCAATCATGACAAAAGTAGTGTTCGACATCGCCCATCGCATGCCTCTGCTATGCCCAAAACCTACATAAACCCCATGTATGCCTTGGACATGTAGTAGTACATGATCGATCCCATGCATGTTAGGCTTTTTAGAAGTATATGGATAGGAATGAGGTTTTGGAATACATGCTGTGTACTCAAGGTATACACCGCATACCGCCCCTTTGTTACCCTTTTGAGGGTTTTGGGTGATTTTGTGCCTCAAAGTCTGAATTGGACATAATAGGAGTCCATTTTGAATATTTTTCTATGTATATTAAGATGGTGGAAACATTGTGGTGTTTTTAAGACTATTAATAAGTAGTTTATGGAAAGTATGTTGTGATAGAGAAATTTTCCTCAAATAATTGAATTTAGCTGTTTCTAGAGGGTGATACATAGGATGAGACCCAGGTGAGGTTTATGATAATGATTAGAGGATATGGTATGGGTTTTCTGGAGTCCTAGGTTGTTTTTATATTTGGATTATCCCAAGTTAGTGAGACTGGGTTATGACTTGAGGAGATGGGTAGGTTGGGTGTTCAGGCCAACCTAGGATGGCTTAAAAAGGGGATGGACTTGAGCCCATATCCCTTATGAGTTTTACACCCTTTATGCTTATAAATATGTGAGGTTTTAGAGACCTGGTTATGGGTTGTGTGACCCCTAAGAGATAGTCATTAGACCAAGAGATTATTTTGTAACTAACAATCCCAAGATAGATGGCCCCACTTATGTTCTAACCTAAAGGATCCCAAGATGGATGCTTCCACTTGTATACTGGATCTGAGGATCCCAAGAGGGGTTCCTATGCTTACATTTTAACTCAGAGGGACAAGTTGGTACTCGATTGATAGACCGACTCTGAGCGGGTACGTGCGTTGGGTATTAATGGTTGTACATATTACCTTGGGACCCAAAACAATGTATGAGCTAATGGGGATGAGATGTTAATGATGGGCATGGGCATTCTTCTAACCCTTGATATTTTTCCCTTGTTTATTTAGATTGAGACTTGGTTTACACCTGTTGGGATATTGTGATATGATATGGGTTTCCATAATTGAGAGAGTTAGACATGATTCTCCTAATGCATGGTTCCATATGTCATGCACAATGCTCCATATCTGAGGTTGATAGAGTTATACATGATTATGCACACGTATGGTTTCAGATGTCAAATGTGATGCTCCGCATCAATGATTGAGTAAGTTGTACATGACACTCCAAGACCATGGGATATGATGTTGGACATGATGCTCTGTATCAATACCGATAGTTTTGTTCATGGTTTGGGTACTAGACCAATGTTTGAAGCATGTTTGATTTTTTATATAGTTGAGAATGTTGCACATGGAGATCTACATATGTGGTTGAGATTCCAAACTGAGGCTCCAGGCACAGAAAATATATTATATGGATTAGGTGTCAGACTAAATATCTAGACACCAATAGTATACTCTATGGTTTAAGTTCTAGAATAAAACTCTAGGCAAAGATGGTATACTATATAGAATAGGATGCAGGACTGATGCTCCTTATCTTTGTATTGGTACTAGACTAATGCTTTGGGAACCACTGGTGTTGATGTATAGTTAAATTCTAGATCAATGCACCATTTTTTTTGATAAATGGGTTAAACATTGGACCGATGTTCGGAGTAATGGTTTTAATATAGCATGGTATGAGTATCGAGAACTAATGATCTTGGTACCATGATGAAATAATGAGTGAAGTCATGGGGTTTGTTTGGGGCTTCCATGGATGGGGATCCCACATGTAACTTGAGATGCACGGTCATTGAGACATGCTCAAAGACACCCCAACATTGTCCGAAGCAGGTATAGTCAATCAAAGCCACATACCTAAGGATTTATGGTAATTTAATTTGTCTTTATTTCAATTGTGTTTCGGCTTGGATAATCATATTTCATGAGCATGCACTTATGAAAATAGGTTATCAGTTTTCCATTGGGGGTGGACTACTGAGATTTATTTATCACCCCGATACATGAACCTCAATGTATATATATACCTTATGTATGATTTTAGGTTGATCATGGATGTATAATAGATAGCATAGAGGCCTAGGGTTACATGATTGAGAAGAGTCGCTCTTGTGGAATCTGATTATTGGGTTGGAGTAGCTCGATAGGGTATTAGAGATCAGGTATATAACATGGATTAGAGTTTATAATAATGCCTAATGTATTTATTTTTCAGTTTTTTATTTTGTATATGTGGCTGGAATAATGGGAGATCAGTGTTGTATGTATGGAATGAATCCTTGAGCCTTTACTATTTTTCATCTTATTACAATAGGATTTTGTTTCAGTTTATTTATCCTATCCTCATACTCTGATGTGTATGATTCTTGGTAATTTATTTATGGGTTTTCACTTTGATATGGGGGTATAGTATCCTTATAGTACCATTTTATACCCTCACTTATAGTCTATAGCCTATGGATTATAAGAATCCACGATTAAGGTCATGTGGAAAAACAGATTAGGGCACTACTTCAATGGAATCTAGGTTGGGATATTACCTAATATCTACATCAGATCATGTGATTGAATAAAAATTTATCCAATGATAACTTTATTCTATGAAGGCTACATCCAGGGATGATTTTTGGGTGATTATTTTATTTTCATCTCTATAAAAATCATGGGAAGCTATAGTGATAGTTGTGAGTAGTTCAAGTGGAAAGAATTAATTGGTGTTCATTCATGTTTAGAACTTGATTTTTAGTGAGGAGATCTGAAGGAGAGAGACTTTAGCTTCTTCTAGTGATTTATTGAATACATAAGTAAGGGGACACTCACCTCATCATAATAATTGAAAGAAATCTAAAAGGAAATCAATGGAGAGGAATAGAGGGAAGTCTTCTAGAATCGATACTATTTGATGGAACTATAGAAATAAAATTCACCTCAAGAAAGTTTTTTTTGTGACAGGAAGAAAACCTATGGAAGTTTTGTATTTGGAGATATGATTTCAGTAGTATATAGTAGTGTAAATATACTTTTAAGTGTTTCTACTCAAATGGATTCTTGGATCATATATTCCAGAGATTATTTCCATTCTATAGTAGAAAAAGGATACATTCCAAATTATATATGTATACATTTTGGTAGATTAAATCTTTCTGATGATGAAGCTCTTGAAATTTTGGGGAAGATATAAGTGAAAGTTTAATTGAAGAATGAAATTTTCCTTATACTAAAGGAATTGAAACATGTCTTGGGTCTCTAGAAGAACCTGATTTTAGTTTGCCAGCTAGATGAAGTAAGTTTTGGAACCATTTTTGTAAAAGGAGTATGGAAAATTAATCAAGGATCTATTATCATAGATAAAGGTGTAAAAGAGTGTTCATTATACCTGATCAAAATTTCAATGAGAGTTACACTTATCAAAATTCCATCTTCCATAAGTTTAGAACTTTGGAATAATCATTTTGGGAATCTTAGTGAGAAATGTATGAATATTCTAATGGAAAAAGGAATACTAAATCTGGACCATTAAAACTTTAGAAGATGTGAGATTTGTATACTTGGTTAGCAGGATAATGTATATTTCAATATGTCTGGAATAACACCAAAATTCTAGAAGTTGGAGTGAGTACATATAGATGTTTGGGGACCTACCCGAGTTCTTTCCCATGGAAGGGAAAAGTTTTTTGTTACCTTCAATGATGATTCTACAATAAAGGTATGAGTATATTTTCTAAAAAATAGAAGTTAAGTTTCTTGAATCTTTTCTCAAATGAAAGCTATGGTGGAAAGAGAAACGAAAAACAAGATGAAATGTATGTGGTCAGACAATGGTGGTAAGTTTGCTTGAATAAGTTTCTGGAATTATTGTAGGCACAGAGGGATCTGACATGATAAGATCATTTCAAGAACACCTGAACAAAATGATGTAGATGAGATAATGAATCAAACATTTATGTAGAAAACAAGAAGTTTGTTACTATATTCTCATATGCCTAAGGATTTTTGGGTGAAAGCATAGGAAAAAAATATAATTATTCAATAGGAGTACATAGACACTAATAAGAAAAAAATTCTTGGAAGAACTATGATCTAGAAAAATTATGGAACTTTCTCACCTCATAGTTTTTGAAAGTTTATCCTATATTCATGTGGATAAAATATAAAGAGATAATATTGAAACAAAATCTTAGTCATGCTTATTTATAGGCTATTTAGATGAAAAATTCAGTTTCAAGATTTGGGATGATGAGGAGAGGAAAGATTTAATAAGTTATAATGTGATATGCAATGAGAAGATCATGTATAAGTATTGTAATTTGAATAGAAATTAGGATGAGGTTAATGATTCTACTTCAATTCAGGTTGATTTGGATAGAGTTTCCAGAAACTCATTTGTTTTAAAATTATTCAGATATATCTGAGTCTATCAGAAGTTCACATCTCTTAGAGAAAAATTTAGAGATTGGTGAAAAAAATTTAGATGTTCATCTATTAGAAGACATACATGAAATATGAGGAACTGATGAAACTCAATATAGAGTTACAAAAAGTGAAGGTCTAGAAGTTACAGTTCTAGAAGAATCTTAATCATAGGTTATTTTATGGAGAACTTCAAGGGTGAGACAACTAGTGTATAGGTATAGAGCTGAACTTATTTTCTTACTTTTAATGGATACAAGAGGACCAAATATTCCAGAAGAAGCAGCTACTCTAGGTGATTTTGGAAAGTGGGGTTAACAATACTAGAGGAGTTGGATTCAATCTATGTGAATAAAACCTAGGAGCTAACAGATTTACCACAAGGGAAGAAATCACTTGAAAAAATGGGTATTCTTGTTGAAATAATAAGTCAATGAAAGGAATAGGTATAAGGTGAGTCTGGTTGTGAATGGTTTTTAGAAAAAGGAAAACATAAAATTCTCTAAAAAAAATTCTTAAGTATTTAAACATACAACCATCTGAACTATTTTAAGATTGTTTGATTCCAGAAATTTGTACCTTGAACAAATATATTTGAAGGTGGTTTTTCTATATGGTGATTTAGAGGAAGAAATTTATATGAAGCAACCAGTTGGTTTCATGAAAAAATGGAATTAGGACTTGATGTGAAAACAAAATGAAGTCTTTATGGTTTGAAACATGAACCAAGGTGCTAGAACCATTAGTTTGATTCCTTCAGGGAAGATAAAGGTTTCAAATGAAGTAACTCTAATCATTTTAATTACTAGAAGGGGTTTAATAGAAATTAATTCATTATCTTACTCTTATACATGGATGATTTTCTGCTGGTGGGTTTAAATGTTCAGATGATTCAAAATTTAGAGGAGGACTTGTCAATAAATTTTGAGATAAAAGATTTAATGGGTTTTGTAAGATCATTTAATGATCATATGCAGTAGAAGACAACCCAAAACACAGAAGATCTATCTTCAAGAAATTAACATGTAAATAATACTCTAAAATAGAGTACCTAGAATTAAAGATAAGTAGTAGTTTTATCTTCCTTACATATAGAATTTTTGGGTAATATCATGAGGAGTAACAAAAAAATCACCCAGCCTTTGTGGTGATACATCGACTAATGGATCCACGATAGTATTGTGAGGATACCTGAATGCTGAAGGGGTGATAGTGCCTTCTAAAATGAGATAAATAGAGTATTGGGAGGAATATATTTTACTATAGGTTCATACACATCACACCACTTACACACTTAGTAGGAGAGGATCTCAATCACTTGTATAAGTGAAGCTCAAGGCCCCTCTTATTCATAATAGATTGTATATATTTATTTATATTGGGTGGAATTCATTGAACATTTTTAATGAATTAATTCAAATCCTTTAATAATTTCATAATGGATTATAACTGATGAATAAACCATCTAGGAGATATAAATAATATATATACATATCATATATATATATATATATATTTCATTCATGCATCAAATTCATGAAAAATACATGCATCATATGAATATATTAAATGTACATTATATATATAATATCATATATATATATATTTCATGCCTCATATGCATGTGTACATTCATCTCATGAATGTGTATTTTAGTGCACAACTAGCAATCTCCCACTTACACTAAAATCCCATAAGGACTTTTTGAAAAACTTCATAACTCTTTATGAATTCATCCAAACTCTTTTAGATATGGGTTTTCAACAAAATCTCTTCATTTTGAACAAAAATTTTGTCCAAAGTTTTATCTTTATCTAAGGGCCTAATTGTGTGACCCTTTAGGCCTTAACAACATTAAAGAAAACTAAAAAAACCACAATTTCATAGATGTAAGCAAAGAGAGGCCTCTAGAAAAGAATTAGTGCTATGCAAGCTACTAAGGGGTTTATTGTGATCTTCATAAAATATACTCATATCTCTATAGAGGTGACGACACTGTAGAAATGGCGGGCACTGTAGCAGCGGTAGGTTACTGTAGCAGCGGAAGAATACTGTAGCAGCAGCGGGTACTATAGCAGTACTATTCACAGAATGGGCTTTGGGCCAATAAAATGGGCCTATGGGCCATGTAATGGGCTAAATGACTACTGGGACTTCGAGCTATGTAATGGGTCTCCCTCTACCCAGTTAAAAGAGGTCTTTTCTTTGCTTCAATAATAAATGAGGCTTCGACCCCAACCTTTTAAAAAAAATGGATCATGCTAATCTAGTATTGGTATCTCATCATTTCTTGATTCTCTGAAAAAGACTGACCAAGTTAATGAATACATCACATGTCATTCATTTATCTGATAAGTACATTTCCTGTCACTTATCAAAGTATTTGAACATGACATATGTGAAACAAATAAGCATGACCATGTATTTCCTCAGTCTAATTCAATCAAGATCTAAATGTATTTACTTATCATACAAGTGGAAAAATCCCATATTAGTTTTATTCCAGCTGACGACATGATCAATAACATACCCAACCACCCCCATATTTTTAAAATTCATATATTGATTTCTTAAGTAGGGTATCAAATTATGAAGGTTATCATGCTAGGTATCTCGACAACCTCAGGTAAGAAGGATTGATAACATGTATACACCCCTAAGTATATCTATGACCACATGAAATTCCATGAGATTTACTTTCATGGTTCGGTCCAAGTAATAAGTCTTTACTTATTACCTCATGAATCTATTCTCCATATCTCATATACAATCCTTCGTAACAAATACAAGAATTTATTCTACTTAACCTTTACATATCATCATAACCCATTATACTCAATGATGATCATCAGTTAGGGACAACTCAATGTTTTTACTTTGAGGGTATATTTATCATTTTTCCATTCATGCAAAGTAAATTTACAACACACATGAATGAATGAAAAATGGAAATTTACTTTATTATAAATACATGATATGTTTACATCAATTACAACCAATCACTTAAGATATTCTACATAAATTTCATGTTGTTTCTATAAAAATGGTTTTAAAACATTAAATCCATATGTAATTCATGTCACATATCTATGTGACCATTTTCTAAAATACTCCCACTAACCTCTTAGTGAGTAACATTTACGATGCAAGCTAGTATGAATAATGGAAAGACTTAAGAATAATATTCCTTAAGTTAAACTCTTTGAACTTATATTCAAACTCCTTAACTTTATGACATCAAATTTTATAATGTTAACTTTTTTTATCTACTTATAATCCTTTATAAGTACATCATAATCATGATTGGAACTCTTTACACCAAACATTTTCCTCTAAATATTCTGTAAATAATGTAAATATTTACATTATCATATTATGAGTACATCCTAAACTCTTTTAGGATAAAGTTATATCCACTTTGTTATAGTAAATAATGTACCTATTTACATTTCTCATTACCACCATACCCTAAAATATTTTAGGATACCAAGTGATACACTTTGTGTATTAGATGGTATAAATATTTAGGGAATATTGGTGTTCACTTGTTATGGTAACTAAATGTAACTATTTTCATTTTTATTTACCATCAGATATCTGAAAATTATTTAGGATATTATGTTAGGAATCACTATAATATTAGACTGGTATAATCCTTTAGCTAATAGTGATATTTACTTTATCAAATAACTAAATGTAACTATTTACAATTCTCTTTACTATCACATATCATAACTCTTTAGGATATAAAGTAAATAATCACTTAAACTAAATCTTGTACACTTTTATTTGTTAACTACGAATTTCTATAAGTTCAAACATACTCTCACCAATCCCATAGAAACCATATTCTCTTTAGAATGTCTTTTTAAGAAACAAAAACCATTTTGTGTTAGGAAATAACATTTATTTTATTTTAGTGAGAATAGGAAAAAATAAACAATTTTTTCATATATATTATGGTATTATATGTGTTTTGAGAAAAATAATATTTTATTCATTAAAATACATCACAATGGATGGTAATTAGATTCCATCATATTTTAACAAATAGCTAGCTAAATTATTTATCCCAGATTAAACAATTTTACCTATATATTCTTCTCAAAACATGTTATAAAACCCAATGAAGCATAAACCCAATGTATATAATTAATCATGTCATTTTGTTACTAAAAACTCTATGTTAAAACCTCTTATCATATAAGAGAAGTGAGATAATGATACACTTCTTTTACTTATATTCATCCAATATTGAAAAAAATTCAAATTTCTGATGTAGAAACTATTTACTATATCACTTGAATGAAAACTACAAGCTATTTCAATTCATATAATGATTTTGAACTCATGTACATTTACAACACTAGTAAAACATATACTCAGTTTCACATACCCTTCAAAATCAAAGAATAAATTTCTATTACATTAATACTTTACATGGACATTCCACAGAGTTCCAAAACTCTTTTAGGTATTCTAGATAATCCCATCATATGAAATCATTACTCCTTTATGATAATACCCCCAAGTTTCAAAGAACTTAAACTGAATTCTTAAAGAAATATTATTAGACTTTCCAAATTTATCTCTTTATATTTTGAACTTTTATCTTCTTATACTGTTTGTACAATACCAGAACTTATAAATCATACACCTAATTCATCTATTATCAACACTTTAAGGAGATCAGGTAAAATTTTTTTGAATTCATTAATATTTACATAACATTTATATATATGATAATAGAATTAATTTTTAACCAGAATAAACCTTATAGGAATTCTTTAGTCTCTTGAAACATATTCAATCATTTTGAATATCATTGACATACCTAATCATATTGAGTATATGAGACTAGGATTATTTAGGTCAATTAACATCTAGTGCCATTGAAACTTTAAGTTAATCATTCCATGCTTCCATAAGAATCTTGATTTACTTGTTGAATAGTTCCAATAATTGGTTATTTAGGAACTGTTCTAACACATAAAATATTTCTATTGCTTAAGAATTTTTCTCAAGAAACCAGTCTTATGAGTTACATTAATATTATAATTTCAAGGATTAATTTCAAAGTTTAGTTTGATGATAATGACGCTTTTATCTACAATAGAACCATTTATCAGATGAATATAACGTATTATATCTTTTCATCAATGAATTTTAATGAAATTTATCCCACTAAAATTGATGGAAATATACATGATATCCATTTAGTGAGACAAGATCCATATTTCACTAAGAAACGAGTCCACTTTAGAATTTATCTCACCACTTAGTTATTTAGGTAGGGAATCATCTCAATCACAACTACTGTGACTCATAGATAGTTGTGTGGAAAACCCTTTATCCTATTCCATCATATGGATTTACTCAAATCCATTCCTCTGATAACATAATCCTATTAGGGTCTCCCAACTTGTGTAACCCAAACAAAATTAAAAAAACAAGATAACAAAGGATGATCCAGGGGAACCCATCTTTAACATGAACCACCTAACAAAAATAATCTAGAGTCACTCATTACTTTCTTTCCTTACAAAAGATAATCTATAGGAACCCAACTTTATCATGACCTACCCAGTTGAATGATTGAGGTCTTGACAAGTGCCTCTTTAGAAGGTATCTCACACTTATTATTTGAGGGGTTTTCTTTTAAAGTCCCACAAATTTAATATACATTATATACATATTAAATTCATAATTATTAGATATAATGTAATCATTATATTCTCATGATTTATTTCATTTTTTGTAAATGTGATTTTAATAATTTAGTTTTGGAATCCCTATTCCAACCACCAAATTAATATGTTCAAACTAAATAAATGTGTAACTCATTACACATCCCATAAGTCTATGTTAATCACCAAAAAAATTCAAGTATATTAATAAATATCTAAATGCATCATATACACAAGGTACATGTGAACTTCATGTAAAGACATAGATTTATATGATATTGAAAAAATCCACATGCATAAGCTTGGAGTCATAAATAGCTACCCCCATTCACTTTACTAGCCAAGGAAAGCCTCTAGGAAATTAGGTGGTCTAATGCAAAGTTCCTCTACCCAGAGAGACATTACTCAAGAGAAATTTAAATTCATGAAAACTCTAACACCTAATATACACAAACTATTCCTAATAACTATTCTCAAGATCATAACTAAAATTGCAAACCGAGGTCAAGGTAGATGAAAACTAAATTTTATGATATCAAACCTAGCATGATACATGAGGCTCTATCCTAGAAGTAATTTATTATATAAATGGGCATACACAATATTCATATTTCATAAAAATTTTACTAAACATGAATATAAAGAAAATTTAATAAATAAATAAAATATTTATTTAATTTACAAAACATGAGACATTTATAAACTATACATAAATAAATGCTAATTATAAGAATCTTATAATTTAACAAGAAGATAAATACTTTATATTCATTTCAATATGAACTCATTCGTATTTTATATTAAATGGAATTTATATAATATTTCATGAATTATAAACATTTTATAATCCAATATTTATTATACAAACATTTTATATAATCTAAATATCATATATTTTATAATTTACAAACACTTTATAAATCACCTTTTATGATTTCTAAACAAATGATTTATTTATATATTATAATGAATTTTATTTATTTTTTCAAAGGGAATTTTTAATTATTAACCTTTAATATTAGGGAAAATGTTTCATAAACATTTATTTAATTAATTATAAAAAAGTTAAATTTATTTATTTATTTAATTAATTTATAAATTTTATATAAATTCAATACCCCAAAATACCTTTTAACACTATTTATAAACAATTTATAAACCATTAAAGACATTTAATATGTTAAAAACGTTTTTTTAACAATATTCTGCTTACCCTTACATAGAAACCCTATTATGTGTAAGGGAAAACTCCCTTTTACCCTTATACATGACATATGGAAGTCTCTATGTAAAGGTAAGTAACTATTTACCTTTATGTAGCTTAGATTTAATGCACTGTTTAAAGTTAATATGAAGATTACATTTACATATCTCATTCTGGGTAAGGGTATAGAGGATATTACGCTAACCTAAATTCTCCCCATAAGGGTAGGTGCCAATTTACCTTTACACAAAACTGCTGTGTAAGGGTACTACCTTTACATAACTCCTTTGTATAAGGGTTCCCTCAATATTTGATATGTTGTGTAAAGGTAACTGCATAAGGGTCTTACCTTTACAGAACTTCTTTGCATAAGGGTAAAGTTCCAATGACCTTTACATAAACCACTTTATGTAAAGGTACTACCTTTATGAAACTCATATGCATAAAGGTAACCAAGAGTTTAACCTTACATAAACCTTCTGAGTAAGGGTATTGCATAAGGGTAAACCCATATCAACCTTTATATAACATATCATATAAGGGTATAACCTTTATATAGCCTACCTATGTATGGGTAAATCATATTTACCTTTACACAACTCATGTAAGGGTCTGTAATGATTCTCCAAGTTTATGAAAACCTTTTTTTTTTCATTTTCATTTGATAAACAGTGATTCAAACACAACTAAATCTTGAAGATCCAGACACTGATACCACTGATGCGTTTAGTAGGATCATCTAATAATCAAATTAAATAGAAGAAAATCCAAAACATAGGAGATCAATCTTCAAGAAATTAGTGTGTAAATAATACCGTAAAACAAATTACCTAGAATTAAATTGCATCAATAGTTTCTATCTTCCTTACATGGATAATTTTTGAGGAAGATCATGAGGATCAGTGAACAAAAGCACCTTGCCTCTGAGGAGACACACTGACCAATGGATCCATGATCGTATTGTGAGGATAACCAAATGATGATGGGGCACTAGTTCCTTCTAAAATGTGATAAATGGAGTATCAAAAGGAAGAGAGTTTAGTAGAGAATCATACATATTTCACCACTAGCACACTCAATAGGATAGGATCCCAATCTCATATATAAGCAAAGCACGAGGAAACTCCTATTAATAACACATTGTATTTGTTTCTATTTTTTGGGTTTAATTTATTAAATTTTTTCAATGGATTAATAAAAAGACTCTAATCCCTTTATAATGGATTATAACTGATGAATAAAACATTTGAGATATATAACTAATATATATATATATATATATATATATATATTATTCATGCATCGCATGCATGAAAAACACATGCATCATGTGCATGTGTACATACATCTCATGCATGTATATTTTAGTTTACATCCAAGAAGATCTTGGTGAATACAAGAAGATCTTGGGCATGGAGATTGAACATGAAAGGAGAACTGAGAGATTGGTTTTATCATAGAAAGATTATATCTGGAATATCATCGAGAGATTCTGACTAAGAAGATGCATGCTAATTTCAACTCCTCTTGCTGGTCACTTCAAAATTACCAAATAAAAAATCACCACAAACAGAAGTAGAAATGAAGTTCATATTGAAAGTTTCATATGATTCACCAGTTAGAAGTTTGATGTATGTTATAGTGTGCACTCATATAGATATTGCTCACGTAGTGGGAGTGGTTAGCCGATTCATTGAAAATCCAAGAAAAGATCATTGGGAAGCTGTAAAGTGGATTATTTGGTATCTTAAAGGAATGGAAGAAACATGTTTTTATTTTAGAGATGATGATCCATTACTTGGGTTTATAGATGTAGACTTTGGGGGTGACACTATAGGAAAAAATAAAATTTACGATGGGTTTTTAACAATGATTTTCAAAACGTTTCTAAATATTTCTTCCATATTTTTGAGCAGAAGTTATTTTAAAACCACTACTAAATATGTTTATTTTTTATTTTTTTTAATTCAATTTTATAATTGGTTTTAAAAAATAGTCACAAATTAGCGACAATTTTTTAGGAAACCGCCACTAAAAATAATTAAAAAAAATCATATTTCATCATCAAATGACCATAAATTTTGATCTAAATTTCTGTCTAGCTCCAAAAGTAGTCAAATTAATGATTTTTAAGTGTAATACAATTAAATTTGATATTAATTTGGTATAAATTAATAGAATAAAATTTATTACTATTTTAAGATAAGTTGAAAAACAAACTTCAAATTCAAACGATCATAAATTTTGATCCGAGTGTCTGTTTGAGCTCTAACATATATCAAATTGAATCCTATGAATAGATCTACACTGTGTTAATAAGAATAACCCCAATCACCTTTTTCTCAATGTTAAAAAGGCCCAAAATGAATCTAAATATAATTTTTTTTGTTTGAATACCATGATTTTTGAACATTAGATGTGATTTTAGCTTCATTTAAGAGTGTCTTTATATGCTTGTTGGGACATATATGATTTTATTCCATGAATTTATATTCATATCAATTTTATGGCATTAAAATTATTGTGGTTTCCCCTATTTTGGTTATTTATTATCTATTATATATATATGTGTGTGTGTGTGTGTATTTCTTTACATTTATGTATATATATTTATAATTTATGTATATTTATTAATATTTATTTAAAATTTATATATAATTGCATCTATTCATAGATATTTATACATATTTATGAATATTAGTCTATATTTTTATATATTTATATACCTTTATGAATATTTATGTACATTAATGTATATTTATATATATATTGTCAGTATATATATTTTTATGTATCTCGTTGGTTAGTATGTGTGTGTCTGTGTTCTTGTATTTATATACATTTATGTAAATTTATTTAGATTTATATACTTTTATAAGATATATATAACTATATTTAAATAAATTTATATGTAATAATATATATATATATATATATTATGTTATCTATTATTTATTACTTATTATTTCTTATTTCTTATTTATTATATATTAATTTATTATACATTAATTTATTATTTATTATTAAATAATTTATTTATTTATTTATTTATTATTATTATTTATTATTCATTTATTTTTTACTACTTATTTTGTATTTATTATTTATTATTTATTATTTATAGTATATTATTTATAGTATATTATTTATTATTTATTATTTATTGTTATTATTCATTAATATTATTATTTATATATATATAGTTTGATGTATTTTTATGTATATATAAGTATATTAAATTCTGTTTACTCATCGCATGAAAATATTGTAGAAGTTGTATGTTTTTTATATAATAACCAAGTGGTAAGACGTTCAAATCTCACCCAACACATATATATGCTAAATTTATGCATGGCAAGCATGAAATATGCATATATGTTGGATAAATAAATAATAATTGAATAATAAATAAATAATAAATAAATAAATGAATAATTAATAATTTAATTAATAATAAGAAAATATTTAAAAAATTATTATTTTTTAAAATAAAAAAGAACCACTAAATCCTTTCATGATGCATTTTGAAAACCACCAAAAAATCCAAAAAGAACCTCCACTAAATACTACTTTTTCTATAGTGTGATTTAGATTTGTGGAAGAGCACAACTGTATATGTTTTTTCTTTTGGTGGAACCATGATCAGTTGGATGTGTAGGTTACAACTGGTGATTGCACTTTCCACAACAGAAGCAGAGTATGTGGCTATGATGGAAGCTAGAAAGGAGATGATGTGGTTGAGGCATTTGATTTAATAACTTTGATGTAGTCATGGGAAAAGGTTACTCAACTCTGATAATTAGAGTGAAATCCAATTGGCTTAGAATCTAGTGTTTCATTCCAAAACAAAATGCATTTATCTAAAGTACCATTAAATCTAGAAGATGCTGGAATATGGATAGTTTGAGTTAAAAAAGATATCTGAAAAAATGAACTTAGTGGACAAGCTCACCAAGAGTTTAGGTTTAGATATACCAAGGAAATATCAAGCTTTATTCGGGCTTGAGTGAGTAGAAGGAGATAAAGAAGCATTTCACAAAGCGAAAGTGGATGAATGTTTTCAAAGATAAAGGTGGTATTGTGATTTTTTCTCTAAATCATTATTCAAGTGGGATATTGTTGAGATTGAGTGAAGTCTACTCCATTTTATTGAAGTCATTCCACTAGAAGGAGTGGTTCTTGTAAGATCTACAATTCACTAAATTTTTGGCAACAATGGTTTTTCCTTTAATATTTCTGGAAGTCGTGTTTTAGAAAGAGGTTCTTCTAATGTTTTCAGTGCCTTTTGGTATTTTTCTAGATTTAAAAATAATAATTCCAAAAAATTATGGATATTCAGTTTATTGTTGGGAGATTTCTAGTTTACCTGAGGTGGGAATCACACTATGGATTTCTATAAGAGATCGGTAGTGGAAATAGAGGAATAAATAGACCCCCACATTTCTCGAGGTTCAGTGTAACCAGATGAAAAAATTAAAATATCTATATATATAAGGGTGGGTCTACCTTTTCTTATGGGTATAATGATTACTTATTGTATTAAAACATGTGTAACAATAATAAAAAATTTCAATCTTTTCATTCTGTTAAAATGAAATGCTATAATGTTTATCTAATGAATGTAGGACTTTTAGTCTTAACAATGTAAGAACAAAGTGTTCTTTCTTGATTTTATTTTCTTTCATTTCATGAATATCTTATGTGTATTGGGGTGAATAGGGTCGAAGTTGTTTTGAATTTTTACAGTGATTTGGGTGAGTATATTTCTTCCAAGTTCCGAAACACTAATGTTTTGAGAGTTCTATTACAGAATCTTCTTATGCCCAAGTTATTACAGATTGATTACTTTTGGTATTCAGTTGGAAGGTGGGGGGAATTATCTATAGTTTCTAACTTGAACATGGTTCAAAGTTTATTGGAATTTGTAGGAGTAAAGTTTACAAGGCTGGTGTGGGCTCTAAATCTACTTTCATAACTCATGGAATCATGGGATGTAATTGTAATCATTGTTAGTAACTCCAACAGTGATATTGAAATGAGGAAATCATGTGGAAAGAAGTTTAGAAACCTTTTTAAACCATGTTCAATACGAAAGGTATAGGATATTCCATTCAATAAAAAAGTCATAAGAATGGTGAATGGAAGAGGGAAATAATTCAAGGAAAACTGACTAGATTTGGACCCATATACTGGAATCATGGGGAGAAGGGGAACCTAAAGAAAGATTGTAGAGACTATAAGATCAATTCTGAAAGATATGTTTCTATAAGTTCTATAAACACCACAACCACAACTAAGTAGGAAATTTATTTATTGATAAGTCTTAATTGTGACACCCTGACTGAAATCATTTGAAAATATCCCTGCTAGAGCACCACATGATCTTACACATGCCTCCCCATACACCAGAGTCTGTTGAATCATAGTGAGATCCTAAATCCTAATTTGGGGAGAATATTCCCTTTATATCATAACCATAAATAAAAAATAAATAACTAAACATCATACAAAAAAGATAATCATAGTACACATAAAAAAATAGCACATAGATGCTATAAGAAATAAATATTCATTCATACAATAATACATCCCAACTAATCCCCCACTAGACCAATCACATATAAATAATAATAACAACAACAACAACAACAACAACAATAATAATAATAAATTCACAAGCCTCACCTATATCCCACTTCTAAATCCCCATTGAGTTGTTCTAGTCTGATCCACTACACTACCTATGCTCAGATCTATATAATAAACATAAGCTCTACACATGCACCAGAGTGTCCATGCATGGTGTAAGAAATACATATCAGTAGGGTCTCACCAATTTACCCTAATATAATCCATAATATACATGTGTATTCCTGAGGAAATTAAATAATAAAAAATATTACCGTATACAAGCATGCACTTCGGGTCATTGTGTGCTAATTAGGTGACCATGACACCTAAACCTACCTGGTCAGACAATGTTGGAGAAGTAAACTCATGCCAAAAATCCCAACCCATACCCAAATATATAGGGTATGGTGTCATACCATGCTTAAATACCACCCTCTTACTTAGGGTAGGGCTCATACTGAACCTCAAATACGTAATTTTAAGTCTCAAACACTAACCGATTCTCCAGGCAGATTTACACATCAAAACCTGACCACTACCTTCTCACTCAAGGCAGAGTCCTATATCACATCTAGAACACCACCTTCTCACTCAAGGTAGGGTCCTATATCAAATCTCATCCACCACCTTATCACTCAAGGTAGGGTCCTATATCACATCTCATACACTACATTCTCACTCAAGGTAGGGTCCTATATCACATCTCAACCTCCACCTTCTCACTCAAGGTAAGGTCCTTCCACCACCTTCTTAAAGGTTCTAAAGTACAACAGAAGCATCAAAGAGGTTCCCAAAAAAGGTTTTTTCATCGAATACAACAAATAATACTAAGGAACTTGATAAATTCTCATCAAATCCAATAAATAAATCCTAAGTAATTTTATTAATGCAACCCTATAATTTTCCATTGAGGATCTTACATATTTACTTTATTACAAATTTCAAACAAGAAGTACCTTGAATGTGAGAATTATTCTTTATTATTGATCAATCCAATTTTCTATCTTGTTGTATCGTCATTGTGGTAGAGAATCCAAACTATGATTTCTCTATTAGTATCCACACATGATCCATGAATTTATGAACAATTCTCTAGGTATTTCATGTGCTATTGTGGAGGAACCTAGTGATTTGCATTGATCATCATCGACCACAACAAGGAATTTTCTTGCTATATCTTCATTCTTGAGAGGGAGGGAGGAGGATTTCTCTATTTGTCTTGCTAAAATTCTACAGTCTTTCCATTGTGTACAACCACTCTTTTCTAAAATGATATAATCGGTACTTTATAATTAGAGTTAAATAATTAATAATTCCATAAGTTTCCTTTATCTAATTTTTTATTCTATGTAAACTCCACATACAATAATAATAATAAAAATATTATTATTATTATATTCCCATGACATATTCTAAAGTCACAGATTAATAAATCATCTCTATTAGGATCTTAACTCAACCCATCAATACTTCTTATAATTTATCAATGTTTTAATTAGAAATTATTTTAATAAATAAATATTATTTATTCAATAAATAAATTGATAAATATTAAATTCACTAAACTCATGAATAAATATTTATTTTAATATTAAAATAACTAAATAAATATTTAATTAATCTATTCACTAATTTGGTGAATAAATAAATATTAATTTATTACCTCATGAATAATAAACAAGAGATTAAATAAATATTATATTCATAAAACTTATGAATAAATATTTATTTTAATATTCAACTCACATATTCTAAAATCAAATATATTGAGATTTAATTTATGAGATCAACAATACTCAAATAGTTTTTATTCTAAATGAAAAGAATAATATTTATTCTTAATAATATATTGAATAGGATTTAATGAGATTCTTGATACAATTAATGTATGAGGTTATACCCCTCTTTCTCAGTGGCATTACGTCAAATTACCTAAAGTACAAGATCAAAGTTTAATAACATGTCAAGACACCCATAAAGAATGAATTTAATGTCACTATGATTAGAACCTTCTAACAAATTCTACCATGTAACACAATCCATTTGTCTTGATATTTCATTAGTAAATTTACATATTTATGTCATCAACCTATATGATCAATTTATTTTTCTTTGACTTTCTAAAATGAACTCATCAATGAACTACCATGTCCATAAATTTATTTGGATAGTTACATTTCAATCAATGGGGAAAAGATATCTTCTTCCATCAACTTAGAATGGACAAATCCTTTATTGACTTATTCAGTTACCATCATACCACTTTTGACACACCCAATATATGCTACCTTAGTTCGAGCACATACCATCACATTTTTCATCCATACATAAAATTATGCTATTTATGATGTAAATAAATAATAATCTCCTATATAAGGACCAATACATACATCCCTAGATAAGAATACCCAATGAAACATATAAAATATGGAATTCCTATTAGTGGTTCTATCCTCATAACCTCTCTTATTAGAGATTACCAAAGTGTGAACTTCATGAGAAGAGTCTCAATGTCTTATGAGCTCCCAAAACCTTGAAAATACACCCATAAGATTAGTGAAATCACTAAGAAGGAGATTGAATCAGTAATTAAGAATTTTTATTACATTTTACCTTCTAAACAAATGTCAACTCTAGTTAGAGTCATTTGAATTTTCTATTAAATGTACACATTTACACACAAAATAATGCTCATAAAATCTATAAATTTCACCTCTAAAAATGAAAAGGTTAATGCTTGGTGTGATTCAAAATCACTTATAATCACATGACCCACTAGTATTGACTTGTGGATTACAACAATAAGGGTTTATCCATGAAATCATGTTACACGTATCTTGACTATTTATGTGCAACATGAATAGTTATAATGAAATGAAAATGATTCACAACAAAAAGTGAGTCTTTCACTATTTTAAGACTTTAATCGCATTGTTATTGTGTTTCTTGATCATTCTCCTCCTCTTCAACTTGAACAAAAATTAAAAAGTATCTCCACATCCTCTTTATATATTTTTCTCCTACCTTCTATGTTTCACACTTCTCTTCTCTATTATCACTTCTATAATCCTCATACCACTAGGATATACAAGACTCTAATGTTATCATCCTTTAAAAATAGTAGCAACTTTTAATTAAAATTTTAATTTAAAATTAAAATCAAAAATTTCAACTTCTTTAAATCAGTCTTCAACTTTTACCACTTCCTTTTGAGGAATTAAATCATTTAAGATCTCTTAGTCACCATTGATGAGTTTAAATGAATTTATAGATTGATTATGATAGGATTTTGAGACATAAAATGATCCACATCATAAAATCCACTAAAATATGAAACTCTTCTCTGACCATGGCTAGAACCACAACATGTTAGACCCTGTTTTGGTCAAACTATTCTGAATTGATTAGAAACTACTCTCAAAACACTTAGCACCACAACATGTTGTTCACTTTCTATTACACTCGTGGATTTTTTCCTTTCACCACAATATCTACACAATGTATAGATCCTTTTTACATATTACTATATGGTTCAATCCATGGGAGTGAGTCACCTTGATAATTTGAGGACTTTACGAAATAACCACACTGGATTAACTATGGAATGGAGATCTATATTTCAATTCCCAAACACCTATTATTCTTCAGTCACCATGACAACCTCCATGGTATATTCTAGCCCACTATTTCCCATAGGAAAACTTCTAAACTAAACCACCCACTATATTTGTACTATGACATGGTCTATAACATATTTTTTCCTTGAAATCACCACTTGAGAGTCACCAAAGTTAATTACCAAGACATAAATGAGCATCACCATTTCCCAAAGAGAAATTTTTCAAACAAAACCCCCACTAAAATTCCCATTGTATTGGTGATCTCCCCATTTCTATGTTGTTCCATGTTCTCCAGATCACAATAACATAGACGAGACTTATTCTTTAGGCCACGACAAACCAAGAAACATGTTTTGTAAAAATTCACCATTTTATATTTCTAGACATTCTACATACCCATTTTTCATATGACTATAGTGTGTTGATGTGACCTTCACTTTAAACACATTTATACTCCACTATTCAACATAAAATTTATTATATGCTATTCAAATCATTCCAAAACTATGGAAATAACATTAATACAAATGAATCATTATGAAACACATGATTTTGAACATTATTTATATATTGATAATAAAATAAAATGCAAAAATTATATCTACTTATCTTCCCTTCAATTATTATTCAATCACAGGATCAAAATACTCTAAAACTTCTATTAAGCTAAACAATATACCCATTTGGATATTTTTGATAACCAAGAAAAATAAATCACTTTAAAACTCATCACATTCAATAATGAATAATTATTCAACAATTCTAAGACTATGTGAGAGAACTCGACGTATAAAATAAGAACATCAAACAATAATATCATGTTGTACATAAAATAGTGACTTATATTCACTTATTCAAGGCCCTTGATACTCTTGATACTAACTAAAAATACAATTTCTCTTATCCCTTAATAACATTTTATGAAATAAACTAAGAGTCAACTCGATAAAAGTTTTGAATAAAATCCAACTCTTCTTTCAATTTTTAAAAACTGTTCATATAACCTATAACTACAAGGTTCTGCTTTCATGCTCACCAAAACTATTAAAATAGTTCAAAAATCATAGAACACACACACCCAAACATTGAGCTCAGAATATCCCCTTTTAATAACTCTCTATAAACACACTCTCCCCATAACTAATTGATCTCTCTCACATTTAGTGAAAACACATATATATAGATACTCTCTAAAATAGTTTTATCCTTTTTTAGAAATGCATAAAGGAATAGAAATTAAAGATATTTAAGCTATCATTTTATCCCCCTTTTAAAACAATATCCCATGAACATGATGGCATAAGGGATATGTAAACCACACCTTTTCATTCAGATGAATGAGGGTGAACTCCCATATCTAACTTCAATCTTTGAAATTCATACTTTGGAAGTGGTTTGATGAACATATCATATATTTTCTCCAAGGAAAGAATAAATTCAAAATTTAACTCATTTCTACATACAAGATCTTTATTGAAGTGGAATTTGATAGCAATGTTCTTGGAACTTGAATTCTAAATAAGATTCCTTGACAAATTAATAGAATTTTGATTATCATAACAAAAAATTAGTTGCAAATTAACTTCCACCTTGAGATATTTTAACCAATTCTTTATCCACATCATTTGGTTCGTATCTTGAGTTTCAACTACATATTATACCTCATTAATACTCAAGGTCCTAAAACTATGCTTCTTTTTTTCCCAACACATACCCCTCTATTCAAAAAGAATACTACTATGGATATAGATCTTCAGTAATTAATATTTTATTCCAAATCTACATTTTTGTAGAAAAAAATACTTTAACTTGTAATTTTTTGTTCCCTTGATGTACCTGAGAATTATTTTCTTAGTCATCAGATGAGACTTTTTTTAACTTTGTAAATATGGCACAAGGGTTGAAAACATAGACAATATCCAGTCTATAAGTTGTCAACTACAACAAACTCACAATAAGCCTCTATAATTATTTGGAGTTAACTTCTCTTTCTTCCACATACTTTCATAATTTGGTTCCCATTAAGATAGGTATAGAAACTGGCTTTGAATCATCTGTGCCAAACTTCTTTATAATTTCCTAAGCATACTTCTCTTGAGAAAGAAATAAGTGATCTTCCACTTGAAAAATTTTCCAACCAAAAAAATAAATCATTTATCCAAGAATATAAATTTCAAAAAAATTATTCATTTATAGGAAAAAATATTCACATGAAACACATCATTTTCAGAAAATATAATATCATGTACATAAAATATAATAGTGAATGATGGTTTACTATCATTTTTGATATGGATATTTTTCCCACACTTCCTTTCTTAAACTACAACTACTTCAAACAAGTATCTGACTTCAAATACCATACTCTTGGGGATTTTTCTAACCCATATGAAGAATTATTTTACCTATAAACCATTGGACCTATTAAGATAAATATCTTTATGGGGGGAGGGGGTGAATCAAGGTATAAAATATTAAAATAACTGACCATTTTTGGATCTTGTTTCTTTGTTAATCAAAATTATCTTCTCTATACTTCCCATAGAAAATGATAAATGGAAATTAAAACATGCATAGGTCATAATAATTTTAATTGGTTCACAATTTTTGGAATATATCCAAGGATCATACAAAGGCAATTTCCTGATGTACCAAATCTAATATAGTGCACTTTTGTTACAAAGTTTAAAGTGGACTCACTGTCCCTCTTGGTTTAAAACCATTCACACTTTGAAATCTCACTGATCACCCAAATAAAGTGAATACACTTTTATTCCAAAAGATTCTTATGTTAATCTAAATTCCCTCAGAATTGGTCCACACATATGTGAGTGTGCCATGAAGTTCTGTTTTCACCCAAGATATGAAATACACTATAATACATAACATTTTCTTCATGTAAACTCCTTTCATAAACTATTTTTATACCTTAATGAACTACTTCAACCCATTCATTAAATGAATTTCACCACATATCATGAGTGCCTCATGTGATTCCTTGATTCATGTATACATGGTGCCTCATGAAAAAACTATCCTTTTTGAGCTATAGTGAATAAAAAACTAACACTCCTTCATAAAATCAACTTTATTCACAAACTCAACTCCTTCATGAACTCAACTACTTCACAAACCAATTTTAGACTTAGATAAAATTCTCTACACTCTCTAATAATCTTTTTATTTATCTAATGAAATTATTATGGATCATTTATATTGGAAAATGAAAGTGAAATACCCACCAATCACAATTACATTCAAACCCTTTGAAAATTACCATCTTTTCACAAATAATGAGAACCCATTACAGTGACCTTAAAATCACCTCATTTCTTATATAAATAAAAATATCCTTTCATAAAATTTATACGTGGTTCACAAACATGCCATGAAAGTTCAATTCATTTTCTAAATTTCTTCTCCCATGAACTTATAATATGTTACACAATCTCCCTTTGTGGTCACCACAAAATTTTTATATAGTTTTTACTTCTAAAAACCTCTATTGAGGTTTTTCATATTTTTTATGTGGCCCATAAATTTTTATATGTGGGTACCCTTTATTTTCCAAAAAAAAACTCCCTATTTTAATGGCCAAAATTTTGGAAAACACTGGAAAACTATTCAACCTTTAAAACAATTACTTCAACAATAAACCTATTAGAACATTTTCATATGGATCCTTTAATAAGCACAATCAACCCAAAAACCTAGAAACACCACTGGGAGATATTTTTTCCTAACATAAACATATTTATTATCTTTTCCAAGTAATAATCCACAAGGTTTCTCAATGCGAAGCTTATCTTTCAGCTTTCTATTGAGGAAAATAAACTTGAAATCCATTGAAGCATCTTGTATTGCCTTTATGGTGTAATATAAAGAAATATTATCATATTTTAAATTATAAAAACCAATGTTATGGTCTCATCAAAGTCAACTACTTCAACATGAGAATAACCATTGCATTCAAGTCTTAATTTCTTTATCAAAACACCTCCTATTTAATTTAACTTGTTTTAGAACACTCATTTTATTCTAATAAAATTAGTATCTTCAATATTGGGTTAAAACTCCCAAGTTTTATTATTCTAAATTTTATCCAATTCTTAATTAATATAATTAAACCACTTTTGATGCTTCAATGATTCATGAACATCTCTTGGTTCAATTTGAGTAAGCAGCGAGGTATATCTTTCCATCCTCAAAGTTCTATTTGTTTTAACCATTTTTCCTTGATATCTAATGATGTTTTAGAACTCCATCTATTTTAAATAACTTTGATGAGATGATAAATATATCTATTCATCACTTGAATTAAACATTTTATCATTTTCAACTTGAACTCTTAGATTTTCACTATTTCTGAAACTTAATCCCACTATTTAACAAAAATAACTTTATCTTCATTACTTATGAAACTTGTTAGTTTATGTGTATATTATTTAATATTATGTTATATCACTTTAACACCATCAATATCATATATATCCCCTGCATACTTGTTGTATCATTGATATCCTCTTCCATTTATAGGATAACCCAAAATGATACCATAAAAACCTCTTTTATCAAACATTATAATATTTTCACCTTTGACTTTGATAATTAAGGGGATGATAAAAACAATTAATAATTTCAAACTTGGGGTATTATTGTAATAAATAACATATGATTATATGTCTGAATTTGGTTGATATAAGTAATGATTTTGTATGTGAACTGCTGCTCTAATAGCTTGTCTCCAAAAGTGTCAAGAAGTATTATATTCTATCAATATGGTTTGTTCCATATCAACTAAGATTATATTATTTTATTCATATGAAATGTTTTTTTGGTGTATATGGAGTACCGAGTTCATGTTGAATACCATGATTCTTAAGATAATATTCAAATCTTTTATTAGTGTACTCAACACCATTATCTATATTAATCTTCTTCAAGGAGTGACCATAATCCTTTTGATTACTTTTGAAACCTTTAAACATAATTAGATACTTTGAATTATGTTTCGTAAAAACAATAAAAGTAATGTAAGTAAATTCATCAATATAGTAAATAAAGTGATTATCTCCATTTTTTGATTAATTTTTCATAGTCCCATAGATATCTGAATGTTTAAGCTCCAAGGGATGATATGTATGAATATTAACTTTATCATGTGAAGAATTTATGACCTTCCCCCTTTTATCTTTTGGATAACATCAAGTTACTATCTATATTTATCTTAATAACTCCACAAACACTTTCTATATGATTAAGATTAATGATATTATTTTAGTCAGGATGGTCAAGCATTATAAGCCATAGTTCCCTTTCTTCTTTTACACTCAAGTAACATGAATTCTGAGCATCTATTACCTGAAATAATTTTCTATTAGTTCACTATCATATTTTGAAAATCCTTACATATTAAATACCTTCCACTAACAAAATCATATTTCATGAAAATAACCTCATTACCTTTATTGAAAATTTGAGAAACACCTAACAAGTTGTGTTTCATCTCATTAACATTTAAGGTATTCTTGGACTCCAACTTCTCCTTTCCAACCACAGTTGATCCAACACCTTTTATTACGAGTGACCAATCATTCCCAAAGGTCACTAATATTTATTTTCATTCATCAACACTATTCAAAAGTTTTAAGTCTCCTTCATACATGAAGAACATACACCATCCAATATACATGGACATTTCCCTTTTAAATATTTATGTGAAACTTCTACAATAAGATCTTTCTTTCTCGCTACTCTACACTATTGATTATTATAATTCATTATCAGTTGGGATGGCATGAAACATCCCAATATTTTTTCTAGCACTACTTTACTCATGTTCTTATTTTATCTTTCCTTTGGTCATTTACGACTTGTTTATAATCGTTTTAGTTGGAAAAATGTGTTGGGGTATTTCTTGAGATTTTGGTGAGATGTGGACCATCACTTATAGCTAGTGAAGCTGTAGGTGGTCCACGAGCTAGCCGGTGAGGGCCACTGGCTAGTTAATGGGCCTACACCAGCCTACTTATTGGATGGCCAGTACCTGCTTCACCTATACATTAGCCAACAGTCAGCCGATGGGCTAGGTAAGGGCCATTTCCTATATACAGAATCCACAGGCCAGCTGATTCCCTCCATTGGCTCACAAGTGGTGTTGGACTGGGTTAGGAAAGTGGGGGAAGTATCATAATTTTTTCCACCCAAAACCCCCATTTAATTATTTAACTCATCACCTTCAACCCTAATACAATCCATTCAAACTTGGAGGCTTCCTTAGAACATATTTGGCTATATTAACCTAATTACTTGGTGGGTCGAAGCACTAATAGAAGCTATGGTCCTCTCTTGGTAAGTTGATATCTGTTTTGGTCTTGGATCTCCTTCTTCCTCCAATTTATCTTATTTCTCTCTATGGATCAAATTTTTAAATGGTGAGAATTATTGGATTCAGAATTTTAATCTTATTACTCTTAGATCCATTATTGAGTTGAGGGGTGTTGTTCAGATTTTGAATCCTCATGGTGCGTTTCTCAAAAATTATGGTGGTAAGTTTTTCCTTTGTTTTTTTTTTCATTCTAAAACTAATCATTTTGGAGATTTATAAATGGGAATTCTTGATCTTGGACCCTTACACGATTCTTAAGACCCCTGGATTGTCTTGTATTGTTGTTTACCCATGGGAGTTGTTATTCCAAATTTTTCAAGGTAGGTGGTTTCATGAATTGGATTTATCTTACAAACCTTGATCGCAAACTCTTTCAAATGTGTTTATAAATAGTCAAAAAACGTGGTTTAGGGATTTATCTTGGAAATGATTTTGAAATGGTTTTAAAAGGAATGAGAAAGTTTTGATAAAATGTTTTGGTTTTGGGTAATGTTTATGAAATAGATTTATCCCTTGGTTTTGTTAATGGATATTATTTTAAAGAATTATTTTTATGGTTTCAAAGATAAAATTACCATTTAATTATATTGATATAATAAATCAGAATGTAATCAATGATGAGGGAGGGATCCATCCTCCAGGGTGAACTATTTCCCTCTAGTCCTGTTCTTATAGGGTAATATGTGTACCAGTTTGCATAATTTGTGGCAAGGAGACACTCTCAGGAGTGAAATATTACCCCATAGACTTATTCTTCTCTGGTAGTGTGTAACAACCTGATATTTAATGATATATTTTTTAATAAATTTAATTTCTTTGATAACTTGCGATACGCAAAACCCCAAGCTTAAATGAACCCTAATATAGTATACCATTATAAAATAGCCATTAAATTGGTGGTATTAATAAGAATATAAATATTTTAAAAATATGTATAATGGTTTTAGATAAATAAAATATATTTTTAGTAAAGTCTTTATATGTTTCAAAAAAATGGTTTTTACTAGTTTTTAGGAGAAAATAATATAATTAATTTTTTTTCACTTTTATAAAATTTATTTGACAAAAATTAACTTAAATTTTTAAATTAACATATGAAAATTATCTTAGAGTTAATTTTTTTGAATTTCTAAAAATAATAGTTTTTTTACGAATAGTGAAAAATACTGATTGAAAATTTTCTTTTCATTTAAAGAATTGAAAAAGTTATATTTTATTTTAAGATGGTTTTAAAAGTAAAATTAGTTCATTTAGATTGTAAATAATCCAATTATGTCTATTTGAAATAATTCTATGTGTATTTTAGTATAACAACTTTCTATACTTAAGAATTTTTTTTCTTAAAAACCAATTTTCATCACATTTTGAAAGTTTATTTTAAAGGAAATTTCTTCAATTTTGAGAGATTGAATTTGATAAAATGGATTTCATATTTTGAATCAGTATGTACAAATTTTTAATTGAGGCCACTTTCATTTTTGGTCATAATGAATAGTAAAAACAGTAAAAAAAATCGCTATAGTTAAGGTTAAAACGTGTTTACTAGGGGGTTAAACAAAAATATAAGGGTAAATTTTCCAATTAAACTTGTATAAACCATATTTTTTGGACATATTTTGACCTAATCCTATCTAAAATTTGAATATCTGGACATTTGGAAGCATTTTTCTTGATAATGAATATTATATTTTAATCTTTTAATAAATTTCAAGTGTGCCCTCTCCCCCACTTATAAAAAGACACCCCTTCTTTATCTTATTTACATAACATTGAAACTTATAGATAAAAAAACCTTGAAAAAATATATTACAAACTTCCCTATCCAAAAATTGTATGTTCTGGTTTTCCTAAAATACCATTCCAAGGTTCCTTAAGAAAGGATCTAATAGAGGCCAACCGAAGGAGAGGTAATCATCTTACCGTACCCATTTCAATTTATTTCTTCTTCTACCTCATATAAATATGTGGTATTAATCATAAAATAATAAATTAAGTATCCTAAATATACTTAAATTTTATTATTATTATTTAACCACAAATATCCACCTATATTCCATTAAATAAGAAGTGAAAGTATCACTCGTGCATACGTGTGGACTACCACCTCCACGTAGCAGTACAATTTATTCTCCGTAACCATATTTTATTGATGGTTATTATGATGGTTTTTATGTTTATATATTATATTCATGAAATAATTATTCTTTTGTAATTATAATATTATACCTACCTTCTTACCTTCCAATGTGTTTCAAAATATAACATTTCTCGTGCGTGTGTGTGGAATACCACCTCCATGAAGCGGTGTGATTCATTTTTCATTTTTTTTCCTTACATGAATGGTAATAAGGGTAGTTTTAATGAATAAATGTGATATATATGATATAATAATTATTCTTTAAATTTGAATTATTATTTACCTTTCTTTTGTTCCATCTGTTGAAAAGTGAAAACAACGTTCATGTGTATGTACAACCTACTGTCTCCATGAATGGTGTAATTTATTTTTCTATATCTGTACTTTATGGATCAATATAAATATATATAATGAATATATATGATATTTATATTATAATTAATATTCTATATATGATGTAACCATGATCAAATTATAAGGACCAAAACTACCGAACCAAAATTCTCACAAAAAATTAAACAGTTAACACTTTGAAACAATGATTTTAATAAGGAATTATTAATAAATAGGTATTGAAATGTTATAAATGGATCATGTTTTATATTATAATTATTTAAATTATTCTTTTATATAATCATAATAAATTTAATTTTATTATATAGGTGGTTAGAGAACTTTTGAATCAAGTCAAACTCGTGGTAAGGGATTTATGTTACAATCTCATTATTTATGAGGATTGTTTATGATTAAGTCTTTGATGATGAAATTTCATGATCTATATGTAAATAATATCATGAATTTTCTTATCCTATGGTTATTTATTAAGAATATATTTTTTCTTTCATTTTTCTCACTTCAAGTACTAAAGTGACCAAAGGAACATTTTTAAGCAAAACCAACTTTATTTATCTCTTCAGTTGAAAATACTTTTACATCCATATATATATTTTATAAAAATGTTTTAAATAAGGTTTTTATATTATAATATTATTTTTTAAATTCATTTTTACCCATGATTTACTTTTTTATAAAATGGTTTAAATGGAATCTTCTTGTCATTTTCTAAATGAGGTACTTTTAAATTTTTTCTAAAAATGTGAAAGGAATCTTTGTTTTAATGTACACAACATGAAACAAATTTCCCACTGTCATGACCACTCAATGATTCAAAGATTAATTTACAAGTTTCTAAGGATATTTTGGAAATTTTTAGATTTTAAGTAAGTGATTACAAAATGAAAAGGGTATTTTTCTCAAGAAATATTCCAAGTGATCTTTTAAAGGAATTTTCATTTATGATAACATCCTTTGATGTTATTTATGATTTACTAGGGATATTATCCTAGGATACCATTCTTATAATTTCTCTATATGGTTTACTATTATTATGATTATATTTTTATGAAACCCTTTTATTTTACATGGGTTATTCTATGGTGAGTTGTTGAAATGTTTATGAAACCCTTTTCTTTTCCACGGGTTTTGATATATGATGAATTTTTTAAGATCATGTGAAACACATATGAATATATTATGATTATATAATGGGTAAGACATGAATTATATAATCCACTAATGCATTGGGTAAATATGGATATCCTATGAGATAATAAATATTAGAATGAGGAGTGAACCCAATTCAGTAAGGGACTTTGTATGCTATGATATTCTTGGGAGTGAAGTTTGACTAATAATATGATAAAATGAAGTGTGAACCCGATCCACTATGATATTCTTGGAAGTTATCCTTGACTAAGGAAATTATTTTCAATGATTATGTGCATACCAAAAAGTTACATATTATTCCGATGTTATTCTCTCATAACTCATATTGTTTGATTCCTTTATGATTCATATTTTATGAACTGCCATGATTTATGCTATGAATAAAAATTATTATATATGATATGAAAGGTATTATTTTCAAATGTTATGCTCATTTTTATGACCTTATGATCATATTTCGTTTAATTTATCATTGATATCCCCCTTATTTATCCTTATTGATCATCAAAGATCACCCTTTCTTATGTTTCCTTTCCTTAGGTTATGAATAAAAGTTTCAAGTATGATGTGTCTAAGAAGGGTGCTTGTTGTGAAGAACTAATTGAGAGATGATATATATCTCTTATTAATAAGTTACTTATGTATACAAGTTTCCAAAGATACTAACCCTCTCTGATTCCTACAAGGATCGTAATCCTATGTATTTAATATTAATCTAATAAGATATAGTAATCATGTATGAAAAGTATGGGTCACTATAGTTGTTATCAAATAATGTTTTAGTTACATTTAGAAACTAGGATGATAAAAATTTAAATAGAAACCTTATAAAAATTATATGTATAGGAGAGTTTACTAAGTTATGGTAAATAAAATAGTATTGTTTTCCTAACAAAACATCCCTATATAGATACTATAAGTGGATGTGGTTTTGGCATAGATGCATCTAGGGGTAATAACCCAAAAAGAGTTTGTTGAGTATATCGTGGACACAATTCTAGTGTATGGTGAGTATTCCATTACTATGCACTAGGTTTGACACTCCAATGGTATATTCTTGGGTAAATTTATAATTTCTTTATGAACCATCATGAAGGATTTGAATATATGTGACCATGAATAATCTAGGATTCTATAGATTAAAAATAAAGTGTCATTGTTTAGATATCCTATAAATGATTTTTCACAATTATATAGATTCTCACTATGATTATTATTATTTAAAATACGTTTTTTTGGTTTTAGTCAATGGTTGGAGCCAGAAGGAACCATGTTAATATTAAATGTGACGGACAATGCAATTATTGTCCTCCCAACCAACCAAATGTTATTGTAGTCGGAGTGAAAAAAATTATTTCTATACTTACACAAATTTCTCAATCTATGAATCATGATGAGATCCTAAATGATCAAAAGAGGGAATAATGTTATATTGAGTCATTCATAAGGAAACATCCATCTTCTTTTAGTGGGTTTTTTGATCCAAAAGTTACTAATGGATAAGTACCAGTAATAAGATATTTTTTATTATCCAATATTTAGAACTTGAAAAGATATTTTAGCTATTTTTTAATTTGTAAGGATAAATATATCAACAATGGAATATTATCAAGAACATGAGGCAATATTAAGAAATTGACTCCATTGAGTGGGATGAATTTAGGAGATTATTTCTCAATAAGTACTTTCCTATTATTATTTATATGAAAATGGAAAATTAATTTATGGAGATAAAATATAAGGATGATGAATCTTTTAGAACCTATGAGGAAAATGTTTCAAGACATGTGAGGTACGCTTATAGTATTTTCATCTAACCTAATATTAAGGTTGATTGATTCTTTAGTGGTTTAAAACCAAGTCTCCAAAGGGAATTAGACATATGTGACTTCAGTAGTATGAAGAAATCATTTTATGTGCTATCAAGGTAGAGATGGAGATTGGAGTTACCCATCAATCTCATGGTTTGGACTAGAAAAGAAATATAGAATTCAAAAGAAATTATAAAAATCATGGAGAGAAGAAGATAATATTTCCTTTATACTCAAAGTGTAAAAGGAGTCATGAAGGATGTATTCTTAAGGGGAATAATAAATGTTTTAACTTTGGAAAGTAGGGTCATCGAGCAATCGAATGATGAAGTGATGTGAAGAATTAGTTATATATTGATGGAGAAAAAGTGTCACCGAATTCACCACCCATACTTCAATGTTTTAAATGAAAGGTTATTTGTAATTATGCTAATGAGTGATCAAATATAAAGGTTAATGACAAATATTTTCATTAACAACCTATTAATCCCAATGATAAATGGAAATATTATGTGATCAGTATTGCCGCTGAGGGTTATAATAATTATGTAGTGAAAGGTACACTTACTGTCTAATTTAGAACTATTAATTCTATTTTTGATTTTGTATCTACCCACTCTTTTGTATCTGATGAATTTAATAAAGGTAGAAAAATACCACCTCAAAAATTAGATTTTTAATTAGTTGTGAAAACTCCTAATGGTATATTGATTTCCCCTTAAGTTTACAATTCTTATAGAATTGAAGTTTGTGGGAATGTACTTCCTATAAATCTTGTTATTCACCCTCTGGTTTAATTTTATGTTACCTTAGTAAAATATTTCCTTTCTATATATAAAACCCAAATCAATTTCCAAGGAAGGGAAGTAACATTTTATATTTCTAACCAAACTATGATCATCTATTAGTGTAATGATAAATATAAACTTTCGATGGAAATAAAATTCATTATATGGGTCTTGATTTCTATTCAAAAGGTGTATTTATATTAGATTGTTGGGATAAAATAAATATCAATGACATTCATATTGTTTGGAAATTTGTCGATGTATTTTTGTAATATTTTCATATCCCTATACTAAATCTTGAAATTTATTTTTCATTAGAAATAATACTTGGTGCTACACCAATTTCAAAGAATCTATATAGAATGAACCAAATTAAGTTGCATGAATTGAATAAGAAACTCTAAGAGAATCTTGATAAGGGATTCATTCATCCAAGTGTTCCACCTTGGAGTGAACCTGTTCTTATTGATAATAATAAAGATGGAGCAATGTGAATCTACATTAACTATTAGTAACTTAATAAGATTATTATCAAGTATAAGTATCCTCTATACTATATTGATGACCTATTTGATCAACTGCATAGAGATCAATAATTTTCCAAGACTGACCTTCATTCTGGATATTATTAATTTATGTTCAAGGAGGAGTATATATCAAATAAAACATTCTATGAAAGTTATGGACATTAGGAATTTATAGTTTTTTCATTTTTTCATACTAATTACTTTTCTATCTTTATGAATTTAATGAATAGAGTATTTAAAGAATACCTTGAGTAGTTTACATTATACTTTATAAATGATATTATTATGTATTCAAAGATCAAGTAAGAGTATGATGATAACATAAGGATTTTAATAAAAAACCTAAGGAAAGAGAAGCTGTGTGAAAAATTTACCAAGTGAGAATTTTTTCTACAAAAAGTTTTATTTTTGGGTCATATAATCTCAAGGGAGGGTATATTTGTGGATTTATCAAAGAAAAAAAGTTGTTGAATGTTAGATCAAACCAACCAAAATAAATGAGATTCATAGTTTTCTTGGTTTGGATGGATATTATTGATTTTTCATGGAAAAATTATCATGGATGTCCAATCTACTCAACAAGTTATCTCGGAAGGGATACAATTTACTTTGGATAGATAAATGTGAGGAAAATTTCAATGAATTAAAGATAAGTTCAATCAATTCACTTATGCATACACTTCCTTGTAGGGGATAAGTTTTTTTGATCTATAGTGATACATCAAATTAGGTACTGAAATGTGTACTCATATATAATGATATGGTGATATCTTATGACTTATGAAAATTGAAGGTTCATAAGAAAAATTACCCAAATAATTATTTGGAGTTAGCTGTAGTAATTTTTGAATTAAAGATATAGAGGAATTATATTTATGGATAAAGGTGTGATATATATATATTGATCATAAAATTTCGAAGTATATATTCACTCAGAAAGAGATGAATATGTACCAGAGAAGATGATTGATGTTGATTAATGATTATGATTTCTCAATACATTACCACCCTGGGAAAGAGAACATGGTGGGTGATGAATTTATTTGAAAGGATCAAACTAGATTATCTGTGATGATGATCATAAAAGATAAAATATTTTTGGATTTGCAAAGGATGGATATTGAAATACTGAAGGAAGGGTGAAAATCTTATCTTCCTCCAATGAGTGTTCAACTATCTATCTAGGTAAATATGAAATAGGAAAAAAATGAATATTTAGAACTATAAAATAAAGTTATAAATGTTCTTAAGTTTAAAATTTATTGTTATGGAATGATAAGGTCCAGAAACCGTGTTTATGTCCCATCAATAGTAGACTTGAAGAAGGAGCTATTGGATGAAGCTCATAGTTCACTATTCTATATTCACACTGAAAGTACAAAGATGTATAGAGATGTGGAAGAGTATTTTTGGTGGGACAAAATGAAGAGATATATTGAAAAGTATGTATCTTGGTGCTTAGTGTGTCAGAAAGTCATAACTAAGAGATTAAATTTTAATGGGATGTTACAACCATTACCCATACCATAATGGAAATGGGAAAACATCACCATGGATTTTGTTATTAGACTCCCCAAAATATATATGGATAATAATGATATTTGGGTTGTAGTCGATCAACTTATTATGTCAGCACACATATTTTCTATTAGAGAAGATTTATCTAATTATTATATTTCCAAAGTATACATTAAATAAGTGGTAAGGTTACATAGAGTATCAAATTTTATTATATCTGATCGACATCTGAGGTTTTCCTCAAAGTTTTAGTGAAGTCTTCAGCAGGATATGGATATAGAGTTGAGTTTAAATACTAATTATCATCCTCAGATACATAGTCATTATGATAGAACCATTCAAATCCTTGAGGATATGCTAATACCCTGTTCTATGGATTTAAAAGGTGTTTGGGATCAATATCTTTCTCTAGTAGAGTTTTCTTAAAAAAATAAATTTCAATCAAGCATTCATATGGATACTTAGGAATACCTATATAGAAATAAGTGTAGAAATCTAATGTTCTGGGATCAAGTTAGATAAAGAAAGTAATTGGGACCAGATATAGTTGAGAAAATGGTAGATAATGTCTGAACTATTTTGGAGTACATTAAGGAATCTCAGATTTGATCAAAAGGTTATTCTGAAAAGCATCAATAAAATATGAAATTCAAAGTTGGTGAGAAGGTATTATAGTAAATTTTTCCATGGAAGAAGTTTATAAGATTCATAAAGAAGATAAAGCTTATCCCTAAGTATATTGGCCCCTTCGATATTCTTGATCTGGTACGGATGGTAGCTTATCAGTTGGCGCTTCCACCAAACCTCTTTCAAGTTCATGAAGTTCTTCATATATATTTCTTAAGGAAGTACATACTTGATCCTTTAAATGTACTGAACTTATAGTTCCTACCACTAGAGTATGATCTTTCCTATGAATAATAACCAGTATAAATATTGGATTGTAGATATAAAGTTCTATAGAATAAGACTACTCACCTGGTTAAAGCTCTCTAGAGGAATCAAGAATTTGAAGAAGCTATATAAGAACCAAATGATGTGATTAAATAGAGACATACTCATTTTTTTGTATCACAATGACTGAATTTCAAGGGATAAATTAATTTAAATAGGGGTAGAATATTACACCCTGATATTTTTTGATATATATATTTTAAATAAATTTAATTTCTTTGATAGCTTGCGATACACACAACCCCTAGTCTAATAGAACCATAATATAATATATCGTTATAACTTATCCATTAAATTTGTGGTATAAATTATAATAACCACATTTTAAAAATATGTACAAAAGTTTTATATGAATCAATTATATTTTTAGAAAAGTCTTTATATGCTTCAAAAAATAATTTTTCCTCAAAAAAATGGTTTTTATTAATTTTTGTAAAAAAATACTATTTTTTTATAATTTTAGAAAATTTATTTGACAAAATTCACTTCATTTTTGAAACTAACATGTAAAAATTATCTCATATTTATTTTTTGAGAATTTTTTGAAAAGATTAGTTTTTTGAAGAATAGTGACAAATATTAATCGAAAACTGTATTTTCATTTAAAGAATTTAAAAAGTTAAATTTTGTTTTAAATTGTTTTAAAATTTAAATTAGTCAATTTATATTATAAATAATCCAATTATTTTTATTTTAATTAATTTTATGTGGATTCTGTTATAAAAACTTTGTATACTTGAGAAAATTTTCTTCCTTGAAAACTATTTTCTTTGTGTTTTACGAGTTTATTTTAAAATTAATATATTCCAATTTTAGAGATTGAATTTGATAAAATTTATTAAATATTTTTAATAAAAATTAAAAAATTTGGTAATGAGGCAACTATTATTTTTTTTCATAATGAATATAAAAAATATTAAATATTTTTCACCGTCGTTAAGGTTAAAACGGGTTTACCAGGGGGTTAAATCAAGAGATAAGGGTAAATTTTCTAATTAAATTTGTATAAATAATATTGGTTGGAAATATTTAGATATAATTATATATAACATTATAATATCTCTACATTTTGTGTCATTTTTATTGATAATTAATTTATTATATTTCAATATTTTAATAAATTCCAAGTGTGTCCTCTCCTATAGTTATAAAAGAACACCTTGCCTTTCTATTCTTTAAACCACTTTGAGCCTTCAATATTGATCAAAACCTACCCAAATCACTTCTAAAATTCTGTATACATGAATTATATGTGTTGGTATTCTTAAAATACCATCCCAAGGTTCCATAATAAAGGATCTAATAGAGGCCAACTAAAGGAGTGGTAATTGTCTTACCCGACCTCTTTCAATTTCTTTCTTCTTTCTCCTCCTATGAATATGTGTTAATCATCATAAAATAATAAATAAAATATAATTAATATAAAAAAATGTTATTATGATTATTTAACCACTAATACTCACTTATATTCCATCAAATGTGATGTGAAAGTATTGCTTGTGCACACATGTGGACTAACGCCTCCACGCAGTAATACAATTCATTTTCCATCACCAACTTTTATGGATGGTTATTATGATGGGTTTAAAGTATATAAATTATATTCATGAAATAATTATTCTTATATGATTTTAATATCATACCTACCTTTTTACCTTCCAATCCTTTGGAAAATTATAACGTCGCTCGTGCGTACATGTGGACTACCACCTTCACAAAACGATGTGATTCATTTTTCATTTTTTATTTACTTAAATGGTAAAAAGGATATATTTAATAAATATATGTAGTATATATGATATAATAATTATTATATAAAGGTTAATTATTTTTTACCTTTATTTATTTCCATTCTTTAAAAATTGAAAAACAATGTTTATGTATACATACGGCCTACCGTCTCCATGAATGGTGTAATTCATTTTTATATATCTATAATTTATGGATGAATATATATATATATATATATAATGAATACATATGATATTTATATCATAATTAAAATTATGGATATTATTTAATCATGATCAATATACAAGGACCGAAACTACCAAACTAAAATTCTCATGAAAAATGAAATAGTTAACACCTAGAAACGATGATTTTAATAAGGAATTATTAATAAATAGTTGTTAAAATTTTATAAGTGGAAAATATATGATATTATAAGTATTTAAATGATTCTAGTATGTATAATAAATTTAAATTTATTATACATGAGGTTATAGAACTTTCAAAGCAAGTCAAACTTGCTGTAATGGATTTATGTTACGATCTTATTATTTATCAGGATTGTTTATAATTAAGTTTATGATGATGAAATTTAATGATCTATTTATAAATAATCTCATGAATTTTATTCTAATATGTTAATTTCTTGAGAATATATTTTTTCCTTTCATTTTCCACACTTTAAGTATTGAATAGATCAAAAGAATATTTTTAAGGAAAACCAACTTTATTTCTCTCTTCAGCTGAAAATCCTTTTTATTCCATATCCATGTTTTCTAAAATTTTTGTAAATAAGGTTTTTATATTTTACTATAGTTTTTTAAAGTCATTTTTACCCATTATTTATTTTTCTATACAGTGGTTTAAAATTAATATTCTTATTATTTTCTGGATAAGGTATTTTTGACTTTATATTGAAATTGAGAAAGGAATATTTGTTTTAACATACATGACATGAAAATAATTTCCCACCATCATGAACTTGTAATTATTTAAATATTCATTTACATGTTTATATATAAATTTTTAAAGAAATTTTTTCCATAATATTTTTTAAATTTTTATATTTTAATAAGTGACTCCAAAATGAAATGGGTATTTTCCTCATGAAATATTCCAAGTGATCTTTTGAAGGAATTTCATTTATGAAAAATACTTTAATGTTACTTATGATTTACTAGGGATACGATCCAAGGATACCATCCTTATCCTATATATATATGGTTTATTATTATAATTATGATATTTTTATGAAACCCATTTATTTCCAATGGGTTTTGATATGTTGAGTTTTTGAAATGTTTATGAATCCCATTTATTTTCCAAAGGTTATGATGTATGATGAATTTTTTATGATCATGTGGAAAATATATAAATGAATTATGATTATGTGAGCTATGGGCCTAGAATTATATATCCCTATAATGCATTGGGTGAATATGAATATCTCATGAGATAATATGGACTAGAATAGGGTATGGACCCAGTTTAGTAAGGGACTTTGTACACTATGATAGTATTAGAAGTGAACCTTGAATAAGAATTTGATAGAAAGAGGAGTGAACCCAATCCACTATGATAATATTGGAAGTGATCCTTGAATATGGAAATGATTTTCTATGTTAAGGTATATTCCATGAAATTATGTCTTATGCTAATGTTATGCTCTCATAGATTATATTATTTGATTCCTTTATGAATCATGTCTTATGACCTACCATGACTTATGACATGACTCAAGATTATGATCTATGATATACATGTTATGATTTTAAAATGTTATTCCCATGTTTTAACCCCCTTATACTCATGTTATGTTTATGTGATCATTGATATATCCCTTTTTATCCTTAATTAACATCAGAGCTAACCCTTTATTATGTTTCCTTTCCCTAGGTTATGATGAAAGGTTATAATTATGATGTGTTAAAGAATGGTTTTGGTTTTTCAGAAATAAGTGGGTGATGATGTAGATCTCTTATGAATAAGTTTTTTATTTATCAAAGTTTCCAAAGATAAAAATATCTATGATTCTGGTTTGTATCATAATGTTTTGCATTAAAAGTTCATATAATAAGATATATTATTTGTGTGTGAATATATGGGTTGTAATATAATGTGCACACTAGGTGGACTACTAATGTTGATAATGGTATGAGCATCCTCATTGATCTGGAACTATTAATCTCATGGGCTTGTTTTATCTAGTGATTATCCTTGAAATAAATATTTGGGATGTTTATGGAAATGATTTGGAAACCGATTTTTTAGTATGATTTATTATATTTTTAAAAGGGTGATTTATCCTTGATTTGTGTTAAACTGTATATGATACCTTGATTTAAATTACTTGAGTATAATTAGTTTATTTTATAGTATACTTATGAAACACTTAGTTAGATCCAACTAGGATATTTTTCTCACAACCTACATACACCTTTAGGTGTATATAGATATTTTTTTATTTGATGCAAGTAAGGGCAAGGCATCACCTAATTTTAATGGGTTTGTTCAATAGTAGGGTATGGGAGTTTGGAGATGACTTCATATCACATGGAGTTAGAACTTAATAGTTCTTATGTATTTCGGTTATTTTATGGATCTTAGCACTTTTTTTTCCTTATGATTCTATATTTTGACCTGTTGTCTTATTTTTAGCATACCGACATTATCCTTATCTATATTTTTATGTTTTGTGTTCTTTGAGGAAAAATCATTCCCAATGGTTGTTCTTGATTCCTAGGCACTTATTTACTACCTGTGGGGATTGGGAATGTTCTTCAGACCATGTTAGGTTCATATCAGGTGATGGATAGTTGTGTAATCTAGGTTGGTTGATTAAAAATTGGTATCAATGGGTGGTTTTTCTATTTCTATTGTCAGTATGCATTTTGTGATGTATCGGTAGATAAGATATAGGAATATGTGAGTTAAGGGGTATGTTGTGAGAGAGTTCCTTTCCATATCTCATCATAAAGAAACTTATGTTTCCATAGGTGTTTGGGAAATGTGTCTCTAGGTTTCAAAATGTTTTGATCCTAAACTTTTATTTTTTTCTATATATCTTGATAATTCTGATTGACCACTATTATTTTAAATTAGAATCAATTCATGGATTTCATATGCTTATGTGTTTATACCTATTAATGTGTAGTACCATTCCTCTAAGAATATTTATAAGGATTCCTTGGGAGGGTTCTATAAATGAACCGTGGTAGGTAAACCCTCTGATCGAATCAGTGGTGCACACGATATGAGCTATGGACCAAGGTGTGGCACCTGCCCCACCCCTATTCAGTCTAAGGAGGAGGAACCTCGAAGGCATGAGGCTAGAAATTGGACCCAAGAATCTCTACACTAAAAATCACCACCTTTAAAATAGATTAATGTTCCATATGTGGAATAATATTGGTTTGGAAAGAGCAAAATTATTTTTTAATTCTTTAAGACTCTTGATTTAGTGAAAGTGAGTTGTGTTGTCTTCAATCTTGAAGATTCGAGTAGAAGGTAGTGGGAATCAGTTTTCATGGCTAAGAAGTATGAGGTATTTGAGTAGAAACACTTCAAGGACATTTTCAATATGAAATTATACATTAAATCTATGACTATAGAGAAATTTATAGAGTTCTTCTCCCTTGATCAAGGGAGCCGGTCAGTGATGGATTATGCGAATTGTTTCCCCAAGCTCACTCTTTTTTCTCCCGAGGTCATATCTAATGAGAATATGAAGGATAATATGTTTAAAATAGGCATTTGACCTGATATTTGGTCATAGTTATTCATGTTAAAGATGACCACCTATTTTGAGGTAATGTATTGGGTTTTGATGATAGATCTTGAATAGGCCTGTAAGTTAGGGCCGATAGGAGTTCCTTTTTCTTCTGGTGGAATATCTAGTGGATATTCGAAGGAAAAGAGGAAGCAAGGTGGATTTTATAAAGGAAAAGATGGTGGTGTTTTTTATAAGTTTTTTCCTACACCATCATTAGTAGTTGGTGGCTTAAATTAATACCAGTTTTGACAGACATGACACACAAAGCAATTTTCCCCATGCCTCTGAAGGTCTACAAATTCTTGTGGGCATCATGGTGGCTTGAAGAAGTTATATCGGGTCCTATTTTTCCTCACTCTAGAAAAACCTAAATTAAACCTATAGGATCTATGGAGTATTCAGATGCTTTGTGTACTATATTGTTCTATACACAAGCCTCTAGAATGAAGTAGTTATAGGTAGTGTAAGAGTCTCCAATGGAAGTTGATGTGGGTCCTATGATAGTGTGAGGTACCATTTCTATTTTTTCTATATTATAAACTGCTTTATTTGATATAGGTGCCTCTCAATCCTTTTTATTGACTCATATGGTTGATATTTTAAAACTTCCAATGGAGCTTCTTCCATTTGTTATGGAATTGGTGATGCCTCTTGAAAATAATAAAGAGCGCGGTTTTAAATTTTCCTCATGCCATTTATTTATGTACAACATAAAGCTAGTTTGGGATTTATTGGTTCTCTAAATGGTCCTATTTGATCTTATGATTAGTATGGGGTATGTTATTGATCACAAATTTTGTATTGATTGTTATCATAAGTGGGTGTTCTTTAAAACTTCTGATGAGATATCCTATGCATTTTAGGGAGAATGGGATCCAAGGTCTAGTTTGGTAGGGACATATATTCTAGAACTTAGTAAGTTGATGGTTTTTTATAAAGTTAAGTTGTACCAGGAATCTAGTAATGTTATCCTTCCTCTATTAGTCAATTAGTTTTGTAAATTATTTTTGGATGATTTTTCTAGGTTCCCTCCCTAAGGGGGAAGTGGATTTCTTGATTGATTTAGTGTCTGGAACTCAGCTGAAATCGATGTTGTGTTATCATATGGATCCATCTGAGTTGAAAGAGTTAAAAATTAATTTGTATGATTTTATATTCAAGGATTTATATTCTTGATTGTGTCACCTTTGGAAACCCCCGTGTTTTTTCCTAAAAGGACAATGATACTCTTCTCTTTTGCATCAACTATTGTAATCTCAATCAAGTATTGGTCAAGAATAAATTTCGATTGCCTTGAATTGATAATTTATTCAATAAATTGAAATCAGAAAGTGGTTTTATAAAATTTATCTTGATTATGTTTATCACCAACTCAAAATCATGGAGTTGGATAATCCAAAGACCGCCTTTAGGTATAGGTATGGCCATTTAAAGTACATTTTGATGCCATTTGGTCTAACTAATTCTCCTACAACCTTTATGGAATCGATGAGCTATATTTTCCACCAATATCTTGAAACTTTTTTTATTGTGTTCCTGGATGAAATCTTGGTTTTCTCTAATACTGAATAAGATCATGTGTGTCACTTAAGTCATGTTTTTAATATTATGAGGTATCACTGTATTTATGAAAAATTATCAAAATTAAAATTATAGATCAGAGAATTTAGGTTCTTGAGATATCTGATATCAGAACAATGTATCTATGTTGATCCTAAAAAATGGATAGTTTTCATGTCATGGTAAGAAACACACAATTTATTTTAGATTCATAGCTTCTTGGGTTTGGTAGGATATTATCGGCGGTTCATAAAGTATTTCTCAAAGATTGCATCACATTTAAATTATCTCACCTGGAAGAGGGTGAATTTATTATTGGATTCAAAGTGTCTGGAATCCTTTGATGAATTGAAGCAACATTTTACCTCAACATCGATTCTAACTTTACTTGAGGATGATTATGTATATGTGGTTTATTGTATTACTTTGAGTGCAGTTTTGGGTTACATCCTTATGTAGAGATATTAGGTAGTGGATTATGAATCACATCAAATTCAACCACATGAGATGATTTATCCCACTCATTAATTGGAACTATCATCGATGGTGAATGGACTTAAAAGTTTGTGTGACTATATTTTTGGGTAAAATTTATCATTTATTCTAACCACCAAAGTTTGGGTTATATATTGTCTCAAAAATACTTAAACCACTGGCAGAGATGATGGTTGGAACACATCAAGTTGTTCAAATTTGACATTTTCTATACACCAGGAAATGGTAATGTAGTGCTGAATCTCTTAGTAGGAAGTTACATTATTAGGTTGTAAAGGGAGAAAAGGATGAATGAAACTTTATATTAATTTTTCTCATATTCACTTGGGAGTCAGGGAGGAGTTTGGTTTTGTTATGGTAAGTTTTATTTTGATTTCATCTATCTTTGAGATGATTCTACAGTATTAAAAACAATATGATGAGTTTTGGAGTACTAGGGACACTTTATATGGTGGGGACCCCATAGATGAGTGATCTCTCTCCATAGATGGTATTATTTACTTCAGGAACATATATGTTGTCCCTTAATCTATGAGGAAGTCCATATTGGGGTATTTTCATCATTATTTGTGGGTTTTCTACCTTGGAACTTCACAAATGTTTTATAACATGAATCAATAGTTCTGGTTTCCTGGTACGAAGCAAGACATAGACAAATTTGTATCTCGATGTTACACATTCCAACAAATTAAGGTTGATCACCAAAAACCTTTTGGTTTTCTCAAGACTCCTCTAATTCCAACATGGAAGTAGAATGAGATTTTATGTATTTTATTGTTGGTTTACCTTGAAATCCTCATGTTAATACTTCCATTTTGGTGTTAATATATTAGTTGACCAAATCTTCTCATTTCATATTGATCTGTAACACCACTAAAATAGAGGACCATGGTAAGTTGTACTTGTAATAGATTATAAGACTAGTTAGAATTCTTATGGATATTGTCTTAGATAGGGACCTTTATTTTACCTCATGGTTTTAGAAGGTCCTATAATAGGTATTTGGTACTGAGGTCAGGTTGAGCATAATATATTTTCCTTAGACAGATGATCTAAGAAAATGGATAATCAAATAATACAGTATATTCTTTGTATCAATGTCTTTATATATACATTCATGAAACTATAATCTCTATTTTTATGATGTTGGAGAAGCTTCCTTGGTTGGAAAAAGTTTGGTTCAAGAGAAAAAAGTGAATATATAGTTGTTTCGTTAATATTTTATGATTTATAAAAGTTAGTATATGTCTTATATGGATTGACATCATCATCCTTTGGAGTTTTTGGTTGGTGATCAAGTGGACTTGAAAGTCTCACCTTGGTTGGGTTATTGAAGGATTAGAAAGTAAGGGAAACTCTCTCAAAGTTATGTGAGACTTCTTAGTGTCATTTAATAGCAGGGAAATGTGGAATACCAAATGGATTTACCACCACAGTTGACTTCAATCCTCAAATTCTTCTCTGTGTCTCAACTTAAAAAAGTATTTCCTGGACCCCTCTCAGGTTTTGAATTGTGAGGACCTTGAAATAAATCCTGATATATCTATGACTGAGAAACTATTTTGAGTTACTAATTTAGAAGTGAAGGATCTACATGGTAATTATATAACTTTAGTTCTAATGTTGTGATATCATGGTTCTGATTGTTATAAGACTTGGGAGTGAGAGTCTATGATAATGCAGCAGTGACCTAACTTATTTCCAGATCAACATTCTTTAACTTAGCTTTCTGTGGGTAGAAAGAAATATGATGGGGATAATTGTAAAATAAATATATTATTTTAATATAATAATTTATGAATATTATTATTTTTTCCATTCCTTTTGTGGTTTCTAACTTTTTTCTAATGGTTTCATTGAAAAAATGGTCAAGGGTGTATCTTGTGGTTTTAGTGAGGTGTGTACAACAACTACAGCTAGTGAAGCTACAGGTGGTCCAATGACTAGCCTATGAGGTACACCAGTTAGATGGTGGGATTGAAAGTGGTTATAGAAATCTATTATATCCATTGTCTAGATTATGGGTAGGGAAGGGGCCTCTGCCTATTTGTAGAACCCACTAGCCAGCCAGTGGCCTCCATCAGCCCACCGATGTTATCGATCTGGGCCAGAAAAGTGTGGAAAATATCATAATTTCTTCCACTTGAAACCCCCATTTAATTCTTTAATACTACTCCTTCAACCCCAATATGAACCATTCAAACTTATTGGATTCCTTGGCACATATTTTTCTCTATCAACCTAATTACTTTGCGGATCAAAGCATCAATCAAAGATAATCGGTCTTAGATCCCATTTTATTCCATTTTTGCTTGTTTTTCTCCATAGAAAAACTTTTTAAATGGTGGTAATTTTTGGATATAGACTTTGAATCTTATTCCTTTTAGATCTATTATGGAGTTGAGGGGTTTTGGTAGGATCTTTAATCCTCATTGCGTGTTGCTTGGGAATTGTGGTGGTAAGTGTTCCCTTTGATTTTATTCATTCTATAACTTGTCAATTTTGAGATTTATGATTGGTAATTATTGATATTGGATACTCCCTAAATTATTAAAACCCTCATTTTGTCTCATCTTGTTCTTTACCCATGGGTGTTGATATTCCAAGTGTTTCATGGTAGGTGGTTTCATGAATTTGATTTATCTTAAGAACCTTGGTTGATTACTGTTTTAAATGGGATTCTCAATGGTTAGAAAACATGGTTTTGGGATTTACCATGGAAAAGTTTTTGAAATGGTTTTGAATGGAAATGTTCATGTTTTGATAAAATGTGTTGCTTTTGGGTAACATTTACAAAATGGATTTATCCCTTTGTGTTTTCAAACAAAATGGGTTTAAAGAATGATTTATATGGTTTCAAAGATGAAATTTCTATTGAATTATTCTAATATGGTTAAGCCAAATGTGATCAATGATGAGGCTGGGTTCCATAATCAAGGATGAACCCTTTCCCCCTAGACATGTTCTAATAGGGTATTGTTAGGTTTCTTAAGTTGTGGAAATGATATAATCTCGAGGGGTTAACTATTTCCCCATAGACCTTTTATACTAGGGTAATGTGCACACTAAGTGCCTTACTAATCATAGTAATGTTATGAGGATACTCATTGACCTAGAACTATTGATAACCATGGAATTTTTTTCTCTAGTGATTATCCTTGAAATGCATATTTGGAATGTTTTTGAAAATTATTTGGAAACCTATATATTGTTCTACTTTATTAAATTATGAAAAGGGTGATTTATCCTTGTTTTGTATTAAATTTTATTTCATTCCTTGATTTAAATTACTTAAGCATAATTGATTTATTTTATAAAGTATACTTATGAAACACTTGGTGGGATTCTACTAGGCTATTTTTGACACCTTACAAACACCTTTGGGCATATGTAGACCATTTTTTATGATATGGGTAAGGGTAAGGCATCATATGATGGTAGTAGGTTTGTTTTATAGTAGGGTATGTGAGTCTTGAGGTGATGTCATGTCAGATGGAGTTAGGAATTAATAGTTCTTATTTACTTTTCTTTTTTTATGTATATTGGTTCATAATTTTCCTTATGACTATATATTTTCACCTATAATATTTTTTTAGAATACCAACATTATATTTATTTATATTTCATTACTTTATTTTATTTGTGAAAAAATAATTCCCAAAAGTAGTTATTGATTTCTAGGTGCTTGTCGCTAGCCTGTGGTGATTGGGAACACCCATCAGGTCATCTAAAGACCAAATCAACTTACAAATAGTCAGGTAATTCAGGTTCTTTCTTGAAATGGAAGCATGATGAGGAAAAAATTAGAATATTAATGAGGATAGTCATATATTACACAAACTTCTTCTAAATGTTGAGATAAATTCTGAATATTTAGTCTAAAATTTTCTAATTTCCTATGAACATTTCTTATTCAAGTGGGATAACTCCCCCTCAAATTCTACCTCCTAAAATTTCTATATTCATATGAATTTTTAGGTATAAATGAACAAATTATTTCCATATTCACAAAGCCTCTATGGTGTCAAAAATTTCCATAAAAATCATACTTTCCTTTATGAATAGTTTTTTCTAGAAGTTGACACCTGAATTTATTCCTTCTTTTGAAAAAAAATATTAGCTTAATTTTGAGAACACAATTATTTTTGATATCACAAAACCTTTTTATTTTTTATTGACCTATTTAAATCCTTTTAAAAATTACTAGTTGTAGTTATTTTTTATTTCAAGTTTATATTCCCAAAATTTTCAAATTTCTGAGAATCATTATTCTTGGTCTCAAACTTGATATTCTTCACTTCAAACTTCCCCCTAATATTTTCAAGATCCTTTTAACTCTTTGGAAAATATATTTGTTGGTGTTGTTTAACCTTATTATTTGTATATATTTATAAAAATTCTTGAACTGAATTATTAAAGTTGAATATGATCGTGTCCAATTTATTTTCTACATTGACTAGTTTCCATTGAACAAGTTCACAATACTTATCTTTTTCAATCATTATTTATTCAATTTTAATCTTTTGAGCCTTATCATCATCCAAAAGCTTCTTTAAATAAGTATCCTTTTTAGAAAATTTTATTTTTCTTCTATAATTTTTTTTCATGTTGCTGAATAACTAGTTTCCTTTATTCAAGTTTATAATATCCTTTTCCAATTTAGTGATCTTTGAAAGACACTACATTAACTATATCTTCAAAAAAACTATATTTTAGTTTCCTTTTTAGTAAAAATTCACTACTTTCATCATTAGTGATATTTTATTTATTCACCTTAGAAATAAGTAGCTTTCCACTAATATCATTGGAAGTTTGAACATTTTATTATTCATCACTGCTTTCACTTTATTTACAATTAAATAATAAATTTATTTTTTAGGAAATTATTAACCTTTCATCTAGAAGAAAAATTTTACTTGTTTCTTTCTTCATTGAGGATCTTCTTGGTTTATTTTCTTCTCTATTATTGATTTTTTATTATTTAAACCTTGGAAAGTGTGATACTAATTGTCTAATAGTTCCACACATGAATTATTTTAGTTGAATTTTCCCTTTGTACTTTCCCAAGCCTCTTCTTAATTTTTATAAAGATAAGATACAATCTTTTAAACCTTTCATTCACTTATTATTCTGAGTTAGAACAATTGGCTACATCATCTTTAACTTATTTCTTACATTTCCCCTTCTTTGAGGCTTAAAAATAGTTTTATTTTTAATCCTTACTATTCTTTTTAGAAACATTATACTTACTCATATTATAGGTAATGGAAATATTTTGTAATTAATATAAAGGAAATATAACTAGATCCTTATCTTAAATATCTATGACTTTAGCATCAAACCTATTAGGTAATATGAATAATATCTTTTTAACTAAAGTCAAATCATTTAACTTCTCACTAAATATTTTTATTGTGATTAACATTTTATTTACCCTTGTGAAAAAATCATCTATAGATTCATATTCTATTATCTTTTTTTCTTCATATTTCAAACTCCAAATTTGTAGTTTTTCTTACTTCACCATGGTGTTACCTTAATAAATATTATGAAGTTTTTCACATATGCCTTTACCTATCTTTATTACTTTCACTTTTAGAAACTATTTTTTGAATAGGGAAAACAAAATGGTATTCTAATAATTATGATTATTTTCAAGACTCTATATCATTTTCTAACATGAAAAAACTTTATCATGAGGAGTAAATCCATCAGTTTTATCCTCCAAAACATAAAATATTATTGAGTATCTATTCCTTTAAGATGTGATAATTATTCCTAAAAAATTTGGGAATCCCCTTTCTATTCCCTGAATTTTAATTATCTATTATTCAAGACAAACAATTAATTGATTGAGTATTAGACCATATAGAAACACATTTTCTCTAATATCTAAATATATTAGAGTATTTATATAGAACTAGACTCTAATAATAATTGAAAAGAGACCCACGAGATTTTTGAAATAATTGGGAGGTAGTGAATTAGTGATTTAGATTTTTGTACATATCCCCTTTTGAACTACCTTCTTCATTAGTTAGAGTGATTTTATTTCACTATTAAACTCACATGTTTAAACATTGTATAAGGCCTAGATTTACAAGGTTCACCTCTCAAAAGGGTAAGGCTAATCCTTAGTGTGGCTAATAATCACCCTTGACCACACAACCTAGTAGTATGAACATATGGATTATAATGAGTTGGGTTTATCCATGAAATAATGTTACATATATACCAATTATGTATGGACATACCATATAGTTTTAAATACATGATACTATTTTGTAATAATAAGAGAGTATTTAACCACTTTAAGACTTTAATAAAATTATCACTATGCTACTTGATCCTCCCCTTCCTCCTCCTATTCTATTTTCATTACAATGAGAAAGTATCTAATTTTATTCTTTCTATTTTTCTTTTCTCCCACCTTATCTATTTCACACTTCTCTTCTCACTTATCTAGTTTATGTTCATGCTACTTGAATATAAAATACTACGGTGTTATCAATCTTTCACAATAGTAGAAACTTCCCATTCCAATTTGAATTTCAAATTCAAATATGAGCTTTTTTACTTCCTCTAATCTTTATTTAACTTACCTCACTTCCTTTTGAGACATTAGAGCATTTAATATCTCTAATTAACTATTTATAGGGGTAAATGAATTCAAATATAGAGTATTATAGGATCTTGATACACTAAACAACTAGTATCATCATATCCACTCAAATATGGAACTTCTCTCTGGCTAATGGTTGGAACCACATCATATTGGACCTCCTTTTGGTTAAACTCTTCTAAACCTCTTGGAAACCATTCTCAAAACACCAAGAACCATGGTATTTTTTTTTCACTTTACATTTTATATAGGGATTATATTATTTCACCATGGAATCCTCAATGGTGTATAACTCCTTATTTCAACTACCCATTTATTTCACTCCTTGGGAATGAATCACCATGATACTTAGATGAAATTTCAAAATGATCACAGGGGATTAAAAATAGTGTGGTGATCCCCGTTTCAACTTATAGAAACTTACTCTTCTTCAGTCATGATGAAAACCTCCATGATATATGTTAGCTCTCTGTTTCCCATAGAGAAACTTCTCAGCTGACATTACCCCTAGATTTATACTATGTATTTGTCTTCTATGTATTGTTTCTCATAAATCATCACTTGATATTAACTATGGTTACCTTCAATGAAATAAATGGGCCTCTCAATTGCCTATAGGGAAATGTTTCCACTAAAATTCCCATTATACTAGTGATACCCCTATTTCAATATTATGCTATGTTCTCCAGAGTACCACAACATGTCCTAAATATCACCAAAAAATTGGTGGGATTTCTTTAGACCACAACCAACCAAAATTTCCATGTTGCAATGAATTTAATTCCAATAACCTAGAGCTGGTGTTTACTTTATTACATTGGTAAAATATATAAGGGATTTTACCATGCATAATTGGTCAGTATACCAGTCTTAGAAAACTGGATACATACACGTTTCCCATTTTACATTGGAAATATACAGACATATCATAAGAAAAATTCTTGAATCCTTGAAATAATTTAAATAATATTTTTTAATATATGAGGGATAGGAAAAAAATAGTGTGTTAACATATTCTCAGTAAGGGTTATATATAATGGAAACTCTCATGAGTAAATAATGCATAATCTATATGGAAGAGTGGATAATCAAAACACATTCCATTAAATCAACAACTTGTTTTCAAAGTATATCCATGACAAATATCAATATAGAAATCACATTGTTAATGGAAACTAAATTCTTAATAAAGGAAATACATAAATCTATATATTCATGATCGTAACATCAAGGATTTGACTACAATATTATATATATTTCTATTATAGCCTCAACCAAGAAATTATTAATAAATGGGTAGGAGTATAACTAGATACACATTTAATATGGAATGCCTATTATTTTGTCTCTTGAGACCCATTAATGTATTGATGGACTATCTATAACTGGGACCCACCTTTCACTTTCATGCATTATGAATTCCTTATATATTTAATGATCAAAATAATTCATTCTCAAAATGCATTATAAATCAATATTTATTCATATTAGATAAATAATATGGAATATTTTCCTAGTTAATGAAATAACATTCTTAATAAAATTTCTGCTTCTAACACCATATATTTAAATGGTATAAGATTAATAAAATATCAAAGTTGTGGAAATATTACTATATAAATCCCTGATATTTAAAATATGGGCATACAAGAGAAAATAATGTCCAATGAAATGATATAGAGTGATAGGGAATGTGATAATGAAATAGTCAATGACCACAAAACCATTAATCAGTATAGGATTAAATAAGCCCATAAATTCATAAAAAATAAAGGATTTAAAGTAAACTAAGACTTTTATAAATAAAAAATAAAATATAATAAAAAAATTAAAAATAAATCACTTGTAACTTTGTGTAAGAATGAAGTTATAAATCAATTCCAAAATTATTTTAATTCTTGTGAGAAAATAATACCCTTTTATTTTGATAAAATATTAAATAAAAATTACTAGAATATTAAGAAAAACATTTTTTTGAAATTTAACAAATAAAATTTTAAAGGAATATCCAAATTAATGAACAGTTATGATGACTGTAAATTCTGTTTGTATGGTAAATGTTAAAATAAAGATTCATTTCACACTTTAGGTAAAATATCCAAAAGTACCTCGTTTGGAAAATGATGAGAATGTTCTTTTGAATTTTTTTTAAATGAAGTAAAATATGGTTGAAAATTACTTTAAATAATCACTATATTATAAATAAGAATACTCTCAAACTATTTAAAAGTACCTCGACATGGAATAAAAAGAGTTGTAAGGAAAATTTAAAATAAGTTTTTTAAAAGGAAGTCCCATACATGTAACTTATTGATTCTTTATCCAAAAAGAGAACATATAGAATATAAAAATGTAAAACCCAAGAATAACTATATTTGAATAAAAGATATAGGTTTTAATGTACTATGATCATATAATTTTTCTAAATAAAATCCACAGATAAACAATCCAGAAATAAAATGTGATTGTAATAAAAATCTATTACCTTGGGTATCCTCTTAGTTGTACGTGTTTGATCCTTAAGTATAATCAATTAAAATTTATTAAATACTTTTTTAATAACCTTTTTCACTTTTATTCTATTCTAAGGTCATTTTATAATCATTTTAAATCCATTCCTTGAATAGTTATTTCTTACGTCGGCCACATAAAGTTATTCAGTCAATTTCTCTAAAATTAATTTGGAATATTTTCCCTGGTTAATGGAGTTATGAAATAGTTCCATAATATTTTAAATATTAATAATTTCATGGATATAATTTTCATTCATTATATATAATTTTTTAATCATCCATTAATGGTGGTAATATAAGAATGATTCACATCACTTCATGGAGGTAATAGTCCAAACGTATGCATGAGTAATGTTATCATTTTACAATAGAAGGAAGGGTAACAATTTAGATGATATATTATATTTAAAGAATCATAATAATGTTATAAATATCATATATATTAATTAATTTCATCTTTATAACCATCCAAGTAAATTAGTGATAAAAAACGAGTTACACTGCTATACAAAGACGGTAGAACATACATACACATGAGCGATGTTTTCATTTTATATAGGATGAAAATGAGATATAAAATGAATATACCATTAAAAAAAAAATAATTATGGTTAATATACTTATTTAATTTTTTTAATATGACTATTTAATGTTTTTTGGAGTTTTAATAATAAAGTAACTTGAAAAATATCGATAAGAACATATACCTCTTCTTTTAGTAAACTCATTTGGATTACACCTTAAGCCTTATTGAAGTGATTTTTAGTGTGTCTAGGACCTATAAGATGAGAAAAAAATTTGGGTATATAATTGGGAAATAATTTTTCCATCCAAGTGGTGCAAGTAGTGTGGAGAAGAAAGGAGGTGGGTGCCCTTTTATAAGTGAGGTGGGTGGAAAACTTATAAATATTTGAAACTTTATTATATAATATATGACTTACTCAAGTAAAATAGCTCAAAATTATTATATATTATAATATTATAAGTTAAATTTATAAATAAAACCAACCAATTAGATTTAACTAAGTATTTTTTGTTTTATTGAAGTCTTATTCCTTTATTTTAACCCATTTTACTCATTTTACCCTTAACCAAAGTGATTAATTTTGACCATGGTTACTATTAATTATGAAAAAAATTAAGTTAAACTTATTTCCTAATATTAATTATGTTTATTCCAAATATAGAATTCATTTTACAATATTCAATTTCCATAATTGATAAAAATTACTTTTAATATATGTTCACAAAATGCAATGAAACCATTTTTAGGAAAATGCTTGTTTTAAGCATAAAAATGATTTTACAAAAAAAAAGTGTAATGTTGATTATAATGGAATTAATTAGACTAAATTAAACACTTTAATATTTTAGATCAATTACCACCATTTATCAGTATCTCCCTTAAAAAAAAATACACTAACAAAATGACATTTTCCCTTTCATTACTTCATAAGGATAAAAATATATTTTCAAGGGACTTAGTCCATTGTTTATCTAAAAATAGATTATTAGTTCCCTTAAAAGATGAAGGATTATAACTCATTAAGTGATCTAACATAAGTGAATCATGATGCGAAATAGTAGGTTTTTCAATATAGGAAATGTTATTTTTCATAACCTAAGTCAACTGCCATAATATAGCCACGATATTCTCAATTCCAACACCAACTATATTAAAGTTCCTAAGGATTATTAATACTACTAGGGCGGTTGAATGAGTGGTCATATTTTTAAAATTTCCAATTCAATGAAATTACCTCCTACAACTTGTTAGGATTTTATCCTTATAAATTTTTCATGATAAACGCACAAGCATGAAATAATATGAAAGAAATATATAGCATGAATGATTTAAAAGATTCAAACTCTATGTGAGAACCTACATCCTCACCATGGAGTCTCTCATCGGTTCATAGAAATTCACTATTATGAATAAGTGACCAAAACTTGATCCAACTCCCATTATACACCTTCTATCTCACAATAGGTATGATTATACTAACTCTGATTAGATTCTAATTTTTTTTGTAGAAAAATGAGCTACCAAAAAATATGTGGAACTTTATAAAACTAGATCCCCCAAAAATCATCTAAAAAAACTCCATCAGGTAAGTATCCATTCAGTGCAGCTACCTTCATCCAGAATACTCCATCCATTATGTCTCACTTAAAATGCACTAATTTTTTTAACTAGTATTCTCTCCATTAAAAAAAATCACTGTGCCTCCAAATCTGCTCAAAACCTCTATCAATTACTCTTTATTCATTTTCACTGAATAGTTTTTCTATTTGATTCCTTTTCTCTGAATCTATTTCTAGTATCTCATATTTTATTAAATCCAAAGTTAAAATTGGTTGGAAACTAACTCTAACACAAATTATTTAGTGTTTCAAATATTTGTCCTTATAAAGGGTGTTAAGTACAATCATACTTTTCATTAAATTTTATAGGTACTCCCAAAGTAGAAAAGTCAGTAACTCATTTTTTTTCGCATTCAATTGAAACTTTCTTGAATATTATTGATCCTTTTAGAGTATTCATGAACATTCTTGAACTTTCATGAATTATCCATTTATTCCAACCTACTTTAAACTTCCTTAACATCGGATTTTAATAAACTTATATAATTTTCCTTATCTCATCCAAATAACAAAAAAATTGAAAAACATCATAGTATCCTAATTCTTTGAGAATTATAAAGTTAAATAAGACTTATCTAAAACTCCATATAGTGGTTGTTCATCCAATTTCCTCTTAGGAAAATCCTCTATCTAGTTCTATCTATCCGATATACTTCTCCCAACATAATGTTTCCCGTCATCCTACCCTAGCATAAACCTTTTCTTAAAAAAATATATTAAATGTTTATCCGATGAATGATCATTTGATAGAGTTTGTATGATGCACTTAATATATTGGCGTCCCTTCAATAGCACACTTCAGAACTTTATTGCCTCAAACTTCATATAGTCTTTAAAAAAAACTATTTACCAATTGAAACTTAATAAAAAATGACTATCCAAAAAACTAATTGAATATAGTTGACAATATTATTTTAACATCTAGAGACTCTTTTTAGATGCATATTATATTTCTATTTACAACTTCCACACTCTGCATCTATGTACTTATTTTCTTTTTTGTTTTCATAGACAATCATTTTTGGGCTTCTCCCCTTTAACCTTACACGTTTTTTTAAAACTTCAGTAGTTAAAATTTAATGAAATAATCCATCCAGAAATGAGTTTATACATTTATCCTCATAGAATTCATATACTACTATATCTCCATCCTCATATATCTATCTTATTTTCGATATCCTATGATCATTGTCTATTAATGTGTATTTGGTTAAAAAGTTGTACTTATCTAAATTTTAACAACTTCTTAATTTAATCATAGTCTACCCAAAAATCTATGTTTAGTGAAATTATTAAAGCTTCTTAAAAATATTTGTACACTCCCATCCATCAGGTGGTATGTGTTTGATATACTGAATTCTTAAACCAATATCCATGTTTTTGGGTCTAAAATTCTATATTTGATAATACTTATCTTCTAGTCAGTGTTTATAAAACAAGTTTATATCCCACTTTGCACAAATTCTTGTATCATGATATTTTCATGAAGTTAGGGAATTTTAAGAATATCTTAGCAACATATGAATTTGTTAAAAAATTTCTTAATAAAGTTAAATAAACATCCTAACATTACACTAATAGATTCACAAAAATATTTTCTTAATAAACAGACATCTACTTCTTTCTTACCTATTTATTAAAAAAATTATTAATAAAATTAATTCATCAAAAAATATATTTTTTATGAAACAATCACTCAGGGTTTTAAGTATCCCCCTTTTTATTTGTTGGAAACACCTGGAATTTTTTTTACAACTCAATAATTTTCACAAATCAATTTTTTAATAACACCCTTTTTCTCAAATTTTACTAAAACAAAACATTTCTTATAGAGAAGGCCATGAAACCACACTACTGGATAAAGTAATGTTTTTGAAGGAATTTAATCCCTCAATGAATTTTTTTATCCATGTTAATATAAAATCCCCCCAATTTTATCTTCACAAAGTTTCTCTCTCTAAAATTTTCTTCTCCCCCATTTTATGATAATCAAAACTTTAGATTCATAATGGAAAGAGTTGTACATACTCTACCCCTTATAAAGAGTTCTCTCCCACTTTATAAATAGTTTTACTAACTTTTCCCCTTTAACAATATAATCCAAAGCATGATGGGGGTAATTAATTAAGAAATTGAAGTTATTTTTGGAGGTTGAACATGAATTTATAGCTTCAATTCCATAAATCTATATTTTTTGGAATAGTTTTCTTGAAAACCTTAACAATTTTATATTTTGTACAAGTGTACTTGAGCATAATATCTCCACCAACAAATTTCTCTTTTATGAAGTGATACTTTATATTAACATTCTTTGATCTCCAATGTTGTATAGTGTTTTTGTAAAGATTAATGAAACTTTGATTATCACATAGAATCTTCAATAGTGTTGAAATATTCACCCTTAAATCCTCTATCTTAACTTTCACCCAAACCATTTTTGTACAAGCATGAGTGGTGACAACATATTCTATTTCCACTGTACTCAAAGTAACTGATTTTTTTTCTTTCCATGCCAACTCACACAACATTCTCTCAGGAAAAAAGTTCCTCTTGATGTTGATTATATGTCATTTAAAAATCTATCCCAATCCACTTCAGTGTATACAAGAAAGGTTATATCACATATTATTTTATAAAAAAGTCCATAAGAAGATGTTCCTTTAACATATTTGAGAATTATTTTTTTCTTCCAATATGTGTGATTTCTTAGGATATCTTTGATATAATGCCCAAAAAGTAACAATATATACAATGCCTAGACTCAAATCTATAATTTAAATAAAGTTTCCAAACAACATTCAAAATAATTTTTTATTCACACTTTTCTCACCTTCATATTTACCCATCTTCATGCCAAGAAAAATGAGATTTGATACTTTTTTGGAATCCATCATACCAATTTTTTTTATTAATTTCTTGGAAGAATTTTCTAGTTATATTAAAATGTAGCTTTTATTTTATTGATCTTCTAATCCCAAGAAGAAATTTAATTCTATAAGAATTTTCATTTTGAAGTTTATATTCATTAATTTAGTAATAGATTTAATTTTTTTTCTCTATCACCAGTAAAATTTATATCATCAACGTAAACAATAATAATAAGAGTACATATGCTCACTTCCTTAACATATAGGTTGTTATCAAAATTTCCTTTAGAAAATGTGAACTTCTTTGAGAAATTATCAAGTTTTAGTATTAAATACATGGTGCTTGTTTCAACTTGTACAAATATTTATTTAACTTACACTCACTGGTTTTATCTTTATCAAGTAAGAACCCACTAAGTTTATTAATGTAAACTTATTATTAAATTTATCCATTTAAGAAATATGAATTTACATCCATCTGGAAAACTTTGTTAAAATGATGTGTGACAACTTATAAGAACATTTTTATAGTTTCCAATATTGTGAAAGGGTATTTTTTTAATATTTAAACCTTCCACCTATTAGTAACCTTTGAAAAAAATTTGATATTTGTTTCTTTAAATTTCTCAATGTTCATTAATCTTGTTTCTAAACACCCACTTTTTACCTATAACATTATTTCCTACTGGTTGTGGAACAAGTTCCTAGGTTCTATTCTTCTCAATTTGATCCAAATCTTCATTAATTGCACCAAACCACTCTTTATGTTCAAGTACCATTGAAACTGATTCTAGTTCAACCTGTGAGATAAGTGATGCCTAATTTTCTATTATTACTTTCCTTCCTATCTAAAATATATCTTTCTGATTTACAATGATGTTGTCAAATTCCACTTAATTCCATAGGGTATGAAATTTTAGTGATTTTATACCTATATTTCTTTAACCATCACACGATTCATCTGAATATTTACGAACATGTTTTGACTCACATTCATCTTCAATTTTGTTATTTTCATTATAAGTTTTTACTTTTTATTTAATAAAAATTTCAATAAAGTTTTGTTAAGGATGTTATATTTTCAATAAATCTCACATCATAAGAATCAACCCAATTTTGAAAACATTTATTCCAATATTTGTAGCTTCATCCATCAGATGAATATCCCATGAAAATTACTTCATTATATTCTTTATCAAACTTTTGAAAATGAATATTTTTTTATATTTATAAAGAAAGGACTCTTAAAAACCTTGAAATACCTCACTTAAGTATTTTTCATTTACTATATCTCAAAAGGAGTCATGTGGTATTCTAGCCAAAACAAAAATATGTTTTATACATAAACCACAGTACTAAGAGATTCTATCTAGAAATTCTTAGAAATTTTATATTCAAATAATAGATTCAACCCATTTTCACTAAACTTCTATTTTTTTTCCTTTCTTACTATCCATTTTATTGATGGGAGTATGGATCACTGTACTGATGTCCAATTCCATGTTTCTTCATATATGATTCAAAATTATTACTTATTCACTCATTTAAGTTTTTAGTTCCTAGCTTCAGTATATAAACACCCATATCTATTTCAACCCCCTTCTGAAAAATCTAAACATTTCTATAGAATCTGATTTATGATTTTTAAACTTTATGTAAGTAATCTAAGTGAAATAATTAATAAAATTAATAAATGAGAAATCCCCTTTTGTTGATTGATATCTCATAGGCCCACACAGATAATAGTTAATGAGCTCAGGTGGTCTAGTGGATTGGATTTCAACTTTCACATGACTTCCACTAACCATCTTCCCTTTATGATATGTTTTATAGACATCATATTTTTTTAGTGGTGGTAATTTTATTATAAATTCTAATTTTTAAAGTTTGGTCATAATTTTCAATCCAATATGCCCAATTCTTTGATGCCACAACTTATATTCATATACAACACTTAAGTAAAAAGATTTAAAAATTGTCCAATTTGAAAGAGATTTTCACTGGTTCTTTCTCCCATGGAAACATTTTTCCATATTTCACACTTCTGATGATATAAGAATATTTTTAGAATATAAATTTCTTACCATTCTAAAAAATGTGGGTAACACTCTATAGGTTGTGTTTGATCCTATAAACATATATAACTTCCTTAGATTTTATTTTCTTATCTTAAATATATATTATTCATATTAATCTAATTTTTAAGTAACTATATTTTCTAAAAGTGAATACTCTACCTCCATTTTTTTTCAATATTTTTCAATATTTTCATGTTACCCATCCTATGTGAGGAACAACCACTATAAAAAATCCAATGTTTGTTCCTTTTTCTATCTTTAAAAGTTGTTTCAATAGTAAACACTCTTTCTTAAACTTTATTCTTTCTAGAATTCTTTTATTTTATAGAATAATATACTTTTTTCAGAAGAGTTTTCAAACTTTCTTGAGAAAAGTGACCTAGTTGGTCACATATTCCATACACTTCCTCCAAGTAACCAAACTAATTTTTCGTTAGAAACTTTCTAGCATCTTGCAATTTCTCCTTTATTTTTTCTTAATGAATAGGAAAGTCGTTATCTTTTCTTGCACTATTTATCCCCCTAAGTTAATAACTATTTACAGAGAGAGACATGTTGTGCCAATAGTTATAATATTTGATCCCCTAAATTCCACATCACCAACAAAAACTATTAAATCTATGTCTTCTATAGAAGTAAGATCTTTCCCTGTAGAAAGTTTTTCAAGGTTTGTAACATATTTATATTTTTTCCTCTTGTATTGGGGAAAACTTATCAAAAATTTAATTGTAAAACTTCATTGATGTGGTAAATTTTCCAAATATTTTATCAACCCATGATTTACTAACATTTTTTCTAACACCTTCATGGTTATTAAAATCAGATGAAATTTTATATTTAGTGGGTGAAGACTTCACCTAATTTTTATAATGATATTTATTAGAAGATTTAGATGATTCATCCTTTATCTTTGAAGTATTGTTGAAATTTTTACTTATCTCCTTTAAGGTACTTTCAAACTCAATAAATCTTGATTTATTTTTATAAACCTCATCATTCTTAGTAGAAATTTTCTTACCAAGATATTACGACATCTTTCCTTGTTTATCAAATTTTAGTTTGAGGTTTATAATATCCTGGATATACTCATATTCCTATATAAGTACATATTTCTTTACTTCATTATTCTCTTCAATTTACTTCTTTAACATTTTGATTTACTTCTCGAGTTATGTTTTCTTCACAAGACATTCCACAATATTTGATCTCAATTGATATTCTATGAAAGTTTCTTCATCTTATTTTTCCTCACTATTTGAGGAATCTTCCTTCTTCTCAACATTTGTAAAGAAAGTTATAAACATATTTTTATTTTCATCTTTTGAATAATTATTATCACTTGAGTCATAGTCATCTTTCTTACTTAACAAAATTCTTCTGTTTCCAGATAACTTTTTATTACCACCAATGGTTTTTTATCTTCCTTTGAAGTTTTATTCCACTTAATCCATAGAGTCTTTTCTTTAGAAATATATTTATATACACTATATTACTTCTTTCAAAAAATCATATAAAAATTTCAAATTCCTTCAAAATTGAAACATTTATGTTGGAGTTTTTATCTATAATTTATTATACTTCTTTAGTAATTTTTAGAGATAATATACATGATCTATTCATTCATTTCATCATCTTACTTATATTCCAGATCACCATGGTAGACAATATCAAAATTCTATATTTTTAACTTTCTCATAAATTCAAAAGAAATTCCATCCTTGATATTATTTTTTAATATTGTAGCTTTCCTCACATCATAATAAATAAGAATGTTATGTAATTCTTCAAGAGATAAATCATATTTATCTTTTAAGGAATTTTTTTTGAATTGAACCTAAATGGAAAGTTTATCATGAGTTTCTTAATAATGATAGAATCTACCAAGACATATTTGAAACCTATGATGTTGCAAACAACTTCTATAACTTTGGTGAAGTAATCATCAATGTTTTCTTCATCCTTTATTCTGATATTTTCAAAATTTTCTTCTCTATATTTGTAACTTTTCTTCATTCACTGTGGCTTTTCCCTTGAAGATACTTTAAAGTTTATACAAAGTTTATTTAGATATTTTGAGACCAATCACCTTTATGAAAACATTATATAAAAATATTAGAATAAAATTCCATGATTTTCTATCGACCTCAAAATTTATTTTTTTCTGCAAATGTCATGGGAGTATTTTAATCAATTCATGTAAACCCAGCAGTTTCTGTATCAATTTCCTCCAAGACAAGAGATAGAAGATAGAGTAACATTTTTTTCCAACCATGATGATTTTCCATATAATTTTAGAGCACCTGTACTATTAACTGAATTGATATTTTCCATGATAAGGATAAAAAGGGGAACTTGGCCTGGATACCAATTGTTGTTTCTAAGGATTGTTGGAATCACTACGGGGGGGGGGGGGGGGGGGGGGGGGGTTGAATTAGTGGTGATATTTTTACAATTACTAATTATCTAAAATTAACTCCTATATCTTGTTAGAGTTTAATCCTTATCAAATTTTTAACAAAATAATAAGAATGTAATAATATGAAATAAATTCAAGGTATACAAGATTTATGAGGTTAGTCCTGAGTTTGAGAACCTAAATCCTTATTATGAAGATTCCTATTAGTCTATAAAAATTCCCTATTATGAATAAGTGAAAAAAACTTGATCCAAATCCCATTAGTATATCTATATCTCCTAATAGGTATGATTATACTGACTCTCATCAGTTTAAAATGTTTTTCTTATAAAACTGAGCTAACAAAAAAGATGTGAAACTTTTTAAAACTAAATCCCAGAAAGCTTGTATGTAAAAAATCCACCCATTTTCTCCTTCCAGTAATTGTTTGTATAGTGTTCCTACCCTAATCTAGAATATTTTTGAGTCTTATAGAGTATTCCCATACATTCTTTAACTTTCATGAATTCTCCAGCGATTCCAACCTACTTCAATTTTCTTTAACCTCACATGTTAACAAACATCTATAATTTTCATTCTCATCTAAATAAAAAACCAATTGAAAAATATCAAAAAATAATCATTGTTTTTGCATTTAAAAAGTTATCTAAAGATTATCCAAAACTCCATTTGATGGTAGTTCATTCAACTAATTCTTTGGAAACTCCTCCGATTGGTTATGTATATCCGATCTACTTCATTTGACTGACTGTGTCTGTTCATCTTGACTTAGCTCAAAATTATTATTATAATAAACTTCTCTTAGACATCTATACGACGAATATTCATCTAATGGATGTTCCTCTGATTGATCTTTATCTAATGGACTTAATCTACTAGCCTTCCTTTAATAGTACAATTTAAAAAATTTTAGCCTCAAACATTACATTACCTTTGAAAAAACTCTTTGAAAATTGATACTTCATACAAACTATCTATTTATAAAACTCATTAAATATTTTTAAATACATTGTGGTGAATTCTAGAGACTCCTATTACATGAATCTTATTTGTCTATTTACAACTTCAATGCTCCTTTTTTTTGTACTTTTTTTCTTCTTTGTGTTCATAGATAATCATTTTTGAACTTATCCCATTTAAATTCACACATTTTGTACAAACTTCAGTAGTGATAATTTCATGAAATACTCCATACAAAAATGTTGCAAATTTCTTCCCTTGTAATTCATATATCTTTTCATCTTCATCCACTTTTATTTGTTCAATTTTATCCATTTGATGATATTTTTTTCGGTAATGTGCATCCAGTAGTAAAGTTTCACTAATATCCCCTTTTAAACACTTCATCATCTAATCACCTCCTCTTTAAAAATATATGTCTGGTGACATTGTTAAAAATTCATACACATATTTGTATGCTCCTATATTTTGGTGGTATGCTTCTGGTAGACTTCATGAAGAAATATATGTCTGGATTTTCAATGTTCATAATTATATATCAGGTATTTTTTTCTTGATGTAATATGACTAAAAACAAAGATTATCTACCCCTTTGTACAAATTCTTATGTCATGATGTTTTCATGATGTTAGGAAATTTTAGGAAAAACTTATCATTATTTTAATTTGTTAGAAAATTTCTTAACAAAGTTAAAGAAACATATAAACATTCATCCACTAGCTTCATAAAAATATTTAATTAACCAAATTCCAAAAACTTATTTCTCACATATTTATCAAAAACATTCTTAAAAAAAGTAAGTTTTCAACAAAAGCGAAACTTTATTATGAAAACATCACGAAGGATCTTCATGTGTTTTCTTACACATCACTGTAATATCTACATTGACTATAAGTGTTGAATCCCTTTCTTCCTCTAGGAACTATCTCTATAAAATGGTAAACACTAAGCTTTCTCATAATCATCATGGATATTGATCCATAAAATACAATTCCATATGATGGTAAAATTTTTCAAATACCCAAAGGAATATCTTAATTCTAATGTTAGAAATTTTCATTCAAAATCTAGTTCCTAATGTTCCTACTAAATTTATTCTGATACTAATTGTAATAACCGCAACTATATTAACCCAAATTTAGTATTTAATTTATTACATTGGTACAATATACGAGGGATCACACCATGCATAATTGATAAGTTTATCCATATTGGAAAACTAGATACATACATTATTCCTATATTACATTATAAATATAAGAAGCATAGTATAAGAAAAATTATTAAAAACTTTAAATCATTCAAATATTTTTTTTTCATATCCCAGGTAAAGGAAAACAAATAAAGGGAGGGTTCATATAATCATCAAGGGTTATATATTGTGGAATCTATTAGGGGTAAATAAGTATAATCAATATAGTAGAGTGGATAATCAATACAGATGTCGTTTAATCAACAACTTAAGTTCAGAGTATATCCATGGATAATATCAACATAGTAATTACATTAATAGTGGAAACTGAATTCTTAATAAATAAAATATATAAATACACAAATTAATGATCTTAACATCAAGGAATCAACTAAGATCCCAGGATTTCATCATCAAGGCCTCAACCAAGACATTCTTAATAAATGGGTAGGTGTAATACTAGATGCCCATCTAACAAGGCATGCCTTCTATTTTGTATCATGATGCATATCGATGCATCAAGGGAATATCTATAACCAATCCCCACCTATTATTTTCATGTATAATGAATTCCTTATTTTGAATGATCAATATAATTCATTCTCATTCTCAAAATTATTTATAAATCAATATTTATCTGTATTGAGTCTATAATACATAATATTTCCCCAATCAATGAAATAGCTTACTTAATAATATTTCCCCAATTAAACCATATATTGAAATGGTATATGGTTATGATAATATCAATGTATTAGAAATCATACCATATAAATCCATTATACTTAAAATGTTTACATTAAGGAGAAAATAATGTTTAATTAAATGATAGTGAGTGATAGGGAATGTGATTGTGATAAAATTAATGACCACAAAACCATGAATCAATATAGGATAAAAGAAGACTACAAGTTCATCATAAATGAAGGATTTTCAGTAAAACCAAGGCTTTCATAAATAAATAAGAATATAAAATAAAAATATTAAATATAACTTCTTTGTGACTTTGTGTAAGAGAAATGTTATAAATCACTTTAAAAATTCTTTTCATTACTTTAAAAAAGTAATATCCTTTTATTTTGAAAAAAATTTAAATAAAATTCACAGAATTTTTAGATATTTTTTTCTTTGAAAAAACTATGAAATTTTTTAAATTAACCTTCAAATTCAATAAAGTTCATTATGGTAGGAAATTTACTTCATGCAGTAAATGTTAAATAAAGACCCCTTTCACACATTCGGTAAAAGTCTAAAAGTACCTCGTTTGGAAAATGAAAAGAAGGTTACTTTTAATTTTTTTTATATAAATTAAAATCTATTTGAAAATGAATTAAAATAATCATTAGAGTATAAATAATAATATTATTGAATCATTTAAAATAACCTTAATATAGAATAAAAATATTTAGAAGGAAAACCTTAAAATAATATTTTTAAGATAAATCCCCTTACATGTAACTTACTTGTTGATTCTTAATATAGAAAGTAAATAAATGGAATTGAAACATATAAAAACAAAACCTAACCATATGAGAATAAAATATATGGTGTCTAAGATATTAGGATAATATAATTTATCCTAAGGAAATATGAACATAATTAATCTTGAAATAAGATGAGACTATAACAGAAATCCCTTACCTTGGGTTTTTTCCTATTCGTACATGTTCGATCCTCTTTTATTGTGAATTAATATTCATAAAATACATTTTAATAAATTTTTTTTATCTATATTAATTTTTTAATTTTCTTTTATAATCATTTTAAATCTATTCATTAAATAATTCTCACTTATATCGACCACTTAAGGTTTTTCTTTCAATTTCTCTAAAATTACTTTGGTATATTGTCCTTGGTTAAAGGATTTAAAAAATAGTTCCATCATCACCATAATGTAAATAATTTCAAGAATATAATTTTTATTCATTATATATAAATTTATAATTATCCATTCCTAGTGTTAATAGAAAAATGAATCACATCTCTTTGTGGAGGTGGTGGTCCATATGTATGCACAAGTGATGTTATCATTTTCCAACGAATGAAAGGGTAAGAAAATAGATGATATTTTATATTTAGAGAATCATAATTATGTAATAAATATGATATTCATTAATTAATTTAGTATTTACAACCATCCAAGTAAAGCAGTTATGAAAATATAATTATACCATCATGTAGAGATAGTAGGTCGTACATATGCCTGAGTGATGTTTTCATTTTCCATAGGATAGAAAAGAGATATTAAATGGATATAAAATTAACATAAAAACATATAATTGTGGTTAATATATTTATTTAATTATGTTAATATGGTTATTTAAGATTTGGAGGAGGTTTAAGAACAATATTACTTGAAAAGGCATGGTAAGAATATATACCTCTTCTTTTGGTGACCTCCTTTAGATTATGCCTTAATCCTTGAAGTAGTAATAATAGAACCTATATGATGAGAAAAATAAAAATTTAAGTTATTTTTAGAACTTTTTTGACATAAGTGGCTCATGTAGTATGGAGAAGAGAGGAGTGGGTGGGGGAGGTGCCCTTTTTTAAGAGATGCGGGTGGAAAACTTGTAAATACTTAAAAATTTATAATATAATATAAGTCTTACTCAAGTCAAGTGGATAAAAATTATCATATATTTGGATATGATAAGGTTAAGGTCAAAATAAAACCAACCAATGATATTTAAGAAAGTTTTTTGTGTTATCTTAAATCCTTATCACTTTATTTTAACCCTTTTAACCCATTTTACCCCTCACCGAAGTGATAAGTACTCACCATGGTTACTATTAATTATGTCCAAAAATAAAGTTGAAATTATTGAATAATATTAATTTTATTATCCAAAATATGTAATTAAATTTACAATATTCAATTTCTATAATTTATAAAAATTACTTTTAAAATTTGTTTGTAAAACGCAATGAAAAACATATTTAGGAATATGCTTGTTTTAAGAATAAAAATGATTTTACAATAAAATAAAAAATAATATTGATTATAATGAAATTAATTGGTTTATTTTAAATAAAATGATACTTATTTTTATTTCAAACTAAACAAAAACCAAAAGGAACCGTATAAATTCTTGATTAATAGATAAGAATTAAAAATAATTTTTATTTGAACAAAAACATCACTTAGATTTTCAAAATGTTAATAATGTATTTCTAAGTTAAAAATTATACTTTTATATGAATTATATTACTTATTTAATATATATTTGGTCAATAAAAATAGGTTTCACAATCTTATAAGTTATTCTTATATCATTATAATGTCATAAAATTGAAAGTTTTTGTAAAATTTGTATTCTTCATTATTCACCCTAAAATAAAATATTTATAAAAAATATGAAAAATTAATCCTAACCTAATTTTGACATGATTAATTAAAAAATTAAATTCATTTATTCAAATTCAATTTATAAAATTTTTAAATTTAGGTTTTAATTACATTCATGAATAAAGCTATGTGTATTATGCTATTGTTTCTTTAGAAAGAAAATATTACTTACTATAATTGAATATCGGGTGTTACACATTTTGTAACAGCCCAATATTTTATGATATATTTATATTTAAATAAATATTATTTCTTTTATAGCTTTATTCACATGCAAGACTAAGTTTTAACAAATTGAGATATACTATTGAAGTATTATTATTTAATGTGATAGTTATTTCTTAGCTATAGGATTATTTGGTATGAATATAAATAAATAAATTATCAAAAATTATTTTTACTCATGTATGAAATGAATTCATTGGTTAAAAATTGGTAAGAAAAGAAAGTAAAAACATTATAATGTAAAAGTTATGTTTTTTGAGTAACGATTTTTATGCATGCAATGTGTTTTTTCTCTTAATAAATTGAATTAAACTCTATTTATGAATTAATTTAATGAAATTTATAGTTTATATTTTTAATAAAATGTTTTAGTATTAATCTAATGGTTTTTAATAGGCATGAAATATGAATACATCATGTTTTATACTTAAAAATGATTTTTTTCTAAAAATAGTTTTCATTGCATTTTACACTTATTTTAAAAATAATTTCTGCCACTTAAATAAATTTAATCTTCTAAAATTTATTCTATATTTTTAATCAGTATAATAATTTAATAGGTTCAACTTAATTTTTTGTCATTATGAATAGTAATCAAGGTAAAATTTTGTCACCTCAGTAAGGTTAAAATATGTAAAAATTGGTTAAAACTATAAGGTAAAATTTAAAATCATTCTAACAATTTCCTTCAAGGAGTTAAATAATATATCTTATAAAAATATTTCGAATTTCAGAACCCAATCTTGGATTTTTTGAAGATAATTAATATTTTATTCAAATTTAAATCTATTTTTTGGGTATTTTTATATAATGTCATGGTTGGAAGAGTCCATTTTGTTTTGGCATGATCTAAAAGTTTAAAAAGATTCATTTTTTTATTTAACCAAAAAATCATGGAAACAAACTTATTACTTTATTTCAAGGTGAAATGATTTTTATGTTTAAATCAGGTATTTTCCTAAAAAATGTTTTTCATGAATTTTATGTTCTTATATTAACATTATTTCTAACACCTATAGAAATTGAATCTGATAAAATGGTTTCCAAAGTTTTAATCAACATTTACAAATTTTTTTATACGGGAACTCTTATTTTTGGTTATATAGTTGTGTTATCATAGTAAAAAGTTAAGTTATCATGATAAAGCTTAAAATGGGTTTAAAGTGATTTAACTAGAAGATAAGGCTTAAAATGTATCAAATGTTTTCCAAATGTTTTTGTTTGAGTTTATTTCTAACCTATAACATCTTATTTTCTAAATTTTTGTGCCTTTGTTTCACTAGACATAGTTAAAATATATATATTATTTAATCTTTTAAGAAATTGAAAGTGTGTCCTTTCCCTCACTTATAAAAGGGAACATTCTATATTCCCTTATTCAAAAAGCTTAAGCCTTCTAAACCGTCCAATAACTACCATAATACCATACTAAATCCCTTTCCCACTTTCTAGAGATTTTTTTTCATTAAAAAATACCATCCTTTCAAGGATTACTGTGTAAGCTAAAGGAGGTTTCTTAATAAAGAGGTATACCTCTTAACCTAGTACATTCAATTTTTTACACGTCCTCTAAATATATGTTATACATTATAAAATAATGAATTTAGTATATTCAAAATACATTATTTGTATTATGATTATGTAACAACCATTATCCACCTCTTTTCTATCCAATGGGATAGAAAAACATCGATCGTGCATACATGATGACTACCACCACTGCGAAGCGATGTATTTCATTTTTCATCAATGCTTCACATTGATGGTTATAATTATGTATTTAATGAATATATATGATATTTATTATATTATAATATCTCTTTAAAGGTTAATTTTTATTTAACTTTATTTCATTTTATCCATAAAAAAAGTGGAAACATCACTCGTGTGTTTGTATGGACTACTGTCTCCACGAAGTGATGTAATTAATTTTTCATCACCGCTTTATATGAATAGTTATAAAATTATATATAATTATTAAATATGATATTAATTACATGATTAAAATTATAGATATGTGACATGCATGGCCGATTGTCACCTATCGACCGGTCAAGGTTCTGGTGCTCTGCTAATGTGTATAGCAGCACTCGGGTCGAATCCTCAGTGATGATACTTTGTAATAGTCGTTTGTTTTTAGTTGATTATATTCTGATTGGGGGGTTTGTTTTCAGAGATTAAATGAAGTGATTAATGATTGTTATTTGATTTAACAATTTGATAAATATTGAGGTGAGTCCATTTTTTGGGAGTTAATCTTGCGATATCCTGGAGTTTGCTTTATATTGCAGTGTATTTAACACCCACTTCACAAGATAATGTTGATTGGAATTACTAATTGTTAAGTCTTTAATCCAGGCCTTAACTTAACTTAGTGTTCTAATATCAATCATATCTTGTTTATGGTTGTGTATTTATGGTTCCATTAATCCATGTAAACAACATGTTAAACAAAACAAATCATTAATCCATGACATGTTAAGTCAAACATACGCAATGTTAAATTAAAGAATATTCATCAAGAAAATACTCTCAATCACTTAACATCCATAAATTTTGACTCACCTCAATAATATATTTACTCAGACATTGATATTAATATTAATCTGGTTTATATATTTATGATGATGAATTAACAGGAGAAGAAAAAGAAATGGATTAGAAAAGAGTGGTGCGTCGAACACACACACACACAAACGAAGATGATAATTAAAAACAGATTTTGGATTGAATGAGGAAGAAAAAGAAGGGAAGGGAATTAAACTGTATTTTAAATATTTTAAGAACATTAAAATTAAACTATAGAAGGTGGATGAGAATAAGAGATATTTAAGAAGAAAATTTCATTAAAACAGAATTACAAAAGAAATGACTTACAAAATTACAACAATGAAGAACATAAAAGTAAAGGAAAACAAAGAGAGGAGGAAAGTTATCTCAAGTAAAAACCTGAGTATGGAATGTCCTCCTAAGACTTTTGAAAAGCTTTGGTCTTTCCAATATGATCTCCTCTCTTCTTAAATGCCAACCCCTTTGATGGAGAGGAGGGGGATGCATTTATAGCCCAAGGAAGTGGACTGTTTTCATTCCCAATATGTCTTTCCAGTTGAATCGACAAGTTGGATATCCAGACAGACTAATATCGAGAAATCTCCTTCTTCAAAGCTTTAGATAATAAATTTTTCCGACCCCTCTCAAAATTTGGAGTAATTTGGACTTAAGTAGCCAACGTTATGGCTGGTTGATTAAAACAAATTAAACTGTCCATTTCAATCCAGTCTTTTTGAGGTCCAAATTGTGAATGGGTTTTTGAATAGGAAGATACCTTAAAAACCAAATAATTTCTTCAACAAAGTTGGACACCTATATATCCTATTTCACACTGTAAAATATCACCCAGATTAGATGTTTACATCATGATATATTTCATGAATACTCTACTGATTTTATTTCTCAGCCAGAATGGTGGACTAGATATCAAAGCATATGTTGGGCCCCTTGTTGTTGGAGTTGGGACATGGAATTTTTATCATGGACTCCTTAAATTGTCCCCAGAACTATGGTGGAGAATAATGGAATTTGGACTTCTGTATTTATCCAAGTAAATCAATATTCATGAATAGTCTAGTTTCTTCACAGATTCTTTAGTCTTGTTTGTGAGGACCATATAACCCTTCAAATGGAAGAATTGGCTCATGTTACATTATAATGAAATGTAGTATATTTAAATAATAATCCTACAAAATAAGAACCACATAATTTGAATCGGTATTGTGATATTTATAAATAAAATAGTAAACTGACTCAATTTGACTACTAAAAATTCTCAAAAATTATACTTAGTTTTAAAAAATTAATATTTGACATAAATTATGCACATTTCATATAAAATCAGTGAAGGGAGTATGAAAATATTAATAACATCAACTCCCACACACTTAGTTTTGTGCATGTCCTCAGGTGAAACAAATATAAAAACATGACAAAATCATTTTCACTCACCAACAAATATTAAAATTTTGTTTTCTCCAATGAGGGGAGGTTTAGAGTATTTCACTCATCCATATTGAATTCCACCACAAATTAATACAAAAACAATGTTACAAAACTAATTCATTTTTTTTCATTCTCAAATTTTGAAATGGAAAATGTGGACACTCAAAACTCACACCTCTCAAGATGATAAAATTCATTTTTGGTGGTTCCCTCTTTCACCAACCAAAAGTGAAAATCTTAGAGTTTGAAAAGAGATCTCAACTTCCAATCCCTATCCAAAGTGCACAAGAATCAAGAGGACTTTTTAAGGGGTTTTTCTGTGGCTATGGGATGGTAGGAATATAATATACAAGAGAGAGAGGAAGATGGTTAAAACACTAACATAGAAAAATAAATGCACATTTTTTTGAAATAAAACATGGAAGGAAATGAAAAAACATGTTTACAAGGGAATTATTGTGTGAATAAAGACAAAATAGAGGAATAAAATATGATGGTAATGAGATGATGGAATATTTACAAGACAAAAAACTTCTCCCAATAAGAATATAATGCAAGTGTTCTTTTTTTTTCATTTGTTTCTTTTTTTTTCAAAAGTTGACCTTGAAACAGATCTCACACTCATATCCCAACCCATGTTTGATCTCCTCACAAAACTAATTGTAATAGTTATAACAAGATCAAAGGTTTAAGAAGAGTGATTTTTGACCTACCCAAGACACAACCCATTTTTTCTTTTTTTTCCTTTTTTTTCATCATTTTTGATTTTTTTGTTGAACACTTGTCAATAACATTTACAAAATTACATAAATGGTAGTAAATTACATTCCCCAAAACACACTGAATGACAACCTCTCCCCCACACTGAAATGGATGCTTTCCCTCAAGAGGTTCCCCTTGGTTTGGATTTGGCGAGTCTCCATCTCCATCTAGTTGTGGGTCAACTACAGAAGTTGGGGATCCAATGTTAGTCGATGTTGATCCAGGATTGTGTGTCCTCTCATGGTGATGGTTTAACTGATGTCCATTAACTGTGAATGTCCTTTTGGAAGAGGGGTCTTGGACTTTGACTGCACCAAACGGGTAAACATTAGTAATAACAAAAGGACATTCCCAACAAGAATTAAGCTTACCTGGGTGAAGCCAAAATCGATAATTAAATAACATTACCTTATCACCTTCATGGAATACCTTTCTTAGGATGTGTTTATCATGGAGTAACTTAGCCTATTCTTTATACAAATTAGAATTCACATATGAATCAAGTCGAAGCTCCTCCAGTTTAGACAATTGAAAAAATCTTTCTTCACCTGATTTTTAACAATCAAAATTATAGTTTTTCATATCCCAAAAATACTTATGTTGTATTTAAACTGGTAGATGAAATGCTTTACCAAAAACTAGCCTAAAAGGAGACATCCAATGGGTGTTTTATAGACAATTCGGTAAGCTCAAAGTGCTTCACCAAGTCTTTCAGGCCAGTCTTTTTTGGTGGGTTTTACAATTCTCTCAAGCACTCTTTTCACTTATCTATTAGAAAGTTCATCCATTCCATTTGTTTGGGGTGATATGCAGTTGAAGTTTTATGTACAACCCCATTATTTTTCAAAAGAGATTCCACGGTTCTATTACCAAAAATGGGTTTCTAAGTCACTTATCAAGGCACGAGGTGTGCCAAATCGGTGGAAGTGTGTGTCTTTAGGAACTCACTAACAATATGTGAATCATCCTTTCTAGTGGGTTTAGCCTCGACCCACCTAGAAACATAATCAACCGCAAGAATAATATATGAGAATCCATTGGAAGGGGGTAATGGTCCCATGAAATCGATTCCCCAAATATCGAAGATCTCACAGAAAATTAAAGCCTTTTGGGGCATTTCATTTCTCTTGGAAATTCTGCCAAACTTTTGGAAAGTGGGTCATGATTAACAGAACTCATGTGAGTCCTTGAAGAGTGAAGGCCAGAATAATCCAGAGTCTAGGACCTTTCAGGAGGTCCTTTGTGGTCCAAAGTGGCCACCACGAGGCATTGACTGACAGAATTATAAGATAGAGGAATGTTCATTTTCATTGACACATCTCCTTATTACCATGTCTTCCCTAATTTCCCAAAGTTTATTTTCTTCTCAAAAATAGTGTTTTGAATCACTTTTCAACTACATTTTTTGTTCTTTTGAATTTTTTTAGGAAAAACACCAGAAACCAAGTAATTTACAATTGGGGCATACCATGGTATTTTTGGAGTGAGAGATGAAAGGTGCTCAGTGGGGAATTCAGGATCAATGATTTCCGAATGAGAAGAATTAGAAATTCTACTCAAGTGATCTGCCACAAGGTTTTCTTTTCCTGGTATATCTTTTATTTGAAGGTCAAAATCTTGGAGCATTAGGATACATCTTATTAGCCTCAGTTTGGAATCACTTTTCTTGAGTAAGAACTTTATAGAAGAATGGTATGTGAAGATGATGATTTTGGCACCTAAGAGATAGGGACATAATTTATCTAAGGCAAAAACAACTGCTAAAAGTTCTTTTTCAGTAACAGTGTAGTGAGATTGAGTTTTATACATTTTTTTTGAGGCATAATAGATGACATGATGAAGTTTTTCTCTTCTTTGACCAAGAACTACCCCAACAACTCTATGAGAAGCATCACACATAAACTCAAAGGGTAAAGGACAATTTGGGGGTTGGATTATCGAGGAAGATGTAAGAGAAATTTTTATTTCAATGAAGTCTCTCTTGAAAACATCATCGAAATGGAATGTGACATCATTTTGGAGCAACTGAGCAAGTGGTAGGGAAATTTTACTAAAGTTATGGATGAATCTCTGATAGAAACTGGCATGAGCGAGAAATGAACGGATGTCTTGAACAGATTTGGGTTGAAAACGTGATTCTATCACTTTAATTTTGGAAGGATCGACTTCAATACTATCTTTTGAAACTATGTTCCCTAGAACAATCCCATTTTCAACCATGAAGTGATATTTTTCAAAATTTAACACAAGGTTTCACTTGAAAAACTTTTTAAGGACTAGAGAGAGTGAATTCAAACAAGATTCAAATGACTCACCATAAATGGAAAAGTTATCCATGAAGACTTCCATGCAGTGTTTAATGAATTCAGAAAAGATACTCATCATACACCTATAGAATGTTGTAGGAGCATTTAAAAGGCCAAAAGGCATTCTTCTATATGCATATGTTCCAAAATGGAATGTTAAAGTAGTGTTTTCTTGGTCCTGAGGTGCGATTGGGATTTGTAAGTAGCTGATGTATCCATCAAGAAAGCAATAGTGTGACTTTACAACTAATCGTACTAGCATTTGATCAAGTAATGGAAGATGTTAGTGATCTTTTCTTATTTCAAAATTAAATTTCCTACAGTCGATGCACACACGTCATTTGTTCTTCACCCAAGTTGTGACTACCTCTCCATGTTCATTTGTGGCAACAATTATCCCACCCTTCTTAGGTTCAACTTGAATTGGACTAACCCATTCACTATCAGAAATTGGGTAGATAATACCAGCTTGAAGAAGCTTGGTGATCTCTTCCATAACTACCTCAAGTATGAGTAGATTGAGTCTTCTTTGTGGTTGTCTAATTGGTTTGGATGACTCCTCAAGATGGATATGATGCATGAAAAGGGCAGGGTTGATTCCTGGTATGTCATCTAGGGTCCAACCTATGGCATTTTTGTTTTCCTCTAACACTTGAACAAGTTTGGACTCTTCAATTTTAGTAATTGAAGAAGAGATAAAGATAGGATATGAGTGATCACGGAAAAGGAATGCATATTTCAGGTGTTCAGGAAGAGGTTTCAAATCAGTCTCATATTTCACTTTTGGGAAAGACAACTTAGGAACGGAATAAGGGATTTCAGTTTCTTTAGATTAATTTTCCTTAATACTGTCCAAGGTGGAGGACTTGAGATCAGAATTGACGTGGGATTCAAGAGAGTTTTCAAGATCCTCTATATTGATAGAGTCTATGAATGAAAGGTCCACATCAACTTCACCATTTATGACTTTGTTAATAATGGTGCAAATTTCAAAAGATACTTTGTCATTTGAACATGAAGAACATGATGGAATGGGGTTCAATTGACTCCTAGAAGTATCCTTAGAATAATGGATTGAGAATGGAGAGTGATCCTCATATGGGTATCGCATGGCTTGGAAAATGTTGAACTTGACCAGTTGGTCACCAAATTCCATTGATAAGATGCCTAAATGGACATCAATCTTGGTTCTCACAGTCATGATGAATGGTCTTCCGGGAATTAGGGGAGATAGAGAAGAGGTCGTCTCACCATCCATGTCAAGGACATAGAAATCGGCAGGGAAGATAAGATCATTCACACGAACAAGGACATCCTCAATTATTCCCTCAGGACTGGTTGTGCTTTGATTGGATAATTGAATGAGAACACTCGTTGGATGTAAGGGACCTAGACTAAGGTTGGAGAATATGGATTTGGGCATGAAATTAATTGAGTCTCCTAGGTCTATGAGTGCATCATCAAAGTTGGAACTTCCAATTTGGCATGGAACTGTAATGGTCCCTGGATCTTTGCACTTAATGGGTATAGACTGCTGGGTGGAAACATTTTGGAAGGTCCTAAGTTGCCTCTTTTGGTTAAACAACTCCTTGAGAAACTTGGCATACTTAGGAATTTTTTTTATGTTATTTAAGAGGGGAATGTTGACTTCAACACGTCTAAACATGTCGAGCATTTCAGGATTGGGTTCAAAGGACATCTTTGGTTTAGAAACAGCTTGAGGAAAATAAATTGGTTTCCTAAGCGGAATTGAAGGAGTTGAGGGAATGGATTCAGGTTCCTTTTCAGGTTTCTTTTTCTTTTCATTTTCTAGGTTAACATTCAAAGGAGTGTTGTAGGACTTATCTTGAGGCATAGCAATTTTCTTTCCCAATCTAAGTGAAATTGCACTTACATTACCCTTGGGGTTAGGTAATGGTTGAGCTGGGATTTGGGAAAAATTTTATGGTTGCTGCTGACTAAGGTGGGATGCAAGTTGACCAATTTGGGTTTCAATATTTTTAAGTATGGAACATTATAAAAGAGGAAAGATCTTCAACTGCATATTCCCATGGTTTCTTGGAAGAAGAGTCTTGTCCCGAATTGGTATTTCCTTGATATTGGTTCTTGGGAAAGTGATTGTATTGTTTTTGGAATTGGGAAGGCTCACTAGGATAATGGAATCTAGGAGGAGGATTGTTCCTTTGAGGTTGAGGAATAAAAGGATAAGGTTGTTGAAAGTTACCAACACCTTGACCATATTGAAATTGGTTTGGGTTTTGAGGAGGGAATTGAGGGGGATGAGAGATGGGATTACAATACCTAAGTCCTTGGTTATAGGAAGAAGAGAAGGGCTGAGAGTGTGGTTGGTTGAAATTTCTAATGAAATGACCAGATTGTTGAGGGTTGGTGTTCCTCTGAGCATATGCTGCATTGAGCTCCATTGGTCTAGATGAATCAAATTGATCCTCTTGAAGTTGTGGAAATGTGTCAGTTGGATGAGATGGAGAGTTGCATATTCCATAGTTTTTGGTAGGTCCAGGAAACATTGATTGCGGAGAAGATGAGGTCGGGGATTTGGATGCCACAGCTAGTTGTCGCACAAGACCTGTAAGTTCACTCATCCACTCGGTCATCTTGTTCCGCTCAATTTATTGATTATCTTGGGCTTGTTTGACTTGAGCATATGCTTGATTATTAAATTGTTGTGTGTTTTCAGCCATGTTAATTTTGAGATCTCTTGCTGCTGTAGGAGTTTTATCAACAAGAGCACCACCACTTGCGACATCAATGAGAGTTCTCTCGATTGCCAATAACCCATCATAGAAGTATTGGATCAAGAGTTGGTCAGAGATTTGTGGCATGGGTAGGTTGAAACAATCTTTTTGAACCTCTCCCAATATTCATGGAGTTATTCTCTTAGGAACTAACAGATACCACTTATTTTCTTTAGGATAGAAGCAGTACAAGAAGCAGGAACAAATTTCTCTAAGAAGAGTCGCTTCATGTCATTCCATGTGGTTATGGAACCAGGAGGAAGGTAGTAGAGACACGACTTAGCAGTGTCAGCTAGGGAGAAAGGGAATTCTCAGAGTTTTATTTGTTCCTCAGAAACCCCTTGAGGCTTCATGGTAGAGCACACCACTTGGAACTCTTTAATGTGAAGATGTGGATCCTCACCAGCTAGCCCATGGAAATGAGGGAGCAGATGAATGAAACCCGATTTGAGTTCGAAATCAGACTCTATGTTTGGATATTGAATACCAAGAGGTTGTTAATTCATATCAGGGGAAATGAGTTCTTTAAGGGTTTGTTCCCTAGGATTGGCCATTTCAAATTCAACTGGTTGGATGAGGACTGGTTCTTGAATGAGTTGATTATCTCTTATGTTCCTCCTAAGTTGGTGAAGTGTACTCTCAATTTCAGGGTCAAACAAATCCGAGGGATTGTTTGGAAGGCTACGGGGCATTCAGAGATATTTTTGAAGAAAGAGGAAGATGGGTTTTTCTTTGTATTTTTTTTTTCATTTTATGATTTTTATGAGAAGACAGGTTTTTCTTTGTGTTTTTTTCCAATTTTTTTTTTCAATTTTTTGTTTTTGTTTATTTACAATAAACAAAAACTAATGACTACTTAAAGCACCATCCCTAGAAATGGCGTCATTTGATATGCACGGCCGATTGTCACCTATCAACCGGTCAAGTTTCAAGTGCTCTGCTAATTTGTATAGCAGCACTTGGGTCGAATCCTCGGTGATGATACTTTGTAATAGTCATTTGTTTTTAGTTGATTGTATTCTGATTGGGGGGTTTGTTTGTAGAGATTAAATGAATTGATTAATGATTGGTATTTGATTTAACAATTTGATAAATATTTGGGTGAGTTCATTTTTTGGGAGTTAAGCTTGTGATATCCTGGAACTTTGCTTTATATTGCAGTTAATTTAACACCCACTTCGCAAGATAATGTTGATTGGAATTACTGAGTGTTAAGGCTTTAATCCAAGCCTTAAATTAACTTAGTGTTATAATATCAATCATATCTTGTTGATGTTAGTGTATTTATGGTTCCAATAATCCATGTAAATTACATGTTAAACAAAACAAGTCATTAATCCATGACATGTTATGTTAAACATACGCAATGTTAAATTAAAGAATATTCATCAAGAAAATACTCTCAATCACTTAACATCCCTAAAATTTGACTCAACCCAATAATATATTTACTCATCCATTGATATTAATATTAATCTGGTTTATATATTTATGATGATTAATTAATAAGAGAATAAAAAGAAATGGATTAGAAAAGAGTGGTACGTTGAACACACACACACGAACAATGATGATAATTAAAAACAGATTTTCGATTGAATGAGGAAGAAAAATAAGGGAAGATAATTAAACTATATTTTAACTATTTTAAGAACATTAACATTAAAATACATAATTTTGATGAGAATAAGAGATATTTAAGAAGAAACTTGCATTAAAACAAAATTACAAAAGAAATGACTTTAAAAATTACAACAATGAAGAACATAAAATTAAATGAAAACAAAGAGAGGAGGAAAGGTATCTCAAGTAAAAACTTGAGTATGTAATGTACTACCAAGACTTTGGAAAAGTTTTGGTCATGCCAATATGATCTCCTCTCTTCTTAAATTCCAACCCCTTTGAAGGAGAGGAGGGGGATGCATTTATAGCCCAAGGAAGTGAACTGTTTTCATTCCCAACATGTCCCTCCACTTTAATCACCAAGTTGGATATCCATAAATCCTAATATTTAGAAATATCCTTCTTCAAAGTTGTAGATAATAAATATTTACGACCTCTCTCAAAATTTGGAGTCATTTGGACATACGTATCTAATGTTATGGCTGGTTGATTAAAACAAATTAAACTGTCCATTTCAATCCATTCTTTTTGAAGTCCAAAATGCAAATGGGTTTTTTAATAAAAATATGCCTTCAAAACCGAATGATTTCTTCAAGAAAGTAGTCCATATATATCTCCTATTTCACACTGAAAAATATCAGCCTGATTTGATTCTTACATCATGAGATATTTCATGAATACTGTACTGATTTTATTTCCCTTCCAGAATGGTGGGATGGACTTCAAAGCATATGTTGGGCCCCTTGTTGATGGATTTGGGAGTTGGAATTTTTATCCTGGACTCCTAAAATTTTCCCCAGAACTATGGTGGAGAAAAATGGAATTTGGACTTCTGTATTTATCCCAATAAATCAATCTTATTAAATAGTCTAGTTTCTTCACAGATTCTTTGGTCTTGTTTGTGAGGACCATATGACCCTTCAAATGGAAGAATTGGATCATGGTATGTTCTAATGAAATGTTTTATATTTAAATAAGAATCCTAAAAAACAAGAACCACACAATATGGATCATTATTGTGATATTTATAAATAAAATAATAAACTGAATCAATTTGACTACTTCTAAAAATGCTCAAAAATTATACTTAGTATTAAAACATTAATATTTCACATAAATTATGCACATTTCATATAAAATCAGTGAAGGGAGTATGAAAATATTAATAACATTAACTCCCCCACACTTAGTTTTGTGCATGTCTTGTTGTGAAACAAATATAAAAACATGAAAAAATTATTTTCACTCACCAAAAAATATTAAAATTTTGTTTTCTCCAATGAGGGGAGGTTTAGACTAGTTCACTCATCCATATTGAATTCCACCACAAATTGTTACATAAATAATGTTCCAAAACTAATTTATTTTTTTCATTCTCAAATTTAGAAATGGAAAATGTGGACACTCAAAAACCACACCTCTCAAGATGATAAAATTCATTTTTGGTGGTTCAGTCTTTCACCAACCAAAAGTGAAAATCTTAGAGTTTGAAAAGATATCTCTACTTAAAATCCCTATCCAAAGTGCACAATAATAAGGAGGTATTTTTAAGGGGTTTTTCTATGGATATGGGACGGTAGGAATATAATGTCTAAGAGAGAAAAGAAGATGGTTTAAACACCAACATAGAAAAATCAATGCACATTTTCATGAAATAAAACATGGAAGGAAATGAAAACACATATTTACAAGGGAATGATTGTGTGAAGAAAGAAACAATAGAGGAAGAAAATATGAAGGTAATGAGATGATGGAATATTTACAAGACACAAAACTTCTCCCAATAAGAATATAATGCAAGTGTTCTTTTTTTTTCTTTTTAGTTTTTTCTTTTTTTTGAAAGTTGACCTTGAAAGAGATCTCACACTCATATCCCAACCCAAGTTTGATCTCCTCACAACACTAATTGTAATAGTTATAACAAGATCAAAGGTTGAGGAAGAGTGATTTTTGACCTACCCAAGACACAACCCATTTTTTCTTTTTTTTCATCATTTTTGATTTTTTTTCTTGAACACTTATCAATAACATTTACAAAATTACATAAATGGAAGTAAATTACATTCCCCAAAACACACTAAATGACAACCTCTTCCCCACACTGAAATGGATGCTTGCCCTCAAGCAGATGATAACTCGTTGAAAATCAATAATAGGGTACCCAAAAAATGAAATCCATTCCCCCCACACTTAAATTTAAAAAAATTATGCAATGAAAATCCATGTTGATATTTGGTGGTAAAAGGTATTGGTCTTGTAATGTGGCTATCAAAGAAAAGGTTTGAAGATGCTTGAAGGGGATTGAGAAGGAGGATTAATGTAAGGGAAATGGGAGGCTATTTGGCTATTGTGATTCTCATGTGGTTCAGAAAATGCCTCTATTATATTAATTCACACTAAAGTAGGAAATTCAGCTCAAAGGTCCACAAAATCAAGACTCACAAATGGGGGTAAAAACACACATTTTGAAAAGATGGTCATAAGTGGCCTTGGCATGAAAGAAAATGTTGTTTCTCACGGTTTGGGAAAAGCATTTTCCAAATAAAAAATTGAGCATTCAAAATGTTTTATTCTTGATGAAAAATTCTTTATCCAAATATATGATGAAAAAAAATATTTGAGATGAAACCATGTCTTTTAAATCCCCAAAATGGTTGGACAAAATTTGGAAATTGATGATGAGTAAGTATGACTTTTTTTTGGTTTTTTTGTTTAATTTTTTTTAGTTTTTTAGTGTTCTTTAAAATACACACCCACACAAAAGAGGAAGAGAAAAAGAACGTGTTTGACAAAAAAACTGGTAAAAAAATGAAAGAGACAAGAAGAAGAAGAAAGAGGTAGAGAGAGGAAGAGATATAGAGAGAGTTAAAGGGAAAGAGGTGCCCCTGGTTTGGATTTGGTGGGTCGCCATCTCCATCTAGTGGTGGGTCGACTACAGAAGTTGGGGATCCAATGGAAGTCGATGTTTATCCAGGATTGTGAGTCCTCTCATGGTGATGCTTTAACTAATATCCATTAACCGTGAATGTCCTTTTGGAAGAGGGGTCTCAGACTTGCAATGCCCCAAATGGGTAAACATTAGTAATAACAAAAGGACCTTCCCAACATGAATTAAGCTTACCTGGGTGAAGCCAAAATCGAGAATTAAAGAGCATTACCTTATCACCTTCATGGAATAACTTTCTCAGGATGTGTTTATCATGGAGTAACTTAGAATTTTCTTTGTACAGATTAGAATTCTCATATGAATCAAGTCGAAGCTCCTACAGTTCATCCAATTGCAACAATCTTTCTTCACCAAATTTTTCACAATCAAAATTACAGGTTTTCATAGCCCAAAAAGTCTTATGTTTGATTTCAACTGGTAGATGGCATGATTTACCAAAAACTATCCTAAAAGGATACAACCCAATGGGTGTTTTATAGGAAGCTCGATAAGCCCAAAGTGATTCACAAAGTCTTTCAGGCCAGTCTTTTCTGGTGGGTTTTACAATTCTCTCAATCACTCTTTTCACTTCGATATTAGAAAGTTCATCCATTCCATTTTTTGGGGTGATATGCAGTTGAAGTTTTATGTACAACCCCATTCTTTTTCAAAAGAGATACCATGGTTCTATTACAAAAATGGGTTCTTAAGTAACTTATCAAGGCATGAGATGTGCCAAATCGTTGTATGATGTGTGTCTTTAGGAACTCACTAATAGTATGTTAATCATCCTTTCTAGTGGGTTTAACCTCGACCCACCTAGAAACATAATCAACTACAAGAAGAATATATGATAATCTATTAGAAGGGGGGAATGGTCCCATGAAACCGATGCCCCAAACATCGAAGATCTCGCAGAAAATTAAAGGCTTTTGGGGAATTTCATTTCTCTTGGAAATTGTGCCAAACTTTTGGCAAGTGAGACATGATTGACAGAACTCATGTGAGTCCTTGAAGAGTGAATTCCAGAATAATCCAGAGTCTAGGACCTTTCGGGAGGTCCTTTGTGGTCCAAAGTGTCCACCACCAGGCATTGAGTGACAGAATTCTAAGATAGAGGAATGTTCAGTTTCATTGACACATCTCCTGATTACCATGTCTGCCCCAATTTTCCAAAGTTTATGTTCTTCCCAAAAATAGTGTTTTGAATCACTTTTCAACTTCATTTTTTGTTATTTTGAAAAATTTCCAGGAAAAACACCAGAAACCAAGTAATTTATAATTAGGGCATACCATGGTATTTTTGGAGTGAGAGATGAAAGGTGCTCAGTGGGGAATTCAGGATCAATGATTTCAGAATGGGAAGAATTAGAAATTCTACTCAAGTGATCAGCCACAAGGTTTTCTTTTCCTGGTATATCTTTTATTTTAAGGTTAAACTCTTGGAGCATTAGGATCCATATAATTAGCCTCGGTTTGGAATCTCTTTTCTTGAGTATGAACTTTATAGCAGAATGGTCTGTGAAGATGATGATTTTGGAACCTAAGAGATAGGGCCAGAATTTATATAAGTCAAAAACAACTACTAAACGTTCTTTTTCAGTGACAGTGTTGTGAGATTGAGTTTCATCCAATATTTTTGAGGCATAATAGATGACATGAGGAAGTTTTTCTCTTCATTGACCAAGAACAGCCCCAACAGCTCTTTCAGAAGCATCACACATCAACTCAAAGGGTAAGGACCAATCTGAGGGTTGGATTATTAGGGTAGATGTAAGAGCAGTATTGAGTTCAATGAAGGCTCTCTTTCAATCCTCATAGAAATGGAAAGTGACATCATTTTGGAGTAATCGAGTGAGTGGTAGGGAAATTTTACTGAAGTTATGGATGAATCTCCGATTGAAACTGTCTTGACCGAGAAATGAACGGATGTCTCGAACAGATTTGGGTTGAGGAAGTGATTGGATCACTTCAATTTTGGCAGTATCGACTTCAATACCATCTTTTGAAACTATGTGCCCTATAACAATCCCATTTTCAACCATGAAGTGACATTTTTCAAAATTTAACACAAGATTTCACTTGACACAGTTTTGAAGGACTAGAGAGAGTGAATTAAAACAATATTCAAATGACTCACCATAAATGGTAAAGTCATCCATGAATACTTCCATGTAGTGTTTAATGAATTCAAAAAATATACTCATCATACACCTCTAGAATGTTGCAGGAGCATTACAATGGCCAAAAGGCATTCTTCTATATACATATGTTCCAAAAGGGCATGTGAAAGTAGTATTTTCTTGGTCCTGAGGTGCGATTGGTATTTGGAAGTAGCCAGTGTATCCATCAAGAAAGCAATAATGTGACTTTCCGGCTAATCATTCCAGCATTTGATCGATGAATGGAAGAGGGTAGTGATCTTTTCTTGTTTCAACATTCAATTTCCTATAGTCGATGCACACACGCCATTTGTTCTTCACACGAGTTGTGATTACCTCTCCATGTTCATTTATGACAACAGTTATCCCACCCTTCTTATGTATAACTTCAATTAGACTAACCCATTCACTCTCATAAATTGGGTAGATAATACCAGCTTGAAGAAGCTTGGTGATCTCTTCCCTAACTACCTCAAGGATGAGTATATTGAGTCTTCTTTGTGGTTGTCTAATTGGTTTGGATGAATCCTCAAGATGGATGTGATGCATGCAAAGGGCATGGTTGATTCCTGGTATTTTATCTATGGTCCGACCTATGGCATTTTTGTTTTCCTCTAACACCTGAACAAGTTTGGACTCTTCAATTTCAGTAAGTGAAGAAGAGATAATTATAGGATATGAGTGATCATGAAAAAGGAATGAATATTTCAGGTGTTCAGGAAGAGGTTTCAGATCAGTCTCATCTTTCACTTTTGGGCTAGACAACTCAGGAATGGAAGAAGGGACTTCAGTTGCTTCAGATTCATTTTCCTTAATACTTTCCTAGGTGGAGTAGTTGAGATCAGAATTGTTGTGGGATTCAAGAGAGTTTTCAAGATCCTCTAGATTGATAGAGTCTATGAATGAAAGGTCCACATAAACTTCACCATTTATGACTTTGTTAATCATAGTGCAAATTTCACAAGATCCTTTGTCATTTGAACATGAAGAACATGATGTAATGGGGTTCAATTGACTCTCAGAAGTATCCTTAGAAGAATGGATTGAGAATGTAGAGTGATCCTCATACGAGTATCACATGGCTTGGAAAATGTTGAACTTGACCAGTTGGTCACCAAATTCTATGGATAATAAGCCTAAATGAACATCAATCTTGGTTCTCACAGCCATGAGGAATGGTCTTCTGAGAATTAGGGAAGATCGAGAAGAGGTCGTCTCACCTTCACTGTCAAGGACATAGAAATAGGCAGGGAAGATAAGCTCATTCACATGAACAAGGACATCCTCAATTATTTCCTCAGGACTGGCTGTGCTTCGATGGTCTAATTGAATGACAACACTCTTTGGATGTAAGGGACCTAGACCAAGGTTGGAGAATATGGATTTGGGCATGACATTAATTGAGGCTCCTAGGTCTATGACTGCATCATTAAATTTGGAACTTCCAATTTGGCATGGAACTGTAAAGGTCCCTGGATCTTTGCACTTAATGGGTATAGACTGCTGGGTGGAAACATTTTCGAAGGTCCTAAGTTTCCTCTTGTGGGTACACAACTCTTTGATAAACTTGTAATACTTAGGAATTTGTTTTATGTCATTTAAGAGGGTAATGTTGACTTCAACACGTCTAAACATGTCTAGTATTTTAGGATCGGGTTCAAAGGACTTATTTGGTTTAGAAACAGATTGAGGAAAAGGAATTGGGTTCCTAAGTGGAATTGAATGTGGTGAGGGAATGGATTTAGGTTCCTTTTCAAGTTTCTTTTTCTTTTCATTTTCTAGGTCAACATTCAAAGGAGGGTTGGAGGACTTATCTTGAGGCATAGAAATTTTCTTTCCCAATATAAGTGCAATTGCACTTACATTACCCTTGGGTTTGGGTAATGGTTGAGCTGGGAGTTGGGAAGAATTGGATGGTTTCTACTAACTAAGGTGGGATGCAAGTTGACCAATTTGGGTTTCAATATTTTTAAGGCTGGAACGGGTGAAAGCGGCAAGATCTTAAACTGCACATTCCCATGGTTTCTTGGAAGAAGAGGCTGGTCCCAGATTGGGATTTACTTGATATTGGTTCTTGGGAAAGTGATTGTATTGGTTTTGGAATTGGGAATGCTCACTAGGATATTAGAATCCAGGAGGAGGATTGTTCCTTTGATGTTGAGGAATAAAAGGATAAGGTTGTTGGAAGTTACCAACACCTTGAACATATTTAAATTGGTTTGGGTTTTGAGGAGGGAATTGAGGGGGATGAGATTTGGGATTACCATACCTAAGGCCTTGGTTATAGGAATAAGAGAAGGTCTCAGAGTGAGGTTGGTTGAAGTTTCTAATGAACTAACCTAATTGTTGAGGGTTGGTGTTCCTCTGAGCATATGCTGCATTGAGCTCCAATGGTCTAGATTAATCAAATTTATTCTCTTGAAGTTGTGGACATGTGTCAGTTGGATGAGATGGAGAGTTGCAAATTCCATAGTTTTTGACAGGTCTAGGAAGCATTGATTACGGAGAAAACGAGGTTGGGGATTTGGATGCCACAACTAGTTTTTGCACAAGACCTGTAAGTTCACTCATCCACTCGGTCATCTTGTTCGGCCCAATTGATTGATTATCTTGGGCTTGTTTCACTTGAGCATGTTCTCGAGTATGTAATTGTTGTGTGTTTTCAGCCATGTTACTTATGAGATCTCTTACTGCTGTAGGAGTTTTATCAACAAGAGCACCACCACTTGCGACATCAATTAGAGTTCTATCCATTTCCAATAACCCCTCATAGAAGTATTGGATCAAGATTTGGTCAGGGATTTGGTGGTGTGGGTAGGTTGCAACAATATTTTTGAAGCTATCCTTGGATTCATGGAGTGATTCGCTTAGGAACTAACAGATACCACTTATTTCCTTTCGGATAGAAGCAGTACGAGAAGCAAGAAAGAATTTCTCTAAGTAGAGTCACTTCATGTCATTCCATGTGGTTATGGAACTAGGAGGAAGGTAGTAAATCCATGACTTAGAATTGTCATCTAGGGATAAAGGGAATGCTCAGAGTTTGTTTTTTTCCTCAAAAACCCATTGAGGCTTCATGGTAGAGAACACCACTTGGAACTCTTTAATGTGGAGATGTGGATCCTCACCAGCTAGCCCGTGGAAATGAGGGAGCAGATGAACCAAACCCGATTTGAGTTCGAAATCAGACTCTATGTTTGGATATTGAATACCAAGAGGTTGTTAATTCATATCAGGGGCAACGAGTTCTTTAAGGGTTTGTTCCCTAGGATTGGCCATTTCAAATTCAGCTGGTTGGATGAGGACTGGTTCTTGAATGAGTTGATTATCTCTTATGTTCCTCCTAAGTTGGTGAAGTATTCGCTCAATTTCAGGATCAAACAAATCTGAGGGATTGTTTGGAAGGCTACGGGGCATTCAGAGAGATTTTGGAAGAAAGTGGAAGATGGTTTTTTTTGTTTTTTTTTTCATTTTATGATTTTTATGAGAAGATGAGTTTTTCTTTGTGTTTTTTTTTTCAATTTTGTTTTTTTTGTTTTTTTAAAATAACCTGAAACTAATGACTAATTAAAGCCCCATACCCAGCAATGGATACATTTGAAACACACATCGGATTATCGCCTATCGACTGATCAAGGTTATGGTGCTCTGCAAATGTGTATAGTAGCACTCGGGTCGAATCCTCAACGGTGATACTTTTAAATAGTTGTTTGTTTTTAGTTGATTGTATTCTGATTGGGGGTTTTTTTGCAGAGATTAAATGAAGTGACTAATTATTGGTATTTGATTTAACAATTTGATAAATATTGGGGTTAGTTTATTTTTTGGGAGTTAATCTTGTGATATCCTGGAGCTTTCCTTTATATTGCAGTTCATTTAACACCCACTTCGCAAGATAATATTGATTGGAATTACTAAGTGTTAAGGCTTTAATCCCAGACTTAACTTAACTTAGTGTTCTAATGTCAATATGATATTGTTTATGTTAGTTTATTTATAGTTCCATTAATCCATGGAAACCACATGTTAAACAAAACAATTCATTAATCCATGACATTTTAAGTCAAACATACACAATGTTAAATTAAAGAATATTCATCGAGAAAATACTCTCAATCACTTAACATCCCTAAATTTTGACTCACCCAAATAATCTATTTACTCAGCCATTGATATTAATATTAATCTGGTTTATATATTTATGATGATGAATTAACAAGAGAAGAATAATAAATGGATTAGAAAAGAGTGGTACGTCGAACACACACACACGAACAATGATGATAATTAAAAATAGATTTTTGATTGAATGAGGAAGCAGAATAAGGGAAGGGAATTAAACTGTATTTTAACTATTTTAAGAAAATTAACATTAAACTACAGAATGTGGATGATAATAAGAGATATTGAAGAAGAAACTTTCATTAAAACAGAATTACAAAAGAAAGGACTTACAAAATTACAACAATGAAGAACATAAAAGTAAATGAAAATAAAGAGAGGAGGAAAGGTCTATCAAGTGAAAACTTGAGTATGGAATGTCCTACCAAGCCTTTGGAAAAGCTTTGGTCATGCCAATATTATCTCCTCTATTTTTAAATGCTAACCCCTTTGAAGGAGAGGAGGGGGATGCATTTATATCCCAAGGAAGTGGACTGTTTTCATTCCCAATCTTTTCCTCCACTTGTATCACCAAGTTGGATATTCAGACAGCTGAATATCGAGAAATATCATTCTTCAAAGATGTAGATAATAAAGTTTTCCGACCTCTCTCAAAATTTGGAGTCATTTAGACTTAAGTAGCCAAAGTTATGTTCGGTTTATTAAAACAAATTAAACTTTCCATTTCAATCCAGTCTTTTTGAAGTCCAAAATGTGAATGGGTTTTTGAATATGAATATGCCTTCAAAACCTAATGATTTCTTCAACAAAGTAGGCTACCTATATCTCCTATTTTACACTGAAAAATATCATCCTGATTGGATGCTTACATCATTAGATATGTCATGAATACTGTACTGATTTTATCTCTAGTCCAGAATGGTGGGATGGACTTCAAAGCATATGTTGAGCCCCTTGTTGTTGGAGTTGGGACTTGGAATTTTTATCCTAGACTCCTTAAATTGTCCCTAGAACTATGGTATAGAATAATGGAATTTGGAATTCTGTATTTAGCCCAGTAAATCAATCTTCACAAATAGTCCAGTTTCTTCATAGATTCTTTGGTCTTGTTTGTGAGGACCATATGACCCTTCAAATCGCAGAGTTGGCTGATGGTACGTTCTAATGAAATGTTTTATATTTAAATAATAATCCTAAAAAATAAGAACCACACAATTTGGATCAATATTGTGATAGTTATAAATAAAATAGTAAACTGACTCAATTTGACTACTTCTAAAAATGCTCAAAAATTATACTTAGTATTATAACATTAATATTTCACATAAATTATGCACATTTCATATAAAACCAGTGAAAGGAGTATGAAAATATTAATAACATCAATATGATTAGACCATGATCAATGTACAAATACTAGGACTTCAAAACTGAAACATGTATGAAAAATGAAGCAATTATCACCCATAATAGTTATTTTAAAAAATAATTGTTAATAATTGGGGGATAAGATGTTATAAGTAGATAATATATGGTATGATTATATGATTATGGTTGTATAATATATTTATAATAAATATGTATTTATTATATAAGAGTTTCAAATGCGTACAGAGCAGTATGAGACTAAGGTAATGGTTCATGTTGCAATCTCATTTCTTTTCAAAATTATCTATGATAAATTTATTTTAAAGGAAATTATATAGATAACATCTTTTAAAACCTATATATATTATTATACTCTATTTATTTAAAATAATTTCCAAGTATTAGTTCAAATTTTCTCTCTTTGGTACTTAAAATGACTGCGAAAATATTTTCAATGAAAAGTTGACCTTATTTACTCTTTAATCGAAATTTTTTTTCTTCCATGACAATAATATTAAAAATTGATTTATAAAAGTTATGAAATATAATTGAAATGTTTTAAAAATTTAATTTTTATGAACTTTGACTTTATTTAAAAAATTTTAAAAAATATTTTTTTATTAAATGTTTTTCTGAATATGTTCTTTTTAATTTTTACAAAGGTGTGAAATGAATGTTTTCTTTTAACATATATGACATGAATATATTTTTCTAACATCATGAATGTTCATTTCTTTAAATCAGCCTTTAAAATTACCTTGTTTATTTTCAAATAAAAATATTTTCTTAGTATTATTGGAATTTTTAGTTAAAATTGTATCAAAAGAAAAGGTTATTTTATCATAATTTCAATGAAAGGTTTAAATGATATTTTAAAGGTATTTTTCATATATATAAATTTCTTTCAAGGATTGTTACACTTCACTAGAAATATTATATTATGATACCCTCCATTTGTTTCTCTAGATGACTTATTATGATGATGTTTGAAGTATAATTATATGAAACTTGTTTCTTTCTCATTGTTTGATTAAGTTATGATGAAACCTTTATGAAACCCATTTCTTTTCCATGGGTTCTGATATAATATAATGATGAAATTTTCATGAAGCCCATTACCTTTCTATAGATTATGATATGATGATCTGATTAATGTTTCATTATCTTGTGGCACACACATATATATATGCTTTTCATAATGTGATTTGTGGTCCTAGAATTATATTGATCTCCAATTCATTAGGTAAATAAGGAAGAGTTAAGAATATATTAAGATATGATGGAGTTAATAAACTCCCAAGATATGAAAGAGTTAAATATATGGAAGTTACTTCTAAGAGAATGTTTGAAATGACCGGGTAGACAGTTACATTATAGGAATTTATCTACAATGATAGTCTTGTGAGTTAATCTTGAATAAGGAAGTGATTTTCTATGTTTATGTGTATGCCAAAAACATATGTCTTATGATTATGATATGTTCTCATGGATCATGGTTGATATTTTATGATTCCAAACTCTTATGTATTATGTTTATTGATTGATAAAAACCTTATTCCATGATTCATGATTAAATGTATTTGACTGATTGGGTATGATTTTTGTAAGTTATGATGATGCTATTATACCCTTATTCTTATCCTATGATCACTTATGATCATGGATTTATATCTCCAACATTTACCCTTACTGAGAATTTGATCAAAACCTTTATTATGTTTCCTTTTCTCAGGTTATGAAGAATTTTTTTAAGTAGGGTATATATAAGAAATGTATTTTGTGACTAGATATTTGTGGGAGATGTTGAATATCTTTAAAAAAATAAGATGATTATGTATCTATTCTCTAAGTACACTAAACATTTACATTCCTAGGGTTTGTATTATTGTGAAATTTATTGAATTTTTATCTAAAATGATGTAATATTAATGTATGAAATGATCATGTCACCTCAATTGGCATCAAAGAAATATTTAATTATTTTTGAGGTTAGGATTATATAACTTTGGTGAAAAGCTTGGGTATAAGTCTAATTATAGGATAACATCCTAAATTTTTGGCACAGTAGATATTGTTTGGTATTCCTAGAAAATGCATCCTTGTCTGAATACTGGAAAGTAGATGATGATATGACACATATACACTTAGGGGTAACAACTCTGAAATGGGATGATTTAGTATTAACTCAATATTTTAGGTGCATGATGATTAGGCCTAATATTATACACCTAGATAGATACTCCTTGTCACACCTAGGTTTTTATTTTTGTCCTTTATTTTTTTTCTTCATATTTTGGATCTTGGTTTTCCTCTCAAGTTCTAGGTGTTCCTGTTAGGATGGTATGTCTGAGTATGATATACTCTATAATACCAAATGTAGGATCGAATATTTAAAATTAGATACAAATACAAGAGGGGGGGGGGTGAATTTTATACTTTATAAAATTCCCTAAGGAAATTTTGTATAACCAAAATTCACACAACCTCTAAAGTCTATTATCTAGCTAGATTCTGGAAAATTGATTCTGAAAATGAAACTTAACAAAAGTTTACAACAAATAAGATTGTTCCTTAAAGCATATATAATCTAACTAAAACAGATTACAAGTATGAGGAAATATAAGAAAGTTATACTTTCCTCAATAATACAAATGCACAGTGGAAAAAAAGTAGTAAAACTACAAGTAACATGTAGAAACTCTTTTAACCCATAGAGGAGGGTATCCAACAACCCTGGATAAGAGGTCCCTTGATTTATACTTTCAAGAAAGTCTGTCATACCCAAACCCAGGTAAGACCTCAATACGAAGATCAGTATCCATCTTTCTATCCCTGCAAGCCCTCGATTTTTAAGGAAATCGACACCTCTGACTTCACAACCCAAAGTCTCTGATTTCAAGGAAATAGAACCTCTGTACTAATCAAATCCTCACAAAGAAAATCTTGAAAAAGCGGTTCAAAACTTTCTGCATAAATCCTGAGAGTCTCTCTCTAGAAATCTCTTCAACAACGTGTAATCTCTAGAGTCATAAAACAGTCATAAGTTGTTGTGATATCCTTTCAAATGAGCTCCTATTTATAGGCGCAGTTCCAATGGTCAACTCCCTCCTCCAACGGTCATATATTTCCTTGAATTTTGGAGGGGCCTGTACACGTGTCACTCAAACAACGGTTAGTTGATAAATGAAAGCACAACATCGTTTTATAAAAAAATGAGTGTAAGTATAACCAAAAATTGATATTCAGAATGAAAGTGAATGAAAGTTTGGAGTCTAAGTAAAAACTAAATTCAGAGTCTATAGTACAAGGATATTCAGATTCTATTTTGTAGGAGTTTGGAACCTGAATTCTATAGAATTCCCTAGTCCGAATTTTAAGGAAATTTGGAGTCTAGATTCACAAGAATTCGGAACTTGAAATTAAAAAGTTTGGAGTCGGAGTTTATAAGAATTCGAAGTCAGAACTCAGAAGAGTTCGGAGTCTGTATTCAAAGAACTCAGAGTCAGAACATGGAAAAGTTCATAACCAGAATTCATAATAAGAATTTAGAGTCTGAATTTGGAAGAGTTCGTATCTAGAATTCCTAATCATAATTCTTAGTCAAACTTTACATAAGTTCGTAATCAGAATTCAGAATGGAACTTCATGGATGTTCGTATCCAGAATTTGGAGTTGGACTACATGAGAGTTCATATCTAGAATTCGGAGTTGAACTTCATAATAGTTTTTATCCAGAATTCGGATTCTTAAAAAGAATTCATCATATATAAGTATTATATGATTCTGAGATTTTGAACTCAATCCGAGTTTTACACTTAGGTAAGGTTAAATTTCCTTGGGGGAGGAAATTTTTCTTATAGATGTAAAACAAGGGTAAAATGAAATTTTTCTTGAGAAAAGGTGTTTGTGATTTTCAAAACAATAGGAATAGTAAAGTCATAAGGAAATCCTTAGTGACTTAAAAAATATCCCGCTTGAATGAAGGAATGGAAAAATTCACAAGGAAAACTTTTTTGACTCAACAATATCTCCTTTTTTGGAAAGCACAAACATCCTTATGAAAAAGAATGTAAGGATTTAGAATAAATTTCTAGACATTGAAATTAAAGCCTATCTCCCTTTGTTTATGGACAATGGTGAATACAAATAACTCCCCCTTAGTATTTGGAACTCTAAGGATCGTATTCTAGATTTCTGGAATGTGAATTTTCATTTGAATGTGGAAATATTCGTAATGAGAACTCCCCATTGGATAAATTCCCCTTACTTAGGGATAGTTCTTCCTTACTTAGAAATTTTTCTTCTCCTCTTTAGAAATCCTTTTCCTTCTCCCTCTTTGTGATTTTCAAAAAGAGTTCGAGGGAATGGAAAAATAATATAGTACCTGAAATATTAGTATATACATCCAAATAAACAAACATAATTCTATTACGATTGAAAGAATTAGTACAAGAAAAAACAAATATAACAAAAGATCAGAGTGGTCTATTTTGTTTATTTTTTCCTTGGGCATTAGCATTTTGACAATGGTCTTCAACTTCTTCAACTCTTTGTGATCTTCCTCATACTGCTTTTCTAATGCCTTGATCCTGTCTTCCTGAGCTTTTAGGGCCTCTTCCTGAGCCTTTAGCGATTCATCTTGCTTCAAAATATTTTCTTGCATCTCACTCGGGAGATCCTTCTCTATTTTCAGGCTTTGAACAATATAGATTAGCTTCCCATTTAGATCTTTTACATCCTGAATCTGAGAAATTTGTTCTAGACTTAGATTTTCCTGAAAAATGATTGTAAAATCCTTGATCTTGGAGTCTTCGGTGTCAAAGGATTCTTTGAAATCTTCTTGAAACTGATCAAGATCTCCCAAATCTTCATTGATTTTATTCGACCAAAGAGTCATTTTTCTGCAGGATTTCCTGTGGGCCTCATAATTGATAAGGAATTTTTTGTATTTTTCCCCAATCTTAACACATCTGTCCATCATCATATATATGGATTCTAACTTCTGATTCATGGAGTGTTGAAGCATCTAGAATCTAGAATCAATTGTAGAAAAAATTGGAATTGTGTCCACCATAATTTTCAAGGAATGAACCAAAAAATCATGCCCTAAGGCAGATGAATCTGAATCAGAAAATTTAGTAGGAGACGGTTCTTCCTCTAGATCTACCAACTTCCTCTTTGAGGTTCCTCCAGCTTATTTCTTCCTCAAAATATCTTTTGTTGGAGTATCAACAAGCACCTGTTTACCCTTACTATTTTTCAGAACAACTTCCTCATCCGGAGATTCCTGCTTACTCTCAGATAATTTTACAGTCTTGTCTTCATCAAATTTTTATTTCTGAACATCAACCTCAACTTCTTCAGGAAGAATGAAGTCAGGATTGTGACTTTCTTCCTCAGACAACTTATCCACTTCTTATTCTTCTCCTTTCTCATCATCCCCTGGAGTAGCAATTTTTGAGGATCTGACTTGGGAAGTCTGGATTGACAACTTTTCAGATGGGGTTACCTTATCTTGATATTATTCAACTTGCTTGATCACATCATCAGAACCACCACTAATCTGAGCTTGTTGCAATTCTAATGCATCTTCCTTACCTTCCACAATCTCTTGTTGATTTTCTGGTGACATAAACCTATTTCTTGGAGTCTCGGGAAATTGTTCCACAAGGAAAGATTTCAGAACAGGGATTTGTTCGGATGCTACCTCAGTGGATTTCAAAAGATATTAGACAATATCTACCTCTGGAATTTTCTTCTTCAGCTTCTTTTCCTTGGACTATTTTTCTAACTCATCCGCAGCTTTCTCCTTTAAGGCCTTGGCCTCAGCAGGATCCAAACTGAACTGTGGCTCCCCTGATTCTCTACTTTGCTTATCCTCCCTCCATTTTGCTACCACCTCATCCGGGTAGGCCTTTTTCTTCTCTAGTTTAAGAGGTGCAGATTGGATTTCCTTAGACTTAGGGGTTTTATCTTCAGCTTCCACTTTATTCAACTTCCTTTTCTTACTGGCCTTATTTGAGGGTTCAACTTTCTCAACATTTTCTGGAATGGGTTCTGCCTCCTCCTATGGAAAATCATAAAAAAGTCCTGTCTCCTTGAAAAAATCAACTTTCGTCCTTCTTAAGGTGTCATCACTAATCAACATCACCTTGCAATTTCTTGGCTTGGAGCTACATGGGATATTGAAGGATTTAAGACACCAAACTATCAACTTTGAAAGCAATGCCGGATACATAATGATATGAGCTCTAAGATTTCCATTCTTGATGTTCTGAATAGTGATGTGGATGTGTCTCATGAGATTCACCTTCCTTAGATTTAACAAAAAATATAGAATATACATGTCACTCTTCTTAAGGGAATCCTTATCACCCTTCCTCGGTACGATAAACCCTTGAACCCAAAGCTGTAGAATTCGGTTATTGGTTAAAAGATGGGTGATCTTATTTTCAGTGTTTATGTCAGAAAGACCTAGAAACTCCATCGATTTTACCTTGACAAAACTACCTTGGACTTCAGACAACTTGTGAGAGAAAAACTCAGCCTCTCTTTCACAAGGTATTCCAACCAAGCTGGCTGGCTTGGTATAAGAGAGAGGATAAGTCTTCCCATAGCTCTTGAAGGAGAACTTCTCCCTTCCATTTTCCTTGAAAAAAGAAACTGACTCATAAAACTCTATGTGTAAATCTGGATACACCACATCTTGAGCTCGAGTCTTAGATACAGCTACACTTTCCCATCCATTGAGTCTAATATTATTGGAAATTATAGAATCGTACTTATTGAAAAAGTCTGATTAACCAACCTTTCCCTATAAATTTGTCACTCTGAGATCAGCTTAACTGATGAAATCTCTTGAGAAAGGACTTTTGTAGACATTCAGACTGGATCACTTCTCAATAATTTGGAACAATATTTTGTAGATGGGTAGAGCTTCGAGACGCAAGAGCTTGAAAACCGATGTGGGACAACCACCTAGGGTCCCCTTTATATAGGCATTGAAGCAACCTTTTGACTTCCAAAACCAATATAATAGTTGAAAAATGATCTGATCTGATCTGACGGTTGATATAATTGCCACAAGGAAAACTTGGGTGATTCCGATCTTTTGAGGTTTTTAAAAAAAAATAAGATTTGAGAAAACTAGAATCTGAGATTTTGAAATACAAAAGAAAATACCAACAATAAAATAATGACTATGAAAAGATTAAGAAGGAGATCATACCTTTCGGATTTATTGTAAGATTATTCGTATTGAGGAATTTTCTTCTTGAATAACTTTGAATTCGAAAAAAAACATTAATACGAAAAAAAAACTTCACTACGAAAATTTCAAATCCGAGAATTTTCATTAAAAAAATTTCAAATCTGAGAATTTCCATTATTAAAATTTCAAATCCGAGAATTTTCATTATGAAAATTTCAAATCTGATAATTTTCATTACAAAAATTTCAAATCCGAGAATTTTCATTATAAAAATTTCAAATTCGAGAATTTTCATTACGAAAATTTTCGTTATGAAAGATTTTGAAAACTATATCATGAATTTTTTTTAAAAAAACTTCATTACAAAATTTTTTGAAAAACCAACTATGAAAAATTTTCATTACGAAATTTGTTGAAAAACCAACTATGAAAAATTTTCATTATGAAATTTTTAAAAAAGCTAACTATGAAAAATTTTCATTACAAAAAAATTTGAAAAACCAACTATGAAAAATTTCATTAGGAAAATTTTTGAAAAACTAACTATGAAAATTTTTATTACAAAAAATTTTGAAAACCTTCATAGAAATGTACTCCCCCCTATAAAAAGAAGTTTATAACTATAAGGAGATTGATTTCAATAGAAATCTAATCAAAGAGGATTAACTTACGGTTATCATTCCTAAATTCTGTTTAATGTATTCAAATCTATCGGAGGGTAAAGATTTTGTGAAAATGTTAGCAAGTTGATCTTGCATTCCGATAAATTGAAGAATGATATATCCTTTTTGTGTGTGATCTCTAAGAAAGTGATGCCTAATATCTATATGCTTTTAATGAGTGATGATCTGGGTTTTTACTAAGGGAGATGGAACTTGTGTCATCACACAAAATTTGTATCTTAGTAAAACTCAAGCCATAGTCTGTGAGTGTGTGTTGCATCCACAACACTAGAGCACAGCAACTTCCAGTTTCTATATATTCAGCTTCAACAGTGTAAAGTGCTACTGAGTGTTGCTTTTTGCAAGAACAAGAAACTAATGAATCTCCTAAGAAATGAAAAGTTCCGGATGTACTTTTTATATCCATTCTACATCCACCAAAGTCAGTATCCGAGAAGCTTTTTAAGACAAAATCATTTCTAGAAGTATAAAATAGTCCTAAATCCATGGTTCCCTTTAGGTAGTGAAAGATTCTTTTCACTGCCTTTAAATGAGATTCCTTAGGATTGGATTGATATCTTTCACATAAGCATACTGAAAACATTAAGTCTGGATGACTAGCTATCAAGTAAATTAGACTTCCTATCATACCTATAAAAGATGTTTGATCTACTGGTTTCCCAACTTCATCAAGATCAAGTGTGTTTGAGGTACCAATGAGAGTACTTATACTTTTAGTGTTATAATATCCTTACTTTTTAAGAATATCTTTAATATAGTTATGTTGATATATGTAAATTCATTCTGGTTTTTGAGAAATTTGAAAACCAAGGAAAAATGTTAACTCACCCATCATACTCATTTCAAACTCAAATTTCATTAAATTCGCAAAGGAATCAGTTAAATATTGCTGAGTTGAACCAAATATAATGTCATCAACATAAATTTGAAAAATCAAAACGTTTTTCTTATCTTTCTTTATAAAAATAGTTGGATCTGCATATCAATTTACATAGTTATTTTGAAGCAAAAATCCTGTAAGTCTATCATACCAAGATATAGGTGCTTGTTTAAAGCCATATAAAGCTTTGGTAAGTCTAAAAACATGATCAAGATATTTTTTATCTTCAAATCCAGGAGTTTTTTTAACAAAAACTTCCTATTGAACATAACCATTACAGAAAGCACATTTCACATCCATTTGGAAAAGTTTGAAATTGAAGAATGCTGCAAAGGAAAGTAAAATACGAATAGATTCACGTTTAGCTACTAGAGCATAGGTTTTTTATAGTCTATTCCTTTTTTTGATTAGTTCCTTTAGAAAATAATCTAGCTTTATTTCTTACAATGATTCCATTTTCATCACACATATTTCTGAATACCCATTTTACTCTAATAATAGAGGTTTCCTTAGGTCTTTTAACCAAGATCCAAACTTTATTCCTTTCAAATTCATTTAGTTCATCTTGCATAGATTTTATCCAATCATCATAACCTAAAGATTCATCAGTGATTTTTGGTTCTAATTGGGAAAGGAATGCTAGATGTTCTACTTCATTTCTTAAGGAACTTCTAGTCCTTACAGGTTGATTCACATCACCAATGATACTATCACTAGGATGATTCCTTAGAAACGTCTCATTTGGGTTTTGTAAAGCTTGTTCATCAACATAGGGTAGAAAATATTTTGGAGTAAATGTTTCAGAAGTATCTTCTTGTACATTTTCCTTGTTAGAAGAATCTTCTATCACAGGTTGGTTTTCAGTTTTTGAAAACACATCTGAAGATGTAGGTTGGGGTTGTTTAAAAACAAAAGGATCAGTTTCATCAAATTTAACATGTACTGTCTCTTCAAAAGTAAAAGTGTTTTTGTTGAAAACTCTATATGCCTTAGAAGTTGTGGAGTAGCCTAAGAAAATTCCTTCATCAGATTTTGGTGTGAATTTATAACGATTATCTTTAGTATTCAGAATGAATACCTTGCAACGAAAAACCTTAAAGTAGGAAATTTTGGGTTTTCTACCATTCCATAACTCATAAGAAGTTTTATTAAGAGAAGGTCTAATCAAAACTTAATTTATAATATAACAAGCAGTAATTACAGCTTCAGAACAAAAATTTTTGGCAACAGAATACTCACTGAACATGGTTCTAGTTATTTCTTGAAGAATTCTATTTCTTCTTTCAACAACGCCATTTTGTTGAGGTGTTCTGGGTGATGAGAAGTTGTGAGCAATATATTTTCTACTACAAAAAGTTTCAAAATTAGAGTTTTGAAATTCTCAACCATGATCACTATGAATAGTTATCAATGGAAGGTTTTTCTCATTTTTAACTTGGTCTCTAAAACTTTTGAAATAAGAAAAATCTTAAGACCTCTTTGCTAGAAAATAAACCAACGTAAATATAGTGTAATCATCAACTAGAACAAATACATAATACTTTCCCCCAATGCTTCTAGTTTGTGTTGGACCAAAGATATCCATATGCACTAACTATAATGCATCAGTAGTTGTGACTTCACCAACTAATTTAAAACTTGATTTATGTTACTTTCCATATTGACAAGGATCAAAAACTTTTGAAGAATCAAATCTAAGCTCTGGTAGATCCTTAAATAGTCCATTCTTAGAAAGTTTTTATAAGTTCCTAAGGTTATAATGTCCTAGAATTATATTCCATAACCAATAATGGTCTTACATTGCACTAAGGCAAGGTAAGTCTTGGATCCTAAGGTCTTCTAAATTTAGTGTGTAAACATTCTCTTGCCTATGGGTAGAAAGAATAAACTCTTCCTTGGAATTGTGTACTAAGCACTTATCATTCCTAAAATTCACAAGGTAGCCTTAATCACATAACTAACTTATGCTAATGAGTTTGTGCTTAAGACCCTTAACAAATAAAAAATTTGAAATCAAAGTTTTTTCAAGAAGAACAATGTTACCTATACCAATAATTTATCCCTAATCATTATCTCCAAAAGTTACTTTTACTACTTTTATCTTGATAATATTTTCAAAATAGTTTTTGTTACCAGTCATATGCTGGGAACATCCACTATCCATGTACCACGTATTGCTGTTGGTACCTTCTCTATTTTTTTGAAAATAAAATAGTTAGTCTTTCAGAATTCAAAATTTCTTGGATCCAGAATTGTTAGAAAATTTTTTTTTGGGTATCCACATTTGTTTAGAAAAGTAAGATCTATGAAACCAAAAAGATTAAACTTTATTCAAGGAGCAATTTTTCATTCAATTCCCACCACTCTGACATTTAGTGAAAAAAGGGGCTTTAGAAGGAACAAAATAGTTGTTTCTGAATACTGGTTTTTTGTGAGTATAACCTACTCCAGAAGTGTTTCCCTGAGGTTTAATTTGAGAATACATCTTGTCAAAATTTTCCTTCCCAGAGGTAAGGTTTTCAAGAAGATTCTTAAGAGAAAATATTTCAGATTTTAGTCTAATGACTAAATTCCTATCCCCAGGAATCATTTCTTTAGAGTTAGATTTTTCCTCAAAAACTTTTATTTCTAAAATAGCATTCTTAAGATCTTAAGAAAGTTCTTCTTTGGTAGAATTTGCTTCCTCAAGGGATTTAGAAAGTTTTTCCAAAATCCCATCTTTATCTCCAAGATCTCTAGAAATATCTAAAATCTCTTTTATAAGAATTTATTCCCTAGTAGTTTCCTTGTCTAGTTTTTTAGACATATTACAATTTTTTGCTTCAAGTAACTTGCCAAATCTAGATACTTCTTCATATGAAGGTTATTCATTTTCTGAGGATAAGGTATCTTCATTATAAGTATTAATTTTGGAACAGTCACTCTTATCAAGAGATATATTTTTTAAAGCCTCGGAAGAGCATACCTTGTCCATAAGACATGTATTAGGGAAAGAAGTAGTAGCAATGAATCCCATATTCTACTGTGCTGATGAATCATATTCAGATGATTTACTTTCTGAAGAGTCTTCACAGCTAGCACTCCAAGTATCTTAGCTTTAAGAGTTTTCTTGTTCTTTGATCAATAGAATTTCTTCTTGTTCCTTTATAAATTCCTTTCCTTCTTATCCTTCTTTTCCAACAAAGGACAATCAGGTCTGATGTGACCTGTTCTTCTACATTCATAACAAGTAACTTCTCCATATTTCTTGTCTCTATAGTCTTTCTTCTTGTACTTATTTTGATAATTCTTCTAAGCTACAATCTTGTTCATTCTCCGAGCAAGATTAGTTAACTCATTTTATGATTTTTCTGTATCACTAGATTTTGAATGAATAATGACTTTATTTGACTTTGATCTAGTTACCCTTTCTTGGGTCCTGACTTTCATATGTTTAATAGTGGTTGTAAAAGCAACTCCTCCATTCCCATTATTCTTCTTAACATTTTCAGCATCTCTCTTCATTCTGGTTTTGTGTTGAATAAGAGTTCCAAACAACTCATCTAAGGAAATCTGAGTGACTTTCCTATTCTCATCAATAGATGTCTTCTTGGAATCCCATTCATTTGGCATGATATCTATGATCTTATCAACAAGAGCTTCATCATACAAACCTTTTTCTCCCATAGATTGTAAGCTATTTAAAATAGTAATAAACCTTTGTTTTACTTTATATATGGGTTCTCCATAAGGAAAATTAAAACCATGATATTCAGATCTGAGCATGGATATTCTTGTTTTAATGACTTTGGATGTTACAAAGTGAGTAACTTCAAGTTTCTTCCATATAGAATTTTCCGCTTCACAAGATAAAATTTGTCTATATATATTTATAGTCATGGAATAATGTAAAGTATTACGTACCTTATAATTCAATTGATATTCATGCTTCTCTTGATTAGTAAAGGTACTAATTTACTTGACAGGAATTTTATATCCTCTGGTAAGCATAATGAAATTATCAACACCAGTATTGATAATGAAAGTCTTTATATGATATCTCCAATATTCATAATCATTTCTATTAAAAATAGGAGGTCTGGTAGGATTTAGATTATCTATAGAACCAACATTTAAACCTGCCATCCTTAAGAAAATCTTTGGTACACAAAATTGTTAGTAATACGAGTTTGTAAACAAGAGATAAATCAAGAAACAAGATATTGTATCTCTCTAAGAAAAATCAAATCCGAACTATATGAGTCCGAATATATGAATATGAAAATTCAATTCTGAGAATTTTCCTTCTAAATCTAACCATGAGATTAAACTAGATTGAACCAGTCCTCTGATACCAATTGTTAGGATGGTATGTCTGAGTATGATATAATATATAAAACCAAATGTTGGATAAAATATGTAAAATGAGATACAAATACAAGAGGGGGGGGGGGGTGAATTTTATACTTTAAAAAATTTCCTAAGGAAATTTTGTATAACCAAAATTCACACAACCTCTAAGTTCTATTATCTAACTAGATTCCGGAAAAGTGATTTCGGAAATGAAACTTAAAAAAAGTTTACAAAAAATAAGATTATACCTTAAAGCGTATATAATCTAACTAAAACAGAGTACAAGTATGAGAAAATATAAGAAAGTTATACTTTACTCAATAATACAAATGCACAACGGAAAACAAAGTAGTAAAACTACAAGTAATATGTAGAAACTCTTTTAACCCAAAGAGGAGGGTATCCAACAACCCTGGATAAGAGATCCCTTGATTTATACTTTAAAGAAAGTCTATCTTACCCAAACCCAGGTAATAACTCAATCTGAAGATAGGTATCCATCTTGCTATCCCTATAAGCCCTCGATTTGTAAGGAAATCGACACCTTTAACTTCACAACCTGAAGTCTCTGATTTCGAGGAAATCGAACCTCTGCACTAATCAAATCTGTACAAAGAAAATCTTGAACAATCAGTTCAAAACTTCTAAAATGAAGCCTGAGAGTCTCTCTCTAGAAATGACTTCAACAACATGTAATCTCTAGAGTTATAGAACAGTCATAAGTTTTTGTGAGCTCCTTTCAAATGAGATCCAATTTATAGGCGCATTTCCAACGGTTAGTTCCCTCCTACAATGGTCATATTTCTAATTGAATTTCAGAGGGACCTGTACATGTGTCACCCAAAAAATGGTTAGTTGATAAATGAAATCATAACATTGTTTTGGAACAAAATAAGTGTAAGTATAACCAAAAACTGATATTCTGAATGAAAGTGAATGAAAATTTGGAGTCTAAGTAAAGACTAAATTTGGAGTCTATAGTACAAGGATATTTGGATTCTATTTTGTAGGAGTTCGGAACCTAGATTATATATAATTCTTTAGTATGAATTTCAAGGAAATTTGGAGTCTAGATTCACAAGAATTTGGAACCTGAACTTACAAAGTTTGGAGTCAGAGTTCATAAGAATTGGGAGTCAGAACTCAAAAGAGTTTGGAGTCTGTATTCAGAGAACTTGGAGTTAGAACTTGGAAATGTTCATAACTAGAATTTTTAAGAGTAATTTAGAGTCTGAACTTGGAATAGTTTGTATCCGGAATTCGTAATCATAATTCTTAGTCGAACTTTACATAAGTTCATAATCAGAATTCAGAATGGAACTTCATGGATGTTCATATCCTGAATTTGGAGTTGAACTACATGAGAGTTCGTATCCAGAATTCAGAGTTGAACTTCATAATAGTTCTTATCCAGAATTAGGAGTCTTAAACAAAATTCCTCATATATAAGTATTATATGATTCCGAGATTTTGGACTCAATCCGAGTTTTACACTTAGGTAAGGGAAAATTTTCTTGGGGAAGGAAATTTCCTTATAGAAGTAAAACAAGGGTAAAATGAAATTTGTATTGAGAAAAAGTGTTTGTGATTTTCAAAACAAGAGTAATGGAAAATTCATAAGGAAATCCTTAATGACTTAAAAATATCTCCCTTGAATGAAGGAGTGGAAAAAGTCATAAGGAAAACCTTATTGAATCAACAGTTCTGTGGTTTTATTTTGAGGTATTACTTTATTTATTTTGGTCATGTGTTTATTACATAGTTTTTTTGGGATTTTTTGGTGAAAATTTGGGTTTTAGGGCTTGGAAGAAGGTGGTGCACGGTTGGCGTATGGTTTGAGGAGACCGTGCACTACTACCTAGGAAACTATGTGACCATTTTCATTTTTGGATAATATAAACTGCATGATTCCCATACAGGTTGGTATATTATACATGATAACCATGTGGCTTTTATCTCTTGAAAAGTGATGGATGTACAATTTCCACATGGTTTGGAAAACTATACGGGAAAACTATGCGACTTGTCTAGGTCATTAAAATGCATGATTTTACACTTCTACCCTCTTTGGTATTTAACACCAAATCACCCTATTACTACTCCATTCTATTCGTATGACCCTAGTATGCTCTCCCCTTCTCCCTCACACCTACCACCTACTTCCATGGAGATTCTAAGGTGATTTATTAAAGATTTAAGGATAGATCTCTAAGTTATTCTCCTTTTTTCTTCTTCCTCTCCTTGCTTCTTCCATTTTCTCTTTAGTTCCTCTTTTACCTTGGTCATGTGGATATAGGGTACCTATTTTTTTGTGTTTAATTTAGGGGTTTGTGTGTTTAAGGTTCCTTGTGCTTGTTCTTGATTTCTCATTCCTTTGCGAGGTTGTTATGGTTGGGCATTGTTGATGTGACGTGAGTTTGAGGCAGGTTTTCCTTTGAATTTTCCCATTTAATTTAAGAGTCATTGGTTTCTTTATTTTTTCATCTTCCTTATATGTTAAATAGTGATGTGTTATCTTTGGAATATTTTTTATATGTGCAATGAGGTGTTTTTATTGATTATTTTGCAGTATAAATAATTGTTTTGTTATGTGTTTCACACCAAGTGTTTGATAAAATTTCCTTTTGGATTATTTGAGTGATTTGTGATTTTTTAAAAGAATATTTTGTATTTTTAAATTTATTTTTGGAATTTAAAATTATGTATTGGGTTTATTTGTTGGATTTCTAAATTATTTTGACTTGAAAGTGGTGTGTGTTTAGTTATCTGAAAACGATTTGGCATATGACAATGGTGTGGAGCCAATTTGACATCTTGATGAATGTGGTTTTGGTTTGGAAATGTGGTGTGAGTGATTAAATAAAATTTTATTAATGGATTTGAAATGGAAAATGATGTATTTTTAGTTCTTTGGAATGGTGTTTTTGGTTCTTTGGAAATAATGATTTCTCGAAGGGTGTTTGAGGCCCGTTTAGCATTTTGATAAAATTTGGTAATCTTGAAAACTATCCTTGGATAATTCTTTTGCCTTAGTTATGTTGATTGTTGTGGGAGGCCCACACTAGGATGATCCCTTATGATTGATTGGTTAAAAGGAAATAGGTTGTTCCTTAGAGTGTCTTGAGGGTGAATTGTTGTGCGAGTTTCTTGTGTATGATATAGGTGCATGTGATTGGATACTTGATTGGTATTGTTGGATCACTGGTACTTTAGTATTGACATTTGAACCTTTCATAGATAGAGGATTTTTGGTAAACAATTACTACACTAGCTTAGGATTTTTCTCTGGCTAGTGTCCCATAACATGGGATTTGTTTTGTTTTTGTTACCATGGGATAGTTCCCCTCGGTCATACCAGGTGGGGTGTGATCAAGAGTGTGGTAGAAATTGATGTCATCAGGTGAGGAAAGCCTTTGGGATGAGTCAATATATATAGTATTTTCTAGATTATTCCACTAGTCTCCTAGGCCCTCCAATTTCTTTTGAAACTTAGTTGTCTATGGAATATGATTGAGATGCCTGTTGGTTGGTTACTATTTCTTGCTTGTTCCCATTATGCTTGTAATTTTATCATCATTATTTCTCTTTTTGTGTGGTGTACCTCTTATGAAAAGTGAGGAGTTGGTTTTCAAAGGTCTAATAGAAAAATTTTTGAAAATTTTTTACACTCCCCTTTTCACTTTCTAAGTAAAAACACTATTCTTCTTCTCTAAAGAACTAATAGTTTTTTCTAGGAAAATATTTGGTTTTAAATAAAAAAGGGAAATGGACCATATTTTGTTTAAAGAGAAAGTGTGTGTGAAAATACTAGTTTATATATATTTTATTTCAAACATGTAATTTGTGTATCTTTAATTTAAAGGAAATTCATTGGGAATAGATTTTTCAGGCATGCCTATTGAGTTTTAATAATCACGCCTATAGTTCTTTATTATTTTTAGATTTTAGTGTAGGTTTTAGCTTGGTTTTAATCACCATGGGAGATGGTTGGTTTTGGTATTAGAGATTGACCATTAGGGTTGCATGGAGACATTGTGGTCATCATATTCAGTTAGGTTTTATATGTTCAATTTTTTATATTTTTAGTTTTGTATAAGTAATGTTCAATTTAGAATATTGTATTTATTTGGGATTATCTACTTAATTTCTGCTATTTATTTTATTTTATATTATCATACCCTCTATTTGATCAATCTAAAGACTTACTTCTTGAGTTTTTAAAGTTTAATCCTCCTATCTTTTATGTTCAATTAGATCCTCTCGAATTGGAAGAGTGGATGTAGAAAATATAAAGAAAATTCAGTTTTCTTGAGTTATGTGAGTTGTTAAAGGTAAATTTTTCTATACTTATTCTTAAAGGTCTGACCTTGAAGTGGTGGAAGTCCATATCTAGAACCAATACTCAGAAAGATTTTACCTATGAGTTCTTCAAGGCTTTATTCATTCGTAATTTTTTCTATAAGGTAATAAAGGCGAGGAAGGGGATGGTGATGTGCTTTCTTCAGCAAAGTGATGGATCATTGTGGAAGGTACACCGTTTTTGAGAGTGGGATACATCCTGATTTATAGTTGAAGTTGTCAAAGATTGGTCTAACCTCCTTTTTCGATGTGGTGAGTCAATATGTTCTAGTTGAATCTGTGAAAAAATAAGTGCTTGAGGTAGTAAACCTCTCTCCAGTCTCTGGAAGTGGTAATGGGAATTATAGTAAGGAGATGGGGAATTATCTTAAAGCTATTAGTGTTAGTCACAGAATGAAACAACCTCTAGATCTTTCATCATATTACTTTAAGCATAGGATCATGGTGTGTCATCAGTGCAACAAGCCATATCATAAGAACATGTCGTGTCCAAGTGATCCAAAGACCTTCCGTTCCTGTGGGTATCTAGGTCACATAAAACGGTTCTATAACTGTATTTCTATAAAGTAGAATGGATCTAGATCCACCCCTTCAAAAAACACCGCAGACCATTTTCAAGATTAGGGTGCAATTTTGGGTTCAATTAAGGTCCCTTTTTAGTTAATTCTTCTTTTGTTGTAATGGTTGTGTCTGGTGGTGTCTTGTGGTGCTGTATTTTATTTAAAATGTAAAAGTAGATGTTGTGAATCTCTGGAGAACCTCTTTTTTAAATGAATGAGTTCCTTTTATAAATTTTTTAAATTTTCCATCTCGAGTGGAGGTGTGTTATGTTAGGTGTTTGGTTTTTTATGCCTCTTATTTAAGGTGAAAGGAAATGGCGTGGGTGTATCCATTAGTTCAGTGAAAGTTCCCTATTAGAGTGAAGTGAGTTTCATGGAATGTCATGTTCCTATGGTTATACCAAGGATTCTGAGTGGATGATTATTACACCAAAAATAAATAGTTCCAATTATGGATTATCAGCTAGTGACTGTGGTGCAGTAGATGATTTAGACATTAGAGCTCCATCCATAGGTACCAGAGTGAATTTCTTCACACAATTAAGAAATCACTAGGGGTGGGGGGAACCTGGGATCATCTATTGTCTCCACCGATTGGGTGCAGGAATTTTAAGTGTTCCTATGGTAGTTTTCCGTATCATTGTAGGTTCCTCCTTTTTTTAAAAATATTGGTGGTATTATCCTTGTGCAATTCTAGTGGTTGCGCCTCTTTGAATACAAATCTCTGAATGGTTGTCCTTGGGTGGCTAGCCCTTGTGGATCAATTTTGGTTTGGGTTGCTCTCTTCCAAAGATGGATTCATCTTGTGAAGATGATTAATCATGTATTAGTTTATGTTTGGTTTGTAGTTTCCTTCATCGTAGCCACCTTATGGTGGTGGTGGTGGTGTGTGTGTGTGTGTGGGGGGGGGGTCGGTCCATGTGTGAAGTTACCACGTTGCCCCATGATGGGTTTCCCATGTCAGTGTGTGTATGGCTAGTTCTAAATAGTGAGGAGACCCACTATGGGTCTCAATGTGGTGTATTCCAAAGTTGGTTAGTTGTAGCTCGTTTCTACTAGTGGAGAGTGCATTCAGGCCTCCCATGCTAATATTCCTGTTTAGTTTCCAGTGTTGGCCTAGAAATGGGTGGTTTCATTAGAAGTTATCTAATTTCAAGTTCCTTTCAATCTTGGTAAATTTTGGAATTTTTATGATTATTCTGAATGATCCTGTTCGAATCAAGGTTGTAGAAGTTGTAGCTCAAGTTTTTCTTTTATTTATTGAGAAGTGGTTTGGGTTCATTGGTTTGTTTCAGGTAAGAGGTATGAGTTTCATTCTAGTGGTGGTTTAGGTGATTTTGGTTTGAGGAGTATAATCACGTGATCATGTGAACCTTTTCCTATAAATCTATTAACTAGATATGGTGTGGATTTTTGGGGGAGGAAATCATTATGGTGGGGAGAATTGTCACACCCAGATTTTTTTATCCTTTGTTCCTATTAATATTTTGGATCTTGGTCTTCCTCTTATGTTACATATGTTGCCTAATTTTATATTTATGTATTCCTTTGTTTATTTTTGGTCTCATGGTTATTCCATAGTTTTCCTAGGAGTTTTTGGTAAAAAGTGTGGGTATTGGTCTTGGCAGTAGGTGGTGCATGATTGGCGCACAGATAGAGGAAACTGTGCAGCCTTTCCTAGGAAACCGTGCAACCAATTTCATTTTTTGGATAGTGGATACCACAAGGTTGCCACACAGTTTGATAGACCGTGTGATCTAAACATGAAGCTTGTTCCTCTTGGACAATGAGGGAGGCACAGTTTCCGCACAGTTTGGAAAAACGTGTGGGCAAACCATGCAACCTGTTCAGGTCATTAAAAATTGTGATTTTACTCTTTTACCCTCTTTAATATTTAACCCAAAATAACCCTATTCCTCCACCATTTAGTTTTTATGACCCTAGGAGGATCTCCCATTCTTCCTCACACCTCCTACCTTCTTCCATGGTGATTATATGGTGATTTCTTCCTAAGTTAATGCTAGACATTTAAGGTATTATTTTCCTTTGTTCTTCCTCTCCCTCCTTCATCCATTTTATCCAGAGTTCCTCTTTTACATTGGTAATGTGGATCTATGGTTTTTATTTTTGTGTGTTTAAATTAGGGGTTTTGTGTGTTTAAGGTTCCTTGTGGTTGTTCTTTCTTCCAAAAAACTTTCTAATGTTGTTTTGGGTGGGTGTCATTGAAGCGTCATGAGTTTTAAGTAGGTTTCCCTCTCCACTTTCCCTTTAAATTTAAGATTAAGTTGTTTCTTTATTTTCCCACCTTCTTTATATGTTAAATAGTGATGTGTTATCTTTGGAATATTTTTTATGTGAAATGAAGTGTTTCTTGATTTTTTAATTATATTTAATTGTTTTGTTAAGTGTTTTACACCAAGTGTTTGATAAAATGCCCAGTTGGATTTTGTGAGTGATTTATGATTTTTTAAAAGTATAGTTTAGATTTGTAAACATATTTTTTGAATTTTAAATGATTTATTGGGTTTTATAAATGTATTTTAAAATGGTTTGGACTTAAATGTGGTGTGTGTTTGGTTCTTTGAAAATGGTTTGACATGTGACAATGGTTTGCGGTTTGTTTAACAACTTGATGAAAGTTATTTTGGTTTTAAAATGCAGAGTATATACTTAAATGGAATTTTCTAAATGGTTTTGAAATGGAAAATAGTGTGTTTTCACCTCTTTATAATGGTGGATTTTGTTCTTTAGAAACAAATTATTTCTCAAAGGGTGTTTGAGGTCCGTTTTTCATTTTGGTGAATTTTGGTAATTTTGAAAACTCTCCTTGGTTAATTATCTTTCCTTAGTTATATTGATTGTTATAGGAGACCCATACTGAGAGGATCCATTGTGATTTATTGGTTAAAAGGAAATAGTTTGTTACTTTGGGTGGCTTAGGGGTGACTTGTTTTGTGAGTTTCTGGTTTATTATATATGTGCATGTGATTGGATACTTGATTGGTATTGTTGGATCACCTCCACTTTAGTCTTGAAATGGGAACCTAGAATTACTTGCGGATTTTCAGTGAATAGTTTTTATACTAGCTTAGGATTTCCTTCTGACTAGTGGCCCATATTAGGGGATTTTTTTGGTTTTTGTTTCCATGGGATAGTGCCCCTTGGTCAGACCTGGTAGAGTGCGATTGAGCTTGTGGATAAAATTAATGTCATTGGGTTAAGAATTACTTGAGGATGAGTCAGGATTTATAGTATGTTCTATAATATTCCACTAATCTCCTAGGTTCTACCATGTCATTTCTTACTTAGTTGTCTATAGTGGACGATTGAGATTCTTGTTGGCTGGTTACTCTTGATTGATTATTTCCATTTCCCTTATCATGTGATCGTCGCTGTTTTTCTTTTATGTGATGTACCTCTTATGAAAAGTGATGAGTTGTTTTTGAAAGGTTTAATTGAAAATGTTTTTAAAATGTTTTATACTCCCTTTTTTAATTTCTAATTAAAAACATTATTCTTCTTCTCTAAGGTGCTAATGGTTCTTTCTTGGAAAAGATTTGGTTTTAAATAAAAAAGGAAATGAACCATGTTTGGTTTTAAATAGAAAGTGTGTGTGAAAAGCCTAGTTTATATATATTATATTTCAAGCCTAGAATTTATGTATATTTTATTTAATGTAAATGAGTTTTGAATATATTGTTTGGGCCCACCTACTGAGTTTTAATTCTCACGTTTATAGTTATTTATTATTTTTATATTTTTTTGCAGGTTTCATCTTGTTTTTGATCACTGAGGGCGATGGTTGGTTTTGGTATTATAGAGTGACCCTTGGGGTCACATGGAGACGTTATGGTCATCAATTTCATTTTTTTTCAGTTTGTTGTATTTTCAATTTTGTGTAAATGATGTTCAATTTGGAATGTTATATTTATTTAGGATGATCTGTTTAATTTCCATTTTTCAATTTATTTTATATTTGTATAAATCATTGTCTTGGTTCTCTCTTGATGCCCTAACACTAGTTTCTAGCCTGAGAGGATTAGTAATTCCTTTTAGGCCTTTTCATAGATCAGAACAGGTAACCAGTTTGAGGTCGACTAGGGTGGGTTCATGACACTCCTAGGGGATATGCTTGGGTTAATTTACATTTAATTTATGAACCATTATGAAGGATTTGAAAAGGTATTGAATATATTTGAACTAGGTTAAACATAAGGTTTAATAGAGTGAAAATAACGTGTCATGATTTAGATATCCTATTAATGATTTTGATGATTATATGATTTCTCACTATGATGTTTAATGCTTAGGCTAATGATTTTTTCAGTAAAGAAATGTATATAGAATGATGAAGTTGAGTTAGTGATAAGAACACTCATATATTGAATTATCTTATTTGATATTCGTCTTATGAATTCCTTTATTTCATGAAAATTCTATAGGGATGTCCATTCATATCCTCAACAATTATATGTTGAGTTAGCATTAAAAAATTATATTGGTAAGATAATTACTTCTCAAGTCTATAAATCCTTTTTGATAGAATTTTGTAGAAATTTTATTCCTATAAATCATTTTATTATCCATCTAGTTGAATTGGATGTGATTTTGGGCATGAATTGGACCTCTCTATATAGATCCCATATCAATTTCCAAATAAGGGAAGTCATGTTTGATATTTTGAATCAAACTATGATTGTATTTTTTTGAAAGGATGGATATTAAATTCCATTGGAAATTACTTCCATTGTATGGTTATTACTACTTATTCATGAGGGATATTTATCTCAAATTATTGGGGAGAAACTCAATATTGAATATATTCTTTTTATTCAGGAATGTGCTGATGTATTTCCTGAAGACTTGCCTAGTACTCCCCAAAATCATGAAGTTTGGTTTTTCAATAGAACTCATACCTGGTGCTACACCTATTTCAAAGACTCCATATAGAATAAACCCAATTGAGTTGCAATAATTAAAGAAGAAAATATATGAAAATATTGATAAGAGATCTATAATACCTAGTTTATCACCATGAGGTACACCTATTCTTTCTATTTAATTTTTTTGGGTCAATACATCTTTACATTTATTATTGAGAACTTAACAAAGTCACTATCATGAAAAAGTATCCTCTAACTCATATTGATGAGTAATTTGATCATCCGTGCAGAGTTCAATACTTTTCAAAGATTGAACTTTATTCTGAATATCATAAATTGAGGGTTAAGAATAAGGATATACCCAAGAAAACCATTTGTATGAGGTATGGTCATTATGAATTTATAGTGATTCCACTTACACTTACCAATTCCCCTATTATCTTCATAGATTTAATGAATAGAGTCTTTAGAGATTACCTTGATCAGTTTGTGGTAGTCTTTATAGATGATATTATTATATATTCCAAGATCAAGGAAGGGTATTAATATCATTTGAAGAATGTATTGAAGAACTTGAGGAAAGATAAGTTGTATTATAAATTCATAAAGTATGAATTATAGTTATAGAAAGTTTCATTCTTGGCTCATATAATTTAAAGTGAGGGTATATTGGTGGTTCTTTAAAAGATAAAAGTTAATTAACAATAGCCCAAACCAACCATGATGTCTAAGATTTATAGTTTTATTGGGTTGACTGGATACTATTAGTGTTTTTTGTTGGATTTATCATTGCTATCTACTTTGATAACTAAGTTGACTTGAAAGGGAGCCAAGTTTCAGTTGTTAGATGAATGCGAGTAAAATTTCAACAAGATAAAAAGAAGGTTGTCTAGTTAACCTATGATTATAATACCCTAAAATGGATAAGGGTTTGTAATTTATAGTGATTAATCAAAGAAGTAATGGGATGTTTCCACATGTAAAATCATACGGTGATATCTTATGCGTTGCACCAATTAAAAATTCATCAGAAAAATTACCTGACATGTGATTTGGAGTTGGCAGTAATATTTTTTACATTGAAAATATTGAGGAATTATCTTTATGGTGAAAGATGTGATATATATATATATATTAATAATAAAATCTAAAGGTATATATTCATAGAGAGATATTTAATTATGCGTCAAAGTATATGGTTGGAGTTGATTAAAAATTATGATCTCTCAATACATTATGACCCTAGTAAGAAAAACAAGGTGAATGATGCTCAAAGTTAGAAATACCATGCATCTTTATCCATATTAAGGATTAAAAGAGATATAATACTTATGGGTTTTAAAAATATGAATCTTGAAATATTGGGTAAAGGGGATAAATATTATCTTTATCAGATGAATGTTTAACCTTCCATCTTGGGAGGATTAAGAAGGCCTAGATGGAAGATATGAAACTATAAAAGAAGGTGAGGAATGTTCCCAAGTTCAAATGTGAATGTGATAGAATGAAATGGTTCAGGAATAGAGTATGTGTCCCATTAATATTATAATTGAATAAGGATCCATTAGATGAAGCTCATAGTTCAAAATTATCTATATATCCTAGAAGTATGAAGATGTATAGAGATTTAAAAGAGTATTTTTGGTGAAAAATATATGAAAATGGATATTTCAGAGTATGTATATCGATGACTATTATGTCATCAATTTAAGGATGAGAAAAAGAAGTATAATGGTATGTTATAACCATTACCTAGACCATAATTTAAATGGAAAAACATTGCCATGTATTTCATCATCAGAATCCCCAAAACATCTAAAGGAAATAATGTTATTTGGGTTGTAGTCAATTGCCATATGTTATCAGAACATTTCATTGTTATCTAAGAAGATTTAACCCCTAAAAAAATTTCTGGGATATACATTAAAGAAGTGGTAAGGTTTTAGGGAGTACCACATTTTATTGTATCTAATCAGGACCAGAGGTTTGCCTCAATGTTCTGGAGAATTATTTATCATGCTTAAAATATGAAGTGGAAAATTAGCACTAATACCATTGTTAGATAGGTGGTTAGTATAAGAGTACCAATAAAACCCTAAAAATAAATTTTGAGAGCTTTATCTATAGATTTCAAATGTGTTTGTGATCCACACCATCTTTTGTAATAGTTTTTTTACAACAATAACTTTAACTAAAGAATTTAAATGGATACTTATGAATCCCTCTATGGAAGGAAATGAATAAATCAAATTTTATAGGATGGAATTGTATAAATAAATCTATTGGGTCCTATTCTAGATAAGGAAATGGTAGGGAAGGTATATTTATTCAACATTACATTATGGTAGCTCAGAGTCGATAAAAAAGTTTTGTTGTAAATTATCGATGAGTTATAACGGTCAATATTGGTGATAAGGTATTCATTTGAATATTTAATTGTAAGAAGGTTATAATATTTGGAAATAAGGGAAAGATACTATGAAATTATTGATCTTATCGGTATGGTAGTTTATCGATTGATGCTTCCACTGAATCTCTCTCAAGTTCACAATGCATTATACATATATCTCTTAAGGAAATACATACCTGATCCTTCACACGTACTAAACTTAGAGGTCATACTACTAGAGAAATATATATATCATAAGGAACAAATGGAAGAGATTATAGATTTAAGATAAAAAGTTTTTCAGAATAATAACACTCACTTGGTCTTATTTTTTTTGGTGAAACGATAAATTTGAGGAAACTACAAGGGAACCTGGGGATGTGATGAGGTAGAAGTATCCTCAATTGTTTATATCAGAGTGGAATAATTTTAAGGTAAAAATTATTATAAGTGTTTAGAATATAAAAACTTGATATTTTTTGATATATTTATCTTTAAATAAATATAATTTTCCTCATAGATTTCCTTACTTGCAACAATGAGTTTAAACGAACCGTGACATACTATTAAAATATTATCATTTAATGTGATAGTTGTAAACTTGATGTTAGATTGATGGGTATGAATAGGACTAACTAAAATATAAAAAATTATTATTTAAACTTCTATGAAATTAATTTATTGGTTATCAATTAGTTATAAATAAAAAAATCATTTGAAGAAAAAAGAGATGTTTTTCTGAAAAACGGTTTTTATGAACACAATATGTTTTTATCTTAATAAATTAAATTAAACAACATTAATAAATAGTTTTAATAAAATTTAAATATTATATATTAAATAAATTTTTTTAACATTCAACCAATGGTTTTTATTTGGAATGGAATTTGAATAAATCCAATTTCATGCTTAAAAATGAATTTTTCGAAAAACACTTTTCATGGCGTTTTTCATGCTTATTTTAAAATGAATTTTTACCACTTATAGAAATTAAATATTTTAAAAGTTATTAAATATTTTTAATCATCACAATTAATATAATTTATTATGATCAACTTAAATTTTAGTAATTATAAATATTAACCATACTAAAGATTTGTCACCTCGGTAAGGGTAAAACAGGTAAATCAAGGTTAAAACTATGGGGTAAAGCCTTAAAATATATCTAACACTTTATTTTATCCTATTTTATGATTAATTTTAAACTTAATATATTATTAATGAGTTAAATAATGTATTTTTAAATATTTATTTGAATTGGATTACCCAAGTTTGACTTTTATGAAGATAAGTTATATTTTATTCAAATTCTAACCCATTTTGGGTCTTTGCATTTAATGGCATGGTTGAAAGATTAAATTATGTTCTTTATTGATCAAAAAGTATAAAATATTCATTATTTATTATTTAACCACTAAAATTCATGTATACAAACTCATTAATTTATTTCAAGGTGAAATGATTTTTACGCTTAAATCGAGTATTCTCATAAAAATAGTTTTCCATGTGTTTTCTGTTATTATATTTAAAGCAATTGATTCCACCTATAAAAAATGAATCTGATAAAATAGATACAAAAATTTAAACCATAATATAATTTTCTATGATTTCCCTTTTATTTTGGGTCATATAATTATGTTATCATGGTAAAATGTTACGTTATCAAAGTTATGTTTAAAATGGGTTTAAAGTGGTTTAACTAAGGGATAAGGATTAAAATATATCCAAAACTTGAAAAAATGCGATTTTTTTAGTTTATTATGACCCTATAATATCTTATATTTTCATTTTGTGTTCCTTGGTTCCAAATTACTTTATTATGATATATATATATATATATTATTTAATCTTTTAAGTAATTCAAAGTGTGTTGTTTCCCTCATTTATAAAAGAGAACCTCCTCTCATCTATTATTCACAATGTTTGAGCCTTATAAATCAGACAATAAATAACCTAATACCATCCTATATTAATTCACCATGTCTTATAGATTCTTTTATTTCCAAAATACTATCCTTTCAATACTTAATGTGCAAGCTAAATGAGGTTTCTAAATGAAGAGGTATAACTCTAAACCAAGTATTTTCAATTTTATTTCTTCTTATAAATCTTATAAATATATGGAATACATTATAAAATAAATAATTTAATATCTTAAATGTATGTAATTTATTTGATAATGATGTTACAAACATTATACACCTTATTTCCATCCCATGGTAAAAGAAAACTTCGCTCATATGTATGTGTGGACTACCGCTTCCATGAAGCGATGTGTTTCGTTTTTTATCACCACTTCACATTGATGGTTATAATGAAGAGTTTAGTGAATATATATGATATTTATGATATTTTTATAGTTTTATAAATGTTAATTATTATTTTATTTCCTTACTTTCCATCCATCTAAAAGCAGAAACATCACTCGTGCATACGTACAGACTAAACTCTCCATGAAGTGATGCAATTCATTTTTCATCACTAATTTGTATGAATAGATATAAAAGTGTATATAATGATAAATATTATATTAATTATATTACAAAAATTATACATATTATGGAATCATGATCAAAGTAAAAGTATTGACACTTCCAAAAAGAAACATGCATGAAAGACGAAGAAATTTTCACCCTGGATAGTGATTTGAATAAAGAATTTATAATAAATGGGTGATAAAATTTTATAATTACATAATATATGTTATTATATATATTATTATGGTTGATTAATATATTTATAATAAATATATATTAATTATATAGGAGGTTTTAACAAGTATGAATGAAGACAAGACTTTCAATAATGGTTTTTGTTACTATCTCATTTATTTTCAAGATTGCCTATTCTAAATTTATATTGATGAAAATCATATGGATATTAGACTTTAAAACCCATATAGTTTATTCTACTATAGTTATTCCTATAATTTTTATTTTTTAGTTTCATTTTTCTCTCTTTGGTACTTAAAATGATCAAGAAAATATTTTTAATGAAAAGCTGACTTTATTTAATATTTAATCGATAAATTTTTTATTCCATGTCCATAATCTTAAAAATTGTTTTATGAAAGTTTTTATACATACTTTAAATTTTTTTAAAAAGGTAATTTTCATTACCTTTTACTTTATTTACATAGTTTTAAAAATATTTTTAAATAAACATTTTTACAAATGAGTTATTTTTCACTTTTTACAAAGGTGTGAAAGGAGTGATTTATTTTAAAGTATATTACATGAAATAATTTTCCTCCCATCATAAAAGTTATTTTATTTGAATTTTAATTTAAAAGTTACCTTGGTTATTTTAAAATAAATTATTTTCTTATTATTCTTTTAATTTTTAGTAAAATTGTTATCAAAAGAATAGAATATTTTCACACGTCTTCAATGAAACATTTAAATGATTTTTTAAATGTATTTTTCATTCATTTTAACATACATTAAGGTTTTTTATTCTTTAATGGGGATATGATCTTAGGCTACCACCCAATTGTTTATCCATGTGTATTATGATGATGATTATTTAAGGAAAATTCTATGAAACGCATTTCATTTCAATAGGTTAATTAAGTTATCATGAATCCTCTTTGAAACCCATTTCTTTTCCATGAGTTATGATATAGGGGAATGCTTAAATTTTTATAAAACCTATTTCCATTTCATTGGTTATGATATGATAATATGATGAATGTTTTATGTTCTTATGTCACAAATATGTATGGTTTTTATTATGTGATAGGTTTACCTGAAATTATATTTCCCTCCAATGCATTGGGTAATGGTAATGGATTTGAGAATCTCATAAGACATGAAATATTTAATAAACTCAAAAGAGATGATGGAATTAACTATATGGAATTTAATCCTAATAGAATGTTGGAAATGACCAGGTAGTCATTTTCATCATGTGACTTTGTCTATAGTGATAGTCTTGGGAATTAACCTTTACTAAGTGATTTTTTATGCTTATGTGTATGATAAAAACTTATGTCTTTTTATTGTTATATGTTCCCATGGATCATAATTTATTATTTATGATTCCTCACTCTTTTGATTTATATCTATTGATAAAAAAACCTTATTCTACGATTCCTGATTAAAGATATATGATTGATTGGGTTTGATTATTGTAATTTATGATCATTTTATCACAACCTTATGTATATATTATACTATTTTATGATAATTTATTGATATATCTTATATTTACCCATATTGAAAATATTATATCACCCTTTCTTATGTTTCCTGTAATGGTATTGACCTTTCAACGTATTACTTTGTGGGAATTATGGTGGTAGATGTGTCTAGGGGATGTAATGAGGAGTTTATGGGGTAACAGGAGGACATGGAGATATGATTTAAGATTAGAGGATTCATGTGGTGTGGAGCCTTGGTTTTTTCATAAGGATGTATTCTATAACATGGGGATACCATCTATGTCATAGTGGCTAAAGGTAGAGTTTTTTAGAGCTTATTCCATTTTTTTCATAGCTATGATGTGGAGTAGGGACACGATATAACCTTCTATGTTATGCGATGTGGAGATGTTGGCTGTGACATAGGGGCTTGGAGGATGGGTTTTAATGTTACTATCATTTTTAGTATAGATACAATATGGAGAACTTGGGTGTGGAATGGAGTCCCATGAGTCAGTTTTTAGTGGTTCTATCAATTTCATGGTAATTGTGTTGTAGAGATAGGCTATGGAATAACACCCTTACTAGTTTTTGAGTTATGTAGTGTAGTGTCCTTGGCTGCAGTGTGGAAATATTCTTATTTTATCATATTTTTAGTGTTGATATATCCGTAATTCTTGAAGGAAATTTTGACCATACAGGATGTATCATGGTCTATCACTTTATGCCAAAGTCCCTTCCCTTTTTCAAAATTTTGCTGCATGCTGGTTAGTGTTGTGTTCTTATTTTTTGCAGACTACCTATAAGACCCAAAATCCCTGAAAATCCCTTCATTATCCATAATTTTTTATTATTTATTTTGAGACCCAAGTATATTATAAGGAGTTCTTTCAGTACCCTTTTAGTGGATTTCAATCTAGACCTTAGGAGATCGATCTTCGGTGCTTTTAAGTGAGCCCCTCCCCATTTTATTCTCTATATTTCTCCCTATTTTCCATGTTGTTTGTCCATAATAGGATATTTTCAAGGGTAAACTATCGTTTTATGATGTTATGTTAAAAATATGTTGTGGGGTGTTGTGTTTAAGAAAATTGTTATCCTTTATTTAGGTTTTTGGTGGTGGTATACCTCTCATTCTAACCTTGTGAAGTGGTTAAAAAAGATTCCTTGAGGTAGGGTATCCTTCATTTATCATCTAGTTGTATCATTCAGAAGGGGTTATGTGCTTGGTGTTCTTTGGGAAGATAGTATTCTTTGACCTAATGAAGATAATAAATTGGTTAATTTAAATTGAAGGGTATGTGGAATAAAATCACATGTTTTACGAGTTTTGATATTATTTAATATTGAGATTGTATGATCTTGATTCCTTATTGAAAATCATGGCCACTGGTATATTTAGTTGTTCTATGGTTGTTGTGAATATAGAACCCATCTTGTTTGGTTTTTTTTTATCACCTTGAATGAAATTTTATAATCAATTATATTTGGATAATAAATTGGTTGCATGTGGAAACTCTAGTTTGTGTGAGATTAACCATCAAAAGTAAAGTGGAATGTGATGAAATCCCCATGATAAATCTAAAATAAGTTGTGTGGAAATGATGTGTGGTTGTGTTTTGTGGTGTATATTATGTGTGGTTGTGATGTGTGTTGGTGAGATGTGGGTGTGACATGTGACTATTTTGATGAGGAGGTGGTTGTGGTTGTGAAATAGAAATAATGTGGGGGATTATTATCATGGGGAGGATGGGTTGTTGTGATATGATTTTTTATTCTAGAAGCTTAGGTAGTAATGGAATTAAATTTTAATCATGAACTTAAATATCATGGTTTGAAATGGATAGTGAATTATTGAAATAATATGGGAAGTTTCATTAAAGTGGTTGATTCTTAAATGTGAAATTAATGGGATGGTTAATTGAAATGGGTTGATAAAGAGAAATCTAAAAATTATATTAACTTTAAATTAAAGGGTGTAATGTTTCTTGTTTGTTTTTCCAGGTTGTGTGGTGTTGTGCATTTAGAGGTGGAAATGAAAGTGGCATATGTTTTGAGGTTTGGTGGTGATGTTGTGAGTTGATTGGTGCTATTTTTGTGAACCCATAAGTGCAGATTATTTGTTGAGGCTAATATATATATATATATATGGACTTTACTTATGATTTCTATATGCATTCCGCCCATATCAATAACCATGTTCCAACAACCAAATGTTCTAGGGTTGTTTTTTCCAACATCCTAGTGGTGAGGATGGATTGATGGCTACCCCCACCTCCCCACTCTCCCTTTAAAGAGATGTTGACATGCATGAGTTGTGATATTAAGAATTCAATAATGAAGTATGGTGATGTTTGATGAGATAACTTATGGAGGGGGGTTGTTCATGGTAGTATTAGGGTTGGTGGTTGATGTCCTTCTTGTTCATGATACACTACTATTTTGGTCATGACCATGTCCGAGGTGTGATGGGATGAAACGAGTGTCTTCGGGCAATATGTGGAGTGATACAATGGTTCAAGTGTTTTTGGGTGAGATGGGGTGTGATATAATGGCCCATGGTTCTTCAGGTGAGATGTGGTGTGATATGATGTCCTAGGTGTCTTCAGGTGTGATTTGTTGTGATGGCCTAGGCGTCTACTGGTAGGATTTTATACAAAAGAGAAGAAATTGAAAATAAATGTGACTTGGGGGTGTGAGAGTGGAAAATCAGTGTGAAAAAGGTGTGGAATACCTTTTTATCAATGCGCTTCTTATTATATTACCATCCTTGGATGTGTTATTTGGTGAGCGTTCCATGGTGGGGATGCGATAGGTTAATTGAATTGTTAAGGTGTTGTTGGTTCCACTGTTTGACCACTAGTGCATTAGTGTTATCTTTTCACATGTGCACATGATAATTTGGGTATGATCCTACTGAGTATAATTGTATGATCACCCTATATTTATACAAACTTTTTTTAGGTTTTTGAGATGACTTTTTGGAATGTACTTGACAATTCTATCTCAGAATTTGGAGTTGTTTCTATTTTACTACTATAAGAATTTTCTTTTGGGTATTTATTTGGAGACCCTTGTATTTGTGTATTATATACATGATTTGTGGGATGTTTTTTATTTTTATTTTTATATTATTTCATTTAGTTTATTTTGGATTATTTATCCTATCTCTCAATCTAAAATTATTAGAGGGTAATGCCACCCATATGTGAGATTATTATACCCTCGATTCTTATTGCCAACCTGAGGCCTACTAAAAGTGGGACTCAGGGGTCATTATCTCTCTTCCTTTATTGACAATTCAAGAGGTGTACCCTTAGAGGGATGGGTCATGAAAAAGTGGTGTCATAGGATTTGGTTGAGGGATAGTAAGGAATTCATAGTTAGGAATATTGAGGATTTCATGGATTGGTAATACAATGGTGTCAATTGATCTTCGAGCATGACATAGGCCAAGGAAGACTAGCCAAGACATGAGATTTTATGCCTCCCTATAATCTGACATAAGGAATTAGAAACTACTAAACTACCAATAGAGGTGGAACAACTTTTAGGGTAGAGACCTAGGGGAGGTAAATGCTTCATTATTACTTATGTTCTTATTTAAATTGGGTGGTTTTGGGAAGTTAATTTTTTTTAAATAAATCTTAATGAAATTCCATACTATCAGTCTTATGAATTATTTGTTCCCATTTCAATTATGGCTCGTGGTTATCATCTGCATGTGGTTTAGGTAGTTGAGGTTCAATAGGATAATTCGGTTGATCACTGGAGTGTTGATGTAGTTGTGGAGGATGAATAGTGGTAGAGAAAATTAAATTTCTTTCAACAACAAGATTTGGGAAAGTATGATGGAATATTTTTTGATCTAGACATGGAAATATGGTTAGAGGAGAGTTTTATTTAGTTTAGTTTTATCTGGGCCCTATAAGAATATTGGGTTCTATTTGCGGTTAGTCATATGTGAGGGAATGAGTATTTGTGGTGGACACTCTATCTTGGTGAGTAGAAGGATATAGATATTTCATGAGTTATATTTCAGAAGGAACTCCAAGTGGAGTTTTTCCCATCGAATATAAAGGTAGTAAATAGGAAAGAGTTTTTCTCTCTTCAACTAGGTAGCACATGTATGTGGGAACTTGGTGTCAAGTGAAAGTATATTTTTAATTTCACCATGGATATTTTTCCTAATGAGGAGTCCCAATCATAGTTTATTGATGAGGTATTCCATCCTTTTATCTAGTATGTAATTACTCCATTTTTTCCCCCACATATATAGAGTTTTAGAATAAGGTGAAGGTGACCAATCATAGGCACTCATGAGGAAGTTTACCATGAGAGGGGAACCAACGGGGTTTCATAAGAAGTAGAGTTATCAGTGGAAGATCTCAGGCATCAGAGCCATTGATGTTTCAACACATAGGGAGTCCACCTTAGTATCTTCTTTTCCAGCTATTTGGAGATAGAGGTTTACATTATTTTACTAGGGGCATTGGTCTAGTGTACTTTTTATATGGGGGTCATGGAAATCATAAAAATTAGTGCCCATTGGTTCTTAGAGCTTAGTTTGGTGGAGGTGGTCTGGTTTAGCATCAGCCTCATCAACAACAGTCAGTGAGGTCATTTTTTCAATAAGGGAAATGAGATTATGCTCCAATGGAGAAGATTTAGTAGGTAACGTTCAACCTTAATATGTTCTTATTATTTAGGGATCGTGACCTGATCATGGCTTTGAGGGTGTCCATTAGCAGAGAGGCTGAGGATCAGGGTGTGGTTAGTTTCAAGAAGTGAGGGTGGCAGAACCAGAATAGCCAGAGATCATTTGAGGTATGATCATTTTATCACCTAACCTTATTTATGAATTATTTGATTTAGTATATTTAAAATCCTTTATCTCACACTCTCTAGTATGTTCTCTAATAATATACATAGAGAGTCTTACCATGCCCTGGGTGTTAACTACACTAGTCGAAGTCCAGAACAAATTTTTAAATGTGTGCAGGGGGTGTAGACTGATGATGGGGCCACATTAGTTACATGAGGATATTTTATTACTGTAGATGTATCCATAAGATTTAATTATCAAAATTTAATAGTTATATTCCATGAGTTTTTTTTATCAATTTCTTCCAGAGGAGTGTTGTGTTATCAGATGTGGATGGTCGGTGTGTAGTTTTCATTGATGAGAGTGGATTTCATGTGGGTAGTAGATGTGTGTGGAGCCCCTTATTTTTTTGATGGATTATTTATTTATGAAATTTGTTGATATTGGGATATACAAGTATCCTAGGTCATTGTTTGAGTTTTTGTATGTTTTTCTTGAGGAGGTTGTGATGCTACCCCCTTGATTTGATGTTGAAATTGGGATATACTTATAGAGTAATACTTCTATGATTTAGATGGATCTTTATCAGATGATTCCTTTTGATTTGTAGAAGCTAAGGATTCATATATATGATTTGATGCTAAAGAGTTTCATCTGACCTAGTGTGTTTCTGTGGAGTGATCCATTGTTTTTCTCCATGGAGTTTGGTAGTGTGAGGATTTGTATAGACTACTGGAGGTTGAATCAGGGGGTGATAAAAATCATTACCCTCTTCTCAGGATTGATGATATTTTTAACTAGTTGAAGGGTGATATCTGATCTTCCAATCCCAATATGAGGTCAGGATATCACTAGTTGAGGGTGAAGGAGGATGATATCCTAAATATTTCCTTTAGGTGTAGGTATGAAAATTTCTAGTTCTTGGTCATATGATTCAATTTAAATAACACACCAACTCTGTTCATGGGGATCATGAACTCTATGTTCCATGAATTCCTAGACCAGTTCATTGACATGTTCATAGATGACATATTAATCCACTCGAAGTCAAATATGATTCATTTTGATCATCCAAGAGTTGTCTTTAAATATCTTTGATTCCATATGTAACATTTCCCAAGTGTAATTTTAAGACAAGAGAGGTGAATTTTCTCAGGTATATGGTGTCCCAACAAGGTGAGTCTATGGAACCATCAAATATTGAGGTAGTTTTTTTGTGAAGCACCCACGAATGTGGAACAAGTTTTTAGTTTCCTGGGACTTGTAGGACATTATTGAAGGTTCATCTCTGATTTCTCATAGATTGTGGTCTTGTCAAAAAATTTGACCAGGAATGACCAGGATTTTATCTGGATTGGTCATCATTTGGAATTTTTTAACTATATAAAGGAGTGATTGATTGGTGATTCAGTTTTCAGAGGAAGGGGTGATGTTTAAGGAATTTTTTGATACTTCTCATATAGGATTGGGATACATATTTATACAGTAAAAGGTGGTGATATCATATGGGTCTAGGTAGTTATGTCCCCTTGAGAGTAACTATTCCACCAATGACCTGGAGCTATTAGTGGTTTTGTTTTCAATGAAAATGTGGTGATATTACCTCATTGGGGATCTATTTTGGGTCTTCATGTATAACAAGATCTTGAGGTATATATTTTATCAACATGATCTGAATCTATGAAAATAGAGATAGAGTTTCTTTAGAGATATTACTTTTAGATATACTACAACTTAGGAAAGGAGAATATCAAGGCTGATACTTTGAGAATAAAGTCACAGAAGGATGTTTTTAGGAGTTTAGATCTACTTAGAGGATGATGGAGGAGTTGGTATCCCTTCACTTAGATTCAATGGTGGTTGATGATGTAGGTTTACTATTTTAGATGGTAGTGAAATCATCTCTAATGTGGAAAGTAGAGTCTCAATCGGGGGACTCATAGGTTGAGGGGACGTGTGATCATGTTGGGCTTGGTGATTCTCCAGTGGTATGGTCAGAACCATATACTGTTTTAGGGGAGGTTGTTTATTCTAGTAGTAATCCACAAGGAATTCCTTCATCATTTTCTTATCCCACCTTTGGTGGTACACCCATGAGTGTCTAATATGTACCATGGATTGAATAAATGGTTTTAGTGGCTTGGGATGAAATGGGTGGTGGTAGAGTTTGTATCTCGCTGCTTTGTTTGAAAATAGGTAAAGGAAGAGAATCATGTTCCTAGAGGTTTATTGTAGACCTTGGATGTTCATGAGTGAAAATGTAATGAAATCTTGGTGGAAATTTTATAGGATTATCCCAAGATCATGGAGGTTGGGATATTATCTAGGTAATCCAGTGTCGATTAATGAAATTGACTCACTTCATAACTATCAGTGAGTCATGAATCATGGATGTTTTGGAAAGGATGTATAATATACGAGGTTGTGAAACTGCATGAAGTTATAAGGTCTATTTTATTGGATTAGGATTCTGATTTTAACTCATGATTATATAGGGTAACGTAGCGTACTTTTGGCACTCAGTTACACCTCATCACTACTTTCCACCCTAATACAGACGAGAATATGGAGAAAAACATCATTACACTGGAGGATATTTTACAGGAATGTATCATGGAATTTAATGGATCTTGGGAAAATAACTTTCATTTGGTTGAGTTTTCTTATGAAAATATTTATCATTAATCAATTGGAATTTCCATATTTGAGGCTTTGTACAAGTGTCCTTATCATTCTCTATTATGATGGGATGAGTTTAGGGAGTCATCATTTCTTGTCCTCGATGTGGTGTAGAGAAAAAGAGAGAAGTTTTAGGTTATTTTAGAGAGGATGAAAGTAGAAAAGGATCGAAAATAGTATTATATTGATCATAGGAAAAAACACTTGGAATTTTTGGTTTGGGTCCACATGTTCTTAAAGGTTTCTCCTTAACATGGGAAATAGAGGTTTAATAGGGGAGTAATATCTCACCCTAGTTCATTAGGCCTTTTGAGTTGTTGGGGTTTATTGGTGAGGTGGCTTATCAGTTGGCACTCTCACCATGACTGGATAGGATCCACAACATCTTCCACATCTCTAATCTCCATCGTTATCTTCATGATGAGTCCCATGTTATTGATTGGGGAGAGTTGGACATTGATGATGATGCGATGTTCATGGAGCGACAAGTGGAGATCTCATATCATCTGGAGAATGTACTGTGTGGAAAGAACATTCCTTTGGTTCATGTGTTGTGGAGGCTTGGTGTATTAAAGGAGAGTACTTAGAAGAATGATACACAGATGGGTTCCTAGTACCCGAAGTTTTTTTTAGTTTTTTCCTATTTTTATTTTCATCATTTAGGTGATGTTTGGATCTTGTTGGTTATAAGATATCTTTTCCTTTTATGATAATGTGTGACTAAATATTCACATATAAATATGGGGAAACCTGATTCCTAATCAAGAATTTTTATAATGTGACACATATTAAAACTTTTCAGGTGATTAAATGCCACCCAAAGCAGAAAATATCTTGATATAGAAGATTAAATTCATTGATTTGTGTGCTTGGTGCCATGATGTGTGATGGTTGTGGTAATTGCTGGATTGGCATATATGTTGGTTGAGATGTTTATATAAAAATTGGGTTGCTTGTGGGTGGTAAAATGGTGTGGTAATGTGGTTTGTAGGGATGTTTAGTGAACAAATTTTTATGTGTTTAGTGTGTTTAGTTGATAGTGATGTTGAGAGTTATGTCATGGGATGGTTGTTTGGACCTTTTCCTTCTCTTTCCTTTCTAGGTTTATTTTGATTTTTGAGTGATATAATGGTTTGATTGGTATCTTATGTAACATTAAAAACCTTCTAACACATTACATTATAGTAATTCTAGTGGTGGAGGTTTCTAGGGGAGGTCTTGAGGAGTTTAGAGGGTAAAAGGAGAAGATAAAGATGAGATTTTAGCTTATATAAGCTTTACAACATGGATCCTTGGATACAATATAAGGATTTATAATGAGGAATGGAGATTTTTACTATGATGTAGAGTCTTAGGTTGGAGTTTTTTTATAGTTTCTACCATTTTTGAAATTTTTATACTGTGGAGCGGGGCTGAGACATAGCCTTTTGTGTTTTATGGCATAGAGGTGTTACTTGCGGTGAAGGGTCTCGGAAGGGGAATTTTAGAAGTAGTACCATTTTTTTCATAGCTGTGGAATAGATACCCTGGATATGGTTTGGATTCCCAAGGGTTATTTTTTATTAGTTTTTTATATTACATTGTAGCTTCACCATGGATCTTGGCTGCAATGTCACCCCCTTCTTGGTGATTATGATTTGTGGTGTAGTTTCCATGGATGTGTCATGGTCATATTACTATTATTTCAAATTTTTGGAATGGAGATAGCCACAATTATCAGAGGCTAATTTAACCAACCATGTTATGGCATAGTCCTTCCCATTGAGTCATAGTCCCTTCCTTTTTTAGCAGTTTTGCGGTTTGGTGGTTAGTGTCGTGTTGTTTTCTAATGTTTTGCATACTACCTATAAGGCCCCAAATCCCCATGAACCCCCTAATTCTCCTAACATTATTGTTAGTTCTTGGGTAACCCATGTGCATACCAAGGAGGTTTTGCCAACCCCTTTCAGTGGATTTCAACATCGTCCTTGGGAGATCGATATTTGGTGGTTTTAGGTGATCCCCCCTCTTTTCTTCTCCTTATTTCTCCCCATTTTCCCTATTGTTCATTTGAAATAGGTTTTTGTCAAGGGGAACATATTGTTTTATGATTTTTTGGTAAAAATATATTGTGGGTTGTTCTGTTTAGGATGATCAAGTTTTTATAAATTTTCAAGGTGATTGGTGGTGGTATCACTCTCATTCTAACCTTGTGCAATAGTTTAACAAACATCCTTGATGTAGGGGAGACTTTTTTATCATATATTTGTATCATTATGGATGGGTTATTCTCTTTTTATACTTTTGGATGATAGTATGCATTTACCTAATGAAGATAATATTTTTTTAATTAAAATTTAAGTTTAAGGGGGATGGAATCACATGTTTTTCCACCATTTATATTATTTGATATTGAGATTGTATGGGTGTGATGCCTTACTAAAATCATGGCTAGTGGGGGATTTTTTTCAGTGTGGTATTTTGTGACTATGGAACCCTAGTTTTTTATTATTATAACTTTTATTGAAAGTGCAGTATCACTTATATCTAGATAATAAATCAGTTTCACATAGAAAATCCGTTTTTTTGTGAGAATGCCATAAAAAAAGTGGAGCGTGATGAAATAACCTTGATAAATATGAAATATGTTGTTTGGTGGTGATGTGTGGTTATGTTGTGTGGTGTATGTGATGTGTGGGGGTGATGTGTGGTGGTGATGTGTGGTGGTGATATGTGGGTGTAGTATGTGACTCTTGTGATGAGGAGGTGTATGTTGTTTTGAAATGGTCATAATATGGGGTCTTGTTGTAATGAATTGGATGGGTTGAAGTATTGTGATGTGTTGTGAAAGATACCAAAGTAGTAATGGAATTAAATGTTAGTGATGAACTGAAATAGTATGTTTTGAAATGGATAATGAATTATTTAAATAATATGGGAAGTTTGGTTAAAGTGGTTGATGGTTAAATTTGAAATTAATATCCTGGTAAATTGAAATGGTTTGGTAATGATAAATATGAAAATTTACTTATATTAAAGTAAAATGGTAGAATTTGGCTTGTGTCTTGTTGTGTGGTGTTCTGAATTTAAAGGTGAAAATGAAAATAGTGGATATTGTGAGGTTTGGTGGTGATTTTTTGAATTGGTTGGTGCTCATGTTGTGAACCCATAAGTGAGGATTGTGTGTTGAGGATAATGTATATATATATATATATATATATTTGTGTGTGTACTTTCCTTGTGATTTCTATATGAAAGTCACCCAGGTTGAGCACCATGTGCTAATAACCAATTTTTTGGGGTTGTTTTTTTCAACATCTTAGTGAAAAGGGTAGATGGTTGGCTACCCGCTCTTCCCCACTCTCTCTTATAGTAGGCATTGACATAAATCAGTTGTGATGGTTAGAAGTAAAAATTTCATTATGGTGATGTTTTATGAGACGTATTATAGCGGGTTTGTTACATGATAGGAGGATGGAATGAGGTTTATGTACATAATGTTCATGATACCCTACTATTCTGGTTATGGTTGTGGCTGATGTGTGATGGGATATCCTTTGTGTGTACAAGAAAGTTGTGGTGTGACATGATGGACCAAGTTTCTATATTTGAGATTTGGTGCGGTGTGATGGACTAGGTGTCTTCGAGCAAAAGATGTGTTGTGATGGACTAGGTGTCTATGGTAAGGATATTATACGAAAGAGATGGGAGAACTAGGACATACGATGTTGGGGTGAGAGAGTATCAAATTAGTAGAAAAGCGGTGAAAGGTTCCTTTTTATTAATATTATTCTTGTTATAATACTATACACGGTTGTTTTATTTGGTGATAATTTCATGGTGATGATGAGATTAATTAGTTTATGTGTTTAGATGTTGTTGGTTATGCTATTTGATCACTGGTGCATTAGTATGCTCTTTTCACATGTGCACTAGAGACTTTGGGTATAATCCTTATGTGCATACTTTTATTCTCACTCTACATATATAAAAATTGTTTTTCAAGTTTCTTGGAGGACTTTGTGTACTGTTTTGAAAATTTATAGCTCTGGATTTGGAATTGTTTTTGATTCGTTTACTATTGGAATTTTCTTTTGGATATTTATTTGGAGACACTTGTATCTTTTTATTCTATACATGCATTCTGGGATGGTTTTTGGTTTAAATTTTATATTATGTCATAGTCTTTTTTAGGGTTGATTTATCATATCTCTATATCCTATATTATTAGATGGAAACACCTCCCACATGTGAAAATTTTATAACCTCAGTGCTTGTCACCATCCTCAGGCCTATTAGAGGCAGGACTCGGGCATCATTATCTCTCTTTCTTCTTTGTCAGCCCAGGAGGGGTACCTTTAGAGGGGGGGTCATAACATTTCCATTCCCTAGGTTATAAGGAAAGTATTTAAGAATGGTATTCATAATAAGAGTACTAAGTGAGAAGATATTTATGGGAGATATCGAATATATTTCAATAAATAAGATGATTATGTATATAGTCTCCAAATACACTAAACTATATGGTGTTCAAGCATGAATTATTGTGAAGTATATTGAATATTCATCGAAAATGATGTAATATTAATGGATTAAATGATCAGGTATTCTCACATGTTCTATGTTTCTTTTTAGTTTTCTCTTTATAGACTGTCCCTTTACCTATTTTTTTATGACTAATGGGTGGTGATGTATCCTTCACTTAAAGCAACTTCAAACTCAAAAGTTCAACCTCAAACTTCTTCTATTTTCTTTAAATCATCCCAAAACTTTGGGAAAAACATTAGATCAAATGAATCATAATGAAACTCTTGATTTTAAAAATGATCTATGTGTTGATAAAAAAATACCACAGAAATATCATATCCACTTATCTTCCCTTCACTTATTCATTATTCATGTGATTAAAAAAATCCAAAACAACTCTTGGGATCAACACACCCAATAGTCAAATATCATTTGTTTCCTATGAGACAGATGTTATCTAGACCACATGATATATGTTTTAATAATATTGTTATAGAGTATCTAGGTTCTCATTATAGTGGGTAAGTACTATAACCTTTTAGCGTGATAAACACTCTAAAGACATTATTACATTAATTTTATATATAATAACACTCATCATGTGATAATATATTTATTAATATTATAGAAATTAAAAGTACAAAGTTATTTGGTTATAGGGAACTACCTCCAATAGAATCCCAATTACATTAGATCCAACTACTAAAAATTTTTAGTCTACTATCTTTAACATGATATTCATCCTTCTGATGAGATAAGGATTTAGTTAATAGGGTTTCCTTGTTCTCTTTTTAGGCTACTCTTCTTATTATAATATCACCCCTTTTATAAAAATACCTCAATATATAATACTTATGAAGTATATGGTTCATTAATTGATGTGATCTCAGATCCTTTTCTAGGCCCACTACTATAGTATTATCATAATAAAAAGTGATGTAATATTTACTATTAGGTATAACATCAAGATTCTAGATGAATTTTATTTTCAATTTTCTTTTTTTAGATACATTAAAAGCCTCAATATACTTGGTATATTATATAGAATGAGATATCATAATATATTTAGAACTCTTCCAGCTCATAACTCCTACATTAAGTCTTAACACATATCCCTACCATGATTTAAGGTCATTTTGATCTATCTAAAACATAGATTCTATATATCCCCTCACAACTAGTTTCTCATTTTCTCCATAAACCATGAAAATATCCTTTGTACACCATATATACTTTAGAATATTCTTTACAACCAACCAATGTGGCTCTCTTGGCCCTATTTGATATCTTCCTACCATGATCAAGGAATAGGAAACATCAATCCTAGTATATAGAATGCTATACATGATAAATACAATAACGAAATCTTGAGGGATTCCAGTCAATATCCCTATCCTCATGTGTCTTAGGGAATATTTTCTTAGAGATATGTATACTATGGGATATTAGAAACAATCATATCGTATATTGCTCTATACTGAATCTTTTTAATAGCTCATGAATGTATGTAGATTTACTTAGTATTAGTAGCCTCTTTGATATACCATGATGGATCTTTATCCCTATAATGTAGTCTTCTTTTCCTATGTATTTTATAGAGAATATTTTTTAGCATTGTCTTAACTGAATGTAATATTGTTATCTTAATTCCCACCAATAATATATCACCAATATATACTACTAGGAAAACTACTGTACTCTCACTAAACCTATTATATATATAGATCTTACATTAATTATATATGAAACCAAATTCTTTTATGGATTCATAAAAATGAATCTTCCATGATCTTAATTCTTTCTTAAACCCATAAATGGATCTCTTCGACTTGCGTACCTTATTGGAATAATTTAATATTGTAGAACCTTATGGTTGTGTTGCATAGACATATTCTATAAGGTTTCCATTAAGGAAAGTTTTATTGACTTTCATTTTCGAAATCTCATAATCATGGTAAATTTTTATGACAAGTATAATTCTAATCTATTTTTTCATAGTGACTGGAGAATTTTTTTCTTAGCCCATGACTTGATGTTTCTTAAACCATTTAGAAACTAGTCATGCTTTATTAGTACTAACTTTACCATCCATGTCTAGCTTATTTTTTAATACCTATTTTTACTCAATCAACTTTACATAAACTAGAGGATCTACCAAAACCTAGACTTGGTTCTAGTATATGGAATCTATTTTAGAATTCATGGATTCTTTATAATTTACAATTTATAAGATAATTTTTTTACTTACTTATAAGAGAGAGGTTCGTTATCTTCAATTAATAACATGTAAACTTCCTTGGTGACTAAAAAACCACATATCCCTAGTTCTCTAACCTCTCCATTTCTCTGACATAGTACTTGTGTCTATGGAACAACTTCTTCCACCGGGACTTATGAAAACTATTCCTATGACAATTCTTGCATATCTTGAGCCTCAACTTCATTAAAATCTATCTTTATCAAATTATATTTTATAGAGATATGTTCACTTTTAAGAGTAGTGTCATGTATGTTGGGTATGACCTTCTTGTTTGAGGGATTTTATAGATAATGTCATTTAGATTATTTAGAATGTCCTATGAATATGAACTTCATTCCTCATGATACTAGTTTGTTTCAAGTATTAGAATTAACAGACATCTTGCATCCAAATACATGAATATGTGACAAAATAGGTTTGTTTATATACTGAATCTTGTATGGAATACCATTTTCCACTTTATTTGGAACTCTTTTTAGTATGTATTCCATAGTCTACAACATATATCCACAAAAAATAATGGAAGACTTTCATGAATCATCATCAATGTCACTATGTTAAACAAGGTTCAGTTCCTACTTTCACTAACACAATTCCACTATAGTATATAAAGAGGAGCGAGTTGAGAGAGTATCCCAAACTATTTTAGATAATCAATGAACTCTTGGTTAACATAATCCCCACCTCATCATGAGAAGAGTTTCCTTATCATCTTTCCAAGATGATTCTGTACTTCATTCTTGTATTCCTTAAATTTCTTAAAGTAGTAAAACTTTTATCTAATTAATTTGACATAACCATATCTATTAAATTCATTTGTAAAGGTTATGAAGAAAAATTATCCATCATTATCTTCTACTATCAATGTTCTACACAAGCTATATGAACCAATTTTAGAATCTATTAGGCTATTTCACCATTTCCACTGAACTGATCTTGTTCATTTTTCCTTGTAAATAAAAATGACATATATCAAAGGATTTTAGTTCAAAAGAATCTAAATAACCTTCTTAATATATGTTTCTTTAAATTCTTCTCATTCACCTTACCAATTTTTTCATGCCATAGTTGAGTGTAATATATTTCATGTGAACTTGATTCATTATCTATTACCAAAAATTGATTTTCATATTACATTATATAAATAACATTATTTAGATGTTTTATCCTACAACATATGCTATCTTTATAAAACTATAAAACTTTATTTAAATTTTTTTAAACAAAACCATACATGTTTAAACTGGACACAAATATTACATTCTTATTCCAGCAGGAACATAGTATCAATTCCTTAAAAATAGTACCAATGTTGTTGAGAATATGAGATAGTAGTATCTTATAGCTATTATAGCTAGTCATTCTCCATTGGTGGCTCAAAGATCCACCTCACCTATGGAAATATCCTAGAATCTACTTGGTTCCCATATTTGTATACAAATTTTAAAACTAAAAACCATATCTAATGCACAATTTATAGAAATGGGGAGATTAAACCAAATGATGAATGTATCTGAATCTTCCCATTACTTCTTTACAAAGTAACACTTATTTTTACAATATAATTTTCTACTATAAGAAAAACATACCACTTCCTGCTCATTATACTTTCTCTAAATCTTTGTCCTCTTTCAAGTCAGGTGTATAGGTTCCTTAGACTTGAATTTATTTTTAGATATTTTCACATTGAATTTACTCTTATTCACTATACGGAAAAAATATTTTCCAATATTAATTTATTTTTACTTGTTAAATCAGGGTTAGGAGATTCAATATAATCTTATCCATATTGATCATATTAAAATTCAAAATAAAACTTGAGAACCTCAAAGGAAGTGAGGATAGTACAAGGTCCATCCACAATTACTTAGGTATCTAAAAGACCAAAATTTACAAATGATGAATATAGACAATCATCTTAATTACATGAGGTCATTCTAGAACACATTCTCCTAAATTGAATGTAAATAGTTCCTTAGATATCTTATACCTATGTTGTCTTGATTTCTCCCAATATAGATCATGGAGATGAGATAGCATGGTGTATGCATTCATGTATTTGTGATGATTTTGATGATCAATAGTCAAGGATGAATAACATGAAGCATTGTACATCCAATGCATCTCCCACATATTTTCAGAAGACATTGAATACCTCCTCACTTAACTACTTGGAGTTCTCAATAAAATTAGGACTACATGAAATAAAACTTCCTCTATTAGAAAAGTATGATGTGAAAGTTCCTATACCTCTCTTGGAAGTTAGCACCAGTCAATAGATTATCTTTATTTAATATGGATCAAAGGGATAGTGTCATGATTGAATACCTTTCCATTTTCTTCAAAAAATAAAAGAATATTTTCTACTTCATCTTTATTATTGGCTGTGAAATAATTAAATAATTTTATTAGTATTACACTATTTTATAAAATCCCAACAACCCATACCACTGGATTCAAAATATCACATCTCATGGGAATTCTAGTATCAAGGATCCATATTATGTTTCTCATAACCCAGAATATGGTCATGAAAATTATTCAATGGTATTTATGTTTTATTTTCTTTCAAATTTCATTGACACATAGTTACTTGATATATTGAGTGGATTCCCCAATCCAAAAATATAAAACTCATATTTTATCAAGATTACTAATGTGACTTTATTTTAATATATGTTTTCCACATCTACTTTTGGAAAATCAATTTTTTTTCAGGAAAAATGTTTCATAATTGTAAATATTTTGTGTTTTTATAATTTTTGAGTTGAATCTATTTTTATTTGAATATTTTAATGAATTTTTATGTTTCTGGTCCTTAATTGATAAAATGATTATTGGTTTAATTTTATTATATTTTTAGGGTCCAAAATACTTTGGGTAATTTTGTTAAAATCTTAATTGAAATATTATCTTGAGAAAGTTTTTATTGGAATTCGTATATTTGAAGTAATACCAAAGTTACATGTTTATATTTTTAATATCCATTAATGTAATAAGTTTTTATTCTTCTATTGAAGTTTGGAATTTATTAAAGATTAATTTTTTATTTTGAATTGATAATTTTCTCAAGCTTGTGTTTCCATTATAGATAGTTTATTTTCATATAATAGACAATAACATAATTGGGTAACCTATTCATAAGGTTCACCAATCCCTCTTCACAGGGTTCATTATGTACTATTGAGGTGGATTTTTTTAGGGTTCCCATGCCACTCCATAGGATTCGGGCACAATGAACGTAGGGTTCGGTCCTATGAATTTTTTTGAGTTATGCTGTTGTGGATTAAAAATTACACATCAAGAATGAATTTATTAATTCAAATTTAAGAAAAAGATGAAGACCATGAAGCTGATCTCAATGAGGAATTCACTGAATATTTCTAGGAATCTCAAAATGGGAATCAAGAACTATGTATAGGTTGTGAAATTTTTGGGGAATATCTGCTTAAGTAATGATGAAGGAGATGATGAATAATGACTAGATTCATGTGGAGACTATTGATTAAAGAATAGAGATTATTTTTGTGATCTGTGGTATTGATATTACTTTCATTTAGAATGGGGATTAATCTGAATCATTAAGTGAATACTCTTCACACAATAGAGGAGAGGATGAGTGAGCCAAGACAAAAAATAATGGGGCCTTGCTCTAAGAAGTGGCACAGAGGGAAATGATGATTGTGAGTGAATCGAGATATCCTCCTCCCTTATAATATTTTATTTGTTCATTATTGTATTCAAGACCTGTTCATTATATATTTGTGTTCTTTCCTTGAAAAGGTATAACTGAAATCTTTTAGGGTCTTGGATTGAGATGAATTGAATTTATTTCCTTATTCTTTAATAATTTTTCATAATGGTTTGTCATTATTCTGGGGCATGTCTCACTACCTTCTTTTCTCTATTATATGATAATAAATTGACTAATGAAGTTAGAGTTAGATATTTTTTAGAAAATGGATATTAATTCATTTTTCACCAAAATTGATAATTTGGGGTGGGTTTCATTGGAAGTTTAGTAGTGCAATCATTTTATTCAATTCTCTCAATTTCATTCTTCATGAGAATAATTTTTACACAATTACATGTACCAATGAGTGAATAATAGTAGTTCCCTTTACACAGAGAATATAATTTAAGTAATTAATTTAGAAAAGGTTGATGTATAATTTATATATAAAATAACCATTAATTTATTTAGTTTTTCATTGAAAAATCATTTATTAAGAGAGTTCACTGATTAATGTTTATCATCAAGTGATAGTTTTGTGTCTCAAATCATTTTATTCACAGCTTTCAACACTAGTATATTTAATCTTGATGTAATATTAGATATTCTTTTACTAATTAAGTTTATTATAGTTTTCCTAATATCATCCAATAATATATCCATGCTAATTTTTTTTTTATTTTCACACACTTTCTTCCAAAATTTATCACTAGTTCTTTATCAGTTTCACTTCACATAATCCCCATATTTTACAGTTTTATTCCATTGTTTTCTTTTTTATTTTCCTTTTTTTTAATTCATAAAATTTTCATTTCCTTTGGTTTAACCCTGTTTAATACTATACTAGTTTTAGTAAAGTTTTATAAATAAATTAATTTTATAGTTCAACAATCACTATCAGATTATTGGAATCATTTAGAAGGAAGTATTATCTTTAAAAAAAATCAGTTTGTAATAGAACATCTATAATTTTTTCTATTCTGAAAACTTATTTATTATGTTATAGAACTAAAATAGTTTTCAATAAAATTTTATACAAACTAGGGATAAATATTAAATATAAATTTAGAAAATTTAATTCCATAAATAGAAAAACATTATAGTTCCCTATGAAGGAATAATTAAATTCAAAGGGAGAACCTAGAATTAAAGAGAGTTGAGAGTAAAAATGAAAAATCATTCTTCCTCAATTGAGGAACCAAATTGATGAGAGACAGAGACTTGGGGAGCTTCAACTACCTACCATTTTAAGAAAACCTTCTTGTATCTGGTTTTCCACCACATCTAGTAACTATGAAATGAAATAATATCTCTATATTCTACCTTCCTTTAATTGATTATTGAATGAGTATTCATTGGAGTTTATTGAAGACTACTATAGTGTTGTGTAATGGTTTGAGTGAGGAGGATATGAAGTCTAAATTTTTTCTCCATTTACTTGAAGATTACGTCTAGGATCTAGTTAAAGTATCTTGGTGAGGTTATTTTTTATACTTGGGACTAATTTTTTTTGATGCCTTTGTGATTAGATTTTACCCTAGGAATATGAAAATAGAAGTGAGGCCTAAGATTACTCGCTTTGTTCAGGAGGAGGGAGAATCATTCAATGAAACTTAATATATTTTAGAGGTATTATTAGGTAGTGCATCAACTAAAAAATTTATCCACATATATTGGTGGGACCATTTTATAATAGTCTCACTCCCTCCCACCAAACCATTTTGACCTAAAATCAGGGGGGATTTATCTGATATGATATCTTAGGAAATGAAAAATATTCAAAAAACTCTCTCAAAACTCCCAACATTACATTTTTTGGAGAAAATATATCCGTAAGAGTGAGTCCAATATTTAGGCTACTAATTTTTTTAATGGTGGAAAGGATTGTTCACTTGGGCAGTAATGTAATCATTGAAATTTTTTTGGGAATGTAAGGAATTACTATACTAATTTTTTTCTACCCATTCAACAAGATGAAAGTTTCTAATTTGTTTATTTTAGGGATTGAAACTAGGGTAATGATGTATTATTACATAAAAACTTTAATTATAGATATATGAACCATCCCAATTTATCCTATAAGGAATAATATATTCTTAGAAAATCAGTCATCTCTAGATTTACTGACCAACTAAAAATTTCAATTTTTTTATGCAACAAATGGGATAACTTTCTAGTGATCTAACTTTTAGGTATAAGATAAGGATTACCAATGAAATAGAGATGAATCAAAAAGAAAATGTGATGAGAGTTACCATAAAATGTTATATAAAAACATAAGAAAATGATTGGATACAACCTAGGTAACTTGAAACAAATGTTTTAAGTGATTGTGAAATTGAAAATCTGGAAATGAATAAAATTGGAAAAGTGGATTTCAAGGTACGAAGTAAGTTGAATAACAATTTTTCCATTTTAAAGGATAAGGAATAAAGGAAGGTGAAATAGGAATTAATAAAGTAAAGAATGAATAAAGTTATAATTGAGTAAAAATAGATAAACCAACCTATTTTACATCAATATACTCCACCAATTACCATTACCAGAAAAGTAAACTAGAAAAATGATAAACCTAATTATTTGAAATTCTTTTAGATGGTTAATAATTTCCACATGAACGTTCCCTTTGTGGAGGACTTAAAAAAATACCTTATTACATGAAATTTATCAATAGGTTTTTGGCCAATAAAAGGATTATGGAATAAATTTACACAATAAACTTAACTAAATAATGTTGTGTTTTCCTTCAAAGGAAGTTACATCCTAAACTATAAGACCCTGGATGTTTTTTTTCATGCCTTTAAAAATAGGATAAAGTGAGGAGAATTAATACATGTGTAACCTAGAAGATATAGTAAATCTTATTCCCTACTCCTTGTTCAATAATTTGGTCTAAGGTATTTGAAGTATACTTATGTTTTCCTATAGTTGGCTGATAATTCCACCACTCAACACATTAGAAGGGTGGATGAACTCTTAGTTGGTGTGGGGAAGCTCACTTCATAATATCCCATCCTGGGTGCCTCACACTGGTGCCTCGAGCCATTTGGTCATATGACCTCAAGCATGCCTCCCCATATGACAAAGGCTACTGACTAGCAGTGAGGGTCTAATATCAGTCATGTGGAGACTATACCCTCTTTGTTAGAGTAAAATACTAGTGGAAAATAAATAAACCATAACCAAATATATATCCAAATTATTCCATAACTAGAACAATACCAATATCAAAAGACAAACAAAACTATAAATATAATATCAAAACCAAACTGTAGATATGTCATGCCAAGACACATGTCTAGTTATAAAATAAAAACTCAAAGTCAAGACACTAGAGACTCCCCAGAGGATCCCAAACCACATCTGGTTCCCTCATCCATGCTCCACCCCGAATCAGCCACTTAACACATGGACTTTTCCCTTATCATGTCCTGAAATCAAAAAATATATTCAAGAACTAATTAGGAAACCCAAGTAGGGTGTGAGTATAAATAAGTAGGTCACCACCAATGGTGTCAAAAACAATACCATGTTAATAATAGTGTATGCAGTTTTATAAAGAAATAAACACCATGCATAAGTAAACAATTATCATATTATCTAATTATTCTTTATTTGACCACATAAACTGTCATGACCCCCTCTCCATAAAGTGTACCACTCTTGGTCCGATAATGGGAGAAGAGAGATAGTGACCACCGAGTCCTGCATCATGTAGGATGCAAATTGGACACTATCACTAAAGTTATAGTAAACAAAAAGATGGGAATAATTAACATCTAAGAGAACACATGCAAAAAGAGAGATAAGAAAAACATCAAAAAAATCCTACTCATACTACAATATAAAAGAAAACCCAAATGCACATATATAATGACATGAAAGAACTACTACAACAGAAAGAAAAACTTCAAGTACCAAAAGAAAAGTAAGGACGACATCGACCATGAATCCTAAAAAGCTCTTGAAACACCCCAAGCTTGTAGTAACCTGCCTGATCTCCAACCTACTCCAATTGATCTAAATTTATATATATATATACATAGGGTTAGTATAATCGTATACTCAGTAGGATGCTCCCTAGGTCCTCTCATTAAAATGATAAAGAATGCATGATAAAGCATAGTGAACACCAAGTGAAACTAACTCATCACCGAAATAGGTATTCTAATTTCCCAACCTCACCATGGATACTCTCACAATGTATTGCATGTTAGAGTATCTAATATAATAATGAATATTAAGGGTACCCCACTATTGCTTGCCCACTAGTTTTCCTCTCTTCCCCAATGTCACATGTCTTGAGAATCTCTCTCCAAAAAGGATATCCCACAGATACCTGGCTGAATCACCACAACATGCACCTAATGAATCACACCACCACGTCCATGTAACTAAAAGTAACTAGGTAGTTTTCTGGAGACACCAAAACCCATATAATGTGTATTGTACATTGAGTATTATACCTCAATCCATCATAGCCCATACACCTAGTAAGGAACCTCAATCCATCACAATCTATACATGTTATACCTATAGTAGTCCTTATGAAAATATATCCAGAATACATCTGTGTGAAAATAACCACAATCCATTATATCCCACTACACACATATATGGGGAAAAATAACCACCATGGAAACCAGCACACGTAACTACCAAGAGAAGAGAGTATGGTCAAAGGGTGTAGTCATCATTCCATCCTTTCACCGAGATGTTGGGGAAAACACCCCCAATGCTTAGAATCCCCGGGGTGTCATTTTCCCTAACTGACATGGTTGAGTAGCATAAAAAACACAAAATATACATGATATAATATAGCTCAGAACCTCAATGTGGGCATAAACTATTATTAGAATCAACTGCAGCTAACGTCTCTCGGACTCCCAGCTGCCACTGCTAAGACCATATATCCTATAAGTACATAAAAAATTTAAAGAGCTATATTAAGTTATTTTATTACTTTTCATCAGTTTAAATTTATGTTAATTAATTATTAACCATTAATTAACCATTTTCATTTTCCAAATTAAATTAAATTAGCATTATGACAAAGTTTCATGCCCTCTGGGAATAAGGAAACAAAGTCCATAGATTCTCAAAATCATAACCTCAGCATTGCATCCCATCATGATCCAACCACATTGGTGAAAAATTTATTCATTTATTTAACAAAATTACTTTCCATATTACCAGATACTCTTGGAAAACATCCTATGATAAAATACAAGGAATATAACCAAGCACATCCATCTAATTCAAGAAGTGGGGAAAGTAAAACATGTAAACAAAAATCTTGTTCATTGGCCAAACAATAGATTCAAACACGCATCCAACTTCAAATAAATGAGTAAGCCCAGCTTCAACCCATTCCGTTATCCCAAGTGTCCTCCCTGACATCCTCATGACTATCTTGATGCATCTTTCCATCACAATCATCAACTGCTACCACCACAACCATGCCTCCCCACCCTACATACCACAACAACCCTCATGAATCATCCATCCCAGGTTCACATCGCATCTAGGCCTCCTTTTCCCACACACCACAACATCTCTTGAGGATCAGCCATCCTAGGATCACATCACACCACAAGTTATTAAAAAAACATAACAACTAGGCTCTTGGCCCTTAAACAAGGCATTCAAGCTTCACACACAACGAGCTCCCATGGATCCAAAGCACAAACTACTCAGCCTTTACAAGAAAGTTGGATACTAAGGCCCTATAAAGGAATTGTATTTTATTACACAACCCATTATTATTTCATCTTGAATTAACCGATTCATTATTCATGGGTTACAAATATGGGAAACCTAATAATCAAGCTATCCCGAGCTATCAAAAATTAATTAAAAAATTAATTTAACATGAATTTAATTATTTTATCAAAAAGTATCAACATGCTTTAGGTTTATTAACCAATTCAATTAAACTCGCTTACTTGTAATAATTTATTATCATCAAATTGAAACAAAAACCAGATTCATTAAACACACAACTCAAAATATTTTATCTAGTAAACTATCAATTAATTATGGATTTATATTCTTTACCAATTCACATGATAATAAAAGCATAAAAACATATCAAAGATACCAAACTATCTAGTAAATCAAGAGGCAACCCGTTATCATGGTATAAAGCAATGACATCACTATGAAATTGATACCAATTATTTAATCCAGTTAAATAAAATATTAGGTTAATTTAATTGCGATCAAAGGGATAAATCATTATCAATTTATGATTTCACATATATAAAAGAGAATCAATGAATCCCCTACCTCAAAATGGTGTAAATGTTATTCATATGAGAATTGATCAACACTACAGATCCTGATCACCTCTCCTGCAAGAACTGTATCCACCTGAGGATGTTGCACCACAACCACACCAAAAAACAACCAACAAAAGTCCTTTAAAAACATAGAGATCAAGAACCATCACATGGAAAAGAGGAACTGGAGGAAACTGATTGAAAAAACTGCAAGAAAAGTGGTAGAACATACCTTGGATAAAAGATGGATTGCTATGGATCGAAGGAGGGAAGTGAGAGATCAATAACTGAAAAAGGAATCCCCAAAATTGTTGAATAGGGTGTTGGTGGGTCACCTATAATTAGAGGGAGAGTCTCTATATTTTTAGGTTTAGGAATATCCTGATTTATTAAAAACACATAAAATAGCACAATAGTGGGGAATTATATAACGTGTAATCCCTTTTAACGTCGTGTAATCCTCAGGGTTCAATTTCTACCAAAAAACACATCAACTATCTATTTTATTATTTTATAACCTTTATTCATTGCATGTAATGAAATATACTTTCCCATCATGTAAAATTATTACAGATCGTGAAACCTCCCTGCTTCTAGTTTCTAGAAACTAAACTCCTCCGAAATTCCTCTGAGCCTCCTCCGAGAACCTCAATCTTTGAAAATGCACTAAGGTTTGATCAGTGTGGATCCATACCCTTACATTAGATACCTATAAAAAAATTATCATCCTAGAGAATCCAAAACTAACCCGAAGAGGAAACAGAAAAAGGGTTGTCCAAATAGCCACCATACAAGATACCTCTCAAGGCCCTTTCCACTATAGGAACTCAACAACATCATCAAAGAAACAATGTAGAACCATGAAACAACCAAAACCAGCTCCTAAACAATCTATTTTGGGAGATACCTATCAAAAGTGACCAATCTACAACAATCAACAAGACTAAGTAACCTCAAAAACCCAAAAAGGTTTACAACCAGAAAATGAACAACATTGTAAAAAAATATATAAATATCGAACAACTCGGGATACTGAGTGCATTTCTATGACTCACATTGCTAGGTAATCTTCTCCATGACACCATGCCAACAAAATACATGAACCAATGGTATATCATGCCCACACAACACCTTCTCATAGTGGTCCTGGATCACTAAAGGATGCTCCTCGAAAGTCGCATCACCATCAACATCAATCTCACCCAAATATATTACATGATAGTCACTATAAAGTTAACTATGGAGCTAAGAAACATGAAAAACTTTGTGTATCTGAATCATATGTGGGGGAAGACACTATCTGATATGCCACAACTCCAACATGATCCAACACCTCGAAAGGACAAACAAACTAGGGACAAAACTTCTTCCCATAACCAAACCTTCATTTCCCACAATGGGGAGTCACCATTAGGAACACTTGATCTCCAAAACCGAACTATAAAGGTATCCTCCTATGATCGACATATGATTTCTGATGATCCTATGCTACTTTCATCCTCTCACAAATCACCTAAACCATCTCTTCCATATTCTGTACTTGTTCCAACCTAATAATTACTGACTCTTCGACCATAGTCCAACATAAAAGAGAATGTAAAGGTCGGTCATACAATAATTAAAACATTTCCATACCGATGGTGGAGTAAAAACTATTTTTTTAAATAAAATCTACCATGTGAAGGTGCCTCATCAATGAAACTCGAAAATCCAATACACAAGAGCACAACATGTATTCAAGATTCTTGATGGTCTGGTCTGTCTGACTATCCATCTATGGATGAAAAGTAGTACTAAATAATTGATGAGAACCAAAAGTATATTGGAGGTCACTTCACACCCTATAGGTAAAACATTTATCTCGATCAGAAATTATCATTCTCAAGACCCCATAGAGTCTCACCACCACCTCTAGTTATTGGATCGACAAAACCTCTACTGAGTTCGACTCCTTGATCACTATAAAGTGGGTTAATTTCATCAAACAATCCATTACCACCCATATAGAGTCATAGTCTCCCTAATATTGAGGTAAACTAATAAAAAATCCCATTGAGATGACCTCCCACTTCCATTGAGAAACGTCTAATAGTTGGATAAAATCACTGAGACAATGGTGCTTGACCTTCACCTTATGGTAGACAAAATATTGAGACACAAACCCTGGAACTATAAATATTAACCTAGGCCTCAAAAACTAACCCCTCAAAGCTCGGTACATCTTTTTCACGCCAGGATGTACCACCGAAGGTGAACTATAGATCACTCTAAGAACCATATCATGCATCACCAAAGGAATGAAAATCATTAACTGAAACCATGCTTAGTGTTTTTTGTCTTTAGACCAACCATCAGGGACCTCACCACAAAAAAACTCAGTCTCTCTAGACCTCCACCTTAAGATCCCCCAACTGGGTCTCCTCCACTTGATGCACCAAATGATTGCACTATCATTTAAAAAATACAACCTCTTCCCCTGACTTCTCCAATATCTAGATAAAATTTTGAGAGTTCCTCTATCACTCTCCAAGAATCACTAGAATCATTCACTGCATCACTATGTGACTTCCTACTCAGCTCATTGGATATAAAATTCCCCTTTATTATTGTATACAAAATGTCAAAGTCATAATCTAGTAAGAACTCAATCCACCGACACTAGTGAAAGTTCATGTCATGTTAGAAGAAAACATACCTTAGGATCTTATTATTGATAAAGACCATGAAATTCTTGCCCATGAGGTAATTTATTAATAACTTTAGGGAAAACACCACCGTCACTAACTCAAGATCGTGGGAGGAATAGTTACCCTCATGAGGATGTAACTGCCAAGACCCATAAGAAATGACCAATCAAAGTTACATCAGAACACATCCCAACCCAAGATGCAAAGCGCCACATAAAACCTCAAATTGAACTCCTACTACTAGCATAAAAATAACTGGAGCACCGACCAAATTTTCCTTTAGACACTCAAAATCCTTATGAAAATGATCAATCCATAAGAACACCATATTATTTATTGTCAACGCTATTAGATGAGTCACAACCTAAGAGATATTGGATACAAACCTCCTGTAATAGCCTGTAAGACCAAGAAACTTTGCACCTCTTCCAATATCTTGGGCTATTCCTAAGACATGACTACTTACATCTTTGAAGGATCCATAGATAATCCCTACTGGGATACACCATTCCCCTTGAAATGGACTTCTTGGTCCCATAATTCACACTTCTACAACTTCCCAATAAACTTCTCATGAATAAGAACTCCTAAAATAGCACGCATATGAACTAAATGATCCTCCTCAGACATGGAGTACATAAATATGTTTTCAATGAAAACCACGAAAAACTTATCTAAGAACTCACGAATTACAACATTCATTAACCCCATGAACATAGCTGGAGAATTTTTCACACTGAATGACATCCCCACAAACTCGTAGTGCCCATGACGACAACATAAAACAGTCTTCAGGATATCTTCATCCTTGACACGTATATGTTGACATCCTAACCACAAATTGATCTCCAAGAACCAACTCACACCCTTCAGTTGATCAAATAAATCATCAATCCATTGAATAGTATAATGGTTCATCACTATCATTTGGTTCAAGTGATGATAATCGATACAAAAATGAAAACTACCATCAGCCTTATTTACGAACAAAAATGGTTCACCACATAGTGACACACTTGGATAAAAAAAACCAAACTAAAATAGACCATTGAGATGTATATTAATCTCTCACAACTCAAAAGGAGCTATTATATATGAAAACATCGATATAGGAGACACACCTGGCTATAGTTCGATCATGAACTCTGTCTCTTGTCAAGGGGGTAACACTACAAACTAATCTAGAAAGAAATAAGATTAATCTTCCACAACACTAGGAAAATTTGAATGATGAACCTCTAATGCACTCAAAATCTTCTCAGCCATCAATTATGATAAGGAAAAAACATGATTCTGACCATCTGAGGGCCTCACTCACCGAAAGACTCTGCTGGCTCTCCGTCATCATCGAAGAACACAACCTGCCTCCTGAAGAAATCCATGATATCCTGCAATGAATATAACCAACACATTCTAAGGATGATTTCATATGGTGTATCCATAAAAATATGAAATCTTCCAAAGAGCAGTGTTTCCCCAACACTAGCTTACAGTCTCTAAATACACGAAATAATTCAGCTCGACCTCCAACTGGCATAGTCAATTTTAATGGCCCTAGAAACCTCTCTTCCTCAAGTCCCAAAGCATGGACAAGGGAAGGTGATATGAGGGAGTGTGTCACTCCCAGATCAAACAGGGCATGCACCCAAGTAGAAATCAAGCATTGGGTACCTCAAACGACTTCCGGATTTCCTGGCACTAGCAATACTAAATCATGAAGCTGACCAAAAATTGATAGAAAATCACTCTAACCATGACAATGACCACCTCCATAGCCATGCTTTGATCTCTAGGGATGGAGAGTGTCCCATGGTTATCCTCTACCTACCCCGTCTACTCTATACTGATCCCAAACTAGAGAAACCTATTGCTGCTGCATCGGCCAGAACTGCCTCAATTGAGGAACCTGAAGAGGAACAACTGGTGCACACTGAATGCTCAAAAAGTTTGGGCACTCTCACTACTAATAACCTCAGAATCCATAAGAAAAAGATGCGTCTGATACCTTGGAATTGGCTTGAGAGATTTCGACTCTAGAGAAACGTGACATAGTGGGCTAGGAACTACCCTCATATGATAAAAAACTCTTCTATCCTGACATCTGGTAACCCCAGACTACATCTATACTTTGCGAGGAATTTTGTTGACTCTCTTATAATAATGATCTTGCTCTGGATACGGTTGTCTCTATGACCTTTGCTCTTGCCAGCACCTCGAGATACATCTTTAGTATAAACGAGGTGACCTAGGTCTGAGTATTTGGATGAAAATATTCCTATTAATGCCTCACCTTGGCCCCTCATCTGGAAAAAAGGTTCAAATCATATTGAAGAAGGTTCATAAAATAGATCACAAACTTTCACACACTGGAGATCCCCTAATGAAGGGTAAGGATCTCCTAGTGACTGGTCACCTTCACGGTCAAAGAAAGAAACTCAGCTCTAAACTAGTCTCAGAACTCCTTCCATGAGACTGCTAACTCCTCACAATATCCTAGGAATAAGAACGTACATTACGTCACTTACCTACACAAAATATTCATGGAAAACGATACCCAGTGCTCCTTTTGGGTATGGATAAAACTGAAGGCTATCTCAACCTCCTCTAACCAGTCTTCCATTACTATATCCAAAATGGATCCATCAAAACTCTAAAAAATAAAAAACAATTAGAGCTCCTAAACCTGGAATATGGAATACCTTACCATTTATTAATTGTTTTATTTTATTCATTTTAGGTTAACCTATCACAAGGTCTACCCATTAAAAGATAGGTGAAAAGAATAACGATGCATGATCCTTTCCTAGGTCTTTACCCTATAACTAGTATCAGCTCATTTAGTAGCCACTGTAAGATTAAAGGTCCATGCATCAGATCACATGGAGCCCTAAAAACCTATGTCCAAGATGGTATCCCGTGTTTAGATTTCTTGTTAAACTTAGCTAACACTGTTTCCCTACCAATCCATGAAACCTCACCTATTCCTAAGTCCAAAATCTATCCTATCCCTCAACCAGACCTTTGATTCCACTCTGTCATAACCCCCTCGCCACAAAGTGTATCCCTCCTAGACCAAAAATGGGAGAAGAGAGATAGTGACACCTGATTACCACCTTCAGTAGGCCCTGGGCTGGCGACTAAAACCAAGGGTATAGTAAACAAACATATGGGATGCATTACCCTCTAAGAGAACACATACGAAAGATAGAGATAAGACCGAAACCAACCAAATCCATCTCAGAATAAAATATAAAAGAAAAGCCAAGTGAACATATGTAATGACATGAAAGAACTACTACAACTAAAAAGAAAACTATAAGTACTAAAATAAAATTAAGGATGAAAGAAACCACGAAACCCAAAAAACTCCAAAAAACCCCAAGCTATTAATAATCATCATGATCTCCAACATTTTCCAATTGACCTAAAAAATAGTTTATATATATACATAGGGTGAGTAGAATAGTATACTCAGTAGGATCCTCCCCATAGCCTCTCGTGAAAAAATATAAAGAAAGAAAGCTAAAGCACAATGAAAAGCAAGTGAAGCTAACTCATCAACTAAATATGTATAATAAGTTCCCAACCTCTCCATGGCCAGTCTCACCAAGTATCACATGCAAGAGTATATAATATAATAAATAATATCAAGGGTACCCTACTACTACTTCCCCAATGTTTTTTATGATATACCCTAATATCTCACATTCGAACCATCTCCCTCCAAAAATGCTATCCCAAAGACACCTAGGAGAAGCACAACAACATTCACATCGTGCATCACACATCCAAATCCACGTATAAAAAATTAACCAGGTAGTTTCTAAGAGCCACCACAACCTGTATAATGTGTATCATACATAAAGTATTATACCTCAAGCCATCACACCCCATACACTGAGTAAGGAACCTCAAGCCTTCATAGCCTATACATGTTATACCTATAATAGTCCTTAGGAAACTATATCTAGAATACATGTGTGTGAAAATAACCACAAACCATTACAACTCTATACACACATATATGGGTAAAAATAACCGTCATACATACCATCATAGGTGACTACCAAAAGAATATAGTGATGTCAAAGGGGAAAGTTAGCCATCCATCCTCCCTCCAAGATGTTAGGGAAAACACTCCCGAGGGCTCAGAATCCTCAGGGTGTTAGTTTCCCAAACCAACAAGGTGGAGTAGTGGGTAAAAAGACAACATGTATAATATATAATATAACTCACAACCATACTATGGTCATAACCTAGTCTCAGATTCAACAACAGATAACGTGTCTCAGACTCCCATATTCCACTGGTAAGACCAAATATCCTATAAGAACACAACCATTTAAAGAGCTTCATTATGTTATTTTATTCATTTTCATCAGTTTTGATTTATGTTAATTAATTCTTAAACATTAATTAATCATTTTAATTTTCCACATTACATTACATTATCATTAAAAAAAGTTTCATTCCCTCCAAGCATAAGAAAACAGATTCCACAAATTCTCATAATTATCGCCACAACATTGCATCCCAGTAAGCTACAACCCCATGGGTTAAAAAGTTATTTATTTATTTAACAAAATCACTTTCCATATTACTAGGTACTCTATGAAAACATTATAAGCTACTAAAAAGGCATACTACCAAGCACATATATTTTCCTCAAACAGTGGGGAAAGTAAAATAGATAAACAAACAACCAAGAAATCGGCTAAACAACATATTAAAACAAGAATCCAACTTCATATCAATGGGTAATCCCATATTTAACCCACTTAGTCATCCATGGTGTCCTCCATCACACTTGCAAGCATATCTTGATGCATCTTGCATTCAGAATCATCAGTTTATTCCACCACAACTAGGACTCCCCTCCCTACATACCACAAAAACCCTCTAGGTTTATCCACCCAGGATAACATCACATTCTGGACTCCTCACCCCACACACCACGACAACCCTCTAGGATTATCCATTATAGGCTCACATCACATTACTAGAAGCTATAAATAAACATAGAAACTAGGATCTTGGCCCTAAAACAAGTCATTCATCATTCACACACAATGAGCTCTCATAGATCCAAAGCACAAGGCACTAAACCTTTACAAGAAAGAGGGTGACTCAAGCCCAACAAAAAATTATCTTTTATCACACAACCAATTATTCTTCTATCTTGAATTAACTGATTCATTTTTCATAAATTCTAACTATGTGAAAGATAAGAAGAATTATATCACAATCTGTCAAAAATTAATTAGGAAATTAATTTAACATGCCTTTAATTATTTTATCAACAATAATCAACATGATTTAGGTTCATTAACCAATTCAATTAAACATGTGTACTTCAAACAATTGATTATCATCAAATTGAAACAACAACGAGATTCATTAAACATGCCTCTTTAAATTTTTTATCCAATTAACTATCAATTAATTTTAGTTTTATATTATTTTCCAATTCACATGATAATCCAATCATAACTACATATCATAGATACCACACTATCTAAAAAATCAAGAGGTAACCCCTTATCATAGTACAAAGCAACGACATAACCATGAGATCAGTACCAATAATTTAATCCAGTTCAAGTAATTATTAGGTTAATTTAATTATGATACAATGGATAAATCATGATAAATTTATGATTACACATATATTAAGGAGAATAAATGAATTCCCTACCTCCAAAGAGTATCAGAATTCTTCGTACAATAATGGACCAACATTACGGATCCTGATCGCCTCTCCTGCAAGAACTCCATCCACCAGAGGATGTCTCCCCATAAATGTTCCATAAGATAACCAACAAAACTCCTTTAGAAACATGTATATTAAGTTACATAACAAGTAAAAGAGGAAATGTAGGAAATAGATCGAAGAAACCACAAGAATACAGGTAGAACATACCTTAGATCAAATGAAGATTTCTATAGATCTAAGGAGGGAATATAGAGATCAATCACTAATGAAGTAATCCCCAAAATTTAGAAGAGGGGGCTTCCTGGTCACCTGGAATGAGGGGGAGAGACGATTACATTGTAGGTTTATGAATAACCTCATCAGCTAAAAACTCTTAAAACAACACTATAGTGGGGAATTAGAGGACGTGTAATCCCCTTACACATTATGTAATCCTTAGGGTTTATTTTCTACTGAAAAATGCTCCACCTCTATATTTTATTATTTTTCTAACCCTGATTCATTACACATCGTGAAACCTTCTTTCACATTATGTAAAATTACTACACATCATGGAACCTCCCTGTTTCTATCTTCTAAAAACTGAACTTCTCTAGAATTCCTCTGAGCCACCTCTAAGTAGCTTAGTATATAGAAACGTGAAAAGGGTCAATCTGTACAGATCTAGACCCTTAAATTAGATACCTTTCAAAACATTATTATCCTAGAGAATCTAAAACCAACCTAAAGAGTAAACAGAAAAAGGGTTGTCTAAAAAACCACCTCGCGAGATAGCTCTCAAGGCTCTCACCACCACAGGAACTCAATTGCTTTATCAAAGGATGAACACATAACCATGAAACAACCACAAACCTCTTATAAAAAATCTCCTGAGGGACATAACTCTAAAAATAGAGTAATCTAGAACAAGAAAGAAGAAGAATCCACCTTATAAACCAAAAAAATTATACAACCACAAAATGAACAATGTTACAAGAAAAGTGCTGAACATTAGACAACTTGGGATACTAAGAACATATATTTGACTCACATTCCCAGTTACTCTCTTCCATTCCACCACTCCACCACAAGAAAAGAACCAAGGGGATAGTATAGCCATGAAACACCTTCTACTAGTGGTCCCAGATCTCTACACGCTGCTCCTCGATGGTTGCATCACCATAAACATTGATCTCTTCCCAATTGATGATATTAGAGTCTCTATGGAGATAATAAAGGAGCTAGGACATTCTAAAAACATCATGTATCTAGATCATATATGGGTGAAGAGATATCTAATATTATATATGTCCAACATGATCCATCACATCTAAATAACCAAAAAACTGGGGAGAAATCTTACTCCCATGATCAAACCTTCACTGCCCACGATGAGGATTCACCTTCAGAAGCACATGATCCCCAAAGTTGAATTCCTAAGATCTCATAATATGACTAACATAGGATTTATGATGATCCTAATCAACCTTTTTCCTCTTAAAAATCACCTAAACCATCTATGCCGTATTCTGTATCTGTTCTGACCAAATAATTACTAACTCTCTGACCCTATTCAATCACAATAGAGAATGGAAAGGTCAGCTATACAGGGCTTCGAACAAGGCTATACCAATGGTGGAGTGAAAAATATTATTATAAGTGAACTCTACTAAGAGTAGTTTCCTCATCCATGAACATCCAAAATCTAGTACATAAGAGTGAAACATGTCTTAAAGAGTTTTGATGGTCCACTTTGTCTGGTCGTTCATCTACGAATGAAAAGTAGTGCTAAGGAATAGCTGAGAACCAAAATTATATTGGATAAATATTTATAACCTATAGGTAAAATGAGAATCTCAATCAGAAATGATCATCCTCATAACCCCATGGAGTCTCACCACAACCTCTAGATACTACCTTGATAAAACCTCTATTGATTCCGACTCCTTGATCCCTACAAAGTGGGTCGATTTCTTCAAATGATCTACAACCATCCATATAGCTTCATATCCTTAATAATATCAAGGTAAAATGGTAACAAATTCCATTTAGATGTCCTCCCACTTCCAATAAGGAATGTGTAATGTATGGAGAAAACCACCAGGAACATGATTCTCAGGCTTCTCGTTCCTGCAGACCAAACATTGAGACACAAAACACGCAACTATACGCTTCAACCCAGGCCACCAAAACTGACCCTTCAAATCTTGGTACATACTTTTCATGCTAGGATGTACCGCTAAAGGTGAAATATAGAACTCTATAAGAACCATATCAGGCATCATAAAAAGAACAAAAATCCTTTCATGAAACAACACTCAGTGTTTTTCATCCTTAAAAAACCCATCAGGGACCTCAACACAAACAAATTGGTCTCTCCAGACCTCCACCTCAAGATCACCCAATTGGTATTCCTCTACCTAATGAACCATATATGACTTCAAGATCATCTAAAAAAGACAACCTATTCCCCCTAATTATCCCATATCTAGATGCAATTCTAAAAGTTCCTCAATCAATCTCCAGTAATCACCAAATTGACACACTGCATCACTATGTGACTTCCTGCTCAACACATCGACTAAAACATTCCCCTTTCTAGGTGTATATGAAATATCAAAGTCGTAATCCTATAAGAAATAAATACACCAATGCTGGATCAAGATAAATTCATTTTTGGAGAAAACATAACTTAGGATAAAATGATTGGTTAAGACCACAAAATGCCCGCCGATGAGGAAATGTCTCCACAACATCAGGGAAAACAACACCACCACAAAATTGAGATCATGGGAATAATAGTTACACTCATGGGGACATAACTTCTAAGAACCATAATAAATTATTGATCTCTGCTACATTAGAAGACATACCAACCCAAGATGCAAAGCCTCACATAAAACCTCAAACTGAACTCCTTTTACTGGAAGACAAATAACTGGAGCACTGACCAATTTCTCCTTCAATTACTAAAAATCCATATAAAACTGACCAGTCCATAGGAAAACCTGATCCTTTCTATTTAATGATATCATAGGATTCCTAACCTAAGAGAAATCAGATACGAACCTCTTATAATACCTTGAAAGACTAATGAAACTTCACACCTATTCCACTATCTTGGGGGCTTCCCAAGAGACAATAGATTCTATCTTCGAAGGATCCACAACTACTCCCTACTAGGATACAAAATTCACCATGAAACAAACTTCTAAAGCCCAAAAATTACACTTCTACAACTTCCCAAACAACTTCTCATGATGAAGAACTCCCAAAATGGCACGTAGATGATCTACATACTACTCCTCAGATGCAGAGTACACAAGGAATCCTTCGATGAAAACCACCATGAAATTATCCTGGAACTCATAGAACATAACTTTTACTAACCCCATGAACAAATATAGAGAAATAGTCACACTAAATGACATCACAACAAACTCATAATGCATATGATGAAAATAGAAAATAATCTTTATGGTATCCTCATCCTTCACATGCATATGATGATATACTAACTGAAAATCAATCTTAGAGAACCAAATTTCACCCTTTATTTTATTAAATAAATCAACAATACATGGAAGAGTATATCAGTTCTTCCCTTTCACTTGGTTCAGGTGATGATAATCAATTCAAAAACCCAAACTTTTATCATTTTTCTTTACCAATAAAACTGGTGAACCCCACAATGACAAACTCATCCAAACAAAACCGCACTACAACAGACCATCAAGATGCATACATATCTCTTGAAACTCATAAGGCTCCATTATATATAAAGACATTGAGATTGGAAACATTCCTAGCTGTAGTTAGATCCCGATCTTGATCTCTCATCAAGGTGGTAATTCTACAACCTAATCTAGAAAGACATTGGGGTACTATTTCATGACCCTGGAAAATGCTGACTACTGAACCAAAGATGAACTCCACATCAGCTCATCCATCAAGGACGACAAGGAAAAAACACCCCTCTAGCACATATGAGGGTCTCACTTTCCAAAAAAACACTGATGAATCCCTATCAGCATAAAATAACACAACCTACCCCCTAAAGTAATCCACAATATCCTGCACCTTATACAACTAAACCATGATTAGGATAATGTCATATGGTTATATCTATAAACATTGGAAGTATCTGCAAGAGTGGTGCTATCCCAACACAAGCTCATATTCTTTACATACATCAAACAAGTTAGATCGACCTCTAACTTGCATATTCAATGCTAATGGACCTAAAAGCCTCACTACCTCAATTCTCAAAGCATGTAAAAGGGAAAGTGATATGAGGGAGTGTGTCGCTCCTGAATCAAAAAAGGCATGAACCCAAGTAGAAAACATGAAAAGGGTACCTCAAATGATGTTCGACTTGCTTGGAGATGGAAAAACTAAAGCATAAAGCTGGCCACAACCTCTATAACTATGATGATGACCACCTCTATGACCATGATATGCTCTCTAGGGATATAGATAATCCTATGGATATCCTCTTCCTACCCTATATAATCTCTACTGATCCCAAACTAGAGAAATTTTTTGCTGATGCCTTGGCTAGAATTTCCTCAATTGTAATACCCCATGCTTCCACGGTATACTTCTCCTTCAATAATACAATAGCTTGAATTGTGCGCTAGTTCGAGTTCTAACACATCGCGACCAATCAAAGTAGTCGTTATGAATAGTAATACGCACTTTATGAATTATATAAATTTTATATTTTAAAATTGGATTCATTTTTGGATTTAGAATATCTAAATTATCCTAAGTTGAATTTTTGGTATTTTTCTGTGAACATCCAATTTTTGATGAATAGTTAAAAATACTTAAAAACAAATTTTTTAATGAAAATAATTTATAGTGATAAATTATAATATTAAGTAGTTTTAAGGTATAATTAGTATATAATTATACCATTTTATCCAATGGTGGCCATTAGAATTAATTTCACATTTAAATTGGACATAAACAATTGTCAATCTTTTGATAGATGTTGTTTCTTAAAAACACGCTATTTGTTTTGACAGCAAGAATAATTTTTTAATTAATTACTGTAATTTATGTGTTTATAATTTGGTAAAATGGATTCCATATTTGGAATAATAAGGTCCAAATTATGTAATTAAGACTCTTTTGTTTTTGGACATTATGAATAGTAACGACGACCATTATCTTTAATTATCAAGATTAATTAGTAATCGGGTAGTTAAGGATAATGAAATAATATCATAATAATATAAAATGACCCCAAAATGTGTCCTAATGCTATTGGTTTTGTCATGGATGACCATGAGATGCCTTGTTCCAACTTAGGGACCCCATGGAATCACTTTTGTGTGATAGTAACATTTTATCATTTTATTTTTTAAAGAAAGGAAAATATAAAAAAAGTATGTAACACCTAAGTAAAACAATTTTAATTTTGTCTACATAAATGATCCCTTAGACTATAAATAGTAATTGTAAAGATAAAATATTTCCTACGTCATGGTATTTTTTTATAATTTTTAGACATTAAATAAATAAATTTATTTATGACACCATGATGATGCAGTGATTACCTCATTAATGAATGATTTAAATAGAATGAAAAGATAAGGTAAAATAGAAAACATACACTTGTATAAAGCCTATTTTATGGGTGTATTTCGAACCCTTATCACCTTATCCTCAAAATATATCATTATAGGACCTTTAAAATCCGAAAAGCATTTCATAATAAAGTAACATTTCAATCTTTCTAAAAGAGCCCCTCCTCTCCTCTTATAAAAGGCCCCCACCTCTACCACCTTATTCACACCTTCAAAGCCTTTTGGATCGGCAAAAATCTGCCCAAATACCCTCTCAACTTTCCTCCCTTAATCCTATAAGCCTTACCTTAGGCATAAAGCTCTTCATGAAACCCTATTGGTTCAAACCAAGGGGAGTTACCCGATTGAAAGGTAATTTCTTCTCTTATGTTCTTTTGTTTTATTTTGATTCTCCAACCACCTAAAATATTTTAATTATTTTATTTTGTAACAACAACATTATCCTCAATATACTTGGATTTTTTTTATGATAAGGATTCGAACTACACTTACACACACCTCCATCTAATGGTTAAAGAACATACTGTTTCTGTGGGTGGTGAATTACTGCCTCATGAAACGATGATTGTTCAATCTTCTTTTAACACCTCTCATGGTGGCCATTAAGATGTCACTATATTTATATATGATTTATATTATGTTTATGTTTTACTTATGCTTCTGTATTTTTCATTTATGTCATACCTTTATGATTTCCATTATGGGTAAACGCGATAATTTCATTTTAGGAAGTACGGACTACCGCCCCCTCAAAGTGATTTGAATCATTAATGACATATGTGGGATGTATAAAGGATGGAGTTAATGATATTATATATGATATTAGACTCTAATTATAATATATCTTTATATAATTATGATTTAATTCCATTAAATATGAAATAGAAATGAAAGTAGCGTTCATGCGTACGTACGGCTTACCGTCTCCATGGACGGTGCATTTCATATCTTACCTCTAAATGTTATGTAATATTATAAATGCATGTATATACTGGATATATATTATATATACGATATCTACATCATGAATATAATTCTGGAGAAAATGGTTATTTTACCACATAAACAACTAGTAATTATAAGAAGTTTATTTTTGACTCAAGTACCATGGATCGAAAAAACGACCGTTATTAAATTAAATGATTAAATAATGTTCATAACATGGTAATAAGTGATGTAAAAGGAATAATTAACTTTAAAATGGTTCTTAAGCAAATAGAAATTAACTATAGTTTATTTTTCAGGAGTTTAAAGAACGATCGAGTCAAGTCGGACACGAGGTAAGGGACTTCGTCTCAATCTCCTTTCATTGAGGCATATTTTGTTTTATACACAACTTTCTTTTATACAGTGTATAAACCCCTTTGACTTTTACTTTTATTCCAAAGGAATATTTTTATACGAAGCGTTTTTACTAAATAAAAAAAGGAATGTTTTGTCTTACGTATGCGGCGACAACGAATTCTCCGCTGCCGTGACCATTATTTTAGTATCGACTTCCTCTACAAGCCATAAATTTTTTTAACTGAAAAATAAATACCATGTTTTAATTTTCTTTTATTTTGGAATTGAAAATGGTTTTTATAATGTTTTGATTATATCAATGTGTTGTATTGATATCTTCTGATTGAAATGTGGAAATGTTATGTTTCTTTTATGTATGTTTTATGTGATACGATTATGTTATGGTTCTTGGGCATTGTTTATGATATGTTTAAACCTTTTCATATAAAAAATTAATTTGACTTAGTAAGTGATGGGTGGAGCCCACTATATCTCCTCGATGCATCGGTAGGTCTCATGAGACCAACTAGTGTCTTGGTACAAGTCCTTGACAAAATCTTATTTGTAGTCTTGGCACAAGGCATTGACTATGTGGTTATGATAGTCTGGAATTATGCATTTTATCATTATGAAAGTGGTTATTGATATTTTATGTGATTATTAGAATAGTATAATATCTATGTGAATAAGTAAATGGAATTATTTCAATTTATATTTTCCATATTATGCTGGATTTCAAGTTTAAAAGGCTTTTGTTTTAGTTATACATTGCCTTAAATTTTTATGTTTGTTTATGAAAGTTTCTGCTACATTGTTATCCTTACGGAGCATCTGAGCTCACCCCTTTCAATGTTTTATTTTTCCCAGGATGTCAAGAAGTATTTTATGAATGACCTGCAGGGATAGTATGAGGGGATATGAATACAAGATGTTGTTGTAGTTTTTTTTCACTTTATGATTTAGTGTAAGACTTATGAATATATCTAGTGTTTCTAAGGCTACTAAACTAATCGGTCTTTCGAGACTTGATATTTTGTGATCATGAAAATGTTATGTAATAATGCACCGACTCTGGGTAACTGGAGTCAGGGTGTTACAGTTGGTATCAGAGGAAGTTTAGTACTAACCTTGGAAACTAGATTTTGGTAAACTTTGATTAGAGCACATTGCCTTAAGATAGTCTTTGACGATTAGTATAGAAGAATATCCTAGAATTTTGGTAATGTATATATTTTGTGTATTTTCCGAGAAATACATCCCTGTCTCGATACAAGTAGGTAGTGGCGGTTCTGGCACAGATGTACCTAGGGGTAAAACCCGAAAACACCGCTTTGAGCTAGACTCGAATGAGAACTGGTGAAAGACAATGGGCTTTTTTGCAATCTTGGTTACGACACTCCCGGGGGATATGCTTATGATAATTCTTATTTTCTTTACAAACCATTATGAAGGGTTTATGAGTATATAATTCCTCAAAGAAAACATTTTTTTTATGATTATGGATTATTTCCCAAAATAGTTCAATTTATGTCAAGTGTTTTACAAGTATGGAATTATGTATTTTGATTCATGAACTGATCTAGTTTATGAAATTGTTTAGAAATGGAACCTATTGGAAGGAATTTAAACCGTATCAATGTATGCACTCCATGTAGGTATTTCCCTCCTTCTCAAGATAATTATAGTGGAGCTGGTGATACGACTGGTGCTGATCAGCTTATCACCATACTGGGAAAACTCACTCAGGTTATGAATAATAACCTTACTCGTATGGAACACCCTGATCCGCAACTTGGAGGATCAATGTAGATCTCTTTGTGAGGCAACAAACCCCAACATTTAATGGGTGGGTACAAATCCATTAGTATCTTAGCAATGGATATATTCCCTAGAGAAAATATTTTAGGCTTTAGGGAGTAGTGAAAGGGAAAAAGTTTTCATGGTAGTTTACCACCTCACTAAAGATGCTGATCAATGGTGGTCATTGATTCAAAATAAAAAGGAAGATAAAGAAGTATCAAGTATGTAATGGAGAGAGTTTAAAGAGATTTTCTTAGAAAAATACTTTCCTCACGACCATCGAGTGGATATGGAAAGACAATTTCTGAGTTTGAGGAAAAAGGAGGATGAGAATGTTGCAAAGTATGAAGCTAAATTTACAAGGTTAGTGAGGCATGCGGCAGATTATATATGTAACCCAAGAAGTAAGATAGATCATTTATTTGATGGGTTAAAACCGTTTCTCCATCGAGCATTAGTATCACAATACTTCTCAACATACGAAGATATAGTCTCGTGTGCTATCAAGACAGAAAAGGAATTCTCTAAATCTTATGAAAATAAAGTAAAGAAAGAGAAGAAGAGAACTGTGGAACAAGAGAAAGATAAAGGGAAAAAGGGAAAGAAGGATTTTATAATATGCGATAATTATGGGAATAATCACCCTGATACTTGCCTAAAAGGAATGGGAGTTTGTTATAAATGTGGAGAAAAAGGTCACCAGGCTCATGATTGCAAGGGAAAGAAAGAGGCTATCAATGTTGAATACTACAATTGTATAGAAATGGGGCATTATTCAAATGAATTTCCTAAGCGTCAGAGAAAATTACCTCAGAAAATGCCAAGTAATCAAGGCCAATCTAATGCTTTACTACAGTTGAAGTGGAATAATTAATGTATTGGTGCTTTTGGACTCAAGGATTATATTCTGGTTATAAGAATAATGTGATATATATAAGGTTTGTACTGAAATACTTGTTGTTCGCATTAAGGTTTTAATATGACTAAGGTAATCATATTTTCAGTATGTGACAATAAGAGAATCTTTACTTTGTCATGGGAATCTGATGTCACAATTGATTTTGGAATTTAGATACCATTTACAGAGAGTCTGGATAGAGTTATTTTGGATAAATAATTTTTTTGGAATGGATTAAGTTGAACTTTGAATAGTATTATTTAAGGTTAAAACATTTCTTATGATTATTTTTCGAATATTATAACACTATAGTATTGGGAAAAGGACAACCTTCAGGTCGAGCGATAACCCATCGCATTGGAAAAAGCTGCAGGAATCGAACCCACAACCATAGTGTGACAGGCCTTTATTACCTACCACTAGCCTATAGGAAGTCCCTGGTTATTAAAAAATATTTTTCTTCATGGTATGTGTTAATATTTGGAACCTTATATGATAAGGATAAATATAATATTTTTGAGTTCTATTATGTTTTTGAGTGAAAGATGAGTTTGTGGTATAAATTAGTTGAAGGATGAAATTCTAATTGTGAAGTATATATATATATATATATATATCTTATTCTATGAAGAAATTAATTCTTAAACTTTAGGAAAGGTATATTAAAATAAAAAATGTGTTATCCTAATACCTTATGTTTTGTTGAACTGATGATATTTTAAATCACTATAGATTGAAGGCTTTGAGGCCCTCAATTTTACACTTTTTTTGTGATTGATGACCTCAATCAATCCCTACAAATATTTACATTTTTCCTCCAATTATGTGTCTCTAATTTCCACCAATGTTATCCTAATCGAGATCATAATTTGGTGGTGAATTTTTCATTTCCCTTTCCCTCTTATTAAGGATAAATTTTATTAACCTTATTTCCGAGGTGGGTTTTCCACAAAGGTATTTTCTATTTTCAACCTTTTATTTTCAAATAACAATATCAAATTATGGGGATTCAATTTATTTAAGGAGGGTAGAATGTAATACCCCAAGCTTCCATGGTATGCTTCTCTTTCAATAATGCAATAGCTTGCATTGTACGCAAGTTCGAGTTCTAACACACCGCGACCAATCAAAGTTGCCGTTATGAATATTAATACCCACTTTATGAATTATATAAATTTTATATTTAAAAATGGGCTTCATTTTTGGATTCAGAATATTGAAATTAGCCTAATTTGAATTTTTGGTATTTTTCTGAGAACATCCAATGTTTGATGAATAGTTAAAAATACTTAAAAACAACTTTTTTAATCAAAACAATTTATGTGATAAATTATACTATTGAGTGGTTTTAAATTATAATTAGAATATAATTTTACCATTTTATCCAATGGTGGTCATTAGAATTAATTTCACTTTGAAATTGGACATAAACAATTGTCAATCTTTTGATAGATATTGTTTCTTAAAAACACGCTATTTGTTTTGACAACGAGAATAATTTTTAAATTAATTACTGTAATTTTTGTATATATAATTTGGTAAAATGGATTACATATTTGGAATCAGAAGTTATAAATTATGTAATTAAGACTCTTTTGCTTTTGGTCATTATGAATAGTAACGATGACAATTATCTTTAATTATCATGATTAATTAGTAATCGGGTAGTTAAGGGTAATGAAATAATATCATAATAATATAAAATGACCCCAACATGTGTCCTAATGCTATTGGTTGTTTCATGTATGACCATGGTATTCCTTGTGCCAACTTAGGGACCCCATGGATTCACTTTTGTGTGATAGCGGCATTTTATCATTTTATTTTTTAAAGAAAGAAAAATATAACAAAAGTATGTAACACCTAAGTAAAATAATTTTAATTTTGTCTACATAAATGATCCCTTAGACTATAAATAATCTTTGTAAATATAAAAATATTTCCTATATCATGGTATTTTTTTTTATAATTTTTAGAGATTAAATAAATAAATTTATTTATGACACCATGATGATGCAGTGATTACCTCATTAATGAACGATTTAAATAAAATGGAAAGATAATGTAAAATAGAAGACATAAACTTGTATAAAACCTATTGTATGGGTTTATTTTGAACCCTTATCACCTTATATTGTAAATATATCATTGTGGGACCTTTAAAATCTGAAAAAAAATCATAATAAAGTAACATTTCAATCTTTCCAAAAGAGCCCCTCCTCTCCTCTTATAAAAGGCCCCAACTATACAACCTTATTCACACCTTAAAAGCCTTTTGGATCGGCCAAACTATGCCCCAATACCCTCTCAACTTTCCTCACTTCATCCTAGAATCATTACCTTAGGTAGAAATCTCTTCAAGAAACCCTTTTGGTTCAAACCAAGTGGAGTTACCTGATTTAAAGGTAATTTCTTCTCTTATGTTTTTTTGTTTTATTTTGCTTCTACAAACCCCTAAACTATTTTTATTATTTTATTTTGTAACAAAACCAGTATCATAAATATACTTGGATGTTTTTATGAGAATTATTCGATCTAAACTTACACACAACTCTATCTAATGGCCAAAGAACATACTATTTCTGTGGGTGGCGAATTACTGCCTCATGAAATGATGATTGTTCAATCTTCTTTTAACACCTATCATGGTGGCCATTAAAATGTCACTATATTTATATATGATATATATTATTTTTATGTTTTCCTTATGCTTCTTTATTTTTCATTTATGTCATAACTTTATGATTTCCATTATGGGTAAACATTATAATTTCATTTTAGGAAGTGCGGACAACTGCCCCCTCAAAGTGATTTGAATCATTAATGCCATATGTGGGAGTATAAAGGATGGAGTTAATAATTTTATATATAATATTATACTAGAATTATAATATACCTTTATATCATTATGATTTCATTCCATTAAATATGAAATAGAAATGAAAGTAGTGTTCATGCGTACGTACGACTTACCATCTCGATGAACGGTGCATTTCATATCTTACCTCTAAATGTTATGTAATATTATAAATGCATGTATATACTAGATATATATGATATATATGATATCTAAATCATGAATATAATTCTGGAGACAATGGATATTTTACGACATAAACAACTAGTAATTATAAGATGTTTATTTTTGACTCAAGTACCGAGGATCAACAAAAAGACTGTTATTAAATTAAATGATTACATAATGTTCATAAAATGGTAATAAGTGATGTAAAATGAATAATTAACTTGAAAAATGTTCTTAAGAAAATATTAATTAACTATAGTTTATTATTTAGGAGATTAAAGAACGATCGAGTCAAGTTGGACACGAGGTAAGGGACTTCTTATCAATCTCCTTTCATTGAAGAATATTTTGTTTTATACAGAACTTTATTTTATACGGTGTATAAACCCATTTTAATTTTAATTTTATTCAAAAGGAATATTTTTATGCAAATAATTTTTACTAAATGATAAAAGGAATGTTTGGTCTTACGTTTTCGAGAAGAACGACTTCTCTACCGCTGTGACCATTATTTGAGTATCGGCTTCCTCTACAAGCCATAAATTTTTTTAAATGAAAAATAAATACCATTTTTTATTTTTCTTTTATTTTGGTATTGAAAATGGTTTTGATAATGTTTTGATTATATCAATGTGTTGTATTTATATCTTGTGATTGAAATGTGGAAATGTTATGTTTCCTTTATGCATGTTTTATGTGATACGATTATGTTATGGTTCTTGGGCATTGTTTATGATAAGTTTAAACCTTTTAATATAAGGAATGCATTAGACTTAGTAAGTGACGGTTGGAGCCCTCTATAGCTCCCAGATGCATCATTAGGTCTCATGAGACAAACTATTGTCTTGGAACAAGGCCTTGACAAAATATTATTTGTAGTCTTGGAACAAGGCCTTGACTATGTGGTTATGATAGTCTGAAATTATGCATTACAACATTATGAAAATTGTTATTGATATTACATGTGATTATTGGACTAGTAGAATATCCATGTGAATAAGTAAATGACATTATTTCATTTTATCTTTTCCATATTATGCTGGAGTTTAAGTTTAAAAGGCTCTTGTTTTAGTTATACATTGACTTAAATGTTTATGTTTGTTTATGAAAGTTTCTGCTATATTGTTATCCTTACCGAGAATCTGAGCTCACCCCTTTCAATGTTTTAATTTTTCCCAGGATATGAAGAAGTATTTTATGAATGACCTTCAGGGATAGTATGAGGGGATATGAAGATAAGATGTTGTTGTAGTTTTTTTTCACTTTATGATGTAATGTAAGACTTATGAATATATCTTGTGTTTCCAAGACTACTAAACTAATCGGCCTTTCGAGACTTGATATTTTGTGATCATGACAATGTTATGTAATAATGCACTGACTCTGGGTAACTGGGGTTGGGGCGTTACGTCAATGGAGGAAACTGAAGTAGAAAAAATGGCACACAGTGAATAATTAGAAAGGTCGGGAACTCTTACTACTGATGAACTCAACCTCCACAAGAAAAACATGCATATGATACCTTAACATAGTGTTGAGAGCTACCCTTAGAGAAATGAGACATTAAGGGCTGGGAGCTACCCCCGACTGAACGAAATCTCTTTTCTCATGAAAACTGGAAACCCCAGACCATAGATATTCTTCACGATGAATCATGATGACTCCCTTCTAATGAATACCCAGTTTTGGATAATGTCCTCTCAATGACCTATGCTCTCTCCTGCACCTTGAGATACTTCTTCATTATAAACGGTGTGGTCTGATGCTAGATACCTGGATGAAAAGAATCCTCGAAATGTGTTTCCTTGTCCCCCTTATCTGTAAATAAGACCGAAAAATATTAAAGAAGGTTCCTGAAATGGATCCCAAACAATCCCACAATAGAGATCCCCTATCAAAGTGTAATCAGCTTTTGGAAACTGACCACCTTCACTATCAAAGAAATTAACTCAACTATGAACTGGTCTCATAACTCATCCCATGAGACTGCTGACTTGTCATGATCTCTGAGGAATAAGAAACACCACTTCCTCTCTTCCCTATACAACATCTTCAAATAAAATGATACCCATTTCTCCTTCTGAGCATAGATCAAACTGAAGGTTATCTCAACCTCCTCCTACCAGTCTTCTGTGACTACATCTGAAATGGAGCCCACATACCTATGTAAAAGAATAAACAATTTGAGATCCTAAACCTGGAATATGGAAGACCTTAAAATTGATTAATTGTTTTCTTTTACTCACTTTAGGTTAACCTTTCCCACAGTCTACCCATTCAAACACATGCACAAATAATAATGGTACATGATCCTTTTCCAGGTCTCTACCCTATAACAAGTATCACCTCATTTATTAGCCACTATAATCTTAACAGTCCATGAATGAGATCATTGGGGACCCTAAATACCTATGCCTAAGCTAGTATCCTATGTTTACAGTGCTTTCTAAACATAGCTGACATTGTTTCCCTACCAGCCCATGCAGACTCACCTGTGCCTAAATCCAAAATCCATCCTATCCCTAAACCTCACCTTTGAAACCACTCTGTCATGACCCCATCCCCACAAAGTGTACCCCTCCTAGGTTAGAAATTGGAGAAGAGAGATGGTGACACCCAAGTCCCACCTTCAGTAGGCCCTAGGTTGGCGACTAGTACCAAGGGTATAGTAAACACACAGATGAGAGGCATTATCCTCTAGGAGAACACATGTGAAAAAGAGATATTAGATAGACACCAACAAAATCCTACACAAAAAAAATATAAATGAAAACCAAAGTGAAAATATGTAATAAAATGAAAGAACTACTACAAATGAAAGGAAAACTACACATACCAAAATAAAAGTAATGACGACAGTGACCACAAAGCCCAAAGAGCTCCTAAAAAACCGCAAGCTAGTAGTAACCAGACACCTAAACGAAGTCTAGCCCTCAAACACCTAAACAAATCCCAATGTTGCACATCTTAAGCATCTCTCTCCATAATTATAGCCATTAGACACCTAAATGAAGCACCCCCACATGCACCTCATGCGTCACACCTCCATGTCCACAAAATTAAAAGTAACCTGGCAGCTTCTAGGATCCACCATAGACGGTATAACATGTACTATATATTAGGTATTATACCTCAAGACATCACATCCCATACACTGAGTATGGAACCTCAAGACATTAAATCCTATACACGCTATACCTATAGTTTCCAATAGAAAACTATATCCAGAATACATGAGTGTGAAAATAACCACAATCAATTACATCCCTCTAATAACATATATGGGGAAAACTAACCCCTACTCACACCAGCATAAGTAAATAGCTAGAGAAGAGAGAGGGGTTAAATGGGGTAGTAATCAATCCATCCTCAAACTAGGATGTTGGGGAAAACACCCCCAAGGACAAGAATCCATGGGGTGTCAGTTTCCCTAACTGAAAGGGTGGTGTACGTAGCATATAAAAACACAAAATGTACATGATATAATATATCTCACAACCACACTATGGGAATAACCTAGTCTCAGAATAAAATAAAACTAGTGTCTCTCAGACTCTCGGCTGCCACTTACAAGACCAGATATCCTATAAGCACACAACCATTTAAAGAGACACATTAAGTTATTTTATTCCTTTTCATCAGTTTCACTTTATGTTAATTAATTCTTAACCATTAATTAAACATCATCATTTTCTACATTACATTACATTATAATTACAACAAAGTTCCATGACCTTCGGCCATGAGAAAACCAAGTCCACAACTTATCAAAATTATAATATCATCATTTCATCCTAACAATATCAAACCATGTGGGCTAAACATTTATTCATTTATTTAAAAAAATTACTTTCCATATTACCAGGTACTCTAGGAAAACATCCTAAGCTACTAAACAAGGAATAAAACCAATCACATCTATCTTCCTCAAGTAGTGTGGAAAGGAAAACATATAAAAAAACAATATGGATGTCCACCTAATGACATATTCAAACAAGCATCCAACTTCATATCAATAGGTAATACCAACTTCAACCAGTTCTATCACCCTCAAGGTCCTCCCCAACACCTGCATGCATACCCCGATGCATCTCTCCATCACAAGTGTTAACTATTTCAACCACAACCATGCCTCTCTATCATGTATGCCACACCAACCCTCTAGGATCATCCATCCCATGATCACATCACATCCAAGCATCCTCGCCCCACACACCTCAATATACCTCCAAGATCATCCATCCTAGGCTCACATCACATCACATCACAAGAAATAAAAAATAAATATAGCAACTAGGATTTGCACCCTAAAACAAGCCATTCATCCTTCACACACAACAAGATCTCATGGCTACAATGAACAAGGCACTCGGCCTTTACAGGAAAGCGGGTGACTCAGATCCTACAAAGAAATTATCTTTTATCACACAATTAATTCTTATTCCATCATGAATTAACCAATTAATTATTCATGGGTTCCAACTACAAGCAACCTAAGTATCAAGCTATCAAAAGTTATCACAAATTAATTAAACTATTAATTTTATATGGATTTAATTATTTTATCAATAAGAATCAACATGATTTAGGGTTATTAACCAATTCAATTAAACATGCGTACTTGCAACAACTGATTATCATCAAATTGCAATAATAACCAGATTCGTTAAACAGTCCTATTTAATTATTTTAGCCAATTAACAATCAATCAATTATGGATTTATTTTCCTTACCAATTTACATGATAATTCAAGAATAAAAACACATCATAGATACCACACTATCTAGAAAATTAAGAGGCAACCCGTTATCATGGTACAAAGAAAGGACATATCCATGAAATAGATACAAATTCTTTAATATGGTTCAAGTAATTATTAGGTTAATTTCATTGAAATCCAGGGGATAAATAATACTCAATTTATGATTTCACATATATCAAAGAGAAGCAACGAATCCCCTACCTCAAATGGGTGTCAATGTTCTCTGCACTATAATGGACCAACACTGCCGATCCTTGTCACGACCCGTCCTCGGGGCCCGTGCCGTGACTACCCTAAGCCTGCCTTCCACAGGCCAGGGGCTGGCGACTAGCACCAAGGCGTAATTCCCGGTAAAAAGGGAAGGCATTGCCTTTGTAAAGTAAACAAACACCATAGAGAAATCAAGCAGAAGTAAACACTAAGTAAAAACTGGGTACAACAGTAAGTGCAGAAAAGTAAGTGGGCCAGAATACAAACCCAAACTGAAAGTAAAGTACAACTGGAAAGGGAAAACAACAACTGAAAGTAAAGCCGCAACGTCAAGCCCTCCACTGGAAGTCCCACCTGAAGGGTGAGTACAGATAGCCTCCACAGCTCCTCGTGTCCAGCCGTCCGCTCTGAGTATGTCCCGCCCAGTGGTCCACCTCTAGGTACCGTCCTGCTCCGCAAGCCTCAACCACGATCAACGCTGTCCATCGTCTGCAACCAACACAATGTAGTGTGGGCATAGCCCGTGCAGGGGTTAGTATAAGTTACTCAGTAGGGACCTCGAGACCCCCGAAAGTCTCCCAGAATCCACAAAAGATAATCCACAAAGGAAAGATACAATCACGAAGTAACATCCAACACTACTTAGGTATATGCCCATACATATACCTAAGTCATCAATTCCAATTCGGCTCCAACATCCGAGCTCAAGTACAACCCAGTCCACACAAGAAATCACAACCCAGTTCACACAGGAAAGCAAAACGTAATCCACACAGGATAGCACAACACAATCCACATAGGAAATAAAAAAATGATTCAGCTCACACAGGTATACTTCTTCATATGACGATAGAGATGATTAGATATTGCCACTGATTCATCTAAGTCGTTGGACCCACAAAGGATCGATAGGTACTAACCCCCGCAATGACACACAAAGGATCGATATGTACTAACCCCCGCAATGACCCACAAAGGATCTGACCCACACAGGATCGATAGGTAACTAACCCCCGCAATGAACCACAAAGGATCTGACCCACACAGGATTGATAGGTAACTAACCCCCGCAATGACCCACACAGGATCAGACCCACACAGGATCTGTAGCTGCTGGCCCACACAGGACCGCTGAGCGCTGACCCACATAGGATCTGAACCACACAGGATTAGTGGCACTGATCCAGGATTGCTGAGTGCTGTAGTCATCGCCGTCGAATCCACGGAGGATTTATGCACAGTCGTTATCGTCGTCGCAGTCGCAACCAGCTCTAGGGTTCCCGCACACAACAAACTCATTTCAGAGGGTCCGCTCCACGAGCCGAAGGGCTGATACATCAACTGATACATCGTCCTGAGTTTATGTATCCAAAAGTTCCATATCGTCAACAGGAACTCAACATCACAGACGACACATCATTCGGACGCTCGGTCTGAGCATTATTGGCTTTTTCGTCCCAGGGGCCCCGTTGGTTTTTAAGTCAAAACCAACCCGACCGTACTCCAACTGCATCCAAACCTCTAGAGGAGTAAGAAAAAAGGTCCGTATCACTTAGAGGAATCCAAAAAAGTCGACGACACGTCAATCGGACATCCGGAACTCAAGTTATAAGTGTTTCTGCTCTGAGGGCCCGGTTGGTTTCGTGTACGAACCAACCCGGCTGAACCCAAAGTTCTCCGAAACCTTGAGTACGATATACCGAAATGACCATCTCGATCCAAGGATCGCATCTAAACTGATGGTGCGTTGATCGGAGGCCTGTAGCTCAAGTTATGGGTAACAGACCGAAAGAGGGTCGATATTAGGGAGTTCGGGCCCGGTCCGACCCGGCTCGATACCCCCAAGGTCGGCCCGAACCGGGTCGACCCGAACCGGGTACGGGTCCGGCCCTCTTGAGCGCGGCCCAGCCCGCTTGGGCACGGCTGGCACGGCCCGACCTGGCTGGGCGCAGCCCAGCCTGGCGGCCCGGTCTGGCGGACTTGCCAGGGCATCCGGCCCGGCGTGCGGCACGCTGGCCAGGGGCTCGAACAAACGGTCGAGCCATTCGGATGCGGGGGGCACATCCCCCGCGTGAAGAAACCACGGCCCCTTAATGGGGCTGCTCACGTCCGGCCAGCTGGGGGTTTCGAACCCCCGGTTCTTCCAAGGTCTGGCCGGCCCGCTCCGACCGACCGGCTTCTGCTGCCATGGGACCGGCAAGGCCGGTCCCCCTGCTTCGACGCTGGCGGCCCAAACCATTCGCCGGTTCCACTACTCCACCGCGACTTAAGCTGCGACCTTGGTCCATCCGGCGCGGCACGACGGCGCCGCGCCCCTCCGCCGCGGCCCTGCTCTGGCCGCAGTGTCTTTGGTTTCTTTCTGGCGCGGCACGACGGCGCCGCTACTTGGTTCAATTCTCAAATGCGTGGCACAACGGCGCCACACATTCCTTGATGCTCGTTCCGGCGCGGTGCAATGGCACCACGTTACTTTCCCTCGAACTGCAACAACAAAAAATAATAAGGGAGGAGGGTCGGCCGTGTTTGTGTGGTCCGACCCCCTCCCGTTAAATGATATCAAGTGGTCCAAGAGAGCGGGGTTAGATGACGGAAGATTTCACAAATTAAAACACATAACCCCTAACTCAACCTTGTCGTCGAACGAGCGTTCGTCGTGGAATTAGCCATCACGGAAGAAGAGGATCGTCACAGAAGAAGAGGATCGTCGCGGAAGAAGAGGATCGCCATGGAAGAAAGTTTCACGGAAGGAACGTCGTTGGCGCTTGGTGATCTATGAGGAAGGCATCTCTCGTTGTCGTCCGCCGTCGGAGGTCGGCGTTCTTCGTCAGTGGTGGTGCGTTCTTCTCGTTCTTCGTCGAAAAACGAAGAATCCTCAAGGCTCTCTTTTTCTCCCAAAGGCTTCCACAACAAGAAATCCAACGAAATAAAATAAGTTCAACACTTATTTTATTATCATAACCTATGATTTTGAAATTCAAAATAAAATAAACGAACAATTAATTCAATGAATTAATTGTAATGATTTAACCACCCAAAATAATGAGGCATTTCTTAACCAGAATAAACGCACGGTTGACTTCATTAAAACGGGGGGGGGGGGGGGGGTGCGGGTATGTTACTTAGAAGGAAAGAAACTGTGGGGCTCATGCAGGCCCCACCTCACAAATATCCTACCAAGTGGGTAAGATATTGTGGGTCCCACCTTATCTGCTTAACTTAGGTTAATCCACTTTAAGTAAAATAAAAAAATAAAAAAAAAAGTCGCACCACTTTTATTTTATTCCTTAACATAGCCCCAAAAATTAAAAACCACACCTGAGAAAACGCAACTCCAGAAAAGGTGTTTCTAAGCAATTATCGGCGCTGTGATTCCATTGGTGCCCTTGGAATTCGATTCCGAGCACTGGTTCAAAAGTTAGAAAATCCCGCTTGTTCGTTCACTGAACGTACCCGAGCTAAACTTCAGAAAAATATTCCAGGCACACCGGGCCTCGGAATCAGGTGCCGTCAGAAACTGCGTTCTTGTAAAATCCCATAGAAAATTAAGAAAAAAAAATTCCTTGAATTTTTATGGTCTTTATAATCCTGATCACGTCACCCGTAAGAACTGAATCCACCCAAGGATGTTGTGCCACAACTACACCAACAAACAACCAAAAAACTCCTTTAGAAACATGAAGATCAATCTCCATCGCATGGAAAAGAGGAATAAGAGGAAATAGGTAGATGAAACTATAAGAATTGTGGTAGAACATACCTTGGATAGAATAATTATTGCTATGGATCAAAGGAGGGAAGTTGGAGATCAATCTGTGACAAAGGAATCCTCAAAATGTCGAAGAGGGGGCTTCCAAGTCGCTTATAACGAGAGGGAGATCCGCTACAATTGTAGGGTTATGAATAACATGAGTAGATAAAAATGCTTAAAAAAACACTTTAATATGGAATTACATGACATGTAATCCCCTTTCATGTCATGTAATCATCAGGGTTTGGTTTCTACTAAAAAACGTGCCACCTACCTATTTTATTATTTTTCCAAACACAATTCAGTACAAAACATGAAACCTCCTTGATTCCATATTATAGCAACCAAAATAATCTATAATTCCTCTGATCTACCTATGAGCACCTCAATATTCAGAAACATGCAAAGAGTTGATCCATATGGATCCAGGCCCTTACATAAACTCCCCAGGTTTCTGAGGACACCCAAACCTCAATACCTGCTTCGGCCCACTACAGATTATAGACTATCCTCAAGGGATATCAAGTCCTAGAATGCCACTATTACCATTCTATATCTCATCTCATATACAATAACACCATTGTTAAAATTCTATATCTTAATTCTCTTATGAATTACATAGTTATCATTCATCATTTCATTAATTGATTCAAAAATTAATTAACCATCTCAATATCATTAATTAACTCAACAATTAATTAATCTTCTCAGTCTCATTAATTAACTCAAAAATTAATTAATATTCTCAATATCATTAATTAACTCAAAAATTAATTAATCTTAACAATACTATTAATTAACACAATAATTAATTAATCATCTCAATCTTATTAATTGAATCAATAATTAGTTAATCACCTCAATTCAATAATCCAAATATCCCCCAATTAATTCCATAATTTATTACTCGATTAAATAATCTCAATATACTCTAATTAATTCACAATTAATTACTCAATTCAACAATCTCAATACCCCCTAATTAATTCCACAATTAATTACTCAATTCAACAATCTCAATACCCCCTAATTAATTCCACAATTAATTACTCAATTCAACAATCTCAATATCCCCTAATTAATTCTATAATTAATTACTCAATTTAACAATACCAATATCCCATAATTAATTAATTTACTAATTTAATAAATTTAATCACAAACTCAATTGAAAAATATCTGATAGAAATTCTAAAATTACATACACATAATTTTAATCAATACTTTGGGATTTGAATTATAGACCACCTACATCAATTCATTGACAATCGATCACCTAACAGAAAATCCCAAAAATTTGATTATCACAACAATTATAAAGGGATTCTTATCTATAAACCTAAATCATGATTAAAAAAATTATGTTCATTAAATTATAGATCTATATCTAAAATACTAGATCTAGAACTAATAAAAATAGGAAGAACAAGGATTTTTAGGATGGGAGAAGAAAGAAATCAGAATAAAAAACCAAGCGAGATAGGATTCACTTACTTGGAGAGGTGTAGATCTTTGATATGGGATTCAAATCATAAATAATGGAGGTCAAGAAGGCTTGGAATCTATCTAATAGGATCTAAAATCATGAAATAATGTCTAGGGTCGAATGGGGGTCAAATAGGGTGAGTTTTAGGGGTTTGTGTAATTTAAAATATAATTTTGAGGTGAATTAAATTAATGCGCGTAGTTTTATAGGAAGGGGAGCATGGTTTTACCTAACTGTGTGCCTAAACCATGTGCCTCTTCTATAGGGGTGTAATTTTACTCCTAAAAGGTTGCAAAATTTGACAAACCGTAGACCAACCGTGCAAATCCATAATGTCTGGGGTTGCACGCTTTGCTAGGCTGGGGTGTACAGTTTTCCCTAAATGTGTGCCAATCATATAACATCTTATTTCATTCATTCCCTTAGATTTTTACCCAAACACACCCCAAAGTAAAACCCAAAAAAATATTACTCAACACAAAGTAAAAAAGTTCCCAAAATCAAGCCCGATTCATCTTTAAAAAAGTTGAGGATCTTACAATCTCCCCACATTTTAACATATCATCCTCGAGCTATACTCCCAAGCATCTTTGTGATTCTAAACCCAAAATATTAGGCCACTCACCCCTAATATATACTTGTCTATCCCAAGTTTCCTCTTGAACACGGTCTTGCTGCCACAATATGCAAACTATTGGAACAATCTTCCCCATTAACACTTTCTCGCTACAATCCAACACACGCATCATATGCTCCTCAAAGGACACATCTATCTTAAGCTCAACATAATCCACATTTATCACATGGGAATGGTCAGGGTGATACCAATGAAGTTGTGACACATGAAAACTTCATACTTAACACTCTATTTATTTTGAAGAGCCAATCAGTGTCCCACTTGTCCTATTCTTTTTACTACCTCAAATGGTCCAACAACCCTTAGTGTTGACTTTCCATGTCTTTGTATCTGGTGGTGTCCCAATATAGGTAACACACGAAGGGAAAATAGATCAACCCATATAAAATATAGGGGTATTCGATGTCTATCAACATAATTGTTTTTATATTCTGAGTCATATCCATACGCTTCTGAATCAAATAAACCTGCTCCAACGTCTCCTGCATGGGACTCAGTCCCATCAACTCTTACACATGGACCTCAATCCAATATAGAGGTGATCTGGTTGGATTACCATAAATAGTATCGTATGGTAAAATCTAAATAGTAGCCTAATAATTTTTGTTTTAAGAAAACTGCACCAAATCTAGGTGCTTCTCCCTAGACCCACTAAATTTTAGGACACATTCTTTAAGAATATATTCTAGATCCTATATAGTACACTATGACTACCCATATATATTTTCATTGAATTACATACTCAGTAAAACCTACATACACAATTACTTATGTAATCCCTACTAGATGTGTGAATTAAACATGATTCATGATCTGAAACTATAATCCATGGAACCCTATATAGACAGACTATCTTCTGAACATACAAGTCTCTCAAATGATCTACTGATATGGTCTCCCATATAGGTAAGAAATGTTCTACCTTTTTCAAATGGTCTACAAATACCCAAATAGAATTATTCTTCCAAGGTTTCCTTGGGAGAACCACCACTAGGTCCATGGTAAAGTCGTACTACTTCAATTCTGGAATGGGAAATTATTGCAACTAACCTCCAGGTAGTTGATGCTCTGCCTTCAACTATTGACAGGTGTTGCACCCTGTCACGAACCCTGTTTTCTCATTTTTTTATTATTGTCCACCAAAACTGTCATGATATTTCATGGTACATTTTAGTCACACATGGATGCACCATCCACTTCAATTCATGAAATTCCCACATCAACTCCTCTCACATGGTCTAAGGCACAACGAACCAATTTTTTTATGTAGATGATATCATCTTCATCTATCAACCAATATGAATGTTTCTTCCCACTTTAATAGTTTTCCCTAAAAGATAAAAATTATGGATCCTCATATTTTCTATCCCTAGTCTATCTTAAAAGTGTAGACTCCACCGAAACTAACACCAGAGTCATCTACTCTGGATTCTCTTAAACCGTCACATGCATATCAGCTAGTAGAGTCATCATTTTCCATTAAACACTAGACTCCTGAATATATGAAGTTTGAGTTTTTTAGATTAAATCATCAACAACATTATTCACTTTATAGAGCATATATGCTAGTTCAAAATCAAATGATTGCATACACTAAACCAATCTGTACTTCTAAGTATTTAATCTCATTGTGAGAAGATATACCTTAAGCTCTTGTGATTAGTAAAAGCCATAAACTTATCACCCACAGATAATGCCTCCAATAATTCAAATCATAAACCACTAAAACCAACTCAAGGTCATTCATAAGGTAATTATGTTCATGTGGTCTCAACTACCGAGATCCATATGCCACAACTTGATCTCCCTGCATCAACACTTCTCCAATCTCTATTCTAGAAGCATTAGAAAACACTATGTACTCCTCACCTGGCTCAATTAGGGTTAAATTTGGTGCTGATGTCAATATATTTTTTAACTTATGGAACAAACTCTCACTTGTTATAGATTATTTAAAATTTACCCCCATATTTTTCATGCCCTAAAGGGGTGCTTACAATCTGGAAAAGTCTTGGATAAACCTTAGATAATATCCTGATAACCTCAGAAAGCTATGGATATCAAAACAAATTTCTGGATGATCCCAGGAAACAAATGTCTGAACTTTCTATAGATCCACAGACACACCTTCCTCCTAGATGAAGTGTCCTAAGAAGTGTACCTCACCAATCCAAAACCGACACTTTGATAGCTTGGAGTATAGCCTATTCTCTCTCAGTGTACTCAGGATGATGTCAAGATGTTGGGAATGATCTTCATGAGTCTTGGAATATACCAATATGTCATCCACAAAAACTACTAAAAAATAATCTAGGTACAAATGTAAAATTATATTCATCATGTCCATAAACACTACGAGTATGTTCATCATCCCAAACGACATTACAATGAACTCATATAGGACATACCTTCTGCTAAAGTTAGTCCTCAGTATATTATAAGTTCAAACTCTCAACTGACGATACCCTGATCTCAATTTAATTTTGGAAAAGACATAAGATCATCTCAACTGGTCAAAAATATCATCAATTCTTGGAAGAGGATACCGATTCTTCACTATCTTATGGTTCAACATCCAGTAATCGACACACAAGTGCAATCTCCCATCAGCCATCTTTTCAAACAACACTGGTGATCCCAAAGATGACGTAATCAGATGGATAAACCCCTTACCATCAACTCCTTTATCTGAATCTTGATCACTTGAAGCTCTATTGGAATCATTCTGTAGAGTGGAATAGAAACCAGTTCAACTCCTGGCATGAGATCAATAGTGAATTCCACATTTATCTCAGGTGGAAACCCAGAGAAGTATTCAAAAAACACATCTTGAAACTATCCCACTATAGGTGAAAATACATTGTACTTTACACCTCTATAATCTAGTAATAGACTAGAAACCTGGTCTGTGATATCTCCCAATTTTTGAGTAATTTTCCCTAGTTGGACTTCTTGTATATCCTACTCTCCCTGATGAATGTACATGTCACCCTTAGGAGACCTAAATTTCACCCTCCTATGGTAATAATAAATATGATATTAGTATGATACTAACCAATCCATACCCATAATTAGGTCAAATCCTAACATATCTAAGATGTAGAGATCCCATAAAAAGAGATACATTCCAACTTCGAGAGAATATCTCTTGCACAAGAAGATGTTCCTAGACCACACTCCCAATGGTGTATCTACCATCAACACCCCACTCATGAACTCCACCACCAAGATCAAACCATTAAAAAGTTTCATAGAAATAAAGGAATAAGAGACACTAGTATCAAATAAGGAACTAGATAATATAGAATATATAAGAATAGTACATATTACCATTGATAGTCCTGCCTCACTATCCACAAGTTTAGTCTACATCGCATGAAACTATCCCAACCCTATTCCCTATGATGTAGTCTGAATTCCCTAGGATTCACCACTCTACTGATACATGTGATTTTTCTTAGATGTACCATATCCACAGCCTATACTTCCACAACAAGTAGAACTTCAGCTGCCATCCTGATAAGGTGTAGAAGATACCCTTTCTACACTATGATTTTATCTAGCTACCACATTATTACCTATATTTAGTAGGTTCTTGAAGAACTTCTAAAGATGTCCCATATTTATGTTAAATTGGAACTCTGTAAGTGTCCAGATAAAAAGTCTATGATAGTGTCCTATCCTACTGCACTAGTGGGAAATCACTAGACAGAGGTCCTGTGTAATTGAATTTTCCTCCTAGACACCACTACTATAACTTGTCCTTTTATCAGTGCTAAAAACTGGAATTAACAGCACTAGAAAAGTGATATTAATTCTAGTGTAGATAAAGGAGGGTACCCTTTATCAGTTCTCTGAAAAGCGCTGATAAAGGCGAACTTTATCAGTGCTTATCAGTGCTAAAAAGAGGTCTGATAAAGGATACCCTTTATCAGCGCTCTTTTTAGCACTGATAAAGGCACCTTTCCCTGCACCTGTGCATCCAACACCTGTACACCTACACACCTACACAAACCAGTATACCTGCACAAACTATCACCTACACACCTTCACAAAATAGCACCCACACACAATATTTTCACAAACAATGCTATATACATTTACTTAACAACATGAATACAAAATAACACACTAATATATACATTTAAAACAATGTTTTAAATGGTTATAATTATAATTATCCAATAAAAGTTATAAACATTAATGTTTCATCCTTTGATATCCATGATCCGCTCTCAAAAATTGTCGTCCACGATATTTGTTGCCGAACAAAGCATCCGAACTCAAGGAAAGAAATTCACCTATATAATAACACAAATATTATGTTAGTAATACAATAATAAAATAAATTAAAATAGTAATATGAAAGAATATATTAATATAGAAATGTGAAAATAACATATAAAAATCATAAACTCAAATTTTTTCATTCTGATAACAATGAAAGGGAATAATGTAAGATCAATATGTTTTTGAATGATTTATCTCATTTAATAAATACTGATTCTTTATCTAATTAAAATATTTACCGGTCACACTGTGCATCAGAATGAGGTGAGGTTGATTATTACATGTCACAAATGACTCATGGATCATTGTTCTAAAGTATCAAAACAATCAGAACACGTTTGCTCGGTTTTTCGTATGTCAATTTGAAACTGATATCAGATACTTTTAGCCATACTGGTCACACCATGCATTGGATTGAGGTGCGGTTGATTCTTACATGTCAAAAATGACTCATGGATCATTTTCCTATAGTATCAAAACAATCGGAACACATTTTCTCGGTTTTCCGTATGTTACTTGTGTTGTTTTCTAAAGTTTATGTCAATTTGAAACTGATATCAGACACTTTTAGCCATACCGGTCACACCATGCATCATATTGATGTGAGGTTGATTCTTACTTATCAAAAATGACTCATGGTTCATTGTAGTAAAGTATCAAAAACAATCTGAATGTGTTTGCTCGGTTTTCTGTATGTTATTTGTGTTGTTTTCTAAAGTTAATGTCAATTTGAAACTGATATCAGACACTTTTAGCCATACCGGTCACACCATGCATCGGATTGAGGTGTGGTCAATTCGTACACATTAAAAATGACTCATGGATCATTGTATTAAATTATCAAAACTATCCGAATTCATTTTATCAGTTTTCTGTATGTTACTTGTGTTGTTTTCTAAAGTTATTGTTAATTTGAAACTGATATCAGACACTTTTAGCCATACCGGTCACACCGTGAATCAGATTGAGGTACGGTCAATTCTTACACATAAAAAATGACTCATGGATAGTTTTAATAAAGTATCAAAACAATCCAAATTCATTTTCATGGTTTTCTGTATGTCAGTAGAGTTGTTTTCTAAAGTTTATATCAATTTCAAACTGATATCAGACACTTTTAGCCATACCGGTCACACCGTGCGTCAGATTGAGGTGAAATCGATTCTTACATGTCAAAAATGACTCATGGATAGTTTTCCTAAAGTATCAAAACAATATGAATGTGTTTTCTCAGTATTCCGTATGTCAGTAGTGTTTTTTTCTAAAGTTAATGTCAATTTGAAACTGATATCAGACACTTTTAGCCATACCGGTCACACCATGCGTCAGATTGAGGTGCAGTCAATTCATTCACATCAAAAATGACTCATTGATTGTTTTCATAAAATATAAAAACAAATTTAATGCATTTTCTCGGTATTTTTTATGTCAGTATTGTTGTTTTCCAAAGATAATGTCAATTTAAAACTGATATCAGACACTTTTAGCCATATCGATCACACCATGCGTCAGATTGAGGTGCGTTCGATTCGTACATGTCAAAATTGACTCATGGATCATTCTACTATAGTATAAAAACAATATGAACACGTTTTCTTGGTTTTATGTATGTCAGTAGTGTTGTTTTCTAAAGTTTATGTCAATTTCAAACTGATATCAGACACTTTTAGCCATACCGGTAACACCAGGCATCAGATTGAGGTTCGGTTGATTCTTAAATGTCACAAATGACCCATGAATCGTTTTCCTAAAGTATCAAAACAATCCAATTGAGTTTTCTTGGTATTCTGTATGCCAGTAGTGTTATTTTCTAAAGTTCATGTCAATTTCAAAATTATATCAGACACTTTTAGCCATACCAGTCACACCGTGCATCAAATTGAGGTGTGATCGATTTTTACACATCAAAAATGACTCATGGATCATTTTAATAAAGTATCAAAACAATCCGAATGCATTTTCTTGGTTTTCCGTATGTTACTTATGTTGTTTTCTAAAGTTTATGTCAATTTGAAACTGATATCAGACACTTTTAGCCATACCGGTCACACCATGTGTCGGATTGAGATGAGGTCGATTCGTACATGTCAAAAATGACTCATGGATCTTTTTAATAAAGTATCAAAACAATACAAACGTGTTTTATAGGTATTCCATATGTCAGTAGTGTTTTTTTTTAAAGTTAATGTCAATTTGAAACTGATATTAGACACTTTTATACATACTGGTCATACTGTGCGTCTGATTGAGGTTTGGTTGATTCTTACACATCAAAAATGACTCATGGATCATTTTACTAAAGTATCAAAACTATCCGAACGTGTTTTCTCAGTTTTCTGTATGTCAGTAGTGTTGTTTTTTAAAGTTTATGTCAATTTCAAACTGATATTAGACACTTTTAGCCATACCGGTCACACTGTGCATTCGATTGAGGTGCGGTCAATTCATACATATAAAAAATGACTCATGAATCATTTTCCTAAAGTATCAAAACAATAAGAATGTGTTTTCTTGGTATTATATATGTAAGTAGTGTTGTTTTCTAAAGTTAATGTCAATTTGAAACTCATATCAGACACTTTTAGCCATACTAGTCACACCGTTCATCGGATTGAACTGCGGTCAATTCATACACATCAAAAATGACTCATAGATTGTTGTCCTAAACTATAAAAACAATCCGAACACGTTTTCTCAGTATTCCAAATGTCAGTAGTGTTGTTTTCGAAAGTTAATGTCAATTTGAAATTGATATCAGACAATTTTATCCATACTAGTCACAAAATACGTCGGATTGAGGTGCAGTTTATTCTTACATGTCATAAAAGACGCATGGATCATTGTCATAAAGTATCAAAATAATACAAATGTTTTTTCTTGGTATTCCGTATGTCAGTAGTTCATAAGATTCTCTCATTAATTTATTCTTTACTAGAAACTCAAATAATTTCTAAAACCATTCTTCATAATCTAAGGATATGAGACATACGAAAGGGTGATCATAGATGCTCAATTAGTGTAAAAAAGGGAGATATCAATGATCATATAAATATTACATTAGTAGTAGTAATTAACCTTCATTGTCCTATTTTTTTTACGTTCTTCCATCAGGTACGCTGCCCATTCTTTTCTAAACACATCTATATCATCTTCTTAATAGAAGTCTTTGCGACAGTCATAGTAGCAATAAAAAAATATAAATACATAAAGGATTAATAATTATTTTAAATGAATTATTAATTGTTTTCAAAAATACCTCTTCAGGGATGCTAGTTTTTTCATAAAATATGATCTCTTTCATAAATTTACAAACATAATAACCACAGTCGTTGTCCTTTGTTTGTTTCGTACACTACAGAAACATCGACAAAAGTAATTAATATGTTTTGATATCTATTTGTACTGTGAAATATAATTATATATACCCTGATACTTCTCCATTTGTAGATCTTGTGCGCCTTGTCGTCCTTAGACCCTGGATTCATTCCATCCTTTAGACGATATTCATACACCGCCCTATAATAACAAAATCCTCATTAAAAGATAATATAAATTATATAACTAGATATTTAGTTCTAAAATGTTGGATCTAGTGTATTATGAATTGAAAATCACCATCATGTGTGGTCGGTTTATTGGATATCCATGCATTGAATCCAAAAAATAAATCTTTGGAGTATCCAAATTGATTGCAATGAGCATCCAATGTTGCCTAAAAAACAAAAAGGAATAAGTACTGATAGAAATGAAAATATAATTGATATGATTAAAATGTAGAGTTTTACCACTGCAACGTTGGTATTAAAAAGAGTCTGTCAGTCGTAAATCTGCATTGAAACGTTCTGAGCAGGCTTGACATTAATTTAGCCTGAAAAAAAGAATCTATTTCTTCTCATTCTGTAGAAATGGTGTGAGGACTAACAAGTCAAAATTTGTATTCATAGGAAAATCCCTTCAATTTTATTTCATATATATGATTGTGAAAAATATGAAATGTATTTAGCCATAATTATCATAGTATATCAGATTCTGTAAAATCAAATCATGAAAACATACCTCATGTATACATTTATAACCGAGGCGCCTAGCCATTCGTATGCGATGATTTCAGATACAACATCATCACTAACAAAATCTAATGCTTCCCCTCCGTACATATATTTTTCACAAAAAATTGTGCGACTCTTTCCGCCTTTCATTTTCGTATCCACATGAGCTTGCAATTATATTAAATGTGGACATAGAACGGGCGGGGTGAATGTGCTCTCAGTAGATCGTTTTGATCGGTTGGTTGATCCTTTTGAGCCTCTCTTTCATTTTAGCTCCTCCATTTTGTCCTTCTGTAATAAAATTCATCAGTTCAACCCTTTTCGAATTTAATTTTAAAGGTTTTTCTTGAAAAAATAATTGGAAATGAATACCTCCAGGTCGACATGTTTTTTTACAAGATTCGACAACCATGCAATGAATGTTCCAATAGATTTTCCACCGTATGAATGTCTTAATCGTCATTTGGCACGAGTAGCTCGGTGCTCGGCTCATGAGCTATGTTAATCGACACTTTGACGTGACCGGTTAGAAGTGGTCTAGAGTGTAGCATGTCATTCTGCATATTGAACACCGTAGCCCTCGCTATAAGGCGATGGGTGGGAGTTGATAAATATAAATCATAGTCATTTTCACCCTGTAGAATATCATTAAAAGAAAGGTATCTGTGTCTATGTGATCCACATTTAATAGAAACAAATATTAGAACATTGATTACCTTGATTAAGTCAGGTCTTTGAGGGGAATGACTCACCTCAAAGATGGTGGGGGGTGGGGAAGGATCTTCTCGTGCGGGTTGTTCTTGAGTTGTTTGTTCTCTTCGCCTCTCCCCCATCAAAGTTGCTATCAACTCTTCCTAACTTTAGATTCTTTCTTCAAGGGTAGTTACTATATCTCTAATCATTTGAATTTATTTAGTTTGTTTATCCTCTTGTTTTTTTTTTCTGAAAATACTTCCGGGGTGTCACCCCAAAACCCACACCTCTGATGCGGCCATACTATTCTGGCTGTTTCAAGGTAGATGAAAGTATGTCCGCATCCAGTGCGGGTGTTGTTGATTCCTGTGACTATGTAAAATAGAAATTATGGGAAAATAAGTAATCATCATTATATAATAGTGATTTAAAGCAAAACAAATTTATATTATGTCATACTTACACATGTTCCCCACACTTTTTGTGTGTTTTCATCTACCAGTTTCCCCTCTTTATTAACACGAGCCTCCTTCCATAGCACATGGCGTGGGATGGAAGTGGCTTGGGATTTTGATTCATTAATATTCATATAAACAGAGAAACATGGTTACAGTGTTGTTTTATGTCACATAAAAGTATTATAATACTTTTAAAATACATACCAATTGTTTTTCAATTGAAGCGTACCCCAACATTTCTTTACGGTAGGGGTAGGCTGGTTTTGCTACCCGTTCTTTATTTTCAGCACTCAGTTGCTGTTTCATAAATAAAAAACTATCAATCAAAGTGATGAATACAAGCAATGTTAAACAATGTGTAACCAAACACAATGTACCTGAAAAGTATGCTCCGTACGACGGTTGCAAAATCCATCCCACACTCCTTGGGATATCAAGTGTGCATAAAGCGGAGGTGGGTGCGGCTTGATTTTCCCTTCAACATCTTTTAGATGATGTTTCATTAAAATGGTGCGAAAGCCTCTATGAACCCTTACTGCCAGTCTTAATACATATTATTTGTGCGAGACATCTACTATAAATGCACTCTGCAAGAGATGATGAAGAGTTAGTCAATATTTCAGTATTTTATTTTATTTTATTTTAATAAATTAAATAAATTATATCGTAATGTTACCGTAATCTCTTACCACATTAATGTTTTCAAACCGATGACAACATGGTGCCACGACTCTATATCAATCGGCACGCATTGCTGAGGGACGATTCCAATGTAGCTACTAAACATGGCTTTGTTGGGGTTTACATACTGGCCTCGCTTATTCTATCCCACCTCATATTTGATGCCTTTTGCTTTTGCCTTAAGGATTTTGGCTAAAACTGTAAAAATACGATGCACCTGTTTTTTTGTGCCGCCAGAGTTTCATTGCCTACCATTTCCTTGGTTTCTGCATCATCATTATGTTCCTTTCAAGCGCTAGCATCGGCACTGGGACCAGCAGTAATAGGTTGAGAAACCTGTTGTACCTCAGCAGTGGGAATAGCTGCAACAGGTTGAGAGACCTGTTGTACCTCAACAGTGGGACCGGCTGCAACAGGTTGAGAGACCTGTTGTGTGTCGGGATTAGGTGCATCAGCAGGTGCAAAATTCATTATCTGCAGAAGTGGTTTAACATTTAATTTAGATCACATAAAAGCAGCAGCGAACAAATAATAACATAATGTAACAAAATCTATATTACAATAAAAAAATAACCTGATTATTGAACTCTCTTTTTTAAAGGTTGAATGGATTTGACCCCTCTATTGACTATCCATGTCACTTCATTGTGGTCTCCTATGACATACAAAACATCTTCTACATTGGGAGCACTGCGAAATGATTGCGAAGTCCCAATGAAAGTGTAACACCCGAGATTTTTATGAGAAATATTTTGTTTTTATGTTATATACATCATCAAAGGAATCTTTCACTACACACAACACTATCTTGGCTTGCTTTACATGCAATCACGACCTTCCTCGATAGCTTCCGTTGTACGCAATACCGAGTTTCACTAAACAACGATATGCTATATTATTAAAACTATCCGTTATGAATAGGAATACCCACTTTTTGAAATTTTGTAAATTTAATTTTTCAAAATGGACTTCATTTTTGGATTCGGAATATTGAAATTAGCCTAGGGTGAAATTTTGGTATTTTTATGAAAACTTTCAATTTTTGATGAATAGTGAAAACACTGGGTTACTATTTAAAAACTAACTTTTTATTTAAATAATTATTTATTTTATTTAAATTTATTTTAGTTCAAAATTTATAAATAATACCTATATAAGTTCAATGTAATTCATTGGAGTCATTTTATAATAATTTTAGATTTATAAAAATTTTATTGAACTTTTCACCGTCTTTTACCCACCTCCTAGGAGAATTTGCAAATTTACATAAAACTTAATTTTACCTCTTCTGTGAGTGGAATTTCAAAAATTTGAGAGACACAGTTAATATCAAGGACTGAAATGTGGTTCAATGAGATGAAAATAATTTTTGGTGAATAGTAAATAGGGGTAATTAAGGGTAAAAATGATAATATTATTATCCTAACACATGGCCTAATTCTATTGGATAAGTTTAGTTCGACCAAAAACAACCTTAGGAATATAATATGACCATTTAGGCCCACTTTGATTAGATTAGGACATTTAATATTATTTTATTTAAAGAATAGTTAAAATAGTTAAAATCAAAGTTTAACAACTAAAACATTTTTAATATAGGGTTATACATAAGATAAATTCGACTATAAATATTCATTATAAAGATAAAAATATTTCCTACATAATGGTATTTTATTTGAAATTTTTAGACATTAAATAATTTAATTTATTTATGACACAATGATGATGCAGTGATTATCTTATTAATGAAATATTGTCATAATTGATGTTATAAATAACCAAATAAATGCAATTTGAGACTTTTTATGAATTAAACTAATTTTCTAGGTTAATATTACATGTTAGTATTGATATAATTAACTTTTTTGGAACTAATCATGCTGTTACGATTTTCACAAAAATCAAGTACCAAATAGTGTCAAAATTGACATAAAATAGTTTTTAAAATAAATATTATATTATTAATTGTTATTTTATTCCTAAAAATATATGTTTCGCCCAAATGCATTAGATAAGGTTATATATATTAATAATAAACAACTTAGAGTTCTTTTGGCTTGTTATAGTAAGTTTATTAACCTTATAGTGTAAGAAAATAAGAAGGCACGGTAAAAGTAAAATTATTTAACTGAAAGTTAAATCTATATGATAAGGTTAAAATAGAAACCTAAATTATCTAAATTCTATTGGATGAGAGGATTTAGACCCATAACCACCTTATCTTCTAAATAAATCAATTTGTAGATATTAAAAACCGAATATGAATTTATAATAAAATAATATTTTTAGTTTTTCCAAAAGGTGCTCCTCTCCTCCCTTATAAAAGGGCACCTCCTTACTCTCCTCCTCACACCACTTTGATCCTTCAAGCATGGAAAAACCCTGCCAAAATCTCTTCTAAACTTCCCTAGAAACATTCTAGAGGTCCTGGTATTCTTCAAAGACCATCTTTAGTGCCCAAAGAGGAGGTTAAGAAGAGGCGCTTCAAAGAAGAGGTAATGTCTGTTACCGATTCTTTCAACTTTATTTCTTCTTCTTCTTATTCATCATTATGAAGTAATAACAAAAGTATCAATCATATACTGATATGTTTTTATAAATATGAAACAACCCTATTTCACCTTCTATCCATCCTACGGAAAATGAAATCACTGCGCGTGCGTATGTACGGAATACCGTCTCCACGCCGTGGTGTAATCTGTTTTCCACCACCACCTTACTTGGATTGGTATAATGGTGTAGATAATAACTATATATTATTATTTTAAATTTATATTGATTATTAAATAGTATACATACACTCCAATACAATTCCACGATCATGGGAACGATATCATCGCTCGTGCGTACGTACGGAATACCATCTCCACGATGTGATGCGACTCGTTCTACATGACCTTCATTGAATAATGATTATATAAATGAATTGAATGAATAAATATGATATATATTACACTAATAACATTATGTAAATGAGGTATCTATAACCTAAAAAGAAGAATAATAATTTATTCGACAAAACACAGATAAGAACAAAAAGTAATAAACACCCGAATAACAAGTAGCAATGAAATATTACTAATAAGAAGCTAAGAATATGTCCATATATGATATCATAACAATGAGTTTGATTCTGGAATAAGTCAATGACATTATTTAAAGCATTATATAGGAGGTTCAGACACTTATAAAGCAAATCAGACCTAAGGTAAGGGAAAATCTTGCAAATCTCAATTTTTATCCAAGATTGTTTATACTTCAGAATTTACTGGGGAATATTTATCATCCACAAACATGTTTCCTCAATATGTAATATTGTTTCCATACACCTAAAATTGTTTAAATACAATTTCACCTATTGGTGAGTTTTTAGTAAAAGATATGAAATGAATCTTTTGCCGTACGAGGTACTTTTTGACTTTTTCGGCCAAAGTACGAGAATAATGTTTTTTTAACTTATACGACATGAATGGATTTTTATGATTTCATAGAACAATATTTCCATGAAGATTCCTTCACAAGTTTTCAAGTTTATTTTTAATCAACTTCTTTTATTTTAAAATTGTATGACATGTTAAGAAAGGAAAATGTTTTTGAAGTAGAAAGGATATTTTACTCAAGAATGGAGTTCAAGTGTTTTATCAAAATTATTTTCCATCTAATATAATATAAGGTTCTGGTTCTATCCCTATTTTTACATTGTTTTGATTATGTTATGATGGAATTATTTTTATGATGTCCTTTTATCTTATATGGATTGTGTTATGATGGCATGATGATTAAGAATCCCATTTTCATTAAATGGGTTATGTTATGATGTATGATTTATGATTTTGTGGCACACATAAGAATGGTTTCATTATGAGATGGGTGGGACGTATATCTCCCTCCAATGCATTGGGTAAAGATTTATATCTCATGAGATAGACATGGATGGAATGGCAGGTTAATCCGGTTCAGTGAAACAGGACTGAAACGAGGAGTGAACTCGGTTCAGAAATGGACTTTGTCCGCTAAGATAGTCTTGGAAATGAGTCTTGAATACTAAGAAATTATTCTCTATGATTATGTGTGTATGCCAAAAAGTTTCATGTTTTAGGTTTTGATTATTGGGATTACATTTCACTACTATGATTTGTCCCATGTTATGAAATTATGGTCTCTTTTGTAGGTTAAGATTTCCAAAATGTTATGTTCTTATGAATATGATGTGATTGATATTTCTTTTGTTTACCCTTACTGAGAATTTGAGCTCACCCTTTTGTATATTTTCTTTCCCCAGGCCAGGAAGAAGGTTATTAAGTAGGATATGCCAAAAGGGACTCCAGATATGATGAAATAAATGGGAGACAATGTAGATTCTTTATGAACCAGTTGTTTATGTTTCCCAGTTTCTAAAGACATTATACCTATACGGTCCTTTCATGGTTTTTTTATATGTTATAATAAGTGTACTTCAATTTGGAAGCAATAAAAATGTAAGTAACGTATGGGTCATTATAGAAAGGGTCATCCTACGTTGAATTTGCATCTAACCCTTCAACTGTTTTGGTAGATAACATAAAAATTGGCCAGTTTCGGTTTGTGGGATCTGGAACATAAAACACTTGCACTGACTGTGATGCCATTATAAATGGTTCGTCTTTCCCTCCTTACTAAAATCAACTTTCATGAATCCCGGTTCATCTATTTTAACATCACTCCTATTATCAAACCAATTGCATTGAAAAATCAAAACATGGAATTCTGTATAATCCAACTCCCATATTTGTTTGATGATGCCAAATTATGACATAGTCACATAAATTGGATTTATGTCCTTAGCACTGGAAACATTCATTGCTTCATCCACATGTGTAACACCACTATTCTGCATGGTACTATCTCCATCATTTTTATTAGTATAAAATGTATAACCATTAACTACATAAGAATTGTAAGATAATACATACACACTTGGTCCTCCGGCTAGCCATCAAAGTGGTTATGAAATAGACTCTGGATTCTCACATAAATTCTTAAAAATAAGGTCTCGAAACCATCCTATAAACTTTCGATTATGTGTATCTGATATCCATTTTTTAGCCCTAGATGGATTCAGATGCCTAAGAAATTTTTTGTGGTTTTCAACATATGGTTCAATGTCGAAACTGTTATGAAAAACATAAATTTGGGCCTACTCCAGATCTATAATATTGATTGTGACAACATATCTTCCAAAAATTCCATCACCCCCAAGCTACCCAGTGTGACGATATTTAGGTAGGCCAATGCTTTCCACACCAGACAGGTATTCGGGACAGAATTCAATGGCTTCCTCAACAATATATCGTTCTACAATACAACCCTCTGGCCGACTTCAATTTTTGACATACCCTTTCAAAATATTCATATACCATTCAATGGGGTACATCCATATGTAATGTATAGGACCACATAGTTGAATCTCTCTCACCAAGTGGACCATAAAAAGAACCATCATATCAAAAACTAAATGCGGGAAGAACATTTCTAATTCACATAATTTGATGACAATTTCTCTTTCCATAGTTGGAAATTTCGTTGGGTCAATAACTTTACTGTATATTTCTTTGAAGAATAAACATAGTTTTTTTAATGTATTGAGGAAATTCTTGGAAAAAATGAAATGTAAAGCAATAGGAATGAGATCTTGCATCAAAACATGGAAGTCATGTGATTTCAGACCTTTTAACTTCAAGTCGCTCATTGATACGAGCTTCTTGATATTTGACTAATACCCCTCTGGAACCTTTACGTCATTCAAGAAGTTTCAAAACTGATATCTCTCCTGCCTAGAAAGAGTGTAAGCAGCAGGAGGAAGAAATGTTCGTTTTTCACCCATCACTGGTGCCAACTCTTCTTGTATTCCCATCTAAACCATGTAAAACCTAGCCTTAATTACATATTTTGTTTTTCCAGATGTATTTAGAAATGTGTCGATGACACTATCAAATACATTTTTTTCTACATGCATAACATCAAGAAAATTTCTAACATACAGACAATTCCAGTATTGTAATTCAAAAAAAAAACTGATCTCTTTTTCCAACCGATTTTCGTAAGGTTTTTCAAAGCAGGTTTACCAAAAGTAGTTCCCACATTTTTAACATTCTCAAACAATTGATCACCTGTTAGTGGAGATGGTGCTTTACGTTCTTCTGAACTTCCATCGAATGATGTCGTTCAAGAACGATACTTATGTCGTTGGGGTAGAAATCTGTGATATCCTAGAAATACAATTTTCGTTGAATGTTTCAACCTAATTGATTGTGTACCTTGTTCACAAACGGGATGCCCTTGAGTTCCTTTAATGCTATATCCTAAAAAATTTCCGTAAGGAGGGAAGTAATTTATCGTCCCGTACAACATGGATCTCACAGTGAAATCTTCCTTTCTGTTAGCATCATACAATGTAACACCTGAATCCCACAATAATTTGAAATCTTTGATCAATAGAGATAAATAAACATCAATATCATTACTCGGTTGTTTTGGTCCTGATATAAGCATAGATAACATGATGTATTTTCATTTCATGCATAACCATGGTGGTAAGTTATAATTTACCAACATAACTGGCCATGTACTGTGACTGTTTCTTTAAAAACCAAAAGGATTCACTCCATCTATAGATAACGCAAGATTAAGGTTTCTCGACTCGTTTCCAAATTCAGGATACTCATGATCAATTCTCTTCCACTGAGGAGAGTCTTCTGGGTGACATAGTATCCCATATTTAATTCTTGTATCTACATGCCATTTCAATTGTCCTGCAGTCTCCTCACTTCCATATAGGTGCCTAAACCTTGGAATGATTGGAAAGTACCATACAACTTTAGTAGGACTGGATTCATCTTTATTGTATCGAGAAGCACCACACTTTGGGAATTCTTTAAGTTATTTGTGGTCCTTGAGAAACAATATACAGTCATTCGGGTAGACGTGTATTCTTTCAGAGATCATACCCATTGAGCGTAGCATTCGTTTGGCGTCGTATGTTCGGCTCGGGAGCTCATTATCTTCTGGGATCATGTCATTCAGGAGACAAAGTAGTTTCATAAAACAGACATCACTCCATCCATTTTCTACTTTCAAATTATATATCTTCATTACGGCTGACAATACTGTATATTTAGTGCAACCAGCATACAATGACGTCTTTTCACAACTTTTTAACTTCTCAAACAATTTTGGGAAATAATGAAGTTCATCTTCAGCAGTCCTTGTAATTTCCTCAATACGATCTTCATCATCATTCACATCTATAATCACATCCTCAATACGGTCAACTTCATTGTTCATGTTTGTAATCATATAAGATTATCCATAAAATGCAGTGTTATCCCAGCCACTATGAACATTATTTTTTCCCCCGTGTTTATTCCAACATGTATAACTATGATCTATTCCATGATAGATAAAGTGTTCTTACAACTCCTCTAGACTAATTTGTTTTGAATAACAACATCGTAAACATGGACAAAGGATTTGAGAAGGGACACATGCATGATCTTTTACAAACTTGATAAACTCTTTTACGCCTTCTTCATACTCTTTTGTTAACCGATTGACACTCATCCATTCTTTATTTATATTCATTATATTTGAAATCCATAGGATGGGTATATAGGTTTGGGGAGAAGGAATATGAGTATAATTTAGATAAAAAACTAGATACTTCAAAAATGTTGGGGGGCGTGCTCATTAATAGCAAATCTTTGGTGGTTCTTGGGATTCATCCATTCTCTTCCTCTCTTCGATCCCCCCTGATGAGGGGTGATTATTTGGAGTTTTTTAAAGTGCGTTAGTGAATTATTCCCTCATACTTCCTCCATTACTATTATCCTTTATTTCCCTGTGATTTGGGATGATTTTACCTAGGATTTGTGTGATGATTTCACTATATCATCTTCAAATCAATTCATATGATGTAGATTTTGTTTGTATTAGCTAGAGGTTATCCTCATATGATGAACGCACCATGTTTTGTGTGGTTTAGGTGGTGTTGTGTTTCCCAGTGAGTTTTTGAAAAATTATTCCTAATTATATTATGGTGAATAATTAATTATTTGGGAATTGTGCCTTGATATTGGGTCTCAATCATTGGTACACGATTAGATAAGGCATGTATAGTCTTGATTGAGGATGAGTTGATCTTGGTGAGGGGGTTACTCCATTTTTTGAGGTAGGTGGACCCTATAATACAAAACCATGTTCCAATTTATGCATGATTGTGCATTCATGCATGAGTATATGTGTTCCCGTGAAAGGGATAGAAATCAAGAGCAGGCAAGGTAAATAAATAGGGTGTTTTTTGATCCACCAAGAGATAGAGTGAGGGTTATATTGAATGTTTGTTATTTTGTGATCATCCAGAGATTATGTCTCCATGGATTAGTTGTTTTTATGAGAGGATCGGGTTTGGGATAAGATTTTTATAGCCTAGTTAGGTTTTCTAATGCTATTTGAGTAGGTGTTAGAGTGTTAGGCCTAAAGAAGATGGATCATATAGTTTTATATCTCACGTATGATGAGGAACACCCTTTTAAGGATATATAAGAGTCATGGTGTGTGTTATGAGTATGATATTCCATATAGTGATTGGTGAAGTGTGACAAAGAGGATTTCCTCCTTATAATTAGATTAAGAAATCTACAAGGGGAGATATGATATGGTACCTAAGTGAGGGTCATGATAATAGTCTGGATGACTTAGCATAGGTTATCCAAGGCTCTTAGTGTGAGTTTATTAGGATGGTCATTATTTAGTTTTAATGAGTTTAAATGTGGGAATTAGAAGATGATATAGACTAGACTATCGAGGCCTAGATCAAGTATAGAATGTGGGATGTGACATTACCATGTAGAGATGAGTGTGTGTTGGTATCAATGAGTAGAGATGGGTTAGGTTTGTAGAACCCAGTAGATTCCCTTATAGGCGTAATTATAATGTTGATAGGTTGGGAATAATTTTCATGTATAACCAATATGGTTTTAAGTAAATTATTATGAAAGTCTAAATGGATGGTGACTTTTATCATTTATGGTCAGACTGAATAAGAGATTGGGACTTCATATGACTTTCACCTTGTTGAAGTATGATCATCCATGGGGCCCACCTATTTATGATGTGGTTTAGATAGTACGAGAGGTTGGATATTTGGATACCCTCCTTAGTTTACTATTTATATGTTTTGTGGCATGAGACAAGATGGATGGACTTTATTTAAGTGATCAGGTGTTGGTAGGACCCTACTTTGAGTAAGAAGGTAGTGGTCAAAGGGGATTGGTGTGTAACTTCCATGGGATCCACCTATTGATGGTGCATTTTGACTTGTGATAGAGGTTGGATATTGTGATTCCATATTTAGATCATTTTTTGTATGATAATATGATGTGAGATATAGAAATGGGGATCACTTAGTATTGGTTTGGAGTAGTTTTTTAAGAGGTTGTCTATAGGGATTCCCTCCTCAAATTGTTTTTTTATGTGATGTGATGGTGAGACCCACCATAAGTGGGGAGAGCTAATCAAGATCAAACAAGTAACCAACCACATATACATGCGTCACACACACAAGAATCACACACAAGAATAATGCCAAATCATAATTAATCTCAATATTGACAATAAATGAAAACATAATTAATTCATGAAAATTCAATTTTACTCACCTTAAGGAGGATGACTTGGTGGCGTAGGAGGAGGAGGCGTCGACAGCGGAGGCAATGGAGGAAGCGCAGAGGCAGTGCAGAGGCAGCACAGAGGCAGTGCAGAGGCAGTGCGGAGGCATCGGAGGTAGCAGAGGAAGCTCAGAGGCAGCGGAAAGAAGCAGAGGCAACGAAGTAGGCAGAGGAGGAGGAGGAGGAGTAGGAGGAGGAGGAGGAAGAGGAGGCGCCGGTGGAGGAGGAGGAGGAGGAGGCCGTGGTGGAGAGGAGTAGGATGAGCCATGGTGTAGAGGAGGTAGTGGAGTAGGCGAAGGAGGAGGAGGAGGAGGAGGAGGAGGAAGAGGAGCCGATGAAGGAGGAGGAGGAGAAGGCTGCGGTGGAGGAGGAGGAGGAGGAGGAGAAGCGATAGAGAGGAGGCCGCAGTGCAGGAGGAGGAGGAGGAGGAGGAGACGCGGTGGAGGAGGAGGAGGAGAAGTAGGCACCAGAGGAGGAGGAGGAGGTGGTGGCCACAGCGGAGGAGGAGGAGAAGGAGGCGACGGTCATGGCGAAGAGGAGGCAGCGACACAGGGTTGGGCTTCCGCGAGATCTTGATAGGGTGCGGGGAGGAGGAGGAGGACCTAGTGGATTTCTTAAATCCTACATGGACCTTTATCAGTGCTAGTAAAAGCGCTGATAAATGGGGTCTTTATCAGTGCTAAAATGAAAAGCGCTGATAAAGACCCACTTTATCAGCGATTTTTTAGCACTGATAAAGGTTGGACTTTATCAGTGCTTTTGTAGGGATGATAAAGGGTGACTTTATCAGCGCTTTTCATTTTAGCACTGATAAAGACACTCTTTATCAGCGATTTTATAGCACTGATAAAGACATAGTTTATCATTGCTAATAAAAGTGCTGATAAATGTATAAATTTAATAATTTCATTATATTATTATATATTTATTTAAAATGATATTTATGATAAATATATATATATATATATATATATTAATAATTATAACTCTAAATAAATATATCTCTATGTATACTTATAAAATTATTTGAAAGGTATATTTATATATATATCATTGAAAGTATAATAAAATATATATTTATTTTTTATAAATAATTTAATTTTAATTATAAGTGTAAATTTTTTATAACATATATATTATATGGGTAACACAATGAATTATAAATCAATAAAACATCAACGTGATATGTAATTATAATCTATAAATGAACATTATTCATGCACATACATATATATATATATATATATATATGCATGTATATATTCATTGACCCCCAATTCATTGGAAAACACATATATATTCAATAATTTTAATTATAAATATATATTAAAACGTATTATATATTTGTAAATAAAACAAATACATTAAATATAAACACATATAATAAATATATATATTAAATATAATGAATTAATAAATCTAATAAATATAATGAATTAATAAATCAAATAAATATTATAAATCTAATAAATATATTTATTATTAATCTTATAATTATTTAATTATATATATATATATATATTTAGTTATAACATGTGTTTTTTGTTTAATGTATACAATAAATATTATCAGTGCTAATATAAGTGTTGATAAATGAAACCTTTATTAGCGCTAAGAAAAGAATTGATAAAGGGATATTTAAAGAACTGATAAAGGCCAACCCCTTTATCAGTGCTTTTCCGTTACCGCTGATAAAGGCAGGTTCCTTCCTTGCCCAGTTTTGTGGTAGTGCACCCTATTTTCCATTACTCTAGTTAAAGTTCTCATAACAATACTTCATGATCCTAGAAGACGTTCCCCCCAATGATCTAGAAGAAACCATCTATCCTGCACTAGAAGCCTATTTCAGGTTCCCCTCACCTACGAGAGCTTGATTCACCACTTCTAAAAAAAATTTAGATAAAATATATTCACCTAGTAATTAATTTCACACTTAGGTCCTTTCCAAAATATTTTTTCTAAATTATCATCATCCTCTTATAATGCTAGAGAAAAACAAAGAAAATATATAAAGTTTCCAGCATGTTCCATCACAAACATACTCTCCAGAGTCAATCTCATAAACTTAACCACTCTGTCCGGCCTCAATGTCTTTGGATAGAAGTGTTCTAAGAACCTCTCCAAGAAGTCCTTCCATAAAATACCATCAGCATATCTAGTCAGAGGCTAAGAGTCCCACCAGTGCTTCACTAATCCTTGTAGCATATAAGCATTCAACTAATTCTCTTCTCAGCAGGAGTGTCCAAGTGGTCAAGTATAGTCTGGATAAACTCTATCCATAACTCAGATCCCTTAAGTACAACCTCTCCAGCAAAAGTCAGAGGGTGTTGCAACTGAAACTCCCACGTCAAGTCCCACAATCTCTTCTCGTCCCACCCTAGGTCCCTTTACATGAATTGAATGAATCGAGTAAAGTTTTCCTGGAACTACTCTCTGACTTCCTCACCCGAAATTATCAGTGCCTCAGGTTCCACTACTAAAGGATCATCCCTAGCCATGTCCACCTATCATCCTCTCAACAAGAATCATAATAGAGGCATAAATATAAAATCCAAGCACATTACTTATGATACTTTTCTCAACACTAACATACTTATGGGGAAAATACAATAAGGTACAACAATTATTTTTCCCTAAATCCCATCACACTATCAAAATTGAGGTGATAAAAATACCTTGAATCATCTTGTATATTGTTCAGGTTTAACCAATGGTAACTCTTTTTCAATATTCAAGTTTCTCATTTAGACACCAAATTATTCACATCTTGCATCATTTTAGCACTTTCAATTTCATATTAGGAACCATTTTCAGTTCAATTTCACAAGAAAGGAAAAAATAGATCAAGTTCGGCAACTTACCCACAATCTATCTCCCTTTCCATGCCTAAGATAATGCATGTCACAATAACCCTAAGTTCCTAAAATGATTCATGAAAACTAAAATCTCATTCCATACTAGACCATGAGTCAATTATCAAAAAATCTCAGAAACAACAATCACATCACACCACAAGTGTGTCACCCAAGGTGAAATAATATTCAACTATAATAGTAGATAATAATAACATCAAATACATCCTAGGAACTTGGGTTCTCCCCCATACATGGGTTATCTACTCCCATGAACGAGCTAATAACCAAGGACCAACTATTCCTAGTCTCATGTATACATTTCCCAAATGTTAAGACAATGGAAAAAAGAAGAGAGAAATTCTTCTGATACCACTTTGTAACATCCTGACCCAAGTTCCACACACTGGTTCCCCGAGTCAGTTGGTCACATTAACTCAACCGCACCTCCCCATATGCCAGAGGCTCCCAACTAGACAAAAGGGTCTAATATATGTCATGGGGAGACTATACTCTCTTTTTTAGAGTAAAACACCTTTGTAAAATAAATAAAAAACAACCAAATATATATCCAAATGATATCATAACTGGAACAATACTCGTATCACAAGATAACCAAAACCGAAAATACAATATCAAAACAAAATAGTAGATATGTCATGCCAATATACTTGTCTAGTGTCAAAATGAAAACTGAAAGTAAATACACTAGAAACTCCCAAGTAGGTCCCAAACCCCATCAAGTTCCCTCATCCATTCCCCATCCTGACTCAACCACCTAACAAAGGTCCTTTATCCTTATCCTATCCTGAAATCAAAAAATTTCTTCGAGTACTGATCAAGCAGCCTGAGTAGGGTGTGAGTACAACTTACTATGCCACAACCAATGGTGTCTAAAACAATATCTAGTCAATAAAAATGTGTGCAGTTGTGTAAATAAATAAACACAATTCATAATTCAATAATTTTCACATTTTTAAATTATAATTTATTTATCCACAAAAACTCCCCGGGTTTTTGAGGACACCCGAACCTCAATACCTCCTTTATCCCACACCGGAGTCTAGAATAACCCCAAGGGATATCATGTCTTAAACTTCCACTATTACCATTCTATATCTCATCTTAAATCTCATAATTCCATTGTTACCATTCTAGATCCCAATTCTCATATGAATGCCATTATTACCATTCATCATTTCATTAATTGATTCAAAAATTAATTAATCATCTCAAAATCATTAATTAACTCAACAATAAATTAATCTTATCAATCTAATTAATTAACACAACAATTAATTAATCTTCTAAATCACATTAACTAACTCAAAAATTAATCAGTATTATCAATCCAATTAATTAACTCAATAATTAATTAATCATATCAATATTATTAATTAACTCAATAATTTATTAATCACCATAATTAAACAGTCCCAATAACCTTTAATTAATTCCACAATTAATTACTAAATTCAAAAATCTCAATATCCCCAAATTAATTCTATAATTAATTACTCTATTAAATAATATCAACATCCCATAATTAATTCCATAATTAATTACTCAATTAAAAAAATAAATATCCCCTAATTAATTCCACAATTAATTACTCAATTCAACAATACCAATATCCCCTGATTAATTGATTCACTAATTTAATTAATTAAATCACAGACTAAATTGATAAAAATCTAATAAAAATTATACAGTTACATACATATAATTTCAATCAAGACATTTTTATTTAAATTATAGACCACATAGCTCAATTTGTTGATGAACAAACACCCAATGGAAAATCCCCAAAATTTGAGTAGCACAACTACATAGAATGAGATCTGGATCTAAAACCCTAAATAAATATTGAAAAATTAAAGATACTTAAATTATATATCTAGATCTATCATCCTAGATCTATATCTAATCAAATCAAGACGAACAACCCTTTCTAGGATGGTAGAAGAAAGGAAGAGGAACAGAAAACCATGCAGGATAGGATTTTCTTACTGGGAGGGGTTTAGATCTTTAATTTGGGCTTCAAATCATGAATAAAGTAGTTCAGGAAGTCTTGAAATCCATCCAAGAGACTCTGAAACCATGAAAGAACATCTTGGATCAATTTTGGGTTGAATAGGATGATTTTCAGAGGTTCAGGTGATTTAAAATCTAATTTTCAGGTGAATTAAATTCCTATAGATTATTTTCTAGGTTGGGGCACATGGTTTTCCCTAAATGTGAACCTAAATAGTGTGAATCTTCTATAGGGGTGCATGGTTACTCCTAAAATGTCACATAATTTGACAAACTATGCACCAACCCTGCAAATCCCCCCTATCTATGGTTGTACAGTTTGCTGGGCTGAGGTGCACAGTTTTCCCTAACCCTATGCAAACTATGCACTGCACTATTAGATTCATTTTTCTCAAATTATCACCCAAAAATAGTCCAAATTAAAACCTAAACAAGGAGTACATAAAACAAAGAAAATTTGTACCTAAAATTAATCCCAATTCATCTCAAAAAATGAAAAGGATCTTACACACTTTACCCACTAATTTCTTATTTCTTGAAATGAAGTGTGAAAAAAAGTTCCAATCATTTTCTCAAGAAAATTCCTTGCTACTAGTGGTTTTGTTATATATATTTCAAAGGTAAAATTTATTTTCAATAATGGTGATGTTTAAGAAGAGTTCAATATCTTTAAGAAATACACCATAGAGTAAATTTATAAGCTAGTTGATGTGGTTGAAGAGGTATTTATAGGTGAGATAAGTAATAGTACTCATGCTCATTATGAGGAAATAATTAAAAAATCATGAAATTTCATTGGAGTTGTTGATGGTTTAAATTTATTTCCAATATTTATTAAGAATCATAAAAAGTTTTTGAGATTTTCTTAGAGCTTATTGGAATGTTTTTGAGTCATGTGAAATTTACTTTAGGTGGTTTCAAATCATCTTGTGTGTGTTTGAAGTAAATTTGAAATTTATTTATTGTGACTTAAATTTAGCTAAGTCATGGTTAATAATATTTCTTGGATTATTTTTGTGAATTTGAGAAGATACCATAAGGATTTGTTGGATCATGCATGTCATTATATCTGAAATATAACTTTGAGTTTCTCTAGAATATGACTTGATGAGTTATGTGTTTGTATTTTAATCAGTGAATATGACTTTACATTTGATAGTAAGTCTTTAAGTTACCCAACATGAGACTTTGAAGCGGGCATATGACTTTGGAAAGTGTACCAAAAGAATTTATTAAGCGTTGTAAAACTTTGGAAGCAAGTGTATGTATTTAAATGAGTTTTATGACTTTACAAGTCATATAAAAGGGTTATTTTAATGGAGTGTGACTTTTATATGAGTCATGTATAAATTTTTCAGTGACTATGTAAAAATGAAAGCCATGTAAGACTTCATTACATTACAAGAATTTGAGAATTATTCTATGTGAAATTATAGATTTCAAAAAATTTAAATCCTAAAGTATATAAAATCTAATAATGATAAATATAATATTCAAAGGTTAAAACATCAAATTTAAAATTCGATTTAATTTTATTCTTGGAATATTTTGAAATAGGTAATCATTCTTGCTGTATGTTGGATGTTTTTAGATGATTTATCTAAATGATATCTATGGAAATTTAATTAAAATTTTCAAAATAGGAACCATAAGAAAATAATTATGTTATTTAATTGTGATGATTCGTGTAGTTCTAAAGTTCTAAAAATAACTCAAAACTAATGATTCAGTGATTTTAGCTGAGTTTTGGAGTTTTTTGAAGTTCAATCTACCGAGTAGAGCTATAAATAACTTTTGTGTGATTTTAATAGATGAATAAGATGACTTTGATCTATTTCAGTGAGGAGAATGATATGGGTATTTTATGAAATTAAAAAGGTCATTGATCTATTAATTATTGTTTTATGGTGATAAAAGTTGGAAGAGATTATCAAATGTTTTTTTCTATGTTACTAAAAGAGATGAATGGTAGATGTGGAAATGTATGAGATATGTATAGTTATTTTGAAAAGTAGAGTATTATTATGATCATGGTGCATGTTTTTAACCTAACCAAATAAGGTAAAAGAGATGATCACATGGTATGATTCTATTGACAGAAGTCTTGAAGTGTGGTGAGCTAGAAATTAGTCCCTGAATTAAATTTATTAAAAAATTATGATTTGATCTAATATGGGGTGTAGTCAGTGAGAGAGGATGTATGACTGGAATTGAGACGAGTATCAAAAAAATATTGAGAAGAAGAAATTCTAATGACTAATGTTTAAAAGTGATCATCTATATCTATTAAACTTGAGAATTCAGTAAATGAGATCCAAGTTTGTGAATCAATAAGGATAACAATAACTAATTCTACACAAATTGAACATTTTAGAGGCCCGTGGAGGAAACTCATGATTTTTTATTTCTGAAGAAACCAAATATTTAAAGAGATCCTTCTCATCTTACTATCAAAATCTTCCTGTTGTCAATATAAGGATATTTTTTCACACTTTATCTTCTGAAAGAAATTTCATTTTATTATTTTATCTAGATTTCAAATGTTTTGTTGAGATGCGAGATGATCCTGATTGAAATTTTGTGTATTTGTTGATAACCGAATGTCTGGGCTTGATGGCATCTGGTGCATGGGTAGGGCATGGTTGAATCTTTATGGCTTCGCCAAATCACCTTGTACCCTACCTAATGCATGATTAACTAATTAATTAATAAAATTATTGATAAAGTGAAAACAAAATAAAACTATAAAAATAAAATGAATTAAATATCGTGTTAATAATGATAATAATAATATTATTATTAAAGATTATTATTATTATTATATTTGAAAATATTTTATTAAATTATTATTATTGTTATTATTTTTATTGCTATTATTATTATCATTATTTTTATTATGATTTTCTTTAGTCTTTTAGGTTTTATTTATTCTTATCTTTTTTCCCTCTTTTATATTTTTTCTTTTTTCTTCTTTCCTCTCTCTACCCCCCTCTCTTGTGGCATCGCGCTACCCTAGCCTCTTGCTACATTCGGGATCCTTCCCTTGTTGCTCCCTTGGATGGTGCTTCCCCTCCACCTCCCTTCCAGTGAAACTGACCAGTGCCCCTTCCTCCCCTTGTGTCGACCCACATCACACTGCACAACTCCCCTCACACCGGAACTGCCCTACTCTCTTTCTAAACCACCTCCCATATCCCTCACATGCCCTCTTCTTTCTAGCATGACTTACCCCCGGCGGCCCTCCCCTTATCTGGTGTGACCCTTGACAACCCCATCTTAGCATGCTATCTAATACGGTAACTATTTCTTCCCTTTGGTATGATTTTTTGTTAGATTTTTATGTTTTTTAGGGTTCTATTTTAATGTTTTGGGTTTGAATTATTATATTAGGGTCCACGTTCAGTTTTCTTGTCATGTGATTGGAGTTTCAGTCCAAAATTTGGGGTTTTCTACACTGAGGTAGGTGGTTTTGTGTACAAAAATTTCTTTATGAATTAATTTTCATTTTTAATTAATTTAACATGTTATTTAGTTAATTTTTTTGGGTGCAAACTTAGTTTTTGAGGATGTTAATATGTGTTTGATTTTTCTTGTAGCATGTTTCATGATATGGAGTGCTCTTTTAGTAAAAAACCATATTTAGTCATTTGTTAGTGTTTGATGAATTTTGAAAATGGTTTATTTGATTGTGCAAGTGGTGAAAATTATGTTTTTAAAGGTGAAAAAGTAGTTTTAATGATATTTGTTGTGCAATTAATTTTAAAATAGACTTTACATGGAAAAAATTGGTGTAATCTTGATGCGATCCCCTGTGGTGTTCTCTTGAAATGTTTTAATAATTATGTCAATGATTTATTAAACTAAGTTTGTGTTGTGAATCATGGTTGTAAAGATGTTTTGTGTGTTCTTGGGTTTAAAGAGTGTTTTGGTGTAAATTTTTGTGTTACTAATTTTGAAGTTTTTCATAAATTTTTTGATTGATTTATTAAATTATATGTGTAGTGTGTAGTCCGTTCTTTGTGGTTTCGAGTCACCGGGTCTAAGGTTACTCACCTTTATGTTCATAGGTAATTATATATAAATATATATTTTTGGGTTTCCCCGGTACATATATAATCATCCATGGCAGTGAATACACATGTATGGGGCTAGGTGTTCCCATGTGTATATATGAAAATGCATACGTAGGTGAGTGGTGAGTAATATATGCATATATGTAAGGATCCACTGGCACATGTTCATGGCCATGTAGGTGTGTGAATAGGCAATAGGTGTCCTTATATGTATGTGAAAGTGCATATTCTTAGTGGGGGAGAAACATCTTCTAGTTAGAAAGCGCAAAGAGATGAAAGTTTAGTTTGGTTCCACCCTGAGGTAGGTCCATTATGCCTATGCCTTTAATTTGAATTCCATAATTGCTTGATTGTTTTAAAAACTTGTTTTATATCTATGCTATATACACATGCTATGAAATCTGGTTGTGGTTGCTAGAAATGATTATTCCTTTGTTTTGGAAGTTGAAATGCTTTTCTAATGCCCATTTGGTGTTAAGTGACTTTTCTTGAAAAGTGATTTACTAAGTAGTTTTGAATTGGTAATGAGTATTTCCAAAGGCATTTGGCCTTTTTAGAGGTTTAATTATAATATTTTAATGACATTTCTGGTTCTCCAAAAATCTCCAATGTGATTTCCAAAGATGGGTTTTGGTGTGAACTGGTTGTCCAATGTTTGTTTTAATTTCTTAAATAAATTGCACCATTTTAAGCATGGGTTCAATATTTTTTATAAAATTTTTAGTAAATTTGTTGTTAAATTTAGTTTTTAAATGATTTTGGAAACTTAAAATCGTTGGGTGATTTTTTATTCTAAAATGAAAAGTATTCCTTGTAAATAATAAATCCCATTTGGCACTTTAAGAATGGTTTGTAAAGAAGGAAACCCCCACCTGAGGCATGCCCCCCTTTTATAGAAAATGATGTTTATTTTGAATGTGTGGATTGTGATATGTGCCTAGTAAAGAAGCATATGAATTTTTTATGACAGAAAAAATGGGGATGTGCTCAAGGAGGGAGATCAGTGATGAGAGGGTGAGTGTGTTTTTGAATAAAGAGAATGATAAGTTCATGTATTTTAGTTTTATGAAAACCCACCACCACTTGAAATAGAGCACATGGGAAGATTTAGGTATCTAGGTGGGCAGACTAGGAGAAGTATGCTAGATGATTCAAACGTGGTTTGTCCTAGTTTCATCTAGTAGGATTGACACTACAACACTTACTTAACATGTGATAAGATCAGAGACCACTGGGCCTTGGTATGTGATTCCCCGTAGTGGATCGTTCATAAGAAGGTAGATTTTCATGGTTTCTATGCCACATTTCATAGAGTTATGAGGTTAATAGGGTCCCATTTTTGCTAGTTACCTTTAGGGATTGACCATGGTGCTCACTTATGACTTGGTGTTTGTGAAATGATTTTTATTTTTGTTTCTTCAATCTTGTTTCCTTATTAGTGAAATCCATGTTTTTAATTTGAATTGTTTTCCTTTCATTTTGGAATGTTAATGCATTTTTGGAAAATATTTTGAAAATATAGTGGAATCGAAGTTATTTCTTTAATGTTGTAAACTCGTGACTTGAATTTGAAAAGAAGGAAAACCATTATTTTATAATGTCTTATTTTCTAACTAGCATGATTGGATTTCTTATCAAAGGAAAGGGTATAGAGAATTGTTGTATTTTAAAACTCCTAATGAGCATCTCAGTGACTACACCTACTTTATATTTTCAGTTTTTGGTTCTAGTTTTGGATCACTCTTCCATTGAGCATTTTTCCGTGTTTGGTGGTGATCCATGAGGTCACTTTGATGTATGTTTATCTAGACGTCTTTGATTTATTTTCCGCTACTAGTATTAACCTGTTTTAATCAGTTTAAATTTATTTATTTATTTTTCTTGTTTTTCATTTATGTGAAAAATAATTCCCAAATATTTTACTTTGATTCCCAACACTAGTTACAGCCTGTGGGGATTAGGAATTCCCTTCAGGCCTTGCTGCGGACCGGGTCGGGCACCGGGTCAGATGGTGACCCAGCTTGGTTTGTGACAAAATGGTATCAGAGGAGGTCACTCTCTTTTGGGTCATGTTACTTGGGTAGTGTCTAAGTATACTTAAGATATGATTTTTGGAACTTGATGTTTTGGTTATGATTACGGTGCCTACCTAGAACACCTCATGATGAGACTTGAGTTACCATGGAAAGTCGGGTTTTATTTGGGTCATTTGGTTCCTGGGGTTGTTCATTTATGGTTGGGAAATGAAAAGAGAGTTGGTTCAATGGTCTCAATGAGATCATAGGGCTTGTAAATCCATGTGAACCTGGGAACATTGCCCTGGAGCACTCTCCGTGACTGTTGAGTGATCAGCGTATGGCTGCCAAACATATGTCCGAGTCACCCACCCACACTAATTTCTTGTTACATTGTTTTCTACATTTTTGTGTTTTGGGAATATTTTTGAGGATTTTTTTGAGTTTGAAAACCTCTATTGTTTGAACAATGTTTTGGGTTTATGTCACATAGGTGATTTAGTTTGAAGTGGTGGTTAGTGGTCTCTTTCAGGAAGTGATTCTTGAATCCCTTGTGGTTGTTCCCTTTTTGTGTTTGGTGTTTTATTATGGTATGTTTTGGACAAAGAGATAGTTTTATTGGGACCTTGAATTTTTCTCTTTGGTTAGTGTACACCCCCATTAAGAGTGAATGCAAAATTGAAGTGTGGCCATGAGTGATTCTCTATATGAAGACCCTCCAATTGATCAATGTAAGAACTTCCTTCTTAAGTTTTGGAACCAAATACACCTCTCCTTTTTCAGTTAATTGAATCCTATTACAGTGGAATAACATATGTGAGTGAATTTGAATAAAGATTTAGTTTTCTTGATTCATTTTATGGTCAAAGGTGAGGTTTGGTATCACTAAATCTGAATATTCCACCTAGGAGTGGTGCAGGGAATTCCAGTGGGAAAAGTAGAAAGTAGTCTGGGTTGTTGGTATTAGCCGCTATCTTAAAAAGGTCTTTGGATCTTACATTGGTTTAATATAATTAGGGGTTCATGCTAAGCCACTTGTGTACTAAATCTGGTAATGAGAGGCTGTTTTGGCTACTTACAGTAATCTCATGTTGTTGGGACTCGGTTCAAGGTCCCCCTCCTTATAATGTCTCTATCAATTGAAAGGTTCATGTTCGACAACCCTTTGAAGCTCTACTTTAAGGGGTGAGGGTTATGAGAGATTTTGAGAATCTTAATTTTAAGAAGAAGGGTGTTTTCCTTCAAGAAAATATGAATTTCTTTGTTTAGAGTGAAGGTGCCTTATTTGTGTTCTTTCTTCCACTGTTTCTTATTCGGAGTGAATGGGATGGTGCGTATGCATCTTCTAAGACCCTGTTTTGGTGAAAGTTCCATATGGGAGTAGGTGGATTTTGGAGTGCGATGTGTCTATTGGCATTTTCTAGATCATGATATGGGTGCTTGTGGAACCAGCAAGAGGTGTTCTATTTGGAGGTTTTAATGCCTAGCTATAACACATGAGATGATTCAATCAATAGAGCTAGTTCCATAGGTCCCGAAGTAAAGCCAGCGCGTATTCAAGAACCCCAAGGAGTGTAAGGGATCCAGGTTCAATTCTTGTCGTAATTTTCAGAAAATGAGGATTGTTTAAGCTTTCGATGTGTCAGTTTCATTCCAAGCGGTCTCGTGTGGTGGAAAGAGACATGGGGACCTTATTCCTCAATGTTGTGACTAGTGTAGGTGTAGAATTCCCTCCTTGGTTATAAGAAGGTAGGGTTGTTTCATTTTCTTGAACCTCAGTGCTGGAACCCTAGTGGGTGCGACCCTCTGTGTAGTTAACTATGTATAAAAAACCTTGTATGTCTGTTTCGATTTTAGTTTGGTAGGACTGATCTGAAATGTTAATTCCCATGGAATTGGTGATCCACTTATTTTCTTCTATTTGGTTCAGAGTTTTGTGAATCGAGTCTCTTATGGTGGGAGATTTGGTTTTTGGGGAAGCTCTCACATTAGCCTATGTCAGGTATCCCATATCAGTTCATGATGGTTGTTTAAGCTAGTTGGTCCTTATGTTAGAGAGACACACCGTGGGTCTCACTCAAATTCATATGGAATGAATTTTTGTTAGCTCAATCCTTGTGATGGGGAGTCCGTGTGGGCTTCCCTATGTTGGTGATTTAGTTGAGGTTATAATTTTGACTTGGCAATGAGTAGTCCTATTTGGAGATGCCCCATTTCAAGTCCCTTCCTTGAGTGAATGTTGAGATTAGAGCATTCCCAATGGTTTTAAAAAATTAAGGTTATGGGAGTATTCTTTGGGATGTGGTTGATATTGGTTGTTATTTTAGTCAAGTGGTGTGGGTTTCGTTCGGTGATGTCTGGGATGTTTTGGCTCAAGAGGTTGGATTGCACATTGTGAATGTTCCATTTCCTTTGATTGATCAACTGGAGATGTTTAAACTCTCGAGGGTGAGTGGATCGGAGTGGGGAGTCCATTTCGGCCTGCCAGGTTTGACTTGTAAACCTCTTTTCTTACTGGTGATATTCATGTCATGTTTTCATGCGTCATTCATTCATGAATCTCCTTGTATTGTAATGGAGTACCGTTCCTTTATTTATAATCAACCTTGGGATGGATTTTTGGGGGCAGAAGGTGTTATGGTGGGAAGAATTGTCACACCCGGGCTTCTGGAATAAATTTTATTTTATTATTTTATTTGTATTTGAAATGTTTTGTCAAGGTGTGGGCCGAGCCTGATTGAAATTTTGTGTCTTTTCTGATAAATGAATGTTTGGGGTTGACAACGTCTAACGCATGGGTAGGTAATGATCAATGCCATGTGGCTTCGCCAAATCACCATATTCCCTACCCAATACACGATTAACTAATTAATTAAAAAAATGAATGATAATGTGAAAACAAAATAAAAATATAAAAATAAAATGAATTAAGTATCATTTTAATGATAATAATAATAATATTTTTATTTAAAAATAATAATAATATTATCTTGGATAATATTTTATTAAAATATTATTATCATTATTAGGATTATTACTATTATTATTATCAGTATAATTATTATGTTTTTTGTTTTTTGTTTTTTTAGGTATTATTTCTTCTTTTATTTTTTCCCTATTTTATTTTCATTTCTTTTTTTTATTTTTTCTTCTTTCATCTCTTTTACTACCCCTTTCTTGTGGCATCACACTGCCCTAGCCACCTAGTACGTACTGGCACCTTCCCTGACTGCTTCCTTGGCCGACGCTTCCCTTCCACCTCCCTTTCGGTGAAACCGACTGGTGCCCCTTCCTCCCCTCGTGCCGATCTGCATTGCGTAGTACAACTCCCCTTGCACTGGCACCGCCCCACTATCTTTTTGACCTGCCTCACACAAACCTCGTGCCACTCTCTTCTTTTCAGCATGGATCACCTCCGGCGGACCTCCCCTTTCTTGGTGAGACCCCCTACGACCCCCTTAGCACGCGATCTATATCGGTAAAATTTTCTTCCCTTTTTTAGGATTTTGGGGTAGTGTTTCATGATGTGTAGGGTTCTATTTTAATTTTTTAGGTTCAAATTATTGTATTAGGGTTCACTTTCAGTTAACTTATAGTGTGTTTAGTGTGCGATTGGAGTTTGAAATTTGGGGTTTTCACACCGAGGTAGGTGGTTTCGTGTACATGCATTTTTTAATGAATTAATTTTCTTGGTTGATTAATTTATCATGTTCTTTAGTTAATTTTTTTTGTGAGAATTTATTTTTTGAGGATGTTAATATGCGTTTGATTTATTTTTGTAGCATGTTTTATGATATGAAGTGTGCTTTTTGTAAAAACCCATATTGGTTCATTTTTTAGTGTTTTAAGAATTGTGAAAATGGTTTATTTGATTGTGAAGGTGGTTCAAATTAAGTATTGAAAGGTGAGAAATTGGTTTTTAAGATACTTGATATGAAATTAGTTTTACAATGGACTTTATATGAAAAATAATTGGTGTAATATTGATGTGAGCCCCTTTGTTGTTCTCTTGAAATGTTTTAATAATTCTGTCAACGATTTATTAAATTGAGTTTGTGTTGCGAATCATGGTTGGAAAGAGTTTTGGTGTACGTTTGGGTTTAAATAGTGTTTTGGTTACAATTTTTGTGGTTCTACTTTTGACGTGTTTCATATATTATTTTATTGATTTATTAAATTATATGCATAGTGCATGGTCCCTGCTTTGTGGTCTCGAGTCGTCGAGTATAAGGAGACTTGCCTATGTGTGTATAGGTAAGTATATATATAGGTGGGTTTCCCCACTACATGTATAGTCATCTATTATGTTGAATATATATTTATGGGGCTAGGTGTTCCCAAGTCTATATATGAAAATGCATTTGTAGGTGAGTGACAACTAGTATATTCATATAAGCATATATGTAATGATATCCTTACACATGTTCATGGCCATGCAGGTGTGTTCATTGGAGATAGGTGTCCTTATATGTATCTAAAAGTGCATATGTTTAGTGGGGGAGTAGAAGATTCAAGTTAGAAAGTGTAAAGAATTTAAATTTCAGTTTGGTTCCACCCTGAGGTAGGTCCCTTATTCCTATGCCTTTAATTTGAATTTCATAATTTCAATCCCATTTAAAAACATGTTTTATATAAATTCTATATACCCATTCTATGAAATATTGTTGTGGTTTCTAGATATGATTATTCCTCTGTTTTGGAAATTAAAATGCATTTCTAATGACCATTTGGTCTTAAGTGACTTTTCTTGAAAAGTTCTTTCCTTAGTGTTTTTGAATTGGTAATGTGTATTTCCAAAGGCATTTGGCCATTTGGTTGTTTAGTTATAAAATTATAATGATATGTTTTTTTCCAAAAATCTCCAATGTGATTTCCAAAGATGGTTTCTGGTGTGAACTCGTGGTCAAATGTTGGTTTGAATTTCTTGTAAGAATTTCATCGTTGTAAGCATGGGTTAAAGTTTTTTTAAACGTGTAGTATAGTGGTTGTTCAATTGATATTTTTAATTATTTTAGAAACTTAAATGTTTTGGGTGATTGTGTGTTCTAAAATGAAATGTATTCCTTATAAATAATTAAGCCCGTTTGGAGTTTTAATAACGGTTTGTAAAGAAGGAAATCCCTCTTGAGGCATGCCCCCCCATGTTTTAGAAAATTATGTGTATATTGAATGTGTTGATTGTTATATGTTCCTAGTAAATAGGATTGTGCATTTTTGTGTGACAGAAAAAGGGGGGATGTGATCAAGGATGGAAATTGGTGGTGATGGGGTGAGTGTGTTTTTGAATAAAGATAATGATATGTTCATGTATGTTAGTTTTATAAAAACTCACCACCACTTGAAGTAGAGAACATGTGAATCCCAAGGTGTCTTGGCGGGCATACTTGGACTAGTACGCTATATGATTCAGAAGTGGTTCATCCCAGTTCCATCTAGCAGGATTGACTCTACAACACTAACTAAACATTTGATATTATTAGAGACAACTGGGCCTTTGGAGGTGATTCACCCCAAGTGGCTTGTGCATAAGAACTAAGTTGGTCGTGGTTTCTATGACAAATTTCACTAAGGTACGAGGTTCCTAGGATTCCATTTGTGCCAGTTACCTATTGGGATTGACCATGATTCTCTCTTATGAAATGGTATTTGTGAAATGATTTCCATTTTTGTTGCTTCAGGCTTGTTTCCTTCATTATAAAATCCATGTTTTTAATTTGAAATACTGGCCTTTCATTTTGGAATGTTAATGCATGGTTGTAAACTATTTTGAAAATATAGTGGAATAGAATCTCTTTCCTTAAATATGTAATCTCGTTACTTGAATTTGAAATCAAGGAAAAGCATTATTTTATTATGTATTATTTTCTAACTAGCATGATTGGATTTCTTATTAAAGGAAAGGGCATAGGGCAATTGTTGTATTTTGGAATTCCTACTAAGCATATCTAGGCTCACACCTAATTTATCTTTTCAGCTTCAGGTTCTAGTTTTGGATCTCTCTTGTACAGAGTGTGTTTTTGTGTTTGGTGGTGACCCATGAGGTCACTTAGAGGTATGCTTAGCTAGAAATCTTTGTTTTATTTTCCACTCCTAGTATTTAGCTATTTTTCTCAGTTTAAATTTATTTACTTACCTTTTTTTTTATGGGCCAAATCATTCCGAACTATCTTACTTTGATACCCAATACTAGTTTCTAGACTATGGGGATCGGGAACGCCCTTCTTGCCTTGCTGCAGACTGGGTCTGGCGCCAGGTCGGATGGCGACACAGCTTGGTTAGGGACATATTTAGTTCAGTGTGACTTTGGATAGGTAAAGTAAAGTGCTATTATCTTGTTGTAAGCTTGTAAATTTTTATGATTATAGTGAAAAATATATGCTTGGGAAGACTAAATAACCCCCAAAAGGCGTGGTTCTCCCACAAAGGGGCCGAACCTTGTAAAAATTTCTATGCTCTTTTCTCTTTAATTTTATATATGTATGAGTGAGGATGAGAATTATTATTTGAGTGAATTAGAATTTATTATGCCACAAATGTTGATTTAAGTTGGAAGAAATTATAAAAATTTATCTCCACTAATTCACCCCTTTTTCAATAGAGCTACCTGATCCTAGGAACTTCAACTGGTATTCAAGTAAGTTCCATATGTTTGATTCAATTTTGTGTTGAAAATGGATAATATTAATTATGTTAATAGGAGGGACTTCCTACATTTTATAGAAAGAACTACCATATTTGTAAGAAAAAGTTGTTTCTATATTTTCTATCCCTTGCATTAAAGGTTATATATTCTAAATTTGTTGGTTCTCCACATATTGAGAAAGATTAACCAATGACCTTCACTAATAAATGGAATATTCTGGTTGATGGTAAGTCTAAAAATTCTATTATATTTTATTTTTTAGAAAAAGTATACATTTAAGTGATTGTACTTCAATTATACAAAGAAATATGAGATAATATAGAAAGAATATATGAAGGAAATATGAAAGTTAAGGTGGATTACGTATTTATGGGATATGATTTAAAGACATCAAGATGATATATAAAGAAAACATTGATAATTATTTTACAAGGGCTAATAAAATCATAAGAAATATTTAAGGGTTTGGTGAAAATCTTGAAGATTATTCCAAGACCAAAAAATTATGGGAAAGTTATCAGATATGTTTGACCTTAAGTTCTCTACTCTTGAAGATAGAGGATACCTCTAAATAGATGAATTGAATATTATTCTCATTTCCTATGAGTTGATAATAATACTATCCTTCATGAAGAAGGTTAAAGATTAAAAGTTTTTTTAGGTTATGTGAAAGTTGAGAAAAAAATTAAATGATGATGATATATATTCAAGTGAATATAAAAACAAATTGGTTGATGGAAACAATCAATGAATCAATACTATTATTTTAAAGAGGTTTAAGAAGGGGAAGAGTAATAACAAAGGAAATTTTCCACTTAGATACTACAAATGAAATGGAATTGAGAATTTTTTTATATAATAATCTAAGAATAATGGAGAATATTTTGAAAATGATGAAGTTGAGAAACCTCCCAAAAATAAGAACTATAAAAAACTGTAATTTAGTGACGTTTCTTAGAGATGTTTTTAAAAATACTCACTAATTTAGCAATGTTTCCTAGAAATGACACTAATTTAGCTATGTTTTGTGAAAAACATTGCAAATTTAGTGATGTTTCATGATATTTTTTTTAATTTAGTGACGTTTCATGAAAAACATCACTTATTTAGCAATGCTTCCTAAACAATGTTCCTAAATTAGCGACACTTTCTGAAAATGTCTCTAAATTAGGGACACTTCGTGAAAAACATTGCTAAATTAGCAATGCTTCCTGAAAAACATCCCTAATTTAGATATACTTTTTGAAAAACATCGTTAATTTAGTGGTGATTTCAAAAAAAACGTCACTAGTTTAGCGACGCTTCATGAAAAACGTCGCTAAATTAGAGACCCTTCCTGAAAAATTTCGCTAAATTAGTGACACTACACACACACACATATATATATATATAAACACAAAAATACACACACATATATAAATATTTAAATATATAAATATATACATAAATATATAAATATATACCTATATACATATATACATACAAATACAGTGCTTGCTTGGTCGCGACTTACTTTGGAATCCCTCCCCGCTCGTACTCCCCTCTGAACTCTAGATCCACTTCTCCCTTCCAGTTCGGTCAGATTTGATGGTTTCTAAGAGGTTTTGGATGGTGTTGTGCATTACGGTGGGGGATTCAAGGTGGCCTGACCTGCATTCTGGTGTCGACGAAGTTTCAGTTTGGTTAGCCGATGTCGATGAAGTTCTTGTTTCCCTATGAAGGCTTGATGCTTCTCCTAATATACTATGGCTTTGACTACCACCCCTCCTCCCCTGTTCATTTTGGTGAGGTGGCTATCTTGCAGGATTTGGGAGATGCTGTTTGAGTGGTTATCGGTGATCCAAGAGGCATTTTTTTGGTCGGTTGATGCAGTGGGTTTTTGTTGCTAGTTTGTGTTCTAGTGATGGGGGACATCGACATAATGCTGTTCTGTTATGGTGTTTGAACGATGATTCCAATATTGGTCATGGATCGGTGTTCATGGAATTCCCATTGGTTCTGTGTGATGGCGAAGATGGTGGTTGGTGCAGGCAGTGGACCTCAGAGAACTGGCCGCCAGTGACCGCTAATGAGGATGATTTCTTGGTGATGTGTAGACATGAGGGCAGTGATGGTAATGGGATGTCAGGTCGGCGACATGATGATAGTGGTAAGGTGATTTTATAGGTACCTCATAATACGGATCATGGTGGGTAGCTCGTTGTTCAACGTGGTTCTTGGCAGTTTTTGATTTGGGTTTTGAATTTTGAATTTGGGGTTTGAAATTTGAACATGGTGTGTCATGTGGATGGGGATATGGGTGAATGGTGGCTCTCTATGTATGGTTTCCCACTTTCCTAAAAAGTGGTTTTTTAAAAAATAAAATAAAAGTTTTGTGGCTTGTATACATACATATATATATTTATACACACACACAGGCATATATAAATATAATATATATATATAAATGTATATATATATAATATAAACACAGATATATATATATATATAATATAAACATATATATAAACACATATATATAATACAAAACATAAACACACACACACACACACACATATATATATACACACACATATATTTTAAATTCAGTCATGTTGTTAAGAAAATGTGGCTATTTTAGATACATTTTTACCAGTTTTGTAAAACGTGGCGAATTATATATATACAAATATATAATTATAATTATATATATGTACACACACACAAACATATATATATATATATATATATATATATATTAATATAAACATATAATTTATATAAAATACACACACACATATATATAAACAGATTTATATTAATATAAATATATAATATATATTAAATACACACACACACACATATATAAACATACATATACATATATATATATTATAAACATACATATATATATATATATTAATTTTTTAAATACAGAAATCTTTATATATATATATATATAAAACATAACACAATTAAGTAATCAAAAGTGAAAAATGTGAGTTGGTCAGCTTTCTCATTTGACGCTAGATAGGTGCAATGTTCCACTACATGCTTGGCAAATTTGAGCTAGTGATTATGTGTTAGTGGGTGTACACATACATGAGGTGGTGTGGGCTTTTTGGGTGATTTTTGGGGATCTTAGATGCTAATGTCAGTAATCAAGTTCTTCCATTGTCAAAAAATTTATAAATTTTTTAAAAAAATCTGATGTTTTTCATTTATCGATGTTTCTAAAAAATATCGGTAAATGAGATGTGGTTAAACAGAGAAATTTATTTACTGACATTTCTAAAAAAACATTGGTAAATTAGGTGTCTATAAATAATAACATTTATAACCATTTCTAATTTACCAACGTTTCTAGAATAAGAAAGAAGATATTTTCAAGAAGAAAAATAAGAAATATATTGAGAAAAAAAGAAGAAGACGATCATTCATTTAGCAGTGAATATTGAAGAGAATTTGGTGAGAAATTTACTAATTTCATGGATCATGTTGAAAAATGATTTGACACTTTAGGTAGTTAAAAAGATTATTCAAAACCAACTAAAATGAAATACCTGTTTAAATTTTAATTAGAAGCATTTCTTGACAAGAATACCAAGATTAAGAAAGAAAAGAAATGACTTGTGAATGAAATCAAGAAGTTGATTGAACATAATAATGAGTTTTCCTTGAAATAAAATTCCTAAACTGATGAAATCAAGAAGATCATATTGAAATCAGCTAAACAAGAACAGATAGTGAAATATCTTGAAAGAAAATTCTCATTGAAAGAAAAATAATTATCTAAGATTCAATCTAAATTTCTTATAGTTGAGAATGAGATGAATGAGATAAAATAAGACTTCAAAAACTCCATTGAAGTCAGGGATCACTACTGGAATTTGGGTTTTTCCCAATGACAGTATACCAACGGTTCAATTAAACCGTTGGTATAATCAGCCTTTGCCAATGGTTTACTGAAACTGTTGTCAAAGGGCATTCCAGTGACCCATTTCCCAATGGTTCTATAGAACCGTTAGGAAAGGGGTGCTAAACTTATCCCTTTCCCAACGGTTTATTGAAACCGTTGGGAAAGTTTGCCTTTGCCAACGGTTTTTACAAACCGTTGGCAAAGGTTTTTCCCGAATAGCACCCCCGATCTGCTCTCCCTCATTCGAGACAGAGCCCAAGTTATCCTCTGCTCCCGTGCTCTCGCGAACCCCCCGTCCGAACATCATCGACCCCCGTCCGAATAGGTACACCCCCCATCCGAACAGGTAAAAATTGATCTCAATCAAGTTGTTGTAGTTGTTTTAATGAATTGATTTTTCCATTAATTAAGACATAAACACTATGGTTCCATTTTTATAGAAGCTTACATGCCAATGGTGGAAAATTTTATAATGCATATAGATTCTATTATTTTTAGATTTCTTCTCTTATGGATATGTGTTGGTTTTCCACATGGAATGCCTTGACTATCTACTTATCATGATAGAGGGTTTCTTTTGGAAATTTCCAATGGAAATTACATGATCCTATAAACATTTTGATGAATTTTCCTAACTTAGATGGATTGTCTGATGTTTCTCTAATGATCAAGGACGGAATGTTTGGAGGACATCACAAGTCCTGACTGGTTGATCCTAGAAGCAATTTCATGATAATGGATGTAATGCCTATAAGGAATCTCTTTATTTTGGTGATCTTCTCCATTTTCATCAAAAGACATGTTTGACACACTGGGAGGGAAACTCTAGAGTCAGTGTGACATGTCTTGAAGGGTGATTTATGTCCATAGTGACATGATTTGAGGACATCACATGACCTAGTTGGTGTGCCTGGAGGGTGTTAAGGGAGCCATCTAACATTCCTGACATTTAATATGAGACTGAGATAATATGTATTGATTCCCATATATAGAAGGAGATACATATCTATTGGAAAACATGTAGTCTGTATGGTGAGAATTAAAGGCTTTTCATTACAAGGGTGGCATATTCATGGGTGCCATCTGATTTTATTTGACATGTCAAGGGGACATCAAATGATCAAAAAAGGTTTCCAATGGAATGTATTGTTAACAGGATGAAATTTCCTAGTGCAATAAAATTTCATAGGTGATGCATGTTATGAACATTAGGGTCAACATATATTTCCTTCACCTTAGTCTCTCATATTTTAGTATTTCATCCATCCTTTTATCCCAAATTCCATAGATTTATACATTATTTTATTATATTATGTCTCAAATTATCTAAAATATGTGTTTGATGTTCTTCACGTGACCTATCATAATTCCTTCTCATAATCTATATTGATCATGGGAAGATCCCATGCATGATTCATGATCACTCAAATTATTCTGCAGATCATACATAATGGAAGCCTTACAGGATGTGAGATTATTATATCTATGAAATCTACTCAGGTACCTAGTGAGGAAGTGCATATTAATTCAAAAAGGTAAATTGCATATGAGGATACCCTACTAATATGGTTATGGGATGAGGCATGCTCTGATGTGATAACACATTAAGTTCTTGTTGGTTTTACATTTTTTCAATAACACATTAGTATGTTTTTTTCACATGTGTAGTTGATACCATGATTATTTTCTTCCTTTATTGTTTACTTAAATGTATTTTCTATTAAAGTTCAATCCTATTGAACTGTTTATGACAAAATGACTTATATTAATTCTTTTTACAGAATGGACAGAAGTTGGATGTATGAAACCGATCGTATCTCAAGCAATTTTCAAAACAATTTTGAGAGCTTTATAGATTTTGCATTTCACATTGCTTCAGATAGTGGTCGCATACACTGCCCATGTTTCAATTGTGTTGGTAGACCTTGGTTGAGTCATGAAGAAGTCAACTACCACATAACCAAAAATGGTTTTCAAGCAAACTACTTTATGTGGTATCACAATGGGGAGAAAATGTAATCTCAAATTGGTGATGATCGAAATGAAAGGACTGGAATGGAGAATTTGTTAGATGATCGGTTTCCGTTTATTCGTCATCATGAAAAAGAAAGGATTTCGACTCAAGAAGACGTCGATATGAGGACAACTGATGCATCTAGTGAAAATGATGATATTGATAGGGTGAAAAAATTGAATGATGCTGCCACGAATCCAGTATATCGACAATGCGATAAAATGAAAAAGCTGGAATTTTTAATCTGATTGTTTCATGAAAAAACTATGTATGGGATTTCTAATACAGTAATTGATTACATTATTACCCTCTTGAAGGATTTACTTCCAGATGATGCAGATATTCCCTCAAACCACTATATGGCATGGAAGTTAGTTGAAGAACTTGGATTTTCCAGAAACAAAATTCATGCTTGCCCGAAAGATTGCAGTTTATACTGGGAAGAAACTGCTGAACGAAATGAATGTATAAAATGTGGAACATCCCACTGGAAGTAAAAATCTGATGGAACACCATCCCGCGTTCCACAGAAAGTAATGTGGCACTTTCCATTGATCCCCAGACTCCAGAATCTTTTTATGTCTGATGACATATCAATAAAAATGAGATGGCATGATACCGAGAGAAAGAAGAATAATGATGAGTTGGTTCATCCTGCAGATGGATTTGCATGGCAGAGATTTGATGTTCGACATCCTGATTTTGCAGCTGACGTGCGTAATGTGAGGCTGGGTCTTTCATGTGACGGTTTTAATCCGTTTGGGCAGATGCTTACTTCGCACAGCACATGGCCAGTTTTTATACACATTTATAATCTTCCCCCATGGTTGTGTATGAAAAAATCTTTCACTTTCATGAGTATACTCATATCCGTTCCTTCTGATCCCGGCATTCATATTGATGTATACATGCAACCTTTAATAAAAGAGTCGAAACTTCTTTAGGATGTGGGTGTGCGCACATACGATGCATGTTCGAATGACATATTTCAGATGCGTGTTGCGCTTATGTGGACGATCAATGATTTTTTGGCTTATGAAATGATGTCTGGATGGAGCACGAAGGGAAAACTGTCATGTCTAGTTTGTATGAAGAATACACGATCCAGAAGACTGAAACATCATTGTAGTTTCAGTTTTATGGGACATCGACGATTTTTGCCAAAGGATCATCCATATAGAATGAATCGTCGAAGATTTGATAATACTATAGAGACCGATGATCCACCTCAGCGTATGTCTGGAACTGATGTGCTTAATGAATTGAAAGATTTTAGTTTTTCATTCGGGAAGGGTCAAATGAAATCTGGGAAGAGAAAGAATGTTTCCACAGAAACCTGTTACAATTGGAGGAAGAGGAGTATCTTTTTTAATTTGCCTTATTGGTCAACCAATTTGCTACGTCATTTCTTAGACGTAATGCATATTGAAAAGAATATATGTGAAATGTTGATTTCAGTTCTTCTAAATGTCAAGGGGAAGACAAAAGATGATTTACGATCTCGATGTGACTTGGTGGATTGGGGCATCAGACCAGAATTGCATCCTGTGCGTATCAGTGAAAATAAATGGCAACTCCCCTGTGCTTCTTATGTGATGACAGCTACTGAAAAAAAAAATTTCTAGAAGTAATAGAGACTATTAGAGTTCCTGATGGCTATTCAAGCAACATATCTAAACGGGTCAACATAAGAGAGTTGAAGCTAAAATCTTTGAAGACTCATGATTATCACGTTCTACTACATGAGTTGCTTCCAATAGCAATCAGTCATCTTTTGTCCAATATTGTAAGGGTGGGTGTTATTAGGTTGTGCCATTTTTTTAGAGATCTTTGTGCTAAGAATTTGTCCAAGTCTTTCTTGCAAAAAATGTTGACAGATGCCCCATTAATTTTGTGTGAGTTGGAGAAAATATTTCCCCCATCATTTTTCACATGCATGCTGCATCTGACTGTCCATATTCCAACTGAAATACTTCTTGGAGGACCTGTTTCTTTTCGTTGGATGTATCCAACTGAAAGAAATATTTTCACATTAAAGTCTTATGTTCGAAACAAGATTCATCCCGAAGGTTCTATCGTGAATGGTTACTTAGCTCAAGAATATATGGATTTTTGTTCGATGTATTTGTCTGATCTTACTACAAGAATGAACAGACCAATGAGAAATGAAGAAGAACAATATGAGAAAATTGAACCCAGTTTTCCATCACTTCCTCAAACAGGAGGAATTCCTGGATCATATACATTGAAGACATTAAGCCATGAAGAGCGGGAGATGGCACATCGGACAGTTTTGTTCAACTGTGATTTGTTCGATGACTATATCAGGTAACAAAATTGAATATGTATATCTTACATATATATCTGTTAAACTATTCATATTTTTTTATCTACAGGGAACATAAAACAATGATAAATAGGAAGCATGGTTCTTTATCTTTGAGAAGGAGAGAGACTTTTCATAGCAAAGAGTTTTCTGCTTGGTTAAAATTGAAGGTAAAAATATTACTGTTTAAATTAATTATTTCAATATTTACTTAAGTTTAACTATCATTTATATTACAGGTATTGAGTTTGTCTGCTGACTCTGTCTCTGAGGAAATAAGAGCTTTGGCTTTTGGTCCTAATACCGTGGTTCGTGACTGTAAATCAATTGTTATCAATGAGTACAGATTTATTGTCAGTGAACGAGCCAAAAACATGAGAACACAACATGATGGTATTATGGTTACTGCCACAACAGATTGTTATGCCAGTGCATCAGATAGTAGACCGCGACTTGAAAATGTTGGTTATTATGGAGTCTTTGAGAAAATAATAATATTGGATTATTACTCTCATGGACGAGTCACAATGATGAAATGCCATTGGTTTGATGATGCTGATGATGGAATTGACACTGTCCCTATTGCCATTGGAACCAATCCATTTATTTCTTTTGATGACTCCAATATCTCAATTGTCAAAGTTGATTGTGAACCTGAAGTTGTGGTTGGAAATATATAGAATCATTCATCCATGTTCTCAATTCTTTTGGTTTACCTCGATTTGGGTTGTTAAGGTTGGTAATATTCATATTTATTTAGTATTGATCACAAATATGTTTTAGCTGACTTGACCGTTATGTGAATTTTCAATGTTTATTGGTTGTTGTTTTATTTGAATTGCATTTTCTAATTTGGAATTGAACTGTATTCAAACCAAATCAAACAATATTTCTAACTTGGTGAACATTACAACTTGTATGTTTTATTAAATTCATTCAAGATCTTCTAAAACAATTGATAGCTACATTACCAATGAATCCCCTCATTCCCTCATATATTTAGTTTTTTGGTTTACACATTAATTTCATTTTTCTAATTAATTACATATTTATTTTCAAATTCAGGAAATGCAGCCAATTTAAGAGAGACGAAGAAAAAAAATGGCAGAGAACAATCGTCGGATGGAGGAGCTAGGCGTTCCACCATTAGTGCCTACAGTGAGTAATTTATTTCAAATATATATATATATATATATATATATATATTTACATAATATATAATGTCATTTGATTAATTTTTTTGTAAAATTTTTTGTAGGATCCACCGTTACGTCGACAGTTATTCGACGAGGAGCCTAGTACTGGTCCTAGTACTCAGGCCGGTGGTACGAGGAGGGTTCGTACCAGAGGTGGACGTAGAGCTGCACGTGCCCGACTAGACCCTGCCCCTCCCACTGACATTTCAGCCTTCCCACATTCTGATCCCAGTGTGTCGTTAGGGACACACAGGGTATTTAGGCCTCCCATGTTTTCGCTACCTTCTGCATCTTCTTCCCCATCATTTTCACATCCCATGATGATTCCCACTCCCCAGTCAGCATCAGGTCATACAGGTGTTCCATCTTCTTTTCCTTATACTTATGCCTCTCCGAGCTTTTATATTCCATCATCTTCGACTCCTGTTCCACCAGAGGGTGTTCCATCAGGTTTTGTGGATCCGGCGCCACTCATTGATCAGACTAGCGCAGGTATATTTATAAAACCCTAACAAATTTTTATAGCAATATTTATTTTCATTATAACATGTTTTGATAAAATATTTGTTTTTCTTTCATGACAGATACATCTACTGATAGGAGGCGGGGGTGGGGCCGTACACGCATGTGTTCGGTGTGGAACCGTCACACACAGGTTATGGTGGAATATAATGAAGACAATCAGATGGTTGAGAAAACAGGGCAGCAATGTCGGAGTTTTCTGGCAACGCTTGCCAAATACTCCGACATCATTCCCGTCAGCCCGCTGTCGTGGAGACATTTTCCACATGAGGTCAAAGATAGAGCTTGGGCAGAGATATGGGTAAAAAAATCTGTTGTATTTAATGCCATGAATTATTTTTGTATTTATATGAATTAATATTTTGATTTCAGCTTCGATTTAATTTTCCTGATGGTGAGGGTGCACGACTGGAACGTCTAAAGGATTTAGGAGAGCTTTGGAGAGCCTACAAGCATGAGCTGTATATTGGCTGGCGTGCTAGAGTTGGCACTGAGTTAGAGGCGGTACCAGTCGTGGATGATTGTCCTATAGAGTAGTATCGTCAGATGATTACTCATTGGACAAGTACCCAATTTAAGGTATGAATTACATTTGAGGTAATTAAATAATAACTTTCAAATTTTGCATTAATATTATCCTTTGCATTATCTAATTTTATTTAGGAATCATCTAGAAAAAATAAAAAAAACATTGATGCAAAAAAATACCTCCATACACTAGGACGCACGATGATGCCAGATCATGAGAGGCAGCAGGTATGACAATTGTTTATAAGTTTTCTTTACGACTTAAATTTTCTTTTATTTCCTCAATTATTTAATCATTTTCTAAAGTTTTTATATAACTTTTGTTTTAAATGTCATTGTAGAGGCAAGTACAAAATATTGAAGGACGTGTGCCTCGAGCAAAACTGTTTTGCTCGAGTAGACGAAAAAAGGATGGAAGTGCTGTCAACGAAGCGACTCAGCAGCAGATTGTAAGTTTTAATCTGTTTATTTTATATTTTAATATTTATTTTGTAACTTAATAATATATTTATATTTGTAATAGGATGCTTTAGAGGCCCTCGATGCCCAAGAAGCAGACAATTTTGGGCCATCTGATCACTTACATAAGGTGTTGGCAGAGGATCATTCTGGCAGAGTACGCTGCCGAACTAGGATAGCCCCGACGAGGTATTGGCCTGCCTCAGGTACGAGTTGTAGTGGCACCGAGCTGCAGCAAGTTAGGGCACAGGCAAAACAGGCTGAGAAAAGGGCCACAGAGACGGCAGAACAGTCTGCTAGGGCAAACAGTGCATTTATGAAATTTATTGAAGTTCTACGTCCAACACTTCCAGCAGAGGCCAGCCCAACGATTGATGAATACATGTCGTCGATACATTTTATATATGGTGCACCAGGTGGCAGTTCCAGCGGTGGTCAGGCCGATGTCCAGCTTGAAGATGATGATGGCGAGGAGTCTGATGCGGAAGAGGAGGGAGATGAGGAGGGCGAGGAGGAGGGCGAAGGCGAGGAGGAGGGCGCTGTGGAGGGCGAGGATGATGAGGAGGACGATGACGAGGGTGATGATGATGATGATGATGGTGATGGTGATGGTGATGTGGGACATATTGATCCGTTACATTTTTGACTTATATTACTGAGATTTGATGTTTAATCTATTCTAGTTGTTGGTTTTATCTAGACTCGTAGTATAGTATTGGAGTTGAGTTATTTTTATATATTGTCTGTTTTTATGGATGTTGTTGTCTTTTAGTGGTTGTGTGTTTGAGAACTCCCTGGACAACCCCCCTCATTCTTCGACCCTGGACAACCCCCCCTCCCCCTTGGACCCCGAACACCCCTCGGATAGCCCCGCGGATAGCCCCCTGGACAGCCCCCCGTACAGCCCCCCACCCTCCACCCTGGACCCCTGATAGCCCCCCCGGACAGCCCCCCGGACAGCCCCCCCCACCCTCTCCCTTGGACCCCGGACAACCCCCCAAACACCCCCCGGACAGCCCCCTGAACAACCCCGGACAACCTCCTGAACAACCCTTGAACAACCCCTGAACAACCCCTGAACAACCCCCTGAAAAACCCCCAGACAGCCCCCTGAACAACCCCGGACAACCCCCTGAAAAAACCCCAATACACCCCCCGGACAGACCCCGCACAGCCCCCCCACCCTCCTTCTTGGTCCCCGGACAGCCCCCCGGACACCCACCGGACATCCCCCCGGACAGCCCCTCCACCTTCCTTAATTTAATTAGCTCTGAAATGTTTCATAGCATGATCAACTAAAATCTAATCCATAATAAATATGATATAAAAATATTCTATATGAATTTCCATAAGATTTTAAGTGAAAACAAAAAGTGACATACGAAAAACTGACCAAACGCATTCGAAATGTGTTCATTTGCCTTATTGGTCAACCAATTTGTTACGTCATTGCTTAGACGTAATGCATATTGAAAAGAATATATGCGAAATGTTGCTTTCAGTTCTTCTAAATGTCAAGGGGAAAACAAAAGATGTTTTACGATCTCGGCGTGACTTGGTGGATTGGGGCATCAGACCAGAATTGCATCATGTGCGTATCAGTGAAAATAAATGGCAACTTCCATGTGCTTCTTATGTGATGACACCTATGAAAAAAAAACAATTTCTGGAAGTATTAGAGACTATTAGAGTTCCTGATGGGTATTCAAGCAACATATCTAAACGGGTCGTTTGGACCCCCCTCACGCGCGTTTACGAAGCGCATGCATCACTTAAAACACGCATATTGAGCCGTACCGTGCACACCGCACGTCCGATTGACGTGTCGTCTGCTCGTACACGTCAAAAATAATAATTAGAATGTTTCACGGTAGTTTCAGGTGAATCCGAGGTTGTCCGCTATGAATTTGACCGTTTGACGCCCGTTTTGGTCGTTTATGACACCAGAACTGCGTTCTCAGTCACCGCGGGCACAAGGAACGTCCGATTGATGTGTCGTCTGCTCGAACACTTCAGAAATCACTCACCCATATTTTGTGTCTGATTTTAGGCCATTCCGACTTCGTTCAGCCCGTTTGGACCCCCCTCACGTGCGTTTACGAAACGCGCGCATCACTTAAAACACGAATATTGAATCGTACCGCGCACACTGCACGTCCGATTGACGTTCCGTCTGCGCGTACACATCGCGAATAATAATTAGAATGTTTCACGGTGGTTTTAGCTCAATCCGTGGTCGTCCGCTATGAATTTGACCGTTGGACGCCCGTTTTGGCCGTTTATGACACCAGAACTACGTTGTCGGTCACCGCGGGCACACGACATGTCCGATTGAGGTGCCTTCTGCTCGAACACTTCAGAAATCACTCACCCATATTTGTCGTCTGATTTCAGGCCATTCTGACTTCGTTCGGCCCGTTTGGACCCCCTCACGCGCGTTTACGAAGCGCACACATCACTTAAAACATGAATATTGAGTCGTATCGCGCACACCGCACGTCCGATTGACGTGCCGTCTGTGCGTACACATCACGAATAATAATTAGAATGTTTCACGGTGGTTTTAGCTCAATCCGAGGTCGTCCGCTATGAATTTAACCGTTGGACGCCCGTTTTGGCCGTTTATGACACCAGAACTGCGTTGTCGGTCACCGCGGGCACACGGCACGTCCGATTGACGTGCCGTCTACTCGACCACTTCAGAAATCACTCACCCGTATTTTTCGTCTAATTTCAGGCCATTACGACTTCGTTCGGCCCGTTTGGACCCCCCTCACGCGCGTTTACGAAGTGCGCGCATCACTTAAAACACGAATACTGAGCTGTACCGCGCAAACTGCACGTCCGATTGACGTGCCCTCTGCGCGTACATGTCACGAATAATAATTAGAATGTTGCACGGTGGTTTCAGCTCAATCCGAGGTCGTCCGCTATGAATTTGACCGTTGGACGCCCGTTTTGGCCGTTTATGACACCAGAACTGCGTTGTCGGTCACCGCGGGCACAGGGCACGTCCGATTGAAGTTACGTCTGCTCGACCACTTCAGAAATCACTCACTCGTATTTGTCGTCTGATTTCAGGCCATTCTGACTTCGTTCGGACCATTTGAACCCCCCTCACGCGCGTTTACGAAGCGCGCGCAACACTTAAAACACGAATATTGAGCCGTACCGCGCAAACCGCATATCCGATTGACGTGCCGTCTACGCATACACGTCACGAATAATAATTAGAATGTTGCACAGTGGTTTCAGCTCAATCCGAGGTCGTCCGCTATGAATTTGACCGTTTGACGCCCGTTTTGGCCGTTTATGACACCAGAACTGCGTTGTCGGTCACCACGGGAACATGACACGTCCGATTGACGTGCCGTCTACTCGACCAATTCAGAATTCACTCATCCGTATTTTTCGTCTGATTTCAGGTCATTCCGACTTCGTTTGGACCATTTGGACCCCCCTCACGCGCGTTTACGAAGCGCGCGCATCACTTAAAACACGAATATTGAGCCGTACCGCGCAAACCGCACGTCCGATTGACGTGCCGTCTACGCATAAACGTCACGAATAATAATTAGAATGTTTCACGGTGGTTTCAGCTCAATCCGAGGTCGTCCGCTATAAATTTGACCATTTGACGCCCGTTTTGTCCTTTTATGACACCAGAACTGCGTTGTCGGTCACCGTGGGCACACAACACGTCCGATTGACGTGCCATCTGCTCGACCACTTCAGAAATCACTCACCCGTATTTTTCGTCTGTTTTCAGGCCATTCCGACTTCGTTCGGCTTGTTTGGACCCCCCTCATGCGCGTTTACGAAGCACGCGCATCTCTTAAAACACGAATATTGAGTCGTACCGCGCAAACCGCACGTCCGATTGACGTGTCGTCTGCGCGTACACATCACGAATAATAATTAGAATTTTGAACGGTGGTTTCATCTCAATACGAGGTCGTCCGCTATGAATTTGACCGTTTGACGCCCGTTTTGGCCGTTTATGACACCAGAACTGCGTTGTCGGTCACCGCGGGCACACGACACGTCCGATTGACGTGCCGTCTGCTCGACCACTTCAGAAATCACTCACCAGTATTTTTCGTCTGATTTCAGGCCATTCTGACTTCGTTCGGCCCGTTTGGACCTCCCTCATGCGCGTTTACGAAGCGCACGCATCACTTAAAACACGAATATTGAGCCATACCGCACAAACCGCACGTCCGATTGACGTGTCGTCTGCGCGTACACGTCACGAATAATAATTAGAATGTTTCACAGTGGTTTCAGCTCAATCCTAGGTCGTCCTCTATGAATTTGACCGTTTGACGCCCGTTTTGGCCGTTTATGACACTAGAACTGCGTTTTCGGTCACCGCGGGCACACGACACGTCTGATTGCTGTGCCGTCTGCTCGACAACTTCAGAAATCACTCACCCGTATTTGTCGCTTGATTTCAGGCCATTCCGAGTTTGTTCAGCCCATTTGGACCTCCCACGCGCGTTTATGAAACGCGCGCATCACTTAAAACACGAATATTGAGCCGTACCGCGCACACCGCACGTCCGATTGATGTGCCGTCTATGCATACACGTCACGAATAATAATTAGAATGTTACACGGTGGTTTCAGCTCAATCCGAGGTCGTCCGCTATGAATTTGACCGTTTGACGCCCGTTTTGGCCGTTTATGACACCAGAACTGCGTTGTCGGTCACCGCGGGCACATGACACGTCCGATTGACGTGACGTCTACTCGACCACTTCAGAAATAACTCACCCGTATTTGTCATCTGATTTAAGGCCATTCTGACTTCATTCGGCCCGTTTGGACCCCCCTCACGCGCGTTTACGAAGCGGGCGCATCACTTAAAACACGAATATTGAGCCGTAACGCACAAACCGCATGTCCGATTGATGTGCCCTCTACGCGTACACGTCACGAATAATAATTAGAATGTTGCACGGTGGTTTCATCTCAATCCGAGGTCGTCCGCTATGAATTTGACAGTTGGACGCCAGTTTTGGCCGTTTATGACACCAGAACTGCGTTGTCGGTCACCGCGGGCACAGGGCACGTACGATTGATGTTCCTTCTTCTCTACCACTTCAGAAATCACTCACCCATATTTGTCGTCTGATTTCAGGCCATTCCGACTTCGTTCGGACCGTTTGGACCCCCCTCACGCGCGTTTACGAAGCGCGCGCATCACTTAAAACACGAATATTGAGACGTACCGCGCAAACCACACGTCCGATTGACATTCCGTCTGCACATACGCGTCGAGAATAATAATTAGAATGTTTCACGGTGGTTTCAGCTCAATCCGAGGTCGTCCGCTATGAATTTGACCGTTTGACGCCCGTTTTGGCCGTTTGTGACACCAGAACTACGTTGTCGGTCACCGCGGGCACACGACACGTCCGATTGACGTTCCGTCTGCTTGACCAATTCAGAAATCACTCACCCGTATTTGTCATCTGATTTCAGGCCATTCCGACTTCGTTCGGACCGTTTGGACCCCCCTCATGCGCGTTTACGTAGCGCACGCATCACTTAAAACACGAATATTGAGCCGTACCGTGCAAACCGCACGTACGATTGACGTGCCGTCTACGCATACACGTCACGAATAATAATTATAATGTTGCATGGTGGTTTCAGCTCAATCTGAGGTCGTCCGCTATGAATTTGACCGTTTGATGCCCGTTTTGGCCGTTTATGACACCAGAACTGCGTTGTCGGTCACCGCGGGCACACGACACGTCCGATTGATGTGCCGTCTACTCGACCACTTCAAAAATCACTCACTCGTATTTTTCGTCTGATTTCAGGCCATTCTGACTTCGTTCGGACCGTTTGGACCCCCCTCACGCGCGTTTACGAAGCGCGCGCATCACTTAAAACACGAATATTGAGCCGTACCGCGCAAACCGCACGTCTTATTGATGTTTTGTCTGCGCGTACACATCACGAATAATAATTAGAATGTTCCACGGTGATTTCAGCTCAATCCGAGGTCGTCTGATATGAATTTGACCGTTTGACGCCCGTTTTGGCCGTTTATGACACCAGAACTGCGTTGTCGGTCACCGCGGGCACACGACACGTCCGATTGACGTGTCGTCTGCTCGACCACTTTAGAAATCACTCACCCGTATTTTTAGTCTGATTTCAGACCATTCCGACTTCGTTCGGCCCGTTTGGACCCCCCTCAAGCGCGTTTACGAAGCGCCCACATCACTTAAAACACGAATATTGAGCCATACCGCGCAAACCACAGGTCCGATTGACGGTTCGTCTACACGTACACGTCACGAATAATAATTAGAATGTTGCACGGTGGTTTCAGCTCAATCTGAGGTCGTCCGCTATGAATTTGACCGTTTGACGCCCGTTTTGGCCGTTTATGACACTAGAATTGCGTTGTCAGTCACCGCGGGCACATGGCACGTCCGATTGACATGCCGTCTGCTCAAAAACTTCGGAAATCACTCATCCATATTTTTCGTTTGATTACAGGCCATTACGACTTCGTTCGGCCTGTTTGGACCTCCCACGCGCGTTTATGAAACGCGCGCATCACTTAAAACACGAATATTGAGCATTACCGCGCAAACCGCACGTCCGATTGACGTTCCGTCTGCGCGTACGCATCACGAATAATAATTAGAATATTGGACGGTGGTTTCAGGTCAATCCGAGGTCTTCCTCTATGAATTTGACCGTTTGACGCCCGTTTTGGCCGTTTATGACACCAGAACTGCGTTCTCGGTCACCGCGGGCACACGGCACGTCCGATTGACGTGTCATCTATTCGAAGACTTTAAAAATCACTCACCCGTATTTGTCGTCTGATTTCAGGTCATTCCGACTTCGTTCGGCCCGTTTGGACCCCCCTCACGCGTGTTTATGAAGCGCGCGTATCACTTAAAACACGCATATTGAGCCGTACCACACAAACCGCACGCCCGATTGACGTGGCGTCTACGCGTCCACGTCACGAATAATAATTAGAATGTTTCACAGTGGTTTCAGGTCAATCCGATTTCATACGCTCTGAATTTGACAGTTTGAGGCCCGTTTTGGCCGTTTATGGCACCAAAAGTGCGTTCTCGGTCACCGCGGGCACACGGCACCTCCGATTGGCGTGTCGTCTGCCCGACCAATTCACAATTCACTCACCCATTATTTTCGTCTGATTTTAAGCCAATCCGACGTCGTTTGGCCGGTTTGGACAACCCCACACGCCTTTCGGAAGCGCGCCCAACACTTAAAAAGAGCATATTGAGCCATACCGCACACACCGCACGTCCGATTGATGTTCCGTCTGTGCGTACATGTCACGAATAATAATTAGAATGTTTCACGGTGGTTTCAGGTCAATCCGAGGTCGTCCGCTATGAATTTGACCGTTTGACACCAGTTTTGGCCGTTTATGACACCAGAACTGCGTTGTCGGTCACCGCGGGCACACGACACGTCTGATTGACGTGCTGTCTGTTCTAACACTTCATAAATCACTCACCTATATTTGTCGTCTGATTTCAGGCCATTCCGACTTCGTTCGGCCCATTTGGACCCCCCTCACGCGCGTTTACGAAGCGCGCACATCACTTAAAACACGAATATTGAGTCGTACCGCGCAAACCGCACGTCCAATTGATGTGTCGTCTACGCGTACACGTCAAGAATAATAATTAGAATGTTGCACGGTGGTTCCAGCTCAATCTGAGGTCGTCCGCTATGAATTTGACCGTTTGACGCCCGTTTTGGCCGTTTATGTCACTAGAACTACGTTGTCGGTCACCGCGGGCACACGGCACGTCCGATTGACGTGCCGTCTGCTCGACAACTTCAGAAATTACTCACCCATATTTGTCGTTTGATTTCAGCACATTCCGACTTCGTTCGGCCCGTTTGGACCTCCCACGTGCGTTTATGAAACGCCCGCATCACTTAAAACACGAATATTGAGCATTACCGCGCAAACCGCACGTCCGATTGACGTGCCGTCTGCGCGTACGCGTCATTAATAATAATTAGAATATTAAACGGTGGTTTCAGGTCAATATGAGGTCTTCCTCTATGAATTTTACCGTTTGACGCCCATTTTGGCCGTTTATGACACCAGAACTGCGTTCTCGGTCACCGCGGGCACACGGCACGTCCGATTGACGTGTCGTCTGTTCGAAGACTTCAAAAATCACTCACTCATATTTGTTGTCTGATTTCAGGTCATTATGACTTCATTCATCCCATTTGGACCCCCCTCACGCGCGTTTATGAAGCACGTGTATCACTTAAAACACGCATATTGAGCCGTACCGCACAAACCGCACGTCCGATTGACGTGGCGTCTGCGCGTCCGCGTCACAAATAATAATTAGAATGTTTCACGGTGGTTTCAGGTAAATCCGATTTCATACGCATTTGGATTGTGTTGATACTTTAAGACAACGATCCATGGGTCATTTGAGACATGTACGAGTCAACCCCGCCTAAATCCGAGATGCGGTGTGGTCGGGACCACTCTAAGTGACTTTCTTTTGTTTAAAATGGACAGTATTTTAAGTACATACGGAAAACCAACCAAACGCATTCGGTTTCTGTTGAAACATTAGGAGAACAATCCATGGGTCATATGTGACGTGTACGAGTCAACGTCACCTCAATCCGAGGTGCGGTGTGACCAACACCACTCAAAGTGTCTCTATTTTGTTTAAAATGGACTTCATTTTTAGTGAAAACAACAAATGACATACGGAAAACCGACCAAACGGATTCTGATTGTGTTGATAATTTAGCACAATGATCCATGGGTCATATGTGACATGTACTAGTCAACCCCGCCTCAATCCAAGGCACGGTGTGGCCGGTACAACTCAAAGTGTATGTCTTTTGTTTCAAAAGGACATCATTTTAAGTGAAAAACATCAACTGGCATACGGAAAACTGACCAAACGCATTCGGTTTCTATTGAAACTTTTGGAGAACGATCCATGGGTCATATGTGACGTTTACGAGTCAACGACACCTCAATACGAGGCGCGTTGTGGCTGACACCACTCAAAGTGTCTCTATTTTGTTAAAAATGGACTTCATTTTTAGTGAAAACAACAAATGACATACGGAAAACTGACCGAACGGATTCTGATTGTGTTGATACTTTAGAACAATGATCCATGGGTCATATGTGACGTGTACGAGTCAACCCAGCCTCAATCCGAGGCGCGGTGTGGCCGACACAACTCAAAGTGTATGTCTTTTGTTTCAAAAGGACGCCATTTTAAGTGAAAAACATCAACTGGCATACGGAAAACTGGCCAAACGCATTCGGATTGTGTTGATACTTTAGGAAAACGATCCATGGTTCATTTGAGACGTGTACGAGTCAACCCTGCCTAAATCCGAGACGCGGTGTGGCCGGTACCACTCTAAATGTGTCTCTTTTGTTTAAAACGGAAAAGATTATAAGTGAAATAAACAAATGACAGACGAAAAACCAACCAAACGCATTCGGAATCTGTTGAAATTTTAGGAAAATGATCCATGGGTCATATGTGACGTGTACGGGCCAACCCGGGCTCAATACGAGTCACGGTGTGGTCAGGACCACTCTAAGTGACTTTCTTTTGTTTAAAATGGACAGTATTTTAAGTACATACGGAAAACCAACCAAACGCATTCGGTTTCTGTTGAAACTTTAGGAGAACGATCCATGGGTCATATGTGACATGTACGAGTCAACGCCACCTCAATCCGAGGCGCGGTGTGGCCGACACCACTCAAAGTGTCTCTATTTTGTTTAAAATGCACTTCATTTTTAGTGAAAACAACAAATGACATACGGAAAACCGACCGAACGGATTCTAATTGTGTTGATACTTTAGCACAATTATCCATGGGTCATATGTGACGAGTACGAGTCAACCCCACCTCAATTCGAGGCATGGTGTGGCCGGCACAACTCAAAGTGTATGTCTTTTGTTTCAAAAGGACGTCATTTTAAGTGAAAAACATCAACTAACATACGGAAAACTGACCAAACGCATTCGGATTGTGTTGATACTTTAGGACAAGGATTCATGGGTCATTTGAGATGTGTACGAGTCAACCCCATCTAAATCCAAAACGTGATGTGGCCGGTCCCACTCTAACTGCGTCTCTATTGTTTAAAAGTGACAAGATTATAAGTGAAATAAAAAAATGACATACGAAAAACCGACCAAATGCATTCGGAATCTGTTGAAATTTTAGGACAACGATCCATGGGTCATATGTTACGTGTACGAGTCAACCGCACCTCAATCCGAGTAACGGTTTGGACGAGACCACTCTAAGTGTATCTATTTTATTTAAAATGGACTATATTTTAAATACATATGGAAAACAAACCAAACACATTCTGATTGTGTTTATATTTTAGCACAACAATGCATGGGTCATGTGTGATGTGTACGAGTCAACACCGCGTCAATCCGAGGCGCGGTGTGGCCGGCACCATTCAAAGTGTCTCTCTTTTATTTAAAAAACACTTCATTTTAAGTGAAAACAACAACTGGCATACGGAAAACTGACCAAACGATTTCTGAATATGTTGATACTTTAGGACAATGATCAATGAGTCATTTGTGATGTGTACGAGTTAACCTCGCCTCAATACGAGGCACGGTGTGACCGGTATCATTCCAGGTGTATGTATTTTGTTTAAAATGTATATAATTTCGAGTAAAAATATATGGTGTACAAAAAACCAATCAAATTATGAATTGAATTCCGGATTCCACATATGATTGTCATCTAAATTTTAAATTGAATTCTAAATGAATTATGTATGTTTATAATTATGTTATGAATTCTAATTTAATTATGGATGAGTATATTTCCAGGATGCATTATATGTGTTGGTTGGTTGGTTTTCATTATTTAAATGTGTTGGTTTGTTCTCTATATGTATGCATTGTATATGTGTTACAGTTATAATAATTGGATTGAAAATTGAATTGAAAATGAAAATTGAATTGAAAATGATCCCAAAACAGACCTGCTGTGCCAAAATGAGCCCAAAACAGACCTGCTGTGCAAATTGCAGGCTGCTGTGCAATTTTCACAGCAAAGCCTATGCCAACGGTTTCAAACCGTTGGCATAGCCCATATGGAGCTGTTTTTACCAATGGTTCATTAAACCGTTGGTAAAAACAGACTATCTCAATGGTTCAAACCGTTGGGATAGCTTTTGGAATTGGTGTTTTTACCAATGGTTTTCAAACCGTTGGGAAAGAAAATATTCATGGATTCCCCAATGGGCCAAACCGTTGGGAAAGGCTTTTCCCAACGGTTTGGCACAACCGTTGGGGTAGGTTGATTTTTTCTAACCTATCCCAATGGTTCCTTGTAAACCGTTGGTAAAAGCCTTTCCCAACGACTTACTTCCCCACGATTGGCAGAACCGTTGGTATAACATATACCAACGGTTCTGCAGCCTTTCCCAACGGTTCAGAACCGTTGGGAAAGGATGGATTTACAGTAGTGGATACATACTATAAAGTAGTTGAAGGGACTTTCATAATTTATAAAGTTAAATCTATATTGATAAATTTTCATGTAATTCTAATTTTACTAACTATGACAGTTCAATATCCAAATATAATCAAGTCTGGACCAATAAAAATGGGGAGAAATATTCTCTCATATTAGTAGATGTAAAGAGGAACTCAAGAATGTATTCTATTAAAAAATAGAATAAAAATTAGACCCATTAAATATAGGAATGAAAAAAATATGGATGTTAATTTTTTAGGTTGGATTTTAATGATTCTAGAATATTTATATTTCAAGGTTATTTCTGGTCCTATGGAGGGTTTGTGCATAAATAGTACACTTGATAGTATAATATGTCACCACTTGGAAATAGGTAATAATTCAGGAGGAGTTATTTAAAAGGGATTTAAATAGATTTGAAAAGAAGGCTGGTTCACAATAGGAATTTAAGGTAATTGCGATTGAGTATTTGTGATGGGAATCCATCACAAATACACCATCACCGATTGTGGCGTCGTAAATGTGATTATTTACGATGGACCATCGCGTGTAATTTCTATTTGTGATAGATGAAGGATCCATCACAAAAGGTTTACGTATGAGTTTTAAATAACCCTTTTGCGACGATCTGTCACAAAAGAGGGACCGTCACAAAAGGTTATCTGTGGCCGATAAAACTATCAATCACAAAGAATAAGTTTTTCCAAAAAAAACAAAAAAAACAATATAATTAAATTTATTTTAAAAAATAAGAAATAAAAATAATAAAAACTTTTAAAAATATATAAATTTTTAAAAATTTAAATATTAAATAAAATAAAATTAATTTATAAAATAAATATAATAAAAAATAATTAAAATAATTTAAAATATTGAAATTAATTAACATATTAAATATATAGAAAAATAAAATAATATATATATATATATAAATTTAAGAATAATTTAAAAACCTAAAATTAATTAAAATATGTCAAAAAAATTTAAAAAGTTAATAAATTTACAAATATATAAAAAAAATTGTAGAAAATTAAATAAATTAAAACAAATATAAAAATAATACATCTGTTAAAAACTAACATGTGTTCCATACCAATTTACAAAAAAATCATAAAAAAATCATAAATCATCAACTATCTTCTGGTGGAGGAGGATCACTTGAAGGAACACAGGGAGAAAACTACATACCAACACCACACGCAAGTTGCCACATATACTACACCATCTATTAATCTCTCAGATGCTACAACCCACGCTCCTCCTCCATCTACTTCTGCATCTGCTGTATCATATCATCCTGAGCTCTCAACCTCTCCTCGTACTGCGCCATGACCGACGACGTCGATGGCGACTCTCCATGAGCTCCCTTTGCACTCACTGATTCCATCATAGAAGTACCATAATAACTTGTTGGTGTCAGTCAAAAACCAATACCAACCAATTGACATTTTTTAGCAACCTGTAAAGTCACTTGTATCCAAGCCCCATCATCAAAACCCGAATCAGCAGTGACATCTTATTCATTCTCCGCTTGAATATCCCGTGAATGAGAAGTAGCAACCTCATATGTTTCCTTTAAATATAATGAAAAATTTAAATAATAATAAAATTAATATTCATGACATTTTTCAAAAAAATTGATGACCACAATATGGCGTTGTTGTTCTTCTACAACTTCTCCTATATAGGGATCAGTATATATCTTCTTATAAACTTTAAACTCCATAAAATATGAGTCTGTAGCGGCATGTATAATTTAAAAAACTTGTTATAGTTAAAATAAATATACATTAATAAATAATACCACTTACTATATGTCGTCAATGTATTCCAATTTTACAACTCGTGACCCTATAGGTGACCTCTTGCCTCCCTCGACTCTAACGTCCAGCTGGAGATCTCCTCCTAAAAGTCTCTCATAGCCTGAAGGATAAGAAACCATTGATAAAACAATTTTTTTGAATATTTTATTTATAATAAATGATATAATTTCCTCACATTGTGGTAAATGTGTTTATTTATAAAATATTTGGGATTAGATCATTCATTTGAAAATTTGGTGGAAATTCTAGTTTTACCATTTAAAATAAACTGTAACATTTCAGACATAAATATTTTGATATGTAATATTTGAACTTAAAATTTTGATAATATATTCTTTACTTAATAGGATAAATCTTTAATTCAGTACATTAGAGCTAAATCGTTCATTTGATTTGTGTAAATAGGCCATGAAGTCAAAGTTGGTTTGGACTCCCTAGATTGGACATTGGTTCTGTATTTGGGCCATAAATTCTTCATTTGGGCTTATATTAGGCCCAAATTTTGAGAAGAGTTTGAGTAATTATTGTCTCACAAATAAACCTCCTTGAATAATAGCGGGTTCACGTGTTTTTTGGTCAAATAGGCGGTGCAATGTGGCTTAATTTATTTGGACTAATTTCCCTATTCACACATAAAACCTCTTTAAACCTAGTCTCCCCTACACTCTATAAATTGGTGGTTTTCTCATTTTTAGGGGTTGGGATGTGAATTATAAGATTTAAGGCATATGAGAATTAGTTTCACTCAAATTATCAAACCATTGTAAAAGGGGTATCTCTGGAAGCAAGGATCCCCTCATCAAAGCCTTCTTCTATTCTTCATATTGTTATTTTTGCATTTTCATAACAAACTTCTTTATTATTATTTGTTATTTTAATTCTTTAATTATCCTCCATTTTCTTTTCCGTTCTTTCTTATCCACCTCTTCTTTTCTGGACAATCAATTTAAACCTCATTTAATGATATTGGTTTCTACTAATTTTGTTTCTCTTTTCTATAATTTATAACACGATCCCACCCCAAGGATCTCCTTGATCTAGACCCCGAGATTGAGTGTAGATTTAGGGATCTAATTAAATAATATAGGTCTATGAGGAGTGTCGAAATTTAGCCAACTAGGGAATTCCTCTAATCTAGGAATTTTGAAATTTGAAACTCTTCTAAAACAAATATTAAACAAGATACAATGGATGAAAATAACAACAATGAACTCAATAGGACTATTCAAGAATTGGCTGAACCTGATATTAATTATGAACCTACATTCATTGCATATCCAACTCTCAAATTAGACTTTGAACTAAAATTTGGTTTAATTCACATTCTTCCAAAATTTCATGGCTTATCTAGTGAGGATCCAAAAAAAAATTTTTAAAAGAATTCAATGTGGTATTCTAAACAATGAAATTAATAAATATCTCTAAAGATCAAATAAAACTTAGAGCATTACCATTATCACTTTATGGAACTACTAAGAATTGTATGTATTATTTACAACCTGAATATGTATCATGTTGGAACAACTTGAAACATCTTTTATTATAGATATTTTTTCAAGCATTATAATGACCCATACTTTACATACATTGTTATTACTTCAGAATTGAAGCACACTTATTACAATATATAAAAAAACCAACAAAGGACCGTATAGGTATAGTGTCTTTAGAAACTGGGAAACATAAACAACTGGTTCATAAAGCATCTACTTTGCTCCCATTTATTTCATCATATCTAGATTCCATTTTTGGCATATTCTACTTAACAACCTTCTTCCTGACCTGGGGAAATAAAACATACAAAAGGGTGAGCTCAAATGCTCAGTAAGGGTAAACAAAATAAATATCAATCACATCATATACATAAGCACAGAACTTTTCGAAATCTTAACCTGCAAAAGAGATCATAATTTCATAACATGGGATAAATCATAGTAGTGAAATGTGATCCCAATAATCATAACTTAAAACATGAAACTTTGTGGAATACACACATAATCATAGAGAATCATTTATTATTAGTCAGGACTCATTTCCAAGACTATCTTAGTGGACAAATTCCCTTTCTGAATCGAGTTCACTACTCATTTCAGTCCTGTTTCACTAAACCGGTATAACGTACCGTTCCAGCCATGTCTATCTCATGAGATATAAAATCTTTACCCAATGCATTGGAGGGAGATATAGGTCCCACCCATCTCATAATGATACCATTTTTATGTGTGCCACAAAATCATAAACCCTACATCATAGCATAACCCATGTAATAAAAATGGGATTCTTAAACATCGTGACATCATAAAACAATTCATATAAGATAAAGGAATTCATAAAAATAATTCCATCACAACATAATCAAATAAATGTAATAATAGGGATAGAAACAGAACCCTTAAATATCTTAGATGGAAAATAATTTTGATAAAACGCTTGAACTCCATTCTTAAGGAAAATATCCTTTCTACTTCAAAAACACTTTTCCTTTCATAACATGTCATATAATTATAAACTAAAATAAGTTGATTAAAAATAAACTTGAAAACTTGTAAAGGAAGCTTCTTGGAAATAATGTTTTAAAAATCCATTCATGCCGTATAAGTTAAAAAAACATTCTTCTCGTACTTTTGTCGGAAAAGTCAAAAAGTACCTCGTACGAAAAACGACAAAAGATTCCTTTCATATCTTTTACTAAAAACTAACCTAAGGGTAGAATTGGATTTAAAAAATTTTAGGTGGATGGAAATAACATTACATGTTGAGGAAACATGGATGTGGATGATAAAATACACCCCAGTAAATTTCAAAGTATAAACAATCTCGGATAAAAATGAGATTGTGATATTTCCCTTACCTTAGGTCCGTTTTGCTTCGTAAGTGTCCGAACCTCTTGTATAATGATTTAAATAATGTTATTGACTTATTCCAGAATAATACTTATTTTTATGATATCATATATGGTCATATTCTTAGCTTCTTAGTAGTAATATTTCATTGCTACTTGTTATTCGGGTGTTTATAACTTTTTGTTCTTATGCCTGTTTTGTCGAATAAATTCTTATTATTCTCTTTAGGTTATAGATACCTCATTTACAGAATGGTATTAGTGTAATATATATCATATTCATTCATTCAATTCATTTATATAATCATTATGAAATGAATATCATGTAGAACGAGTCGCATCACATCATGGAGACGGTATTCCGTACGTACGCACGAGTGATGATATCATTCCTATGATCGTGGAATTATATTGGAGTGTATGTATACTATTTCAGAATCAGTATCACTTTATAATAGTCATATATAGTCATTATTTACACCATTATACCCATCCAATTAAGGTGGTGGTGGAAAATAGATTACACCACGGTGTGGAGACGGTATTCTGTACGTACGCACGCACGGTGATTTTTTTCTCCGTAGGATGGATAGATGGTGAAATAGGGTTGTTTCATACTTATAATAACATATCAGTATATGAGTGATACTGATGTTATTACTTCATAATGAAACAACTAAAGAAGAAGAAGTGGAAGAAGAAATAAAGATGAAAGAATCGGTAATAGACATTACCTCTTCTTTGAAGTGCTTCTTTGAGACCTTCTTTTAGGGCATTAAAATTGGTCTTTGAAAAATACCAGGACCTCTAGGATGTCTCTAGGGATGTGTAGATGAGGAATTGGTAGGGTTTGGCCGAGCTTGAAGGCTCAAAGTGGTGTGAGGAAGAGGGGGAGGAGGTGCCCTTTTATAAGGGAGGAGAGGGGCTCCTTTGGGAAAAAAATATTATTTTATTATAAAGTCAAGTTCAGTTTTAAATAGCTCCAAATTGATATATTTAGAATCTAGGGTGTGGATGGGTCGAAATCCTCTCATCCAATAGAATTTATACAAGTTTAGGTTCCTATTTTAACCTTATCATTTAGATTTAACATTAAGTTAAATAATTTTACTTTTACCGTGTCTTCTTGTGTTCTTATACTATAAGGTTAATAAACTTACTATAAGCAGACAAACGAACCCGAAGTTGTTTATTATTAATATATATAACCTTATATAAGTCATTTGGACGAACCTTATATTTTTAGGAATAAAATAACAATTACTAATATAATATTTGTTTTAAAAACTATTTTATGTCAATTTTGAAACTATTTAGTAATTGATTTTTGTGAAAATCATAACAGAATGAGTAGTTCAAAAAAAGTTAATTAAATCAATAATAACATGTCATATTAACCTAGAAAATTAGTGGAATTCATAAAAAGTCTCAAATTACATTTATTTTTGTGTTTATAACATCAATTATGTCAATATTTCATTAATAAGATAATTACTGCATCATATTTGTGTCATAAATAAATTAAATTATTTAATTTCTACAAATTACAAATAAAATATCATTATATGGGAAATCTTTTTATATTTCTAATGAATATTTATAGTCAAATTTATCTTATGTATAACCTTATATTAAAAATTATTTACTTATTAAACTTTTGATTTTAACTATTTTAACCCTTCTTTAAATAAATTAATAATAAATGTCCTAATCTAATCCAAGTGGGCCTAAATGGTCATATTTTATTCCTAAGTTTGTTTTTGGTCGAATTACACTTATCCAATAGAATTAGGACATGTGTTAGGGTAATAATAATATCATTTTTACCCTTAATTACCCTATTTACTTTTAACCGTGGTAAATAAAAGTAAAAAGTTACTATTCACCAAAAATTATTTTCATCTCATTGAACCAAATTTTACTTACTGACATCAACCGTGTCTCTAGAATTTTTGAAATTCCACTCACAGAAGTGGTAAAATTAAGTTTTATGAAAAATTCAGTTTTTTAACTACCACTTAGTGGTTTCACTATTCATAAAAAAATTGAGAGTTTTCAGAAAAATACCAAAATTTCACCCTAGGCTAATTTCGATATTACGAATCCAAAAATGAAGTCCATTTTGAAAAATAAAATTTATAAAATTTCAAAAAGTGGTTATTACTATTCATAACGGCTAGTTTTAATAATATTTTAATAGCATATCATTGTTTAGTGAAACTCGGTATTGCGTACGACGCAAGCTATCGAGGAAGGCCGCGGTTGTGTGTAAAGAAAGACAAGCTAGTGTTGTGTGTATTGAAAGATTCCTTTGATGATTTATATAACATAAAAACAAAATATTTCACATAAAATTCTCGGGTGTTACAAGCATCAAGGACCACGTCCATTCGAAAGGATATCTCAGGGATCAAGCAGACACACGGGGAGTCAAGGTTTAGAGTTGAGAGAGTTGAAGACACAAATGAGACATATTTCTACCGACCTCCATGAACTGGTAAGTAAGGATTATAGAAATCTACCTTCACAACCTACTACAAATCCAAAGGGTAATTTTAGTGTCATCACATTAAAAAGAAGGAATCAAACAACTGATGCTTCGCCACCTACCGTTCCACCAGGATTCACCTCAACTCCGGAGAAGCCCTATTCAAGAACAACTAACGTGAATCTGAGAGAGAAAGAAAAAGGTAAAAAAAATATTGATGATGTTCCTCCTAAACCCCTTCCCTTTCTTAATAGAGTTGTTCAGACCAAGAATATGGATGAGGAGGCAATGAAAAAATAGGTTTTGGACACATTCAAGCGTGTGGAGATCAACATCCCTCTACTTGAATCCATTAAGAAAATCCCAAGGTATGAAAAATTCCTAAGATAACTTTTTAAATAGGGCACAAGGGGAATAAGAGGATCAATCTTGTAAGGAATGTGTCAACACTCATTACACCAACTATAGCAATGCCAACAAAGTGCAAGAATCCAAGGATATTCATCATCCCATGCACTATAGCGGAGTTACACTTTTCTGATGATTTATGTGATTTAGGAGTTTCTATAAATTTGATGCCTCACTCTGTATTCTCTTCTTTATAGGTTGGTGAGTTGAAGCTAATAGGAGTAGCAGTGCAGTTGAAGGTTATAGCTACACCATGTCCTATGGGAGTCCTGAAGGATGTACTTTTTTTGGCTAAAAGACATGATCTTTCCTACAGATTTCTACATTCTTAACATGTAGGATGATCAGGTATTTTCTCGTGATCTAATTATATTAGGTAGGACCTTCCTCAAAACTAAAAAAACAGTCGTAATGTCCATGAGGGTAAACTGTTGACGGAGTTTGGAGATGAATTTGTGATATTTAATGTCATGGAATCCATGAAGTACCCCTCATAAAACCATTCTAATTTTGTTATCTCCCATTAGGAACTACCAAGAAAAAACAAAATGGATTTTGATTATCCTATGATTAGGGATATTATGAGTATTGGTTCTAGTTTGGTGTCTAAGATCACTTCTACACCAGTTTCTAATGCACAAAACTCTCTTAGATTTGACATTGAAATGGATTCATATTCTAATTTTGATCATGTGAACTCTAATTATGACATGGCTGTTATGTATGCTGATGGGTTTGATGCTTTATTCTTTTATTTTGATGATTTATATTCTGATACTGATGTTCGTTGTGTACATATTTCAGTTCCTTTAATTTCTCCATCTATATATCATCCCCCTACATTGGAACTCAAGCCATTACCACAAAATGTCAGATACTCATACTTGTTGATTGATGATAAATTACATGTTATCATTGCTAAAAATGTTCCTTTTGAACATAAAGAAAAACTTTTAAATATTTTGAGGGAGAACATCAAGGAAATTTGGTGGACCTTGGCTGACATATCAAGTGTCATCCCCTCCATTTAAATGCATAAGATTCTTTTGGAGGATGGGGCTAAACTGATTCGACAACCACAACAGAGACTGAATCCAACACTTTTAGTGGTTGTTAAAAAATTGGTTGAAATTTTTTTCAAGGAAGGTATAATTTATCCCATTTCAAATTCCCAGTGGGTGAGTCTTATTCAGGTCGTGACTAAGAAAAGCAATGTTACTATTATTAAAAATGAGAGAGAGGAGTTAGTTCTAATGAGGGCACAAAATAATTGGTGTGTGTGTATTGATTATAGGAAACTAAATCAGTCCACTTGCAAGGACCATTTCCCTCTCCCATTTATTGATCAAATGCTTGAGTGACTAGTTGGGAAGACACATTATTGGTTCTTGGATGGATTTTTTTTCATATTTTCAGGTTCCTATTACTCCATAGGATTAGAAGAAGACAACATTAACTTGTCCATTATGTACATTTTCATACCAAAGGATGCCATTTGGACTTTGTGATTCCCCAGGTACCTTTTAGATATGCATGGTGAGTATTTTTTCTGATTTTATTAAGACCTGTATGGAGGTATTTATGGATGATTTTATAGTGTATGGGTCCTCATTTGATGATTGTATCTCTAGTTTGGGAACAATTTTGAATCATTATATTGAGAAGAATCTAGTATTGAACTTTGAAAAGTGTCATTTTATGGTAGATAATGGCATTGTATTAGGGAATGTATTGTCAAAACATGGGATAGAGGTTGAAAAATCTAAGGTAGACATTATTTCATCCTTACCATATCCCTCATGTGTGCGTGATGTTAGATATTTCCTAAGGAATGTCGAATTTTATTGGCAATTCATCAAATATTTTAGTAATATTTCTCTTCCTATGTCATAATTACTTCAAATGGATTATGATTTTGTGTTTGAGGTTTCTTGAAGGAATTTATTTGATGAGATAAAACAACGTCTGACCACTCCACCTATCATACAATATTCACAGTGGGATCTTCCTTTTGAGCTTCTGTATGACGTGTACAACTTTGTGGTTGGAGATATCTTATCACAGAGGGTGGGGGGATGTTCACATGTGATTTACTATGCATCTAGGACATTAGATTCAGACCAATAAAACTAAACAACCCCAGATTATGAGTTTCTATACATTATAATTTCTCTAGATAAATTTTTTTCATATTTATTGGGCTCTAAAATATTTATTTTTTCTGACCATGAAACTCTGATGTACCTCTTGAAGAAGCAATCTATGAAATCCAGGATTATCTGATGAATTCTTCTTCTTCAAGAATTTTATATTGATATAAAGGACAAGAAGGGGTCAAAAAACCTGGTGGCGGACCACATGATTAGGCTTACTCACACACTAGAGGATGACACCTAGGACCAGGTACCACTTTGAGACACTTTAACCAATGATAATCTTTATTCCATATCAGGTATGCATCCTTGGTATGCATATTTAGTTAACTACCTTGTTGCCTCTGAAATACCTACAAATTTAAAGAAACATAAAGTCTAAAAATTAAATAGTGACTCATTATTTTATGCGTGGGATGACCCCTACCTCTGGCGCATGTGTAGTGGTCAAGTTATTAGGAGGCGTGTTCCTGATCATGAGTTTGATTCTGTTCTGCAATTCTATCATACATTTGATTATGGTGGAAACTTTAGACCCCAACAGACATCTAGGAAAGTTTTGGACAATAGATTATATTGGCATATTATTCCATGATGCTCATGTGTTTTGAAAGTCATGCTCACGTTTTCAACACACTAGCAATATTTTTTGGATACATGAGATGCCTCAACAACCCATTTTATTTTTTTAGATTTTTGTTGTATGAGGCATTGATTTTATGGGTCATTTTACTAGTTCATTTGGTTTCCGGTATATTTTGGTTGTTATTGATTATGTGAGTAAATGGGTGGAGGACAAGGCCCCCAGGACAGATGACTCTCGTGTTGTAGTCGACTTTGTCAAGGCACATATTTTTCGCAAGTTTGGAGTACCAATGAATATCATTAGTGACCAGGGGACAAAATTCTATAATTGGATTTTGGATTCCCTCATTTAGAAGTATCAGGTGACACACAAAACATCAACACCATACCACCCCCAAACATATGACCAGGATGAGGTTTCAAATCAGGAGTTGAAACAGATTTTGGAGAAAACCATGCAACCGAATAGGATGGATTGGAGTAAGCACTTGGATGATGTGATACGGGCTTATAAGATAGCATACAAGACACCCATTGGTATGTCCCCATCTGATATTATTTTTGGGAAAGCGTGCCATCTCCCCATTGAAGTTTAGCATTGGGCTTATTGTGTTATAAAGAAATGTTACATGGATTTAGCCCAAGATAGAATCCAAAGGAAGTTTCAAATTCAAGATCTTGGTGAGATTTGATTGTCTTCATATGAGAACTCAAGGATCTAAATGAAAATATCAAAATTATCTCATGATATAATGATCCAATAAAGAGAGTTGCATGTTGGAAAGAAAGTCCTTGTATACAGTTCATGAATGAAGCTGATTCCTAGTAAGTTACATTCTAGATGGTTAGGTACTTATATTGTATCTAATGTTTTTCCTTATGGTGCTATGAAGATCACACAAAAGGACACTGAAAGGAGATTTACAGTCAATGGTAAACATTTGAAGAAATACATTGAGGTAATTCCTACAGATGTAATGGATTTCATCATACTAAATGACCCCATCATCACTTGATCATATCAGGATGTTCCTAACCCTTTCACTTTTATATTCTTTTTCAATTTTTAAATTATACATTTTATGTTCATATATCATCTCATAGGTTCACATTGATGAAAATTCAGTATTTTAAGTGAAGGGAAGGGGACAAAATTTTGGGGTAGATACTTAGGATTTTCATTTGTGTGTTTTGTGTGTATTTTATATTAAGTTTTTGGTAAAAATTTTCAAAAACAAAACAAAACAAAACAAAAAATAAATAAAAAACAAATATATCATGGTACATTCTCATGTTGATCATATGGAAAATTCATGTTTTCAAAATTCATTGTTAGAATTATAAGCATGAATAATATTTCATCATCAAGGGTTGATTTTTATAAAAATTGAAGTCATTGAGGATATTAATGAATGTGGAATTATAAAACCTTTTAGATTTTGACATCATTATTTGTGATATTTCTTCATGGTAAATTTTGTCATTGATTTATCCACACAAATTTTCACTCAACCATGACTTTTAAAAATTTTTCTACTCAATTGAAGGTATAGTCGAGTTAGGTAAAAATATAATTGGTTGATCTATACATTCATTTCTATTCCAATCAGTTTCATTACTGTACTAAATTTACCTATGCATGTGTACCAATTATTCGACTATTGTATACCCTTAAAACAAAATATGGGTTGTGTCTTGGATATGTCAAAAACCACTCTTTATCAAACTTTTATCTTGTTATAACTATTACAATTAGTGTTGTGAGGATATCAAACACGGGTTGAGAGTTGAGTGTGAGATTTGTTCCAAATGAAACTTAAAAAAACAAAATAATAATAATAATAAATGAGGGGAGTGATGAAATGTACAACATATGGGGATATCTTGGTCAATAGCTTATGGTTGGACTTTCAGAATTGATTAAGTGAGTGGGTCTTGAAATTTGATTGCATGGAACGTAGAACATATTTGGTGAATTAAACCAGGTAAGAAGAATTGTTTTAATTGACCTGAATATACAGAAAAAAGGGTGTATTTATGAGCTTGGAATGGTTGGCATGCACACACACATGGAGAATTAGTGGCATGATAGACCCATGACTTGTTTCGCTATGATTAGTGTTATGAATATCACTCGATTTTTTTTGACAAAATTTCTGGGACAATGACTTTAAAATTTATTAATATTGACTCTTGATTAGATTCTTAATTTCCTATATTTGCACCGTGGATTGAGAAATTTGAATATGCATATCTTTTCACAATTTTTTTTGGATACATGATATGATGTTTTTCCCGAGAGTGGAAAAGGGTAAGTGTGGGGAATTTGATAAAACACAATTTTGTTAAATATTTTATTAATAATAAATGATATAATTTCCCCACATTGTGGTAAATGTGTTTATTTATAAAATATTTGTTATTAGATCATTCATTTTAAAATTTGGTGAAAATTCCAGTTTTACCCTTTAAAATTCACTATAGAAATTCAGACATAAATATTTTGATATGGGTTATTTGAACTCAAAATTTTGTAAATGTATTCTTGACTAAATGTGCTACAACTTTCATTCAGGACATTAGAGATAAATCATGCATTTTATGGGTGGAAATGGGCCATTAATTCAAATTTGGACTGAACTCGCCAGATTGGACATTGGTTCTGTATTTGGGCCATAACTTCTTCTAGAAGAACATCTGGTTCACATGTTTTTGTGGTCAAAAAGGCAGTGCTAGTTGGCATAATTTATTTGGACGAATTTCCCCATTCACACTTGAATCCTATTTAAAACTAGTCTCCCCTCCACTCTATAAATTGGTGTTTTTCTCATTTTGAGGCTTGGGATGTGCATTAAAAGATTTAAGGTAGAGGAGAATTGGTTTCACTCAAATTATCCAACCATTGTAACAGGGGTAACTCTTGAAGCAAGGGACCCCTCATCAAATCATTCTTCTCTTATTCACGTTTTAATGTTTTCATTTGCGTAATAAACTTCTTTGTTATTATTTTATTTATTCTATTTTCTTCTATTTTGTTCAAATTTATTCTTCTATTAATCTTCATAATTGGTTTGTAATCAAGACTAGAAATGAGATTGGGTTCTATCCTCTCTAAACCTTTGCAAATGAAATACATTTCTACGATGACTACACCGCCCATGGAAGAGTTGTTCTTTTTAGTAATCGATCTACCTTTAACCTCCTTAATTCATTTATTTTGAATCAATGAGATACTATAATTCACATAATATGATCTATTAATTGAGTTATTAATTTAAATGAAACTAAGCAAGAAAATAAATAATAAACACAAATCACGTAAGGTTGAGAATTATATGAATTGTGAGAGCGAGAACTTAATTGGTAATTTAAAACCACATGGGATCAATTTGTAGAGTTCAAAAATAATATATAAACTCAATTAGTCCTCATTTATAGAATGTATATGTGCCATAATTTACGACTGACCATAAGCTATCCTTAGAACAACAATCAAAGAAGGGTGTTGTGATTGCATGTCCCGAAGATAGCCTAGGGTTTAATTCACTTCATCATTGTGGTAAAGTTAATTCTCGTAGGGTTTGGGGGTTAACAAGTTTGGGGATCATAATTAAGTGGATTTTAATTTAAATGATACTAATATAATTGAGTGAAGTGGTATTGTAAGATCAATTACGTCTTTTAAAATATTTTCTAAAAAAACATCTTCTTATTGTGTTTTATTAATAAAGTTTCATTTCAAAAACAAAAACAAAAAAAAATGAAATCTTCTTCCAACATACTTATTCTTCTTTTATATATGTTAAAAAATGACCTCATAATTTTTAAGTAGTGTTTTTATTCTATTTCATTTTTTATAATAACTTTAAGAAGTTGTTTTAATTTACTTCCTCCATTGAGAGATGACCTTGGTCAGCCACTCTGCTACTCCCAAGTACCCAAAAAATCACACTTCATTTGAGAGCGCCCACAAAAACGCCTTTCACCCATCCCATACCTGAGCTGGTATATAGTCAGGGTGATGGGAGATGCAATACTATTCAAAAATGGTAGCACAAGCTTTATTCATATCTCGCTTTATGATTTTGTGTAGAAACTAGTAAAGGTGCCCACCAAATTATGATCTCGATTAGGAGAACATTGGTGGAAATTAGAGAAACAAAATTGGAGGAAAATGTAAATATTTATTAGGAGTGATTAAGGTCATCAGTCATAATCAAGTGTAAAATTGAGGGCCTCAAATCCATCAATCTATGATTATTTAAAATACCATCGGTTCAACAAAAAATAAGTTATTAGGATAACACATTATTGGTTTTAATATCCCTTCCCTAAAGTTTAAGAATTAATTTATCCATAGAATAAGAGGGAAAAAATATATACTTGACATGTAGAGTTTCATCCTTCAACTAATTCCTACCACAAACTCATCTTTCACTCCAAAAGATTTCAACAAATATTCTATTTATCCTAATCGTATAGGGTTACAGAAATAAGAAATTTATAATTCACCTATCAGATGTTTAAAAAAAAGAAACTACATTATAAAATCTAGGACATCATGTAGGCCAATGGTAGGTGATGCACCCTTTTCGACCTTAGGCTGTGGGTTCAAGTCTCACAGCCTTACCGGATTCAACGAGTTGTCACCCAACCTCCAGGTTGTCCTTTTTATAACAATCCAAAAATAATTTTCATAAATTCTTTAATGATAATGATAGTATCCATTGTTAAACATAATCTATTCCAACCTTTAGTCTTATCCAAAATACTTCTGTCCAAACTCATAGTCCAAAATTTATAAGTAAGGTAAACACAATGAAGATCATTTTAGCCACGTAAAAACTTGTGAATACCTTCATCATGTATACTTTTAAAGCACTGTAATACCCTGAATTACCATAAAACCATATTGATTAAATTCATGCTCCATTATTCCTTATAGAATACTATATAAATTCTTTATATCCAAAATTTTGAATACTCCAACAATTATGAAATAAAAAACTATTAATTTGTTCCAAGGTAGTCAAGAATATCCAATATAAGTTATCCAAATCAACCATCTCTTATTAAAAAATAACTACCTCAGTATCAGGACCATATTAAGGTTTATCTTTATCCATCCATGTATTTTCCAAAAAAATTAACTTATTGATGAGTCACTTTTCAAAGAACCATATAATCTCAAATTCTCAATGAAATAACACTGTAGCACAATCCATATTTATTTCCATAATTCATATAATTGGTACATCATTGATACAACACTAAAATGACATAATTCTTTAATAACAATATAATAATACTATTCATTCATCTTCATCTATGTTAGTATCATAACTTGATTATTATCAAATAGCATCATTTGTGGTATACTCCGATGACTGAGACATTGACTCGCGTAGTGTCCAAACTCCTTACTGATGAAGCATTTTACATTTGAAACCTTTCTCTTACCCTTACAATCACATACTTAGTGTCCTTTTTCTCAAAACTTATAACAAATTCCCGTTCCCTTTAAGCATTTAACCCAATGATTCTTTCCATGGTTATCACATATGGGAAAATCCTTTTTCCCCTCTTTCCTTTATCCATCATCTCTCTTCCATCCTTTTCTTATCTTGCTTCCTTTCAAAGCCATAGGACTCAGAGAATTATTTACTTATCTTATTAAAACATGATACTATTTCTTCATATGATGAGAATATGTGGGAGACGATTTCCCTTATAAATTTTGGCTTAATATCATGAAAGATATGATCCTTATTTCTCTTTGGATCAAACATATTGCTGGAGTTCTCATTCCTTCTCCGGGGCGCCATTTCTAAACAATGGCATACACTAGGCCAGTTTAGGAATCATAATGCATAATTCCAAACTTCTAAAATACCTAACGTAAATTGAACAGTTTATGGATATAATCCATAATCATAAAAACGTTTTCTTTAAGGAAGTATTTAATCCTAAATCCTTCATAACGACTTGTAATGAAAATGTAAATTATCCTAAGCATTCCCCTGGGAGTGTCGTAACTAAGAGTGCAGCAAGGACCATTGTCATACACCAGTTCCCGTTCAAGTCTAGCTCAAAGAGGTGTTTTCATGTTTTACCCCTAGGTACATCTATTCCAAATCCTCCTCTACCTTCTCGTATCCAGATAGGGATGTATTGCTTGGAAAAGTCACAAAAATCTATACATTACCAAAATTCTAGGAAGTTCATCTATACTAATCCTCAGAGCCTATCTTAGGGTAATATGCTCTGATCAGAGTATATCTAAATCTAGTTTCTAAGGTTATTGCTAAACATCCTATGATACCAACTGTAATGCCCTGAACCCAGTTACCCAGAGTCGGTGCATTATTTTAATACATTGGCATGATTATAAGGAATAGAGTCCCGAAGAACCAACCAGTTTAGTATTCTTGGAAAATAGATTACAAACATGAACATTGCATTACAGTTTCTAAAATACATTACAGCATAGATAGTTCTTTGAGAACACCATTGTTTCCTTATATTAACCCCGAATCTCAATAATAAAACACTTCATTGGATCTTTGGAAAATAAAACATAAGAAAGAGGTGAGCTCAGATGCTCAGTAAGTGTAAATAATTTAGCAGAAGCTATAAAATTTTAAGGCAAGATGTGTAATACAAACAACAACCTTTTAAACATAAACTTGAACATAATATGGAAAAAATAAATCAAAAATTACCATATTAACATGTACATGGATATTATACTATTTGAATAATCACATGTAATAAGTAATTTCATAATGAGGGAATGTATAGTACCGTACTTTAATTTCCGTGTTAAGGCCTCATGCTAGGACCTACGGGATAACTGTAACCGGACCCCAACCTGGAGAGCCTCTATAACCAGACTCCAACCCGGAGGGCCTGCTGTAACCGGACCCGAAACCAGAGGGATTAACTTTACCAGTCCCCAACCAATAATATACTGGTCCAACACATTCATGTTAATAATAGGTTGAAATATAACACAAACATTTGTATTACAACTAGCATACGAAATGTCAAATCTTTAACCATAAATCATGAATGGCATAAAAATAACTCATCCACAGTAAAACATATCACAAAACCTTAAATACAATATTTAAGATTTGTATCATTATAAATCAACTCCAAACAAGTGTAAAATTTATCAAAGTATGTTGACATAGATGAAATCAAAACTATTTGAGAGAAATTTCTCTTTCTATTTTGAAATAATTTATGAGTCACATAATTATAAAGAAACCATTTATTTTTAAAATATTCTTATAAAATTTTAAGGGAATATTTGACGATGTTATAATGCCGAAAAATAGCTGCACCTACCGTATAAGTTAAAAAAGACATTCTTACCATAATTTTGTTGAAAATGTTATAAAGTACCTTGTTTGGAAAATGACAGAAAGATTCCTTTCAAAAAAATATAAGGTCAAATAAGGGTATAAATTAATTTAACCCATTGTCTATTAAATAGTAAAAATGTTTTGAAATAAATTTTAAGAGTCATGGATGTGGATGATAAAGAGGTCTCAGAAGATAATTACGTATAAAAAACCTTGGATAATAAATAGATTCTGAAACTAACCCTTACCTTGTACTTTTACTTTGATCGAGGGTACGTTTAACCTCCTGTATAATGAAATTAGTATGTTATTAAATTATACCATAACCATATTCAAATTTATTATATCATACATGATTCATTTATGACTTTATACTACCCATTTAATAAATATTTCCAGGTTAAATTAACATTTCAGGTAATAGTTGCTTTCTTTTTCGCACGTATTTCAACTTGTTATTCTTGATCATATCATTTAGATCATGATTTAAATACTTCAAGAAAACAAAAATGATTTATATATCATATATATTTAGAATACCAATTTGTATAATAGATATATATATGAAATGAAAAACACTATTTATGGAGACGGTAGGCCGTACGTACGCATAAACGTTGTTTCTGTTTTCATAGCGTATTGAATGGAAGTAAGTGAATGAGATGAATGTAAATACACACACACACACACATATATATATTTCAAGTACAATTATTATGTCATATATTACATACTTATTAATAGTATATATTTTATAATCATCATTGAATGGTGAATGTGGAAATGAATCTCATCCTGTCCTAGAGACGGTAATCCGTACGTACGCACGAGTGAAAATATCATTATATTGATGATGAAATTGTATGAAATTGGATGGTATATCATATACACAGAATAATTAACATGTTATATTTATTATTTACATAAATTATACTCATTATTATGCCCATCCAAAAAGTGAATTGTTGAATGACAAACTACACCACGACGTGGAGACGGTAGGCCGTACATACACACGTATGGTGACTTTGTCATTTATAGGATGGATAGAATAATGAATATGGTTGTAACATATTTATAATAACATAACAGTATGTATAATTTACTGTAGTTATTACTTTAGTATGGAAACAACAAAGAAATAAGAAGTGGAAGAAGAAAAGAACTTCAAAGAGGGCGGTGAAATTATTATCTCTTCTTCGGGTGTTTCCTTTTGAGTTGATCAAAAGGGCTCCTTAGGTTGGATTTATGACCAATGTAAGGCCTCTAGGTTGAAGTGAGGGAAGTTGGGAGGATATTTGGCTAGGGTTTGGCTGATCCAAATGGCTTTGAAGGTGTGAATTTGAGAGAAGGGTAAGTGCCCTTTTATAAGAGGGTTGAGGGAAACCTTAGGAAAAACATAAAATATTATTTTATTATAAAATCATTTTCAGTTTATAATGGATCAAAATTGATTTATTTATAAGATAAGGTGGGGATGGGTCAAAATAATCTCAACCAATATGTTTTACACAAGTTTAGGTTATCATTTTAACCTTATCTTTTAGATTTAACCCTTAGTTAAATAGTTTAACTTTTACCGTGTCCTCTTGTACTCTTACACTATATGGTTAATAAACTTACTATAAACTTCCAAAATAACCTAAAGTGGTTCATTAATGACATATATAATATTATTTAAGCCCTTTAGCCAAAAATTACATTTTTAGGAATATTATATCACCCAATAATATTATATTTGTTTTAAAAATTAAATTATGTCAATTTTGAAACTATTTAATATTTTGTTTTTGTGAAAGTCATAACAACCTTATCACTTAGAAAAAAATTTATCTAATCAACCCTAACAAGTAAAATTAAACTATAAAGTTAATGTAATTCATAAAAAGTCTCAAATTACATTTATTTGTATATTTATAATATCAATTATTTTAATATCTCATTAAGAAGGTAATTACCGCATCATCATTCTGTCATAAGTATCTTTAATTATTTAATGTCTAAAAATTATAAATAAAATACCATTATGTCGGAAATATTTTTATCTTTATAATGAATATTAATAGTTGAATTTATCTTATGTATAACCCTATATTAAAAATGTTTTAGTTATGAAAACATGAATTTACGACTTTTAACTCTTCTTTAAATTAAATAATAATAAATGTCATAATCTAATCCAAGTGAACCTAAAGGATCAAATTTTATTCCTAAGGTTATTTATTGTTCTAATTACACTTATCCAATAGAATTAAAACATGTGTTAGGGTAATTATAATATCATTTTTACCTTTAATCACTCTATTTACCTTTAACTGTGATAAATAAAAGTAAAAAATTACTATTCACCAAAAAATATTTTAATCTTATTGAACCACATTTTACTTACTGAGGTTAACTGTGTCTCTCAGATTTTTGAAATTCAACTCACAGAAGTAGTAAAATTATGTTTTATGGGTAAAAGATGGTAAAAAGTTCAATAAACTTTTATATATCTAAACTATTTATAAAATGAATCCAATGAATTAAATTGAATATATATAGTTATTATGTATCTATTTTGACCTAAAAGAAATTTAAATAAAATAATTAATTATTTACATGAAAAGTCGATTTTAAAAAATAACGAAGTGTTTTTACTATTCATCAAAAATTGAAAGTTTTCAGAAAAATATCAAAAATTCACCCTAAGCTAATTTTGATATTCTGAATTAAAAAATTAATTCTATTTTACGAATTTCAAAACATTGAAGTTTCATTAATTAATTTAAAATTAATTCCCGTTGTCAAAACCAAAAAGAGTATTTTTAAGAAATGATAACTATCAAAAGATTGTCACTGATTTATGTCCAGTTTCAAAGTGAAATTACTTCCAATGACCAACATTGGATTAAAAGGTAAAAATATAATCTAATTATTCTTCTAAACCATTAAAATGTATAATTTAACACTATAAATTATTTTGATTAAAAAAGTTTTTTTCAGCTAAAATATGGTATTTTTCACTATTCACCCAAATATGAAAGTTATGAGAAAAACACAAAAAATTTATTTAAACTAAATTTTAATGTTCTGATTTTAAAGGAGAAGTTTTTTTGTCAAATTGAATATATAAAAGTTTGAAATATTGGATTTAAAAAGGGTTCGCCATCAAAAGGTGGTAAAATTGCATTTAAAAAAAATACTTCTTTTATCTGAAAAAAATGATTTTGTTCTTAAATTATGTCTAATATACTCATAATATGGATTCTAAAATTATAAGGATTATATAAAGTTCAGAATTAAGTTAATACTATTCATAACCGCTTCTGAATGGCTAGTTTGGTAAGTCGTGGTGCGCTTGAAATCAGTGTCGCGTGTAGTGCAAGTTATTGAATTACTTTGAAGAAATAACGTACTATGAAATATTGGGGTGTTACAACCCAGCCACGTCAGAGGTGAACCAATGTAGGGGGTGACGTCGATCAGGGACCACATCAAGGGGAGCAGCCTATGGGGTTGGATGTAGCATGTGCTGGCATGTGGCCTAGCGGGGACTGCGTATGAAGGGAGGCAGAAAGCCTCAGCCGGCCGTGTGATGTGCGAACTGGACACCAGCACGATGTCCAGTTTGGACCCTAGCCAGCCCGCCGATTCGGGCCGGGCTGGTGTAGTAAACCGGACCACCGGGCGGCCCAGGCCGGAGAAGAGCCGCCCAGCCAATGCAGGTTGGGATGGATGGGGAATCGGGCCACTGTGCGACCCAAATGGAAATAATCCTGTCCGAGTAAGTCAGACCGGGCCGAAAAATGCGGATCGAGTCGTGGGGTGACCTAGTTGGCTGGCACCATGGCAGAACCGGGTCAGGTCCAACAAGTCCCAATGGGCATGGCCACTAAGCCAGGTCGGACTGGGTTGGCCCAGACCCAATCGGGTTGGGTCGGGTCATGCAGAAACCCTGAGCGGGGTTGGTTGAGTTTATCTGACCAGGTTGGACCGGGTTTGGATGTAATCGGCCCCTATTAACTAAAATGCCAATATCTTTTATATCGGGTGTCCGATTGACATGATATCTTTGGCGTTGGGACCCTTACGATGGGACGATCAACTGGGAATACTCTAAGTGAGATTTCGAGGTAGTAGAGATATGACAGATGACTTGAGGATTTGATTCTCTTGGAATCAAGCTCACCGAAGAGAGGAAATCCTACAGATGGCTATGACATGAAGGATATGAAAAGAGGGAACTCAGTGGTTCAATGAACGAGTGTACCTCAGTGGTCTAGTATCCCATTGTACCTCAGTGATCTAGGAGAAGAGAGGGCCTCCGTGGTCCAGTAGACAAGAAGAACTCAGTGGTACAGTAGCCGAGAAGACCTTAGTGGTCTAGTAGCTTAGTGGACCTCAGTGGTCAAGGATTAGAGTAGACCTCAATGGTCCAACAGCCAAGTGGACCTTAGCGGTCCAGCAGCTGAGCCAACCTCTATGGTCCAGCAGCCGAGCCGACCTCTCTGTTCCAACAGCCAAATGGACCTTAGTGGTCTAGTAGTGGAGGGGACATCCGTGGTCCAGTAGCTAAACGAACCTCAGTGACTCATCAGGGATGAATCCCTCAATTGTACAAGATGATTTAATTATGTGACTGGTAATCTTACTTTTTATACTTTGAGTTATACCTAGTGTGAGATGTCTTTTATATTTTTTCTTATTTTGTGGTATTTCTTTGTGATCTTTCCTATGTGGTTTTGGGTCCCTACTGAGTATTGTGTTACTCACCCTATCATGAGATTCGCCTGCACGTGTCATGTCTCATGCACACTAATACAAATATGGATTATAATAGCGCTAAAAACGGCCTTTAATAGCGCTAAAAAAGCACTATTAATATCGAAGAAGATAGGGGGGGGGTCCCCTATATCAGTGCTAAGCAAGCGCTGATAAATGTAGTATTTATCAGCACTGATAAACGTATAATATATCAGCGGTATTTTGAGTGCTGATAAAAACTGCCTTTATCAGCGCTCAAAATAGCGCTGATATATTTTCCATTTATCAGCACTTAACTAGCACTGATAAAGGCCAAAGATCCTATCCAAAACCAGAACCAGCATAGAACCTGCCCAACACCTCCACACATTACAACACCTGCACAGTGTCCAAACAAAACCTACACACAACACACACAACACCCACACACAATGCACAGAAGAAAGACAATGATACATACATTTACTTGAAATCATGAATACAAAACAACACACTTCTATATAAATTTCAAACAATGTTTAATTTGGTTACAATTACATTTATCCAAAAAACAGTTAAAAAACAATCATGTTCCATCCTTTTTGCATCCATCCGCTCTAAAAAATTGTCGTCCATGGCGGCGGTTTCTGAACAAAGCATTCGAACTGAGGAAAAAGATTTCACCTACATAATAAAACAAATATTATGTTAGTAATACAATAATGAAATAAAGAATGGGGTTGCTAAATGGAATTATACTAGTGAGGCACAAAACATAAAATAACCAATTAACGAAATTGGTGCATGGTTAGGGCTAATCATCTATAATAATCGAATGGCCCAATATTTAGTAGAACATGGGCTATTTAATGATTCAAGGGGGAATAAATAAACCTACAGTTTGGTTCTAAGGTTATGATGGTCTCACATTGATGGTTAATGGATTGTCAAATAATGTGATGAACTTGTGTAAGGTATGAGTTTTTGGGGAAGTATCTCTATATGGTTGAATAATGGATTGTAAGACACTCAATGAAACTATACGGATTAGAAGTGTGTGTATATTGATTCCCACATTGTTGGAAAATTATTTATTTTACCCTTAGGCCTAATAATTCACCAAATTAATGAGTGGAATTAACAAATTTTCACTATCAACCATTAAAGAGGGTTACCCTCATATATCCCTCATTCCACTCAACAAAATCCTTTGCACGCACTCTCCTCCTTCTCCCTTCCCCCATGGGATATCTCCCTTACTTTTGAGATAAATCAAATATTTTCAATTACATTAAAAGAGTGGTGGAATATCTTCAACCCTATTATCCTCCTCTATTGGATACCAATGATTGGCCTTTTGAAAGGACATTAAAACTTGGCTATATACCTATAGCCATGGTTTAATACCATGGATATATGTCCCCCTATTCCATAAAAAATAAGCACCCCTGCCCCCTTCCCCAGCACACCCCCTACACACTGCCCACCCCGACCACACCCCCTACCCCTGCACACTCCCTGCCCCCTGAACACCCCCTTCCCCCTTCCCCAGCACACCCCTACCCACTGCACATCCCCCCTGCCCATTGCACACCCCCTTCCCACCCCCTACATATTTCAAAAGAACCACGCACACCCCCTACCCCTTCCCCTACCACTTTACCCCCTTCCCTCTCCCCCAAAAAACCACCCCTACCCAGCACACCCACAGTTTAATACCATGGCTATATGTCCCCCCATTCCATAAAAAAGAAACACCCCTGCCCCCTTCCCCTGCACACCCCCTACACACTACCCACCCCCGAGCACACCCCCTACCCATGCACACTCCCTGCCCCCTGAACACCCCCTGCCCCCTTCCCCAGCACACCCCTGCCCACTGCACTTCCCCCTGCCCATTGCACACCCCCCCTGCCCACCCCCTACATATTTCAAAAGAACCCAGCACACCCCCTACCCCTTCCCCCTTCCCCCAGAAAACCACCCCTACCCTCTCACCCTGTCCCCTGCACATCATAAAGAAAATACCTTGTATGGAAATTGTGCTCAATTTACATTATACACATCATATATATCAACACATTCTCATGTACTTTCATTAAATGTAAATACACATATATAGACTCTCTACATCTCATAAGAAAACCCTCTTTAAAATTCACAAACACATTAAATCTATTTGAAAACACCCATCACACAAATTTATCATTTCTTCGAACACATTTAAAGGACTTAAGCATGAAAATCAAAAATAAATACAACTGCATTCATTTTAAAAATAACTTTCAAGCCTACACACACCCCAAATTCCTTTGATAACACATTTTTAACCACACGAACATTTCTTATAGTACACTTAGCAAGCAAATACAACATAATAAAATCATCATATAATGTAAAGGCATAGAATCACCTACATAAAGTGTAGAATCTTCCTAAATCTGCTGGAAAACATAAAACCACACCTCCACAATACCTTAATAAAGAATGATTAAACATTAATATTGAATATATTAATGGAAACCCATGTTTAACTTGTGGTATTCCATGAGTTTAACATCCCACAAGGATAGAGGGTCATGATTTAATGTCTTATAGAGATGTAAGACCTGGGTGGATCATAACACTTATAAAGGTGGATCAGGTAGGTACATCTCTAGGAGGGAGCACCTGGAATGTTAACCTGATAGATGGATCAAAACGCCCAATGAGGTCTCACCCAAGTGTGGTGCATCCCATAAAGGTAAGGTTTCTCATTTTTAATACTTATTCGGATTCCACTAAGGGAAATACAAGAGGGAAAATAATCAAAGGTGTACCCTAGTGAGGGGGTCACCATGGTTTACCATTGGTTGGGATTTAACCTCATGGAGGCTTCCTACATACCCTATTTAGAATACAAGGATCAAAACCCATATATTTAAAAGAGGTATGTTGTGGATATTACCCATGGTTAGCTTCCCTTCACACTAGGAATACTCTTGGTTGGATGAGTATGGGTTTTGTGGGGCTTATTCATTGTCAGATTCTCAGGTTCTTCCAAGAGTAGCAATGGTATGAATGGGACATACATGCTAAGATGGACCAAGTGAATGGCGTGATCCTTGTAAAGAGGCATGAGGCACAAATAACATGTGGAGCTGTCTGTAAACATTATTTATGGTGGCCATGGGGCTTATCAGACTACCCATACCTTCCATAAACACCTCAAAACATCACGAGGACCAGATTATACATGATGGTGCATCACAGGGTTGATTCTTTTGATGATGTACTGGTCATTTGAGCTTGGATTTCATCTCAACCAGCCTTTCCCTTACTTGAATTATCCTGGGACACAAATTTTGGTTCCAAAAAATCCCTCAATGATACAGATTATCTCATGCATCTACCTAGAAATAATTGTGCAAGTCAAACAACAACACATGAGCTCAAATACAAGTTCAAACAAAAGAGATACAGAAAATGGATTTTTTTGATCCTCGGTGGTTTCTTCGTTCACCGCATACGCACTGCACACCATCATGCCTTACTTCAATATTGATTTGTTCAAAGATCAATAATATGAATCCGGGGATAGAAAACATTGAGTAATAAATTAAGATTTCAATACATCGGAGTATTCTCAATTCACCAAAGAAGGTTGGAGGATAATCAATGATCATATATAGATAACATAAGTTGTATGAATTCACCTTCATCCTATTTGTGTACAATCTTCGATCAGGTATGTTTACCATTCGTTTCTAACCACACGTATATCATCTTCTGAATATTAGTTTTTGCGACAGTCATAGTAGTACTGAAAAAATATAAATACACAAAGGATTAATAAATATTTTAAATGAACTTGTAATTATTTTAGAAAATACCTCATTAGGGATGCTAGTTGGTTGATGAAATACGATCTCTTTCATAAATTTACAAATATAATAACCGCATTCCCTTCCGTTTGTTTTTTTGGACACTATAGAAACATCGACAACAATAAGTAATTTGTTTTGATATGTGTTTGGATAGTGAAATGTTATTATATATACCCAGATACTTTTCTAGTTGTAGATCTTATAGGTGTTCTCATCCTTATGCCCTGGATTCATTCCATGCATTAGACGATATTGATGCAATGCCCTATCATAACAGAATCCTCATTAAAAGATAAGATAAATTATATAACTAGATGTTTAGTTTTAAAATTTTGGATCTAGTGTATTAAAAATTAACAAACGCCATCATGCGTGGTCAGTTTGTTGGATATCCATGCGTTGAATCTAGAAAATAAATATTTGGAGTATCCAAATTGACTACAATCATCATCCAATGCTCCCTAAAAATACAAAAAGGAATAAGTAAAGAAAGAAATGAAAATATATTTGATATGATTAAATTGTAGAGTTTTACCCCTGCATCATTGGTATTAAAAATATTCTGTCATCCGTAATTTTGTTTTCAAATGATTTGAGCAGGGATGACATTATTGCAGCCTCTTTAACATAATCTATTTCGTCTTTTGAAGATGTGGTGTGAGGACTAACGAGTCCATTTTTTTCTTCATGGGGAAATCCCTTCATTTTTTTTTCATATATACGTATGCGACAAATATAAAATGTATTTAGTCAAAATTATCAGAGTATATCAGCTTTTGTAAAATCAAATCCTGAAAACTTACCTCATGTATACATTTACAACTGAGGCACCTAGCCATTCATACTTGAGGAGTTCATTTACATTTTTAGCACTAATGAAATCTGATATCTCCTCTCCATACATATCTTTTTCGAAATCAACTATGTGAGTACTGCCATCTTTTAACTTTGTATCCACATGAGCCTGCAATGATATTAACTGTGGATATAGAACGGGCGGGGTGAAGGTGCTCTCAGTAGACCGTTTCAATCAGTTGGTTAATCCTTGAGACAGTTTTGAGCTGATATTTCGTTTCACCCCACAGTCTTTGTCATTCTGTAATAACAGTTATCGGTTCAGAAGTTTTTTCATTAAATGTTAAAGGTCCAGCTTGAAAAATAAATTAGAAATGAATACCTTTTTGTTGACATGTTTTTTTATAAGAACTGTCGGCCATGCGATGAATGTTCCAACAGCTTGTTCAACTGTATGAATGTCGTCATCGTCATTTGGAACAGGTAGCTCAGCATTCAGATCATTATCTACTTTAATTGACACTCTAAGATGATCTTTTGGAAGCTTTCTATTGTGTACCATGTCATTTTTCTTATTGAACACCGTATCCCTCACTATAAGGCGATAGGTGGGAGTTGATAAATATAAATCACAGTCATTTTAACCCTATGGAATATTAGTACAGGAAAGGTATCAGTGTCTATGTAAATAAAATTTCACAGAAACAATTATTAAAACATTTATTACCTCATCTAAGTCAAGTTTTTTAGGTGAATGGCTTTCCTCAAAGCTGGTGGGGGGTGGGGTGAGATCGTCACACATGGGTTGTTGTTGAGTTGTTTCTTCTCTTTGCCTCTCCCCCATCAATTTTGCTATCATCTCTCTCTGGTATTGTAATTTTTATTGAAAAATAGATAATTGTTCTTGCAGCTTTTCCATTTTTTTATTTTAATCCCTCGCTTGTTTTTGTTTTTGAAAGTATGTTTGGGGTGTCACCCCACAACCCGCACCTCTGACGTGGCCATACTTTTCTGGCTGCTTCAAGGCTACTGAAAGTATGTCTACATCTAGTGCGGTTGTTATTGATTCTTGTGACTATTTTAGATAGAAAATATAGAAAAATAAGTAGTTATTGTAATGTAATAGTGATTTAAAGAAACTCAAATTTATATTATGTCATACTTACACATGTTTCCCACACTTTTTGTGTGTTTTCATCTATTAATGTCCCCTCTTTATTTACACGATCCTCCTTCCATAGCACATGGAGTGGGATGGATATGACTTTCGATTTCGATTCATCAATCTTCATATAAATAGAGAAACATGGTTATGGTGTTGTTTTATGTCACGTACTAGTAGTAGGGTAGATTTAAAAGTCGTACCAATTTTTTCTCAAGTTCAGCGTACCCCATCCTTGCTTTACGATAAGGGTACACTGGTTCTGTTTCATGTTTTTTATTTTCATCACTCAGTAGCTGTTTCATAAATAAAAAACTGTCAATCAGAGTGATGAATACAAGAAAACGTCAAACAACGTATTACCCCACACAATTTACCTGAAAAGTATTCTCCCCATGACAGTTACTAAACACATCCCACACTCCTTGGGATATCAAGTGTGCGTAAAGAGGAGGTGGGTGCAGCTTGATTTTCCCTTATGCATCTTTAAGATGATATTTCGTTAAAATTGTGTGGAAACCTCTATGAATCCTTCCTAAAATTCTTAATACATATTCCTTGTGCGAGACATCTACTATAAATGCACTCTGCAATGGATGATGAAGAGTAAGTCAATTTTTTGATATTTTCTTTTATTTTAACAAATTAAAAAAATGATATCATAATGTTACCGTAATCTCTTACCACATTAGTGTCTTCAGCCCAGTGATAACATGGTGCCACGACTGTACATCAATCAGCACGCGTTGCCGAGTGACGATTCCAATGTAGCTACTAAATATGGCTCTTTTGGGGTTAACATGTTGGCCTCGCTTATTCCATCCCACCTCAAATTTGATGCCTTTTGCTTTTTCCTTAAGGATTTTGGCCAACACTGTCAAACTACAACGCTCTGGTTTTTTTTGCGCTTTCAGGGTTTCATTTCTTACCATTTCCTCATAAGTAGCATCAATATCTTCCCCTAGAGAGCTAACATTGGCAATGAGACCAGTAGCAACAGGTTGAGAAACCTATTTCTCCTCAGCACTGGGACCAACAACAACAGGTTGAGAAACCTTTTGTTGCTCTGCACTGGGACCACCAGCATCTGGTTGAGAAACCCGTTGTTGCTCTGCAGTGGGGCCACCAGCTGCTGGTTGAGAGACCTTTTGTGCCTCGGGATTGGGCGCATCAGCAGGTGTAGAAGTCATTATCTACCAAAGTGGTTTAATATTTAATTTAGATTACATAAAAATAGTAGCGAACAGATAATAACATAATGTAACACAATGTATGTTACAATAAACAAATAACCTGATTATTGTACTCTCTTTTTTTCTTTAAAGGATTAAGTGATTTTAATCCTCTATCGACTATGTAAATTCCTTCATTGTGGTCTCCTATGATAGACAAAACACCGTCTACATTTGGACCACTGCGAAATGATTGTGAAGTCCCTATAAAAGGGTCAACCTCTGTTGAACTTTCATCTGACCCTTCAGTTGTTTTGGTCGATAACAGAACAATTGACCAATTTCGGTTTGCGGGGTATAGAACATAAAATACTTGTACTGCCTATGATTCCATTATAAATGGTTCTTCTTTCTCCCCTTCCTTACTGAAATCAACTTTCACGAATCCTAATTCATCTATTTTAACAGCACTCCTGTTATCAACCCACTTGCATTGAAAAATCGGCACTTTGAATTTCGTATAATCCAACTCACATATTCGTTTGATGATGCCAAGGTATGACATATTCGCATAAATTGGATTTTTGTCCTTAGCACCGGAAACATGCATCACCTCAGCCATAAGTGTAACCCCACTATTCTACATGGTACTTTCTTCATCATGTTCATTATTATATAATGTATAACCGTTAACTGCATAAGCATTGTAAGATAATACGTACACACTTGCTCCTCCGGCCAACCATCGAAGTCGTTCTGAAATTGAGTCTGGATTTTCATCTAACTGCTTAAAAATATGGTCTCGAAACCATACTATAAACTGTCGATTATGTGTATATGATATCCATTTTTCAGCCCTAGAAGGATTCAAATGCCTAAAAATTTCTTTTTGGGTTTGAACATATGGGTCAACGTCGAAACTGTTATGCAAAATATAAAGGTGGGTCTGCTCTTGATCTGTAATATTGATTGTGACAACCTATCTTCCATAAATTCCTTCACCCTCAAGACACTCAGTGTGATGATATTTCAGTAGGCCAACAATTTCCACACCACACAGGTATTCGGTAAAAAATTCAACTGCTTCCTCAACAATATATTTCTATGCAATACAACCCTCTGGCCGAATTCAGTTTTTGACATACCCTTTCAAAATCTTCATATAACGTTCAATGGGGTACATCAATCTATAATGTACAGGACCACATAGTCGAATCTCTCTCACCAAATGAACCATCAAATGAACCATCATATCGAAAAATGTCGGCAGGAAGAACATTTCCAATTCACATAATATGACGGCAATTTCTCTTTCCATAGTTGGCAATTTTTCCGGGTCTATAACTTTGCTGCATATAGCTTTGAAGAAGAAACAGAGCTTCGTTAATGTATGTCAGACATTCTTTGGCAAAATGCAACGTAAATCTATATGAATTAGATCTTGCATCAAAACATGGCAGGCTTGTGATTTCGGACCCTTTAATTTTAAATCTCCCATTGACATGATGTTCTTGATATTTGATGAATACCCCTCTAGAACCTTTACGTCATTCAAGAAGTTTCAAAACTGATATCTCTCCTGCCTGGAAAGAGTGTAAGCAGTAGGAGGAAGAAATGTTCATTTTTTACCCTTCACTAGTGCCAACTCTTCTCGTATTCCCATCTCAACCATGTCCAATCTAGCCTTAATTCCATCCTTTGTTTTGCCGGGTGCATTTAGCAACGTGCCGATGACACTATCACATACATTTTTTTTAACATTCATAACATCAAGAAAATGTCTGACATACAAACAATTCCAGTATGGTAATTCAAAAAAAACTGATCTCTTTTTCCAACTAGTTTTCGTAAGGTTTTTCAAAAATGGTTTTTCAAAAGTAGTGTCCAAATATTTCACTTTCTCAAAAAATTGATCACCTGTTAGTGAAGATGGTGCTGTATGTTCCTCTGAACTTCCGTCGGATGATGTCATCCAAGATCGGTACTTATGTCGTCGGGGTAGAAATCTGTGATGTCCTAGAAACACGGTTTTTGATGAATGTTTCAACCTAATTGACTGTGTACCTTGTTCACAAATGGGAAACCCTTGAGTTCCTTTAATGATATATCCTGAAAAATTTCCATAAGCAGGAAAGTCATTTATCAGTCCATACAACATGGCTTTCAAAGTGAACTGTTCATTTTTGTAAGCATCAAACATCGTAACACCTGAATCCCACCATATTTTCAAATCCTCGATCAATGGGGCCAAATAAACATCAATATCATTACCCGATTGTTTTGGTCCTGATATAAGCATAGATAACATGATTTATTTTTCTTTCATGCATAACCAAAGTGGTGAATTATAATTTACCAACATAATAGGCCATGTACTGTGACTGCTGATTTGAAAACCAAAAGGATTCACCCCATCTGTAGATAACGCCAGACGAAGGTTTCTCGGCTCGTTCCCAAATTCAGGATACTCGTGGTGAATTATATTCCACTTAGGAGAGTCTTCAGGGTGACATAGTTTCCCATCTTTAATTCTTGTATCTGCATGCCATGTCAATTGTACTTCAGTCTCCTCACTCCTATATAGGCTTCTAAACCTAGGAATGATTGGAAAGTACCATACAACTTTCGTAGGACTAGAATCATCTTTCTTGTATCGGGAAGCACCACACTTTGGGAATTATTTAAGTGATTTTTGGTCCTTGCGAAACAATATACAGTCATTCGGGAAAGCATGTATTCTTTCAGAGATCATAACCATCGATCGTAGCATTCGTTTGGTATCATATGTTCGGCTTGGGAGTTCATTATCTTCTGGGAGCATGTCATTTAGGAGAGCAAGTAGTTCCATAAACTGGCATCACTCCACCCGTTTCCTACTTTCAAATTATACAACTTCAATACGGCTTACAATGCTGTATATTTAGTGCAACCAGCATACAATGGCATTTTTGCACAACTCTTTAACTTCTCAATTTTTTTTGGGAAATCACAAAGTTCATCTTCCAATGTCCTTGTCATTTCCTCAATACGATCTTCATCATCGTTCCCATCTGTAATCACACCCTCTATACAATCGTCTTCACTGTTCACGCTTCTAATCATATCAGATGATCTATAAAATGTCGTGTTCTCTGAGTCACTACCTACATTGGTTTTTACCCCATGTTTATTCCAACATGTATAACTTTGATCTATTCCATGACAGATCAGGTGTTCTTCCAACTCCTCTGGACTAATTTTTCTTGAATAAAAACAGCATAAACACGGAAAAAGGATTTGAGAAGGGTCACATGCATGATCTTCTGCAAACTTGATAAACTCTTTCACGCCATCTTCATACTCTTTTGTCAACCGATTGGCATTCATCCATTCTTTATTCATATTCATCGTCTTTATGGGTTCGATCTCGAGAACTTTCCTAATATTCTGTTTTAATTAATCAGGTAGCATTGTTTAGGTTTTATAAAAACAAATCATGGTAAAAATGCCTTTAAACACATGTGAAATCCATATACATGGTGTGTCGAGTAGGGTGAACATCGTGTATGTATAAGATACCTGATTTAATCTGAAATATATCAAATTTATTTCATGTTAGTCTTACAAAGACTGAATGATGCCTTAGAAAATACATGACATGCGAACAAGAGGAAACCAATGAGTAACAGGAGAAAATAGTAATAAATATGATGCTATCTCAATGTACTGAAGGTGATGATAAGATGTTGGTCAAGATCAACTATGGGTTTGGAGTACACTAATATTTAATTAAAAAAAACTACTAAAATCTGATCTATAAAAGGATGAAATATCCTATTCATCAAGTCCCTTAACACAACCAATGCATTAGTTAAACCAAAAATCATCGCTAAAAAATCATACAGGCCATAACTACTCCTAAAAGCAGTCCATGGTAGGTCCATTGATGTCCAACTCATCTAATGGTATCCTAATGTCAAATCTATCTTGGAGAAGATCATAGAACCTCATAGATGATCAATGTGACTATCAATGCGTGGATGAGGATACATATTCATGACTCTCATCAGGTTCAATCTGTAATAGTCCAACAAAAGAATAAATACCAATCAACCATCTATTTTAGAGAACTATAAAACCCCATGGTAAAGTACTATGACATATGAAACTATTATATTCTATATCATCAAATTGTAATTCAAACAACTGATGCTCTTTTGGTGTTATTTTAGAAATTGTGATAGAAACTGAATTTTCTTCCAAAACTAACTAGATTATAAAGTTTATCTCTTTATTAAGAAGTAAATTGTATACATCATCAGTGAAAACATCATAAAAATGTACTACCATTGGGGAAAAATAATCCTAGAACATTCTAGAAACATCTACAATATGCCTGACTATTTGAGCCACTAGGGTACAATAAATATATAATTATAACATGCTATTTAAAATGAAATTTGGAAATAGGAAATCATACAGACTCCTAATAAACCCATAATACAAAACATATCACCTAGTATGTCTGTCACATATAAAAATAAACAAATTAGAAAAAAATATACTACAAAGCATAAGGGTACCATTAAATACTTACATTGGTCAACTTGTTTTGGAAATTGTTTATCTTCATCCGTGCCTTGTACTTGCACCCATGAATTTGAAAGTGAGTATGCGTACACGATAGTTTTCCTTCTTAGATAAGAGTTTCTAGAAGAGTATAAGAGACATGAAGCAATGAATATCATTAGAGTGTTGGAGAAAATGTGGTTGCTACAAATAATGTGGGGTCTGCAGACATTGGAGGATATGTCGAAGGGTGATTTTGTGTGTGAATATGTTGGAGAAATGGCCTCTTTTCCCTTCAAGCTCCCCGAACCCCAATCACCATCGGGGTTCGGGGAGCTTGAAGGGAAAAGAGGCCATTTGGTTAGATGTTAGATACTATGGAAATGTTGCAAAAATATAGGATGTAATTTCCCATAAAGTCACCCTTCAACATATCCTCCAATGTCTGCAGACCCCACCCTTTCCCCTCGGTTGTCAAAAAACCTAAAAGAAAATGAATAGAAATGATCATTCTAAAATGCAATTACACTAAAACCCTCAAAAAAAAAATAAAGTAGAATACCTGCAAGTTGTAACTTAGGCTGCGTTGCACAAGCCGATTGCCACATTGTTTGTAGCAACCACATTTTCTCCAACACTCTAATGATCTTCATTGCTTCATGTCTCTTATACTCTTCCAGAAACTCTTCTCTAAGAAGGTCAACTATCGTGTATGCATACTCACCTTCAAATTCATGGGTGCAAGTACAAGGTGCGGATGAAGATAAACAATTTCTAAAACAAGTTTACCAACATGCATCATCCTCGACACTCATCACTAATTATGAATCACATCCCTAGACATAATCATAATCACATTAAGACCACACTATCTATTATGTAAATCCTTACTGGAATTAGGCTCAATATATGGTATCATTCCTATCTCACATCTATATTCACTATTTGGTCCTCAAACACACAATATATAAATAATATACCAAGGAAATACCATCCATGGAACTCACATCCCACCTTGAGACCATGAGGAGGAGGAGGACGAGGCGGCGGTAGTCATGGCAGCGAGGGTGGAGGCGGCGATGGAGGCATAGGTGGAGGCAACGACGGAGGTAGAGGCGGAGGCAGCAGAGGCGGCGACGATCGTAGAAGCGAGGGTGGAGGCGGTAGAGGCATTGGCGGTCGCGGTAGCAGGAGCAGGGGCAGAGGCAGCGGCGGCGCCGGTGAAGGAGGAGGGTGAGGAGGACGAGGAAGAGGAGGGAGGAGGGAGGAGGACGAGGAGGACGAGGAGGAGGAGGACGAGGTCGCGCGACATTGGGCATGGTTCAGCTTCTACGAGAGCTTGACCGCATGCAAGCAAGGATGTCCTTTCAGGGTTATTAAATAAAAACCGACAGAACCTTTATCAGCACTCATTAAAAGCGCCGATAAAGGTATGTTTTATCAGCGCTAAAATAAAAGTGCTGATAAAACATTCATTTATCAGTGCTTTTTTAGCGCTGATAATGAGCTAACTTTATCAGCGCTTTTAGATAGCACTGATAAAGGCATACCCCTTTATCAGCGCTTTCTGTTTAGCGCTGATAAAGGGAAGTGCTTCCCTTGCCCTGTTTTGTGGTAGTGTGCAGGTGATCGAAAATTTAACAGAGATCTTGGTGGTTCAGGACTAGGTGGTGCTCAGTGAGATGGGATGGACGTTCATAATACTATGACTACAAGAAATTACCCTTCACCCACCCTTCAAGCAGGGTCTCGAGCAGATGGATTGTGGCAGTTATACCTTCCTTTGTGGTTTTGGGCTTGTTTTCTGGCCCCTTTGTACTTTCAGTTTGTACTGTACTCTTTTTAGTTGCCTTAGGGACAATTGTGGTTTACCTTGTGTTTAATTTATGTACTTTGAGCTTTGTGTTTTTGTTCAAGTTTAAATTAAAATGCCTTCCCTTTTTGGTATATTTATATTTTGTGCTAGTCGCTAGCCCTTGCCTATGAAAGACGAGTTTGTGGTAGTCACGACATGAGCCTTGGGAGATGAGTTGTGAAAAAGTGGTATCAAAAGGTGGTCGGTTTTACCAGAAGAACTAAGAGTCTGTAAATTTTTATTGGGAAACAATGTTAAGTGTTTTGAGTTTGGCTTTCAGGCCAAGGAGTCCAGTGTTAGTGTGTTGGCTAATGTATCCATACATTGGGACCCTGAATTCTGTTTTCCGACTCGATACATGAAAACAATGGTTTCATGCGTCCTCGAACATTTTCTTATGATCTTTTTGAGTCAAAGTCAGCTCACCAGGTGTAACCTATTAATCGCGATTCATCTTGATCTCTTTTAGGATTCCTCCACGTATATATCCATCCAAGATTCCAATACATGACTACGAGGATGGTCCATATAGTGATGATGCATTAGTACATGGGTTATTGCCTGAGATGGTACCTTCAGGCGGTGTCCCAATGATACCATTGCCCATTGGACAGTTGTTACAATTGGCGTTATTGGTAGAGGATGCACATAGGCTCAATGCCTTATATGAGTTCCAGAGATAGAGACCTCCCATGTTCATGGGAGAGATAGATCCTCACGTACTTGAGGATGGGCCGGAGGCACTGACACGATTATTCTGCATAGTGAGGATGCCACTTAACCAGATGGCAGTTCTAGTCACGATCCTTTTGCTATATCAGTAGGGAGATGGTGGAGGTTGACAATCCAGACGCATGAGAAGGAAACCATCACCTGGTCTGACTTCGAGAAACTTTTCAATGAGGATTAACTCCCCACAACTTTTCACTCTATGCTCATATAAAAGCTGCTTCACCTATAGTAGGTCATCCTGATAGTGGATGAGTACTCTGTGAGGTTCACCAAAAACTCTAGTTACTATATAGATATGGTATGAGACCCTTTATTTAGGGTCCGGACCTTTGTGCAGGGACTCAAACAGGAGATAAGGGCATCAATTATTTCCCTCAGCATCCCTATGTAGGTTAGGGTGCTAAAGTGAGCTATATTAGTGGAGAGATTCCTTACAGAGAAGTCAGGGATGGTTGTAGCTACCAACGAGTGATAGGTTGCTGAGTCATCTGTAAAAGGTAGATGACAGATGATGCAGAGGACCAAATGGGACAGAATAGTTAGAGGATGACCCCAGTACTCAAGGTCGAAAATAAGAGGCTCCCTAGATTGAGGGATTCATTAGGAGAGTAGACTATGCTACATATACGATGGGAAAGGGCAGATGGATCGAGATTGCCTGACTCGCTATACAGAGGACCAATATATGATCGAGGGACTACAAAGGTAGTAGCAGAGACAGAAACAAGGCAGTATGTCGGGCAGCGAACGTGGAATAGGAGTGGGGAAAGAGGTAGGAGGTGGGTGTAGTTATGAGTTACTACCACCACCCCCCCTATGTGGTCCTCCATGAGCTCCAAGAGTTGGTGGATAGGGGCGGGTTCATCTTTAGGCCATCGAGGCCTATGGTCCAGACTTCCAAGAGATAATATGAGGTAAGATCTGTGTCTTCTCCACCTTAGTTTTAGTTCTTATAGACACATGTTCCAACCACTCCTTCCTTACTGCAGACCTTGTTCAGAGCTCATATATTTCGATCGAGTCGTTGGCTCTATCCTTATGGTTAGATACTCATATGGGAAGGGATTTAGTGGTCACACACTAGTGCCAACAGTGTTAGCTTACTTTTAGAGGTGAGAAAATTAGCTGGGATCTTCTAGTATTAGAATTTAGGCCTTATGACATCATCCTGGGTATGGACTTTCTATTCGCATTTCATGCTCAGATTGACTATTTTAGGCACAGAGTGCGGTGTGTCCGTGGAGATGGGACCAGATTTTTCTTCATCGACAAGAAGGGAGATCTTTCAGTGTGGGATGGAGTCGCACATAGAAGGGTGTATCCAATCACTCATCAGTTGGCTAGTATGACCCTTAGTGCAGTGAATGGGATGACTCCACAGTTTCCTGTAGTGGTGGATGGGTACAAGGACATCTTCTCAGAGGATGTTATAAGACTACCTCCTCGTAGAGAGGTAGACTTCTACATTGATCTATACCTTGGGAGGACACCAATATCTACACCTACATATCATATGGTTCCCATATATCTCTAGGAGATAAGGGTACAGTTGGAGGACTTACAGAGGAATGGATATGTAAGGCCCAACGTTTCACCATGGGCATCCCTAGTGATGTTTTGCAAGGAGGCATATGAAAGATTTAGGTTATGCATGGACTTTCGGTACCAAAACCAGGTGACCATAAAGAACAAGTATCCTCTACCAAGGATTGATGACCTCTTCAATTAGATTAATAGAGCGAGGTGGTTCTCAAATATAGACAATAAATCTGAGTATCACCAGTTTCGAGTATGAGATGAGGACATCTTGAAGATGGCTTTCAGATGTTGATAAGACCAATATGAGTACTTACTGATGTCGTTTGGTGTGAAAAATGCCCCAGCAGTTTTCATGGGACTCATGAACAAGATCTTCCAGCTGTACGTAGACCAGTTTGTAGTGGTCTTCATTGATGACATCTTAGTGTATTCAACATCTGAGGAGGAGCACGCGACACACATGTGGTTGGTTCTGAATACCCTTCAAGATCACCAACACTATGGAAAGCTCTCAAAAAGTGAGTTATGGATATGAAAGGTTCATTTCCTAGGGCATGTCATCTCAGAGGCTGGAGTTATGGTGGATCCAACAAAGATTGAGGCAGTTCTTACTTGGGATCCACCCAAGAGTGTTACTAAGGTGTGGAGTTTCCAGGGGTTGGCTAGGTACTATCAGAGGTTTGTACCTAACTTCTCTAGAGTGGTAGCACCCATTATGGCATTAAAGAAGAAGTAAAAACCCTTCATGTGGATAAATAGATTCCAAAATAGCATTCAGTAGCTGAGACAGATCTTGACGAGTGATCCTATCTTGAAATTTCAAGAGGAGAGAACTAACTACATGGTGTTCTGTGAGGCATCAGGAACCGGGCTTCATTGTGTCCTGATATAGGGGGAAGAAGTGTTCACTTATGGCTCATGATAATTAATACCACATGAGAATATCTATGAAACCCATGACCTTTAGTTGGCAGCTGTAGTCTTCACAGTAAAGATGTGGAGACACTAACTTATGGGAGAACGATTCATCATCTACACTGACGACAATAGTATCAAGTATATATTTTCTTAGAAGGATCTAAATATGAGACAAAGAATTTGGCTAGTGTTCCTCAAGGACTATAATTTCGAGATAGTCTATACTCTTGGGAAGGGGATCATGGTGGCCGATGCTATCAGCAGGAGATCGAGTTCACGGCTGCTGAAAGAGGCCTTAGAGCAGTTGGCCTCATTTCAGATATCCTTAGTGGATAGAGAGGAGACAACTTTTCTTCAATCGATCGTAGTTTCCCCTCCACTCTTACAACAAGTTAGAGAGGATAAAATTAGAGATACCAGTTACGAGTCTACATGTTCCCAGATTTCCATAGGGTATTCCATAAGGGATATTCTAAAGGTGGGGAACACATCATCCTTTTCAGAGGATGCACTATAGTACCAGTGGTGTTGTGGGAGGAGGTTTTGAAATAGTTCCATACATCCCCTTTATAAGTACATCCTGGTGCTGTGATGATGTACCCGGACCTCCAAAGTCAGTACTGGTTGCTAGGGATAAAGAAGGCAGTGGAAGTTTTTCTCTCAAGATTCCTTACTTTTCAGAAAGTGAAGGGTGAGCACCAGGTTCTAGCAGGTCTGACACAACCCCTCTATATTCCAAAGTGGAAATGGAATGGGATATCGATGGAATTTGTGATGGTATTACCACGTAACACTAGGGGGAACGATACCATCTGGGTGATTGTAGACCGACTCATGAAGTCATCCCACTTTCTTCCCATTCGAGAATATAGTTCAGTAAAGAGCTTGAGACAACTCTACATGAAGGAAATTATTCAACTCCATGGATTCCCATCTATGATATTCTCAGATCATGATTCATGCTTTATATCCCACTTGTGTAAGGGATTACAAGAGGCATTTAGGACTCAGCTGCGCTTGAGCATAGCCTTTCAGCCACAGAAGGATGGTCAGGAGCATACAATACGGACCTCAGAGGACGTGCTTTGTGCTTGCGTTCTTGATTTTGGTCACAGTTGGGAGGACCACCTACCATTGGTGGTGTTTTCATACAACAACAGCTACCACTACAACATCAGAATGACACCATTCGAGGCACTATACAGACAACCATGCAGGTCACCATTATGCTGGACAGACCCAAGGGAGTCAGCACTCATAGGTCCCAAGATGGTATAGGCTACCACTAAGAAGGTGTAGGTTATCCAAGAGCAGATGAATATTGTACAGAGCTGTCATAAGTCCTATGCATATAGGAGATGGAGACCCTTGGATTTTGAGGAGGGGACCACTTATTCCTATGAGTCTCTCCTTGATGAGGGATATAGAGATTTGGCTGGGGAAGAAAGTTATCTCTGAGGTTTATTGGACCTTTTCTGATACTGCGTAGAGTGGGCAAGGTGGTGTACTACTTGGCTCTACCACTGTAGTTAGAGAGGGTTCATGACATCTTCCATGTATCCCAGCTGAGGAGATATGTGCATGACCCTTCTCACATCATCGAACGTGGCATGCTAGAGATTGATGACAATGTGACATTCACGGAGTACCCGATAGAGATAGAGGATTGACTATAGAGGATACTTCATGGATAGTTGATTCCTCTGGTGCATGTTCATTGGCAGCATGGCAATCTCCAAGAGACCATGTGGGAGCGGGAGGCTCAGATTTATGCTCAGTACCCCCAATTTGTTTGATTAACCCTTGTTTTAGCTTATGTGGACACTAATCCCTAATGGTGGGAGTGATGTAATGTTCTAGAATTCCATGTAAGTTTTTTGAAAATTAAATAGTATTATTTTGAGACCTGACTCTGAGACGACATGTGATTCCAAGGCCTGGAGTAGCCAGAACGTATTTTCAAACTATTTTTAGAGTTCATTAAATAAACATACAAGAATGTTTTTCTAACATTCAAACTGGTTCCCAGATAAAAAATCAGAAGGCATCATTGAACTCAGATTGTTGGGATTCTCCTAGGAAGGGCCTAACATTGACCGAAATGTGTCAACCGAAAAGGATAATTTTCAAAATTTTCAGAAAAAAAATATCTTAAAAATTTATTTCGTTATGTTTTATTCTTCATTATGAAATAACTCATTAGAGCTACAGTGCAGTGATGAGGGGATGATGAATCCCATCAGTGAACCTCATTAATGAATTGGTGGAACGATACTGCAACACAACATAATAGGAATGCTGATTCACGTTTCATCAATTAATAGCATGAAAAGAAATGCAACATTGTTGGCACAATCCTGGGATTTCTTTGACGCTTTGGTGAGTGGTGAATATGAATGAAGAATGAACTTTCTTCCACCCTTAAAAGAATCTCCAGAAATGGTGGGACACAAATCAAGAACAAAGAACAGAGGTATGTGATCCCATTCTTCCTCGACCAACAATCCTATCCCAGGTAGGGGGTTTTTCTGAGTGAATTTCCTTTCCCCGTTCTTAAAGTTTAACGACGAACATAGGACAACCCACGAAAAGGTTGATCCAGGGTCTGGTCATTCATGCGAGATGGTTAATGATACAAGATAAATGTGATATCTATTTTAGTGATTATTCTACATTATTTTGGTTCTTCATGATCTTGCTAACAAGAATGAATCCAGGTCAACACAAACAAAGAACTGGATCATTCTTTTGGTGTTCTTGTGCTACGATTCCTTCCCCAATTTTCTTCTCACATTCTCCTCATTATTCGTGGTGCAAAAGTCTGCTGCGCATCAGCTGAGGAGGATTTCGACGGGCCGTGAAATCGGGGAGTGGCTGTGGTGGTAGCAACATGATGCGTCACCAAGTCATGATGGCGGTTGTAGGACGTGACACCCAGCCATGGTGGCAGCACCAGGCCGCAACGGTCGGAGGGAGGTGGCATGCTCTCGATAGGGGCCACTGACATGGAGGATGACAGCTGGCTGTAGGTAGACACGGCCACCCGGCCACGTCGGAGGTGAACCGACACAAGGGGCATCATCGGTCAGGCTCCGCGTTAAGGGAAGAGGCCCGCCTGGTGGGTCGTGGCACATTATAGCATGCGGTCCAGTGGGGGCCGCATGAGGAGGGAGGGGGTGGGCCTCAACTGGACACGTGCTGCGCGAACCAGATGTCAACACGACGTCTAGTCTAGAGACAAGCTGGACCGTTGATGCGGGTTGGACCGATACAGTAAACTGGGATGTCGGGCGGCATGGGCTGGAGAAGAGTCGTCCTACCGATGCGGGCCATGACATATAGGGAAACGGGATGCTATACGGCTTTACTAGAAATAAACTTGTCCGAATAAGTTGGACTAGGCTGGAAAATGCGGACCGGGTCACAGGGCGACCCTTCGGGCTGGACCCACTACCGAACCGGGCCAGATCCAGCAAGGTCCAATGGGACTGGCCACTAGGCCAGGCCAGACTGGGTTGGCCGAGACTGAATTGGGTCAGGTCAGAAAAAATGGGTCGGGTCATGCAGGACCCCCGGGTCAGGTTGGCCGGGTCGGTCTGACCAGGTCAGACCAGCTTCGGATGCAATCGAACCTTGTTTACTAAAATGCTAATATCTTTCAGAACGAGCGTCTGATTGACGCGCTGTTTATGGTGTTGTAACCCTTGAGATTGGATGATCCTTTGGGAATACTCTCACTGAGATTATGTGAAAAGTGAAATACAACTGATGGATTGAGGAGTAGATTCTCTCAGAATCAAGCATAATGGAGAGCGGGAATCCTACAACTGGTTGTGACACAAAGGATTGGACAAGAGGGACCTCATTGGTCTAGTGTCCAGGAGGACCTCAGTGGTCTAGTAGCCTATCAGACCTCATTGGTTGAGTAGAAAAGTGGAACTCAGTGGTCTAGCAGACGAGCGGTCCTTAATGGTCCAGAAGCAGAGCAGACCTAATTAGTCTAGTAGCTAAGGGGACCTCAGTGGTCCATGAGCGAAGCAGACCTCAATGGTCCAGAAGCCAAGCAGACCTCAGTGGTCTAGTATCTTAGCAGACCTCAGTGGTCCAGAAGCGGACCAGACCATAGTGGTCCAATAGCTCAATGGACCTTAGTGGTCTAGAAGCAGAGCAGACCTCGGTGGTCTAGCAGCTCAGTGAACCTCAGTGGTCTAGGAGCGGAGCAGACCTCAGTGGTCTAGCAGCCATGTGGACCTCAGTGGTCCAACATCTCAACGGACCTCAGTGGTCCAGGATAGGAGCAGAACTCAGTGGTCCAGCACCGAGCGGACCTTAGTGGTCTAGAATCCGAGCGGACCTCTGTGCTCCAGCAGCCGAGTGGACCTTAGTGGTCCAGTAACAGATTGGACCTCTGTGGTCTAGAAGCTGAACTAACCTTGTTGACTCATCAGGGTTGAGTCCCTAAGCAGTACAAGACGATTTAGCTCTATAACTAATAATATTGCTTTCTATACTTTGAGTTACACCTGGTGTGAGATTTCTTTGCTATGTGGTCTTCCTTTGTGATATTTCCTTTGTGGTTTTGGGTTCTTACTGAGTATTGCGTTACTCACCTTTGTATGGGATTTTCTAGCATGAGTCATGTCTCGTGCATGTGACCGACGCTTCGAGAGACACCTTGGTGGCCTGGGACTAGGCGGTGCTCAGTGAAACGGGACAGACATGCGTATTAAATAACTACAGGCAGCTACCCTTCACCTACCCTTCAGGTAGGGTCTCGAGCATACGAACTGTGGCAACTGTACTTTCCTATATGGTTTTGGGCTTGTATTTTGACCCCTTTGTATTTTCAGTTTTTACTATACTCTTTGTAGTTTCCTTAGTGACAGTTGTGGTTTACCTTGTGTTTACTTTATGTAGTTTGAGATTTGTGCGTGTGTATAGGTTTAAAAGAAAATGGCTCCCCATTTTTGGATATTCCTATTTGGTGATAGTCACCAGCCCCTGGCCTATGGAATGTGGGCTTGGGGTAGTCACAACATGGGACTTGGGGGATGGGTGGTGACATGAAAATTTAAAATATCTTCCAAAATTTGTATTGTATGAAAAATTGGAGACCACCGATGGGTCCGAGATGTGGGGTGTATCTTAGGAATGACATTACATTTGAATTTATGATAAATATTAGTAATATTTAATTGTTAATCCTATTTTTTCTTTTATAAATTATTATTTTTTTGTAATTTCTTCACATTTTCAAATTATTAACAATATTTTGTAATTAACACTAATATTTACTATGTATAAATAATATTCAAAAATTAATTATTAGTTATTATAAATTATGTAATGATTATTATTAATGTATTTTTTTATTTATTTATAGATTTTTTTACTTTTATTTATATTTTTGTATTTTTTAAAAATTATTATTATGATTTTATAATCATCAGAAATATTAAAAATTTATTAATAATAATTATTCATTAATTGTTAAATATTACTAATTATTTAAATTAATACTATATTTTCAAATATAGTATTAGTTGTTGTTAAATATTATAAGTATTATAAATTATTAATATTATACTATATAGTATAAATTATAGTAAATTATTGTTATATTATCGTATAAATTATTATTAAATATTATTATACAATATTTTTAAATTGAAAATATTATATAAAATATTATATTATAATTTTTTATTATTATAGTATAAATTACAATATAAATTATTATAGTACAAATTATTATATTCTAAATTATTATTATAGTTTAAATTATTATTATTGTTTAAATTATTATTATAGTTTAAGTTATTATTATTATTATAGTTTAAATTATTATTATCGTATACATAATTATTATAGTTCAAATTATTATTACAGTATAAATTATTATTATATTATAAATTATTATAGTTTAAATTATTATAGTTCAAATTATTATAGTTAAAATTATTATTATAGTATAAATTATCAGAGTTCAAATTAGTATAGTTCAAATTATTATATTTTAAATTATTATAGTTCAAATTATTATTATAGTTCAAATTATTATCGTACAAATTATCATAGTTTAAATTATTATAGTATAAATTATTATTGCAGTTAAAATTATTATTATTATAGTATAAATTATTATGGTTTAAATTATTATAGTAAAATTTATTATAGTTGAAATTATTATTATAGTATAAATTATTATAGTTCAAATTACTATAGTTAAAATTATTATATTTAAAATTATTATTTGTGTTCAAATTATTATTATAGTTCAAATTTTTATATTTCAAATTATTATTATAGTATAAATTATTATTATAGTATAAATTATTATTATTATAGTATAAATTATTATTATAGTTCAAATTATTATTATAGTTCAAATTATTATTATAGTTTAAATTATTATTATTATTATAGTATAAATTATTATTATAGTTCAAATTATTAGTATAGTTTAAATTATTATTATAGTATAAATTGTTGTTATTATTATTATAGTTTAAATTATTATAGTATATATTATTTTAAATTATTATTATTTAGTATAATAATAACTTGGCCTGCAGGGGCATAGTGGATTGGTTACGGCTGTGGCGCCCTGACCCTGGGGTTCCGGGTTCGATTCCTAGCAAGGAAATGCCCGATATGCCTTTAATAACTAGTCTTGGAACCTCTACCTTGTTGGGAACAGGCCCAAGCCCAAGGTTGGCCCCCTTGGGCCTCGTTGGGGATGTGTGGCGCATAGGTGGTGAGGCCGCACCTATTCCTCATTACCCAAAAACATGTTTTTGTAGTTGGGGCTTTACTTAATGGTAAGAACCCTCTAATACTACATTAAAAACCCGATATCAAATCTAGAAAGCATAAAAAATCTAAGGATAAAATAGGCAGTGAGGCCCAACCAGTGCAGCTGAGGCATGCTATTAGCAGTGTGTCGAGGGTCTCAGTCAGGTGATGACCTTCATGGATGACAATCAGAATCATAGCTTGGGCGTGTGGTGCGACTCGACCAGGCGATGTGAATCACAATAGGGGTGTGATGCAGGGCGGGTCAGGTGACGACCTTTATGGAGACCCCTCAGGTAGACAGTTGTGATGAAAAAAATAGCTGCATGTGCTGTACACCTAGGCTACAGTCTTTGTAATGGACTTCATGTGCACAGGGCCTTCAGGCCATCAAAAATGGGTGGGTTATCCCTTGGGGGGGGGGGGGCTATGACCTACCTTTCGGGTTGTGTGTATTTCATTTCTATGTTTTTTATGTAATTGTACCTCTAAGAACCTATAATATATAATAATAATTTTTAGATTATTATTATTTCAAATTATAGTTATTAAAAATTATAATTATTAAAAATTATAATTATTATTATAATTAAAAACTCTTATTGCAGATTTTTATAATTTCAAATTATTATGCAAATTACTGTAAATTATTATTAGTGAAAATTATTATTATTATTATTATTGAAAATTATTATTGCAAATTATTATTTCTGCAAATTAATACATTTTCAAATTATTATTATTATTATGAGAATTATTATTATGATTTCAAATAATAATAATAATATTTATTATTAGTATTATTTGAAAATTATTATTATTGCATATTATTAATATTATTTCAAATTATTATAATATTTCAAAGTATATTTATTATTGAAAATTATTATAGTATATTGTTATTGCAAATTATTAGTATAATAATAATTTGAAAATTATATAGTATAATAATAATTTGAAATTTTTTATTATTTTATATAATATATATTATTACAAAATATTATTATTGTTAATATTATTATTATAGTATATATTATTGAAAATTATTATTATATTATAGTATAAATTATTGTTAAATATTATTGTACTATATTTTTAAATTGGTATTATAAATTGTTAATTTTTTTGTTAATATTTTAAATTAATATTAATATTCCTTAATATTATAAATTATTGTTAAATATTATAAGTTATTATTAAATATTATGATTTTATAATCATCGATATACTATATTTTTGAATATATATATATATATATATATATAACACATAATCAAATCTCTTTACATTAAATTTATTGTTACACATTTTTTCAAAAAAAATTAACCTATCAAATCTATATACACACATACACACATTCACAAATAAATTTTCATATATTTCGCCAATTTTTCAAAAACAATAAAAATATTTTTAAAATAATTTATATATAAAAATAATACCTGATCCATATTAAAAAATAAACATGAAAATCCGGTAAATTTCTAAACATGAAAAATCACCTGAACCATATTAAAAAAATTACACGAACCATATTAAAATCAAAAAAGAGATTAATACAATCGCGTTAATCCTAAATATCAAATAAATCATGAAAATCAGGTATATTTATAAACCTAGGGTTTGACCAAACCAATAGAATACCTAAAAATCAATTAAAATAATTTACACAAACCAGATTAAAATTAAAATAGATATTAATACAAATGCGTCCATCGTAAATATCAAATAATGCATGAAAATTTGGTAAATTTCTAAACCTAGGGTTTTAACAAACCAATATATTTAACATTTAATGAAAATACATAAAAAAATTGATGGAGAACATAATAAGAGTTTATACCTTGCAGATTGGAGCCAAAATGAGTAAAAAATCTTGAAGAATGGAGTTGCACGAAACTACTTTGAATCAGGTGGTTGGGTAGGGCTTGCAACAGAATTCAGGAGAGGGGGGAGAAAGGAGAGAAGGAATAAAGGAGAGCCGTGTGGGTGTTAAAAATATGAGGTTTTTTTCAAGGACTATTTGTAAAGGAATTAATGTCATCAAAATAGTTTTTTTTGTTAAAATTATTTGCGACAAACACTAATTTCTATCGAAAATAATCTCGAGACGATAATCATTTGTAATTGATTTATTTGTCCATCGCAAATGCTTGTCATGATTACTATTGGAACTTGGTGGCGGGAATAATCACCAAAACTCTTTGCGACAGATTATTTATTCTGTCACAATAAACCATTATTTTCGATAGAATTAATATTCCATCGTAAATAATAACAGGAAAAAAACTATTTATGACGGGTCTTTTGTAATGCTCCGAACCTTGTTACCCAGAGTCGGTGCATTATTAACTAACATTGGCATGATCACAAAAGACCAAGTCTCGAAAGACCGATTAGTTTAGTAGCTTTGAAACACTAGATACATTCATAAGTTTTACATTACATCATGAAATAAAAACAACAACAACATCTTGTCCCCTTTGAACACACTTATCCCTTAGAATATCCCTGCAGGTCAATCATAATACACTTCTTCACATCCTGGGAAAATTAAAACATAGAAAGGGGTGAGATCAAATGCTCAGTAAGGATAATAATATAGTGGAAACTTTCATAAACAAGCATAAACATTTAAGGCAATTGTATAACTAAAACAAAATCCTTTTAAACTTGAACTTCAGAATAACATGGCAAAAATAAAATGAAATAATGCCATTTACTTATTCAAATGGATATTCTAATAGTCGAATTTTCACTTGCAATATCAATAACCACTTTCATAATTATGGAATGAATAATTCTAGACTATCATAACCACATAGTCAGGGACTTGTGCCAAGAATACAAATAAGATTTTGTCAAGGCCTTGTGCCCAGACACTGGTTTGTCTCATGTGACCTACCGATGCATCGAGGAGCTATAGCGGGATACACCCGTCACTTACTATGTCCAATTCATTACTTATATGAAAAGGTTTAAACATATCATAAACAATTCCCAAGAACCATAACATAATCGTATCACATAAAACATGCATAAAGGACACATAAAATTTCCACATTTGAATCAAAAGATATTAATACAACGCATTTATATAATCAAAACATTATCAAAAACATTTTCAATACCAAAATAAATGACAAGTAAATCTTTGTATTTATTTTTCATTTTAAAAAAAGTTATGGATTGTAGAGGAAGCCGAAACTCAAATAATGGTCACGGCGGCGGAGAAGTCGTTGTCGTCGCATACGTAAGAAAAAACATTCCTTTTTTCGTTTAGTAAAAACGCTTTGTATAAAAATATTATTTTTGAATAAAAGTAAAAGTCAAATGGGTTTATACACCATATAAAATAAAGTTGTGTATAAAATAAAATATGCCTCAATGAAAGGAGATTGAGACGAAGTCCCTTACCTAGTGTCTGACTTAATTCGATCATTCTTTAATCTCCTAAATAATAAACTAGAGTTAATATCTACTTGCTTAAGAACCTTTTTCAAGTTCATTACTCATTTGATATCACTTATTACCATGTTATGAACATTATGTAGTCATTTATGTTAACAATGGTCCTTTTGTCGATCTTTGGTACTTGAGTCAACAAAAACTTCTTATAATTACAAGTTGTTCATGTGGTAAAATATCAATTATCTCCATAATTATATTCATGATATAGATATCATATATATCATCTATATCCAGTATATACGTGCATTTATAAATTTACATAACATTTTGAGGTAAGAAATGAAATGCACCGTTCCTGGAGACGGTAAGCCATACGTATGCATGAACGCTAATTTCATTTATATTTCATATTTAATGGAATGAAATCATAATTATATAAAGGTATATTATAATTATAGTATAATATCATATATAATATCATTAACTCCATCCTTTATACATCCCACATATGGCATTAACGATTCAAATCACTTTGAGGGGGCGATAGTCCGCACTTCCTAAAATGAAATAATCGCGTTTACCCACAATGGAAATCATAACAGTATGCCATAAATGAAAAATACAGAAGCCTAAAGAAAACATAAACATAATATATATCATATATAATTATAGTGACATATTAATGGCCACCATGAGAGGTGATAAAAGAAGATTGAACAATCATCATTTCATGAGGCAGTAATTCACCACCTATGGGAACAATATGTTCTTTAACCATTATATGGAGGTGTGTGTAAGTGTAGTTAGAATACTTATCATAAAAACATACAAGTATATTGAGGATACTTGTTTTGTTACAAAATAAAATAATAAAAATATTTTAGGGGTTGTAGAAGTAAAATAAAAGAAAATAAGTTAAGAGAAATCGTTACCTTTAGTTTGGGTAACTCCCTTTGGTTTGAACCAAAAGGACTATTGAAGTGCCTTATGCCTAAGGTAAGGATTCTAGGATTATGGGAGGAAATTTTAGAGGGTATTTGGGCAAGGTTTGTCCAAGAAAAATGTCTTTGAAGGTGTGAATAAGGTGGTAGAGGTGGGGGCCTTTTATAAGAGGAGAGGGGGGGGGGGCTCTTTTGGAAAGATTGAAATGTTACTTTATTATGAAATGATTTTAGGATTTTAAAGGTCCCACAATGATATATTTCGAGGATAAGGTGCTAAGGGTTCTAAATACACCCATACAATAAACTTTATGCAAGTGTAAGTCTAATATTTTACCTTATCTTTTAATTTTATTTAAATCGTTCATTAATGAGGTAATCACTGCATCATCATGGTGTCATAAATAAATTTACTTATTTAATGTCTAAAAATTATAAAAAAATACCATTATGTAGGAAATATTTTTAGCTTTACAATGACTATTTATAGTCTAAGAGATAATTTATGTAGAAAAAATTATTTTTTTACTTAGGAGTTATATACTATTGTTATATTTTTCTTTCTTTAAAAAATAAAATCATAAAATGTCACTATCACACAAAAGTGATTCCATGGGGTCCCTAAGTTGGAACAAGGAATCTAATGGTAGTACATGATACAAACAATATCATTAGGACACATTTTGGGGTCATTTTATATTATTATGATATTATTTCATTACCTTTAACTACCCGATTACTAATTAATCATGATAATAAAAGATAATTGTCGTCGTTACTATTCATAATGTTCAAAAACAAAAGAGACTTAATTAAATAATTTTTACCTTACGATTACAAATATGGAATCCATTTTACCAAATTCTAAACATAGAAATTGCAGTAAATAATTTAAAAATTATTCCCGCTGTCAAAACAAATAACGTGTTTTTAAGAAACAATATCTATCAAAAGATTGACAATTGTTTAAGTCCAATTTCAAAGTGAAATTAATTATAATGACCAACATTGGAATAAATGGTAAAAATATATTCTAATTATACTTTAAAACCACCCAATTGTATAATTTATCACTATAAATTATTTTGATTAAAACAGTTGTTTTTAAGTATTTTTTTTACTCTTCATCGAAAATTAGAAGTTCTCAGAAAAATACCAAAAATTCAAGATAAGATAATTTCGATATTCTGAATCCAAAATTGGAGTCCAATTTGAATAATAAAATTTATTAAATTTCAAAAAGTGGGTATTACTATTTATAAAGGCTACTTTGATTGGTCGCGGTGTGTTAGAATTTCGAACTTGTGTACAATGCAAGCTATTACATTATTGAAAGAGAAGCGTACCATGGAAGCTTAGGGTGTTACATTCTCCCCTCCTTTAATAAATTGCGTCCTCGCAATTTGAAATTATTCTTCAAAAATAAAAGGTTGAAAATAGAAAAAACCTTTGTGGAAAACCCACATTGGAAATAAGGTTAATAAAATTTAGCCTTAATAAGAGGGAAAGGGAAATGAAAAAGTCACCACCAAATTATGATCTCGATTAAGAGAACATTGGTGGAAATTAGAGACACATAATTGGAGGAAAAACATAAATACTTGTAGGGAGTGATTGAGGTCATCAATCGAAAACAAGTGTAAAATTTAGGGCCTCAAAGCCTTCAATCTACGGTGATTTAAAAGATCATCAGTTCAACAAAACATAAGGTATTAGGATATCACATTTTTTTGTTTTAATATCCATTTCCTAAAGTTTAAGAATTAATTTATTCATAGGATAAGAGAGAGGTAAATATATATATATATATATACGTATATATATATATATACTTGACAAGTATAGTTTCAACCTTCAACTAATTTCTACCACAAACTCATCTTTCACTCAAAAAGACAATAGAACTCAAAAATATTATATTTATCCAAATCGTACATGGTTCCAAATATTAACAAATATCATTTAGATTAGGAAAAATATTTTTTAACAACCAGGGACTTCCTGTAGGCTAGTGGTGGGTAATAAAGGCCTGTCGCACTATGTTTGTGGGTTCGATTCCTGCAGCTTTGTCCGACGCGACGGGTTATCCCCCAACCTGCAGGTTATCCTTTTCCTAAAACTATAGTATTATAATATTCCAAAAGTAATCTTCAGAAATGTTTTAACCTTGAACAATACTATCCAAAGTTCAACTTAATCCATTCCAACCATTATAGTTATCCAAAATACCTCTATCCATACTTTCTCTAAAAGGTCTCTAAATTCCAAAATCAATTGTAACATCAGATTCCACAAAAAAAGTAAAGTTTCTCTTATTGTCACATACTAAAAATATTATTACCTTCATCATATTAAAACCTTAACGAAAACAACATGTCACGACCCGACCTCGGGGCCCGTGCCGTGACTACCCCAAGCCCGCCTTCCATAGGCCAGGGGCTGGCGACTAGCACCAAGGCGTAGAATCCCAGTAAACAGGGAAGGCATTGCCTTTATAAGTAACAACCACACAGAGTCAACAAGCGGAAAGTAAAGTGCAGAAAAGTAATGGGGCCAGAAATACAAGCCCAACTGTAAAGTACGACTGAAAAAGTAAAGTACAACAACTGGAGAAAAGACGGCGGCCTCGTGTCGTCCACTGGCAATCCCACCTGAAGGGTGGGTACAGATAGCCTCCAGGCTCCTCGGGTCCCACGTCCGCTCCGAGCACGTCCCGCCCAGTGGTCCACCTCCAGGTACCGTCCTGCTCCACGCCCCAACTGTGATCAGCGCTGTCCGTCGTCTGCAACCAACACAACAAGGTACGGGCATAGCCCGTGCAGGGGTGAGTACAAGCTACTCAGTAAGGACCCCGAGACCCCCGAAGGTCTCCCGAAATCCACAAAGGATATAACACAAAAGAAAGATGCAATCACGAAGTAACATCTGACTCGACTTAGGTATATGCCCATACATATACCTAAGTCCCCAATTCCAGCTCTGCTCACGAGCTCAAGAACAACTCAATCCACAAAGGAAAGCAAGACTCAAATCCACAAGGAGAGTAAACAGTAAATCCACAAAGGATAGATCAACACAATCCACAAAGGTGAGTAAACAGTAAATCCACATAGGATAGTTCAACACAATCCACAAAGGAGAGTAACATAAGATTCAGCTCAACCAGGTATACTTTTTCAGATGACGTCAAAGACGATCACTGATCCATCTAAGTCGTCGGACCCACGAAGGATCGATAGGTACTAACCCCCGCAAAAGACCCATGTAGGATCGGGCTCACACAGAACCTGTAGGCAGTGGCTCACACAGAACCGGTAGTAAGGACCCACATAGGATCGCTGAGTGCAGTAGTCGATGCAGTCCACTGAGGATCTCTGCACAGTCGTCGCCGCAGTCCACGAAGGATCTCTGCTCTGCCGTCGTCGCAGTCCACTGAGGATCTCTGCTCTGCCGTCGTCGCAGTCCACTGAGGATCTCTGCTCTGCCGTCGTCGCAGTCCACGGAGGATCTTTGCTCTGTCGTCGAAGTCACAGCCAGCGCTAGGGTTCCCGCACGCAGCGAGCTCGTTTAGGAGGGTCCGCTCCACGAGCCGAGAGGCTGATACATCAACTGACACGTAGTCCGAAGTTGATGTATCCAAAAGTTCCGTATCGACAACAGGATCTCAACGCAACAGACGACGCGTCAATCGGACGCCCGGTCTGAGAGTTATTGGCAATTTCGTCCCAGGGGCCCGGTTGGTTTTTAGGGAAAAACCAACCTGACCGTACTCCGCCTGTGTCCGATCCTCGGGCGGAGTATGCCAAAAGTTCCGTCTCACTTAGAGGAAACTACCACAGCTGACGGTACGTCGATCGGACGTCCGTAGCTCAAGTTATGAGCGTTTCCGCTCCGAGGGCCCGGTTGGTTTCGTGTACGAACCAACCCGGCCAAACCCAAAGTCTTCCGAAACCTTGAGTATAATATATCGAAACGACCGTCTCGATCCAAGGATCGTGTAGCCGCTGACGGTTCGTCAATCGGAGGTCCCAGGCCCAAGATATGGGCGAAAGACCGAAGAGGGCCCGAAACGGGGGTTCTGGGCCCGGGGCGACCCGGCCCGAACCCCCCCTGGGTAGGCCGAACCGGGTCGGCCCGAACCGGGTCGGCCCGACCCGGCCCGAACCGGCTCGGCCGGGTCCGGTCCGGCCTGGGCGCGGCCCGGCCGACCGGACCGGCCGGCTCGGCTTCGGCCGGGCGGCCGAACAACTGCCGCGGGTTTGACCCGCGGTTTGGAGAGAAACGCGGCCCCGCGGGGGGGCCGCCTGTCACGCGGACGCGGCCGGGCCGCCGCGTCCGTTCCCGGTTCCGCGCGGCCGCGGAACCGGCCGCCGCCGCCGCGGCTTCAGCCGCGGCGGAAGTTCTCCACGGCGGCGCGCCGGGCGCCGCCGCCTCCGGTCGCCGGAGTTGCTCCGGTGGCCCGTTTTGCCTCCCGTCTGTGCCATTGTTCCTCCCGGGACGCGTCCTCCACTGCGGAATCAACAAATGGCCCTTGCGTCGCGCTTTTGCCATCGCCCGCCAAATCCGCACAAAAAGGAAGATCGGCGGAGGGTTGCCGGGTCTTGTTCGTTAGACCCGCACCCTCCGCGTTAGTCATAAACAACGGGAGAAACAAGGAATAACCAATCAACAATTTTAAATAAATTTAAAATTGTTCCGTGATCGGTTCTTTATTTTAAAAGAAATAAAATCACGGGAAAGGAAAATATTTCAAATCAACCCTTACCTCGCAGCTGTCGTTGCCGAACGAGGGATCGTCGCGGGATTGCTCGTCGCGGAAGAAGGGGGATCGTCACGTCGTCGCGGTATCCGGCGTCGCGTCTCCAATCTCCGGATCAAGAACAAGCGGATTTAATTAATTAAATCCGTTGCCATGAAATTAAAAAGGGAGAATTAACAATCCGGTTCTTACCTTAGTTGCCGAACGAGGATCGGCTGCGGAAGAAGAGGCGTCGCCGAAGAACGTCGCGGGTAAAGCTCGTCGACGTCGCAGATCTCGGTGTGCGTCGTCGAATTTCGGTCACCGGCGTTCTTCGCGTTCTTCGCGTTCTTCGCGGGGAGATGAAGAAACAAGATCCTCTCAAATCCTTTCAAAGGATTTTTAGGTTGGTCTTATTTTATAAACATGCCAACACACGAAACCGGTTAAGAAACGATCCATCAATTCGAAAGAAACGACCCATTTAATTCACGAAAGAAACAGTCCATTTAATTCACGAAATAAACCGCCCAATTAAATGGTCTGTTAAGAATTAAAGAAAACGCGTCGGTTGACTTTTCAGTTACCTTGACGGGTTTTCGCGGGTGCGTTATTTAGCGAAAGAAACGGCGGGGCCCGTGCGGGCCCTGCCTCACAAATATCCTACCAAGGGGGTAGGATATTTCTGGATAGCATCCTATCCAGTTCAACTCAGTTCAAGCCGCCTTTAAGTGGCTTCAAGTGGCTTCCAAGCAGCTTAAGTGAAATAAAATAAAGTTGCTGCACAAACTTTATTTTATTTCTGACTTAAAGCCGCAAAATTTAAAAACCACGTCTGAGAAAACGCAACTCCGAAAGAGGCATTTCTAAGCAAAAACCGGCGCTGCGATTTCATCGGTGCCCTCAGAATTCGATTCCGGGCACCAGTTCAAAAGATAGAAAAACCCGCTCGTCCGTTCACTGAACGTACCCGAGCCAAACTTCGGAAAATGATTCCGGGCACACCGGGCCTCGGAATCAGGTGCCGTCTGAAGCTGCGCTCTTGTAAAATTCCAAAGAAAATTAAGAAAAAAATTTCCTTGAAATTTTCGGGTCTTTACATTACTCCCACCTCAGGGCTTTACGTCCCCGTAAAGATATATCAAAAACTAGGGGAACAAATGGGGGTACTGAGCACGCATCTGAGCCTCCCGCTCCCAAGTGCTCTCCTGGAGGTTCCTGTGCTGCCATCTGATGCGCACAAGAGGAATCGACCGCCCACGTAGGACCCGCTCCTGTCGATCCTCGATCTCCACTGGGACCTCCGCAAAAGTCGCCCCATCGTCCACGTCCAGCTCCCCAAAGTCGATGATGTGCGTCGGGTCGTGCACGTATCTCCTCAGCTGAGACACGTGGAAGACGTCGTGCACCCGGTGCAACTGAGGTGGTAGAGCCAGGCGATAAGCCACCTCTCCTATCCTGCTGAGGACCTGGAAAGGCCCGATGAAGCGTGGAGACAACTTTCCGCCTCGGCCAAATCTCCGTAAACCACGTCGAGGTGAGACACGCAAAAAGACGTGGTCGCCATCCTCGAACTCCAGTGGCCTCCGCCTCTTGTCAGCATATGACTTCTGCCGGCTCTGAGCTGTCCTCATCCTCTCCTGGATGATCTGGACCTTCTCTGTCGTGGCTCGGACCATCTCTGGTCCCACGAGTGCTGACTCCCCAGGGTCTGTCCAGCACAACGGTGATCTGCAGGGTCTGCCGTACAACGCCTCGTATGGTGCCATCCCGATGGTGGAGTGGTAGCTGTTGTTGTACGCAAACTCCACCAAGGGTACGTGGTCCTCCCAGCTGCGACCAAAGTCGAGAACACATGCACGGAGCATGTCCTCGAGTGTCTGTATGGTCCTCTCCGTCTGACCATCCGTCTGAGGGTGGAAGGCTGTGCTCAGATGGAGCCGCGTCCCGAACGCCTCCTGCAACCCCTTCCAAAGCCGGGAAGTGAAACGAGCATCTCGATCGGAGACGATAGACGATGGCACACCGTGAAGCCGTACGATCTCCTGAACGTAAAGACGTCCCGAGCTCTCCACTGAGCCCTGCTCTCTGATGGGTAAGAAGTGTGCCGACTTGGTGAGTCGGTCGACAATCACCCAAATGGAGTCGTGACCTCTGGAAGTGCGTGGAAGTCCAGTCACGAAGTCCATAGATATGCCATCCCACTTCCACTCCGGGACCTCCAAGGGCTGTACCAAGCCTGCTGGTACCTGATGCTCTGCCTTCACCTTCTGGCAGGTGAGGCATCGTGAAACGAACTCAGCCACAGCTTTCTTCATGCCCGACCACCAGTGCTGTCGTCTGAGATCCTGGTACATCTTCGCCACTCCGGGATGCACCGCCAAGGGAGAAGTGTGAAACTCTCTCAGCACCTCCTCTCGTAAAGCGACTGGTACGAAGGTACGTCCTCTGAAAAGGATGTCGTGCTCTGCTCCAAGGGAGAAACCATCAGGCGCCTGACCTGAGGATATCAGTGCACGCCGGGTCTCACAGTCAGCGTCCCCACGCTGAGCCTCTCTGACCCGCTGTAGAAGTGGAGGAGAGACTGTGAGAGACTGAAGAAAGGCTGCTCCGTCTCTATCCACGAAGGATATCTGCAAGGAGGCTAGCTGCTCCGTTGCCTCCTCAAGTAGCTGAATGCCCGTCCTCCTGCTGAGGGCATCGGCTACCACGTTCCCCTTCCCAGGAGTATAGACTATCTCAAAGTCATAGTCCTGGAGGAACTCAAGCCATCTCCGCTGTCTCAGGTTCAGGTCCTTCTGAGAGAAGATATACCTGAGACTCTGGTGGTCAGAAAAGACTGTGAAGCGCTCGCCCATCAGGTAGTGCCGCCAAGTCTTCAGAGCGAAGACCACTGCTGCCAACTCCAGGTCATGAGTGGCGTAGTTCTGCTCATGCGGCCTCAACTGACGTGATCCGTAGGCGATCACGGCCCGCTCCTGCATCAGGACGCACCCGAGTCCAGTCCCTGATGCATCGCAGTAAACTACGTATCCAACTCCCTCCTCAGGCAATCTCAAGATAGGTGCGCTGGTCAATCTCTGTCTCAGCTCCTGGAAGCTCTGCTGACATCTGTCTGACCACACGAAGGGTTTCCCCTTCTTCGTCAACGCTGAGAGTGGTGCCGCAACTCTGGAGAAGTCTGGCACGAATCTCCAATAGTATCCGGCTAGGCCCAAGAAGCTCCGCACCTCCGTCACGCTCTTGGGTGGCTCCCAAGCTAGTACTGCCTCGATCTTCGCGGGATCCACTGCAACTCCCGCCTCAGAGATGACATGCCCCAATAAATGGACCTGACGTAACCAGAACTGGCATTTTGAGAGCTTTCCATAAAGCTGGTGCTCTCGGAGTGTGTCTAGCACAACTCGCAGGTGGTAGGCATGCTCCTCCTCAGTAGTCGAGTATACCAAAATGTCGTCAATGAAGACCACGACAAATCGGTCGAGGTATGGCTGGAAGATCCTGTTCATGAGGCTCATGAACACTGCTGGAGAATTGGTTACGCCGAACGGCATAACCAAGAACTCATAATGGCCATACCGACACCTGAAGGCCGTCTTCTGCACGTCCTCGTCTCGAACTCTGAGCTGCTGATAGCCTGACCGGAGGTCTATCTTCGAGAACCACCGGGCTCCCTTGAGCTGATCGAAGAGGTCATCAATCCGTGGCAGCGGATACTTGTTCCTCACTGTCACCTGGTTCAGGCGACGATAGTCGACACATAGTCGCAAGCTCCCGTCCGCCTTCTTGGCGAACAAAATCGGGGAAGCCCAGGGTGAAACACTGGGTCGGATAAACCCCTTGCTCTGCAAGTCCTCCAACTGTACCCGCAGCTCCCGAAGCTCGGCGGGGGCCATCCGATATGCTGGAGTAGATATCGGGGCTGTCCCGGGGTACAAGTCGATGTAAAAGTCTACCTCTCTACGAGGAGGTAGCCCTGGAACGTCGTCGGGAAAGACGTCCACGTACTGGTCCACCGCTGCAGGAAAAGCCGGACTCCGCACGTCCACTGCTCCTAGGATGAGGCTAGCCAACTGATGAGAGATGGGCTGCACTCTCCTCCGCGGAAGTCCATCCTGTGCTGCAAAGGTTCCCTTCTCGCCGGTGAAGGTAAACCTGCTCCCGTCGGTGCGAACACATCGCACCTTGCGCCTAAAACAGTCGATCTGGGCATGAACCGTGGATAGCCAATCCATGCCCAAGATGACGTCGTAAGGCCTCGACGCCGCTACAAGGAGATCCCAGTCGAAGCTCTCGCCTCCTAGAGTAAGCTCACACTACCGGCACCAGTGCGTAATCGTCGAGTCTGCTCCCGTAGGAGTCTCTAGCCGTAAGGATCGAGCCAACGGCTCAGTCGGAATCTCTGAGCTCCGAACAAGGGAAGAGGCTATGAAAGAGTGACTCGCTCCTGTGTCTATAAGTACTGCAGCAAGGGTGGAATAGACACAGATCGTACCTCGAATCATCTCTGGAAAGTCGGGGTCGTAGGCCTCCACTGCCTGGAGCTGGGCCTGTCCCTGCCCGCCAGCTCCATGTGGTCGAGGTGGCCCTCCTGGTGGTGGTGGGGGTAGAGCCTGGAAGCGTCGCCCACCACCCGCTGCTCGGCCATCTCCTCTGCCTCGTCCGCCTCCTCCCTGCGGACCGCCACGGTCGACCCTCTGCCTCTGCCTGGGTGGCCCCTCCACCGTCTGCTACTCCTCTGATCGGCGGGTCGGGCAGTCACGAGCCATGTGACCCTGCCCGCCGCAGGAGTAGCACAGCCTGCCTCTCGGAAGGCTGGCACTCCGCTGTGTGCCCCGTACTGCTGAGCCGGTGTCCTGAGGCCGTCTGCGTGGGGGTCTAGTCTGCCTGGACCCGAGAGTCATCCGTCGGCTACCTGCTGCCGAAGACTCAGCTACCTGCCGCCCTGCGCTAGGTCTCGCTGCTGAAGAAGGCTCTGCCAGGAAGCTCTCGATCAGGAGGGCTCGCTCCAGCACTCCCGCCTGGGTCGGAATGCTGAGGGAGATCAGCGACGCCCGAATCTCCTGTCGCAAGCCCTGCTCGAAGGTCCGGGCCCGGAAGAAGGGGTCCCGTACCATGTCGGTCGAGTAGCGAGATAGGTCAGTGAACCTCGCCGCGTACTGAGCGACCGTCATGCTTCCCTGGCGCAGCTGGAGAAGCTCCTGGATGCGCACCGCTCGGAGGGTGGCCGGGACGAACTCAGAGCGGAAGAGGCTCTCGAAGTCCGCCCAGAGCAAGGATGCCTCATCGTGAACCTGGAGCATCAGGCTCCACCATCGTCCCGCCGCCGCCTGCAGGAGGCTCGCCGCGAGGATCACCATGAGATCCGCTGGTGTCCTCACTAGCCTAAAGATCCGTACCACCGCCTCTAGCCAGTCCTCGGCGGCCTGGGGGTCCGCCTCACCGCGAAACCTGGGTGGTCGCTGGCTCTGAAACTCATGCAGTGCCCTGAGGCGACGTGCATCGTCAGCGTCTGGTACTGGTAGAATCGGTGGCTCGGCGGGTAAAGCTACCGCCGGTGCCACTGCTGGCAAAGGGCCCTGCACCGAGGCCTCGTCGCTCGGTGGGCTGCCGTCGCGCCCTACACTCGGAACCCTAGCTGGCTGTCGTCGCGGGGCCATCCTGAAAAGGAGAACAAGAGCACCACAGTCAGAACAGTATACCTGGTGAGCTGGCACAAGTAATCACAAGGAAAACTTGAGACTTCCATAAAGCAGATCAGTATACCCGGTGAGCTGACACAAGCAATCACAAAGAAACTTGAAACACACACGCAATAAATGTTTTCATGGATTAAGTCGGAAATCAGGAGTCAGGGTCCTGGTGTACGGATACGTCGGCCGCCGCACCAACACTGGGCTCCCTGAACTGATAACCACACTCAATACACTAAACACTATTGCTTCACATAGAAAGGAAGGACGATCAGAGTCTGCGGTAGAACCGACCGCCTCTGATACCAATTTGTCACGACCCGACCTCGGGGCCCGTGCCGTGACTACCCCAAGCCGGTCTTCCATAGGCCAGGGGCTGGCGACTAGCACCAAGGCGTAGAATCACAGTAAACAGGGAAGGCATTGCCTTTATAAGTAACAACCACACAGAGTCAGCAAGCGGAAAGTAAAGTGCCGAAAAGTAAAGGGGCCGGAAATACAAGCCCAACTATAAAGTACGACTGAAAAAGTAATTACAGCAACTGGAGAAAAGACGGCGGCCTCGTGTCGTCCACTGGCAATCCCACCTGAAGGGTGGGTACAGATAGCCTCCAGGCTCCTCGGGTCCCACATCCGCTCCGAGCACGTCCCGCCCAGTGGTCCACCTCCAGGTACCGTCCTGCTCCACGCCCCAACCATGATCAGCGTTGTCCGTCGTCTGCAACCAACACAACAAGGTGCGGGCATAGCCCGTGCAGGGGTGAGTACAAGCTACTCAGTAAGGACCCCGAGACCCCCGAAGGTCTCCCGAAATCCACAAAGGATATAGCACAAAAGAAAGATGCAATCACGAAGTAACATCTGACTCGACTTAGGTATATGCCCATACATATACCTAAGTCCCCAATTCCAGCTCTGCTCACGAGCTCAAGAACAACTCAATCCACAAAGGAAAGCAAGACTCAAATCCACAAGGAGAGTAAACAGTAAATCCACAAAGGATAGATCAACACAATCCACAAAGGTGAGTAAACAGTAAATCCACATAGGATAGTTCAACACAATCCACAAAGGAGAGTAACATAAGATTCAGCTCAACCAGGTATACTTTTTCAGATGACGTCAAAGACGATCACTGATCCATCTAAGTCGTCGGACCCACGAAGGATCGATAGGTACTAACCCCCGTAAAAGACCCATGTAGGATCGGGCTCACACAGAACCTGTAGGCAGTGGCTCACACAGAACCGGTAGTAAGGACCCACATAGGATCGCTGAGTGCAGTAGTCGACGCAGTCCACTGAGGATCTCTGCACAGTCGTCGCCGCAGTCCACGAAGGATCTCTGCTCTGCCGTCGTCGCAGTCCACTGAGGATCTCTGCTCTGCCGTCGTCGCAGTCCACTGAGGATCTCTGCTCTGCCGTCGTCGCAGTCCACGGAGGATCTCTGCTCTGTCGTCGAAGTCACAGCCAGCGCTAGGGTTCCCGCACGCAGCGAGCTCGTTTAGGAGGGTCCGCTCCACGAGCCGAGAGGCTGATACATCAACTGACACGTAGTCCGAAGTTGATGTATCCAAAAGTTCCGTATCGACAACAGGATCTCAACGCAACAGACGGCGCGTCAATCGGACGCCCGGTCTGAGAGTTATTGGCAATTTCGTCCCAGGGGCCCGGTTGGTTTTTAGGGCAAAACCAACCCGACCGTACTCCGCCTGTGTCCGATCCTCGGGCGGAGTATGCCAAAAGTTCCTTCTCACTTAGAGGAAACTACCACAGCTGACGGTACGTCGATCGGACGTCCGTAGCTCAAGTTATGAGCGTTTCCGCTCCGAGGGCCCGGTTGGTTTCGTGTACGAACCAACCCGGCCGAACCCAAAGTCTTCCGAAACCTTGAGTATAATATACCGAAACGACCATCTCGATCCAAGGATCGCGTAGCCGCTGACGGTTCGTCAATCGGAGGTCCCAGGCCCAAGATATGGGCGAAAGACCGAAGAGGGCCTGAAACGGGGGTTCTGGGCCCGGGGCGACCCGGCCCGAACCCCCCCTGGGTCGGCCGAACCGGGTCGGCCCGACCCGGCCCGAACCGGCTCGGCCGGGTCCGGTCCGGCCTGGGCGCGGCCCGGCCGACCGGACCGGCTGGCTCGGCTTCGGCCGAGCGGCCGAACAACTGCCGCGGGTTTGACCCGCGGCTTGGAGAGAAACGCGGCCCCGCGGGGGGGCCGCCTGTCACGCGGACGCGGCCGGGCCGCCACGTCCATTCCCGGTTCCGCGCGGCCGCGGAACCGGCCGCCGCCGCCGCGGCTTCAGCCGCGGCGGAAGTTCTCCACGGCGGCGCGCCGGGCGCCGCCGCCTCCGGTCGCCCGCGCCGCCGCCACCTTCCGCGGGCCGCCGGAGTTGCTCCGGTGGCCCGTTTTGCCTCCCGTCTGCGCCATTGTTCCTTCCGGGACGCGTCCTCCGCTGCGGAATCAAAAAATGGCCCTTGCGTCGCGCTTTTGCCGTCGCCCGCCAAATCCGCACAAAAAGGAAGATCGGCGGAGGGTTGCCGGGTCTTGTTCGTTAGACCCGCACCCTCCGCGTTAGTCATAAACAACGGGAGAAACAAGGAATAACCAATCAACAATTTTAAATAAATTTAAAATTGTTGCGTGATCGGTTCTTTATTTTAAAAGAAATAAAATCACGGGAAAGGAAAATATTTCAAATCAACCCTTACCTCGCAGCTGTCGTTGCCGAACGAGGGATCGTCGCGGGATTGCTCGTCGCGGAAGAAGGGGGATCGTCGCGTCGTCGCGGTATCCGGCGTCGCGTCTCCAATCTCCGGATCAAGAACAAACGGATTTAATTAATTAAATCCGTTGCCATGAAATTAAAAAGGGAGAATTAACAATCCGGTTCTTACCTTAGTTGCCGAACGAGGATCGGCTGCGGAAGAAGAGGCGTCGCCGAAGAACGTCGCGGGTAAAGCTCGTCGACGTCGCAGATCTCGGTGTGCGTCGTCGAATTTCGGTCACCGGCGTTCTTCGCGTTCTTCGCGTTCTTCGCGGGGAGATGAAGAAACAAGATCCTCTCAAATCCTTTCAAAGGATTTTTAGGTTGGTCTTATTTTATAAACATGCCAACACACGAAACCGGTTAAGAAACGATCCATCAATTCGAAAGAAACGACCCATTTAATTCACGAAAGAAACAGTCCATTTAATTCACGAAATAAACCGCCCAATTAAATGGTCTGTTAAGAATTAAAGAAAACGCGTCGGTTGACTTTTCAGTTACCTTGACGGGTTTTCGCGGGTGCGTTATTTAGCGAAAGAAACGGCGGGGCCCGTGCGGGCCCTGCCTCACAAATATCCTACCAAGGGGGTAGGATATTTCTGGATAGCATCCTATCCAGTTCAACTCAGTTCAAGCCGCCTTTAAGTGGCTTCAAGTGGCTTCCAAGCAGCTTAAGTGAAATAAAATAAAGTTGCTGCACAAACTTTATTTTATTTCTGACTTAAAGCCGCAAAATTTAAAAACCACGTCTGAGAAAACGCAACTCCGAAAGAGGCATTTCTAAGCAAAAACCGGCGCTGCGATTTCATCGGTGCCCTCAGAATTCGATTCCGGGCACCAGTTCAAAAGATAGAAAAACCCGCTCGTCCGTTCACTGAACGTACCCGAGCCAAACTTCGGAAAATGATTCCGGGCACACCGGGCCTCGGAATCAGGTGCCGTCTGAAGCTGCGCTCTTGTAAAATTCCAAAGAACATTAAGAAAAAAATTTCCTTGAAATTTTCGGGTCTTTACATTACTCCCACCTCAGGGCTTTACGTCCCCGTAAAGATATATCAAAAACTAGGGGAACAAATGGGGGTACTGAGCACGCATCTGAGCCTCCCGCTCCCAAGTGCTCTCCTGGAGGTTCCTGTGCTGCCATCTGATGCGCACAAGAGGAATCGACCGCCCACGTAGGACCCGCTCCTGTCGATCCTCGATCTCCACTGGGACCTCCGCAAAAGTCGCCCCATCGTCCACGTCCAGCTCCCCAAAGTCGATGATGTGCGTCGGGTCGTGCACGTATCTCCTCAGCTGAGACACGTGGAAGACGTCGTGCACCCGGTGCAACTGAGGTGGTAGAGCCAGGCGATAAGCCACCTCTCCTATCCTGCTGAGGACCTGGAAAGGCCCGATGAAGCGTGGAGACAACTTTACGCCTCGGCCAAATCTCCGTAAACCACGTCGAGGTGAGACACGCAAAAAGACGTGGTCGCCATCCTCGAACTCCAGTGGCCTCCGCCTCTTGTCAGCATATGACTTCTGCCGGCTCTGAGCTGTCCTCATCCTCTCCTGGATGATCTGGACCTTCTCTGTCGTGGCTCGGACCATCTCTGGTCCCACGAGTGCTGACTCCCCAGGGTCTGTCCAGCACAACGGTGATCTGCAGGGTCTGCCGTACAACGCCTCGTATGGTGCCATCCCGATGGTGGAGTGGTAGCTGTTGTTGTACGCAAACTCCACCAAGGGTACGTGGTCCTCCCAGCTGCGACCAAAGTCGAGAACACATGCACGGAGCATGTCCTCGAGTGTCTGTATGGTCCTCTCCGTCTGACCATCCGTCTGAGGGTGGAAGGCTGTGCTCAGATGGAGCCGCGTCCCGAACGCCTCCTGCAACCCCTTCCAAAGCCGGGAAGTGAAACGAGCATCTCGATCGGAGACGATAGACGATGGCACACCGTGAAGCCGTACGATCTCCTGAACGTAAAGACGTCCCAAGCTCTCCACTGAGCCCTGCTCTCTGATGGGTAAGAAGTGTGCCGACTTGGTGAGTCGGTCGACAATCACCCAAATGGAGTCGTGACCTCTGGAAGTGCGTGGAAGTCCAGTCACGAAGTCCATAGATATGCCATCCCACTTCCACTCCGGGACCTCCAAGGGCTGTACCAAGCCTGCTGGTACCTGATGCTCTGCCTTCACCTGCTGGCAGGTGAGGCATCGTGAAACGAACTCAGCCACAGCTTTCTTCATGCCCGGCCACCAGTGCTGTCGTCTGAGATCCTGGTACATCTTCGCCACTCCGGGATGCACCGCCAAGGGAGAAGTGTGAAACTCTCTCAGCACCTCCTCTCGTAAAGCGACTGGTACGAAGGTACGTCCTCTGAAAAGGATGTCGTGCTCTGCTCCAAGGGAGAAACCATCAGGCGCCTGACCTGAGGATATCAGTGCACGCCGGGTCTCACAGTCAGCGTCCCCACGCTGAGCCTCTCTGACCCGCTGTAGAAGTGGAGGAGAGACTGTGAGAGACTGAAGAAAGGCTGCTCCGTCTCTATCCACGAAGGATATCTGCAAGGAGGCTAGCTGCTCCGTTGCCTCCTCAAGTAGCTGAATGCCCGTCCTCCTGCTGAGGGCATCGGCTACCACGTTCCCCTTCCCAGGAGTATAGACTATCTCAAAGTCATAGTCCTGGAGGAACTCAAGCCATCTCCGCTGTCTCAGGTTCAGGTCCTTCTGAGAGAAGATATACCTGAGACTCTGGTGGTCAGAAAAGACTGTGAAGCGCTCGCCCATCAGGTAGTGCCGCCAAGTCTTCAGAGCGAAGACCACTGCTGCCAACTCCAGGTCATGAGTGGCGTAGTTCTGCTCATGCGGCCTCAACTGACGTGATCCGTAGGCGATCACGGCCCGCTCCTGCATCAGGACGCACCCGAGTCCAGTCCCTGATGCATCGCAGTAAACTACGTATCCAACTCCCTCCTCAGGCAATCTCAAGATAGGTGCGCTGGTCAATCTCTGTCTCAGCTCCTGGAAGCTCTGCTGACATCTGTCTGACCACACGAAGGGTTTCCCCTTCTTCGTCAACGCTGAGAGTGGTGCCGCAACTCTGGAGAAGTCTGGCACGAATCTCCAATAGTATCCGGCTAGGCCCAAGAAGCTCCGCACCTCCGTCACGCTCTTGGGTGGCTCCCAAGCTAGTACTGCCTCGATCTTCGCGGGATCCACTGCAACTCCCGCCTCAGAGATGACATGCCCCAATAAATGGACCTGACGTAACCAGAACTAGCATTTTGAGAGCTTTCCATAAAGCTGGTGCTCTCGGAGTGTGTCTAGCACAACTCGCAGGTGGTAGGCATGCTCCTCCTCAGTAGTCGAGTATACCAAAATGTCGCCAATGAAGACCACGACAAATCGGTCGAGGTATGGCTGGAAGATCCTGTTCATGAGGCTCATGAACACTGCTGGAGAATTGGTTACGCCGAACGGCATAACCAAGAACTCATAATGGCCATACCGACACCTGAAGGCCGTCTTCTGCACATCCTCGTCTCGAACTCTGAGCTGCTGATAGCCTGACCGGAGGTCTATCTTCGAGAACCACCGGGCTCCCTTGAGCTGATCGAAGAGGTCATCAATCCGTGGCAGCGGATACTTGTTCCTCACTGTCACCTGGTTCAGGCGACGATAGTCGACACATAGTCGCAAGCTCCCGTCCGCCTTCTTGGCGAACAAAATCGGGGAAGCCCAGGGTGAAACACTGGGTCGGATAAACCCCTTGCTCTGCAAGTCCTCCAACTGTACCCGCAGCTCCCGAAGCTCGGCGGGGGCCATCCGATATGCTGGAGTAGATATCGGGGCTGTCCCGGGGTACAAGTCGATGTAAAAGTCTACCTCTCTACGAGGAGGTAGCCCTGGAACGTCGTCGGGAAAGACGTCCACGTACTGGTCCACCGCTGCAGGAAAAGCCGGACTCCGCACGTCCACTGCTCCTAGGATGAGGCTAGCCAACTGATGAGAGATGGGCTGCACTCTCCTCCGCGGAAGTCCATCCTGTGCTGCAAAGGTTCCCTTCTCGCCGGTGAAGGTAAACCTGCTCCCGTCGGTGCGAACACATCGCACCTTGCGCCTAAAACAGTCGATCTGGGCATGAACCGTGGATAGCCAATCCATGCCCAAGATGACGTCGTAAGGCCTCGACGCCGCTACAAGGAGATCCCAGTCGAAGCTCTCGCCTCCTAGAGTAAGCTCACACTACCGGCACCAGTGCGTAATCGTCGAGTCTGCTCCCGTAGGAGTCTCTAGCCGTAAGGATCGAGCCAACGGCTCAGTCGGAATCTCTGAGCTCCGAACAAGGGAAGAGGCTATGAAAGAGTGACTCGCTCCTGTGTCTATAAGTACTGCAGCAAGGGTGGAATAGACACAGATCGTACCTCGAATCATCTCTGGAAAGTCGGGGTCGTAGGCCTCCACTGCCTGGAGCTGGGCCTGTCCCTGCCCGCCAGCTCCATGTGGTCGAGGTGGCCCTCCTGGTGGTGGTGGGGGTAGAGCCTGGAAGCGTCGCCCACCACCCGCTGCTCGGCCAGCTCCTCTGCCTCGTCCGCCTCCTCCCTGCGGACCGCCACGGTCGACCCTCTGCCTCTGCCTGGGTGGACCCTCCACCGTCTGCTACTCCTCTGATCGGCGGGTCGGGCAGTCACGAGCCATGTGACCCTGCCCGCCGCAGGAGTAGCACAGCCTGCCTCTCGGAAGGCTGGCACTCCGCTGTGTGCCCCGTACTGCTGAGCCGGTGTCCTGAGGCCGTCTGCGTGGGGGTCTAGTCTGCCTCGACCCGAGAGTCATCCGTCGGCTACCTGCTGCCGAAGACTCAGCTACCTGCCGCCCTGCGCTAGGTCTCGCTGCTGAAGAAGGCTCTGCCAGGAAGCTCTCGATCAGGAGGGCTCGCTCCAGCACTCCCGCCTGGGTCGGAATGCTGAGGGAGATCAGCGACGCCCGAATCTCCTGTCGCAAGCCCTGCTCGAAGGTCCGGGCCCGGAAGAAGGGGTCCCGTACCATGTCGGTCGAGTAGCGAGATAGGTCAGTGAACCTCGCCGCGTACTGAGCGACCGTCATGCTTCCCTGGCGCAGCTGGAGAAGCTCCTGGATGCGCACCGCTCGGAGGGTGGCCGGGACGAACTCAGAGCGGAAGAGGCTCTCGAAGTCCGCCCAGAGCAAGGATGCCTCATCGTGAACCTGGAGCATCAGGCTCCACCATCGTCCCGCCGCCGCCTGCAGGAGGCTCGCCGCGAGGATCACCATGAGATCCGCTGGTGTCCTCACTAGCCTAAAGATCCGTACCACCGCCTCTAGCGAGTCCTCGGCGGCCTGGGGGTCCTCCTCACCGCGAAACCTGGGTGGTCGCTGGCTCTGAAACTCATGCAGTGCCCTGAGGCGATGTGCATCGTCAGCGTCTGGTACTGGTAGCATCGGTGGCTCGGCGGGTAAAGCTACCGCCGGTGCCACTGCTGGCAAAGGGCCCTGCACCGAGGCCTCGTCGCTCGGTGGGCTGCCGTCGCGCCCTACACTCGGAACCCTAGCTGGCTGTCGTCGCGGGGCCATCCTGAAAAGGAGAACAAGAGCACCACAGTCAGAACAGTATACCTGGTGAGCTGGCACAAGTAATCACAAGGAAAACTTGAGACTTCCATAAAGCAGATCAGTATACCCGGTGAGCTGACAGAAGCAATCACAAAGAAACTTGAAACACACACGCAATAAATGTTTTCATGGATTAAGTCGGAAATCAGGAGTCAGGGTCCTGGTGTACGGATACGTCGGCCGCCGCACCAACACTGGGCTCCCTGAACTGATAACCACACTCAATACACTAAACACTATTGCTTCACATAGAAAGGAAGGACGATCAGAGTCTGCGGTAGAACCGACCGCCTATGATACCAATTTGTCACGACCCGACCTCGGGGCCCGTGCCGTGACTACCCCAAGCCCGTCTTCCATAGGCCAGGGGCTGGCGACTAGCACCAAGGCGTAGAATCCCAGTAAACAGGGAAGGCATTGCCTTTATAAGTAACAACCACACAGAGTCAGCAAGCGGAAAGTAAAGTGCAGAAAAGTAAAGGGGCCGGAAATACAAGCCCAACTGTAAAGTACGACTGAAAAAGTAAAGTACAGCAACTGGAGAAAAGACGGCGGCCTCGTGTCGTCCACTGGCAATCCCACCTGAAGGGTGGGTACAGATAGCCTCCAGGCTCCTCGGGTCCCACATCCGCTCCGAGCACGTCCCGCCCAGTGGTCCACCTCCAGGTACCGTCCTGCTCCACGCCCCAACCATGATCAGCGCTGTCCGTCGTCTGCAACCAACACAACAAGGTGCGGGCATAGCCCGTGCAGGGGTGAGTACAAGCTACTCAGTAAGGACCCCGAGACCCCCGAAGGTCTCCCGAAATCCACAAAGGATATAGCACAAAAGAAAGATGCAATCAAGAAGTAACATCTGACTCGACTTAGGTATATGCCCATACATATACCTAAGTCCCCAATTCCAGCTCTGCTCACGAGCTCAAGAACAACTCAATCCACAAAGGAAAGCAAGACTCAAATCCACAAGGAGAGTAAACAGTAAATCCACAAAGGATAGATCAACACAATCCACAAAGGTGAGTAAACAGTAAATCCACATAGGATAGTTCAACACAATCCACAAAGGAGAGTAACATAAGATTCAGCTCAACCAGGTATACTTTTTCAGATGACGTCAAAGACGATCACTGATCCATCTAAGTCGTCGGACCCACGAAGGATCGATAGGTACTAACCCCCGTAAAAGACCCATGTAGGATCGGGCTCACACAGAACCTGTAGGCAGTGGCTCACACAGAACCGGTAGTAAGGACCCACATAGGATCGCTGAGTGCAGTAGTCGACGCAGTCCACTGAGGATCTCTGCACAGTCGTCGCCGCAGTCCACGAAGGATCTCTGCTCTGCCGTCGTCGCAGTCCACTGAGGATCTCTGCTCTGCCGTCGTCGCAGTCCACTGAGGATCTCTGCTCTGCCGTCGTCGCAGTCCACGGAGGATCTCTGCTCTGTCGTCGAAGTCACAGCCAGCGCTAGGGTTCCCGCACGCAGCGAGCTCGTTTAGGAGGGTCCGCTCCACGAGCCGAGAGGCTGATAAATCAACTGACACGTAGTCCGAAGTTGATGTATCCAAAAGTTCCGTATCGACAACAGGATCTCAACGCAACAGACGGCGCGTCAATCGGACGCCCGGTCTGAGAGTTATTGGCAATTTCGTCCCAGGGGCCCGGTTGGTTTTTAGGGCAAAACCAACCCGACCGTACTCCGCCTGTGTCCGATCCTCGGGCGGAGTATGCCAAAAGTTCCTTCTCACTTAGAGGAAACTACCACAGCTGACGGTACGTCGATCGGACGTCCGTAGCTCAAGTTATGAGCGTTTCCGCTCCGAGGGCCCGGTTGGTTTCGTGTACGAACCAACCCGGCCAAACCCAAAGTCTTCCGAAACCTTGAGTATAATATACCGAAACGACCGTCTCGATCCAAGGATCGCGTAGCCGCTGACGTTTCGTCAATCGGAGGTCCCAGGCCCAAGATATGGGCGAAAGACCGAAGAGGGCCCGAAACGGGGGTTCTGGGCCCGGGGCGACCCGGCCCGAACCCCCCCTGGGTCGGACGAACCGGGTCGGCCCGACCTGGCCCGAACCGGCTCGGCCGGGTCCGGTCCGGCCTGGGCACGGCCCGGCCGACCGGACCGGCTGGCTCGGCTTCGGCCGAGCGGCCGAACAACTGCCGCGGGTTTGACCCGCGGCTTGGAGAGAAACGCGGCCCCGCGGGGGGGCCGCCTGTCACGCGGACGCGGCCGGGCCGCCGCGTCCGTTCCCGGTTCCGCGCGGCCGCGGAACCGGCCGCCGCCGCCACGGCTTCTGCCGCGGCGGAAGTTCTCCACGGCGGCGCGCCGGGCGCCGCCGCCTCCGGTCGCCCGCGCCGCCGCCACCTTCCGCGGGCCGCCGGAGTTGCTCCGGTGGCCCGTTTTGCCTCCCGTCTGCGCCATTGTTCCTCCCGGGACGCGTCCTCCGCTGCGGAATCAAAAAATGGCCCTTGCGTCGCGCTTTTGCCGTCGCCCGCCAAATCCGCACAAAAAGGAAGATCGGCGGAGGGTTGCCGGGTCTTGTTCGTTAGACCCGCACCCTCCGCGTTAGTCATAAACAACGGGAGAAACAAGGAATAACCAATCAACAATTTTAAATAAATTTAAAATTGTTCCGTGATCGGTTCTTTATTTTAAAAGAAATAAAATCACGGGAAAGGAAAATATTTCAAATCAACCCTTACCTCGCAGCTGTCGTTGCCGAACGAGGGATCGTCGCGGGATTGCTCGTCGCGGAAGAAGGGGGATCGTCGCGTCGTCGCGGTATCTGGCGTCGCGTCGCCAATCTCCGGATCAAGAACAAACGGATTTAATTAATTAAATCCGTTTCCATGAAATTAAAAAGGGAGAATTAACGATCCGGTTCTTACCTTAGTTGCCGAACGAGGATCGGCTGCGGAAGAAGAGGCGTCGCCGAAGAACGTTGCGGGTAAAGCTCGTCGACGTCGCAGATCTCGGTGTGCGTCGTCGAATTTCGGTCACCGGCGTTCTTCGCGTTCTTCGCGTTCTTCGCGGGGATATGAAGAAACAAGATCCTCTCAAATCCTTTCAAAGGATTTTTAGGTTGGTCTTATTTTATAAACATGCCAACACACGAAACCGGTTAAGAAACGATCCATCAATTCGAAAGAAACGACCCATTTAATTCACGAAAGAAACAGTCTATTTAATTCACGAAATAAACCGCCCAATTAAATGGTCTGTTAAGAATTAAAGAAAACGCGTCGGTTGACTTTTCAGTTACCTTGACGGGTTTTCGCGGGTGCGTTACTTAGCGAAAGAAACGGCGGGGCTCGTGCGGGCCCTGCCTCACAAATATCCTACCAAGGGGGTAGGATATTTCTGGATAGCATCCTATCCAGTTCAACTCAGTTCAAGCCGCCTTTAAGTGGCTTCAAGTGGCTTCCAAGCAGCTTAAGTGAAATAAAATAAATTTGTTGCACAAACTTTATTTTATTTCTGACTTAAAGCCGCAAAATTTAAAAACCACGTCTGAGCAAACGCAACTCCGAAAGAGGCGTTTCTAAGCAAAAACCGGCGCTGCGATTTCATCGGTGCCCTCAGAATTCGATTCCGGGCACCAGTTCAAAAGATAGAAAAACCCGCTCGTCCGTTCACTGAACGTACCCGAGCCAAACTTCGGAAAATGATTCCAGGCACACCGGGCCTCGGAATCAGGTGCCGTCTGAAGCTGCGCTCTTGTAAAATTCCAAAGAAAATTAAGAAAAAAATTTCCTTGAAATTTGCGGGTCTTTACACAACAAGTACTTCAATACAATTCTTATATATATCACATTATTCTTATAACCGTAATATAGTTTTTGAGTCCAAAAACAAAAATATAATAATTATTCAACTTCATATGTAGTAACAACATAATCTTGGCCTTGATCCCTTGGCATTTTTTGAGGTAAGTTTCCTCGGCACTTAGGGAATTCATTTGAATAATCCCCCATTTCTCTACAATTGTAGCATTCAACATTGAAAGCCTCTTTCTTTCCCTTGCATTCACGAGCCTGGTGACCTTTTTCTCCACATTTATAAAAAACTCGAATTTCTTTTAGGCAAGTACCAGGGTGATTCTTCCCACAATTATCACAGAATTGAAAATCCTTCTTTCCCTTTTTACCTTTATCTGTCTCTTGTTCCACCGTTCTCTTATTCTCTTGCTTTACTTTATTGTCATAAGATTTAGAGAATTCCTTTTCTGTCTTGATAGCACATGAGACTATATCTTCGTACGTTGAGAAGGATTGTGCTACTAATGCTCGATGAAGAAACTGTTTGAACCCATGAAAGAAATGATCTATATTACTTATTGGGTTTTGTATATAATCTTTCGCATACCTCTCTAACCTTGTAAAGTATGCTTCATACTTTGAAACATTATCATCCTCCTTTTGCATCAGACTGAGAAATTGTCTTTCCATATCCTCTTGATGGTCATGAGGAAAGTATTTTTCTAAGAAAATTTCTTTAAACACCATCCATTCAATATTTGATACTTTATCATCTTTATTTTTATTTTTAATCAATGACCACCATTGATCAACATCTCCAGTGAGGCGGTAAACTTCCATGATAACCTTTTCCCTTTCACTACTCCCCAAGGAATGGAATATTTTCATTAAGGAATTTATCCATTGCTCAACTATTAAGATATTTGTACTCCCATTGAATGTTGGTGGTTGTTTCCTCAAGAGGCAATCTAACATTGATCCTCCACATTGCGGATCAGGGTCCTCCATACGAGTAAGGTTATTATTCATAACCTGAGTGAGTTGTCCCAGTATGGTGATAAGCTTATCGGCACCAGTTGTATCACCAACTCCACTATAATTATCTTGAGCAGGAGGGAAATCCCTACACGGAGTTTGTGCATTAATATGGTTTCTATTCCTTCTACTAGGCACCATTTCTAAACAATGTCATAAACTAGATTAGTTTATTAATCGAAATACATAATAACATACTTGTAAACCATTTAACATAAATTAAAATATTTATGGATATAATCCATAATAATAAAAAGAAATGTTTTCTTTGAGGAAGTATATACTCATAAATCCTTCATAATGGTTTGTAAATAAAATGAGAATTATCCTAAGCATATCCCCCGGGAGTGTCGTAACCAAGAGTGTAGCAAGGCCCATTATCGTGCACCAGTTCCCATTCGAGTCTAGCTCAAAGTGGTATTTTCGAGTTTTACCCCTAGGTACATCAGTTCCAGAGCCTCCTCTACCTGGTCGTATCCAGACAGGGATGTATTGCTCAGAAAATACACAAAATCTATACTTTACCAAAATTCTAGGATGTTCTTCTATACTAATCTTCAAAGACTATCTTAGGGCTATGTGCTCTAATCAGAGTTTACCTAAATATAGTTTTCATGGTTAGTACTAACCTCCATCTGATACCAACTATAATGCTCTGACCCTAGTTACCCAGAGTCGGTGCATTATTATATAAAATTGGCATGATCATAAAAGATGAAGTTTCAAAAGACCGATTAGTTTTGTAGCATTGAAAACCTAGATACATTCATGAGTTTTACCTTACATCATGAAATAAAAAAACAACAACAACATCTTGTCCCCTTTGAACACACTTATCCCTTATACTATCACTACAAGTCAATCATAATACACTTATTCACATCCTAGAAAAATTAAAACATAGAAAGGGGTGAGCTCAGATTCTTAGTAAGGATAACAATATAGTGGAACCTTTCATAAACAATCATAAACATTTTAGGCAATTGTATAACTAAAACAAAATCCTTTTAAACTTGAACTTCAGAATAACATGGAAAAAATAAAATGAAATAATGCCATGTACATATTCACATGGATATTCTACTAGTCGAACATTCACATGAAATATCAATAACCACTTTCATAATTATGGAATGCATAATGCTAGACTATCATAACCACATAGTCAAGGCCTTGTGCCAAGACTACAAATAATATTTTGTCAAGGCCTTATTCCGGGACACTAGTTTGTCTAATGAGACCTACCGATGAATTGAGGAGCTATAGCAGGCTCCACCTATCACTTACTAAGTCCAATTCACTCCTTATATGAAAAGGTTTAAACATATCATAGACAATGCCCAAGAACCATAACATAATTGTATCACATAAAACATTCAAAAAGGAAACATAACATTTCCACATTTCAATCACAAGATATCAATACAACACATTGATATAATCAAAACATTATCAAAACTATTTTCATTACCAAAATAAATGAAAAGTAAATCATGGTAGTTATTTTTCATTTTAAAAAATTGTATGGCTTGTAGAGGAAGCTGAAACTCAAATAATGGTCACGGCGGCGGAGAAGTCGTTGTCGTCGCATACGTAAGACAAAACATTCCTTTTGTCATTTAGTAAAAACCCTTCATATAAAAAGATTCCTTTTCAATAAAAGTAAAATTCAAATGGGTTTATACACCATATAAAAGAAAGTTGTGTATAAAATAAAATATGCCTCAATGAAAGGAGATTGAGACGAAGTCCCTTACCTTGTGTCCGACTTGACTTGATCGTTCTTTAATCTCCTCAATAATAAAATAGAGTTAATATATAATTGCTTAAGCACATTTTTCAGGTTAATTATTCCTTTTATTTCACTTATTACCATGTTATGAACATTATGTAGTCATTTAAGTTAATAACGGTCGTTTTGTCGATCTTTGGTACTTGAGTCCGCAACAAATTTCTTATAATTACAAGTTGTTCATGTGGTAAAATATCCATTATATCTAGAATTATATTCATGATATAGATATCATATATATCATATATATCCAGTATATATGTGCATTTATAATATTACATAACATTTAGAGGTAAGAAATGAAATGCACTATTCATGGAGACAGTAAGCCGTACGTACGCATGAACGCTACTTTCATTTCTATTTCATATTTAATGGAATGAAATCATAATGATATATAGGTATACTATAATTATAGTATAATATCATATATAATATCATTAAATCCATCCTTTATACTTCCTACATATGGAATTAACGATTAAATCACTTTGAGGGGGCGGTAGTCCGGACTTCCTAAAAAGAAATAATCGCGTTTACCCATAATGGAAATCATAAAGGTATGCCATAAATGAAAAATACAGAAGCATAAGGAAAACATAAACATAATATATATCATATATAAATATAGTGACATCTTAATGGCCACCATGAGAGGTGTTAAAATAATATTGAATAATCATTGTTTCATGAGGCATTAATTCGCCACCCACAGAAACAGTATGTTATTTAACCATTAGATAGAGGTGTGTGTAAGTGTAGTTCTAATAATTCTCATAAAAACATAAAAGTATATTGAAGATACTGGTGTTGTTAAAAAAGAAAATAATAAAAATATTTTAGGGGTTGTAGAATTAAAATAAAAGAAAAGAAGTTAAGAGAAATCATTACCTTTAGTTTGGGTAACACCCTTTGGTTTGAACCAAAAGTACTCTTGAAGTTCCTTCTGCCTAAGTTAAGGCTTCTAGGATGAATGTAGGAAAGTTTAGAGGGTATTTGGGCAGAGGTTGGACAAGACAAATGGTTTTGAAGGTGTGAATAAGGTGGTAAGGGTGGGGGCCTTTTATAAGAGGAGAGGAGGGGCTCTTTTGGAAAGATTGAAATGTTACTTTATTATGAAATTATTTTCGGATTTCAAAAGGTCCAACAATAATATATTTCAAGGATAAGGTGATAAGGGTTCTAAATACACCCATAAAATAAGCTTTATACAAGTGTAACTCTTAGATTTTACTTTTTCTTTTCATTTTATTTAAATCATTCATTAATGGGGTAATCAGTGCATCATCATGGTGTCATAAAAAAAATTTATTTATTTAATGTTTAAAAATTATAAAACAAATACCATGATGTAGGAAATATTTTTATCTTTCCAATTAATATTTATAGTCTAAGAGATAATTTATGTAGACAAAATTAAAATTGTTTTACTTAGGTGTTACATACTTTTGTTATATTTTTCTTTCTTTAAAAAATAAAATGATAAAATGTCACTATCACACAAAAGTGATTCCATGGGGTTCCTAAGTTGGGACAAGGCATCCCATGGTCGGCCATGACACAAAAAATAGCATTAGGACACATGTTGGGGTCATTTTATATTATTATGATATTATTTCATTACCTTTAACTACCCAATTACTAATTAATCATAATAATTAAAGATAATTGTCGCCGTTACTGTTCATAATGTCCAAAAAAAAGAGTCTTAATTACATAATTTGGACCTTAAGATTAAAAATATGGAATCCATTTTACCAAATTCTAAACATAGAAATTGTATTAATTAATTTAAAAATTATTCTCACTGTCAAAACAAATAGCGTGTTTTTAAGAAACAATATCTATCAAAATATTGACAATAGTTTATGTCCAATTTCAAAGTGAAATTAATTCTAATGACCACCATTGGAATAAATGGAAAAAATATATTCTAAGTATACTTTAAAACCACTCAATAGTATAATTTTTCACTCTAAATTATTTTTATTAAAAAAGTTTTTTTTAAGTATTTTTTTACTATTCATAAAAAATTAAAAGTTCCCAGAAAAATACCAAAAATTCAACTTAGGATAATTTCGATATTACGAATCAAAAAAAGGAGTCCAATTTGAATAATAAAATTTATAAAATTTCAAAAAGTGGGTATTAATATTTATAACGGCTACTTTGATTGGCCGCGGTGTGTTATAATCTCAAACTTGCATACAATGAAAGCTATTGCATTATTGAAAGAGAAGCGTACCATGGAAGCTTGGGGTGTTACATCATCTACCTGTTAAAATTGACCCATCGCAAATGACCAAATTTCTAGTAGTTGTTGTAATGAAAAATATTTATAATTTTCTAACTGAAAATAGATTTGAGTTCCTTAAGGATGTTTTTGGTAGGTGTGAGTATAGGGTCATGGTGAAATGAAGTGCATGAAATGATTTATAGGACAAATTCACTATGTTAATAAAGGGATGGGAATAAATATACCTAAGGAATAAATAACATGTCTAGCTGAGGTTGCATTGAATTCCACCAGAAAAAAAGGTCATAGATTTATATATTAGGTGCTTTTCCCACATTAAAAGTGATATAAATGTTCTCATAAATGTTTAGATACATTATGGTGGATGTTGCATTTGGTAATATTTGTTCTCTAAAAATATAGTGTGTGGATCAGCTAAAATTGAAGTATAAAATCTGAAACCAAATGTTGTTTTGTATATAAATTGGTGAAGTATAATCTTTAAAGTGTAATTTAGATTTGTGATGATGATCATGAGGTTTTTTAAGAAGTAATAATGTATCATTAGAATATTAAAGGATTTGAGGATCATGTCTCAAATAAAAAAATGAATAAATGGAAATAAAATTTTAATCAATGATCTAACCAATTCATATTATTTGTGTGAAAAAAGATTAGAGAATATTGTGCCATGTAAGACATGGCCATATTGTATAAAGAGTCATGAGAAAAATTCAAAATTATGTGTTTAAAAGAGATCCAAACCATCTAAAAAGGGAAATTGAAAATATCTATTGACCCTATTAAAAGAGAAATATTACTTAGAAATCTCACAAGAAGGTAGAAATTATTTATACCATTGGAACTCATTTAATGATTTATGTTTTCCCCTAAGAAAATATTCTTCTAGTGTTTATTTTTATTTCATAACATTTATTAATTATTTCTATCAAATTAATAATTTAATGTTAATCAAGCATTAGTTAGAAAATGTTGAGTTGTTCAAAATTTTTATGAGACAAGTTGAAAAAAGTTGGGTCTTCGCATCAAGAAATTGAGATCTAATCATGGAAAGGAATATCCATGTGATTCATTTGAAATTTATCTTATAAAAAATGGAAAGAAGAACTAGTTTATGAGACTAAATATTACCAAATATTATGGTGTTTCTAAGAGAAATAATAAAAGTATTGTTATTATGGGTAGGAAAATTCCAGTTGAAAACAACATCTCAAAATATTTTTAGATATAATCCAAGAATATTATCATACAAATTCAGATCTAATTCATTTTGATCCCCCAGACACATTTTAATCCTTATGAGATGTGAAAAAATAATAATCCAATAGACAAGTACTTTAAAGTATTTAGTAGTTAAATATTTTAAAATATAAAATAAAGTAAGCTAAAAAAGTTTGAAGAGAAAGAAAATAAGGAGATATTTATGATATACTTATGTAGTAAAATTGTTAGAATAAAAGGTTATATAAGGGTTTTTACTATTTTTATGTTAAAATTGTTGAAAATTATTGTACATGTAATTCATTAGTTTTAGCAGATTTAAGATTATATTGAGAAAAAACTATATATATTCCTGACCATTAGGTTGAAAAAAAGCTATAATTGGACCAAATATTATATATATTGATTTAGATTATACAGGTGATGAAGATGAGGCTATTTAAAGTGATATAAAATAGTTTTATATGATGATTTTTTTGAAATATATAATATAATTGATAGTCAAGAAGATACCGTGTATACAAGAAAATGAATCTTAATTGAAAATCAAACTGCTCTCCTATCATAGGTAGAATTAAGAACAGTCACTGAAGAAATTTAGCATAAAGAGTGGTTTTAATTGATGAATTATGAGATTAATAAAATTGAGAAAAAATAAAATATGGATCTTATCATAACTACCAAAGACAAAAATTTCATTAGCACCATGTGGGTGTTTAGAAAAAAAATGAATGAGAAAGGTAAAGTGATAAGAAACAAAGAAAGTTTGTTATACAAGGGATGTTATCAAATGGAGGGTATATATTTTGAAGAAAGATCTTCCTGAATAGTAAGGTTTGAATCCATAATATTGTTTTTGATAGTGGCTATACCCAAACTTTATAAAGCCTGTCAAGTGGATATGAAATCACCCCTTTTGAATGGTGATATTGAAAAAGAGGTGTTTATAGAGAAAACTAAGGGTTTCGTTTTTTATATTGATGTAATTATAATGTGAAAAATCAATAAGGAATTGTTTAGATTAAAATTGGAATAGGATCCTAGAATAAAAAACTTGAATGTTTCCTTTAGAAAATGGTGTATATAAAGGGAATGTTGGCCGAAATATTTATGTAAAGGATCTTTACAAAAGAACATTTATTGTCATAGTAAATAATTATGATATAATGTTTTATCTCAAAAAAGTGTATATATGTGAGGAATTAGCTAATAAAATGAAAAATCATTTTGAGATGTATATACTGGGAGAATTGACATAATTTTTGGGATTATAGATTGAGATGAAATGAGATTACATATTTTTATCCTAATAAAAATATTCCAAGGAATTTCTAAAAAGGTTTGGAATAGAAGGATCAAGAGAATTTTCAATTACAATTTTTGTTTGAAAAAAACCAAGTAAGGATTATAATAAATGAAATATTGATATTTTTTTTTCAAACAGTCATTGGAAGAATTTTTTATTTGACATCTTAAATATATGATATAACCTATGCAGTGAAACTTTGTGCTAGATTTTATAGTAACTCAAGAGAGTCACACATGGTTACAAGAAAAAGGACTTCAAATATATGTGAAGCGAACAATGAACTAGGGTATTTTATATATACACAATACTTATTTCAACTTTCCTGGATTCAATGATGCAGATTGAGGTCTATTTAGAGACATCCAATAAAATTGGAATGATATAGAGAAGATTATCATGGCCCCTATGCAAGGATGACCTGCAACAATTGAGAAATAGTCCAATGATGCAGATTGAGAAAGATATCATACAGATAGAAGATCCACTTCAAGTAGGAATTCATTCATTGGTGATGGATCTATGATTTGGTATATTAATAATTATAATTTATTGACACTTATCATAGATAATGAAAATCATGTAGCAGATACTCATTTATGTGATCATGTTTTTTTGGATGCAGGTATAGCTAGATGATTTTGAAAGTTGAGACTGAGTGGCTATTAAAGATGATTTGTGGCTACCAAAGTTCTATTGATGTATCTAAGAACCCTTTACAACATATAATATAAATTATATATATATTAAAAAATATTTCATTAAGTAAAGAGTGTTTAATAGATATATTATGTTGTACTATATTTCAACTAAGAAACTACTTAAAAATATATTCACAAAGGATTTTCCAAGTGAAGTATTTTAAGAGTTGTATAAGAATATCCATATTTATCCCTCTCTTATCAATTAAAGAAGTGTAGAAAACATCCCCCACAAAGCTTTAGATTGGGTTGACATAGGTGGAAAAATAATGACACAACTCTTTAAAAAAGGTGGAGAGAATCCATGTTAGAAGTGGACTATTCACTACACGTTCATCAAATGTTTTGGATATTTCAATTTGGGGGAAGCATTTAGAAATGTTGGATTTGATATTTGGAAGTGTTAATTGATGGGGAGATAATTTAAGTCACTCTTCTTAATTTTCTTGTAACCAAAGGATGGAATACTATATAAAACAATACCTTATATTGCAGTTTTGTGCAAGACACTTATTTTTCAAATAAATGGCATGATTTTATGATTTTCATGAGATTTTGTGTGATTTGAATGGATATAAATCTATTTGTAAGAGTTGAATTATGTTTCCAAAAAATATAAAATTTAGATATTGGAGTGACTTTGGAGTTGTTGATGGTTTTTATTTATTTTCAATATCATTTTAAAATCATTAAAAGTTTTTGAGATATTTCTAGAGTTTATTGGAATGTTTTTGAGTTGTTTAAAATATCCTTGAAGTGGTTTGAAATTTTATTGTGTTTTCAAAGTAAATCTTGAATTATTCTATTTTTACTAAAGTCCAGATAAGTCATGGTTCTTAATAATTCATGGATTCTTCATATGACTTTAAGTAGAGAACATAATACCATATTAGTTTGTGTATTAATTTTTTTGGCATATGAATTTGAGTTTCTATGGAGTATTAACTATTAATTTGTGTGTATGTTTTTTCATTAGCACACATGAATTCTGTGTATGAGAATAAGTATTTAAGTCACCCAATGTGAGAATTTGAACCTTGTATATGAATCTAGATAGTATTTTATAAGTCTTAAGTACTATATGATTTTAGATGTCAGTGTATGTATTTAAGGAACTTTGTATAACTTTACAAGTTGTACAAAATGGTTATATTATTGGGTGTATTACTTCAATCTGAGTTGCATATGACTTTAGTGGTGTCCACATATAAATTCCAATCCATGTAATAATTAAATCCTTTTAAATAATTTGATATTTCTAATATGTGAATATTATGGATTTATAGAATTTAAAATTACAAATGAAATAAAATATGATGATGTTGAAGATGATATTCAAAGGTTAAAACATCAAATTTAAAGTGTGATTCAAGATGATTTATATGAATAGTTGATTTGGAGTTTGAATATGTGTTTTCTGAATAAGAAACACTAGAAAATCATTCTGGTTTTAATTGTGATAATGTTTTTTTTTGAAATTCTTATAATCACTCACAACAGGTTATGTATTGATTACATCTATGTTTTGGAGTGTCTAAAACTCAAGATGCCAAGTTGAACTATAAATAAATGTCGTGTGATTATAATAGATGAATAATATGAGTTTGATATATTTTAGTAAGAATAAGGATATATAAATTTCAAGAAATTCACAAATTCATTCATCTATGGATTATTATTTTATTGTGATAAAAGATGGAGAATATTCTCAAATGGGTTTTGATATGTAGATAAAATAGAGGAAGGGTAGAAGTGGAAATGCATAGGAGACATGTAATTATTTTAAAAAATAGAATATTCTTGTGATCGTGGTATATTTTTTTTAGTCCTAAATAAATTATGGAAGAGAGTGGATCTCATGGCATGATTTTTTTTAAGATAAGTCTTGAAGGGTGTTGGGTTGGAAATTAGTTTTTGAATTAAATTAATTCCAAAATTATGAGTTTCTAGAATATGGGGTGCAGTCCATGTGAGATGTTGTATGACTGGAGTTGACATGAGTATCAAAAAAATAGAGAGAAGAAGAAAATATGGTCCCTAAAGTTCAAAATAGTTCATCTATATCTTTTTATCTTGAGCATTCAATAAATGATATTTGAATTTGAGAATCGAGAAGCACTTCAACATCTGATTTTTAATTAAGTGAACATTTTGGTGACTCATGAAAGATGATCATGATATGCTATTGTAGAAGAAACTAAATATTTAAATAGGCCTTTCTCATTTTAAATTAAATATCTAGGTGTTAGTAGTGTGAAGAAGATCAGATTGACGTGACTCTCAACAGACATAGTGGGATACTATACACATATTTTATGCTTGTAAATAGTTGTGCTTATAGTGAAGAATCTATGGTTAGAGAGACTAACCATCCATAATAAGAAGATGGTTTCCTACAAAGGGGTTGAATCGTATAAAAGTTCATGTGTTATATTATTTTGTGTTTTTTTCACGTGTGAGTGAGGTAGAGAATAATTATTTCTGGGAATTAGATTTTAACAGTCCATGAAAGTTGGTTTAATTTGGAAGAATTATAGAAACTATTGTTCACTGATTCATCCACTCCTTCTCAATGGAGCTACCAAAATCAAGGTACTTAATGTCAGTGTATGAAAATTTCAAGGTAAATTTTTTTGAATATAAATCCACCAACTAACTTTAAAGGTTAGGGTGTATTGAGAGAAAAATCATCCAACACATTACTAAGGACCATGAAGTGGCCCAACATGAACAATTTTACATTGTTGAGAATGCTATACCGGATATTTTTAGCACTCATATCACTTTTTATGTGAGAAAACATTCTCCCATTAACCTAGATTATATTCAATCCATTTCATATTTTATCATGATCTTATTAAGGCCGTTTCAGTAGGTGTAATGTTCCCATACCGGATGCCACTAAACGATGCCCCAGGCTGAGTTTCCACATGACCTCAAGCATGGATTCCCATACACCAGAGGTTTTCGACTAGAAGCGATGGTATAAATAGGTAATGTGATGATACTATACCCTCCTTACCAGAGTAATTGATTGCATAAAATAATTATAATCATGAAATAAACATATAATAACTAGAGAACATGCATAAACAACCATCTCCCAAAACTGGGTACAAACCATAGTCACTAGTAAATATGTCATGTTATTCTAAAAAATTCCAAGTGAAAAAAACCAAAAATAAATATAACAGTGGAATCCCAAAAATGGTCCTAACTTCAAGTCTAAAACCTCATCCATGCATTTCCCTTTCCCAACTCAACTACCTAGAATTTGGCCTTTTCCCTTTTCCTGACATGAAAGCATGAAGTTTTCTTGGGGACCCAATGGTGGCCAAAGATAGGTGTGGGTACAACTTAGTAGGCCATCACCAATGGTGTCTTCAAAATATCCAGTAAATATATATAGTGCATGAAATAGCTAAGTAAAGTAAAGGAAAATAAAGACAGGTTGGGTACCATTAGATAACAAAGTTCACTTAAGTCATTCCTAGCATGATTACCTATTTCAATACTTATACCATCTCAATTTCTAAACTATCTTTCATTACATTATTAGTGGGTTTGGCATATTCATAAATTTCAATACATTAGGGAATTAAATCAAGTTCCCTATCTCACTTGGGATAATCACATTACCACATATACTACACACTCACATCAAAGCCTCAGTCCATGTGGCCTTATCAATTGTAACCATTAGGATAATATAAATTCATCCCCTTCCCTAATATGTTCATTTTGGCGTGGATTTTAGAGCCCCAATCTAACTCAACCTGTGGGTGTATATCCTCATGTCAATACCCTACTCTACAAACCCATGTTCACATGATTATTTTTCCATTCACCAAACATTTGACATATCACAATGAAACATAACCAATACCAATATAAATCACAATCTATAAAAATCAACATGAGAATTAACATTATTCCATAACCAATTAACACATTTACCATTTATATTACTTATCCATTTATCCCAATTCTCATTTATTATGCATTACTCACTAAGAATATTCAATAATTCCCAACATTAACCCAATTAACATATCCAAACATTTCCATATGTTAATTCATTTAACATAATTAACATTTATCATGTATTAGTCCACTTGTGCATTTCAAGTAAATTTATAATTCATTTAGCACATCACCACTAATGCCATTTAACACATTACCATGTCTAGCCAAAAAATCCCTTATCCACTATCCATATCTAGTAAAAAATAACCATATCCACTTATTAATCATCACATTAATCAATTAACATGTACATCTCAGGATTTACTAAATCACAAGTCAATTTCACACTTAACAATTTTGTCAACCATGTTCGGGAAGGTCAGCACACCCTATGGGTGACCAAAAATTGGTCAAGTCATTCTCCATCCATCTCACGGGGATCATGGACCAGGGGGTTCTATTTGTCACTTGGACACCCATTATATCGAATCTCACTATAACACCAAGAACACAACCAATGGGAAAACTAGAATACAACCTTACATGCACAAATCCATATAAAAACCATGGGATATAACTTGTAAAACACCTACCTTGAATCCATTGATGAACACACTCTTAATTGAATCCTTAGATCCTGATTCAAACACCCCTTGAATCATCAAACTATATCCCACCAGTAAAAGTGGTATTTAGATATTTTGATGGAGATAAGAGAAAATGAAAACCCTAATATGAAAAGAGAAGAAAGAGAGGTATTACACTCACTTAGAGCTTTAATCTAAAACCAACGGTGCTCCAAATGGCTTAGGATCAAAGGAGAATCACCTCTTGTAATCTTGGGTTGGTAGAGTTCATCAATAGGGTTGAAAAATAGGAAATGTGAGAGAATATCAGGTGAGGTTATTAAATACCGTAATGGCAATTTTGTAATTTTTCTAACTTTTATCGGGGCATATGGTTTACCTATATAGTTTTCTAAACCATGTACAAGCTGTTGTCTAAGATAAGTAAGGTTTCATGTTTACCCGGGGAGACCCGTATAGTTTAGAAATAGTGCACCAACCACGTGATATACCACTATACAAAATTGAAGAATTTGGCCTCCAACCTCACACAGTTTACTTAACTATGTGTTAGTAATGTACCAACCGTGCATCTTGCATAGGTTGGCCCAATTTTCCCTTATTTTAGGTTTTGAACCCCCTAAACAACCCCCAACGCCCCAGAAACTCAAGAGAAACTCTTTTTAAACCCAAAAGAGATTTAAACTAAAATTTAAAAAAGTATATACATTCATAAGTTTGGGATTTTACAACCACCCCAACTTATAATGGCTCATCCTCAAGATGAATTCCCAAGCATCATTGGGATTCTGAAGCAAATATATCAGGACACTAGGCCCGCATATTTGACTCCATATCCCATGTTGGTTTCTAAAAATTTCTATGCTACCGTCAAACATGAACCGAAGGCACAACCTTGTGCCGCAATAATTTCTCATTATGATACACAATATGAACCAGATGCTCCCCAAAGAACGCATCAACCTTAAGCACAACATCCTCAAAATTAACCACATGAGATGGATCAAGGTGATACTATCAAAGTTGTGTAACATGAAAAAAATCATGAATTATATGATACTGTTACCGAAGTGACAATCAATAAGCTACTAGTCTGATCCTCTCCACAACCTCACACAACCCCATGAACCTTGGTTCCAACTTACCCTAATCCTGAATTCAATGGTGACCCAATCTTGGAAACTCTCGAGGAAACACACTATCACCCAACATAAACTCAAGAGGTCTAGAACACCAATCTTCATATGACTTCTGCCTACTTTGAGATGTTTCCATACATTTTTGAATCAAATGTACCTTCTTCGACTTCTCCTGAATGATACTCAGTCCCAATAGCTCAGATTCCCCTACATCTAACCAAAACTGTGGAGATCTACACGACCACCCATAGAGTTCCTAAAATGGTTCTTTTTTAATCGTATCATAAAAAAATATTGTTTTAGGAAAACTTAGAAAGCAACAAGTGTTTTTCCCAGGAACCACTGAAATCAAGGACACAAACTCTCAACATGTCCTCTAATACATGAATCTTATGCTTTGACTGTCTGTCCATCTGTGAGAGGAATGCCGTACTCAAAAACACTTGGGTACCAAGTTATCTCAGTAATCCCTACCAAAACCACGACCTGAAACATGAATCATGATCCGAAACTATAGTTCTTAATACTCCATACAACCACACCATCTATCAAACATACAACTTTTCTAACTGAACATTGAAGAAATTCTCTTAGATAGGAAATAAATGGGCCACCTTAGTCAACTTATCCACAACCACCTATATTGAATCATTCTTCCAGGGTGTCTTTGAAATACCCACAAAAAAATCCATCATTACATCATCTCAATTATATTAAAGAATGGGAAAAGGCTGTAGCAAACCACGAGGATGCTGATGCTTGACCTTCACCTACTGACAGGAGAGGCATCACACCTAGAAACCCTAAATTTCATTCTTCATTCTCAATTACTAAATTTTTCTAGGAAGATCAAGATACATATTATTAAAACCATGATGCACTTCCCACATTGATTTATGAGACTCACACATCAACTCTTCTTGCACACCAGCTGGAACCAAAACACGACCACAAACATAAAAAATTTCATCTTCACAAACAACACAACTAGTAGGTAACAACCCACTTTTTTAGACCTTCCTTTATAGAAAAACACTCAGATCTCTCAAGTTGACTCTCCTTGACCCAACTCAAAATCACATAATCAACAGCTATGGACATGAGGTTCATATTATCATGACCATCCTGCACCTCTAGGTGCATCTCAGCAAACAATTCCATTATTCTCCACTCGGAGTTGGATTCTTGAACAACCTAATTTTGAGTCTTCCGAATTAGGGAATCCACAACACTATTATCTTTTCCCGGTGTGTAAACCAACTCGAATTCAAAATGATGCATGTATTCTACCCATATTCACTAGCAACGATTCAAATAACATTGATATAAGATGAACTTAAGACTTTTGTGATCTATATATGTGTTAAAATGCTATCCCAACAAGTAATTACTAAAAAACTTTAAGGCATAAACCAACATAGACAACTCAATATCATGAGTAGGGTAATTTATTTCATGAGGCCTCAACTATCATGAGCCATAAGCAACAACCCGATCATCCTGCATCAACACTACTCCCTACCCAACACCTGATGCATCACCGAATAAGGTATACTTCTTACCCAACTTAGGTAATGTAATGACCTACCAATTCTCATTGTCTTGAGAGTGAAAAAAGTCAATACTAGGACTTAAGTGACATCTCCAAGATGCTAAAGGCTGGAAATAAATTTTGAAGGGTTTCAAACACAAGTGGGGGATGATTTACCGTTTAATAAATAAAAAAATAAAACAACCAACCATAACCAAACATTCACTATATGATTCATGAATAAAATCATCATTTTAAATTCAAGAAACTAAACCCCCTTTTGCACAACTATTCACCAAGATCATGCAATTTCACAAAACCATAAATCATCACAAATAAAGATTTTTCCAGGAATTTCACAATCAATAAATGAATTTTAATCTAATACAATCAATTCTATCAAGAGGAGTCGAGAGAGAAGCCTCTTACCTCAAAGGTTTTGAAAAAACTTTTACAACAAACGAAGAACACATAAGAATGTGGGTCGGTTCTCCAAGAACGACCTTAGTTTTCTTATCCTAGAAAGATCACGACTCAACATTGAATTATTTAGCATCCAAAAACGTAGATCTACCCACTATAGGTTCATATCTGATAAATAATGGAGATCAGAGAAGTAGATCTAATCAGATCTAAGAAAACATTACAAATCAAAAAATAATGGGGACATACCTCAAGAATGAGACTCGAAATCACCCAAGGAAGGCTCTAGGTTGGCTAAAACTCATGTGGGGAGGGTTATCTAGGCTTCTAGGGAGATTAATCTCAGAATTGGAGCATTTTTAAGAAAAAAAATATATAGAAAAAAAACGAGTAAGCTCCTAGAAAATATGATCTAGATTTGAACTTTGTGCTAGGTTTGACCACAAGGTTTGGGGCAACCGTGCATGGATCATGAGACCTTCCATTTAGTGAAAACACTCCTTATAAAATCCCCAAAATCTCCCATCCTTCACCTTTTCCCTTTTTATGGAAACACATTTTTCATGGAAACATCCCACTTTATGGAAACACTCCCCTTTAGTGAAACAACCCACTTTATGGAAACTCCCCACTTTATGGAAACAACCCACTTTATGGAAACAACCAACATTATGGAAACACCCAAATTTATGGAAACTCTATATATTATGGGAAATCTCTATTTTATGGAAACTCCCCATTTTATGGAAACTCTATATTTTATGGAAACCCAATTAAAGACACACAAATTAAAAAAATGTGAGGAAAGGTGTTATGTACCCAAAACCGGGGGTACTAAATTCTCCCCACCATTGGTCTTTCGGTACTTAGAAAGTAGAAAACCCTCACTCGCCAAAAAGATTTTTGGCCACTTCTCTTTCATTTCATTCTCACATTCCTATGTCTCTTCCTGAATCTGACCATGTTTCCATAACACCCACACGAGGCCGATTCTTTTCCCACATAAGACTTTGTCTTGTCTATCCATGACACTGGGATATATACCAATGATGCATATGATTCTTGGTCAACGTGATCCCATATAATAACATGGTCAGAATTAGGGTGATAATTTTTCAACTGGGATACATGGAACACATTATGCATCGTATTAAACCGTGGTGGTAATGCCAACTAATATTCCACCTCTCCAACCCATTCCAGTATCTCAAAAGGGCCAATTAATCTTAGATATAGCTTTCCATGCTTCCAAAATCAATGATGTCCAAGCCTTGGAGAGATCCTCAAGAAGATATGATCACCCACAGGGAATGACAACGGTCTTCGACGGTGATCTACATAAGATTTCTGATGACTCTGAGCCATCTTAATCCTCTTTCTAATCAACTGGATATTCTCTTCTTTTTCTCAGACAAGGATTGGAATAAATAGTTACGTTTCACCCATTTCCACCCAACATAGTGGAGAACGAAAATGACGTCTATACGATACTTCAAATAGATCCATGTGTATTGAGGCTTGATAGCTGTTATTGTATGAGAACTCCACTAAGGGTGTATGATCCTACCATGAGCCACCAAAATCCATTACAAAACCCCGCAACATGTCTTCAAATGTTTGTATCATCTGCTGGGATTGTACATCTTTCTAAGGATGATCCGTCATGCTCAAAGTAAACTGATTCCCAAGGGCTTGGTGTGAGGATTTCCAAAAACGAGACGCGATTCTCGGATTTCTATCTAAGACTATTGACACTGGTACACCATTCCTCTTTACCACTTCTTGGATATATATTTTTGAAATATCTTCCACCGTATGAGTTTCAAAATTTTTGATGAAATGGGCCAACTTGGTTAGATGATCCACTATCACCCAAATGGAATCGTGTTTCTGGACCGTTCTTGGAAGACCTATAATAAAATCCATTTCTATATAATCCCATTTCCACACTATGATGGTCAAAGATTGTAATATACCAGCTGGTCTCTGATTCCCTACTTTAACCAACTGACAAGTTAAGCACCAGGAGATGAACTCAGCCACAGTCCTTTTCTTTCCGATCCACCAAAACTGTGCCTTCAATGACTTATACATATTTTGTGTACCATGATGTACATCCCATCTTGAATGGTGGTAAGCATGATGTAGTTGTTCCTGAAAAACCATAGGTATAACCATATGATCTCTGAAACACAAAACTAAACCCCCATCAAGTTTCCAGCCCTAAATGGTCTCCCCACCATTGAGTTTTGAACTTACAACAAGACATTCTGCATCAGATGTTTGTGCCTCTTTGATAATTTTTACTAAATCAAGAACACGATTAGCTGAAAATAAAACTGCTACATTACCTCAGTCTTCACATTCCACATGCATGTTGGCTAATACCTACATCGACTGCCATTCAACTGAAGATTCTTTCGCCAACTGAGTATATTAATTTTTACTCAATGCATCTGCCACTAAATTTTCTTTCCCCAGTGTGTACATCAAGTCAAAGTCAATCATTTGGAGATACTCCATCCATATCCTTTTCCTTAGATTCAAATCTCACTGTGAGAAAATGTGTTTCAAGATTTTGTGATCTATAAACAAAGTAAATTTCTCACCAAAGAGATAATATCTCCATGTTTTCCAATCATGGACGACTGCAGGTAACTCCAAATAATGTGTTGGATAATTCTTCTCATGCAACCTCAACTGCCTTGAACCATAAGAAACCACATTATCTCTTTGAATGATAACGCATCCCAACCCTGATCCCAAAGCATCACAATACACCACATACGCCTGTCTTAATTCTGGAAAGATCAAGATAGGTGCCAATGTAAGACAAACTTTTAGTTCCTGTAAAGACTTATAACATTCCTCCGTCCATTGGAATGGAGCATCATTCTTTGTTGGAGCTTTCATTGGTGAAGCTAGTTGTGAGAAATCATGCACAAAGCGTCGGTAGTAACTATCTAGACCACGAAAAATTTGTATCTAGAAAAAAATTATTCGGTGGTTTCCAAGAGATAACAACTTCTATCTTTTCAGGATCAACAGAAATGCCTTTCTCAGAAATGACATGGCCAAGAAAAAGTACTTCCTGTATCAAAAAATCACACTTTGATAACTTTTCATACAAACAATGATCTCTCAAGATTTGTAACACTGTTTCCAGGTGCACCTCATGATCAACCCTTGTCTTTGAATAGACCAAAATTTCATCTATAAATAACAGAATAAAATTATCCAGATATTGTTGAAATATCTGATTCATCAATTACATGAATACTACTGGTGCATTTGTTAGAACGAAAGGCATTAATACATATTCATAGTGTTCATATCTACTTCTAAAATCTATCTTTGGAATATCCTCTTTCTGAACTCTCAATTGGTGATATCCTAATCAAAAGTCAATCTTGGAGAAACACTGATCTCCCCTTAATTGATCGAACAGATCATCAATGCATGGAAGTGTATATTTTTTCTTTATCACAACTTGGTTAAGCTTATGATAATCAATACAGAGCCGAAGAGTTTCATGTGCTTTCTTCACGAACAAAACCGGTGCTGCCCAAGGAGACATACTTAGTCAAATGAACCGTTGATTTCCATCTCCTCTAACCACAATTTTAATTACTGTAACTCTATTGGTTCTATCCTATAAGATGGATGTGAAATAGGACTGGTCCCCAAAATAAGATCAATTATAAATGCCACTTCCCTTAGAGGTGGTTACCCTGAGATGTTCTTGGGAAATAAATCTAGAAATTGATCCAAAATAGCTGGGAAACTATTTTCATCGATCTCTTACATTGATTCCAAAGTCAACACTACCAATTGGTAAGATATCATTCACACCATTGGTTCCAACAAGATCTTTGCACCATTATTTATAATCCTCTCTCCTCTAAAGAGATGCTTGATGCCGTCCTCGGTCATGAAACTAACTGTTCTCCTATAATAGTCGATTTGAGCCTTGAACGTTGTCATCCAATGCATACCCAGAATTATATCATAGACATAGATATCCAATATCGAGAAGTCCCATTTTATATCAGCTCCATAAACAGTTATATAGCATTATCTACACACAAAGGCTTTAAATTCTCTTTCACCATGAGGAGTTTGTAGTTTCAAAATAGAAGGAATTATTTCCAGTTTTAAACATAGCAAGTCAATTTCACAAGAAGCAATGAAGGAATGTGATGAACCAATATCAAACGACACTTTCACAAAGGTAGAATTCAAAAGAATAATACCTATCACTTTAGATGGTCCAGCATGATCATCAATAATCATCTGATCATCTCCATACGATTGTATCTTCACCACACTATTCTACTTGTTTTCTTGATGAGGTTTCCCAGGTTGAGGATTCATGGTATTTCTAGAATCACCATGTCTAGCTATGCTCTAATGAAGAGACTGATACTATTTTCCTCGTCCAGTCGAAGAATATGATGCTTGTGGCACCTGAGAATAGTCTTGAGCACCTGAACTTGGAGCATTGCGACAATAGCGATGAAGATATCCCGCCTTGTTTCAGTTATGACATGGTCTAGGTTGTTCCATACAATCTCACTTTATGTGGTCAAGCGAACCACATTGAAAACAATCTTCTTTGCTCTGGTGTAACACCCTGACCCCAAAATCCTAGAGTTGGTGCATTATTACATATCATTGGCATGATCAGAAAAGATCAACTTTCGAAAGACCGATTGTTTTATTAGCCTTGGAAGTAATAGATACATTCATAATGTTTACATTATATCATAAAATGGAAAACTACAAAAACATTGTTTCTATAGACAACACTGAGATCCGATAGACTATACCTACAGGTCAGTCATAATATACTTCTTCACATCCTGGTAAAAATAAAACATAGAAATGGGTGAGCTCAGATGCTCATTAAGGATAACAATATAGCAGAAACTTTCATAAATAAGAATAAACATTTAAGGAAATGTATAAGACTAAAACAAAAGACTTTTAAACTTTAACTTCCACATAATATGGAACAGATAAAATAAAATAATTCCATTTACTTATTCACATGGATACTCCACTAGTCGAATAATCACATGCAATATCAATAGCCACTTTGATAATGATAGAATTCATAATGCCAGAATTTCATAACCACATAGTCAAGGGCTTGTGCCAATACTACAAACAAGATTTTGTCAAGGCCTTGTTCCAAGACACTAGTTTGTCTCATGAGACCTACCGATGAATTGAGAAGCTATAGCGGTCTCCACCCGTCACTTACTAAGTCCAATTCATTCCTCATTTGAAAAGGTTGAAAAATAATCTCAACATTCATATTAAAACTTGCATAGGAAATGTCAATATTTTAACCACAAACCATGAATGGAATAAAAATAACACATACACAGTCAAACATAACTCATTCAATGCAATATGGAAGATTTTATTATAATATATTAACCTTAAATCGAGAATAATGAAGTATATTTACATTGATGAAAGTAATAATCAAAACTATTTGAGAGAAATATTCCCCTTTTCTTGAAAACATTTAAAAGTCACATTATTTATCAAGAATACATTTAAAATAATTTTTTGAATCACAATTTCCCATGACACTTTGAAACTTTTGAAAGGAATTAACATTTTAAAACATAAAGTCCAAATAAATAAATTCTTAAAACCATTTTTAAAACATGTACATTAATGAGAAAGATTTAGAAGAATAAATTTTTGAAACATTATAACGATATTTTAGTTAGAGTTCCTAACCAAATGAGAGACACTTGAATACATATGATTGAGGTAATAAAAACTTAATCATATCATGAGAATAAATGTATTCATGATATATTATGTCAAAGTACAATATATAAACCAAATAAAAGTGAATTGGCGCATAACAACAAATAAGTCTCAATGGAATGTAAGTTGAGATGAAATCACTTATAAAGACCGTATCCTTAGGTTAAGGATAAATCACTGACATAATTATGTATGAAAAATATAAATACACTAAATATGGTTGAATATTAAATGTAAATCAATCAGAGGACATTCACACATATTCTTGTAAAAAAACAATACTAATGACTTGGATGTTTAACTCAATGAATGAAAATTGAGTTAAAATTACTCTTATCAGGTTTATATCGATGACTTTAGAATTTATCAACAGAGTGATTATGTGTATCAAAATTATATCCACAGAATGGTGAGTGTAAATTACTATATAAATAATAAATTTTGATTCCACACATAATCTTTGAGTAACATAATCAATGAAGTATGCGTAAAACCCAATGAGTGGAAATTGAAATTTGAAATTCCCTTACCGATTTGGTAACTTATGAAACATACACCCCATGAAAGAAGGATCATACAATGAAGATGTAAATACCCATTAATTAAATTATATTACACCAATAATACAATCATGGGTAGTACATACACCACAAAAAAGGAAATAGTGGCCAATATAGCATGAATCTCATGGAAATAAGAAGTGAGATGAAAACTCCTTAGCACGTTGAAATTAATCGAGTCATATGAAAAAAAGTTAATAACTATAAAATTAATCACATAATACCATGAATATAATGATAATCATGATAATATATATCAAATGGAAGTACACAATACACCACATGCAATAAATAAGTGGTAAACAATGGAAATCTCATGGAATTAAAAGCGAGATAAGAAACCCCTTACCTTGTAATTTTAATTGGTAGAGTGTAGGTTAAACTCCTATAAAATGGTGAAATAATTGTTATTAAATTATAAAAGAATCATATAAATTAATATAATATCATATATGATCTTTCGGTATTTCTTTGTTAAAAATATTTTAGTATTATCGTTATTTTGGGTATTAACTGATTCGTTTTCCTTCACATGATTTGTTATGTAGGTAATGTTTTTTATGGATATGATGTTTCTTATTCATATTAATAATTATTTTTAGTATTAAAACATTATATTTAATCATCTAATGAAAATTAGTCTTGAATGGATACGATGGGGAATGAATCTCATCACGTTCTCGGAGACGGTAATCCGTACGTACGCACGAGTGACAATATCATTATTTTGATACTAAAATAATATATAATTGGATGGTATATCCTATATAAAGAATCATTATAATGTTATATTCATTATTTAAATCAATTATACGTCATTATTATAACCATCCAAATAATAATGTATTGAATAACAATTACACCACGACGTGGAGATGGTAAGCCGTACGTACGCATGTATGATGACATATCATTCAAAGGATGGATATAACAATGAATATGGTTGTACCATATTTATAATGATATAAAATTATATAGAAGATACTGTAGTTATTATTTTATAATGTAAACAACAAAGAAAGAGGAAGTGGAAAAAGAAAGGAACTTGAAAGAGGTGAGGAAATATTTACCTCTTCTTCAGGTTCTTCCTTTTGATTTGATCAAAAGGGCTTCTTAGGATGGATTTATGACTAAAAAAGGACTCTAGTATTAAGGTAGGATAGTTGAGAGGGTATTTGGGTAGGGGTTGGATGAGACAAATGGCTTTGATGGTGTTAATTAGAGAGAAGGGGAAGTGCCCTTTTATAAGAGGGGTGAGGGGCACCTTAGGAAAAGCTAGAAATATTATTTTATAATAAAATCATTTTCGGTTTCTAATGGATCCAAAATAAATTACTTAAAGGATAAGGTAGGTATGGGTCGAAAAAAACTCAACCAATAGGTTTTAGAAAGTTTTGGGTTACTATATTAACTTTATCTTTTTGATTTAACTCTTAGTTAAATAGTTTGACATTTACCATGTCTCTTTGTATTTTTATATTATATGGTTAATAAACTTAATATAAACTTCCAAGTGAAACTCAAGTGGTTCATTAATGACATATATAATATTATTTAAGACTTATTTCCAAAGCTTAGATTTTTATGAATAGAATATCAATTAATAATATAATATTTGTTTTAAAAACTCTTTTATGTCAATTTTGACACTATTTGGTGTTTCGTTTTTTCTACATTCATAACAACACTGTTACTTCGAAAAAAATTCATCTAACCAATTATAACATGTCATATTATTCTATAAAATTAGTTTAATTCATAAAAGTCTCAAATTACATTTATTTGGATATTTATGATATCTATTATTTTAATATTTCATTAATTAGGTAATTACTGAATATTCATTATATCATAAATAAATTAAATTATTTAATGTCTAAAAAATATAAATAAAATACCATTATGTAGTAATTTTTTTTATTTTTATAATGAATATTTATAGTTGAATTTATCTTATGTATAACCCTATATGAAAAATGTTTTAGTTATTAAACATTGATTTCAACTCTTTTAACTCTTCTTTAAATAAAAAAAGAATAAATGTCATAATCTAATCCAAGTGGACCTAAAGGATCATATTTTATTCCTAAGGTTGTTTTTGGTTTAATTACACTTATCCAATAGAATTAGGACTTGTGTTAGGGTAATAATAATATCATTTTTACCCTTAATTACCCTATTTACTTTTAACTATGGTAAATAAAAGTAAAAAGTTACTAGTCACAAAAAATTATTTTCATCTTATTGAACCAAATTTTAATTACTGATATCAACCGTTTCTATTAGAGTTTTGTAATTCAACTCACAGAAGTGGAAAAATTAAGGTTTTTGTAAATTTGCAAATGCTCCTAGGAGGTGGGTAAAAGACAGTAAAAAGTTCAATAAAATTTTATACATCTAATTTTATTATAAAATGACACCAATGAATTACATTGAACTTATATAGCTATTATAAATCTATTTTTACTTAAAATAAATTTAAATAAAATAAATAATTATTTAAATAAAAATTTGTTTTTAAACTATAAGGCAGTGTTTTTCACTATTCATCAAAAATTGAATGTTTTCAGAAAAATATCAAAAATTTAACCTAAGATAATTTTGATATTATAAATTCAAAAATGAATTCCATTTTACCAAATTCAAATCATATAAGTTGCATTAATTAATTTAAAATTAATTCCCATTGTAAAAACCGAAAAGAGTGTTATAAAAAAAATAAAAACTATCAAAAGATTGACATGTGTTTATGTCAAATTAAAATGTGAAATTACTTATAATCACATACATTGTATTAAATGAGAAAAATATAATCTAATTATAATTTAAAACCATTAAAATAAATAATTTAAGACTATAAATTATTTCGATTAAAAAATTTGTTTTTAATTGAAATTTAGTATTTTTCAGTATTCATCAAAATATAAATGTTTTTAGAAAAGTACCAAAAATTTATCCAAAATAAATTTTTATGTCCCTATTCTAAAAAAGAATTTAATTTTGTTAAATTGAATATATAAAAGTGTCAAATATTGGTTTTAAAAAGGGTTTTCTATAAAAAGGGGGTAAAATTTCATTTTTTTGAAAAATACTTCTTTTATGTGAAAAAATTTACTTTGTTCTTATATTTTGTCTAAGAAACACATAATATGGATTCTAAAATTATATGGAGTATATAAAATTTAAAATTCAGTTAATACTATTCATAACCGATTTTGAACGGCTAGTTTGGTAAGTCATGGTGCGCTCGAACTCGGTGTTGCGTGTAGTGCAAGCTATTGAATTACTTTAAAGAAAATATCTTACTATGAAATCTTGGGGTGTTACATATGGGGTCATGGAGTAAGGTTTACTAATCCTTCCATCTAGTTATGATTTCCACTTGCACCTTGGAAATAGGTGTCCCTTTTCTGCTTGTTCCCAGTGGTTGAGTTCCCACTGTTTCCTATAGGTATCATCATACCTCCTCTCATGGATCCTGAGATATCACATTCTGCCACAGTCACTTTGTTTACCATCTCTATATAATATGTAATACAAAGTACTGTAATATTTGATCGAATCTCCTATCGTAGCCCTGATTCGAAGATGCGTGCCTTCAAATAGTCACTTCCTGCAACTTCAGGTGCAAATCATACAAAGTTCATGAACTTAGCCAAATACTCTGTGATAGAGAGACTCTCTTGTTTCAGGATGAAGAAGTCTGTTGTTTTCTGGATCTTGAATGTGTGAGGATATAATTTTTTGTTGAGAAAATCCTCAAAATCCTCCCATGTAATTCATTTATCCAATTTAGCCTGCACCGCTAAATCCCACCGCTAACGTGCAAGATCCTCGGGCATATACGTCTCTAGTTTCACCTTTAGCTTTACCGGTGTGCCGATGAAGTGAAATATACAATTCATACTACATAGCCACACCTTTGCCTTCTTGGGTTCAGAATCACCCAGAAAAATTAAGTGGATTCTGCTTCATGAACTGGATGGTATGATCCACATGTTGTGGCTCATTCCTTCGGTTCCCTATATCCACAGCTTGAAAACCTTGGACATTACTCTGAACCAGATCTTGGTTCAAATGTGGTTCAGGTGCAACCACATTCTCCGCAGCTTCTTCGGGTTGGTTTCAACGATGCCTACTAGGTGCCATTTTCTAAACTAACAACAAGCTCCGTTAATTTCACTCTCTAGCAACTGCTGTCTTAGAATTTCGTATTCTATCACCTAAACTATCACAACATTGTTTTCCAAAATAACATTTTTCCCATGTTCAACTATTTTTGAAACCACTTCACATGCTTTTGAAAATTCAACCATTTTAAAAATACTATAAGCATTCACCTTTTTAAAATCATTCATTTGAAAACCAATTCCATACTCTTTCAAAAATTAACACTTTTTTTCACAACATGAATCATTCCCTAAAATTATGTATGCACTTATAGTGGGAAGTCATTCCTCTAAAATACATGTCATGCTCATATCATTGGCTAAACCCATGACAATGAGATTTGAAAATCATATAAGTGTTTCTATACACTAATTTACCCAAATTCTTAGTAACATTAAGTTCATCATAAAAGGGCTAGCTATGTCCTTTTATGCTATACATTGCAAGTTCCGACAATCGTACTCCTTTATAAGATTCCCACCCAAGGAATAGACAAGAAGGGATTTCATCTCCAAAACTAGGAACATCGATGACTACTTGTTAGGAAAGGACCGAACAAGATGATACTATTTGTAATGATCTACCAATTCTCATTGGATTGAGAGTGCAACGAGTCATTACTAGGACTTAAGCGACATCCCCAATATGCTAAAGACTGGAAATTAATACCGAAGGGTTTCAAAAACAAGTGGGGGATGATTTAGACTTCAAGAAATAAAACAATAAATCAACCAACCATAACTAAACATTCTCTATATGATGTATTAATAAATGAAAGACAACTCAACAACTTCATGTATCTCAAAACCACATCAAAGTAAGAAACAATGGAAGAATAACCATGTATCAAAGCACATAATGGGTAAACTACACAAGAATCTCAAAAGACCTCAAGAATATATGCTTCACAAGCTCCAAACTCCACAATCTCTGAATAGCCCAAACATCATGAGGTAGTTGTAAACACATGTGAAACATTACCTTTTCCCTTTTCCCATAAGATAACATCTACAAAAGCACCAAAGTGCCAAAGTATGGGTGAGTATAAAACTCATTAGGTTTTTTCCAATGACTTCCCTACTCACGATACTAGGATATAAGAGTTAGAAACAATTATATAAAACCATTTATATAAAATCATTTCTCAAAATAGTTTATAAATAAATATAAACAAGTTTCCAAAACCATTCATTACAAAATGCATACAAGTGCAATTGAAACCAATTTTCCCAGCAAGATATTTTTCCAGAAAAATAATTAAAAAATATTTACAACCATTTGACAATATCCCTTTATCGACATACCCAACCATTCCTCAAACACATGCAACCAACCATGCATAATACATTTTGAAAGTTCCATACTCATGATCATTTTCTCGTCGATCTACCAAGTCGCCCCAAGGTAATTGTTTCCCATGTTCCATTAACCCTTTGACACCAAGAACAAGGTCATAATTCAACCAATCCCCATGTATGCAATTCCAATGTGACATTAACCCTTTGGTATCAAGAACAAAGTCATATTTCAACCGAGCCCCATATATGTAATATGAACACACAAAACATATTGCCAACAATAAATCCAAAACAAACCTTTCAATAAAAACACCTTTTTATTGAAAACCATTTCAATCAAAACCATTTCAATGTCAAACCATTTCAATTACAAATCATTTCAATAAAACCCCATTTTTATTGAAAAAAATTTATATTTAAAACCCCTATTTAATCAACCATTTAGTAATTCCAAAAAATCCATAATTTTAAATCATCATTTTAAATTCAAGAAACTAAACCCCCTTTTGCACAACTATTCACCAAGATCACCCAATTTAACAAAAACCACAAATCATCACAAATGAATATTTTTACATGAATATAACAATAAATAAATGAATTAGAATATAATCCAATCAATTATAGCAAGAGTATTCAAGAGATAAGCCTCCTACCTCAAAGGTTTTGACGAAACTTTTACAATAGACGAAGAACGCACAAGAAAGCAGGTCGATTCTCCAAGAAAGGCCTTAGTTCTGTTATCCTAGAAAGATCACGACTCAACATTGAATTATTTTGCATCAAAAAATGTAGATATACCAACTATATGTACATATCTGATAAATAATGGATATTATAGAAGTAGATCTAAGTAGATCTAAGAAAACATGAAAGATCAGGTAAGAATGGCGACATGCCTCAAGAATCAGACTCGAAATCACCAAGGGAAGGCTCTAGGTTGGGTAAAACTCATTTAGGGAGGGTTATATATCATTATAGTGAGAGTAATCTCAAAATAGGGGTGTTTTGAAGCCAAAAAGAAATATATAGAGGAAAAACAAGTAAGCCCATAGAAAACAGGATTTAGATTTGACCTCTGCGCATGGTTTAACCACACGATTTGGGCCCACCGTGTATAGATCGTGTGACCTTACTTTTGGTCCCAACACTCCTTATAAACCCTCCAAACTCTCACATCCTTCACCTTTACCCTTTTTATGGAAACACATTTTTTATGGAAACATCCCACTTTATGGAAACACCCCACTTTATGAAAACAACCCACTTTATGGAAACACCCCACTTTATGGAAACAACAGACTTCATGAAAACAACCAACATTATGGAAACACCCAAATTTATGGAAACTCTCTATATTATGGAAACTCTCTATTTTATGAAAACTCTCTTTTATTTTATAGAAAATCTCTATTTTATGGAAACTCTCTATTTTATGAAAAACCAATTAAAGACACGAATTAAAAAGACGCGAGGAAAGGGGTTATGTACACGAAACCAAAGGTACTATAGGAAATATAAAAATTATTGTGGTAGGAAATCAATTATTCAACTCTTGTAAATCATTCTTGCATGCCTCAGACCATTCAAACCTAACCCCATTCTTGGTTAAGCCTGAATGTGGTGCTTCCAAGGGGTAGAAATCATTAATTAATCTTCAGTAATAACTGGCCAATCCCATAAAACACCATAAATCAGAGAAATTATTGGAATGCTACCAAGACACAAAAGACTGTACTTTCTCTAGATCCACTGACAAAGAAGCCTAGAAGTTGATTTAACCTAAGAAATACACACTATCAATCTAGAAGTGAAATTCAGAAAACCTGGCCTAAAGCCTATGCTCTCTCAGTATACCCAAGATGATGTCAAGATGTTTGACATGCTCATAATGAATTTTAGAGTGTAACAAAATTTCATCAATGAAGATAAATACAAAATGATCCAGGTATGGGTGAAATATTTGGTTCATTAAAGCCATGAATACATCTAGTGCATTGGTCAACCTGAATAGCATCACCACAAACTCATATAGCCTGTACCAACTCCTGAAGGCAGTCCGTAGTTTATCAGAAGGCCTCACCCTAAGATGGTGATACCCCAATCTCCAATAAATCATGGAAAACACTGATGGACCTATCATTTACTCAAACAGATCATCAAATGAGGGAAGAGCATACTGGCTATTAACAGTCTTCCCATTCAACCTTTTGGGATAATAAAATAGGATATCCCTAAAGTGATATACTTGGATGGAAGGACCCTTGATTCCCCAATTCATCTAACCGAGATTTAATTTCAAGGAGGGTTTCCAGATCTATTCTATATGGTGGAATGGAAACTAGATCCATTCTGAGTAGCAACTCTATTAAGAAATCGACGTCCCTCTTGGGTGGAAGCCTCAAGAAATCCTCAGGAAACACATCCTAAAATAGATCCACCATAGGAGGAAAGACATGTTTTTATACTCCTCCATCATCAAGCATAATACTTTCCACTTGGGATGTGAGTTCCCCCAACTGCTGGAAAAATGTCCCTGCATGACCTACCTTTTCATCCCACTAACCACGATGGATATAAGTGTCTCCGTCAAGAGAAATAAACATTACCTGATGAATACAACAGTTTATGTGGGCCTGATAAAACACCAACCAATCCATTCCCAAAATCCTATCAAAACCTGGCATCTCAAGGACAAATAGGTTCCATAAAAAATGATACCCACCAACCTGCAAAGCAATACCCTTACACTATCTGATATCCTCATCCCACACCCCCAATAGAGTATCAATAGACATTATCCTGCACACACACTCCAAATATAAATCCAAAAAAACCAAAAAATGAGAAGAAATGAAATAGTGTGTTGTAGCTGTGTCAAATAACACACTTTCATGGGTGGAGGATACGAAAATCATACCTTGAACTATAGATGTTCCAGCGTCACCACCTACTAGTGTAGACTGAACGTATGAAGCTTACCTACACTTATGACCTAATCTCCGACCCAAGTTCCAGGAACTTCACTACCCTCCTGATGTGGACTCTCTTGCCCTGGAGTACCAAATCCACCTGCTCGATCAGTACAACCTATAGAAATCCAAATGCCTACTAGATATGGGGTTATTGATCCCCTACCTACACAAGGTATCTACCTCAAACCTTCATCTAGGATCAAATATTGAGGTTTCCTACAGAACCTTTTCACGTGCCCCATTTTGCTACATGATCAACACTCAACTAGTAGTTAGGGACACTGACCACGCATGTGTCCTGACATTACACAGTGGTAACAGAACACCCGATATCCACCCTAAGAGGATGAACCTATTTTTTGAATACTCTTTAGACAACCACCCCGATTGAAGCTTCCAAAAATACTTTTCATGCTCTTATAATCCACACCACTAGACTATCCAAAAGGTACCACAAGTCCACTACCTAAAGTCCCCTTTAGGTTACCTTCTTAGATAAGGGTCTGATCTACTACCATTTCGAACCTTTTTAGGCAAAACATGTTCACTTGAGACCTGATCTCATACCTTATCCCATCTAGTAAACATTTTACCACAACTACCTCATCTCTTGCCAACATTGAAATGAAGTTTCTTAAATTAGTGAAACAACTAGAATAATCCATTACCGATGTTTTCTCTTGGGAAAAAATCACAAAAAATGCAACCTTCTCCTACCTCAAGGTCTCTAGGTATAAATTCAATAGAAACTTCCCATGAAAATCATTCCATAACATCCCTTCATCCTTTTCAGTATGAATTATGACGTCCCAACAACACTTCCCCCATCCTCTCAATATATAGGTGTCCAAATTAACCCTTTTCTTAGCTGGAGTCTATAAATAGTCAATAATAATCTGGGTGGACTCTATCCAAAACTTGGTGGCCTATGAACCACCCTCTTTAGTAAAGTTCGGAGGGTTCTATTGTTGAAACTTTCTGGTTAGCTCAAACATTCTCAGCATGACCCTCCCTGGGTCCCGCTCCATCATTTGCATACATCGAGTAAGATTATCGCATAATTTCTCATATCTACCATCCTGGATCACTAAATTCTCTTGCTCCACTAATAGAGGATCATTCTCGGTAACATCCTCTAATTGCCCAATAGTTACTCGATGTTGTGGTGGAATTTCTCTATAATCCAAAAATGATCTTTAGAAAACCTAACATATAACCTTCATAGATTACATAAAATATGGGTCTCCACTAGCCACAGACAACTGTTTCACATACACTATCTGAACATACCTTATCACATTCAAAACACTAGCCTCCACCAACCCTACCATGGGTCATGACTAACACATGGTAACCAACTCGCATGGTCATAAGTCATACTTTAGGCACCATTTCACAATTATTTCATACTTACAATGTAAGCGTTTTCTTTCACCTCATTTCCCATTTCATAACTTGTTACATTATACATTTCATCTTGCTTAAAATTTTATTAGATTCAATTATTTAACTAATATTCAATAATTTAGTTCTTTTTTTACCATTAACATCATTTCCTTATACATTATTTTATTTACATTTTCAAGGTAGTGTAATGAATTATACCTTTTATACCCCACACACCCATCCCTTGTGTGCCTATCATATTGTATGAAACTTAAATGCATAGGTTCCTACAATGATGAATGAATGAAAATACTTATTCCATTACAATCATGAGAAAAGTATCATCAAATAGTCTCATAACACAACAAATTAATCACAAAATGTTGAAATATTGTAAAATGTAACAACACACAACAAGAACAAAAATTTCCACCCTAGGAACTTTGGTTTTCACTTACACATGGGTTATCTACTCCCAAGAATGATCTCATTACCAAGGCTGAACACTTCCTAATCTTCAGTATGCCATCCCAAAATAGTAATACAAAAGAAGGAGAAAGGAAATTTATCTAATAACACTTTATATTGTCCCTGTCCTAGAAGCCACTAAACGATTCCCTAGGTCGAGTTTCCACATGACCTAAATCATGCCTCCCCATACACCAGAGGTTACCGACTATCATAAAGGGTCTAAATAATTACTATGGGGATACTATTCCCTCTTTATTAGAGTATGCCACAATAGAAAAAAATAAAACAATGAAAGCAATATGTAAAAACCATAGAAAATGAATAAAGGGATTAAACTCACCCGTGGATTCAATCCACAACCAATGACAATCCAAATTGATTAAGATAAAAAATAATCACATCTTGGAAGCTTTAGTTTCTAGGGTTCATCACTAGGGTTGAAAAGGAGGAAATGGGAGAGAAATTTTGGCGGGGTTCTTAAACCCCATAATGTAAATTTTGTAAATTCTCCAACTTTATCAAGGGTGTATGGTTTCCCCGAAATGTTTTCCAAACCATGCACAAACCATGTGCAAGAAAATGTCTTAGGGAAGTGGGGTCGCATAGTTACCTAGGGTGACCTGCATGGATTACAAAATGTGTGCCAACCATGAGATACACCACTATCCAAAATTCCACAATTTGGTCTCCCACCTCTCACGATTTTCTTAACCATGTGCTAGCCATGCACCAACCATGTGACTTGTATAGGCTAGCCCAATTTTTCCTTATTTCATGTTCTGAACCCTCGGAACACCATCGATGCCCCTTAAATGCTTGATAAACACTTATTTCACCAAAAAATAGAATTTAAACAAATTTAAAGAAGTAAATACCTCCATAATTTCTGGATCATACAGTTGGGTTTTCTGTTGAAAATGAGTGCTTCAAGACTGAGTAAAAGTTTGATTATAGTTATCCCCCTTTATAAGTTGGAAAAAAGTTATACCAATTTTTTAAGAGTTTAAAAAAATGAGAATCTAGGAAAAATTATAGAAAAATATAGTATGCTTATTTTTATTTTAAAGAACTATCCATAGGATGAGTTTTTAGTCTAAGGAATTTCTGGGAGATCATAAGAATGTTTCTCCTACATCTAATATGGAAAATCAATATGAGAGTAGTTCTTTGGGATAAAGTGAATAGGTAAAAAAAATTCATGATTGAATTATCAATGGCTTAGAGATTCATTACCCCATACTCGTAATTTTTACATAGTTTTATGTTGTAATCTTAAATGGTTGAATCTAATGGTGTTGGAGTGTCTCCTTAACAATTTAATTATTTTATGTTTTGATAATTATGATATACTATATTTCATATTTTCATATTATGGATAATTCTCATTTTATAATTTTATTGAAAAGTTTTTTGTTTAATTGTATTGTAGTTATAATTCATTTACCCTTATTTTTCTTGTTATTATATATAATTATTTTTAATATTTTATTGTGATAATTTCATCTTCAATTTTTTTTAAGTTTTACAAATTTCTCCTAACGCTTACATAAGTTTTCAAAAGCTATATTTATCTTTACACAACTTTTTTTACCCTTATGAAACCTTCATGCACCCTTACACAACATTTCATGTACCCATACACTACTATAGTTTTACCTTTACAAAATGTTTATTAGATTTAAATTACCATTACTTATCCACTTGAAAGTTTAGAATACCCTTATATAGTGTGCCTAAATACCTTTACACAATTCATGAACTTCTTTATTACCTTTATGTAACACTTATTCTACCTTTATGAAATCTATGAAAAACATCTTACCTTTACACATTATGTTATTTAACCCTAATGTAAATCTAGAAAATCCAGTTTACTCTATTTCACTATTTTATTGATGTTTTGATTTGATGCATGTTTATAAAAAAAATTTAAATTGTTTTAATGATTTTATAAATTCTTATTAATTATATAATACCAATTATAAGAGTTTATAATTTATTTTAAACAAAATTATATGAATATTAATTCCTTTCTTCATTCACATGTATATTTGCAGCATAAAACTCAAATATTTTGTGGTGATTTTTTTTTGTTTCTAGTATTTTTAAAATTATGTTATAGTTTAATGAAGTTATTAAAACCTATTTAAAATGTTTTTAAGATAATTTATTTGATGTTTGATATTAATATATGTTTAAATATGGAAAGATATTTGAAATTTGAAATTTAAATATTATATAATTAAACTGTGTGAGATTTGTGTGCTATATTCGACCAATTATTTTAGAAATGTTTTGAAAATTGTAAACAAGTATTTTTAAATTAGTTTTAATTATTCAAATATTTTTAAATTTGAATGATAATATTATCAATAATCTTTTTATATCTTTCTATCCCTCCTTGAAAATTCTTGAATATTATTATTACTATTTTAAATTTGAATATCTTAATGATTTCCTTGGTTGTATTGAGTAAATTATTTCATAATGGATCTATAAGGGTTGAAAATATGTTGAAAAAAAACATAAAACATGGATTTATTTTTCTTTTAGACACCTAATCAATTATAGAAAATTATCAAAGGAATTTAAGGCTATAAAAAGTGGCTTGAGGTTTCTTGGTAATCTGCACATTGAAATACTTTCCCATCTGCCAACAAACTCAAATTGATATTTTTCTCTTAAAGTGATCTCATTTATAAATCTTATTTATCCTTATATAGCGTGAACTAAATTGTAATATCCAAATCACTTTATTCTATTATTCTCATTCTCTGATAGTGTTCACCACAATCATTGAGATAATTGAGACTATGCTTAAAAGTGATTGATTTCTAGAAATCCTATCATATTTCTTATATTTCTTCAATATTTAGTGATTACTACCATTAAATTGAGGGAGTTTTATTTTCTTACCATTTCAATTAAAAAGGAAAGAGATTATTATTTTGTGGGTTTTTTTATTTTCTATTAAAGATATAGTTTTTATTGTGTACAAAATCTAACTATGACCTAAAAAATAAGGGGTAATTTTGGTATCTTGGATACCATTAAAGACAATGGAATAATACATTAAATCCTCAAGGAATTGTGGTGGGAGATATAGGCGTACCATTTTGTAAAATTTCTAAAATTCTTTACTATTTATCTTCTCTCATTTACTTTCCGTATTTTAAATTATTTATCACTTTCAATCATTATTTCATATTTTTTTTATCCATAAGACACATTTAATTGATTTACACTTGAAATAAATATTTTTTTTATTCATAAAATTTTACTATTATATGTTATTACACTATTTTGCTTTCAACTTTTATTGTTTTTATTGATTTTTTTAATTTTTTTAATCTTTTTAAAAGAAGTTTTTAAACTTTGATTGTTTTCCTATAAATATTTAATGAAAATTCACCCAATCTTTAAATTTTACATATTATCAACCCAAATTTGGTATCAAAGGGAAAATTTCACCATATTGTAGAAACTATTTTTAAATATATACTTTACCTTGATACCATCATTTGGTATCAAAGAAGACCACGAGTTTTAATCAGAAAACATTTCATCAATTTTTTTTATTTTCAAAGTCTACCTGATTTCAAAGTTTAATTTTAAAATAGAATCTACTTCTTATACACATGATCATTTCATTGACAGTTAAAATTATTCTTAGTGGAAAACTGACATTTCTATTTTACTTAGAAGCATCGATTATCCTATTTATAAAATGGTTATGCATGTTTATATCCCTATAACTAAAAATGAAGATAAGTGGACTTAGGATGATATTTATAATTTTGAACTTCATAAAGAATCAATCATATAAATGAATTCAACAGTATATCTTCTTTAAAAATGGATAATGAGATCTAGAAATTATTAGAATGCACACATGAGGGCACCAATAATGTTAAATACACTAGTCTCGATATGCTTAGACATATATTAAAAGTTCCTCTATGCATGAAAAGGAATATATTGCTAGTATATTTACTCATTTTACTAATATTTGTATGGGAAGAAAATATCTTGGCGAATCTATTTTTACATAAAAATTGGTCAATAAAATACATTGGGTTTTTACAATTAGTTTGCACCAAAATTCACTGCGCTCTAAGAAGATAAATATGTTAAAAATATAGTGGTTAAAGAAATCATAAGTTCTCACATGAAATATGAGATAGCCAAGAAGAGACAAGCTGAAAAGAAGGATCTAAAAGTATTAAAAAGGAGGGATAAAGAAGATTCAATGTCAACTTATGAAACTATCAACTCAACTCAAAATTACCTCATGGATCAACTAGAGGTAGGAGAAGTGGTTAGTTCCCATTATCCTTATCATTCTTTTTCATCCTTTCATTTGTCATCTTATTTGTGCTCCCCATCTTATGATAATGAAATTTATATTTTTTCAAGAACTTATTTCAAAATATGAATATCATTCAAAGAAATATAAATGTGTTCTTAATGAGGAAAATCTTATTTCTAATTAAAATGATTAACTTTTAACGGAAAATGATGATTTAATTTTGAAATTAAAAAATCAATCCGTTGTTGATGTTTTCAAAAATTAAATCAAGGATCTCAAAATCTATCTTTCAAAATTCAAAAAGGGTGAATAATATTTAAATCTGATTCTTGGTCATTAATTTATTAAAAGAAATAATTATTTATTCATATTTTCAAAAGATTATGAAACTTCTCAAAAAACCACTTATTTTGTAAAAGTTAATTCTCAAAGTAAATATTTTAATTATTTTTTTATAAATATGGTAATCAAATTTATGAGTGTATTTGAAAAAACACTAAATATGGATGGCCCAAATTAATAATTTTTTTCTTCTAACCTATCTCAAATATATAATAATGTTTGGGTCTCTAAATCTTTTTTTCCAATATTTGTGGATGTAAAATTTCCAGCATGACCAAATCATCTTGTGATGGATTTACCATACCCAAAAGTGTTCCAAAACTCTCCTTTTAAATGATTTCTTATAAGAGCTTTCCACCAAACCTAACTGATCAACGTAGTGGTGGATTCAAAATAATTTTAGTGTTAAACTCTTTAGGTGATTGATAAACTCGTTCCCATCACAAGATTAATGATTATGCTCTTTGTGAGGGTGTTCCTAACTGTTTCCTTCCTAAAAATACTTTGGATATCAACCTTGGCCTTTATGGGAATAAGTTTCTTTATTATTTTTATTTTAGGTTATGTCTTGAATAATTATTCAAAATATCTTTTCTCATCTTTTCTTTCTTTCTCAATACACATGAGGAAATATTTTTAGATTTTATATTCTTTTCAAATTTTTCTTTCTATTTTTTTCCTAGCTATATATGTTCTTTTCACTTTCCACTTTAATTATTTTTTTCGGAGTTATGGAAATTAAAAGTTTTTAATTTGTTTTTCTTTTATTATCCTTTTCAAAATTTCTCATATTACCCTTTTTCATTTTTTTTCAAATTATCCTACCATATTGAAAAAATCAAGAAGTTTTTCTTTTAATTTTTTTTGTTTTTCAATATGGTTTTCCAAAATGGTTTTCATATTATATTTTTTACAAAATTCAAAATTTTTATAATTTTTTGGAAAAATGAAATGAGTATGATAGACAAAGTCAAATAATAATGTCTATATAAAAATAAGTAGATTTGGTTATTGTGAATATTCTCCAAGGGATTTATCCCAAAAAGTGTTGATTGGGTTTTTAACACTATCTCAATCCTAGACATTGTTAGTGGGCTTTACTGTACACCTAGTTTGAAGCTCTTGAGAAACTTCCTGTTGTTTATTAATTAATTTTTTTAATACTTAATGATGAAATTATTTTTCAAAATATTTATTTTTGATTACATTTTCTTTCTGAAAAAAATTTATTTTTTAAAATTTTTATTTTAAATTGTAAACTCCGTATTAAATTTTATAAAATTTTCTTTTTTTTATTTTACAATTCCTTGAATATGATATTGTTTTTTCATTAATCATTTTAATTATTTTATGATAAGAATTAATTTGGGGGAGCTATATTTTTTTTTGATATCTTGTTTATTTCATTAAGAGGGGATTTTTTTTCAAAATGTTAATATTTTTTATCATTTCCAAAAGGGGGAGAAATTTTGAAATCAGTATTTTGTTTTGTAATTATCAAAATGGGGGTTATTATGGGAGTGGATCCTTCTCACTTTAAATATTTTATGTTTTGATAATTACGATAAAATATATTTTATATTTTCATTTTTAAATAATTATAATTTTATAATTTTATTGAAAAGTTTTTTTATTTAATTATTTTTAGTTATACATAATTTTTATTTTTTTTATTATTCTATATAATTATTTTTAATTATTTATTATGTTAGTTTAATTTTACAATTTTTTTTAAGTGTTATAAAATTCTCCTTACCCTTACATGTGTTTCAGAAACTACATTTACTTTTATATAAATTTTTCCATTCCCTTAATAAGATTTCATGAACCCTTATTAAACTTTTAGTGTACCCTTAAAAAAATCTAATTTTACAATTATGCAGTGTTTTTTAGATTTAGTTTACCCTTATGTAGCCAGTTGAAATTTTATCTTACCCTTACACAACATTCTTAGTTACATTTATGTAGAATATGAACTTATTTTTTACCTTTATCTTGTTCTTATTCTACATTTATAAAACCCATGAAAAATATGTAACCTTTACACAATATGTTATTTAAACCTTATATAAATATATAAAACCAAGTTTACTTTATTTCATGATTTTCTTGATGTTTTGATTTGGTGCATGTGTATAAAAAATGTTTAAATTGTTTTAATGATTTTATAAATTCATATTAATGATATAGAACTTATACAAAATGTTTCTACTTTGTTTTAAACAAAATTATGTGAAGATTAATTATTTTCTTCATTCATGTGCATGTTTATAGCATGAAACTCAAATATTTTGATTTTATTATAATGAGTTGTTTTTTTGTTTTTATTATTTCTAAAATCATGTCACAATCTAACGAAGTTATTCAAATCGATTTAAAATGATTATAATCCAGCATATCTTAAGTTTGATATTGTTTAATGTTTTAAAGTTGAAAGATATTTGATATTCATGTTTTGAATATTATATAATGAAACTATGCGATATTTTTGTGTTATATTTGAACTATTATATTAGAAATGCTTTGAACCCACTAAAGGAGTGTTTTAAAATTATTTTGAATTAGTCAAATGGTTTTAAATTCAAATGATTATATTATCAATAAACTATTTATCTCTTTCTATTTCTCTTTTATAATTTCAGATTATTATTATAACTATTTAAATTTGAATTGCCTAAAAATTTCCTTTGATGTGTTGAGTAAATTATTTTTAAAGGGAATGAAAAGGCATAAAAAAATGTTAAAGAAATACATAGAAATTTGATGTCTTTGGATTTAAGACACCTTATTGATTCCAAAACAATATGGAAGGAATTTAAGCCTATAAATAGAGTCTTGTGTGGCCTAGAAATCTATATATCGACATAATTGATCATCCACCAACATGCTCAAATTGGTCATTTTCTCTCAAAGTGATCTCATTTCCAAATCTTATTTATCTTTCTAGAGCGTGAACTAAATTGTAATATCCAAATCACATACTTATTTTATTCTCATTATCTTTTAGTGTTCTTCGTATTTATTAAGAGAATTTAGACTAATATTAAAAGTGATTTCTTCCTTTAAATCCACTAATCTTACTCATATTTCTTCTATATTTGGTTCTTACTACCATTGAAGTTAGGTAATTTGGTTTTATTATAATTTCCATTAAAATTGAAAGTGTTTATTATTTTTTGGTTTCTAGCTTTTCTTTTGAAGATTTGGTGTCTACTGTGTCTAGTTTCCTACAATAACCTAAAAAATAAGAGGTAATTATGGTATCTTGGTTGCCATTAAATCCATGGGACTAAAACCTTAAATCGTCAAGGGATTGAGGTGGTAGACATATGGGATCCTTTAGGTTCTATTTTTGAACTTCCTTATCAAATATCTTGTCCTATTTACTTTTTTTTATTTTCAATTATTTATCACTTTCAGTCGTTCTTTCATAATTGGTTTAGTCCATCAAACCAAATTAATCGATTTATTCAAAAAAATTATATTTGTTTTATTCATATAACTTTATTATTATATATTATTATATTGCTTTTCTTTCAAATTTGATTCTTTTTATTCAAAAGGTTCCAATTTGTTAAATATTTTTAAAAGAAGTTTTTAAACATGGGCTATTTTACTTGAACTTTTTAAATGGAAATTCACCCCTATAACCATTTTAAAAATATTAAACATAGAAATGGTTGATTGTTTTACATTTTTAGGCACTTTAATGAGAAAAACAAAGTGAATATTGAAGTTTTAAGGGAGAGTAATCAATTTTATTGATCACTAGGGAACAACACCAACTGTTATGGGAGTTTTATTTCTTATCCTTATCTTTTCCAGTAATTTTCATTCTATCATAAAAATTTTATCACTTAATATGGATGAATACTACCCTGATAGTGGTATTAATATTTAAAAAACTTATTAATATTAATTTATAATTTTATATATTTTGAAAATTAAGTGTGAGGGACTTTCTAAAAAATTTGGAACTAAATTAAAGATGATTTGTTTTGAAATTTTAGGTGTTAAGTTTTTATTGGACTTGTTTTTGTTAATAATTTTGAATTAAGATTGAAAATTTTCCTAGAAACCAAATAATTTCTCTAGATATATTTCTTAAACATGATAATTTTCTAATATTTATTTTAAATTAATTTTACTTAAAATAAAATTAATGTACATACTAAACTTTATTTTGAAAAACTACTTTGATTTTGTGGCAACGTGGTATTTTGAGTTTATTGTAACCCTTAAAAAACAATTTTCACTGTTAAATTAATAACCTTGTTTTAAGCCTAAACTATTCAAATTGTTTATTTCAACTAAATTTTAAAATTTGGGGAAAATTTTGAGTTTAAGTGTGAGGGATGGGTCTTACATAGTGGTAAACTGTGTTTCTTGGAGTTTATATAAAAATACCACTATGTTTTTAAAATTAATTGTTTCTATGCTTCAGTTTCCATTTTTAGTGGATAAATTTTTTTCTTAAGTTTAAATGTTGTTTTTATACTATTTGGGAATTAATATTTTGTATTTATCTATGGAATCAATTAGGTAAAATAATTTCTACCCCCCTCTCAAAAACACTTATTTTTAGTGAAATTTTGGGAGAATGTTTTACAATATTCATTGAATTTGAAATTATTGATTAGAATTAAATTAATAATATTTACATTATAATGGATTGAAAATGAAGTCCTAATTATAATATATAAATAATTATATGTATTTTTATGCCAAAGAGAAACCACCTCCTGGTCAACATTATAATTCTTTTATCTTTGAGGTTAATTCTGATTCACTAAGTATGTTATGCTAATTTATTTGGGAAAAAATGTATAAAGTTTGAGGTAGTTTGATGTGGATTTCTTTTAATATCTATTTTCCACATCTTTTTTTGGAAAATATAATTTTTTTAGGCTAAATGTGTCTTAATTGGATATATTTTGTGTTTTTATCATTTTAGAGTTGAAATAATTATTATTTGATCATTTTAATGAAATTATGTGTTTTTGGTAGTTAATTTATTGAATGATTCTTAGATAAATTTTCTTATATTTTTAAATTCAAATATCATTTTTATTTGTCATAATTTTAATTGAAATATTTTTTTGATAAATTTTTTAATAGAATTCATGTTTTTGAGGTAATATGTCATAGTTCCCTATTTATATTTATAATATTAATTATTATAGTAGTTTTTTTATTATTTTATTGAAGTTTAAAATTTATTAATGTTTAATTTAGCATTTTATAGTGATAAATTACAAAATATTGTGTTTCTATTGTAGATGGTCCATTCTCATATGGTATACATCAACATTATAGGGTTCCCTCTTCATAAGGTTTATCAAGACCTATTTATAGGGTTTATTTAGTGCTACCAAAGGGGGGTTCGTAGGGTTCCCAAGACACTTAATAGGTTTTAGTAACAAATAATTTGGGTTTCAATTATTTTAAGAATTTGTACTTCTACTGCTATGAGTTTTTAAATGTCAAGTGATCCCATAATTTCTCAATTTGAAATTAAAGTAGAAATTGAGCCTATGAAGTTGAACTCAAGGAAGAATTCACTGAATCTTTAAAGGAATCATAAAATTAGTATCCATAACCATGTGGTGGGTATGATATTTTCAACCAATATCTACTCAATCCATGACAAAATAGATGATGAATAGTGACAAGATCTGTGTGAAGACTGATGATTTGAGACTGGAGATGTTATCTGTGAGCTGTGGTTCTAAGATTTTTTTTCATTATTGTGGGGATTAATTTGAATCAAGAGGTGTACATTCTACACACAATATAATAGAATATGAGAGATATGATACCAAAATTAAGGGGGTAGTGCTCTAAGCATCGGTTCAAAGGGAACTAGAGTTGGAGAAAAGATCAAGATGATAGAGAAGACCCATATTCCTTTATCTTATTTTCTTTGTTTACTATTTTATTCGAAATATATTCTATTTTTTTCTACATTGACCATGTTTAACTAAAATCATTCAGGAACTATATTGAGATGAATTGAATTTATTTTTCTTTTCATTAAAATGTTTTATGGTTATTTTCTATTCTTTTTGGGCCTACTTCACTGGTTTCCTTTCTCAATTATATGATGATAAATTGACCAATATATTTCAAGTTAGATAGTTTTTGGCAGATGAAAATTAATTCATTATTCACAAAAATTGTAAAATTTCAGTGGCTTTATTTAGAAGCTCAATAGTTTTATTTTTTAGTTTTCTAAATTTTATTCTTCATGAGAAACATTTTTATCCTATTTCATGTACCTATGAGTGAAGAATAGTGGATCACTTTCCTTAGAAACCTAAATACTATACTAGTTTTTGTTAGGTTTTATAAATAATTAAATTTGATATTTCAACAATCACTGTCAATTGCCACTAAATTGTGTTAATTATACTATAATATTTACCCTTAATACCAATTTGGTTAAACCAACTCATTATCATTGTTAAGACTCCTTGATAATTGAAAAGTATCATCGACTATGGAATGATTGACACTGTAACAATTTTTGAATCTGAACACGAAATATAGAAGGTGATATCTAACTTAATTTTTTTCTTTGAGGGATTTTTATTTAGCTTATGAATAAATACTCTTTATTTAATCATTTATATGCTTCTTTATATTTTTTCAATATTATATTATCAATTAACCATGTTTGATAAAATTAGTTACACATACTATAATTATTTTATTCCATAATGGCATGCTTTTTTATTTATTTACTCAATGTGATCATATTTAATCAACTAAATAAAACTTTCATCTCATAAATAATTAAAAAATCAATTAAAAAATAAAATAAAAAAGTGATATGATCATGATATTTAATCTATGGTAAGTTTATTTTGGGTAAATAACCAAACCATGACCGTACGATCACTACTAGAAATAAGGGCTTTAGCGGCTGCCAAATGGTGGCCGCTAAAGAAATTTAGCATCCGCCTAGTGTCCACCAAACGACGGATGTTTTTGGCCTATCGCTAAATCCTTTAGTGGCCGGTAAAGATCAACCCAAAAAAAAAATGTGATTTTCGGTCCGTGATGCAGTAGGAAACAGGATGTCATCCACAAGCTTGGCTCACCGGCCATGGCGGATGCACGGCAGCCGGGGAGGGTTCAAGTCGGTTAGGGGGAGTTGTTTTGTGTTGGGGTGATGTCAGGGGGAGACCATATGGTCACTGAAGGTGCACTAGTGTTCGGGATGGCTGTTGGTGAGGCGGGGGTGGGGCAGCAGGGGGTGGCGCAGCGGTGGGTGGCGAAGCGGTGGCGTTGCAGGTCTTGATGAAGAAGACGAGGGAAAAATCCCACTGATTTTTTACTTCAGTAGTAGCGGCCGCCATTTAGCGGATGCTAGTACACCCTTTAGCGGCTTCCAAATGGCGGCCGCAAATACATGCAACCAAAAGGCTGGAAAAAACCCACCGAATTTTATTTCAGTATTAGCAGCCCCCAAATGGCGGCCGCTAATACCCATTTTAGCGACCACCAAATGGAGGCCGCTAATACTGACGCGCACAACTGCTCAGAATTCTAGTAGTGGATAAGTAACTCCTTGATCCCATGATATTGCTCGAGTTACAAAACACTTCCATCAAATTTTGTATATCCTTGGTTGGTTTCACATTGGTTTGGGCCCTGAAAAGTCTCATATCATTGGGAGATCCATCCTTTAGAAATTCTTACTCACTCACAGTTGAAAGGTATTAGAGGTTTAGAGTTACAAAAAATAAATCATGGGAATGCAGGTCCGTACATAATAAAGGAAGAAGAGATGATACACATATCATCACATTAAATTTAATAATAAATTTATCTTAAAAATAAATGTCATATAAACTTAAATTAAATAAAACCAACATATACACAGGTCAATCAGGCTCATAATAAATCACAACATGCATCTAATCACAATTAAACTTGATATTATTAATTTTATTTTGTTCTAATTAAGATAAATTTATTAGAATTAATAAATTAATCAGTTTATTAATTGGTTAATTATTTATCTTAATTCCCCACCCAAACTATCGTGAGATATTATAAGACTACTATATTTCTATAAATTTGAATAATTTAATTTAATTTAATTTATAATTTTTTAAGTATAGAACATAAACTGATGTGGTCACACGACATGTACATTTTTGCAGTGGATTAAATTCAATTTTGGAATTTAATAAACACATAATCTGTACTGGAGTCAATATGATGTACACCTTCCCATGTCTGGTAAAATTTATTTATGGAATTTAATCAAATTAGACTGTATACTTTGACTCGATACAATGTTTGACTTATAGTGTGTATGATAAGTGTCGTGTACTATGTACTTATATGACATGTAAGGCTACATGGATTGTTTGTGGTGTAAAAGACCATATAGTATACCATAAATATATACATCATGTATTGCTGGAAATGTTTGTGAAGAACACCGTGTATATGATGACCATACACATTGTGTGGTTCCAAAATAACATATAAAATAATAATTAAGTATTTATTTCCACACTACATGCAAAAAACTACTCGCTGTATACTTGGTGTGAAACAACACCTGTTAGACGACATTTACAAATGCTACATGTCATGTTGTTTTTTTCTTTCTTAATTATAACTCGTGTTGACCCACATGATATTCCTACCTTAGTGTGTGACTTTTGAGTTGGAATCACGACCCATCCTCAGGGTCCGTGCCGTGACTAACCCAAGCCTCCCTTCCACAGTCTAGGGGCTGACAACTAGCACCAAAGGCGAATCCCTGATAAAAAGGGAAGGCATTGTCTTTAAACCTGTAACACACACAGTCTGTACACAAGCAGTAGAGGAAAAAAGTACTAAAAATAGAAAAGTAAGGTGTGCTAAAAGTAAGTGGGACAATATACAAACCCAACTAAAAAACAAGTACATCTACAAGTAAAAATGGAAAACACCTCCTGGATCGTCCACTGGGGAATCCTACCTGAAGGGTAGGTACGAAACTTGTACAAATAGTCCCTGTGGTACGTCCCATCTAGTCCAGCTCCGAGCAGCCTCCATCTGTCACCCTCAGCCTCGATCACTGTTGTCTTTCTTCAGAACATAACACAACATGGTGCGGGAGAAGCCCGTGCAGGGGTGAGTATAACAATACTCAGTAGGGGACCCCGAGACCCCCAAAGGTCTCCCAGAATCTAAAAAGGATAAACCACAGAAGAAAGATACAATCACGAAGTTCCAACCAACCCTACATAGGTATATGAACACACACATACCTAAGTTACTAGTCACAGTCCGACTCCAACTCTCGATCCCAAACACAACCCAATCCACCAAGGAAGTAAAGTCAATCACCACGATGATAATGGTTGAAATACATGACTCAACTAACACATGTATACATCTTTCATAGAGAGATAGAGATGATCATACGTAGTCACTAATTCATCTAAGTTGTCGGACCCACACAGGATACAGGACCAGCTAAGATGTCAGACCCACACCGGATATAGGACCAGCTATTCTACCAGACCCACACAAGATACTGGAAATGAAGTCAGAACTCTTGGACCCACGGACGATCCCCGTACAATAGTAATTGTTGTCGAACCCACAAGAAGATTCCGGTTCATTAGTCATCGCTGTCGACCCCATGGAGGATTCCGGTACAGTAGTCATTGCTGTTGAACCCACGTAGGATTCCGGTACAATAGTCATCGCAGCCAGCTCTAGGGTTCCCACAGAAAGCACGCTCTATTTCGGGAGGGTCCACTCCTCGAGTCAAGTGTTGATACATCAACTATCATGAAGTCTCGAGTTGATATATCCCATAGTTTTGTCTCATCGAAAGGAACCCAACGCGATTGACGACGCATCAATCAGATGGCGAGTCTAAGAGTTATTGAAATTTCCATTCTAGGTACCCGGTTGGATTTATGCTCGATCCAAACCCATCTGTTTTCCAAATTTGTCCAAAACTCACTTAGAGTATCGTAAAAGGACCGCTTCATCGCGGCGGTCCCAGTGCCATAGATGTCACGTCGTTCAGACACGCGGTCCTGAATATATTCACATTTAAGTGACGTCCAGCCTGACCCGTCAAGCCCAGTGGGCTGTGGCGGGTCGGCCCGAACCGATTGGGGTGTCGGCCCGAACCGGCTGGGGGGTAGGCCCGACCCGGCTAGATGGGTCCGACCCGGCTGGGGGGTCGGCCCGGCCCGACTTGGTGGGTCTGAACCGGCTAGGGGTTCGGCCCGTCCCAGTGGGGCGTAGCCCACCTATGGACCCGGTTCACACTACGCGCTGGTCTAGTTCACCTGGCGTCGCTAAGAGGCACCACCTCCATGTTACCCGGCTGGCCGGTTCTACCCGATGCAAGTGGCCCATGTAGCGGGCCGTTGTTCTTCCCACGTAGTGCCTACGGGCGCCGCGGTTTTCCAGCCCGGCCGGAAGGTGACCGACCGGTTCACGCAGCAGAGTGTCCCACAGAAGTGGGTCACAGTCTTCTTCGCACGGTGCTTGCGGGCTCCATGGATCTCCAGCCCGGCCGGCAGGCAGTCGGCCGGTTCGGTTCGGCCGACCGGCCGGTGGATGCGCGCCAGGCGGGTGGGCGGCCGTTCATCCTGCGGTCCGGGCGTCCCGGGTGGCCGCCGGACCTTCCACGCGGCCGGCGCGTGGCCGCCTCTGCTGTCGCCACCTCCATTCGTTGGTGCCACTTCCGTTTACCATGGACCGCATGACTGCGGCCCCCTTCCTTCGGCGCGGTGTGTCTGCACCTCACACTACCAGCTCCGCCTCTGTCATCAACACAAACAATGTTCAACAGAGGGTCTTTGGGCTGTGTTTATCTGGACCATGCCCTCCGCATTAGGTTATAACAACTTGGTCACCATCAACCAAAAATAAATTTTGATGAACGAAGATATAATTCATACATTAAAATTAATCAAATCCCATTACCTCGTATTTCGTCATTGAATGTTGACGAGTCACGAAAGTCGGTAGTTGCGGAAGACGAATGTTGTTCCTTCAATGTCGGAGAGGATGACGTTGTCATCAGCGATGTTCTTCGCGGGCAACGTCTTCCCTTTCTTGCTCCGGTTGGAAAGGAAAGATATGTGTCATCGTTCTTTGGTGGAAACAACATTCATCATTGAGAGGATATCATTTCTCTAATCATTCTCTCAAAACACCACTATTTCTCCCCACAAAGGAAAAATATGCCAACCATATTAATATAACACATATTGTTATGCTCACATAATGAATTCAAAATAATTCAAATTAGATGAGCCAATTAATTAATTGCAATCTAGACAATTAATTTAGAGAGTGTGTTGGCACATTAAGTGGGAAGGTGGAAAGGTTCCACCATAAATTGGGAGTTAAAGAGTTAAAGTGGGGTTCAAGGGGAGTTGAGGGGTTTGAGCTCATGTGCGCCCCACCACAAAATATCCTCCCATGGGAGGTTATGTGGGGGTGGGACCCACCTCCAACTTCCCTTTGGAGAAAATAACCACCACCCAAGTAAAAATTATGTCCCACATAAATTTTTATTTAATTTTTAGAATCCTCAAAAATTAACTTCCACTCCCGATAAAACGAAACTGCGTTAAAGGTCTCCTTAAGATAATACTGACGCTGCAAGTTCATCGGTGTCCTCAGATTTCAATTCTGAGCATCAGTTCAAAATATATAAAATCCAGCACGTACGTTCACTGAACGTACCCGAACAAAACTTCATAAATTGATTCCGGGCACACCAGGCCTCGGAATCAGGTGTTGTCAGAAACTACAGTCTCGTAAAATTCCCAAAAAAAAATTTCTATAGGATTTCCGGGTCTTCAAATTATCCCCACCTTAGGGATTTACGTCCCTGTAAGCTATTACACACACTAAGGAAACAAATGGGGGTACTGAGTATGCATCTGACCCTCCCGCTCACATGTGCTCTCCTGGAGGTTCCCGTGCTGCCAGTGAATGCGTACCATAAGAATAGAACATCCATGTAGGACCCACTCCTGTCAATCCTTAATCTCCTCTAGAACCTCCAAGAATATCGCCTTGTCATCGATGTCCAGATCCCCATGGTTGATGATGTGGGACGGGTCGTGCATATATCTCCTCAGCTGAGATACGTGGAAGACGTCGTGCACCCGGTGTAACTAAGGTGGAAGGGACAGGCGGTAATCCACCCCACCTACTCTACCGAGGACCTGAAAAGGTCCGTTAAATCGTAGAGATAACTTACTGCCTCAGCCAAATCTCTGTAGACCTCATCAAGGTGAGACCCATTGGAAGACGTGGTCGCCATCCTCTAACTCCAGTGGTCTCCGTCTCTTATCAGTATATGACTTTTGTCTGCTCTGTGTAGTCTTCATCTGCTCCTAGATGATCTGCACTTTCTCCATCATAGCCTGTACCATCTCTGGTCCTATAAGTGCTGACTCCCCTGGGTCAGTCCAACACAATGGTGATCTTAAAGGTCGGTCGTACAGTGCCTCGTATGGTGCCATCCTGACGGTGGAGTGGTAGCTGTTGTTGTAAGAAAACTCCACCAAGGGTAAGTGATCCTCCTTGTTGCGACCAAAGTCAAGGACACATGCACAGAGCATGTTCTCGAGAGTCTGAATGGTTCTCTCAGTCTGACCATCCATCTTAGGATGGAAGGTGGTGCTCAAGAAAAGTAGCATCCCAAAAGCCTCTTGAAACCCCTTCCATAGCCAAGAAGTGAAACAAGCATCTCAATCGGAGATGATCGTCGATGGAACACCATGATGTCGTATGATCTTATGTATGTAAAGGTGTCCTAAGCTCTCAACCTATCCCTTCTATCTGATCGGTAGGAAGTGGGCCGACATGGAGAGTCGATCGACGATCACCCAGATAGATTTGTGTCCTCTGGATTTACGTGGAAGTCCTGCCACGAAATCCATGGATATCACATCCCACTTACACTCTGGGACCTCTAAGGGTTGAACCAAGCCTACTGGAACCTAGTGCTCTGCCTTCACTTGCTGAAAAGTGAGGCATCGTGAGACAAACTCTGTTACCGCCTTCTTCATACCCGGCCACCAGTGCTATCATCTGAGTTCCTGATACATCTTTTCCACTCCTGGATGTATCGCTATAGGGGAAGTGGGGAACTCCCTCAACACCTCCTCCTGTAGTGAAACTGGTACCATGGTACGTCCTTTGAAGAGGATGGCGTGCTCCCCAACTTTTGAAAACCCATCAAGTGCCTGTCCTAAATATATTTGAGTACGTCACCTCTCACAGTCAACGTCCCATGTTGTGCCTCTCTGACTCGCTAAAGAAGTGGAGGAGTGACTATGAGGGACTGTAGAAAGGCTGCTCCATAACTATCTATAAAGGATATCTGTAATGCGGACAGCTACTCTGTCGCCTCTCCTAGAAGCTCAATGCCTGATCTCCTACTGAGAGAATATTCTACAACATTCCCCTTCACAGGAGTATAGACAATCTCAAAGTCATAGTCCTGGAGGAACTCAAGCCATCGCCACTGTCTCAGGTTCAGGTCCTTCTACGAGAATATGTACCAGAGACTCTAGTGGTCATTGTAGACTGTAAAACGCTTGCCCATCAGATAGTGCTACCACATATTCAAGGCGAAGACCACTAATGCTAACTTCAGGTCATGGGTAGCGTAGTTCTACTTATGTTGTATCAATTATCATGAACTATACGCGATCACTGCTCGATCCTATATCAGGACACACCCGATTCCAGTCCTTGATGCATCATAGTAAACTACATACCCTGCACCCTCCTTCGGTAGCCTCAAGATGGGTACACTGGTCAATCTCTACCTCAGCTCCTAAAAGCTCTGTTGGCATCTATCTGACCACACGAAGGGTTTCCCCTTCTTTGTCAATGCTGAAAGTGGTGCTGTAACTCTGTAGAAGTCTGGCACAATTCTCCGATAGTACCCAGCCAGTACCAGGAAACTCCGCACCTCTGTCACACTCCTGGGTGGATCCCAAGCAAGTACTGCCTCGATCTTCATTGGATCCACTGCAACTCCAGCCTCTGAGATGGCGTGTCCCAGAAAGTGAACCTCTCTAATCTAGAACTGACACTTCGAGAGCTTACCATATAGATGGTGCTATCAGAGTGTATCCAAGACTACCCGAAAATGGTAGGCGTGCTCCTCCATAATAGTCGAGTAAATCAGTATGTCATCGATGAAGACTATGACAAAATGATTGAGGTAAGGCTGGAATATCATGTTCATGAGACTCATGAACACTTCTGGTGCATTAGTTATGCCAAAGGTCATAACCAAGAACTCTTAGTGGCCATACCGACACCTGAAGGCCATCTTCTGCACATCCTCATCTCGAAATATGAGCCGGTGATAGCCTGACTTGAGGTCTATCTTCGAGAACCATCGTGATCCCTTGAGCTGATCAAAGAGGTCATCAATCCTCAGGAGTGGGTAATTGTTCTTCACGATCACCTGATTCAGGTGACGGTAGTCGACACATAGTCATAATATCCCATCTGCCTTCTTGGTGAACAAAATTGAAGATGCCCAGGGTGAAACACTGGTTCAGATAAATCCCTTACCCTACAAGTCCTCCAGCTGTACACGCAGCTCAAGAAGCTCGGCGGGAGCCATCCGATATGCTAGAGTAGATATCGGTGCTATCCTAGGGTACAATTCAATGTAGAAGTCTACCTCTCTACGAGGAGGTAGTCCTGGAACGTCATCTGAAAAAACATTTGCATACTGATCCACCACAACATGAAAATTCAGAATCCGCACATCAACCGCTTCGAGGATGAGACTAGTCAACTAATGTGTGATCAGCTGCCCCCTCCTCCACGTAAGTCCATCCTGCACTACTAAGGCTCCCTTCTCACCGGTGAAGGTGAACCTAGTCCCATTCGTGTGGATAAACCGCACTTTGCACCTAATACAATCAATCTGATCATGAACTATGGATAACCAGTCCATACCCAAGATGATGTCATAAGGCCTCGACGCTGATACAAGAAGATCTCAGCCGAAGCTCTCACATTCTAGAGTAAGCTCACACTACTGTCACCAGTGTTTAATCGTCGAGTCTACTCTCGTAGGAGTCTCTAGCTGTGAGGATCGAGCTAATGGATCCGTCGGAATCTCCGAGCTCCGAATGAGGGAAGTTATAATAAAATAATGACTCACAGCTGTGTCTATAAGTACTGCAGCAGGGGTTGAGTAGACACAGATAGTACCTCGAATCATCTCAAGTGCGCCGTGGTCATAGGCCTCAACTGCTTGGAGCTGAGCCCGCCTCTGTCTGCCAGCTCCCTATGGTCGGGGGTGGACCTCCTGGTGGTGGTGGAGGTAGAGCCTCGAAACGTCGTCCACCACCCGCTGCTCGGCCAGATCCTCTGCCACATCTGCCTGCTACTGGCGAACCACCACGGTTGAACTTTTACCTCTGCCTGTGAGGTCCCTCTACTATCTGATGCTCATCTTCATGGTGGGTCGGGCAGTCTCGATCCATGTGACACTACCCACCACACGCATAGCATGACCTTATCCTCATATAGCTGGCTATGTCTCGTGTGCCCCGCACAATCGAACCTGTATCCTGGGGTCACTTACCTGATGGACTGGTCTGCTTTGACCTCTGGGACATCTGCCAAATGCCGACTGCAGAAGACTCTACTACGTGTCGCCCTGTGGTGAGTCTCGCCGCTGGTGACTGCTCAGTGAGAAAACTCTCCACTAAAAGGGCTCGCTCCAGTACCCCCACCTGCGTCGGAATTTTGAGGGGAATCATCGAAACCCTGATCTCATGCCTGAGTCCCTGCTTGAAGGTCTGGTCCCTGAAGAACGGATCCCATACCATATCCGTGGAGTAGTGTGAGAGATCGGTGAACCTCGTTGAGTACTAAGCTACTGTCATGCTGCCCTGCTGCAGATGAAGTAACTCTGGAATCCGCACTGCACGAAGGGTGTTTGGTACAAACTCTGAGTGAAAGAGACTCTCCAATTTAGTCTAGAGCGATGATGCCTCATCATGCACTTAGAGCATTAGACTCCACCATCTTCCTGCTTCTACATATAGGATAATCACGACAAGGATCACCATGAGGTCGATTGGTGTCCCTACCGATCTGAAAACTCTCAAGACAGCCTCCAGCCAATCCTCATCTACTTGTGGGTCTGTCTCTCCCCAGAACCTGGGCGGCCTCTAGCGCTGGAACTCATGCAATGCAATCAAGTAGCATGCAATCTCTGCTATTGGAGTTGGTGGTATCAGTGGCTCAGTGGGTAGTGGTACCGCTGGTACCTCCGCTGTGACGGGGCCCTGCACCCAGACCTCGTCGCTTGGTGGGCTACCATCTCGTACGAAACTTAGAACCCTAGCTGGGTTCCTTCATGGGGCCATCCTGAAAAGAAATAGGTGTTCCATGGTTAAAACAGTATACCTAGTGAGATGACACAAATTAGTCAAGAAGAAAACTTTTTCAAGGAAACACACATGCACTCAGTGTTTTCATGCACTGAGTCGGAGATCAGAAGTCAGAGTCCTAGTGTATGGATACGTCAGCCGCCGCACCAACACCAGTTTCCCTAAACTGATATCCACACCCAAAACACTTAACATTATTTCTGTTAAAAGAATCAGAGTCCATGTTCTGCGTTAGAACCAACTCCTATGATACCAATTTGTCACGACCCATCCATGGGGCCCGTGCTGTGACTACCCCAAGCCCGCCTTCCAGAGGCCAGGGGCTGGAGACTAGAACCAAAGGTGAATCCCTGATAAAAAGGGAATACATTGACTTTAAACCTGTAACACAAAAAGTCTGAACACAAGTAGTAGAGGCAACAAGTACTAAAAATAGAAAAGTAAGGTGTGATGAAAGTAAGTGGGCAGTATACAAACCCAACTGAAAAACAATTACAAGTACAATTAAAAAGAAAAAAAAACTCCTGGATCATCCACCAGGGAATCATACCTGAAGGGTAGGTACAGAACTCGTACAACTCATCCCTGCAGTACGTCCAATCTAGTCCAGCTCTTAGCAGCCTCCGTCTGTCACACTCAGCCTCAAGAGGCCTCCAGACCCTCCACGCGGCCTGAGTGGCCGCCAGACCCTCCACGCGGCCGGCAAGTGACCGCCACTATCGCCGCCACCTCTGATTGCCAGTGCCTCTTCCATTTTCCAGGTCTTGCATGGCCGCGACCCCCTTCCTTCGGTGCGGTGCGTCAGCACCGCGCCCTACCGGCTCCGCCTCCGTCGTCAACACAAACAAACGGAGGGACGTCGGGCTGTATTTGTTCGGCCTACGCCCTTCATGTTAGGTGATAACTACTTGGTCACCATCAACAAAAAACAAACGTCGATGAATGAGGATATAATTCATACATTAAAATTAATCAAATCCCTCTACCTCGTATTTTGTCGTTGAACGTTGACGAGTCGCATAAGTCGGCCGTTGCAGAAGACAGATGTCATTCCGTCAGCATCAAAGGAGAAGAAGTTGTCATTGGTGATGTTCTTCACGGGCGGTGTCTCCCCTTTCTCACTCCGGTTGGAAAGGAAAGAGACACGTCATCGTTCTTTGGTGGAAACGACATTCTTTGTCGAGAAGATATCGCTTCTCCAAGAATTCTCCCAAAACTCCACTATTTCTCCCCACAAAGGAAAAATATGCCGACCATAATAATATAACACATATTATTATTCTCACATAATGAAATCAAAATAATTCAAATTAGATGAGCCAATTAATTAATTGCAAGCTAGATAATTAATTGAAAGGGTGTGTTGGCACATTAAGTGGGAAGGTGGAAAGGCTCCACCATTAATTGGGAATTAAAGAGTTAAAGGGGGGGGGGGGTTCAAGGGGAGTTGAGAGGTTTGAGATTGTGTGGTCCCCACCACAAAATATCCTCCCATGGGAGGTTATGTGGGGGTGTGCCCCACCTCCAACTTCCTGTTGGAGAAAATAACCACCACCCAAATAAAAATTATTTCACACATAAATTTTTATTTAATTTTGAGAATCCCCAAAAATTAACTTCAACTCTCGATAAAACACAACTGCGGTAAAGGTCTCCTTAAGTGATTACCGGCGCTACGAGTTCATCAGTGTCCTGATATTTTGATTTCGAGCACCGATTCAAAAGATATAAAATCCCATATGTATGTTCTCTGAACGTAACTGAACAAACCTTCATAAATTGATTCCAGGCACACTGAGCCTCAGAATCAGGTGCTGTCAGAAACTACGGACTCGTAAAATTTCCACGTATTTAAGAAAAAAATTTCCATAGGATTTCCAAGTCTTTATAGTTGGAAAATGTTTCACAACATGTACAACTAGCTACACATCATGTAATCCATTTTGAGCCACCCATAGAAGATTCCTAAAGTCTCAGTCTGTATCTTTCATGGGTTATCACATGTTACATGATATGTATATCCAAATAAGTACAATGAAATTTATGTCTAGATGAATCTCTTGGATTGTTTTCAATTCCCAACAAGTAATGATGTTATGTAATTTGACCACACATCTTGTCGTGATTTACATAGAGTCAATGTAATGTGGGGTTATGTAGTATGTACTCCAATTGCACACCATGCAGACCATATCAGGCCACATTCTGGTTGGAGATAAATATGTTATGTGTAATGAGATCACATACCAATCCCCAAATGGTGTGCTGAGATTATCATGGCTCAAACCTCATATAGTTGACCATGGGTACACAACGCGTATTTTTATGTTACACATTATGCATCTATGTCATGCAACCAACAACCTCAACACATCTAGATGGGATCTTCAAGTGTTCTTATTTTTTTTCTTAACCAATTATTGGTTATATAAAATTAAATGATCATGTTATCTCAAATTTTTGATGAAATAATGAAAAACATGAAATGAAAAATAACAAACAAATGTGAAAATAAATTTAAAAATAATAATTAATTATAAACTATAATGTGACCGCTCTGATACCAAATCACTATAAAAAACATTTTGCAGTGGGTCATTTGTGAAAAGCAAGAAGCTTATTGAAAATAGTTTCTAAAAAAGTGTTTTTATGATGAAATTTTCCATACATCACCAATAATATATTCACGATGGTTTTTAGTGATGGAAAAGATGTTTGTATATATTTTTTTGGTGGGATTGAACTCACAATGATGGTAGAGGTTATTTAAAATGGAATTAATGATTCCATCTCAAATAATGTCTTTGGGTAAAAACTTGTTGTGATGAAAGTCGTAATTTCATCATAAAAATTGCTATGCAAAGACACTTTTTACATAAAAATGGAGATTTATGTCAAAAATAGTGTATTCGTGTGTCAATTTTTTTAGAAGAGCATAGATTTTCAACATAAAAGTGTCTTCTAGTAGCACTATTTACGATAGAATACTCAATATATCGCTAATACTATGTTTTCCATCATGAATAATATGTCGGCAGATTTGTTGCAATGGGATCCCTTCAATGAAATTACTTTTTTGAATAAGCAAGAATATATTTATGGAGAATACTCTTTTTTGGAAGATGACTTATCTATCGTAAATACCCCTCACAAATAAGATATCTATCATAAATTTCCATTGTAAAATGAACCTTTTTTGATGGAATAATCCATCAAGAAATCTTTTTCACCAAAAATAAACTTTAAATACATTTTACCACCTCCCTTCATTTTGGGTGACCAAATCTTCTCTACTCACATTTTTTGAATGAATCTACTTTTTTTCATTTAATTTTTTTCTTTACAATCTAGAGTTTAGTTTTAAAATGTTTGAAGTATAAATCTTCTATTCGATATTCACACTTTATTTTGAAAGTTGTTTGGTTTTAGATATACAATTTTAAATAAAAAATCATAGGTATTCACTTTCTTTAATAGTTAGTAATTTTTTATTTTTATTTTTTTAAATTTTATAATTTGTAAAATTATATAATTTATTTTGGTTTAATTGCATGAAAATTTTGGATTATTAATTACCTTATTAAATTTTTAATTAGTTAATAATAATATTGTTATAAATTATAATGTTTAATTTTTTAGGATTATGATAAATAATAATTTATAATAAATTACAGAAATCAAGATAAGGAATAAAAAAATTAATCTAAAGTAATAAAAAACAATAAAAAATAATTTATATATTATTTAAATTAAAATGATGTATTAATTAGTATAGTGTAATATAAAAAATGAATAATTAAAAAATTATAAATCACTATAAATTATTATAAAATGGTTTAAGATAGTATAAATTATTATAAATTGATAAGAAAACAAATTTATTATAACTATTAAAAGAAATACAAATATTTAAGTAAAATTTATATAATAAAATATGATAATATTTATTATAAATTAGTATAAATATTCAAAAATTATTATTAATTATTATAAATTTGTAAAAAAATTAATTTATTACAATTCATAAAATAAATAATAATATTTTAATAGAATTAAAAAAAATAAATTAGTATAAAACTTATTAAAAATTTGTATAAGTTGTGTAAATTATTATGACTTAATAAAATTATTATAAACTAGTTTTAAATAATGAATATTTTAGTATAAATTATTATAAATTTGTATAAATTATTATAAAGTATTATAAATTAGTCTAAAATAGTATAAAATATCATAATATAGTATAAATTATTATAAATTTGTCTAAGTTAGTCTAGAATAGTATAAATTAGAATAAATTTTAATAAATTATTTTTAATTACTATAAATTGGTAAAAAATAAATTTATTACAATTTATGTGAGATATAATAAAATTTAAAAAATAAATCAATTATTATCATAAAATTTATTACAAATTAATATATAAATTAGTATAAATGTGTAAAAATGATTTAGAATTGTTATTATTTCCTATAAACTGGTATAAAATACTAAATATACTAGTATAAATTATTATAAATTTTTATACATTGTTATAAGTCATTATAAATAATTATAAATTAGTATAAATTATTATAAATCTGTAAAATTGCTCTAAATTATTATAAATCATTAATTAACTATGGTGCTTTTTTAAAAGGATCTCATCATAAAAAAAATATTTTTAGTTCTATGACATTCTAAATGAAATAATTGAGTTATGTTATCTTAGATAGAATTAGGTAAAAAATTTTAAATGTTATTGGTGTGATACTTATCTAGGGTTTCATGTTCATCTATGACATAGTATCATTGAAATTTAATATAAACTTCTTATTGAAAAAAATGTACCATTTTTGATTGAATATCAAGTTTATTATGCAAATGTATTGTCTCAGATTTTTATTATTATTTTAGGATATTAAATGGATTGTTTTTGAGGCCATGCGCTAAGACGGTGTGGGATTCCAAGGCCCGGTGTGCCCAGAATAAATGTTAGAAATATATTAAAAATATTAAATATCACATGCACGTAGTTTTACTAATAAGTGGAATATCTCCTAAATGGGTTCCCAGATCAAAAATCTAAGGGCACCATTGAGTTTGAAATGGTAGTTTTACCGTAGGTGTTACTTAACATTAGTCAGTGTGGGTTATTTGTAGAAAAGTTTTCGGGGGCGTAAAATAAATAAAATAAATAAAATAATTTAATAGAAATTATTTTGACCCAGTGACCTAGTATTCTCTCTAAATACATTCTTATGGAAAATTCAAAGGTTTAGTTGTATAACCTTGATGATTTGATGAGTTCTATTGGAGCATTGGAGGAGACCCCATTGGCAGATGATCACATATTTAAAAATCAAAGATTGACAAACCTTGGATTCGATGGATCTTTCCAACGAACGTGACACAAAAATCGTTTTTGGTCAGTGATCGAACCGAATCAAGGTAGGATGTTGTTTTATTTGTATTTATTCATCCTTATTAATTTCTATTATAAACAAAAATAAATTGATGAAGATATTTTTTTGTAGATTGTTCACCATGCAGGATGGGGTAATTTTGCAAGGATTTAGCGGGAGAAAATTCTTTTCATTTAATTATTTATGGATTCGATTATTGTTCTAATAGAAAAAAACCGAAATCATCATGATCATCGATCTAGGTTCATTCCTCTCATTTTTTGGTGCTTTTTTTCGTCAGTTCTACGATTCACCACGAGCGTTCTTCGTTTGTATCAGGGTTCGACTAATCCCAATCAATCGATTGTTGCACAATCATTTCTTGGTGAAATTATCCGATATTGTAGATCTAGGATGGTAATTACACGATGGAGGTACGATTATAGAGATATAGTGATTTGGATGATGGATGATTCCCGATTTTTTATTCTTCAGAGTTCTTTGGCACATAAAAAATAATGTCGATTTGATCCATTTTGTGAGAAGATCTGGTGATAAAATGTATTGAATCCAGATGGAATAAAAAAAGTTGGTTAGATCTTGAGTTTTGTAGTATGGCGGTCAAAGGATCAGAGGCTGGAGGATTAGTTGAGGTGTACAGAAAAAGATCTAGGAATTATTTAAAATCCAATAGAACATGGTGTTTAATATGAGATTACACAGTGTGTAGGCCTCATTTAGTAGTTTCTAGGCTTTATGGAAGAAGATAGGGATCACACACCATGTGACCCTACCTAGATAAATTGGAGTTCACTCTAGAGAGTACATGGACACATGTTGGTGTACACAGGCACAGACACGCTGTGTACTCCCACACAGAGACAACTTGGTGTACACAGACACGACTTCTGTACATGAAGATGGCTATAAGACATGGGTAGGATACCATGTGTCTCTACACATCATGTATATCCTTCTACATGTCGTGTATATGGAGAGTACATGCCGTGTGGGTCTCTTTCACATGGGAAAAACTTGGGATAACTAGACATGACGTGTACCCCCTGGGACATGCAATGTACTTTCTTTAAGAGTTATTGAGGCTCTTCATTTTCTTAGTTTAGACTAGTATAGGTTGAGCACATTCCCTTGGTCCTTTCCCTTGAAGGTACAGTGAAACATTACATCCAAGTCCCTGGATTGTGATCCCCTCTAGAGGCCATGTCTTAGATAGAGTTGTGGCATCCCTCCATGAGAGTGGAGTGTGCTTCTCTATCATCCCTAGTTGGATTTTGTAGAATCAGCATGACCTTGCTGACTAGGGAATTGCTCATATATCTGGTAATCCATATCTCTAGGGTTTGTGGAATTGTTGGAAAACAATTCCCTACGTAACAGGCTGATCAATACTAAGTTCGTGGTGTCCCCCAGTAGTTCTGGGCGTGACCCCCTATCTATGTATCCTAGTTCCCTTAGACCAGAGAGCTTCCTTGGGTGGGGCCCTACAACACTGACCTCTTTGTTTAGTGTCTCCTATGGTAGCGTTTCTCATGGAGTTAGTTCTACCAAAACGATCATAGCTTCAAATAGAATCATGTGGATGATAGTTGGTTATGACCGCACGATGGTGAGGTATCTTTCCTGAGTATATCTGGGTTGTTTATGTTATACATTTATTATTATATCTTATATTGATTTGACTATACATGGTAGTTCGTGTTTACTATTTTCGGGGTGTTATACTGAGTATTTTTATACTCCCCCCTACATGGGTTTTTCCTGCACATGTCGTGTCTTGTGTAGATGGTGACCCTTTTGATGATGTCCTAGGAGGATAAGGAGTAGGTGGAGAATTTTTGGGGCTTGACATACCGAGGTGTTTATTGAGAGTGTGCTTTTGACTTAGTCCTCCCCCTTGGAGTAGGTTTCACTTTTTATTGTTTTGGGTTGGGCTAGTTTTGTTGCCTTTTCTATTTTCATCACTTTATTGTCATGCTCTGTTGTGAGATCTTATATTTATTAATTCATTTTTTAGTATTTTTTACATTTCAGTATTGTGTGGGCTTGGATATGTGTGAATGTGTACATGTACTTTATGATAATACCTCCCATTTGTGGGATATGCCTACTCAGAGATAGTTATCGTCCCCTGGCCTATTAGATGCGGGCTTGGGGGAGTTGCAGAATGATCCCCTCTTGGATGGGTCGTGACAAGAAATTATTATGCTACTTTTATAGATTTTACTAACTTGTGGAGTGTAATAAAAATAAAATATCATCAAAAGTAGTTAATTGAAAATGAATGATCTTCTCTTGAAGTGAAATATATTTAATTTTTTTAAGAGGAATCACCAAATATAACTTTTTCTTAAATAGATATAGATATATATGATGAAACCATATAGTTAAGGGCTTATAGTTCTTATAATTTTGATGATGTTTCCAATTAATTTAAAATAATACAGGTTGATAAAATCAAATATTGTATAGAAATTGATGATGCAGAAGAGGAAGATGAAGACATTAACATCGATGGATGTGAAGATGAAGATGAAGAATGATGTATTGAATTCTATTTAAGTCATCATCAATATATATTATTTATTTTTTAATAAATATATATGTGTTTTTATTTTATATTTGTATTAAAAATTATTTGTAGATAACTTTTTTGTGTGTGTTTCAAATGGATAGAGAAGACATTAATGATTTTTTTCATTCCCTCACTGTTTTTGTGTTTCTTGGTGGTCTTTTTGATGACCCGTTATCTGAACCACATGATCTTAACACTGTATATTCAACTAGGAGGGGTCATGGACTAACTATATTGACGATTCTATACCCTTTTTCTAAGCAGTGTACATCTCTTGATTTTAATCCATTCTTGGAGACGCATTTTAAATTGTGTATTTAAATTAATTTCCATTAATGTTTATGTATTATTTGTTCTTTTATTCCATACTTTTTTTTCATATAGCTATTGGGAAGTAATGTTTGATTCTATATAATTATTTCTCTCAGCCATGGGTGCTATGGAATTAGGTTCCCATCGATGTTCCACATCTCATATTCAATCATTGGATGATATATCAATAAATAATATTTTTTAGATTTATTTAATTATTAACTTTCCATTATTAATTATTTATAGAGTTTACGGTCCCCAATCTATGATAACATGATATAATCTATCTGGGAGGCATGATAGATTTGTATGTGTGAGTGTTTTCATTAGTTTTTACTCAATATTAGAAAGGGATCCATGATGAGTGCTTTATATTTAGTTTTTATTAGACTTGATTCAATAATTGACCCGACTACATCCTAGCCTAGGATTGGGATGGATTATTCTCTTACTAGATATGAGTGACTTCTTAGAGGATGTAATTATCAGGTTGATGAAGTCAGGGGAGGCGGGAGGTCACACACATAACAATGCGTCATATGTTCAATATTCATCAAATACATGTGGTAAGTTTTTTATTAAGTTATATATATTTTTAATGTAAAATGTTTCAATAATATTTATGTATTCCACCTATGATCAAAATTTTATGAATATTGTTTTTTAAATGAGTAAATACACCGATCTTACAATATGATATTTTACTAGTGACAAACAACATCAGATTGTGGTTAATATTTTTTGCGTTTTTTAAAATTTACTTAAATTAGTATTTTACTATTTTACATTATAATTTGATTTTAATGAGATGTATGAGGCTATGAATTCTCAAACATGGAAGAGTAAATTCAATACTGATGGTAAGGCTACCTGTGAGTCAGGTTTTGATGTTGCAACTTAGACGCAGGTGACCATACATGGTATCAAAAATGGACAAGTGATCAGTATTAGTTCATGATCGACACCTTCCAATTATTTTAGAATTATTGTGTGGCCATAAACCATATCTAAGGGAGATATTGTAGGGTAATTATCAGATAAAGTGTACTAGGAGAGGTTTTGATCTCAATATGATATTATGAAAATCATATAGAAAGAATTAGAATAGTAGTGTCAGTAGTTAGAGTTGTAGCATTAGTAGGAAGCAGATGATAGAGTACATGCGTTGGCCTACACATGGTTTAGGGATAGAGTTCCCTAATCCTAACCCTTCATGTAATCCTCCTCTATCAAAATGAATTTATGATATTTTTTATAAAAATATTATGTATTAAATGGTTCTTATTTTTTCATGGCAATTTTTATACATTTGTTATTTATTTATTTTTGTAGATTTTTTATGTTTTTTATTGAAAACAACTAACTTCCACAAAAACTATTTTTCAATGGAAATATATTTTCATCTTAAAATTTATATAGTATTTGTTTTGGTGGGTTTAAAGATATGTCACAAAATTATATTAGATATTAATAGAAAATTCCATCCCGAATAATTTCTTCATTTTTGTTTAAATGGATTTTAATTATGAAATAAATAAGTATTAGTGATGAATATATATATTAATGGGAAAAAATTATTTTAGAGATGATTCATCAAATATAAAACTTATTGCGATGATTTTTTTGAACCAACTCATTTACGATGGAATCCCATACAAAATAGTCATTTTCAATGGGATTAGGTTAAAAATTACCCAACACAAATGTCATAAAATTTTATATTGCTTTAAGGTTTTGGGGAATAGTAAAAGAATTTTATGAATTTATAATTATGTATTTTTTCATAAAATCTAATGGATAATCCAAACCAACATGAATTACACTCAGAAAATAAAACAGATAAATCTCAAGTAACTTGAAAAATGCTACCCTAGAATTTTCTAGAGTGGATATTTTACATTTAATTTATAATTAATTTAAAATAATAATTTCCTGTAATGTGATAAAGTTTTATTATTTTTCATCAATATAATCTCCACTATTATTATATCATTGTTTCAGTGGAAAATACAATCTATAATTCCTCAAGCAGTATCTATATGTGCTTTTTGAATCTCTAAACAACACTATAGATATTCTAAGTTCTAGTGTGGACGAACATAGTGATTTTCATTGATTAGAGTAAGGAATATCTCTTGATCTCTCTTCATTATTGAGAAGGATGGTGGGATATTTCTCACTATGGAATGAGAGAATTCTAGAGACTCACCATTGTTCAAAACCACTCTACTCTAAAATGATATAATCATGTTTGTATACATAGGGTTAAATAATTAATAATTACACAAGTTACCTTTATCAAATTGTTAGTTATATCTAAAACCCATGTAAAATAATAATAATAATATTATTATTATAGTCCCATGACATGTTCTAAACTCAAGAATTAATAAATCATATTTATCAGTTTTTTAAATTGACCCGTCAATCATCGTTAGAATTTATCAAACCTTAAATAATAAAATATTTAAATAAATAAGTATTATTTTTTTAATAAATAAGTAAATAAATATTATATTCTCTAAAATTGTAATCCAATATTTATTTTTATATTCACATAACTAAATAAAAATCTATATTATCCTATTAACTAAAGTGGTGAATAAATAATTATTCATTTATTACCTTGTGGGTAATAAATAAGTTATTAAATAATTTTTATATATACTAAAATTTTTAATAAATATTTATTTTGATATTCAATTAACATATCTTAAACATTAATATCTGGAGATTGAATTTATTTGATCGATGATACTCAAATAATTATTATTCCACTAGCCAATAATAATATTTATTATTAATAAAAAATTCAATAAAATTTAATGAGATTCTGGATGCACTTACCATGTGACCCTATGGGAAACTTTCTTAGTGGTATTAGGTGAAATTACCTAATTTAAATATCAGTATCTAGTAACACATCAAGTCTCCCATAGAGAAAGAAGTTAATGTTTCAATGATAAAAACCTTCATTCAAAATATACTATATAATATAATAACTTTTTCTATATATCTCATTAAGAAAGTTGAATATTTGTGACATCAACTTATATGATTTATTTATTTTTATTTATATTTACAAAAATGAACTCATTGATGAACTACCATGTCTAAGGATTTAATGAGACTATTATAATTCAATCAATGTTCCATGGATATCTTTTTTCTGGTAACTTAGATGTGAACAATCCTTTGTTGACTTATTCAATTAATTTCATATCACTTATGAGACACCCAAAATATGTTACCCCTCGATGAGCATAAGACATCATTTTTTTCATCCACACATCGAAGTGAATGATTCATGATATACAAGAATAATAATATCAACTCTAAGGAAATATACACATGTCCATAAATAGGACAATATAATGACTCATATAATATGTGAAAATTCTACTGGTAGGTTTATCCACATAACGTACCTTCTCAGAGATTACCAAGTGTGAACTTCATGAGAAAAATTATCAATTTATTAGGAGGCCCCAACACCGGATAGTAAAAAACCATCTATATCCTATCATACATATGTTATCTTGACCATAGGATATATGATATAAGAATATTGCCATATCATCCCTTTGTTCTCATTATATAAAGGAACTACTATAACATTTCAATATGAAAAATAATCTAAGTACATTATCACATTAATGTTACATCGAAGAGTACTCATCATGTGACAAGATGTTTATTAATATCATAGTAATTTATATTATAATGTCATTTTTTTATAGGGAAGTAACTCTAACACTTCTCACTCAAGGAGAGTCTATACACCCAATCACATCATCAAACATTCAAACAGTTTGGAACATGCACATAGTAATAAAAACAAAATAAAAACAAAATGAAAACAAATATGATATTCTCTACAACCAAAACCCTGAGTATGAGTCACTTAGAACCTAGTCCTGAGTCTCGAATCATGTCTCATCATCCATTTATCCTTAAAGGCTAATCTTCTCAAGCCTAAATAAATATCATGAACATGTTATACCAAACCCATCGACATTTTTATCTGGCCCATAAGGCAATCATCTGGGTTTCCAAATCTAACTTGGTATTGGATCGTGAATATATACTTATACTAGTCACCCCATTGTGAAACCATGGTCTACAAGCTCTATCTTACCCTGACCTCTAAAGAAAAGTATAGTTTTCTTATACTCTTGCATCACAACCAAGTACCTTTAACCAAGGATGGTCTTGATCTTACTCACACTAAACCCCTTGTAATCCTAGTACAAATTCCTCAAAACAATTCCATCTACCCAAGCCTAGGTCCCAACTCGTATCTCCCTTATGAGAGATCTTAATCTCATCACTTGGAGGAAAATCTCCCTATTTCACCATGTCCAACCCCATATGAATTATCCCGATCACCATACACACCAATCCTATAATCCACCATTTATATGGTATTCCAAATAAATCATGAGATGAATTGATATCACACTAAATATCACTTGTCTCATGCCTCCAATTACCATAATACTAGACTGCATAGGTCTAATCTAGGATACCCACAACTCATCCTGAATCCTATGAATTACCTCATGTCTGTCTTGACTCTAGTAACATCTTCTCCCCCTTGGAGACATATTTTTTTGGGAAATTTAAAATACTAAAAGTGTAAAGAATCACTTGATCTAACTCCAGTAGTCTCAATTCCACCCTATTTATTTATATAGGGATCTCTTATTCCCTATCACTTTTACCTGAACACATTTATTCATCGAAGAATGAAAAACCACGCACAAACAAACATATGGTATAGTATTACAGGGACCACCTACCATTGGAATGGACTTAAAAACTTTTTATTCTCTGATAATACTTGACCAAACCCATTCATTCCTCATCCCAACTCATATCAAACTATATCAACATTGGATTCCCTATCTCATCTATTTATTTAAACAATTAATTATAACAATTTATAATTAATTATTCAATTTTAAATTAGTTTTATAATATAACACTATGAGTTATAATCTCTTAAAAACTCATTGGACACCATCACATCATCAAAACTTCACAAAACTTAGTGTGTTCATACTCTTGATATCCCCTTTGGATGAGCTAAGAAAAATACCTCTCATCTCGACTACATTTCACCATGCTCTAGGGGAGTTGATAGCAAAACCTAGTCCAATGATACTAAAATCAACAACTAATAAGGGATAGGAATATTCATGTAAAAAGAATAAAAACACACATTGAATCACCATATAAAATTTTTAATAATCACCCCTTATCAAAAGGGAGATGAAAGTGAGGAAGTAGTAGGGGAACGTTCAGCTTAATGGAGCTCCCTCGGTGCCCCCATTTCCTTAAATCATGTATGTGGTCTAGAAAAAAGTTTTTTCCGTCACTTTAAATACCATCAAATCCACCCCATAGTGTAACCCATAAGGCTCTCAATGTGATTACCTTTCCTAGTCACCTATCATGGCATGACCCCTTGGGTCACATGATGACACATAACTCTCTGATGGAAAACTATAATTCGAGGCCTGATTCTTCATGACATGGCTTCCTCCCTTCATGGTGTGGTCGTCACCCTCTATAGCATGGAATTAATTTTCATGATGTGACCTTTACCCTCCACAACATAGAATTCATTCTTATAGAATGAAAATTTACCTCATTATTGTGTACTTATCACTTCACAACATGAAACCTCTCTAGGGAAAACCCTTCAAGATGTGGCCCATTGTTCATCAAGTGATCAAATTCCCTTCTCGTGGCATCATAAGATCATCCAAACACCCACACCTAAGTTTTAAACAAACACTCAATGTGATTTAATAGTTGGAACCCGAAAAAAAATCCACCATCACACTCTTCCCAAGTATCGACACATATCTGAGATGAATCAATATCAGATCACATTAAATTCTACACTGAGACTGATTCCAACACAAAAACATGATCAGAAGCTGAATTAGAATTCAAAACATGATATTTTATAAGGAATGAGATAAAATAAAATCTTCATGTACATTGGTATTCCATTTCCATTACAACCACTCTCCAACTAGATTGAATATATTGATGACTATTTCGATTTTAGGGACATACATCTGGGGTCGATTAGATGCTCTCCACTATTTTAGTTTCCATATCATTTCCTCACAGATAAATATTCTTGATCTCCAATGGACACGATCCATCCATTAATAAATTTAATGACCAGATGTGACCAATACTCTCATACCCAAGTGGCAACAAGAAACAATTATCATGATCCATTTTGGGCTTACCAAGAATGTTATCCTCAATGTTTTCCAAAATTCACCCAAAAAAGGGTCACCCCCTCTAACAGATAATAGCGCACACCTCACTGTATTGATTTACCTACACTGATCCTTGGAAACAATGATGAATAGGTTCCATTATCAAATAAATGTCACTTATATTAATCCATGACCATCCTCAATCTCATACCAAATACAGTCATATACGGAATCCCACCAAGATCCCGTGACTCTTCTCCAAACAGTAAGAAACTAGTGAAACTCACCACCATCACTACACTAATCAAGTTCCCTGAGAACCCATAAAATTCTCAATGAACGTACACGTGGACCTTTTCATTAATTCAAAAAATCAAAAATCATTGAATATAACTAAAGTCCACTTTACGTCATGCATCTAAAATTTCCTCAAAAAGCCACACCAACACTCACTCTTATCTTACCAAGGTAGAGTAAACCACTAAGAGACATCTAAATGGTTCCTAATATCCATCCATTATAATCTCATATGAACCCAATTGGTAAAAACTCTCATATTATCTAGTCACACATATGAGCTTATGCTAATATGAATCATATCTAGTTGAACCTTGGATCGTGTACATAAACCACTGATCACACTTACCTCACATGTCAATATTTTTTAGCTAACATCAACCATTTTCCTCCATTCCAATAATCCTAAGTCATCTCACACATGTTAAAATAAATACACAATCAACAACCTCTTAGGTGTTATTCTAGAACCACATGTCTAGGCATCCAATCAATCATGCCTTCCAAACCCAACCTCGGTACCAGAATCACTCGAAGTACTTCACACCCAAATATATTAAGGAATATCACATGCATTTACTTTACCCTATCAAGGGTATCCAACTCAACAAGGAAACCCATTCCTATCCTCAACTATCTATAAGGCATACCTCTCTTTCACTGAACCATCACCAAGGCATCCAATACCTGGACCAACCCACCAAGGGTCACTATACATCCCTTGCACCTAGTTATTTCATATCCATAATTCGAGAAAATCACAAGATGGGATCCATATGGCCTATAATAAAAAAAATATGGTTTATCTGATTATAATTCCCTCAATTAGTTTGTAATAAAACACTATATAAGAAGTTGTTGACACTTTAAACAATTGACCCCTCCATCATCATTAAAATCAATCACACATAAGCATAAAAATTCCATGTGTATCTTATATTCCAAAAATAATGCTTGAAATAATTTCTCTTTACAATAAATTTTAAGATTAAAAATCATAAATACATAAATCTCCAAACATCATACTTTTCAAAAATCAATATCTCACCTGTAAGAGAAAACGAATAAAAAATATAACTCTTGTAAACTAGGAAACCTAAACTTCCCACTAAAACAGTGTCCTTAAAAAACCAATTCGAGATCCATCATAATATCTGAAGTATTTTTATTCCCCATATAACATTATTTAAATATTAATATAAGACAAAAAATTCTTTGATACCACTTTTTAATTTCCCATCCGAAATCACTCAACAATATCAAGTCAGATCACCACATGGACACATGCATGCTTCCCCATACACTAGAGGCTAATGAATAGTGGAGAGGGAATAAAACATGTTTTGGAGAGAATATTACCTCATTATTATAACCATAAATAATATATAGATAACCAAAAATTATCCACAATAAATAATCAAAGTATATACAAACAAATAACACATCCATGCTATAACAAATGCATATATAGTTGTATAGTCACACATCCCAACTAATCGCCCAATAGGATGACCAAATATATAACGTAAGAAAATGAATAAATAAACAAGGTGTATATAATACCATATTTTATCCTCACTATTATCCGTTATATAAATCCCCATCGAGCTTTAGCATCTTAATCTACTAAAAAACTTATGCGTAGGACTGTATAACATATATAAAGCCTGCACGCAAACCAGTGGGCCCATGTATGGTGTGATAAATGAATCTCATTAGGTTATCACCGAAATCCCATAATATACACTATAGTATACTTGTTTATACAAGAGTAATATAAAAAATAGAAAACATAACTACATATAATCCTGTGTGTTGAGTTGTCATGTGCTAACCAGGACACTAGGACATCTGACCCCACCTGCTTAACCATTTCCAAAGAATAAGTTAATTTGTACCAAAAATCATGAACCATACCCAAATTTATTGGGTAGGGTGTCATATCATGTTGTAACATTTCCCTCTTACTTAGGTTAGGTCCACAAAAAACCTTATTCACATCGTACTAAGTCTCAACCACTGCCCAATTCTCAGGGTAGGGTCCCATATCACAACCCGACCTCTACCTTCTCACTCAAGGTAAGGTACATTACAACACCTTCTCACTCAAGGTGTTTCCATATATATAGCCATGTGCCACACCCTATATCACAACCCAACCACTAGTTTATCACTCAAGGTATGGTTCACGCCAACACCTTCTCACTCATGGTGAGGCCAAGCATCCTATACCAAGACATATCACAACTTGAACCAACACCTTATCATAGAAGTTGGTCCATGAAAGAACCTTATCATTCAAGGTGAGGCCAAACATCCATATACTTATCATGAAACTCATACTCAAGGTAGGGTTTTACCAATACCTTCACACTCATGGTGAGGCCATTCATCCACATCCTATGAACCTCCTTCTCACTCAATATAGGGTCATATATCACATATTGAGCACTACCTTCTCACTCAAGGTGGGGTCCAATATCATATACCAACCTCCACCTTCTCACTCAAGGTATCATCTGACCAACACCTTCTCACTCATGGTGAGGCCATACACCCAGTCACATCATCAAACATAAATTTAGTAGATCTCACACATGAAACAACAAACATGGCATCATAACTCATCCCACATGCTTGACAACCCACAACTTGGTTATTAGTCACTCAAGGCCTAGTCTAGATTATTGGTGCATCCATCATAATCCATTTATCTTCATAGGAAAATCTTCTCATTCCTTACCCAATCTCACAAACACAGTATGTATAAACCATCAATATTCATATATTTATCGAAATGGAATCCTCTAAGATTCTTAACCCAGCCTAGTCTAATCTCATGGATACAAACCCACACTAGTCACCCCATAGTGACCCCATGGCCTGTAGTACCTATATGACCTTGTACTCTAATGGAAAGTCTAGTTCCCTTACATTAATTTATCAAAACTCAGTCCTTTTAACCAAGTATCTTCTCAATTTCACTCTCACTAAGTCCCTTGGAAACCTAATTTTAAGTCCTCAAGACAATTCCCTCAACCCATGCCCGGGTCCCAACTCAAATATCCCTTAGGAGAGATCTCAAACCCATTACATAGTGAAAACTCTCCCCATAACACGATATCTATCCCTAAAAGTATTATTTCTCTCACTATATGCATCAAGTTTATAATCCATCCCTCATAGTGTATTTATAATCATGGGCGTGACATATGAGCCTATTACCCACCATCACTAGGACTAAGCCTCTCATGCCTATGATACTATCCCCAGGGGGTCCAACCCAGGTGAATCTCAACTCATCCTAGATCCCGAGACCTACCCCAGTCCTCTCATAACTCAATTGAAGTATTTTTCACCATAGTGATCATCTCATCCTTGGCCAATACCATTAATTCTACATAGAATCTCCTGTTAAACAAGTTAAACACTAGAGCCTCTATCTCCACCACTGATCTAAATAATGAATTATAAAAAAATATAATTAATTATTCAATTTAAAATTAAATTTTTGATTTAATCCGAGGATACATAATCACCTAAAAGACCGCCTAGATAATAAAAATCACCAAAACCACAAAACAACAGCTGTGTTCACCTATTGGTATGTAACACCCCGAGATTTTAGGAAAAATATTCTTTTTAATTTCATTAATGTCTTGTGTTGTACGCTACACAAAAAGAAGCTTTCACAACACGTATCCCGGACTTTCCTTGCATTACATGCAAGCATGACCTTCCGCGATAGCATGTGTTGTACGCAATACCGAGTTTCTCTAAACACTGATATGCTATTAAAATATTATTAAAACTAGCCGTTATGAATAGTAATAACCACTTTTTGAAATTTTGTAAATTTTATTTTTTAAAATGGTCTTCATTTTTGTATTCGGAATATTGAAATTATCTTAGGGTGAAATTTTTGGTACTTTTCGGATAACTTTCACATTCTGATGAATAGTGAAAATTACTAAATTATAATTAAAAACAACTTTTTTAATCGAAATAATTAATAGTGATAAATTATTAATTTGAGTGGTTTTAAAGTATATTTAGAATATATTTTTACAATTTAATACAATATTGGTCATTGAATGTAATTTCACATTTAAACCAGTTATAAACAAGTGTCAGTATTTTGATAGTTATTATCTCTTAAAAACACGCTATTTGTTTTGACGACGGGAACTAATTTTTAAATTAATTAATGCAACTGATATGTTTTGAATTTGATAAAATAGACATCATTTTTAATTCATAATATCAAATATAGCTTAGATCTAATTTTTGGTATTTTTTTGGAAACTTTCATTTTTTAATGAATAGTGAAACCATTAAGTGGTAGTTAAAAAACTGAATTTTTCATAAAAATTAATTTTACCGCTTCTGTGAGTGGAATTTCAAAAATCTAAGAGACATGGTTAATATCAAGGACTAAAATGTGGTTCAATGAGATGAAAATAATTTTTGGTGAATAGTAACTTTTTACTTTTTTTACCACAGTTAAAAGTAAATAGGGTAATTAAGGGTAAAAATGATATTATTATTATCCTAACACATGTCCTAATTCTATTTGATAAGTGTAATTCGACCAAAAACAACTTTAGGAATAAAATATGACCATTTAGGCCCACTTGGATTAGATTAGGACATTTATTATTAATTTATTTAAAGAAGGGTTAAAATAGTTAAAATGAAACTTTAATAAGTAAATAATTTTTAATGTGGGGTTATACATAAGATAAATTCGACTATAAATATTCATTAGAAAGATAAAAAGATTTCCTACATAATTGTATTTTATTTGTAATTTTTAGACATTACATAATTTAATTTATTTATGACACAACGATGATGCTGTAATTATCTTATTAATGAAATATTGACATAATTGATGTTATAAATACCCAAATAAAAGTAATTTGAGACTTTTTATGAATTCCACTAATTTTATAGCTTAATATGACATGTTAATATTTATTTAATTAACTTTTTTCGAACTAATAATTCTGTTATGAGTTTTACAAAAATCAATTACTAAATAGTGTCAAAATTGACATAAAATAGTTTTTAAAACAAATATTATATTATTGATTGTTATTTTATTCCTAAAAATCTAAGGTTCGTCCAAGATACTTATATCATGATAGGGGTATCATTAATGGACCACTTGGGTGTCTATTGGATGTATAGGGTAAGTTTATTAACTATATAATATAAAAATACAAAGTGACATGGTGAATGTCAATCTAATTAACTAAGAGTTAAAACTAAAAGATAAGGTTACAATAGGAAACTAAACTTGTCTAAATTCTATTTGATGAGAGGATTTCGACCCATCCCCACCTTAGATTCGAAATAAATCAATTTTGAGCAATTTAAAACCGAATTTGACTTTATAACAAAATAATAGTTTTAGTTATTCTAAAGGTGCCCCTCTCCTCCCTTATAAAAGGGCACCTCCTCCCTCTCTTCCTCACACCACTTTGAGCCTTCAAGCTCAGCCAAACCATGCATAATTCTCTTCTCCACTTCCCTAGAAACATCCTAGAGGTTATTTTCTTCCTCAAAGACCAATTTTAGTTCCCTAAAAGGAGATCTCAAAGAGGCACTTCAAAGAAGAGGTAATGTCCGTTACCGATTCTTTCATTTTTTTTCTTCTTCCACTTCTTATTCTTAAATTGTTTCATTATGAAGTAATAAAATCAGTATCAGTTATATACTGATATGTTATTATAATTATGAAAAAACTTTATTTCACAATCTATCCATCATACAGAAAACGAAATCACCACGCGTGCGTACGTACGGAATACCGTCTCCACGCCGTGGTGTAATCTATTTTCCACCACCACCTTACTTGGATGGGTATAATGGTGTAAAGAATAACTATATATTATTATTTTAAAGTGATATTGTTTCTGAAATAGTATGCATACACTCCAATACAATTCCACGATCATGAGAATGATATCATCGCTCGTGCATACGTACGGACTACCGTCTCCACGACGCGATGAGGTTCATTCTCCACGTTAACCATTCATGAATGATTATAAAGTATATATAATAAGTAATCATGAAATATATGACATAATAATGATACTTTATTTATGTGTATATGTATTTATGTCATCTACTTAATTCCATTAAACTCAATAAGGAAACGAAAACAGCGTTCATGCGTACGTACGGCCTACCGTCTCCATGAACGGTGTATTTCTTTCCATTTACTAATCTATTATATACATGTATATTCTGAATATATATTTTATATAAATCATGTTTTATATTCTAGAATTAAGTAATCACGATCTAAGTAATCATATGAATAATTACAAGTCAAAACAAGGACGAAAAATGAAACGATTATACCCAAAACACTTTTTAACATGGAATTTACAAAAGAACGGTTACTATAAAGTCATAAGTGAACCATATCTGATATCATAATAATGAGTATGATTCTGGAATAAGTCGATGACATTATTTAAATCATTATACAGGAGTTTCGGACACTTACAAAGAAAATCGGACCTAAGGTAAGGGAAATATCACAATCTCATTTTTATCTGAGATTGTTTATACTTTGGCATTTACTGGGGTGTATTTTATCATCCACATCCATGTTTCCTCAATATGTAATATTATTTCCATTCAACTAAATTTTTTAAATGCTATTTTACCCTTCGGTGAGTTTTTAGTAAAAGATATGAAAGGAATCTTTTGTCATTTTTCGTACGAGGTACTTTTTGACTTTTCCGACAAAAGTACGAGAAGATTTTTTTTTAACATATACGACATGAATGGATTTTTAAAACATTATTTCCAAGAGTATTCCTTTACAAGTTTTCAAGTTTATTTTTAATCAACTTATTTTAGTTATAATTTTATGACATGTTAAGAAATGAAAAGTGATTTTGAAGTAGAAAGGATATTTTCCTCAAGAATGGAGTTCAAGTGTTTTATCAAAATTATTTTCCATCTAAGATAATAAAGGGTTCTGTTTTTATACCTATTATTACATTGATTTTATTATGTTTTGATGGAATTATTTTTATCTTATATTAATTGTTTTATGATGTCACAATGTTTAAGATTCCCATTTTTATTACATGGGTTCTGTAATGATGTATGATTTATGATTTTGTGGCACACATAAGAATGGTTTCATTATGAGATGGGTGGGACCTATATCTCCCTCCAATGCATTGGGTAAAGATTTTATATCTCATGAGATAGACATGGCTGGAACGGTAGGTTATACCGGTTCAGTGAAACAGGACTGAAACGAGGAGTGAACTCGGCTCAGAAAGGGACTTTGTCCACTAAGATAGTCTTGGAAATGAGTCTTGACTAATAAGAAATGATTCTATATGATTATGTGTGTATGCCACAAAGTTTCATGTTTTAAGTTATGATTATTGGGATTATATTTCACTACAATGATTTATCCCATGTTATGATATTATGATCTCTTTTGCACGTTAAGATTTCCAAAAGTTATGTTCTTATGTATATGATGTGATTTATATTTCTTTTTCTTACCCTTACTGAGCATTTGAGATCACCCTTTTATGTTTTCTTTTCCCCAGGATATAAAGAAAGGTTTTAGGTAAAAAAAGGGAAGATATTTATGGGAGATGTTGAAGATCTTTCACCACGATTAGAAGATTATATTTCGAGTTTCCAAAGACACTAAACTATTACGGTCCTTTTGTGTGTGTTTTTTTTATGTACTAAGTATTCCGTAAAAGTAATGTAATGTCCATGTACGTCAGGCTTAGGGTCTCTACAGTTGGTATCAGAGGAAAGGTTTAGTCAACCTTTGGAAACTAGGATGCGAAAACGTTAGTGATATCCCAAGAGATATTTCTAAGGTATGTCTAGGGATGTCTCTAAGGTTAAGTATACGTATAGGTTATAGTCCTAGAATTGCGCTAAAGATCTTATAATTTAACCTAAGATTTTAGATATTGAAGGTACTCCCCCTTTATTATGTTGTTTTACCTAGCATGATTTTTGCCTCTCACACTATTCTTTTTCGGTTTTAGACGATGGCTGGAACCCGTAGGAACTGTGTTGATCAATGCAATGGACAATGCAATGATTGCCCTTCTGAACAAACAAATGTTATGGGAGATGGAGTGCAAAATCTTATTTCTATACTTACACAAGCTATGAATCATTCTGGACTTCCAAATGAGTAGAGAAGGGAACAATATTCTATTGAATGCTTAATGAGGCAACATCCACCTTCTTTCAGTGGGTCTTCTGATCCACTTGTTGCTGAACAATGGATCAGTACTACTGAAAAGATATTTTCAGTTCTTCAATGTTCTAAACATGATAAAGTCATCTTAGCAGTATATCGTTTGGAAGGTGAAGCTGATCAATGGTAGAATCTTATCAAGAATACGAGGCAAAGAGATGAAATTGAGTCCATGGAATGGGACGAGTTCAAGAACTTATTTTTCAATAAGTACTTCCCTCGTATTTTTTGAACAAAGATGGAGAAGGAGTTTCTTGAACTAAAGCAAAAGGATAATGAATCTGTTGGTATATACGAAGCGAATTTTACAAGGCTTGCAAGGTATGCATCTGGATTTATCATCCAACCTTAAAGTAAAGTTGATCGATTCTTCAGTGGCTTAAAACCAAATCTTCGAAGGGCATTAGCTATAAGAGACTTCAGTGGCTATGAAGAAATTGTGTGTTGTGCTATCCAGGTAGAAATGGAAGTTGGTGTTACTTATCTATCTAGTAGTTTTGACAAGAAACGAAAGATGGAGTTCAAGGAGAAATCTCAGAATAATGGTGAAAAGAAGATGAATGTTTCCTTATGCTCAAAGTGTGGAAAGAAGAATGGTGGAGATTGTCTTAAAGGGACAAGTAAATGTTTCAAATGTGCAAAGTAAGGTCATCGGGCATTTGAATGCCGCAATGATGGGAAGAATATGCCTAATGATGCAAACAAAGGAAGGGATACACAGAATGAACCTACTACACTTCAATGCTTCAAGTGCAAGGAAATGGGACATTATGCTAATAAATGCCCTAATCCAAGGGTTAGTGATGATCGACATGAGCAACCACTTAAGGCAAAGGACAAAGAGAAGTCACACGAGATCACCATTGGCGATGTTGAATATGAAAACGATGTGGTGGAATGATTAATTGTTTGTGTAATGGGATTCCAAAATAATGTTGTATATAGTATCGTGGAATATTGGAATATTTATGTTTTGGTCTATTGTGGTTTTCAATAATTTTATGGCATCGGTAACCATGAAAAGTGATTGAAATATTTTTGGAAGGCAGATGATATGCACATAATGAAGGGATAAAGAGAATCTAATATGTTTGATAGTATTCATGAGCTCATGATTGATATAAGGACTAAGTGATATCATGGTTAGAGTATATAGAATTTTGAGGATTTTGGTATTTGGAAAGTGTTAACTTTTAACGGCATACATGTTTTCACTATGGTTCAATGGGTATTCAAGAGAATACATGATTAAGGCCTTTGTATGTTTGGAATGTGACCAACAAGACATATCTTATGATATATAGGGATCAATGATGGTATTAAATCTCTGGTAATTGTTTTCACTGTATTATGAGAGTGGACTACGGTATTATGGATAAGCCTAAAGATTGGAATGGATTATGTTGAACTTAAGTTAGGATAGAACTTTTTTTTGATATTGTTGATGGGATGTTATAGTAATATAGCTTTAGAAAAAGGACAAACTGCAGGACGGGCGACAACCCATCGCGTCGGACAAGGCCGTGGAAATCGAACCCACAACTGAAGTGCGACTGGCCTTTATCTCCTACCACTGGCCTAAAGGAAGTCCCTGTTTAGTATAAACTAGTTTTATTATATTAATCAGTATGATATATTAAGTATAAGTCCATTTTAGGAACCATATATCATTAATCTCACTATAGATGGACTTATGTATATTTTTTTCTAACCTTTTGTTTGAGACAGATGGAATGACCCATCATTCTATCACATGATCTGTTAACACATCACAAATGACAAATTCAACTTCATTTTTTAAGAGATGAAGTGTAAATTGTCCAAATAACGATCAACGGTGAGACTATACCGAAATCACGAAAGTATTTCTTCTAATTCCAATTTCATCAACTTTAGGGAAACGATCTTGAAAACCAAAAATGTTGTCCTAGTGCTCTTATATATGATGAATCAAATGGTACCTTATATCATCACAAATTTATGGCTTTGTGATTTCTGGCTTTTTCATAGCCATGCTCTCTACCACTCTGCATCAGAACATGATGGTTAGATTTCTCTTTCATATCCATATTTTCACCTATGTGGAAACCCAGTGATTAGTTTATTTGGGTAATCGTTACATTTCATACTTTAGTTTTTAAAGCCAAGTTTTGGTATTCCTTTTTACGATGTGGGTTTCTATTAAATAAACTTTTGAATAGTAAACCATTTATAACCCAGACGAATTTTGAGGGCGAAATTCATTTTAAGGGGGGTAGAATGTAACACCCCGAGATTTTATGAAAAATATTATTTTTAATTTAATTAATGTCTTGTGTTGTACTCTACACTAAAAGAAGCTTTCACAACACACATCCTTGACTTGCCTTGCATTACACGAAAGCGCGACTTTCCGCGATAGCGTGTGTTGTACGCAATACAGAGTTTCGCTAAATAATGATATGCTTTTAAAATATTATTAAAACTAGCCATTATGAATAGTAATAACCACTTTTTGAAATTTTGTACATTTTATTTTTCAAAATGGTCTTTAGTTTTGGATTCGGAATATCGAAATTATCCTAGGGTGAAATTTTGGTACTTTTCAGATAACTTTCATATTCTGATGAATAGTGAAAATTACTAAATTATAATTAAAAAAAACTTTTTTAATCGAAATAATTAATAGTGATAAATTATTAATTTGAGTGGTTTTAAATTATATTTAGAATATATTTTTACAATTTAATACAATGATGGTCATTGGATGTAATTTCACATTTAAACCAGTTATAAACAAGTGTCAGTATTTTAATAGTTATTATCTCTTAAAAACACGCTATTTGTTTTGACGACGGGAACTAATTTTTAAATTAATTAATGAAAATTATATGTTTTGAATTTTAGAAAATAGACATCATTTTTGAATTCATAATATCAAATATAGCTTAGATCTAATTTTTGGTATTTTTCTAGAAACTTTCATTTTTTGATAAATAGTGAAACCACTAAATGGTAGTTGAAAAACTGAATTTTTCATAAAAATTAATTTTACCGCTTCTGTGAGTGGAATTTTGAAAATACGAGAGACACAGTTAACATCAAGGACTAAAATGTGGTTCAATGAGATGAAAATAATTTTTGGTGAATAATAACTTTTTACTTTTTTTTACCACGGTTAAAAGTAAATGGGGTAATTATGGGTAAAAATGATATTATTATTACCCTAACACATGTCCTAATTCTATTTGATAAGTTTAATTAGACCAAAAACAACCTTAGGAATAAAATATGACCATTTAGGCCCACTTGGATTAGATTATGACATTTATTATTAATTAATTTAAAGAAGGGTTAAAATAGTTAAAATCAAAGTTTAATAAGTAAATCATTTTTAATATGGGGTTATACATAAGATATATTTGAATATAAATATTAATTAGAAATATAAAAATATTTCCTACATAATGGTATTTTATTTGTAATTTTTATACATTAAATAATTTAATTTATTTATGACACAACGATGAAGCAGTAATTATCTTATTAATGAAATATTGACATAATTGATGTTATAAATACCCAAATAAATGTAATTTGAGACTTTTTATGAATTCCACTATTTTAATAGGTTAATATGACATGTTAATATTGATTTAAATAACTTTTTTCGAACTAATCATTCTGTTATGATTTTTACAAAAATTAATTACTAAATAGTGTCAAAATTGACATAAAATAGTTTTTAAAACAAATATTATATTATTGATTGTTGTTTTATTCCTCAAAATCTAAGGTTCGTCCATGATACTTATATGATGATAGGGGTATCATTAATGGACCACTTGGGGGTCTCTTGGATGTATATGATAAGTTTATTAACTATATAATATAAAAATACAAAGTGACATGGTAATGTCAATCTAATTAACTAAGAGTTAAAACTAAAATATAATGTTACAATAGGAACATAAAATTGTATAAATTCTATTTGAATGATAGGATTTCGACCCATAGCCACATTATCTTATAAATGAATCAATTTGGAGCTATTTAAAACCGAATTTGACTTTATAATAAAATAATAGTTTTTGTTATTCCAAAGGTGCCCCTCTCCTCCCTTATAAAAGGGCACCTCCTCCCTCTCTTTCTCACACAACTTTGAGCCTTCAAGCTCGGTCAACCCCTGAAAAATTCCCTTCTAAACTTCCTTAGAAACATCCTAGAGGTTCTGGTCTTCCTCAAAGACTAATTTTAGTGCCCTAAAAGGAGATCTCAAAGAGGCGTTTCAAAGAAGAGGTAATGTCCGTTACTGATTCTTTCATTTTTTTTTCTTCTTCCACTTCTTATTCTTAGGTTGTTTCATTATGAAGTAATGACATCAGTATCAATTATATACTGATATGTTATTATTATTATGAAACAACCTTATTTCACCATCTATCCATCATACGGAAAACGAAATCACCGCGCGTGCGTACGTACGGAATACCGTCTCCATGCCGTGGTGTAATCTATTTTCCACCACCACCTTACTTGGATGGGTATAATGGTGTACATAATAACTATATATGATTATTTTAAAGTGATATTTATTATGAAATAGTATACATACAATCCAATACAATTCCACGATCATTAGAACGATATCATCACTCGTGCGTACGTACGGACTACCGTCTCCACGACGCGATGAGGTTCATTCTCCACGTTAACCATTCATGAATGATTATAAAGTATATATAGTAAGTAATCATGAAATATATGACATAATAATGATACTGTATTTATGTGTATATATATTTATGTCATCTACTTAATTCCACTAAACTCAATAAGGAAACGAAAACAGCGTTCATGCGTACGTACGACCTACCGTCTCCATGAACGGTGTATTTCTTTACATTTACTGATCTATTATATATATGTATATTCTGAATATATATTATATATAAATAATGTTTTATATTCTGGAATTAAGTAATTGTGATCTAAGTAATCATATGAATAATTACAAGTCAAAACACGGACGAAAAATGAAACGATTTTACGCAAAACACTCTTTAACATGGAATTTACAAAAGAACGGTTAATATAAAGTCATAAGTGAACCATATATGATATCATAATAATGAGTATGATTCTGGAATAAGTCAATGACATTATTTAAATCATTATACAGGAGTTTTGGACACTTACAAAGCAAATCGGACCTAAGGTAAGGGAAATATCACAATCTCATTTTTATCCGAGATTGTTTATACTTTGGAATTTACTGGGGTGTATTTTATCATCCACATCCATGTTTCCTCAATATGTAATATTATTTCCATTCACCTAAAATTTTTGAAATCCTATTTTACCCTTTGGTGAGTTTTTAATAAAAGATATGAAAGGAATCTTTTGTCGTTTTTCGTATGAGGTACTTTTTGACTTTTCCGACAAAAGTACGAGAAGAATGTTTTTTTAACTTATACGGAATGAATGGATTTTTAAAACATTATTTCCAAGAGTCTTCCTTTAAAATTTCTCAAGTTTATTTTTAATCAACTTCTTTTAGTTATAATTTTATGACATGTTAAGAAATGAGAAGTGTTTTTGAAGTAGAAAGGATATTTTCCTCAAGAATGGAGTTCAAGTGTTTTATCAAAATTATTTTCCATCTAAGATAATAAAGGGTTCTGTTTGTATACCTATTATTAAATTGATTTGATTATGTTGTGATGGAATTATTTTTATCTTATATGAATTGTTTTATGATGTCACAATGTTTAAGATTACCATTTTAATTACATGGGTTGTGCAATGATGTATGATTTATGATTTTGTGGCACACATAAGAATGGTTTCATTATGAGATGGGTGGGACCTATATCTCCCTCCAATGCATTGGGTAAAGATTTTATATCTCATGAGATAGACATGGCTGGAACGGTAGGTTATACCAGTTCAGTGAAAGAGGACTGAAACGAAGAGTGAACTCGGTTCAGAAAGGGACTTTGTCCACTAATATAGTCTTGGCAATGAGTCTTGACTAATAAGAAATGATTCTCTATGATTATGTGTGTATGACACAAAGTTTCATGTTTTATGTTATGATTATTGGGATTATATTTCACTACTATGATTTATCCCATGTTAGGATATTATGATCTCTTTTGCAGGTTAAGATTTCCAAAAGTTATGTTCTTATGTATATGATGTGATTTATATTTCTTTTGTTTACCGTTACTGAGCATTTGAGCTCACCCTTTTATGTTTTCTTTTCCACAGGATATAAAGAAAGGTTTTAGGTAAAAAAAGGGAAGATATTTATGGGAGATGTTGAAGATCTTTCACCACGATTAGAAGATTATATTCTGAGTTTCCAAAGACACTAAACTATTACAGTACTTGTGTGTGTGTTTTTGTTATTTACTAAGTATTCCTCAAAATTAATGTAATGTCCATGTACGTCAGGCTTAGGGTCTCTACATGGTATCTACTCTATCCAAGATAAGAAGAATCCCTATTATCTCATCCTAGATCTGAGAAAAAAACTTATCATATTTTCCTAATTCTAAGATACTCTAGTGGAACAAGCCTCAAATTTTTTTTTGGAGATACATAAATCACCAGACAATGAAGGAGAATAAGAATGAAGTGTAAATGAAAAAACCATACCTTGAATAGCCATGGAAAATACCCAAGAAATACCCTCGTCAAAGGGGTGTGAAAGGGAGGAAGTATGAGGGGAAGAGTTGACCGACTTTCCCTCTATCAATGTCTGATTTTCCCTAAATCAAAAAGGGGATGTACTTTAAAGAATAGTTAAACCTATTTATTTAAAAATTTGATAATTGAATCATTAAAAAATGACTTATAAGTTTCATAATGTTCTTCCCTCAATTGTAGACCACTCATAACATGGTCCATTGGGACACATCATGAGAAAAATTCCCTAAAATGAACTAAATCTATGGCTCAAGCCTTCACTGTGTGGCCTCTTCCCTTCATGATGTGGAATTCAACCTAAATGGTGTATCTTTATCATTAATATTATCTGTTTCACCCTCAATGGTGTGTCCTTTTATATCATAGTGCAACCATTTACCTCTACGACTTGACTTTCACACATCACCCCCTAACCCCTCCCCATGGGAAACCTATCATGGTGTTGATGAAGCTAACATTTTCATGAATTTTATTCTATAATTGAACATTTTAAATCCCACTATAGTGTTAATTTATATAAAATTGTCACATTTTTTATGTTTTAGTAGTATTTTTAGCTTAAAATGAACTAATTTTGGTTTTTAAACTCTATTAATTTACTTATTTCTTAAGGACATATTTTTTTACACTAATTGAAATTGTGAAATTAGTTTTTTGGGATTCCATATATATTGATATTAATTTCATTCTACTAGACTCAAAGCTCAATCAGACATTTAAAGGCCCAAAACTTTCTCACAATCAGAGCCTCAAAATATATGAAAAGATCTAGATAATTTTGAAGTTTGTGTATATATAAAAAAATGACCTAATTGAAGTGAAATTCAAAATTATGTTATATAATTGGTCAGGGAAAAACTTTATTAACTATGTAAAATAATGATTTTTCCTCCTTAAAGGTAATAAATTAATGGGAACTTGGAGCATTGGAAATTGAATAGTCACCCAGACAGAATAATTTTCCTAATTAAAAAAAATGATCCAATACATTAAATTGCAAGCTCAGGGACTTGACCCCATGACCTGCCCCTCACCCCCAAACCCTTACCACCTCACCAAAAATAGTGGGGCTATAATTTTCCTAATTAAATATACCACAACCCCTTTAGAAGGAAAATTTTCCACCTTTCTCATTATGAATATGTGTATCCTCTCAATTTCAAGGTGTTGGAAACTTGGGGGAAACATTTATTGACCATTTTCATTAAATTTTTAGTATTTTACAAGAATAATAGTAGCATAATTTTAATATATTAGTTATTATTCATATATTAACTATTATATTTCCTTTATTTTATGTGTTCTGTCATCATATTACCTTCTCAATTTCACTAAAAATGATGAACTAACCTTATTGTTTGTTAAAGGGAGGTCTTGATTGATTTCTTAAGCTTCATGTGATTAAATTACTTATATTTATTCAATTTTCATAACTTTAGTGATGTTTAAATTGATTACAGGGAGTGGTCACCTAGTTTTCTCTATCGTTTGAATTATTCTTCTTGTTTATTTTTTATTCTTACCCTCACCAATTGTGTCATGAATACAGTGGACCATGATATAGATAGTTATTATCAGAGAAAATGTATCCTATTTAAAGTTTGGAAGAGGATTTCCATGTATGTAAAGGTAACCGTATAGGATAATCACATTTGAAATAAGAGGATGTAGTTTGATATTTCTCAATCAATAAAGTGAATTGAATATTGAGATTCCTTTTGAACAATGATATCAATCATCATAAAATCACAAGAACATTTATTTTCATTATTTATTTTAACATCATTATATTCTGGATTACATTTATATTTATATATTATTTTATATGACATGCATTTCAAAACTCCACATTTATATTAGTTTAGTATTTTTTTATTAGTTAGAGTATAATAGTGACAATGGAAATGTTGTGTATTGTAAGTAGCCTTCTTGAGATCGACCCTAGCTTATTCCTAACAAAAACCAAGATGGGTATAATATCCAGACCTTTTCTAGATATAAATTGACCTCATTCATAGGTATTATTTTTTACTTGATTTGATTATAACTTGTTTTGGTATTAACTTGGGTTAATTTGGGTGAAAAATGGAAAATTTTGGAAGGATGAGAGGCTTTTCAAGGTTTGAGCATGGTTAAAAAAGTGTGTTCCCTAGGTGTGCAAGGGTTGCACGATTTGCACATGGTTAAAAAAAAGTGTGTATCCTAGTCACATGATTTGTGTAGGGTTAAAAAAAGTGTGCAACCTATGCGTGAAAGGGTTGCATGGTTTTCATAGGGTTAGTACTAACTGTGCGACTTCACCCATCAAAACATGGATAGGAAAATAAATGTTTTGAAAATTTATTTTAAAATATCCTAAACCCCCATATTAACCCTAAGTTGTCCATATCTTAACAGATATCAAAATATATCTTTTTTTAGGCTCTTAAAGGGTTTCTTAAGGATCCTGACCTCCTTTATTGGCGATTTGAAGATCGGTTTTTAGATCTACATCTCTCTTGGTATGTGGTTTATTCCTGATTGATTTCTCACCTATCTTCCATTATTATCCATTTTTTGTCGGTTTTTAACCTCTATGTGTTTGGATCCAGATCCATATTTTTTGAATCTAGATCTATATTTTTGATTTAGATCTACAATTAATAGATCTTATTTTGTTTAAATATTTGATCTTGGAATTGAATCAAGAGCAAATTCTTCTTCACGTTCTTGATCATTATGTCTGAAATTTTGGATTTTCATTGGGTGATTTTTCATTAATAAATTGAGGAATTGAAACATGACCTCTTTCTGCATCGTTATTCTATTGAAATTAGGTCTTTCCATTGGTGAGTGTTTTCATCACCGTTCTTTAGGTAGGTGGTTTAAAATTCAAATCCCATAGTCTTAATGAAAATTTGGTGTATCTAATTTTATAATTTCTGTTATATGTTTAAAAATGTTGTTCTTGATTAAATTAATAAATTTGGAGAATTAATTTATTAATGGAATTGTGAAATTGGGATATTGGGATTTTAGATCATGAATAATCATTTGTTAAATGAATTATGGGGAAATTGGGATTGTTGTTTTGGAGATAATTAATTGTTGAATTAATTATAGAAATAATGAATTGTTTGAGTTGATATAATTAATTGTTGAATTGATTATAGAGATATTTAATTGTTGAATTGATTGAGTTTTATAATTAATTGATTTATTAATTAGATTTATTAAATTTTTTGTTATAACAATTAATTGAGGAATTAATTGGGGGTGAATGAATTTCTTATATTATGATTAATTAATTGATGAATTAATTAATATGAGCAATGTGATTATTAAATTTTTGAATTAAATAGTAGTATTAATCAATTAATGGAATAGGTGTGATTATTTAAATGTTTAATTAAATAATGGGATTAATTAATTTATGAATTAATTAATGGAAGAGATGTGAATATTTAATTGTTGAATTAAATAACATGATTAATTAATTGATGAGTTAATTAATGGAAGTTATATTATAATTTAATAATTTAATTAAATAATGGAATTAAAAGGTTTAATTAATTGATGAATAATTATTAGGAGTAATGTGAGTATTTAATAGTTGAATTAAATGATGGGATTAAAGGGATTAATTCATTAGATTAATTAATGGGATTTATATGGACAATTAATTGACCAATTAATTGAAGGGGTTGAGTGTGATTAATTAATTATGGAGTCAATTATTGGAAATTATTTTTATTAATTAATTTGTGAATTATTTTTTGGATGCAGTGTTTTTATTTTTGAGTTAGATTAAATAATTGGAAAATTTATTAATGGGTATTGTTGTATTAATGAAATTGAATGATTTATATTCATTAATTGGTGAATTAATTAATAGGGATTATTGTGATGATGAAAGTTAATGAATTGGAAAAATTAATTGGTGAATTAATTAATGTAGAGTGTTTTGATATTGAGATTGCGGATTTGGATAATTAATTGTATAATTAATTATGAGATATTGATATTATTGGATTAGATAATTAATTATGGAATTAATTATTCAATATTGTGAATATAAAGTTTCAGATAATTAATTGTTGAACTAATTATGAGATATTGAGTTGTGATAATGATTAATTAATTAGTGAATTAATTAATGGGAATGATATACTTAAATAATTGGGGAAATTAGTTAATAGGATTTATGTGATAAACTAGTTTCTGTATTAGTAATAAAATAGATGAAATTAGTTAATTGTTGAATTAACTAGAGTAATTGGTGTGATTAGTTAATTATTGAGTTAACTAATGTAATTTTTGTGGTTTACTAATTTTTGAATTAGTAATTTAACTAGTGTGGATAATTAATTGTTGAATTAATCATGAGTTAATTAATGATAACATGGTCATTCAATTGTGTGATTTAATTAATAGTAACCTAGTTATTCATTTGTGTGAAATAAAGAACAGTAACATGGCCATTAAATGGTGAGAATTGATGAATAGTAACATGGTCATTCATTTGTGTGAAAAAAATAATGGTAACATGGTCATTCAATTGTGTGATTTAAATAAAGGTAACATGTTCATTACTTTATGTGAAATAAAGAGTGGTAATATTGTCATTCAATGGTGATAATTAATGAATGGTTACATGGTCAATCATTTGTGTGGAATAAAGAATGGTAACATGGTCATTCAATTGTGTGATATAATGAATGGTAACATGGTCATTAATTTGTAAAATAAGAATGGTAAAATATACATTCATAGATATGGTATTCCACAGGGATAGTTTGGATTCTGGCACAGGCCGAACCAGGTATTGTGGTTTAGGTTTTCTCGGGAACCTGAGGGGTTATGTGGTTAAATGGTAAATATTTAATAATTTGGTAAACTATTTATTTACTAATTGAATTTATTTCTTTATAAAACTACATACACTTTCTATTTACTAGATATTGTTTTAGACATCGTTGGTGGTGACCTACTAAGTCGTACTCACATGCTACTCAGACTGCCTGATCTGTACTTGAATAGACCATATTATTTCAAGAAAAGATAAGGGAAAATGCCATGGGTTAGATGGATAATTTGGGGATGGATCTTGGATGAGGGGACCAAACTTTGTTTGTGACTAGCTTGGGAGTTGTTGATGTCCTTATTTTCATTTTTCATTTAAGTCACTTGATACATACATTAGCATGGCATATCTACTATTTAGTTTTGACATTGTATTTTTAGTTTTTGTTATCTTGTGATATAGTAATATTATGTTTATGTTATATGATTTGGTTATTTTTATTATTTATACTCTTTTATTACACTGAAAAATAAAAAAATAAGGTATTGTATTCCCTGATTGACCTATCATACCTTCGCTACTAGTCGATGACCTCTGACGTATGAGGAGGAATTCCTGAGTTCATGTTCTAAATTGACTTGAGGAAATGGTATGTGGAACCTGTTCGGGATGTTACAAAGTGGCATCAGAGCCCAATTTTCTTTTCTTCTTCTTTTATCTTACTATATAGAAAATTTATAAAGGATACTAGGAAGAGTTAGGACTTGTTTATGAGCTCATGTAAGGGAGTATCTAACCCATGTACGAGGGAGAACCCAAGTACCATGGTGTGATTTTTATTATTTTTGTCATTTATTGTTACAATTGAATATTATTTCACCCTGGTGATGCACTTATTGTGTTCTATGATTATTGAAATTAATATTTTTTGATATTTGACTCATTAACTAGTATGAAATTAGAGTTGAGTTTGAATTCATCATTCTAGGCACTCATGGTTGTTATGACATGCATAATTTGAGGCATGCATGAGAAAATAGATTATGGGTAAGTAGTTGAACTTGAACTGTTTTTCCTTTCTTGTGAAATTGAAATGAAAATGGTGCCTAACATGAAATTGATAAATATTTTAAAAATAATCAAGACAAAAACAAATGGGTTTCTAAATGAGAAACTTGAATAATGAGAATGGGTTTACACTTGATAACAAATACTTAGGAGTAAGATGGTTAAGGTTAGTGATAATGCCTTTGTTTTGATCATTTGGTAGGAAAAGGTTTGAAATAATTGTTATGTTTTTTTCTTTAAAATTCCTCTTGTTAACTATGTTAATGTTGCGAATTAAGAATCATTTTTTTTGTACCTTGATGTGGGTGGTTTGGGAAGTGAGAATTCCCTAGTTTGAGAACATGGTTTTTGGTTGTGTGAGGGACCATCTGGTTTTAGATTGGTGTGTGGAAATTTTGGTGGGTAGGGGACCCAGGACCTTCAACATATTAAGGTGTTTCTATAGTATAATGTAACAATAGTGTTGGAGAATTCTTGGTGGAATTCATCGAAGACCTCTTAGTGAACTTTTAAAAAGTGAAAATCGTGTCCCCTGCCTTGAAATAATCTCGAGTACACTAAGAAACTTTTGGCATTAAAACTAGCTACCTAAATGTGTTTTTAAGGGATATGGAGCCTTAAGGGGTTTACGCTTATGAAGCGATATGTGTGGAGACAGATGGTTGGAGGTATGGAATCAACAGTTTACTAATGAGGTTCTTATGATGGACAAGAAGTTGATGAATACCATGGGTTAGACACTAGGAAGCTGGGAACAAGAAGCCGTTAATATTGTCTGGTTGTATTGTGAAAGGCTAGAATGCCGCATCAAAAATTTTGGGTTTAACTCTTGTTTGAAGCATGGTTCGTGGTGGATGAGTTTCTTAACAAAGTTGTGTCAATGAATCTTCTAATGTGGGGACCAATGTTTCATAAGTAGGTCCATGGAGGAGGACCATGGGTTGGGAGTGGTCTCATTGGATTTCTAATGAGGAAAATATATAGTTAATGTTTAAATTCTTCAGATAAACGTCAAGTGAGCATTGGAAGTGGTGTATGTACGTCATTTCTAGGCAGTTTTGATGTTAATACTCATTGCAAATTGGATAATGTTTTTTTTGTTTTTTGTGCATGGTGAGTAGGGAAACATGTCATGTATGTTGATTATGTTGAGCTTGGGGAGGTAATGATACTTTTTTTGGATCAAAGTGATAAGGTGTTTTGGGGAAAGACTACGTTGTTAGTTTATGTATTGTGGAAACATTTATGTGTGTAGGAAGAACCTTGGGGGGGGGGGGGAACATATATAGGATCTTAGTTTCCTGATTTGTTTTTACTCAAAATATTAAGAGATGCTTGGGAGTACAGCTCGAGGAAGAGCTATTATAAAGTGGGGTTATTGTAAGATCCCAAAATTTTCTATAGTTACATTGACCTCGTTCATTGGAATTATTTTTCCTTGATTTGAGTATAACATGTTTGGGTCTTAACTAGGGTTCATTTGGGTGAAAAATGGAGAATTTTGGAAGTAGAGGTTTTTCATGGTTTGATCATGGTTAAACAAAGTGTGGAGCCTAAGTATGCAATAGTTTCATGATTTATTCATGGTTTGTGTAGGGTTACACTAGGTTTTCATCCTCGTCTCATGGTTTTCACAGGGTTAAACAAAGTGTGCAGAATAAGTGTGAAAGGGTTTCATGGTTTTTGTAGGGTTAGTACTAATCGTGTGACCTCACACAAAAATTCATGCACAAGAAAATAAATTTATGAAAATTGATTTCAAAATATACATATCTCCCATATTAACTCCAAATCAACCCCAACTCAACCCAAATAAAATTATATCATTTTTGGATGCTCTCTAAGGGTTTCCTAAGGCTCTTGACCTCTGTTCTTGGTGATTTGAATCACAGTTTTCATATCTACATCTCTCCAGGTATTCCCAATTGATTTCTCTCCACTCTCCCATTCTTCTCCCATTATTTTGGTGGTTTTTTATTCTTTATTTTTTTGGATATAGATCTATATTTTTTGAATCTAGATATATGATTTTTGGATCAAGATATATAATTAAGAGATCTTGTTTTGTTTAAATCTTGGACCAAGGAATTGAATCAATTCCACATTCTTCCTCGCATTTTTGATCATTCTATCTCAAATTTTGGATTTTTGTTGGAAGATTATTCATCAAAAAATTGAAGAATTTAATCATGATCTCATTCTCCATTCTTGATGGTATTAATTAATTGATGAATTATTTAATGGGAGTAATGTGATTATTAAATTGTTTAATTAAATAATGGGATTAATTCATTAGATTATTTAATGGGATTTATATGGAAAATTAATCAGTGAATTAATTAAAGGGGTTGAATTTGATTAATTAATTTTGGAGGTAATTAATGTAAATGATTTGGATTAATTAATTGAAGAATTGATTACAGGATGTAGTGTTATGATTTTTGATATAGATTAATTAATTGGTGAATCTCTTAATGGGGATTTTTGTATTAATGAAATTGAATGAGTTATATTAATTAATTTGGGAATTAATTAATGGGGATTATTGTGATAATGAAATTGAATGAATTAGATTAATTAATTATTGAATTAATTAATGTAGATTATTGGGATATTGAGATTGTTGAATTGGATAATTAATTATAGAATTAATGATGAGATATTAAGATTTTTAGATTAGACAATTAGTTTTGGAATTAATTATACGATATTGATATTATTGATTTGAGATAATTAATTTTTGAATTAATTACGAGATATTGAGTTTTGATAATGATTAATTAATTGGTGAATTGATTAATTAGAATTATGTATTTAATTAAATGGGTAAATTAATTTAGGGTATTTATGTTATAAACTAATTATAGAATTAGTAATTAAATTGATGAGATTAGTTAATTATTGAATTAACTATAGTAATTTATGTGATTTGTTAATTTTTGAGTTAACTAAAGGAATTTTTTTGTTTAACTACATGTTAAATTATTAATTTCATTAGTGTGAAAAATTAATTGTTGAATTAATTATGAGTTAATTAATGGTAACATGGTCATTCAATTGTTTAAGTTAATGATTGGTAACATGGTCATTCATTTGTGTGAAATAAATAATGGTAACATGGTCATTAAATGGTGGGAATTAATGAATTGTAACATGGTAATTAATTTGTGTGAAATAAAGGATGGTAACATGGTCATTCAATTATGTGGTAACATGGTCATTCAATGGTGAGAATTAATTGATGGTAACATGGTAATTCATTTGTGTGAAATAAATAATGGTAACATGGTCATTATATTGTGTGATTTAATGAATGATAATATGGTCATTAAATAATGAAATAATAATGGTAACATGGATATTTATATATGTGGTATCCCATGGGGATTTTTTAGATTCTGGCACAGTTCGAAGTAAGTATTAAGGTTCAGGTGCCCTCGAGAACATGGAGGGTTATGTGGTTAAATAAAAAATATTTAATAATGTGATAAAATTTTTAATTATGAATTTTATTTATTTCTTTATAAAACTAAATACACTTCATATTGAGTTGATATTGTTTTAGATACCATTGTTAGTGGCCTACTGATTTGTACTCAGACTCTACCCAAGCTTCCTAATCGGTACCCGAATAGGATTTATTGTTGCAAGATAGGTAAAGGGAAAAGGCCATGGGTTAGATGGATAATTTGGGGATGGATCTTGGATGAGGAGACCAAACATGGTTCGAGAACCGCTTGGGAGTTTTTGGTGTCTTTATTTTTAGTTTTCATTTTGGACACTTGACTTGTATATTAGCATAGAATATCTACTATTCAGTTTTGACATTGTATTTATAGTTTTGGTCATCTTGTGATATAGTTTTGTTATGGGGGTGTCATATCATTTGGTTATTTTTCTTTTTTTCCACTGATTTATAACTCTTATAATTAAAAAAGAGGGTATAGTCTCCCCATGATCGAATTATCAGACCCTCGCTACAAGTCATTAGTATTTGACATATAGGGAGACACAATTGAGGTCATGTGGAAAACCGGCTTAGGGAATCGATATGTGGCACCTGGTCCAAGATGTTACTCTAGGTTTCTATCTAACCTGACACTTGACCCAGTCTATAGCATTTCCCAAAGGGTGTTTCTGATCCTGATGGGCTGTTAACTAGTGCTTGAGTATTAACAAAATACTTAGGGAATTATTTCACCCAATCTCATAAGTATAAACAAAAATAAACAATTAATGAAACAAAACAGAATAACCATAACCAAACATGGCATAATTTTTTTTTCATATTCAATGTTTACAACATTAATCAAAGAAAAAAATGACTACAATGAAAAAGTAAACAATAAAATTATCCCAAAACCTCCATTAAATAAGAGGAAAACATTATACAGCCACCACCAACAACACCTACAAGGGAAATACCACTAGAAACCCGAACCTCTATCACCAAACATATAGAATTTAGCTGATTCAAAAACAAACAATTCTACTTACACCCAAAGTTTTAAGTAGGGTGTGAGACAAACTCCAATAGGATTCCACCCAATAAAATTGATTTCATTCCAAAACATTATAAGACAAGATAATATGAACATTTTATATAAATAAAATCATGAGAAATTTTTATAGAAAAATATATTAAAGGAAAACATGATTTTCTTTTGAAATAATCATCAAAGTGAACCATATTCCGATGGTAAATACAATATCCCAAATAGAAAAAATATCACAGGAAAACTCTATATACACTAGCTAAAAAGGGACACTAGGAACCTCGTATCTTGGTGAAATGTGGTCTAGAAACCACAAAAATGTTGTTTTCTTGCACGATCCACCAGGAGGGAACATCTATAGGTCCTAGTGGTCTCTAATAATCATCATAATTTAGTTAGTGTTGTAATCTAAAATCCTAAAAAATGAATCTTGGACAATACACTTCTGATTCAACTAACATATTAGTCCTAGTCCACCCACCTCAATACCCGGGTTTCCCTTTGGGCTCAACTTTCATTTCAAAAGTCATATATGTATCCCCATATTCACATGCATACACAATCAATGTGGAAAAAATAAAACCACCATTTGTCATAATAAAAACCCCTTTGTAATTCACACACACACCAAATACACTTTAAAACATGTTTCAAACCACTTGAACAACTTATTAAACCACTTTCACAATTTATGAAACACCTTCAAAAATCACAACATGGGAACACACTTGAAAACAACCAATTTATTTTATAAAAACTAATTTCAAGCCATATGAATACTAACACTTTTGAATGACACATTTTACACTTCATAAACGATGCATAGAACATACCCAAGAAGAAAATAAAGTATATAAAAATCACCAAATAATGATTAAGCGTGGAACCACCTAGATCAAGTGTGGAAAATTTAATAAATTAGTTCTTTAACACAACTGCACCACCAAGAAATCCTATAAAGAAAATATTGAACCATAAAAATCAATATTAGACCCTAAAGTACAAGGTCCAACCATAAATAGGTCACCCCATCCAATAGAAACATGAAACCTAAAGATAGAATAAGAGAAACCCTAGAAAGTAGGAAGAAATCGTGAAATGAGGGACTTAATGGAAGAATCATGGTGAAAACACACCAAATATACCACAAAAATGGAGGTTCAAGGTTTCCCATGAAGAAGGGAAATGTGCCTAGGGCTAGAAATATTGAGTGGGGAAAAAATGGGGGATTTGGGGTTAAATACCAAGAGGAAACATCTGTCATTTTTAAAATTTTAATGATCTGTACAAGTCGCATGGTCTTCCAACACAGTTTTTCAAACTATGCGGCAACTGTGTGCCCCTTAATATCCAAGAAGGATATGCTGAACAAACCATGTACTAACTGTGCAATTAGACACTGTCCAAAAATAGAACTTGGCCACAATTTTTCATGGGAAAAGGTTCACAATTTTCTAAATTCTGCGTAAACCATGCGCACCATGCTGTATATCCCCAAAACGCCCTTTTCAAAAAACAAACAATCAAGAAATCCATGTGATAAATGTGGGACAAAAAATAAATAGAATAAATACCTAAAAATGAATACTCGGATGTGACAACGACATTAGGATACATTATTAGGAAAATAATAATTAATTTTTCAGTGGTTCGTGATGAATAACCTCCCACCATAGGTGGACCATGGGTCATGGTTTAACCATGTTCCCTCACAAAATTTGACCATGTTTCCTCACAAATTTTTACAAAGGAAATATGTAAGGGGTTCAAAACCCAATATGTAAGAGTAACCTTTACTAAGTGATTTCTTCTTCCATGAAGTGAACTTTATACATAGGGATTTTTACTTTGTGAAAAATCTAATACATAAGAGTTTTTTATTATGTCATGATGTCGTATAACATGACATGACTTCTTTTGAAAATTACATATACACACACTTAAACCTAACCCAAAAAATCCACCATATTATGAAACCCACTAATCATGGGGTGGACTACCGCCTTCATGCCCGGGTGCCCCCTTTGATATGACATGATCTCTTGATGAGTCACTCCCTATGGTGTGGCCTAAAAACATCATAGAATGATGATATACCAACCTAAAAAAATTAAATCTCTACTAAATTTTATAAACTGTAATAACATGGGTTATTACATTAACATTCTGTTAAAATCATGGATTAATAATTTTGGTTCCTTGTTTAACTCTGATCTCGAGAGTATATTTGTGAAAAAATAAGTGTCTAAAAGCTTGTAAAGTTTCATCTTGTGAACAATGAAACTCTCAAGATCATTTGAAAGGGTGATGTGAAATTTTTAACTTTAAATGGAGGATTATTGGATTTTTATGGAGTGTGGCACATACCAAGTTTATGGAATAACCTAATCTCAGTATAACTACTGAAAATATATCTTTTATCAGTGCTAGAAATGTCCATTTATAACTATAAAAAAGTGCTGTTAATCTTAGTGAAGATAAAGGGGGTCCCTTTTATCAGCGCAAAAAAAAGTGATGATAAAGACCCCTTTTATCAGTTCTTTTTTAAAAGCACTGATAAAAGTTAAAAAAAATAAAAAAAAATTATTCCCGCGAATCTAGGAGGGGTTTCAACAACACTTGAACCCCCCCCTTCAACAGCGCCCCCACCCATGCCCGCACGTCCCAGCCACCCCCAGTCGTTAACAGTGCTATCCCCACCCTTTAAAAGCACTAGCCCTTATTCCACCCGTGCGCGTGACCTACCTCCCCTTGGATTCATACTTGGGACCTATTTCCTGCACACCTAATCCTTTACCACTCCACCATATTGATTTTCTCTTCATTTATTAATATATCTATTTATTTGTATATATATTGTTATATTTACTCATATATTAATATATATTTATATTAACATATATATTTAGTTATATTAATATATATAAATATATATACACCTATATATTTATATATTTATTAATATATTAATATATATTTGTATTATCAGTTTTAAATACATTTATCAAATATTCTTTTGTGTGTGTGTTTATAAATAAATAAATACATATATACAACACACACACATATATTATATGTGTATTTGTAAGTATAATTATACATATTTATATATATTTACAAATATTATATATTAATATTTATATACATATGTTTTAAATATATAGATAATAAATATCAGTTTGTCAGTATAGACGCACACAAATACACACACAAACAGACGCACACAAACATAATATAGGTATATATATATATTAATATATTTTTATTTTAAATAAAATGAATATTATTTTTTTATTTAGATAAGAATTATACATTTATAAATATACTTTATATGTAAATATGTTCAATTATTTATTTATAAAATTTAATTTTTATGTGGGAATATATAAAAAATATGTATATATTGTTATATAACTGATTATAAATAACATTAAATTGTGAAAAATGTTAAAAATTGCAATCCATAATATCAATATAAATGTAACCCCTCACAATAAATTTAGTCCGAAGTGAAATAGGTCAAAAGACCCCCAAAAAACGAGGCAAAAATTCCATCAAATGTTTCCGAATTTGGGTATTCGGACTAAAAACTCAGTTTTTGAGTCCTTGTAGACCTTTTTTGGCCTTGAACGTTTGAACAATGGTTCCCTTGGGTAACTAGCACATAGATCTCATCACAGGATTCGATTTGATATGCTGTAGAGCTCAAAAGAACACTTGGATTGAATGTTATGGTCGTTTAAAGTTTCAGTTATGCTTTCAACTTTTTTTAGATCTTTTTTTTTGATTTTTCGTGTCTTAAAATTATTATTAAATGATTATTAGTCAATTATAATTTGAAAATTATTAGTTAATAATTTTTAAAGATATTTTATAATTCATTTTTTCTACATATCTTATATATTAAGTGAAAATTTTTATTTACACTTATCTAAAACATTTTTAAAATATAAATATTATATTTATATCAACATAAATATACTTATATATTTATATATTAATATATTATTTTTTTATGAAATATAATGTTTTTTAAATATACACTTTATCAACGTTAGGAAAAGAAGCGTTGATAAAGCCCCCCTTTATGAGTGCTACTAAGAAAAAGCACTGATAAAGGGGACCCCTTTAATAGTGCTAAAAAAGTGATGATAAAGGGGGTGCCTTTATCAGTGCTAAAACAAGCGCTCATAAATGGTCACTTTTAATATCACATTTTTTATCATGTTTAAAAGTTCCCTTTATCAACCTTTTTTTGGCGCTGATAAAGGCACTTCCTTTAGCCGTGCTTTTTTAGTGCTGTTAAAGGGTGGCACTATGGAAAACTAATTTTGTGGTAGTATAGGTTAGCTATTTGATGTAAGTTTTTTATTAAAACTTTTATAGATGATGTTTGGAATATCACATGATAATCCATAAAGGTGGTCAAATGTGTTAAATGTGGAACATTATATCCATTAGGAAAGTCATATTGACCTCTGATTATCGAAATCTAAACTTCTCAAAGTGTGGAGTTTTTTTATTGATGTCTTCGATACATGTGTAAGAAGAACATGTGAGTCTAGGAAACTAAATTCATATCAGAGTTATATGAAACATATTCAAGTTGTATCCCTAAATACTAGAGGAAGGTTACACTTTTCACAATTAGTAGTACATAAGACTTGAAATATAGAGCTTGTTCACATGGATGTTAGGGTGAAACACTTGTTCATTCCCATAGAGTGTCTTTATACTATGCTTAAATCATCAATGACGCCACATGAAAAGTGTTGGTATTTTACATTAATAAAAAAGAAATGGTTTTTTAATATTTATTTTATGGGGAGACATGGTGAGAAAAGAGACTTGAATAAAGTGAAAATTTTTGAGGTCAAATAGGTGAATATTGAAATAGAGAGTTCTATAGGTTTTAATTGAGAAAAGTAATCTAGTTTGAATAGATTATATGTATAACTCTAGTGAAAAATGGTGTGGTGAAATTTATGAATAAGTCACTAAATGAAAAATCTTATTGTATAAAGTTACAATATAGTTTCCTAAATAATTTTTTGGTTGAATCAAATAACGTTATCACTTATCTCATGAATCTATGTCCTTACGCACTTCTGGGGAAGAGATTAGGAAATAAATCTTGACCAAAATATTAGTTGATGATTCTCGCCTGGAATTCACCAAAAGTGTCACATATTTACATGTTGATGCCAGAAAAATTGTTAATATTGAATCAAAGTCCCTTTAATATTTCTTTGTAAGGTATTATGATGAAAACTTTGGATTTCTTCTTTGGGATGAAGATCAAAGGAATGTTATCAGAATCTAGGATTTTATCTTAAATGAGAAAATTCTATAGAAGGAGGTAACTTAGTAGAATAAAATATTATTTAAACCACCATAACCTCACTTAGATCAAAACTAATTTGATTGTGCCACCCCAATCCCACCTACAATAGGCAAGGTGATGGAAACAAGGTCCATGAAGGAATATATCACATATAGAAGGACTTATCCTATAAGCCAATAATATCCACATATCTCTATGATAAAATTTATAAAAATATAAACCCATTTATAAATAAATAAAATATAGTACATCATGAATATGAACATGAAAAATATCATAATAATGCAAAATGAACCCAAGTTAAAAATAAGACAAAGTACACATCCAAATATCCCATGACAAAGGCCAACATTGAAAAATGGAAAGGAAAACTCCACATCACATCAACATTGTAATGATAAATTCTAGTAAAAATACCATCAGACTCCTCTAATAACTAGATCCAGATCTTTAAAAAACTCCCCCAAACTGTATATCATCTATTCATACACAACACATGTGGGCCCGAGGCCCATGTATAGGTGAGTATTAACACAACCAGTAAAATTCCACAAAATACCAAGAATGAAATAGGTTATAGTATAATATTAATAAAATAAACCCAAATATTTATTTTAGGTAATAAGAAACCATGTTCAAGAGGGTTATCATTTTCCCCAGCTCAACTCTATTGGAGTATAATATTAAAAAAATCTTGAAATACCCAGAGAATTTCATAACAAAAATGATCTAAAAATATCTCCCAAATGTTACTTCCACATCATCCCTTAGTAGCAGTAGAAATAGGGGACCCATTTCACACTGGAATACACCTATGTGGTAGTAGAACCAACCCCTATATATGGGTAGTTCCCCGATACGTGTAGTGTTCATAACCAGATAGGGTTATCAACTCCATAAGTGAAGAAATCATGCCCTAAAAAATAGCAGGGTTACCTACTCTGTTAAATATACAGGGGACCAATGTCTTGGTGAAATTATATTACTAGGAGGGTTACCCACGTCATGGATTCCTAGTGCATGATGTTTCCCTATAGAGTACACAGTGTGTAGGTCACTCTGGAAAAGTTGTTCATGTACAGTCGATCCTCAAATCCATGTGAAATCATTATATGTGGTGTTTCTAATGGGATACATAGTGTGTAATCACTCACTATCTATACAAATCATCTCTACCTAGCAATTATCAAATAATTCCACACAGTATCTTCGCATGTACTTCCTGTATATGATGAGCCTCCAAATCTAAAATATACAACACATGTAAAGGTAGAATACATTGTGTGTGTCTCACTCATCGGAACATCATGTATATGGTTACAAGTCTAATTATGTAGTACTTTGATAGATTACATGTGACTTGAAGTCAAAAGACATGTGACACTTAAAACTACTTGCGACCTTTGAGTTTCTATGATGCATGATGTGTGATCCAAAGTCACATGACATGTGATTCTTAAAATCACATGAAACCCTAGTGATTCTGAGTCTGAGTCACATAGAGGGATTTTCAAGAATAAATGTCATGTGGAATTTTTGAAAATATAGAAATTATCAAAGGAAAAATACATGAAATGTTACTATAGATTATATTCCATGTACCTGAAAAAATTAAAGAATCTCCAAAACATTATCATAAAACCCTGAACACCCCCATCGCCTCCATTACATGCCAGGTATCCCCTGTCAGCCAAAACCAACTCCCCTGAAGCCTCCACCACAACTTTTTAGGGTGACTTTTATACATTAATCATTGTCTAGTCCATGTTGATCCAACCATTCATCTAACTACACTCGTAACCCATTTCATGAACTTTATCATACATCTATACTTGTGATTCTCCAGTTGTTCTCTCATATAGAATCATAAAACCTTGACTAAACTCAAATAAGAAGAATGAGGAAATATTTGAGAAGGTGGTTATGAGAGTAACACACCTCCACCCAATAAAAAGATATCATTTGGGTTTTTCTAAGCATGCAGATATGGTAGAAGAATAAATTTTATATTTATGGTGTAAATATATCAATAAAATACTAATTACAAATAAAATTTTAGTTTAACAAATAAATAATTTATCAATTATAAATAACCATATTAAACACCATAAAAAAACACCATTAGAGATATAAATTATTGAAAATTATTAAAATAAAAATTTAGATAAACAAGGAGGCTTCATCCCCATATTAATTCATTTCCAAAGATAATTAATTATCTAATATTTTATTTCACATGATCAAAGAATAAAAATTATCAAAGTGTAAATAAATTATTCCCTCTTGTATTGAGGAAAAAATCGAAATCCAATTATTTGGTTAAATATTCATTAATTATTTATCATTTGATGTTATGATAAATTGTCAAATAATAGGGCTCACAAAAAAATTGTTACAAGAAATATATTCTCACTACGAATTCCAGTAGAGAAAAAGAATAATATATTCAATTATTATTCTATTTATATATCAAATTATAATAATTTTGAATTTTTAATCATGTTTATCATTAGAGAATCTATTTTTAGAATAAGATAATTTTAGAAAGGGAAGAAGGAGGAAAACACAATAATAAAAAGTTCTTACTCATTAGAAAAATCCATTTTGTTGATAATCTTTTTATGAATATTGTTTTTCATTGTCACCACCACTGTGAAGAACACAATTAATATCAAATAAATCCCTCCATTTAAAAATCTAGGATGGATAGATAGAGTGAGGGGATTCTAAAAAATGTTTCTCCCACCAATGAAAAAATGGAGATGGATAAGAGATATTTTCAATGGGGAGAGAAATTTCATTAAAGGAAATAATTACTCCCTTTCCATAAACTATCCTCATAAATCCACCATTAATTCCACTGATTAATTCACTTTATAAATCAATGAATTTAATACTCTCATAATGGCTTTGTAATGACAAAAGTATCTACTTATAGAGTCATCCATGCAATAGAGTTGAAACCATGGCATGCATAATCCACATCAAAATTCTTAATAAAAATATTAATATGTTTTTATTTTAATATATTGGAAAATTAAATAAATTCCACTATAAATTGGTCTTGGGGTTTAAAAACTTAATTTAAAAATTATATTATATATTTATTATATTTTTCAAAGCAATTCTTTGAAAAAATAAATGAAATGACTTTGTGACCATCTTAAGAAATATTATTAAAAATATTCAAATTATTTAATATAAAAAATCTAGTTTGAATCATATTCATAAACTTTTTTATTTTCAACCAAAAAAATAAAAAATCATGAAAAAATATTAGGATACTGAGTTCTCATCTGGTTCTCATGTTCCCATGATCTTTCTTAGATATCCTCATACTTACATACAAATAAAACCAAGGGAATCACACACCCATGAAAGATATTCTCTTACCAATCCTTGATTACCACCAATTACTTTTTTATGGTAGTTTCATATTTGAAATCTACCTCACCCTCATCGATGATGTGTGATAGACTATTCACATACCACCTAAGCTGCAAAATGTAGAAAATATTATGTACTTAATTCATTTGATTAGGTAATGTTTGGTGATATGTAACCCCACCTACCTTGTACAAAACATGAATTTTTTTGATAAACAATAGGGATAACATGCCACCTTGACCAAACCTCAAAAAACCACACCAAGGTGATACCTTTAAAAACATATGGTCTCCCACCTAAAATTCCTAAGGTCTTATCCTTCTGTCTATGTAGGACTTATAATGGCTATTAATTGTGTTCATATACTCCTAGATAACCTGCACCTACCCTATCATCAATCAAACTATCACATACCAAATAAGAGATGAATCAAAAACCTCAATCCAAAAAGGGGTGTCCTTTAAGTTCTCCCATAAAATTCATAAAAATCTATCATGCCAATATTTCAGTTGTATATGTTGTTTCAGACTAACTATACATAGGGTAGGTGATCAACCCAAATACTATAAAAATATAAAATACATTCTATCAACACATCTTAGAGGACCTAAATCTTCTTCTTGGTATAATAATTTGTTTTGGGGTGGTTGAAATATATCCAAGTCACCAAAATCTCCTAAAAACTATTCCATAACAAGGGTGTCAAATGAGTTTCATGGTAAGAGAAAAGCATCAATGTTACTCCATGAAATATCATAATATCAGCTATGTACATGCATCCAAATATCCCCATAAAACTCTAATCTTAAATAATAAGGAAGTGAGCTATGTTAATCATTTGGTCAACAATATCCCAAAAAATTTCATGACCCTTCACCAACCATGTAATTATAATCATGAAATATATTAATGTTTTATCCCACTTACACTAAAAAACCTCAAGTTATTGGATCAAACCCATAGAATCTTGATGTATGGACTTCACTAACTAATAAGTGAGGCACAAAAAATGAACATAAGAAAACAATACTTCATTCCAAGCCACCAAAACTAGATATTAATATCCTAGAGTAACTTAATCACACTAGAATATACTACCAAGTGTGAGGCTTGGGTCTCCCTTAACACCTCCTTATATATCGATGCAAGAACCACTATCCAACCCCCAAAAAAGATGATGTTATCCCCAACTTTAAAAAATACCTTAGTTAAATCTCCATAGAGAATTTAATCTCACAAAATATCACAATTGATATCTCTAATTTGGTCCTCCTTTATCTGATGAGGAATTATAAGGGCCAAAACCATTGAATTATGGTAATAAATGCCTCTTTAAACCATATAATCCAACCATAATGAATCAAAATACATATAAATATTATCTATTATATATTCATGTGATTTTTTATAAGGGAATCAACTATAAAATTTTACTTCCTTGAAGTATAGACTATCTTAAGATCATAGTCTTGTAGAATGTCCAAATACAAACTTTGTCAAATATTGAGGTCCTAATACAAAAATATATAATTAAGGCCATATTGTTTTGTGAAGACCACAAATCACCCCCAAGAAGATAATTTATACATATATTCAAGGAAAAAACATTAGTAAGATCCAAATCATGGGTCAGATAATATTTCTTATGTGGTCTCAGTTGTTTGGACCCTTAAATTCATGAACCACCCCTACTAGTACTACTTCTAGATAGGTAGTGAATATGAGAGTAACCTTCAAATAACACCTTCAATAGGAAATGATTTAGAAATTAGAACTGAGGGTATAGACACCACACACATGGGAGGAATTACCCTAAAATTTCCTAAGATATGATACCAATCATCTATTAAACTCCATAATAATAAATAAAAAAATAATAATACATGTAATATCATATAGAGTAAGTCCAAATGGATAAATACCACAAGAAATGACTATATAAGTGACCACATACGATCACAAGAAACCCTAAAACAACCTCTATGAACTCGTAAAGTATTTCCTGATAACCAACTACCTCTAATTTAATTGAAAATAGATATATATATATATATATATGGGTTTGAGCATAAAATTATAACCATTAGGATACTCTGAAACCTCTCATAAAAATGTATAAGAATCGTACAAAATCCCTGGTGAATAAATAATGAAACCAACCTTTTACCTAAATCTGTTTAACTATATTATCATCATCACCATGGCTCACTCACCAAACAATACAAAGAAGTTGGTAACATAATATCAAGGCATGTATAAAATAATGGCACCATGCTTCCACTTTACCACTGAACCAATCACCCTAAAACAAAATTCCCTAAGTCCTGGTGCTCCCATGCACTCCATATGTGATACTGTATAACTGTGTAGACACATAATAACCACATACACCTAATCACATTATAATGACTCATACACAATTCAACCCATAAATAAATGATTTATAATATGGGTTTCACTTAATTACATTTATTGGATATTTTAATTTTATAGTTTTACAGAATTAGGCAAATCATTACATAATAAACTGAACATTTCCATATATTTTCTATTTTTTCCACAAAACAAGTTCTTTATAAATACACACTTGATTTGTTCAAGGTAACTACCATATCTAGAATTCTAACTTTATTAAACTTTCTGGTCATCCTTATGCTCTTTAAAAAATCATTTTAAAAAATTGGATGAGAAAAAATATCAATATTAGACATAAAAGAAAAAACCCCTATTATTCCATTTTTATACCTTAAAATCCATAAGAAAGTTTTCCGTTTTCATAATATATATTTGACTTCAAATATCCACTTAATTTTCCATAAAAACTACTTAATTTATTAATAGAATTCATGAAACATCTATTATGAAACAATAAAGTAAAAATTATAATCATACTTTTTTCTTGGAAAACAAGAAAACTTATGAATACCTTTCCTTTAAAAACAATCCTTTCAACTTTATTTTAAAAAAAATAATAAATTTTACATAAAAATATAAGCTCATTTTGTAACCTTTTGAAATAAAAATATTTCCCAAATAAACCACAAAAAGAGTGTCATGTAGGTACATTGGGAAATTATCCTTAAATTCACCCTTACATGAATCCTTACAATGGAATCGCCTTACCATAAAATTCTCATATCTCTTAAGAGTAACTTATCACTGGTAATATATATTACCTTACCCAATGCATTTGAGAGTTATTTCAGGATCAAACCCAATTAGAGATATTTCTAGAAAACCCAAAATTTATATAAAATTTTAAAGGAACATATCATTAATAAATCACATATAAACTTCACTTTAATAATAAAACTCATTTGAATTGGAATTTAGGTCCATAAGTAACAAAATTTTCAGCTATCTCATAAAACAAGAAAAATGTTCCTCTTTTCTTAGAAAATAATTTTAAAACTAAAATTTTTTAGAATATTGAGGTAAATATTATCTTTAAAAATAACCATGGATACTTATAAATTAATATTTATATCTCATAATGACTATGATAACAATAATGGTTGTTTAAGATGTTTACGTTAAAAACATTTTTTTTTTCACTTTGGTAATAAAAATAACCCACATGAAAATTGTTGAAAGGAATTATTTTTAATAATTTGTAAATAATGTAAAAATAATTAAAATGAAATTTATCAAAATTTTAAGCATAATTAATAACATTTATAAAGCATTTAAAATAAACTAAGCATAGTAGAAATAGAGTTGGAAAGAAAACATTAAAACAATATTTTTAAAAGAAAGTACCTTACCTTAAGTCCCATCTAGATTTGTACATTATCTAACTCCTGAATAATAAAATTATATTAAATTTATAATTTATTTATAACCTTTTTCATTTTCATTTCATTATTATTATTTCTTTTATTTTTTATCACCCTGACTTATTCAGTCACTAAAATGGTTAAGTTTACAATGGACGTTTTGGGGCCATTCGGTTTATAACCTCAATACAATATTGGTGTAAAAAACATGGTCAAAGGGGTTATGGTTACATTACCTTAAGAATATTAATATTGCTATAATGACCATATATATACCTTGAATACACTTTTAAAACCAACCATGTAAGGAATTTAGGAGGAATAAACCATGTTATTTAGTGAAGATGGTAGTTTGTATGTACTTGTGAACTACATTTTCATTTTTCTAATTGGTTGAAAATAAAAAAACTAGATATTATTTTACTTAAATATTATCATAAAAATGTTATAAATTTTATATTTATTCATTTGTTTCATCCTTATGACCAGCCCTGTAAGGCAGGGATGCAAAATAAATCATAATGCTTCATGGAGGTGGTATTACACACATACACATGGGTGACGTTTTACATTTCCAAATGAGAGAAAGGATAATAAGTTAAGTGATATATTATAATTAAAGAATAATAATAATGTGATAAAATTATATATATTGATTAATTTTATCTTTATAACCATCCTTTTTTAAGTGGTGATGTAAAACGAATCACATCACTTTATGGAGGTGGTAGTCCACATGTTTGCATGAGTGATGTTTTCATTTAACATCTGATGGAAAAGAGATATAAAATGTTTTTTACATAAAAATAATAACATTGGATTATAAAAGTTATACTTATTTCATTATTTTATATTTGTTAGAATATATTCTACAGAGGTATAAGAAGAAAAAAACTAGAAATAGGCCAGTCATAACGTATTCCTCATCCATGGATATCTCCCTTTATATTTCACCATAATCATTATAGGATTGGTCTTTTTTGAAGACCAAAACATCTAAAAAGTAGGTAGGGATATTGGTGAGATATTTGGTTATGTATTTTCTAAACTATAGTTCTCAAAATGTGTGAGTAAAGGAGGATAGAAGGTGCCCTTTTATAAGATAGGGGAGTGGTACACTTGTTATTTTTCAAAAAATTTAAATATTATAAATGTCTTACCCATGGTAAATTGGGAAAATAGATATAAAATTATAGGGATAAGGTGATAAGGTTTTAAATACCATTATAAAATAAGAAATAATATAACATTTTATGGCCTTATCTATGAAAACAATTGTCTTTTTTAAACATTAATTCATGATTTATTACACATGAATACATATAATAAAACCTAGAGGATCGAGAAGTCTAGTATATTTGATAATTAATTACACTACATAAAAACTAAAAACAGGGGTTACATTAAAATTATTGAAATCTTCCTCAAAATTCTCTTAATATTCCTTTACTCTTAAAATAGCATTGGATAACCTGGGGACATACATAAGAAATGTGTGAGATAAAAATCCTAGTAAGGGAATAAACATGGTATAAAATAAAGAATGTATTACATGATAGATGATAGTTATATTGATAATACATAAAATAGGTTAGATTAATAAACATCAACAATGAGGCATGATATAACATGATTACATAAATGAAAAGTGGGAAAGTGGAAACAAATTTAAACATGACATCATAATCATTGGTCAAGGATAACCGCCATAAAATCATAAAATGGTTGAAAAAGTACCATGATTGATTAGTTTAACACTATAATCCCTTAAATGATGTATCATTAGACTAAAAAATTACCCAATTAATTGGATCACTATATAATTCTAGGTACACCAGTAACTTTCATATCACGTACATGCATAAGTGTTCCTCATATAACATTCAACATTGGATCTTATTTCATCATCTTTAATTACATGATCAAGGTGTAGGGCATAAATAAATAGAATTACCAAATAAAAGGACTATATTTATGTCTATTTGAATACCCTTGAGTGAAAATAGTGATGGTATTCACAATAAAAAAGGTTTGGTATGGAAAAATCACAGTGAAATTTCAGCAGCCTGACAATAGTACTTAAAGATTCATGGAATGGTGAGAGAGAAAGGCCTATATAATCATTTTAAAATAAAATTTAATGTAATATTAATTTCAAAAACAATATCCAAACATTATTAATTGGAAATAAAAGACATAAAAAGAAGAAAATGCTTGAATAAAGAGGAGAATGAAAGGATCCCTTACCCTGAGAGGGTGATTCCAAAAGTTCGGGAGAAGCTTGTTGAGAGATTGGGGGCACATTGAGAAGACTCTAGAGAAGGGATATCAGATTATAGATATTATATAATGTTTTTTGTGAATTTTAAGGTGATATTTTATGGGGTTATATAGAAAAAGATATGGGAGTTCTTTAATAGTTTCCAAACTAATTTTTTGGACTCTATTTAACAAAGTAATCAAAACCAAAAAACTTACCATTGTTTTTACCCATGGTTTCTGGAAAAGAGTATTGATTTTAATTATTTTATTAGAATAATTTCTTAAATAATTAAAATATTACCTCTTTAGTTGTGTAAGTGAGTCATATTCTTAATAAAATGATTTTAGAACCATAAAATATAATATAGGTTTTAGAGGATTCATAAAGGATTTATAAAATTAATAAAATAACATGGAAATGAATTAATTTTAAAAGAAAACATAGATTTGTTCATTTAAAACCTTTATTATATTTATCACATCATTTTTTGTTCATTATAACATCATAATATACACTATATATTTATACCGTATTTAATTTTACCCTGAAAATTCGACTATATCATAAAATTCTGAAAAATTCACCGTTAGATAATTTAAAAATTATGATTCCAAAAATAATATTTATTTTATATAAATAATTATATAAATATTTAAATTTTCACTTTTAAAATATTTATTGACATTTATTGAGTAATGTTTTATTTTTTGACAATAACAGTTTTCAAACCCTTATAAAAATTATTTTTCACTTTATAAAGTTATATTATCAACTATACTTAATAAATATTATTTAATAATAATATTTTATTAATGTATAATTTATTTCAAAAATTAATTAATTCATGAAATAGAATATCTTAATTGAAATGACAAATTACCCAAAAATTTAATTTAATTTTTATCAAATCAAAATCAAAATCATTTATAATGTAACAAAAAAAGATTAATTATAATTATATAAAATTTACATACTCATATTCTTAGTTTATTAATACATATCCCTTTATTAGGAAAAAAAATTACCAAAGGGTAAGGTTTGTGATGGTGAGACTCTCCTAGGGTAGTTCTATATAAATGGTTTGGGTCAAGATCTTGATAATATTGAGCTTCTCCTATAAATAGTTTTTCTAGTGCTTTTGTTATTGGATCTCGGGATGGTCTTGGTTAAGGTAAAAGCTCAATTACACTATATCCCTCAATATCATTGGCAAATGGGCTTAATAAGGTATGATCCTATTGGTTGAGGCTATTACTTCCTTTCAATTGGATTTATCAAAACCCTATATTTATACTAATCATATGATCATTGTTTAATGACCATATTATCAACGGTTATGAGCTTCAACGATCTTTTAAATTTGATAGGATATAATAAAACCAAAGAAGTGCGCACATTTTTTATATCCATAATATATAATAGGTAATTTAATTCAACCATAATGGGAATTTTATTTATAAAATTTTGGTTCGTAACATTATCACTTAGTTTTTATCTTAATCAACACAATTTACCCTCTACTATGGTGACACATTTTTACCATGATTATTATTCGTAATGACAAACCAAGAAATTAAAATCTTTAAAAAAATTTAACTTCTTGATTAAAAATAATGAATCCATTTTTCACATTCATATTTTTGTATTTGGAAGAAATTATTTTTAATATAAGTGTGAAAAATGCAATGAATTCTTTTTAGAAAATCTCTTTTTAAGCATAGAAACAAAATTATACCAAAAGAAAATATAATTTTTATTCTTTTGGAATTATTTATATTACTTTAAATTAAATGGATATTATGTTACATTAATTCCAATTGCAAAATTTAACGAGACATTTAAATTTCTTGATTTGATGAAAATAAATGATAGTTTCCCAAAAATTGATATTTTTCACTATTAACTAAAAAATAAAAATTTTCAAAAAAAAAAAATCACCTCAGTATATATTTCACAAGTTTATTTATAAAAATAAATCATTTTTATAAATTTAAAATTCAAAAATCATGAAATTTATCTTTTAAGTAAAATCAGGTAATACAAGGAAAAACAATTTAGTTAATAAAACCATTCATTTTTTGATTGAAAAATTACAGTCATTTATAAAACTATAATAAATATTAATCTATAAAATTAATTCCTATAAATCATAATATTGATTTATTTATAGTATTATCTAGGGTTTCACATTCTTCCCCTCTATAAGAATTTTTTCCATGTAATTTTAATCATTATCTAATCAAGTGAGGGAATTCTTACCTCATATGTTGCATCCCCAATCATGTGATTCTTCCACATAACCTTATCCTAGTTAATAAATTTATTCTATATTAATTTCTATATATTATCTAAAATATGAAATGGTCTTTCTTCATAATATATTTTTTCTTCTAAATGGACCACTTCAGGGCCCAAAACATAAGATACATCAAGTATGTACTTCCTTAGAAAAGAAACATGAAACACATCATGTGCCAAGGATAAACTTGTCAGAAAGGTCACCCAATAATAAATTGATCCAAATTTATCTAAAATTTTAGAGGGTCTAATAAGTCTTGGGATCAAAGTTCATTTTTTACGAAAAAAGCATTACACTGTTCCAAGGATTTATATTATGAAAGACCTGATCACCTACCTCAAATGAAAGGTATTTACTCAAGTTATTTTCATAACTCTCTTGCTAATATGTTCTACCCTAATATTATTCTTAATCATCTTTATTTTCTCAACCATATATTCTACAAATTTTGGCCCCAAAAATTTCCTCTCATGAACTTTATTTCAACATGCTGGAGACTGACAGAAATTTTCATATAATACCTCAAATGGCACCATCTGTATACTTGAATGAAAACTATTATTATTATAAAATTCAAATAATTATAATTTTTAATCCAAACTTCAATTATAACTAATGAGAAATATCAAATCATATCTTCTAAATCCTTAATTTTATGCTTCAGTTTTCTATTAGATTGAGGATGAAAATCTATACATAAATTTAATTCCATGTACATCTAATTATTAATTCCTTTCCAAAAATTTGATGTTAACCTAAGTTCCCGATCAGATATAATTTATAAATGGACCCCATGTAATTTTAATATCTCTTTAAGATATTGTCTTTCAAATTAATTCATATACATAACATCTTAAATAATATGAAAATGCATATATTTAGTTAATTGATAAAAAATAACCCTAATCACATTATTACCTCAAGATTTATTTGGTAATCCCACCACATAATCCATAGATATGTTCTCTCATTTCCATTTTGGCACTCACAATGGATGAATCAACCCCTTCTATTCTTTTCAATTAGCTTTAAACATTTACAAGTTAAACATTTCATTGTAAAATTATCTATACCCTTATTCATACCTTCCCACCAAAAATATTCCCTAGGGTCTCTATATATCTTAGTAATGAAAGGATAAATAGAAGACAGAGAGCTATGAGCTTCTCGTAACAATTATATTTTTAGATAAGAATTACTCATAACACATAAAATCTTTCCAAATATCATAACATCTTATTTATACAAAATAAACTTAGCAAACATACTATTTTTTACTAATTCTACTATTTATTACCAAAAATGATATTACTTATGATCTTTCTTAATTATTTCTGAAAAATATGACTGTACTGATTCCCAATTCAAAATAGAAGATGTTTTTTCATACAAAAATTTCAGACCAACATTTAATAAATCATTAACTAAAGGATCGTGTTCCATATGTAACATGGTTAAGGATTTATTATCTTTTTAACTCATGGTATCAACTATCTTGTTTTCATTACCTAGGTGACAATGAATTGTGAAATCATAATCCTTAATTAGTTTTTGGTATCTTCTCTACCAAATGTTCAACACTTTTTGAGTAAATATATACATTAATCTTTAATGATCTTTATATATTTCAAATTTCTCCCCATATAGATAATGTATCAAGATTTTTAAAGAAACAACTATAAAAACCTGCTCAAAGTCATGTGTAGGATAATTATACTCACAAGGTCTTAATTTACAAGATACATAAATGATATCCAGGTCATTTTACATTAGTACATAAATAATTACATTCAAAGAAACAACATTGTAAATAACAAATTCACCATTTTTAGTTGTAAAGGCTTACACTGTAGAATTATCCAATTTTCTTTTCTATTTATAGAAACATTTATCACATTAATTTTTCATGATGGGGTTTAATCCTTTTTAAGTAAACTTAGTTACTAGGATAGATAATCTGGTAAAGTTTTCAACTAACCGTTAATAGTAACCCGCTAATGTATGAAAACTTTGAATCTCAGTGACATTTGTTGAACTTACCCACTCTTTCACCACTTTGTTTTTGGTAAATTAAATAGTTATGACTATTTGGGATCAACTTAGGAATATCATTTCCTGTTCAATTAAGTAGACACACCCGATATGTACAATGTACACCAGACACACATTTGTCTAATTACTTCATCTTGTATAGTAGAAAGATTCACAATGTTATCAAATAGAGGTTCATCTAATATGAACTTCTTTAAGTTTGTATACTAGAACTAAGATGAGGTCCCACCCAATCACCACAAAAACATCTAAAAACACTTCCCAGACAAATAACAAAAGAAATGGAAAAACATGATTTATGCAATTTGGAAAATTATCCTACATACATGGTAGAACACTAAAAATATCTTTAATTAAAGAGATACAAGGGAATAAAAAACTGATAACTCACTTCCTCTCTAATCAGAAAGTCTTAGATAATTAATTCAAAATCATCCACTATTTAGTATAAGAATCAAATACTAAACATAAATATCAGAGCTAGGCCACCACACTCGTTTGTAGTGGTCTCCTTCCAATCAAACTGTTTCACCAATCGTCAAGATTCATTGTGAACATTTTATTGACCTAAAAAATTATCGATACACCATTGAAGCACCCCATTAATATTCCAATAGTAGGTCACCATGAATACATCCTATGCATTGCTTCTCCACCCCTAATGAACTCCATCTAAAAGAACACTATTTGATGAATCTATATAATCATCACTATCTCATAGAAGTATGTATGATGAAAGCCTTTATGCCCTAACTAATCTGAACCTTTACATTAGGAAACTTTTATATGGTAAACCTTTTCTGATGATATTTGTCCAATCATATTGGTCTAATGACCTCCAATAAAGAATATCTATCTAATAAAAGTAAAGTTTTCCCACAAAACCAATAACCATCCACATGGAAATTACTTTAGGATTTAGACCTCATTCAACCATCCACTTGAGCTCATCCTTTGTTTGATGAATGCACTTTCCCCCCTTTGTTCGGTCATCTGAGTCCATATAAGGAAATATGTTTCCTTATACTTTCTTATAAAATCATATTTATAAACATACCCACATGATTCTAATTATTAACAACCTTTTTCTACTCAAAACTTTAACTTCTAGTATACTTCAAATAAAGTGATACTTCATGTCAATGGGTTTCATTCTTTAATGAAACATTGATCCATAAGGTAGATAAATAGTAATTTTACAAACACAAAATAAAATTCCTCTTTCTGATCCCTTTCTGGGTTTCTTCTGTAATCCTCTAAACCATATAAACTATATACCTACTTCAATGGCAGAAACATACTCTAAATTCATTATACATAAATTTACAATCAGCTACAACTGAGAAATCCAGCTAATTGTAATTTTACCAAAATGAAACAAAAATTTTGTAGTTATTTTTTTGTCCTTGTCTCCTAGAAAAATTGTATCTAGAAAACCTTTTAACATATCATCATCAACAAAATATAAGTTATATACTAAGACCCATTAAAGTATCAAATGATCTATTTAACAAATTCATTGTGTTTTCTTCTAATATTTTTTGTGAAATGGATAAAAAATCCCATTGGAAAAGTAATCTTTTGTCGTGTACAAACCATTTTCTACATAACAATTACATCATCTAAGGATAAAGGGATGTTCCCCATGTCATGAACTTATTCATTCATTGATAGTGCCTTTAATTTATAATTTTTGAAGTGTTTTATGAGGTGGGTTGAGATAGGTTTACTACTAGTCATTTTGATTATTTTGGTGAGCCTTCTTATACATTGCTTCTCAGACAAAACCAAATAACTGACTTTCTTATCCCTATTGATTCTCATCCACAAGAACTTATTATCTTGTCAAAGGTTCTCCATCTCAATCCTTCTTTAAATATTCCTCTATAGTTCCTCAATCTTATTGTACTCTAGACCAACAATCAATATATCATCCACATACAACAGTAGTATGATACATGTTTGATTTTCCTATTGCTTCCTATAACAAAAATGAAAAAAATCACATCTAATGAAAATTTTATCAACAATTAAAGTGTCAGACATATAATTACACTATAATGAATATTTAATTAATCCATAAAGACTTCATTTCAACTTAAAAACCAAATACTCCTTCTGATTAACTTCATAACCCTTTGGATGCACCATGTAGAATTCTTCCTCCAAATCCACATGAATAATGGTATTCTATACACCCATCTACTCCAAGTGTATATCATATGAAACAACATTAATTAGTTCCTTTTGAATGGTTGTGTTATTCAAAATTGAAAAAAATCATAAAATTAAATTCTTTACTTTTTTTAAAACCCTTATTTACCAGCCTTTATTTGTACCTCTTACTCCAATCAGCTTCCTATTTCAGATGAAAAACTAATTTTTTTTCTAAATGCTTTCCCTTTTGATAGTTCAACCAACTGGAAATTAATATTTATATTTAAGGAATTCATTTCCTCCTCTATGGATGAATCCCACTATTTCGAGTCTTTGATATGAGTTTCCTCTTCTAGACATTCTGATTCCCCTATATCCATTAGAAGTATAAATTTCATAACAACTCTAAACCTATGAACTAGTTTTTTTATATGAGTGGATATCCTTATCACATCCTTATGTTAGAATATTTGAAAAAATTTATCTAGTAGTCTTCCATTTTCACTTACTCTATTTGATATATATATGTCTAAAATTTCTCCATCTGGTAATGATGTTTCTCGTCATCCTTCATCTGGTATTGGTCTCTCCAATTATATTACACCTAGTAGCTTGACTATTGGATCATAAGTTTCCAATTATTCTACTAAAGTTTTGGGATTTAATTTTTATCTATTAACCTTTATTAGATCTATTTGAATATAAATTGTTGATCTTGCCCAAAAATCCTTCTTGTACAAGTTATAATATTTCTATAGAAGTTATTCCTTAAAAAAACATCTCAAATCTAGATGAATTATTTATTTTCAGCATCCCACAAGAGATAACCAAAGTTATCATCACCATATATAACAAGAAAACATACCTTGGATTTGTTCCTCCAACTTATCTCTATTCTTATCATTGATATGAACACATGGGATACATCCAAAGGTTTTGATATGGCTCAACTATATCCTTTTATTAGACCACAGTTCCTCCATTAAATCTTAACCCATAACTAAAGTAAAACTTACATTCACCAAATATGAAATTGTATTTATTTTATCTTCCCAAATTCTCTTCGTAATTCCCTAGCTAAGCCTCATACGATAGTATTTCTCTTATAGAGTCTGATTCATATTTTATTTGCTCCATTTTTTTGTAGAGTTCCTGGAACATTCTTCTCATGCCTAATTCCCTTTGATTTTTTTGAAATTTTTGTTCAGTGTACTCCCCACCATTATCTGTCTAGAGAAATTTTAAATTTCATTCACACTCTTTCTTGGTCAGGTATTTCCACTGAATAAAATCCTAAAACATTTCATATTTATTCTTCATGAAGTAAACCTATACATTTCATGTAGCATTATCAATGAAGGTCAAAAAGTAAAGTGATCCACTATTTGAGTAAACAAGGTCTGGACCAAAAACATTGGAATAACCAAATAATAACTTTTGATTCCTTGGATTTATCCCATGAAAGTTGAGGGAACATATTTTTTATTTCCCTAGAATACAAATCTAACATCTTCTGAGGTCCTTGTGATTGAGTTTAAGTATGACCTTCACCACTAGAACTTTCAGATTCTTCTCAAGGAGGTGACCTGACCTACCATTCCACTTTTTTGACAATATGATGTAATTATTTCAATCACTAAAACTTTATTACTCTATCTAGTCATGTACAACATTACATTCTTTACTACATGAGAAATCACCATAAATATTCTTTCAGTATTCCAAACTTTATTCAAAAAAATCATTCCAAAACTAGTATCATCATGTTTTCCTACTGATATAAGGTTCTCCAGGAGACCTAGAACATGTATAACATATTTAAATCTATAGAAAATTCCATTTTTCATTTGAATAATAACATAACTTTTCCTACCTATATCCAGAACTTCATCATCTGGTATATATACTCTGCCCAATCTTCATAGTACATAATTAACCATGCACCCACATTCACTAGTTTAATGAAGTGATGCACCCGATTCAATAACCCATGACTCCCGGAAAATGATCATACTTAGTATCAAACTAGAATCTTTAAACAATATTCTTACTATGTTTGTCTCTATATAAGTGGAATCCCCCATCCGATTAATGAAATATTTTTTGATATTTACCTTCTTACAAAAAAATCCAATATATAATACCTGGACTATTTGATTTCCCTCGACTCCTTCCCAAGGAATTATCCTTTGAAGATTTATTTTTCTAATGGTACTTATGTTGAAATGACTATACCCATTTGGTAGCATTGAGACCACATCTAGATGGAGTTTGAAATTCCTCTATCCTTTAATCCTCATTCAAGATCAATTTTCAAATGTCATAAAATATAAAATCTACCTTCCCACTATAGTTACACATTATTATTACCATGGAATCCCAACTATATGAAAGTGAGGAAAAAAATAATAAAATCCAAAACATAATTTGTGAAATTTTCTTTCACTAAATTGAGATACACTATGATTATATTGAATTTGTTCAGTTGATTCACTACAGGCTTCCATTTGATAACCTAAATCTGAACAATATTTTTATTATGAAATTTTTTTAAAGTGATTTTTCCTTTTCATATATTTTATCGAACAATTTCATAATTATTATATTAGTTTTATTCTCTCTAACATTGAACATGATATTTTGAGCTAGAGAGATCTGCTACCATTTAGTTTTTTTAACCTTTAAGGAATACACCAGATAAAGGGGAATCTATATATTTTTTTTATCAAAAGATACTATAGTTTAATTCTGTAAAAGGTAAATACCATTCCATTAAACATACCGATGCCAAAATTTCTTTCCTCTAAAGTTTATCTTATGGTAACATTAAAAACAACTAAAATCAAATAACTTGCAAGATAATATTAGAAATTAACCTGTATGTTGTGAGTGAAGTTGGACTAAAGATATGAAACCACTTTTTGGGGGTCTCCCAAGGAACCACACTATCTATTCGATCTAATGAAAACACCTAAAAAACACAATATACACATGACACAAATTTGTCTGATCACTTCATCCTATATAGAGGAAAGATTCACAATGTTACGAGACAACGATTTATCTAATAATAACCTCCTTTAGGTTTGTGTACTAGAAATAGGATTTGATCAAACCTAATCACTATAAAAATATTGAAAACACACTTCAAAAAAAACAAAAGAAACAATATTTATGTTTTTTGTAAAAAATTCTTATATCCATGGGAGAACACCGCAAACATATTTACTTAAGAATATGCAAGAAAATACAATTCTCTTCACTCACTTTATCTCTACATAAAATGTCTCATAAAATTAAGGTGAAAACTTCAGCTATTCTATATAAGAATCAAATACCATGAATAAATATCAGATTTGGTCCACTACAACTCTTTATAGAGGTCTCAATTTGGTCAATGAGTTTTACAAACCTCCAAGATTCATTGTGAACCTCCCATTGATATCAAAAACAACTAATACAATGTTGAACGATCCAATGAGACCACCAATAGTTGGCCACCATAAATATAACCTACGCATTTAGTTTCCACTTCCAATAAACACCATATATGAGAACTCTATCCAATGACTCTATCTGATCATCACTATATGATGACCCAATCTAATGAAAGTATTTCCAGTGAAAAACTTTTCACCCTAAATAATTTGAACTTGTACAACAAGAATAATCTATCTGGTAATACCAATCTAAAGATCTCATTATAATCATATCATTCTAATGAACTCCATACCAAATCCTATATTGGGTGAAATTGAAGATTTTTTAAAAACCCAAAAATTACATCTTTAGAAACAATATTCCCAAGGAATGAAATTTGTTTCTACCAAAATTCACATTTAATAAAATTTCCATACAACTTATTTTATATTAAATTTTGAAAAACATTCAATGGGTGTTTCTCATATTCCTCATAAATTTTATAATAAACTAAAATATCATCAATAAATAAAACAAAAAATATATCCAAATGTTCATGGAACACTCTATTCATTATATCGATAAATATTTCAGGTGAATTTGTAAACCCAAATAGAATAAATATAAACTCATAATGACTATACCTAGTGTGGAACACCATAGTGAAAATGTATTGCCCCTTCACCTTCAGCAAGTGAAATACAGAGCTATGAATAATCTTTGAAAAATACTGAGCACCGTAGGGATGATAAAAAAAGTCATTAATATGAGGAAAAGTATACAAATTCTTAACAATGATGTTATTGAGTACTCTATAATCAATTAAAATTCTCATGGAACCATCCTTATTTTTGAAAAATAGTAAAGAATCACTCCATGGTGAATTACTTAGGTGAATGAAACCCTTATCATGCAATTTTTTGTAACTGAATTTTCATTTCTAACAACTCAAATGAATAAATTTGATAGGGAGATGTTGAAATTGTATTAACATCATAAAATAAATCAATAATAAACTCAACTTATTGATCAAGAATAACAACATGAAAATCATCGATAAATACATTCATATATTAATTTACTATTAACACATCACCAATTTGGGTAATTACTTTATTTTCAGTAATATGTGAAAGATAACATTCACTTTCATATTTTATCAATTTCATGGCTACCTGATTTCTTATCAAATGTATGAAATCATTATTATGTACAAAAAACTCATTTTAAAAAATAATTGCTTTTCTCTACTATCCATCTTAATATGATAAACTAAAATCCATACCATACCTAAAATAACATCAAACTCTACAATGGGGAGGAGAAAATTGTTTTTAGGAAAAACCATTCCATATATTATAAAAAGAAAATTTATATGAATTTTTATTACCTTTATACCACCCCTTTTATTTTTTATCAGACTTTTTGAATTAATTTAATGAGATGATATTTTTTATTTTATAGGAAAATTTATTTGATATAAAATAATGAGTGGCTCCCAAATCAAAAAAGACTTGGAATAATGTGAATAAACATATAATGTGCCTATCACCACGTCATTTGAGAGTCTCGTATCTACTATAGTAGTAGAAAAATACTTGAATAAAACATTACGTATCTGATCTTTATGATTCCCACCGTAGGTGACTAACTTTGGACATGAATTAATATAATGTCCCAACTCATTACAATAAAAACATTTTACTTCATTCTTTTTATTACCAATTTGACCATTTATATTTATATTTTATTTTGTTTAATGATCCATGTGTCTAGGATTTCCACATCGGTTGCATGTATTAGATCCCATAATAAATTCTCTATAATGCTACTTTCTATACTTATCAAAATATGTACTGTAATTTTCTTACTTGCAGGTTTCTTCGATGAATGATTCTCCATTTCTTGACACCTAGATCACTTATTGTCCTTATTATTATAAAAGTCCCTAAACTTCATATCATCTTTCTTATGATATCGTATGATTTATTCATTACTTTAAAACTAAAAAGTAACTAGATCCCTTCATAAATTTATCTTTAATCTTGAGTAAAATCGATAAATTTTACTATCATGGTACACGATTAAATTCAGTGCATACGTGGATTTTATATAAAATTATCTTCATAGGCTGTAAAACAATCCTAATTTTTTCTAAAATCTAGGAATTTCCCTTCCATTATAAGTTATATAACTTTAAGAAAACTATTTTCAAGGAATATATCTTTTAAATAACATCCATTTTATGGCATCAATTTCTTTATTTTCCTTAGTGTTCATAATAATAGACAACCATTGGTCAGCTTCACCTTAAAAATGATAAATAACAATTTTTCTTTTGATATTATAAAAAAATGAACTTAAAATATCTTCTATAAAAAATTAATCCATCATTTATATTTCACTGGGTCTGAAGATCTACCAAAATTTGGAGGGTTTAGTTTCTTAAAATTATCCACTATCTACATGTTCCTCTATAAATAATTTAGTCTCTCTATTTTATGGGTTCTAGTATTAATATTCTGAATTAACTAAGTTAACTTTATCTCAAACATGTATTCCCCAAGCATTTCAAGTCACTAGTTTGGAGGGATATTATCCTCTTGATTCCATTCTACATCAGATGTATGATTTTCTCTAAGGAAATCCATTCTGAATAGACATAGATTAGATGAATCAACATGGAAATAGTCAAAATCTATCTCATTATAATATATCCATAAATTATAATATCTTAATATTATCTTTTAATATCACCATAACCTCTAAATTATCTAAACATTTTCTATGATACTAATTATAATAATTTTTACCTTATTGAACCCATAAATACATTATTTATAATAATTGTTTCACTTTTCTATATTTCCAGGATCTTTTGTTTTTAATGTTTTATATAATTAGGTAAAACACTATATCAAAAAGTTGGAATTTATATATAGGATATATTTTCCACATAAAATAATTTCTTTATAAAGACATGATTTTTTCATTTAAGGTAACTCCCATATCCAGAACACTGAATTTATTAACATTTCTACTCATCCTTAGGCCTTGTAAATAATCATTTAAAAATGTGCGATGAGAAAAAAAATCTCATCAAGGGATATAAAATAAAATAAACTCATTAATCCATTTTTTAATCTAAAAAATCTATAAGAAAGTATTTATTTTTCATAATAAACATTTAACCTTAAATATCAATTTACTTTCCCATGAAAATAACTTTATTACTTAATATATTTCATGAAAAAATTAAATGAAATAATAGAGTAAAAAAATAAAAAACATAATGTTTTATTGGAAATAATAAATTCTTAGGAATACCTTTCCTCAAAAAATAATCTTTTCACCTTTATATGGAGAAACATTAACTTTCCTTAAAAACATAAGGTCGTTTGATAACATTGTGAAATAAAAATATTTCTCTTAAAAAACATTGAAAGAATATCATATAGGGGCCATGGGAAATTATCCTTATATTAAGCCTTATAATAACCCTTATAATGGAATAACCTAACAGGATAATACACATATATCTCAAGAGTAAACTATCATTAGTAAACTCCATTACTTTACCCAATGCATTAGAGAGCTATATCACAGTCACCCATCAATATAGATATATTAAAATCACTATTAATTCATATAAATTATAAAGGAGACATAGAATTAATAAACCAAATATATCTTTAACTTTAATCATAAACCCATTTGAATTGAAATTCAAGCCCATAATCAATAACTCTTTTAGTTATCTCATAAAAATTAGAAAAAGGTTTCTATTTCATCAAAATGAAATTTTACTATTAAAAAATAAAATAATATGAAGAGAAATACTTTATTTGAAAACATCCGTGGAAACTTGTAAATTAATATTTATAAAATATAAATTTTGTGATGGTGGGAAAGTCCGGTAAACCTGTAAAAAAAATTATATTTTCACTTTTGTAAAAAGTTAAAAATAACCCACATGAAAAATGTTGAAAAGATTCTTTTTTAATCCTTTGTAAAGAAAGTAAAAAATAATGGAAAATGACCTTTATTAACCTTTAAATCATAATAACATTTTTGAAATATTTAAATGATCCTTTATATATATGAAAAGGAGATGGGAAGAAAACATTAGAAATAATATTTTTAAAGAAATTCTTATAACTTAAGTCTCATATGGCTTTGCACATTCTATAAATTCTGAATAATAAAATTAAATTATATTTTGAATTTATTAATTTATTTTTTTATGTTCATTTAATTATTATTATTCACTTTATTTCATTTATTACCAAAACTTTTTTGTTACTAAAATGGTTAAGTTTACAATGAACTTTTTGGGGTAATTAGATATATATCCTAAAAACAACATTAGTGTGTTGACCGTGGTCAAATGGGTAATGTTTCAATTTCCTAAATAATATAAAAAAAGTTATAATTATCATAATTATAAATTAAATATACTTTTAAAACTAGCCATGTGACTTATACATAAAAAACTAACCATTATGTTTTGTGGGGAGGTTAGTCAGTACGTATGCATGAATGATATTTTCATTTTTCTAATTGTTAGAAAAGAAACAAATTAGAAAATATTTAAATCTTATAAAATCATAAATATGTTATAAAAGTAATATTTATTCATTAATTTCATCTTTATGACTATCCATTTAATATGAAGATGAAAAACGAATCACATCACTTTATGGAGGTGTTAATCCACACGTATGCACGAGCGACGTTGTAAATTTATTATGGATATAAAGGGTAAGAAGGTAATTAATATATTATGTTTCAATAATAATAATAATCCCACAAAAAAATAATATATATTCATTAGTTACATCTTTATTACCATCCATGTGAGGCGGTGATGTAAAACGAAACATATCATTTTGTGGTATAGTAATCCATAGGTACACATGAGCGGTGGTTTCATTTACCAAAGGAAGTAAAAGAGATAGAAACATGTTGTTACATTAACATAATAAAAATTAAATATATATAAGGTATTTATGTCATTATTTTATAGTGTTTAGAATAGAGTTTAAGTAGGTATAAGAACAAATAAACTTCAAATTGGCTAGTTACTACTTATACATCCTCCCCAAATATCTCCCTTTGGATTTCACCTTAATCCTTCAAGGATTGATCGTTTAAGAATACCATGACCTCAATTAAATGGGTAGATATTTTTGGTCGAGATTTATATTGATAGTTTCTGAAATATATGCTAAAAATTTATGAGGAATGGAGGATATGAGGTTCACATTTGTAATTGAGTGGATTTGCACACTTGAAATTTTTCTATACTTTTAAAAATTATAAATGTCTTTCCCATATTAAAGTGTCTCAAGAACTATCCATTTTAAGAGATAAGTTGGTAAGGGTCAAAATACCATCATCAAATAAGAATATATATAAATTTGTTTGGCATTATCACTTAATTTTTACCTTAATTAACCTGATTTCCCATTTTCCATGGTGACACGTTTTTACCATAGTTACTATTCTTAATGAAAAAAATGAAATTGAAATCTTTAATAAATTTGAACTTACTGATTCCAAATATTTAATTGTTTTTTAAATATTCAATTTGTATAAGTGGTATAAGTTAATTTTAATATAAACGTCAAAACACAATGAAAATTTATTCCTAAAAAATTATGTTTTTAGCATAAAAATGAACATACACCAAAATAAAATATAATTTTTATTAGTACAAAATTATATAGATTATTTTTAATAATATATATAATATTTTACTTTAATACCAAATCTAAAATAGAATTATACTTTTAAATTTTCTGATTTAAAGAAAATAAATCACATTTTTCCAAAAATTAGCATTTTTCACTATTTTCTCAAAATCAATATTTTCATTAATGTCATAAAAAAATACCTAATATGTATCCAATATGTTGATTGAAAAAATTAATTCATTTTTAAAAAATTAAAATTCTAAAATCACTAAATTTAACTTTTAAATAAAACTTTGTAATATATGGAAATTTTTTTCTAAATAAAACTATTCCTTTTGGATTGAAAAAATATATTTCCATTTATAAAACTATATTAGAAATTAATATTCAAAATGAATAATTATAAATCACTCGATTTATTAATTTCTAGGATTACCTAGGTCATCAACCACATATTGATCACATAATCACAAATTATAACTGAGAGACATTAGAGCCTATGTAGATACACATTATACCTTAACCTAATATTGCGCATGCGTAAGTTCACAAGTAATAACTTTGATTAATTACACACTATATATTTATATACACTATAATATTAAGTCTATAAAACCTATATATACATGAATGTTATAACTTTGAGACACTCCATCCCATATGAGTACATATCTCATAAACCTAATCCACCATAGCCTGGATATGGCTACATTCTATACTATGTTTAGAATAGAGAGTAGTTTAGGGGGTGTATACAACCATATGTATCCTTAAAAACCTATATTTTGGAAGAAATACAGAGACCCAAGTCAAAATATGGGCATATTTCACATTATACAATTCGAGTGGTGGAGTGAAATAAATAATAGAACATAATGAATTTTATAGTACATAACTATTATAAGAGAAATTATCCTACCTAAAAATTGAATAATGACTAGCACCTTTCATGACTTCCAAGATTCTATCTAACACTAAACCTATTTTGGGGTGTGGAAAAAATAAATTATTTCTTCTTGTTTTAATTTAATAGTGGTGGTAATCCATTGGTTTTCTCTAGATGTGAGTTCTCAAAAATTAGTTGTTTCTTAAGAGTTTGAAAATAAAAGGGGTATTTTGATATTTTTTGGTTTTGGAGAAAAGAAAGAATACTAAAGTAAGGAAATTGAAATCAATATTTTTTTTGGTTCTATTAAGATAAATGGAATTGTGAACAATATGTCAATGTTGGTTCAGAAGACTCTAACACAATTTATTAAAATGTAATAAAATATATCATGGCATGAGATTCAAAATTCAGTGGGCTTTGCATGAATTCCCTTACTCAGAATTTGATAATAAATTCATTTCATTGTTTATCTAAGGTGAGTAAATGGGTCAAATTAGTTCTCACACATTTAAATAGTTTAAAAAGTTTCAATGTAATTAAAATTAAGCTCAATGAGTTTAAAACACAATAAAAATATAAAAAGAAACACACATTTGTTTTTTGAAAATGAATAAAACAAATTGAGTTTTTAAAAATACTTAAACTATAAAGCCCCCAAACTTAAATTATTTGGTCTCCTAATATAATAAAGAATATTTAACATAAAATCATATTTTAAATGAAATCACAATAATCTAACAAGTATTAAGAAGTGGTATAATCTGATGGTGTATGGTGATAAAAAGTTTATAAGAGTATGAGATTCTCCACTGGTTCTTAAGGAAATTTTCCATTGAATATTTTTATCCTATTTCCCTTGATAGTGAATGGTTAATTTTTTCCTTCCTTATCAAAATACATGAAGTCAAAGGGATATTAATTAGTAACTATAAATGGAACTTTCCATATGGAATGATGTTTACCTAACATTAGCTTAGGTATTTAGTTTTATACTAGTACTTGGTCACCTGTATGGATTTCATTATGTTATATGATCTTATCATGATACACTCTTGTCCTATATTTACAAATTATATAATTTTTAACATAATATAATTTAATTTCCTCTAATTCTTTCATATGTAGTTTTATCTATTTTCCAACATCGTCCAAGTCTGAATTGACTTCTTTCACATTCCAGTAGGGCTTGCGCTCCAATTCCATGGTTAAGTTACAGCTCTTTCCATAAATTAACAAGTATAGAACAATTACAATGAGGGATTTATAGTGTCACATATAATCCCATAATGTTTTTTCCAACCTTGAAATCTAGTGTTTTGGTTATTTTAAATTTTTTTTTGTAGAATCGCTTTTATCTCCTTATGTAATGCTTTATTTAGCCTATTAGTTTTTGGGTGGTGTGGTTTTTAAGTCTTGTGGGTAAATTCCTGCCATCTCACTAAAGAATCCATGATACTATTGAAAAAAATGAGTCCCTTGATAATGAATTATGTATCATGGAACTCTAAACCTATAAAATATGTTAGTACGAAAAAAATCATAGACAACTTTAGCATCATTTGTTTTTATAGCCTTAACTTTCACCCATTATGAGACATAATCCACAAATGTAAGATATAATAATTACCAAATGACATGGAAAATGGTCTCATAAAATCTATTCTATATAATTCAAAAATTTCTCATAAACTAATTAAATTTTTTAAAATTTATTATAAATTTTAAATGTTCCCCTATAATTTATATTTTACATATTTTACAAAATTTATGTGCCTTTTAAAAAAAGTGGGATAAAAGATTCCAAATTATAACAATTTTTTTCTATCCTTTAAGGTCTAAAGTGGTCTCCATAAGATATAATGTGAAAAAAATAAAACATATTATATTTCACTTATAGGTAAACATATTATTATCTTTTGGTTATTAAATTTTTTTTTATGATATGGAACTCCCAAAATAAAAAATTTTGATTCATATATAAGTCTATGAATTTTATAGGGATTAAGTGAGATTGGACTTGAGAGGTTACTGAAAATTTTATCATGTACACATAACAAGGAACTTCTCCTTAAATCAAGTATAACTCCTCTACTGAAATGTGGTCATTCAATTGTTCATGATTTAGAATATCTATCTATTCTACATTGGAAATGCTTCTCATGTGGTTAGTAACTTTATTATTAGTTTTGTTATTGTATATTACTTAAAAATTTAATTCTTGAAGTAGAAACAACCATCTTAATAGTCATTATTTTACATCATCCTTCTTTATGAAGTTCCAAATGACTACATGATCATAAAATATTGTAACTTTGGTTCCAAATAATTAATATATGAATTTATCCAATGAAAATAAAAATGTTATATTTTTTTTATGGTTGTGTAGTTGAGTTAGGAAACATATAGTGTTATAAATGAAAACTAAATATACTGAGATTTTCCTTCAATACATTTGTATATAACTTCTCCAATAACTTGGTTAGAAGCATCAAAAAGTATCTCTAAGGGTTCTCCTTAGTTTTGTGGTTACAACACTGGTGTTGAGATAAATATTCTCTTAAACACATCAAACATTTTCCTAAAATCATCATAAAAATAAAAAATAGATTTTTTCAGAAGAAAAATGTAAAGTTAAAGATAAATCCTACTGAAATCCTCAATAAAACTCATATAAAAACCTAAATTTCCCCTGAAAATATATTACAGTTTTTAAATGATTTTTGTAAGACAATGAATTTATCACTTCAATTTTAAATTTATCCACCTCAATTATTTTTTGGGTAATGATAAGCCCAAGGAATACTCCTCTTTACAATATAAAATGGAACTTTTCATAGTTAAGAACACATGTATTTCTAGGAAATATTTTAAAACTTTTTACAGATTCTATAAGCAATGATCAAATGAGTTTCAAAAAATAGTAAATTCATCCAAAAATACCTCAAGATAATATTCAATGTGATCAAAAAATATACTTACCATGAACCTATAAAATTTAATTAGGACATTAGAAAATCCAAATGAAACCATTTTTTAATTAAATGTGTCAAAGAGATAGGTAAATGTAGTCTTCTTCTAATCAAATGGAGTAATGGTTACTTGGAAGAAACCTGAAAACCATTTAGAAAAAAACAATGAGTTATTCTTGATAATATTTTTATAATATGAAAACCATTAAGTGGTTATCCATAGTTGATAGTGGGTGGATTTTTTTAATTAAACCAGCAAAACTTATTCCTTCTGATGTGCTTCAACTTGTACTACTTGATGATTTCCCAATGTATAGAGTACATTTTCCCATCCCTATAGTAATTAAGTATAATTTTACTAGTGGGGATGAGATAAAATAAGGGTCCTCTTATTCTTTGTCTGCTACTTGTACAACATCCACCTTCACATTTAGGTCCTCCTCGTGGTAAGTTTTATTTAGATATTTTTTAAATGGTAAATAATTGAATAATTTATATTGAACGAAATTGAAACCATATAAGTTGATATATAAATATCCCCCTTTAAAATAGGCAGATTCTAAGTTAGTTTCTTCATGAAAATCTAATGGGATTTCATCAGGTACTTACTCTAGTATATGTTGAATATGTTCAAAGTGCTTTATTTGTTCCTATTTAGGTGAATAATTATCTTCATCATCATCCTCTAAGGAAATTTTTTTTAGATAAATTTGAATAACATAAATGGAATGAATCAATGATTAATTTAGTTTCAATAAACTTAAATGAGAAAGATAAAAATATTGGATTGAGTCATTTGTTTGGTTTAGCTTAAATTACTTCTTCATTTCTCAATGCCACTTGGAATTGAAATTTCATGGATTGAAGTATGTAGTTAAGATCCTCCATATTCTCTTAAAATTCCATCATCCAGGTGGTTTATTATTAATTTTTCAAAGAAAGGAATAAATGTTTTTATTTTTTTCTAAGATTGGATGATCATGTTAAAAATCTATACTTACAAATTCACTCTAAAATTCATTGAAATATTATTGATCTCATATAATTATATTAATAGGAAATTCTTATTCATGAATATACTCTAGTCATGGATAAGTGAGGTATCATAGTAGTCATGTAATCAATTCCTTTTCAACCCCTAGAATGCCTTTAGAAAATTTCGGAGGAAATAGGAGATACTCTTTTTGGTTGTGGACCATTTCTCTATGGAACTCCAAGAAGTACTCTAGGAGTTTAGTTAATTCTCATACCAATACTTTCAATATTGGGTTCTCAAGGGGATACTTAAGTTCATGGATAACCTCTATGAATTCATCCTCTAAGAGTGTTAATATTTGAGTTCTTCTTACTTTTCCAGAAAATAAATTAACAATCACTTCCATTGGTAAGGGTGAATTATACAATGTATCATAATTATTTGGATTTTTTTAATTTAAAATAAGTGAAATATTTAAAAAATAAAAAGAAATATTGAATAAAAGAAATCTTGGATTCTTGTAAATGATTATAAGTTTTGATAATGAGCATCTCATAGGTGCATCAAAATAAATTATTTCTCCTAGGTTAAATATAGTTGTGATGGTAACCCTAGGGTTGTCTCTATAGAGGAGGGCTCAAAAATCAGTTTTCTCTTAGGAGTTATAAAAAAAATGATTTTTTTGAAATTATTTGATTTTAAAGAAAATAAATAATTTTGAACTAAAGATATTGATAAAAAATATAATGAATATTGTGATGGGTTCCAGGTCGGATTTATAGTTTCATTTTAATCAGTCTCTAAAATAGTTTTTCTTATCTTATTATTAATTGATAAAAGAAAGTTTCCTTAATATATTCATCAATCACTCTTGGTTGAAGGTTATGGTGGAGAATGATATAGCAGTTATTTCTACTTGGTATGTCTTCCTTTCTATTTTTGTTAAAAGTCTATAAACCACTCCAAAACTACCAAGGAAATATTGTGTTATATGTTGGTGTTCCAGGGATATTTATAAGTTATTCATGAACCCCACACAAATTCCAACAATTACTAGACACTCACCACCTAATTTATTGTATTCATCTATTATATGTTACACTCGATGAAGGGATATTATAAATTATCAAACTAAGAAATAAATAGAGAAAATTTTAAAAATCCACAACACTATTATATAAAATATATTAAACATCCATTGAAAAATGAAATAAATTAACTTAAGATAGTTTATTCATTCAGTGTAAGAGTAAAAAATTTTAATCTAATTCTTTCCCTTATTATATCACTCAATATTTAACCCTATATTATAATGGTAACCAAGATTATGGTTGAAGGATCAGGCATTAAAAATCTAAATAATATAGAAAATAAAATGAAAATAGAAAATTGTAGTGGAACCAGGTTCTCCAAAAATTCTCTATGAGATATCCCCTACACAAACTCCCCTTTTAATTTAGAATCATCTTATATTTTAAGATCCTTAGATTTTATCTTAATTATTCATGGTCAAACGTATTGTATCCTTTCTCTTTAAAACCCCTAATCTTTCCTTTTCCTTTGGGATCTGCTTCAGAATCATGGATCGATTTTAAATTCTCCATGAAATCTACAACTTCATTATTTTAATATACTTACTTTGGTTAAAAATATCCATCATATAATTTTATTGATATTTTTTGATGAATTAAACATATAAAATAGTGGTTGGATTGCATGAATGTGGATGTGGTTTCTTGGGGATTGATGTTGGAGTGTGGATGTTCTTCACTTGTTTCCTTGCAGAATGCCAATTTTTTCTGAGACATAAACTCTTCATCGAGAGTAAACCCTATTAGGAAAACAAATATTTGTGGAAAAACATATATTTAATGGAAAATATACATAATTTTCTTTGTAAAATTAAGCTCCTACATTAAATCTATACGGAATGCATGAACTCTACATAGCTGGAAGGAACTCTACATTGACACCTAGTCTTGAAAATTCACAAAGACAGAAACTCTACATCAGTAGTTAGAATTATATGTTGTAAATATATGTCAGATACATATAGTACATTTCAATTTTCATTTTATTCTTCCGAGTAAATATATTCCATGAGTGAACAATTGTACATGGTAATTCTTTGTTAAAGATATAGATTTCTTAGATTTTTCTATTTTCCTCATTTCCACACAATGATTCTAGACTACTCCAAAGTACTTAAAAATTTATTCCAACGATCTAAATTCTCTTTCAAAACATTATAAAACAAGAAATAAAATTCAATCCATTTATTTTATTCTGAAAATAAAATAAAATAATTAATTTTATAATTTTATATATTTAAACAATATTTTCCACACTTAGAAAGGTGGTACTTTAATTCTAAGAATTCAAAAAACATAATGAATTTTTAAATGTTTTTGAATAAAATGAAATAAATATCTTCAAAATAAAGTGAATTTATTACCTATGTCACCAACACTAAGTAAAAGGAAGATAATATTTTTCTAATCGCACAGAAATCATGGTTCAACACTAAAACCAACCATTTATAATTAATTAATTACTAATAATTTATAGTATCCAATCATCAATTCTATATTAATATTCATATTAATCAAAAAAAATATATACTTATTTTATTCAATTTTATAATTTTGGTTTCCATATCCATTATTTTTTATTTAACTGATTTGTTAACATCCCGTAATTTCAGGGTACCAAGACTCAATCATACCTACTTCAAAGAAGGATAAACTAGAAATGGTATAAGAAAAATAGAGAAAAAAATAAAGGATCCAATACTGATCCTACCATCCTAAAATCACCCCCAAAAACTTTCCACACAATCCATACCATCCCCCTAACAACCACATCAACACACAAAAACATCATTATCAAAACAACCCCACCCTTACTTTATCAACCAACTATAAAATGTTTCTATTTAAATAATAGTAAGGTATCTGAAATATATATATATTATGAAAACATAATTCTAGAAGAAAAAAATATTAAATAGAAATTAATACTAATTTAATCAATACATGGAATCCTATATTAAACAAAGACCAAAAATATTTGTCTATAAGTATTAATTATATAAATCATCATTTTCTTTACCATTTTAATTAAATCAATTCATAATGAGTAGGATATATTAAGAAATGAAACCATTATAACAAAATATAATATCAATAATAACCTTTTATATAATATGATCAAGTTAGGCTTCATTATTGATTCAAAATCCATTTATATTTTATGGTCTAGATATGCCCCCTTTTTGAATAAGTTGAGAGGGAACACTTCTATGGGATGAAATCCCTATAATACATACATAAAGTCCCCATTTACACAATACTTTATCATGATAATAATTTCTAAGAAATGATCTGATCTTTGATTGATTACTTGTTCATTGTCCATTTTTTCTTACCATATTTAAGTTTTTTATTAAATTTTAGGCATACAGACCAAAAAACAATAATTATAACCACACCAATAAGCTACCACACAATCTTCCAAAATATCATAATCTAATAAAATGAATATAATAAAAATCACATGTCAATCGTTATCACCTACCTTTACAATTTATTTAATTTTTAATTATTATTTTATTTTGTTTAATCCTAACCATTTTTCCATTGAAAATAAAAATATGATAATCCCACATTTACAAATAAATAAATTAGATAAGTCTCAAATCTGTTTCCTCGAAACAAATCTTCAATGATCATTGGACTAGAATGGGATGGTGGAAAAAGGGCACTAACACAAAACCTCAAGACAAACCCTCAAAACCTAATGACATTATCCCATCACAAATCTTCGATAAATCCTAGATAAGGAACCCTTAGAATTGAGTGGATAGAACTTTCAATATTGAGTAGGAAATAATAGGATAATAATGAAGAGAATAGAAAAATGGTATAGGGATAACTTGTATTAAATGTGGTAATTTCATAAATAAAAATCCCTAATGATATAGAATAGGTTCATATAAATTGATCCCATGAATCCCTAGGGTTTCTGAGAAGAAAGAATAAAATTGTAGAATTATATAGTCACCTAAAATTTATAGAAAAAGATGAAAAGAATTACCTCATTAGATGATATGAATTAGTGACACTACAATGGAACAAGATATGAAGATCATGGAGTGATCTCCCCAAGTGGACCCCCTTTTATGTCATGGTCAAAGACAATTTATTTGATATAAATAAATAGGTTTACGTGTGGATAAGGGTGTCACATCATAATTATTGAAAAAATTAAAATCATAACATGATTTACCAGACTTCTCATCCTGACCCAAATCATGGTATAACCAATGCACCACAACACAAAGAATCCTAGAAACTCATAACCAAGGGACTCGACCTCCATGTCCTCATGGAATGATAGACATACCTCCCTTTGTGACCATGAAAGTGGAAATGGAAATATATAAGAGTAATAAATCCATACGTAAGGGTATTTATTTTATGCATAAGGGTTTATTATTTTCCAAAATTTCGTCATGGATATTTCTGCTCCATTTGAATCTAGTAACATAGTGAATAGACTTACAAGTTGAAATACTATGGAACCTAACTCTCAAGTATTATTCCCCAAATTCATGACACACCCTCATGCTATGACACAAACTCCCCAATGATCACTGATGGTACGACACATACCAACACAATGCAAGACCTGTCGCACAATACAAGGAAACATTTATGGTGTGATTCCTATAAGAACTAGCCTAAATCCTTCACTATCCTAAAAGAAAAACACTCGACAAATCTAGACTCCCTCAGCACCTAAAAAACGACAAAAGTTTCTTGAACACTTGGATCCTTACACCAATTACAACTCATAAGATTCAATTCCTTGAGAATTAAAACCAACCTCAAGAAAGAAACAAGAATGAAACGCCCTGGCCCCAGTTACCCAGAGTCGGTGCATTATTGCGTAACATTGACATGATCAGAAAAGATCAAGTCTTGAAAGAACGATTAGTTTAGTAGTATTGGAAACACTAGATACATTCATAAATGTTACATTACATCATAAAGTGAAAAATCACAATAACATAGTCTCCATAGTCCACACTTCTATCCCCTTCAGACTATCCCTGTAGGCCAGTCATAAAATATTTCTTCACATCCTGGGAAAAATAAAACATTGAAAGGGGTGATCTTAGATGCTCAGTAATGATAACAATATAGCGGAAGCTTTCATAAATAAACATAAACATTTAAGGCAATGTATAACTAAACAAAAGCCTTTTAAACATGAACTTCAACATAATATGGAAAAAGTAAAATGAAATAATGACATTTACTTATTCACATGGATATTCTACTAGTCGAATAATCACATGAAATATCAATAACCACTTTCATAATGATGGAATGCATAATGATAGACTATTATAACCACATAGACAAGGCCTCATGCCAAGACTAAAAATAAGATTTTGTCAAGGCCTCGTGCCAAGACACTAGTTTGTCTCATGAGACCTGCTGATGCATCGAGGAGCTCCACCCGTCACTTATTAAGTCCAATCCATTCTTCATATGAACAGGTTTAAACATATCATAAACCATAACATAATCGTATCACATAAAACATGCATAAAGGAAACATAACATTTCCACATTTTAATCACAAGATATAAATACAACACCATGATATAATAAAAATACTTTCAAAAACCATTTTCAATACCAAAATAAAAGAAAATTAAATCTCGGTATTTATTTTTCATTTTAAAAAAATGTTATCGCTTGTAGTGGAAGCCGAAACTCAAATAATGATCACGGTGGTGGAGAAGTCATTGTCGCCGCATATGTACAACAAGAAAAACATTCCTTTTTGTCATTTAGTATAACGCTTCATATAAAAAGATTCATTTTGAATAAACGTAAAAGTTAAAGGGGTTTATACACCATATAAAAGAAAGTTGTGTATAAAAAAAATATGCCTCAATGAAAAGAGATTGAGACAAAGTTCTTACAAAGATAATTTTTTAAATAAAATAGATCTATTATGTGTATTAACTATAATTACACATAAAGAAATTAAAAATACAATATAGGACATAATAATACCATGCCATAATCTAAAAGTAGGAGATTATCCCAAAGAATAGAAATTGGGTTAAGAAGTTCCCTTACCTCGTGTCCGACTTGACTCAATCGTTCTTTAATCTCATGAATAATAAACTAGAGTTAATTTCTATTTGCGTAAGAACCTTTTTTATGTTCATTATTCCTTTTATATCACTTATTACCATGTTATGAACATTATGTAATTATTTAAGTTAATAACGGTCATTTTGTCAATCTTTGGTACTTGAGTCAAAAATAAAATTCTTATAATTACAAGTTGTTCATGTGGTGAAATATCCATCATATTCAGAATTATATTCATGATTTAGATATCATATATATCATATATATCCAGTATATACATGAATTTATAACATTACATAACATTTAGAGGTAAGAAATGAAATGCACCGTTCATGGAGACGGTAAGCCGTACGTACGCATGAACGCTACCTTCATTTCTATTTCGTATTTAATGGAATGAAATTATAATTATATAAAGTTATACTATAATTCCAGTATAATATAATGTATAATACCATTTACTCCATCCTTTATACATCCCACATATGGAATTAACGATTCAAATCACTTTGAGGGGGCGGTAGTCCGCACTTCCTAAAATGAAATCATCGCGTTTACCCATAGTGGAAATCATAAATGTAACACCCCAAGATTTCATAGTGTGTTATTTCTTCAAAATAATTCAATAACTTGCACTACACGCAACAATGAGTTCAATCGCACCATGACATACCAAAAAATCCATTCAAAAGAGGTTATGAATAGTATTATCTAAATTTTAAACTTTATATAATCCTTATAATTTTAGAATCCATATTATGAGTTTCTTAGACATAATGCAAGAACAAAATCATTTTCAGTATTTCAATTTTATCAACTTTGAATAGTGAACCCCTTTTAAATACAATATTTTAAACTTTTTGACTAAATGGGGACATCAAAGATTTAAAATGAAACATCCCAAGCTTCCACGGTACGCTTTCCTTTGAATAATACAGTAACGTGTGTTGTACGCAACTTCGAGTTCTAACACACACCACAACCAATCAAACTAGCTGTTATGAATAGTAATACCTAATTTTTGAAATTATATATATTATATATTTCAAAATGGAATTCATTTTTGGATTTGGAATATCGAAATTATCCTAGGGTGAAATTTTGGTACTTTTTGGATAACTTTCATATTTTGATGAATAGTGAAAATTACTAAATTTTAATTAAAAACAACATTTTTAATCAAAATAATTAATGTTGATAAATTATGAATTTGAGTAGTTTTAAAGTATATTTATAATATATTTTTACTATTTAATTCAATTTTTTTCATTGGACATAATTTCACAATTAAACCATACATAAACAAGTGTCAATCTTTTGATAATTATTATCTCTTAAAAACACGCTTTTTGTTTTAACAATGGGAATTAATTTTAAATTAATTTCTGCCACTTCTGTGTTTTGAATTTGGAAAAATGGATTCCATATTTGGAATCAGGATGTTCAAATTGTGTAAATAGGTAACTTTTATTTTTAGACATTTTGAATAATTACTACGGTAAATATTTTATTTACCATGGTTAAGGGTAAATCCGGTAAATACGGGTTAAAAAATAATATTATAATAATAAACAATTAATCTAAAACGTGAACTAGCCTCATTGGTTGATACATGTTAGGCCATAGGCATCTTTGGGTCGATTTTGGGACCCCATGGAGCCACTTGTAGGTGATAGGGACACTTAATTTTAATTAAGTTAAAATAAGTACAAAAATGACATAAGTATGTATCTTTTATAAAAACAATTTTTAAATAGGGTTATATATGTTGGATTTTCGACTATAAACATTCATTAGAAAGATAAAAATATTTCCTACATAATGATATTTTTTTTATAATTTTTAGAGATTACATTTTTTAATTTATTTATGACACGATTATGATGCAGTAATTACCATAATAGTGACAAATTAAAATAATTGATATTATAAATACCCAAATAAATAAAATTTGAGACTTTTAATTAATTAAAATAATTTTCTAGGATAATATGACATATTAGGATTTATTTAATTACTTTTCTTCCAAGTAATCATTCTGTTATGAGTTTCACAAAAATCAACTATTGAATAGTGTCAAAATTGACATAAAAGAGTTTTTAAAACAAATATTATATTATTAATTGATATTAAATTCCTAAAATTATAAGGTTCGGACAAGATACTTTTATCATGATATTTATATCATTAAGGGACCACTTGGGGGTATCTTGGATGTATATAGTAAGTTTAATAACCATATAATATAAAAATACAAAGAGACATTGTAAAAGTGAAACTAATTAACTAAGAGTTAATACTTAAAGATAAGGTTAATATAGTAACCCAAACCTGTCTAAATTCTATTGGTTTAATGGTTTTCTACCTACCCCTCCTTAAGATTTAAATAATCAACTTTGGAGCCATTAGAAACCGAATATTAATTTATAATAAATTAATATTTCTAGCTTTTCCAAAGGTGCCCCTCACCCCTCTTATAAACGGGAACTCCTCTTTATCATTTCTTCACACCTTAAAAGCCTTTTGGTTCGGCCAAAATCTACCCCAATACTCTACCAACATCCCTAAATACAACCTAGAGGCCTTAGTTTGATCAGAAAGCGAACCTAAGGAGCCCTTTTGATCAAATCAAAAGGAAGAACCCGAAGAAGAGATAATGATTTCACCACCCTTTTCCAAGTTCCTTTCTTCTTCCACTTCTTCTTCATTTGTTGTTACCATTCTAAAATAATAACTCCAGTATCATATATATATATATATACTGTGATGTTATTATAAATATGGTACAACCGTATTCAGTATTCTATCCACCCTTTGAATAACATGTGACCATACGTGCGTACGTACGACTTACCGTCTCCACGTCGTGGTTTAATTGTTATTCAATATATTATTATTTGGATGGGCATAATAATGATGTGTAACTCATGTAAATATTAAATATAACATGTTAATGATTCTTTATATATGATATAACATCCATTTATATATTATTTTAATATCAAAAGAATGATATTGTCACTCGTGCGTACGTACGGACTACCGTCTCCACGAACGCGATGAGATTCATTCTCCATCGTATCCATTCAAGTATAATTATCATTTGATGATTTAAAAATAATTTTTAAGGACTTTATATAATTATTGATATGATTAAGATACAACCTATTCATGACAAACATGGCTTACGTAACAAAACATATAAAAGAAAATGAGTAAGTTAACACCCGAAACAATAATAATACTAAGATATTATTAACAAATCAATGTTAAAAGATCATATATGATATCATATTAATGTATATGATTATTGTATAATTTAATAACAATTATTTAACCATTATACAGGATGTTATCCTACCCCAACCAAGGAAAAGTACAAGGTAAGGGTTATTTCACAATCTCTTCATTATCCGAGGGTGTTTATACGTAATAATCTATTGGGATCTCTTTATCATCCACATCCATGTTTCTTCAAAATGTATTTCAAAACATTTTCACAATTTACAATAATATGGGTTAAAGTCATTTATACCCTTGTTTTACTTTTTATAAGTGGTTTATAAAGGAATCTTTTCATCGTTTTCCAAACAAGGCGCTTTTTAACCTTTTTGACAGAATTAAGGTAAGAATGTTTTTTTAACATATACGGCGGGTGCAGTTATTTTCCGCCGTTATAAAATCGTCGAAGCTTCCCTTACAAGCTTATAATTATATTTTCAAAGAAAATGTTTTATTTCATAAATATATGACTCTTAAATGATTTCAAAATAGAAAGAGATATTTCTCTAAAAAGAGTTTTGATTTCATCTATGTCAACATCCTTTGATGGATTTTACGCTTGTTTGAAGTTGATTTATTATGATACAAAACTTCTATATTGTATTGAAGGTTTTGTGATAGGTTTGACTGCAGATGTGCTATTCATATTTTACGATGAAATTATTGACATTTCATATGCTAGTTTTAATACGAATGTTTATGTTATGTTTAAACCTTTTCATATGGGAATGCATTGGACTTAATATGTGATGGGTGGAGCCTGCTATAGCTCCTCGATGCATCGGTAGGTCTCATGAGACAAACTAGTGTGTTGGCACAAGGCCTTGACAAAATATTATGTGTAGTGTTGGCACGAGGCCTTGGCTATGTGGTTATGATAGTCTGGCATTACGCATTACATCATTATTAAAGTGGTTATTGATATTGCATGTGATTATTCGACTAGTAGAATATCCTTGTGAATAAGTAAATGGAATTATTTCATTTTTCTTTTTCCATACTATGTTGAAGTTCAAGTTTAAAAGGCTTTTGTTTTAGTTATACATTTTCTTAAATGTTTATGATTATTTTTGAAAGTTTCTGCTATATTGTTATACTTACTGGGCATTTGAGCTCACCCCTTTTCAATGTTTTATTTTTCCCAGGATGTAAAGAAGTAAGTTATGAATGACCTACAGGGATAGTATGTGGGGATATGAGTATGGAATATGGAGACTATGTTGTTGTAGTAGTTTTTCACTTTATGATGTAATGTAAAACTTTATGAATATATCTAGTGCTTCCAAGGCTACTAAACCAATCGGTCTTTCAAGATTTGATCTTTCTTGTGATCATTCCAAAGTTATGTAATAATGCACCGACTCTGGGTAACTGGGGTTGAGGTGTTACAGTTAGTATCAGAGGAAGTTTTGTACAATCCTTGGAAGCTAGATTTAGATAAACTCTGATTAGAGCACATAGACCTAAGAGGAACTTTGAGGATTAGTATAGAAGAACTTCCTAGAATTTTGGTATTGTAGAGATTTTGTGAGTTTTCTGAGCAATACATCCCTGTCTGGATACGAGAAGGTAGAGGGAGCTCTAGCACAGATGTACCTAGGGGTAAAACCTGAAAACACCGCTTTGAGCTAGACTCGAATGGGAACTGGTGCACGACAACGGGCCTTGCTGCACTCTTTGTTACGACACTCCCAGGGGATATTCTTAGGATAACTCTCATTTTCTTTACAAATCATTATGAAGGGTTTATGAGTATATACATCCTCAAAGAAAACATTTTTATGATTATGGATTATATCCATAAACTATTTAATTTATGTTATGTGTTTCACAAGTTTGGGATTAGGTATTGTTATTCATAAACTAATCTAGTGTATGCCATTGTTTAGAAATGGCGCCCAGTAGAAGGAATGAGAACTCCAGCATTGCACATGATCCAAAGAGAAAGAAGGATCATATCTTTCATGGTCTTAAGCCAGAATTTATAAGAGAATTAGTCTCCCATGTATTATTATCATATGAAGAAATGATATCTTTTGTTGATAAGATAAGTAAAGAGTTTACTGAGTCCTATGGATTTGAAGGGAAGCAAGAGAAGAAAATGATGGAAGAGATAAAGATGGATAAATGGAAGAGGGAAAAGAAGAATTTTTCCATATGTGATAATTGTGGGAAGAAACACCCTGGAACTTTCCTGAAAGGAATGAGAGTTTGTTATAAGTGTGGAGGAAAAGGGCACAAAGTACATGACTGAAAGGGTAAGAAAATGGTTTCAAATTTACAATGCTTCATTTGAAAGGAGTTTGACACTATGTGAACCTATGTCCCAGTCATCAGACTATGCCGCAAATGATGCTATTGGATAATAATCAAGTTATGATACTACCACAGATGAAAAGAAATGATTAGAGTTCTTATGTTGATTATGTCATTTGAGTGTTGTATCAACAATGTACTTGTTATAATAATTATGTAGTATATAAGGATTGTACTGCAGTACTATTTCATTATGGACTTGAGATTGTGTGGAAAAAAGAAAAGTGACTCAATAGCAGGTTAAATTTTTGGAAAATATAGGTTGAGAGAAATATAAACCATAATATGGTTCTGATACAGAGGTAGTGATTTTAGAATAATACATGATTGTTTTGGATAAATTATATTGGATATTCTTGACTACCTTGAAAATGATTAATGATTTTTATATTCCATCATTGTTAGGGTTTACAACATTTTTGGATTGAAGGAGTATATCTATTATTCTATAAGAAATAAGGGATCATGAATGTAATCAATAAGGTTTTATGATAATTTATGATGTTGCAGTGTTTTAAAAGAATACATGATGAAGGTGATCACAAGTTATTACATGGAAAAAATGATCTTAATTGTGTTTACCTTCCTTATAAATTTTGGACTGAAGTATTTGGGATAGTTTTAGTTTGGATTATTTTGGATTGCCATAAAAGGACAACCCAGAGGTCGGGCGGCAACCTGTCGCGTCCGGCAAGGCCGCGCGACTTGAACCCACAACCAAAGGGTGACAAGGGTGTATCACCTTCCACTGACGCACATGATGTCCTGGATTGAATAATTTCGTTTTTTAATGGTTCTTCTAGATTAATTATAAATTCATTTTTTAACCCTATATGAATTGGATAAACAGAATATTATTTTTAAGTTCTATTATCTTTTAGATTGAAAGATGAGTTTGTGGTAGAAATTAGTTAAAGGTTGGAACTATACTTATCAAGAATATATTTTTCTTCTTCTCTTATTCTATGAAGAAATTAATTCTTATACTTTATTTAAGGAATCCTAAAACCAAAAATGTGTTATCCAAATACCCAATGTTTTGTTGAACCGATGGTATTTCAAATCATCATAGATTGATGAATTTAAGGACCTAAATTTTACACTTGTTTGTGATTGATAACCTCAATCACTACCTATAAATATTTACTTTTTTCCTCCAATTATATGTCTCTAATTGCCACCAATGTTCTCCTAATCGAGATCATAATTTGGTGGTGACCCTTTCATTTCTCTTTTCCTCATATTAAGACTAAATTTTTGTAACCCAATTTTCGATGTGGGTTTTCCCACAAAGATATTTTGTACTTTCAACCTTTTATTTTCGAAGAACAATTTCAAATTGCGAGGACGCAATTTATTGAAGGAGGGGAGAATGTAACACCCCATGATTTTATAGTGTGTTATTTCTTCAAAATAATTCAATAACTTGCACTACACGCAACACCAAGTTCAATCGCACCATGACTTACCAAAAAATCCATTCAAAAGAGGTTATGAATAGTATTAACTAAATTTTAAACTTTATATAATCCTTATAAATTTAGAATCCATATTATGAGTTTCTTAGACATAATGCAAGAACAAATTCATTTTCAGTATTGCACTTTTATCAACTTTTAACAGTGAACCCTTTTTAAATACAATATTTTAAACTTTTTGACTAAATGGGGACATCAAAAATTTAAAATGAAACATCCCAAGCTTCCACGGTATGCTTTACTTTGAATAATACAGTAGCGTGTGTTTTACGCAACTTCGAGTTCTAACACACACCACAACCAATCAAACTAGCCATTATGAATAGTAATACCTACTTTTTGAAATTATATATATTTTATATTTCAAAATGGACTTCATTTTTGGATTAGGAATATTGAAATTATCCTAGGGTGAAATTTTGGTACTTTTCGGATAACTTTTATATTTTGATGAATAGTGAAAATTACTAAATTTTAATTAAAAACAACTTTTTTAATCAAAATAATTAATATTGATAAATTATAAATTTGAGTGGTTTTAAAGTATATTTAGAATATATTTTTACTATTTAATTCAATTATTGTCATTGGACATAATTTCACAATTAAACCAGACATAAACAAGTGCCAATCTTTTGATAATTATTATCTCTTAAAAACACGCTTTTTGTTTTAACAACGAGAATTAATTTTAAATTAATTTCTGACACTTATGTGTTTTGAATTTGGAAAAATTTATTCCATATTTGTAATCAGGATGTTCAAATTGTGTAAATAAGTAACTTTTATTTTTATAAATTTTGAATAATTACTTCGGTAAATATTTTATTTACCATGGTTAAGGGTAAATCTGGTAAATAAGGGCTAAAACATAATATTATAATAATAAAAATTACCCTAAAACGTGTCCTAGCCTCATTGGTTGATAAATGTTCGACCATAGTCATATTTGGGTCGATTTTGGGACCCCATGGAGCCACTTGTAGGTGATAGGGACACTTAATTTTAATTAAGTTAAATCAAGTACAAAAATGACATAAGCATATATCTTTTAGAAAAACAAGTTTTACATAGGGTTATATATGTTGGATTTTAAACTATAAATATTCATTAGAAAGATAAAATAATTTCCTAAATAATTATATTTTATTTATAATTTTTAAAGATTACATAATTTAATTTATTTATGACACAATTAGGATGCAGTAATTACCATAATAGTGACAAATTAAAATAATTGATATTATAAATACCCAAATAAATATAATTTGAGACTTTTAATGAATCACAATAATTTTCTAGGATAATATGACATATTAGGATTTATTTAATTAATTTTTTTTCGAATTAATCATTCTGTTATGAGTTTCATAAAAATCAACTATCGAATAGTGTCAATATTCACATAAAAGAGTTTTTAAAACAAATATTATATTATTAATTGATATTAAATTCATAAAAATATAAGGTTCGGCCAAGAGACTTATATCATGATATTTATATCATTAATGGACCACTTGGGGGTATCTTGGATGTATATAGTAAGTTTAATAACCATATAATATAAAAATACAAAGAGACATTGTAAAAGTGAAACTAATTAACTAAGAGTTAATACTTAAAGATAAGGTTAATATAGTAACCCAAACCTGTCTAAATTCTATTGGTTTAATGGTTTTCTACCTAACCCTCCTTAAGATTTAAATAATCAACTTTTGAGCCATTAGAAACCGAATATTAATTTATTATAAATTAATATTTCTAGCTTTTCCAAAGGTGCCCCTCACCCCTCTTATAAAAGGGAACTCCTCTTTCTCATTTCTTCACACCTTAAAAGCCTTTTGGTTCGGCCAAACTCTACCCCAATACTCTACCAACATCCCTCAATACAACCTAGAGGCCTTAGTTTGATCAGAAAGCCAACCTATGGAGCCCTTTTGATCAAATCAAAAGGAAGAACCCGAAGAAGAGATAATGATTTCACCACCCTTTTCCAAGTTCCTTTCTTCTTCCACTTCTTCTTCATTTGTTGTTACCATTCTAAAATAATAACTCCAGTATCATATATATATATACTGTGATGTTATTATAAATATGGTACAACTGTATTCAGTATTCTATCCACCCTTTGAATAACATGTGACCATACGTGCGTACGTACGACTTACTGTCTCCACGTCGTGGTTTAATTGTTATTCAATATATTATTATTTGGATGGGCATAATAATGATGTGTAACTCATGTAAATATTAAATATAACATTTTAATGATTCTTTATATATGATATAACATCCATTTATATGTTATTTTAATATCAAAAGAATGATATTGTCGCTCGTGCGTACGTACGGACTACCGTCTCCACGAACGGGATGAGATTCATTCTCCATCGTATCCATTCAAGTATAATTATCATTTGGTGATTTAAAAATAATGTTTAAGGACTTGATATAATTCTTGATATGATTAAGATACAACCTATCCATGAAAAACATGGCTTACGTAACAAAACATATAAAAGAAAATGAGTAAGTTAACACCCGAAACAATAATAATACTAAGATATTATTAACAAATCAATGTTAAAAGATCATATATGATATCATATTAATGTATATGATTATTGTATAATTTAATAACAATTATTTAACCATTATACAGGATGTTATCCTACCCCAACCAAGGAAAAGTACAAAGTAAGAGTTATTTCACAATCTCTTCATTATCCGAGGGTGTTTATACGTAATAATCTACTGGGATCTCTTTATCATCCACATCCATGTTTCTTCAAAATGTATTTCAAAATTTTTTTAATATTTACAAGAATATGGGTTAAAGTCATTTATAACCTTGTTTGACTTTTTATAAGTGGTTTATAAAGGAATCTTTCTGTCGTTTTCCAAGAAAGGTGCTTTTTAACCTTTTCGACAGTATTAAGGTAAGAATGTTTTTTTAACTTATACAGCGGGTGCAGTTATTTTCTGCCATTATAAAATCGTCGAAGCTTACCTTACAAGCTTATAATAATATTTTCAAAGAAAATGTTTTATTTTATAAATATATGACTCTTAAATGATTTTAAAATAGAAAGAGATATTTCTCTAAAAAGAGTTTTGATTTCATCTATGTCAACATCCTTTGATGGATTTTACGCTTGTTTGAAGTTGATTTATTATGATACAAAACTTCTATATTGTATTGAAGGTTTTCTGATAGGTTTGAATGTGGATGTGCTATTCATAGTTTACGGTGAAATTATTGACATTTAGTATGCTAGTTTTAATACGAATGTTTATGTTATGTTTAAACCTTTTCATATGGGAATGCATTGGACTTAATATGTGATGGGTGGAGCCTGCTATAGCTCCTCGATGCATCGGTAGGTCTCATGAGACAAACTAGTGTCTTGGCACAGGGCCTTGACAAAATATTATATGTAGTCTTGGCACGAGGCCTTGGCTATGTGGTTATGATAGTCTGGAATTTTGCATTCCATCATTGTGAAAGTGGTTATTGATATTGCATGTGATTATTCGATTAGTAGAATATCCATGTGAATAAGTAAATGGAATTATTTCATTTTACTTTTGCCATACTATGTTGAAGTTCAAGTTTAAAAGGATTTTGTTTTATTTATACATTGCCTTAAATGTTTATGATTATTTTTGAAAGTTTCCGCTATATTGTTATCCTTATTGGGCATTTGAGCTCACCCCTTTTCAATGTTTTATTTTTCCCATGATGTGAAGAAGTAAGTTATGAATGACCTGCAGGGATAGTATGTGGGGATATGAGTATGGAATATGGATACTATGTTGTTGTAGCCGTTTTTCACTTTATGATGTAATCTAAAACTTTATGAATATTTCTAGTGCTTCCAAGGCTACTAAACCAATCGGTCTTTCGAGATTTGATCTTTCTTGGGATCATGCCAATGTTATGTAATAATGCACCGACTCTGGGTAACCGGGGTCGGTGCGTTACAATAAAGGTATACCATAAATGAAAAATAAAGAATATTATGTAAAAAATAAAAATATTATATATCATATATAAATATAGTGACATCTTAATGGCCCCCTTTGAAGGTGTTATATGAGTGTTGAACAATCATCGTTTCGTGAGGCAGAAATTCGCCATCCACAGAAACATTATGTTCTTTAACCATTCGATGTAGGTGTGTGTAAGTGTAGCTCAAATACTTCTTATAACAACATCCTAGTATATTGAGGATACTGGTGTTGTTACAAAAGAAATGAATAAAAAGAGTTTAGGGGGTTGGAGAAGCAAAATAAAACAAAATAACCTAAGAGAAGACATTACCTTAAACCGGGTAACTCTTTTTTTATTTGATCCAAAGGCTTCCTTGGGAAGACTTATGCTCAATGTGAGGCTTCTAATAGTCATATAGGGAAGTTGGGAGAGTATTTGGGCAGAGTTTGGCCGAGCCAAATGGCTTGAAATTGTGAATAAGGTGGTAGAGGTGGGGGCCTTTTATAAGAGGAGAGGAGGTCCACTCTTGGAAAGTAATGAAATGTTACTTTATTATATAACGAGTTTCGGATTTTAAAGGTCCCAAACTTATATATTTCTAGGCTAAGGTGATAAGGTTTCGAAATATACTCATCCAATAGGATTTGGACAAGTTTATTTCTTAGATTTTACATTATCCTTCTATTTTATTAAAATTGTTAATTAATGAGGTAATCGCTGCATCATCATGGTGTCATAAATAATTTAATTTATTTAATGTTTAAAAATTATAAAAAAAATATCATGTTGTAGGAAATATTTTTAGATTATAATGAATATTTATAGTAAAAAATATGACTTGTATTACTCCATTTAAAAATTGTTTTAGTAAAACAACTCATGTTTGTGACATTTTTATTTTAACATTAAATAAAATGTTTTTAATGTCATTTTCCTACCAAAGTGGCTCCATGGGGTCCCCAAGTTGACCCATGTATTGTCTTGGTCTGAAATGACTCATCCAATAGGTGTAGGACAAGTGTCAACGTCATTTAATATTATTATAACATTATCTTTACCTTAAATTTCACTAATTACCTTTAATCACGATTAATTAAACTTAAAAGTTACTATTCACCAAAAAATTATTTTAATCCCATTGAACAAAGTTTTAATTTCTAATGACAACCATGTATGTTGGATTTTTGAAAATCAAATCACAGAAGTTGTAATGTTTTATTTAAATGAAAAATCAGTTTTTTAACTACCACTTAGTGGTTTCACTATTCATAAAAAATTGATGTTTTTCAGAACAATGCCAAAATTTCACCCTAAGCTATAATTGATAGTCCAAATTCAAAAATGATGTCTATTTTACAAAATTACAAACATATATGTTGCATTAATTAATTTTATTATTAATTCCCGCTGTCACAACAAATAGCGTGTTTTTAAGAAACAATATATATCAAAAGATTGACAATTGTTTATGTCCAATTTCAATGTTAAATTAATTCTAATGACCACCATTGGATAAAATGGTAAAAATATATTATAATTATTCTTTAAAACCACTAAATATTATAATTTATCACTATAAATTATTTTTATTAAAAAAGTTGTTTTAAGTATTTTTCACTATTCATAAAAAATTGAAAGTTCTCAGAAAATTAAAAAAAATTCAACTTACGATAATTTTGATATTACGAATACAAAAATGAAGTCCATTTTGAAATATAAAATTTCTATAATTTTAAAAAGTGGGTATTACTATTCATAACAGCTACTTTGATTAGTCGCGGTGTGTTAGAACTCGAACTTGCGTACAATGCAAGCTATTGCATTATTGAAAGAGAGGTGTATCATGGAAGCTCGGGGTGTTACATTCTCCCCTCCTTTAATTAATTGCGTCATCATAATTTGAAAAATTTCTTTGAAAATAAAAGGCTGAAAATAGAAAATACCTTTGTGGAAAACCCACATCAGAAATAGGGTTAATAAAAATATAACTGTAAAAGAAATAAAGAGAAGTACAAAGGTCACCCGAGAAAGCCCATACTAGGATTCTATGAAAATATGGATATGGAGGAAAAACAAACCATCAAGGTCTGATGGAGAGTTTTATAAAATAGGATTAGGAGAAAGTTAACCATAATAAAATCACAAACTTGTGATTGGTTAAACGGTCATTGAATCCCCAGTTGGAAATGTTAACTGACAATATTTTTGTTTTAAGTTACCTTTCATAAATTTGAGGAATTTATTTAAGAGATTTACTATGAATGTAAGTAAATATACTTACTTGTCTTGTAGACATTCATTCTTTAATAAATTTGTACCGAAAACCCATCTTTAACTCCAAATGATAACAAAACTCATAAATATTCTATTTATCCTAATTGTATAAGGTCCCAAATATTACCACATACCATTTAGATTAGGAAAACTATTTATAATAACCAAGGACTTCATGTAGGCTAGTGGTAGGTAATAAAGGCATGTCGCACTATGGTTGTGGGCTCGATTCCTACAGCATTGTCCGACGCGGCGGGTTATCCCCCGACTTACAGGTTGTCATTTTCCTAAAACTATAGTATTATAATATTCTAAAAATAATATTCATAATTGTTTTAACCTTAAACAATACTATCCAAGGTTCAACTTAATCTATTCCAACCTTTATAGTTATCCAAAATACTTCTGTCCAACTCACAGTCAAAATTTTATAAGGAAGGTAAATATAATGAAGATCCTTTTTTTTCGCATAACAACATGTAAACACCTTCATCATGTATTCTTTTAAAACACTGCAACATCCTGAATTACCATAAATCCTTATTGATTACATTCATGATCCCTTATTCCTTATAGAATACTATATATACTCCTTCTATCCAAAAATGTATACAAATCATTAATCAGTTTCAAGGAAGTTAAGAATATCCAATATAATTTATCCAAATCAATCATGTATTATTCCAAAATCACTATCTCAGTATCATAACCATATTATGGTTTATCTTTCTCTCAAGCATATATTATCCAAAAATTTAACCTGTTGTGGAGTCACTTTTCTTGGTTCCACACAATCTCAAGTCCTTGATGAAATAGTACTGCAGTACAATCCTTATATACTCCATAATTATTATAACTAGTACATCATTGATACAACACTCAAATGAAAAAATTATTTAATAACAAAATAAGAACTGTAATCATTCCTCCTCATCTGTGGTAGTTTCAAAACTTGATTATTATCCAATAACATCATTTGGGGCATACTCTGATGATTTGGACATTGGTTTGCATAGTGTCCCCACTCCTTGCAGATGAAGCATTTTACATTTGAAACCTTTTTTTACCCTTTCAGTCACGCACCTGGTGTCCTTTTTCTCCCCACTTATAACAAACTCTCATTCCCTTCAGGCAAGTTCCAAGGTGTTTCTTCCCATAGTTATCACATATTAGAAAATTATTCTTTTCCCTCATCCCTTTATCCATCATTATCTCTTCCATAATTTTCTTCTCCTTCTTCCCTTCAAAGACATAAGACTCAGAGAATTCTTTACTTATCTTTTTAACACATGATACTATTTCATCATATGTTGAGAACACATGGGAGACTATTTCCCTTCTAAATGTTGGCTTAATACCGTGAAAGATATGATCCTTCTTACTCTTTGGATCATACGTATTGATGGAGTTCACATTCCTTCTACTGGGTGCCATTTCTGTACAATGTCATAAACTAGGTTAGTTTATGAATCAAAATACATAATTCCATACTTGTAAAACACTTAACATAAATCAAAAGATTTATGGATATAATCCATAATCATAAAAAGAAATGTGTTATTTGAGGAATTATATACTCATAAACCCTTCATAATGGTTTGTAAAGAAAATGATAATTATCCTAAGCATATCCCCCGGGAGTGTCGTAACCAAGAGTGCAGCAAGGCCCGTTGTCGTGCACCAGTTCCCATTTGAGTCTAGCTCAAAGTGGTGTTTTCAGGTTTTACCCCTAGGTACATCTATGCCAGAGCCGCCTCTACCTGCTCGTATCCAGACAGGGATGTATTGCTCGGAAAACTCACAAAATATCTATAATACCAAAATTTGAGGAAGTTCTTCTATACTAATCCTGAAATTCTATCTTAGGGATATGTGCTCTAATCAGAGATTATCTAAATCCATCTTTCAAGGTTAGTACTAAACTGCCTCTGATACCAACTGTAACGCCTCGATCCTAGTTACCCAGAGTCGGTGCATTATTGCGTAACATTTTCGTGATCCCAAAAGATCATGTCTTGAGAGACCGATTAGTTTAGTAGCCTTGGAAATAATAGATACATTCATAAATGTTACATTACATCATAAAGTGAAAAATCACAATAACATAGTCTCCATAGTCCACACTTCTATCCCCTTCAGACTATCCCTATAGGTCAGTCATAAAATATTTCTTCACATCCTGGGAAAAATAAAACATTAAAAGGGGTGAGCTCAGATTCTCAGTAAAGATAACAATATAGCGGAAGCTTTCATAAATAAACATAAACATTTAAAGCAATGTATAACAAAACAAAATCCTTTTAAACATGAACTTCAACATAATATGGCAAAAGTAAAATGAAATAATGCCATTTACTTATTCACATGGATATTCTACTGGTCGAATAATCACATGAAATATCAATAACCACTTTCATAATTATGGAATGCATAATGCCAGACTATCATAACCACGTATCCAAGGCCTCGTGCCAAGAATAAAAATAATATTTTGTCAAGGCCTCATGCCAAGACACTAGTTTGTCTCATGAGACCCACCGATGCATCGAGGAGCTATAGCGGGCTCCACCCGTCACTTATTAAGTCCAATGAATTCCTCATATTAACAGGTTTAAACATATCATAAACCATAACATAATTGTATCACATAAAACATGCATAAAGGAAACATAACATTTCCACATTTCAATCCCAAGATATCAATACAACACCTTGATATAATAAAAATACTTTCAAAAACCATTTTCAATACCAAAATAAAAGAAAAATAAATCTCGGTATTTATTTTTCATTTAAAAAAAATGTTATGGCTTGTAGAGGAAGCCGAAACTCAAATAATGATCACGGTGGTGGAGAAGTCATTGTCGCCGCATATGTACGACAAGAAAAAAAATTCCTTTTTGTTGTTTAGTAGAACGCTTCATGTAAAAATATTCCTTTTGAATAAACGTAAAAGTCAAATGGGTTTATACACCGTATAAAAGAAAGTTGTGTATAAAACAAAATATGCCTCAATGAAAGGAGATTGAGACGAAGTACTTACAATGATCATTTTTTAAATAAAATAGATCTATTATGTGTATTCTCTATAAGTACACATAAAGAAATTCAAAATACAAGATAGTACATAATAATATCTTGCCATAATTTAAAAGTAGGAGATTATCCCAAAGAATGGAAATTGGGTTAAGAAGTTCCCTTACCTCGTGTCCGACTTGACTCGATCATTCTTTAATCTCCTGAATAATAAAATAGATTTAATTTCTATTTGTGTAATAACCTTTTTCATGTTTATTATTCCTTTTATATCACTTATTACCATGTTATAAACATTATGTAATTATTTAAGTTAATAACGGTCATTTTGTCGATCTTTGGTACTTTAGTCAAAAATAAACTTCTTATAATTACAAGTTGTTCATGTGGTGAAATATCCATAATATTAAGAATTATATTCATGATGTAGATATCATATATATCATATATATCTATTATATACATGCATTTATAACATTACATAACATTTAGAGGTAAGAAATGAAATGCACCGTTCATGAAGACGGTAAGCCATACGTACGCATAAACGCTGCTTTCATTTCTATTTCGTATTTAATGGAACAAAATTAAAAATATATAAAGGTATACTATAATTTCGGTATAATATAATGTATAATAACATTTACTCCATTCTTTATACATCCCAAATATGGAATTAACGATTCAAATCCCTTTGAGGGGGCGGTAGTCCGCACTTCCTAAAATGAAAACATCACGTTTACCCATAACAGAAATCATAAAGGTATTACATAAATGAAAAATAAAGAATATTATGTAAAAAATAAACATATTATATATCATATATAAATATAGTGACATCTTAATGTCCACCTTTGAAGGTGTTATATGAGTGTTGAACAATCATCGTTTCGTGAGGCAGAAATTCGCCATCCACAGAAACAGTATGTTCTTTAACCATTAGATGTCGGTGTGTGTAAGTTTATCTAGAATACTTATTATAAAAACATCCTAGTATATTTAGTATACTGGTGTTGTTACAAAAGAGATGAATAAAAAGATTTTAGGGGGTTGGAGAGGCCAAAAAAAAAACAAAATAACATAAGAGAAGACATTATCTTAAAATCGGGTAACTCTTTTTGATTTGAGCCAAAGGCTTCCTTGGAAAGACTTCTGCCCAAAGTGAGGCTTCTAGGAGTAAGAGAGGGATTTTGGGAGAGTATTTGGGTAGATATTTTCTGAGCCAAATGGCTTTAAAGTGTGAATAAGGTGGTAGAGGTGGGGGCCTTTTATAAGAGGAGAGGAGGGGCACTCTTGGAAAGTAATGAAATGTTACTTTATTATATAATGAGTTTCGGATTTTAAAGGTCCCACACTTATATATTTCTAGGATAAGGTGATAAGGGTTCTAAATATACTCATCCAATAGGCTTTGGACAAGTGTAATTCTGAGATTTTACATTATCCTTCAATTTTTTTAAAATCGTTAATTAATGAGTTAATCACTACATCATCATGGTTTCATAAATAATTTAATTTATTTAATGTCTAAAAATTATAAAAAAATATCATATTGTATTAAATCTTTTTATATTTCTAATGAATATTTATAGTGAAAAATATGACTTGTATTACCCCATTTAAAAATTGTTTTAGTAAAACAACTCATGTTTGTGACATTTTTATTTTAACATTAAATAAAAAGTTTTTAATGTCATTTTCCTACCAAAGTGGCTACATGGGGTCCCCAAGTTGACCAATGGATTTCCTTGGTCTATCATGACTCATACAATAGGTTTAGGACAAGTTTCAAGGTCATTTAATATTATTATAACATTATCTTTACCTTAAATTTCACTAATTACCTTTAATCGCGATTAATTAAACTTAAAAGTTACTATTCACCAAAAAATTATTTTAATCCCATTGAACCACATTTTACTTCCTAATGAAAACCATGTATGTCGGATTTTTGAAAATCAAATCACAGAAGTGGTAATGTTTCATTTAAATGAAAAATCAGTTTTTTAACTACCACTTAGTAGTTTCACTATTCATCAAAAATTGATGTTTTTTAGAACAATGCCAACATTTCACCCTAAGCTATAATTGACATTCCGATTTCAAAAATGATGCATATTTTACAAAATTCCAAACATATAAGCTGCATTAATTAATTTTATAATTAATTCCCGCTGTCACAACAAATAGCGTGTTTTTAAGAAACAATATATATCAAAAGATTGATAGTTGTTTATGTCCAATTTCAATGTTAAATTAATTCTAATGACCACCATTGGATAAAATGGTAAAAATATATTATAATTATACTTTAAAACCACTAAATAGTATAACTTATCACTATAAATTATTTTGATTAAAAAAGTTGTTTTAAGTATTTTTCACTATTCATAAAAAATTGAAAGTTCTCAGAAAATTACAAAAAATTCAACTTACGATAATTTCGATATTACGAATACAAAAATGAAGTCCATTTTGAAATATAAAATTTCTGTAATTTTAAAAAGTGGTTATTATTATTCATAACGGCTACTTTGATTAGTCACGGTGTGTTAGAACTCGAACTTGAGTACAATGCAAGCTATTACATTATTGAAAGAGAGGCATATCGTGGAAGCTCAAGGTGTTATAATTGTACTTGAGTACAATTCAAGTACATATCTTATTATCATAAGTCACCATATCTTTGATATGACTACATATAATGCTATGTATTTAAGATAGAGTGAGGTAGGGTGAGTAAATGACCATCCACATCCTAGAAAACATATATATTATGAGAACACATGGAACCCAAGCCCAAATATGGGAATCAATCACATTATCCAAATCATCTAGTAGAGCATATTAAATAACATAACATAATGAAAATTATAGAACTCAACCATACTAAAAGAAAATATCCTACCTAAGACTTGAATAATATTCTAGCATCCTACAAGACTTCTTAGCTTCCATCACTAAGAAATAGGAAGATAATAATTTTCCAAGCACATAAGAATCATGGTTCAACACTATTACTAATAATTTATAATTAATCAATCACCAATAATTTATAACACCCCACCTCAATTCTGAATTAATTTTCACATTATTCATCTAAAGATTAGCTGATTTTAGTCAACATTATAATTCCAGTTTCCATATCTATCCCATTTTAATTCATTAATTAATTACCATACCAGAATTCTAAGGTACTAAGATTCAACCATGCTTACGTTAAGGAAATATATATACAAAATATAAAAAGAAAATAATTGCAAATAAAAAATCATAAAAAAACCAATCAAGTATCTCATCTTGTTTTATCCATCCTAACATCACACCCAACACTTTTACATACCATCCACACTATGCCACTAATAACCAAATCAAGAATCTGCTACATTATTATCAAAACAGCCCCAAAATATCTATATCAGAAAACCACATCATGTTTCTACATAAATCATAGAAAAGGATCTATATTATATAAATATATATAGTAGTGAAACATTATTATAGTTGGAGCAAATATTGATGACATATCGATATTACTTTAATCAATACACAGAAGATTATAGAAAACAAGGATCAAACTTAGTTGTCTATAAGTATTAATTCAAGTAATCATAATCTTTATTTTCCATCTTATTAAATCAAATAATTATGAACATGTATTAAAAAAATGAAACTATTATAATAGCAACTAATATTAACAATAATCATCCAAATAATATTCTCGGTAACACTTTATCCTGATAAATATTTATAATAAAGGATAAAAACTTTGATAAGTACCTTGTTCATTATCCTCTTTATCTTACCTTTTTTGTGTTATTTAGTTATTTTTAGATATTTTTATTAAACGATAATAATTATAATCGTAATAATAATCTATGGAATAATCTACAAAAATATCACAATCAATTATCCTAAATATTGAAAAAATCACATGTGAATAAATAACAACACCCTTTACAATTTCATTAATCCTAGATTATTATATTATTTAGGTTAATAACATAAATTTATCTATTTAAAACCAAAGTACGATAATACCAAATTTACACAAAAATTAATATTAGAATTATTAAATCCCCTACCTCGATATAAATCTTTAGTGATCACTGATCTTGAGCAGGATGATGGATGAAGGATACCAATATGAAACCACAAAAACAACTCAAAAACCCTAAAGACATCATCCATTCATGAAAAATCCATTAATAATTAATAAGAAACCCTCATAATTGAATGGATACTAATTTTAAGACTTGATAAGAATGACTGAAAGAATAATGAAGACAAGTGAAAAGAGTTATGGAGATACCTTGGATCGATGGTAGTCATTGTACAAAGAAAATGTATAAGGGTATATCATAGAGGCCTAGGTTCATCCAAAATGCTCTCATATCTGTGAAGGGTTTGATAGAAGAAGGAATCAATAGTGTGAATTTTATAGGTATCTTAAATTTATAGAAAACCCTAGAAAACATTGTGTCACTACGTGACAGGGATCCAACTTGTTGTAATAGCATAATATTCAAAGATCACAGTGTAATATCCTCATGAAACTCGACCTTTATCATATTATTAGTAACAATTTATTTAATATAAATAAATAATTTTATGGAATGGATAAGTATTTCATTCCAAAACACTTCAACCCCCAAAACTCATGGCATGAATTCATGACCTTCCTCTTTATACTGACCAACCCCAGACTGAGATCATGGTGTGGAGAATGCACCATGGAACAATGGCTCAAAGAAAGAAAAAACTAAGTGTCTCAACATCAAAATAATCATTAAAGGAAAAACATACCTCATGTTAGGATAAGAATAGTGCAAAAGGAAATATATATGAGTAATAAATACATACATAAGGGGTTTCCTTAAATAAATAATGTTTCCCATTTACCAAAATTCCCTTAAGAATCAAAACACTATGATGGAATCCAGTTATTTCTTGTCCATATTTCCTAACAAAAATATAATTTTCCCTAACTCTCATGAATTTTTCCCCCCAAGTATTAGAATATCCTCACATTGTGACATAACATCCTAACCAGTCATTGATGACATGAAACATACCATCATAATGAAGGACTAACCTTATGCAACCACACAACTTTCATGGTATGATTCAAAGAATACTCATCCAACTTCCTTCTCTAACTCACGAGACTATTGTCTATCAGCTTAAGAATCCCCCATTTCCTAAAGAAATGAAAAATACTTCAGTTCATTCTATGTATGTGGAAACTCCCTTGTCAACAAGTCTAACACCATGCTTGATAGTCTTGATCTATTCCAATATAGCAGCATTGTGTTGACCTTAATAGAAAAAGACTCTTCCATCATCCACAACTCCTTCCAAGATCATACCAACACAACTTCTTCTATTGCTTATAACATTCATATATGGAAGAACATTGTTTTAAATCAGGTGTAATTTCTCTACATGTGACATGAAGGTAAAAAATATGATGACTTCCTTACTTCAAGATCCACTCGGGATGATTCACCTACTTACTTTACTCGCATGATCTCCCTTCCCATCAGTTATGTTTTTTTTCGGAGATGCACTTGGACTACATTACTTTAGAACCCCTTGATCTCTCAAGATTATTTACCTCTTTAAAAAAATTAAAATTTTGGATGTAAAATTGATAAAGGGTTCATTGAAATCCCATTACTTACACATAAATAACCATAACTTACCTCTAAATCAACTTAAAACCTATCTTGGACCTATAAGAATCAATATACACATCATACTGCACTCCTTCCTCAGGTTACCCTAACACCATATAACTGGTTAATCTCTACTTAAACTCCCTGAAATATGGGTGAAATTCCTATAACCAAATAAATGAACACCCCTTTCAGTTAAGGATATTTATAGGTGATGAAATATGGTAGAATTATTCCATGAATCTCTAATATTATCTAGCTAGTCCAAGGAAATTGTGTACCAAAAACACCATCTTAAGTGGATCCCAAGCCATAATTTCCTAAATATTCATGGGATCAACCATAAAATAAATCTATGAAAATATGTTCACAAGGAAATGACAATGAAAAATCCAAAACATACTCTTTATGATATTTCCATATAGGTGATTATCATTAAGTAATTAAAAGATAATCCTCACATGTTCATCATGATCCTCCTCCAATAAAAAATAAATGAGGATGCCATTGATGGAAACCACCATGAACTAGTCAAAGTATGGTTATAAATTCTAGTACATGAGTTCTATAAACACTTTCTTATAATTTTTTATGCTAATGGAATTAAAGGAACTCATATTGACTATAGAGAAACTCGATTTCTATCTTTGGTATGTCCTTCTCGCGCACCCGAATCTGGTTATGGTCAGATCTGAGAACAATATTCAAGAATAGTATTTCTATTTTCAACTCATTAAAAAGAATATATATCATCTAAATAGAGTATTTATTCTTGATATTCACCTGATTCAGGGGGAGATTTTCAATACTAAACATTAATATCTCATATTAATTCTTAGTGAAGATAATAGGTGTTTACTTGGGGGTCACACTGTGTCTAATAAATTCTTAATCTATAAAGTCCTCTAACTAAACCTTCATCTCCCTGAGATTACATGAGGCCATATAACATGTCATTAAGGATATTTTTTTGGTATTAGGGTATAAGTCGATACAAAAATTGACCTTGTGTTGAGGGGGTAACCTTGGAAATTCCTCTGAAAAATGACCATATAGTTCACAACCATTGTGGAAAACTACACCTCTATAGAACCAGTGTAACCTAATTCCATGATCTCTAACTGATGAGTAATAAAATATAGTCTCTTACGGTTTTTCCCTGCTTATCCTGCCTAAGTATCCCATTCACCAATAAAAGTGAACCTCAGCCCATTTACAAGATGAGATATTTCTCTTCAACAATATAATTTTAATAAAGCTCAAATTATCGATAACGAGTTATGTTGAGTATGATATCATAAGGTCTGATATTTTCTAGGATGAGGTCCTAATAGAATGTCTCTATGTTGAGAGTAAGCATACACCAATGAAAAAATGAGAGAGATAACGATCACTATGAGTAAAAGTCTCTAGTTTATGCGTTCTATCTAAAAGCTTTACAAGAATCTCTAACTCAGAAAAAAATTATACAATAAGAAACTAATGAATCACACAAGTGCCAATATGTATGATTTATTTAAGGTAGGGTATACTTATATTGTACCTCTAACCATGTTGAGTTCCACCAACTCAAATCCCTCCTTCTTGTACATCTAACCTCAACATTGACCTACTACACCATGGGCCTTTAGTGGTTTACCTTGTGGTGTTGGTGGGAGGATTGGATCAAAAAATCTCCCACCCCTAGCCAATACTCTACCATATCCATCTTTGGGAAGGAAACCATGTCCATATTTGGGAATTCCTCGGTCTACATGATACCTCTATCGGGGAGGTCCATCGATTTCCCACCCTGGATACCCTCTATTTCACTTGTAGAAGGGATAACCCAAGTCATATATCCCCTAATACTACATGAGTAACAAGATCTATCTTTGGGATACGTGAAACCAAGCTAGGATCCCTCATCTACCTATCTATAAGATTGGTATCATGAAAATGGATGCATCATATGACACAATCATGTTAGCTATCACTAGCTAGTTGTTATTGATGACATCTCTCAAGTACCCCTCTATGACTCCTCTTGGAAGCTCTCAATCAGAAAATAATGGTCAGTGAATCCAAACTAGGTGCAAATGAACAAAAAATAAAATCCCATCTTGAATATCATGTTGAAGTCCATGCTCAAAAATCTTATCCCAAAGGTTTTTATCAAGAATTATGTCTTTCAAAAAAATCATGATGTTCACAAACCTCATAGAATTTTGAGATACCTTTATTCTACCTTAATGTAAATATAAAATCTCCTAGACTCAAATAATATGAAATATCACTCGATATTACTCCAATAAGAGTAGACTCTCAAACTCCATCGAAGGTGTGGTAGCCTCATTGTGATTCCATATGGCCAAAAACCACAAACATTATGTTTCTCAATGAAGAAGACTCATCTCAAGAAATACCATATGGTCGATGAGTGTCATAATGATATGTAAGACTTGATAAATTGACTCCATACTATCCCTTGTGAACTAAGGATTTAACTCACCTCAAAACAAGGAAGGTTTATACACATGTAACATAAAAAGTGTGCTTAACTAGTGATTAGTATCATCTTGCTTCATTGGTAATACCATCTATTCTATGAGTGGGATTTCACTCTACTTAAATGGTGAAGTATAAACCCTATGCTCCAATAATGGGTGAAACACCTACCTGTAATGTCCTTGAACTAAATACTATTAATTTAATTGGCCAATGATTGGAGGTTTAATCACTAGCATGGGCCTAATGCAAACTGTCTTTCAAATATGAGTTGGTTAACTACGAGGTATCATTCTATATTTTCCAAGATAAAACCATGGTTAATAAATCATACTTGAAATACATGATTCAAATAAAGTGTGAGAGGATACAAAAATGACATGTTACACAATGCATGTATTGTCCCACTATATTTCACAATTTAAGACTATAGTTTCTAAGCTGATTAAAAGTTTATTAGAGTCCTAGTGAAAGCTTACATTGACCACCCTCACCAATCACCAAGTTCCCTAGTCTATTATTCAAACTCAAGACCCCTTAAAATTGTACCCCTATGTATCCAAACCAATTATTATAATAATACTAGCACAAAACTACATACCTAAGAGTCAAGCAACTCTGATACCATTCTAACAGAAACAAACCCAACAGGACCCCATCGAGGCTGGTTGTAAGCCAATTATCCCCACAATCATGTCTCTAATAGGCTAGGGGATGGCGATAATCACTAAGAAATAATATCTATCATATGGGAGGCCTTAACATATAATATTGTAAAAAACCCACGTATAAATAAATCAACTATATCACATCATATATGTGACCATGAAAAATATCCTAGTAATGAGAATCAAAACTCAGATATAAATAAGGGAAAGTAAAAACCCCAATATCCCATGACAAAGACTAAGCTTAAAAGATAGATATAATCCATGTCACATCAACATTTATACAAGTATCACTAATAATGAACATTGTCAAAATCCTCTATGCACTATCTCCCCATCCAAGAAAGTCACCACCAAAATGTGTGTTTATAGATAGAACACATGTAGCCATGAGGCCCATGCAGAAGTGAGTATAAATATACTGATTAGGGAACCCTTAAATAAAAATAAGAAATTAGGATGTTATATCATCTTAAAATAATAGGAAAATATATGCATTTTAGGTGATAATAAAGCATGGTTTAGGAAGTCATCGTTTCCCACAACTCAACTCCACTAGGGTATAACAAGAGAAACAAACCTAGAATACCCAAACTAATGAATACCCAAAAGAACCTAAAACATCTCAAAATTGTCACTTCCACATTCCCTTAGTATAATAAATAAGGGGGGAGCCACACCTCACTGAAATACACCTCTTTTGAGGGAGTATCGACCCCTATGGAGAACTTGGGCCCCTACATGTGTAGTTTTCATCATATGCGAGGGTTATCAACCCCATAAGTAGAGGAACTATTCCCTATCACCAAACAAGGGTAACCAACTCCTCTAAATATACATTAGACATTTTCACTTGAGATAGTATGATACTAAGAGGGTTAATGACCTTTTTGTCTCTTTCATCATCCTTCTGTACATGTTATCATCTCTATAAATATATGAAACTTAGCTACCCAGACACCTTGAGTAATAATTATTAGATGAAAGACATATGAACACCATCTTGTTCTATGTATAAAATTACTCAAAATGGGATAACAATAGTTACAAAACTAGCACTTGAGACGAATTATATAAGTAATATAAAATCCTACCTAGCACACAATATGTCCCTATATGGTATGCGATGTACAAGTCACTCATGAAAAGTTGTTCATGTATAACCAAATCTCAAATCCATGTGAATTAATTATAAATGGTGTGTCTAATTGAAAACATGGTGTGTAGTCCTTTACTATCTATACATGACATATCTACAGAATAATCAACATGTAATTCCACGATATCTATATACACGTACAACCACTAAACTTTGATCCTCTTAATATTATATACATGGAATGTGTAAAGGTTGAACACATTTTGTAAGTCTAGCTCATTTACTTTCTGTATACATAATTACATTCTGAAGTATGTTGTCTAATGATACATGGCGTGTGGCCTAGTTTCACATGATGTGTGATAATTAAGCCATACACTACCCCAATATCACTAATTTTGAGTCAAATGAAATTATTTTTAGGATTAAATATCCTATTGAATTTATGAAAATATAGAAATTATAAAAGTATATATACAAAACATGTAACCATATACTATGTATTGTATGCTCTTTAAACATATAAATCCTTCACTCCATTAATATTTACATCACATCTATTACCAATTTTGTCTCCACTATTATCCAAACCTTATGCCCTCGAAGCCTCTATGACACCGAAGTGATTTTAGTCCATCTGTCATTGTCTTGACCATTTTTATCTAACCATTCATTGAACTACTCAAAAATCCCCCCATATTTATGTTTTCATAAGATTTAACTCATGATTCTCTAATTTTAATTCATTGTAGAATTATGAAACCATGATCAAACTAAAGCGATAAGAACATGAAAATATTTGAGAATTTGGTGGTCGAGGGAATACACAGCCACACAATAATAGGATCTCATTGAGTTTTATTGAAGAATAAGAGTATGAGAGAAGAATAAATTTCTTATTCATAGAGGAAATGTGTCAAAAGAATAATAATTTTAAATAACATTTTAATTTAAAAAATAAATAAATTTTCATTGATAAATGATAATATTCAATACCATGAACAAACTCTACCAGAGAAATAATTCATGGAAAACATAAAATAAATATCAAAATATACATAGATTCTTTATAACCATGTTAATAATTTTAAAAATATTATTAATTATATTTTATTTGAGTTTACATGATTGAATAAGAAATATCACATGTCAATTATTACCACCCCCCTTTACAATTTATTTAATTTGAATCATTATTTTTTCAATCGAAATAGTTTACCCATTGAAAATAAAAACATGATAATCCAAGATTTATAAACAAATAAATTGGATAAGTATAAAATCCCTTACCTCAACACAAAGATTCAATGGTCATTGAACTAGAATGGGACGATGGATAAAGGATTCCAACACCAAACTTCAAGAAAAACCATCAAAACCTACATACATTTTCTCATCATGAATCCTCCATAAATTATAGATAAGAAACCCTTGGAATTGAGTGGATAAAACTGTCAAGATTGAGTTGGAATGGATAAGATAATAATGAAGAGAAGAGAAAAGTGGTAGGGGATACCTTGTATTTAAGGTGGTAATTTCATAAAGAAAAATACCTAAAGATCAAGAATTGGTTTATCCAAAATAATCCCACAACTTCCTAGGGTTTTTTAGAATAAAAAATATATAGGGAGAATTAGATTCACATTAAATTTATAGAAAAACATGAAAATAATTACCTCATGACATTGTTGGAATTTGTCACACTATAATGGGCCAAGATATGAAGATCATGGAGTGATCCCCCATGTGGATACCCCTTTCTATCATGGTCAAAGAACATTTATTTTATAGAAATAAGGAGGTTAACGTGTGGCTAAGGGTGTCACATCAGGATTATTGAACATATTAAAATCACGAAATGATTTCTTGAACTTCTCATCCTGACCAAAATCATGGTATAACCAATGCACCACAACACTAAGAATATTAGAAAGGCATAACCAAGGGAATCAACCTCAATGTCAACATGGAATGATATACATACCTCCCTTTGTGACCATAAAAGTTGAAATGGAAATATGTACGAGTAATAAATAAATATGTAAGGGTATTTAGTTGATTCATAATGGTTTCCACTTTTCCAAAATTCCCTCATGGATCTTTGTGCTTCATTTGAATCTAGTAACATAGTGACTAGACTTATAAGTTGAAATAGTTTGGCATCTAACTGTAAAGTCTTATTCCCTCAATTCATGACACATCTTCATGATGTGACACAACCTCCCAACTGATCACTCATGGAACAACACATACCAACATGCTGAAAGACCTACCGCACACAATAATAAAAAATTTATGGTGGTATTTCTAGAAGAACTAGCCAGTATCCTTCCCAAACATACAAGGCCATCACCCAAAAAATCTGGACTCCCTCAACACCTAAAAAATGGAAAAGGGTTTAAGAAAACTTGGGTCCTTACATCAAATACCACTTATAAGATTCTCTTCCTTGATAATTAAATCCTATATCAGGAAAGAAACAGTAAGGGGTAATAAAAAACTCAATATATTGAGTGCTTCTTTTTTACTCACATTACCAAGTATTCTCTTCTAAGACCCTATGTTTCCACAGGACATCAAAAAACATAATAACATGCCCACACAACACATTCTCCTAATGATCTTGAATTTAAAAAAGTTTCTCCATGAACATAGTATCATGTTAAATATCCTAATCACTATACCTAATAAATTAATAACCAACATGAAGATATCTATGAAGTTCTGATATGTGGATGGAATCATGGATTTGACCCATATATAGAGGAAGTTTTTTATATGTAACTTTATTGATACACTCAAACACCTAAAAAGTTCTAGAAAATAGGTATAAATCTTACACCCATGAATGAAAATTTAGTGAATATAATGAGTATATACCTTCATGAATACAATATCTCTAATTCCAAACTCTAAAGGTCTCCACCTTCGATCAACACAATACTTGAAATGATCCTGATTTTCTTCATTTTCTCTTGAATCACCCATACCTTTTCTACCATTCCTTCACCAATTTTGGTTTGAGAATAAAAACACTCGAAACTCAGTTCAAAATAATAGAAATATATAAGATTATAAATATAACACTTCAAACATATCCATAATAATGATGGAGTGATAAAAATTATTATAGGAAAACTCAACAAAATGTAGGTGATCACCGAAAAATCCCCAAAATTGAGAATTCAAGAACACAACATTTCTTTCAAGGCTTCGATAGTCTACTCCATATGAGAATCCATATATGGATGAAATTTTTTGTTAAGATATAATCAAGTGACAAAAATAAAATGGAAACCCTTACATACCCGAGAGGTAAAATAGGGATCATGATCAGAGATGATCATCCTCAAAGACCCATGGAGTATCACAATCTCCGCCAAATACTGCCTCGATATAATACCTAATTTTCTCAATACCCTAATCATAAATAAATGATATCACATCATCAAATGATTCATGATCACCCAAAAAACATTATATCTACCTTAATATCAAGGTAAAACAGTCATGAAATCATTTGAAATTTCCTCCCACGTCCACTAAGGGATATGTAGTTGTTGAAATAACCCACTAGGAACATGTTTTTTTTAATTTTATCTTCTTGTAGACTGAACATTGGAATAAAACAATTTCAACTAATAACCTCATCATTGACCCATGAAACTAATCTACCAAGGAATGAAACATCATAGATAAACTAGGATTCATTTCTAAGGGTGGGATGTGAAACTCACAAAGGACCACCTTCAAAATTTCTAAAAGAAAGAAAAGAATCCCCTATAGTAACACCAAATGTTGATCATCCATAGTCTATCCCTCAAGGGAATCCCTATAAATAACATGATCCCACCAAAATATCACCAAAAAATCTTTCAACTAAGATTCTTGTATTTTTTAAATCAAGGATAACTGCACTATAATCTAATAGAAACACCCTATTATGTCAACTTCCTCCATATCTAGATGAACCACTACAAGATCCTCCATAACCCTCCAAGAATCCCTAGGCTCATGAATAGAATCACCTTGTGACTTCCTTCTCCACTTGACAGAAAAAAAAATAATTTCCCACGTGTATAAGAAACATCAAATTCATAATACTAAAAAGAAATTCATCCATCATCATTTCGCAAGTTCAAATAATGTTGGGAGAATATATATCTCAAACTCTTGTAATCTATGAAGACCAAAAATCAATCAACTGTGATATAATGTCACCATAAATTCAAGGAAAACATGATTGTGGAAAGATTTAGATCTTGGGTAGTGTAGTTATGTTCATAGGTTTATAACCATTGATACACATAGGATATAACTTCTCTTTACTACATAAAAACATATCATAATCCAATTCATGAAGTATCATATAAAACCTAAAATATAACTCCTTCCTCAAGAAATTGAAGAACAGGAGCAGTAACCAGATTCTCTTTTAGAAAATAAAATAAAGTCTAACACTCGTACGTCCACATGAAATAGTTATCCTTCCCAACCCAGGATATCATAGGAGTCATAATCTAAGAAAAATTGGTCACAAATGTCTTATAATTTTTTATGAGACCAAAGAAAATCTAAACCTACACAAAATTATTGGGGGATACCCAAGAAACAAAAAATCTCAATATTTAGAGGATCTATAACTACTCCCTATCGATACGTAACATTCCCCATGAAATCCACCTCACAGGTTGTGAACTTACACTTAGATATCTTTCCAAATAGCTAGTAGTGGTAAAAAACATCCAAAATGTCTTCTAGGTTCTTTTCAGTCTCTTCCTCAAACTCAAAAAAATAAAAGGATTTCATCATTTAACACCACCAAAAACTAGAAAATAAACTAATAGATCATAGATTTTATCAATATCATGAACATGACTCATGAAATCTTGAACCCAAAAGGAATTACCACAAACTTTTAGTTCTGATGAAGATACCTGAAGGTAGTATTCAATATATCTTTTACCTTCACCCACATATGATTATAAATTGACTGTAAATAAATCATTCATAACCATCTAGATCCCTTAATCTAATCATATAGATCATCAATCCATTGAATATAAAATAGTTTCTTCATTATCACCCAATTCAATAGATTGTAATTGATATATAGTCATAGACTACCACCCTCTTTCATTGTGAATAAGATTAGAGCACCACCGAGGCAACACACTGGGTTGATTAAAACTCATTTATAGTATATTATGAATCTAAATCTATATATCCTAAAACTTAAAAGAAAATATTCCATACAATGAAATTGATATCATATAGACGCATGATTTTAACTCTATTACAAGTTAAATTTCTTGTTGAGGGGGTATAATTACAACCTCTTCATAAAAAAAATCAAGTTACTCTTCCAAAAACCTCAAAAACACCACTAGATAAACCTCTACTAACCTCAGAATCTACTCAATAATACTTGAAGATAATATCTCAACATGACACTAACGCATATGATCATCCCTCTCACTAATTAACAAGACATGATCACCATCAACATCATGGAATATAACTCTCCACCTGAAGAAATCAATGACAGCTTTTACAAAATATAGCCCGTCCTTGCTAAGGATGACATCATATGGATTTATACACAATCATTGGAAATCTTCCAATGATAGATTATTTGGTAAAATCATATCACAATATCTATATACATAATACTAGATATATTGACCTCCAAGTAGTATAGTGAACACTAATGGAACTAGAAGTCTCTCCACCTTATGTCTAAGAGATATGAATCGGGTGAGTGAAATAAAGGAGTTTGTAGCTCCTGAATCAAACAATGGATACACATAGGCTAAAAAACGATAGACGGAACAACTCAAAATGTTTATATCATCTAGTTTTGTAAAATCTAACACATGCATATGAGCACATACTTCTCTAGAATCTCTTTGGAACTAATTTCTACCACCTTCATGGTCACAATATTCCTTATATATCTAAAAAAGAGGATAATCGTGGGGTTTTCCTCTACCTTCCCTATATCCTCTCTACTAATCAAATTATAGAGCACCCAGCTACTACTACTACCTAAGAGGATACTAATACAACAACTAGACTTGGAGAGAGATACCAAATCCACTATAACTAATAATGAAGGTTGGACACTCAATCTTCTAATGTCCATAACCATTACAGGAAAAGACAATATCACCTGATCTCTAGTAGGGTTTCACGAACTTCTTGGCTCGATGAAACAAGATGAGGGTAGTTGAAAAGGTCACCCTACTATATGAAACTTTGGATGAGTAAAAAATTTAGAAGCACTTCTAACATATCTACACCTTAATAAGTCCTGATGGATTCCCTCTCATAGATATCTAATCATATCTATTATCTTCTTGATAACCACTGTCTTCTCCAACACCTCAAGGAACGTTGAAACGTGAATGGGGTGACATGGCACCAGATCTATAGAAGAAACATGTCATTAAATTTCCTTGTTATGGACTCTTTATCTGGTAGGAAGTCTAAATCATAACGTAAGAGGTTATTGAACTAAATCCCAAACTTTTGTACACTAAAACTCCCCTACCAAAAAAAAAGAATCTCTCTCTAATGTACCTACTTTAATATTTGAAGAGATTACTAGGCCTATAACTAATAAAATAACATCTCCCATGAATATATTTACACCTATAGTTCACTAATGGATAATAACCACCACTGATGGAAATCTTCCTCACAACATACTAATGGTTAGGGGAATCTATTACCCTTTACTAGCATAGATAAAACTAAAAATAAATCTCTACATACTCCAACCATTCTTCTATCTTCTGATCTAGAATAATTATCTCATACTTATATATGACCTAAACTAGAAAGCATGAAGAATATTCCTCCAAGGGTCATATTTTCCAATCTCAACTCTCTAGTGATTTGTTGGTGCATCCTACTAAACTTCACTAGTATGAGACTAATGGGTAAGTTGACTAGGAGACATCCCTGAAAAATAGAACAATTTTGGGGACTTATTAAACCAAAAATGTAGAATCTTTAAGATTAATTAATTAATCATCATACAAATTCCCACCATCTACCTAATACAATCATAGTTGAAAATAATCATGATACATGATCCTGACTTATGTATCTGCACTAAAAAACAAATTCTTTTTTTATTACTTTTAGTAAACATGAGGTCCATGCATTTGATCATAGAGGGACCTAATCAAATTTATCCTATTCTTCTTCCCTTTCTTGTATCATGTACTAAATCCAACAGATATTTTGTCCATACCAACCCATAAAATCCTCACCAATACATATCCCCAATCTCTATCCCATATCTCAACCAAAATTTATAATACCATTTTATCAAAACCAACCCCCCTCTAGTATACCTCTAGGTTGTTAGTTAATACATGAGTGATCCCAAAATCATGCATGCAATAGGCTAAAACTTGGATACCAACACTGTGGGTATAAAGAACATTCATATAAGAGGCATTACCCTCAAAATTCATAGTAAATGAAAATAATACACCATTAAATTACACAATAAAAAGTAAAACAATCCCAATACAAATAATGTTAAAACAATAAAAAATACAAGGAGAAATACCATGATAAATTTATATGGAAGTGACCAAGAATTCCATCAACCATCGAATAGCCTTTATGAACTAGTAACATCCAAACTGATCTCCAAATCCCTCTTGTAGACCTAAAAATTAGAGTTATATATATTGGGGTGATCATAAAATCATAATTAGTATGATCCTCCCCAAAACTTATCTTGAAAATGTGTAAAAAGAATACTAAATCCACAGTGAATAAATGTGAAATTGATGTTTTATATAAATATATTCAACTATATTCCCATATTCACAAAGTCTCACTCACCAAATAATGTGTAAAGTAAGTAACTTAATATCAAGGAATATATAGAATAAAGGTACCCCGCATCCACATTCACACTGAACGAGTCATCCTAAACCCTAATGTATTATGTTATGGGGCTCCCACCCCCACCATAAGTTATAATTCACCATGAAAACACATCATATCTTTATCCACCTAATTACAACCACATACAATCACATAATAATATAGTAGAACCAGGATCCATCTAAAAACTTTTAGGTACACCCTATATATTAAACCATTACTACCCATGAACAAGTACACAAGAAATAATTTTAAGTCTTTATATCCTGGATACATGTATAAACTGTAACCTTAAGCCACTACAACCCGTGTAAACATGTATGTCATTACCATGATCCATTATATCCTAAATTTGTATATATCCTATAATCATAAGCCTCCATATCTTGGATATTACTACATATTGTGCTATGTCTTTAAGATAGCTTGGGGTAGGAGGAGTAGATGACCATATGTATCCTTAAAATCCTATATATTGGGAGAACACCTGGAATCCAAGACCAAATATGGGCATCAATCACATTATCCAAATCGATTAGTGGAGCATATGAAATAATATAACATAATTAATATTATAACACTCAACCATACCAAAGGAAAATATCTTACTTAAGACTTGAAAAATATTGTATCATCATACATGACCTCTTAGCTTCCATCACTGAGAAATAGAAAGATAATAGTTTTCAAAGCACATAAGAATCATGTTTCAAAACTATTGCTAATAATTTATAATTAATCACTCACCAATAATTTATAATGTCATATACTCAAGTGTAGATTAATATTCACATTATTTATCTAAATATGATCTGTTTTTAGTCAACTTTATAATTCCAGTTTCCATATCCATTCCCTTTTAAATCATTGATTAATTACCATACTAGAATTCTGAGGTACTAAGACTCAACCATGCCTACTTAAAAGAAGGATATATCCAAATAAAAAAAATAACAGTAAATAAAAAATCATACAACAACCAATAAAGTCTCTCATCTTGAATTAACAATCCTAAAATCACCCCAATACCCTTAAATACCATGCACACTATCCCACCAATAACCACATCAATAAGAAACTACATCGATATCAAAAAAGGTCCACACTCTCCATATCAACCAACCACTCCAAGTTTCTACTTAAATCACAGAAAATGATCTACATTATATATATATATGGTAGTAAAAAATTATTATGGTAGAAAAAAATTATGATGAGAAATCTATATTTCTTTAATCAACACAAGAAAGATTATAAAAAACAAGGATCAAAAATAGTTGGACATAATTGTTAATTAAAGTAAACATAATCTTTATTTTCCATATAATCAAATCAAAAAATTATAAACATGTATTAAAAATAAATTAAACTATTATAATAAAAACTAATATTAGTAATAATCATCCAAATAATATTCTCAGTAAAACTTTATCATGATAATAATTTCTAAGAAAGGATAACAACTTTGATAAGTACCTTGTTCATTATACTCCTTATATAAGCTTCTTCAAGTTATTTAGTTAGTTTTATAAATTTTTGTTAAAAAATAATTATTATAACAACAAAAATAATCTATGGAATAATCTACAAAAATATCATAATCTATTATCCAAAATATTCAAAAAATCAGATGTGAAGTAATAACACCACCCTTTACAATTTTATTAATCCAAGATTATTATATTATTTATGTTAATACCATTAATTTATCTATTTAAAACCAAATTATTATTATCCCACATTTACACATAAATAAATATTAGGAGTATTAAATACCCTAACTCGATATAAATATTTAATGATCACTGATATTGAGCATGATGATGGATTAAGAACACCAATATGAAACCACACAAAGAACCCCAAAACCCTAAAGGCACCATCCTATCACTAATCCTCTATTATTAATTAATAATAATCCATCATAATAGTGTGGTTAATAATTTTAAGACTTTATAATAATGAATGAAAAAACAATGAATATTAGTGAAAAGAGGTAGGGAGATACCTTGGATTGAAGTTAGTTATTGTACAAAGAAAAGCTATAAGGATCTATCACATATGCCTAAGTTCATCTAAAATACTCTCATAGCTACCAAGTGTTTGAGAGAATAAGGAAGAAATAGGTTTAATTTGATAGGTACCTTAAATTTATAGAAACCCATAGAAAACTTTGTGTCGCTATGTGATAGGTATTTGACATGTTTCAATAGGATAATATCAAAAGATTATAGTGTAATCTCATCCTGAAATTCCCACATTATCTTATGGTTAGAGACCATTTTTTTAATATAATTAAAGAAGTTTATTTAATAGATAAAGATTTCATTCCACAACACTTAAACCACTAAACATCATGGCATGAATCCAAGACCTTCTTCTTTATACTAAGAAACCCCAGACCAAGATCACAATGTGGAGAATGCACAATGGTACAATGACTCATTGAAAGGATAAAATTAAGGTACTCAACCACAAAATCTTCATGAAAGGAAAAAACATACTTCATGGTATGATAAGAAAAGTGGAAAAGGAAATATATATGAGTAATAATTATATACATAAGGGTTTTCCTCAAATATATAAGGTTTTCACTTTACCAAAATTCCCTTAAGAATATTCACACCATGATGGAATCCAGTCATTTCATGTCTATATTTCCAACCTAAAATAACATGGTCCCTAACTATCATAACTTATGCCTGAAAAGTCTGGGAATATACTCACATTGTGACACAACCTTCTAACATGTCACTCACGGCATGAAACATACCATCATGATGAAAGTCTAATCTTATGAAATGACACAACCTTCATGGAATGATTCCAAGAATACCCATCAAACCTCATTCTCTAACTCAAAAGACTATTTTCTATTAGCTCAGGACTCCCTCAATTCTTAAAAAATGACAAATACTTTAATTCATTCTATATATGTGGTGACTCATTCATAATGGAGTCTAACACCAAGCTTAATGGTCTTGATCTATGTCATGATAGAAGCATTATGTTTACCTCAATAAAAAAAGATTCTTCCATCATTCTAAACTCCCTCCAAGATCATATCAACACAACTTGTTCTATTTCTTATAAGATTCATATATGGAAGACCATTTTTGAAAATTAAGTGGAATTTCTCCAAATGTGACATGAAGGAAATAAAGATGCTAACTTCCTTGCTTGAAGATCCACTCAAAATGATTCATCTACTTCCTTTACAATCATGATCATCCTTTCCATAAATTTTGTTTATTTTATTTGAGGAGATTCACATGGACTACATTACATTAAAATCCCTTGATCATTCAGGATTATTTACCTCTTTAATAAGACATATTATATTTGGATGGAAAATTGACAAAGGTTTCAATGAAATCATGGTCCTTACACATAAATAACCATAACTAATCTCTACATGAACTTGAAACCTATCCCTAACCTATAATAATCGACATACACATCATACTCCACTCCTTCCTCATGTTACCCTGATACTATATAATTGGTTAATATCCACTTAAGATCCCTAAAATATGGGTGAAATTTCTATATCCAAAAAATGAACTCCTTTTTTAGTTAATGATAGTTATAGGTGATGAAATATGATAGAATTCTTCCATGAATCTCAAATATTATCCAGCTAGTCCAAGGAAACTGTCTACCAAAAACACCATCTTAAGTGGATCCCAATCCATCATTTATTTAATATCCATGGGATAAGACATAAAAGAAATCTATAAAAAATTGTTTTCCAGGAAATGGACATCAAAAATCCAAAACATACATTTCAACATATTTCCATACAGGTGATTATGATGAAGTAATTCTAAGACAATCCTCACATGTTCAGTATGATCCTCCTACAATCAAAAATATATGAGGATTCCATCGAAGAAAACCAAAATGAACCAATTTAAGTATTGTTAAAAAGTCCTATACATGAGTTCTATAGACACTTTCTTATAATTTTATATGGAAATGGAATTATAGGAACTCATAGTGACTATAGAGAAACTTGGTTGCTATCATGGGATATCCTCCTCACGCACCCAAATCTGGTTATGGTTGGAACTAAGAAAAATATTCAATAATCATATTTTTCATTTCAGCTAATTAAATAGATTACGGATCCTCTAAATAGAGTATTTATTCTTGATTTTCACCTGATTTGACAAATGATATTCAATAATGAAAATTAATCTATCATATTCCTTCTCATAGAAGATGATAAGAGTTTACCTGGGGGATTACACTGGGTCTAATAAATCATTACTCTATAAATCCCTCTAACTAAACTTTTATATCCCTAATATTACTTGATTCCATATGATAAATCATTAAGGATATTGGTAAGGTCTTAGGGTATAAGTCGATACAAAAATTGACCTTGTGTTGAGGGGGTAACCTTGGAACCTCCTCTAAAAAAAGACCATATAGTTCACAACCATTGTGGAAAATTTATCCTATAGAGAACTATTGTAAAATAATTCCATGATCTCAAAATGATGATTAATCAACTATTTTATCTTAATATTTTTCCCTACTTATCCCACCTGAGTATCCCATTCACCAATAAAAGTGAACCTCAACCCATTTACATGATGAGATATAAATATTTAAGAATAGAAATTTACTAAAGCTAAAATTATAGATAACCAGTTTATGTTGAGTGTGATATCATAAGGTCTCATATTTTCTAGAATTAGGTCCCGAGATAATGTCTCGATGTTGAGATTAAGGATAAACTTATGAAAAAAATGAGAGAGTGAACAATCACTACTATTAAAAGTCTCTAGTTGAAGTGTTCTGTCTAAGAGATTTACCAGGATCTCTAGCCCAGCAAAAATGATTCAATAAGAAAATAATGACTTACACTAGTGACAATATATATTATTTATATGAAATAGTATACTTATATCATACCTCTAACCATGTTGAGTTCCATCGGTTCTAATTCCTCCATCATGTACATCAGACCTTTACACTATCCAAATACACAATGGGCCTTTAGTTGTTTTCCTAGAGGTGTTGTGGGGAGGATTGGATCAAAATATCTCCCACCCCTAGTCAATCCTCTACCATATCCACATTTTGGAGGGAAACCATGTCCATATTTTTGAATTCCTTGGTCTACATGATACCTCTATTGGGGAGGTCCATTGATTTCCCCCCATGGATTGCCTCTATTTATCTCCGGGATGGTATAGATCATTTCATACGTCCCCTAACACCACATGAGTGACAAGATATATCTTTGAGATATGTGAAAATAACATGAGATACCTCATCTAACTATCTATAAGACTAGTATCTCTAATATGGCTGTATTAGATGACACAATCATGTTAGCTATCACCAGCTAGTTGTTATTTATGACTCCTCTCAAGCACCCCTCTCTGTCTCCTCTTGAAAACTCTCAATAAAAAAATAATGGTAAATGAATCCAACATAGGTGCAAATACACAACAATAAAATCCCAGATTGAATATCATGTTGAAGGCCATGCTCAAAATTCTAATCCCAAAGGTATTTGTCAGGAATCATGCCATTCAAAAAAATCAGGATGTTCAAGAACCTCATAGCATATTGAGATACCTTCATTCTACCCTAATGAAAATACATCGTCTCCTAGACTGAAATCATATACAGTGTCCCAGGGTATTAATCATGTATGATTCGACACTCAAACTCCATCTAAGGTGGGGTAGCCTCATTATGATTCTATATGGTCAACAACCATAATAATTTTGTTTCTCCATGAAGAAGACTCATCTCAAGAACTACCATCTAGTTGATGAGTGTCATAACCATATGTAAGACTTGATAAATCGACTCCATACTATCCATTTCTGACTAAGGATATAAATAACCTCAAACATGGAAGTTTTATACCCACGTAACACAAAATGTGTGATTAACCAGTGATTAATATCATCTTTCTTCCATGGGACTACCATCTATTCTATGTGTGGGACTACTCTCTACTAAAATAGTGAATAATCAACCCTATGCTCTAATAATGATGGAAAAAAATAAATAGAAAGTCCTTGAAATGAATAATATTAATTTAATTGGTCAATTATTGGAGGTTTAATCACTGTCATGGGCCTAATGCAAACTTTATTATAAATATGAATTGGCTATCTATGGGGTAGTATTCTGTATTTTCTAAGATAAAACCATGGTTAATAAATCATATTTGAAAAATATGATTCAAATAAAGTATTAATCGATATATAAATGACATTTTACATAACGTATGTACTATCCCACTATATCCCACAATTTTGGACTATAGGTTCTAAGTTTATTAACAGGTTATTAGAGTCCTAGTGAAAGATTACATTGACCTCCCTCACAAATCATCAGGTTCCCTAGTCTCTTATTTAAACTCAAGACCCCTTAATATTGTTACCCTATGTATCCAAACTAATTATCATAATACTACTCACAAAAAATTCCATAATTAAGACTCAAGTTACTCTGATACAATTCTAACATGAACCAACCCAATGGGACCCCATCAGGGATGGTTGTAAGCCAAGTATCCCCGCAATCCCACCTCTAATAGGCTATAGTATGGAGACAATCACTAAGAAATAATATCTATCATATTGGAGGCCTTGATCTATAATCTTGTAACAAAACACATATATAAATAAATCAAATATAGTACATCATGCAAGTGACCATGAAAAATATCCTAATAATGAAAATTAAACCGAAGATATAAATAAGAAAAAGTAAGAAATCCCAATATCCCATGACAAAGACTAACAATGAACAATAAAATAGATATAATCCATGTCACATTAACACCAATATGAGTATCACTAAAAATGAACATTGTCAAAATCCTTTAAGCACTAGCTTCACATCCACCAAAATCACCACCAAAATGTGTGTGATTAGATACAGAACAAGTATCCATGAGGCCCATATAGGAGGGAGTATAAATATACCAAGTAGGGAACCCTTAAATAAAAATAATAAATTATTATAGAATATAATCTGAAAATAATAATAAAATAAATTCATTTTAGGTGATAAGAAACCAAGGTTTAGAAAGTCATCATTTCCCACAGCTCAACTCCCCTAAGTTATAACAAAATAAACAAACCTAGAATGCCCAAATCATTGAGAAACCCCAAAGAACCTAAACCATATCAAAATTGTCAATTCCACATTCCCTTAGTAGAAACAATAGTATGGGATCCACACCTCACTGAAAGATTCCCCATTTTATGGAGTATCTACCCCTATAGAGAACTTGTGCCCCTAAATGTGTAGTTTTCATCATATGAGAGGGTTATCGACTCCATAAGTAGAGGACCTATTCCCTATCCCAATAGTAGGGTAACCTATTCCTATAAATATACTTAGGAAATTTTCCTTAGATATAGTATGATACTAAGAGGGTTAATGACCCTTTGGTCTCTTTAATAATTCTTTTGTACATGTCATTATCTCTATAAAGAAATAAAACTCCATTACTTATACACCTTGAGTAATTATTTCAATATGAAAAACATATGCACACCATCATTTCCTATGTATAAAATTACTCAAAATGGGATAATAATATTTAAAAAACTAGCACATGAGACAAATGATATAAGGAATATAGGAACCTACCCGGCGCACAACAAGTCCCTATGTAGTACACGGTGTACAAGCCACTCTTGAAAATCTATTTATGTACAACCACATCTCAAATCCATGTGAATTAATTATAAAAGATGTGTCTAATGGAATACATTGTGTGTAGGTCCTTACTATATATTCATTACATATATATAGAATACTCAACATGTAGTTCCATGCTATCTCTATAAATGTACAACCTATACACTTTGATCCTCTACATATGATATACATGGAATGTGAAAAGATGGAACACACTGTATATATCTAGATCACTAAATTTTTGTATATGTAATTATATTATGAAGTATGTGGTCACATGATACATGGAGTGTGACCTAGTTTCACATGATGTGTGATAATTAAAACCATAGGCAACCCCGATATCACTAACTTCGAGTCAAATGAAAATATTTTCATGATTAAATATCATATTGAATTTATGGTAATATAAAAATTATCAAAGTATATATACACAAAATGTAACCATATACTACGTATCATGTGCTCGTGAAGCATATAAATCCTTAAAAATTAATCTTTACGTAATGAAAATTTACATCACATCTATTACCAATTGTGTCTCTATTATTATACAAACCTAACATCCTCAAAACCTATATCACACCAAATTGATTTTAGTCCATATTTCATTGTCTAGCCCATTTTTATCCAACCATTCATTAAAATATTCCAGAAACCCATCATATTGATGATTTCATATTCTTTAACTCATGATTCTCTAGTTTTTATCCATTTTAGAATTATGAAACCTTGATCAAACTCAATCGATAATAACAATAAAATATTTGAGAAGGTAGCGATCAAAGGAATATGTATCCACACAATAATGAGATCATATTGAGGTTTATTGAAGAGTGAGAGTATGAGAGAAGAATAAATATGATATTCTCAGTGGAATTATATCAATAGAATACTAATTTTATTAAAATTTTGGTTTACAAAATAAATAATTTATCAATGATAAATGATAATATTCAACACCGTGAACAAACTCCATTAGTGAAATAAATCATGGAAAACTTATAACAAATATCTCAATATACATATAGGCTTTATAACCATGTTAATTTTTTAAAAAATATGATTAATTATATTTTATTTGAGTTTACTTGATTGAATAAGAATTATTATTGAACTATAAAAAAATATTTCCTCATGTTATTATAAGATTATCCACGTTCAATTATTTATCTGAATATTTTTTAAATAAAAACCATTTGGATGTTATACTAAATTAGAAAATAATTAAGTTCACAAAAAAATGTTTTTAAATAAGAAATATATTCTCTTTTCACATTCTATAAGATAAAACTAATAATATATTCATATCTTTTACTTTTTGTATATCTGATTATTATCATATTACATTTTTAATCTTGTTTTTCATTGATGAGTCTCTTTTTAGAAGAAGATAATATTATAAAGTGAAGAATGAGGTGAACATAATAATAATAAAAACCTATATCATTATTGAAATACATTGCATCCATAATATTTTCATGGACCTAGATCATCATTTTCACTGCCACTACAAAGAGTTTGAGGAACATAGAAGAATTCCTTCTGTTGCACAATCTAAGAGGGAGAGTGATTGAGGGGTTTCTATAAAATGTTTCTTCTAAAGAATAATAAAAGGGATTGGGAGGATATATATTTACAATTAGGATAGAAATTTTATTGGAGGGAAGAAATATTCCCTTTCCATAAACTCTCCTCATAAATCCAACATTAATTATCCTTCTAAATTTTTTAATTAAATCCTCTTATAAAGGCAGATATGGGATAAATTTATTTCTTATATAATATTCTATTTTACATCATCACTATTGTGGTATGTTGATTCCATGTCACCATTCCTAATAATAATATTAATTTATTTTAATCTACATGTTATTTAAATAAAGACCACTAAAAATAAAACTTGGAGTTCGAACCCTTACCATAAAAATTATACCACTCCAAGTAAAAAAAACATCTTTTTCAAAAACAACTCTGATTTCATAATTTTTATATGGGAATATGTTTAAAATTTATTTAAAATATGTATGAATTTGGATAAAAATAATATTTTAAATATTTATATATTTTTTGAAGGCTCACAACATAAAAATAAAAAAACCGTTTTCACTTCCACCTATAGAAATATTATTAAACATATTCAAAGGACTTAATACCAAAATTTTGGGTCTCTTTAGATGATTTAATCAAGATCAAATAATTAACTGAGCATATCCATGTTTTTCTAAAGGGAACACTAGAAGTTCCATAAAGTTCTAGAAGTACTAAAGTTCTTAAATATTCATCAAGGGTAGATATACCAGAATTCTACATGATAATAAAATCTCAATGAATATTTATAGAAGATACAAATCTAAAATGAGTGTAACCTATGGTTGAATTGATGAGGTTTACCAGGATTCGAAAAACTAATGAAAATACTAATAACTACATGATATTATTTTCTAATTACTGATGTAGGAGGACCTTAAATCCCAAGGTAGGTTGAAATTATCAGTGAATCGAAACAATGGGAGTTATAAATGAAGAAGGAAATAGACTTATTGTATATCAATGGAACATGGGAGATAATGGAACTTTCAATAGGTAAGAAGTCATTTTAGAAAAAATAGGTTTACCAATTAATGAAAGAAATGGGTAATAGGAAATTTTACAAGGGAAGGTACATTTTTAAATTCTTTAAAAAATGGTGTGTGTTTCATTAAAAATATTCTCTGGTTGTTAAACACAAAAAAATCAAATTATTCTCACCCTGGTTTGTTCAAATAGATTATATCCTAAAAAATTATATTTGAAAACAAAATTCTTTTATAGTGACTTGGAAGAGGAAATATTTACATAGAAATCATAAGGTTTTTCAGAAATTGGAATATAAGGACTGATTTTCAAGAACAAACATAGTTTTTATGAGATAAATCATTTACTAAGAAAATGGAATAAAAATTTCAATTTCTTCATGCCAAAGAATGGGTTAATTTGGGGAAATACTGATCATTGAATATATCTGATGGTTTTTTATGACGGAAGACTCATCATACTTATGTTATATATGGATTATGTACTACTTTTAAGTCCGGATATCAATCATATTAAGAAGATGAAAGTGTATTTCTCTAGAAGGTTTGAGGTAAAGGATCTTAGTGAAGCCAATCAAATTATTTTATATCAAAGACATAATGTATGACATTCCATGTTGTAAACATTGTGGTTCATACATTTTATAAAACATGTTTTATATATCATGAGTATTTTTCATATCCCAATACAAGAATCCTACCAACACTATGATTAACAATTAGTCATAACCTATAATATTCTGTGATGAACATTAGTTAGGGATAACTCAAAGTCTTAATTTAATAGGTCAATTATCATTTCACTTCATGATATATTTATATATATATATAAACAACTTGAAAGAATGATAAAGTGGTGATTTAATTTTGTGTAACATGATTTTTCTTATATTACAAAACACCTTTAATAATTTTTTAAAAAACATAAAAAAGATCATGCCTCATCATGTAATTTATGATATACTACCAAACATGCCTTATGTTTTCTGCACTTTCAAAGGTTTTGTTAAAATCATTGCATATTTATGTAATTACTACCACATCTCTATGTGTCTATCTAGTAAATCTCTCCCTATAAACTCTTTTAGTGAGTAATATCTATGAAGTACGTATGTTTTAATAATAGTGAGACTTAGGAATCATATTACTAATGTTCAAATCTTTGAAAAAGTGTTCAAACTTCTTAACTTAATATCATAAAATATTGAGATGTTAATAACATATATTTTCTATGTCAAACTATTTATATATTCATCATAATCATCATACTTATAAACATTTCCATGAAAAATTTTCTTTGATATATTTTGGTAACAAAATTATCTTTTTATATTAGTATTTTACAAACATACCCTGAAACATTTAAGATATTAAGTTACATTCACTTTAGTTAGCCTAATTCTTTATTTTTTAACTTTGAACTTATATAATTTCAAAAATTATCTTATTATTATTTTATACAATATATTATCTTCAAAATATTATTCCTGGATACACAAACTCCTTTGTGTTTGGAAATAACACTTATTTCCTTTAGTGGGAATATTTAATAAATAAAATATTGTTTTCATATCATATATGGTATTATATGTGTTTGGGGATTTACTTTGAAAAAAATATTTTATTTTTTAAAATATTCCACTTATGGGCGGTGGAATATTAATTCCTTGTATGTTAACAAACATCTAGATAAACCTTTTTATCCTAAACAAAAAAACCTTTTAGTCCTTATATTATTATAAAAACATTTTATAGAGTTTGATGGCATAGAATCATTGGGTATTAAATCCATCATATTATATTGTTCATAGAAACACTTATTAACAAATAGTTTCTCATATCATATAAGATAAACAAGAAAAAATATGAATATTTTATTTTAGACCCATCATAGCTTGATATATTCAATTATATGATTTAATAAACCTTTTATTCATCATTTAGAAACAGAATACAATATATATAAATCATTACCTTGATTTTAATATTCAATATGTTTACAACATTTTCAAATTATACATTTGGTTTTATATACCTTTCAAAATAAAATAATTAATTCTATAGCATTAATACCTAACATAGTATTTCCAAAAAGTTTCTCAAACCCCTTCAGATATCTTGGAAGATTATATCCTATAGAAATACTTTACCTCCTTCCGGAAACTACCTTTAGGTTTCACTATCCTTGAGTAGCTATTTGAAGAAACCTTATCGGAATTTTTACAAACATTTATTCTTTTGGTTTGAACATTTACCCCCTTTTTAGTTTTTATAAAACACCATAACTTGGACATCAGATTCCCAGTTCATCTTCCTCAACACTTTGGGAAAATAAAGTAAACATTTCTTGAACTCATTAACATTATTGGAACATTTCCAAAAATGATAATAATATTAATTCCATAACTAGAACAATCCTTAATGAAAACATTAATGAATTATCTTATGATTCATATGAACATCCAGATCCACTTGTTAAACTACTTTAATATTTGGTTACTCATAAAGGATTTACTTTAACACATATAATTTTTTTATTACTTATTAAAAATTCTTATGTTTTTTGACCAATCTAAGAAACTACTTACAATAAGATTATGCTTCTTGGGATTGATATTAAGGGAAATTCAGATGATAATGTCTCTATTTATCTAATAGTAGAAGCTTTTATTAAATGAGTATTATGTTTTATAAACATTTTATAATTAATTTAATTAAATGTAATGCCAATAAAATTATTATCCCCTTTTAGATTCCTCATATCTATTTGTGTAAAATTCAATTCATATCTATTTAGCTTAGGAAACATCTCAATCATATCATATATAACTAAATGATGGTTGAGTGGGAAACACTTTACCCAATCTATCATATGGATAAACTCCGCATTATTCCTATGGTATCCTAACTCTTAGGGTTTCACAGCTAAGTGTAACCCAAATAAAATTCTCAAAAATGAGGCACCTAATTCTTCTGGTCATCTCATTATTTTTTTTCTTGACACATTATAATCTAGTGACACCCCACATGAACATGAAGGTGCCCAGTTGGATGATCAAGGACATGATAAGTGTATTCCATAGAAGGAATCTAACACATGAAATTTTTAATGGTGATTTAATCTCAACATATTATATCATGTATTTCCTTTACATGTATTCATGATTCAAAATATTTAATTTGGAATCCATATTCCTTCCAAAAAATCAATGTGGTCAAACCATATTGATGTGAACCTCTTTCCACAACACATATCTTGTGTTACTAATCCAAAATAAAAGATAACTATATTTTTACATATCCAAATCCATCTCATGGATAAGGTGGATGAAACCATTTCATTAAAAGGAATAGAATCATATGAAATCGAAAATCCCCACAATATTATACCTGTAGAAACATGTAGTTAACCCCACTTTTCTAGATAATGCATAAACCTCCAAGGTAGTGAGTACTCTGACTCAAATTCCATGTACCAATGTTTAATTTACTCGTTAGAGACATAAATTCCACCATAATTCTAATATTGATATGAATAAATCATAATTAAATACTTAATTCAAGATCATGACCCAATAAAATCCAAATCTTGGAAGAAGAAAAGTAAATCAATTATCATACATATAAAGTAACTCATTATATGCATGTACAACAATGTATATAAGTTATTTAATTCTTTAAACTAAAGCATACATCCATTCATAGTATTGAAATTATATTCACGAATAAAAGGGGGAATAATATAAATAAATAGAAAATTCATATATTAAAAATGAGATTAACAATAAATGAATGATTGATAAATAAAGAAATTATAAACCTTTCATAGTTTTTCATGTATTATGGGTGTTCTATAATTAAATAAATATAAAAAACTATATTCACTCCCAATATGTATTCCTTAGTATTATTCTTTTATATGGAATTAAGTTGGAATATACATTATCAAATTAAATATAAACAATTTATATTTCGATTCTACTATGTAAAAAATTTACATGATCTAAATATCATATATTTAATATTATTTAAAACATGATCATATTAATTATCAAAACTCCTTTTTTATTTAGTTTAAATAATTTATTAAATAATGCCTTTAATTTGAACATTTCAAATTAAGAAATTATGAACAATTCATAATTTAAGTACAAATTCTTTTATATTTTTTCCTTATATTGTAATTTGTAAAAATTTTATAAAATAGGCTCATATTTTCCAAATAAACATTTTATATAAAATTATATGTCACTTCATATAATTCAAAAGTTCTTTGATATCAATATTTGATATTATGGATATTTATTTATTAAATGTTCCAAAATCACTAAATAATTAATTATAATTAATTTATAATTAATTAATTTAATAACACTTTATAAATTGAATAAATATCCTAAAATACCTTTTAAAATTATTTATAAAAAATTTATAAATAATTTAAATTAATTCATAACTAAAATATTGAAAAATCAAAATTTTATTCTTATATCATATTTAAAAATATACAACATATCATAAGGGGATATAGAGTGTCCATGTTGTACAAAACACCAAAGGGATATCGATCATATTTTAATATGAATAATATCACACCAAGTAATCATATCCCATGATAAGCCTCTGTATAGGATAAAACAAGGTTTGTCTACCTGTCAAGACTTATGATAGGATCCTACATAAGATAAAAACCATTAGTGCCTAGGAAATCATATTCTATGACTGGAATTAGTATCTCATCACTAATATGATTTATAGTCAATGTTTAGTGATTTAGTCTAACATGACTCATGGAATAGTGTAAACTATAATACACAAAAAATTAAAGAATGACACTACATCATGGCCTATGATATCCCATATCATAAGGTGTAACCTAATGTAGAAGTGTTTTCATGCTCTTTGTCACATCACTTTTCATATTTTTGTTTACTTTTTAATATTAAACCATTGTATTTTGTGTAATATTTATCAATTGTTGTATTTGGTAAATTACATTATAAAAAACAAAAAAATCACTAAAAAATATACCAAAAAAATCACTAAAAATCACCAAAAAATATGCAAAAGGAAAATTTAAATTCAAAAAAAATTGAACGTACTGCATGAAAAGAACTTCTATGTCTGAATAATTAGTACCTGGTAATAATGAAATTGATAAGGACCTCAAGGAAGTGAAAAAGAATAAGGACAAGATCAAAATAGAAGATAACAGAAATGAAAATGTGAAAAATCCACTTCCCGATCCTTTGAACCAACCTCGAATGATGAACCCGCTTGAGAATAAGTTAGCTTATAGGCATAGATTAAATGATTTATTTCTACCATCAGTGTCTCGTAACCCTTCATGCATTAGAATCTCTCATAGGTCAAGGAATTACGAAATCAAGCAATCCATGCTTAGTCAACTGCTTACCTTCAATGGAATGCCTAGTGAAGACTCTCTTGACTTTATTACAGCCTTCTACTATTTTTTCTAGTAGCTACCACTTTGGTGTCTCACTAAGGAAGATCTTAAACTAAGAGTGTTCCACTTCTGCTTCAAGGGAAATTCTAGGTCTTGGTTTCAACAGTTATAAGAAGAAATCTTTGTCACCTGGGATCATGTTTGTAATGCTTTCAAAATGAAATTCTATCCTAAATGGTTGAAATATGAAATTAGGCACAAAATTACTGGATTCCTTTAGAATGAAGGAGAACTGTTCATGAATCCTGGGATACGTTTAGAGGGTTTCTTAGGAAATTTCCAAACTATCAATGTACACCCAAATTCCACATGGACACCTTCTCTAATAGTCTCACCCCTTACCACCAAACCGTGGTGGACTAGTCTCATGGAGGAGAATTTAGTGATATGACTATTGAGGAGCTCAGAAAAATCTTTAATACCTTAGCTCAAAACTCCCAACACAAATGCTCTAGGAGTACAACCACTTTGAGAAAGGAAACCACCCTTGCTCCTCAAGCTGAATCCAAAGTTTCATGCTTCTTTAATGAGAACCCACATCAAACCCTTAAGGAGCAGTTCCACCACTGTGGAATGTATGGACATTCTAAAACATGTTTTCTAGACTTAGATATACTTATCCAGCCTCATGAGAGTGCCAGATTTGCTGGATATGGACCCCAGATGCAACCTAGGGAAGATCCTTTTTACAACATCTACAATTAGGGGTATAGGAACCTTCCAAACCTGTCATGGAGGGAGTAGGGAGTCCTCTAACCTACTACCCATCCTAGATTCCATCAGCCTCCTAGATAGCAGTTCCAACCCCGATCTAAGGCTGAGTCATCCAACTCAGAAGATGAGGTGAGAGACATGTTCCATTAGTTGATAGGGATTTTTTATGAAAAAAAGACCAAAATGATCATGATAAAGTTAAAATGGATGCTAGAATGAACAACTTAGAAATACAAATGGGGAAGTTGGCTAAGGATTCTAGTAATAGAGAAAAGGGTAGATTGGTCAACACCACTAAAGACAATACTCGAGAGAAATCCATGGCTTTGACCACCATAAGTGGTCTCAAAACTCACCAAGAGCCTAGGAAAGAACCCCAAAATGCTGAAAATTAAAAACTAGATGTAGCTGGAAACTCAAATCTGAAAGAACCTAAATCTGGAAAACTGGATAGCACAAATAGAATCCCTCCAGTTCCTACTTTTCAAGATCAAAAACCCAAATAAAATGGATTAAAAAACAAAGACAATAAAATAATGAATTTTTTAAAGAGGAATTTGTAGAGATTCCCACAATAGTGAGGAATATTTCCCCTGTAATCCCCTTCCCGCATAGAATTAAGAAACCAATTCATGATTATAAATTGTTGAAATTTTTGAAAGTGTATAAAAATTTGAACATTGATATCCCATTATTGGAAGCATTGATTCCAAGCCCTTCATATTTGAAATAACTCAAGAAAATATGTTCAAACAAAAAGAAATTGGAAGAATTTTCCACCTATAGATTTACAGAGGAGTGTAGTAATGTCTTAAAAAATAGGATAACCCCAAATAATTAGGACCCAGGAAGCTTTTTCATCCCTTGCACCTTTTGGGATAAAGGTGGTAAGATCAATTTTTTGTGTCATTTGTGTGCTAGTATTAATCTATTTCCCTTGTCACTTTTTTAGCACATGAGATTAGGAGTTCCTCATCCCACCATTATTGTGTTAAAACTTGGTGATAGATCCATTACTCATCCAGTGGGTAGGGTCGATGATCTGTTAGTGGGAGTTGGAAAACTCTTTTTTCCTGCTGACATTCTTATCCTTGATATGGAGTGTGACCAGGAGGTTCGTATCATTCTTGGTAGGCCCTTCCTGGCCACAGGGGGAGCTATGATAGATGTGACTAAGGGAAAATGATTTTCAATATGGGTGAATAGAAAGAAGAATTAAATGTGTTTAAGAAAATACAAGAACCTGCCCACCCATTATTACAAAATAAAGAGATGTCTGTTGCTGAGATTAGTATTGATAAGGAGGAAGAAGAGTTTCAGAGAATGATAGCCGAAATCAATAGTGAACTTGAAATCCCAGTTTCTTCTTGCATGGGGATCAGATCAAGGTGAGATAATTTGTTGATGAGTACGAGGTAGAATGCTTGGAGAACCTAGATGAGTTTTTTTGGAGCACATTCTTACCCCGAGAGAGGATTCTAATTTTGAAGAGATATTTTTTGGAAGCTCTAGCACTAAGGAAGAAGCCTTCTCTACTGCCTTCTTCAAAAGGTAGCATGAAGACCTTGTGCCACCCAGGCCCAAGTGTCTTCCCTCAAGAAATTCACCACCCACCCTTGAACTCAAGCACCTCCCTACCCATCTCAAATATTCCTTTTTAGGAGATAGTTTCACCCTTCCTGTGATCATTTCATCTAACCTAGAGGTGAGTTACGAGAAAATTCTGCTTAGTGTTTTGAATATATACAAGGCAGTCATAGGATGGTCAATTTCTGATATCAAGGGGGATAATTCTAGCCTTATACATGCATAAAATTCCCATGTAACTTGAGTGTAATCCTAGAGTATAATCCCAAAGAAGACTCAAGCCAAACATGAAGTAGGTGGTGAGACAATAAGTGATTAGGTTTCTTGATATTGGAATACTTTTTTCCATTTCTGATATCCCCTGGGTGAGTCATATCTAGGTTGTACCCAAAAAGAGTGGAGTGACAATGGTCACTAATGAAAGGAATGAGCAAATCCAGACAAGAGAAATGAATAAATGGAGAGTCTGTATAAACTACAGAAAGTTGAATGTTGTCACAATAAAGGATCACTTTTCCATGCCATTTTTGGATCAAATGTTAGATAGATTTTCAGGAAATGAATTATTTTTTCTTTCTTGATGGTTATTATGGTTACAACCAGATTTCCATTACACCTAAGGACCAAGATAAAACCACCATCACCTATCCATTTGTGACATTTTTCTACCGGTGGATTCCCTTTGGGTTGTGTGGTGCTCCTTCCACTTTTCAGAGGTTCATTACGGTAATTTTTTCAGACATGATCGAAAGTATAGTCGAAGTATTCATGGATGAATTTTCTATTGTGGGAAATTACTTTGAGAACTATCTAAAAAATCTATAACTAGTGTTAGAAAGGTGCCAAGAGACTAACTTAGTCTTAAGATGAGAAAAGTTCCAATTCCTGGCCACTGAAGGCATAGATTTGGGACACAAATTTTCTAAGAAAGGACCAGATTTCGACAATGCTAAAATTGAGGTCATACAAAAGTTTCACCCATATGAAAATGTCAAAGGAATAAGAAGTTTCTTGGGTAATTTTGGGTTCTATAGGAGGTTCATTAAGGAATTTTCTATGATTACTATATCCCTATGCTACCTGATGGTTAAGGAAAAACACTTTTTCTTCATTGGAAAATGTCTAGAATCCTTTAATATGATCAATTAGAAGTTGACTACTTCATCTGTAATCCCTGATATTGACTGGAAGCTTTTCTTTGAGGTGATATGTGATGCTAGTGGCTTTGCAGTAAGTGATGTGTTTGGGTATATGAAGGATAGGATACTACGTGTTATTTATAATGAATACAAGTTTCTAGACGATTCCTAGAAGAATTATTCTATGACTGAAAATTATTTGGTTGCTGTGATTTTTTCTTTGGAAAGGTTCATGAATTACTTGATAGGATCAAGGATCATAATTTTCACAGATCATTCATCCCTAAAGTACTTGCTGGCTAAAAAAGACTCAAAAAATGAGACTCATGAGGTGGACCTTGAAATTATAGAAGTTTGATTTAGTGATTAATGATAAGAAGGGGGTTGAGAATGTAGTTGCAGATCACTTGTCCTGATTTCCCAATTCCCCAAGTAAGGAACTAAAAGAGATCAACACTTCTTTCCCTAATGAACAATTTTTTGCTGCCTCTGTGCATAAGTGTTCTTGGTTCACAGACTATAACAACTTTCTGGTAGTTGGAGTTATGCCCAAGGATCTCTCACACAACCAAAGGATGAGGTTTATACCTGATATGAAATATTATATTAGGGATGACCCTCTTATCTTTAGTAGATGTGATGATGGGATTTTGAGTAGATGTGTGGTTTAGGATGAGATTTTACCCATACTTGAGAGCTGCCATTCATCACCTTCAGGTGGCCACTATGGAGGATAAAAGACTCCTCAAAATTTCCTACAGGCTAGTTTCTACTGACCAACATTGTTTAAAGATTCTAGGAGTCTGGTTATTGTCTGTGAGAAATGTCAAATGTTGGGAAACGTTGGAAGAAGGCAGGAACTACCCCAAAATGAAATTATGGAGGTTGAAATCTATAAAGTGTGCAGCTTGGACTTCATGGGACCATTCCCACCCTCTTATGGGAATGAGTACATTTTGGTTTTAGTGGACTACATGTCAGATTGGGTTGAGGTAGTAGCTCTACCTGACAATTCAGCTGCTAGTGTTGTGAAATTCATCAAGAAAAATAACTTTTCCATATTTTGTGTGCCTCGAGCATTCATCACTGATAATGGGACTCACTTCAATAATAATAAGTTCAATGGGTTTCATGGATAAGTATGGGTTCTCACATAGGATAGGTAACGCGTAACACCCACTGTCCATTGAGAAAGCAGAAGTTTCAAATAGAGAGCTCAAACAGATTTTATAGAAAAGAGTGTCTAACTCTAGGAAGGATTGGTCTAGGAATTTGGATGAGGCCCTTGGGGCCTACAGAACTTCTTATAATACTCCTATAGGTATTTCACCATATAGGCTACTCTTTGAGAAAACATTTCATCTACCTGTTGAGTTATAATAGAGATCTTATTGGGCAGTTAAGGCACTTAACTTTGATTTTAAGTCTGCTGGTGAAAGGAGACTATTAGAGCTGAGTGAGATGGAAGGGATTTGAAGAGATTCCATTGAGAATACTGAAATTTAAAAATAAATAACAAAGAATTTTCATGACTCAATCATTCAAAATAGGAATTTCAAGGTTGGTGAGAGGGCCCTCCTTTTAAATTCTAGATTGAAGCTGTTTCACGGGAAGTTGAAGTCCAAGTGGTCAGGACCCTTTACCATTGTTAGAGTCTTGGTTAATGAAGCTATTGAGATAGTTGGAGAAGAGAATATACCTTTCTCAGTCAATGGTCAAATAATAAATCCCTTCATTGAAGGGAATCCAATGGGCTTAGCTACTATATCTCTGTTGGAAGAATGAATTGTTTCAATTCTATCAGAGGACTATAAACTCAGAGTTGCAAGGGAACTAACCCACAATTTCTTAGTTGTTTTCCTTTAATTTTTTTTCTTAATTATAGTTAACCCCTGCGGATTTTTCTCCAGTTTAACCTCTTAACTTCTTGGTGGTGCCTCATGATCTATTTTTGTTTTAGAGAGAGAGTTTTTGCTGCTATAAACTTGTCCATGAAAACCCAAGGGAGCAATCCACTACATCATATAGATAACATTTATTTCTACTCACACCCTTGGGTTAATTATATTGAACTTAAAAACTCTACAATGTTATTTTATTTATTTGAAATTTCAGGTTAATGAATAGGAGTAACCAACCAGTATTGATAAAGAGGATCTGTTGATGGAAGTCAGTGTTCAATGTCCAATAATTCAGGGAAGTGTTTATCTACCCTTTTACACTTTTAATTACCTGCTTATCTTCACTGTGAATTAAGTGTGGGGTAATTCCCCCTGCCCTATGAAAAATTAATATGTTCTCTTTCCTGGGTGTTTAGCAGATAGTATATAGAGAGTTAAAAAATTATTTTGAGTTAATTTGTGAAACATTATTGCACCCACTGCTTTCAATTTTATTATGTTTCTACTACACAACACTGCTAATCATGTTACTATTTGTAGTAAATTGATAAAATATTTTTCCCGCTCTTTAAAAAATTCAAATCATGAAAATTTTATGAATAACACTGAACTTGTTCCTGGTGATGGTTAGTGGGGTTGGGTTCTTAGGGTTTTCTCAGTTTAAAGTTTTATTTTCTTTCTCTTTTATGTGGAAAAGAAATTTTTTTAACCTCATTGCTACCATTCCATATCCTATTTAAGATGAAATATCCACCAATCTTGAACTTCAACAGTCTTCCACCATAGAATCAACTTTGGGGACATTGTTGGGTTTTATGTGTGGGGGAGATGGGTCATACTAGTGTCATTTCAAATTCCCCCTTCTTGAACCTGAAGTTTGTTTTGGTTTTAAAAAATGGTCATTTTTTTCAAAATTATTAGAATTCCTTCAAAAAAATTAAATTTATTTCATTTCATGATGGTAATTGGAGGTTTACTATTACTTAAATTATGTCATGTATAGTGGATATCTGTTTACTAGTTGTTGAGAGTGGCATTTAGTCAAAACCTGTTAAGCATGATTGATTGCTGAGTGGAATTGTTCACTATCTCTATGAACCTTTCTATTTAGGAACTAAGGATGGGAGTGTGACAAGATAGGTTTTTTTGAATAAGGATCATGGCTTAGAGTAACTAGCAGTTCTCACTGGAACCTAGGGAAATCACATTTTTATTAAATAATATTCAATCACTTTAGGAAATCAACTTAAATGATTTTTAGTTAAGTCATTTGTAACTGGAATAAAATGGGAAAATGGGATCCCACGGTGAGTATCTGAGAAAAGGTCCATTGGGTGTGTTTCTGTAAATAAATAAATCCAATTTCAATCTTAATAAGTGTTATGCACAGTACTCTACACATGGAATTTGGATGAAAAAAATAGAAATAAAATACCCTTGTCAAGAATGAACGCATTAAGGTGAGGGGAATTTTGAACCCAGATGAAGAAGAGTGCAATTGACTTGGTTAAAATTTATCTGAGTTAAGTGAATAAAGTGATGAAATTAATGGAATTTAATTTTTGGAACCTGGGGGAAGGTGAGAATGGAAGGTGCCACCGGTTAAGTTTTAAATTCCACTTCATATAACCTGTCAACACTCCTTGAATAAGAACTTTAATTTGAAGGTGAAGTAGGACAGTTAATGAGTACATATAGAAGGCATGACATACTTGACAATGTATGAATTTTTTAGGCTTTTGACTTTCAGTTAGTATTCTATGCTAGGAAGGATATCGTTTTTTGAACACCTTTGAAAATCCTGACCCACAGTTTGGTTCTTCTCCTATAGGTACTAATGTTTAATCATGCACTCTTTTTGAAATGGAACTCACAAATTTTATTTCTGTTTTAAAGTCAAAGGCATGCACTTGTTTGAGGACAAACGCAGATTTAGGTGTGGGGGAGTTTGATGTGCCAGTGTTTTCATGCTCTTTGCCACATCTATTTTTATATTTTTGTTTAATTTTTAATATCAAACCATTGTATTTTGTGTAATATTTATCAATTGTTGTATTTGATAAATTACATTATAAAAAATGTAGTTATGTATTAAATGTGTGTTTTTGTTGTTTATTTTTTATTGATTTTCATTAATAAAATTAAGTTGTTTTTTTATTCCATTTAGTTAATTATTTATGTTTTTAGTTTTCAATTATTTTTTATTCGTTAATTAAATTGATTAATTCTATATTCTTAAATTTTAAATAAATAAACTTTACAGGTCAGTTTTAAATTATTTTAATAATTTAATTATTTGAACAATTTATTTTTATTCAACTGATAATTTTTATTCTTTAATTAATTATTTAATTTATTAATTGGTTGATTAGTTTAAACAAGCGACTTTAGTTATTTTGGTTTGTTTAAATTAATTTATTTTATTATTTTTAAAAAATATAAATTAATTATTTTAAATTAAGAGTAATTAATTTTATTATTTAACTTTGTCTTTTTTATTTAGTATTTTATTTTATTCTATTTAATTTAATCAATTAATTTATGAATCAATTTCTTGGTTTTATTAAATTTTCAATTTAATTTATTTGTTTTGTTTTGTTTGTTTGACTTGCAAGTGTTGCTGCGTGCCACGGTTTCTTCCCAGTCATGGTGTCACCACTTCTCCATTCCCCCAGCCACCATTTCACACCTTCACGGTGCCACCGTCTAGCTTCCAACCTGTCTCACCATTTCAAGAATGGTGGCATGTCGCACCATTCCATACGCATATCACCATGGCACCATTTCATAACCGATGGTGTAACATATTTTCTCACTGTAACTACTTCTCCATTACCCCACACACTGCTTCACTCCTTGCTATGTCACATAAATAGTGAGTAGTACTCACCGTGCCTCTATTACAGTCTCACAGTTTCCCTTACACCGTTTCACAATTACTGCCCCATTGTTTCAAACAAACAGTACCTCTATCGCCACCCCTTCATTTTTTTCCTCCACCATCCATCCCTTCACACAACATCTCCCTGCCTTTGTTCCAACAACCCCCATCGCAGAGCACCAATACATAGAATACACAATAGAACAAGCAGCAGATCGCAAATTCAAATACAGATTTGAGGCATAACAACAACAAATCCATCAAGAACAAACATAAATCAAACATAGATTCTCGAAATCAAATTGGAGATCTAAATACCCTAAATACTTACCCAAAACTGCTGCAAGCCCGCGCCACTATTCAACCCCAGCAGCTCACCGCCTCCCGATTTCTTCTTCCTTCTGCCTCGCCGCAGAACCAACAAACCCCTTCCCTGCTTCACCGCAAGCGCTACCCACTACCGCCCTTGCCTCCACCCTCTGCGTGACGCCCTTCTGTAACATCCCAGGTAAGAAAAGAAATAAGATATATTTCATATTTATTAATATCTGTGCATTAAATAATAATTTTACTTTAAATGGGTTACTATGTTCGATAGTTTACCCGATACACAACAATAGGTTTCTTTAAAATCCTACCTTGGACACTAATAATATAATATTATTATTTTAAATGGTAGTTGACTCCTAGCTATTGTATTTGCGGGAATGAAAAAAACTAACTACAATATGATTATACATGTTTGTTAAATGTATTTACATTTATCCAATAAAAGTTAGAGGCTTAAAATATGAATGAATCTAATTTTAAGCATAATTTACATTAAAAGGTCGATTTACTGCCTTTTAATGGCCAGCCCTCTTTAAATATAGTTTTGGTCACTTTAATACATTCTATTTGACCAAATTAAATCTTTCCTTAGAATAGGGACATCAAAATTTACTTTGTGTAAATTTTTTGAATTTTTCCGATAAAGTTCATTTTGTAATGAATAGTGAAAAATATTGTATTTTAACTCAAAACTGTGTTTTAATCTAATTTATTTATATGGTTAGGTTATCTTTTTTATTGTTTTTAAAGTGTAATTAGAATATATTTTTACCATTTAATCCAATGTTTGTCATTAGAATTGATTTAACTTTGAAATTGGACAAAAAAAGTGTCAATCTTTTGATAGTTATTATTAATTAAAAGCACGCTATTTGTTTTAACAACAAGAATTAATTTTAAATTAATTAATTAAACTTTTATGTTTTGAATTTGAAAAAATAGACATCATTTTTGAAATTGTAATATCAAATAAATATTAGGCTGAATTTTTGGTATTCTTCTGAAAAACATCAATTTTTAATGAATAGTGAAACCACTAAGTAGTAGTTAAAAACTGAGTTTTTCATTAAAATGAAATTTTACCGCTTCTGTGGATTGAATTTCAAAAATCCAAAATACATTGCTGTTATTAGTAAGTAAAATGTGGTTCAATAAGATGAAAATAATTTTTTGTGAATAGTAACTTTTGACTTTTATTTACCACGGTTAAAGGTAAATAGGGTAATTCAAGATAAAAAGTATATTATAATAATACAAAATTACCTTAACACTTGTCCTAACCTTATTGAATTATTCATGGCCGACCATGGGCATCCTTGGGTCGATTTTGGTACCCAATGGAGTCACTTGAGAGTGATAATGACTCTTTAGATTAATTAATTTAAGGTAAAGACAAAAACGACACAAACAAATAACTTTTAGTGAAATAATTTTTACATGGGGTTATATAAGTTATATTTTTGACTATAAATATTTATTAGAAATATAAAAATATTTCCTAAATCATGGTATTTTTTTTAATAATTTTTAGACATCAAATAAATAAATTATTCATTACACAATAATGATGCAGTGTTTACCTCATTAATAAACAATTTAAATAAATAAGACTATAATGATTAAAATATTATCCAAAACATTTACAATTCTTATTGGATGATTTTATTTTGAATATTAGTCATATTATCTTCGACTTTAATGTCTTTTGGACCTGTCAAAACTAAAGATAAGTTTATAACAAAATATTAGTTTCACACTTTCCTATAGAGCCCCTCATCTCCCTTATAAAAGGAGACCACTTCTAACCAATTATTCACACCTCTCAAGCCTTTTGGATTTTAGAAAATTTGCTTAATTAAGCTCCCTACATCACTATACTCCACCTATAAGCCTTACCTTAGGCATAAGTCACTTCGAGAAGTCCTTTTGGTTAAAAAAAGGGAGTTACCCAAATTAAGGTAACGATTTCTCTTAAATTCATTTTTTTATTTTACTTCTCCAACCCCATGAACTCTTTTTATTACTTTATTTTGTAAAAAACCAGTATATTTAATATAATATGATGTTTTTATAATAATTATTTGAGCTACACTTACACACACCTCAATCTAATGGGTAAAGAACATAATGTTTTTGTGGATGGAAAACTAACGCCTCACAAAACGATGATTGCTCGATTATCTCCTACTGCCTCTTATGGTGGCCATTATGATGGCAATGTATTTATATATTATGTTTATTATGTTTATTTTTTCTCTATGATTCTGTAATTTTCATTTAAAAACACACCTTTATGCTTTCCAACATGTGTGACCATGATAATTTCATTTGAGGAAGTGCAGACTACCGCCCCCTAAAGGTGATATGATTCGTTCAGGACATTCATGGAACGTATAAAGGATAGAGTTAATTAAATTATGTAAAACATATATCAAATGATATTATACTGAAATTATAATATACCTATGTATCATTATGTTTTAATCCAATAAAATACAATATAGAGATGAAAGTAGTGTTCATGCGTACGTACGACTTACCGTCTCCATGAAAGGTGCATTTCATTTCTTATCTCAAAACTTTATGTACTATTATAAATACATATATATGATCTCTAAATCATTTATATCATTCTGTAGATAATGGAATTTTGACCACATGGACAAATTTTAATTATAACAAGTTCATGTTTTACTCAAGTTCCGAACATCAATAAAATATCCAATATGAACTCAAATATTTAACTAATTATTATAGAAAGGTAATAAGTGATATAAAAGGAATAATAAAATTGAAAAGTGTTCTTAATCAAGTATTAATTAACTTAAGTTTATTATTCAGGAATAACAAGGAACACACAAGACAATTCAGACTTGAGGTAAGGGGTTTCTTATCTCACTTTTAATTCCATGAGATTTCCATTGTTCACCACTTATTTATTGCATGTGGTGTGTGTACTGCCCATGATGGTATTCATTGTGTAATATACTTTAATTTATAGATATTTAAATCATAATTTTATGATCCATATTTCATGGGATGTATGTTTCGTAAGTTACCAAATTGGTAAGGGAGTTACAAATTTCAATTTCCACTCATTCGGCTTTACGCATACCTCTTTGATTATTTTACTCCAACATTGTGTGTGGAATCACTATTCATTTGGTTATGTCATAATTTCCACTCCCCTTTCTATGTATATACTTGTGATACACAAAATAAATCCATTAATAAATTCTCAATTCATCGATACGAACTTGATAAGAGTAATTTTAACTCAATCTCCATTTGTTGAGTTCAATATTAAATTCATTGGTATTGTTTTTACAACAATATGTGTGAATGTACTCTGATTTATTTACACTGAATATCCAATCATATTTATTGTATTAATATTTTTTCACATATAAGTATGTCATTTATTTATCCTTAACCTTAGGATACGGTCTTTATAAGAGATTTCATCTCAATTTACATTCCATTGAGACTTCTTTGTTGTTATAAACCAAATCACTTTTATATGGTGTATATAACGTAATTTGACATAGGATCAGACCCACATAGGATCGGACCCACATAGGATCAGTAGAAGTGACCTACAAAGGATCGCTGAGTGTTGTAGTCGTCGCCGTCGAATCCACTGAGGATCTCTGCACAGTCGTCGTCATCACAGTAGCAGTCGCAGCCAGCTCTAGGGTTCCCGCACACAGCAAGCTCATTTGGGAGGGTCCGCTCCACGAGCCGAGAGGCTGATACATCAACTGACACATAGTCCAGGGTTGATATATTCAAATGTTCTGTATTGTCAACAGGAACTCAACGTCGCAGATGACGCGTCAATCGGACGCCCGGTCTGAGAGTTATTGGCATATTCGTCCCAGGGGCCCGGTTGGTTTGTAATGCAAAACCAACCCGACCGTACTCCACCTACGTCCAAACCTCGTGCGGAGTAAGCCAAAAGATCCATCTCACTTAGATTAATCCATCAAAGTCGACGGCACGTCAATCGGACGTCCGAATCTCAAGATATGAGCGTTTCCGCTCCGAGGGCCCGGTTGGTTTTGTATACGAACCAACCTGGCCAAACCCAAAGTATTCCAAAACCTTGAGTGTGATATACCGAAATAACCGCCTCGATCCAAGGATTGCATCATCGCTCACGGCACGTCGTTCGGAGGCTCGTAGCTCAAGTTATGAGCAAAAGACCGAAAAGGTCCGAAAACCGGGGGTCTGGGCCCGGACCGACCCGGCCCAACCCCCCCCCCAGTCGGCCCGAACCGGGTCGACCCGACCCGTCCCCTCCCAGGAATGACCCAACCCAAACCGGCACGACCCAGCCTGAACCGGCGCGGGTGCGGCCCGTCCACCGAAATTGGCTTGGCTGATTTCGGCCGAGCGGCGGGGGGCGTGCTGCCCCCGCGTGAGAACACCGCGACCCCCGCGTGGGGCCGCCCCTGGTCAGCGGACACGGAAAGGCCATGTCCCATGTCTCGCCGGAACCGTGCGGTCGCGGGTCCGTAGGCCGCCGCCGCCGCGGCTCCGTCCGGCGCCGCGCCGGTGACCCGCGCTGCTGGTGGATTCCGCGGGCCACCGGAGATGCTCTGGTGGTCCAATTCCAATTCCGTCTGCTTCGTAGCTCCTCCCGGGTCCCGTTCTTCACTGCGGAATCAACAAATCGTCTCTGCGGCACGTTTGGTCATCATCCGCCGTTCCGCACACCGAGAAACAAAGGGCGGTGGGTTCGGACTTGTTCGTTGGTCCGCACCCACCGCGTTAGTGGTTTGAAACAAGACCATAAAATCCCAGCAATTGATAAACCACATCCTGCAATAATAATGATCCATGAACCAACTTGTTAATTTGTTTGGTTTGCGTTCTTGCCTTGGAGGAAAAAAAAACCTGGTAAAATCATCTTCAAAATGACCCCTACCTCGTAGCTGTCGTCGGACGAGAGTTCTTCGCGGAATTGACCGTCGCGGAAGAAGAGGTGATTGTTGCGTCGCGAAAGGGCGTCGCCTCGTCGCGGTATACGACGTTGCGTCGACGAACTCCGAGGATCAAGAAAATACAGATTTAATTATAACAATTAAATCCATGTTGTTTTTATAAACCACAAAGAATTAAAAGGTCCTCAATCTCTTACCTCAACGGATGATCGAAGATTTGTCGCGGATGAAGGAACGTCGCAGAAGAACGTCGCGGGAGAAGAATCATTGGCGTCACGGTACTTGGCGTCGCGTCGTTGATCTCCGAGGGCGCGGCGTTCTTCGTCGCCCTTCGTTGGAGGACGGCGTTCTTCACGTTCTTCGCGTTCTTCGCGTTCTTCGCATTCTTCGCGTTCTTTGTGAAGGAGGATGAAGGACTTAAGGTCTCTGTCAAATCCTCTCAATGAACCAACCTCAAGAAGACATGTGTGTTGGTCTTATTTTATTAACATGCCAACAAATTGAAAAACAAACTATGTAACGACCCATTAATTCATAGAAATAATTTCAACGAATAAACCGCCCAATTAATAGGAGCGTTTAATTGTTTAAGAAAACGCCCCAGTTGACTTTAATTAAAAAGGGTTCTTGCGGGTGCATTACTTAGCAGAAAAGAAATGGTGGGGCTCATGCGATCCCCACCTCACAAATATCCTACCGAGAGGGTAGGATATTTTGAATTGTACCCTATCCACTTTAACTCAGCTTAAGCAGCTTTAAGTGGCTTTTATGTGAAATAAAAATAAATTAGTCGCACCACTTTATTTTATTTCTTAACTTAAAGCCCAAAAATTAAAAACCACACCCGAGCAAACGCAACTCTGGAAGAGGCGTTTCTAAGCAAATATCGGCGCTGCAATTCCATCGGTGCCCTCAGAATTCGATTCCGAGCACCAGTTCAAAAGTTAGAAAAACCCGCTCGTTCGTTCACTGAATGTACCCGAGCCAAACTTCCGAAAATGATTCCGGGCACACCGGGCCTTAGAATCAGGTGCTGTCAGAAACTACGTTCTTTTAAAATTCCAAATAAAATTAAGAAAAAAAATTTCCTTGAAATTTACTGGTCTTTACATCACTCCCACCTCATGAATTTACATCCCCGTAAAGATACATCATAAGCTAGGGAAACAAATGTGGGTACTGAGCACGCATCTGAGCCTCCCGCTCCCATGTGCTCTCCTGGAGGTTCTTGTGCTGCCATCTGATGCGCCCAAGAGGAATCGATCATCCACGTAGGACCCACTCATGTAGATTCCTTGATTTCCACCGGGACCTCCGCAAAAGTCACCCCATCATCAACGTCTAGCTCCCCATGGTCAATGATATGCATCGGGTCATGCACGTATCTCCTCAACTGAGATATGTGGAAGACTTCATGCACCCTGTGTAACTGAGGTGGTAGAGTCAGGCGATAAGCCACCTCGCCAATCCTGCTGAGGACCTGGAATGGTTCAATGAAGCGTGGAGACAACATGCCGCCTCAGACAAATCTCTATAATCCACGTCGAGGTGAGACACGCAAGAAGACGTGGTCGCCATCCTCGAACTCTAGTGGCCTCTGCCTCCTGTCAGCGTAAGACTTCTGCCAGCTCTGTGCTGTCCTCATCCACTCCTGGATGACCTGGACCTTCTCTGTCGTGGCCCGAACCATCTCTGGTCCCACAAGTGCTGACTCCCCAGGGTCTGTCCAGCACAAAGTAGATCTGCAAGGTCTGCCATACAATGCCTCGTATGGTGCCATCCCGATGGTGGAGTGGTAACTATTGTTGTATGCAAACTCCACCAAGGGTAGGTGGTCCTCCCAACTGCGACCAAAGTCGAGGAAACATGCGCGGAGCATGTCCTCGAGAGTCTGAATGGTCCTCTCCGTCTGACCATCCGTCTGAGGGTGAAAGGAGGTGCTCAGACGTATCTGTGTCCCGAATGCCTCCTACAACCCCTTCCAAAGTTGGGAAGTAAAGTGAGCATCTCGATCGGAGATGATAGATGATGGCACACTGTGAAGCCGTACAATCTCCTGAAAGTAGAGATGCCCCAAGCTCTCCACTGAGCCCTGCTCTCTGATGGGTAAGAAGTGAGCCGACTTGGTGAGTCGGTCGACAATCACCCAAATGGAGTCGTGACCTCTGGAAGTGCGTGGAAGTCCAGTCACGAAGTCCATAGATATCCCGTCCCACTTCCACTCCGGGACCTCCAAGGGTTGTACCAAACCTGCTGGTACCTGATGCTCTGCCTTCACCTGCTGGCTGGTGAGGCATCGAGAAACGAACTCTGCCACAACCTTCTTCATGCCCGGACACCAGTGCTGTCGTGTGAGATCCTGGTACATCTTCGCCACTCCAGGATAAACCGCCAAAGGAGAAGTGTGAAACTCTCTCAGCACCGACTATCGTAAAGAGACTGGTACTAAGGTACGTTCTCTGAAAAGGACGTCGTGCTCTGCCCCAAAGGAGAAGCCATCAGGTTCCTGTCCTGAGGATAACTGCGCATGCCGCGTCTCAGAGTCGGTGTCCCCACGCTATGCCTCTCTGACCCGCTGTAGTAGTGGAGGAGTGACTGTGGGAGACTGAAGTAAGGCTGCTCTATCTCTATCCACGAAGGATATTTGCAAAGCGGCTAGCTGCTCTGTCGCCTCCTCAAGTACCTGAATGCCCGTCCTCCTTCTGAGATCATCGGCCACTAAGTTTCCCTTCCCAGGAGTATAGACTATCACAAAGTCATTTTCCTCGAGTAACTCGAGCCATTGCCACTGTCTCAGGTTCAGGTCCTTCTGCGAGAAGATGTACCTGATACTTTGATGGTCAGAAAAGACTGTAAAGCGCTTGCCCATCAGGTAGTGTCGCCATGTATTCAGAGCAAAGACCACTACTACTAACTCCAGGTCATGGGTAGCGTAGTTCTTCTCATGCAGCCTCAACTGACGTGATCCATAGGCGATCACTACCCGCTCCTGCATCAGGACACATCCGAGTCTGGTCCCTGATTCATCGCAATAGACTACATACCCTACTCTCTCCTCAGGCAACCTCAAGATAGGTGCGCTGGTCAATCTCTGTCTCAGCTCCTGGAAGCTTTGCTGAAATCTGTCTGACCACACAAAGGGTTTCCCATTCTTCATCAAAGCTGATAGTGGTGCCGCAACTCTGGAGAATTCTGGCACAAATCTCTGATAGTATCCAGTTAGTCCCAAGAAACTCCGCACCTCCGTCACACTCCTGGGTGGCTCCCAAGCTAGCACTGCCTTGATCTTCACGGGATCCACCGCAACTCCCACCTCAGAAATGACGTGCCCCAAGAAGTGGACCTCACGTATCTAGAACTGACACTTCGAGAGCTTGCCATAAAGCTGGTGCTCTCGGAGTGTATCTAGTACAACCCGCAAGTGGTAGGCGTGCTCCTCCTCAGTCGTCGAGTAAATCAAAATGTTGTCGATGAAGACTACGACAAATCAATCGTGGTATGGCTAAAATATCCTGTTCATGAGGCCCATGAACACTAATGGAGAATTGGTTACACCGAAAGGCATAACCAAGAACTTATAGTGGCCATACCGACATCTGAAGGTCGTCTTCTGCACGTCCTCATCTCGAACTCTGAGCTGATGATAGCCTGACCTGAGGTCTATCTTCGAGAACCAGCGTGCTCCCTTGAGCTGATAAAAGAGGTCATCAATCCTTGGTAGCAGATACTTGTTCCTCACCGTCACCTGGTTCAGGCGACGATAGTAAACACAAAGTCGCAAGCTCCCGTATACCTTCTTGGCGAACAAAATCGGGGAAGCCCAGGGTGAGACACTGGGTCGGATAAATCCCTTGCCCTGCAAGTCCTCCAACTGTACCCGTAGCTCTCGAAGCTCAGCGGGGGCCATCCGATATGCTGGAGTGGATATCGGGGTTGTACCGGGGTAAAAATCAATATGAAAGTCTACCTCTCTATGAGGAGGTATCCCTGGAACGTCGTCGGGAAAGACGTTAGCGTACTGATCCACCACTGCAATAAAACTAGTACTCTGCACGTCAACTGCTCCAAGGATATGGATAGCCAACTGGTGAGTGATGGGATGTCCTCTCCTCTGCGGTAGTCCATCCTGTGCTGTGAAGGCTCCCTTCTCGCCGGTGAAGGTGAACCTGCTTTCGTCGGTGCGTACACATCGCACCTTGTGCCTAATACAGTCAATCTGAGCATGAAATGTAGATAACCAATCCATGCCCAAGATGACGTCGTAAGGCCTCAACGCCGCTACAAGAAGATCCCAGCTGATGATCTCACCTCCTAGGGTAAGCTCACACTGCTGGTACCAGTGCGTAATCATCGAGTCTACTCCCGTAGGAGTATCTAGACGTAAGGATCGAGCCAACGGCTCTGTCAGAATCTCCGAGCTCCGAACAAGGGCAACGGCTATGAAAGAGTGACTCGCTCTTGTGTCTATAAGAACTGCAGCAAGGGTGGAATAGACACAGATTGTACCTCGAATCATCTCGGGCGCTCCGTGGTCATAGGCCTCCGCCTCCTGGAGCTGTACCTATCTCTGCCCGCCAGCTCCCTGTGGTCGGGGTGGACCTCCTGGTGGTGGTGGTGGTAGAGCCTCAAAGCGTCGCCCACCACTTGCTGCTCGGCCAGCTCCTCTGCCTCGTCTGCCTCCTCCCTGCGGACCGCCATGGTCGACCCTATGCCTCTGCCTGGGTGGCCCCTCAACCGTCTGCTGCTCCTCAGCACGGTGGGTCGGGCAGTCACGATCCATGTGGCCCTGCCCGCCGCATGTGTAGCACTGCCTGCCTCTCGAAATACTAGCTCCACGCTGTGTGCCCCACACTGCTGAGCCAATGTCCTGAGGTCATCTGTGTGAGGGTCTGGTCAGCCTGGACCCCTGAGTCATCCGTCGACTGCCTGTTGCGGAAGACTCTGCTACGTGCTGCTCCGCGGTAGGTCTCGCCGCTGGAGAAGTCTCCGCATGAAAGCTCTCGATCAAAAGGGCTTGCTCCAGTCATCCTGCCTGAGTCAGAATGCTGAGGGAGATCAGTGATACCCTAATATCATGTCTCAATCCCTGCTCAAAGGTCCGGGCCTGGAAGAATGGGTTTAGTACCATGTCGGTCAAGTAGCGCGAGAGATCGGTAAATCTCGCCGAGTACTGGGCGACCGTCAAGCTGCTCTGTCGCATCTGAAGAAGCTCCTGGATGCGCACCGCACAAAGGGTGGCTGGGATGAACTCCGAGCAGAAGAGGCTCTCAAAGTCCGTCCAGAGAAGAGATGCCTCATCATGCACCTGGAGCATCAAGCTCCACCATCATCCCGCTGCTGTGTGGAGTAGGCTCGCTGCGAGGATCACCATGAGGTCTGCTGGTGTCCTCACTAGCCTGAAAACTCATACAACTGCCTCTAGACAGTCCTCGGCTGCCTGGGGGTCCGTCTCCCCGTGGAACCTGGGTGTTCGCTGGCACTAGAACTCATGCAGTGCACTAAGGCGACGTGCATCATCAGCGGCTGGGGCTGGAAGCATCGGTGGCTCGGCGGGTAGGGGTACCTCCGGTGCCTCAGCTGTCAAAGGGCCCCACACCGAGGCCTCGTCACTCGGCGGGATATCATCACGTACAACTCTCGGAACCCTAGCTGGCTACCGTCGTGGGGCCATCCTGAAAAGGAAACAGGCGCACCACGGTTAGAACAATATACCTGGTGAGCTGATACAAAGTAATCACAAAGAAAACTTGAAACACACATGCAATCAATGTTTTCGTGCATTAAGTCGGAAATCAGAAGTTAGGGTCCTGGTTTACGGATACGTCGGCCGCCGCATCAACACTGGGCTCCCTGGACTGATAACCACACTCAATACGCTTAACACTATTGCTTCACATAGAAGAAATATTAGAGTCTGCGGTAGAACCGAACTCCTCTTATACCAATTTGTCACGACCCGTCCTCGGGGCCCGTGCCGTGACTACCCCAAGCCCGCCTTCCATAGGCCAGGGGCTGGCGACTAGCACAAAGGCATAAATCCCGGTAAAGGGAAGGCATTGCCTTTGTAAAGTAAACAAGCAACACAGAGTAAGTAAGCAGAAAATGTAAACACTAAGTAAAAACTGGTACAACATTACGTTCGGAAAGTAAGTGGGCTAGAATACAAACCCAAACTGAAAGTAAAGTACAACTCAAAAGGGAAAACAACAACTGAAAAGTAAAGCCACAACATCGAGCCGTCCACTGGTAGTCCCACCTGAAGGGTGGGTACAGAAAGCCTCCACTGCTCCTCGGGTCCAGCCGACCGCTCTGAGTACGTACCGCCCAGTGGTCCACATCCAGGTACCGTCTTGCTCCACAAGACTCCACCACGATCAGCGATGTCCGTCGTCTGCAACCAACACAAAGTAGTGCGGGCATAGACCATGCAGGGGTGAGTATAAGCTACTCAGTAGGGACCCCAAGACCCCTGAAGGTCTCCCAGAATCCACAAAGGATAATCCACAAAGGAAAGATACAATCACGAAGTAACATCTGACACTGCTTAGGTATATGCCCATACATATACCTAAGTCATCAATTCTCGCTCGGCTCCAACATCCGAGCTCATGTACAACCCAGTCCACACAGGAAAGCAAAACGTAAATCCATACAGTATAGCACAACACAATCCAAAAAGGAAAGCAAAACAGGATTCAACTCACACAGTTATACTTCTACATATGACGATAAAGATGACCAGATATTGCTACTGATTCATCTAAGCCGTCGGACCCACAAAGGAACGATAGGTACTAACCCCCGCAATGAACCACAAAGGATATGACCCACAAAGGATCGATAGGTAACTAACCCCCGCAATGACCCACACAGGATCGGATCCACACAGGATCGATAGGTAACTAACCCCCGCAAAGACCCACATAGGATCGGACCCACAGAGGATCTTTAAGCGCTGGCCCACATAGGTCCGATGAGCGCTGACCCACACAGGATCGGTATCACTGACCCACAAAGGATCGCTGAGTGCTGTAGTCATTGTCGTCGAATCCACTGAGGATCTCTGCACAGTCGTCGTCGTCAGAGTAGCAGTCGCAGCGAGCTCTAGGGTCCCTGCACACAGCAAGCTCATTCGGGAGGGTCTGCTCCACGAGCCGAGATGCTGATACATCAATTGACACATAGTTCAGAGTTGATATATGGAAAAGTTCCGTATCGTCAACAGGAACTCAACGTCACAGACGGTGTGTCAATCGGACGCCCGGTCAGAGAGTTATTGGCTTTTTCGTCCAAGGGGCCCGGTTGGTTTTTAAGGCAAAACCAACCCTACCATACTCCACCTGTGTCCAAACCTCAGGCGGAGTAAGACAAAAGATCCGTCTCACTTAGAGGAATCCATCAAAGTCAACGGCACGTCAATCGGGCGTCCGAAGCTCAAGATATGAGTGTTTCCGCTCCGAGGGCCCGATTTGTTTCGTGTACGAACCAACCCGGCCGAACCCAAAGTATTCCGAAACCTTGAGTGTGATATACCGAAACGACCGTCTCGATCCAAGGATCGCATCGCCGCTGACGGCGCGGCGTTCGGAGGCTCGTAGCTCATGTTATGAGAAAAAGACGGAAAAGGTACGAAAGCGGGGGGTCTGGGCCCGGACCGACCAGGCCCAACCCCCCCCCCCCCCCCCCCCCCCCCCCCCCCGAGTCGGCCCGAACCTGGTCGACCCGACCCGTGTCCGGGTCCGACCTGACCCGTGTCCGGGTCCGACCCGACCCGGCCCAGCCCGGCCGGAGTGGCCCGGCCCGAACCGACGCGGGCGCGGGCCGGAATCGGCTCGACCGGTTACAGCCGAGCGGCGGGGGGCATGCTGCCCCAACGTGAGAAAACCGCAGCCCCCGCGTGGGGCTGCCCCTGGTAAGCGGACGTGGCAAGGACACATCCCGTATCTCGCCGGACCCGCGTGGTCGCGGGTCCGCTGGCCGCCACGCCGGTGACCCGCATCACCAGGGGATTCCGCGGGCCACCGGAGTTGCTCTAGTGGTCCGATTCAATTTCCGTCTGCGCCGTAGCTCCTCCCGGGTCCCGTTCTTCACTTCGGAATCAACAAATCATCTCTGCGGCACGTTTGGTCATCGTCCACCATTCCACACACCAAGAAACAAAGGGCAGTGGGTTCGGACTTGTTCGTTGGTCTGCACCCACCGCGTTAGCGGTTTGAAACAAGACCATAAAATCCCAGCAATTGATAAACCATGTCCTGTAAAAATAACGATCCACGAACCAACTTGTCAATTTGTTTGGTTCGCGTTCTTGCCTTCGAGGAAAAAAAACATGGTAAAATCATCTTCAGAATGACCCCTACCTCGTAGTTTTTTTCGGACGAGAGTTCTTCGTGGAATTGACCGTCGCGAAAGAAGAGGTGATCATCGCGTCGCAGAAGGGCGTCGCGTCGTTGCGGTATACAGTGTTGCATCGACGAACTCCAAGGATCAAGAACATACAGATTTAATTATAAGAATTAAATCCATGTTGTTGTTATAAACCACAAAGAATTAAAATGTCCGCATTCTCTTACCTCAACGGATGATCGAAGATTTGTCGCGGATGAAGGAACGTCGCAGAAGAACGTCACGAGAGAAGAATCGTCGGCGTCGCTGTACTTGGAGTCGCGTCGTCGATCTCCGAGGGCTCGGTGCTCTTCGTCTCCCTTCGTTAGAGGCCGGCGTTCTTCGTGTTCTTCGCATTATTCGCATTCTTCGTGAAGGAGGATGAAGGACTTAAGGTTTCTGTCGAATCCTCTCAACGAACCAACCTCAAGAAGACAGGTGTGTTGGTCTTATTTTATTAACATGCCAACAAATTGAAAAAAAACTAAGTAACGACCCATTAATTCATAGAATTAATTTCAACGAATAAACCGCCCAATTAATAGGAGCGTTTAATTGTTTAAGAAAACGCCCCAGTTGACTTTAATTAAAAAGGGTTTTCGCGGGTGCGTTACTTAGCGGAAAAGAAACGGTGGGGCTCATTCGGGTCCCACCTCACAAGTATCCTACCAGGAGGGTAGGATATTTTGAATTGTACCCTATCCACTTTAACTCAGATTAAGCAGCTTTAAGAGGATTTTAAGTGAAATAAAAATAAAGTTGTCTCACCACTTTATTTTATTTCTTAACTTAAAGCCCAAAAATTAAAAACCACACCCGAGAAAACGCAACTCCAAAAGTGGCGTTTCTAAGAAAATACCGGTGCTACGATTCCATCGGTGCCCTCAGAATTCAATTCCGAGCACCAGTTCAAAAGTTAGAAAAACTCGCCCGTTCGTTCACTAAATGTACCCGAGCCAAACTTCTGAAAATGATTCCGGGCACACCGGGCCTCAGAATCAGGTGCCGTCAGAAACTGCGTTCTTGTAAAATTCCAAAGAAAATTAAGAAAACAATTTCCTTGAAATTTACGGGTCTTTACAAGATATGTAATCACAAACTGACCAGATGAAAAATATGGCCAGTTACCTTAAGGCAGATCCATGTTCTTTAAACTTCAGTGCATGAACATGGCTAATCAATATCAATCAGCTAGTGGACTTCTCCCCTAATCACCTATTGGTGTTTTCATCACAAGTTCTCTTGCTGTCTTGTCTACTCCTTTATACTCACCATTTCACCTTCACTTACTCACACACTAGTTTTCACTCGCTCCTGTACCACCATCTGATTTTTTTGTGTGTGTTTTTGTTTAGTTTTTTTAAGTCACCAATCACAAAATTAGGCCTCCCTATGGTTCAAACCTGTCTTACCACTTTTCTAAGTAGTAAGTAGGTTATAAATTTTAGTTTTTCACCCATTCCCAATGACACACATGCGCGCATAACCCAATATCAACCTATGATATATCATATCCTATGGATATCCAAAATGTATATTTTAAATCATTTTTCAAAATTAGTAATATGAAAATAATACAATATTTTATATTATTTATTTTAAACATGATTTCATGATTCAAACCGCATAGTTAAGCTCAGATACCACTGATAGGTTTCTCAGTATTGATTGGCACTCAATAAATGTATCCTAAAAAATAGGAAAACTCATTCCCAAGATCGTAAATCCTTGAAACTAAAATCATGGTATAAATAAAATGAACAAAAATCATGTACCTTGCATTAGTCAATGCCTCTTCTATTTTCTTTGATCAATATTCTTGATGAAGATATTTAAGTGGTATCTAAAAGACTCCCTTATCTATGTTGTATCCATGGGATTGATGAATCACCCATCATATGGGTAGGGTCCTCCTTTAAACTCGCGGTATGCTAGTACCTCTCAAAATAAAGAGAAGATGAGGGAGGGTGATTTTAGGAAGGGATAATCTACATAATCCAATGACCATATCCATGGCCTTTGGCATATTTATATGAGAATTGATGTATTCCTATGTTTTCATGGAATTTAATCAAACATTATTTAACATTTGGGTAATTTCATCTATTTATAATGTTTATAAATGATTATCTAGTCCAAATACCACATGTTTCATATTATGAAGCATAATATTAATGAGAACTAATATAGAAGACACCTGATTGGTAACAATTATCATTCATCTTATCAAGGGATCATTGGATGTATATTGAATCATACATTACGATTCATGAAATATGATATATACAAGTAAGTACAACATGATATAACCTTTATAGTGAATTATGATTCAGGTAATATGATATAGTGAGAGAGTTGATTTGTGATATGGCTACATGGATGAATGAAATTTTATGTATTCAAATTTTTAAATTTTCATTTACTTGGAAATTCAAGAATATATGAGTTTACACATATGATATTGACATTTTTTATGTCTCATGGTTGTACTCAATATCATAGACAGAGATATTTTATGATTATGTATGATGTGTAGAGATGCATCAGTGGATTCTTTTATAGAGATACATGTGTTTGATAAAGATCATGTTGTATCTATCTATATCTTTAGTAACATAGAATATTTACTGAAGGTATCTCTTTGCTTTTAATTTTGAATTATTAATTCATGATAATTATCATTTTTATAAATGCCTACATGATCACACAAAAAGGTTATTTGAATGAGTATTTGTTTTGGTAAATCTCACTTGTTTGAAACTAACAGACCTTTGTTAGGTCTCACTAAGAAGGAAAAAGTTCTAGAGGGGGTGAATATTCAGATTTAAGATTTTACAAAGTTAAATTAATTCCTTATTTTTATTCCAGTTATTATCAAAGTTCAATTATTATGCACATGAAATAATAATAAGCATCATAAAATAAATGAACGAACACAAACTGTTTTATAGTAGTCCACTTAAATGTGAACCTACAAATATTATTACACCACTCTACTCTTTAATAGATGAGTTATGCACTATAAATTTTTTTAATGGAAATCATAAATTGATAAAACCTACCTTTTCTTATATTGTTATAACCAATATAGGCACATGAATTCTAACGGGGAGTCACAAACCATTAAAAAGCATTTTTGAGAAAGATATTACATATCCTGACTTTATAATATAGGAGTCACAAACAGAAGGACTTTAATTTGGGAGTCAAAACCTGAAGAGAGAATTAGTGTTTTGAGGAAAGAATAAACTAAGTAATTAATCACATGTGGGATATATAAAAAAAATTGGTATATACTCAAACAGAACTATTTAGAAAAAGTCAATGAAAAAAATATAAAGTGCATCTTATAGTTCCTCGAGTACAAGATCAGTAAATTTTATCACCGTAGTTGTAGTAGTTGAAGAAGATTAGGCTCTCCTAGAGTGTTTTATAGTCAATGAGAATGGTCTTCATAGGATCACTTGAAGTTTTAGAGTATCACATATTACTTAATATTTTGAGAGTTTATTTCAAAAAATAAATCATCACAGCAGTGTATCATATTCATTTTTGTACTCCTTGAATGATTTTTGATCCCTTTAAATAATAATAAATAACAACTAAACAGAAGTCAATCAATTAGTTAGATAATTCAAATAATAATTCCAAACTATCAAAGAGAGAGAGAGATTATTGTTCCACAATAATCATTCTATATCAAAAAAATAAAGACTACTTTAAACCTATTTGAATTCATTTTTAAAAGATTCAAAATATCTCCATAATACTAGGTCAAATAAATCCCATAAATATCACATTGTTTCCCTCTGTTTAATTAAAATTTTAATATTTAAAAACAAACTTTCCATATACATGCATATATGTGATAAAATATAAATTCAAAAAATATTTCATTAAATACTATAAAATAAATTTCAATATGTTTTTTATCATTAAAAATTAATTTATAAATATTAAAAACAAAGAAAATCATTCATAATAAAAAAAATAAAAAATATTGAAACTCAATATTTTATATTTATGCACAAATAAATAAACAATTTAAAAAAATGTTTAAATGTGTCTAAAATTTTCAAAAACAATTCATATGGTTTCCATATGTATAATACTATTTTTTTAAATCAATAAATAAATTTTAAAAAAATTCTACAAACATAAAATAAAATAATATATCAAAATACATGAAAAAATAGTAATCATGGAAGTCTTAAAATTTATAGATTTTTGGTAAAGGGTTGACTGTGAGGTTCAACCTAACATGAGGTTTATCTGTCTATGAGGTTCAACCAACTATAAGGTATCATCTACATGAACAAATGACTGACTATGAGGTATCAATCACATATATAAAAGATTTTACAAAAGATTAAATTATCCACCATATGAGAAAATGAATTAACCACAATAACAAATGATTGACCACAAGAAAAAATACCAACCACAAGAATAAAATTACTAGCTACATGAACAAAAGTATATGTAGTAAGTCAAGTGATCATTTGATAGTTAATATACTGTAAAAAATAAGTGACCATTTGGTAAATCAAGTGATCATATGAATAAGGAAGGAAATTTACCTTGAGATAAAACAATGTGGTGGGTTAAGTGATTATAAGACATAAAAATAGGAAAAATAAATATAGAAATTGTCATTGTAGAATCCTTTATCCAAAATAGTATATATAAAACAATGAAAACATAAATAAAATATAAAGTATATGACGTTGTAAGAAATCATAATTAACCATTATTTGAGGTATTTGTTACATTAATGGAGGTGTTTGTAAAATTGAAAAAAAAATATAAATAATGAATAACATGATAAATTTACAAGACTCTAAGCACAGATGAACTACCCCCTTTTGAAAATTAAAAAACCAAAACACAATTTTAGAAAAATTTATCCCTTTATAATTTAATCAAAAAGTAATTAATATTAATTTAAATTCAAACATATTTTAATGAAAATAATATTTAAATATTATAAAAACCCTCCTTTAATAAATGCATATTATGTCATATATATAATGAAGAGTAAACTAATGTTTTAAATTAAATCTCCACCATACCAAGCTAAAATTTTATTTTCTAAAAAAATTAAAAAAAATGAGGAATTAGTAAAAATATCATCAAATTTATTTTCAGCTCAAATATAATCTAAAACAAAATAGTATTTATTTACACAATATTTAATTAAATGAAATATCTTGTCAATATTATTTGTTCTATAATGTTTTAAAGGGTTTTTTTAAATTGAAATAACATTAAAATTATCACCATAAATAGTAAATTTTATAAAATTAAAACCATAGTTGAATAATGTTTGTTCAATCCATAATGATTGAGAAAAAAATGATTCAAAAAAAATGTTCACTTTACAAAATAGATAAATAAATTGAATTTTGTTTATTACAACTCCTAGATACTGATATTTTAATAAGAAAATTTCATATACCTGAACTACTTTTTCTATCAAGTATTCATCCTATAAAATAAGAATTGAAATAACTAATAAAATAAAATAGTTATATCTATAATAAAATAGTACATAATTAATATTTCCTTTAACATATCTTATATTTCATTTATCATCTTTTAAATGATATTTCGATTGATCATATTTAAACCTTGCACATAAACAAATTGCAAACATAACATCATGTATATAAGTTTAAAAATATAACAAATTTCTAATCATACCTCTAAAAATTTTAGAATATATAGATTTTCCAAATTTATCAAAATATAATTTATAATTAGTATGCATAGGGTTTTTAATGTTTTTAAAAGAAACTAAACTGAACCTCTTAATAAAATTATTCGCATATTTAATTTTATTCAATAATATTATATCATTTCTTTGAAAAAATTTGAAGACCAAAAAATAATTTATGTTTTCCCATTAAACTCATATAAAATTTGTTTACCATAATGTTTTAAAATTCCATATAAATAAATTTACTTGAAGATCCACAAAAAAATATCAACATAAATTTTAATAATCAAAATATCATTCAAAATCTTTTAAATAAACAAAGTAGTATCTAATTTACATTTATTAAAATAGTTTTGAAAAAAGACAAATTCTATCGTACCAAGCATGCAGAACTTACTTAAGACCATATAATTATATTTATGACTTTAAAACATGATTTAGAAACTTTTAATTTTAAATGAATAGGTTGTTGAAAAACACAAACATCTTTAGAAATAAAACCGTTTAGAAAATCACTTTTAACATCTATATGTAATAATTTAAAACCTTGAAGAACTATAAAAGATAATTTTTTTAATAGATTTTATTCTAGAAATAGGTGAAAAAGATTCATCAAAATATGTAGCTTATTATTGAAAATAATCTTGAGCTAACATTATAGATATATTATTAACAATTTAGCTAGATTTGTCCATTTTATTTCTAAAAATACATTTATCACCAATAAAAAGATTATCTATAGGTGGTTCAATTAAAAATCAAACATTATTTCTAGAAATTTGATTAAGTTCATATTACATATAAACAATCTAATTAACATAATTTGAAGCATCAAAAAAATCATTTGGAACACATTTCAAAACAAAATCATAATTTACATAAAAATTCAAAACAAAATTTCTCATTTTAATTCCATAAAAAACATTCCCAATTATATTATTAATTGGTTGGCCTTTAATAATTTTACTTGATTTAGGAATAGAATAAGTAGTGTACACCCCCACTACAGTTACATTATTATCTTGAGGTTTTTCTTCACCAAAATTAAATCCATTAAAATATTCTTGGAAAATATCTAAATCATAATTTTTTTTCAAATTATATTCATCAAACTTATCATAAAAAAATATTCTAAAAACATAGTTCCTTTATTATATAATCTAAAATATTTAATTTTATTAGAACACCCAAGAAAAATTCCACCATCACATTTATAATCAAATATATAAATGTTATCCTTATTATTTAAAATTGAACTTTACACCTAAAAACATTAAAATAACCAATGTTCGGTTTCTTACCATTAAACAGTCCATAAAGATTTTTCTTTAAAAATATGTCTAATTTAAACTCTATTTAAAATATAACATGCTGTATTTTTAGATTCAACCCCAAAATATATTGGTAGATTATATTATTTTAAAATAATTTTATCCATTTCTAAAATATATCTAACTTTTAATTCTATAACACTATTTTTTATGGTGTTCTAGGATAAAAAAATATGAAATTAACCACTTTATTGACACAATTTTTCAGAATAAAGACTAAATAAGTTGACACCATAGTCACTTCTAATAGAAATATTTAAATATACTTTCTTATTTCTAACCCCTTTATAAAAGTAAATAAATTTACATAAATTTTTATTTTTATATGAATTAAAATATATCTAATTAATTCTACTAAAATAATTATCATTTAAAAAACATATTTATCTCCTCCTAAAATAGAAAAATGAATCGAACCAAATAATTGTAAATGAATAAGTTATAATGGACTAGAAATTTCAATATCATTAAGAGATATAAAACTTATTCAATGTTGCTTATCTTTTAAACAAGACTCAAAAATAAAATTCTTACTAATTTTCTATTCGAGTAGTCGTTGCACATATCCCTTCTTCAAAAGTTTGTGTAACAACTAAAATTTTATATGTCCAAACCTTTAATTCCATAAGACATCATCTGTTACTATAGCATCAAGACACTTAACTTTATTTGAGTTAACTCATAAAAATTAATAGAATAAATATTCTCTTTCATATTAACATAAAATAAAATAGATTAATTTTGTAAAACAAAATATTTATTATATATAAATTTAACACTCATTCCATCATTCCATAATTGTGAAATTCCAATTAAGTTATGTTTTAAAATATCAATGTTTAACAATTTAGAAATTAAAACAATATTATACATACCTACTTCACCAAATCCCTTGACCTTTCCTTTTGAGTTGTCATTTAGTGTCATGGAGCCACCATCACATTGATTATAAGATAAAAACTTTGATAGATCTCCAATCATGTTTCTGGATCTATTTCTATAAATGTACTATCTATATTTGACACAAAGTCATTTATGGAAACCGAAACCATGAAAACACTTTATTTCATAATTCTTAACATACTTTCCAAAAAATACACATTGAGGATCGATGGGTTTAGTTTATTTAGAACACAATATATACTAGTGCATCATCTTAAATTTAAATAAATAATATTTATTTATAACTAAACATAGTTCTCTTAACTCCTATAGAACTTTTAAAACTATATGGGATATCCTATATTTAATACATATTGAAAAGGGTGATCTAAAAATCCCATTAAATGAACAAACATGACCATAAAGCATAAATTGAGAGTTAAGAGGCATAACATGATATAACAAATAGGATGATAATAATAATCAAGACCTGGAATAAGTAAATTATTTCATAAAATCAGAAACTTTTGGAAACAATTTAAGACATGATATCATAAAAAGTATTCAAGGATCACTCCCAAGACCGTCATTATAAAGTGGTAAAAGTCCCATTGTAGATTATGTTAACTCTCTAATCCATTACATAACATCTTATAAGATATAAAGATTTTATGGATTCATTATAGGACTATATAATTAAAAATAAAACTTATCACATAATTGAAAATAATATATACTCATGAAACAAGAAGAAAATAAATCATACGCATGATTAAAACCCATGAGAAACAAATGGGTTACACAATCCTGGTGTATGGAATAATTTAAGGCTGAACCATAAGTATTCCCTAGATAAGAAGTAATTAAATAAATTTTAACTTTATTAATTGAAAAAAAGTCACATATTTATTAATCATGGAGTTACGTTGTATAAAAGTTTATAGAAATATCTATATAAGAATGAATAGAAATAAACGACTTGGGTGGAGATTTTATGAAATAACTAAAGGATGTTTTAATGAATAAATGGCCATATTATTTTACATAAAAAATAATTTAAAAAATATGGTTATAAATAAAATAATTAGGGTTTTTATAATATATTAATTGTTTAAAAAATCTTATGGGTGTGATTATTGACATGGGACATGAAACTTGAAAGTTTCCTTCAATCTGGTTTACTTAAAAGTGTGAATTTCAAAGGGAACAAAAAACATGTATTACCCCAAACATTAAAGGTATATTTAACTATATATATATAAGTAAGTGAAATATATATAAAAAATATGTGATTTAATCTTACAATAATATTTCATAAAATATATAAAATATATATTACTTTTAATCGACAAGTCACGAAGAAGAAAGGGGAGATCCTTTACCTCAGCTTACTGATGGATTTTCTGCGTGTGCTTAACTTCCTAAATAAGCAAATTAAGTTTATTAAATATATAATTAATAATATTATCAATCTATATTTCATATTCAAAGTCCCTTTAATAATTATATATTTTTCATTTATAATATAGTTTTCTTACCGACATCGGTTATTTGAGGTTTCTCTGTCAATTTTTTATAACTCTTTAGGTATGTTGACCAAGGTTAAAAAAAATTGTAAAATAGTTTAATAATATATATAATATTAATCATGTTATTGGAATAATTTTTATATATTAAATATATTTTTTAATCCAAACATGAAGGTTGGTGATGACAAATGAAACTCATTTCTCATTGAGGTGATAGTTTGTACGTATGCACCATTAATGTTTTCATTTTTCAAATAATGATAGGGATAAAATAAAAATGATTATTTGAAATTTAAGAATCATATTTATATTATATATATCATATTACTTCATTCATTACATAATTTCTATGAACCATGACTGGTGGTGATGAAAAATGGAAGATGTTTCTTTGTGGATGTGGTAGTTCACAGAACACACTAACGACACCTTTGTTTTTCTTAAAAAATAGAGAGAAATAAATAATGGTTATTATATTAATATAATATATAACGCCTTGACCCCAGTGACCCAGAGTAGGTGCAATATTTTATTACATTGTCATGATTACAAGGAACCAAGTCTCTAAGAACCGATCAGTTTAGCAGTCTTGGAAAATAGATTACATACATGAATGTTACATTACACTTCATATCATACAAAACAACATAAATAATCCTTTATGAATGCCATTATTCCCTTGTCTTAACCCTGCATATCAATCACATTACACTTCTTGGAATCCTGAAAAAAAAAACATAGAAAGGGGTGAGCTCAAATGCTCAGTAAGGGTAAGCAATGCAACAGAAACATTCAAAAATAAGTAATAACATTTAAGAAAATTTATAAAACTAAAAAAATCCTTTTAAACTTTAACTTCAGCATAATATGGCAGAAATAAAATGAAATAATGTCATTTACTTATTCACATGGATATTCTACTAATCGAATAATCACATGCAATATCACTAACCACTTTCATAATGTTGAAATTCATAATGCTGAACTTTAATTTCTTTATCAAGGCCTCGTGCCAAGGCCTAGGGGATAACTATAACCGGAACCCAACCCTGAGTGCATCTAATAACCAGACACCAACCCAGAGTGCCTCTAATAACCGGACACCAACCCGGAGTGCCTCTAATAACCGGACACCAACCCGGAGTTCCTCTAATAACCGGACACCAACCCGGAGGGCTTACTTTTACCGGTCCCCAACCCGGAACATACTAGTCCAACACATTCATATTAAGAAGAGGATGAAATATAACATAAAAATATGTATTAAAACTAGCATGAGAAATGTCAATACTTTACCAATAAACTATGAATGGTATGAAAATAACAAATCCACAGTCAAATATATCACAAAACCTTCAACACAATATGGAAGATTTGCATCATGATAAATCAACTTCAAAACAAGTTTTAAATATATTAAAGTATTTTGACATAGAAGAGATTGATTTGTAAAACTCTTTGAGAGAAATACCCCTTTTTCATAAAAACATTTAAAAGTCACACAATTTAGAAAAGAAGTAATTTAAAGACATTTTTGAATCAAAGTGTCCCATACCACTTTGAAACATTTGAAAAGAATTAACATTTTAAAAAAACATTCATGTCCATATAAATAAATCCTTAAAAACCATTTTGAAGACATGGACATTAATGAGAAATATTTAGAAGAATAAAAATTTAAAACATTTGAAATGATGTTTTAGTAAAAAGTACCTTAAAATAATCCATTTGAAAACTCTTTCATAAAACATGTACATGGATAATAAATATGTCCCAGTAGATACTTATGTAAAAATAACCTTGGATAATAAAGAGATTGTGAAACTAACCCTTACCAGTTTGGTAACTTACGAAACATACAACCCATGAAAGAGGTATCATACAATGAATATTTAAATACACATGAATTAAAGTGTATTACAAAAAGAATATAATTATTGGCTGTACATACACCACACAAAAGGTAATAGTGGAAATATGGCATGAATCTCACGGGAATAAGGAATGAGATGAAGACCCCTTACCTTACACTTTCCTTTAGTCGAGGGTACGTTTAACCTCCTCTTCTTCGGGTTCTTCCTTTTGATTTGATCAAAAGGGCTCTTAGGTTGGATTTCTGATTAAAGGAAGGCCTCTAGGATGAATTGAGGGATGTTGAGAGAGTATTTGGGAAGATTTTGGCCGAGCCAAAAGGCTTTGAAGGTGTGAGTTAATGAGAAGGGAGAGTGCCCTTTTATAAGAGGGGTGAGGGGAACCTTTGGAAAAGATAGAAATATTATTTTATAATAAATTCATATTCGGTTTCTAATGGCTCCAAAGTGGATTATTTAAAGGTTAAGGTGGGGATGGGTCGAAAACCACTCAACCAATAGGATTTATACAGGTTTGGGTCATTATATTAACCTTATCTTTAAGTATTAACTCTTAGTTAATTAGTTTCACTTTTACAATGTCTCTTTGTATTTTTATATTATATGGTTAATAAACTTACTATATAAATTCAAGAGACCCCCAAGTGGTCCATTAATGATACAACTATCATTATATATGTCTCTTGGCCAAACCTTAAATTTTTATGAATTTAATATCAATTAATAATATAATATTTGTTTTAAAAACTCTTTTATGTCAATTTTGACACTATTTGGAAAATTGATTTTTGTAAAAATCATAAAAGAATGATTAGTTCGAAAAAAGTAAATTACATCAATCCTAATATGTCATATTATCCTAGAAAATCAGTTTAATTAATTAAAAGTCTCAAATTATATTTATTTATGTATTTATAATATCAATCATTTTAATTTTTCACTATTATGGTAATTACTGCATCATCATTGTGTCATAAATAAATTAAATTATTTAATGTCTAAAAATTATAAATAAAATATAATTATGTAGGAAATCGTTTTAGCTTTCTAATTAATATTTAAAATCGAATTTATCTTATGTATAACCCTATCTTAAAAATGTTTTAGTAAATAAACATTGATTTTAACTCTTTTAACTCTTCTTTGAATTAAATAATAATAAATGTCCTAATCTAATCCAAGTGGACGTAAATAATAATATTTTATTCCTAAGGTTGTTTTTGGTCAAGATAAACTTGTCCAATAGAAATAGAACATGTCTTAGTGTAATATTAATATCATTTTTACCCTTAATTACCCTATTTACTTTTAACCGTGGTAAATAAAAGTAAAAAGTTACTATTTACCAAAAATTATTTTCATCTCATTGAACCACATTTTACTCCTTGATATTAACCGTGTCTCTCAGATTTTCAAAATTCTAATCACATAAGCGGTAAAATTATGTTTTATGAAAAATTCAATTTTTTAACTACCACTTAGTAGTTTCACTATTCATAAAAAATTGAAGTTTTTCAGAACAATGCCAAAATTTCACCCTAAGATATAATTGATATTCCAAATTCAAAAATGATGTATATTTTACAAAATTCCAAAAATATAATTTGCATTAATTAATTTTATAATTAATTCTCACTGTCACAACAAATAGCGTGTTTTTAAGAAACAATATATATCAAAAGATTGACAATTGTTTATGTCCAATTTCAACGTGAAATTAATTATAATGAACACCATTGGATAAAATGGTAAAAATATATTCTAATTATACTTTAAAACAACCCAAATTCATAATTTCTCACTATTATTTATTTTTATTAAAAAAGTTGTTTTTAATTAAAATTTAGTAATTTTCACTATTCATCAAAATATTAAAGTTATCCGAAAAGTACCAAAATTTCACCTTAGGATAAATTTGATACTCCGAATCCAAAAATGAAGTCCATTTTTAGAGATAAAATTTATAAAATTTTAAAAATTAGTTATTAATATTCATTACGGCTAGTTTGACTGGTTGTAGTGTGTGTTAGAACTCAAAGTTGCGTACAACAGACGCTACTGTATTATTCAAAGAGAAGTGTACCGTGGAAGCTTGGGGTGTTACATTGTAAATTTGTTTTATGTCCCCATTCTAAAGAATAAATTTATTTAGTCAAATTGAATATATAAAAGTTTAAAATATTGGAATTAAAAAGGGTTCACTATTAAAGTTGGTAAAAGTGCATTTTTTAAAAATACTCCTTTTATCTGAAAAAAGGAATTTGTTCTTATATTATGTCTAAGAAACTCATAACATGGATTCTAAAATTATAAGGATTATATAAAGTTTAAAATTTAGTTAATACTATTCATAACCTCTTTTGAACGCCTTGTTTGGTATGTTATGGTGCGCTTTAACTCGGTATTGCGTGTAGTGCAAGTTATTGAATTATTTTGAAGAAATAACACACTATGAAATCTTGTGGTGTTAAATTCTCCCCTCCTTCAATAAATTTCATCCTCACAATTTGAAATTGTTCTTAGAAAATAAAAGGTTGAAAATAGAAAATATCTTTGTGGGAAAACCCACATCGGAAATTGGTTTACTAAAATTTAGTCTTAATATGAGGAAAATAGAAATGAAAGGGTCATCAAAAAATTATGATCTTGATTAGGAGAACATTGGTGGAAATTAGAGACATATAATTGGAGGAAAAATGTAAATATTTATTGGTAGTGATTGAGGTCATCAATCACAAACAAGTCTAAAATTGAGGTCCTTGAATTCATCAATCTATGATGATTTGAAATACCATCGGTTCAATAAAACATAGGGTATTAGGATAACACATTTCTGGTTTTATTATTCCTTAAATAAAGTATAAGAATTAATTTCTTCATAGAATAAGAGAAGAAGAAAAATATATTCTTGACAAGTAGAGTTCCATCCTTTAACTAATTTCTACCACAAACTCATCTTTCACTCTAAAAGATAATAGAACGTAAAAAAATATTCTATTTGTCCAATTCGTATAGGGTTCCAAAAAAAAGTTTTATAATTCATCTACCAGATCTTAAAAAAAAACTACATTATTTAATCCCAGACATTACGTAGGCCAGTGGTAGGTGATACACCCTTGTCGCCCTTCGGTTGTGGGTTCAAGTCTCGCGGCCTTGTCGGACTAGACAGGTTTCCACCCAACCTCCGGGTTGTCCTTTTATGGAAATCCAAAAATAATCCAAACTAGAACTATCCAAAATGCTTTAGTCCAAAAATTAAGATCCTTTTTGCTGCATAATAACATGTGAACACCTTCATCATGTATTCTTTTAAAACACTACAACATCCTGAATTACCATAAAACCTTATTGATTACATTAATGATCCCATATTCCTTAAATAATAATGGATATACTCCTTCAATCCAAAAAATGTTGTAAACTCCAACAATGATGGAATATACATATAATTATTCAGTTTCAAGGTAGTCAAGAATATCCAATATAATTTATCCAAATCAATCATGTATTATTCTAAAATCACTACCTCGGTATCAGAAATATATTATGGATTATCATTCTCTCAACCATATATTTTCCAAAAATTTATCTTTCTATTGAGTCACTTTTCTTTGTTCCACACAATCTCAAGTCTTTAATGAAATAGTACTGCAGTACAATCCTTATATACTCCATAATTATTATAACAAGTACATTGTTGATACAACACTCAAATGACATAATCAACATATGAACTCTAATCATTCTTCTTCATCTGTGGTAGTATCATAACTTGATTATTATCCATTAGCATCATTTGTGGCATAGTCTGATGACTGGAACATAGGTTCGCGTAGTGTCCAAACTCCTTGCAAATGAAGCATTGTACATTTGAAACCATTTTCTTACCCTTGTAGTCACGTACCTTGTGCCCTTTTCCTCCACACTTATAACAAACTCCCATTTCTTTCAGGCAAGTTCCAGGGTGTTTCTTCCCACAGTTATCACATATGGGGAAATTCTTCTTTTTCCTCTTCCCTTTATCCATCTTTCCCTCTTCCATCCTTTTCTTCTCTTGCTTCCCTTCAAAGCCATAGGACTCAGTAAACTGTTTAGTTATCTTATCCACACATGATACTATTTCTTCATATGATGATAATATGTGGGAGACTATTTCCCTTCTAAATGATGTCTTAATACCATCAAAGATACGATCCTTCTTACTCTTTGGATCATACGTATTACTGGAGTTCACATTCCTTCTAATGGGTGCCATTTCTATACAATAGCATAAACTAGGTCAGTTTATGAATTGCAATAAATAATTCCTAGTGCAAATTCAACAGTTTATGGATATAATCCATAATCATAAAAAATGTTTCATTTGAGTAAGTATATACTCAGGATCCCTTCATAATGGTTTCTAAATAAAATGATAATTATCCTAAGCATATCCCCCGGGAGTGTCGTAACCAAGAGTGCAGAAAGGCCCATTGTCGTGCACCAGTTCCCATTTAAGTCTAGCTCAAAGCGGTATTTTCGGGTTTTACCCCTAAGTACATCTGTGCCAGAGCGGCCTCTACCTGCTCATATCCAGACAAGGATGTATTTCTCAGAAAACTCACAAAATCTCTACAATACCAAAATTCAAGGAAGTTCTTCTATAATAATCCACAAAGTCTATCTTAGCGCTATGTGCTCTAATCAGAGTTTATCTAAATCTAGTTTCCAAGGTTATTGCTAAACTTTCTCTGATACCAACTATAACGCCCCGACCCCAGTGACCCAGAGTCGGTGCATTATTTTATTACATTGGCATGATTACAAGGAACCAAGTCCCGAAGAACCGACCAGTTTAGTAGTCTTGGAAAATAGATTACATACATTAATGTTACATTACACTTCATAACATACAAAACAACATAAATAATCCTTTATGAATTCCATTATTCCCTTGTCTTAACCCTGCATATCAATCACATTATACTTCTTGGAATCCTGGAAAAAATAAAACATAGAAAGGGGTGAGCTCAAATGCTCAGTAAGGGTAAGGAATGCAACAGAAACATTCAAAAATAAGTAATAACATTTAAGGAAATGTATAAAACTAAAAAAATCCTTTTAAACTTTAACTTCAGCATAATATGGAAGAAATAAAATGAAATAATGTCATTTACTTATTCACATGGATATTCTACTAATCGAATAATCACATGCAATATCACTAACCACTTTCATAATGATGAAATTCATAATGCTGAACTTTAATTTCTTTATCAAGGCCTCGTGACAAGGCCTAGGGGATAACTATAACCAGAACCCAAGCCTGAGTGCATCTAATAACCAGACACCAACCCAGAGTGCCTCTAATAACCGGACACCAACCCGGAGTGCCTCTAATAACTGGACACCAACCCGGAGTTCCTCTAATAACCGGACACCAACCCGGAGGGCTTACTTTTACCGGTCCCCAACCTGGAACATACTAGTCCAACACATTCATATTAAGAAGAGGATGAAATATAACATAAAAATATGTATTAAAACTAGCATGATAAATGTTAATACTTTACCAATAAACCATGAATGGTATGAAAATAACAGATCCATAGTCAAATATATCACAAAACCTTCAACACAATATGGAAGATTTGCATCATGATAAATCAACTTCAAAACAAGTTTTAAATACATTAAAGTATTTTGACATAGAAGAGATTGATTTGTAAAACTCTTTGAGAGAAATACCACTTTTTCATAAAAACATTTAAAAGTCACACAATTTAGAAAAGAAGTAATTTAAAGACATTTTTGAATCAAAGTGTCCCATACCACTTTGAAACATTTGAAAAGAATTAACATTTTAAAAAAACATTCATGTCCATATAAATAAATCCTTAAAAACCATTTTGAAGACATGGACATTAATGAGAAATATTTAGAAGAATAAAAATTTAAAACATTTGAAATGATGTTTTAGTAAAAAGTACCTTAAAATAATCCATTTGAAAACTCTTTCATAAAACATGTACATGGATAATAAATATGTCCCAGTAGATACTTATGTAAAAACAACCCTGGATAATAAAGAGATTGTGAAATTAACCCTTACCAGTTTGGTAACTTACGAAACATACAACCCATGAAAGAGGTATCATACAATGAATATTTAAATACACATGAATTAAAGTGTATTACACAAAGAATATAATTATTGGCAGTACATACACCACAAAAAAGGTAATAGTGGAAATATGGTATGAATCTCACGGGAATAAGGAATGAGATGAAGACCCCTTACCTTACAATTTCCTTTAGTTGAGGGTACATTTAACCTCCTCTTCTTCGGGTTCTTCCTTTTGATTTGATAAAAAGGGCTCTTAGGTTGGATTTCTGATTAAAGGAAGGCCTCTAGGATGAATTGAGGGATGTTGAGAGAGTATTTGGGAAGATTTTGGCCGAGCCAAAAGGCTTTGAAGGTGTGAGTTAATGAGAAGGGAGAGTGCCCTTTTATAAGAGGGGTGAGGGGAACCTTTGGAAAAGCTAGAAATATTATTTTATAATAAATTCATATTCGGTTTATAATGGCTCCAAAGTGGATTATTTAAAGGTTAAGGTGGGTATGGGTCGCAAACCACTCAACCAATAGGATTTATACAGGTTTGGGTCATTATATTAACCTTATCTTTAAGTATTAACTCTTAGTTAATTAGTTTCACTTTTACAATGTCTCTTTGTATTTTTATATTATATCGTTAATAAACTTACTATATAAATTCAAGAGACCCACAAGTGGTCCATTAATGATACACCTATCATTATATAAGTCTCTTGGCCAAACCTTAGATTTTTATGAATTTAATATCAATTAATAATATAATATTTGTTTTAAAAACTCTTTTATGTCAATTTTGACACTATTTGGAAAATTGATTTTTGTAAAAATCATAAAAGAATGATTAGTTCGAAAAAAGTAAATTAAATAAATCCTAATATGTCATATTATCCTAGAAAATCAGTTTAATTCATTAAAAGTCTCAAATTCTATTTATTTGTGTATTTATAATATCAATCATTTTAATTTTTCACTATTATGGTAATTACTGCATCATCATTGTGTCATAAATAAATTAAATTATTTAATGTCTAAAAATTATAAATACAATATAATTATGTAGGAAATCGTTTTAGCTTTCTAATGAATATTTAAAATCGAATTTATCTTATGTATAACCCTATATTAAAAATGTTTTAGTAAATAAACATTGATTTTAACTCTTTTAACTCTTCTTTGAATTAAATATTAATAAATGTCCTAATCTAATCCAAGTGGAACTAAATGATAATATTTTATTCCTAAGGTTGTTTTTGGTCAAGATAAACTTGTCCAATAGAAATAGGACATGTGTTAGTGTAATATTAATATCATTTTTACCCTTAATTACCCTATTTACTTTTAACCGTGGTAAATAAAAGTAAAAAGTTACTATTTACCAAAAATTATTTTCATCTCATTGAACCACATTTTACTCCTTGATATTAACCGTGTCTCTCGGATTTTCAAAATTCCAATCACAGAAGCGGTAAAATTATGTTTTATGAAAAATTCAATTTTTTAACTACCACTTAGTAGTTTCACTATTCATAAAAAATTGAAGTTTTTCAAAACAATGCCAAAATTTCACCCTAAGATATAATTGATATTCCAAATTCAAAAATGATGTCTATTTTACAAAATTCCAAAAATATAAGTTTCATTAATTAATTTTATAATTAATTCTCGTTGTCACAACAAATAGCGTGTTTTTAAGAAACAATATATATCAAAAGATTGACAATTGTTTATGTCCAATTTCAAAGTGAAATTAATTATAATGAACACCATTGGATAAAATGGTAAAAATATATTCTAATTATACTTTAAAACAACCCAAATTCATAATTTCTCACTATTAATTATTTTTATTAAAAAAGTTGTTTTTAATTAAAATTTAGTAATTTTCACTATTCATCAAAATATTAAAGTTATCCGAAAAATACCAAAATTTCACCTTAGGCTAAATTTGATACTCCGAATCCAAAAATGAAGTCCATTTTTAGAGATAAAATTTATAAAATTTTAAAAATTAGTTATTAATATTCATTACGGCTAGTTTGACTGGTTGTAGTGTGTGTTAGAACTCGAAGTTGCGTACAACAGACGCTACTGTATTATTCAAAGAGAAGCGTACCATGGAAGATTGGGGTGTTATATTGTAAATTTGTTTTATGTTCCCATTCTAAAGAATAAATTTATTTAGTCAAATTGAATATATAAAAGTTTAAAATATTGGAATTAAAAAGGGTATACTATTAAAGTTGGTAAAAGTGCATTTTTAAAAAATACTCCTTTTATCTGAAAAAAGGAATTTGTTCTTACATTATGTCGAAGAAACTCATAATATGGATTCTAAAATTATAATGATTATATAAAGTTTAAAATTTAGTTAATACTATTCATAACCTCTTTTGAACACCTTGTTTGGTATGTTATGGTGCGCTTTAACTCGGTGTTGCGTGTAGTGCAAGTTATTGAATTATTTTGAAGAAATAACACACTATGAAATCTTGTGGTGTTAAATTCTCCCCTCCTTCAATAAATTTCATCCTCACAATTTGAAATTGTTCTTCGAAAATAAAAGGTTTAAAATAGAAAATATCTTTGTGGGAAAACCCACATCGGAAATTGGGTTACTAAAATTTAGTCTTAATATGAGGAAAATAGAAATGAAAGGGTCATCACAAAATTATGATCTCGATTAGGAGAACATTGGTGGCAATTAGAGACATATAATTGGAGGAAAAACATAAATATTTATTGGTAGTGATTGAGGTCATCAATCACAAACAAGTCTAAAATTGAGGTCCTTAAATTCATCAATCTATGATGATTTGAAATACCATCGGTTCAATAAAACATAGGGTATTAGGATAACACATTTCTGGTTTTAGGATTCCTTAAATAAAGTATAAGAATTAATTTCTTCATAGAATAAGAGAAGAAGAAAAATATATTCTTGACAAGTTGAGTTCCATCCTTTAACTAATTTCTACCACAAACTCATCTTTCACTCTAAAAGATAATAGAACGTAAAAAAAATCCTTTTAAACTTGAACTTCAGCATAATATGGGAGAAATAAAATGAAATAATTTCATTTACTTATTCACATGGATATTCTACTAATCGAATAATCACATGCAATATCACTAACCACTTTCATAATGATGGAATTCATAATGCTGAACTTTAATTTCTTTATCAAGGACTCGAGTCAAGGCCTAGGGGCTAACTATAACTGGAACCCAACCCGGAGTGCATCTAATAACCGGACACCAACCCAGAGTGCCTCTAATAACCGGACACCAACCTGGAGTGCCTTTAAGGAAATGTATAAAACTAAAAAAATCCTTTTAAACTTGAACTTCAGCATAATATGGGAGAAATAAAATGAATTAATTTCATTTACTTATTCACATGGATATTCTACTAATCGAATAATCACATGCAATATCACTAACCACTTTCATAATTATGGAATTCATAATGCTGGACTTTAATTTCTTTATCAAGGACTCGTGCCAAGGCCTAGGGGCTAACTATAACTGGAACCCAACCCGGAGTGCATCTAATAACCGGACACCAACCCGGAGTGCCTCTAATAACCGGACACCAACCCGAAGTGCCTCTAATAACAGGACACCAACCCCGAGTGCCTCTAATAACCGGAAACCAACCCGGAGGGCTTACTTTTACCGGTGCCCAACCCGGAACATACTAGTCCAACACATTCATCTTATGAAGAGGAAGAAATATAACATAAATATTTGTATTAAAACTAGCATGAGAAATGTCAATACTTTACCCATAAACCATGAATGGTATGAAAATAACCCATCCACAGTCAAATATATCACAAAACCTTCAACACAATATGGAAGATTTGTAACATGATAAATCAACTTCAAAACAAGTTTAAAATCTATTAAAGGATTTTGACATATAAGAGATTGATTTGTAAAACTCTTTGAGAGAAATACCCCTTTTTCATGAAAACATTTAAAAGTCACACAATTTAGAAAAGAAGTCATTTAAAGACATTTTTGAATCAAAGTGTCCCATACCACTTTGAAACTTTTGAAAGGAATTAACATTTTAAAAAAACATTCATGTCCATATAAGTAAATCCTTAAAAACCATTTTGAATACATGAAAATTAATGAGAAATATTTAGAAGAATAAATATTTAAAACATTTGAAATGATGTTTTAGTAAAAAGTACCTTAAAATAATCCCTTTGAAAACTCTTTCATAAAAAATGTACATGGATAATAAATATGTCCCAGTAGATACTTATGTAAAAACAACATCAGATAATAAAGAGTTTGTGAAATTAACCCTTACCAGTTTGGTAACTTACGAAACATACAACCCATGAAAGAGGTATCATACAATGAATATGTAAATAAACATGAATTAAAGTGTATTACACAAAAAATATAATATGGGATGTACATACACCACACAAAAGGTAATAGTGGAAATATGGCATGAATCTCACGGGAATAAGGAGTGAGATGAAAACCCCTTACCTTGCACTTTCCTTTAGTCGAGGGTACGTTTAACCTCCTCTTCTTCGGGTTCTTCCTTTTGATTTGATCAAAAGGGCTCTTAGGTTGGCTTTCTGACTAAAGGAAGGCCTCTAGGATGAAGTGAGGGATGTTGAGAGAGTATTTCTGCAAATTTTGTCCGAGCCAAGAGGCTTTGAAGGTGTGAGTTAATGAGAAGGGAGAGTGCCCTTTTATAAGAGGGGTTAGGGGCACCTTTGGAAACGCTAGAAATATTATTTTATAATAAATTTATATTTGTTTTATAATGGCTCCAAATTCGATTATTTAAATTTTAAGGTGGGGATGGGTCGAAAACCACTCAACCCATAGGATTTAGATAGGTTTGGGTCATTATATTAACCTTATCTTTAAGTATTAACTCTTAGTTAATTAGTTTCACTTTTACAATATCTCTTTGTATTTTTATATTATATAGTTAATAAACATACTATATACATCTAAGAGACCCCCAAGTGGTCCATTAATGATACACCTATCATTATATAAGTCTCTTGGACGAGCCTTAGATTTTTAGGAATTTAATATCAATTAATAATATAATATTTGTTTTAAAAACTCTTTTATGTCAATTTTGACACTATTTGGAAAATTGATTTTTGTGAAAATCATAACAGAATTATTAGTTCTAACAAAGTACATTAAATCAATCATAATATGTTATATTATCCTAGAAAATTATTTTAATTCATTAAAAGTCTCAAATTATATTTATTTGGGTATTTATAATATCAATCATTTTAATTTTTCACTATTATGGTAATTACTACATCATCATTGTGTCATAAATAAATTAAATTATTTAATGTCTAAAAATTATAAATAAAATATCATTATTTAGGAAATATTTTTAGCTTTCTAATTAATTTTTACAATTGAATTTATCTTATGTATAAACCTATATTAAAAATGTTTTAGTAAATAAACATTGATTTTAACTCTTTTAACTCTTCTTTGAATTAAAAAATAATAAGTTTCCTAATCTAATCCAAGTAGACCTAAATGATAATATTTTATTCCTAAGGTTGTTTTTGGTCGAGATAAACTTGTCCAATAGAAATAGGACATGTGTTAGGATAATATTAATATCATTTTTACCCTTAATTACCCTATTTACTTTTAATCGTGGTAAATAAAAGTAAAAAGTTACTATTCACCAAAAATTATTTTCATCTCATTGAACCGAATTTTACTCCTTGATATTAACCATGTGTCTCAGATTTTAGAAATTCCAATCACAGAAGTGGTAAAATTAAGTTTTATGAAAAATTCAGTTTTTTAACTACCACTTAGTAGTTTTACTATTCATCAAAAATTGAAGTTTTTCAGAACAATGCCAAAATTTCACCCTAAGCTATAATTGATATTCCAAATTCAAAAATACTATTTTACAAAATTACAAACACATAAGTTTCATTAATTAATTTTATAATTAATTCCCGCTGTCACAACAAATAGCGTGTTTTTAAGAAACAATATATATCAAAAGATTGACAATTGTTTATGTCCAATTTCAAAGTGAAATTAAATCTAATGAACACCATTAGATAAAATGATAAAAATATATTATAATTATACTTTAAAACCACTAAAATTCATAATTTCTCACTATTAATTATTTTGATTAAAAAAGATGTTTTTAAATCAAAATTTAGTAATTTTTACTATTCAACAAAATATTAAAGTTTTCCGAAAAGTACCAAAATTTCACCTTAGGCTAAATTCGATACTCCGAATCCAAAAATGAAGTCCATTTTGGGATATAAAATTTATAAAATTTTAAAATTAGGTATTAATATTCATTACGGCTAGTTTGACTGGTTGTAGTGTGTGTTAGAACTTGAAGTTGCATACAACACACGCTACTGTATTATTCAAAGAGAAGCGTACCGTGGAAGCTTGGGGTGTTACATTTTAAATTTCTTTATGCCCCCATTCTAAAGAAAAAATTTATTTATTCAAATTGAATATATAAAAGTTTAAAATATTTGATTTAAAAAGGGTTTACTATTAAAGTTGGTAAAAGTGCATTTTTGAAAAATACTCCTTTTATCTGAAAAAAAGGAATTTCTTCTTAAATTATGTCTAAGAAACTCATAATATGGATTCTAAAATTATAAGGATTATATAAAGTTTAAAATTTAGTTAATACTATTCATAACATCTTTTGAACGGCTTGTTTGGTAAGTCATGGTGCGCTTTAACTCGGTGTTGTGTGTAGTGCAGGTTATTGAATTATTTTGAAGAAATAACACACTATGAAATCTTGGTTTGTTACCTAATAACATTTAATTATTATAATTATACTTATTTCATTATATTTTTATGAATATAATATATTTTTATGATAAAAATTAAGGAAGAAAAGGTTGTAATGGAGGTTATACTTGCATTGGAGACTTGATCTTCTATTAGATATTTCCTTAGAAGTGAAGAAATTAAGATTAATTATTGAAACCATGGTATTGAGGAAGATAAAATGAATTATATTATAATTATTTTTGGTATATTTTTAATGTAAATTCATCTGGTACATGTAACTGTATAGGGGTGGAAGTGATCCCCTTTTATAAGTGAAGAAAATGACACTTTTTTGGAATATCTCTTACACTTCCATGATAACATTACACTATTCCTTGTTAAATGACTCAAAAATTATGTAATAATGGATTTTTTGGTGATATCAGGTCAATAAATCTTCATAAAATACTTTCCAAACACTTTTCAACTCTTTTACTAGAGGCTTTTTCATTTTTTCCATTTTGATTTTTACCTTGGTAACTACTTTTTTTACTAAGTAATTAATATTTTATTTAAAAATATATGTTAACCCCCATTAATTTTTTTGATGTTTTAAACCTAAATTTAATATAAATTTAATCTATTTTGATATCTAAATATGATAATATTGACTTTTAAATTAAAATATATTATATATATATAACAGTTTTGGTAGAAATTGACTTTTAACTATTTTGTGTTCTTTAATCTATTTTAATATTGGTTACCAATTGAATGAGTGTTATAATATATATGTATATCCTTGAACATAATATTTTATTCATAACATAAATTAGATCAATTTTATAGATTAAATAAAAATTATATGACATTAATAATTTTTTTTAAAACTATCTTACCATTATCATGGTAGTTAACACTAATATTACTAATATTATATTTATGAAAAAAAATGAAAATGAAAATATTAGATAATAATAACATGTTTATAACTAATAGTAAAATCATTTTTTAAATATTCAATTTCTAAAAGTGATAAAGCCTATTTTTTTATTATAAGTTCATAGAAATAGGTTTTAGTATGAAATATTACTTGAGTTTCAAGAATGTTAAACATGTGATTTATAAATTCAACATATTATTTTTAAATTATTATTAAATATTTATTTTTTATATCATATGGTTTTCTTAATCTTTTAATCCATTCTGGTATTATAAAAGTGATATTCTTTTACAAAATTTGTATTTTTTCTATTCACCTAAGAATCAATTATTTAAAAAAAACTGGAAATCCATATTAAGATAATATTGAGATACTAAATCCCAAAAATAAGTAAATTTATCCAAATTAAAATTATAAATGTAATATAAATATTGTAATTAAAAATGTAGTTACCACTATCTATTCCTACTAGTTTAATGGCTATAACAGTCATCTTGAAAATTATAATTTTATTAATGTTTCATGATTTTTGGTTTATTATGTTATTGTATGTAACATAATATACTCAAAAAAATACTTATTAACATAAAATAATCATTTATGTGTCTGGTCATTTCCTCCCCCCTTAAGAAGTCACAACCTCAAAATTTTGTTCATACACTAAATTAAAAAAATATGTGTACTTTTGTTTCATGGTCTCTTCAGGTACCCACATTACCTATTCATACATATGGTTTCTCTAAAGTACTTTGAAAAGGTGAGTTGTCTTATTGCATTTAACGTTGTCTTTTTAGTCCAATATTCTTGAGCTTTGATGTGATCAATAATCTCAAAGTAGATAATATATCTCATACTTAGCTTCCCTTTCTTTCCAAATATCATGAATCTCTTATACAAAGATATATATTGAAATACTTTATCACCAACCTCAAACTCCAGGACTCATCGAAAATTATCAACATAAATATTTTTTCAGATCTACGCTACTTTGATGCATTGTTGAATGGTATTGAAATTTCCAACCATTTATTCAACCATCTTAGGTCCTAGAAAATTTCTTTCACATTCTTCATCCCAGTGCACAGGGGTTTTACATCTGTTCAAAATGAGGGCTTCGTATGGGGCTATTTGGATGCTTGTGTGGAAACTATTACTATAAGAAAACTCAACCATAGTAATATGTTGGTCCCTTCCTCCATTGAAGTCAATAGAGAAATACCTCAACATATCTTGACATTTATAGATAGTTTATATATATTTTCCATCAGTCTATGGATGATATATCGTACTAAAGTTCAACTCTGTGTTTTGATTATACTAAAGACACTTCCAAAACGTTGAGGTGAACCTCAGATATCTATCTAATACAATATATAGTGGTGTTATGTGAAGACTCACAACTTATCTGATGTATATCTTACCGAGGTGATCAAGTGAGAAGTATTATTGAATGATAATTAAATGATAAACCTTTTTAATATATCCCACTGCAAACCATATATCATTGTTCCCTTTTGATGTCCATAAAAGATGCATGAAAAATCCATAGTAATGTATTCCAATTTCTATGTAGGTATGGGAATGTTTTTCATTATCAATTGGGAATTTTTCCTCTCAACCTTCACTTGCTAAAACACTAGTCACGTTGATGAATATTCCCCAATCCCATTCTTTTTATTTTCCCACCAATAGTGTTCTCATAGATCACTATACATTTTATTATATCCATAGTGAATGGATAATTTCGAGAAATGAACATTATTTAGTAGGTCCTTATTTATCTACAGATCTGATAGAATAGAAAGTCACTTCCAAAATCTCATAACTCCTCTATCATCAACCTTGAACTTGTGGGTTTTTTCCTTCCTCACAACATATACCTTCTTTTGTATCTCCACATCACCCCTTTGAGTATTCTTAATATTCTCAAGTGGTGATGGTTGAGAAATCATTTTAGAAAGGAAATATAATTTCCGTTTCATCATTATTCCCATGCCCATCCTTTATATTCCTAAGAAGATCAAATACCTCTCAGTACTCATAATAGATAAGGTTGTAGTAACTTTTCTACTTAGATTATTTTCCAATTTTTTTATCTTCCCTGGATGGTAGTGGATTGAGAAATCATAATCCTTGATTAGATTTAATATTCTTCAATAGCATGTGTTGAGATCCTGCTATGTGAATATATATTTTATGATCTTTGGGTCATTATATATATCAATATTCTCTCTATAGAGAAAATGCCTCTAAATTTTCAACTTAAATATTTCTATGGACAACTCAAGATCATCATTGAATAGTTTTGTTCATGCACCATTAACTGTCTTGAGGAATAGGATAAAACTATATTATTCTATTTTATTACATATCCTAATACCTTTTTTGGTGCATCTCCATAGATCAAAAATACTTCCCCACTTATGGGTATGGTGAGTATAGGTGTGATGGTTAACCACATCTTAAGCTCTTCAAAGCTCTCTTCACACTCTTATATTATGACATAATTCACTCCCTTATGAGTAATCTTTGTAAATGGGTTTTGAAAATATTGAGAAGTCTCTCAAAAATCACTGATTGTACCCATATAATCCAAGAAAACTATAGATCCTCATTATAGATGATGGTCTTGGTCAATCATCAATCACATTGGTATTTGAAGGGTCTACATATATCCCCATACATATGATAACATTCCCCAAGAATTCTACTTTCTCCAACCAAAATACATATTTACTATAAATTTCATGTAACTTATTCCTCATTAAAGTATTCAACACAGCATTAAAAATCTCCACCTATTCCTCCTTTATTTTAGAGTACTTGGGAATACCATCTATAAAGACTACTATAGATTTTTCAAGGTAATATCTAAAGATTCTACTCATTAATTTCATAAAGATTTTTAGAGTATTCACGATTCCAAATGGAATGACTATGAACTCGTAGTTACCATAACATGTAAAAAATGTGATCTTGGGAATATCATCATTCTTCACCCATAACTGATGATATCCTCACCGAAGGTCCACTTTAGAGATGTTTTGCCTCTTATTTTTAATAATAAAAAAAGCATGATTCTAATGTTATTAATGAGTTTCATGTTTCTTTGTAAGTGATCTATAATTTGAGATAGGTGAAAAATTATAAGGACAAGACACCATTGATATTGAAACTTCCCACTCTAGACACTGTTATCCTTAACTCAGTGAAAGCATAAAAATCTATGAAAGTATAAGATACCATCAGGATATCACAATTCCAAAATGTCATACCATTGGAATGAAAATTTTATAAAGTCTAAGAGCCATTAGTCGACATACTGTTAGGATGTCATGCTACCAGAATGTAAATTTGGCCAAGTATGAGATACCTCTGAAAGAAGGAACACCAGTATCATACCGCCAATACAAAATTATTTCTATGTATAAGACAATTTCAGAACACACACTACCAAAATATACATTACTAGTTGAGAAGCTACAAACGTAGTGGAAATTTGGCTAATTCCATCACACTACCAGTATCATACTGCCAGTACCATACCACTAGTACCATATCGCCAGTATCATACCACCAAAGCGAGACACCTCCAATCTAATACATCACTATTTTTTCCCATATATTATATTTTGAAACCATATTATTATAATAGTTATTTTTATTGATGTTAATTCTATTTAATATTTTAATGATTGTATCTTGACTGATAGACAAAGAGCATTTAATAGAGTATCAGGATGCACATTACAGGGAAGCAGTTGATTGGGATATTCTTCTTTCTTCTTATGATAAAAGGGAAACACGCTCCCTCATGAAATATATATACTTGTAGAAGAAAGATATTAAATAATGGACACAAAGGACTAATAGTAAGAAAATAGATCTAACTTCTTGAACACACATAAAGATGAATCTAGTTTTGAACAATAAGATCTCACCTATTACAATACATTATTGGTAAGTAGAACTATACATTCAGATTTTGTGATTTCCCTCAGTAAAATAACAAGAGTTAGTAAAACCCTATTTTCCTGATGTTTTTTAAGATAATCTAACTCAGGATTCAGTACTAAATGAAATAAAGAGTCACACAATTTGTTACAAAAAACCAATCATTTCTAAACTCTACACTTTTAGATTACTATATTCTGTTGTCTTTTATTAATTTTTGAGAAGAGTGTAATATACTCTATTTTATATATGCATATTGTCTCATATTATAAACTAGAATATACTTGATATCTTCTCTAACTCTTTTCGTATTTGTGTCTCCCTTGGATAAGAGTGGTAGAGGTCTGTTTCTATCATGTTTGGTTTTTATCCCACATATAACTATGGAAGAGGTCATGTGTGACTTGGAAAGTGTGTTAACTATTATAAAACAAGATCTAAGTTGGGGATTATCTCATTTATTTTATTAAACATCTTGGGGGTGGGTAATCACCAATTATATAGAACCAAGTCTCAAATTGAGACTCAACCTCTTTTATTATTTCATTTCGCTTTGTGCTTTATTTTTGTTTTACTGTTTTTATACTTTAATACTTAAAATTGCTTTAACTATAAACAAATATATACTTTGATAGTTTATCTTAATTTTTGTTCATATAGTATTTTGATCAAGTAAACCAATTTCAAAGGATCCAATAATATTGAATATTATTCATCCAAGACCTAATCTATCTTTAGAGAAATATTTAGAATGATTAAGATCTATAAAATACTACTTATTTTGATAAAATGGTCTATATTTAAAAATTTTGAGAATTTCAAAATAATCTATCTTAGATAGTAATTTTTATTGGGTACTCAATTAACCCCTATTGAGATACCCACTATGACCAACATTTGGTATCAAATGATTTTTTTCTTGGGTGTTAAATTTTTTTCAAATTGTTTTAATTGTGATTTCAGTTTTACTTTAAAGATCACTAATTTCTATCATTTCTAAATTTAGTTATTTAAAATAGATAATCAGTAATAAGTTTCATCTACAAATAGACCTCCCTTTCTCAATAGAAGAAAATATACTCAAGATAATTTTAAAATTAAAATACATATAGAAATTATGGTCTTTAAAAATTGGTCTACTATAAAAGATAAATATGAGTTTCCTACTACTGCTAGAGCTACTTGGGATGTGCCCACTAAATATGCATATAATAATATTTGTAAAGCTATGACTTCGCTTTACATTGATTTATGATATGTGGAATTTAATAGAATTTCAGCATGTCAAACTTCATTTGAAATTTGGGACACTCTATTTGTTTCCCATTTTGGAACTTCAAATGTTAAAGAGATAAGGATTAATACTTATACTATTAAATATGATAATTTTAAAATGAATCTTGATGAACCCATTTATGATATGTATCTTAGGTTTAATTATATTTTCAACACAATGAGGTCTCATGGGAGAACTAAATTAGACAAGGATCAGATTATGTAATTACTCAGATGCTTACCAGAAAGATGTAGATGCACATCTGTCACCATCAGAGAATTATGTGACATAAGTAAACTGCATGTGAAAGAGATAATTGGAAAACTTATGATGTACAATGAAGAATTTAAAGTATACCATGAAGAATATGAGAAGCCTAAAAGAAATTCATTAGCTTTCAAGACTACTTACCCTATGAAATAAACGGAAAAAGAAAAGGAGAAAGTCCAAGATACCAATTTCAATGGTAGTGAATCACCTCTTAATAGGGATAAGGAAATATCTCACCTATCTATAATATTTAACAAGTTGTATAGGAAGAAAATATTTTTTAGAAAATAAAATTATAAAGTAAATTATGAAAATAGAGGAATCTAGAAGAAATATTGGAAGATGGATGATAATCCAAAGGAAGTTGTCTGCTATGAATGCAAGAGGAAAGGTTACATAAAAACTAATTATCCAAAGACTAAGTATAAAAATAAATATGAAGATAATGATAGAAGATACAAAAATTTTAGGAAGTAAACGTGTAGTGCTTTATAGGATATCTTAAATGGCTCTAATGTATCACATGATGATAGGCTAGACATAGTTAATATGTGTTTCATGACTAAAGTCTGTAAGGTACTTGATTTAACTACCGTTTCTAGTATTTTTCTTGTGCATGTTTCTTATAATTCTCATAGTGAAAAACTTGATGATGATAATATTTAAAATGAAGAATTATTTGAATACTATAACATGCTAGAGGATACCTTTAAAGAGTTAAAGGATAAGTATAAAAGTCTTAATAAGAATCATGTTCTAATTGTAAATACAAAATCTGAATTATAAATAGAAAAATAGAAAAAATCTCAACTGCTCAAATAAAACACTGAACATAAACTGTCAAATGAGCAATTAATGAAAGACGTTGAAAAATTTACAAATGTAAGACAAACACTCACACAAATTTTTGGAAATCAATTTTCACCAAAATATTTTTCTAGAATAGGGGATGAGCTTTGAAAAATAAGAATATCTAAAAGTGATTATGTTCCTAAATCTAGAAATAATGGTTCTACTACTAGTATTTTTTTAAAAGGACCTAACAGGGTTTTTATTTCTAAAAGTTTTCAATCAGTTTTTAGGAAAAAAATAATCAAATGTGGTTTTACAAAGCGTTGATTATATATACTTCTAAACCCAAATAGATTTGGGTACCAAAATCATTTCTTGTTTAAAACTTGTTTTGTAGTAAAAATAATTGAAGACCTCCAACTGAATTCTATGATTCTTGGACAGTGGATGTTAATTACATATGATAGAAGACTATTCATTCTTTAATATCCTCATAAAGGTTGATGGTGGAAATTTCCACTTTGGTGACAATGAATAAATAATAATCATAATCCTTGGCTAGATTGGAAATACAAATTCAGTTTTAATTTATGAAGTTTTTTATGTTGATTGTTTAAGGTATAATATTCATAGCATTTCTCAGCAGTGTGATGGTGGTTTTTTTTTTGATTTTAAGAATTATAATTTAAATGTTTTTATTGTATAAATGATTTAATTTTTACTACTTTTTAAAATTAAAATGTTTATGTTGTAGATTTAAATTCTTTGATTTCTAAATATGTTTCATGCTTAAGTTCCTTTCACAAAGATTCATTACTTTGGCATAAGAGACTAGACTATTTCAAAACTCACTCTATCAGAAAGCTAACTAGGAAAGGGTTAGTTAGGGATATACCTAAACTTGAGTTCCCAACTAATAAAGTCTATAACCCCTGTTAAAAAGGGAAACAACATAATGTTTATATTAAACTAAAGTAATAACTGTCAACTTCTCAACCCCTTGAGTTGGTTCACATGGATTTGTTTATACCTTCTAGAGTTTCCAGTCTTAATCGTTAGCCCTCTATTTATGTTCTGGTAGATTATTTATCTAGGTGTATTTTGGTATATTTTCTAGATCACAAAAGTGAAGTCTTATCTTACTTTACCAATTATTCTAAGTCTATAGAAAATCTTAGTGGACTCAAGATTAAAACCTTAAGAAGTGATCATGGTCATGAGTTTAAAAACAAATATTTTGAATCTTTTTTCCCACAAAATAGCTACACTCATAATTTATCTGCTGCTAGGTCACCCCAACAGAATAGAGTTTTTGAAAGGAGGAATAGAACCTTATAAGTGATAGCACAAAAAATTCTAAATGAGTATGTCCTTCCTATCTATTTTTGGGTAGAAGCTATCAATACAGCCTACTATATCATTAATAGAGTTTTGATAAAACCTATCTGTAAGAAGACCAATTATGAGATATGGAATAATAAGAAACGTAAGGTTAATTACTTTAGAAGTTTTGATTCAAAGTATTTACTCTTAATAATAAGTATAATATTGAAATTTTTTCTCCCAATTGTGATGAAGGAATCTTTCTTTGTTATTCAATCCCTAAAAAAGCCTATAGAGTTTTCAATAAGATACAAAAATAGTGGATGAATTATTCCATATAAAATTTTATGAAACTGATTAACATGATCCTAAGACCTCCTTAGAAATCCTTGAAGATGATTTATCTTCTCTAAAGTTAAATTCTAAACCTTTAGTCTATGTTGTCAAATAAGTAGAAAATCATCCAGTTCTAAAGAATTTATAGAAATTCCATAAACTGAACATGAGAATCTAGAAGTGACCAGCACCTATTTATCAATAGAGGTTAGAACCATTAAGAACAATACTTTAGAATATGTTTTAAGTGATATAAATAAAATAACACAAACTAAATATTCTATTAGAAATTAGGATAAACATAAAGAATTCTTACCTCATCTTGAATGTAATAACATCATTGATGACATTAGTGATGAATTCTAGGTAATATTTATACAATAAGAATTTAATCACTTAGAAAGAAAAATAGTGTGGGAACTTGTATATATAACCAAGGACACCTTAACTTTTGGCACTAAATAGGTGTTTATGAATAAATTTGATGATCTGAGAACTATAGTTAGAAATAAGGATAGAATTTTTTCAGAAGGTTATAGTTAGGAAGAAAAAATTGACTATAAGGAATCCTTTTAACCTGTATCTAGACTTGAATCTATAATAATTCTTCTCTATTATGCATAAAATTTAGATTTAAAGGTTTATCAAATAGATGTCAAAAGTAAATTCTTAAATGGTTTTATAGTTGAAGATTTTTTTTGAACAACCACCTTGTTTTCAAAACCCTCATTTTATATATTATTTTTTTAAATTAACTAAAGGTTTATATGGTTTAAAACAAGTTCCTAGTTCTTGGTATGATATGATCAACAATTTTCAAATATCAAAAGGATTTTTAGAAGGAATAGTTGACCCTAATATTTTCTTAATATGTATTTCAAAATATGTATTAGTAGTAAAAATATATATTGATGATATTATTTTCAGATCTTCAAAAAATTGTCTTTCTACTAACATTTATAAAATGATGAAAAATGAGTTTTGAAATGAGTTTGATGGGTGAACTCAAATTCTTTATTGGATTTCAAATTTATTAAAATAAATAAGGAATTATTTTGAATCAAATTAAATATAAAAAATATGTTCTAAATTTATTTAACATGGATAGAACTAAGAGTAGTTATACTCTAATGAGTACCACATTTAAATTGGATCTTGATGAAGCTATGAAACCAGTTGATCAAACTAGTTACAGAGTTATGATTGTAATTCTTCTCTACTTGATTTCTAGCCAACTTTATATTATGTTTAGTGTGTGTATGTGTGCTCATTTTCAAGAAAACCCAAAAGAGTCACACCTTATAGTTTCTAAAAGAATTTTCAAATACCTCAAGTATACAGTCAATTCAGCACAATTTCACCCAATAGGATAAGAATTTTATTTAGTAATTCATTCTGATGCTGGTTTTGGTGGATGAATGTTAGATAGAAAAAGAACCTCTGGAACATTTCAATTTTTTTTGGCAAGTCTCTAGTTTCATGGTGTAGTAAAAATCAATATTCTATTACATTTTCTAATACTGAAGCTGAGTACATAGCTTTAGGCAGTTGTTGTGCACAAATTATGTGGACCAAACACACATTACTAGATTATGAATATCAATTCTGAAATTTCCCCATAAATTGTGACAACACAAGTTATATTAACATTTTTATGAATTTTATTTCACATTATAGGACAAAATATATTAATATAAGATGTCTATTTTTGAGAGACCATTTTCAAAGATATATCACTCTAAAATTTATTGGCACAAAACATCAATTAGATCATATTTTTACTAAACATTTTAATTAAAAAAGAATGAATTATATGAAACATGAGTTAGGAATGATAAATTTTGGTAAAATTTAATTTTTGTTGACATACCATTATGGTTGACATACAATTTGTTTTTCATGCCATTGGTTTTCACACCATTGGTTTGTTTTTTCATTGGATATCACACCATTAGTTTGTCATACTATTGCTATGTCAAGTCATTGCATTTCATGCCTCTGAACTTTTTCTTTTTATCAATATTTTGAACCATTGGTTTTTTTTCTGGTTTATGTTATGTCTATAACCCAATACATGTTTGTCCTCAGTTTTAAATTTCAATTTCAAGTATTAATACAATTTTAGAATTCCTAATATCCCAAATTATATTAAAGCGGCATAATGTTTATTCCCGATATACCTTGAGCCCCATGATATACCATCGTATTGTTCTTGATTCTAGTGAAACCCTTTTCCTCTTGAATTTTAAATCTTATCCAGCTTTCTACCAATCTTGTTGAGTTGATCTGAATGCTGAGAAAGAAACTTTCTTTTGAGATTTCTCTTTTTAGTTTAAATCTTCTAAGAAAAAGAAGAAAGAGTCAATGATTTTTTTATGTATGAGGATGACCTTACTGTTCTAATAAAAGATGGAACAACCCAAATTCCTATTACCTATGAGCTGGATGAATATTGTATGATGTCTTTTAAGTTTTCATAACACATGATTTTCCCAAGGAAGGGTGACTTCATAACAATATGGTACCAGGATGTGTATCTTTTATCTCTGATGACAGAAGGTCAAAAAGTCAATATCTGTAGATATTTCATGGTACATATGTGTGAGATGACCAATCCATAATCAAGATCTAATTCTTTGATCTACCAAAATTAGATTTATTCTACGTTGAAATTCAAGGGCCTAGTAAGTGATGATGAAGAGTTTAGTATAGACTCTGGTGATTTCTGTCTTACAAGTGCTAATTTTTCAAGAATGAAAATTAGCTGGAACCCCTTGAAGAAATAGTGGGTTGGTGATTTTGTGAAATTATATACTGAGTATAATCTAGTTGATCATCCAACCAAATAAAGGATGAAGTTGATCCAAGCATGGAGCCTATTGAAATGATTGAATACTCTGATGAAGATACGGAAGAAACTGTTATTGAAAAAGATGAAAAGGAACCATCCATGGATATAGGGAGTGACCCTGATTTGTCTCCCAAAATTTATCCCATTACCTTTAGAGCTCCTAGTCCACCTAGTAGGTTTCCAAAAAAATAAAAATTGGTTAAAAGCGATGAAGAAGAGATTGAGGTATCTGGAGAAGAGCAGTATAAAAGTTCCAAATCCACTAATTATGATGATGATGATAATGATGACGAAGAAAATAAAGATGAAGATGAGAGTGAAAGTGAAGTTAAAGAGTCTGAACAAAGTGGTGTTAATGGACAAATCAAAATAAAAGAAGTGGACATGCCTCTAGATCTTCAAGATTTACTTGTTAAGGGGTAGAAATACCCATATGTTGAATTTTTTCATGAAGATTCACCTATTGATGATGGTGAGGTGAGTTATTTTTTCACTATTCATGTAGTATCTGATTCTTCTATGGCTAAAAAATAGGAGTTATAGATATTGTAGAACAGAATGTAATTGATCAATAGAAAAGGGCTCTTATTGAGGAATAATTTGGAGATTAATAGTTAGTAGATTTAAATGTTGAAAATCATCCTAGAGATGAGAATGCATAAGGTAAATCCACTGTTGTTTTTCGATAAGAGGATGTTCATAAGATAGATGAACCTACTAGCACAAAGTTACAAGTAGAGACTGCCAGTGAAGCTACACAGGGCTAAAATGCTCGGAATCTAAAGGATATACCAATAGTCATTGTAATGTTTTTAGCTGGATAGAGTTTAGATGTCATCAGACATTTTGATATAATGATAGTTTTAAAACTGTTGTGGCCCTTCCTACCACTTATCCATTAGTTTTTGGGGTTTCTAGTAGATGATTTGATCACATGTTTGAAGAATGGGTAAAATTTAGTAAAATTTATCCAATGCATGATATAAATAAGGTTTAAAATGAATTTGATCCTAAGCGATAATGGATAGATCATGTAGAGTTTTATGGGATTTTTTAAAATTTCACTTTTGGTAGGACCCCCGCACCTGCTTCTGTTCTAGTTGATGTAGTCACTAAAATTGACTTGGATGCTTTTGGTAAGATGCTGATGTCTGATTTTACTTGTAATTTAAAGAATAGGCTACCTCAAGGGAATTTCATTCATGATAATGATTCAATATACATATTTTATTTGGTTATTCAATATATCTAAACTATGATGATGCATCAAATTTATGAGATGAATATTGAGAATAAGAAGATAGGTGGTGAACTAGAATCTCTCAAGTCTTTAGTTGAAGAGATGATATCTAAATTTAAAGCTTCTATGGATGGTATCTTTAAAAGTATTAAGGATACATCTTCAGATACTTCTGTTTCTTCTACTCCTCCACCTCCAATGTTTGATGTTGATCAGTTAAGGATGGTTTTCAAATATGATCTCATTTCTGCTTCAGATAGTGATTTGGGAAGTTTCAATGATTATCCCCAAGAGAATTTGATCATAATTTTTTATAACTCAAATCATGTTCTTAAGTTAGTTTCCAACTATTCCCATGACATGAAAGCCTTTATAGAAACTATAACCAAGGTTGTTAAGTACTATCTCTCTTAGATTTATACCAAGCATACAATAGTTTCCAATTTAAAATTATTGGCTAAAAATTTGAGAATGCCTCTAGTGACTCATGATTTCAAAGAAAAAGTAAGACAACTCAAGGAGATAACTCTGGTGTCGAACCAATTTATGGAAGATAACATATATTTGTTTAGTACGATGGAAAGGGTGTCCAAATAATAATAGATTTCCTCAATATCATGAAGAAATTTCTTCATTTCCATGATAAAGTAGTTGTTTCACATGAAGTTTTTCCAATTATTGCTCAGATATCTCTTAGACCAGGAGTTACTCGATATCCTTTATCCCCTTTTCCTTCCTAATTCAAGGCTTTTCCAATATCTCCTTCTCAATACTTGAGACACTTCTGGCCAGTTGTGATTGTGGAACATTATCCTCAGACTAGAGTTAGAATCTACTCTAGTATTCCATTTGTCTTACCTTGAGTTTATCTTGATACTTTGGATAAAGAGAAAGAGGAAGCCAAGGAGAAAGTAAAATCACAAATTGACCATTCCACTCAATATTGAACCTTTCTTATTATTGGATTAGAAAATTTTTCTTTGATGGGACATGGGTTCTAATAACATTTTATTCATCATTTTGAATGCCTCTAATATTTATTATTCTACATTTTGTTATCCTTATTATTATAATGATTTTATTTACCTTTTTTATAATCCAAAAGGTTAATAATTATAGCATATTAGAATTCCTTATGGAATTTCTAGTTTACTACAGTATTGATTCTATCTTATCTTTGATACTATATGTTTCTATTCATTTATCTTTGATACTTACTTTTTTCTTATTTCCTTTTGATACTATCTGCAATTACTAGGAATGATATGATATGATTTATACTACCTTGTATATCATGTTTAAACTATTGTAATAATTTTCATTCCCTGATTTTTTATCATCAAAAATGGGGAGATTGTTGACCTCATGGTTTTAATGATAAAAAAACTAAGATTATGATTTTATTAACGAGTTTCATGTTTCTCTACAAGTGATTTTTAATCTGATATAGGATATAAAATTGTAAGGACAAGAAACCATTGAGATTGGAACCACTAACTCAATAAATCATTGTCTTTGACTCACCGATAGCATAAAATCTAACAAAGTATAAGATATTTTTAGTATATCACACCCCCAACATGTCATACCATTGGACTGAAAATTCAAAAATGTCTCAGACATCGTCATTCGAAACTCCATCAAGATTTCAATATGATATAATGAATATTTTTATAATTATGAGATATTTAAAGATGAATCACTACTAGTATCATACGTCCCATACAGAATTGTTGATAAGACTAAGACATCTTCAGACCACACACCTCTAAACCAGACACTACTAGTTAAGATGCCACTAGTGTAGTGGAAATTTGGATAATTTTATCACACTTCCAGTATCATACCACTAGTATGATATTGTCAGTATCATACCGCCAAAGTGAGAGACCACTATTATAATAAACAACTAATTTTTTTCCTTAAATTCTATTTTTAAACCATATTATTCTAACAACTATTTTTATTAAAGATAATGTTATTTACTATTTTAATGATTGTCACTTAAATGATAGACATAGAAAATTTAAGAGAGTGTCAAGCTGAGATGCATGAGGAAGTAGTTGATCAAGATATTATCCTTATTTATAATAATAAATGGGAAGCACACTCTCTCATGAAAAATATATACATGCAGAAGAAATAGATGCAATAGTGTATGTAGTGGACTAATAACAAGTAGAGAGATCAAACTTCCTGAACCCACATAGAGCTGAACCTGGTTGAAAACAAGAAGAGATCACCTATTATAGTACATAATTGGGAAGTCAAACTACACATTCAGATTTCATGTTTTCCCTCATTCAAAGAAAAAGAGTCTGTGACACTCTATTTTCATAATATTTTTTAAGATAATCAGACTCTAGATATACAGCTAAATCAAATCAAGAGTCATAAGATGCATTGCCAAAAACTAAGAATTTCTAAACACTAGACTTTTATAGTACTCTCCTCTGTTATATTTTATTTCTTTTTGATAAGTCCATGTTATACTCTGTTTTATATACGCACACACTATTTTGTTCTAAACAGTAAGATACTCGATATCTTCTCTAACTCTTTTCATATTTTTTCCCACAAATAGGAGTGGTACAGGTCCTTGTGTGGCCTGTTTAGTTTTTGTCCCACATATAACTATAGAAGAGGTCGTGTGTGACTTTGACATTGTGTTAGATATTATTAAACATAATCTAGTTTGTGGATCATATTTTATATTTTATATAAACTAATTTGTGGTGGGTGATCACGAAGTAGGGAGGACTAAGTCATGACTTGATATTGAACCTATTGTATTAATTATTTTCAATATTTTATTTAATTTTTGTTTACATTATTTATACTTTAAAACTAAAAAAATAACTATAAACAAAATATATACTTTGTTAGTTTATATTAATTAGTGTTCATATAGTATTTTGATCAAGTAAACTAATTTTGAAGGATCCAATAATATTTAATATTTTTTATCTGAAACCTAATAAATCTTTAGAGAAATATTTAGAATGATTAAGATCTGTATCATACTACTTATTTTGATAAACTGGGCTATATTTAAACATTTTGGGGATTTAAAAATAGTCTATTTTTGACAAAAAAAATTATTGGGTACTCAATTCACCCCCTCTAGAGATACTCATTCTGACCAATAAGAAGTATTGAGCTCCATGTTTCTGATCAAAAAAGTCATCAACTTGTGGTAGTGAGAAATTTTTCTTTATCATGATCCTTTTGAGTTCATGGTAATTGATACCGAGATGCATAGACCCATCCTTCTTAACAAATAAGACTAGTTCACTCCATAGTGAAGCACTCAGGTGTATGAAACAAATGTCCATTTATTGTTGTAATTGATTAGTCAGTTTATCTAGTTAGATGTGGTTTATTGTATATATATTCTAGGATATCAAAAGGGATCCATGTATAAGTTCAATTGATAACTCAAACTCTTATATTAGAGGATGACCATAAAATTCTTCCAAGAATTCATCAGTACAATCCATTGTAGTGGGAAGGTACTTAACATTGGTACTCTCCTTTTATTCAATCATTTTATCTTGATATGATTTATCATAAGGAAAAAAATTATATGATTCTAAAGAATATTCCAAAAGAGATTCATCCTCCCCCTTACACCTGAATATAATGGGAGGGTAATATGGGATATAGAAGGTGATTTCCTTCTCTTGGTAGTTGATGTGGGCTCTATAAAGAGACAACTAGTCTATTCTTATAATAGCATAAAATTACATTAAAGATGTTATGACAAGGTTCACTAATAAATTTATCCCACAAATATATACCAGGGAAGATTTATATACTTTATATTCAATAATTTATTAATTATCAGTTTTCAATGATAAATTAACCTCTATGTTTTTCTAGGATGTTTGGATAGTTCTAGTAAACTTTCATGATTTTAAAGAGTGTATAGAACCTGAATCAAACAGTATGTTATCTATTATTGAATGAATAACTAATGTAATTTTCACCAAATTATTTCCTTTTTCCACCTCTATAGTAGTAAAATAATAAACATCCCCTTGATCTATTGGCCTTGGGGTTTTCTTCATTGGTTATCTTTGATAACCCTTATCTTAGTTCATTGGTTTTCATAGTTTTAATGTTCCTTTAAATTAAATCATTTGATTGAATTCGAAGGATTAATTTGTAAATATTTGTATTTGATCACATTGGTGGGATTATTAACCTCACTTTTACATGTTTTGTACTATTTTATCTTCTTTCCACACTTGAATCATTTCCTAGTCCCCTTGAGATAGTTTTTGGGATGTTTCCTTCCACACTTTTTACTTGTGGGATATTGGATTTTCTTATCACCATGAGGTTTATCTAGTGAAGCCCCAGTTCTAAACTCTATTATCTAATTTTTATCTCCAATACCATGAGAACGCTAAAAATCTCCCATTTCCATATCAACTTTGGGGGTACATGAGATAAATTATTCATAGTTTTAAATGTCCCAAATTTCCAAAGCTCTTTATAGACTGATCCTTATCCCACTAAAGAAGTGGTCAATTTTACTTTCATCGTTAATAACAAAACCAATGGTTTATTTTTTCAATCCTTATGAAGTTCACCTAATAAGATCATATAGATACATCTTTCTTTTTCTTGAGTGCAAGTAACTCCCTCTCCATTTTAATACGAAGAGTGTGAGGGAAATATTCATTGATAAATAACCTCTTGAATCCATCCCATTCTATAAGTTTTATGTCTTCCATGGTATTTTTATTCCTAATTCGTGACCAAAAATGATAAATCTCTCTATTTGGGTGATAAATAACTATCATGACCTTCCTTTGATCAGATTATTGAAGGAAAAATAATATCTTCTCAATCATGTTAATCCATTGTTTATAGATTATGAGATCAGAAGATCCACAACATTTTTGAGTTCTATGATGCATAAAACACACAACTATAACTTTCTATCTTAGAGGTAGTTTAATGTGATAAAAATTATTATTAACTTGATTTACTTGTTCCATTTCTTCTATGAGGCTCTCAAATCCTACTCACATCATGTTAGGAATTTCATTACGGTGTTCATCACATTTTCCATTGCACGTGTCATTAACAAGATTCCTCTTATGTCTATACATTTTTTTTAAAATAAAGTATTGTTAGGGGTAATAATAATTTTATTAATGAATGTATAACAGGTAAACCATAAACTTTGAAGAAGTAACTTATACTTGATATTAATAACCTAACTTATGAATCACTAAAATTCAATCTACACAATTTGTGGTTATCTTCTAATTAGGTTCTCTAACCTAATTTTGTTACATAAAAAATGTTCAGATCATTTATAATGGTTTGTAAAGAAAATTTGAATTAACTAAAGAATATCACCTAAGAGTTTCAAACCAGGTGTGTGACAAGGTCACACTTTATTTCATATTTCTTAACATACTTCTCAAAAAAACACACACCAATGATAGAGAGGTATAGTGTCTTTAGAAGAATAGAAATACAAATACATTAAATTAAACATAAAAATAACATCTTTATTTAAAGATCCACATAGTGTTCGTAACTCCCATAGATCTTATAAAACTACATGGTATATCATGGAAAAAATATATATGCAAAATCATGAGCTAGAAATCCCAGTAAAGGAGTAAAATTGGAAATAAATCATAACATGAGGGTGAAGAGGCATAACATGATATCATAAATATGATGACCATAAGCATGGGGAAATGGAATACGGAATTTTTTCCATAATATTGTAAGCATGTGGAAACAACATTTAACATGATATCATAAACATAAGTCTAGGGTCACTCTCAAGACCATCATTATAAAGTGGACAAATTCCCATGGTGGATTAGGTTCACTCCCTAATCCCTTACATAAAATATCATGGGATATGAATATTTAACTAATGAATTATAGGGATATATAATTTTGGTCCCACCCATCACAACAAAATAAAATCATACATATGCATGAAACATGAGGAAAATTAACCATGCATAAACCATATGCATGATCTAACCCATAAGAAATAAATGGCTTTCATAATTCTCATTTATGACATAACTAAAGGATAAATCAAAATTATTCCCAAGATAATAAGTAATTAATCATTTTTAAATTTAATAATTGAGAAAAAGATACATGTATTTTTCATAGAGTTCCATTTTAAAAAATTCTTGAGAAAGATGTAGAGAATAAATATTAAAAATGGACCACTTAGGCTAATCTATTGAGAAAATAGCTAAAGGATATTTTAAAGAATAAAAAAACTTGTTATTTTATTTAAAAAAAATCAACCAAGATGTTATATATAAATTAATTAGATTTTTAGATTATATTTAATGTTTACAAACATTTTATGGTGGTGATTTTTTACATAAGATAAGAAATAAGAATGTTTCCTTAAATGAGATTTACTTAGAAGTGGGAATTTTGAAGGAAACTAAAATCATGTATAACCCCAAAAATAAAATGTGTATTTGAATTTTATATAAGTAAGGGAAATATATAAAAAATATATAAGAGGTAAAGGAGAATAATATTTCATAAAAGGGATAAAATAAACAGAACTTTTAATCAAAATGTAACAAAGAACGTAAGGAATATTCCTTATCTTGGGTTCCCAATTCATTCTGAACTTGTTCTTAAGTTATAGAAAAAACAATTTAAGTTTATTAAATATTTATTTATTAATATTATCCAAATGTATTTCATATTTCAAGGTTATTTAATTATCAAATTTTGTTTATTTATAATATATTTTTCTTACTTATGTCAGTTATTTTAAGTTTTTCATTCAATTTTTTGTAAATCCTTATATATGTTGACCGTGATAGAAATAATTGTAAACATATTTTCATAATATATAGAATATTAATATTTTTATGGAAGTAATTATTATATATTAAACATATTTTAAATTTAATACATGATGGGTGGTGACGAAAAATGAAACTCATTTCTCATGGAGGTGGTAGTCCACATGTACACACGATTCATGTTTCCATTTATCAATGAATGGGAGGGAATGAAGGTAAATGATCATTTTAAATTTAAAAAAAAATATTTATATTATAAATATAAATTCTTCTCATCCATTATATCTTTTTTATAATCCAATAATAGCGGTGATAAAAAATGAAATATTTTACTTTATAGAGGTGATAGTTCACACAACGCAATGTCAAAACTTTTGTTTTTCTTAGCGAATGGAGAGGAATAAATAATTGTTATTAAATTTATATAATAACATATAAGTATAATAATAATAATTATTTAATTATATTTTCATGGATATAAGATATTTGGAAGATAAATTATAAGGAAAAAAATTTATGAATAAGGTAATACTTATATTAGAGACTTGATCTTCTCTTTGAGATTTCCTTGGAAGTGGAGGCCTTGTGATAAATTATATAGAAAATAGACTTAAGGATAGGAAAAATAATTGTAGGACAGTTAGTTTTGGTATATTTTCAATAAAAATTATATTGTTATGCTTAACTAGGAGGGGTGGAAGTAATCCCCTTTTATATGTGAATAAAATGGAACTTTTAAAAATATCGTTTATATGTCCATGATAAAATTACATTATTCCTTGGTAAATGACTCTGAAATTTCAATATAATGGATTTTTTGTGATATTTTTTTGATAAGGCCTAATAAAATATTTTCTACACATGTTTTAAACATTTTTCAAGTATTTTACCATTGGTTTTTACATTTTTACATTTTAATTTTTACATTGGTAACTATTTTTTAACTAAGTAATTTATATTTTATTTAAATATATAATGTAAACCATATTAATATTTTTCTGTGTTTTGAACCTAAATCTAATATCAATTTAATCTAACTCAATTTATATATATTATAAAATCATCTTATAAAATAAAATATATAATATATAAAATAAAAAATTTTGTAGAAAAATGATTTTTTACCATTATATGTTATTTAAAATTATTTTTTATTGGATACCAATTAAATGAGTGTTAATATAGATTTATAGAGTCTTAAAAATAATATTTTAGTCATAACTTAAATTATATTTATTTTAGTGATTAATTAAAAATTACATGATAATAATAAAACAATTCTTTTAAAAAACTATTTTATCATTATCATGGTAATTGACACTAATCTTACTAATATTGTATTTATCACTAAAAATTAAACTGAAATTATTAGATAATATTGAATTTCTTTTAAAAAAAGGAAATAAATTATTTTATATTTATTTTATAAAAGTTATACATTCTTATTTTTTATTATAAGAACCTAAAAATGGTTTTTAGTTTGAATTATTACCTGAGTTTCTAGAATATCAAACATGTAATTTATAAAATCAACATAGAATTTTTAAATTATTATTAAATAAATTTTTTTTAAATAATTTTTATCTTAATACTTTAAGTCATTCTTATATTATAAAATTGATAGGTTTTTGTAAAATTAGTTTTTTTACTATTCACAAAAAAATCAATTATTTTAGAAAAAACACAAAAAAAAATATTATACTAATACTAATATACTAAAAACAAAAAATAAGTTGATTTGTTCAAATTAAAATTCTAAATTTATTATAAATTTAGGAATTCAAAATGAAATTTATACTATATATTCCTACTAGTTTAACAATTATAATGGTAGTCTTGAAAATTTGAATTTTATTAAAGTTTTACAGTTTTTAGTTAAGTTAATTATTATATATATAAAAAAGATAATCAACATAGTACTTATTTAGGGAAACCAATAATTAATATATTATGTAATTACATCATGTTTCTAAAAATGTTAGTTAATTAGACAACAATTTTGGTTCCCTTGCTATCCTCGGTCCAATAGGGTTAGTATAAGAATTCTTAGTAACTGTATAGATTTTAAAAAATTATGTGCGGGTGATTTGGAAGATAAATTATTGTAAATAAAAGTTTTATTATGGAATAAATACTGAGGAAATCTCAATGAACATTCATTAGTACAATTCCATTTAATTCCAAATCTAAATAATGTACAATTAAATGTACTTACTTTAATAATTTTATGAGATAATATCTTATATAAATTAGGTATTTGTTTATTATATCAAAACAATATTGTATTTATTTGGTTTCATCATTAAAATCATTTTATTATACTTCTCTTGAACTTGAATAAAATTAAATAAATATTATTTCAAACCTATAATTTATATCTTTAAATTATCATTCTCTTTTACTGAGAACTCCAAATCAATGTAAAATTTTTAATTTTAACAAGAATAAATAATTTTAAATACTTCATTTTCGTATATCAATTTTTTATTTTGATTAATAAGCTACGTATTTTATCTATTTAATTTTTTATACAAACCAATAATTCACAAAACATATTTTTTTGATTTTTTATTTTGTTCAATTAATTCTTCCGTGTTAGGTTGTTAAAATTTAGAATGATATGAACTACAATCAGAATAAATACTAACCTCATTGATACTAGTCACCATAAATAATAATTTAGTTATTTCCTTTTCACTTCTTGTTTCATCAGTTGAACCAGATGATTCTGTGGATCTCTATCCATACATCATATATTTTTTCTCCTTTTTCTTATATTTATTGTCTTCTCTTTCTTACTTCACTTTTAGATAGATAGGCTGTATGTGTCCCTTATTTCTCTACTCATAACATGTTATTTTGAGAATATCATTATGATCAGATTTAAATTTCTTATTTTTATCATCCTTTAGATTATCCTTTATAAATATTTTCTTAGATACTCCATATTTTTTCATCATTTTTTAAACTCATTTAGTAAAATTGGTTATTTAATTCACACTTTTCCATGATTCACAATTATAAGAATTATTAGAAACAATTTTATTCAATTTAAATGAAACACATTTCTTATTTGAATTCCCTTATCCAATTATGTACTTTATCTCTAGTTTTTATTGAGGTAATGATCTAATGAGTTTTTCCAACATATATTCTTTAAATTTTTTGCTTTTATCAATTTATACATTCTTTAAATTCCACTTTTTGGATAGATCTCTCATGTATGTTTCAACAATCATAGGATTGACCAAAGTTTCTCCAAGGGAATTAATTCCATTATAAAATCTAGTGAATCATCGGAACATATGGTTAACACTTTCATCTTACCCCATCTTAAAATCTTGTTACTTAGATTGATGTATTCTAATCTTAGTCTTGATTAGATTATCTGATCCAAGGTGAGTAAGTTGAAAAAAATTCATATTTCATGATCCTTCTTACACAAAAATACATGACTAAAAACATTTCAATTAATAAAAAAAATATAAAATATTAAAAATATTTAAATTCAAGACATATTTTTCAACATCACTTATTTTAAGAGATCTAGGGTCAAAATATGATATTTTATACTATTTTACCAATGTAGTGTTATGATCAATGCTTAATTTCATAAGGTATTCCTCCATTATAGATTTTCTATAACCATATTCATTAGAATTAAATTATTGAGGCCTATGAGTCTTCCAACGATCATTTAAGTTCATTCCTTCCATTTTGAAAATATATTTTTCCTTAGACTGTTGAGTCTAGGATAATCAGGTTAACTCAAAAATAAATAAGTAACAAAACCTATATCCAAGAGGAACAAGATCTCATACAATGTTTTGGGTTTTATTATAATTTCATATGGTTTGGAGGGGGTAGAATAAAATATTTAAAATTTTATGGAGTTGAATGAAATATTTAAGTTAATTCAATTTATTATCAAACCCAAAAATTAACTCAGCCTATGGCATGGCCCGAAGGATGCTATCAATCCCCATGGGATGGAAAATAGTATCTATGAATGAAGAAAAACCTTTGGGAACAATTTATCCCATTATAGTAAACCGTAAACAATAATCAATAATAGCATAAAACCAATAAACATCGACGACAAATCATAAACCAACATCTATAACACAAGTTGAGTTAAGCACTTTACATTACTACGAAAAACCTAGATAACCATAAAGGGGAAGGGAACCAACTATATAATCAATCTTCTATGTAGCAAGAGTTTTGAAACCCTCATGACACCTCCACAAACACCTATCAAAATAAGAACCACTAGCACATAGATCCACCATCGGTGCTATACGAAGACTTTCCTTTACTTGGGTCAAACATAAAAGGGTCCACATACACCCAAGGGTTATATCAGGTATGATGCATATGCCTAGTATGAAACCACATAAATAGATTCCTTGTATTAACATTAGTTGACAAATTTACATGATAGTTTTTAGAAAAAGGAAGATAAGGTTTTAAATAAAACATTCATTGAAATTAAAAATGGAAATAAAAATGATAACAAGATGAATAGTTATCATAGCATGAGAAACATGGAAGATACTTAATTCACTTGGATTTGTGGGGCACTAGGATCCTCATACTCTTGTTGATAAAACTATCTCCCAGATATAATGGTCATGCTCAAGCCACTAATCCACATCACATAGATGTTTAATTAGTGTTGTTATGTCAATCTTATTCGGGAGACCAGGTTGTGGCCTTTCCATCTCACCTAAAATACTAGATCTAGTATTACCACCAGAATAACTATGATTCCCTTGTGCTCAATTTCATTCCATATGTCACATGAACCACCACTTACATAATCATAAATCTAATAATGGAAACACTCATGAAAATAGCCATTTCCATAGCCATTTTCAATAGTAAAATCATTATTAAATCCATACACATAAAAAACTCTTTGAAATCGTGATTCCAACCGCCCAAAAAATTTATAGAACCCATTTAGAAAACAAATCAAGAATAATAAAATCATAAAACAATTTCGAAGCATGGAACCACCTACCACTTGCTTGAAAATACGTGAATCTAGTTGGATACCTCAACTATACCAAAGAGAGACCCTATAAATACAAGATCACACCACATATATCAAAATTTAACCCAAATAATAAATATTAAACCCAAATTATTTCAAACCCATTACTAGAGAAATATTTCATAAGAGAGAAAGGAGAAGAGACCAGGAACAATGGACCAAATTATTGGTAAGGTGGCATTCTAGTTAGCTCATCCGCCTTGGTCTAATCCTTGATCAAGATGAAGTGGGATGATTTGTTTAGACGATCAATAACTACCCACATGGAATTCCTTCCCTAGTGTGTAGAAGGTAAGATAATTATGAATCCATGGTAACCTCATCCCACTTCTTTGTAGGAACTGGTAGCAGTTGAAGTAAACTGAGGTCCCTTGGTGCTTGGCTTTAACCAATTGAAAATTATAGCACATGGATATGAAGTCACCTATATCCTATATCATACCTAGCCAGCAGAACTGGTGATGCATGTCATAAAACATATTGTTTGTGTCAGGATGGATGGACCACTGAGACTGGTGGCTAGAATTCACCACTATATTCTGCAAAGACAACACATCCATGAAGTGACCCTTGAAGCAAATAACTCCCTCAAAATACATGAACCACTTCTTGGGAACCTATCCACTATTTAAAAACTACATAGAATGTTAGAATAACTCATCACTTAGTTGTTCTTACCAAATCATCTTCTGGTGGGAGGGAATCAGTTAAACATGTACCAAGTACATACCTACAATATTCTCCTTGTTTTCTAGATTAATCTTGGAAAAAATCCCCATAAAATTCCACTCATAACTATACTCTTTTGAGGATTTAATTGATATCTTCTTACTTGGGTAATCTTCTACAATATTCCCTTTGTCTAGGGTATATTAAATATCAAATTTAAACCCTTAAAGATACTCATCCCATCGATGTTAGCATGGATTTAGATCCTTTTAAGAGAAAATGTAGGTCAAGATCTTATGATATGATTAAACCAATAATTTCTTCCTAAAGAGATAGTGACACCATTTTTTCAAGGCATGCATAACTAATTCCAGTACTAGGTCATGGATTGGGTAATTTATTTCATGTGAACTAAGTTGGAGAAATCTATATGCCACCACATGGCCATCCTGTATCAACATGCAGCCAAGACCCATACCTGAAACATCACAAAAGACCACGTATCCCTTACCAGATTTTGGCAGGATCAAAATAGGGGTAGTGATAAACTACTACATAATCTCCTCTAAGCACGCTTGAAATTCTGGGCTCCATTCAAACCTTATCCTCTTTCGGGTGAGAAGATTCACGGGTGAAGCAAGTCAAGATAAATCCCTGAAAATCCACATGTAGCATCCCATAGGACCCAAAAAAAATCATGATCTCGGAGACGTTCCTCAGATGCTCCTATGACATCACTGCTTTGATCTTATCAGGTTCCACTAAAACCCCACATTCGGAAATCACATGGCCTAGATACTTTACCACCCTAATCTATAAAATGTACTTGGGGAGATTAGCCTAAAGATGATGATCCTGAAGAGTGCCCAACACAATCCTTAAGTATTGTTCATGCACATTCTCATCCCCAAAGTAAACCAGGATGTCTTCCATGAACATAAAAATGAAGGAATCAAGGTACTGATAGAACAACTAGTTCATAAGTGTCATGAAAACTTTCATATCATTTGTCAACCCAAATGAACCGACCTGATGATACTTGGAGTGAAGGTTGATCTTGGAGAATTACCTTTCCCCCTTGAGATGATCAAAAATTTCATGGATTTAGGGAAAAGGGTATTTATTCTTGATTTTTACCTTATTCAACTTTTGGTACTCTATAACCAACTGTATGGATCTGACAGACTTTTTAGCGAACTGCACAGGGGATTCCTAAGGTGATATTCTCGAACAAATGAATCTGTTGAATTACAAATCATATAGCTATATATTTAATTCCCTTAACTCGGTGGGGGTCGTATGATGTGAGGGAATAAATATTGGTTGTGTTCCAAAGGTCCAATCAAATGTGAACTCGACATCTCACACTGGGAAAAAACTTGATAAATTATTAGGAAACACGTTTGGGAACTCATCTTCTATAAGAGGAAACTTGTCCTTGGAACCTATACCATCTTCCTATAACCCAGGAGAAGAGACCAAGAAAACGAGACTTCCCGATTTTGAAAGTGGATGTCAAACACACCATGATTAAGGATACCATTCACCTTAGAAAACTTGTGTACTCTCATTAGGTGCCAAAATAATCACTCATCAGTGATAAAAATCAATGTGCTCCTTGAAACTCACCATCCAAATCATGCTGAAGATCACGCCAAATAAATCGATCTCTAGAACCAAGAAGTATCATTCCAACTCCACACCTAATAGAGTGAGAGTGAAATACTAACATAAAAAACTCTATTATCTTTTATTTCTAAGAAATGTCACAAACTACATCACATATGGCATAATATGGTAGGTAATTTTTACAACTCCACAATATGGGAAGAAATAAAGGAATTAGAATCAACTATATAAAACCAAACAATTGATATGGACGATTCGATAAAAATTGTACCTTGAACTTTTCTTGGTCCTTTATCTGATTCCATTGGTTCTTGATCCATAACATAGAGGTGATTCTTCTCTAAAAATTACTGAGACTGATTACCAACTTATGGCTCTACCTTGAGATGGCTCTACCCATAAGAAGATCTAACCTTTCCATAACTCCCAAAAAACTGGAAACCCATAGCCCTTGATGCACCAAACTTGGATGGTACTTATCTATGGGATGGGGAAACCACACCACTATGAGTAAACATAACACTCTTACAGAAACTTTGTAGGTGTCCCAAACACCCACAATGATGGAAGGATCTAGGTGGGATTGGGAAAGCTGGCTACAAGTTCCATGGCCTCCCACACTGCTAGCAAAAAACTGAATCACCACCAGTGGTCATAAATGAAGGAGTTCAGGATGTGTGGCCTAAGCTACTACCTCCCCTATTATCTTAATTACCAAGCTTACTTTTTCTTTCCAATGAACCATCACCACCCCAGCCCATAGGTAGTTTTATCCCAAAAAAGACTGACTTACTTTCCTGATCAATTTCCACAATTACGGATAGATCCACAACCTCAACCTACATATTCATCTTGAATAAGAAAACATGAGACCAAATGTAAGATCGTAACCCCATCTCAAAATGATGAGCCTTTAACTTCTCAGAGGAAACCATCTTCGGTGAAAAACTGACCAATTCCATGAATCAAATACCATATTCCAACATGGTATGATCCCCTTGGTGGACATCTAGAAACTCCTGGGTCTTGGATATAGCCATGGTATAATGGAAATTCTACTAGTTGAATATAAAATTGAATCTATTAAAACCCATATGCTCATTTTTTCTATATTGGACCATAGAGTCCCACCACCTCTTACTGGGAACTTCAAACATAAATGAAGTACATTTCACCTTGACTACTTTAGGAGTATTGAGGAACCCAAAAGTATCTCGATCTTTTCAATCCAATCCCAAAACACTTTGGGTCTATGCTAAATTGGAAGGAAGGTGGTTTGTTCTTGAGGAACATTTAATATTTTTCCTTTTCTGGACCAGTTTCGTCTTCCATTGCTTGAGTAGGACGAAATACCACTCCTTGACCCAATACCTAGACATCTTGGACAACATCTTCCACTAATCTATGATCAACTAGTGAGGTAGAATTCTCTCTGACCTCTTCACGCAATTACACAGGAAGTCTCTGGGGTGGCAAGATGTACATATATTGACAAAAATAATGAAACTATCAATACAATGTTCCAAAAAAAATTCAGAAACAATTACTTTCACACAATTATATAAATCAAGAAAACACCACAACAAGCACAATAACAAGGAAAACCACCCTAACCTTGCTTGGTGCCCATGAATAGTCTACATCCTGTACATCATACCTGGAGGATGAGTCAAACCCAATACCAAACATCCCATGTTTACCTAAGGTTTATCATGAGGTGTGTTGGCTAGACACCTCACTTTTAACTAGAACCTCAATCAATGATAGTCCTAGCTCTGTTTTATCCAGAATATACCAAATATCATGACCCAATGAAAGTGAAAAACCTTCTCCAACACCACTTTGTCATGAATGAGCTTTGTCTACCATCTAACTCGACACCCAAACTGACCTATGGGATGGCCCAAAGGGGGTTCCCAATCCCCTTGGGATCGCAACAAGTGTATGGGTACCAAGTAACACCTTCTTAAACGATTTATCCCATGAGAATCAACCATAAACAATAAGAAATAATATCACAAAACCAAACATCATCCATAACATATCATAAACCAAGATCCATAACACAGGTTGATTTAAGCACTTTTCATTTCAACCAAAAACCAATATAACCAAAAAAAGTTAGGGGAAACAACTATAGAACCAATCCTCTATATAGAAATAGGATCAACACCCTCATCCCACCTCCACCAGCACCTGTCAAAAGAGGAACCACTATCACATAGATCCACCATTAGGACCACGGGAAGACTTTCCTTTACCTAGGTAAAACATAACAAGGTCTAAATACACCTAAGGGTGTATGTAGGGCATGATACATATTCTAGGCTGGATTCCACCATAATAAATTTCATGCATTAACATTACTTGATAAATTAACATGCTAGTTTTTAGAAAAATTAATATATTATTTTACATAAAACATGATTTGAAGTTAAAAATAAAAGTAAAGATGATAAAAAATTGAACGGAAAGCATGGAATGATAACCACAGGTAATCTATAGGGCAATAGTTTTAGGTTTTTCCTAGGATCCTCGTACTCTTGGTGATCTAACAATCTCCCAGATGCAACGGCCCTGCTCGATCCACCAATCCCCATCACATATATGTTTCGTTAGTGTTATTATGTCAATCCTGTCACCTAATATACATGACCTAGTCTTTCCACCTAGATACCTAGTATTATCTTATGCTCAAATTCATTCCCTATGTAACATGAACCACCTCTTACACAATCATAAATCCAACAATTGAAACACACATTTCAAAAAACTATTTGAAATAGGAAAAACACTATTAAATACGTAAACAAAACAAAAACCTTGTAAATAATCATTATCACAAGCCACAAAATCTATAGAACCCATTTAGAAAACAAATCAATCACAATAAAACCTTCAAACAATGTCAAATCATGGAACCACCAACCTATTTCTTGGAAATCACTTGAAATTGGTTGGAAATCTCAATCATACCAAAGAGATACCCTATAAAGGAAATATCACACCAAATACATCAATATTTAATCTATATAATGAAGATTGAACTTACATTAGTGAAATACCCTTATTGGAGAAGGTGAACCTGAGAGATAAATAATAAGATATGAAGAAAGGAGAAGAAAACAGAAAAGGAGGCTTACTTGGAGGTTTTGTGAAGATTCAACCCAAATAATCCCAATATTTGGAGACAAAGGGAGTGAAAAAAGAGAGTTAGAGGTTTCTAGGGTTTGGGAGTTCAAATGGGGAGAGAAATGGGTGATTTTGTGTTAAAATTAGAGAGGGTTAGTTTAAGAAATTCATGATTTTTAAATTTCAGCTAGGCTATAAAGTTTGGCTACAGAGAATACCATAAAATGCGCCAACCATTCGGCTCCACTATCCAATAAGAAAAGAGGTCTTATGGTTTCTTGGGAGAGGGTATATGCTCATGTACCTAGTATCAAGCCCTAGATAGTGACACTATTCCAAGTATTGGTTATCCCACACTCCCATGTGTTGGTCTATGTGACCTGGACAATGTCATTATCTAGGGAACACTATTTTCACTAGGACAGTGCATGGTTTCTTCTAACCATGTACCAACCACAGGGAACCTTCTATCTAGTCCAAAAACTACCATTTTATAAAAAAAACCGAAATGTTATACAATAAAGATAATACAAAAAATAGAAGAGAAAATAACTCAAAATAACACCATGGATGTGACAATTATTATAAAATTTTAATTATTATAGAATAATAATAATCCAAGAAAAATAAAATAGTCAATGCAATCAATTTTATAGTCGTTCAGTTCAATGTGAACCTACAACTACTCTTACTCCTATATACTCTTTGAGAGATGCGTCATGCATTGGAGTTGGTGCCTAGGAACCAACTACTTTGTACTTTACATTTCATGTATATTCATGAATTTTAATATTAATAAATAGATTATAACATATTGATTTTTATTTTTCATAACATTAATGGGATAATTTCTTAGGTAATATGTCACTTCAAAAGGTCATAGTAGTTCTCAGATATGATGAGAACCTTGAAATTCCCTGAATATATTATTGAAACTATTTTTATGGTTAGATAGCATTCTTGATATGGAGAATAGTATGTTGACTATCTGGTGTGAGTAATTATAGGAAGATGATACTTCTTCTCATGAAGTTTTGACTTGGTAATATTAAAGATGGGAAATTATAAGAACATGCCTGACTGTGGGAATTCCACATTTTTATGTGTCATCATATATTTCTATATATGAGAATGTTTAATGGTCCTTTAACTTTAATATTATTATTAATAAATTTCAGGACTCATGCACTTTGATCTGTTTTCATAAACCATGATGAAAATTGTTCATGGTGGAGTTGGGTATGTTGGGTGTGTCACAAATGACATTTATTAATCAATAAGTCAAGGAAGAATTTATCTCTTCCATATTTATGGATGTTTATATCTCCATCCTTTGATTGAAATTGAATTTTCCCATTAAGTTCTTTGGTTATGGTGTAAGGACAAATTTATTTTAGATAGTCAAAGAAATACATATCAAGCATATAGATTGATGACATGAGCATGCAACTAGCTTAATGAGATATTTTGATAAAGGAATTATATTACACTGTAATTATTCGTATGTGGTTTTCAATGTTATGACATTAGATTATTTCTCTTGGGTTCCTTGACCCATTTATAGACATTAATATCGGATTTTATGCAAGCCAACCTAATTCCAATGAGAAGGAATCCTAGAGGGTCAAACACTAACTGTTTATGTTAATCTCAATTAAATTTTATTTGAATTTAATTGTGGGAATAAATATAATTCTCAAGACTGAGGAATAAGTTTTCTCAATTTTTATTGATCGAAAATATTAAATAAATATTTATTTTCAAGGTAACAATTAATTATTTATTCATTAATAAATAAATAATTTAATTATGTGAATATTTATTAAATATTTATTTTTCATACCCTGAATTGAATATTTATTTTATGTATTGAATATGTAATTAATATTTATTCTACAAACATTGAATTGAATATTTATTTTATTTGTGAATAAATGATTATTTAGGCATTATATAAATGTCAAGGAGTAAGAGTTGACAAAGATTTTTTCCAGAAATAAATATTTATTTCCAGGCCAGTAAAATAATATTTATCACTGTGCTAGCTTTCACGCACCATGAGAAATAATAATAATAATATTATTAAGTGGCATAGGATTAGATTATGTTTAATATATTATTTAAGGGATGTTTTGTAACTAAAAAATATTTTATCCTTCATCTTTTATCTATAAATTTATTACTATGTCTATTGTGTAGAGGCCGGTCGAGATGGATCAAGATTGAGAATCTCTATGCATAATGAATTCTAGATCCATCTCTCAGGATTGAAAAAACCTCTAGATATTCTCCTCCCTCATCCACCCTCTCAATAATAACAGTGAAAGTATGATACTTCATGCTTGAATGAATTGTCGCAGTGATCAAGATGATTTATTCTCTAAGATAGCACCCAAAAATCCATCAGTGTTGTTTGGAGATCTAAGGAGATCTTGTGTATTGTAAGGTCCCATATTTTTAGACCCACTTATTATAGTTAGAGGTGAAAGAGGTCAACTTAAGCCACCCCATAGCTGATCCATTCTTATTCCTATGTGCCCTTTTATATTTCAATAGCTAAAACACCCATTGGTATGTTTGGTTCTACTTCCACAAGTAATTTATTTAAATTAAATGGTTAAATTTACACCTTATAATTGGGAAAACATGTCTAACTTGGATCTCATCATTGAAAAAATGGAAAGTTAATATGTATCACACAACCATTAAACCTTTTGATGTATAAATGAAAGGTAGTTCCTTAAATTATTTAGAATGATGTGATAAATGGTATGACACCCTATATAGCTATTTTTCATTGTTGAGTTAACAGGGTAGAGACTTGAATTAAATAAATTGAATGAATGTATATTATCAATTAACCCGACATCGCCTATTGACCCTTATCACTTTTTAATGAAAGTTTAATGATTTAAGTAAATGTAATTAATAGATTTTAATGATTATTACATGAAAAATAGTATTTATTAAATGAAAGGTTACTACAATTATTATTATAGACTTATTTCTTATTATAAGATTTGTATGACTAGATCCAACCTAGGATTCCTGAGATAATGCCTTGAGCACTCAAAGGGCATCACATTGATTCATTGGTCTGGATTACAAGGGTGAGACCCACCTTATAAATTTATCAATTCCTTATATGTGAATTCCTTTGCATGTCCCAAAATATTCACACACACTCTCTCTATCCTGGATATTAGAATTCCTCAGATACACTCCGTGGATTCAATTTGATGACCTTGGTCAAATGATACCAATGGCTACCTCCTTGGAATCCAAATCATTCTTACCCTAATATTACTTGGTACATGACTCCCTATAATCATAACTTTTTACGGTGTAATTCCAATGATTAATAATGTGGATTACACTCATACCCCTATGGTCAAACTGCCTAAGTTATTATTATGATTTGTCTTGAACCTCAGTGGTCAAGGATGCCTCAATTACACCTTGTATACCTCTTTATATTTATCTTGGTACATCATAAGGTCCTATGTTATACATGATGCTTATAAGTATGTCACCCTTAATTTTAAATCTGAAACTCAAGATATTATCTCTAGATGGATTCTGTGGGTGTCAAACCATAGGTCCACGCTAGTGCATGTATATTTTTGAAAATTATTGTCTTATATATGCATATATATATATATATACATGATGGAAGGTGTTCAGAGACATTTCACATTTGGATGAAGTGGGTATGGTCAACCATGTGTCTTTGAAGAACTTAAGCCCAACATGTTATTATTTATTGTTTGTAGATTCATGTTGATATACTTATACACTTTATTTTATATTCACAAACCAAATGACTTGAGACACTATTATTAGTGGCCTACTGAGTATATCTCATGCCTTGTTCTGGCCTCCATTGCAATGGGGTACCAAAACAGTCCTCATGACTATAAGTTTAGGATCACTATTCAGGCATATTCTATTATTCATGTATATTCGAGATTAAGAGCACATGAATTGTCAGAGCTCAGGATGATCGTGGAGATAACCCTTAGTTTTTTTTGTTTTTTTATTTATTATTTATTTATATAGGTTGTATGTCTATTGTTTTACATTATAGAATATTCATACATGATTTCTCTTATTTTATTATTATTAGTAATGATTATATTTCCAATTAATTTATTTATAATTCTTTTTTTATGTCTATTACTAATCTAGAGGGTATAGTCTCCCAATTGTACCTCCATTAGGCCCTCATTTCTAGTCAGTAGCCTATGGCATACGAGGAGGCACTCTTGAGTCCATGAATCCCACCAGATCAAGGATCATATTAGTGGCTTGTGGGTGGGGGGATTAAAAATTGGTATCATAGGCTTCTTTTCCTATTTTTTTTTTTTTTTAATATTTTAGATAGTAGACTGAGAATGTTTCCAAACTTGTTTGATATCTCGTGTATGGGTTAATACAACCCATGCACAAGTGAAAGATCAAATATCTAGGTATGGGGTTGTGGTTTTATGTTAGATTTCACTATAATTTCACCTTGGGTGATTGTTTTACTTCTTTTGGTTATTGATTTCTAATTTATGAAACATACCCTTAGATCGGTATGGAGAGGAAATATTAGTACACACATCATAATAGGTTCATATAATTCACATTCCATACCATGTAGAATTCATTATAGGTTGATTGATGCATGATGATTTGTAAAACATGATTGTGTGATTTTCATCATTCTTTTTTGTAGCCCAACTTATGTGATTACATAGCATGTTTTCTTATATACCCTATTTGGGTGATTTTTCCATGCTTACTTGTATTCTCTATTTCCATAATAGCCTTCCATGATTACCACCATTCTATCATGATTATTAACATACCTTATCTTTAATTAGGATATATGGTCAGTTAAATAAAGTGATTTAATCAAGATAAATAGGGTTTTCCCATATAGATTGATAGTGGAATTATATTTAAACAACCGATTATAAAATATTTGATTCATGATCCATTGTTGCATGGTAAGAAGTATTTATATCTGTGATTAAATGTGTTCAAATAACAATTTATAAAGTGTATGGTCCTTTATAAATTGGGTAGGGTAACCCGCATAATCAAACCATTATACATAGAATTGTTTATTATGAAAATAAAGGTGAAAACTGGGCTATATCTACATGAATGTCATTTTTAACTTGTGTAGGAAAGTGTCATTTATAACCTGGGAATGATGATTCATCTAACTAAATCATGATACTTATACACATATGCAAAATTATAATTCTTACTGAAAATGGTTTCCTTTATACAGGCTTAGACCTCTATCATTGGGAATTATGAACCATATGACAAGATCATTAAATTCATAACTAGACCCAAATAGGTTAGTTGGGGCATTTTACTTAATGAAATTCATTGAACTCAACCCAAGAAATTTGGTCTTGGAATTTTTCAAAGGAGATAAACCCATTAAGTTTATTTGAACTTAAATTATATAAAGTGTTACAGGTTTCACTTAAATGGGTTGTCAATTGTAATTTATAGAGCATTGAATAAATAAATTGGGAACGAATACCCATATAATTGAACATAGATTGACATGGTGGGACCCTCATAGTTATCATTTTCTTAATTTTGTTCTTATTACTTAAAACCCATGGGGTTATGTTTATGCTAATGGAATGATAATTCTATGTGTTTTTGGTAACTAATATGGTGTTATATATAAAAATACTGTGGCATATTACTTGAACATTTTCCTTCAATTAATAAAAGACCTGTTATATGATTTTTTAGATTTATAATTATGAGGTGTTAGTTAATTAAATTTCCAATTAGTAAATAAATATTTTTTTAATTTTTAGATTGTAAATTGAATTTTTATTTAACCAAACCAGTTGTAAAAACCCTAGAAGAAATAAATGGTTAAAAATGAAATTATGAGATAATTTGAAAAATGTTTTATGGTTTAAGCTAAATAAAATGAATTATATGGTTAATCCAACAACCAATACTTTATATTCCAGGGATATAAACTAATTTAAATGTTGAAATAAATGATCATCATTTAAATTCCTTAAATTTAAATATTTTCGAGGTTCCTGTTGTAAGGACCCCCGTGTAGGGGCCAATTTTAAATATTTCCTTAAGATTTTCTTTGAAAGGGAACATGATAATTGTCTTGAAACTCTGATGACTTCTTCCTAGGCTATGTTAAGCATAGAGGTTATGCACTATGGGTTAGTGATCTTTTCATATATGACCTTATTTTTGGGTTGATTCCTTGATTATGTAAGTAGCTAGCCTAGTTTTGGTAGAACATTTCTATCTTAAAGCATTGATAAATCATTCCATTTTATATTAAGACTAGAGGTGTCATTTGGGTTCTATTTTTCCCAATTATGACTCTTAAATAATTAAAGAACACCCCTAGGTAAACGGGTGGTTTTATGGTTAGTTAAACCTTATGGGGGTATTACTGTATATAGATACTTTTGCGAACCATATATTTGTTATTTACATTAGAATTGGATATTTCATCAAGAACTAATCTATTTGGATGCTTGAGGATGATCAGGGAATGGTAGCCTAAAATTTATCAAGTGATGTCATTACACCTACGATGATAAATGTTAACCCTTATTGGCCAACACTTACTTACCAATTCTAGTTTAATATCTTCAAAAAGGGAGTTTCATGAATGTAGATTTTGTTTAATAAATTTACTTGAATGGTATTTGGTTCTCATGATAGAGACCTTGTTGCTAGGTTGAAAGACCTATATTAACTCACATTAAATCAAACCCTAGTAGGTCAATGATGTTGTTCTGTTAAGGAAAACGTTAGAAATAGGTTGGTCCAGGACTACACTTTCCTTTTTGTAGTGAATCCTTTTTACACTCTTTTTGAGATAGATGCATGGTAGGTGCTTGATTCTTTTGATTCAGAAATATAGATTCCTTTACCTTTGAAAATCACCTTGAATTCTTATTTATTGAAATTGGATATGATGGGAAGAACCATTCAGGTTCCGGACCAAGTTGACCAGTGTTTGTTTTGTAGAATCTTTCTTCTCATGAACAACATTGCGAGGTGTGCAGTTGGGGTTTAGATTAGCATTAAGCACCCAGTAATAATACATGAAAAATGGGGGTTGAAAACCCATTGGGTAGAGGTACTGTAGCAGTACTGTAGTGTACTATAGCAGCGGTGGCACTGTAGTGACGACAGGTCACTGTAGTGGCGGCAGGATACTGTAGCAGTGGTCGATACTATGCAATGTTGTAGCAGGTGGAGTACTGTAGCCTTACTATTCACAGAATGGGCCTTGGGACAAACATTTGGGCCTACTGGCCATATAATGGGAGAAATTTCCACTGGGCCTTCGGGCTATGTAATGGGTCTCCCTCTACCTAGTTAAAAGAGATTTTTTCTTTACTTTAAATAATAAATGAGGCCTTGGCCCCAACCATTAAAAAACCAACATTGTGAGGTGAATGGTCGTTCAATAAATCATGGCACTTGAAAGGTACCTGATTCTTAAGATGATTTCCAAGGACACACCCCACATATTCAAAAACTAAAATTTCAAGTATCCTGAACAATTTTACCTTTTTGACTAATGACTCTCGAAATCATGCATTAGGTTTATAAATTTGGTGGTACGAAATGTACACACACTATATATGGTAAGTTTAACTAGTTCCTATAGTTGGTGAAATCTGTTTAGAGTTTTATGTTGATGAGTGGCTGAGTAAGGGATGAGGATCGATGGTTTTGAATATGACGCTTACAGACAAGGTGACCTAAATCTTTGGTTAATTCAATGAAATTCCATAGCATGACGGATGAACTAGAATGGGATTGGAAATGCATGGTATAGAGATATGGTGTTACTAATTTAAGAAGTCAGGTGTGGCCAAGTTGATGCGAGTGTGGATTAGAGGGATCTATTTATACCTATCGATAAAATTGTGGTGTACTCATAGTTGGAGGCGATCATGCCCATTATCTTGACTTCTCCCTATGAAAATTAAGAGAGCATTGGCTCTAATATTATCTACCTTCATAAATAGGTGGTATGGTTTGATGAAAGGATCCCTTGGGAGTTATGTCCAAGTATCCATTTTTTAGATGATCCAAATACTGTGTAGTAAAAAATGGTTGTTGAAAGGTGACGACCCTCATTTTTATTCATGTTCTGATTTCACCACAATAACCATTCTCTAAAAATATGAATGGTTAATGGTTGATGTTTATGTTGGTGGTCAAGATGAGTAGGATCCTAGCCATGATATTTTTTACGAATATAAATGGCTGAGGAATGGGATTTGGTGAGAATTTTTCATTTCATTTAAGCAGTGAAAAGGATGCTCTTAAGGTGGGGAGTGAGATATTGGTCTCCGGTGGGAAACCCTCTAGAGAGAAAGGATGTGGAACCTATGTCTGGTCAAGTGATGGTTGTTTTGGAACTCATATATCATTATATAAATGTACCTAGGTATGGTTGGAATCATTGATAAGTTTTAGGTATGAGTTCACTTATTATTTTGGATAAAAATAGATATGTAAATTAAGAATAGTGTAGATTATAACAATCCATGTGTATAGGATCAGGATAGTGTTATTGCTGGTTTTATAGCATGATAATGGTTTTTCCATGGCAGATTGTTCGATCAAGAGACATCATCAGAACTCGGGTATGGGTAAAACAAGTATACTCAGAACAATCTCAATATGCCTTAGAATAAGAGATGTGTAGTCTACCTTAGTGATGTACTGGCCATAGTAGCGGAGAATTTTTATAAATTAGTTTACGGGAAGAAGTTTCACTTAAATTATCTCCAATATAGGGATATGGTTTTTGAGGAAATCACATCGCTCATGCTATCAGGATGAAGTGAGTGTAGCTTAAAGGATCAGCCAAGGATTTTCAAGGAAAATCCAGTGTGACCAGTTTTAGCTTGGTCGATTGAAGTTTGATCATTTCAGTAAGATAAAGAATTAAGGATAGTTTCCTTATGTGTAATTTTATTAATGTGTTGGAAGAATCACTAGAATGCAACAGATGTGTTTTGGTAGGCAATTCCAGTGGTGGGAGTATCGTGACTCAGAATTGGCTATGTTAAAATAAGAACCTATTGTCGGGAGAACCATTTGGGGTGATGTAATAGGAGACAATGGATCATATATCGGTTAATTTAGGCTTGAGTAAGTGCCTTATTGGTGTTTCGATGATATTTCTGAGTGTTGGATTGAGTTTTAGCAACTTAATTACCGCGTCTTTTAAGTGATGTCTAGAGGTTTGTTGGGAATTTGGAAATGCAACGTGACCGTTTGAATGAAAATTCACTACCCAAGTAGATCATGTGATGTTTTTTTCAAGTATTCTTGGGGATGATAAGTTTTAAGGTGGGGAGATTGTGAGGTATTATGGTTTTGAACTGGTTGAATTGACAAAATAATTTGAACTTTTTGTTTGGTGGATGGACAAAACCTTAAATTAAATTCCAAAGAAAAATTCTGAATGTTAGAACATGTGAAAGTTTTTTTTATACCGGGTTTAAGTCCCAATAGGTGTCTCAAAAGTTTGGATGATTTTAATATTTTTAGGCTCTGAAATCTCATTCTCTAGAAGAAACAGATAGGGAACACGATTTGTTTAAACCATGAAACCCCTTAATAGAAATAATGTGTCCTTATAAAGGGGACACACACTATTTTTAAACCGTTTAAAGTAAATGAATGACCATTTAGGACCAATGTATTTTATTGTAGAGGTGAATGACATGGATTGTGCATGGCTTGTCTACCGGTGCGCCTAGCCCATAAACAGTATAGCTCTTAGATAGTGAGGGCTACACAATTGGAGAACGGTTACTGAAATTGTGTAGCTTAATAGTGCACCTAATTTAAAGGAAAAAATGATCATTTTAACCTCTTTCCTAAAATGGGTTTTACCCAATTTCCTCCTGCCATTCATGCCTAGTAGGTCTCCCATGTTCTTACCTCTCCCTCCCACTTCCATGGGTTTTTTCTTCCATTTCTTGTCCTAATTGAATGACGTTTGGTGATTTGGAAGCATATAGGTTATTATTTGATTTCTATTTCTTCACTTATTAGTTTATATCCCCATATTCACATCTATATACATGTGATCTAATTTTCTTTATTTTTAGGTTGTTCATCTAATATTTTTATTTTTTCGATTATGAATTGAATCAAATCCTGATATTAGAAAAGTGGACCATCCTTAGCATGTGGTAGGTGGTCTAGATTTTTTTCCCTCAAGTCACGTTGATTTATAATTATCACCATCGTGTTGTGTGCCTTTTCCACCAACAATTTAAACCTAAAAAATGAATTTTTCTTGAATTATATGTTTAAAGTTGAATTTAAATTCCCTATTAGACCCTCTTATTATTGTTATAGGTTAAATACCTCAAATTGATCCACCCCTTGGGTGTTCCATGATTATGAATTTGTTCCCTTATATATTTTAATAGTTGAAACTCCTATTGGAGTGTTTGGTTCTACTTATTTAATCAATTTAGTTGATTTAAATGGTTTAATTGAAACATTATAATTGGGTAATCATATATCTTTTGGATCATTGCATTTGAAATGGAAAATTAAAAGGTATGAAAACACCTTTAAAACTTTTGATGAATAAATGAATGGTAAAGGATTAAATTATTTATAATGACATGTTATATGGTATGACACCCTATATAGACCTTTTTCATTATTGAATGAAAAGGGTAGTGACTACAATTAAATAAAGTGAATGAATTTATATAATCTATTGGCCTGAAATATTTTGTTTACCCTTGTCACTTATTAATGAAAGGGTAATAGTTTAAAGAAATAAAATTGATAAATTGGCATGATTATTACATATCCAAGAGTTTTTATTAAATGCAAGGTGCATAAAATTATTTTCATGGACCTTTTTCTTATTATAAGAGTGGCTTTACTTGATTCAACTTTGGATTCTCGAGGGAATGCCTTGAGAACTTCGAGGAAACCACCCTAATTCATTGGGATAATTTCCAAGGGTGATACCCACCTGGTAATTTGTTCAATGACTTATATGTGAATTCCTTAGTGTGTCCCAGATGATTCACTAGCTCTCTTTATTCCAGATATTAGAATTCCTCATATACACTCCTTGGATTCAGATTAATGACCTCAATCACATTACACTAAGGGTTACCTCATTGGGCTTCAAATCATGCATACACCAAGATTACTTGGGACATGACTCCCCAGACTCAGTTAGAACTTATTACGGTGGAATTCCAAGTGTTTATCTTGTGTATTACACTCAGAACATTGTGGATAGACTCCATGAGTTATTATTATGAGTTGGCTTGACCCTTTGTGGTCAAGGATGCCTCAGTTACACCTTGGATCTCTCCATATAATTATCTTGATACCCTATATGGCCCCTTGCTATACAAGGTTCTAATAAGAATTTTTCCAATAATTTTAAATGTGAAACTCATTATATTATCCCTATGTGGATACCATGGGTTCTAAACCACAGGACCATGTCGGTGCATGTATATCTGTGTAAAATATTGTCTTATGTATGCATATATATACATGATATAAGTCATGTAGAGAAACTTCAGCTTAAGAAGTGAGTATGGTCAACCAGGTGTCTTCGAGGAACCTAAGACCAACATGTTATTATTTATTTTTTACAGCTTAATTTTTAAATCATTTTAGATTTCTTATGTTATATTCAAATACTAGATAGCTTTAGAAACCATTTGTGGGGGGCCTACTGAGTATATCTCACACTCTATTTGGGATTCCATTGCACTGGGATACCCAAATAGACCTCTTGGATGAAAGATTATGTTCATTGTTCATGAATATACCGTTATTCTTGTACATCAGATATTAGGAGCACAGAATTGAGTGTTAGATCAGAATTCTTATAAAGATAGTCCTTAGGGATTTTGTCTTTTTCTTTTTTATTGTTTATTTATACCTACTATATTTCTATTGTTGTACATTATAGAATATTCATGCATGATTACTATGCTTTTATTATTGACAGTTATGAATATCTTTCTTATTAAATTACCTATATTTATTTCACTATATTTATTAAGGATCTATAGGGTATATTCTCCCCATTGTGCCTTCATTAGTACCTCACTTCTAGTCGGCAGCCTCTGGCATACAGGGAGGTGTTTAGGAGGTCGTGTATCCCACCACATCGGGGTAATATATTAGTGCAACCTGGTTCTAAGCATTACATGGATCACCACTAGAGGGATTTTTTACTTGTATCCTATAAACACAACAATGGGAGACAAAAAATAGTTTTATATGATTAAAATATTCATTGAAGAATGATCTCAAGACTAAGGTATTATTTTTATGATCTATTTAAATAAAATATAATTTATCATGAAATTATCTTCTCTTAGTTCTAGAAACCATTCTTGTCCATAATATTTGGAAAAAAAATTATTTGTGATTCTTACATATTGTACAACATGTGAATGATCCATCGAATCTCATAATTACTGAGTTGGGATCAACCTCAATAAGTGCTTCCACTATAATTGAAACCATCATGTGGTATTAGAGAAATCATCTTTAAACATATAATTATTTTATTATTGATCAATTATATTCTACTTTTGTTAGTTTTTTACCTCTAGATTATTTATTCTTTAATCAAAAGTTTATTATCATTCCTTCTACATAATAATTTTACACAATCTTGTTTCATATTTTCTGAAATATATCATGACCAAGATAAATAATGGTCAGATATTCTATGAGAAGGTGATAAGGATTCTGGCTGGTAGACAGGGTTACAAGATGTATGACTGAAGTACACATCATGTAACAAAGTGAACTTCACCTGGATTTTTCACAGAATAAAGGATGATCTAAGAATTAATAACATTTTGTGTATTTATTGTACATCCTGTGTTAACTGGGATATCCTGGTGAATGATTTATCAGATTACATAGTATGAAGCTTGATTACTAGTCATGTAGTATACCCATTTTAGCAGTTAAATTTATGCTAATTATGTGGTAAAATATATGATTTATACTGTGTGGGACTCATGGAATATATAATTAAAGATACACACAACATGTAGCCAAAATACATTTCATGTTACCATTAATTATCTCATTCTAAGAACACGATAATTCAAAAGGTGGGGTACACAGACACATAGAAAGTGGAACACACAACAATTATCTTGTTAGTTTTCATCATGTAACTCGTGCAAGATATGCACCATGTCCCTAGGAATTTATCCTGGATACACGGAAAGTGAAGAACATGACGTGTTGCTCATTAGTACACATTCTGTACTCTCCTAGTAAATAATAGAATTAAATTACATAAAAAATAATTAATTGCATCATTAAAAAATTACACTATTATCAACAGATGTGTTGACTATGTAATAAGGTTTTTAAGAATTAAAAAATGATCAATTAATTCCATGTAATGATCTTTAATTATTGGTCATGTCATTTACTTTCTATGAATTCATATATGATGGGTATCTCAAAGAGACTTTATATGGTCATTAAGATAAAGGGTGTTTATTGATTAATTGATTGATTGATTAAATAAATACAAATGTGTTTATCTTAATAAAAAAGAATGAATTTAATTGAATGAAAATGAGTATAATTTTTTGTATTTGTTTCATGTTTCTAACTGATCATGAGCTTTTTATAGACCTATATATGTTTTGGTTTTGTTAAATTTATTTTATTTCATGGGTTTTCAATTATTTATCATTAAATTAAATATGATGGTATGTGTCTTATCTCTCCCTTATTTATTATAGGGGACCTACGAGTCTAAGGTTTTTTTTATATTTCACCTTAACCAATCCTTTGTTTCCCTTCACCTACATGTGAGTTATAAAACATATGTAATAAAAGTATCACCCCAAGGTGTATGTAGGTGGTTCAATATGGAACCAAGATGAAACCAACTCAGAAGATACATAGGTGGAAATGTGAAATGTTGTATCACATGGCAATAATGGTACAAGGATTTTCTCCCTAAGGTCATATGTTGAGTTATTGTATTCTCAATAAATAAACATTAGATAAGCTCATGATCATGTCACTTGTTTATTTATTTTATTTTAGTCTTATGATTGATTTATTTTATGGATGCAAGAATGTGATCACATAAATAAATGGACTAATTTGTAAATATGGAATTAAAATAAATGGGTAATGCCTAATTTTTTTATCAGAACATAGTTAACCCCTAAAATAAAATAAAATATATATTAACAAGACATATAAAGGATAAAATAATAAATATTTACATATAATAAACATAAAAATCCCCCAAGTTAAAATTAAGTCTCTTATCCTTCCATCATTTGAATAAATATGAACCCATAGTTTAAGTGTTAATTCAGCTTCTACTAGAATCACTTTTAATTATGGATAAGTCTTAACTGAGATACTGGGTCAACTTTACCATATATTTTTTAGGTTTAATTTCCTATGTGTGTCTAATACAAATTTGGAGGCATGTTTTGGGAAATTCGATTCAAAATTTTAGATTGGGGAGTCCACTCAACAGTTCAAGGAGATACTAGTTTGTAGTTGGAAAGACCGCCTACCTAAATACTTTATTATAATTTTCATGGCCTCCATATATATTATAAAAATGTAAATATGGATCCTTTCCACTAGAATTTCTATGAAACTAGACATTCTGAGATCAATGGTGAGATCCATTGAGAGTTGGTAAAATAGTGGGAGACTTAATAAAATTAAAATTATTATGTATTACATAATTTTTATTTAATTAAAGTGTTAATCATCTATTTTAACTATAGTATAAAAATAAAAATAAAAATCATTAAAACACTAAGATTATTACTTAACTAAGTGTATGTCCTTGCAAATAAAAAAGTTCAAATATTGTATAATTTTTTATCCAATTCATTATTATCATAAAATTTTATTATGTATTAGAATCCTATATTCCTATTATACCTCCCCATCAGGTCAAAAAAGGTAAAATTGATTCCTACTAGAGATATGTAGTGGATGATCCATATGTATAATATATTATATTATCATCTATGTATGGATAATTGGTGATACAATATAAGGACACAAATACTTAACCCATAATATCTCATATTCTTTTTCTTGAGAAAGAGAAGGAAAGTCTTGAAATATATAAGATTCACAATACAATACACCAGTGTAAACTAGAATAAGGGAATCTAGATAATGATCATGCTTTCAAAATTTTGGGTTATATTGATCAATTAGAAAAATTGGTCTTTCATTTGGATAAGAATTTATCCATTGATCTTATTTTATTATTCTTACAACCAACGTTTTCCTTATTCATCCCAGCCTAGATAAAAAATGGATAATTCTATCAAGAATATTTTAACCATACTTCACTAAGAGGATAGGGAATGGTTGAAAAACATTTCTCTACCACTTATGGTGAAAATTTTGAAAGAAGTGGCTGAATATGGATAATATAAATTCAAAATATCCTTTACAGTTTCCGTCAGAAAGACAAAATATCCAGAGGTAGAATAATGAACAGGAGTCTATTTTCTTCTTATATAGAAAGAACAGGAACTAGAAAATAAATTCCAATGAATTTAAAAATCAAGAAACTTTATCCACTTCATATATATTCATGAAGTTCCTATTAACCACTTATATATTAAAATACAATATTATTACAACATACATGTGTTTAAATATAGAAAATGATCAAGATTAGAAAGGTTATAGCGTGAACTTAAAAGGAGATGCAAAAGGGAGATTCCTATGTCATCCAAGGGGATCTCTTTACTTCTCATTATTTAAATGTATTTATTCTAGTTTATAATTCATATTACCAAAACGATTATCTTAGTGTCTATCTAGACACAATGATACATTATTTCATATTTTGAATAAATGTTGTTATTTTACTTAAATAATAAACTAATGGTTTATCAACTCTTGAATCATAGATATACAACACAATCAATGATGGATTTAAAATATAATACTCTTATAAGATTATGGAAATATAATTATTTTTCAATTAAAATGATGGTAGTTGACTTGTTTTCACCCATATTTGTTTCTCTTAATTAATATTATCTATTATATATACAAACAAACCTGTTATCAAATTTTACATAAATAAAACTTTATAAATAAAGGTAGTCCACTAATATTTTAAGAGTTAGTTCAACACGGCCACTTAAAATATTCTAAATCTAAAGATAACTTCATATAATTCATGATTTTCTTTTAAGAAATTTTAGAAATGATCAGTGAAGTAAATGAGTGAAATTGGTAAAGATTGGGGAATATTTGAGCTGGATTGCCAGAAAATATATTATGCATGTAATAATTGATCATAAACATGGAGTAAATGTATTCCCAAAATCACATTTCCTTATATATATCAATTTCATGAATGTAATAAATGGAAGATTAATGATGAATATTATATATGTTGAAAATATTCCATAATTTAGTCCAAGACATTTTGTGGAAATAGAATTACAATAACTAACAATATTCCAACTATATTGTCAAATGGATACTATAAAAATTGTGATACAAAAAGAATCTATTAGAATGCTACCACAAGTTTTTGTTAAAAACAATTTGTTAAAATTTAGAATTAGATTAAAAATAACATTAAACACTAAGATGAATCTGGGTTAATAATATTATATCCACTAAGGATATTAACATTTAGTCAAGACCAACTATATTTCTATAAAGGAAGAATATCTCTTTAAAGATAGTGGGATTGGGCTTAACTTCTATGGCTTAAGGCTCTGTATACATATGGGTTGGTATGGGAATGTTGGAATCCACTAAGAATAGTGGGGGGACTAGTTCTAGAGACACATATTGCATAAGAATTCATAACCAAATAGGTGTTTTATGTCCATTGTGGTGGGTGAAACATATATTACTCTTTCAAAATAAAGATTCCTATAAAGAAATAGTAAATGGAATCACACTAAGGTTTAAAAGTATGTATAAATTAAAGTAATGGACACCATGTATCAAGATTTGAGGAATCCATATCCTAAATGTTTCAAATACTTAAAAATTCTTATGATTATTCAATAGAAACCAAGAATGTATGGTACAAGATGGTTCCAATAAATCATTATTGATTATTGAATGGTTTAGTCTATTAAAAAAACATATACACCAAACATGATGTCTAAAATCCTTTTAAATTCTACTTGTCAATTCATTCCTCTATGATCATAATATTGAGGTATTGAGAGTCAAGGCTTCCTCATTTGGATTAATTATCATGGAACATATCTACATTAAGTTACCAAAATGAGACCATATGGTATATGTGTACAAGGTATAACCAGAGAGCATCAGTGACATCAACAAATGGAAATGAGATCTACATATTACATTAATTCATTTAAAAATTGATCATGCATTGTGATAATAGAATATTTATTTGTAAATGATTGAGTAACATGTGTATATAACTGGTTAGTGGTAGTGTTTTAATATTTCATGATAGATATGTTTATAAAATATAAAAAACAAATCTTCTGTATAACTAGTTTGTTAAAACTAAAGAATGGAATTTCTATAAGTATGAATTAAAGTAGAAATTGTGTTCTAAAGAAAAAGATCTAAAAAATATATCTATGGGTTTTCTTAATCTTGTCATAGTACATATATTGACAATGTATTGAAAAAAACAAGTTGAAACCATTCAACACCAATTTTTTTGGTGTATAATTCTTCTAGTAGAACATGCATGGTCATAATAAGATATTATTTTTATTAAAAGAATTTTTGAAGCTTATGTTATAATAATTTATCTCATATTCCATTATATATACTAAAATTTGATATTAATTATGCATAATTAGTAGTAGGTGAATATCAAATAGATCCAATATAATTTCATTGACTTGTAACTAGAACTATCTAATAGTACTTGGAAAAGTAGAACTAGATGAGTTCTTAGTGTCTGGAGAAGTGGGAATACTAGTGATCAAGGAAATTAAACACCTATCTTTACATAGTTTAATTTGATCTAGTATCACCAACATGGATAAGGTAATATGCAATAAAAAATTATTACAACCAATGGTTGTTATATCTACAATATTTGAGTATGTTTTGGCTTCTGATGCATCATAAGGAGCGGTTTAGAAATGTAATATTCTGGTTTTGGGTTATACAAAAATAAAGAGTTTTATCATTATTATGATAAGCTTTGACTATGGACTTAGTCAAGATGTCAGGATGCTAATATGGAAGCCAGAGGTGGATACTCAGTTATATCACTACTTGATGGATTTTCCCAATGTAATAACATTGTAATAAGAATATTTTTCACATAGAAATATGAATTTACCAACCCTAGCCATGAAAACATGATAGTCCTAGCATCTATAGCCATGCTCATCATAAACATGTTTAACTTGTGATAACTAGCCAAACATTAGTTGTTGGTTTTAGTGCAAGTGAGATTATAATAGATTTAGTGCCCTTGAATCAACGAATTTTTACTTTTGATTACTTTTATATTCATGAATTTTATTATTAATAAATAGATTACCACATATTGATTGTTCTTTTATATAACATTAATGTGATAATGTATCCAAATATCTATATTATTAGAAGGTTATAGAAGTTATCCACTATGATGAGTACCTTGAAATGTCATGATGATATTATTGAACCAAGTTCTATGATAAAACAACATTATGTGATGGGGAATATAGTATATTGATTGTTAGGTGCGAGTACTCATAGGCTTGTTATACTTCTTCTCATAAATTTTCCACATGGTAATCTTCAAAATGAGATATTATGATAATGTACCCATCTATAAGAATTATATATGTTTATGTGTCATTATATATTTCTATTTATGAGTGTGTGTAATGGCCTATAGAATTTATGATTATTATTAATTCATTTCAGGACTAACTCACTTAGATGTATTGTTGTAAACCATGGAGAAACAGTTCTTGCCAAAGTTGGGTACATTGCGTTCCGCACAAATGACATGTTTTTAATCAATAAGTTGAGTAATAATTTTTCCCTTCTATATTTATGAACGTTTTTATCTTGACCCTTTGATTAAAATTGGACTATCATATTAAATTTCATGGTCAGGGATTAACGATGAGTTTATTTCAATTTTAAAAGAAAGATGTATTAATCATATAGGTTGATGACACGAGTGTGAAACATAGTTGATAATATATTGTTAAAAAGGGATTATATTAAAAAATAAGTGTTTATGTGTGGTTGTTAGCGTTGCAACATTAACTTCTTTCTCTTAATCATCTTGATCTGTTTCTAAACAATAATCTTGGACTTTAGGAAAACTCACTTAATGCCAATAAGAAAAATTCCTGGAGGGTCATACCCTAAGTGTTTCCAAGGATCTCAATTAAAATATATTTGAATTTAATTATTAGAACAAATATTATTCTCAAGGGCGAGGAGTAATTTTTTTAGGATTTATTGATCACAAATATTAAATAAATATTTATATGTAAGGTAAGTGCTTAGTTACATGAATATATAATACATTCACAAGATAATAAATAATTATTTATTAATTAATAAATAATTTTTTTAATTGCGTGAATATTTAATAAATATTCTTTTATCAATATGTGAATAGAATATTTATTTTATTTACTAAATATTTAATAAATATTAATTATTTAGATTGTGAATAAAATATTTATTTTATTTAGGAATGAATATTTAATTAAATATTTATTTGGGTATTCGATAAATGTTAAAGATAACGAGTATACCAAGATTGTGTCTAGTGATAAATATTAATTTTCAAGTCGGTAAAATAATATTTATCACTATGCAAGTTTGCGCACACCATGAAAAATAATAATATAATTATTATTACATGGTATGGGGTCTGATTGGGTTTAATATATAATTTAAGGTTCGTTGTTTAATTAAATAATATTTTAACCCTAAGTCTATCTCTATAAATAGATGACTAAGTCTATTGTATAGAGGTTTATCAACATAGATCGATCATGAAAATCATTGCTTGTAATAAATTTTGGAGACCTCTCAAGACCGAAGAACGATATAGGCATTCTCCTCCCTCCTACACCCTCTCAAGTATGAGAGTTCAAGGGCAATATTTCATGCCTAAAATAATATTTTCAACGATCAAGACGAACACCAAAAGATGATGAATATGGAACCCTAACACTCAACAATCTATGAGTGTTGTTCGGAGATTAAATAAACACATGTGGATCACCAACAGAGGGATTATACACTTGGATCCTAAAAATACAATGATGGTAGACCAAAAAGGGTTTTGTAAGGATCATCATCTTCATTAAAGAAAGGTCTAAATATTGAAGTATTATTTCTTAAAATATATTTAAGTTAATTATAAATTTAATGTGAAAATATCTTCTCTAGGTTTTAGAAATCTTTCATATTAATATTATTTGGAAAAAAAATATTGTTCATAAACTTTAAATCTTATAAAATAAGTGAATGATCAATTTAATCTGATAATTTATGAGTAAGGATTGGCCTCAATAAACACTTCCACAATGACCAGAACTATCATTATGAACTAACTCATTTTTGAAGGAGAATAATAACTTGATACAACCTAACTATTCTAGTGTAATTATAACCAATACATCTTGACCTTTAATGGGGAGTCATAATCTATAACAAAATGTAATTTTTGAGGAAGATATAACATATCATGACTTTCGAATTTGGGAGTCACAACTCGAAGCGCTACAACAATTTCGGGTTTATACGATGCTAGATTTTATTAGTGCTAGCGAAAAACACTGATAAATGGTTCATTTTATTAGTACTTTTTTTGAAGCTCTGATAGATGGGAACCTTTATCAACACATTTTCTAGTGCTGATAAATGTTGTATTTATCAGTTTTAGTAAAAGTGATGATAAAACTAACGTGTATTTCATGCATCAAAAATATGGACGGTCGAATTCTTATTCTTATATTAATCTATGGCATCACAACTTTAGAAGCCTACTGTGGGGATGAGATCTCACATAAATGCTCCACAAACACTTATATGGGCCCGTGCCACATGCAAGAGCCCACATAGGCCTTAACCCACCCAATGCTGTCTGTAGTCATTATCCAACCCTCTATTCATCATACCTTCTTTGTCAGGTTAACTAAATGGTTGACCCTTTAGTTTTGAGGGCCACCTTACTTAATAAATTGTTTTATAATTAAATTCTTATTTCATATATAAAAATACATATTGATATATATGAATATATTAATATGAATATATATATATATATTCATTTTTAATAATTATTTATAATTATTAATTTTTTTATAATTAAATACTTATTTTGTATATAAAAATATATATTGATATATATAAAAATATTTTAAAATATATTAAATATTGATATATATTAATATATAAATTGATATATGTATATATATATTAATATATATTGGAATATATTAATAAATAGTATATTAATTATTAAATTAAATATATATTACTATTTAATAAAATTCATGTATATATATATTAATATTTTTTAAAAAAATATTTGTTTAATATTTTTTAACTTTTATTCATTTTTAATATTTATTTATATATATTCCTTTTTATATATTTAAATTATTATTTAATATATAAAAATATATATTGATTCTACTACTACAAATTAAATATTTTTATTTCAAGAAGCACTTTTAAAGAAGAGTGGGAAACCAACCAAAGTCGCAGTATCAAAAACATCAAACCGCATATGAAGTAACTAGGTCATTATAGAAAAAATAAAGAGAGTTGGAATGATTTTCCCTATAAAGATTCTATTTAATGGATGTTACCTTTAAGTCTTGATTGTCCTTGATGAGCTCCTCGAAATGGATGGCCATCATGTACTAGGCCAACACGTGTTCTTCCAAGATTGTTTCCCCCCGTTGAAGCCACATATCAAAATATGATTTTTGTTTATTAATCCAATTGACCTATTATTCATTTAGATCACCTTTCAGCAGTCCTTCAAACATTCTATGGGAATCCTCCCTTGAGATATTGATCATGAAAGACTCTTCTAGTATCTCTTATTTAGAGTGAAGGATATGCTTATGGAATTTTGAACTATCAACTTCCTCCATATCTGTACCCTTCAGAACAATACTATTTGATGGTAGATTAGGGTCTGGGGTGAAATCCATATCAAGATAAGTTTCCATCAGAGGTTTTGGATCCATACTCCTTCTACCATAGTCCTCCTTAGCCTTATCATTGGAATTGGAAACTTGCTTTCAAGACTTGCCATGTTTTTTTGTAACATATTTTACAAGTGTTGACTCACCCAGTAATGATTATTCCCCAATATTATTTGATTTACCTAAGTATCTTGTAACTATGATTTTTGATAAGTTTTAGTATTCCCTTCAAGGCCTTATTTTCTTCCCCTTGTTGACTGGGAAGGTTCAAGAGATGAGGTTACATTGATTACCATTTCTTGATCCAAACCCAACACTCCTAATTATGTGGGGGCCCTGTTCATAATCATTCATTGGTTGGAAGTCCATTTACATGTCTCATGGTTAGGGATCATCAATGGACCTTGTCCCAACTTGATTCCTTTTCCATATTAGAATGTGTGTCTTCCAACCTTCAGGATTGACATTATTCATTTTGTTATCATTCAATAATGTGAAAAAATTCTGCAGTTATATTGAAATGGAAGTATGATGCTTGCAAAAAGACCTACACCTCAGAGAACTTGTACCATTATGGAATTGATAAACCTAAATCAGTGAGGGGGGGGGGTTGAATTGATATGAGTTTTACTGTAAACATCCCAGATATCGTCTGGTTGACTGGGTTCCTCCTTCCCAATTCCCTCATTCCCAGCCTTCACAATTTCTACAAAAGAGGGGGTGACCATATGAGGGGATAGACTAGTATCCTCCAAGCCCTATAATGATGACTTTTGATCCCCCAAATTGTATCTCAAGTTGGAAAATATTTCTGTATACTTTTATCGGAATACACAGGGCATGGATCCTTCTAAAGTGGATCAACATTGGAGGCTTCTCTATAATCCAAATGATCAATAGATGGAGAAGAAAGGGGACTATTCCCAATCATATGAGGTTCCAGAATGACCCCACCTGATGAATCTCCCTACGGCTACATCATCATGAAGAGAATGAATGACCTAGGCGTTTGTAAAAAGAACAAAAATTCATCCAAGATACGAAGCTCACTGCCTGTGGGCAATGAAATTATTCCCAAACTGAGATCCACACCCACTCCATTGGTGGTTTAGAAACATCAAAATCGAAACATAATTGAGGGGAGAACAGGTGGTAGATAGTATTTTTCTATTTTCCAAGCATAAAAAATTCCCAACCATATTGCTTAGCATGTGGATAATCGAAGGGTTTTGAAACAGAAGTAGAAGTTCATGGAAGCTTAAACACAAAGTTGTTATCAGATAATCTTGTTTCATATGGAAATCAAAGGACCATCTTAAGAATCAGAAATGGGATTTTTGGAAAGTATGAGGAGTTGTAGACCAAGCTGTGATCAAATCCTCCATTGATGAAAAGCAAACCATAATATGCCACTTGTCGAGAAGGTCAATAGTCGCCCACTACTTTAATCCCCATGAACCGAACACAAATAAGTCAAAAGAGTCAACTGATGGATGGTTTGAATTGACGTGAGCCACCAAAGTGAGGTTCAAGAGATAAGAGGCTTTCGTGAACTTTAAGGTTGAAAGTGCAAGATGAGGAAAGCCAAAAAACTGATCGGGGACTTTATGGAAAAGTATGATATTAGGGAATAGTGAGAGAAAATGGGATTTGAGAATGGGAGAAAGGGAAGAGGTTGAGCCCAAGAGGAAGATAAAGGTATTCCCCCCACCCTAATGGGGGAGGGAGCAAAGCAAAGGCCATCACCACCTAGGGCTTCTGAGAACAGTAGGAGGCCAAGAGCAGTGACAAAAATATATATGGATATATATATATATATATTGATATAAATTAATATATATTGACATATATCAATAAATAGTATATAAATAAATTAATTAATAAATTAATAAATTAAAAAATATTATATATATATATAATTAAATAAGTAATACATTGTTTATAATTAATAAAAATGAATAAATTTATTAAATACATAATATAATAATTTTATAATTAATATACAATTTATTACTATATATATATATATAATTTATTAATTTTTATTAATAAACATTTCATTAATAAATTTTTTTAATAAATTTTTTATTATTTAATATTTTTAATATAGTTTTAATTTACATAATTATTATTAATTCATTTTTATTTAAACATATATTAATGAGGCTTCACGAGATGGACAGGCCACCCCCAAGTTTTTTAATAATTAAATTTACTAAATTTAATATATATATATATATTAATAAATTGTATATTAATTATATATATATAATTAAATAATTAATATATTGTTCGCAATTAATAAAAATGAATAAAATTATTAAATACTTAATACACTAATTAAATAATTAATATAATTTTTATTTTTATATACTAAGTAAATACTTACTATAATAATAAAATACTTTTCATACTAATTAAATAATTAATATACTATTTATTTACTTATATATTAATTTTTTTAATAATTTCATTGATTTTTATTAATTATTAATATTATATTAATTTTTTAATTATATATATAATTAAATTTCACTCATTTTTTACATGCATTAATTTAATGTAAGTTATTTATTGATAATGTAAAGTGTATGCTTACTTTTTTATAATTTATAGATTTCAAATATTTATTATTTTAATATTTTTTTAAATTTATTCATTTTTAATGTTTTTTATAGACAATTATTCATTAATATATTTAATATTTTTGAGATTTATTCATTTTAAAATTTTCATTGTTCAATATTTTTGTAATTTTATCCATTTTTAATATTTATTTATACATGTTTGTTCATTAAAATTTAATGTTTTCAATATGATTGTAATTTACATAATTAATATGTATTCATTTCAATTTTAACAAATGTAAATATTCATTATTTTTTAAAATTTTCTATATAATTAAGAAGAGTTATTCATTTTTTAAAATTTATTCATTCTTCTTATTATTTATTTCATTAATTGATTCTATATATTTTATAACGTCGTTGTTCAATTTAACATAAATCAAACTTGTATATATATACACATTAATTTCACACGCACAAATATTTAGGTAATTAATGAAATCATATATTAAAACACATACACATAATATTTATGGAATTTATTCAAATTTCAATATTCATTTTAGAATTTGTTTTCATTACACAATATATTTAATCTATTATGTTTTTAATCAATAAATTTTATTAATTTATTTTTAATATTATTTCAGTTAGTATTATTTATTCATTTTATATTTTTTAATTTTTTATTTTATTTGGAATTTAATCATTTTATAATATTTATTTATACATATTTATTTTTTTGAAATGTTTTAATATTTTCAATATGTATTCATCTTGATTTTAATATATATCTATATTTTAGGATTAAAATAATTTTCATAATTAAAAAAACTTATCCATTTTTTAATATTTTTATATTCTACTCATTTTTTATTATTCAATTTCACTCACTTTTAACATTCATACATTTTAGATTATATTAATTAATAATGATTAAAATATATTTATAAATAAATTTTTATATATAAAAATATTTATGAATACCTATTTACTATATTTATTATTATAAATAAATAAATATAATTTTTTTAAAAGTATTTATATAATTTTAAATAAATAATTATATATTTAAATAATTATAAAATTTTAATAAATATATTTAAATAATGAATATATTCACTGTATTTATTAAATATAATTATAATTATATAAATATATATCTATAATTACATTTATAAATTTATATAGATAATTATTTTAAAATATTTATAATTATATACATCTTTGTTTATTTATTTATTTATAATTATATAAATTTAATTTTTTTAATTATATTAATTATATTATTAAAATTAATTATGTAGGTCATTATCAGTGCCAAACAAGCGCTGATAAAGAGGTCTTTTATCAGTGATTATTATTTTAGCTCTGATAAAACCTCTCTATTAGTGCTTTTTTGGAAGTGTTGATAAAACTCTCCCCGATAATTTAAAAAGAATCCTAAACAAACCGATTTCTGTCACTCCATTTAATCACTCACAAAAGTTTATCTCTCCCACCGCTCCCCCTCGATCTCCTCTCAGATGAATCAACTATCAAATCTAAGGTATGTTATTTTTCTCTCCTCCTCTCTTATTTATCAGTGTCGTTGATCATCTCTCTTCATACTATAAACTCAATTATGGTTTGAACTAAACTCTATGAGTATCAAGGATCTCTTCTGCTCTTTGTTGCACGACAACACTTGGGTTATTACCCCTCTAAATATGATCTGAGTGGAACAAAAAGGGTCAGATTATGAGGTCACTCTTTCACCTGACATAGAAATTGGATAATCCACATTCTGCATGCTAGGGTGTTTGGAGTTATCTATTTTGGCTAGTATAAGTGGGCCATGTTGGATAGGTTGAGTGAGCTGCACTGATAGGTCTGAGTGAGGAGACTAGATTATAAATAGGGTTGGATCCCCCATCACTGTAAATTTCATAACCCACATTCTACTCACTTGAACTTGTTAGAGGTTTTATTCCTTTTTTGGTTTTATGTCTATTTTCAAAACATTGTTTTTTCTAATGGTTTAGGTTTAAATATTCCATTTGTTTAGTTGATATTGTTTTTTTGTTTGTACCCATAAATTTAAAAGGAATTTAATAATTATTTCATTCATTTTTTGAAGTTTTTAATTTGATTATTGATTTCCATTTTGTTTGTTCTTTAATTTAGAGTTGGGATGTGTTTTAATTGAGTAGAATAATGTAAAATTATTTAATTGAAATTTTTATAATATTCATGGATATTCTTGATTTTTTATGGATTATATAGATTTAAAAAATTATTTAGAGGCATAGACCATATGTAATATGAATAAATATACATGTTGTGTGTTTGTTTGATTGATTTTGAATGATATTTGTCAAAATGGAATATTGAGTTGTTGAATACTCATTAAATTTATGGTGATTTTTAATTAAATGAGTGGTGGAATAAGTATAACTCGTTTAAAATAATTTTTTAAAGCTACAACCTATATATAGAAGGCATGTTTTAGTGTTTAAAATGTATCCGGAGAGTTTAATGTTAGAATTATGAAAAAAGGCACCAACTAGGCATTTAAAACTGAAGGTGTTGTGAGTTTTTCCTGGTTAATATAGATGATAAGAAAATGATTTTTCAAATTCATTTTCTTATCTAGTTACCTTAAAATGAGGGGTGGAAAAGGAATAATTTATCATGGTTTGAGGTGTCCGAATATTTATAAGTTTCATCTTCTTATTTGTAACATTATTTATTTTGATTAAGCCATGTACACAATATTATTATTATTTTGATCTATTTTGCATCCTTAGAAATGGTTTGAGTGTCACCCAGAAAATGTTCTAGTTTAAAACACATTTATCTCAGACACATAGAGGATTAGAAAAAAATGGAAGAATTTTATAAATTTTATTATATTATCCCCAAAACATATGTCTGATATAGATTTTATTAAGAATGAGTGTACTTTTTTGGATATACCTGTGAAGGTTTTTTTCCTATTAGAAGTGAGATATAGATTCCAGTGATTCATGTCATTCTTATTGGTGGAATTAGAATGTTTTGGATCTTGATAATGTGAAATCCATGCTAACTGGATTTTTTGGAATGTTTATTAATAAAATTTATTTGTGGTGATTTTAAGGAAATTGAATATAGGTTTTGGATATTGTAGGATATGAAAAATATACCTGAGACTGATAAATCTACTATTTTTGAAATAGGGGTTCATTAGTGGGTTATAGTACAAATATATTTTTTGGTATTACTATAATACATGGTCTAGAATAATAAATAGAAAAAGATAAAAGCAAGGAATCTTACTTCAATTCTGTTTTCAATAAAAATTTCATCCATTTGTTTCACAAAATTCAAAGATCCTTGACCCTCTGTCAAAATCCAATGATTACATGATAAGAAAGAACAAATATTTACTAGGTAATTCTATTATTCAGTAATAAATAAGTTTTGGTTACCAACTTATTTATTACCATCATTTTTTTCCCACACAACATTAAATCGAGAACCCGGACCGACATCCACATGTTTACTCGAGGATGTTTATTTTCATTTCACCCTTGTATAAAATGATAAATTGTTAGGAATCATAACTTATGCCATTAAAATGTTGGTTTACCCTTTTTAGAATTATCTATAACTTTCACCTTTGATTATGAATATCGTATGTCTATTTATTTATTTTTTATCCAAAATGATTATATAATGGACATAATTTGATGAATATGAATCGAAAATGGATTCATGATAATCATATGAAAAAAATTTATGAAGATAAAGTTAAAGAGTTCATCATTCTTTAAATATATCATGCATACAACCCTTCTCAAATCCTTTGTTAGTGTTTACATCATTTTTATTCAAGAAAAATTAGTCTGGAAGAGTTGGAAGAAAAATTGATTTTTCACATAATGTAACTCCACGGCCCCAGTTACCCAGAGTCGATGCATTATTACATAACATTGTAATGATGATAGGAATCATGTTATGAAAGGCCGATCAGTTTAGTAGCCTTAGAAGTACTAGATTAACTCATAAGTTTTATATTATATCATGAAATAAAAAACATCAACAACATTTTTTCATTTTTAAACACACTTATATCATTAGACTATCCCTGTAGGTCAACCATAAAATACTTCTTCATAACTTGGGAAAAATAAAACATAGAAATGGGTGAGCTCAGATGCTCAATAAGGATAACAATATAGCAGAAACTTTCATAAATAAGCATAAACATTTAAGGCAATGTATAAGACTAAAAAAAATCCTTTTAAACATGAACTTCAACATAATATAGGAATGATAAAATCAAATGATTCTATTTATTTAATCACATGGATATTCTAATAGTCAAATAATCACATGAAATATCAATAGCCACTTTCATAATGATGGAATGCATAACGCCAGACTTCATAACCACATAGTCAAGGCCTTGTGCCAAGACTACAAATAAGATTTTGTCAAGGCCTTGTGCCAAGACACTAGTTTGTCTTATGAGACATACCGATGCATCGGGGAGCTATAAAGGGCTCCACCCATCACTTACTAAGTCCAATGCATTCCTTATATGAAAATATTTAAACATAACATAAACATTGGTATTAAAACTAGCAAACGAAATGTCAATACTTTATCTTCAAACCATAAATGTTATAAAAATTACAGATCCATAGTCAAATATATCACAAAACATTAAATAGAGTATGAAAGATTTGTATCATAATAAATCAACCTCGATCAAGAGTAATATCCCGAATTTGAAAATGATCAGTAAAAATATTTGAGAGAAATATCTCTTTTTCATGAAAACATTTAAAAGCCTCACTATTTATCAAGAAGTTCTTTAAAATAGAATTTTGAATAAAAGTTTCCCATAACACTTTGAAACATTTAAACTAAATTTCAATTTTAAAACATTACTGTCCATATAAATAAAACCTTAAAACCATTTTTAAAACATCTAAATTATATGAGAAAGAATTAGAAGAATAAATTTTTAAAACATTTAAAATGATATTTTAGTTAGAGTTCCTAACCAAATGAGAGACACTTTAATACAAATAATTGAGGTAATAAAAACTTTCTAATATCATTAGAATAAAGGGATTCATGATATACTATGCCAAAGTACAGTATACGCACCAAATAAAAGTGAATTGGAGCATAACAACAAAGAACTCTCAATGGAATGTAAGTTGAGATGAATTCCTTTATAAAGACCGTATCCTTAGGTTAAAAATAAATCCATGATATAATTATGTGTGAAAAATATAAATACACTCAATATGATTTGATATTAAGTGTAAATCAATCACAGGACATTAACACATATTCTTGTAAAAACAACACCAATGACTTAGATGTTTAACTCAATGAATAGAAATTGGGTAAAAATTTCTCTTATAAAGTTTATATTGATGACTTGAGAATTTATCAATGGAGTGATTATGTGTATCAAGAGTATATCTAAATAACTTAGAGTGGAAATTACTACATAGGTAAATAAATAGTGATTTCACACATAATCTTGGAGTAATGTACTCAATGAAGTATGTGTAAATCCTAATGAGTGGAAATTGAAATTTTAAATTTCTTTACCGATTTGGTAACTTTCGAATCATGCAACCCATAAAAAAAGAATCATCCAATAAAGATGTAAATAACCATAAATTAAATTATATTACACAAATAATACAATCATGTGCAGTACATACACCCCACAAAAGGAAATAGTGGCAATATATCCTGAATCTCACAAGAATAAGAAGTGAGATGAAAACCCCTTACCACATTTTAATCAATCGAGTCGTATGACCAAAAGTTAATAACCACCAAATGAATCATAGAATACCATGAATATAAATAGAATAATGATAATATATATCAAATTGTATTACACAATACACCATATTAAATAAATAAGTTGCGAATAATGGAAATCTCACGGAATTAAAAGTGAGATAAGAAACCCCTTACCTAATGTCCGACTTGACTCGTTCATTATTTAATCTCCTTAATAATAAACTAAAGTAAACTTCTAATTTCTTAATAACCTTTTTAAAGTTTATTATTCCATTTATATCACTTATTACCATGTTATAAACATTATGTAATCATTTAATTTAATAATGGGTTTTTTGTCAATATTTGGTACTTGAGTCAAAAATGAACTTGTTATAATTACAAATTGTCCATGTGGTCAAAAGTTTGTTATCTCCAGTATAATATTCACTATTTAGATATCATATATATCATATATATCTATTATATATATATATAATTATTTTATGATATTTGGAGATAATAAATGAAATGCACCGTTAATGGAGGCGCTAATTCATACGTACGCATGAACGCTACTTTAATTTCTATTTCATATTTAATGAAATGAAAACTTAATGATACATAGGTATATTATAATTCCAGTATATTATCATATGATATATGTGTTACATAATTTAATTAACTCCATCATTTATACATTCCATGTATGTCATGAACGAATCATATCACCTTGAGGAGGCGGCAGTCTGCATTTCCTCAAATGAAATCATCATGTTCACACATATTTCAAAGCATAAAGGTGTGTTTGGAAATGAAAATTATAGAATCATAAATAAAACATAAACATAATATATATATATATATATAATATATAAATATAGTTCCATCATAATGGTCACCATAAGAGGCGGTAGGAGATAATTGAACAATCATCGTTTCGTGAGACAGTAGTTCGCCGTCCATAGAAACAGTATGTTCTTTTCCCATTAGATGGAGGTGTGTGTCAGTATATCTCAAATAATTCTCATAAAAAGAACCAATTATATTTCTGATATTGTTTTTTTATAAAATAAAGTAATAAAAATAGTTTAGGTGGTTGGAGAAGTAAAATAAAAGAAGAGAACTTTGGGGAAGATGTTACCTTAAAATTGGGTAACTCTCTTTGGTTTGAACCAAAAGGGTTTATTGAAGTGAGTTATTCCAAAGGTAAGGCTTTTAGGTGGAAGTTAGGGATATTTAAAACTTATTTAGATAGAGTTTGGCCAATCCTAGGGTCTTGAGAGGTGTGAGTAATGGGTTATAGGTGGGGGATATTTATAAGGGGGAGGTGAGGCTCTTTAGGAAAGTGTGAAAATATTATTTTATTATATAATTATTTTCGGTTTCTAAAAGTCTAAAACTAATTATACTAGATGATAAGATGAATAATGGTCTAAAAAAATCATCCAATAATAATTTAACAGGTTTTGGATATTTTTTTAATGTTTATAATCTTATTTATTTAAATCATTCATTAATGAGGTAAACACTACATCATTATTGTGTCATAAATAATTTTAATTATTTGATGTCTAAAAATTATAAAAAAAATATCATGATTTAGGAAATAGTTTTATATTTCTAATTAATATTTATAGACTAATATATAACTTATATAACCTCATGTAAAAATTTATTTACTAAAATATATATGTTTAAGTCATTTTTTTATTTACTTAAAATTAATTAATATAAAGTGTCATTATCACTCTTAAGTGGATCCATGGGGTCCCAAAATCGACACAAAGATTTCCATGGTCGGCCATGACTCATCCAATAAGGATAAAACAAGTGTTAAAGTAATTTTTGTGTGATTCAAATATTCCTTTTACCTTGAATTACCTATTTAACTTTAACCGTGGTAAATAAAATTCAAAAGTTACTATTAACCAAAAATTATTTTCATATTATTGAACCAAATTTTACTTACTAATAACAACCATGTATGTTTTATTTTTGAAATTCAATTTACAGAATCAATAAAGTTTTATTTAAATGATAATGTCATATTTTTAACCACTACTTAGTGGTTTCACTATTCATCAAAAATTGATGTTTTTCAGAAAAATACCAAAAAATCATCCTAAGATATATTTGATAATCCAAATTCAAAAATTGTGTCTATTTCACCCAATTCAAAACATATAAGTTTGATTAATTAATTTAAAATTAATTTCCGTTGTTAATTCAAAATGTGTGTTTTTAAGAAATATTAACAATGAGAAGATTGACACTTGTTTATGTTCAATTTTAAAGTGAAATTACATACAACAACCAAAATAAGATTAAATGGTAAAAATATAATCAAATTACAATTCAAGACTAATTGGGATGATACTACATTTTATGGATCATTTGATATAAATACTTGTGCAAATGATGATGAAGATAGTATGAAATAAATGAAAATGAAAATTAAAGATGACCTTTGTGATTGTACAAAGTTGTTTTAGAAGTTAAATATTTGTTTCTAGGAGACTATAGTATACCAGTTGAACTTAATACACAACATTGAATGTTGTATTGAAGTGGTATAATTTTTAATTTAGTAGTGGATTAAGCGACGCCAGCTTTACAGAACTACTTTATTTTTTAAATGATATGATACCAGAAGAAAATGAACTTTCTTTTTAGACATATGATTCTAAATAAATTCTATATTCAATGATCATGTTCTCTAAAAAATACATGATTGTCTAAATGGATTCATATTGTTTCACAAGGATAATTAATCACTCATTAAATTCCCTAAGTGTGATGCGAATCGATAGAAGAAAGATGAATCAAGTACTTTTAATGTTTTATGGAACTTTACTATCATTAAATAGTTTATAATACTATATAAAAGTCAGGAACCAATGATAAAATTTACATTTTGTGAAGATATAATAAAACAAGATGGGAAACTAGTTCATCCAGAAGACTCTCCAAGATGGAATAAAATTGATTATGAATATCCTTAATTTTTAAATGAGTCAAGAAACTTCTATCTTGAATTATCTATATATGGAATAAATACTTTTGGTTTATAAAGTAGTACTCATAGTACATGGTTAGTTATGTTGGTAAATTATAACTTGCTTTCATGGTTATGCATGAAGGTAAAATACATTATGCTATCTCAACTTACATCTGGACCAAAACAACCTTGTAATGATATTGATGTCTATTTTTATCCATTGATTAAAGATATAAAATTGATGTGGCATAAAGTTTTAACAATTTATGATGCTCATAGAAGTGAGGAATAGACATTTAGGGCCATGTTTTATAAGACGATAAATGACTTTCCAACTAATTGAAATTTTCTAGGCTATAGCATTAAACAAATGTTGTGGTGTCCCGTTTGTGAAGAATTCACACACTCAGTTTGGTTAAAACATTCCTCCAAAGCTATGTTATTAGGGCATCATAGATTTTTACCTCAATGGCATAAATACCAATCCTTGATGGAATCATTCAATGGTAATGTCGAAAAAGGTACAACACTATCTCCACTAATGGGTGATAAACTATTTGATAGAGTAAAATATATTAACATTGTTTTCAGTAAACCATTTTTGAAAAAACATAAAAGTTAATGTTGGAAAAAGAGATCAATTTTATTCTAATTTTCTTACTTTAATTGTTTGTACATTATACATTTTCTTTATGCCATACATGTAGAAAAAAATATTTGATAGTGTTATTGGCACATTACTAAATATTACTAGAAAAACAAAGGATAGCATCAAGGTTGGGTTGGTCATGATTGATATGCGAATAAGAGAAGAGTTACCACTGGTTGAGGGTAAAAATCAAAACTTTATTCCTCTATCATCTTACACTATATCCAAACAAGAAAAATTGCAATTTGTTATTTTCCATAATGGTGTAAAATTTCTAGGGGGTATTTATCAAATATCAATAATGTCGTGTAGATGACTAGTTTCAATTTATAGGAACTAAAATCACATGATTATCATGTTTTGATGAAATATTTGATGTACTTCACTTTACATTTCATTCTATCTAAAAATGTACAACAAACATTAACCAGAATCTACATATTTTCAAATCCCTATATAGTAAAGTTATAGACCAGATGAAGTTTTTGCTCTTGAATAAAGAGGTTGTGGTCATATTATGTGAATTAGAGATATTCTTTCCACCGTCATTATTTCATATAATGGTCCCCCTAATGGTTCTCTTGGTTATAGAGGTTCAACTATGTGGTCCTTTCTATTACAGATGAATGTACCCCATTGAGCGGTATATAATGAATTTGGAAGGGTATAACATGAATCGATGTCAACCAAAATGTTTTATTGCATCATGATATATTTTAAAATAATATATTGAATTCTATATCGATTACCTATTAGATGTTGATAAAATCGGTCACCCAAAGCCTGGTCAAAGCAGTTTCTTTATGGGAAAGGGATTTTAGGAAGAGATGTTGTCATAATTATCATCACAGAGTTAGATAAAGCTCACCTTTACATTTTACATAATAGTAAATATGTTTATCCATACATTGAATCCCACAAATATATTCTTAGAAATTTGAATCCATCAAGGGTTGAAGGATTAATATCAAATACACATAATCAATAGTTTATAGGTTGGTTCCAAAATAATATTTATAAGGAGTTATCTGAAAATAAAACTTCAATTGTAGAAAAATTTTAATGTCTAGGAAAGGGACAAAATGAAAATGTTATATCTTACAGTGGCTTTGTAATTAATGGTTATATGTTCTATATAAAAGAACACTATGATCAAAGTATAATGAAAAATAGTGGAGTTACGTTTGTGGAGGAAGTGATTCCCATATCTAGTTCTAAGTATAGAAATCAAAATTATGTGAATATGTCATATTTTGGAATCATCGAATAGATATACGAGTTTTATTATATAACATTTCAAGTGATTATTTTTTATTAAAAATTAATTGATAATTGGAGTACAATTAAATTTGATGAAATGAGATTTGTGAAGGTGAATTTTAGTGTGGAAGTGTATAAGGAAGAGTCGTTCATAATTGCATTAGAAGTTGTGAAAGTATTTTATATCTCAGATCTAGCAAAAAAGAATTTGTCAATTATCTTGTTGGTGACTAAACAAATGTAGGGGTAGTTGAAAATTCAATCATGGATGATCCTTTGATTGGGATATCACAATCATTTCACAGTGTCCCCAATGTATACATTGTATTTTACATTAGAGGGGGCCACGAAGAGGGGATTTGGGTTCTCAATAAAGGATCCAAATTCCATCAACCCTTATAGAAAAGAAAAATATTCCAATGAGCAGGTTAATGTGTTTTTTAATACACTATGTTTTTCCTCATAATATTATGTCTTCTTTACTATATTAATAAAATATAAATTAAATGTTTGAATAATCTTATAGAAAATGACTATTGAACATTATGATGTTACCAATCTATGTGAATAATAGGTAGTTGATGCTGAAACTACAGAATTATTAGGGGATCAACAATATTTTGATGAAATAAATAATGACATAGCATCACCATATTGACTAAAATTATCAACACAATAATAAAGGGTATAAAAATTGAGTTTGGATAGAATAAATGTGGACAACTTTTTGACTCCATCAAGGAAATTTGATTAATTATATTAGATTCACAATGAGAATGAATTCTATAATTGATATAGATTCATGGTGCCATGCCCAGCCTATACTGAAGGAAACCATTTGGGAAGATATTAAAGTAACGTTATGATATATTTTCTCTATTTTTTCGAAAAAATTAATAATGAAAATTTTATTTACTTTTCATTATTCCTTGAAGTGTTAATTTATTTTATATGATTTCCATAACAAATATGTCTTAATGTCCACTGGAAAATCTCATAGAGGCTTTCAAACACTTCTTACCAAGTTTCATCTTAGGTATGTTATGGTGAATGTAAAACCCCACCCACCAGTTAATTATGAACAATTTATAATGCATGAAACCTAGAATGATCTCATCATTCACCATGATGAAAAACCATTTTAGGTGCATTTTGGTCAATAATATATTATTTTAAATTTATTATTTCATCCAATTTGATTCAAAAAATTTAATTTATGAAACAAAAAAGGAGTGCTAAAAATAATCAACGTGCATTAAAACCAATGTACCCCTATCAAATAGCAAGGATAGGGTAAGTGTTTCTAGAGAATAAAATGGTATGTATTTTAAGTATACAATAAAATTTTTATGCGACATGAAATAAAATATGTTCTTTTGTTTATAGTAATATTGATGAATCAAAATTTAAATCCACTTCCATCCCACACTATGTGTTATATAAGGAGTCCTGTGTAAATAAAGAGGGTTAACTAGTTGATGAGAACCCAAAATTATTATGGAAAAAATGTGTAAGTATGAAATAATAGTAATTTTTTATGCTTTATAATATTATTACATAAAACTATCTATTTATATTCATATATTTTTTATATGGTTTAGACACAATAATCGACAATGACCATACTTGAAGAAATACTACTTTTAGTAGCTTTGAAGCTACCAGAACAATATGGTCGTGTTAAAGGTATAGGTTTTGGAGTTTCTCTTTGATCATATTTTGAGAAGAAAAAATTTAAAGATTATACATATTATATGATGAAAGGAGTATAGGAAAAAATATATTCTTTTCAAGATGTTATTGTCCGGTCTATTTTGGTAGACCAATATATGTGAAGGGACCAAAGTGAACTAGATATGGAACAAAGATCAACACTTGAATAATCAAATTACCCCACTAGCTTTGAGTTTAGCCATTCCATGTAACTACAAACCTTTCCTAAGGTAATAAAATTTTACATTACTCTTTCTCCTAATTTTGAATCAAACAACTTTCGATAACTTTATATTTTTAAAATTATGCTGGGTAAAGTTGTATATGATTTCTATCTATCACCACACATGAACCACCTTTTTGCAAGGGGTATGGTGTATAATATCCATGTAGACATTGTAAACAATAAAGAACACTCAAAATATCACATGAGAGTGGTAATTAAAGTAGATCAAGAGGTATGTGTTGAGTTGTCCATTCCACTTGATGATCCAAATATTACAATGGTCAATGATGCTATAGGAACGCTCATAGCATGGTTGTATAATATTATAATGATAAATTAGGTACATCCTTAACTATTTTATTCAAATTAAAAACCTATAAAAATTTATGAAGAAAGGTATGAATTGAGTTATGGTATTACATATGGATAAGATGATAGTGATACAAAATGTCTGATCAAGAAAATTTAGTGAATCACCAAGAAAAAAAATCACCTTTCAAGAGTACCTTCTCCCTTCTCGTTCCACTACCGTGTATATTAACATTACAATTTCAGGAATACACCACATTAAAATATAGAGATGTTTCCTATATTCAATATAAATAATTAATATTTTGATATTTCATTACAAACATGGTTGGTCTTGAGATTATAAATGAGGTTTTGAAGTTTGAATAGTTGGGAGTCTTAGTTGGGAATACATAACTGAAGTACATTTTCATAATCTATATATACAAAAAATGATCTAATATTTTAATTAAATTTAATAACTATGCATATTTTCTATTGGTGTTTATATTAATACTATATAAAGGGAAACTTCTATAGAGAAAAATTTGGATTTATTAATCCCTATATCATTTTTACAAAACAAATTTATTTAGGGTTGCAAGAAATTGATAAAAAAATGTGAACTAAGAAATGCATTTGAGAAGAAAATAATCGATGATAGACTCTTGTTGATGCCTACAATGTAAGGGTAAAACTCTACAATCTAATCATAAAAAATATATATATATATTTTTTTTTTGATTTTTTTTGGAATCACTAGATTCTAATTGGAATCATTTTTTTAATATCCCAAACCTAGATTCCATTGAAAGGTTCCCCGAGCATGGTTGGTCACATGGTCTCAAGCGTATCTCTACAAATTACAGAGGCTGCTGACTAGTAGTGAGGTCCTAGGGTGTGTCTATAGTGAGACTATTCTCTCATCATCAGAGTGTGGCATAGAATATATACAATAATAGATAAATATCATAAGTAGTAAATCAATAAAACAATAAAAAATATTAAATGTAGATTTATATAGTCAATACTAGAAAGAAACTCATATACTGATGATGAGGATGATGATACATGTCATATGTATTTATAAAATATCCAAAATAGGTACACATGGTATCGGTACAATACATATGAAAATAGTACAAAAAAGGACAAAAGTATCCCAGCTAGAATAATGAGCCTCAACTTGGTCTTGTGCTCCCATGCTCCTAAGAAACAATCAAGAAAATTTAGCAGGGCACTTTCCCTTGTCCGTACCTTCAATCATATAATCTGTTCGGGTACCCATCAGCGGCCCAAATAGGGTATCAGATATAATCTTAGTAGGCAACAACCCAAAGGTCTAGTGTCATTCAGTTAATGAATATATAATGATAGAAGTGTGTATATATAAATATAATTTGTAATTTAAGTACTGAAAGTAACCAAAAGATAAAGGTCTGAATTCCCATGGACACCCATCCTTCGAATGAACAATCATTCAGGTGTTAAATTATATACAATTATATTTAATTACTCAATTTCATTTAATAATAAGTATTGAAATCCGGAATATAGCCCAACATCTCTCATAATGGTATGTAACCGAATCCAAGTTTGTGTTTTGTCTTAGAAAATGAATCATATAAATAATTTCATTAATTAATCAATTAATAACCAGTGATTGTTCATGGAATTACTTATTTTTAATCTAGGTATCACTCCAGGCATATCTTAAACTAAGAAACTTACAATCTTGTCCTAGGAATTCATCATGAGAATCCTGGTATCACTCTGGGTGTGGTATAACAGTGTTGACACTAGAGTGCATCCTTGGTGGTCCTCTAAGTGTTCCTAAGTATCACCCATGGAATATATGATCAAATACCCCTGATTCTATCCTTCTAAATCCATAAGAAGTCTATGTATCACTCAGGCATATAATAGTTAGCCCCTATGAGTCCATCCTTAGCAGTCCACCAGGGAGTCCCAGTGTCACTCAGGCATCAGTAAGGTAGAATCCTAATGATTCCATCCATGGTGATCGTATAAGAACCCATGTGACACCCAAGGCATATATCAAACATGCATTCAATTTCATTTAATTATATCATGGTTCATCACTATATAGTTGGGGTTTGGCTTAGTGGTAAGAACCCTGTAATACTACATGAGAAATAGGGTTTCCAAAAACCCATGGGGTGCAGGTATTGTAGCAGTACTATAATGGTACTGTAGAAGCAGTGGTACTATAGATCTACGAGCACTATAGCGGCGACATGGCATTGTAGCAGCGGTGGGTACTGTAGGAAATGGGTTACTATTTTATAGAATGGGCCTTTGGCCAAATATTTAGGCCTATAGGTTATGTAGTGGGCCACATGCCCACTAGGCCTTCGGGCTATGTAATAGGTCTCCCTCTACCCCATTAAAAGAGGTATTTTCTTTTCTTTAATAATAAAATGAGGCTTCGACCCCAACCTTTTAAAAAAGGTTCATCACCATGATGAATACATTTATATCTCACCTAAAAAGGTATATCAGGGCATGGTCTAAGCTTAGAAGTCTTAGACACTTATTTAACTCACATGGGAATATCAATACAAGAAACAAATCAAGCTAAATCAATACTATCATAAACTAAGGCTAGGTGCATGGTCATTCCATCCCCTCTCTTCAATCAATTCAACTTTCAATTAATATTACAATTCAATTTACAATTCAATTTATAATTCAATTCATCATTTGAAAATTCATTATTTGACATCCCATGGAAAGTGGGTAAAGGGTACACCAATAGGTATCTAAATTCAAAATTGACCCATGGTGGTCCAATTAAATAAACAACACACCCAAGGGGTGGTTAAAATTAAAGGTTCTTGACCTCTTTCATTTATCAATGTTTTTCATTAATTATATAGGTTATTCTTATCAATTTAAATAAATGAATAAATTCTATTTCAAGGGTGTCACTATGATAATTGGGAACACAAAAAAAAATACATGTATATAAACAATTTGACTTTGAAGAGAAATCATGAGACCACCTACCATAGGTTCATAGTGGATAGTTCGTCTAGTATCAGCTATAAAATCTACTCAGATCGAGAGAAAATCGAAGAACAGACAATAACCCTAGAGATAGGTCACATAAGCATACACTTAAATAACACAACTAATGCCAAAACAAATGAGGAATTACATAAAAGTAATGGATATATTATCGAGACAGATCCAATTCTTCCATGGGATCTTGATTCTAAGAATGGATGGAGATTATCTTCCACTTCCTAGGTTAGACCTCAAGGAGAGATCTCTTGAGGTGGGGTTGTTTTCAGTAGGTGAAATAGGAAATTATTGTTGAAGTAATATATTAATTAGTGGGAAGATGTTAAATTCACCAGAATCCCTAGGACGTGTAGTTTGGTATCATGGTTAGCCAAATCATGTGCCAACCTTATGCCCACTACTGTAGGATGGGTAAATTCATACGGTTAGTGCATACAGTTTGACGAACGTTGTGCAAAATGTGAAAAACTCCTCTATCAAAAGTCTTTAGTTTTCCACATGACCATTCACCCAAAATTTCATGGTTTATCAAACTATGCATCTTATAGATTCCCACAGTCCAACCTCTCACTATTGGAAGTAACAGTGTGGCCTTCCCCGCACGATTTCTGCTAACCATGCACCATGCCCTTTTCACCCCCAAAGTTGGTTTTTGGGCTCCGAACAAGACTCAAAAACCCTCAATACCACCATGACCTCAATGTTATTTCTTAATAGGATGTAAATAAACATTTAAAATAACATTTTATCAAAATAAAAGATTTTTTACATCAATAAATAACTGAGTTCTTACAAACTATCCCACCCCTCAAAGAAATTTGTCTTACAATTTCCCTCTTAAGGTTGGTGAAGATTTATCTATGAAAAACTATATCCATTGTTCTCATATATTAGCCTCCTGATCCCAGGTATTGACCTGTACATGCTGTGTTTCCATAGCATCCATACTAGAGGAACTGGATGGCATTGGAAAACCTTCATGCTAAAATCCATTATAAGAATAGAATTCTCCTAAAAGGATGAATCTACCTATAAATAAACTTCATCAAGATAAAATGCGTGATATGATTTTGAATAATAACGATGCAGCTTAGATACGTGGAAGACGTCATGCATGTACCAGTACCTCTGAGGTAACTTCAACCGATAGGATACCAGAGAAACTCTCTCTATAATCTTAAGTAGCCCAACATAACATGGTGGAAGATTACCTTGACTCGTGATCCTCCTATGTACCAGCCTCAGTGAAACATGTAAAAAGACCTGATCTCCATCCTCGAACTCTAGATGTCATCTATGGAGATTAGCATAATTTTTTTATTGATATTGTGCGGTATCCATCCATTTATGAATCAAATGAACCTGATCTATAGTCTCCTGAATGATACGAGGTTCAAGAATGGATTCTTATTCTACCTCTAACCAATACAGGGGTGATCAGAATGGCCTATAGTACAAATCCTCATAAGGAACCACCTGAATAGTAGCCTGAAATGTATTATTGTAGGAGAATTCAACTAATGGTATATGACTCTCCTAAGATCACCCAAAATCTAAGATTCATGATCATAGCATGTCCTCAAGAACCTATATTGTGTGATCTGAATGGATATCGGTCTATGTGTGGTGTGATGTACTCAGAATCACTGGTGTACCTTATGCACTCTGTGGACCTTTTTAGAACTATGATATAAACTGGATGTCCCTATCTGGAATGATAGTACGAGGGACTCCATGAAGTTGTTCTATCTCAAAGATATAAAACCTCTCAAACTCATCTCATGAAAAGGTATCCTTTTTAGGTAGTAAATGTGTAACCTTTGTGATTTTTCCAATAATAAACCATATGGAATCATTACCTTTTGGTGACCTCAGTAACCCGGTCACAAATTCCATCATGACGTCATTCCATTTCTACTCAGAAATGGAAAACTGCTGTAAAATTATGGTTGGCCGTTGGTGTTCCGCCTTCTCCTATTGATAGGTGGAACACCTCAGGAACAAACCAACTATATGTCTTTTCTTACCCATCCACATGTATTTGTGATGTAAATCCTGATACATCGTGGTGACATCAGGTTGTAATGCCTACTAAAGCATGAAAATCTCATATAAGCTTCTCAAGACTATCTTCTGAAACCTATACCCAACCATGTACCTAAAAAATTTCATCTTCTCTTATGGTCTAACCAAGTGGAGGATCCTCAGTTTCCACACTCTCCCATAGGATTAGGCCCTCATAATATGATAGCTTTCTCATCCTCACTCTATCTATAAGGTAGATTTTATAGCTAAAGATGAAAGAAAAGTCTACCCCTAACTATCCTACACCTCTAAGGGAATCTCAGAGAACAAAGATATAATTTTACACTTTCTTCTAGCATTCTAAACTAGCTATATCTATGTCCTCCTACATAGTGCATCGACCACTACATTTATATTTCTAGGTGTGTAAGAAAGATTGATGTCAAAAAATATAAGTATTCAAACCACCTTCACGGTCTCAAATTTAGATCAAACTATGTAAATTTGTACTTGAGTCTTTTGTGGTCCATTTACACCATAAAACTCTCTACAATTAATTAATGTCTCCAATATAACAATGCATGAACAACCACAACTAACTCGAGATCGCGTGTCAGGTAATTCCTCTAATGTGGCATCAACATCCTAGACTCGTACACCATGACTCTATATCCCTACATAAGAACTTCCCCTTTCCCAATACCTGATACATCATAGTAAATAGTGTAACTCCTCCTTGATTTAGAAAAATATGTTTCAATTCTTAATTCAATATCCCTTTCAACTCCTGAATGGCTATCTTGCAAGTATCTAACCATAAAAACTTCACATCCTTTTTAGTCAATCCTATGAGCAGCACTGCTAGGTGTGAGATTTCCTGTATAAAACACCTATAATCACCATATATCCCCAAGAAACTTCATATCTCAAATATGCTCTTGGGATTCTCCCAAGAAATTTTAGATCTCACCTTCTCTAGGTTAACTGAAACTTTTATCTTTGAGATAATGTAACCCAATAAGTGAATCAAATCCATTCATAAGTGGATGTTTGTGAGCTTAGCATATAACTGATTCTCTGTTAGTGTATTCAATATGATCTCAAGATTTTTGGCATGGTCTTGCCAATTGTGAGAATATACCAAAATATCATCTCTGAAAACCATAAAAAATGATTCCAGATAAGGATGGAAGACTCAGTTCATCAGTTCCATGAAAACTATCTGCGTGTTCTTGATACTGAATGGAATGACAAAATACTCATATATACCATACCTGATATGAATGTATATGTGAGGTATGTCTAATGTTCTATCATACACCTAATGATAACACGATATCAAATCAATCTTCGAAAACTCAAGATCCTCAGAGTTGTTCGAAGAGATCATATATCTACAGTAGGGGATACCAATCAATAATAAAAATAGTTCTTCTAATAGCGCTAAAAACCACCTTTAACAGCGCTAAAAAAACGTTGTTAATCTCAGCGAAGATAAAAGGGGGTTCCCCTTTATCAGCACTAAATATAGCACTCATAAAGGGGGACCTTTATCAGTGCTAAAAAAACACTGATAAAGTTGGGCTTTTATCATCACTTTCTTAGCACTGATAAAGGTCCCCCTTTATCAACGCTATTTTTAGTGCTGATAAAGGTAGTATAGATCAACACTAAAAATAGTGCTGATAAATATTACCTTTATCCGCTCTATTTTGAGCGTTGATATATTATCCATTTATCAGTTCTTAATGAGCACTGATAAAGGCCAAATTTCCTATGCAAACCCAGAACCTACAGAACATCTACACACATGAGACATCACCTGCACACACAGCACAAACTACATCTACACTAGAAGCACAGAAGAAAAAAAAAATTCTATATAAATTTACTTGAAAACATGAATACAAAACAACACACTGCTATATAAATTTCAAAAAATGTTTAATTTGTTTATAATTACAATTATCGAACAAATAGTTAAAAACATTGATGTTTCATCCTTTTTTCATCCATGATCCGCTCAAAAAAAATTTCGTCCATGGTATTAGTTTCCGAACAAAGAATTCAAACTCAGGAAAATGATTTCATCTATATAATAAAACAAATATTATGTTAGTAATACAATAATGAAATAAATTAAACATTAATATGAAATAATACATTAATAAAATGTCAATTGTTATCTGTTACAACCTTTACATGTCTATTTTTCATTGGATTGAATTAATATTTTAGAAGAGGATCAACATGATTCATTGACTTATAAATATTTTTTTGTATTTCTCGGTTTTAAAGAGGTACTAATGAGAACCTACACAATTAGATAGGCCATGATCATACCGATTAACTTTTCTTTTGATCTCTTAGTTATTTAGTGTGATTAGCCAAACCACCTACCCTCCCTGAGATAACCCCATGGACAGCCCCCTTCCTACCGTTGGACAACCCCCCTCCCACCACTCCACCTACAACCCCCATCCCTCATCTTGGACAACCCCCTCCCCCTTGTAGCCCCCCCTCTACCCCTGGACAGCTCCCCCTCCCACCACTCCACCTGTAACCCCCCTCCATCCTCCTGGACAACCCCCCCTCCCTTTCCCTATACATCCACCTTCCCACCTCCTAGACACCCCCCCCCTCTCTCCTGGACACCCCTCCCTTCCCTCCCCTAGACAACACCTCTCTACCCCTAGACATCTCCCCCTGAAAACCTCCTCCTTCCCACCACTCCACCTGTAACCCCCTCCCTTCCCATGAAGCCCCCCTCCCTTTCCCTAGACATCCACCTTCCCACCTACTCGACAGCCCCTCTCCTCTCCTGGACATCCCCCCTCCCCTCCCGAACACCCCCTCCTTCCTGGACAACCCCCTCCCTCCCCTCTCTGAGACACCCCCCTAGACAGCCCCCTCTCTACCCTTAGACAACCCCCCCTGCAGCCCACTCCCTCCCACCACTCCACCTGAAACCCCCTCCCTCCTCCTAGACCACCCCCTCCATTCCCTTACAACCCCCTCCCTTTCCGTAGACAACCCCCTTCCCACCCCCTGGACAGCCCCCTCCCCTCCTTGACAACCCCCTCTCCTTTTGGACACCCCCTCCACTCCAGGACACCCCCACCTTCCTGGAAAACCCCCCTCCCTCCCCTCCCCAAGACAACCCCCTAGAAAAAACAAACACATATTTTTCTACAGATCTATAGTGAACTTGAACCAGTAAAAACCAAATGATATCTTTGGAGAATGAAATAAAATCAACTGCAAATATATCAATGAAAATAGAAACAATAATAATAATACAATTTAGTGGGTATGACCAAATGAACATATTTTCATAAAAAATATTTCCATTACAAAAAGAGGAAGAAACCCTTGACATTTTTAGAATTAAGCCATTGTATCCAAAATGGAAGCTCTCACATTGCACCATCAGCAGTGGGATCAAGAGCAGCGCAAATGGGAACATGAGTTAACAGAGCAAGCTGAATAATGAAAACACACCACTAACATGTTGTGTAGCCTGGAGAAATTACCACAACAAGAGGGGGAGAGACTTACATTGGAAATGAGAATGACTGAGACACAGGAAAAGGAAGACGATCGGTTGATGTTGGCTATAGAGGACATCATCAATGCCCACCCTCCCTACCTCTGGACAGCACCCCTCCATCCCCTTTCAGCCCCCTCCCATTCCCTAGACATCCCCCTTCCCACCTCCTAGATAGCCCCCCCCCTCCTCTCTTGGACAACCCCCCTCCCCTCCAAGACACCCCCTCCTTCCTGGACAACCCCCTCACTCCCCTCCCAGATACAGCCCCCCTAGACATCCCCTATCTACCCCTGGATACCCCCCCTTGCAACCCCCTCCCTCCCACCACCCCACCTGCAACCCCCCTCCCTCCTCCTGGACAACCCCCCCTCCCTCCCCTTCTAACCCCCTTACCTTTCCCTGGATAGCCCCCTTCCCACCCCCTAGACAGCCCCCTCCCCTCCCCACCTGGACACCCCCCTCCACTCCCGGACACCCCTCCTTCTTAGACACCCCCTCCCTCCTAGTTCTTTAGTGTATACCCATTAATAACCTTCTATATCCAACTATATTTTCATCATCTATTTGATAATGGAATAAATATTATTCATACACCATCATTCAATAATATGAATTATTAAATGATATATATTTTGAAGAGATACAATTTAACAAATCAAGGAAAAACACCAAACAAAAAATATATTGGACGAATAGGAAAGAAATTTTACATAAATATAATTTGATAAAGGTAAATGATGTATATTTTGGGTCTTTATGACATTAAATAAGATATATTGGGCCTAAAATTGAACTAGAATATAATTCTTGGGACTTTACATGGGCTTGGAATTGGTTTGGTTGGTTGGAACTTTTGATGCCTCACTACGGACCCACTTCAGGTTACTCTATAAGTGATCTACCCATTTTATATTATCATTATTGAATGGAATTGAATGAATCTTTTTCTGGAAACCCCCTACCTTATAGACATACCCCCTACCTCCCATCTTGGAAACCCAACTCATGGACACCCCCTCCCTTTTGGAAAACCCTCACTCCTGGACACCCCCTGGACAGCCCCCTCCCCTCCTAGACACCGCCACCCACCCTCACTCCTGGACACCCCCTCCCTCCTGGACACACCCCCTCTTAGACACCCCCCTCTCCAGGACACCCCCTCCCTCCTGGACATCCCCCAGCCACATCTAAGGGAAACTAAAATTAGAAAATTGAAAATCCAAGATATTGGTTCCCATCAAGATTTTAAGATGCTCGTGAGTGGACTGAATGACTATGCATTGGTCGACTTCCACACTATCAACCAGTTTAGTCCAATGAGTTATTCTTTACATGAAATAAAAATCATTTATAAAACCATTCTTCATATCCTAAGGATATAAACCATAATAAAGGTTGATCATATATTCTCAATAAGTGTAGACAAGGGAGATATCAATGATCATATATGGATAACATTAGTAGGAATTCACCTTAATCCTATTTGTGTACAATCTTCCATCGGGTATGCTGACCATTCGTTTATAAACACATCTATATCATCTTGTGAAAATAAGTTTTTTCAACAGTCATGGTAGTACTGAAAAAATATAAATACACAAAGGATTACTAAAATTTTTAAATGAACTTGTAATTATTTTTGAAAATACCTCATCAGGGATTCTAGTTTATTGGTAAAATATGATCTCTTTCATAAATTTACAAACATAATAACCATAGTCCATTCTATTTTTTTGTTTTTGACACTGCAGAAACATCGAAAAAAATAATTAATTTGTTTTGATATGTGTTTGGATAGTGAAATGTTATTATATATACCAGGATACTTTTCCAGTTGTAGATCTTGTAGCCGTTCTTATCCTTAGGCCCTGTATTCATTCCATGCAGTAGATGATATTGATGCATCGCCCTATCATAACAAAATCCTCATTAAAAGATAACATAAATTATATAACTTGATGTTTAGTTTTAAAATTTTGGATCTAGTGTATTAAAAATTAACAAACGCCATCATGTGTGGTCGGTTTATTTGATATCCATGCATTGAATCCAGAAAATAAATCATTGGAGTATCCAAATTGACTGCAATCGGCATCCAATGCTGCCTAAAAATACTAAAAGGAATAAGTAAAGAAAGAAATGAAAATATTGTTGATATGATTAAATTGTAGAGTTTTACCCCTACATCATTGGTATTAAAAAGAGTCTATCATCCATAATTTTATTTTCAAATGATTTGAGCATGGATGACATTATTGCAACCTCTTTATCAGAATCTATTTCGTATTTTCAAGAGGTGGTGTGAGGAAAAACGAGTCCAAATTTTTGTTCATAGGGAAATCCCTTTAATTTTATTTTAAATATACGCCTGCGAAAAATATAAAATGTATTTAGTCATAATTATCATAGTATATTAGCTTTTGTAAAATCAAATCATGAAAACATACCTCATGTTTAAATTTATAACTGAGGCACCTATCCATTCATACTTGAGGATTTCATTTACATTTTCAGCACTAATGAAATATGATGCTTCCTCTCCATACATATTTTTTTCAAAATAAACTATGTGAGAATTTCCATCTATCAACTTTGTATCCACAAGAGCTTGCAATGATATTAATTGTCGATATAGAACGGGTGGGGTGAAGGTGCTCTCAGTAGACCGTTTCAATCAGTTAGTTGAATCTTGAAATAGTTTTGAGCTAGTATTTAGATTCCACCCCCTTCTCTTTTTCATTATGTAATAACATTCATGGGTTCAGACCTATTTTCATTAAATGTTAAAGGTCCAACTTGAAAAATAAATTGGAAATAGATACCTCCTTGTCAACATGTTTTTTACAAGAATTGCAGGCCATGTGAGGAATGTTCCAATATCTTTTTCAACCGTATTAATGTCGTCATCATCATTTGGAACAGGTATCTTGTCACTCGGCTCATTAGCTATGTTAATTAACACTCGGAAATGATCTGTTGGAAGTTTTATGTTGTGTAGCATGTTGTTCTGCGTATTGAACACTGTATCCCTCGCTGCAAGGTGATAGGTGGGAGTTGATAGATATAAATCACAGTCATTTTCACCATGTAGAATTTTATTACAGGAAATTTATCAGTGTCTATGTGAATCATATTTCATAGAAACATTTATTAAAACATTGATTACCTTAGCTAAGTGAAGTTTTTTAGTGGAATGGATCACCTCAAAGCTGGTGGGGGTGGGGCGGGATCATCATGAATGGGTTTTTGTTGAAAGTATGTCTACATCTAGTCCGGGTGTTTCTGATTCCTGTGACTATGTCAGATAGAAAATGTAGAAAAATAAGTAGTCATTGTAATTTAATAGTGATTTAAAACAAATAAAATTTATATTATGTCATACTTACACATGTTTCCCACACTTTTTGTGTGTTTTCATCTATCAGTATCCCCTCTTTATTTACACGATCCTCCTTCCATAACACATGGTGACAGATGGATATGGCTTTCAATTTAGATTCATCAATCTTCATATAAACAAAGAAACATGGTTATGGTGTTTTTTTATGTCACATACAAGTAGTGAGGTAGATTTAAAAGACTTACCAATTTTTTCTCAAGTGAAGCGTACCCCATCCTTGCTTTATGGTAAGGGTACGCTGGTTCTGTTGTGTGTTTTTTATTTTCAGTAATCAGTTTCTATTTCATAAATAAAAAATTTTCCATCAAAGTGATGAATACAAGAAACATCAAACAATGTATTACCCCACACAATATACCTAAAAATTACGCTCCCCATGATGGTTTCTAAACGCATCCCACGCTTCTTTGGATATCAAGTGTGCATAAAGAGGTGGTGGGTGCAGCTTGATTTTCCCTTATGGATCTTTAAGATGATATTTCGTTAAAATTGCATGGAAACCTCTATGAATCCTTCTTGAAACTCTTAATACATATTCCTTGTGTGAGGAATCTACTATAAATGCACTCTGCAATGGATGATGAAGAGTAAGTCAATGTTTTGGTATTTTATTTTATTTCAATAAATTAAACAAATAATATCATAATATTACCGTAATATCTTCCTACATTAGTGTCGTAAGCCCGGTGACAACATGGTGCCATGATTTTACATCAATAGGCATGCGTTGTCGAGTAACGATTCCAATGTAGCTACAAAAGAAGGCCCTATTGGGGTTAACATATTGTCCTCGCTTATTCTATCCCACTTCAAATTTTATGCCTTTTTCTTTTGACTTAAGGATTTTGGATAACACTATCAAACTACGACGCTCTTGTTTTTTTTGTTTGCGCTTTTAGGGTTTCATTTCATACCATTTTCTTAGAAGTATCATCAATATGTTCCTCTGGAGCACTATCATCAGCACTGGGACCAGTAGCAACAGATTGAGAAACCTGTTGTACCTCAGCAATGGGACCAGTAGCAACAAGTTGAGAAACCTGTTGTACCTCAGCACTGAGATCAGAAACAATAGGTTGAGAAACCTATTGTTGCTCTGCACTTGAACCACCAGCAGCTAGTTGAGAAACCTATTGTTCCTCTGCACTGAGACCACCAGTAGCTTGTTGAGAGACCTTTTGGGCCTCAAGATTAGGCGCATCAGCAGGTGCATAAGTCATTATCTGCAGAATTGGTTTAACCTTTAATTTAGATTACATAAAAGTAGAAGTGAACAGATAATAACATAACGTAACACAATGTATATTACAATAAAAAAATAGCCTAATTATTATACTCTCCTTTTTTAAAGGTTGATGAGATTTGATTCCTCTATTGACTATGTAAATCCCTTCATTATAGTCTCCTATGACATACAAAATGTCGACTATATTGGGACCACTACGAAATGATTGTAAAGTCCCTATAAAAGGGTTATCCTCCATTGAACTTTCATGTGAGCCTTCAGTTGTTTTGGTTGATAATAGAACAATTGACCAATTTTAGTTTTCGAGTTATGGAACATAAAATACTTGTACTTCCTGTGATGCCATTATAAATGGTTCGTATTTCTCCCCTTCCTTACTGAAATCAACTTTCATGAATCCTAATTCATCTATTTTAATAGCACTCTTGTTATCAACCCACTTGTATTGAAAAATTGGCACTTTGAATTTCGTATAATCTAACTCCCATATTCTTTTGATGATGCCAAGGTATGATATATTCGAATAAATTAGATTTATGTCCTTAGCACTGAAAACATGCATTGCCTCAGCCACAAGTGTAACCCCACTATTCTATATGGTACTTTCTTCATCATGTTCATTAGTATAGAATTTATAACCATTAACTTCATAATAATTGTAAGATAATACATACACACTTTCTCCTCCAGATAGCCATCGAAGTTATTCTAAAATTGATTCTAGATTTTCATTTAACTACTTAAAAGTCTAGTCCCAAAACCATCCTATAAACTGTCTATTATGTGTATCTGATATCCATTTTTCTGCCCTAGAATGATTCAAATGCCTAAAAATTTCTTTGTGGAGTTGAACATATGGGTCAACGCTGAAACTGTTATGCAAAACGTAAAGGTGAGTCTACTCCCGATCTGTAATATTGATTGTGACAACCTCTCTTCCAGAAATTCCTTTGCCCTCAAGCCACTCAGTGTGATGAGATTTCAATAGGCCAACGTTTTCCACACCAAACTGGTATTCGGTACAAAATTCAATGGTTTCCTCAACAATATATTGCTCCTCAATACAACCCTCTGGGCGCCTTTGATTTTTGACATACCCTTTCCAAATATTCATATACCATTCAATGGGGTACATCCATCTATAATGTATAAGACCACATAGTCGAATCTCTCTCACCAAATGAATCATCATATTGAAAAATGTCGACGGGAAGAACATTTCCAATTCACACAATATGATGGAAATTTCTATTTCCATAGTTAGAAATTTTGTTGGGTCTATAACTTTGATGTATATAGCTTTGAAGAAGAAACAAAGCTTCATTAATGTATGGCATACATTCTTGGGAAAAATGCAACGTAAATCTATAGGAATTAAATCTTGCATCAAAACATGGAAGTCGTGTGATTTCAGAACCTTTTATTTTAAACTTCTCATTGACATGATGTTCTTGATATTTGATAGGTACCCCTCTGGAACCTTTACGTTATTCAAGAAGTTTCAAAACAGATATCTCTCCTGCCTGGAAAGAGTGTAAGCAGCATGAGGAAGAAATGTTTGTTTTTCACCCTTCATTGGTGCCAACTCTTCTCGTATTCCCATCTCAACCATGTTCAATATATCCTTAATCCCATTCTTTGCTTTAACAGGTGCATTTAGCAATGTTCATATGACACTATCACATACATTTTTTTCAACGTGCATAACATCGAGAAAATGTCTGACATATAGACAATTCCAGTATGGTAATTCAAAAAAAAACTGAACTATTTTTCCAACTAGTTTTCATAAGGTTTTTCAAAAATGGTTTACCAAAAGTAGTGTCCAAAACTTTTACTTTCTCAAAATATTTATAACCTGTTAGTGGAGATAGTGTGGTACATTCTTCTGAACTTCCGTCGAATGATGTCGTCCAAGATCGGTACTTATGTCGTCAGGGTAGAAATTTCTGATGTCCTAGAAACACGGTTTCCGATGAATGTTTCAACCTAATTAACTATGTACCTTGTTCGAAAACAGGACACCCTTGAGTTTCTTTAATGATATATCCTGAAAAATATCCATAAGCAGGAAAGTCATTTATCTTCCCATACAACATGGCTTTAAAAGTGAAATCTTCATTCTTGTAAGCAGCATACAACGTAACACCTGAATCCCACAATATTTTCAAATCCTCGATCAATGGATATAAATAAACATCAATATCATTACCTGGTTGTTTTGGTCCAAATATAAGCATAGATAACATGATGTATTTTCGTTTCATGCATAACCACAGTGGTAAGTTATAATTTACCAACATAACTGGTCATGTACTGTGACTGCTGCTTTGAAAACCAAAAGGATTCACCCCATCTGTAGATAATGCTAGACGAAGGTTTCTCGACTCATTTACAAATTCAGGATACTCGTGATCAATTCTCTTCCACTAAGAAGATTCTATCAGGTGACGTAGTTTCCCATCATTAATTCTTGTATCTACATGTCATGTCAGTTGTCCCGTAGTCTCCTCACTTCTGTATAGGTGCCTAAACCTTGGAATGATTGGAAAGTACCATACAACTTTCATAGGACTACAATCATCTTTCTTGTATCGAGAATCACCACACTTTGGGCATTATTTAAGTGATTTTTGGTCCTTGTGAAACAATATACAGTCATTCAGGTAATCGTGTATTCTTTCAGAGATCATTCCCATTGATCATAGCATTCATTTGACATCATATGTTCAGCTTGGGAGTTCATTATCTTCTAAGAGCATGTCATTCAGAAGAACAAGTAGTTCCGTAAAACTGGCGTCACTCCACCCGTTGCCTTCTTTCAAATTATACTACTTTAGTACGGCTTATAATTATATATATTTAGTGAAACCAGCATAAAATGACGTTTTTTCATAACTCTTTAACTTCTCAAGCAATTCTGGGAAATCACAAAGTTCATCTTCAAATGTACTTGTCATTTCCTCAATACGATCTCCATCATCATTCACATATGTAATCACATCCTCCATATGATTTTATTAACTATTAATGCTTGTAATCATATCATATGATCCATAAAACGCCGTGTTATTCAAGCCACTACCTACAATCATTTTTCCCCGTGTTTATTCCAACATGTATAACTTCGATCTATTCCATGACAGATCAAGTGTTCTTCCAAATTTTTCAGACTAATTTGTCTTGAATAACAACATCATAAACATGGACAAAGGATTTGAGAAGGGTCACATACATGATATTCAGCAAACTTGATAAACTCATTCACTCCATTTTCATACTATTTTTTCAACTGATTGGCATTCATCCATTCTTTATTCATATTCATCGTCTTTATGGGTTCGATCTCAAACTTTCCTAATATTATGTTTTAATTAATCAAGTAGCATTTTTTGGGTTTTATAAAAAAAATCATGGTACAAATTCCTCTACAATGAACCATCATTGGATATAATTTAACTGTTACAATAACCTCACTAACTTTATGTCCACAAATTTCATCTCCAAACTATAAAATATAAAAATAAACACATCACATGTGGTTATAAAGGCCATACTGCTGTGATGGTAAACATAACCATTAGGATGCCATCAAAAAAACATTGTAAGGATATAATGGCCTACTCATACATGAAATAGAGGAACCTACCCCAAAACATGTGAAAGTAATTGAACACTATCTATATATGGGGGACTGTGCCCTGTATTTTGTATATCTCCATGTAGTACCTAAAACCTATACATGGAGGACTCTTCACCAAAACATGGGGGAGTACCATACTCCATATTTTCTCTAAACATCTCAATTGTCATTTGTCTACTCTCAAGAAGAGTGAAGATAATTAAAATATCCAAACCACATCGTGTGCAATTTCCAATGATTGATGGAATCATACTATTGTGATCTACATGAGAAGATGTTTATAATGGGCTACTCATACATGAAATACTATCATCTATGTGAAAAATAAATAATAATAATGAAAATAACATAGCACACAATTTGTTCAATGGATACACAATGTGTAGGGTTCTCAGTCAAGGTTGGTTGTATACTACCAAACTCATGTGAAATCCATATACATGGTGTGTCTAGTATGGTGAACATCGTGTATGGATAAGATACCTGATTTAATCTAACATATATCAAATTAATTCCATGTTTTTATTACAAATACTTAATGATGCCTTTAAAAATACATGGCATATAAAACAACTTGAGCTAAAGGCGTGTACCTTAGATATATACTGAGTCACCTCACCAGCTATGCATCACATTTTTGTGGAATACATGGTGTGTAGTCCTTACATGACCACTAGGGGTGTATAGTCAATACACATCAAGTTTCTATGGTATCTATACATGGTGTGAGTGAAGTAAAATACATATCATGTGGTTCTACCATTATTTCATGGCATATACATGGTTTCATGCTGATTTATATATCTTGGACATACATTGTGTGTGACCTAGGTTCACATGACATGTAACATTTAAAATAAAACTTATTCCAAGTATGAGTTAGAATATGAGTCATGTGGTGTATATTTTGGAGATAAATGTTGTGTGGAATTAAAATATATATGAAATACATGTATGGTGAATCATGTTCCATTTAACACGACTATATACCTTGTATTTTAAAAATATATAGAATTTGAAAAACATCATTTTCACACCATAAAGTGTCTCATAGAGTCCTCTAGAAGTGGGTTTCTAGGATTCAGTGGAATTTCACCAGTAACAAAGTGGTGGTTCCATTGAAATGGGTAAAGTTTGGATTGATATTCAATGGTTGAAGAACTACAACATGGAAAAAATGGCATATCAATCATAACATAAACCGCAACACCATACAAAAACACAATTGTGCTCACAATCGAAACACCATACAAACCAAACAATTGCAATTTCAGATTTTACAAAGCATCCCTTATTCAATTTTTTTTGTTAATTCAGGGGTTATCACAGAAGGTTTTTCATCCTAGGGAATTCATTCATAAGTCAGTATATGTAAATTACCAATTTTTATATTCAAATGTTCAATAGGAACTAACCAATATGCAATTCATTTAGTGCGCCAACAAGGACCACCAATGGCCATGATTTTTAGGGGGGATTTTAGCCCATACATTTTACATTATAACCATCAATATCAAATAGTAATAACATGTGAACAAGATGAAACCAATGAGTAATAGGAGAAAACACACTGCGAAGGTGTTGTTCAGCACACGACAGTGGTGCGTTCGTGGAAGAGGAGAGGTGCACAACAGAGGATATTTCCAAATGAAAAGAAAACATAAAATTGTAGAAACCCATGAGAATAAAATAATCTCAATCCGATTACACCATTTACTACATCCCAAAAACCCCAAGAGCCCACTAAAACTGAAATCAACCCACACCATGGTTAAACACACCTTAAGATAATAAGAAATTATAGAACCCACCTTCGATAGAACGAGTTCAACAGACTTTTAAAATATAAAAGATGAACATACAATGGAAATAAGGTTGAAACAAGTAAACTTTAGATATTTCATTATAATTTCTAAAACTAGGACCCTGGCCAAGGTTTTATACACCGGAGGTAGCGGAAAGATGGATCACCAAAATTAACTTTGTACTAGAAGTGAAATTCCCAAGACAGATCACCAAAATTGTCCACATTAAGAAAAATAACACGTAGAATAGGGTTCACATTAACTTTAAAGACCTTAATTGAAATTTCCAAAGGATTTACCATTAGTGATCAAATAAATCTTGACTGATGCAACTAATAGTTTTCCAGACGTTTCTATCATTGACAAGTACTTGGGGTACAATCAAATCAAGAAGGTCCTTAGAGATAAAGAAGCTACGGTAGAGGCAGATGCGGAGGAGGCAGCGATGCCAGAGGTAGGGGCGGCGGTAGGAGGGGCGACGGAGGCAGCGGCGGCAGAGGAAGCGGCACCGGAGGCATCGGCGGTAGAGGGAACGATGGAGGAGGAGGATAACGGTCGCGATGGAGGAGGAAAAACTAGTGACAGCGGCAGAGGAAGATGAGGAGAATGAGGAAAAGGAGGAGGAGGAGGAGGATAGGTCACGGCGGAAGAGGGGCCTGGTTCAGCTTCCACGAAATCTTGACTGTGTGTGTGAGTGAAGGGCCTATTAGGGTTATTAAATAAAAACTGATGGAACCTTTATTAGTGCTTTTAACGAGTGCTGATAAAGGTTCCAATGGTTTTAATTAATAATTTATTTATATTCTTATATATTTATTTAAAATGGAATAAAAGATAAATATCTATCTATTTATTAATAATTATAACAATAAAGAGTATATATTTATAAATATTGGTATATAATTGTTAATCTATACAATAAAAATTATTTTTTATTATAAATATTATAATTTTATATAAATTAAGAATAAAAACCTTTATCAGCAATAAAAAAAGTGCTGATAAAGGGTACACCTTTATCAGTGCTAAAAAAATGTTGTTAAAGGTGTACCCTTTATCAGTGCTTTTAACTAGCACTGATAAAGGCATACCCCTTTATCAGCACTTTCTGTTTAGCTCTGATAAAGGGAAGTTCTTCCCTTGCCCTGTTTTGTGGTTGTGAATTCTTAACTATCAACGGGTTCAATTTTTGGTAATCTATGCATAGCATAAGGGTACCATCCAACCTTTTCAGAAAGAAAAGTAATGGCGAACCCAATTGAGAAGTATTGGGTCGAATAAACCCCTTTTTCTATAAATCCTTTAGATACATCTTGATCTCCTACATCTCAGTAGTAGACATCTGGTATGGAGGAATGGATACTAGTGCAACTCCTAGCACTATCTCGGTAGATAACTCTACATTTATCATTAGAGGTAATCCAGAAAAATCATCCAAGAAAACATCCCAGAAATGATCAACCATTGGATAAAAATATATTTTATGTGTTCCCTAATCATCCAGATATAAAAATGTAATCTTTATTTTCATCTCGCCTAGGCCACGATGCTTGAGTCCGTCTCAGCTTGACTGGACATCTCGTTCACCCTTGTAAATGAACTCTCTGCCCTATAGTGATTAAAATGTAACCCTTAAGCAATATAAATCAACAAAATCATGAAAGGGTACCAACAATTCCATCCTAAGAATGATGTAAAAACCTGTAATTTTGAGGAAAAAGAGGTCTCATATGAAATGACACCCACCAATATCAAGGGGCACTCCCTGCAGTGATGTACATAATATATTCTAATCCCCAATGCAGTATCAATTTTCTTAACACCATTAGAAAACTGAACACTAAACACAAGTCTCTCTACAATAGGAATAGATATAAATCTATCATAATCACATGTATTGAAAAGAACATATACAAAAGTAGAGGCTACTAGAATAGTAACTCTCACAATTGAATGTCTGAGATTATATTTCTTCGGTGTTAGTTACACTACATATATATGTCCTGATCCACGACCTTATGATACAACCTGAATACCTTGAGAATATCCGCTCTGTTGTCACTGCACGTCTGGGTTCTCACTACCATGACCACAACCACCACCTCAGCCTAATCCACCAGCTATACTCTAGCTCCCTTCCTAATGAGAAGTTGATCCCACTCCTGCATGTGGATTTTGTGTAGACTCTCTCACTAGATTTTAAAGGATAAGTTCTACTAAAGCATTGTAGATGTTCCATATTTCCAAAGGATCGTCACTCAACTAGGTCCCTTGCTCACTGAGGTCTAGTGTGTTGGGGTCTACTGCACCAGTGGCACCTCACTTTTCTACCTAAATATGTTCTCTAGATACTAAGGCCACTATGTGGAAACTCTAGACAACGCTTCCTACTATCGGTCTATGTAGTTCCATATATAGGTGTTGAACCACCTTGGCTCACACACCTAGCCTCTACTAGAATATGCTATATGATATTCACCTAATTCATTATTCTATAAATAATAGTCAGTTAAAATACAATAAACTATGATTGGATATTATACCAGATAACATCCTTCAATATTCTGTCTTTAGATAACTCATCACCCATCAGAATAGGTGTGAATTGTTCGAGTTCTATAAAATGGGATGAATAATACATAACTGATAATGTGCCCTGCTCTAAGTGCATGAACTCTCTGGCTCTATTGTCACTCAACGTTTTAGGATTGATTTAGTCATAAAAGTACATATGAAAATCCATCCAAGACATCTACTGAGGACGATTATTCTGAATAATGAAATCCCACCATATCTTTATGGAATCATGAAACATATATGTAGTGAGATTTACCCTCCTCTCAAGAGGTGTCTTGAGATGCTCAAAGATAGATAAAAATTCATATAGCCATGAATTTGTTTCCTATGGTTCTCCATCCCCTAAAAAATGGGAGGATGCTGTTTTTGGAACACACACGTCAACTCTTACATAGTTGAGGTAGGTCACGGTGCGCCCTAAATGGTCTGCATGAATCACATAAAGACTTCATGGAACTATACCCTAGAACCTATATTTGGTACAACTATTTGTGTCACAACTGTAACTAAGAGAGGATCCACCAGTATCCCATGGACCACTGCCTCCATATTGTAGTCGTCACCACCCTCCTGGCATATGACTAGTGGGCGTTGTGGTGGTATGCCTCTATAATTCCAAACACATGCCTCAGATAAGAATTTCATCAAATTTCACATCAAACAATGTAGGTAATATAATATAATAGGTATAATACTTCTTATAAAAGAAACACACCCCTCTTCCTACTCATTGAGTCAGGTCTAGGAATCATACATATCATAAGAAAGCAAGAGGTATTTCCTACTTCCTACTACTATGGTCAAGACTGGGTCAAGTTCTCTACTATAAACAATCTCAATTTCCATTTTATTCTCATATTCAACTCCATTATATCACAATTCATTTTAAAAGTTTCAACCATATGGTTCACCAAATTCTAATCCATAAGGTCTCATACTACTTATGAACCAAAATATGGCATCCATATAATTCACACCATAACACGTTCCAATACATGCGACACATGGTCCATGACTCAATGAGCCACAATTGGCTAATTAGGGTGTCTGTTGTAGTCTAATGAGGAAAATACTACTTATGTTACAATAGGAATTCAATTACCAACCATTTTCCCCAATTACTAAAACATAATATCATTACACTGCAAATATATCAATCATGGAACATATAAAAATAGAATGCACTTGAGAAATACATCCAATATGGCATGGTGTAATACATAGCATTTGAATTCTAACAAGTTCCTAAAATGATAAATGAGATGGAATCCCCTCATCCCATTAGGTTGAGATAAAATATAACCCACAATACTTTCAATTATTACATCTCAATTCAGGTACATCACCCAATAGTGGAATCAAATCAGTTGTAATAGCCAAAGTGAAGAAGACAACAATTTCCATTCGATTCAATTTGCCTTTTCCTGTACATGGGTTAACTACTCCTAAGAATATCTCATTTACAAATTCATCTTCCTTATTATATTTTTATATTATCTCAAAATACTAAAGAAAACCAGATAAGAAGTGCTCTAATGACACTTTACAACATCCCAAACTCGGATGCCACTGAAAGGTTACACAAGCCCGGTTAGCCACGTGCCCTCAAGCGCATCTCCCCAAACACCAGAGATTGTCGATTAGTAGTGAGAGACTAGGGTGTGTCTATGGGGAGACTATGAACTCATATCTGGAGTGTAGCATAATGGATATACAATAACAAATGAATAGTGAAAGAAGTAAATCATGCAAACAATAGACAACATTCCAGACAGATTTAGATAATCAATACCGATAGGAAATTCATTTATAGGTGATGAAGACACATGTTATATGTCTCTACAAAACAACAAAAATAGGAACACATGGTAATAGTAAAATATATATATAAAAGTATAGAAACAGTCCAAAATTACCCCAGCTAGCATCATGAGCCTATGCTCGATCATGTGCTTCCATGATTCTAAGTGGCTGCAAAGAACCTGTAGTAGGGAGCTTTCCTTTTTCCAAACCTACAAACATATAGTCTATTTGGGTTCCCATCAGGAGCCCAAACTGGGTGTGATATATAATCCCAATAGGCAACTACCCAAAGGTCTAGTTCGATCCAATCAGTGAATATGTAATGATAACAGTGTGCAGGGAGAAATAGAATACGTAAAGGAATTACTGAAAGTAAAAAACCCATAAAGGTCTTAATTCCCATGGACACTCGTCCTCTTAATTAACAGTCATTCATATGTTAAATTGTAAACAATTCCATTTAATTAAAAAATTTCATTTAATAATATGTTTTGAGGACTAGAACTTATCCCAATGTCTCCCTTAAAGGTATGTGATCAAAAGATGCCTAACCAGGACATTTAAAATGTGTAAGTCACTGACTGAATCCAATATTGTGCTTTGGATTGGGAGATGCATCATATAAATCATTTCATAAATTGATCAATTAAGAACCTGATATTATCCTTGGAATTACTTATTTGGAATCTAGGTATCACTTCAAACATATCGTAAGCCAATCACCTTACAATATCATCCTAGGCATTCCTCATGGGAATCTTGGTATCGCTCTGGGTGTGGTATAACATCGTTTCCACCCAAGTGCATCCTTGGTGTTCCACTAAGGGATCCCAAGTATCAACCATTGTGTATATGTTCTACTTCCCCTAGAGTATGTCCTTGGAAAAACATAAGGAATCCAAGTATCATTCTTGAATATAATAGCCATCCCTTATGAATTTTTCCTTGGCAGTCCACTGGGGAGTCCAACTGTCACTTGGGCATTTACAAGGTAGAAGCCCAATGAGTCCATCCATGGAATTTGTATGAGAAACCTTCTGTCTCCCAAGGCATATATCATATATTCATTCAATATCATTTAATTATATCAAGGTTCATCACTAAGATCGATTCATTTAAATATCACCTCAGAAGGTGGCTCAAGGCATGGGCTAAGCTTAGAAGGCTTACCCTCTTATTTAACTCACATGGGAATATAAATATAAGAAGCATGTCAAGATAAATTAATCCATCAAATGGACTAAGCCTAGGGGAAGGGTCATTCTATCCCCACTCTTTAATTAATTCAGCTTACAATTCATATTACAATTCAATTTACAATTCAAGTTAAAATTCAATTCATCATTTGTCATTTCTTTATTGAACAACACCTGAAAGGGGGTAAAGGGATCACCAAAAGGTATCTAAATTCAAAATACACCCATATTGGTCCAATTAACTAAACCACACACCCAAGGGGTGTTTTACATTCAAGGTTCTTAACCTCAATTCATTTATCAATAGCTTTTTGTTAATAAAATAGTTCATACATATCAATTTAAATCAAGGTTTAAATTCCATTTCAAGGGAATCACTCCAATAATTGGGTTCATGACACAATGAAATGTACATAAAAACATAAAATTTAAACTAAAATCATGATACCACTTATCTTAGGTTTGTAGTGAATGCCTCATCCAGTATGAGCTTCAGATTCGACTCAAATCAGGAGAAAATTAAAGAACATACGAGAATCCTAAAAATAGGGCACACTATCTTTAAATTAAAGAGGGAAAATGATACCAAACCAAATTAGGAATGACACGAAAGTAATTGAGATATTACCAAGATGGATTTTATGCTTCTGATGGATCTTGATTCCAAGCTTAGACAGAGATGATCTTCCAATTCCTAGTTAGGCATCAAGGAGAGCTCATAATGATGGAGCTATTTTTCATAGGATAAATAGGAAATTTGGGTTGAAATAATAGATTAATTAGGGGAAAATTTTAAATTAACAAAAATCCCTAGTTCGTACTGTTTGGCCACACGGTTGTCCAAACCGTGCACTCACAGTTGTAGGAAGGGGAAACTCACACGGTTAGTGCACACAGTTTGAATAACCATAATAAAATCCTTGAAAAACTCCTCTATCAAAAGTCTATAGTTGATCACATGATCATGTCCCCAAAATCTCATAGTTTATCATTTTGTGTGACCTATATATTCCTACTTTCCAGCTATTCATGGTTATAGTAACTATGTGGCCTACCCCGCATGGTTTTTACTAACTGTGTACTATGACTTTTCACCCAAAAAGTTAGGTTCTGATCTTCAAAAAATCCATGAATACTCTCTATACCACCATGACCTCAAGAAAAATTCTCAATAGGCCACAAATAAACATTTAAACTGAAATTTTATGGAAATAAAAGATTTTTTTCCTCATGAAAGAGTTGGGTTATTAGAAATTTGGATACCCTAAATATTTATTTTTTGGATCCAATGCTTGTAATTCCATAAAATCGACCACACATGATGTGTATTGTGAATTTTTAATTCACTTCAATTAATATTTTATAAATAAAATTTGAATTATTTGTTTCAGTTTTTGTTTTAATGAGAATTTTTTTATGATAGGGAGATCTATAAATATAGGCTAAATTATGTTATGAGGTCGGCCACTGAACATAAGAAGAATATGAATTTCTTCAAATGTAAATGGATTAAGGTATATATATAAAGATTAACTATCAAAACATACTTCAAAACAATTTACTCATTTTGGTCAATGTTTCTATAGTGTATGAAGAAAGATAATTGCAACGATTATGGATATTATTTTTACAAATTTATGAAAGATATGATATACAATCAAAATACTAGAATCCATGTACAAATAATTTATGAAGGTAATTAAAATTTCATTAATTTTTTTTAATTTTTTGTTTGTCTATATTTTCTTATTACTTCCAAGATTTCCAACAATCTACGAACTCAAAAGAAGAAGTAAATTTATTTAGAGATGAGTGGGTAGATTACATGGTGTCATAATGTTGGTTGAAATCAAATTTTGGTGATTACCTATTATGTTTGTTATCTAGTACATGCTATGAACCTAGAAATATATTTGGGATGTGAATAATTAGTATCAAAATGCTTATATATTATTTTTTATCTGTATCTCAAGGAGAAGTATAATGGAAGAAATGAAATTGTTTAGGAATGAATGATCGGAATAAATGGTGTTAGAATGTATACATACATCATAAAGAAGTTACATTCTACTACTTATTTAGTAAATTTTATCCTCATTTTATCTATGTTTTTATTTTATTTTATTATAATTTTTTATACTTATTTTGTTAAATTTATACATTAGTTCATGCCACACGTTAAATGCTCAAAACCATGAAAAGAAGTTCATTTTTTTGATACTTTATTACAATGATATATAAGTCATTTTTTGACATGAGGAATTTAACGTACATCAATCTAACACATGATGTGGTTAGTATGACTCAATGTTCATGTTTTCAATACAAATGATTCATTTTAGTTTAGATCACATATAAAATAGATAAAATCAAGAAAATGAGCTTGGATTGTTTTCAAATTTTATGAAAATGATCCATACTCCATTTGTGACATGTAAGAATTTATTGCACATCAATCTGACACCTGATGTGGTCAGTATTACATGAAGTTTTTGTTTTCAATACAAATGTTTCATTTTACTTTAAAACACACATTAAATAGACAAAATCTAGAAAAAAAGATCTGATTATTATCAGAATTTATTAAAATGATTGATAATTCATTTGTGGTGTGTATGAATCAAATGTATATTAACTTGATACCCGATGTGTTTGGTATGAATTTAAGTATGTGTTTCCAATATATAAGTGTCATTTTAGTTTAAAATACACATCAAACAGACAAAACTAAGAAAATGAGCTTAGATTGTTTTCAAACATTAGGGAAATGGTCCATAATTCATTTACGACATGTAAAAATTGACCACACATCAATTTGACACACGATGTGATCGATATAACTCGAAGTGTGTGTTTTAAATATAAAGGTTTTATTTTAGTATAAAACACACTCTACTAGACAAAACTAAGAAAACAAGATCATATTGTTTTCAAATTTTCAGAAAATGATTCATAATTCATTTATGAAATTTATAAATCAGCCACACGTCAATCTGACACACAATGTGATCGATATGACTCAAAGTGTGTGTTTTAAATATAAAGGTGTCATTTTATTTTAAAACACACATCACTATACAATATTGATAAAACGAGCTCATATTATTTCAAAAAATTAGAAAACTATTCCACAATTAAATTTTGATGTGTACAAATTTACCACACATCAATCTGACACACAATGTGACCAATATGACGTGAAGTGTGTGTTTTCAATATAAAGGTCTTATTTTTCTTTAAAATGCATGTCACTCTGAAAAACCAAGAAAAAAAGCATAGATTGTTTTCAAACTTTAGGAAAATTATCCATAATTCATTTGCTATGTGTATAAATTGACCACACATAAATCTAACACACGATGTAGTCGGTGTGGCTCAAAAATATGTTTTTTCAATATATAAGTGTCATTTTTGTTTAAAATGCATGTCACATCACCAAAACATAGTAAACAAGATCTTATTATTTTCAATATTTTGAAAAATGATTCGTAATTCATTTTTCATGTGAACAAATTGACTGCACACACTACTGGAAAATAAGGTTATACCAACGGTTTTAAACTATTGGTATAGGCTGGAAACCCATTGGTATAGCCTATACCAATGGTTTTCCAAACTGTAATGTAGTAAGGAGTGAGGAAAGCCCTATACCAATGGTTTGATCTAAACCATTGGTATCTCCCACTATATTTATTGATATACCAATGGTTGTCAGCTAACCATTGGTATACATTTGTATAACATTTATACCAATGGTTTCAAGTAATCGTTGGTATATATTGAATACTAAACACTATACCAATTGTTTAAAACCATTGGTATAGTTTTTAAATTTATCTCAAAGTATACCAACGGTTTAAAAACATTGGTATTGTGTTTTTCTAGAACTGTTATACCAACGGTTTAAAACCGTTGGTATTGTGTTTTTCCATATTTTCCAGAACTGTTATACCAACGGTTTAAAACCGTTGGTATTGTGTTTTTCCAAATTTTCCAGAACTTTTATACCAACGGTTTAAAACCATTGTTATATTTTTTGTCAGAAGTGCTGCACAGCAGCCCTCCAATAGCCCCTACAGTGTACACCTGCATAAAAAATATCACAAAAACCACATAAAGACTTAAAATAGCATAAAAACACCTAAAATAGCACAAAAAACACATAAAACCATGAAACTCTTCCAACCATGTCATGTACTACAATTCCCTATTTAAATATTCATATGACAACAATCATCCAGTAGAGTTAATAACAGTTTCAATAACTCAAACATTATTTACACCCATTTAAATCTTCATATGACAACCACTCTTCTAGTAGTAATTCACCTCACCCCTGCACAACCCCCCAACCATCACAGCCCCCACCTCCCCATCAAATTATAATAGGCAGAATAGTATAAGAAATACTAATTAGAGTTGAATAAGAGTTTGAAATTGGCTCAAATCCCAATTTTTTTCTGATCCTAGATTTGGGTATGTAATGATTTTTTATGCATTTTGCATTAAACTTTTATTTTTTATAATATATGGTGAAAAGGTATTTTCTTAGGAGTCTTGTAACTTATGACCTCATGAGTGAAACCACCCAACTCATGAAAAAGAGTTTTCGACTATCGTTGATGAGTGTAAATTTCAGTTGTTGTATTCACTTAATATAATGTCCTTTTGAAATAAAAGGGAGACACTTTGAGTGGTGTGGGCCATACCACACCTCAGATTGATGCAGACTTGACTTGTACACATCAAAAATGACCCATGGATTGTTTTACTAAAGTATCAACTCAATCTGAATGCGTTTTATCGGTTTTCCGTATGCCGGTTGTTTTTGCTTAAAATCGTATCCATTTTAAACAAAAGAAAGACACATTGAGTGGTACATGCCACACCATGCCTCATATTGAGGTGGGGTTGACTCTCACATGTCACAAATGACCCATGTATCCTTTTTCTAAAGTATCAATAGAATCTGAAGGTGTTTGGTCTATTTTCTGTTTGTAAGTTGTTGTTTTCACTTAAAATGTTGTCCATTTCAAAAAAAAGTGAGACACTTTGAGAGGTGTCGGGCACACCACACCTCGAATTGAGGTAAGGTTGACTCGTAAACATCCAAAATAATCAATGGATCATTTTCCTATAGTTTCAATAGAATCCGAATGCATTTGGTCAGTTTTCCGTATGTCAGTTGTTGTTTTCAGTTAAAATGATGTCCATTTTAAACAAAAGAGAGACATTTTGAGTGGTTTCGGCCACACCGTGCCTCTAATTGAGGCAGGGTTGACTCGTACACATTACAAATTACCCATGGATCATTTTCCTAAAAAACCAACACAATAATAATGTGTTTGGTCGGTCTTATGTATTCCAGTTGTTGTTTTCACTTAAAATCGTGTCCATTTCAAACAAAAGAGAAACACTTTGAGTGGTGTTAGCCACACCAGCCCTTTTATTGATTCAGAGTTGACTTGTACACGTCACATATGACCCATGATTTGTTTTCCTAAAGTTTCAATAGAATCTGAATTCCTTTGGTCTATTTTCCATATGTCAGTGTTTGTATTCACTTAAAATGATGTCCTTTTGAAACAAAAGAGAGACACTTTGAGTGGTGCCGACCACACCGCACCTTGGATTGAGGCAGGGTTGACTCGTACATGTCACAAATGACCCATGGATAGTTTTCCTAAAGTATCAATAGAATCTGAATTTGTTTGGTAAATTTTCTGTATGTCGGTTGTTTTTACTTAAAAGCGTATCCATTTTAAACAAAAGAAAGAAACTTTGAGTGGTACCAGCCACACCATGCCTCAGATTGAGGATAGGGTGACACTTACACATCACATATGACCCATGGATAATTTTTATGAAGTTTCAATAGAATCAGAATGTGTTTGGTTGGCTTTCCGTATGCCATTTGTTGTTTTCACTGGAAATCATGTCCATTTCAAATAAAAGTGAGACACTTAGAGTGATACCGGCCACACTGTGCCTTGGATTGAGGTTGGTATACTCTTACATGTCACAAATTACCCATGGATCATTTTCATAAAATATCAACACAATCCTAATGCGTTTGGTCGGTTTAAAGTATGTCAGTTGTTGTATTCACTTAAAATCCTGTCCATTTCAAACAAAAGAAAAACACTTTGAGTAGTGTCAGCCACACTGGCCCTTGGAGTGAGGTTGGGTTGACTCTTACATGTCACATATGACCCATGGATCTTTTTCTTAAATTTTCAATAGAATCTAAACACCTTTTGTCAATTTTCCGTATGTCAGTTTTTGTATTCACTTAAAATGATGTCCTTTTGAAACAAAAGACAGACACTTTGAGTGGTGTCGGCCACACCGTTCCTCAGATTGAGTCGAGGTTGACTCGTACATGTCACAAAAGACCCATGGATCATCTTCCTAAAGTATCAACACAATCCTAATGCTTTTGGTCAGTTTTCCATATGCTGGTTGTTTTTACTTAAAAGCGTATCCATTTTAAACAAAAGAAAGACACTTTAAGTGGTACCGGCCACAACGTGCCTTGGATTGAGGCGGGGTTAACTCGTACACATCAAAAATGATCCCTGGATCCTTTTCCTAAATTATCAATAGAATCCCAATGAGTTTGGTTGGTTTTCTATATTCCAGTTGTTGTTTTCACTTAAAATGATATCCATTTCAAAGAAAAGTGAGACACTTTGAGTGGTGTTGGACACACCGCACCTCGGATTGAAGATATGTTGACTCATACACAACAAAAATAACCCATGGATCGTTGTGTTGCAGTATCAACATAATCCCAATCCACTTGGTTAGTTTTCCGTATGCCATTTTTTGTTTTCACTTAAAATCCTGTCCATTTCAAATAAAAGTGAGACACTTTGAGTGATACCGGCTACACCATGCCTTCTCTTGAGGTGAGTTTGACTCGTACATGTCACATATGACCCATGGATCCTTTTCCTAAACTATCAATATAATATGAATGCATTTGGTCATTTTTCTGTATTTCAGTTGTTTTTTCACTTAAAATGATGTCCATTTCAAAGAAAAGTGAGACACTTTGAGTGTTTTCGGCCACACCATGCCTCAGATTGAAGAAATGTTGACTCGTACACAACAAAAATGACCCATGGATAGTTTTTTTAAAGTTCCAACATAATCTGAATGCGTTTGGTCAGTTTTCCCTATGCCAGTTGTTGTTTTCACTTAAAATACTATCCATTTCAAATAAAAGTGAGAAATTTCGAGTGGTGCCGGCCACACTGGCCCTCGGATTGAGGTGGGGTTGACTCTTACATGTCACATATGACCCTTGGATCGTTTTACTAATGTATCAATAGAATCTGAATGCGTTTGGTCAGTTTTCCGTATGCCAATTGTTGTTTTCACTTAAAATCCTATCCATTTCAAATAAAAGTGAGACACTTCAAGTGATACTGGCCACATCGTGCCTTGAATTCAGGCGGGGTTGACACATACACATCATATATGACCCATGGATCCTTTTTCGAAAGTTTAAATAGAATCTGAATGCCTTTGGTCAGTTTTCTGTATTTTAGTTGTTTTCACTTAAAATGTTGTCCATTTCAAAGAAAAGTGAGACACTTTGAGTGGTGTCAGCCACACCATTCCTTGTATTGAGGATAGGTTGAATCATACACATCAAAAATGACCCATGGATCTTTTTTTTGTAGTATCAACACAATCAAAATGTGTTTGGTCAGTTTTCAGTATGCCAGTTGTTGTTTTCACTTAAAATCATGTCCATTTCACATAAAAGTGAGACATTTCAAGTGGTTATGGCCATACCAGCCATCAGATTGAGGTGGGGTTGACTCTTACACATCACATATGACCCATGGATCGTTTTCCTAAAGTATCAATCGAATAAGAATGCGTTTGATCAATTTTTTGTATGCCAATTGTTGTTTTCACTTAAAATCCTATCCATTTCAAATAAAAGTGAGACACTTCGAGTGATATCGGCGACACCATGCCTCATATTGAGGTGGATTTGACTCTTACTCATCACATATGACCCATGGATCCTTTTCCTAAAGTTTCAATATAATCTGAAGGCATTTGGTCAGTTTTCTATATTTCAGTTGTTGTTTTCACTTAAAATGCTATCTATTTCAAAGAAAAGTGAGACACTTTGAGAGGTGTCGGCCACACCACACCTTGGATTGAGGCAAGGTTGACTCGTAAACGTCAAAAATTCCCCATCGATTGTTTTTTCTGCAGTATAAACAAAATCCGAATGTGTTTGGTTGGTTTTCCATATGCCAGTTGTTGTTTTCACTTAAAATCTTATCCATTTCAAATAAAAGTGAGACATTTCGAGTGGTTCCAGCCACAATGTCCCTCTAATTGATGTGGGGTTGACTCGTAAACATCACATATGACCCATGGATCCTTTTCCTAAATTAGCAACACAATCCAAATGTGTTTGATCAGTTTTTCGTATGCCAGTTGTTGTTTTCACTTAAAATTCTGTCCATTTCAAATAAAAGTGAGACATTTCGAGTGGTACCGGCCACACCAGCCCTCAGATGGAGGTGATTATGACTCATAGAAGTCACATATGACTCATGGATATTTTTACTAAAGTATCAATAGAATCTAAATGTGATTGGTTATTTTTTTGTATGCCAGTTGTTGTTTTCGATTAAATTCCTGTCCATTTCAAATAAAAGTGAGACACTTCGAGTGATACCAGACACATCGTGCCTCGTATTGAAGAAAAGTTGACTCTTACATGTCACATATGACCCATGAATATTTTTCCTAAAGTTCCAACACAATACAAATGTGTTTGGTCAGTTTTAAGTATGCCGGTTTTTGTTTTCACTTAAAATCATGTCCATTTAAAATAAAAGTGAGACATTTCGAGTGGTGTCGGCCACACCGACTTTAGTATTGATGAGGGGTTGACTCTTACATGTCACAAATGACCCATGGATCGTTTTCCTAAAATATCAACACAATATAAATGTGTTTGTTCGGTTTTCCGTATGCTAGTATTTTTTACTTAAAAGCGTATCCATTTTAAACAAAAGAGATGCACTTTGAGTGGTACCAGTCACACCGTGCCTTGGATTGAGGAAGGGTTGAATTGTACATGTCAAAAATGAACCATGTATCCTTTTCCTATGGTATAAACATAATACTAATGTGTTTGGTTGGTTCTCCGTGTGACAGCTGTTGTTTTCACTTAAAATGTTGTCCATTTCAAAGAAAAGTGAGACACTTTGAGTGATGCTGGCCACACCGTGCCTCAGATTGAGGAGGGGTTGACTCGTACATGTCACTTGGGCATTTTGAGTGCCGTCAAGTGTGGATTGGAGATCTGGTTGAGTCTAATCCTCTCTTTTCTTCCTCTTTTTGATTAGGGTTTTCACTCTTCTCTCATCTTCTTCCGAAGCTCTAAAACCCTATTTTCCGTTGAGATGTAGGGTGAATCTTGAAGAGAGATTAGATTGGGATCCGGGGTCTAGGGAGGAGGGTTGGGGGGACTGTCTGGGGGCTGTCTGGGGTCCAGGGAGGATGGGGGTGGGCTTTCCGGCGTCTAGGGACGATGGGGGGGCTGTCCGGGGGGCTGTCCGGGGTCCAGGGAGAAGGGTGGGGGCTGTCCGGGGTTTAGGGAGGAGGGTGGGGGGGGGGGGCATTCCGGGGGCTGTTCGGGGTCTAGGGAGGAGGGTGGGGGCTGTCTGGGTTCTAATTAGGAGGGTGTGTAATGTATCTAAAACTCTATCTACGCATCATACATCGAATTCTGACAAGAGTGTGAATCGCCACAGGGTGTCGTCCTGGAGCAGGGCCAAATCACAGCGTGACCGCAGCGTGATCACGGCATGACCACAGCGTGACCGCGGTGTGACCGTAGCGTGTTGGCCTAGTACATCGACATCCATGAGGCAGCATCTTCTGGCCAGGATTCCAAAAAAATCCTATGTAGTTATCCTTCACATTATAGAAAAACATGACTTTATTGTTCAAATGAAACAATTATATTAAATAAAACTTATTCAAGATATTCAATTCAATATAATTAAGAAGAATTAAGAAAAAATATAAATTCAATTTAAATCATTCTTAAATTAAAGAGGCAGCACCTCTTTAAATCATTCTTAAATTCAAATGAAACATGACTTTATTGATCAAATGAAACAATTATATTAAAGAAAACTTATTCAAGATATTCAATTCAATATAATTAAGAAGAATTAAGAAAAAATATAAATTCAATTTAAATCATTCTTAAATTAAATTTAAATCATTCTTAAATTAGCGTGTTGGCCTAGTACACGCTACGGTGTGACCGTAGCGTGTTGGCCTAGTACATCGACATCCATGAGGCAGCACCTCTGTTGGAGGGGTTTTATTATAAAAACACGACTTTATTGATCAAATGAAACAATTATATTAAAGAAAACTTATTCAAGATATTCAATTCAATATAATTAAGAAGAATTAAGAAAAAATATAAATTCAATTTAAATCATTCTTAAATTAAAAAGGCTATGAAAGGGACTCTATCTCAAGGTGTGTCTCCCATTGGTGTCTTGTGGTATTTAGTGTCTATCTATGATTTTTGTGGTGCTTCCGTATTGTGGGAAATGTGTATTTCATGGTTAGTTTAATAAATACATTAGTCAATTAGAAAATACACCCATAGTCAATAGAGATATACCCACTTCTGATAGAGAATACCATCCAAATAACCAACTCGGAAATCCAAGACCAGCATTTTACTTTACCAATTCCAATTATATAATATATGCAGCACCAAATTATGTTTTATGAACCAATAAATTAAAGGGAAAGAAACTCCTCACAATAACATATAAAATCTCATATAGCATCACTCAACTCCAAACCATTATAAAATCATTATGCTTTCATATTTGGTCGAAAATAAATATTTATACTGAATTCAAAAATATCCATACCAGAGTGAAAAACCAGGTTCAAAAATAAAGAGTTATATAGAATTCAAAAATGTAATGGATAAATCTACCCCTGATCACCATCACCATCACCATCACCACTATCATAATCAGCCTCATCCTCACCACCATCTATGTCCTCATCATCGTCATCATAATCATTCCAATGCTCATCGTTGGCCCTATCCTCTCCCTCGGCCCCATCCTTACCCTCTTCATCATCCTCATCCTCGCCCTCATCCTCTTCAGCATCCTCATCATCACCAGGAATTTCATCATCTCAACCGCCATAAGAACTTCCACCTGGTGCATTGGATAATGAACCCATCGACGATATAAATGTCTGACAAGCCGCACTGGCCTCCGGTGGATGTGATGAAGATAAAGCTGTCATCAGTTTCATAAATTCTTTATCCCTAGTTTGAAGTTGTAATTCCAACTCTGTGACCCTTTTATCAGACTATCTTGAATTCCCCTTGACCTGTTCCAACTCGTTGGTACTAGAATGGATACCTGGATAGGACCAATACCTCATCAGGACTATATTCTTACTATGTCGGCTGCGTACTCAACTAGAGTGCTCATCTCCCAGAACCTAATATAAATTATCGTGTGGCCCAAAATTATCAGGCTTCTGCGCATAAAGGGCCTATAAAGAATCCTGTTAAAAATATTAATATATTATTAAATTTCAAAATAGATATTAAAATTTGAAATAAACAAATTAAAACTTACAATCTTTTCTTGTGTCGGTTCATTAACTGCAGTTCCATCTTTTTTTCTTCTACTTGAGCAAAACAATTTTGCTCGTGGGATATGTCCTTCAATATTCAATTTGTGCTTCTGTAATTACCTTGAAATAATATAAAGTACAAGTATAATATTATATTAAATATTCAATAAATCACATAATTTAAGTATGAAACAATAAAAAGGGAAAGTCCTAAAGAAAAATTATAGACAACTATATCGTACCAGCTGCCTCTCATGGTCTGACATAGTCGTTCGCCCCAAAGTGTAGAGGTATTACTTTGAATAAATGTTTTTTTTGTTTTTTTCAAAAAATTCATAAATAATTTTTAAAAGTTAATTAGATAATATTAATGAAAAATATGAAAACTGTCATTTATATACCTCAAATGTGATTAGAACCTTAAATTTGGCAGTCGCCCAATTGGTAATCATTTGGCGATATTGCTCTATCAGGCAGTCATCCATGATAGGTAATGTATCCAACTCCGTTCCCACTCTATCACACCAGACATCATACAACTCATGCTTATAATCTCTCCAAAGCTCTCCTAGCTCCTTTAAACGCGCTGTTCATGCACCTTCGCCATCAGGTAAGTTATACCGAAGCTCACACCTAATAGATTAGTTCATATAAAAACAAAAAAATACTACATAAAATCCAATATATTTTTTACCCATATTTGTTCCCATGCATTGTCCTTGATTTCGTGTGGAAAATGTCTCCAAGAGAGAGGTTTGACCGGAATGATGTCGGAGTATTTGGCTAGAGTCGCCAAAAAACCCCAAAATTACTGCCCAGATTTATCAATCATTTGTCCATCATCATTTTATTCAACCAACAATTGTGTCTGGAAGTTCCATACCACAAACAAGTTAGTACACCCCCTCCCTCGCCTCCTACCCGTAGATGAATCTGTTATTAATGAAAAAAATATCAGTACAAGTTATAATAAAAATAAATTTTGGAATAAAAATTTGTTAGAGTTATATAAATATACCTATGGTAGTCGGATCAATGGGCATCACTAGATGTGAAATAGCCGAAGGAATATCTTGTAAATGTGGAGTGTCCCTCAGTGTATGCTTTTCCTCCACATACTGTGTCATAGCAGGAGTTGAAGAAGGTGGAATATAATAGCCCGGAGATAATGAACCAGAAGAAAAAGATGACAGCGCAGATATTTGGCCAGATAGTAGTGTAAACATCAGAGGCCAAAATATCCCATGTGTCCCTAAAGACACACCAGGATCAAAATGGGGTGTACAAGATACATTTGTGGTAGGGTCATAATCCAATCGGATACGACTAGTGGATCTCTTAACTCTCTCACCACGAGCCCTCGTACCACCGGCCTCAGTACCGGGACCACCAGATGGTCCTCTAACTCTGACACAACCCCCTCCTACCACCAGCCTCTATACTGGGAGCAATATTAGGCTCCTAATTGGATACCTCTCGTCTAGGGGGTAGATCCTGAAAAATAAATTAACACAAAAGTAAACACATGGTATTATAAGTTATTGAAATATATATATTTGAAATAAAATACGCACAACAGGGATGAGTAAAGGAATGGCCATCTGTGTCATGCAAAAATTATTTTCTATCATTTTTTTCTATCGTCTCTCTTTAATGGGTGTCATTTCCTACAATGAAAACAAATATGGAAGTAATTAGAAATAGATAACTAATGTGTAACCCAAAAAACAAAATATAAAAAAACAATTCTGATAAAAAAAAAGAAACATAAGATTTATGGTGGTTTGAAGGTAAGTACTAGGATACACACTCTGAATGATGTAGGTGAAACATGTAGTTGAGAAAACGATTGTATGATTCTATATATTTCCCACCACAACATCAGGTTCACAATCAACTCTGACAATTGAGTTATTGGAGTCATCATAAGTAATAAATGGATTGCTTCCAATTGCATTAGGGATAATGTCAACTTCATCATCACCATCATCAAAAACATTTCTGGGATTTACTTCAATAATTACATCGAATTTAGGATGACGATGATATTTGACATAAAAAACTTGTTTCACCATTGATGCCAATACATATGGTTCATTGGTGGAAAGAGTGTGAGTCATGTAAATAACTCAAAATCCACATTCATCAATAAAAGTGTCTTGCCACGTCATTGAATAAAACAATTGACATTTCATCATCATGACTCAACCATGAAAGTAATAATCAAAAATTATTATTTTCTCCATGAATCCATCATAAGATACATTTTAAGAACGAGGTCTATTATCCAATGAACTTTCATAATAGTCTGTTGTTCAGTTAGCATAACACCATCATGTTGTTTTCTCATGTTCCTTTCTCGTTCAGTGATAATAAATTTATATCCATTAATCACAAGTGATTTAGTAGAACGAACCATGGTATTAGGAACAAAAGCCAAAGCTCTTATTTCCTCAGAAACAGAGTCTACAGGTAAACTCAATACCTGAAATATAAACAAATAGTAAACTTAATTAAATATTATTTTTATTTAGTTATTACAGAAATATTTTTACCTTCAATTTCAACCAAGGAGAAAACCCTTTTCTATTCAAAGTCTCTTTCCTTCTCAAATATAAAGAATGATGATTTCTATATATCAATTCTTTATATTCCCTATAGATAAAAAAAATAATAGTTTAACCAATATTTAAAATTACAAGAGATAAGATAAAAGATACATGTACAATTTAATTAATTGATATACTCATCGAACAAATCACAATTGAACAACACTGTGCGATGTACCATCTCTCGCTCTTCAAGGCTTAATGTCATCAATGTATATGATCCCGGAATTCCTCCTATCTGAAAAAGTGTTGGAAAATTGGGTTCAATATACCCACACTATTTTTATTCATTTCTCATTGGTCTGTTTTTTCTCGTAGTAACATCAGATAAATACGTTGAGCACAAATCCATACATTCTTGAGCCAATTAACCATTCACAATAGAACCTTCAGGATAATTTTTTTTCTGAACATATGATTTCAATGTGCACATGTTTCTTTCAGTTGGATACATCCAAAAGAAAGTAACTGGTCCTCCAAGAAGTATTTTGGTCGGAAATGGATAGTCAAATGCAACATGCATGTAAAAATGATGGAGGGAATACTTTCTCTAACTCACACAAAATTAATGGTGTCTCAGCCAACATTTTTTGCAAGAAGGATTTAGAAAAACTCATAGCACAAAGATCTCTAAACAAATAACACAACCAAATAACTGAGACTCTAACATTATTGGACAATAGATGACGGATTGTTATTGGAATCAACTCATGCAAATGGACGTGATAATCATGAGTCTTCAAAGATTTTAGCTTCAACTATTTTCTGTTGACCCATTTTGATATATTGCTTGAATAGCCATCAAGAACATTAATAGTCTCTAGAACTTCCAGAAATTGATTTTTTTCAGCAGGTGTCATCACATAAGAAGCACATAGACTTTCCATTTATTTTCACTAATACAGATAGGATGCAATTCTCGTTTGATCCCCTAATCTACCAAGTCATGCCGAGATCATAAATCATCTTTTGTCTTCCCCTTGACATTTAGAAGAATCGAAAGCAACATATCACATATATTCATTTCAATGTGCATTACGTCTTAGCAATGACGTAACAAGTTGGTTGACCAATACAACAACTCAAAGAATATACTCTTCTTCTTCCAATTGTAATAGGTATCATTGGAATCATTTTTCCTCTTTCTATATTTATTTAAACCCTTACTAAATGAATAACTGAAATCTTTCAATTAATTAAGCACATCAGTTCCAGACACACACTGAGGTGGATCATCAGTCTCCATGGTATTGTCAAATCTTCGACGACTGTTTCTATATGGATGGTTCATTGGCAAGAATCATCGATGTCCCATAAAACTAAAACAACGATGATATTTCAGTCTTCTCGATCGAGTATTCCTTATACAAACAGGACATGACAATTTTACTTTTTTTCTTCATCCATACATCATTGCATAAGAAGGAAAATCATTGATTGTCCACATAAGCACAGCACCCTTCTGAAATATGTCTTTTGAACATGTATTGTATGTGGGCACACCCACAACCCAAAGAAGTTTCAACTATTTTATTAAAGGTTGAATGTATAAATCTATATCATTTTCTGGATTAAAAGGTCCAAATATCAGTATACTCAAGAAAGTGGAAGGCTTTTTCATGCACAAACATGGGGGGTAGGTTATAAATGTGTATGAAAACCAGCCATGTGCTGTGCAAAGTAAGCATCTTCCTAAATGGATTAAAACCGTCACATGAAAGACCCAGTCTCACATTACACACATTGGATGCAAATTTGGGATATTGAGCATCAAATCTCTTCCATGAAAATACATCTTCAGGGTGAACCAACTCTTCATTATTCTTTTTTTCTCTCAGTGTCATGCCATCACATTTTTACTGATATTTCCAAAAACATGAAAAGGTTCTATAATTTGGGGATCAATGGAAATTTCCACATTACTTTTTGTGGCACATGAGATGGTGTTCTATCATCTTTTGGATTCCATCGGGAGGTTCCACATTTGATATAATCATTTCTTTCAGTAGTTTTCTCCGAAAATAAGATGCAATCATTCAAGAAAGCATGATTTTTTTTTAGAATCCAACTTCATCAACTAAATTCCATGCCATATAGTGGTTTGGGGGAATATCTGCATCATCTGGAACTAATTCCTTCAAGAAGGTAAGAATGTAATCAATTGCAGTATTTGAAATCCCATACATATTTTTTCCATGAAACAATCAGATTAAAAATTCCAACCTTTTCATTTTACAAAATTGTCGATATACTGGAGTCGTCGCAACATCATTCAATTTTTCACCCTATCAACATCATCATTTTCATTGGATGCATCATGTGTGTTTGTATCGAAATCTGGTTGGTCTGACATTCTTTCTTTCTCATGATGTCGAATAAATGGAAACCGATCATATATCGAACTCTCCAATTCAGTCCTATCATTTGGATCATCAACATTTTGAGATTCCATTTTCTCTCCATTGTGATACCACACATAATAGTTTGTTTGGAAACCATATTTGGTTATATGATATATAACTGCTTCATGACTCAACCAAGGTCTTCCAACACAATTAGAACATGGGTAGTGTATGTGACCACTATCTGAAGCCTTGTCAAATGAAAAATCTAGAAAGCTGTTCAAATTATTTTAAAAATCGGTTGAAATCCGATCAGTTTCGTACATCCAACTTCTATCCATTCTGTAAACAAATTGCAATAAGTCATTTAAAAGAAATTCAATAAAATTTAAGTTCAATCAAAAAAATATTTAGGTAAATGAAAAGTTTTTACTTTAAATAAATTCATAACTGAGACATTACTCTATATGAGAATTATATTAAAAAATACAACAAAATATAGTGTATATAAGAAAATATGATACAGAATTTCTAATTCCTATATTCAATAATTGACCAATAATACATTCGAAGTGGATCAAGGAATACATAATCCTTAAGGGTCTTGTTGGGAGTAGATGGGTTTTATACTTTAACTTCTTCAGGGAGATTAGGATGAGGAGTAGGATGAGGATCAGGGGAGTGGCGAGGTTGTCCAAGAGGGGTGTGGGGTGTCCAGGGGGTGGGGGGCTGTCTAGGGGGGTCGGGGTGTCCAAGTGGGCGAGCTATCCATGGGGGTGGTTAGGCTATCCAGGGGGGGTAGGGGGGAGTCCAAGGGGGTGGGCGGGCTGTCCAAGGGGTGAGCGGGGTGTCTAGGGGGGTGGGGCTGTTTAGGGGGGGTACGGGGTGTCCAAGGGGTGGGCGGGCTACCCATGGGGGTGGCGGGGCTGTCCAGGGGGTCTGGGGTGGTTAGGGGGGTGGGTGGGCTGTCCAGGGGGTGGGCGGGCTGTCCATGGGGGGTGGTCGGGCTATCCATGGAGGGTTGTCGGGCTGTCCCTGGGGGTGGTGGCACTGTCAAGTGGGGTCGAGGGTGTCAAGGAGGTGTGGGTGGGGCTTTCCAGGGGGAGGGGAATCTGGGGGGATGGGGGGTGTCCGAGGGGTGGTGGGTGGGTGTCCGGGGGTGGGGTGGGCGGGCTGTCAACAAGGGTGGGGGGAGGGGGGGCTATCCAGCAAGGCACAAGCTATCCAGGGGGTGGGCGGGCTGTCCATGGGGGAGGCGGGGCTGTCCATGGGGGTCAAGGGTGTCTAGGGGATGGGAATTTTTCTAGGGGCATGGGGTTGTCTGGGGGGTAAGAGGTGTCCAGGGGGTGGGCAAGGTGTCTAGGGGGTGGCAGGGGTGGCGGGGTTTTCCAAGGGGGAACATGGTGTCCAGGGGGGTGGGCGAGATGTCCCTAGGTGTGGGGGTAGTCCATGGGGGGAGGGGGTGTCCAGGGGGTGGGCGGGGCTGTCCAGGGGGTACTATAAATAGTTCCAAATCTTGCATAGGAAAATACAAATAAATTGACTGATAGCAGCTACTTTTTCTTTTTGAGTTTACTGTAGTTTAAATTGTTTCTATATGGTTCTATGATTGTTTCCAAAAATCACTGCTAGAATTGGCATCAGCATCCAACTCATGTTAGTTCTATAAATTTAGTGGTAGCTTTAGGGAATCATAACAGAATGTTTTTTAGTGGAATTTTTGGTTTTAGCGACGGTTTCACCTGCCAAAAAATGGAAAGGATATAGTAGTGGTTTGTACCACCATTATATCCTTGCCATTTTTTGTCATGGAAAACAACTACTGAAACAAAAAATGGTAAAAAAATATTGACCTTAAATAGTGGTGGTTTAAACCACTACTAAACAACCATTAGGCATATATAGTAGGGGTTTAAAACGTGTCTATATATCTCTTTAAAAAAAACCCAACTGTAGAATTTGTAACCCTAGAAGATAAAAACAAAATTAAATACATATGTTTAAAATTATATCCATATTCACCACACCCACCTATGAGATCATATAATCATGAAGGTTATCAACATGGTTTACTAGAATGTAAAAATTAATTGACTATTCCAGGAATACATTACATTATTTAAGCAAGGAAAAACATTCAAGTGGCTATTAGATTTCTAATACATCCATGGAAGACATTAATGAAGGAAGAAGTGAAATCATTAAAAAATCTAATGAGATGTACACAATCTAAAAATGTTATTGAGCTATGGGATATTAGTGGTAATGCTCAAACATGGATCCAAACTTATATAGGATTCACTAAGTATAAATATGTTTAATGAGATTTTAGAATACAATAGAAATGGGATCTGTCTTTGTACAGTTCCAAATAAACCACTTAGAAAACATTTTACCTATTTTATAAACATATATTTAAAAACCACTCATTTATATCATTAAGATATAAATAAGTTTCATTATTAAAAAAAATAGAACGGTGGCTTCATAAAAACATAACCAAATAGTCACTCAGTGAGTTGAAACCACCTACAAAAAAATTAGGCACACTTTATGAATAAAATGATCTCTAAAAAGAACTTAAGAATAACTCACCCGAAATTCATGACCAAAGGAACCCAATACATAATCACTATAAATCCATAAGAAAATAAAATACATTAAAAACCAACACTACAAACTCTATAGAACAAAAGAAGAGGAAGACTCAAGATATGTAGAATCACCATATTAGTGGTAGTATGTAGTATGTTTAGTTACAAATGATATATGGAACCAAAGTCAACCCTAGTCACAGACATCTACAAATCATGTATTAGTCATTGATTCAATATTAAATAGTGTGAATCATAAAATTTTCCAAAATCCCTAAAATATGGAAAAATGATGCGATCTTGGTATATATTGAAATAAATGTAGAAATAGGAGGAAGAGGGATTCTATGTTTGTGTTTGGAAAGAGGTTTAAAGAATCTAACCTGGATGGGTGAGTTGCAGCCGATCGGATGGAAAAAATTGGGTTAGGGATCACTACGTGTCGGGGCATCTAGAAATTGGGGGAAACGATTTCTCTATTGTGTTGTGGGGGCTTCTGGCAATCGAGTATTTGAAGATATCTTTCTTAAAGTTTTGTAAAAACCGTTGGGAAAAAATAGAATTTTCCAACAGTTTGCTACAAATCGTTGGTAAAGGGTGCAAATATTTTGGATTTCCCAATGGTGTCTTCAAACCCTTGGGAAATCCTTCACGAAACCAAGATTTACCAATGGTTTGTAGAAACCGTTGGTAAAAAACACTTATACCAACGGTTCTGGAGAACCGTTGGTATACAAGTGTTGGAAAAACCCAAATTTCCAGTAGATACCCCAATCCGACACACGATGGGTCGGTATGACTCGAAGTATGTGTTTTTAATATAAAAGTGTCATTTTAGTTTAAAACATTCTTCAAATATCCAGAATCAAAAAAAATAACTAAGATTATTTTCAAAATTTAGGACAAGGGTCCATAATTCATTTGTGACGTGTAATAATTGACCACACATCAATCTGGTACACAATGTGACTGATATGAATCAAAGTGTATGTTTTCAATATAAAGGTTTCATTTTACTTTAAAAGACATGTCATTAGACAAAATCATGGAAACATGTTTGGATTGTTTTAAAACATTAGGAAAATAATCCATAATTCATTTTTGACACGTAGAAATAGACCACACGTCAATTCATCATGTGATGTGGTCAGTATGACTCAAAGTTCATGTTTTCAATATATAAGTGTCATTTTAGTTTTAAACATGTGTCACATCACCAAAACTGAGAAAAAGAGCTCATATTGTTTCAAAATTTAGGAAAATAATCCATAATTTATTTTTCATGTATACGAATTAACTGTATTCTAATCTGACACATGATGTGATAGGTATGACTCAAAGTAACTATAAAAGTGTCAGTTTAGTTTAACACACACATAAAATAGTCAAAACCAAGAAACTGGGTGCATATTGTTTTAAAACAATAGGAAAATGATCCATAATTCATTTTTGACTTTTAGGAATTGATTGTATATCAATCTGACACCCGATGTGGTTGGTATGACTTGAAGTGTGTGCTTTTAATAAAAAGGTGTCATTTTATTTTAAAACGTGCATCAGATAGCCAAAATTGATGAAATGATCTTAGGTTGTTTTCAAACTTTAAAAAATGATCAATATTTCATTCTTTATGTGTAGGAATTTACTGCACGTCAATCTGACACCTGATGTGATCGGTATGACTCGAAGTGCATGTTTCCAATAAACAAGTGTCCTTTTAGTTTAAAAAACACTTCAAATAGACAAAACTGAGCAAATGAGATCACATTATTTTCAAACATTAGAGAGAAAAAATATGTATTTCATTTTTTCATGCATTGGAATTGGCTGCACACCAATCTAACATATGATGTGGTCATTATGACCGGAATTATGCGTTTTCAATATAAAAGTGTCATTTTAGTTTTGAACACACATCAAATTGACCAAACTAAGAAAATGAGATCTGATTATTTTCAACCATTATGAAAATGGTCCATAATTTATTTGTGACATATATGAATTGACCACACATCAATCTAACACACGATGTGACCAATATGACTTGAAGTGTGTGTTTTTAATATAAAGGTGTTATTTTAGTTTAAAATACATGACACTAGAAAAACCCAATTAAATGATCTCATATTGTTTTCAAATTTTAGTAAAATGATCGATAATTTATTTGTGATGTGTAGGAATCAACTGTGCATCAATCTGACTCTTGATGTGGTTGATATGATTCAAAGTGCATGTTTTTATTAAATAAGTGTCATTTTAGTTTAAAACACGTCTCATGTCACCAAACTAAGGAAAAAATCTTAGATTTTATTTAAAATTTTGAAAAAATATATATAGTTATTTTTTTCACTTCTAGGAATTGACAGCACAAAAATCTGACACAAAATGTGTTTGGTGGGACTCGAAGTAAGCGTTTTCAATATAAAAGTGTCATTTTAGTTTAAAAAACACATCAAATAGCCAAAACTGATAAAATGATCTTGGATTTTTTTCAAACATTATTATAATAGTTCATAATTCATTTGTGACATATAAAAATCGGCAATACATAAAACTAACACATGATATGACTTATATGACTCAAAGTGTGTGCTTTAAATATAAAGGGGGATTTTTTGTGTAAATTGCACGTCACATAGCCAAAACTGAGTAAACAAGCTCAAATTGTTTTGAAACTTTAGGACAATGATCCATAATTTATTTTTGACATGTAGAAATTGACCGCACATCAATCTAACACACGATGTGATCAATATGACTTGACGTTCATGTTTTCAATATATAAGTTTCATTTTAGTTTAAAACATGCATCTTATAAAAAAATGATCATAACAAGATCAAATTGTTTTCTCATCATTTTTGTCACGAACCGACCCTACCCGGGCTCGAGCCGCACCTACCCCAAGCCCACCTCCATATGCCAGGGGATGGTGACAAGTGCTAAAGGCTAAACAACTCGGGGAGGCCTTTGCCTGAGAACCTATACACACACACACACACACACAGCCCACTCAATGCAGAAGTGCAAAGTAAATGGAAAAGTAAAGTACCAACTACTATAAACTAACCACAAAGGTGCATCGACCTCTAAATTGTACTGAGAGAGTGCAGAAGGTAAACTGAAAAGAAAAGGGCAAAACACATGCCCAACCAGAAAAGTGACACAACCTGGAAACAGGTAAACAATAGTAAAATAGTTGGGAGATTCCCACACCTGGAACCCAACTACGACCACCACACGCGGTCCAAGATCCCGAACTCCTAAACTCCTCTGTAGTCACGAGCAACATGTCCGTCGTTTTCAAGGGCACACCAAGGTTGGGCAAAGACCAAGTAGGGGTGAGTATAAAAATAATCATTAGGATAACCCGAACTCTTGAGGGATCAAAAAAGGAGGTACCGAAGAGTGAACAGTAGATCAAACAGGGAATAGTAAAGGAGTACAACAGAGAGTACAGTAAGGAGTGCAGCTCAACCCAACAAGAGGTAGGAAGTAGACTCATCCTAACACAATGATCTAGGAATGGTGAGAAGATGAACTTCCCATAGAGTGTTTTCTACTTATAGTACAAGAGTAGACTCGTCCAACCACGAGAATCTAGACATAGAAATAACGTGGCATACCCCACGAGTCTTCACCTTTCCTGGAAGGAGAGTAACCAAAACCTAAGAAGTGGGTACAGGAACAAGGTATATGCATATCCATATTCAAAACAAGAAACCTGAACAAGGTCGTAAGAGGATCTCCATATCATAGCTCAGGCCAAGAAAAAGAGTAGCCAATAGTCCCAGATGTAAACACCATCGATGCCCAGCACCCCACCCGTCGTCCCCGAACTGCAAGTCAAGGGGCTCAAATCACCGCACCTTGACACTATCTACTTTGGGAGGCACTGACTCACCCCCACTATTTTAAGTCTCGTCTCAAGGACGCGTCTTGGTGGGTAAAGCGCCCCTCATACTTGAGAGTTATAGGGAAAGTCAAACCACACCCCATCATTGTCACACAATCAAGAGGTCTTATCAAAGTAAAAGTTGTTACAACACTGACCCATACAACCAAGGGTCATACTCCGGTAGTCATAGAGAAAAGCCAAAAAATAGTCTAGTAGAAAGGATTGAGTCTGAAAGAAGTCGTTGGGTAACCCACTGCCCAGCTCCACTAGAGGGTAAACCCTAAGAGGCCGTCGGGTAACCCACTGCCCAGTCTCTGCTAGATGGTAAACCCTAAGAGGTTGTCGGGTAACCCACTGTCTAGTCTATGCTGGAGGGTAAACCCTAAGAGGTCGTTGGGTAACCCACTTCCCAGTCTATGCTGGAGGGTAAACCCTAAGTGGTCATCAGGTAACCCAATGCCCAGTCTCTTCTAGAGGGTAAACCCTAAGAGGTCGATGATAAACCCACTGCCTAGCCCCACTGGAGTGTAAACCTGAAGAGGTCGATGAGAAACCCACTACCCATACTCACTGGAGGGTAAACACAAAATAGTTCTGGCCATCACTATTGGATGGTACAACACTTGCCAACAAAACACGGGGTGGGTATCTGCAACCACCCAACTCCAGAACAATTCACCTAGTAGAGGTTCAGCACCCGTGTAGTGTGGGTCACGCCGATACCTAGAGCTCTACTTAGGGAAACACGTCACGGTAGTTCGCAGAAGGAGGATATGATCTCGATACTCGGCAATGGAATCTGCACCCAGGCTCACTGGGGCTCCGTACCCTACTGGAAACAACCTCCTGGGTAGAGGATCGGTGCTCGCGTAATGTATTGGTCAGACCGAATCCACAAAAAATCTACTAGGGAACACTAAGGGACGTGATACTAAAATCCCACACATCTAAAGGAAAAAGGGGAACCCAAACAACTCTGCCGATCACACCGTCGAGAATAGAACTAGGGGAAACCACTCAACCCTGCTAGTCTAATCCATCATGGACAGAGGGACCCTCTACGTCGTGAGAGATCAAAGGTACATAAATAAGAACACGACACACACAAGGGACCCACGCGATGTGTGGCCCTATCCCATCTCCAAACCATGAACAAAAAACTTCCCTAGAATAACTAAAAAATGTACCTCCCAGCATTCTCATGTACTCCCAAAGTATATCACATCTCTAGCCCAAAGGTTATCAAACACATGGCACCCAAAGTCAGCGTGAAGTGTGAAAACGTAATTTCGTCAACCTGCTTCCTCCAGGGCCCTAGCATGGCCAACCATTTCTCTTCAAACATCAAATTCACTCACATGGTAGTGAACATGATCACATGCCAGGGGTTTAATTTCAAACACAGCAAGAAGAACCTCCACCGGAGCACCGTTCATGCTTCCCCATTTAATGAGATCTTGAATGAGACTCTGCACATCCCAATGGATCGTACCATTGTAATCCTCATGTAAAAACACGTGAGATCGACTATTTACTTGCCTCCAACAAACATCCCATGTAAATTTAGTTCAACACTGCTTTACGCCCGAACGACGTCCCATGGTCCTGAGCCTCAGCCCCGAAAACAGTCGGGCACATCTCACCATTTTGATCCCCTCGAGAAAACACATCAAATTGACTTTTTTACTTGTGTGGAATGGATGTCTGGAAAAAAAGATTCATTTCTCTGTAGCGCACATGATCGGTGCTTCATGGGGCCAGCATCCTAGTCCCGAAGCACAACGAACAGATCTCACCATTTTAATTCTCTCAGAAAACTACACAAGATTGACTATTCACTTTTCCAAATCGGACACCCGGTGAAGAAGATGGAAATCACCACCAACTTCCAAAATGACCCTCATGGTGCTCCCACCATCATGTGGAATTTAAGCAGGCGGATTGCGCCATTGCGATGCCCTTGGAAGAACACCCAAAAATGACTACTCACCTACCCCGAACAGACGTCCAATGAAAAAGTTGTTAATCATTACTGGAAGCTTAAAAGATGTCCCATGGATACCATGTCTCAACTCTAGATTCAATTCCCAAAACCATTGAAGAAATCTCTGCCTTGAATCTAGGGTCGCAACGCCACTGACGGCGCTCAAAACGGACTCTGGATCTGTCTGCCCCACCCAAAACAAGAACCCTCGGAATAACATCAATCCACTTAAAGGCATGTCGCACCACCAAGGCCCCCCATTTCGGGAATTAAAAACTCCCAAAAGCATATCAAATTCTCCGGATCGATCCAAGGCTTGAACTGCCACAGATGGAACACAAAACTAACACCTGTAGTGAAAGTTACGAATGTCCGAGGTCGAGGTGACGAACCCCTTGGGATGGTTCGGCCTCGACCAGCTGGTCCTCCTGGCCTGGGCCGGCCAGCGTCGGCTCGCAGCTCATCCGCGTGGCCCGACCATGGACCCCGGGTCCACGCGGTGCAGACCATCCCTCGTGGCTAGTCGCGGTCGTGCGTGGATACCTTCCACATGCGGGTCTCTCTTCCCGCACGGGGTCGTGCGCCGCGACCCCACCGTCGTCGCGCACCGGCGTGCTCGCCCGCCGCCTGGAGCCACCGCCCGGAAACCCTAATGTCGAGCCTCTGAATCCCATGACCGCCTCTTGTGCTCGACCTCCGTATCCCACTCTGATCCACCATCCACAGCCGCCGCGCCACCGCCTGGGGTGGCCGGACAGCCGTCGGAACCTGCTGAAGCTGCCGGAAAACACCTAAACACACCCTGAACTTTTTCGGACAGTTGTAGACACCTCAGGACTCGAAATTCAAGTCCAAAATATGTGTCGGAAATCCCAGAACATATTATACACATTCATGGGATTTTATCTTAAATTCGACAATAGTTAGATGCTATGAATCAAGATCAAAGTAGGTGCGGAACTTTAAAAAGAAGAACGCATGATCCTACCTTATTAGGCATAGCCCGTCGCTTCGTGAGGGATCCGCCGGATCTTCAACCGACTTATTGAGGAGGGAATAGGAAATTTAAGGATGGGAGGGCACCTTTGTTTATAACTTCTTCCTCCAGAGAACAATGGAGATGGAGGGGAGGGTGTTGGCTTAAGTAAAGTAAAATAAATTAAAAAGTTGAATTAATTTAAACCCCCAAATTGCCCCGCATCTGAAACACTCAACGGGGTCGAGGCTAAGCCTCCCCTAGTGTAAACACCACCTCCCAAGCACAACAGAGGTCTCGTAATTTTAATCCGAGCCTCCATTTGGAAGTTATAAATTTTAACGCCAGACACTGCTAAATTACGAAAACACCCTTGGTGGCATTTTTCACTGAAGGCCCACGCCCGCAATAGTTACACCCCTCATAGGGTAAATGGAACACTCCGTAATCAATGGTGCCCTCAGTTTTCTCATGAAAGCTACTGTTTAGGAGATATCTCATTTATTTTGCGTGTCTAGTGTGAACGCACTGAAAATTTACTTTCGGCCACACCGGGGCTCGGAATCCCACGCCGACTGAAGGTGCTGCTCTGGAATAACATCAAGAAAATTCCAAAGTATTTTATAAAAAAACTAGGTTCTTACATCATTCCCTCCTTCAAGCTTTTCCACCCCAAAAATAAAAACCAGGGAACAACTCAGGGTACTAAACCCGCACCTGTCTCTTCCATACCCAGAAGAACTCATGCACAGTTCTGTGCCACCGCACACAGACCAAAGGATTTGATCGGTTCACGTGAGGTCTGACCTTGCCGATGACGTTCATAGGAGCACACACACTTCTTCTCGGGTGAGTCATGTGGGATACGTCATTCACCAAAACCAACATTTGGGTTTAGGGTGAGGTGGTGAGGACCTCACCATCCCTTCACACGGTATCAAATGGCCCGAAGGACCTCGGGGGTAGCTCACCTCCCTGATCGCACCTCTACATCGCATGCTGCGACTGGAATCACCATTTGGACCTGAGACAAAGCCCAGTGATTCCCTCCTTCAAAATATCCATATGGTGAAACACCCAATGATATGTGGTCCCAAAAGGTTTCACAGTCGATATCCCATGACCAAGACTCTCTTACATGGTCGAAAGGCAAAGGAGTCACCACCATCGACTAAAGAGAAAGGATCCACGCCTTCTACTATACCAATATAGGGTTACACCCAACCCCCTGCATCACCCTAGTAACAACTCAAACAAGGAACAGGGAGAAAAAGAATTTCACACACAGAGTCTAACAATTCTACAGAAAAAAGTATAAGATTCGTAAAGCATACCTATTGTCACTTCATGCTCTACAGAATCGTAAACATCCAAAGCTCGCGGCTGTCCCTGGTCCCAAATGTCAGCTCCAGGGGCCAGAAGTGGACCTCCTGGTGGTGATGGGAATACCTCTTAATGTCATCCCCCACATCCAGTTTCTCCCACTCCTCTGCTAGCACCACCTCTCTGGGTTCCACTTCGATCACGGTGTTGCCTCTGTCGTGGTGGTGCACCCACTACCTGCCCGATATTCTCAGCGCATTTGGTCAGGCAATCTCGTGCCAGGTGACCTCACCCATTGCAAGCATTACACCAACTCTCTCCCGGCTACACTGGTGGCCCTTAGAACTATTGTGGTGTACAATCGTGCCCCCGATTCCGGTTATCAGAAAGACACCTACGTCGAGGTTCTGTTAGATGATGCCCGCTAGCTGCAGCAGACGTCTCAGCTTTGTCGAGCCTGCTGCCACCACCAACTGTAGAGCATGACAGGAAGTTCTCTGTCACCAGTACCTGCTCTAGCACCTCAGCATAAGTGGGAATTCCCAAGGGTACTATGACAGCAAGAATCTATCTGCGGATACCCTGCTCAAACTTCTGTGCTCAAAAGTTTCCGTCGTGGACTAAGTCTGGGTAAAAACGTGCACGGTATGCGAAACTAGTCGCGTACCCAGTCACCTTCATCCATACCTACTAAAACTGTAAGAGCTCCTGGATCCAAATGAAGCATAAGAAGCAGTGGTAAAACTCCTCACGAAACAACAGCTGAAAGTCATCCCACGAAAGTGACGACTCATCGAGTAAATGAGTCCCCAGACTCCACCAACGCCCAGATTCTCCATGGAAAAGGTGGGTGGCCAAAGCCACAATCAGATCTGCTGGTGTCTGAACAATTATGAAGAGGTGAACCACTATCTCCAGCCAAACCTCTCATGCCTGAGGGTATGGCTCACCGCTGAACCTCAACAGTCACTGCCACTTCAACTCACGGAGCGTGCTCAACTTGCGCTCAAGCTCAGTCTGCTCTGCTGACACTATCTGCCGCTCACCAGGTGGGGGTTCTACTATTGGCCCACCTGGAGAAAGGGGCTGCATTATGGGTTTGGACTGAGGCCTCATAGCTCACAGGGTTTTCGTCACGAACCAAAGCTAGTATCCTGGATGGCTGTCTTCACGGAGGCATCCTGAATGTTATCAATGAGCACCACGATCAGATGAGCATATATGTATATGACAGTTACAACAATGGGGATCTGACTCAATAAGGATAGTCAGAGACTCAATCTTATGTGACACACAAACCAATTTTTCCTGCAACGGGTGTCTCAGCATGCCGAGTCGACAAACAGGTTATTAGGGTCCTAGTGAATGGAAATGTTGGCTGCTGCACCATCACTGGACTCCCTGGCCTGAGAGAAGCTCTCAAGAAATGATGACACCGTTGACCTAAATCCCAACCAATTCCTTTTTAAGGATTTCCGAACAATGTCCCAAGGAATGAACCACCTTTGATACCACTTTTTTACAACCTGACCCTACCCAGGCTTGAGTCGCAATTATCCCAATCCAGCCTCCATAGGCCAGGGGCTGGCGACAAGAACTGAAGGCTAGAAAACTTGGGGAGGCCTTTGCCTGAGTACCTATACACACACACGCAGCCCACTCAAAGTAGAAGTGCAGAGTAAAAGGAAAAGTAAAGTACCAACTGCAATAAACTAACCACAATCGACCTCTAAATAGTACAAAGTGAGTGCTGAAGGTAAACTAAAAAGAAAAAGGCAACACACACACCCAACCAGAAAAGTGCCACAACCTGACAATAGGTAAACAAAAGTAAAACAGTTGTGAGAGTCCCACACCTAGAACCCGACTACGACCACTACACGTGGTCCAAACTCCCAAACTCCTAAGCTTCTCTGTAGTCATGAGAAACCTGTCCGTCGTCTGCAAGGGCACACCAAGTGCGGGAAAAACCCAATCAGGGGTGAGTATAAAAATACTCAATAGGATACCTCGAAGGCTTGAGGGAGAAACAAATGAGGTACCGAAGAGTGACCAGTAGATTGAACAGGGAATAGTAAAGGAGTACAATAGAGAGTGCAATAAAGAGTATAGATCAACCCAACAAGAGGAAGGAAGTAGACTCGTCCTAACACAACGAACTAGGAATGGTGATAAGATGAACTTCCTGTCAAGCCTTCGCTACCTATAGTAGGAGAGTAAACTCATCCAACCACAATAAGCAAGACACGGAAAGCACGTGGCATACAATGCACATCTTCACCTTTCCTGGAAGGAGAGTAACCAAAACCCAAGAAGTGGGTACTAGAAAAAGGTATATACATATCCATGTGCTCAACAAGAAACTTTAACAAGATCGAAAGAGGATCTACATCTCATAGCTCAGCCCAAGAAAAAGATTATCCAACAGTCCCAGAAGTAAACACCATCAATGCCCAGCACCCCACCCATCTTCCCTAAACTACAAGTCAATGGGATTAATTCACCACACCATGAAACTATCTGCTTTCGGTGGCACTGACTCACCCACACTATTTAGGTCGTGCCTCAAGGATGCATCTTGGTGGAGAAAGTGCCCCTCGTACTTGAGAGTTCTGGGTGAATTCAAACAACACCTCATCACTGTCACATAGACGACAGGTCTTCTCAAAGTCAATGATGTCACAACACTGACCTTTACAACCAAGGGTCCTGCTCTGGTAGTCACAGAGAAAAGCCACAGACTAGCCTAGTATAAAGTACTGAGTTTGAAAGAAGTCGTCGAGTAACCCACTACCCATCCCCACTGGAGGGTAAACCCTAAGAGGTCGTCGGGTAACCTAGTGCCCAGTATCTTCTGTAGGGTAAACCCTAAGAGGTAGTCGGGTAACCCACTACCCAGTCTCTGCTAGAGGGTAAACCCTAAGAGGTCATCGGGTAACCCACTACCCAGTCTCTGCTAGAGGGTAAACCCTAAGAGTTCGATGAGCAACCCACTGTCCATCCCCACTGGAGGGTAAACCTGAAGAAGTTGATGAGCAACCCACTACCCATCCCCATTAAACGGTAAACCCAAAACTGCTCTGGCCATCCCTAATGGATGGTACAACACTAACCAACAGAACACGGAGTTGGTATCGCACAACTACCCAACTCCAGAACAATTCACCTAGTAGGCGTTCAGCGTCTGCATAGTGTGTGTCATGCCAATACCTGGATCTCTGATTAGGGAAACACATCATGGCAGATCGTGGAAGGAGGATATGATCTTGATACTCGGTAATAGAATATGTGCCCAGGATCACTGGGGCTTCGTACCCTACTGTAAACAAACTCCTGGGTAGAGTATCGGTGCCCGCATAATGTATTGGTCATACTGAATCCACAAAAACTCTACTGGGGAACACGAAGGGACGTGATACTGAAATCCCACACGGATAAAGAAAAAAAGATAACCCGAACAACTCTGCCAATCACACCATCAAGAACAGAACCAAGGGAAACCACTCAACCCTGCTGGTCTAAACCATCATGAACAGATGGACCCTCTACGTCATGAGAGATCAAAGGTACATAAAGCAGAACATGACACACACAGGGGGCCCACACAATGTGTGACCCTATCTCATCTCCAAACCACAAACATTAATGTTCCCAGGTAAAAATACAAAATTTACCTCCCATCATTCTCATATACTCCCAGATTATATCACATCTCTAGCCCAAAGGCTATCAAACGCATGGCACCCAAAGTCAGTGCGAAGGGTGAAAACGTAATTTCACCAACCTTCTTCCTCCACGGCCCTAGCATGGACAACCATATCTCTTCAAACATCATCTCCACTCACACGGGAGTGAACGTGATCACATTCCAGGGGTTTGATTTCAAACACAGCAAGAAGAACTGCCACCGAAGCACCTTTCATGCTTCCCCATTTAATAAGATCTTGAATTAGACTCCACACATCCCAACAGATCATACTGTAGTAATCCTTTTGTAAAAACACACTATATAGACTATTTAATCACCTCCAATAGACATCCGACGTAAAATTCATTCAACACTGCTTTACGCCCGAACGGCGTCCTGTGGTCCCGAGCCTCGGCCCTGAAAACAATCGGGCGCATCGTACCATTTCGATCCCCTTGGGAAAACTCGTCAAAGTGACTCTTTACTTGTGTGGAACGGATGTTCACAGAGAAAGATTCATTTTTTCATACATCACATGAGCAATGCTTCGTGGAACCTACATCCCGGTCGCGAAGCACAATGAACAGATCGCACCTTTGTGATTCTCTTGGAAAACTACACAAGATTGACTATTCACTTGTTCGAATCAGAAACCCGGTGAAGAAGATGGAAATCACCGACAACTCCCAAAATGACCCTAGTGGGTCCCGCACCACCATGTATAATTAAAGTGAGAATATTGTGCCATTGTGATGCCCTCGGAAAAACACCCAAGAACGACTGCTCGCACGCCCCAAACGGACGCCCGATGAAAAAGTTGTTAAACGCTGCTCGTAGCTTAAAAGATGGCCCGTGGGGCCCATGCCTCAACTCCAGTTTCAATGCCCGAAACCATAATAGAAATATCTGCCTCAACTCCAGGGTTGCAACGCCGCTGACGGCGCTCAAAATGGACTCTGGATGTGTAAGTTCCGCCCAAAACAAGAAACCCCGAAATAACGTCAATCCACTTAAAGGTGTGTCACACCACCGAGGCCCCCCGTTTTGAGAATTAAAAACCTTCAAAACCATCTAAAATTATTTGTCTCGATCCGAGGCTTACACTTCCGTAGAAGGAACGCAAAACAGACACCTGTAGTGAAAGTTACGGGTGTCCGAGTTTGAGGGGACGAACCCCTTGGGCTGGACCGATATATTGTTTTCACTTATATCGGTCTTCCATGGGGAAAAGAAAATCTTCAAAGAAGAATCAGAAGTCAGGTGGTATCCCTCAGTGTGGAAGTGTTTTTGGAAAAAGTGTGATTCAATTAAAAGAATCAAATAGCTTACTGAAGGAATCATGTAGTGAACAGAAAAATGATTTGGATAAATCATACAACAAAAATACTTACTCATTCAAAGATGTTGACAGAATGAGTGAAGAACCTGACTTTCCAAGTGACGTTGGAACCACTGACGATGAAGAAGAAGAAATTGAAGGAAGAATTGATATGCGAGCTGAGTTGGAGGCTGCGCTGGAAGAGATAGATGTTTGGAGGGCCAAAACCAAGAAAGCTAACAAAATTATTCGCGATGCCAAACTCTATATGCAGCAGCAGGAAGAAGAGAAATCTGAGCTGATGGAAGAAATTGAGAAACTTAATTTATCAACATCAGAGAACTCAGAATCCGTTAGTAAGTATAAGCTAAAGGTTGAAGAACAGAAAAGAGAGATCGATGGCCTGAACAAAAAGGTGGAAGTTGTGGAAGTTGTCCATGGGACTAAAGAATTGGATCAGAAATCCACTGAAGAAATTAAATCTAAAGGCATACAGATCAATGCTCTGGAAACTGAGGTCAACAAGCTAAGAGGCTTAAATCAAAGGCTTATCGATATAGTTACTGACCTAACAAAGAAGAATGATTCTCAAGGTGAGGAACTACAGAAGCTGGCTAAAATGAAAGGAAAACAAAAGGCTGATGATTATGAAGAGAATCAAAAGTCAGATGAAGTACAGAATCTGAAAGCTAGAAATGATGATCTAGCAGCACAGTTGTCTGAAGAAGTTCAGAACAATCGAAACCTTCAACAAGAGAATGAATCTGTCTCTAAATCTGTTTCTGAGGAAAAATTAAAAGTAGTGAAGAAAAGTGCAATGGTGGAAAAGCTCACACAGGAACTAGAAGATGAGGTGAGTAATGGGAAGCTTCTCAAGAAAGAACTAGATGTCCAACTTGAATCAAGGGAGACGAAGATTAAAAAGTTGGAAGAGGATCTAGAATTAGCAAAGAAGGATGTGGAGAAATCTAATGCTAAAGGAATGCCAAAAATGAAGGATGCCTTACACTTGCTATTTGATCATCCTTCGACAAGTGATGATAAAATGAAGAATAGGTATGCTATTTCTGAAGAGAAACAACAGAATATTTTCTCAGCTCAAAGACCAGCAAGTTTCGGAAAAGCTGGTATCGGATTTGATGAATCCCCTCCCGTGCAAGATAGAAAGAGAGCTATGAACAGTTCTAGATGGGAAAGAAATCATATAGGTGCTGGAGATAGGCCTAAAAGGACAGATACAAAAAGTAGTGATGACATGTGCTATTTTTGTGGGATTCATGGCCACACATCAAGCTTCTGTTCAGAGGCTCTGGAATACATCTCAGGGTGTGAAAATAGAGACATTACTAAATCTGAGAATAAGAAGAAGCATCATGATAAATCAGAGAGAAGAGTTTCTCAGAGGAGAACATTTATCAGGTGCTATTACTGCGGAAGGATGGGACACACCATGAGTATGTGTCAGGAAGCTCAGGAGATCGATGCCAGAAGAAGAAAACAAGTTGCATCAACATCTCAGCAGAGAAGTGATGAAATGAGGTATGCCTTTAATAGAAAATGTTTCATATGTTCTGATCATGGGCATTTGGCCAGACAGTGCAGCAAGAAGAAAGCGGGGAAGGAAAAAGACCCGAGAAAGAGATTACCAACTCCAGTGGTACATAATGAGAAATTATACACTGGGAGACAAAGTGTTAAGGTGAAAAATAGGCCTAAAGCCTCAGGGGAATCACATGGAGCTAAACGAAAGGTGTATCAGTCACCTCCTCTATCGTACTCACAACCACTCTCAAGGAGAGAATGTGAACAAACCTGGAAGATTAAGGGGAGATCTACTCCAACTGTGAGTAAGAAGAATGGACGTTCAGTGGAGGACCCACCACCAATGAAAAATAGGGTGGTGACTCAGACATCTGATAAAAGATGGATGAACAAAGAACGTATTGAAAAATTCACATGTCGTGTTTCTCATCGAGAAGTGAAAGAAAGAGGAAGACCCCTACGATGGGAGAAGAAGAAGGGGAAGATGCCAAACAGAGAGGTTCCTACTCAGAGAAATAATCAAGGAAAATGGAATTTTGGTAGAACCTCAAAGAAGGAAATGTGTACTAGTGGGTTTAAACCCCAAGTGGTGAGAAAGGCTGAGCCTACCAAATCTACATATCAGAAAAAGGCTCAGAATGTAGGCAATGAATGCCTTGTCATATGGCCAGAACAATTGAAGTTGGCTTGGCAGTTGGAGGAAGCAAGAAAGGAGTGTGATGCTCTCCAAGAAAGAATCAAAGGGTTGACCCATCAGGATCAACCACAACCCTCATCTTGAGGAGTCTGAAGCAAATCCCCTCTCCCTATGTATATAAATGATATTAACTGATGATTGATGTGTTTCAGGTTTTAGGGAGATATAATCCAAGGGGAAGTGGCATCTAAGGATGCGAAGTGGAGATCTGATATGCTCTACAGGTTCAATTGATTCAAATCAGGAACTAGGGATGAAGAAGAAAAGATGCAACTGAGCACAATTAAAAGTGATTGTGTTATTAGCTTTATCTCTTGTTTCCTACACCGAGTTCCAACTCAGTAGGCTTAGAGATTTTGTTAATGGCTCAAATCTGATTGGAAGATGAGAATGAATGATGTAGGAGGAAAATACGTGTTATGGGTCTAAACTGTTGGGCCTAACCCCAGGAAGTGTTGCATAACATAGGGGGAGCATTCAACAACAAAATCAGATTCCAGATCCATCAAGGAAATAATTGGATGACCCAGCTCAAGAGTTGTCTATCTAGAGAAGACATACTATGAGAGAAGCAGCAGTGATCAAGCATTTCATGCTTATTTATTTTGATCTAACATTGTGGTATCAGCTGACTGTTTTTCAGGATACCAAGAAGCTGCGAAAAGTAGCTGAAAGAAATGAAGCCACTGAAAAATGAGTCAGTGAACAATTTCCTGAAGAAAGTGTTGAGGAAGAAAGCAACACAGGGGGAGAAGAAGTGGCTGAGGGTGACTCAGAATAAGATACTGATGATGAGTACAAGGATGTAAAATCCTTATCTGCACAAAATACAAAGAATCGAGCTAAAATTGACAGGCAGACTATCATTAGTGATCAGTGAGATCCAGTTCAGACAAAGAGAATGAAATCACTACAACAGACATCATTACTATCTCAGGTTGAGTCGAAATGCTTTGCTGATGCAACTGAAGATGAAAACTGGGATCATACCATGGATGAAGAGATAGATCAGACTTGAGAAGAATCAGACGTGGGAGATTGTTTCGAGGATAGATGATAAAAATGTCATCAAGAAAAAATGGGTCTATCAAGACAAGATGAATGAATATGGCATGATGATTCGGAACAAAGAACGACTGATGTGCAAAGGAGACTCCCAGATAAAGAGTAATCAAAGGAAGATGAGGATGGCAAGGCAGTTAATATCACAGAATACAGGAAAATCATTGGAAGTCTGGTGTACTTAACCGCAACAAGGCCTGATATTGTTTTCGCCACATGCCAAGCAGCAAGATATCAGAGTAATCCCAAGGAAATTCACATGCTTGTAGTGAAAAGAATACATCGGTATATTAAGGGCACGGTGGACTTCGGCTTGACATACAATGACAAATCTCAGACAGAGTTATTGGGGTACACTGATGCAGACTGGGCCGGTTCAGCGGATGATAGAAAATCAACGTCAGGTGGTGCATTCTATCTTGGTTGGTTGTGTATTTCTTGGCTAAGTAAGAAGAAAGATTGCATTTCATTGAGCACCGCAGAAGCTGAGTATATTGCGGCCACTCAAGCATGCACACAGTTATTGTGGATGAAACAACAGCTTGAAGATATGGGAGTTGAAGTGAAGTCTCCGATCGGAATCCAGTGTGATAACTCAAGTGCTATCAATCTCAGCAAAAATCCCGTCCATCACTCAAGGACAAAGAACATTGAGATCAAGTATCATTTCATCAAGGAGAAGGTTGAGCAGGGAATCGTGAAGTTGGAGTACGTGCCTACAGAGCTACAGGTTGCAGACATTCTGACAAAGGCCTTACCCAAGGAAGCTTTTGAGAGGCATCGACTGGCTCTGGGAGTTCAGTCGATTCCCCGCACTTGAAATAGTGTGGATGTGGGACCCCTCCCCCCTCTCCCCGAGGTATGATGTGTTTTTCCCTAATGCGCTGATATGTGTTCTCTACTATGTTACAGACTACAAAGGCGTGACCTTTGGGTTCGTTGACAAAGGGGGAGAAAAGTGCTTGACAAGTGCTTGACAAAGGGGGGGAAAAGTGTTAGTTCAAGAGAGAAAATAGTGCGGAGATTTGATAAATCATAATTGATACGGGGAGAAGCTGACAGGTGGAGCAGCCAGAAAGGGGGAGCAATGAGAAAGGGGGAGAGATTTTTAAATCTGACGATGCTAGACGTGATCGATCAAATCATAGAAATCATGACAGCTGAGGATCGTGATAAAAGCAGAACAGTGGTGTTGGAATGGTGTGAGATGGTGTCCAGCTATCAACAATTGGTATCAACTTAAGAATTCACCAATTGGTATCAGTGTGGTTCAACAACTGGTTTTATTTTAAGAATTGGTATCAGGGTGGAATCGACAATTGGGGTCTGACATGAAGTGATTCATTGATGAACTTTTCATACTACTCTTGTTTCTCACGCCGAGCATTGCTCATGTGGGCTTAGAGTACATGTTAAGTGAATCCTTGAACGCTATCATAATCGCAAGAGGTGAATGGTGGTAGCAGCTGGAAGAAGACTCAGTGAGGTATCAAAGTGCAGAAAATATTTCTGAGCAGAGTTGTGAAGAGTTGTCAACAAACCCAAAGGGGGAGATTGTTGGGCAAAAATCCCTCAAGGAGGGTTTTTCGCGCGGGGTCGATTTTGCCTATAAATATGAAGTGACCCTCCTCCATTCAGAGAGTTCAAGACATAGAAAATACCCGAGCTCTGGTGCGCGAAATTGAAGTTTGAAAGGGTGTTGCGCGTAAACTTAAAGTTTGCGCGTAAAGTCAGATTGCGCGAAAAGCAAAGGCTGCGCAGAAAGTTTGAGTTGGCGCGTAAAAGGAAGGTTGCGCGAAAAGTGGATTTCGCGCAAAGGCAGTGAATTGCGCGCAAGGCAGTTTCCAGGCTGCGCGTAAAATTTGGAGGTTGCGCGAAAAAGGAATTTCGCGCAAAGCATAGAAATTGCGCGCAAGACACTGTAAGGGTTGCGCGTAAAACTTGAGGTTGCCCGGTACATCCGGTGCAAAGTGAGATTCATCTGCGGGTGAAAGTTGGACTTCAACAGAGCATCTACATACAGAGAAAGATGCATTCCTTAATGGAAATGAGGAGACCTACAGGTCTATAAACTGTGAGTGAATCCCTTCCAAGAGCAGTGAGCTTAGGAAGAGGAAGAAGGTGATCCTCTCCACCGGCAGTGAGCCAGAGAGAGAGAAACAGGGAGTGACCCTTGGGAAAGCAGTGAGCTGACCCTAAACCTTGTATAGGCAGTGAGCCTGGGAATAGAAGTGATCTAGCCCGAACATTGTAATCCACAGCTAGTGAAGCCTAGTGGAATTTGGTACGAACCGGCAACTTGTCGGCGTATGCTCCTTGGACGTAGCCCTTAGCGGTGAACCAAGTAAAAATCTCTGTGTCTGCCTCCTTACTTTCCTGAATTGCATTCAAAGCATCATCATCAGGTAAATGAGACAAGTGATCACAGTAACCACACAAGTGCAAACAAAGTGACCCTTGTAACAAAGAGGTCAAGATCCAATGGGGCAGAAAGAACTTTGAAAAAGAATATCCATACCCTGATTCACCCCCCCTCTCAGGGTATATAGGCCCCTATTGGCCCTAACACAAGGCCGGCCCGCGGATCGGCCGCGTGGCCCGGACATGGACCCTGGGTCCACGTGGTGCCGACCATCCCTCGTGGCCGGTCGCGGTCATATGGGGAGACCCGCCGCATGCGGGTCTCTGTTCCCGCAAGGGGTCGCGTGCGGCGACTCAGCCGTCGTCGCGCCCCGACATGCTCGCCAGCCGCCTGGAGCCCCCACCCGGACGTCCTGCTGCCAAGCCAACAAAGCCTGAAGCCACCTCCCACACTCGAACGCTGTCTCCCGCTCTGATCCACCATCCGAAGCTGTCGCGCCACCACCTGGGGTGGCCGGACCACCGCCGGAACCTGCTGAAGCCGCCGGAAAACACCTAAACTCACCTGGATCTTCGTCGAACAGCTACGGACACCTCGGGACTCGAAATTCATGTCCGAAATATGTGTCAAAAATCTCAGAACATATAATATGTATTAATGGGAGTTTCTCTAAAATTAGACTACAGTTAGATGCTATGAATAAAGATCAAAGCAGGTGAGGAACTTTAAAAAGAAGAATGCATGATCCTACCTTATTGGGTGTAGCCCGTCGCTTCGCGAGGGATCTGCCAGATCATCAACCGACTTCTTGAGGAGGGGAGAGGAACTTTAAGGATGGGAGGGATTGTTTGTTGAGAACTTCTTCCTCCAGAGAACAATGTAGAAGGAGGGGAGGGTGTTGTCTTAAGAAAAGGAAAATTAATTGAAAAGTTGAATTAATTTAAACCCCCAAATTGACCTGCATCCGAAACTCTCAACGGGGTCGAGGTTAAGCCTCCCCTAGAGTAAACACCACCTTTCGAGCACAAAGGAGGTCTCAGAATTTTAATCTGAGCCTCCATTCAGAAGTTATAAAATTTTACGCCTGAGGCCGCTAAATTACGAAAATGCCCCTGGTGGCATTTTTTACAAAAGGCCCGTGCCAGTGATAGTTACACCCCTCCTAGGGTAAATGGCATGCTCCAAAATCAATGGTGCCCTCAGGTTTTCCATCCGAGCTACTTTTTAGGTGCTATTCCATTTATTTTTCATGCCCAGTGTGAATGCACAGAAAATTTAATTCCGGCCACACCGGGGCTCAAAATCGCACGTCGTCTGAAGGCACTACTCTGGAATAACATCAAGGAAATTTCAAAATCTTTTATAGCAAAAATCAGGTTCTTACAATTTTATCTTCTATTAGTTAATTAATTTCTTTATTGTTATTTCATATGATTATTTAGTTATTTTTCACAAATATAATACTTTATGAATAACATGAAATAGTGTGATATTTGAATGCTTATTGTCAAAAAACAAGTTCTCTTGACTTGGATCACCTCCGTAGTGAGTTTTATCACCCCAAATGTGATCCAATTCAAAATCACATTCTTTTGAGAACAACAAGAAATGGTGTGATGTGTAAGAATCAAATACAAATCAATCTGATATAGGTTGTACGTGTTATGACTCCAAGTATAAGTTTTTAGTTAAAAATTTGTATTGTGTTTAATTTATTTTTTTATAGTATTACTAATTTAATAGTCTTTTTCGTATACAGGATAATTCTTTTGATCAAAGTGGGGTGTTTTGTTCAGAAACTAATAACATGACCAGGGGTTGGCAGCCAAAGATAAAAGAATATTGAAGTTTTTAAATGTTTGTGTTAAATTGTACTTACTCGTGTAATTGTATGAACCAATGTTTGAAATACCTATAATATAGTGTTTTTTGCTTGTATTTTTGTAGTATATTTTATTTCAATTAAATTATGTATTTGATCTCCCCGTATGTCTTCTTTGCTCCCTATTTTTGTTTCTATAGTGTGATGTAATCATAATATCACACGACAGCTGAATTCCCCTTTATCAGTGCTAGTAATAGCACTAATAAGGGCCTCAGGATTCTAAAGGTGTTCCGATTCTCAGTGCTTTTTTTCACTGAAAAAGACATATTTTAGTGATGTTAGAAGCCTTATGTGTGGTAGTGAAGGAACTTACTTTATAATATAAGAGTCACACACCAAATAAAGAATTATTTTGTTGATAAAATTATAAATTAGAGAATTAAGAATAGGTGATAGAGATATACAGAATTAGTACATACTCAAACAGATCTAGGCAGAATAAGTCCAAGAATACATATGAAGCATGACCTATAGTTCTTTGAGTAATGAATTTGTATGCCTCATAAAGGCTATTGTAATAGTTAAATATTATTAGTTTCTCTTTAAGAGTCATCCAGCTGAGGAGAATGGTTCACATCAGATCACTTTAAAATTTAGGGTATCATGCAACACTTTACAGTTTAAAAGTGTATGTCAAAAGAAAATTTTCATTGAATTTTATCATTTTTATATCAATACTCTTTGAATGAGTCTTGATCCCCTTAAATAATACTAAAAAATAACTAAACATCACCCAAAAAATTAGTTAGATAATTCAAATAAAAATTCAAAATTATCAAAGAGCGAGATTATTATTACAGAATAATCATTCAATATTCAAAAACTAAAGACCAGTTTAATCCAATTTGGATTCATTGTTTAAAAATTCAAAATATATACATAATAACATGTTAAAGATATCTTATAAATATCTCATTGCTTCCTTCTATAAAATTCAAATTCAAATTTTGAAAGATAGACTTTCCATATACATGTAGATATGCGATAAAATTTAAATTCAAAACAAACTACAATAAATACTATAAAACAACTTTGAATAAGTTTGTTAAAATTAAACATCGATTTATAAATATTAAAAACAGAGATCGAATGTCGCACTTATGAGCTGGGATGGGGATTCCCTTAAGTAGGAAGCTACAGCGGTGCTGGATGTCATCGAATAGGCACTGGTGTCGCAGGAAAAAAACCACCCATACCCTAGTTCCAGCCCCGAGTCAGCCACCACTTCTTCGATGGCAATGGGATGATCCATGTAGTCTGATTTCACTGCGACGGATCCATCGACTACTGCTGCCATTTAACACCAACCCGACAGCTGGTCTAGGAGAAATCACTGGGCCGCTGTGTCTTCCCTAAGAACTATCATAACACTCTTGAAGAACAATATCTCTTCTTCTTAACAAACATCAATCAAACTAAAATCCATATAAACCTAAATCTCATTGGTCTTTATCTTTTTATATAATCAGAAGTCATTCATTTTCATCCAAATAAACCATGTGAGAATCACATGCTTCTTAAAAAATTGGGTACTACTTGTAACTATGAAAATGAAAACTTCCAAATTCTATTAATTTTACTACAAAAGAAAATAACATGCTTCAGAGTCTCCATATTCACCAAGAATTTTGGGTGGATAACCTCTTTAATAATATGATTCAAATGTTCCTCTCTTATCACCAAAATTTGTTTTCCTACCCTCCACTAAAATAGTTAACCGTTCCCAAAAGGCCTATTTGCCCAAAAAAAATTCCAAAATTACTCTGATAATGAGACTTTTGTATGCATAGAAACCTGATAACCAAATCATTCACCAGTCCTAGAGCATGGAAAGATCAAATGATCATCTAAAATACCCAGACATATTGGAATAAAAAAAATTATCCTTCTATATCTAACGTTAAACCCGGATTAAATTGTTGAAGTTAGTGCCCTATAACCAACTTCTATGTACTTTATGATAACATGTATTCATTGTTTTAAATATTAAAAAAACCCTATCACATAATGATTGTTCTTCCACATAACATAGTTTGTGATAATATCATAAGATTAGTTATCACACTGAAAAGTCATAATGATTCCCCTCTATAATGAGAACCCAAAAATGTCACGATTTTATTATTAAATATATGTTATATAGACAAATGGAATAATTTGATGGAAAAAAATGATACATACTATCAATGATGAAGACTCTTGGGGCTTTTAGACACCTTCTCATGGTGTACGCCCTTGGAAATATCTAGTATAGGATATTATGAAAACAAGACCCTCTAGTAGGAAATCCACATTTATATGTGTCATTGGATGTTTCTATTTTAATACGTGTATATTGATCCTTAGACTTCAAGATTATTATAAAATAAGTATTATAAGTTGCATACTTTTATGTATTGATGAAAGCTGCAATGACATATGTTCACAGAAAGGTAGGATACATTGGGTTCATCACAAGTAATATTTCATTAATGAATAATGTGATAAATGATTTGTTCATTATATTCTTTAACAAAAGTTGATATCTTAGTTCCTTTGATGAAAATGATAAATCCTAAATAATTCCATGGTCATGGTGTTTCTATCGGCAAGTTCGATTTCTAAAAAGTAAAAAATGATATTAATCATATAAGTTGATGATAATAGCATGAAACCTGCTTGATTAAAGATATCATGATAAAAGGGATTATATTACACATTAAGCATCTGTATGAGATATTATATCATTATAACATCAAATTATTTATCTATGAGTATCTTGGTGTGTTACTAGACACTAACCTTGAACTTTAGGTTGATTTTCCTAATACCACTGAGAAAGATTCTTAGAGGGTTACACACTAAGTGTATCCATAATCCTAGTCAAAAAGAATATTATTTTTCATTATCTAAAAAGTTGAACAAATTTTATTTTCACACGTGATTTAATAAATACTCATTTTTTCTTGATCAAATATATTTTATCACTAATCATTCGAGAAAATATTATTTGGGGAGAATATTTAATAATTTTTTATTTTATATTTAGTGAATATAGTATTTATTTATTTATTTATTAGTTAATAATATAGTGGTATTTATTTATTAAAAAATAGTCATCATTCAAGGGATGATAAATATTTTAAATTAATGGTTGACCGAGTTTAATAGTTCAGTGAGAAAATAATATATATGAAATATTATTAGAATAAATAATATTTAATTTGAGTTGTGATTTTAGCGCATGTAAAGAAATAAAAATATTATTATTATAAACATGAAGTTTTGAATGAATTAGGGAAATAATAAAGGACACATGTGCAATTATTATTTTCTAACCCTAGCGGTATATAAACCCAATTATTTTATTTTATTAGGTGAGCCAATGCATTTGTGTTGTACACAATGAGATACAGAGACAATCTTCTCAATGCCCAAGAGAGCTCACTTTCCGAGAATGCTCTCAAGAACGGAGAGTGATCCTGCTCCACACCACTCTCAAATCAAGAAAGGTCGAAGAGAACCCTTCCTCAAAGCAATTCCCAGGGTGATCAAAGGCGAACAACACAAGCGTCAGGATTTGCCATGTCCTCACTTGGATATTCCTATGATGAAGTTCAGAGGCTCGTGGAACATGTGTGGATCACCGTTGAAAGGGATCTATTCTTGATTCCTACATTGAAATGATAGAATGACAAAGAGACATTTTCAGATCCATCAATGAAGAAATAATTTCCTATAAGGCATTTATTTAATTACTTAAATTAATTATAAATAACGAGTGACAGTCCTATTCTTTGGTTTTGATGTTTATATGTTGTATATATTCTTTGATGTAATTCCGCTGATCACAATATTTATCGTTGTGTAACTCTCAGATTAATCATTGATCATGACAAAAGGTTGAGTTGGGAATGCCCCATCCGACGTTTTTACTGTGCTCAGAACCTATAAGTGGTATTATATGTAGGTTTCATAATTAGTTATAATTATTTTAATGTCATTGATTTATTTAAAAATCTTTCATTAGTTTTCAATTCCAGTGTAATCATTCTTTAATTCGAATTGTAAGATCTACTTTCTTATTTTTAATTTCTGGAAAATAAAATCAAATATATTAATTTTATGAATGAAATAAATTTGAAGAACTCATCCACAGGTGTCGAGGAGTCTGAACGAATAACACAAGAGTACATACCGTGTAACCCGAAGGTATACATAGTGTACTAGTGTTTAATGAACCCTAGACTAATTCAAAATTAATTCAAACTGTGTGAATTTATTACACGTGGTGAATTTAATTATACACCATGTGTTGATAGGTACATCCAGATGCACGATTAGCTGGAGTACACATCGTGTAACTATTATACATGATGGTTTGTCCTTTAGTCACAGATGGGTCGTGTATCCTCTTACACGACCTTCATGACGGGTGACCATGTAAGTCAGAGACCACACTCCATGTAGCCCATGTACACGCTGTGTACTCCAATTTTTTTTTGGAACAGTTACACGCTGAATACCTAGGTGTGTTTTGTCGATAGACGTTGAAAATAATACACTCTATGTAAACTGCAATATACACATTGTGTACTTTTTCCAAATTATGCAGAACTATAAATTAATTTATTATACTGTAAAAAACTTATCAACATGTGTTTTGTGTGGTCATTAAGTTGATTTGATTTTATATATATGTATATATTTGTGTGTGTGTGTTTGTGTCTAGTTAATTTCTATGTACTGTTAAGATCTACATATCATGTATAAGTCGTATTATAGTTATTACAATACGCGCATTGAAGCATAAAATGCTACATAAATACCATGTGTTCTGTGTGGTGGTTAAGTTGATAGTACACACCATGAAATTATGTGGTAAATCTTGTATGCCACATGTCACAATAGTAAACAATATACGAGTATAATATATGTAGGTTAGTTTCGATGAGTACTCACTGTGTTGCCTCCAAGGTTGTTTTTCTGTACATAGTTAGTTTTAAATAAATTTATTTAATTTATTTAAAATTATGATGGATGAGAATATAACAAAAAATTGGATGAGAATTAAGATAAAATAATTGATTAATTAAAGAAGAAAATTAATTCATTCAAGGGAAATTTATCATAAATAAGGACAATTAGAATTGAATGATAATTTTATTAAATTTGTAATTTATTTCATACATATGGATGATCATTAGAATAACTATACATTTGTATGTGATTGGTTTTTTAATTTATTATTAAATTAAATTATTGGTCTGTGTGTCATATCTTATCTCATTATGTAAGATCCTACATGCCCATGGTTTCTTTTATGTAAACCCCTTAACCAGTCAATTAGTTCCCCTCACTTTCATGCAAGTAAAAACATATTTAATGGATGGTACTACTTAGTTAGTGGAGGCAGTTCAAGTTTGGAGATAAGGAAAAACCAATATAAGAGAGATGTATAGGTGGATATGTGGAAAGTTGCAACAAGAACCATAAATGGTTCAAGATATTTCCTCCAGGTCGATGGTTAGTTTATTGTAAGAACTCGTTTCTTCTTTTGAGGTATGAGTTTCTTTTTCATTTAATTTTTTTGTTCTGTTTTGAGAAAATTGGAAAAATGGGCAGTTCTAGAAATTTTAGGTTTACACGCTGTGTACTCCTAAGTACATGTCATGTACCTTGGTCATGTTTGAAGGCCATACATGGTGTGTGATCATGTTATCCAGGTAGAGAGATTTTACCATGTACACATCGTGTACTCCTAGTACACACTGTGTAGTCTAGCTGTGTATAAGGGATATACATGGCATGTGGGGAAGTTAGTGAGGAATAGAAGAAAAACCAAGTTCACGCCATGTAGTCATGTCGACAAGGTTTAGAATGTAAGTCGGTGGAAAGTGGCCACCAAATGAATAGTCAAATAATCCACACAATGTGTATTCCAATGTACATGCCGTGTATTTTTGTTTTTTTTTTCTTAAAATAGGCAGTAGCCTCATTTTGAGGTTCTGGATAGAACATCTCAACCCCAATCGGCCAGACCTTCAAACCCTTCCTGATTCTTCATCCGAGACCCAATTTGATCGCCATCAGATGCATTGAGACCCCCTCGATAAGGCCTTGATTCCTCTTGAGTCGTTCATATTGATTTCTATTCTAAACCATGTTATGTGGGTTTGAGTGTTTTTGATTATTTTATAGATCTGCCTTTTTTTAGACTGAATTATAGGTTGTTATTGGAGGAGGGTAATTGTATGTGTATGTGGTAGGTGGTGCATACTTCGTTTTGTGTTTTGGTGGATTTTTTTTGGGGTGGCGCGACCATTGGTGCATATCTAGGAATTTTTAGAAAGACCATATTATAACTGTTTTAATATGTTAAATTGATTACGAGAACCATGGGATGCCTTTGGGTATGCCCTGCACCTGTTTTTCTTGAGAGAGGTCAGGTGAGGGGTCGTTGATCAAATGGGTCATTTTGGTCAGGTATGCCAAAATGGTTTTAAAATTAATTATGATGATTAAACTAGTGAGTTTAGATTATTCAAACATGGTTAAATGTATCAGAGGATTTCAATACCTTAGTGATGGTATGGGAAATCACATGGATAGAGTAATTCAATAGTTTAGTTTGCTTGCTTGTCTTAAAGTGATTCTGTTATTATATATGTAATTATTAAATTGCATATGCTCGAACCTTTGGGTTGTGTTGGGAATGGACCTGATATTTCTTGAGTGATGTTGATCACAGATTGGGTTTGGCCCAGATTACTTTGGGTGGTTTTAACCATGGGATTGGTCGTCATGGACTTTGGGATTGAGGAATTAAGACTATTAGGTGGGGCATATCCTGAGTTCCTTGGATGGAAAGGCCATCGAATACTAATTGACAAGGTCACAGGGGCACGAGGTGCCAGAGATGTTGTGGCTTGGGTACTGTTTTGGTGATTACCGCTCAACCGTGATTTGATTAGTGTTCACACAGAGAGACTTTGTGATGAGGTGGTTTTGACAACTCGTGTGGGAAGAGGCCCCCGATAGTTTCAGTTTAGGTACTATTGGTTTAGGGGTGATTTCCTTAGGAAGCCACGTGGAAGGAGAGGATCCTTCGGGAGATAGCGATGAGGCTATCAGGTTGGGAGCTATGACTCACCGTGATTGAGGTCGTGGGTCAGGACACTTTATTTGAAGGCATACATCGTTGTCCCTCTAGTTTCTTATTTGAGGACAGGAATCGTTGTTCCTCCAAGTTACTTTTTTTGGGCATGCATTTGGGATGTCAGTACCTTAAGACATGATGTGTCAGTAGGCACATGGTTCCAGGTTAAGTGATTGAGGTGGAACCATAGGGTTAACCTATGATTTTTGATGATAGGGAAAATTAGGACAAGGGCCAAGCACTCTATTTACTTCAGATATTCAGGAATTGGCCGACGTAGGTGACACTCCTAGGTGGTTGTTTAGCACTAGTGGATGTTGTGTTCATTTATTTCATTTCACTACTTACTTTACATAGAGATTCATGCGTACTTAAAAACTTTTACTAGGTACACACCATATGGTTGGTATCCTACTGAGATTTGTCTCACACCCTACATGGGCCCTTCAGGATGCATGTAGACTTCCTAGATTTATGTGAAGGTAAAGGATTAGCCTCAAAAGATATATCATAGTAACATTTGGCATGGAGACTGGTATGGACCTTTAGGTCATACAAAGCATGAGTTTATTTGTTTATTTTCCTTTTCATGAATCAGCATGCTTACTTGTTCGGTAGCTACTGTTGTATAGCAATTGGGTCCCTTTTTATGTTGACATGAATGCCCAGTTTTTTTAGTACTAGTTGTAAATATTTTTTATCATTCTAGTTTGTTTATTTTTCATCGCAGTTGTATTTATATTAATTCAAATATTTAGTGATATTGAATGTGCTTCCACTCTATGGGTTTGGTTCGGGTCTTCTGAGTCATCTATTTCCACTGCATGTTTATTTATTATGCTCGAACCAGTATCGTTATTTTCCTCTGAGAGGGTATAGCCTCCCCGTTATGCCTTTTTACACCCTTGATGGTAGTCAGCAGCCTTTGGCATTTGAGGAGGTGTTCCTAAGGTAGTAACACTCGACCCATGTAGTACTATTCAGGTGGCTGTTCAGGCCGGGATGTAACAAAGTGGTATCAGAGGAGTTCTTGATAGGGATTTAGTATTAGTGTTTTCTAGCTAATAATGAGATTGAGACTTCTCTTTTTATTTATACTAGTTTACTATTTTGGATATGGTATACTGGATATAGGTTGTTATTGGAATCAGGATTCTTGCTTTTGCTTGGGTGCCTGCATCCCCAGGTACGAGGGATGGACCAAGTTACCTAGGGTGAGAGTTTTTCTTTTTCTTTTTCTTAGATTATTGTTTATATGATTTCAACCTAGGTGGATCACTCGGTCTGTGATCATTATTGGTTGTGATATATGACCCTAAACCCGATGATGTAAGGGATAAATGGGACCTTGGCCCAGTATGGCAAGATGTGATTTCTTGGCTTTTGATAGGCACATTTTAATGGTATTTCAACTTCACAACTGCACACATGATTTGTGAAGTGATAATACCATGTGAATAATATCAAATGACATTATTTGAATTCTTTTAAAATGTGATAGGTGAAATTCCTGATATAATTTCAAGTTTATTACAATGTACTATGCCATGCTTAATATATTGTGAATTGCATGTGGAAGGAGATTTGGACTTGGATCTTGTATGAGCAGGCATGTACTATGGTTGAGGTGATTTTGGTCACCAGGATTTGGAAAATAGGTTGTTGGTTTGAGGCAACGTTGGTTGTCTGGACGGGCATAGCCAGAGGTACTTTCGATACTTGGATCTGTTCAGGACGGGAAAGGAGGCCATGAGGCCAGGATGTCATGGGCATGGTTGCACTGGGAGATAGTAAGGGTAGTAGTTATGTGATTCACTTTACTACATTCCTTATATGTGTTATATATATATATATTTGGGTTGTCTAACCATTTATGGTATTCAACGGGTTCTTCCTAGATGGATTGATGGAGCATCAGGTGGGTGATAGTACAGTGCCGCAAGAGCACGATTAGGTTCAGAACCCTGAGGGGAAAGCAGAGCATGAGCGACAGGTATAGGCTTAGCTATAAGATCAGGCTCAGGATCCAGTGCAGACAGGGCAGCTGCTGGGTTTGAGAACGTTCAGGTCATGGCTCGATGAGCAGCTTCAAAGCCTGGTGCATGTTTTACAAGTGATCAATAGAGGTGCACAATGTACGGAACCCTCTATAGAATATCTGACATGGGAGTTCCTATCATATCACCCACCACTTTTTCAGGGTGAGGGTGGTCCATAGGTAGTTGAGAACCGAATAGAGAGCATGCAGATGATATTCAAGTAGCTTGAGACACCTCTATGGTAGAGGGTAAAGCTAGAGATGTACATGTTGTGAGGGCTGGTAAAGCACTAATGGGATGTGTAGGTACAGTCTCACAGATACGAGGGACTGGCTTGGAAGGAAATTTAGAACAGATTCTTCAAGAACTTTTTCTGAGAGACGTTGTGGGAAGAGAGAGCTTGGGAGTTATTGAGCCTCCCGTAGGGTGACATGTCCATCATGGACTATACAGCTAATTTCACTAAGATGTCTTGCTTCGCACCTAGTATGGTAAGCGATGACACCTCTAGGGTTAGTCACTTTGAAGATGACTTACATAATTCCATACAGGTGCAGGTAAACATCTGTAGACTAGCCTCATTCTTAGAGGTGGTGAATCAGGCACTCATAACCAAGGGAAGCTTGATGGATAAGTCCCGTTTGAGTTGGTCGGCAGCTTCAGGTGATGGTTCAGATAGCAGAAAGCATGTTTGGGATGAGTTCCAACAGATAAATAGGCCAAAGACTTATCTAGGTCACCTCATGGTAGTTAAGAAGTGGTTTTATTTTAGTGTGGGAAGCTAGGGAATGTTTGTATGCAGTGTGATAGGCCTCCAAAGGAGTGTCGTGCATGTGGATAGGTTGTGCATCTTGAGAGGTTCTGCTGGAAACATTCTCAGATGGCTAGTAATCAGGGATCCGGATAGACTGTGGCATCTGGATTTGGTTCAGGTTCGATACCTGGAGAGGGTATCTGAGCTTCAGCTGCACGTGGAGGAAATGACAGGGATAGTGGGACCCAGTTTAGGGGTCAGTGGCTGGTTACTAGTGCATTACCATAGGGAGGATAGGCTTTAGGTAGTCGTGTGTCAGGCCAGGTGCACATCATGGAGCTACCAAGGGCTGAGCAGGCTGGTGAGCTGATGATGACTAGAGGTGCACCGTGGGTGTGGCAATGATCTGTTTTGTTTTTACTTGTTTTGTCATGGCTTGTTGGTTCATATCCATTTTGAGTTCACAGGGTGCACAAGATATATATGGACTGACCAAATGCTGGCTAGTGGGATTGACACCATATCAGGTGCGTGATATTTATATATATATGTACAAGGTGATAGGTATGAGGAGCATCGTTAGATGTGAGTTACTTGAGGTTCCATGGTCATCGGGGAATCCATGGGATGCATGTTTCTTGAGGTGTCTTGGGCATCGAGACAACGAGGATGCAGGTTACTTGAGGTTAAAGGAACCGGGTTTTATTTTGAGCGTCCATGGGATACAAGACCTCATTAAGGTGTACAACGATGAAATGCAGATACTTTTGGGTGATGGAAGAAACACAAGAGCACATAATGTGGTACAAGAGTGATTATGCGTCACGAGAGGACTATGAGTCCGAAAATAATTTAGTGAACCTTTTCTTGAATTGATTTTTAGACTGCTGTTCTCCTAAAATGTTTTCTTCTCCACCCTTAGAAGGGAAATTCATGGATGAATTTATTTAAGGGGGGAATTTTGTAAGAACTTCATTCTTTGTTTGAGGTACAAGTTTCTTTTTCTTTTATTTTTTTTGAGTTATTTTGGGAAAACTGGAAAAAATGGGTAGTTCTTGAAATTTTAGGGTTACATGCTATGTACTCCTAAGTACACATTGTGTACCTTGGTCATGTGTAAAGGACATACATTGCGTGTGAGCATGTTGGCTGGGTAGATATTTTTAACCATGTATAGATTGTCTACTCCTAGTACACACCATGTATTCTAGACGTGTAATAGGGATATACAAGTCATGTGGGGAAGTCGATGATGAATAGAAGAAAAACAAAGTACATATTGTGTAATTCCTAGTACATGTCGTGTAGTCAAGTCGGCAAGGTTTGTAAAGTAAGTCGGTGGAAAGTGGCCACAAAATTAACAATAAAAGAAGCTACACAGTGTGTAGTCCTATGTACACACCATGTATTTTTGTTTTTCCACTTAAAATAGGCCGTAGCCTCGTTTTGTGGTTCTTGAAAGAACCTATGAACCCCAATCGGATGGACCTTCAAACCCTTCCTGATTCTTCATTCAAACCCAAATTTGATCGCCGTCAGATGAATTAGAACCCCCTCAATAAGTAATTTATTCCTTTAGATCCATTCTTCTAGATTTCTGTTCTAAACCAAGTTATATGGGTTTGATTGTTTTTTATTCTTTTGTAGATCTACCTTGATTTAGACCAAATTAGAGGTTGTCACCAGAGGAGGATCATCATACATGTATGAGGTAGGTGGTGAATACTTCATTTCATGTTTTTATGGATTTTTTGGGTGGCGCAACCATTGGCGCGTATTTGGGAATTTTGAGAAAGACCATGTTATACCTGTTTTAATATTTTAAATTGATTATGAGACCCATGGTATGCCTTTGGGTATGCCCTACACATATTTTTCTTGAGCGAGGCCGAACGAGGGGTTATTTCTCAAATGGGGCATTTTGGTCAAGTATGCCAAAATTGTTTAAAATGAATTTTGATGATCAAACTACTATGTTTAGATTGTTTAAACATGATTAAATGTATTAGAGGCTTTCAAGACCTCAGTGATGGTATGGGATATACCATGGCTAGTGCAATTATACTATTTAGTTAGGTTTCCTATCTTAAAGTGATTCTTTGATTATAAATGTAATTTCTGAATTAATTATCATGGAACCTTTGGGTTGTGTTGAGCATGGACTGGATATTTCTTGAGTGATGTTGACCACAGGTGGGGAGAGGCCTGGATTACTTTGGGTGGTTTTGACCATAGGATTGGGTGTCATGGACATTGGGATTGAGGTAGTGAGACTGTTTAGTGGGGCATGGCCCAGGTTACTTGGATGGAAAGGCCATCAGATACTGAGCGAATGGCCATAAGGGCACGAGGTTCTAGAGATGTTTTGTCTTGGGTACTATTTTGGTTATTATCACCCACCCATTATTTGAGTAGTCTAAACATAGAGAGACTCTGTGATGAGGTGGTTTTGACCACTCGTGTTGGTAGAGGCCCTGATAGTTGTGGTATAGGTACTATTGGTTTGGTGATTCTTACCATAGGAATCCACGTGGAAGGTGAGAAGCCTTTGTGAGATAGCGATGAGGCTATCAGGTTGGGGGATAAGGCTCTCGGTGATTGAGGGCGTGGGCCCGAACACTTTATTTGAGGGAAGACATTGTTGTCCTTCCAGTTACTTATTTGAGGATTGGCATTGTTATTCCTCCAAGTTAATTTTTTTTGGTAGTTCCTTCAGGATGTCGATACCTTGAGACACAAGGTTTTAGGAGGCACATGGAGTCGAGTTATGTGACTGGGGTGGAACTAGAGGGTACATCGAGGATTTGTGACAACAGGGGTACTTATGGAATGGGCCAAGCACTCTATTTACTTCATATATTCTAGCATTGGCTGAAGCAGATGACACTCCATGGTGGCTGTTGAGCACCAGTGAATGTTGTGTTTATTTATTGCATTCCACTGCTTACTTTACAAAGAGATGCATGATTGCTTAAACACTTGTACTAGATATGCACCATCTAGGTGGTATCCTACTGAGATTCATCTAACACCCTATACGGGCCCTTTGGGACATGTATAGACTTTATGGATTTACATGCAGGTAAAGGATCAGTCTCAGGAGATGGATCATAGTACCGTTTGGCATGGATACTAGTATAGACTTTGAGTTTATACATATCAAGAGTTTATTTGTTTAGTTTCCTTTAATTGTATCATCTTGCTTACTTATTTTGTAGCTACTATTGGATAGCCATTGGTGCCATTTTTATATTGACATGTATTCCATGTTTGTTCAGTAGTAGTTCCAAGTGGTTTTTAGCGTGATGGTTTTCTAATTTTCCACTACAGTTGTTTTTATATTTCTTATGCGGTTTAGTGATATTGAATGTTCTTCTGCTCTGAGGGTCTGGTTCGAGTCTGCAGAGTCATCTATTTCCACTACATGTTTATTTATTACGATCGAATGAGTACCATTATTTTCCTCTGAGAGGGTATAGACTCTGCACTATATCTATTTACACCCTCGCTGCTAGTCGGCAGCCTTTTTCATTTGGGTAGGTGCGCTTAAGGTAGTAACACTCAACCCATGTAGCACTGTTCATGTGGTTGTTCAGGTTAGGACGTTACATTTATCATCCTATAGATAAAATAACCATTAGTAAAATATATTTATCATACCACTTTATTATTTTATTTCTATCAAGTTTCATGATTATTTCATTATATATGTTTCTTCATGATCACATTAATGAATTAACAAGCATGCAAGATAAAAATAAAATAAACTGACTTATGCGTAAACATTATCTAAGGCACGGTTAATCACTTAAGTAAATCAAACTAATATTAAAAATCAAGTACTAAATATAATAATTTAAAATTTATGAATAAAAGATAAAATCCCTCAATTTTATATATTAAGTTGGTGTATTCTTCCACTACTTTAGTTAAAATCAAACCATAGTTCAAAGTGCTTGACCAACCAAAGTTAAGGTTCTTTAAATTATTAGGGAATTGAAACTTGATATTTCGGGTTGAATTAACTTAATTCACACCAATGGTTGACTACCAAATAAAGAATTAGTGTAACTGAGTAGAAAAGTTTGAGGAAATCAAATTTAAGGATTTTAGGATTAGGGTTTCCACTCAAAAGACATAGGAACTAAGAGTTAATGCAGTTGGTGCTTGGAATGACTACTGAAAACCCTTCAAAATTTTAGACTAGACAAAGTTGGGATAATGAGAAGGGGAATATTGATCCTTTCTACTAGAATGTCCCAGGAACAAGATATTCAAAATCCAATGGTGAGGGATATTGGGTTTTGATAAAATAGTGGGAGATTAATAAATATAATATTTATTTATTTATCTAAATTTTATCAAATTAATTACTAAAACACTGTTAATCTTATTTGTAGAAACAAAAATAAAAATTGATTCAAAGATATCACTATGATCCATACTTGAGAAGGATATCCTTCTCATTGAAAAAAAAAATATAAGAGTGTTAAAGGTTATTATGCATTATCCTATTTTGTTAATGGAAATTGTATGTTCTTGAAGAACCTATTCTTGATGCGCTTGGTAATAAGGCTAGTGAAGAAAAGTTACCTCTGTATGAGAAAATTTGAATGATTCCACAGATGTTCAATGTTTCATGCCATCATCCATGACCAATGAGCTTCTGAAGAAATATGAGGACATGGATGTGTATAACATGATGTCTCACCTTTAGGATATTTATCAAGAGAAGGTGATACAAGAGATATATGAGACCTCCAATGCTCTGTTTACAATTAATCTTGGAGATTTTGTGCCAGCCAGGCCTCATCTATTTATGATTATTGGAAACATTTAATGCTTAGTCATCTTATGGATTAAATTCCTAGATGAGTTGCTAAAAAATATCATACATTCCTCACTACCTAATACCTTATCCACTTTTATTGTTAATTATAACATGATGAATAATTAGAAGATTCTTTCAAAATTTCTTAATCTAATTATCCAAGTGAATAAGGACATGTTATGTGAAAACCTATGGTCCTTATGGTAAATAAGAAAAGGAATAACAATGTGAAGGGTCCCAAGACTCATATCAAGTACAAATATTCTAATCACCATCCTTATAAGAAGAGAAAGATCTAGAGGGAGGGAAAGGAAAAACAGAGAGTATGTTTTGCATGTGGCAAGCAAGGCAGTGGAAGAGTAACCACACTCAGATGTAAGGGGAAGCTATAAGTGTGTTTATTATCAAGTGTAATATTTCAATATCTATAAATTAGGTATCATATTTATCTTGTAGTTCTCACATATTTATCCAAATATAAGAACCAAGTATATTACTAAATATATCTAAAAGAGAGTTGGATTTTTAAGCTGCCAATAGTTGAGACTGGCTACTATAGCCATCAAATACAACCTTACATTGCCAATAGGAATGGTGTTGGTTTTAAGATATTTTGATTATGTACCAAAAATTACCAAGGACATGATTTTTGTATCATGACTTGATGCAGATGGTTTCATTTTCAAATTTGTAAATAAAATTTGTTTCTTTTATAAAGGCAACATATATTATAGTATGACACATTTAAATACCGGTATTCTTGTATTAAATTATGAAAACCAAATATTGATAATAGATAACTAATCATGTTTATATGAATCATATAAATCCCAAACATGGCATCAACATCTTGGTCATGTAAATGAGAATCAATTGACAAAGCTCTATCAAGATGGTTATTTAGGCACTTTTGAGCTAAAACCACTTGAAATATGTCATGCATGTTTACAAGGAAAAATGACCAAGACACCATTTGGTGAACATGGAGAAAGGGCCATAGATCTTATAGGATTAGAACACACTAATGTGTGCGGACCATTTCCAACAGATGTTATAGGTGGGTATCCTTACTTCATAACTTTTATTATCGAATTGAGAAAATATGATATGTCTACTTGATGAGGTATAAGTCTAATTCCTCTGAGATAATAAAATAATTCAATAATTAATTATAGAATCAACTTGGAAAGAAGAAGAAAAAAAGCTTCAATCAGATCTAGGTGGTGGATATCTTAACTAGGAGTTTATCAATATTTTATTGGAGTTTTAGATTCTATATCAACTCACTCCACCTTACACACTATAGAGTAATGTTGTTAGTAAAAGGAGGAATCGTACCTTGTTCTACATCTTAAGGTCAATGATGAATCCTGGAAATATTCCATTATACTTTTAGGGATACGCATTACAAAATTATACATACAAAAAAACTAAGTTCCAAATAAAGTGGAAAACATAATTCTATTTGAGTTATAGAGTAGAAAGAAATATGTTTTGTCTCATATACGTGTATGGGATTGTGATGCATTTGTTAAGTACTTCTCAGAAAACAAACTATAACCATATTTCACAAAGTGTTTCATTATAGGGTTTCCTTAGTAAACAAATGGATACTACCTAAACAACCCTCAGACAAGAAAGTGTTTATTGCCAGAAAAACCATATTTCTTAAGAGAGATAACATCCTCAAAAAGGATAGTGGGAGCGAGATTAACTTAGATGAACTTGATACTCAAAATACATAAGATTTAGTATAGGAATGGATTCAATAGGTCCCCATGGAAGAATTAGTTCCTAAAACACTAGTACTATATAAGAGAACTAGAGAGGTAATAGAATTAGAGAGATATGGTTTCCTAGTCACCAAATATGGTGAATCATTATGGGTTGACAATGATAAACCAATATCTTATAAATAGGTAGTAGAGATCTTAGATCTACAAGATGGAAAGAATCCATGAATTTTGAAATAGATTCCTTGTATTAGAACCAACTTTGGGTTCTGGTTGATGCTCCAGTTGATTTAAAACCTGTAGAGTTCAAATGGATATTCAAGATAAAACTAGACATGGAAGGTATGATAATACCTATAAAGAAAGTCCAGTGGATAAAGGGTTTAAATAGAGTCAAAGAATTGACTATGATGAAACATTTTCACCATTTTATATGTTTAAATCAATCAAAATTATACTTTCTAAAGAAACTTACCATGACTATGAAATTTTTAAGATGGATGTCAAAATATATTTCCTTAATGGGAAGATTTAGGAAAATTTCTACACGATACAACCAAAAGTGTTAGTGACTTCAGGTGATACCAAAAGGATATTCATGTTGTAGAGATCCATTTATAAATTGAGAAAATCATCTAGGTTATGGAACATTTGATTCAATTAATCCATAAAATAATTTGGTTTCATTAAGAATGAATGTGATTCATGTGTTTATAAAAGGTTTAGTAGAAATCCGGTCATTATAATAGCAGTATATGTTGATGATATATTACTTATTGGAAATGAAATACCATCCTTACAGTCTATTGAGGATTGGTTAAATAAGTGTTTCTCGATGAAGGACTTAGGTGAAGTAGAACATAGTATAGGGATCAAGATCATTAATGATAGATACAAGAGGTAGCTTAGCCTAAGTCAAAGTATATATATTGATGAGATACAAAATAGATCTATTATGGAACAATCCAAGAAAGGATCATTATTAGTTTGACATGGTATACATCTTTCTAAGAAAATATTTCCTCAAACATAACAAGAGATAGAGAGAACTAGAAATATCCATTATGCTTCAGCGATATGATCAATTATGTATGGCATGTTATGTACTAAAATTGATGTTGCCTATGAATTTTTCATGGTAGGAAGATATCAAAATGATCTAAGTGAAAAACATTGGCATGTTTTTAAGTTAATATCATTTTAAATGGGAATCACCAGGAGTGGCCTTTTCAAACCCTCCACACCCAGGAACCCCCTTCCAAATGAAGGGATAACTCTAGAGAGAGACCTAGACAGGAAGGATCCATTGACATCTGATATGGTAGAGCATCCAAAGGCATGACAACCATATCAGTGATGGTTCAACACAACAATTTGTCAGCCAGGTGGGTTGCACCCCTCTACCCACCCAAGGCAGCACTGAGTGACCCAACAAGGCAAGCGGATTGGGGGAGGTGGAAATCCCCCCAAGAGTGGGCTCCTGAGATTTTAACCCTATCCCTTCAAAGAAATTTCTTTGTTATGAACCTTATCCCTTACAATTGCACCACCGCTGAAGTGTCCTGTTAATGTCATCCTTAAGTATCTAATTAGAACTAAGGATATGTTCCTAGTGTATGTAGGAGATGAAGAGCTTGTCATCAGGGGTTATACCGATTCTAGTTTTAAAACATATCCAAATGATCTAAAGATGCATTTAAGATATGTTTTCTATATAAATTAAGGAGATGTGAGTTGTAAGTGTTCAAAGTAGTGAGTTTTCACTGATTCTACAGTAGAGTTTGAGTATATAGTAGCTTCTGATGCAAATAAAAAGGCCGTTTTCATATGAGACTTTGTTCATGATCTTGATCTGGTACCAAACAGTAAATACCCTATCATAGTTTATTGTGATAATATTGCAGCAATGGATCTTTCAAAAGAGTCATGGTCACACCAACAGATAAAGCATATACTCCAGAAGTATCAATTCTTGGGGGATTTTTCTCAGAGGGGTGAAGTTACAGTAAGAAGAGTTCCCATATAAAGAACATGGCAGATCCCTTAACTAAAGGCCTATATCAATAGAAGAAAGAGTATCATGTGATAGTTAGTATACTGAATGTAATGACCCACACTATTATAAATAAAATTCCACTTTTGATTTAATTAAATGTATTATTAAGTAATATGGTTATAGAAAACACATGAACTTATTTTTCTTTATTATATCCAATTTAATTAAAGTGACTAATAAGTATATTTAGTGTTGATAATATAGTCATTGAATAGTGATCACATGGTTAGTTTAAATATAGGGTTTTAACAAATCTAGTTGACATAGACAAAAGAAGTGATGACCTCAGCCAATAGGATCATATCCTATGAAGTAAATTTATCAGATCTTTTAAGGGAGATAATATTTCTAGGATTTTTACTTGAAAAATCCCAAACTGAGATCCAAAAGCTTAATTATGAGTGAAACTATTTACGGGAGAAGTTCAAACTCATCGAGATCACAACCCAAACCATGTTCGCTGAATGGACCCATAGAAGTCCCACCATCTCACACCTTACCCATAAAGAATTTTCTAGTGTATTAAAGGGATATGGAAAAAGGCCCTAGAAATATGAATATATTTATTATTTTTTATAGAATTATGAATATATTTTATTCCTATTATTGTAACTCTATAAATGATTTTTATTTTAATTCAATAAAACACAAATAATATTTTCTATCAATATTCAAATTCAATTAAGAAATCTATTTTGATGAATTAATGGAATTTTTGAAATAAATAATATTTTTATAAAATATTATTATTAGAAATTTTTTATTAAATATAAGTGATGATATAATTTTTATGAAGTCAAATGTAATTTTGTTAAGGGTTCAAAAAAACTGTTATTCTAAAAAACCTATTATTTTAAATAAATGCTAGTTATTATTTTAAAAATTAAAATTCATAAATTTATAAAATTATTTAAATAAAATAAATATTGTTTTTGGAATCATAATTTCGAAATTATCCAATGGTGAATTTTTCAAAATTTTCTAAGATAATTGAATTTTCATGTAAAAATTAAAAACTGTATAAATATACTTTTTGATTTATGAAATCATAATGAACCAAATGTGATGTAATAAGTAATATAAATGGGATCCATGAACAAATATATGTTTTTTTCATGACCCGTCCCCCAGGTCCCATGCTAGGACAACCCCAGCCTGCCTCCCATTGTCTAGGGTCTGGTGACTAGCGCCGAGTAGGCATATCCCAAACAAATGGGAGAAATTTGCCTAAGAACCTATACACACGCACACAAACCCATAAAAAGTATGATTGAAGAAAACTAAAGGTAAACGGGGCTAGAATACAAGACTAAAAAAAAGAAAAGTACAAGTACAAGTCTCTGGAACTCCATTGCAGAAAACCCTACCTAAAGGGTAGGTACAAAAACAGCTGTCTGAAGCTGTAGAAGCACACCTCGTCTCTTGGGTCAATTTAATCACACCACCTATACCTAGATCACCAAGGACTCTGTCAAAGAATTAATCGTATTCATAAGACATGAAAACTGCCCGAAAAGACCGTGCAGGGGTGAGTAAAACAATACTAAAAAGGGTACCACGAAACACAAAGTAAAATACCAAAAAGGAAACACCACTAAGAAGATATAGTTATCTCAACATAGGTATGTGTGAACAATACATATAATGAGAACAACCAGGTATACCTTTATCAGAGACAAAGAATTTATAATATTCCAATCTCACTGCCAATAGTAGGATTCTCATCGTTGTCTTTAATTGTAACACAAAGACCAAGGGGAAACATACTACATGAGATCATCCATCTCTAATGGAACCCGTTCAATAGATACACTCTATCGGGAACACCTCTACCATTTATAATGTTCTGTCTAAGAGAATGTTCTCCATCAAGAACATCCTACTAGGTACAGCACTGGTGCCCAGCAAAAAAAGTTTAGTCATCGCTGTCTTGCACCCAATGCGAGACTAAGGAAACCCAAGTGGAGAGGCCCACCCTCTCCCCTGTACACAAATGAGGGAGCCCTTCTCCCAACCTTCTCGCAAAACCTCTGTCACTTCTATAAGAAGTGTCCCACACCTCAGACCGTTGAGTGATACCTAGCTCTTATCTGGGCATCATTCTCATCAAGTGCATGGGAACACTCCTCACAATTGTGTTCGATATCTGACTATGTGCCAACTCCTTGGGAGGACCTGCTCCCCGCCACTACTCGGGATGGGAAAGTGTGACTCTTTATGTGAGGACCTGAACCCTAGTCCTATAGGGGAGTACGGACTATATTAATTTGTTTGGCATGGGGGATCCACTAGGTCACCTAGAACCACTCCTCACTTAATCCTTCATGGTACCTATACCAACTCATCACTTAGGATTGTTGGGTTATTAAGACCCACTTGTCACATTGGCCTATTGGGTCACCTAGACCCACTCATAGAGTGCTTGATTTTGGGATAATCTTCTCTTCAAGCCATCAATATTATATCATCTTCTTAAAAAATCCAATTAGAGTATATCAAAATGACCACCTCATCATGAGGTTCCCAATTCCTAAACGGCTTGTCAATCATACATATGGTTTCGAAGTTATGATCTCTTTAGTGAAACGAGGTCAATCGGGTATGGTCTGACCAGACTGGAACCACCTAACCTATCGGGTCAGCCTGACCCACTATTCCATCCCGACCTGAGGTGTTGGTCCTGACCCGGGGTTGGCCCATCTGCTCCATCCAAGACTACTAGGATGTTTTCCGGTTCGTCCACTCCGAACGCAGCAAGCACTGCATCTACTCCGTGTCACGTGGTTGACCGATCCAACCGCTTCTCCGCATGCCTACGACTTGAGATGCGAGTCTAGGTCACCCATCAACGGTTTCTCTGACGTAGTAGTTGTCACCGTCATGCTGGTGGCCCCATTCTTATGCCACCTAACTCACTCTAGTGGTCTGTTTTTTGATCTGAAAGAGGTTTTAGGATCATCAGGTCTCCTTCTTTACTTTCACGATCTCCGATCCATGCCACAATCATTCCCAATGCAAAGTTACTTAATCGGAAACATCTCCCACACCTCCTCAATCTAATCACCACCATATTCTTCACCCCTCTTTTAGGCCATGTCCATTATGGATCTGTGATATAGAATTTTTACACCAAGGATTGGTTGTTCAAGGATCAATTGATCACCAAATGCTGAGCACATTCCAAATGAAGAATGCTCGCAATGAATGAAGAACATAGGTATGAAAAACAGGATTCAACCAGAAGGGGCAGACCTTGATTGATGTTAGTGTTGATCATGACTCGTTTCCATTAGAGGGGTAATCAAAAACCACAAAGAAAAAATCTTGTTAAAACCCTACAAATAAAACTCCCTTCCTTCAAGAACGATAAAACCACAGGTCAACCTGTTCAAGGGTTGATATGTGTTCATCATTTAAATCCAAGAACGAAGATATACAAGATTAAACTAAAAAATCCTTCCATGGTATTGGATCGATCATTGACAAATATATTTTCATAGTCGCTATTCATCGATCCTCCATCATTGATTTTTCGAATCCACCGCTCTCCTTAACCAAGCTCAGTTCTCAATTAGCCAAATCTGTTGGTGTTTGCCGAGAGATTCACTCTTATTTATCATAGAGAATTTATAGGTTTTTGGAAATAACCATGAAATTATGAAAAAGGTCTCAATAAAATAAATATTCATATTGCATCAAAAATATTTTATTTAAAATATTTTTAATGAAGTTTACATAAAAAATCTAAATTTCACCCTTGACCTACACCGGTCAAGATTAGGCCCTACCTAAGGAAAATATGATGCTCTTGGTGTAAAATTTTCATCTAATTTCTAATCCAAGAAACCGTTTAAAAGTTATTCCACTTTTTTAGGAAAACCTCTCATGCGCGCTATTTAGAAACTTTACATTTTTTGACGGATTTTTCCGAGCACATTGGTCCACAAAATCACATGCCATCTCAACACTTGGTCTCATAATTTTTCCATGAATTTTCTAAATATAGGACCTAGAAAATCTAATACATTAAATTTTACCCACATTAAGGCTTTGTGTCCTCGAAAATCCAAACATGGTCTACCTAAACAAAATGTGAGAGTACCGAGCATGAATCTAAGCATCCCGCTCCCATGTGATCCCTTTAGGATCCTTGTGCTACCTTTAGGAATGTACCAAGAGCCAAGATCATCCACGAAGTATCCTAAATCTTTATTGGGAATACAACCCAAGAAACTTTGATGTCGATGTCCATATCTCCCTAGATTATGACGTGAAAAGGGTTATGCATGAATCTAATCAACTGCAACACATGGAAGATGTAGTGTACTAGGTCCCACTATGGGGTAGAGACAAGAAGTATGCTACCGCACCAACTCTATGCCGCACCTGAATGAGGGACTATTAGCCCCAGAGATAGTTGACCACCCCGGAGAATATCTATGTTAACCTATTTGAGGTGAGACCCAAAAGTGGACATGGCCTCATTCATCGAACTCTGAAGGTCTCTGCTATCTGCCATCACAAAAAATTGGATGGCCCAGTGCATTTTCATCCGCTCCTAGATGACCAGTACATTCAATGCAAATACCTCTTTCAATCCCTTCTACAACTAAGATGTAAAGAGAGTATTATAATCTAAAACAATTGTTGATGGAAACTACATGGAGTCAAACTATCTACTAATCATAGAGGAATCCCAATCCCTATACTAAACTCTATTATTGGGTAGTTATGAAGTGGGATGACTCAGGGAGTCAGTCAATGATAAACCTAATGGTATCAGGTCTCCTAGACGTATGTGGTAAACCCATCATGAAGTCCATTTATATCCCTTCCTTCTTCCATCCTAGAACCCAAATAAAGAGAATAAGCATCACCTACCAAGAAAAGGGGAATGAAACAATGATTTGACAACCCAGGAAACTTATTCAAACAATCTTTAAGCTTTTATCTCAATAGGTAAGCCCACCTTCAACCCATTCTGTCATCTATGGTGTCCGCCTTAATGACCACATGCATATCTCGATGCACCTCGCCACTCTAGGCATCCATTTCTACAACTGCATGTCTCCTAAAAAGTATGACATGATCCCCACATTTTGAATATCTATCAGGGGTATTACCTATGGAAAACTATGCACATAAAGTCTCACCATAATTATCACCAAGCTATGCCTCCCTAACTAACTATAATAGTGGAGGGGTAACAACCACAGACTGGAGGTAAGCTACATCATCTCCATCCATGATGGATAAATGTAATGAGGCCAAATGCTCAGTCGCCTCATTCAGCAACTACGAAGTGGATCTTCTATGGAGATAATATACTTCCACATTCCTCTTCCCAGGAGTATATAAAAACTCTAATTCACAGTTTTAGAGGAAATATAGGCATAAACTCTATCTTAAGCCTCGATCCTTTTGAGAGAAAACATAATTGAGAATCTTGTGATCAAAATAGACTATGAATTTCCCACCCATTAGGTAGTATCTCCATATCTTTAATACGAATACCACCACTTCTAAATCAAGATTATGGTTTTCATAGTTGTTTTTGTCCAACTACATCTCAAAATTCATGGGATTTACTAAGACTCTAGTCTATGAGATGACCTATCCTGGGAAAAGGGACCTTCCGAAACCATAACTGACACTTCAAGAGCTTCTCTTAAAGATGGTGCTCTTTGAGTGTTTCTAGGACCATTATAACGTGACTCGTGTGCTCCTCCTTGGACAATTAGTACACTAAGATGTAATCAATGATGATCACTTGGGGCTACCCAGGGTGAAACAATGGGTCTTACTAAGACCTTTCTATCCAAGTCACCCATCTGCACCCCCATCTCACAAAGCTCTATGAAATCCATCCCATATATTGATGCTGATATCGGTACCATATCAGAGTGTAGAGAAAATCATAAGTCTGTCTCCCTATGGGGTGTAAACCTATAACATCCTTTGGAAAGATGTCCTCATACTCTACCACTACTGTTGGGAACTAAAAACTCATAACATCTACTTCCTTGAGGGTAAGGCTAGCCGATTCAAGAGTGATCAGTTGCACCCTCCTATGCAGGAGTCCATCCTGTGCTTCCTGGGTTTCTTTTTTCTCCAACCAAGGAAAACCTAATTCCATATTTGTGGACATATCACACCCTTTTTTCCTAAAATAGTCGATCTGAGCATGGACATTAAATAACCAATCCATACCAAGAATGATTTCATAAGTCCTCAATGCTGCCATCAATAGGTTCCAACTAAAACTCTCACCTTAAGGGTCAGATCACACTATCAGCATAAGATTTATTATCGAGTCTCATTCCAAAGGTATATCGAGAAATAAGGGTCAATTCAACAGTTTAACTAGAAACTATTGGTCTTGAACAAGATCTGTGATAATGAGGAATTATTAGAACCTATTTATATTAATATGATAGTTAAGAGTAGACACAAACAATACCTCCTGCTGCTCCCCTAGCTCCTCTGCGACGTCTCATGAAAAGAATTTCCTCTCTATAGGATGACTAAACTCACCATATGAGCCTTGAGCTATAGATCCTCTATCCTAGGACCTTCCCTCGGAAAGTATCACATGTCCAAGTCTTTAAGACTGACTTCATCTTCTGGAACCCGAGGTCTCTTCTCTTTCTTTCCCACTACTAACATGCACTGGTTGTATTCCCTCATACAAAGGATTTTCAACCACAAAGGTTCCCTATATCACCCTATAATAGGTAGGAATGTATAGAGGAAAAGTACTAGATCAAATGTCTCTAAACACACCTCGCTCAAAGGTCCGAGCCCTGAAGAACTGGTCATATCGTACTCATCGAGTACCAGGAAAGGTCGGTATGCCTTGATGAATAATTAGCTACCGAAATTTCATCTTTTCCAAATTTGTGGAAGTTATTTGGAATGCATTTCCCTTAGTTTATATGGTGAGATCCCCTTATTAGAGAAAGGTTCTAAATCTCTATCCACATAAGAGTCACCTCATCGTAATATTGGGTAATCTAAACCCAACCATCATCATATCGAGCCATGTAAAAGGCTCATCGCTAGGACCACCATCAGATTTAATGGTGTGCCGACTAGATGGGAAACATGATCACCACCTCAAGCCAGTCATCAGCCACCTGAAATTCAGGCTCACCTCGAAACCTGAGGGTCACTGTCACTGAAACTCATGAAGTGAACTCAGCATGCGCATCTTGTCCACTGGCACCACGAGTACCATGTGCTACTCTACAGGTGGTGGTATAGCTGGTACATAAACCGGAGGTTCTCTCTCTGGTAAAAATCTTTGTACTAATCTTGTCACCCCATAGATCATCCTCAGGATCATGTTGTGGAATCCTAGCTGGCTATCTACATTGAAGCGTCCTGAAACAAAAAAATGTGTACCAAGATCATTAGAGTATACCTGGCGAGATGACCCAAGAAGGACATGGTAAACACATCCCATTACTATAAAATGCATGTACCATCATTTTCCCCTACATATAATGTTTTCCTGTACTGAGTTGAAAATCATAATTCAGGGTCCTGGTGTATGGACACGTCAGCCTCCACACCAACACTGGATTCCATAGCCTAAAAGTTGAACACAAAACACTTAACACCATTTCCCAAAACCAAACTCATAGATCATGGGTTCTTATGGTAGAACTGACCATATTTGATACCACTCTGTCATGAACCATCCCTTAGGGCCTATGTCGTGACTACCCCCAGATTGCCTCCCAAAGGCCTAGGGATGGAGACTAGTGTTGAGTAGCTATATCCCAAACAAATGGGAGGAATTTTCTTAAGAACCTGTACACATGAACACAACCCCCCAAAAGAGAACGATATAAGAAAACTAAAGGTAAATGGGGACAGAATACATTCCAAAAAAAAAGGAAAAGTAAAAGTATATGTATCTAGAACTCATCTATAGAAAACCATACCTGAAGGGTAGGTTCTCAAACAGATGTCTGAAGCTATAAAATAACACCTCGTCTATCAGTTCACTCTAAGTACCACCTAGCCATGAACCACCAATGACTTAATCAAAGCATCGATCTTCTACACAAGACATGCCACGTTCAGGGAAAGAAATTACAAGGGTGATTAAAATAATAGTCATTAGGTCAACCCAAAACACAAAGTAAAAGACCGAAAAAGAAACACCACTAAGAAGATACAGTCAGCTCAACACAGGTATGTGTCAAAAACTCATATAACGTGAACATCTAGGTATACTCTTCTCAGACACATATAATTCATAATATTCAATATCATAGCCAACAATAGGATTCTAATCATGGTCTTGAATCATAACATAGAAACCAAGGGAAAACACACTCCAAAGGATGATCCATATCTGATAGAACTCATTCGAGAGATACAATCCATGATGAACAACTCTACCATTCTTAATGGTACGTCCAACAGAACGTGCTTCATAAAAAACATCCTACTAGGTCTATCTCTAGTACCTGACACTAGAAGTTCAGCCATTGCTATCTTTCACTCAACGTAAGACTAAGGAAACCCAAGTGGAGGGGCCTACACTCACCACTGTACACAGATTAGGGAGCCCTACTTCCAACCATCTCGAAAAAACCTCTATCTCTCCTATAAAGAGTGGCTCAAACCTCATTTTATCAAGGTAGTACTATCTCTTATCTAGGCATCATTCTCATTAAGTGGATGGGCCCGCTCCTCACAATTGTTTCCGACATCCGAGGGAGCTCCAACTCTAAGGGAGGACCCGCTCCCTGCTGCTACTCGGGGTGGGGAAGTGTGACTCCATAAGTGAGGACACACATCGTTTTATTACAGGGAAGTAATAACTCTGTCTATTCATTTGATATGGGTGACCCGTTGGGTCACCTAGACCTGCTCATCAATTAGGCCTGTCAGGTCACCTAAACCCACTCATAGTACGTTTGATTCTGTGAGAATCTACTCCGTAAGACATTGCTCATATCTCAACATCCATGAAAACCCACTTAGAGTATATCAAAAATTCCCCCTCATCACGAGGGTTCCAATTACATAAACAACTCATCAATTGGATGTACATTTTGGATGTTATGATTCTTTTAGTGAAAAGGGGTCGATCGAGACTGTGTTCGGTCTTACATGGGTCCACCGACCCGACTTGCTGTGCCAGCCCAGCCTGAGGCTAGCCCAGGGTAGGCCCGTATTCTCTAGCCCATACCACACGGACGTAGGCTAGTTCATCTGCCCCAGACACGGTAAGTGTCAGGTCTGCTCTGTGTCACGCAACCTGCCGAGCTGGCCATTTCTCTTCATGCCTGCAACTTGAGTCGTGGGTCCAGGTCACCCTACCATGGCGGCCGCCACTATCACCGCGGCATGCTGCCTCTGCCGTACCACTCTCTGGCTGCCGATACAGGAACTGGCATGCTAGTGTCCTTTTCTGCGGGCCACCAGACTCACTCCAGTGGTCCATTTTTTGATTCAGAAGAGATTTCAAGATCCTCAGGTCACCTTCTTCCCTACCACGAGCATCAATCCATGCGACGATCATTCCTGATGCAAAGTTGTTCAAGCGGTGATATCTCCCACCCTACCTCGATCCGATATCTACTATCTTTGTCACACCTCCATCATGCCATATCCATCCTAGATCTTCAATATCGGATCATTGTGCCAAGTATTAGTTGTGCAAAGATTGATTGATCGCCAAATGTCAAGTTGTGGGAAAAATAAAGAACGCCCATGATGAATGAAGAATGGGGGGAAGAAAGGCATGTATCAACCAAAAGGGATGGGCCTAAATTTAAGTTACTATCGATCATGGATCACCACCATTAGAGGGGTGATTAGAAACCACCATGATAAACTCCCGTTAAAACCCCCCAAATAAAACGTCTTTCCTACATGAATGATCGAACTGTAGGTCAGCCTTTTTGTGGGTTGATCTATGTTCATTGTTTAAATCCAAGAATGGGGATAGGCAATATTCAACTAACAACCCCTACCTAGGTATTGGATCGATCATTGATGAAGAGATTTGTGTCATCATTTTTCATTGATCCTTGATCTTTGATTCGTTGGATCCCCCACTCTTCTGACCCATGCTCCATTCTTAATTCACCAAATCCATTGGCGTTTACTAATAGAGTCTCTATTATTTGTCTTAGATAATTTCTAGGGTTATGGAAATAACCCTATAATTTTGAGAAATGTCTCACTAAAATAAATATTCATGTTGCATCAAAAATATTTGATTTAAAATATTTTTAATGATGTTTGTGTCCAAAATCTTACTTTCACCCTCAACCCATGCCAGTTGAGGTTAGGCCCTGCCTTAGGAAAATACGTTGCTATAGACAAAATGGTGCCTTTAGATTTATGATCCAGATACCTATATAAGATTTATTCCACTTTTTTAGGAAAACCTCTTAGGCACACTTCTTAAAAACATAACATTTTTTAGGGATTGTTCCGGGAACACCGAGCCACAAAATTGCACGCCGTCTTAGTACTTGGTATAATAATTTTGAAAAGAATTTTCTAAAAATAGAATCAATGAAATCTAATCCATTAAATTTTTCCTTTAAAATAATTTCATTTTAGTTTTATTTGATTTATTTTATAAATCCTTTGTGAATCTTCCAAAACTTATGATATATTTTAAGGTTTTAAAATCATTTATTTAAGAGTGTGACTCACCTCCATATCACCAATAATAATATTTTAATAATTTAGGACCTTAGAATTATAAAATAATGTAAACCACTCCCATTTTCTGAAACCATGGGAAAAAACTATGGAATGGTTTGTGGTTTTGGATATTTTATTATGTAGAGTCCAAAACCTAAATAATAAATAAATCCCCCTCCATTCCTTTATAAACCCACCCAAGAAACCATTTTTCATCACTCAAATTCCTTTTATCACATACATAATCTTCCTTCCAATCTCTAGAGTCCTACCAAGGTGCCTCAAAGATCTCAAGAATCCCTTCCCAAGCCTTTGGAGTCACACATTCATGTAAGGGGCCTTCCTCTCCTTTAAGATTCAAGAAACTTATTTGAAATTAGTTCTTGTAATTTAAAATGGTTTTATTATCATTCATTTATAATCATTCCCTTAATGTCTATTTTATGTTCTTTTAATTATTGATCATTTATCTTTACCCATTTGGACCTTTACCTAAGCTGTTACTATGCTGAAATTCTGTAAGGGATCCTCACCTTTTCTTCTTTATTCAGGTCTCTTTAGGAACATCTAAATTCTATTTTTATTTCTTAATGTTGGTACATATACTTACATGTACCTATTACTACTAATTTTATGTTTAAATGATGAGAGACCCTGTTCTCTCCCATAAACTATTTTTATGAATTTTTATGTAACGCTGTTTTGATGTTGAAATTTCACATCTATTTTCCATGCCAAAATAATTGTGTAGTGAATGCCAAAACCATTTTTCTATAAAGAGTATTAAACTTTGTACACATATACTTATTGATTGGGGATTTACTTATATGTATTCCATACTCCTTAATTGTGGAATAAATCATGATGATAAATGAACCCATGTTGTATGATCTATGTGGAACACTTAAACATTAAAATGAAATAAATATAATGGGTGAACCTAGATAGAGTTCCAATGCATTGAGTAATGTTTAGTATCATGATACATTGTGTTGGGATGGGGAGTGATCCTAATTACATTATGGGACTTTTTCCACCATGAGGTCTTGGAGGATTAAGCCTTGACCTAAGTTTATGATGTAATGTTTTATGTTTTTTCCACATTTACCATGTTTTCTTTATTATTACCATGTTATATCATGTCTCATTGTCCATGTTTATGATTCCTACTCCTTTTATGCCCCATTTATATGCCTATTGTTTAACATGTATCATCTTCTTCATTTTATACCTTGTTTATTTTCATACAAGGCTTTATAACTCACACCTTTCTTTTGTTTTTCCCCTAGATATCCCATAGTGTTTTAAAAGCCATAGAATTTTAGATGCATGTTAAAGAAGTTTTAACAATGTTGTTATATCCCATGTTCAAGATGTTATTCCATGTACCTAATTCCAAAAGACACTAGGATTCTTGATATTTTGGGTTGTATTAAGTGTACTTTTATGTAATAAATCATGAATTAATGTGTAATAAAGAGAAAGGTTGTTATAGTTGGTATCAGAGGAAAAGTTTAGTTATTTTGGGATTGGGATAAGAAAACTATAGAGAAATCCTTAGGGATAAGACCACGTATAATAAAAAATACCAAAATTTTTGGTTTGTACAGAGTAAGTGGTTTATAAAGACAATACATACCTGTGTGGATACTACAAGTGGATGTGGTTCTGGCATAGATGTACCTAGGAGCAACAAATCTGATAAGGTGTTCTAGGCCTGAATTGAGGTAACCTGGTATATGAAAATGGGCCTTACTACACACCTAGTTTGTCACTCCTGGGGGATATGATTTGGTAAATTCATAAGCTCATTTCAAACCATTATTATAAGAATAAAAAAATTCCCATTAAATATATATGTTAGGAAATAGATCATGGATAACATAGATTAAAGACTATAACTTCATAAGTTAAGGAAATAAATGTAATTTATAAGTTATCCCTTTATTATCATTGGATTCCTCATTATGTGTTTAATAGTTTAAGATACTCATCCTTAATTTTTCTTTTATTCTATCAAATCACTAAAAGTAGGAGGAATCGGGTTAATGAGATTCCCAACCTGATGGGAGCAAGAATCGCAAACTTTTTCATGATACTCTCTTTGCTAACTGAAGTTCTGAATAGAAAAATGGATCAAGAGGACCACCCAAACCCCCATAAGAGAGAACAAGCCACAATCAAGAGCTTCATGTGACAAAGGACTCCTAATTTCAATGGATCATGTGATCTCTAAATTACAGAACAGTGGATCAACTTCATTGAGAAGATCTTCTCTATCCTTTAATGTACCAAACACTACGACAAAATGCGTATTTAGCAGCGGTTTTCAAAACTGTTGTAGAACGTTTCACGATGGTTTTTTGAATTATTATTATTATTATTATTATTATTATTATTATTATTATTATTATTATTATTATTATTATTATTATGACGGTTTTCAAAACCATCGTAGAACGTTTCGCGACGGTTTTTTTAATTATTATTATTATTATTATTATTATTATTATTATTATTATTATTGTTATTATTATTATTTAATATTATTTTTAATATTATTTTTAATATTATTTTTAATATTATTTTTATTATTTATTATTTTTATTATTTATTTATTTATTATTTATTTATTTATTTATTTTATTTAATTCGTATTTATTTTATTTATTTCATATTTATTTTATTTATTTCATATTTATTTTATTTATTTCGTATTTATTTTACTTATTTCATATTTATTTCATAATTATTTTTTATTTATTTCATATTTTTTGTTTTATTTTATTTATTTATTTATTTTATTTATTTAATTTAAATATTTATTTATTTATTTATTTATTTATTTTATTTCATATTTATTTCGCATTTATTTTATTTATTTCGTATTTATTTTATTTATTTCATATTTAATTCATATTTATTTCATATTTATTTGTTCTATTTATTTCATATTTATTTTATTTTATTTTATTTATTTATTTATTTATTTATTTATTTATTTCGTATTTATTTTATTTATTCCATATTTATTTTATTTATTTTATTTATTTCATATTTATTTTATTTATTTTTTATTTATTTTTTATTTATTTTATTTATTTGGTATTTATTTTCTTTGTTTGTTATTTATTTTATTTATTTGGTATTTATTTATTTATTTGGTATTTATTTTATTTATTTCGCATTTGTTTTATTTAATTCGTATTACTTTATTTACTTTATCCATGCATGGACATGCCCATGCACATGCTCATGCACATGCCCATGCAATATTAAGAAAATATTGCGTTTGGTGAGATTTGAACCCTTAACCTCTTGCATAACTAATAGATATAAACTCAATAATAATTAAACAATAATCAATAATCAATAATTAATAATCAACAATCAACAATTATTGATTATTGATTTATTAGTTATTTATTGAGTTATTTATTTATTTATTTATTATTTACTATCTATTATAACAAATAAAAAATAAATTATAATAATATTTACATAAATTATAAAATGAAGAAAATAAAATAATAAAATAATAAAATTACAAAATTAAAATAATAATATAATAAAATAATAATACAATAAATAATAAACAACAAATAGTAAACAATAAATAATAAATAATAAATAATAAATAATAAATAATAAATAATAAATAATAAATAATAAATAAAAAACAATAAATAAAAAACAATAAACAATAAAAAATAAATAATAATAATAATTAATAATTAACAAATAATAAATAATAAATAATAAATAATAAATAATAAATAATAAATAATAAATAATGATAAATGATAAATGATAGAAAAGAATAAATAATAAACAATAAATAATAATAAATAATAAATAACACATAATAAATAATTATAAATAAATAAATAATAAATAAAAAATAAAAAATAAAAAATAAAAAATAAAAAACAATACACAATAAATAATAAACAATAAACAATAAATAAAAAATATTAAATATTAAATAATAAATAATAAATAATAAATAATAATTATAAATAACAAATAACAAATAATAAACAATAAACAATAAACAATAAACAATAAACAATAAACAGTAAACAATAAACAATAAATAATAAATAATAATAAATAAATAATAAATAATAAATATTAAATAATAAATAATAAATAATAAATAATAAATAATAAATAATAAATAATATTAAATATTAAATAATAAACAATAAATAATAATCAATAATAAATAATAAACAATAAATAATAATAAATAACAAATAACAAATAATAATAAATAATAAATAATAATAAACAAATAACAAATAATTAATATTAAATAATAAATAATAAATAATAAATAATAAATAATAAACAATATATAATAATAAATAACATAAAATAAAAAATAAATAATAAAAAATAGAAAATAATAAATAAAAATAAATACTAAATACTAAATAAAAAATATTAAATAATAAATAATAAATAACACATAATAAATAAATTATTATAAATAAATATAAATAATAAATAATAAATAATAAATAATAAACAATAAACAACAATTACTAATAGATAATAATAAATATATAATAAATAATAAATAATAATAAATAATAATAATAAATAAATAATAAATAATAAATAATAAATAATAAATAATAAATAATAAATAATAAATAATAAATAATAAATAATAAATAATAAATAATAAATAATAAATAATAAATAATAAATAATAAATAATAAATAATAAACAATACATATTACACCATAAATAATAATATATAATATATAATATATAATATATAATATATAATATATAATAAATAAAATATTATTATTATTAATAATAAATCATAAATCATAAATCATATATAAAAATAATATATATAATAAATAATAAATAATACGTAATAATTAAAAATTAATAAATATATATAAATAATAAATAATAAATAACCAGTAAAAAATATTATTATTATTAAAAATATTTTATTAATAATAATAATAAATAATAAATAATAAATAATAAATAAATATAAATAATAAATAACCAGTAACAAATAATAGATATTAATTAAATTAAAGTATATTATAAATAATAAATAATAAATTATAAATGAAACACATGAAAAAGTATGAAAATGCGTGATAAGGGATGAAAAATCATGAAAACGCATGAAAACGGATGGAGAAGCATGATGAAGGAAGCATTACAAAGCATGAGAACGCAAGAAAACTCATGAAAACTCAAGAGAACCCCTTAATAATTCAACATAATCATCATAGTAACCCACAAAAAACCATTGATAAAGATAACAAGTCATTGAAACCCAAAAAAACTGTAATAAATGGAGCAACCGTTAAAGCCCATCAAAACGGTCATAAAGTGACAAAAACATTGGACTCGCTTTAACAGAGATAACTTATGATCTGAGAGTCTGTTCCAGGTCTACGACTAGTCAAATCAAAGATCCTGAAATGATCTTCGACCTGATAGGTGAAAGAGACCGAACGGACTGGCGGATCAAAAGTTATGACCATTTAAAAAAAGCTGACGGGGAACAGGTGCTAGAAAAGAGGCATCGAAAAACATAACAAACCCGATACCCACTAAAATGGCCATAACTTATGATCAAGGAGTCTATGTGGGAACCTCGACCAGTCAAACTGAAGCTCATGAAACGAAATACTATCTGGAAGGCGGAGGAGTCCGAACTGATAGATGGATCGAAAGTTAGGTCCGTTTGAAGACAAGTTCGATGGGACACTAGTGACTGAAATGGGGTTTTGGAGGCATTCAGAGGGGTTTTGGGGTCGAAAAACATAACATAATCCTTCCTCTATTCAACTGGTGTGTAGCTCTCTTTGCTAGCTTTGATTTGATATGTGGTAGAGCCCAAACGGACACCCGAAGCGAAAGTTATGACCGTTTGAAGTTGGAAAACTTTTTTTTAACTTTCTTATAACTCTCATATCTTCCACACCTTAGACCGTCTCACGGTTTTGATTACACGTGCCTCTATATCTCTTCATGAGATTTGATTTGACTAGTCTTGGTGCTCCAATGGACGCCCAGATCAAGAGTTATGGTCATTTTAGTGATTTCATGGTTTCTCATGTTTTTTTATTTTTTTCTTTTCATTTCGCGGTGGTTTTACCCAAACCGCACCTATTTCATGGCAGTTTTTAAAAAAACAACCGCTTATCTGCAAAAAATAATAAAATAATAATAATAATAAATTAATACATTTCACGGTGGTTTTTAAACCACCGCGAAAAAATCACCACTAAATACGGGCCCGAAAACTATTTCGTGGTGGTTTTAAAAATTGCCGTGAAAAAACCGCTGCAAAACGCCCGTTTTCCTGTAGTGAAATGCTTTATGTGTGAGAAGGACACCTAGCTAGCAATTTCCAGTATGAGAAACCCACAGATGCGACAAAGGAAAGGAATGCACCAGTCAACCCTTTGTGCATTGTCCATTCCTTCAACTACAACGAACCGTGGAACTTTTCAAACCAATGGTCTAAGACAAGGGTTTTCAAAGAAATCCAACAACCTCAAAGGAATATAGGGTGATCTTTTTTCCATCATTAAGGCCGAGGTGAATCCCGAAAATGTAGTGGTGACAAGTATTTTAATTATCCATTCAAGAATAAAGAACATGCTTTTTTTCTTCTAGATCTATGCATTCTTTCATATCATGGATGTTTAGTAGAACTATCCAAATACCAACACAAATAATGGAAGTAGAGATGTCGGTGAAAACAAAAAATGATGCAATTATTTCATCCCAAGTATATAACTTATTTTCTATCAATGTTTGTGATATGAACTTCCTAACGAACCTTGTCATACCCAGTTTGACGGAATTTGATGCAATTATGGTCATGAAATGGATTTCCCTATATAGATACAACATAAATTTTCATCAGAATAAAATCACTCTCTGTACGGTGAAATGACCCCAGATTCTATACAAGTGCAAGAAGGATGATGGATATTCTTTATCACCATAATCTCAGTCATGTATATTATTTCCCTATAAGTAAGCGTATCTTGCTAAATTGATTGAGTTTAAAGAAAGAACCTTCCTCAAATACATGTCTATTGTGAGGTAATACACTGATGTGATTCCTTGAGGAATTTCCTGGTATTCCTCCTAGACAAGAGGTTGAATTTTCAATCTAGGTTATACCTGGGGTGTTTCCATTATCCAAGACTCTGTATAGAATGGTTGTTTTGGAACTCAATGAGCTGAAGAAACAACTGAAAGATATTCTGGATAAAGGGTTCACATTCCCAGGTGCTTTTCCATGGGGTGCACTGGTCCTCTTTGTCAAGAAGGATGAGTCAATGCACCTTTGCATTGATTATCAAGAGCTCAAAAAGGACATGATAAATAATAAGTATCCTCTTCAATGAATTGATGACTTTTTTATTAGCTACGTGATGCACAATAATTATCCAAGGTGGATCTTTGGTTGGGATATTATCAAGTAAGGTTGAATAAAGAGGATATCCCCAAGACCACTTTTCGTATAAGGTATGTGAACTATGAGTTAATAGTAATTCCATTCAGACTTACTAATACCCCAACAATATTCAAGGACATGATGAATAGAGTATTTAGATATTATGTCAACAAATTTTTTGTAATCATTTTAGATGATATTATAATATAATGCAAAAGCAAGGAGGAGCATTAGGAGTATTTGAACACTATGCTAAGGACATTACAAAAAGGAAAATTTTATGCCAAGTACAAAAAATGTGAGTTCTTGTTAAAGTAAGTCGCATTCTTGGGACAGATCATAATAACAAATGGGATATCTATATACCCTTCAAAGATGAAATAAATTTAATGATGGGTGAGGCCAATATCTTTGATTGAGATCTGTAGTTTCCTTTTGTTATCTGAGAATTATTGACGATTTGTGAGAAATTTCTCACAATTATCAAACCCTCTTAACAAGCTAACTAAAAAGGGAGTTAATTTTTCATAGAATGATGAATGTGAAGAAATATTCAAGGAGTTAAAAAGGAGGATTATCACTACCCCTATTCTCACACTACCTACAAGTGGAGAACTTTTTGTAGCATTCAATGATGATTTGAAGAAGGGATTGGGATGTGTGTTAATGAAGAATGAAAAGGAAATTGCCTATCCCTCAAGGTGGTTGAAAATTCATGAGAGAAACTATCCCACACATGATATGGAGTTAATAGATGTGATCTTTGACATGAAAATCTGGTCACATTATATCTATGGGATGAGTCTGAGAAATATACTAATCACAAGATCCTCAAATATATATATTCACACAGAAAGAGATTAATATGCACCAAAGAAGATGGTTAGAGCTCATCAAGGATTATGACTGCTCAATCCATTTCCATCCTTGTAAATCAAATAAGGTAATAGGTGATCTAAGTAGAAAATATCTTATATCTTTATCAATGATGAAAATTGATGAGGATCTGATATTCTTAGGTTTGAAAAAGATGGACATGGGAATCATAAAAGAAGGAACATCATCAATCCTTTCCCAAATAATTGCTCAAACATATATTTTGGAAAAGATGAAGGATGCACAAAGAAATGATGTGAGAGTTCATAAGAAAGTGGAAACTATAAGGAAAGGGAAATCTTCAGAGTTCAATGTTTATGAAGAAGGAATTGGGATATTTGGGTCAAGATTGTGTGTTGCATTAAATATTGAGTTAAAGAAGGAATTGTTGGATGATGCATATAGTTAAACTTTATCCATTCACCCAGGAATAAAATAAATGTATCAAGATCTTTGTGAGCACAATTTGTGGGTCAATATGAAGATGGAGATCACTAAATATACATTAAAGTGGCTAGTATGTTAGAAAGTGAATGCAAAAAGGAATGAGTCTAAGGGGATGATGCAACCATTACCTATACCAACATGGAAATGGGAGAACATCACCATATACTTAGTCACCAAACATTCGAATACATATAAGAGAAATAATTCTATATGGGTTATTGTGGATCATATTACAAAGGCATATCAATTTTTCGTAGTTCGAGAGTACTTCTCACGAGATCAAAAGGCACAAATATACATCAGAGAAGTGGTAAGGATTCATGGAGTACCACTATCAATTATATTTGATCAAGATACAAGATTCACCTCCATGATTTGGAAAAGTATCCATCATGATCTAAACACTAATATGAACTTCAGTACAGTCTATCACCCTCAAATAGATGTCCAATCTGAGCAGACTATTTAGAAATTGAAAGACATGTTGTGATCATGTTCTATGGAATTCAAACGTGGGTGAGATGAAAATATATTTTTGGTTGAGTTCTCTTCCAAGAAAAGCTACCACTCGAGCATCCATAAATGGATATCAATGAATTACTTTATGGGAAGAGGAGAAAACACCTAGATGTTGGGATGAAGTTAGGGAAAAAAACATTTAGGTCTTGAAATGGTTGAGCAAATGGTGGAGCAGGTTAGGACCAATCAGTAGCACATCAAGGCTGTTTAGAGTTGACAGAAGAGTTATGCTGACAATCGTCAGTGAGACCTAGAGTTTGACGTTAGAGACATGGTATTCCTTAACATATCTCTCTGTAATAAACTAATGAGATTTGGGAAGAAGGTAAATCTTAGTTCAAGTTACTTTATACCTTTTGAGATCCTTGATCACATTAGAGTGGTAGCATATGGACTAGCACTCCCACCGAACCTATCTGAAGTACATGATGTATTCCATGTATCTCTCTTGAGAAATTGAATACCAGACCCCTCACATGTTCTCAATCCATAGGTGGTACCATTAGAGAAAGAACTTTCCTATGAGGAACATCGGGTGAAGATCTTAGATCGTAGAGAAAAATTTCTATAAAATAAGATAATTCCCCTAGTCAAAGTGTTGTGGAGAAACCAAAAGTTTGAAAAAGCAAAGTGGGAACCAGAGGAAGTGATGATGCGGAGTTACCCACATCTATTTTAGTGTGGGAAACAAAAATTTTAGGGGAAATTTTTTAAGGTCAAATATTGTAATGATGTTAACTATTATAAATAAAATTCCCCTTTTTATTTAATTAAATTTCTTATTGAGTGATATGGTTATAGAAAACACATCCACTTTTTTTTATTTATTATATCTAATTGGATTTAAATGACCGTTAAGTGTCTTTACCTTTGATAATATAAACATTGAACAGTTATCACTTGGTTATTATAAATATAGGGTTATAACAAATCTAATTGACATAGAGAAAGGAAGTAATGACCTCAACCATTAGGATCATACCCTATGAAGCCCATTTATCAGAGCTTCCAAGAAATATAAAATTTCTATCCTTTTCCCTTGACCAATCCCAATCCGAGATCCAATAGCTTAAGTGTGATAGAAACCATTTACAAGATAAGTTCAAGCTCATTGAGATCACGACCCAAACCATGTTCATCGAACCACCCCTAAAATTCCCACCATCATGCACCATTCCATTATGGCATTTGCTGGTGTATTAAATGGATATGTAACAAGGCCCTAGAAATATGATTATGTAGATTTTTTATATAATAATTAATATATTTCCATCCTATTACTGTTACTTTATAAATGATTTTTATTTTGATTTAATAAAAAAATTGTTTTTTGTTAATATTCAAATTCAATTAAGAAATCTATTTTGATGAAATAATGGATTTTTTGAAATAAATTATATTTTAATAAAATATTTTTATTAAATAATTTTTATAAAATATAAATCATCCTTTAATTTTTATGAAGTCAAATATAATTTTTATAAGGGTTCAAAAAACTGTTATTGTAAAAAAAAACTTGTTATTTTCAATAAATATCAGTTATTATTTTAAAATTGAAAATTCAAATATTTAGAAAATTATTTAGATAAAATAAATAATATTTTTGGAATTAAAATTTTGAAAATATCCAATGGTTTATTTTTCATAATTTTTTGATACATTCAAATTTTCAGGTAAAAATTAAATATCGTATTAAAATACTTTGTGTTTTATGACATCATAATGACCCAAATGTGAAGTAATAAATATTATAAATGAGATCAATGACTAAATATATTTTTTTCATTTAGAATAATTTGATTTTAATTTTATTTCATTTATTTTATAAATCCTTTGTGAATCCTCCAAAACTGATGATATATTTTAAGGTTTTAAAATCATTTCGTTAAGAGTGTGACTTACCTCCATATAAAAAATGGTAATATTTTAATAACTTCAGAACTTTACCTTATAAAATAATGCAAACCATTCCATTTTCTCATAAACCATGGTAAAAAACCATTCGATGGTTTGTTTTATTGGATATTTTATTATATAGAGCCCAGAACCTAAAAAATAAAGAAATCCCTCCCCTTTTCTATATAAACCCACACAAGATCCAATTTATCTTAAATAAAACTCTTTTTAGCTCTTCTATACTATTTCCTCCACTATCTAGAGTCCTCCCAAGGTGCCTCCAAACCCCCAAAAATCCCTTACCAAGCCTTTGTTGTCACACATTCAAGAAAGGGACCATCTTATCCTCCTTTCAAATTCAAGAAACGTCTGTGAAATTGGTTTTTTTAATTTTATATGTTTATATTTTAATTAATTTATAATCATTACATTACTATCCATGTCATGACCCGTCCTCGGGGCCTGCGTCGTGACTACCCCAAGCCCGCCTTCCATAGGCCAGGGGCTGGCGACTAGAACCAAAGGTGTAAATCCCGATAAAAAGGGAAGGCATTGCCTTTATAAAAGTAAACAACACAATAGAGTAGACAACTAAAGTAAGAACTAATTAAACTGAGTACAAAAATAAGTGATGAAAAGTAAATGGGCCAGTATACAAACCCCAACTGAAATTAAAGTACAATTGAAAGCTATCACAACTAAAGTAAAGTAAAACAACAACCATTGAGTCGTCCTTCGGGAATCTCACCTGAAGGGTGGGTACAGATGGCCTCATCAGCACCTCAAGTCCATCTGTTCGCTCCGTGTACGTCTCGCCAAGTGTTCCACCTCCAGGTACCATCCAGCTCTACAAGCCTTTACCTCGATCAGTGATGTTTTCCATCTACATCCAACACAACATAATGCAAGCAAAGCCCATGCAGGGGTGATTATACGATACTCAGTAGGGACCCCGAGACCCCCGATGGTCTCACAGAATCCACAAAGGATAAACCACATAAGAGAGATACAAACAAGAAGTATCAACCAACCCTACTTAGGTATATACCCATACATATACCTAAGTTATCAACCATAGTACGACTCCAACTCTCGAGCCTAAATACAACCCAGTCCACACAAAAAAGAAGTCAATCACATCGATGATAATGATTGAAAATCAAGTCTCATCTCACCCAGGTATACATCTTTTGTAGAGTGATAGGGATGATCAGATGTAGCCACAGATTCATCTAAGATGTCAGAACCAGATTGGATACTAGACCAGCTAAGCTGTCAGACCCACTCAGGATACAAGACCAGCTACTCTGTCAGACCCACTCAAGATACAAGTACAGAAGTCATCGCTGTCGAACCCACGGAGGATCCCAGTACAGAAGTCAATCCCGTCAAACACATGGAGGATTCTAGTATGGTAGACATTGTTGTCAAGCCCACGGAGGATCCTAGTATAGAATTCATCATCATCTAACCCACGGAGGATCCTAGTATGGAAGACGTCTTCGTCAAACCCACAGAGGATCCTAGTATGGAATTCCTCTTCATCGAACCCACGGAGGATACTAGTACAGAAGATGTCGTCATCGAACCCACATAGGATCCTAGTACGGTAGATGTTGTCGTCAAACCCACAGAGGATCCGAGTACGTTAGTCATCGTCCTCGAACCCACGGAGGATCCGAGTATGGTAGTCATCGTCGTCGAACCCACGGAGGATACCAATATGGTAGTCGACGCAGTCGCAGCCAGCTCTAGGGTTCCCGCACACAGCACGCTCGATTCCAGGAGGGTCCGCTCCTCGAGCAAAGGGTTTGATACATAAAATGTCACGAAGACTAGAGTTGATGTATCCAAAATTTCCATCTCTTCAAAAGAAACCCAACGCGACAGACGGCGCGTCAATCAGATGTCTGGTCTAAGAGTTATTGGCTTTTCCGTTCAAGGGGCCCGGTTGGAATTATGCTCATTCCAAACCTGGTAGTTTTTCAATGTCATCCAAAAATTACATAGAGTACCACAAAAGGACCGTCACATCACGAGGGTCCCAGTGCCGCAGAGGGCACGTCGATCGGACACGCGGTCTTCAAGATATTCTCTATTATATTGAAACGGGCCCGACTCGACAAGCCAAGTGGGCAGACAGGTCGGTCCGATGGGTCGGGTGACCCGGTTTTGGTGGGTCCTTCCCGGAAGAGGGTCAGACCGGCCCGACCTAGTGGGGCGCGGCCCGGGTCGACCCGGCAGGGCGCGGCCGGCTGGCCGAGCGGTCCGTGAGGGTGGCGTGACCCCCCGTTTTCCCAAAACGACGGTGCCAAGCGGCGCCGCCCTCCCAACCAGTCGGCTGAAGCCGACTGGCCTTTCTGGTGCATGCGGCCTGCACAGGCAGGCCACGGTTTCTCCAGCGTGGCGCCCTCCTGGCGCAGTGGGTCTTCCCCACCCGATCGGCTAGCTGGCCAGCCAGTTTGTCCGCCGAGCGGCCTGTGGAACGCGGGCCGTGGTCTTCCACAGCACGGCGCCCCTTGTGGCATCGCGATCCTCCTTCTTCCCAGCCAACTTTACCTGGAAGGTTCTCCTACGGCTGAGCGGCCCGCGGTTCCTCCGTATGTAGTCGGCGTGCAGCTGTCGCCTTCGATCATCGCCTTTGATCGTCACCGCTTCCGGTTGCAAAATAAAAACCAAGAAAAATGGGGGGTTGTAAGGCTGTGTTCATTCGGCCTGCGCCCTCCGAGTTATGCGGTAACATATGGCCAAGATTATTCCAAAAAAACAACTCAATGGAGATAATTTATTCACTTATAAATTATACGAAACCCCCTACCTTTTTAATCGATGAGCGTTCGTTCGTCGTGGGGGAAGATAATGTTAACATCGTTCGTCGTACGCTTCCACTTCCAAGTTCGGGTGTTGGTCCGTTGATGACGAAGTGGAAGGATGAAGGGTCGTCGAAGAGATCCCACGTTGGAAGGGGGGTTCGGAGGAAGAATTTGTCATCTCCGACATCTTTGTGTTCTTCATTGGAGGAAGCATAGTCCTCCAAGTGTTGGGTGTCACGTCACTTTACCAGTGCTTCATCACTTGGTGAAGCCATCTGAAATCCTCCTCCCAAGCTCCCTATATATAGGAGAGGGGTAGAGGTATGTAACCATCTTGGAATTTATGACGGTTCATTTATTAGGAACCTTCCTAAATTCCAACGACATGGTTACTCAAATTAAAAAAAGAAGGGGGGTCAAGTGAATTAAAAAGCGTTGGCGCATAAAATTAATTGAAGGAAATTAATTTAATGTTGACACATAAAATTAATTGATAGCTTTAATTTTTATGTTGACACACAACATTTAATTTCATGTTAACTCATAAAATTAATTGACAACAATGAAGTTTATTTTGACACATGACATTTAATTGAGAGGGTTGTGAGGTGTCCTCTCCCTCCCCATTAAATGGGGGGTTAAGCCCCATGTGGACCGCACGTCATAACCTCTGGTCGGAGGTTATGCTGCTCATGTGGTCCCCACCCCAATCATCCTCCCATGGGAGGTTAGGATGTGGCTGTCCCACCACCAACCTCCAAAGGGAGGATCCAACTAACCGTACACACAACACAAGGTAGCTTAAAACTAAAATATAGTGTTTTACTTTATTTTATTATTATTTTCTTTAATAAAAAGCCAAAAAATAACTTCCAAACTCATAATAATGCAATTGTGGTGAAGGTATCACTAAGTAATTACCGACGCTACGAGTTCAACGATGCCCTCGAATTTCAATTTTGAGCGCCGGTCCAAACGATATAAAATCTCGAATGTACGTTTACTAAACATACCTGAAAAAAAAGTTTGGAAAATTATTATTATCCAACCTCAACTCGCACCATTTGATGTTAAGATCTGCCTAGGTGAAACACGCCCCAATGAACCGAACAGTACACTGGGATTTTTAATCCGACTCACCGTTTAGATGTTATGAATTTTACAATAAAATAATTGTCACATAATTATTTTATTTGCTGCTAAAAACTAATTTTTTCTTCTCACCCACGCCGACCAAAGTTAGTATTTGCTTAAAAAAATAATGACCTAACGAGTTCAGAAGTGGTCTCGGATTTTTAATCCGATCTACCATTTGTGAGTTATAAACATTTGAAAAATAAAATAATTTATTTAATAATTTTATTTACAGTTATTCCATTTATGGGATTTTCCACAGGAGGCCTGCACTGACTAAACATAAGTCATGAATAGGGTAAACCCACCATCCTGAGCGCAACGGTGCCCTCAGATCTTTGATCGGAGTAACCATTTAAAATTTATTCCTCCTTTTCCAGAAAACTGCATACACGCTTTAATTTAAGCTTAACAAAACTTCAGAAATTGATTCCGGGAACATCGGGCCTCGGAATTAGGCGCCGTTAGAAACTGCGGACTCGTAAAATTCCAAAGTATTTAAAAAAAATTCATTGAAATTTTGGGGTCTTTACATTAACCCCACCTCAGGTCTTTGCATCCCCGTAAAGCTACAACACACACTATGGAAACAAATGGGGGTACTGAGCTCGCATCTAAGCCTCCCGCTCCCAAGAGCTCTTCTGGAGGTTCCCATGCTGCCAGTGAATATGCACTAGAGGAATCGACCATCTATGTAGGACCTGATCTGGTCTATCCTCGATCTCCCCTGGGACCTCCGTGAATGTCGCCCCGTCATCAATGTCCAGCTCCCCATGATCGAGATGTGGGATGGGTCGTGCAAATATCTCCTCAGCTGAGATACATGGAAGATGTCATACACCATGTGGAATTGAGGTGGAAGGTCCAGATGATAAGCCATATCGCCTACCCTACAGAGGACCTGGAAAGGTTCAATGATTCATGGAGATAACTTGCTTCCCCGAACAAATATTCTTAGACCTTATCGAGGTGAGACCCATAGGAAAACGTGGTCGCTATCCACGAACTCCAGTGGTCTCCGTCTCCTATCAGCATAGGACATCTGTCTGCTCTGTGCAGTCTTCATTCGCTCTTCGATGATCTGCACCTTCTCCGTCGTAGCCTGAACCATCTCTGGTCCTACAAGTGCTGACTCCCCTATGTCAGTCCAGCACAAAGGTGATCTGAAAGTTCATTCGTAAAGTGCCTTGCTGACTCGCTGAAGTAGTGGAGGAGTGACTGTGAGGGACTGCAGAAAGGTTGTTCCATCTCTATCCACAAAGGATATCTGCAACGCGGCCAGCTGCTCTGTCACCTCTCCTAGTAGCTGAATGCATGATCTCCTATTGAGAGAAACTGCTACAACATTCCCCTTCCAAGGAGTATAGACTATCTCAAAGTCATAGTCCCGGAGGAACTCAAGCCAATGTCACCGTCTCAGGTCTAGGTCCTTATACGAGAAGACACACCTGAGACTTTTGAGATTAGATAAAACCGTAAACCGTTCGCTCAACGAACTATGGGTGTGACTAGCCATTTGTAATGAACTAACTACACCCTCTTTCTCTTACGTCCTACAAGAGCTGCTAAGATTTGTCCTTTGTTGAAAAGAGAAATTCGGTCTCATCCCCGGGATGAACCACATTCTTTTCCTAATACAGTCAATCCTGGCATGAACGGTACTATTTCATGCCATGGACGACGTCGTAAGGCCTCAATGCTACTACTAAGAGATCCAACCGTTACTCTCACCTCCAAGGGTCGAGTCACACTGTCGGCAGTAGTGTGTGGTCACTGGGTCTCCTCTAGTATGAATCTCAAATGTGAGGGTCAAGTCAATGGTTTTAACCAGAACCTCTCAGTATGAACCATTCGAAAAGGTAGGAAAGAAAAAATCCCATGGACAAGTGTCTTTTATTACAGCAACTCAAAGTACGAAGACACAAAGCAACCACATACAACGACATCAACAAAGCTAGAGTCAAAAAGTCTCTATGCCTGGAGCTAGTCCTGCTCCTGTCCACCGGCTCCCAGAGCACTATGGTCCTAGGCCTTAGCTACCTGAAGCATAGATCTCCCCTGCCCATCTGTTCCCTACGGTCGGGGTGGACCTCCTGGTGGTGGTGGTGGTAGGGCCTCGAAACGTCGTCCACTATTTACTGCTTGCCCAACTCCTCTGCCACGCCCGCCTGTTCCCAGAAGACCACCATAGTCGAACCTCTCCATGGGAGGTCCCTCTACCGCCTGCTGCTCATCTGCAGGGTGGGTCAGGCAGTCTCGAGCCGTGTGACCCTGCCCGCCGCATGCATAGCACTGCCTGCTCCTCATATGGTTGGCTCTGTTTCGTGTGCCTCGCACAATTGAACCGGTATCCTGAGGTCACTCACCTGATGGCCTGGTTCTCTTGAACCTTTGTGTTAACTGTCTACTTCCGGCTGTAAAAGACTCCACTACATGTCGTCCTGCGAAGGGTCTCACCGCTGCTGACTGCTCAGTGAGAAAACTCTCCACTAGAAGGGATCTCTCTAGCACCCCCGCCTACATCGGGATGTTGAGGGAGGTCATCGAAACCCTAATCTCATGTCTGAGTCCCTGCTCAAAGGTCCGGGCCCTGAAGAATGGGTCTCGTACCATGTCCGTGGAGTAGCATGAGAGGTCGGCGAACCTCGTTGAGTACTGAGCTACTTTCATGCTGCCCTACTGCAGATGAAGTAACTCCTGAATCCGCACCGCACGAAGGGTGCCTTGAACAAACTCCGAGTGGAAGATACTCTCGAAGTCTATCAAAATAAGTGATGCCTCTTCATGCACCTGGAGCACCAGGCTCTACCATCTACCTGTTGTTGCATGTAGAAGACTCGCAAAAAGGATGTCCATAAGGTCAGCTGGTGTCCCTACCAATCTGAAAACTCTAACGATAGTCTCCAGCCAATCCTCAGCTATTTGTGGGTCCGTATCTCCATGGAACATGGGCGGCCTCTGTCATTGGAACTCGTGAAACAAACTCAAGCAGCGTGCACTCTCGGCTATTGGGGATGGTGGTATCGGTGGCTCAGCGGGTAGTGGCATTGCTGGTGCCTCTGCTGTGATGGGGCCTTGCACCGAGGTCTCATCGCTCGGTGGGCTACCATCCCGCACATATCTTGAAACCCTAGATGGATGCCTTCGTGGGGCCATACTAAAAATAAACAGATGCGCCATGGTCAACCAATATACCTGGTGAGCTGACATAAAGTAATCACAAAGAAAACTTTTCAAAGGAAACACACATGCAATAACTGTTTTCGTGCACTGAGTTGGAAATCAGAGGTCAGAGTCCTGGTGTATGGATACGTCGGCCGCCGCACAAACACTGGACTCCCTGGACTGATAAACACACTCAATAATCTTAACACTATTACTTCACATAAAAGAATAATCTGAGTCTTGAGTTCTGAGGTAGAACTGACTCCTCTGATACCAATTGTCACGACCCATCCTCGGGGCCCGTGTTGTGACTACCCCAAGCCCTCCTTCCATAGACCAGGGGCTGGCGACTAGCACCAAAGGAATAAATCCCAATAAAAAGGGAAGGAATTGCCTTTATAAAAGTAAACAACACAATAGAGTACACAACTAAAGTAAGCAATAAGTAAACTGAGTACAAAAGTAAGTGATGAAAAGTAAATGGGCCAGTATACAAACCCAAACTGAAAGTATAGTAGAATTGAAAGATAGCACAACTATAGGAAAGTAAAACAGAAACCACTGAGTCATCCTCTGGGAATCTCACGTGAAGGGTGGGTACAGATGGCCTCCTCAGCACCTCAAGTCCATCTGTCCACTTCGTGTACGTCTCACCAAGTGGTCCACCTCTAGGTACCGTCCAGCTCTACAGGCCTCTACCTCGATCAGTGCTGTCAGTCATCTGCATCCAACACAACGTAGTGCAGGAAAATCCCGTTCAGGGGTGAGTATATGATACTCAATAGGGACCCCGAGACCCCTGATGGTCTCCCATAATCCCCAAAGGATAAACCACAGAAGAGAGATACAAACACGAAATATCAACCAACCCTACTTAGGTATATGCCCATACATATACCTAAGTTATCAACAACAGTATGACTCCAACTCTCGAGCCCAAATACAAACCAGTCCACACAAGAAGGAAGTCAATCACATCGATGATAATAATTGAAAATCAAGACTTAGCTCACCTAGGTATACAACTTTTGTAGAGTGATAGGGATGATTAGATGTAGCCACCGATTAATCTAAGCTGTCAGACCCACATAGGAAACAAGACCAGCTAAGCTGTCGGATCCACTCAGGATACAAGACCGACTACTCTATCAGACCCACTCAGGATACAAGTACAGAAGTCATCATTGTCAAACCCATAGAGGATCCTAGTACATAAGTCATTGTCTTCGAACCCACGGAGGATTCCAGCATGGTAGACATCATCGTAGAACCCATGGAGGATCCTAGTATGGAGAACCCACGAAGGATCCTATTACAGAAGTCATCCTCATCGAACCCATGGAGGATCCTAGTACGGAAGACGTCGTCATCGAACCCAAGGGGGATCCTAGTACGGTAGACGTCGTCATCGAACCCACAGAGGATCCAAGTACGGTAGTCGTCATTGTCGAACCCATGGAGGATGTGAGTACGATACTTGTCATCGTCGAACCCATAGAGGATCCCAGTACGGTAGTCGACGCAGTCGCAGCCAGCTCTAGGGTTCCCGCACACAGCACGCTTGATTCCAGGAGGGTCCATTCCTTGAGCAAAGTGGTTGATACATCAACTGTCACAAATTCCAGAGTTGATGTATCCAAAAGTTTTGTCTCGTCAAAAGAAACCCAGCATGACAGATGACGCGTCAATCGGACATCCAGTCTGAGAGTTATTTGCATTTCCGTTACAGGAGCCCGGTTGGAATTACGCTCATTCCAAACCTGACAATTTTCCAAAGTTTTCCAAAACACACTTAGAGTATTGAAAAAGGATCGCCATGTCACGAGGGTCCCAGTGCTGCAGCAGGCGCGTTGATCAGACGCGCGGTCTTCATGATATTCACCTTTAAGTGGAAACGGGCCTGGCCCGTCAAGCCCAGTGGGCCGACGGGTCGGGTCGGACCGAACCAACGAATCGTGCATCCCAGCCTGAGGGGGGTGCTGCCCGGCCCGGCCCGACGCGGCCCAGCTGAGTGTGGCTCGGCCGGGTAGCCAAGCAGTCCGAGGGGGGAGGCGCGGCCCCCCGCTTTCCCGAACCGGTGGTGCCAAGTGGCGCCGCCCTCCCTACAAGCCGGCCGAAGCTGGCCGGCCTTCCTGGAACATGTGGCCCGCACGGGCAGGCTGCAGTTCCTCCAGCTCAGTGACGTCCTAGCGCCGCAGGTCTTCCCCGCCCGGCCGGTCGGCTGGCCGGCCGGTTTTATCCGCCGAGCGGCCCGTGGAACGCGGGCCGCTGTCTTCCGCAGTGTGGCACCCCTTGTGGAATTGCGGTCTTCCTTCAGCCCTTCCAGCTTTAGCCGGCCAGTTCTCCTTTGGCCGAGCGGCCCATGGTTGCGGGCTGCGGTTCCTCCGCAAACGGCCGGTGTGCGGCCGTCGCCTTCGATCGTCACCTTCGATCATCGCCTTCGATCGTCACCGCTTCTCGTTGAGAAATAAAAACCAAGAACAACGGGGGGTCGTCGGGTCGTGTTCGTTCGTCCTGATCCCTCCGCATTATGCAGTAACCTATGGAAAAGATTATTCCAAAGAAAAAAACTCAATCGAGATAATTTATTCACTTATAAATTATACAAAACCCCCTAATTTTTAATCGACGGGCATTCGTTCTTCGTGGGGGAAGATGATTTTAACGTAGTTCGCCGTACACTTCAACTTCCGAGTTTGGGCGTCGGTCTGTTGACGAAAAAGAGGAAGGATTAAGGGTTGTCGAAGGGATCTCACATCGGAAGGGGGATTTTGTGGAAGAATTTTTTTTCGCTGGCATCTTCACGTTCTTCGTTGGAGGAAGAGTAATCCTCCATGTGTTGGTCGTCGCGTCACTTTACCAGCGCTTTGTCGCTTGGTGAAGCCGTCTGAAATCCTCCTCCCAAGATCTTTATATATAGGATAGGGGGAGATGTATGTAACCATCATGGAATTTATGATGGTTCATTTATTAGGAACCTTCCTAAATTCCAACAATACGGTTACTCAAATTAAAAAAGAAGGGGGGGTCAAGCGAATTAAAAAGAGTTGGTGCATAAAATTAATTGAAAACAATTGATTTTATGTTGACACATAAAATTAATTTATAGCTTTAATTTTTATGTTGACACAAAGCATTTAATTTCACATTGACTCATAAAATTAATTGACAACAATTAATTTTATGTTGACACATAGAATTTAATTGAGAGGGTTGTGGGGTTTCCTCTCCCTCCCCATTAAATGGGTGGTTAAGCCCCATGTGGACCGCACGTCATAACCTCTCGCCGGAGGTTATGCTACTCAGGTGGTCCCCACCCCAATCATCCTCCAATGGGAGGTTTGGGTGTTGTTGTCCCACCACCAACCCCCAAAGGTAGGTTCCAACTAACCGCACACACAACACATTGTAGCTTAAAAATAAAATAATGTGTTGTACTTTATTTTATTATTATTTTCTTTAATAAAAAGCCAAAAAACTAACTTCCAAACTCATCATAACGCAACTGCGGTGAAGGTCTCACTAAGAAATTACCAGCACTGTGATTTCAACGGTTCCCTCAGATTTCAATTCCAAGCACCGGCCCAAAAGATATAATATCCTGAACGTACGTTTACTGAACGTACCTGAAAAAAAAAAGTTCAGAAAATTATTATTAGCCACCCTCGACTCGTGCCCGTCGAGGTTAGGCTCTACCTAGGTGAAACACACCCCAACTAACCAGATAGTACTCTCAGATTTTTAATCATACTCACCGTTTAGAAGTTATGAATTTTACAATAAAATAATTGTCACATAATTATTTTATTTGCGGCCAAAAACTAACTTTTTTCCTGGCCCACGCCGGCCAAAGATAGTATCTTCTTAAACAAAGCATGACCTCATGAGTTTAGCGGTGGTCTCAGATTTTTAATCCGAGCTACCATTTGTGAGTTATAAACATTTGAAAAATAAAATAATTTCTTGAATTATTTTATTTACAGTTATGCCATTTATGGGATTTTCCACAGGAGACCCGTGCTGACTAAACTTAATTTGCACCAAGGCTAAACCCTCCATCCTAAGCGCAACGGTTCCCTAGGATTTCTGATCCGAGTAACCATTTAAAAGTTATTCTACCGTTTCAGGAAAACTTCTTATGCGTGTTAATTTAAGCATAACAAAACTTCAGAAATTGATTCTGTGCACACTGGGCCTCAGAATCAGGCGCCGTTAGAAACTACAGACTCGTAAAATTCCAAAGTATTTAAAAAAATTCCTTGAAATTTCTAGGTCTTTATAATCTATTTGATGTTATTTTAAGGGGTGATCATTTATCCTCCCCTATTTGGACCCTTACCTAAGCTGTTACTATACCGAAATTCCGTAAGGGATCCTCACCTTCTCTTCTTTATTCAAGTTTCTTTGTGAACTTATGAATTCAATTTCCATTTCTTAATATTGGGACATGTACTCACATATCCATATTACATACCACTTTATATTTAAATTATGAGGGACTCCATTCCCTCTCATCGGCCATTTTTATGAATTTTTATGTAAAGCTGTTATGCTGCCGAAATTTCACAACAATTTTCCATGCCAAAAAAATTTTGTAATGAATACCAAACCCATTTTTCTTTCAAGAGTATTCACCTTAGTGAACATATACATATTTATTGGGTACTTACAATACTAGATTTTTTTTTCTAGAGACCTCTAAAAGTGGTATCTAATTTCCTTTAGTGACCACCAGCAGACCACCATTAGTGGTCGTAGTTTTCCCGATGCTAAAGGGAATTAGAAGCCACCAAAGGCGGTCTCTATACCCCTTATCCTGAAAAATGTGAGAGAAATCACTAGGAAGTCTATAAGAAACAACTTGGTTAGTCTCTGATGGACCTAAAAATGATTTATGGAGTGACTGCCTATGGTAGGCACTACCAATGAATTTTTGGAACCATTAGAAACCGTCATAGGTAGTCACTTATATTTTTTTTAAACCTACTGTTTAACAACCCCAGGTATCCTAAATAGAAATACAAACAACATAAATAAAAAACATTAAATAAAAAACATACATCCTCACTTCAAATCCCTTCCAATATTCTATCTCAATCAACCTATTAATAATATAAAAAACAATTAAACTTAGAAAAATGAAAATTAATATATTCAAAATTATTCATATTTAACACATCCTGAAATCAGTCCAACTACATAGGAATCACCAACTGATATTCCACCATGAAAACATGATTCTTGTAATTTGGCCTTTTTTTTTGTTTATACCCTTTACACAAGACATTTTAAAACACATATTCACATTGTTTTGTAAAATCGATGGTAGTGATGATGATTTACATAGGCAGTGAGGATGAATGATGATGATCTATGTGAATTCTTGTCTTGTTTACAATGATTAAAGTTTAAAATTTCTCCATGTATTTCCTTGAAGGATCTTTCTGAGGTGAGTGATGGTAGATGTGGGGTTTTTGGGACTGTCTAGGGTGAGAATGAACTACCATATCATTTTCGAACTTGTGAGTATGACCTGACATGTGCAGTTTGTAGACCTTGTTTCCAGAATGGGGACAAAAATAGTCAAGACTATTCTATTGTCATAAGCAGTGGTGGTGGTTGCAGTGATTTTGGGGATGTGACAGCATGTACAAGTGAGGGATTTTTTTCCAAGAAAAGTGGTTATGAATATATACAACCTCTATCAGATAGGTATGCAAACTATTTAGGTTCTTTTCTTAATTATTTTTTCATCATTTGGATAGGCAAGTTATTGGCTGCTGAAGCCATTTCTAATGATACTAGGTTTAGTGATGATTCCAAGCCAAGAAATATTACATATATGCTCACTTTTGTGGTGGTTGAGATGCTTGATGGGTTTTATGATTGTAGTGAATGATTGATCAACTTTGTTTCTAAGAAGATATAAAATTCTATTAAATTAGTGGATCAACTGGCAAGGGATGAGATATTTCTGTTCAGAGATGTTGTGCATAAGCTTCATGAATTACTTCTAAAATCATTATCTGACCCTATATTTAAGTATGAATTAGCAAAATTATTTATAGATTATTATCCTTATGTTGTGAATATTGTTGTAAATATTAATAATTATTCACATTTCATATATTATCCATTATTATCTACATTTTTATTTAAAATTTTGATTGTTCTAACTTTTAAACCATGCTTGGTGAAGGAGATGAATCTTATGGATTTTTTTTGTGTGTCTTTGTAAAAGTTCTTATTTATTTTACTAGGGTAGATGTAGATCTTAAGATTATAAAATGGGAAAATTTAAATGAAATAATTTTGATTATTTTTCAAGATATTCAATTTGTACCAAGTCATGATGTAGTACTTGATTACGTAATAAATGACTAGGCTGAAATTCATTAAAATTGGATGAAATGAAATTATTTTTTATCTAGGAGAAAACCCTCAAAAGGGAAAAAATGGATTCTATATAGAATAATAAGAAGATAATATGATTTTACCATTTATTATATGCCTCTACATTACAGAGATCCAAGAACTATTGGTGGAAAAGTGACTTTCTATCTTTGATGATGCAAGAGTAAGTGGAATAAAAGGATATTTAGTGAAAATGAGGTGGAATGATGGGAGTTCATTAGGGGTAATTAAATTGTGTATTTCAGATTTGGGTGTCTAGAATCTCACTACTATAGTGAGGAATCTGGCATCGTCAATCCATCTGGTCAATTCTATGATTATGACAAGACATCCACAATATATGTGTCCCATATATCGAATATAATGGGGATTAAATTAGACAACATGAATTAGGACAACGTTGATTATTTTATCTAAATTATGACTCACCATGCATATCTATCATTGAATTTCAATATATATCTCCCTCTCTTCATTCAGTCCTCGTGATAAGGAAATCAATATGTTTGGATTTTTCTCCATTCTCATGGATTGATCTAATTGTCTAATATAGCCTCTTCCCTCTATTTTTTTGAGAGTCCCACTATTTATTTATATGCACACCCCTCCATATTTATTTTCCATATGTGATGATACTTATGTAGATGACTAGAGTTTAGTTGGTGACCTTGGTGGGATAGGTTTTGGTGGATTTATGTAGAATCTATTTATGGTATTCTTAGGTGGTGGTCATACTTGTGTTCATGAGTAAGGATCTTCCCCCTCATCCTCTATTAGGTTGAGAATCCATTTTTATTTTTATGGGAATGTATTTTTCCATTTATACTTTTGAGGTATTTATTTTTATCAGATTCATTATTCTCTGTGGTTATCACATGAATTAATTCCAATTTGGCTAGTGAAATTATATTTATTCAACATTGTTTTGATTTGCTTAGTGGTTTGTGTGTGTACAAGATCATTAAGGTGAGGCCTTTTATATATACAATATTTCTACTACATTATTATCTCAAGTACACGACCTATTGGAGGAAGACTAGGGGAGTCACTCTTGTCTTACTATTGGTCTAGGTGGGGCACCTTTTGGTCTAGCCATGACATAGTATTATCAAACCAGCATGTCCTATGGATGGTTTTTAGAGTTATATATGCCCTGAGATATGGTTATGGATATTTTGAAATTGGTTATATAAGTATCATATATAAAAGAAACTCAAAAACCCAAAATAAATAGAAATTAGAATACTATAAAAAAGGAATTCCTCACAATGTGAGGAGAATATTAAAGAAAGGAGGAATCACATTTAGAGAGATTCAAATCACAGTGAAAATAATGAGAAAAACTTAATAATTATAAATTTATTTAGTTGGTTTTGAATCCCGACTAGGTCAAATTTAATTTTAATGAAAATGTGATTTTTGACTTTACTAAAAATACAAAAAAAAAAGAGATGGTCAATTTGAATGATAAACTAGCAAGATAAAATAACACACCTCTTGAATATGATGTGTCACGTTAGGCCATGGCTGCTACCTTCATCCGATGTAGTAGGGGACACCAAAAAATATAAATTATGAAAATAATACTGATGAATTTAAAAAATAAATAAATAAATTTAGTATAAACCTGAATTGTAGGATGCCCTTCACTATCTCCCCAGTGCATATATTACTACAGTTCGCTAACCTTTTCTAAAAGATGCACATTTACATCCTCAGAAGTACATAATCATGCCTCCAAATATTTCACCTACCGGGTCATATCAACAAAAAAGGGGTCATAGCCTCATCAAATAAAGCTATAGAACAATAAATCACCATCCCATATTTCAAACTATAGTCGTGTCCCTCTCCACCAATAATGTGATGAAATATCTCATCCCTTTGCATGGTAAGTTGTCGCTGGTCCTCTAGAAGTTGTGCTAACTCATCCTAAAATTGGGCATGTGTAATATATAAATATATATTTATATACAGATGTATGTAAGAATTGTTAATTAGTACAAGAACATACTAAAAGAACTACAACCTTTGGATCATTTCGATCACGCGTCAACATCCCCAATGATATTTTATCAGTCAGTGCACCTTACTCTCATAACTTCATACCAATAAGATATAAATATATAAAAAAAACCATATTAAATAATAAATTTAAAAATTTAATGATAAATACATCATGTTGAATCTAGGACATGTGATGAGTCCCAAGCCTTTGAGGTGGTCCCTACAATCCACAATTCATCGAATGACACGCTTCAACCTCATATATTTAATTAATTCAAATTTCAAACTTGTAAAATGGTATTCATTTGTTGAAATAAATAAAAATAAATAAATAGAATCATCATTACTATATCAGTGGACCAATAAGAAACTAGATCATGTAACTGAAATGGGAGAACACCTCTACGGACTCTTTCCAGAATGTCTAGGGCACCCACATTTGGTACCTAGTGCTCCCTCTTGACTCTCCCTTTATGATCATTCCATATTTTACGACATTTGGTCATACACACTGGCCTAAAATCATTAGGGTTTAAGAAAAAAATATCACACATGTTAGTATTTTTTAAAGATAGTTAAGAAACGAAAATGGTCCCCTTACATGAACTTCCCTCAATCGCTGATCTAATGTATCCATGGTGAATGAATCATAATCATGTGTAGTAAATGAAAATCTATATGGGTTACATAGTATATAACCCAACTGGGGAATAAATGTAGTGTCACCCACTCCCATAGGATATTATGTCTCATCAAATAATATGTCAAGAGTCGTGTCAGAATTCCAAGATTAAATACCATGACCATGGCCTCTCTTATGAGAGGAAGAAGAGGCCGAGATTGATTAAATTTAAAATAATTTCATGCATAATTAGACAGATGTACATATATTTGTTTAATACTTAATTAAAAATAATCACATTTACATTAATACATACAAAGAACCTTAGATGCAGATGGATTTGCAGAATGATGTGGATCTTGTGCTTGTCCCCTGACATGTCTGCAGTCATAGAAATCATTAGTAAGAAAAGTGAATATGCATGTATAAGGATCATATACAAAATATGTAGTCAATATTCATGTATATACTAGACAAGAGGCATATACATAGAGCATATAAAAAAGGTATTCAATATGGTGTCACTTTCCATTCACTTTCCATTCATATACATACATATAATAGACAATGGGCAATCAATATGCATGTATATATTGGAAAAGAGGAATATAAATTGAGAATATACAAAAGAGGCAGTCAATATGCATGTATATGGTTTGTTTCATGAAATTCACTTACATGGAACTTTACAGTCACTATCCTACTTCGGATTAGGACCTAATTTGAAGTTTTTTCTGGGAATAAGTTTTTAAAAGAATACCAAGTTATATTTCAATTCTGATGTTTATTTTTACATGTTTGTTGGTAAGGAATTTAAAATTTGTGATGTTTGATAAGCATTTTTAGTATTCTATTCATGGTTGTTGGTTTTCTTTTTTATTCTTGTTAAATAAATATATATATATATATATAAATAATGGTTGTACATTGAGAGGGTTTCCTTTTAATTTTTTTCGGAGATTGAATGTAACTTTTATTTCCATCATGTTTTTGTTTTTAAATCATATTTTTATCATACTGTTGCATATTGGATTGTTGCTTGTTTACATTAGTTAACCTTGCATGAATACTTATGTCTATCAATTTTCTTAACTTTAGAGCATAAATTTATTTTCCGATTTTAGAGTAGTTTAGTATATTGTTTCCATTTTATTATAGGGTATTATTTTTTGTTATTATGGAAGTAATCCATTACATATTTTCTACACATGAAAAGTTCACTATATATTCACATCGTGGACCTATCATGCCAAATTGATGAACTAAAAATGATCCATAGTTAAGAAAGGAGCCCACAACCATACTTGAACAATGATGAGACATGACTCCAAAAACTGGAATTTTCTTTCAACAAGGCATGTTAAGACTTGGAGAAGATAGTCAAAGAAGATGATGAGTCAAGATAAGATTCCACGAACGAGGCCAATGATTAATCAAACCTTGAGGAGATACCCGAGAGATGGTCAAAGAAGATGATGAGTCAAATTTGTGTCATTTTTAATGAGTGTATATATCAAAATATAAAGACTGTAAATACACAAAAAACAGTTAACAGTTTATAAAAATTTAACCAATTTTAAAAAAATAAACTGAATAGATTGAAAACCATCACACCTTTCATTAAACATGAATATAGATTATTTCTCCTTCAATGGTATCTCTAACCAAATGAATATCTTCTTCACGTTAAACTACTGTGCATTGATCAAGTTGTTGTGAAATAAAGGAAACAATATCAGGTTCATCTTGTTCAATTAAAAATACTCCTCACGTTCACATTTTCACATAAACTTTCTAATTCTAATTACATGACAAGGTGATGAAGAAAACTTTTTCTGTTTGTGATGTCAAAATGAATGGTTCATTAATAAATCACTCATCTCTGTATATCATAATATAAAAATTCACCATCGTAAACTAATATTGATTGAATTTAATTCCACATATTAGATCAACCTAATTACACGTTAACAATATGTATGTTAACCCATGTGTGTATACAACTTCAATGGTGTCTTTAAACTGACCATAGTAATAATAAAAATCAACAGATGGACAACCAATTCAAAATTTTTATGTTTCTCATTTGTCATCGACATCTTTAATGAGAAACTAAAATCCATTATCATCTATAACTTTGTAACAATGATCCATTATAGATGGAACCTCAGCTAGTTGGTTAAATTCTTCAGTTAGTGTAGGGTCACCTAAATCCCATAGGTTATGGAACTATATATTTCATAGATTTTGATAAAAATATATACAAAAAGAAATTAGTATTATACTTCAATCATAAAGAAAATATATTTATACAAAAAAAAATCCTTGAACCAATCATGAAATGATGCATAATGGGATTGTTGAACATGATAATCACTCACACGATACATCTCTTATTTAATTCATTAATGTGTTTTCTTTAAATGATAACGCCATGCTTAAATGATCAAATATATATATGAAAATAGAACATGTAAAAGTTAAACAATAAAATTTATAAGACACTTACTGTATCAATGGTGCAACTAATGGTGTATTGAATAAAATATATCTACGAGCTTGTATACACTCAATGTTTTCTATATCAAATATAGTTCCTTCACAAACTAGACCATCATGAATCTAAGAGGGCTTATCTAATTTGTTTTTATCATCTATAAGATATTCTTCACATAAAGTAGTACACTCATCCATCAAACAACCATTTCCTATTGATGCCTCTGGATGAGTTCTATTGCATACGAACCATTTCAATGTATTCAGATACTGATCAATATGATACATCCACCTGAATTGCACTGGACCAGAAATCATTACTTCATCGGTTAGGTGTACTATCAAGTGAACCATAACATCAAAAAATGAGGGTGGAAAAAGTTTCTCCACATAAAAAATCATAAGAACACTTATTTACTAAAAAAATTAAATCACCAATTTGTTGATTTTTAAAAAAAGATTCCTAAAAAAATTACTCATCTCAATCAATGGTTGAACAACATTGGGTGATAAACAATGATGAATTGTGATTGGAATCAACTGATGAAGTAGTATGGGATTGTTATAACTTTTCAAACCATGCAATGTTCTACTCATCAAATTCACTTGCATGTAAATATTAAAAGAGAAACCATCAGGCACCTTGAGCATCTTAAAAATATAAATAAATGCATCTTTCTATTTTTTGAACATTGTATATTGTGTTGAAGGCATGTATGCCTTATTTCCCTCACCATACTATAAATGTAGTTTTTTATTTAAAACAATTTCTTCTAAATCAGTTCATGCATCGACATGATCCTTTTATTTTCCACTGAAACCTAAAATGGTCCACAATATATTATCACAAATCTATTTTCAATATGCATGACATCCAGATTATTCCTTAACATGTTAGTTTTCTAGTAAGGGAGATTAAAAAAATATTTTTTCTCTTCCAATTGTAACAATTCTTCCAACATACACCACGAATATTGGGTAATGGATGAGACAAAAAATCCTATAATTATTATTTCATGTTGATTTTTTCTTCCTCAATTTTTGATAATATCTGTACTCCTATCATGACCTTTCATAGTGGGTTGAATTTTCTAGTACTATCAAACGTCACTCTGTCCTTTTTGAACCTACGCTGAGGGGGAATAAAACTTCTATGACCCATGTATTTCCACTTTTTACAATTCTTAATCCATGTATAATTTTTTACTTTTATTGCATTAAGGGAAAGAAAATCCCCCTTTCATACTCCAACCTAAAAAATTTCCATAAGCTGGGAAGTCATTGATTTTCCATGATAAAGAAGCAAAAATTTTAACATTTCATTCATTTAACAGTCGTAAGTCATCACACCTTTTCTCCAAAATTCATTCAACTCATAAATCAATAGATGAAAACATCAATCATATCCCCCAAAATTCTAGGTCCGTCAATAAGAGTATAAAGTAATCAAAATTGTTGTTTCATACAAATCCACAGATGAAGATAATATGGAACCAACACCACATGCCATGTTCTATGAGTTGAACCAACCATAGACCTAAATGGATTGAAATTATCTACTTCGAATACCAATAAAACATTATGAATCTATTTAGAAAAGTAAACATGTATTTGATCCAAATATTTCTATTCAAGGGAGACTATCGGGTGGGTTAGCATATCACTTTCCCTATTTATTTCCACATGTAATCTCATTAATTAAGAAAATTTAGAGGAAATAAATAATATTTTTAACCTTGGATTTAGTGGAAGGTAACTAATTGTCTTTACTACAATATATTTCTCCTATTTCATAGTCTAAATTTGATTAGTTTGATTTCCCATGCTATATTTCCACTTGGGAGAGTAACAGACCCTACAATTATCTAAATTAATAGTTCCATTTTATAAATAGAATACAGATGTTTACACATGCAACTATAGTCTCATGTTTGAAACCTAATATCTCTGTCAACTTATGAGAATGATAATACGACTCAGGAATCTTAGTGTCAACAGAAATCTATTTTTTTAATAACACCAACAGCATGTTGAACAATGTGTATAACCATTGATTCAAGGTCTTCAAGTGTAACAAATCTATGATAAATGAAAATTTACTATAATAAGTACACCCTAAATATAATTCATTTTTTCCATCATGAATTATTTCATAAAACATTAACGAATCATGATATTTACTAGTGTATGTATTTATCTCCACAATCTCAATATTCCTGATGTTAATTCCTTCAGAAGATATCCCACATACCATTTTAGTAAGAATTTAATACATAGGATCAACTTTCCTTGCATCAATATCCATATGAACTATTTTTGTATGATGAAAAAAATATATATTCTTCCCAATGACAAGTCCAAATCTTATAATTTTTCAGAAACCCATTCAAAAATGGGCTCTCCCTCATGGTAACACATATTAATTGATATCTATTTTCACATTTTCTATATGGGAAACTGATATATTCACTTTTAAATTCTTTAGTGAAATTAATAAATTGCATAATTCCTTCTAAATATTCTCTATAAATTCTATTTGGAAGAACAATCCAACTCTTATCCACTTTCGTATTTCTATAACAAGAAGTAACATTTACATAAAACATCATATTGGCTGAATTTCTATAATTTCATCTCACAAAATATATTTAAAATAAATACTAACCAACTTCATGTGACATACATGTATTGTTTCCCATGATTATTAAGAAAATTCTGTCACTGCTAATTAATTAATAAAATGAGATAATTACATTGAACATAATACATATCTCTAATATGATTCTATATATCATAAAATATATAGAATTTCTCTAAAATATATGATTTATATCATAAATCCTTTAACCAAAGACTTCAATTCCTCTCTAATGATTCTATAAGAGTAAAGAATCTTAAATATAGTTGATCCATGCTAGCTAAGAAAATGTCTGAGGCCACTGACAAGGGATGGTCAAAATGCTTCTTACATGAAAGCACCCATGATAAAAAATTAGTCTTCATGCATGTTTCATAACCAAATTAGGTAAAACCTCACTATAAAATTCACATGGAGGTTGTTCGAGGAAAAGGGAGGAGGAGATAAAGGGCACTAAATACAATATTAATAGAGGTAGATGATGAATAATATAAATGGAATAGAACCCTTTATAAAAAAAATATTTTATAAATTTTTAATATCTATATTTCTTTTATTGTAATTTCATTTTTTCCTATGTTTTCATCTATTGAGATATCTTTACTCTGTTTAATGTAGGAAAAACCTCAATGTTGATTTAATATTTCCTACCATATTTCCCTTCATATTTGAAAATATCTTCCTTGTTATTAATATATTTTCACTCTAAATTTTTTAATTGTGAAGTTAAACTGGTTTGGTGTTTTGATGCCCCCTCTTCCCTTTCACACTCCTCCTGTACACATGATCATTGGTTCCCTTCACTATATTGTTCTTAATATTATGGATTTGGATAGGTCGTGGTCTATATATAATGGGATTTCTTCACTCATTTGATTAGATGGGTGGAGAAGTCAGATCGGTTAACGAAAACGATATATTTTATTGGGTATACTAAAACATAGCTATCTAACATGGTCAATAATGAATATGTGATCCATTAATATCATAATAAATATCTGATGCATAAATTTTGGTACACTATAATCAAAATATATAAGGAAACTATAACTATAGAAAGACAAATGTTAAATCACAAAAATGAAAAATATGTTATAACTTTAATGATTAGGTGGTACACGAAAAGAAATCATCAATTACCAATATTTGACTATCAACCTTAGCGACTAAGCTAATGCTTCCCAATAAATCAACAAATAAATTTCTATAAACCTTTATGTAAAAGTGGGTGTACGAAAAACACTATACATAGATGGTCGTCTACAAAAGTAGAACGACTAATTCAAAACCTAAGAGTGGATCTGGAGACATCACCCTCGAATATGGCCCTTGGATCCATGAAAAAATGAATAAATATGCTTTCATCCGTGAGATGGAAAAACAAAAGGACCGTGACTATCTCACATTGGCACATACCAGTCAGGTGGAACCTTCACATGGACAAGACATTATGCTTAGACCACCGGATTACTCTAATGTTGACAATTCCACTTAGAGAGAAGCTGGAGTTCATCCTAACCCCCTGAAGGAAAAAAACTCAATCATCCACAAGGTCAACGATGAAGAAAAAAGAACCCCCAAGGCAATGCTCAACGGCAATGCCGATGCACTTCGAACTACCAGATCTGGATCTGGATCCACAATTGTCCGTAATTGACATAACACCAATGGAGGCCCATGGAATGATGGGAACTCCAATGCTGGGCCCAATCACTCGTCGCGCATGGAAAAAGGTGCAACGTGGAGGAAGTGATGTTCATGCGGAAGACCCTAACCACGGGGTCCGAAAAAGACAAACAGAAACATGAAAATCAGGGAGGAATCCTACCAAAAGATGGAAAACGAAAAGTGGTGAAACAGGTCTGGAGGAACCAAAGGCAGCGGTGGGTGAGACCTATCCCCACATAGAGCAATGATTGTGTTATGCTGGAACTATTGTGGGCTTGGAAACCCATGAACAGTTTGCATGATTCAGTGAAATTGCGCTCAAAGTCGCCCCGATGTGGTTTTCCTATCCGAAACCATACTGGAAAACAAGGACACCGATGGTATTGTTCTGAAGTGTGGCTTCCAAGGCTGCTTTCCAGTTCCCGGTGAAGGCCATTCTGGGGGCCTCTGTCTCCTTTGGAAGGACAATATTGACGTAAAAAATTTGTCTTTCTCCATGAACTATGTGGCTGCGACTATTTAAACTGACTTTCACCCACCCTGGACCTTTGTGGGATTCTATGGCTGGCCATCCCATTCTGATAAGGTGAAGTCATGGGACCTTTTATGCAAGTTCTGACATGATTTACCTAGAGCTATTCTGTTTGAAGGTGATTTCAATGAGATCATGTTCCATAAGGAAAATAGAGGAGGAAGTATTCAACACTTAGCCTCGATGTCTAACTTCAAGGACACAGTCACTAGGGTGAACCTGGTCAATCTGGGGTACACAGGTAATCCTTTTACATGGTTCCGTGGCAATACTGAAGGCACTCACATCACTGAGTGTCTTGATAGATTTCTAGGGTTTTACTGATTGGATTAATCTGTTCAACATGTTTCATGTTGGCTACATGACCCTTAACTGTTCGGATCACTGCCCAATTCTCATTGACTAATTTCAAGGCAAAGGAAATCGACAACTTAGCAGACCCTTCAGATTTGAGAGCTTCTGGTCAAAATACCAGGAATGCGAAGAGGTGGTCCGATCAAGTTGGAAGAGTTCCCACGAAGATGTTGGCCTCAATCTTTAACAGGTTTCATCCGGTCTGAGATCTTGGAGCAACAAGAAATTCCACCAACCTGATAGGAATTGTGATGTCCTTGAAAAGAAGTTTCACAACTTACTCAGGAAACCCACATCCAATTGCAACATCTCCAAGATTAGCACCACTCAAAGAGAGCTGGAAGGGGCCCTTCGTGTTAAGGAAATCTTTTGGGCTATACGGGCGCGTGACATCCACATTAAAGAGGGCGGCGCTAATACAAGTTATTTCTACCTGAAAGCGTCAGCTAGGCATCAGAAAAACTCTATCCTGAGCTTATCACAACCCGATGGAAGCAAATTTTCTGACACCTACGACATTCATGAAGCTTTGGTAGGCTATTTCCAGAACCTCTTCTCCACAGGGACTCCTATCTTATCTGCTGAAGTGGATTAATGCATCAAACCTGTGATCACCGATGAGATTAATTGGTAGCTTAAAAAAATGTGATGAATGATGAGATTCACCTGGATTTGAAACATATCCACCCCACTAAGGCCATGGGACTGGATGGGTTTCATGCCCTATTTTTTAAACAATATTGGCACATTATCGGTCCCGACATCTGCAAAATGATAAAAAAATCTGGGCGGGGAATACAAGCATTTCCTCCATCAACGAAACTGTCCTCTCCCTCATCCCCAAAATCAAGAAACCTCAGGAAATCCCTAATTTTAGACCTATCAGCCTCTGCAATGTCTCTTATAAGATATTCTCAAAAATCTTTGTCAATCGTCTGCGTCCTTGGCTTCCTGACATTATCTCTGAAAACTAGAGCGCCTTCATGGACAAGCGGCTGATTACTGATAATGAAATTGTGGCACATGAAGTGTTCCACTCTATGAAAACGCACTCCAATGCGAAAATAGGAACCATGGTCTGGAAACTGGATATGACCATAGCCTATGATAAAGTGGAATGGAAGTTCCTTATAGCTGTGATGCTGAAAATGGGCTTCTGCACTAAATGGATAGATATTGTCATGAACTACATCTCAACCGTATCCTTCAGAATCAAGGTCAATGGGGAGCTCAACAGAGGATTTACCCCAACCCGAGGCCTGCGCCAGGGAGATCCTCTCTCCCATTTTCTCTACATCTTGGTGGCTGATGTTTTCTCTAACCTTATTTCTAGGGCGTCATCCTATAATTAAATTCATGGTGTAAAGGTATTCTGTGAGATCCCACAAGTGTCACATATCTTCTTCACTGAGGACTGCCTCCTTTTCTCCAGAGCCACTATTAATGAATGCCGGGTGATCAGCCATGCGATCCAGCAATATGAGTGGGTGTCTGGACAGTCTATCAATAATGGAAAATCAGAAATCTCTTTCAGCACAGGGGTTCCTCCTACCAAGAGATATGAGCTTTGGGCATCTATAGGAATCCATATGGTAGATAAACACCATAAGTATCTTGGACTCCCTATGGTGATTGGCCGATCCAAAAAAGAAATCTTTGCAGCTCTGGTGGACAGGATTGAGAAAAAAATTCAAGGCTAGACCCCGGAAAACATCTCCAAAGCTGGAAAAGGAACCCTCATTAAAGTTGTCATTCAGTCTATCCCCAGATACTTTATGTCTATGTTTAAGATCCCGGTGGCCATCGTCAACCTGATCCACTCACATACGGCCAACTTCTGGTGGGGGAAAATGATGGAAGAAATAGACCCCACTGGTTGGCCTAGGAGAAACTCTAGAAAACCAAGTCGGAGGGTGGGATGAGATTCCAGAATCTTCTTCTGTTTAATGACGCACTGTTGTCCAAGCAAAGATGGCTCCTTATTAACCATCCATCATCTCTATGTGTGCGGGTACTCTGTGCCAAGTACTTTCCCCACACGGACTTCCATGGTTCCTATCTTGGCCCCCGTCCTAGCTTCCTCTAGAGAAGTATTTGGGGGGGCCGAAATATCCTAGAAAAAGGGCTGGACTGGAGTATTGGAAATGGCTCATATATCAACATCTAGACCGATCCTTGGCTTAACGATAAAGATGGTATGCGGGCCACATCCCCCGCCCAACCAGGTCTTGAAGATGCCACTCTCAACTGCCTCTTTTCAGACCAGGGTCTGGGGTGGTGTGTGGAAAAGATCCAGGAATGGTTTAATGAAGGATACCAAAGAATTATTCTGAGAATTCCCTGGGTCCCTGATGCAGGCCCCAACTATCTTTTTTGGACCAATGATTTTTTTGGCAATTACACGGTGAGATCCTAGTATAGACTAGATCTTGGCACTCACTCTCTTGACCGTGATGAGGGACCATGAAAAGTGCTTTGGAGGCTCAAATTCCCCAAAAAAATATGCCAATTTTGGTGGAAGGTGTGCACGGGCACCATCCCTACCATGAGCCTCCTTGTTTACCAACATATAGACAGTGGTAATTCCTTCCCTTTCTGCCCAAATATTCCTGAAACTCCTTGGAACTCCATCATTCACTACCCGAGAGCCAAGGAAATTTGGAATAAATAGAGCCTGGCTTCGGATGATTCATTGGAAACTACCTCTAACCTCCCTGATCTTCTGATGCACTCATGTTCCTCTCTTTCATCATCTAATTCAAGCACTCATTGCACCCTGGCCTGGATCATTTTAGTTCTGCGCAAAGATTCTATTTTCCACCACGTTCATCCACCTCCCGAGTTCTGGATTGAACGAGCCACTTCATGGATTGAGGGATGGAAGGACCGCAAAGGACACTTTATGCCAGGTGTTACCCCCTACTGTCCCCCTCATTGGACCCCCAACAGAAGGGAGTCTTAAGCTTAATGTGGACGCTTCTCTCCCCAAGGATGGGCCTATTGCTCTTGGACTCCTGGATCGAAATCATCTAGGGAAGATCATTGCAGCAAAATATGAATCACATCATGCCTTCTAGGAACCAGTAGTTGCTGAGGGTTATTCCATCCATGAAGGTATGATGCTTGCTGTGGAACAGGGATGGGCTGATATCATCATTGAGTCTGACTGCCTTACTGTTATCAATGCTATTAACCATAATGACACCAGACTCCAGCACTTTGGCTTCATCATCATAAGAATCTGCTCGCTACGCCGAGGCTTCTCTTGCTGCACCTTCTCTTTTACCAAAAGGGAAGGAAACATGCAGCCCATTAGCTAGCGGCCTCAGGCCCCTTGGATGATAACCAACTATGGCTGGACAATTTCCCTTCATGGCTCTTCTTTTGTACGGTTGTTGATATTTGTCACTAATATTATTTTTCCTCCTTTTCAAAAAAAAATTAAGTTTAACATAATTAATAAGAATAGTTGTATTCTGGGAACCAAAAATATAAAATAAATATATGATTTAGAATTTTTAAAATGGAAAATTTAAATCTACCCCTTACCTATGAACTCCCAATACCGAGATGAACTCATTCCAATAGATCACCTAGAAAAAACCTTAGGACTCCTAAGGTTTGTAGACCAAAGCTATGAGATTTTTGATAAGAAATTTTGTATAAGACAAGTTGTGGGTATATCTGACGGAATTAAGGCTTCATTTTTATAGATTTTTCTATGCAAGGCTACCAATTCTAAAGTATTTTAATATTTCCTAGTTTCATTCATATGTTATCATATGTGTGTTTGTGTCTTGTGTCTGTTATTTTTTACTCAGTTTTAGAGAATGTATTTATTGTGATAATCATTTATAAATAAACCTTCTTACCTTGGTGGCATTCTAGTTTTTCTCACAATTAGTTGTGTACTATGAAAACAACATGAATAATTCTTTTCTTATTCTACACTATAGGAAAAAGTAAAAAATGATAGGGTTCAACATATATAGTAAAAAAAACACCAACATAATATTGAAGGGTCATCACAAACCAACTCTCACCAACCTAGTTTACAATTTGAGTGATGGATGTGCCCAAAATCAAAACGCTAAAACTAAAAATGGGGATTACCTGATGGAATGAAAAATCTACAACCAAGTGAACACAGAGGTGTACACAGAAGACCTTTTAGCCTCAAGGGAGAGGTGGCAGTGAGGGCAGATGGGTGGTGCACAGCTCTGGGTCGGTTGCAGCACTGAGAGATGTGCGATTAGAGGGAGTCGGGGTGAGGGTGGCATAGGCGGAGGTGGGGAGGGAAGTGAGGGAGGGAGAGGGAATCAGAACCACGTACGGGAGCTGTGCAGGGGAGAATAGGGAGAGGACGAGTGGTGGTGATGATCTGGAGGTGGAGGTGAGTGCTTCAAGGAATAGGATGGGTGGTGTAGGCTTTGACAAGGGAGGAAGTGAGCGAGGGAGGGGGATGGTGTGTTTTTTTAGTCATGTAGCTGCCTATGGGGGTCACCGATTCTAAGGGCCTCAAAATCCTAAAGTTGTAGTAGTGTTACCTATATTTATTCCACACTCCTTAATCGTGGAATAAATCATGATGATAAATGAACCCAGGTTGTATGATCTATGTGACACACTTAAGCATGAGAATGAAATAAATATGATGGGTGCTTCTTGATAGAACTTTAATGCATTGGTTAATATTTAGTATCATGATAAATAATTTTGGGGTTGGGAGTGAACCTAATTCCTTTATGGGAATTTTCCACCACTAGGCCTTTTCGGATTTAGCCTTGACCTATGTTTATAATGTAATGTTTTAAGTTGTTTCCACATTTCCCATGTTAACTTTATTATTACCTTGCTATATCTTGTCTCATTGTTCATGTTTATGATTCATATTTTTTTTATTCCCTATTGATATGCCTATTGTCTAACATGTATCGTCTTCTTCATGTTATACCTTGTTTATTCCCTTAGTGGGATTTATAGATCAACCCTTTCTTATGTTTTCCCCATGATATCCCATGTATTTTTTAAATCCATGGAATTTTAGAAGCGTGTTAAGGAAGTTTTAATAATTTTTTTGTATCACATGTTCAATATGTCATGCCATGTACCTAATTCTCAAAGACACTAGACTGGTCGATTTTTTGGGTAGTACTAAGTGTACTTTGACATAATAAATCATAAATCAATGTGTAATAAAGAGTAAAGTTATGGTACTGATGGTTGTTAGAAATTGACTCTACTGAAAGTGGGAGTCTATTATAGTTTCTTAGAAAGAACCAAATTATGTGTACCTTATGATAACCCATATTCATTAATTTTATTTTTAATAAAATCTTTATCACATCATGATTATTCTTTTTCCTAATATAGTATGCGATAATGTCATAAGAGTAGCTATCACACTAAAATTTCATAACAGTTACTCACAATGATGATAACGTAGAAGTTATTCTTAAATATATGTTCTATAACTAGATGCACTACAATAAAATCACCGCATAGTGGTGGTTCAAACCGTCACCATATGATTTTGCGGTGGTTTCAAAAAACCACCGCTAGATTGGGTGTCAGCAATCAATACGCGGAGCTTTCTTCAATCTAGAACTGGTTTTTGTTTAGTAGTGGATAAACCTTTTTAGAGGTCGTTCTTTTAGGTTTTAGCAGTGGATTTAGGAAAAAAAAATTCAAATGGTTTTTAGCGGTGGTTGAAACTACCACAAAAAAATATGATTTTCCCCATGAAAACCACTGCTAAAACCGAAAAATTGCTGCTAAAATATATGTACTATATAATTTAGTAATGGTTTAAAATGATTCCAATAATAGGCTACCACATTTTATAGGTGTTTTAAAATGCTGCTAAATATAAATCATTTACTTCGCGACACTTTAAACGAATACTAAATGTATATTTAGAAATAAAAAACTGCTTCTTGTTCTGTAGCCCCAATACCAGTACCCTAAAAAAACAATGTGCATAGTTTTTATAATAGGATAATATAATCCATATAATAGTATTCATTAATCAACTATATAAAATACTAATATACACATCCTGACATAACTAAAATGAAAATATGTTTGGTGACTACTCTATTCCACACATGATAAATAAACAAAATATGTTTGGTGACTACTCAGTGCCATACATGATACATAAACAAACCAACTATTTCCAAATTTTTCCAACATATCAAAAAAACCACTAATCATTGTCCAATGATGAATACAGATACTCACCCTCTCCACCTCTATCTCTACTTCCAGGTACTAGCACATGTAAGAAAATCATATTGAAAATTAATTATTGTTGTATATTTATATTTAAACTTCAAACCAATAAATGTTTGAAAACTGAATGATTTTTATTTTTTGTGATTTACCTACTCACACCACCATTCATCAATGAAATATCACATGGGACAGATTTATTCATCTTTTAATATAAATCAATCAACGCTTTCTACAAAGCGGATATTTGAGTCCATTGATCCTCAATTTTTTTTACATTGAAACAAAATCTCTATGAGCATATCAGGATAGGGAGTGACTAAAACTAGGAGTATATGTAGCATCAATCCTCGATGATCTGCCAAATACCTCATATGGTATGGGTCCCATACCCATCCTGCGCACTCAACCAGGATGCTCCTTCTCAAGCACTTGACCAACCGAGTCAGTCTAGGAGACTAAGTAGGATTGCACGGGATTGGTATCCCATAGTTATTTAATTTTTACATATAAATAAAATATCATTCATATTATAAGAAATATATATTTACATAGTGAATGATGAAAATAAGTTATTGTAATGAAAAATGAATTCATACCCCAACTTATTTGGAAGACTCATTAACAAAACTTCCATTGGATTTTTTTTGAACATCCAACCTCAATTCTATTCTGGATGTTGGGTGCCCTAAACTCTTTGAATACATTAAAAAAATATAAATAAAAAATTGTTATATATTAAATAGATAATATTGTATTATAAATATTTAAACTAATTAAAATATTACCATAGCTGGTCAGCTTCTAGAAAAACTCTTTGGCCCCGTAGTGTGATGGATGATTTGCTTAGACCGGCTTGATGTATTCTTCTGTGAAAGATCCTAAAATAAATAAAATGTAAGTTAATAGTAATTTATGAAACGTCATCTCATTTTAATATACATGTATAAATGTAAAATGAGATTAATATAATAATATATATTTAAATACTATCTGCTTCTCGTCATGATGTCTGTCAACAAAACTATTTCATTTCTCTTTGGGTACCCTATTGGGTACCTTGTCAGACATATGTTGGGAGATCAATGAAGTATAACTGACATCTCCCCACAATATCCACTTAAAGTATTTCCATTTATTTCCTAGATTTTTCAATGTCCACTTTCGTACTAGCACATCAACAACCGTAAAGTGGAAAAACATCTCTACACAAAAATTAATTTTGAAAATATTATAATTTAATAACATAATGAAATTGAATTACACCATAATTTATTAAAATTACCTTTATTTGTGAATAAAAAACTTAATTTTTCAAAGTTTAAGGCATATTCCTCCAATCATCATAAGTAATAGGAAGGGAAACTGGCTTCACGGCCAGCTGACCCGAAATCTGGCCAAGTATTCCTATGGTGTCATCTGTAGGGACCCTATAGCAGTCAAATGGGGCAAATATATTCTCTCCGGTCAAATTCCACACATCTTAAATTTTCATATTTTCACCATACTTTCATTATTTACATCTATTATGAACAAGTATTTAGTATAAAATAGTGCAAAAAATTTATTAATATTAAAATTTGTACCTATAACCGTTACACTCCAGTATCCCCATGAAGAACTAGAAGTGGCACCCCACTCTCTCACTAGTGAGGTTTCTGAAGGGGAAGGTGTTTCCTGAGCTACCTAAGGGACTCTCATGGAGGGTGTGAGAGATGGTTTGTGGCGGGGACAGATGGTGTCTCACATGCTGTAGAGGGGGAGACATATGGATCTTCATCTATTGGTGTGTTCGATGAAACAATGTAATGCTTTATACTTGGCATTCATATCATTTAATCAAATAAAATTACGTTCGGTACATATATTTCAAAGAAATAATACCTGAAAAAAATTAAAAATTATAACATATGCACATTACTAACAAAGAAAATATACATAACAAAGATTATGAATAACTACACAAATGACATAAGTGGTTGATAAATGAATGAATAGATGTACATACAATCATTTACCCCCTTAATCATTTTGTCTTCCTGCTCCATCACTACATCTAGTTCATCCACCCTTAAAAGACACATATTTTCAATATCATGATTGAAAAATAATTCTTCTTCTTTCTGTTAATTAGAATCAATGTCAGAGGTCAAATATTTCACTTCATCACCTATATCATAAAAATCACTTTGTTTTATGTGAGAAACTACACTCCACCATTCATCCACAACATCTTCCACATAATATACCAATTGTTCTTGAGATTATAAGATATAATGATCATGTAGTTCATGGTCACCAACATCCATCAAGCAAGAGAAGTTCACAGTAGTAAATTGCAAGGAATCTCTTTTAACACCTCTAATAATATCGACCTAATTACATTTGAATAAAACAACTGAAAAATGCCCATGGTAGTTTAATTTGATAATATCAGTGAACTCTCTATAGTATCCCACTTCAAAAAATGGAAATATACCACTATTCATTGTTTTTAAACCCTCTTCTTGATTGACTGTATGAAATCTAAATCCATTCACATTGTAAGTGTCAAAATTTCTAGATTTTTTATAGGAACTCGAGCAAGAGACTTCAAATATTCTGAAAATTATTCTCAAGTATCAGTATTCATGATCTAAAAAAAGAAATATAAATTATTATATTTACAAAATATATGTTTCAACCTAATATCCGTATTTATTGAAATATTTATGAACTTACACATCATATAAACTATTCTATAAGCTCATTATTAATAGATTTTGTTATATATTTCTCATTTCTTATTCGACCTCTCATTCATCTCCTTTTATTATTCTTAACCTTTTAATAAATGGATCTACAATTTGACTATTCATCATCACATATCTATGTGCAAGTAATAATTCCATTTCTATATCTGTAACATTTGAGTTCCTCCCAACTGATCAGCCAATAGTAGGAAATATTTTTGATTTTCTATGTATTTGAGATTTAGTCCATGTGTCATCGACACATAAAACTCAATTAAATCTTGTATAAAAATCATCCAAGTATTTATAACAAATGGTAAGATACTTCTCTTCCAAATAGCCTTCAGAAATAGTGCCTTCTAGTTGAGCTTTATTTCTCACGTATGATTTCAAATTCCCAAGATATCTGTGAAATAAAAAAACATAATTATGTATTTATTTATGTTCCATGAATTGTTTACTTAACTAAAAAATATATAAATAAATTACCTCTCAATTGGATACATCCATCGATAATGTACGATGCCTCCTAATTTAGCTTCCTTAACCAAATGCACAATTAAAAGCATCATGAAAGTAAAAAATTATGGAGGAAAGATCATCTCCATTGCACAAAGTGTCAATACAAATCTCTCCTGATATTTTTCAAGTTTTAATGGATGTAGATATTTCTTAAATAGTTTTCTAAAAAATTTGTAGAATTTTAGTATAACAGAGGTAACCTTTTCAGGTAATAATGTACGCAATTCCAATGGTAGTAACTGCTGTAAAAAATATGTAAATTGTGACTTTTCAATCCATATAACCTATGATGATTTAAGTAAACACACCTTGAGATGTTACTTGAATACCCATCAAATAACTTCACATATTTTAAAATTCAAAGGAATGTATCTTTATACCTATTTTTCATTACAAAAATTTCCAGAGCATAGTTTCCATTCTCATATGGCCATAGATCATGCTTTATGTTCATTTCTTGTAAGTTTTTCTGAGCATTGAGATAATCCTTAAACTTTTCATGATCATTAAGATATGTAAAGATTAAATTTTCAAAAAATTATTCTCTATATGCATCACATCAAGATTATGCCACAAAAAATTAAATTCCCAATATAGAAGTTTGAAGAAGATTCTTTTTTCTTCCATTGTTGCATTCCAATTTCACTTGAAGATGAACTTAGAACTCATTTCCCACTATCATTCAAAATATGCACCTTCCAAAATCCTATTTCCACATTTCTATTTTGTGCTCATATTTTAGAACCAGTTATCAACTTTGGAGGTGGTCTACGATCAATGAAACCTTTGAATTTTGACTTGTTCAACCGAAATCTATGAGATGGATCAAGAAATATTCGATTACACAAGAAGAAACATTTTCTTATATGAGGTAGCCCTTTCAGCTCAAAATCAATGTTATAAATAGGGAAATCCCAACCCATGTAATTGTTCCAACCAGATAAATTCTGAAGTCTAAGGAATTCACTAATGTCCCACATTAGAGATGCTTGCATTTTGGACATTATATTATAAGAAGAATTATATATATCAACATCGTTGCTCCATAAGTCCTGTAATTATTCAATTAAAGGCTGCAAGTATACATCAATATTATATCTAGTCATTTGTTTTTTAGGAATAATCATTGAAATGATAAATGACATTTTTTTCATACACATCCCCAGAGGTAGTTTGTATGGGATCAAAAAAACTAGCCAAATGCTATAATTGGTTATCAAAGTCCAAATGGGTTAAATCCATCAGCATCCAATCCCAATAGAACATTACTAGGGTTGGATGAGAAAACAGGATGTAATGAATCAAATTTCATCCACATTTGTAAATATTTTGAAAGTCTGATTAACCAATCATTGTTATTATCTACAGAATTCCACTTCATATGTTCAGAAGTTTTCGATGACATGAATAAAATTTTCAATCGAGGCTTTAAAGGGAAGTAACGTAAAACCTTTTTAGGTGTGTTCCTTTTCTTATTATTCATGGTAGTATATTGATTCAGACTTCCAACACCACCAATTCACTACCATATAGAAGAAGAACTCTTTTTTGCAATCTTGTCTGCTTGAATCCTCTCTCCAATAAAGCATAAATCATTAGGACATGCATGTATTTTTGTATAATTTTGACCAATCATATTAATTTTTTTCATATCATAAAAACACTCAGGGATGTTTTCTTCAATAAATTCATCACACAACAATTTCATTATCATGGACATCACCATATTTTCAATTCCACATAGGCATTTGAAATGGTACAACTTTAGCAGAAAAGAAAGTAATGAATATTTCAAACATCCACCATACAAATATTTATTTCCATCATTAACTAAACCATGAAATGAATTTTTTTCAGGGAAGTTTTATATCACATTAGCCTCTATAGAATCAAGAGGATGATCCAATGATATGTTACAATCTTGATCTGGTTGGCCTATAGTCTCAAAAACATCACTTTCCACATTGCTAATTGTAAAACCATCAACAGGTTGTTCTAATATGTTTTGATGTTGATGTTGGTGTCTTTCAATGCCTAATGCATCATTTATAAGGTTTTACATTTCATTTTCCATTGTTGATGAATTTGGGAGATCATTCTGTGGATTGACATCAGTGCTCAACCTTTCTGTAATGTTTGATTCTCCATGCCAAATCCAACACAAATATTGAGCAAGTAATTACTTCAATATCAAGTGTTTATAAATTACATCTCCATTCAATGATCTTCTAAATTTACATTTAGGATATGAAAATCTTATTCTCCCATCAACAGGTCGATTAGAAATTGAAAATTATAAAATCTACTCAAATCCCTTAGCATACTGTGGTGTGTTCCTCAGTAATGTGATCCAACGTTTATCCATATATATCAAAATGTACCTATAGATTATTAAAAAAAATTAAAACAAATAACTATTACTAAATAGTAAAATAGGTTCATATATACTATTTTAAAAAATGTGAATATATTAAATTAGGTTTTCCTATATAAATAAATTAATAAATTTCATATATAATGGAATGTATTGAAAACATATTTTCCACATTTAGTGATGGATTTAAAACTATATAGGATAGTCCTATGATCTTTAGTGGAAATATAAATTTAGGTATCCCTATGTCATAGTAATAGTGTTGTGTTTTAATAGGATGTCATACCCATTTATTTGAAAAAAGAAAATGTGTAACATCATGTCCATTAATTAATTATTGACAATAAGGGACATCATGTCCATTAATTATGAATAACATAGAGTAATTTCATGTATAAAGACTCCAAATAATTAATATAAAGTATCATTTCTGTGAATTAAAATTATAAATAAGGAACATCATGTCTATATATTCCAAGTGAACGTTAATTAATGTCATGTACTTAAATTAATAACAAAAATATGTAATTTCATATACATTATATATGTTATTAATGATGTAATCACATCCCTTAAAAACTACATTCAAGGATAATAAATGACACTCAATCCATTATTCAATTGATTTAATCATTTAATCCATATAGTTTCTAAAAAATATCAGGGGACATGGGGTATAATCTATTCCACTACATCATTTTATTAACTCACTTTATCAAAGTTCACTATCCAAATTGAATCCTAAAATATCTTAGTGGTGCTTAGGTCACAAAGGGAACATAAGTCATAAAGGAAATATACTGAAACTAACCCATGTAGCGGTTTGGTTGAGTTAATCAACCTCTAACCTGATATAAAGGTATCCTATCATGTATATAATTTAATGATAACAATTAATTTTGGGGTTTGTATATTTTAGGAGAAACACAGGGAAATTATGTAATATGGCACAAAAAACATAACATAAACACCCAAAAATTTATGTAAAAGTATGATACCACCAACCTCATACAAATAAATGAATCTGTTAGACTGCATTTATTCACCTTAGAAATGAATTTTCAATATTTAATAGAGGGATAATGACCGTAGGATATGAACATTGGATATTAACATTGACTGAGGGTATATAATCTTAAATGGGATTCATTTACCTCTTTATTGTAAATTAAAATGAACAAGAGATAATATGATATGCCACTAATCAAATATATACATAAATAAAAATAAAATTCTAATTCATGAATTTAATGTCATACATAACTGAAACAATTAAATTTTACCAAAATAAATCATAGAAAATGATTAAGAACTCTAAAAGATTTTGAAAATCAATTAATTTTTATGTTCAATACTACATGTTTTCACTAATAATGACCTATTTGAGTACTAGTATATGTGACTAATTTTTTGATAAATTATATTTTAAAAACCATGGTGAAACGTAATCATGATCATATAACTCCTGCATGTGACTGATAACGCATAACCCTCCCCACAAGAGCCTATGTATGTGACCGTATTAATATATCTACTTCATGATAACTACTATAGATATACCATTTCATATGTGATATGTTATCAAATCCTTTCACATGAATAAATTTATTTGACCCCAATCTTGTGAGTTCAATCATTTCTTGATCGCATAACTGATCCATGGAAAACATTGTGGGCAACCGATCACATGATTGGGTCATGGAAAAAAATTTAAATACTCCAAGGTCTAGTAAACCACTTAATATATTGATCAAAAACTTAATAATGTGAACAGTTTGTATTAAAAGAGCTAACCCACTATCTTAAACTCTAAAAAAATATTTTTTTCATCCAATCCTCTGCCTCAAGGAATCGCTTAAACATGACCACCTTCAATTGTGGGTCATGTGACTCCATACACTATACTTTAATACAACACAACCTAAGTATTCCCACATAAGATACTATATTCAAAGGGTGTAGTCATTATTTTTCACATCAAAATATGTGTAATATAAAACACTGAATTTGGATATCCATGTCAAATACCTAGTAGAGCGAGGTGCAGCGAAGGACCGCGAGCTGAGGGGGAGAGTGTCGACTTTTTTAAAAATATATGGGAGTTTTTTAAGTAAATAGGTTATGAGTTGTTCATAACTGAAGATTTTACATGCACGTTTCATAATGATTGAGTAAATTCTTAAAAGGCCCAAGGAGTTTCATTGAGACCTATATAAAGGATGAAAACACTATGAGATGTAGTTAGCCTTATTGTTATGAATTCCTAGATGATACTCTCTATTCCTATAGTTATCCTCCTCCTTCTCTCATTACCTTATGAGGCACTAGAATTCCATGAGATATGAGTGGTTAATGCCCATGAGATGATTGATTTAGATTCAAATCATTGATACACCATGGTGGAGGGGTTTCATTCAAATGCCTCTTAGATATCTTAATTAATCATATTTAATGAATAAAGTTTTAGTAGTGTTATTCACTGTGAGGTATACACAATAATTTTCTTAATTTTATATTATATATGTTTTTAATTGAAATATTACATGGTGATCTTAGGAAGAGAGGTTTATAATCACTTCTAATTTCTAGTTTAGGTGTTAAATTATCCCATGAAACACACCATTTGTATCAAAGCCATTCCATATAGATTAAATCTTGAAATAATATTTAAAATGATGAAAGAAAGAGTATCACATAATACCTATCAAAGCGAGGCACGACGAGGGACATTGAGCCGAGGGGCGGTGAGGGTTGGTGGGGAATGGTGAGGGGAGGTGAGGGGCAGTGATTGGCAGCAATGAGGCTGGCACAATGATAGTCGCCAGAGATCGTCAATACAAGGGAGGCTAGGACTTCGAGAAGTTGTGGGGAGGGGGGTTCGAGGGTGTTAGGGGAGTGGGATAGTGTCAAATATTAAAAAATGTAATTATTTACAGTTAGTTTCTAAAAAACCACCACATAATTTTTTTAAAAAAATATTAGTGGCAGGTTAGTAAACTGTTGCTAATAAACCACTTGTAAATACTCAGTTTGTTATAGCGATGAAATTATTTTAGGGACATAAATGATACAGGTTATCAGGGGTGGATACTCATAGGACTTTGAGGCACTATCTCATAGTGAACACCCTTGGTAATATTTAGTGTATGATATTATGAGAACGAGACCTAATAGTAGGAAATACATATTTATATGTGTCATTAGATGCTTCTATTTACTGATGTGTGAATTGATCCTTAGAATTTAAGATTATTATTAATAAGTATTATTATTTGTGTACTTTGACGTATTGATGAAATGTATGATGACATATGTTTGTGGGGAGGTAGTATATGTTTGGTGTCTCACAAGTAATGTTTCATTAATGAGTAAATGCAAGAAACAATTTTTCCCTTATGTTACTTAGTAGAAATTGATATATTAGGCCATTTTATGGAAATAATATAGTCTAAATAAATCCATGGTCATGGTGTTCTTTAGGAAGGTTTAATTTCTAATAATCCAAATAAAGAGACATCAAGCACATAGGTTGATGGAATTAGTCTGCAACCTTCTTGATTAGAGATATTACAATGAATAGATTATATTACATTGTAAGAATCTGTATGAGGAATTATGTCATTGTGACATTAAATTATTTCTCTATGAGTGCCTTGGTGTGTTTCTAGATACTATCCTTCGACTTTAGGCTGCTTCGTCTAATGCCGCAGATAAAGAGGCCTAGAGCATTACACACTAAGGGAATCCATAATCTAAGTTAAATAATATATTATTATTTTTTTAACAAGTTTTATAAAAATTATTCCTACACATGGTTTAATAATTATTCATATTTTATTGATCTTATATATTCCATCATCAGTTATTCAAGAAAATATTATGTGATAAAAATATTTAATAAATATTTATTTTCTATTTAGTGAATATAATATTTATTTATTAATTAGAAACTAATGTAGTGATATTTATTTATTAATTAAATAGTCATTATTCAAGGCCCAATAAATATTGTGGAGGAATGAAGGACTGAGTTTAATGGTCCAATAAGAAATAATATATATTGAATATTATTTTAATAAATAATATTTAATTTAATTCATGAGTTTATCTCATGTTAAGAGTTAATATTATAATTATTACTATTGACATGGAGTTCTATAGGGACTATAGAAATAATAAAGGGCACATGTTCATTTATCATTTTCTAATTGTAGCGGTAAATAAACACAATAATATTATATTTTAGGAGATAAAATTCATTTGTGTTGTGAAAAATGAGATATTGAGAGAAAACTCTCAAAGCCCTAGAGATATCACTCACCAACAATTCTCTCAATATCAGAGATTGATTCTACTGGACCACAATTCTCAAGTCACAAAATATTGAAGAAAACCCTTCCTCAAAGAAGTTCTCGGGATGATCAAAGGCGAACAAAACAAGCGTTAGGATCTATCATTCTAGATCAAATATTCCTAAAGTGACATTCATATTTTCATGGAACACATGTGATCACCAGTAGAGGTAATATATTCTTCATTATTACAACACAATTATGGTATGACGTATAAATATTTTTAGATCCTTCAATGAAGAAAGAATTTCTCACAAGTTAATTCTTTAATTTCTAAAATTAATTATAAATAATATGTGATGATCCCATGATTTGGTTTTTGTGTTTATCCATTGTCTATAATCTTGGATTAAATTAAATTTATCACAATGTTTATCATTGTTTAAATATTTAATTAATCACATGTCATGAAAAAAAATATTATTTGGGAATGCCCCATCCAATGCTTTCGCTATGCCTGGAACCTACATTAGTCTTGTCAAAACAATATTATATCATTTAATCATTAATTAGACCTCAAACACACATATCCAGAAACACCAATGGTATATTTAAAGTTGAAACTTATTAATCATGATCACATAACCAAGGAAATTTCCATGTCTTTACAGAAATCCCATTTCCAATCCTACAAAAAATTGCTTTATCAAGAAGTGGTCTCTCTCCACAAACACTACTCCAAAAATAAAATATCCTTAAACCCACATTATCCTTCCTTAAATATGATCTTAGGAAGTAATTTGAATCAAGAACATGGAAGTAAAATGATTCACGATGATGGATGACTCACCAACCTTGCTTCACAAGAAGATCATTATTGAATTTTCCCATATGTCTAAATATAAGGCCACTGATTTATTTGGAAGCACAAAATTTAACCCAATACTATATTTATTTGAGAATGAAATGGGTAGAATTATATATAAAGATTTTTTTTGGATTTGGTTCCATAGAGAAAAATACTTTGAAAATTAGATTATATTAATATTCATAGACATGAATATTAATTAATATCTGATCGCATGATGATCATTTTTGTGCATGATGTATATTTGATAATGTCCCAAGGGAACTTGACACATCAAATGGTCATGATAAATCCCCACTGTAATAAAAACCTTCAATTTATATGACCATATTATTAAATATAAGTGATATTAATAGATGATATAATTTGATAGGACTAAAATAATTCAAGTTATTAGGGGTCACTAATACAAAACAATCCTTTAACAGTGCTAAATTTAGACTTTGTTAGGGAAAAATGGATTAAATATCGGAGCACAATTAAAATCACAAGGCTTTTATCGGCACTAAAAAAATATTGATAAAGGACCCAATTTATATGTACTTTTATTTAGTTCTAATAAAGATACCCTTTATCACCACTTCTAAAAGCAATGATAAAGGGGCATACTACAATGTGCTATGAAATTTACAACCCACCGTTGCACCAGAAACAACACTAGAAACAAAAAATGGGTACAGATACACATTTTAAATGAAATAAAATTTACAAACACAAATACAAGAAACAAAAATATATTATAAATATTTAAAACATTGTTTTATACAATTAAATGAGTTATTACACATTATTATAGACATTCAAAAACATCAATGATCCTTTTTTCCCTTGACCTCAACTCACACTATTCCCCAAAAAACCACCCTTGCTCGATCAAAAGAATGGTCCTATAAAAGAAAAAATTTATTTTTTAGTAATAATATAAATAAATAAATTAAAAATAAAGTGTTAATTTTAAAATAAACTTTTAGTCGTACCAGGAACACTTTGTATCATTTTGAGTTGCAGTTGATTCTTAAAAGTTACACCATTTATTGTTCATCTTTAAGAATTATCTCTATGAAAATTAACTAAATAATTATAAGATAAAAATTAAAAGGAAATAAATTAAGTAATATAAGATAGAATTATGAGAAATCAATCTAGGATCATTTTCTCAGTTTTGGAAACGTGATTCATATTTTAAACTAAAATGACAATTATATATTTAAAACACTCACTTGGAGTTATAACGGTCACATAGTGCATCAGATTGAGGTTCAGAAAATTTATACACATCCCAAATGACAAATGGAATTTTTTTAAAGTATCAAAACAATATGAACGTTTTTCTCAATTTTGAGTATGTCACTTTTGTTTTTTATTAAATCTTTATTTCAATATTGAAACACACACTTTAAGTCATAGGGGTCACATCATGTGTCAATTTGACATGAGACCAAATTCTATATGTAAAAAATGAATTATGAATCATTTAAATAAATTATTACGACAATACAATCATGTTTTATCAGTTTTCAGTGAGTGACACTTTTTGAACTAAAATGTCAATTTTAAACTGATAACGGGCACTTTGGGCCATGCAGGGCACATCGTGTGTCGGATTGAGGTGAAGTTGATTCCTACATATCAAAAATGACTTATAGATCATTTTTATAAAGTATAAAAATAATATTATTTCATTTTCTTGGTTTTTAGTATTTATTTTGTATTTTTTTTACTAAAATTAATGTCAATTTTAAATAAACAGACACACTTGGAGTCATACGTGTCACACAATGCGTTGTATCAAGATGAAGACGATTCCTACACATCAAAAAATGGCATATGTATCATTTTACTAAATTATCGAAATAATAAAAATTCATTTGATCGGTTTTAAGTTTGTCACTTGTGTTTTTTTACAAAAATGTCAATTTAAACTAAACACATGAAATATGAGTCATATCGCTCATGTCATATATCATTTTGAATTGAGACTGATTCTTATACATCAAAAATGACTTATGATTTTTTTTTCTAAATTATCAAGAAAATAAGAGTGTGTTTTATTGGTTTTCAACGAGTGAAACTTTTTGAAGTAAATTTTTAATTTTAAACATAAAACTGACATTTCGAGGCATAACGAGAACATCATGTATCAAATTGAGATGTGGTTGATTTATACATATAATAATGACTTATGGATCATTTTTCCAAAGTATCAAAGTGATCTGAATTAATTTTCTTGGTTTTGAGTTTATCCATTGTCTTTTTTATTAAAATTAACATCAATTTTAAATAAAAAACACAATTGGAATCATAATGGTAACACCGCATGTCAGATTTAGGTGTGGATGATTCATACTCATAAAAAATGGCTTATGGATAATTTTCCTAAAGTATTAAAACAATATTAATGCATTTACTAGGTTTTGAGTATGTTAGTTCTCTTTTTTATTAAAATTATTGTCAATTTTAAATAAAAAGGCACACTTTGAGTCATACCGGTCACATTGTGCATCATATTGAGATGTGACTGATTTCTATACATAAAAATTACTTACGGATTGTTTTCCAAAAGCATCAAAAAATACGAATGCATTTTCTTAGTTTTGAGTATGCCATTTATCTTTTTTTACTAAAATGTCATTTTAAACTCAAACATGCACTTTGAGTCAAAATGGTCATATCGTGTGTTTGTTTAATGTGAGAATGATTCCTAAACATAAAAAATTACTTATGGATCATTTTAATAAATTATCAAGATAATTCAAGCGTCTTTTATTGATTTTCAATGAGTGACACTTTTAGAACTAAAATGTCAATTTTAAACTGATAATAGACTCTTTGAGTCATACCAGACAAATCATATATCGGATTAAGGTGAGGTGGATTCACACACATAAAAAATAACTTATCAATAATTTTAATAAAATATCAAAATAAACATAATTCATTTTAGTGGGTTTTGTGTATATCACTTGTAGTTTTTACTAAAATTAATGTCAATTTTAAATAAAAAGACACATTGGGAGTCATATCGGTCACACCATGTCTCAGATTGAGGTGATAATGATTCCAACATGTAAAAAATAACTTATGTATCATTTTAATGAATTATAAAAACCACAAAAATGTGTTTTATTTGGTTTGATCATGTCACTTATGTTTTTTACTAAAATGACATTTTAAACAGAAAACACACAATTTGAGTCATAACAATCACATTGTGTGTCAGTTTTTTGTGACACTGATTAATACACATAAAAAATTACTTATTTATAATTTTATAAATTTATCAATAAAATATGAGAATGTTTTCTCAGTTTTTTTTGATTGAAACTTTTTTAACTAAAATATCAATTTTAAATTGATAATAGATACTTTGAGTTGTACCAGGCACATCGTGTATCATATTGAGGTACATATGATCCCTAAATGTAAAAAATGACTTATTAATCATTTTATGTAAGTATAAAAACAATACAAATTAATTTTTATGGTTTTTAGTATGTCACTTTGTCTTATTTACTAAAATTAATATCAATTTTAAATAAAATGACACACTTGGATTCATATCGGTCCCCCTGCGTGTCAGATTGAGATGAGGCTGATTACTGTATGTCAAAAATGAATTATGTACAATTTTTATAAAGTATAAAATCAATCCAAATTCATTTTATTGGGTTTGAGTATGTCACTCATCTTTTTTTTACTAAAATATCCTTTTAAATTAGAAAAATACACTTTGAGTCATACCAGTCACATCGTGTATAGGTTTGATGCGAGACTGATTCATATACATCAAAATTGAATTATGAATCATTTTCTTAAATTATCAAGACAATCTGATAACGTTTTCTTAGTTTTCATTGATTGAAACCTTTTGAACTAAAATGTCAATTTTAATATGAGAACGAACAATTTTAGTCATATTGGGCACATCATGTATCTGATATAGGTATGGTTGACTCCTACAAATATAGAATTACTTATAGATAATTTTATTAAATTATCAAAAAAAAATATGATTGTTTTTTCTTAGTTTTGAGTATGTCAGTTTCCTACTAAAATTAATGTCAATTTTAAATAAAAAGAAACACATAGAGTCATACCGTTCACACTATGTGTTAGATTGGGGTGTAGCTAATTCTTACATGTTGAAAATTATTTATGGATAATTTTATTAAAGTATAAAAAACAATCTAACTATTCTTTCTCATTTTTCAAAATGTAACTTATGTATTTACTAAAATGTCATTTTAAAGTGGAAACAAGCACTTTGAGCCATACCGGTCACATCATGTGTCGGTTTAACATGAGACTAATTCCTAAACATCAAAATGACTTATAAATCATTTTACTAAATTAAAAAGATAATACGAGTGTGTTTTCCTAGTTTTCAGTGAGTGACATATGTTTTGAACTAAAATTCCAGTTTTAAACTAATAATGGACACTTTGAATCATAATGGGCACACCGTGTATTAGATTGAGGTATGGATAATTCCTACAATAAAAAATTTCCTATGGATTATTTTCATAATGTATCAAAACAATTCAAATGAATATGATTATATTTGATAATGTTAATTATCTTTTATCCTAACATATCAATTTTAAATAAAAATACACATTTGGAGTCATAATAGTCACAACATGCATCATATCGAGATGTGACTGATTCCTAGACATAAAAAATTACTTATGGATTGTTTTCCTAAAGTATCAAAATAATATTAATGAGTTTTATCCATTTTGAGTATGTGATGTGTGTTTTTAACTAAAATTAAAATTATAAACTAAAAACATACATTTCAAGTCATGCTGAGAACATTATGTATCAAATTGAGGTGAGGATGATTGAGTATGTGATACGTCTTTTTTTCTTTTAACTATCTAAAAAAACCATAAAAGAGAGAACATATTCTGTTTTTATGGAAGAGAAAACCTCATTTTATGTTAAAAACTTCACATTTTAGGAAACATGATGTTTTCTCTTCCATAATAAAGGAACATGTTCCTCTTTTTCTGAATTTTTATAGATAGTTGAAAGAAAAATATGAATTCATAAAATATATATAAAAAAACTAAATATGTATTATATAAAAATTATTCGGGAATTAACTTAAAAGTAACCGATACAATAATGAAAAAAGTTAATTAAATAAGTAGTAGGAATTCATCTTTTCATGATGGTTGTATACATTCTTAAACCATTTCCTTGTTGTCATTATCTCATTTTCAGCCACAAATTCCAATCTCTCATGAGCAAGAGCTACTTTGAACTAACTACCCCAATTCAAGAAAACAATCCAACTGTATAAGAAAATAATTATTATGTTAGTAATACTATAAAGAAATAAATTAAACATAAATCTAAAACAATACATTAATAAAATTTCAATTTTAAACTGAAATCACACAACTTGAGTCATACTAGGAACACCTTGTATCACTTTGAGGTAAGGTTGATTCCACCATGTCTTGTTATCCTATAGTTCATTAAAAACTCGGGGTCATCTAACAATATTGTAGTTTGATAACCCTAAATATTGAATGCATTGGAGAATAAATGGACTACTTGAATGACATCCAAATAGAGATCATAACATCATAAAATATATGAAAACATAATATCTATATATACCCATATGGGTGTGTATGTAGGGTGTGATATAAATAGGTCTAGTAAAATTACACCAAATAGTTATTTTAATTTCATTTATAAACTGTTTCACAAAACATAGTATGAACACCATTTAAAAAATGTTTCAAAAAATGAAAGTATAATGGAATGAAATATCATACATTTATCTCATTTCAAAATCCCAAAGTAAAACCTTTTTGGAAAATTAAATACAACCATGATTAAGATAAATACATTTATACTCATGTAGATAATAAAATTTCATTTAAAATAATTCTTTCAAAATCAAATTTTTACCAGTCAATGGATGGAATTATACATTTAAAAGTCAAAACACTTTAAAGTATTAAAAATTTAGACTTCAGTTCTTATGAAAATGTATAAAAATAAATTTTATTCATTCAAAAAATTTCAAAACACACATTTTATAATAAAAAAACTAAACTTAACCATAAATTTAATATGGAATATAGATCAAATGAGATCCATTATAACAATGATGTCAAATAATAGTAAACAAAAATAAATTGCTACAACATGTTCGTGAAATATAAAAAGGGATGAAAATGATGTGTGTAGTGCTGATCTCTAAGATAATATCATCAAATGAAAAATCATCATGGGAATATCAATATATTCCAGGGTGGGACAATATGAAACATATTCCAGTAGAATCAATAACCCAAGGGTTCCCATTTATAACAACCCTATCAAAAAAGAAATCAGGATATCATATCCCTAACACTATAAGTAAAGAAACATTTATATTACATCACTAATGATATGGTAAAAGCAATGAGGACATCATGTCCAGACACTATGACTTTCAAAAAATCACTAAAACAGTTACCTTGGGTTCCCATGGCATTGTAAAAGTGGAGGTGAGAAAAAATATATAAACATGATCAATTTATAAATCGATCATAAAACATAATAAATAAACCTCATATCACCTCCAACACCCTCTCAATAAATGTCCACCTATCACATCATGTACACAACAAAAAATAATAATCAATGCACATCCCATAAAAGGGAAACAACCTATAGAAAACACTAACCTAAGGGTTTCCTAATAAGGGTGATAAAATCATAATGAAACTTTTTTTTAATAAAGTGACAACAAGACTTTAATAACTAGATGGGTGAAAATATTATTACAAAACCACCCTTGTTATAAACTAGGGATAAAATTTATCAATTACCAAAATGCCTAAAAATCATCATGTTAAACCATGTTATAAATAACCTTTAAAAGAATAATAGGAATCAACACATTGAAAAAAAATCATTCCTCTCATTGGAGTATACTAATAATCATACAATTTTTTTAAACCCTTAAACCATTCGTTACATCCTTTTCCACTCAAAATAGGTACAAAACCATTTTTCATACATTTTATTCATTTTAAATCCCCTATTATACATTTATAAAAACACTTACAAATCATAAATATATACTTTTATTAATAAGGTTCTAATACCAATGAAAACCCTTTATGGACTACATAAGAAGCATCAGAAAAATTTTATGAACCCAGAAAAGGTATCAAATATAAAAATATATTGGTAAGAAGAGAATTTAGATAGATAAAGCCTTTTATAACATGTTCAATAAATGAGTTACAATAAAACAACAACCTTAATCAAGTGGAAACAAAATTATTTTGGAGGAGAAAAAAACCGCCCATAGAAATGACCTCTATAAGGAAATGAAAAAAAGACCCAAAATTTAATCAACCAAAACCACAGATCCGACCATTATAAGAAAATGGGGTTTTGGGTGAAAGGAAAACTAAGAGAAAAAGGAGGTTTGGAGGATAAGATAAGGATGATGAAGAATAAAATAATTATTTACCTTCTAGAATCCATTTAATCCATGAGAGGAATATATAGAAAATTGGAGAAAAAAATAGAGGAAGCTATAATAAATCCCTTATACATTTGTCATGTTGTATAGGGTGTAGAGAAGATCCAAATTGAGTTAAGTCGAGTGGAAGAAATCAGAAAGTTGTTGTTAAAGAATAAGGGAAAGCAGAGAACACATTGAAGTAGTAAAAGGGAGTTGATGTTTTTTAAAATGGAACCACAGTAGAAAAAGGTAATGAATAGTGAGAGAGAATGAAAAAAAGAGAAAAAAAAGAAATGAAAATAGTGAAACTCACAAATCGCTTGGTTACTGGAAATTATATAGGTAAAATCACTTTACGTGGAACCCAAACAAGTAATCAAAAATGAGGAGGAGAAAATAAACAACCTTGGATTTAAGACTTGATTCGTTTGAGACAAAGTGGAGGAAGAACACCAAAAGTAGAGGACTTTCGAGAAAGATTAACAATTGCAGCTGAATTGGTTGTAGATAGGGTTCTTTTAAATAGATCGAGAGAGTTTTATTAGCACTTCCAAAAAATGCTAATAAAGATACCTTTTATCAGTGATAAATTAATAAGAGCTAATAAAGATATCTTTATCAGCACTAAAGTTTTATTAAAGATAAAGATGGCATCTTTATTAGTACTGAAACTATAACACTAATAAAGGATTTATAATTATAATTATAAATAAAAAATTTGAAACCATTTTTATAAATATTTTTATATGATTATAAATTTATTTATATTATTATATATATTTATATAATTATATATAAATTAAATTAAATAATTATTTAAATATATTTATCAAAATTTATACTTATTTGAATATGTAATTATTTATTTATAATTATATAAATACCTTTTCAAAAAAATAATATTTTTTATTTATAATTATAAATATATATAAAGATATATATAGTAAATATATTCCTTATTTAAATATACTTTTTATAATTTTTTATTTATAAATATATTTATATCATTATATATATTTATAAAATTATATATATATATTTAATAAATATATAAAAATAAAAATATAAGTATAATAATTATATTTATTATTTAAATATATTTAATATAATTTTATAATTAGTGAAATATATAGTTATTTATTTATAATTATATAAATAATTTTTTTTAAAATAAAATTTATACATTTATATAATTATATATATATTTATATAATTATATATGTATTTAATAAATAAATATAGATATAAATATAAATATAAATATAAATATAGTAAATATATTCATTATTTAAATAAATTTTTTATAATTTTATAATTATTTAAATATATATAAATAATTTTTTATAAATATAAATATAATAAATATAAATTTATAAATATTTATGGACAAATATATTTTTAAAATTATTAATGAATATATAATCTTAAATGTATGCATATTAAAAATGACTGAAATTGAAAAATTAAAAATGAGTACGCTTTAAAAATATTGAAACAATGAATATGTTTTATTAATTATATATAAATTATTAAAAATAAAAGAATATATATTGAAATAAAAAAAATAAATATTGAAAATATTAAAACATAGTAAATAAATAAATATTATAAAATTGTTAAATTCAAAACAAAATAAAAAATAAATATATTAAAAATGAATAAATAATACCTAACTATAATAATATTAAAAATAAATAATAAAAATTACCCATTAAAAAATGAGATATTAAATGTATCGTGTTATAATGAAATTCTATAATGAATACTAATATTTGAATAAATTACAAAAAATTTGTGTATGTGTTTATATATAAGATATCATTAATTACATAAATATTTATGGGTGTTCATGCATTATATATAAAAATGACTTAATTGCATATATGTATGTATGAAATCAATGTCACACAAGTTTTATATATATTAAATTTAAAAATCAAGCGACATTCAATTATGTCCATTATGCAATTAAATTAGTGAGTATTTTAATTAAAATTAATTTTAATTTTAAACATTCTTTTCTAAATATATGACTTTTTATTGTAAGAATAAATATTTTTTATTATATAAATCGTATTTATAGAAATATTATAGAAATATTATATATATATATATATGAATATATTTCGATATTAAATATTTTACTGAATAATTATGTTTTAAACCCATTAAAAATGAATAAGACATTAATATGTTTTTAATTATTACATTTTATTCATTTTCTATATCTACATTTAATATATATTATTTATTACTATTTATAATTAATATATATATATATATAACTTACTCATTTTTATTAATAATTATTACATTAGTAAATTTTTTAATAATTTTTTAATTTATTCATTTATTATTATTTTTGAATTATTAAAATTTATCAATTTTTAATTTTTTTTGAATTATTATAATTTATTCATTCGATATATCTATATTTAATATATTTAATTTATTAATATTTATATTCTATATATATGTATAATAAATTTATTCATTTGTATTAATAATTATTTAATTAATAAAATGTTCATTATTTTTCTTAACTTGCTCATTTTTAATTTGTATTTGTTTAATTATTTAGTTTTAATTATTTTACATATCTTTATATTTAATATGTACTATTTATTAATATTAATAATTTATATATATGTATATGAAATTTATTCATTTTTATCAATAATTATTTAATTAATTTTTTTAACATTTTATTTAATTTAATCAACTTTAACTTTTATTTGTTTAATTATTTAATTTTATTCGGGAACATTATCAATGCTAAAAAACACTAATAAAAGATACCCTTTATGAGTGCTAAAAATAAAGCGCTGATAAAGGTAAATGCTGTTAAAGTGATTATTTTGTAGTAGTGGATAGGGGGGTTATATTAAGATTACTTTTCATGTAATTCATTTTTGGTAATCTCAATATAGGAGATTATGAGAACATGACCCGCTAGTTGGAATTCCACATGTTTTATGTGTCATTGGATATTCCTACCTACGGATGTGTGTAAGGGTCATTAGACTTAAGATTATTATTAATGTATATTATGAGTCCCATACTTTTATGTCTTGAAGAAAATTGTGATAACATATTCTCGTAGAGAGGTAGGATACATTGGGTGTGTCACAAGTGATACGACATTAATGAATAAGTCAAGAAAGGATTTATACCTTCTATATAATGGAAGTATATATTTCTATCCCTTTGATTAAAATTTAACTTCTAGATAAATCCATGGCCATGGTGTGATGACGACACACACATTTCTTGAAATTCAAAGAATGAGAATTCAAGCATATTGGTTGATGACACTTATGATGAAAACTGCTTGAATAAGATATGTAGATATAGGGATTATATTATAGAATGAGAGTTTCTATGATGTTGTATGTTGTTGCAAAATTGACTCTTTTCTCTATGGATTCTTTGGCATGTTGTTAGATGTTAACTTTGGACTTTAGGTCGTCCTACTTAATGCCACTGAAAAAGGGGCCAAGAGGGTCACTCACTAAGTGTATCCAGAATCTCATTTATATTTTATATAAATTTAACAAGTTGAATAAATATTATTATCATATGGGGTTTAATAATTATTCATGTTTTTTTGATTGAAAATATTCATTAACTAGTTATTCGAGAGAATATATGTTGAGTTAAATATTTAATAAATATTTATTCACTATTTTAGTAAATATACTGGGATATTCCCTCTTGAAAAGCTTTCAGGAAAGAATTTTATTTAGGGTGTCTCCTCCTTGGTTATAGAAGATCCAGATATATCTTCACTTCCAAACAAGAGAGGCGAGGTTGGTCTTAACATGAAAGATCATATTTTGAATATTTAGCCTATTGGGGTGGGCTTCAGTGCTACATAAGAGAAACAAGAATCTATCTTCCACCAAGCTCTCAAGGAGTCTATAGAATCTATTGGAGTCTCTGGTAAGTGAGAGAATATATCAGATCTTGATGATGATGACAAGATCCAAAGAAATAAATCATATTTTAATAATGTTGTGTCTAAAGGAAAGAAGGTTGATGATGAGTGTTACTCACTCACTCATAAGAAAAAGAGCACGCCTAGGAAGGACTATACCATCGTAAATACCACCATGATTACAAGATATACTCCTCTAGTTGAATGGAGTATGATTCAATCTAACATGTTTAGCACCTTGATCTCGGATTCATTTTAGTACATGCACTATGAGGCCTATAATTTGATTGACAATGATGTTTGATCTTATTGCTTGAGGTTGTTCTCTCTTTTCATTTGTCTTTTTTTCTACTTTGAATGAGAGTGGGAATGTGATGTATGACCCCATCCTCTCATTCTCTTAAGTGTTTTATTCTCTTAATAAAGACTCTTAGACTCCATATTATTTGATTATAATATTTATTTATTTATTGGTGAATAATGTAGTGATATTTATTTAATTTAATTAAATAATCATTATTCAAGGTTTGATAAACATTGAGGTGGAAAGATTGTCTTTTTTTATGGTCTATTGAAAAATATATATTCAATATCATTTGAATAAAAATTAATCAATTTATTTAAAAAAAATATATTTATTTATCCATGAGTTTAGTACATGCCATGTAAATAGTAATAATATTATTATGTTTTAAACATTTGGTTCTCTGGGGATTAAGAGTATAATAAGGGCCCATGTGAAATTAATATTCTCTAACCCTATTTCAATTTAAAACTGAAATATCATTCCCAACTGTAATCATCATTCTATACAATAAAATTCTAGAGATAATTTTCTCCTACCCCAGAGAGCTCTTTATCAAGAACGCTCTCAAGAATACTAAAAAATTCTCTACTTTTTCCCTCTTGGCTCTAGAAAAAACAAGAATAATACTTACAATTTAAAGTGATTGTTATGTCAATTAATGATGAATGACGCTAGTATTATAATTTAACACACTAACACTCAAGAATTTACATAGTGATGTTTAGAGGATCATTATTCACATGTGAATCACTGTTAGAGGGATTCCATCCTTGAATCCTCAGATGGAATGATGGTATGACATAAAGTTAGCTTCTGATTCAAAAATAAAGAAATAATTCCAACAAGATGAAATTCTTAATATATATTAATTAGTTATAAATTATATATGATGATCCTAACCGCTTCCATTATATCCTAAAACTTTCAAGTGGTATTAATGTAGTTTCATAATAATTTATAATAATTTATTATTCATTGATCAATTATATATATTTTTTGTTAGTTTTTATTTTTAGAATATTTTTGTTTAATTTAAAAGTAAATTAACATGTTTTGATAATTAAACATGCTTCATTAAAGTTTTATATGATTTTTAATAGGTTAAGAAAAGGTGAAGAATGATTGGAGAATCTATTAGGAGGTGTTGGAGGTTATGGACGGTAGATAAGATTACATGACATGTAACAGAAACAAGCACACCATATAGTAAGGTTTAATGCATCAATATGAGATGTTAGATATATGGATTTACCTACATATCATTACGCAGTGAGTAATTACTCATCATGTTTTTACTGATCAAACTAGACCATGTCTTTTTGGACCACATGATGTATAGCTAGCATACATGTCGTGTAGTCTATGAGTTTTCATAGTGAATTTCGTAAAAAAATTGCACGGTCAAATGTGTATAGTGTATTAATACATGTTTCATGGGACTAATAATTGAGAAATGAGGAGGCCACATGCCATGTAGCTAGTGTTCACAACGTGTAACCCATAAGTTTCCATGTTTGAGATACATTCCAAGTCCCTAGGCATATACCACAGACACATGACAAGAAGTATACATGACATGTAGCGTTAGTATACATCATGTAGTCACATTGTAATTAAACATTTTTTATTGTAATAAAATAATTAATTTCAGCATTAAAACCAAAATACATGGAAAATAAATGACATGATTATAATGTAACATAATTTTTATAATTAATAAATAATCAATTAATTCTATGTAATTATCTAAAAAATATTGGTTAATCTAATTACTTTCCAAATTTCCACTTATGATGGAAATATACAAGATTGTTTGAATGAAAATTAAGATAAAATAATTGATTAATTAATTTAATTAATTCAAGTGTATTTATATTAATAATAAAGAATTAATTGAAGTGAATATTATCTAGTTTAAATTTTTATATTTGTTTATTGTCTGGATGATCATGATCTTAGACCAACCTGTGTATGTGATTGGTTTCTCTTAATTTTTTATCATTGAATTAAAATGATAGTTATCATGTCATCCACTCTTCTATACTAAGTAAGACTTACATGCTCTTGGTTTATTTTATGTAAACCCCCCTTAACCATTCCATTTTTCTCCTAACCTATTTTTGAGTAAAATCATATGTAAATGATGGAGCTCGTAGATGAGTGGAGGATGTTTAAATTTGTAACTAAAGTGAAACCAACCTAGGAGGTACACATGAGTATAGGTGGGATGCTACAACTCAAAACAGGCATGGTTTTAGTAGTTTATTACCTAGGTTTAAGGGTTCGTACATCATAATCTATACATAACATTTGAAAATATCATGATCATGATATATTACTATTTTATTTATGTTATTTTTATGGTAAATTATATATGGATACTTTATTATTAAATAAATTAATTAATAGGCATGCAGGATGGAATTAAAATAAAATAATATTATGAATAAATTATATCTAGACATGGTTGACAACATAAGTACTATCCACATAATATTACAAAGCATGTAATATGATAAAATAATAAATTTATGCAGAAAGATAAAAATACATTAAATAAAATATTTAGTCAAAATCCTTACATTAATTGGGTTATGATACAACCATAGATCAAAGTACTTGACCAAACTGCATTGAGGTGATTTCAATTATTGAGGAGTTTTAACATGGGTTTTGAGTTAACTTAACCTATTTCACGTTAAGGGTTTATCTCCTCCAAGAGACTTAGTGCAACTAGTATACAAGTGTTAAAAAAATCCAATTCTAGGATTTCAGTATTAGGTAGTCCACTCAATAGATCAAGGAGTTGTGGGTTAATATAGTGGTAAAGTTATTACTACCTAAATACTTTCTAATATCTTTCCAGTCCCTTGACTGGGTTTTGAGAGGGGGCATATGGATCCTTTTTAGTAGAATATCTACATGATAAGATATTCTGAAACTAATGGTGATGGAAAATGGGTTTTGATAAAATAGAGAGAGAATGATAAATAAAATTTATTATGTCACATATTTTGGTAATTAAGATAAAACCAAAATCTACTTTTAATTAATGGAGTGTATGACAAGATAAACTATCGTAATACTGCGATCATTTAGGATAAAAATCATGTCCTCACTAGCGCATATTTACAAGGGTGTTCCAATTGTTTAATACACTAAAAAAATGCACGAGAATATATATTATGTGTTGGAGACCCTTACACTTCTTCAACCACCTTATCAAGCAAGAGAAAAAGAGAGGTATTCTTATAGGAGGTACAAGGGGATGCTCCAATAGTCTATTGCATTGGGATATCAGTTATTCTAATAGAATTGATAATGAAACATAAGGAAATGAGTTCCTATACCATGGAATCTCATCTATTATATCTTGAGAAGGAGAGAGAGAGGATTTAGATAAATGAGATTGTCACTTCACTATAATAGTGGAAATAGGAAATATGTACTTAATTATTGATCTTGTCACCAATATACTGAAGTACATTTTCTAGTTTGTGAATTTTGTATTCTACATGGATAATAAATTATCAATTAACCTCAAACTATCATCCTTATATTTTAAGTTCCCATTATTCATCTAGAATTTTGAGATGAATAGTATGGATGAATGACTTGGTAATATTTTGGCTAAGCTTCACTAGGTAAACTAGAGTTTTGGGGTACTTAATTCCACAACCCTTATGCTAAATAATTTGAAAAGGAAAGTTGAAAATACAATTATATACTCTATGTTAATTATTTTATAACTAAAAAAATTTCAAGGAAAATGGATTCAGAGGCAGTGTGGTGGACATGAGGTTATTTACTTATCATTTGGAAGAAAAGGCCACTTAACATCAAACTAAAATGAATTGAGGAAGAATACAAAATTTTTATCTACTATTGCAAAATATTCATCATAGTAGGTAATGTTCCTATCTCCATTATTTGGTATTTAATACATTTGTATTTTATTACAAGAAAAACCTTAGTAACTTGTGTGGTATTAGTTTCTGAGAAAGTTTGATTCCTATTCCACTAGTGAGAAGCATACAAAAACATTACTAGAAGTATGGTGCATTCTCCCAATGTTTAATTCCCATGACAGTAGTTAGAAGCACATGAATTCATATGTGAGGTAATTTATCCCAGTGGTTGAGAAAGGCTGATTCCAATATTAAAATTGAGAAGTGAATTACATCATATTTCCCAATGGATAGATTCTTGTTTAAATATTATTTGTATTAAGTGTCACCAAAATTTTTATCAAAGTGTTCTATTAGACATAACAAAAAATTATTTCTTTTGAAATGAATTTTGTTATGGTAAAATAAGCTTAATATTTGATAGTAATTGAATAATTGATATCCAATATCAATAATAAATTATTAATATAATTATAAGATACATACCCAGTTTTGAGAAATATTGTTTTGATTAGTATTTTTCTAATTGAAAAATTTTATACTCCTTTGAGCTAAAAATTTTAGGGGTTTTCAACACACTCACTTGTTGAATTCTTGGACAAAAAACCCCTATAAAAATAAATTTATTCTAAAAAATATTTTGGATTTATATTAGTGTTAAAGTAATAACTATTCCAAAGAGAAGATATAGGTAAATTCATGTTCTCTATTATATTACTTCAATAAATTTTCAGAATTCTCAATGAAGTAATTAATGAAATTCATAAAAGATATAGGATCCTTAAAGAAATTTTTTCAGAGAATATCTTAACCATGTACTAATTGATATTTTCATATAGAGTGAACGTTTTCCAAAACTCACATAACTTTATTCAAAATATAGATATGGTGATGGTATAAGTTAAGATCGATAAGAAGTGTAATATATGTATTACAGTCTATCATGATTTCTTACCAGGTATATTTTAAAAATGTAAATATAAAAACTAAAAATATGAAAACTATATTGACTAATGGATATCATATAAGTTACGACATGAAGGAATCCCATAATTTCATAGCCTCTGGTGTTTGATAGGATCTATTTGTAAACCTAGTGAAAGCTTCAAATATACATCATCAAAAACACAAAGGTTCATCTCATTTAATGATCCTATTTCTACTAAGGATATAAAAAACCCCAAGATATAAAATGAAATAATCAAGAAAACTATATTTCTTTCAGGGAATCACATATAATTTGATTTATTTGTAGAAATCAAGACATTAGTTGAATCTTCGCTCTTAATTAACAAGTTGGTAAAAGAACAATAAACTCCACAAGTGTTGGTGGGAGGAATTATTATAAAGACACATACTACATAGAAAGTTTAAAATCATAGTAATTGTTTTATATTCACCAAGGTGGGTGATTGTAAAAACTAAATATTTTTTGAATTATTTTTTTCAAATAAATTTAATTTCATTAATATCTTATATTATACACAACATCGAGTTCAAACGAACCACGATATACTATTAAAATATTATTATTTAATATGGAAGTTGTCGACTAGCCATTGGATTGGTAGGTATGAGTGAAATAACTGAATTATAAAAATTATATTGTTTACACATGTATAAAATAAATTCATTGGTAATCACATGATTAAAAATTAAAAAAAAACCTTTTTAAAGTAAAAGAAATATATTTCTCAAAATCTATCTTTATGAACGTAATATGTTTTTGCCTTAATATATTAAATTATTCAATATTGGTGAATTATTTTAATTAATTTTATATATTATATATTCAATCAAATGGTTTATAATTTATATAATATTTTTTCCAGGAGTGATAGGAAGAAATCCAATTTTATGTTTAAAACTATATTTTTCTAAAAAGTAGTTTCATCACATTTTACATGCTTATTTAAAAATATTTTTTTTAACTTTTAGAAAATTTATTTTAGAAAATGAAACTAATTTTTTAAATAAATAGTTCAAATTTATATTATATTTAATTTTTTATAATTTTATGAAAATATTAATTTTTTGATGAATAGTGAAAAATTCCAATTTTTTTCAAGAATTATCTTTCTATTTAAAGAATTTTAAAAGATATATTTTGTTCTAAAACTATATTAAATGTAATATTATTTAAATTATATTATGAATAATAAAATTTAGGTCATTAGAATCAATTTTATGATGAATTTTTATACACAAACGTTTTATACTTTTGAAAAAAAATTCTCTAGAAGATTGTTTTTTGCAACCCTTGTGAGGTTAATTTTAAAATTAAACTCCACCAATTATGTTAAATTAATTAGTAAAAATAGATTAATTATTTTTAATTATAATAATTAATATTAGGTAATATGTTCAGATTAATTTTTTGTCATAATGAATAGTAAAGACAATAAAAATTAATTATTGTGGTTAAAGTTAAAACTGGCTTTTACGCGTTACATGAAATAGTGTTAAAATTAATTTTCCACACATATTGGTTTTTTATTTTATAAATTTTATATAATATTTATAATAATTTTTTTTTTAAATTATCTATTGATTCTCATTTTATTTTTAGTCTTAAAGGATAAATTACATTGATAAATATAAAAACTAGTTTCCATGGTGAAAGCCAAAATGGTAAAAGTGAGTAACATTAGATGTTAAGGAAATAAAATATTTAAAACAAGTTTATTTATTTTTTGTGATGGAGTTTTTCTTGGACCTTTTATTTTCTCCATTATATTATTTATAAATTTTTGATTCACTTGGGTTAAGGGTGACTTCCCATTATTGAATAGTTTTGAGTATTCAAAAAAAATTCCAATCCTCCCCAATTATATAAATGGAACCTCCTCCCTCAATTTTTAACACCTATTAAGCCATTTAAATCATAAAAATCCTGAAAAAATCTCTCCAAAAAATATTTTTCCATGTTCTAGAGTTGTTGGTATTCCCAAAAGATTAATCCTAGGACCCTTAATAAGAGATAAAATGAGGTTTTTCTAAGAGAAGGTAATTGTCTTCACTAAACTCTTTATTTATTACATATTCTATCGAAACCATCATTAATATCTTAATAATTAAAATATAATAACACTAGTATCTACCATATACTAAGATGTTATTATTTTAATGGAATAGCCTATATTTATCTCCTCTTCCATCAAATGTGAAATGAAATCTTCGATCGTGAGTACGACAGACTCCCGACTTGTGAACTGATGTAACAAATTTTCCATCACCACCTATCTAGGATAGATATAATAATGATTTAATATAAATATATTATATTTATGACATAATTATATTAATATAATTATAATATCACATATACCTTCTTACATTCCAATCCTTAGGAAAATGATAGCGTCACCCGTGCGTACGTGTGGACTATCACCTTTACAACCAGGGTCCAACTTAGTTGTAGTAGTCCTATGTGGTCTCGATGAGATATCAAATTCAATTCTCTATGATTAATTTCCTATTGAATTAGTGTAGGATTTTATTTGTATCTCTCCCCTTCCCTAGAACTGTTGTTATATGTGTGGACTATCACCTCTATAAAAAGACGTGATATGTTTTTCATTTAATTTTCAAATGAATGGTAATAAATATAGATTAAAAGAATATATATTATATATATAATATATAATTGATTATATTAAGGTTAAATATTTTTTTTAACTTTTTATCTTTCCATCCATAGAAAAAATGAAAACAATGTTCATGCATATGTACTACCTACCATCTCCAGGAATGGTGTAATTCATTTTTATAACTAATTTTATGGATGAATATAAACATGTATTTAATTAATTTATATGATATTAATATGATAATTATAATTATTTAAATTATTTAACCTTGAATAAGTTAAAATCATTAAAACTATCGAAACAAAACATACATGAAAAATGAAGCAGTTATTACCCGGAATCATGTTTTTAATAAAGAATTTTAATAAAAGGGTGATAAAAGAAAATAAGTAAATTATATATGGTATGATATATATTATTATGGTTATTTAATAGATGTATACTATATATATACTTATTATATAGGAGGTTTTAATATGTTCAAAGGAAGTTGGAACTGAGGTAAGAGATTTTATTCTCACTTTTATTTCCACGGGACACATGCCATATTTACAACTTATTTATTTTATGTGTTCTATATAATTTCTATAAATATATTTTATGATTATTATTATGAAATTTATGTGGATTTATATATCCATATAAGGTTAATTTTTCATGAGTCATATGATTCAAAGGTTATCAAAGTGGTAAGGGATCTATGTTACAATCTCAATGTTTATCAGGATTATTTTTTATTATCATTATGATAATGAAATATTATGGTATATATCTTAAAAATATCATGAATTTTCTTATCCACTAGTTATTCTTAAAAAATATACATTTTATGTTTATTTTCCTCACTTTAAGAACAAAAGACACCGAACCAATATTTTTAAGGAAAATCGACTTTATTTCTCTCTTTGGTCGAAAATAATTTCTCTTCCATGTGCTTGTTTTCTAATTTTTCTTTCAAAAAATGTTTTTGAAATTATCTTATTATTATTAAAAATAATTTTAATCATTTCTTAATTATTAAAAAATATTTTAAAATGGAATATTCTTGTAACTTTTTAAAATGAGGTATTTTTTATTTTTTACCAAAAATGTGAATGGAATATTTATTCCAACATGTATTCAATGAATGGTATTTCCCTACATCATGAATGATCAATGATTTAAAGCCTAATTTACAGGTTTATAGGGTTATTTTCGAAGAAAATAATTTTTTTAATATTTCAGAATTTTTTAGATTTTAAATATGTGATTTTAAAATTGAAAGGATGTTTTGATCACGAAATGTTCCAAGTGATGATTTAATATAATTTCCCACAAAAGATGAAATACTTCGATGTCTCATTTCCATTACTAATGATATGGTCCAATGATACTATCCTCATTATTTCTCTATATGGTTTATGATTATGAATCCCATTTATTTTAATGGGTTATGCTAGGATAAAAATTTTATGAAACCTATTTCCTTTAATGGGTTATGATTTGATGAATTTTTTATGATATTATGTCACACATATATTTAATTTTAATTATTTGAAGGATGGTCCTAGAATTATATGTCCCTCTAATGCATTAGGAAGATATGGATAACTCAGAAGTAAATATGTTATGGTTAAACATAATTTCATGTTCAAAATTTCATGTGTGGACCTAGTTTTCATGTCCATAAGATTAAGAATGGACCTAGTTTCAGTATCTATAAGTTCATGCATGGATCAGGATTTCATGTCCAAAAGATTTTATTTGGATATAGTTTTCTTGTCTATAAGTTTAAGTGAGGGATTGTCTTCATGTCCTTACCTTATTGAGTGAACTATTTTCTATTTAAACATGTTCACAATGTTATAAGCTTATGTTTTTTCACATTCCTATGTCTATATTATGATTGCATAGATCGTGTTCATTTATTTCCATTACGATTCATGCCTTATGAACTTACAAGTGTTATTTCATGACTCAATATTATAGTATATGTTATATAGGGTATGGTTTTCAAATGTTAAGATCATGTTCTTATACCCTTATAATCATGTTATCCCTAAGTGATCATTGATATCACCCTTGTTTATCCTTACCGAGTATCCTAGATTTCCCTTTATTATGTTTTTTCCCTATGTTATGAATAATGTTTTAAGAATGACATGTCTAAGAAGGGTTTTGGTTATGAATAACCCCGTGGGAGATGATATAGTTCAATTATGAATTAGTCTTTCACGTATCCAAGTTTCCAAAGACAGTAAAACATTATGGCTCTAATGCATGTATTTGTGAAATGTATTGAATATTCATCTAAAAATATATAATATTTATATATGAAAATACTAGGTCTCTATAGTGATATATTATTACATTATAATAATAATTCCTATAGGGAGTAGTAAGTTGAAACTAAATATAATTCACAATTATTATGAATTTAAATATGGATTCCATGTAACAAAATTTGATTTTTATTTTGGTGGTTGATGTAAAGTCATTGGTGGGTATTAAAAAAACTATTCATGGATGGTATAAGTGAGGTTCTAATCAGGATTGATGAGTTACACTAAGAAATAATTCTTAAATATATTTTAATTATACTTTTTATAGTCACCATGATCATTGCATTAGGAATTAGATGTCAAGGACACCTCCCATGGAGGTAACTTTATGGAACAAGGCTATATGATGTGACTAGGAATGCTAGAAACATCAAAAAATGCCAATATAAAATACAAGTTTCAAGGATTCATTTATGGTTCAAAACAAGCATAATGTTCATAGTATATTCATTTAAAAGAAGATGTTTCCAAGATTTTATAAGATTATTGTGGGAGAACTAAATTTTTACATGATGAATATGTTCAAAAAAATTGAAAAACATTTAACTAGAATTATGTTAATTATGAAAAAGGTTAATTTCTCCCAAAAATTAATTAAGTAGAAACCCAAGTTCTAGGAAACTTTATCGACTAGACTATATCAAGCAGTTGATTAATCTAAGTCATAATACACATTTGAAATGGTATTGAAAAATAAAACATGAATTAATTTACCTAAATTGTTTATGTGTCATATGGTATTCTTATGATGAATAGACTAAATATGCCTAATAGTACTTTAGAAATCTTTATCACATTCCATGATATGTACTTAAGATTGATCTTTCTTATACATAAGGAATAAAATGAAAATATCAAATAATACCACTACTGGATATTTTGAAATTTGCAACACGGATTTTGTTATGGGTCTTTGTTGCAAATTCCTCATTGAAGAAAAGTGAATCACAAATAGTTTTATCTAGGTTTTAAAAAAAGATCTATTATGATGGCCCATTTCAAATACTATTTGCGATGAGGAGGACCCGTTGTAAATATCTTTAAAAAAATCAATAAAATAATATTTGAAAATAATACTAATATAAATAATATAAATATAATAATAATAAAATAATATTTATATTAATGAAATAATAATGTTCATATTAGTAGAATAAAAAATTTATAAAATAATAAAATAATAATATTAATAATAATATTAATAATAATATTAATATAATAATCATAATAAACCAATATTAATAATAATATAATAATATTATTATTATTATTAATGAAATAATAATATTAATTTTAGTAAAATGATAAAACATTATAAAATAATAAAAACATCAATAATCACAAAAATAAAAAAAATAAAAAAAATAAAAAACAATAAAAAAAGGTTAAATAAAGTAATAAAATAATAAATAACTAAATAAATAATAAAAATTGAAATTTTTTCACAAATATAAAAAAAACAAAATATAAACTGTTAATATTAAAAAAACTTTACTTTTAAATGTTTTTACCATAAAAACACATCACTGGGGGGATAGTATTCTAGATAAGTTTGAGAAGATGGTGGAGGGAAATGTATCCCTAAACAATGAGTCAGATGTCCCATCTACTCCATCTTCTCACACTGCTGCTACTACCATCGGCGCATCTCCTCCTCCTCCTCCTACTATTGTCTTTAATGCTCTCATCTTACTACTGCTGCCATTGGCACATCTTCTCATGCTCCCTACAAATACACTCTATAAGATTACCCTGAGCTCATAGCTTCTCCTAATATTGTTCAGTAAATGAAGATGAATCTCCATGAGCTCTTCTCGAGATGGACACCGACATCGCAACGGTACCATCGGTCTCAAGCTGACTATCAGTCAGTTTTTGAGATATCTCTGCCTCATATGAATCCTTCAATTGCAATTTAAAATTTAAATAGTTAAAATATTATTTACAGTAAATTTTAAACTAAAAAAGAAATATACTGACTACAATCTGACAATGGCGATCACATCTAATATCTCTAGTGACCAGATCATCATACATTCTCTTGTAAACATCGAACTTCATAATATTGGGTTGTTTGAATGCCTATATAAATATAAAATAATCCGTTTAAATTTAAAGTTATATAAATTATTTTAAAAAAATTACCTAACTTATGTTCCCTATTTGTATTAAATGTACAACTATCAGCTCGATGTGTCACCTCCTATCTCCCCTGATCTTTTCAGCCTAGATATTATATTCTCTGAAAATAACCACCCAACCAGTGTGATGATAATCCATCCCAAACTAGAGATGAAATGTAATCAGGTCTGTGGGTGTAATAAGACTCATTAAAATCTATCACTCCTACTTTCATCATTTCTTTCCTTCTAAAATCGTGGAAAAATTGATGGAAATGCTCCCAGATAAACCCCTCCAAGGCCTTCAAGATATTGTCACACATGATCTCATTGATGGGATACCATAAACCCTATAAATGAATTTATAATATCAGGTTATTAATTAAGTCAATTTTAAAATAAATAGTATTTATCTATGTACCAGACAATGATCGAACATGTAGTACAGAACATCAATGGGAAACTTATCCCATGTGACCAATACTTAAGAAAAATAATTATGCAATATAGTGCTCCCTTGTCCAAAAACTATATGCAAAAAGCAATGAAAAAAAGAAAAAATAATCAAAAATTAGTATATAAATAAAATAATGAAATATAACTAAAATAAATAGGTAAAAATACCTCTACATGCATGGATCGAATCCAATATGTGGACGTCACTCGAGTAAAGGTTTAAGAATCATCAATCATGCAAGACCACACCCCCTCCGAGTACACCCTGAACTGCCAACAGTCTGAGGGTCAAATGATCCAACATCCTTCTCATCCAAAGGTAGATCAGCCTCCTACAACAGACGAAATATATCATCTTCCATATAAAACATGAAATGGATGTTGTAATAAAATAGTTGAAAAAAACTATTATATATAGATATATATTATATATTATTATAAAAAACATTTAAATATTCCAATGTTCATCTTTGTCCTCATATTTATATTTAGTGATGTTGATGTCTTCATATTCCTCCTCTGCATTATCAATTTCCATACAAGATTTAGTTTCATCATCTTTTGTCATTTCAAATTTATTTGTAACATCGTTAACATCATCATCACTATCGACCCTTAAATGTGGGTATTTATCATCAATATTTGTGTATCATATTGAAAAATATGGATTTGGAGAAGTTTGTTGAAAAATGTTAATTCCTTATACTTCAACAGAATCACATTCACTTTGAATAAATTGATTTTCCAAAGATTTAATTTTTATTATGCTCCATTAATCACCCAACTCTCTTAAAGTAGAACAAAAATTTTCATAATAAATTTGATGTGCCTAATGAGGTAATAAAAATGGTTCATTTACTTCTAGAAGAATTGTATATTTAATTTCAATGATTCCATGGTTCATATGAACACACAAACCCCTCTTAGTATCCCACCACTGACATTTAAACATCATTATGTAATTCTTTCCAAGATAACACAGTTTAATAATTTTTTCCAGCATACCATAAAATTCAAATTTAGTTTCTCTATGATGAGATACTCTTAATAAAACAACACTATTAATTGTTTTTTTGATTTCCTATATGCACGTGTATGAAATTGAAAACCATTCAACACATGTGCATTATTAGATTTAACCATTTTTATGGTGGTTTACTCAATACACACAATAGATTATCAAATTTATCAGTATATTGAGATACCTAATGATTTGTAAAATAATTATCTATATAATAAGTAAAAAATTGATTATATATTTTAAAACATAAAAAATTTATGTTAGTAATTTTTGAGACCAGTAGGAAAATTTATTTTTCTGATGTTATTCAATAGTAGCTGCTATAATTTGTGGAAGCTATTTCTTGATATGATTATTATATAACCTATAAAAAGATTAATTTACTATAACAAAGATTTTAGAATAATTTATAGGATCCCTAAAAGTAAAAATGGTATCATTTCTTCACAATTGAGCAGAACATGTGTATGAGCTCTGTGATGTTCATCATCTGACAACCATCATTGATGAACTCCACCATATTCAAGTTTGGGATAATTTAAAACTATTAATTGATTTCTTATTTCACCATTAAAATTTCCCTTGTTACAACCCATGTATTTTTTTAGGGATATTCATATTGAAAATAATGAGATTAGAAAAAAGAAATTTCCTCTTGAAAATAAGCTTGTGTAATTGAGAATTCAACTGATTCTTTATGATGTACTTTTTTCATCAATTTCTGCATACATCTCTTGAATGGGTACATCCATTGGAATTTTACTGAACCTCCACATTTTTCTTCATGTGAAAAATGTAATATTAAATGTTCCATTGAGTCAAAGAAAACCGGTGGGAAGATTTTTTCCAGTTTACATAAAATTAAAACAACATATTCTTATAGTCTTCTTAGTGCATCATAGTCTGTTGTCACCACACAAATTTCTCTGATAAAATATGATATGTCTATTATCCCATCCCAAATAATATAATTCAGTAGACCTCTTAATCCAATCAGTATAACTCTTTCCATTATAACATGATTTTCATTACCTTTTAATCCAATAATATGAAAATTTCTGATAGATCTGTCCAAATTGGAAGCATAAACATCTATAAGTCTCAAATATGTAATACACTGATAAAATAATAATATATTTTCTTTGGATACTGTATAAGATGCTTCTTCATTCATCAACTTATGTGATCTAACATTTCCAAACAGTTCAAGTTCTGGTAGCCTCCAAATTTGGGCAAGATCTAATCACGCCTTTATATTATATTTAGTCTTACCTAGTGTATCCAAAATAGTATGAAATAAATTATCAAAATATTTCTTCACAATATGCATGTCATCCAACATATGATGAACCAAAAAATTACACCAGTATGGAAGATCCCAAAAAATGTTATGTTTTATCCAATTCTTTTCTTTCCCAAAGTTATTAATTTTTTATTGATTTATTGTTGGTCTAAATTTTATAAGAGTTAATAAAGAGAAAACTAATTTTAACTTTTTACCTCAAATAATTATTGGAGGTTCATCTCTTTCAATTGTGCCTTTTCTAAAATGTTATTCGTTCTTTCAAAAAGGATGATCGCTTGGAAGGAATATGTGATGATAGTGGGAAAACAAGGTTTGTTTTACATTGAAAATAATAAATAATTTTTGTCTCTTATAAATTACAGACACTATTTTGTACCATGTGTACTTTAACCAGATAATATTCCATATGATGGGAAGTCACTAATAGTCTACATCAATGCAGCTTTAAGTAGGAATTTTTTTTCGTAACAACATCATATGTACTAGCATCATTACTCCATATTGAATTTAACTCATCAATAAATGGTTTCAAATAAACATAATTTTTTTTTGATATCCTGGAATTATTAAGGTCAAAAATATATATGGATCCTTCATCAACATCCAAGGATTTAAATTGTATGGAGCTATAAATACATACCAACATGAATACTAACTACCATAAGAACAAAATGAACAGAAACCGTCAATAGAAAGACCCGATCAAACATTTTGGGATTCTAAAGAAAAAAGATGGATGCACTTGGTAAAAAAAATTAGGACTCACCATCAGAGGGATTATTTAAGCTTCTATTAGTTGAAATATTTGTTTTGTGAAATGACATCAATGTTATTGTGTTCTAATAGATAAATCAATATTGTAGTATGGGTTTAAGTGAGAAATGTCTCAACTATTTTACAAGAATCAATCCAGACTACCCTAGTTGAGCCTCTTTATACCTCGGGTATCCAAATGTGAGAAAACTATCGAATGACTCATTTTCTCCATGAAATAAGATGAAATCAGTTGAACATGCATAAATCTTCTGATAACCAAGACCAGGATTATGAACCATCCCCTAACTATCATAAAAAAATTTAGGCAGTACATTTCTTTCAGGTAACAGTGTTTTAAACAAAGAGAATATCTGATCAAAACAACTATTTGACATTTCATTTTATAATTTAAAAGCTATAAATTTTTCAACTGCTTCAAATTATTTTATCTTGAAACTATAATATAAAGAATCTTCAACGGACCTTAACAACTAATAAAATTAAGATGATTCCAACTTAGAAGTAAAATCAATATCATCTTGAGTTTCAGTTTATTGAAAATATGGACCTTCCACATCATTTACTAAATTTTGAAACCATGATGGATCCAAAACCAAATTATTAGTATCATCTTGGGAACTGTGTTCACTATGTTGATACGAAAATATATAATATGGTTAAAAACCACAATGAAACAGATGTCCCATATGTTTTTTAAATGTGTCGAATGTCCTTTGAGAACATTTTTTACAAGAACACTTAACTTTACCATCTAAAACAAATTATGGTTTTGATGATTCAAATGATAAGAAAACATTAACACCCTCAATATATATAAGATTTAAACCGAAACCATTTAGATTTCGATGCTGATTTATCCAATTGGGATCATCTAGTAATGATTGTTGTTGACTTCCTTATTCCATATTTCTCTAAAAAATATATAGTAATTATTTTTTTGAATAATTTAATATAATAAAAACACTATTCTAAAAAGGAAGAAAATTAAATTCACTTCTCCAAAAATTTATAATAATTTATATTATTTGATAGTTATTTAGATTATTTTTTTAAATTTATATTAATATACACTAATTTTTAAAAATTTATAAAAATTACCACTTATTATTAGTAATTATAGCTAATTTATAATATTTACCTCTAATTACGAGTGGCATAATTTCCAGTGGATTGTCCACAACTCTTTTTCCAAACGACTCATCTTCTTACAACTTTCTCCGACTGAAATCACTATAAAAATATACTCTGAAGTAAGGATATCCATTTTCATATGCATGATAATGGAGAGTAGGGAGACCACATCGTGCTGCTCTCTATTCTAATTCATATGAAGATGGATATCCATACGTTGGAGTATATTTTTCAGAGTGATTTGAGTTAGAGAAAGTTGCAAGAAGATGAGTGGTTGGGAAAAAGAGTCTCTTTTGTCCGAAACATTATCTCCTCACCACTTTCTCTCTTTGAAATCACTATGAAAAAATTATTCCAATAAATGCATATCCATTTTTTGTATGCACGAGAATGGAGAGTAGGGAGGCCTCACTGCGCAACTCTCCACTCTTATGCACAAGAAAATGAATATTTTTATGTTAGATGATATTTTTTATAGTGATTTTAGGGGGAGAAAGTTGAAAAGATATGAGCCATTAGAAAAAAGAGATTCGACCAATCCACTGAAAATCGTGCCCATTTATTATTCATTATTACAAATTGTGCCGATTTATTTCTATTTATGACAAATTATTAATTTTTAAAAATTAAACATAATTATTACTAATTAACCCTATTTATTAATAATTAATAAAAATTATTACAAATTATTACTATTTAATATTATTTATTACTAATTATTACTAATTAATCCTAATTAATGCCAATTATTACTATTTATTACTAAATAACCCTAATTATTATTAATTATTACTAATTATTACTAATTATTTCCAATTAATCCGAATTTGTTTTAATTAATCCTAATTATTACTAATTAATCCTAATTAATTTTAATTATTAGTAATCAATCCTAATTAATCCTAATTAATCCTAATTATTTCTAATTAATCTTAATTAATTCTAATTATTACCAATTATTACTATTTGTTACAATTTATTTCTAATTATTACTAATTAATCATATTTATTACTATTTGTTACTAATTATTTCTAATTATTACTAATTATTACTAATTATTACTATTTATTACTATTTATTACGAATTATTACTAATTATTTCAAATTATTACTAATTAATCCTAATTAATCGTAATTATTACTCATTATTATGAATTATATGTATTTACTACTAATTAATCCTATTTATTACTAATTAATCCCAATTATTACTATTTATTACTAATTAATCCTATTTAGTCTTAATTATTAGAAATTAATCCTAATTATCAGTAATTATTTCTAATTACTAGTAATTATTACTAATCATTACTAATTCTTACTAATTAATACTAATTATTACTAATTAATCCTAACTATTACTAATTAATCCTAATTATTACTAATTAATCCCAATTATTACTAATTAATCCTAATGACTCTTAATTATTACTAATTAATCCTAATTAATAATAATTCTTCTTAATTATTACTAATTATTACTTATTATTCCTAATTATTAATAATTATTCTTAATTATTACTAATTATTCATAATTATTACTAATTATTACTATTTAATCATATTTAACCCTATTTAATCCAATTTAATCCTATTTATTACTAATTATGGATAATTATTACTGATTATTACTATTTATTACAAATTATAACTAATTATAACAATTTAAAACTATTTATTACTATTTATTAATATTTATTAATATTTTTTAATATTTTTTAATATTTTTTAATTATTTCTACTATTTTTTACTAATTATTACTATTTATTAATATTTTTTTACTATTTGTTAGTATTTATTACTAATAAATCCTAATTATTACTTATTAATCGTAATTAATTGTAATTAATCATAATTATTATTAATTATTACTAATTAATCCTATTTTTTACATTTTATTACTAGTTCTTACTATTTATAACTATTTATTATTGTTTATTACTATTTATTACTAATTATTATTAATTATTACTAATTAATCCTAATTATTGTTATTAAAAACTAATTACTCCCAATTATTACTATTTAATCCTAATTGTTACTAATTAATCCTAATTATTCCAAATTATTCCTAACTATTCCAAATTATTCCTAATTAATCTTAATTATTCCTAATTATTCCTAATTATTCCAAATTATTACTATTTATTACTATTTATTACTATTTATTACTAATTATTCCTAAATATTACTATTTATTACTATTTGTTACTAATGATTGTTGTTTGTTACTAATTATTTCTATTTAATTATAATTATTACTAATTATTCCTATTTATTACTAGTTATTCCTATTTAATAAATATGGGAGGAGGATGAGGCGAGTGAGGGAGCATCTCTCTCATGGATTCGTCTAGCATTTTTCACGTATGGCATCGTGTTTCAATCTTGCTTTGGCTGGTTTTCAGGATAAGCAGCGTTTCGACACGCATAAATTTGGAGTTTCTAGTTCGAAGTCGTCTGTTGCGCCGCCTCCTACCGTTGCTAATGGCTCCACATTCTCGGAACCAACAGATCTGGTTCATGTCTAACTCTTTTCGTTGCTACGTGATCGGGATGTATCTGTGTCACGAGATGTTGAGAAAGCGACCCATTCCGGGTCCACATCTATGCAGTCTGTTTACAGATCTGAGAGTTACTATGTTCCCCAAACTACTGTGTCTAGGGATTTGAAGGTGGATGTTGGGCCTTCCAGATATTGAGCGGATTTGGTTTTACGGCCTGTTGTTCAAGTCGATCATGATCTAGATTTGAAGAAGGTGGGCTCCCATCATGCCACTCCCGCAAGGTCTAGAGCCGATGTCGACTTGTGGTTTACTGATATTGATCCTATGTAGGATTTGACGAAGTTAGATTTGCATCGCGTCGCGCCCACCGGATTTGGAGCAGATACATTGCGGTCTGCTGTTCATGTTAAGCCTATGCGGAATTTGGAGAGGGTGGATGATGGACTTCATCATTCTGCGCTTGTGCCTTCTATTGTTCGTGATTTGACGAACCCAATGTCTTGGAGTGTCGCAGCTACTGCGATGCTATATGCTCGGTCTGGAGCGGATGATTTTTGGACTGTTGTTGATCATGTGGCAGCTGATCATGTGTGGGATTTGTCGAAGGCTGATGGTGGACCACATGCAAAACGATCCATGCATTACATATAATGATATTACTTCAAAATTGAAGTATATTCATTACAACATATAATAAATCCATGAAAGGGCCGTATAGGTATAGTGTCTTTAGAAACTGGGAAATATAAACAAATGGTTCCTAAAATATCCACATTTTCACCTACTTATTTCTTCATAACTAGACTCCTTTTTAAAATATTTTACTTATTATCCTTCTTCATGACCTAGAGAAAAGAAACCTATGAAAGGGAGAGCTCAAATGCTCAGTATGGGTAAACAAGGAAGTATCAATCATATCGTAATCATAAGACATAAGAACATAACATTTGAAAGTCTTATCCTGCATATGAAAGATCATGATATCATGTCATAGGATAATAGTTCAAAAGAATTAATGGACATAATCCCTAAAGTCCTAACATAAGACATAAAGTTTTGTGGCATACGCATAAGCTTAGAAAATCATTTCATATTAGTCAAGGCTCATTGTCAGGACCATCATAGCTGACAAAGTCCATTACTGAACCAGGTTTACTTGTCCTTCCAGCCCTATAGTAATAATTCAAATTTTCTTATCGTTATGGTCATGTCTATATCATGAGATATAAATTTTTACCCAATGCATTAGAGGGATATATTGGTCCCATAATCACATAATTAAATCATTCTTACGTGTTCCACAAAAACATAAATCATTCATCATAGCATAACCCAAGAAATGAAATGGGTTTCTTAAACATCATTCCATCATAACATAATCCTTATAAAATATCATTCCATCATTAACTCAATCAAATCATAGTAATAATATGAATAGAAACATAACCCTATTTAAATAACGTCATCTTAGATGGAAAATAATTTTGATAAAACACTTGAACTCAATTCTTGAGGAAAATATCCTTTCTTCTTCAAAAACATTTTCTTTTCTCAAAATATCATGCAATCTTAAAAGAAAATAATTTAATTGAAAATAAACATTAAATCTTGTAAATTAAGCTTCATGGAACTAAGGCATTATGAAAGTGTAAAAAACCATTCATGTCGTACAAGTTAAAAAAACATTCTCCTCGTAAATTTTCAAGGAAAGTCAAAAAGTACCCAGAATCAAATAATGAAAAAATATTCACTTCATCCAATTTAATAAAAATTAACCAAAGGATAAAATTTACTTTAAAAAATTATATAATAATATAAATAATATTACATACTTATGAAACATGGACACATATGATAAATATACCCCAGTAAAAACTTACATATAAACTATCTCAGATAATAATGAGATTGAAAAATTATCCCTTACCCTAGGTTTGATATCCTTAATTTGTATCCAAACATCATGTACAATGAATTTAAAAATGTTACTGAATTATTCTAGAATCATAATCATTTTTATGATATCATATTTGATTATATTATCATGAATTTTTTAGTAACATTTCATTGTCACTCGTTATTCGGATATTAACTGCTTTATGTTCTTATGGAAGTTTCGTCAAATAAGTTCATGTTTCACTTGTGAGGTTATAGTTATAAAATTTACAGAAATATATTAAAATAATATATATCATATTTATTCATTCTATTCAAATATATAATCATTGTTTAATGAAGATCATGTAGAATGAATCACATCGCATTGTGGAGATGGTAGGCAATACGTACGCACGAGCAACGATGTCATTCACTTAATGGTTAAATGGTATGGAATTGGATGGTATACTAATTATAAATAATAATTATCATGTTATATTCATTATTTACATCCATTATACTCATCATTATACCCATCCAAATAAGGTATTATTGAATAACCAATTACACCACATCGTGGAGACGGTAAGCCGTATGTACGCACACATGGTGATATTGTTATTTATAGGATTGATAAAAGGAGTTTTAAGGTTTTACCATAATTAAAATAACATCTCACCATGTCTAAGATACTGTATTTATTACTTTATTACAGAAAAAGCCTAAGTAGACACATTATAAGAAGAAAAGAATTTTGAAATAGGAGATAAAACAATTACCTCTTTTTCGAGTATCTTCTTTTGATTTTCCCAAAAAGAATCACTAGGATAGATTTATCCCAAAAATTTCACCTCTAGGATTAATTTAGGAATGTTGGTAGAGGAAATGAGATGGTTTTGGCCAAAAATGTCTTTAGAGGTGTGATTAAAATAGAAGTAGAAGTTACATTTTATAGAATACGTGAGGGGCAGTTTAGGAAAGTCTTGAGATATTAATTTATTATAAATTTATTTTCGGTTTATAATGGTCCCAAACTAATTTATTTACAATATATGATGATTTTGAGTTGAAATAAAATCATCCAATAATTTTTAGACAATTTTTGAATATTTTTTTATTCCTTATCTTTTTTGTTTAACCCTTATTTTACCATTTTTAATCTTACCGTGAAATCATGTTATTTACACTTTATGTGTTTGTGTAATTATCATAACTCCCTTCCAAGGAGACACTTATAGAAATACTTTATCCCCCACTTCAAACTTTAGGTCTTATCTTTGGTTGTTATCATAACGTTTTTGTCAACTTTGAGCTGCTCTTATGTGTTGTTGAATATATCTGACATTTTCTTCTATTTCATCAACAAGATCAGGTCCGAATAGTTTTCTTTTCCCAACTTCATCCTAGAAAGTTGGGGTTCTACACTTATTTCCATAGAGGTATTCATAAGGATCCATATTAGTACTAGATTTAAAGTTATTTTTGTAAGAAAATTCCACCAAAGGTAGGTGTTGATCCCAACCACATTTGAAATCCCTAGAACAAGCTCACAACATGTCTTATAGAGTTTGAATTTTCCTCTCAGGCTGACCGTCTATTTGTGGATGAAATGTTGTGATGAAACATAAATCTATATCCAGAACATGATGAAGACTTTACCAGAACTTCGAGATAAACCTCAGATCCTGATCAGATATAATGGAAAGTGGTACTCCATGAAATCTTACCACTTCCTTTACATATATCCTAGAAAGATGATCAAGGGAGAAATACAATCTAATAAAAATTAAGTGTGATGAGTTCTTAAGGTGATAAACTATAACCCATATAGAATTATTTACTTTGGATGTTTTGTGAAGTCCGATGACAAATTCTATAGTTATGTTTTCCTATTTTCATTCTGGTATGGGTAATGGTTGTAACATCCCCTTAGAATTCTATCTCTCAACCTTAACCTATCAACAAACCAAGCATCGATAGTCATATTAAGCAATATCCCTTCTCATGTCATCCCACCAAAAATACTCTTTCAGATCCCTGTTTATATTTGTTCTTCTAGGGAGAATAGGGAATGAAGAACTATGAGCCTCATCCAATAGATCCTTCTTTAATTATGGTATGGGAGGAATACAAACCCGATTTCTGAACCATATTATTTCATCGTAATCAAGGTTGAATTTAGAAACATTTCTCAACTTCTTTGGTATCTCTACATCTTTCTTCTATGCCTTTTTAGTCTTAACTTTTATTGATGGTTGAAAATTCATTTGATAAAGATAATATTTATCCCCTTCCTTTAATATTTCAAGATCTATCATTTTCAAATACATAAATATTATATCTTTTGTGATCCTCATCATGAATAGGCTAGCATGGTCATGTAGACTCAAATCATTTTCCACCTTGTTCAATTTTCCAGGGTAGTAATGTATTGAGTAGTCATAATCCTTAATCAACTACAACCATCTTATTTGGTACATATTCAGGTAATTTTTTCTGAAAAAATAATTTAAACTTTTACAATAAGTATAAATATCAAACTTTTCTCCATAAAGATAATTACTCCATATCTTTAATGAAAAGATTTCCGCAACTAACTCTAAATCATGAGTTGGATAATTTTGCCCATGGATTTTTAACTGTCGTGGGGCATAAGATATCATCCTATCATTTTTCAAGAGAACACATCCCTTCCCCTTCTTAGATGAATTACTATATATCAAAAACCTATCTCCACTACAAGGTAGTGTGAGCACAGGTGCAATTTCTAACCTTTTTTTAGCCCTTTGAAATTCTCCCCACATTCCTCCGTCCATGCGAACTTAACTCCTTTCCAAGTCAACTTGGTGAGTGTATTAGATAATCTTGAAAAATATTTCACAAAATTCTGGTAATATCCAGTGAAACCAAGAAAACTTTAGATATTAGTTACCATTTTTTGTCTCAACCAACTTTCAACAACTTCCATTTTTGATGGATACATAGATATCAATTCTCTGGAGATTATGTGACCTAAAAATAAAACTTTATGAATCCAATATTCCAACTTGGTAAATTTTACATAAATCTTCTCCTTTCATAGGGTATTCAATATAATTATCAAGTGGTCTTCATGTTATTCCTTGATCTTAAAATAGAAAAGAATATCATTTACAGAGGCTACCACAAACTGATCAAGATGGACTCTAAAGACAATATTCATTAGATCTATTAAAATAGTGGGGGAATCAGTATGACCAAATAGAATCACTAAAAATTCATAGTGTCCATACATTATACGGAATTACATTTTTGGTATATTCTCCTTCTTAACCCTTAATTGATGATATCCTAAAAAAACCAATCTTGAAAAAGTGTTGAGCTCCACATAGTTGGTCAAATAAGTCATCAATGTGGGGGAGAAGATATTTTTTCTTGATAGTGATCTTGTTAAGTTCTCGATAATCAATGTGAATTCTCATTGATCTATCTTTCTTCATAACAAAAAGAATAGGTTCTCCCCAAGGTGACACACTAGGGTGTATTAATCCCTTATAAATATTCTATTGGAGTTGCATCTTCAATTCCTTAAACTCAAATGGTGTTATTCAATAAGGTGTCTTTGAAACAGATATAACACCTAACACGAGTTCTACTGAAAATTCAAATTCATGATTTGGTGGAATACCTAGAAATTACTCCAAAAAGACATCATTAAACTCTCATACAATGGGTGTATTATTAATTCTGAGTTTCCCAACAACCATTTGAGATAAATAATCTTTATTTATAGGAATCAAGGCCCATAAAATGGAAGAAATTTCTATTAGAAGGTTATATTCATCCTTGTATTGATAGATGATCACAGATTGATCTAGAATATGAAATGTGACTTCCTTTCCTTGGTAATTGATATGATCTCTATATGGAGAAAGCCAATGCATTACAAGAATCACATCAAATTCCACTATATGAAAGATTAAAAGATTTGTAGGTATCAATTTCCCACAAACTTCAACTAAAGAAGAATTATAAACTTTTTATGTGAATGTTGTTCCATTAGGTGTTGTCATATCTAACACAACATCTAATTGTTGTGGTAATGAAGTGATACTCTATGAAAATTCCTCAAAAATAAAAGAGCGAGTAGATCCAAAAGCAAATAAAACATTTTCTACTTTAGAGTGGATGGTCAATGTACCTTTCACCACTTCATTATCATACTCCAAATTACTGATAGTTATTACATGTATCTTTACTTTTTATTTAGACTTAAGGGTTTGATGATGTTGATCATCAACAATAACTCTTTGATTATGGCATTGAGTGGCATAATGCCTCATTTACTTTCACTTGTAGCATTGAAGTGTAGGAGGTGCATTATGTGTATCCTTTTCTCCATTTGCATCATTAGACATCTTTTCCCCATCACTTATACATTCATCTACCCAATGAAATTATTTTACATACTTAAAACATTTACTAGTCCATTTAAGAAAATTTACTCCATGTTTCTTTCCACACTTTGAGCATAAGGGAAAACTCATCTTCTTTTCAGTGTGGTCTTTATATTTTTCTTTGAACTCAATTTGTTCTCTTCTAATCAAACCTATATGATTGATGGGTTACTCCATTATCCATGTCATCCTTAAGATCACATAAAACGACTTTCTAATAGCTATTAAAGTCTATTATGAATAATACCCTTTGGATACTTGGTTTTAATCCACTAAGGAATCGATAAATTTTACTCTCAGGTTGGATAATAATTCTATAAGTGTACCTTTCATGTCTTGTAAAATTAGCTTAAATGGTACCAATGGATTCATCATCCTTTTTCTTAAGTTCAAGTAATTACTTCCCAGGATTCATTTGAAGAATATGAGGAAATTACTTATTGAAAAATAAGTTCTTGAACTCATCACGTTCCATGGATCCAATTACATCTCTTTGCCTCATATTCTTGATAAGATTACACCATTTATTAGCTCTACCTTACAAAAAATATATTGATAAGATGAATTTATCATGTATATAACATTTTAGAACTAAAAATATCTTTTCTGTGGTACTAATTCATTGTTCGTCCACCGATGGATCAGAAGACCCATTGGAAGAAGGTGGACGCTACCTCGTGAAGGAATCAACATAATGTTTCTCCCTTCTTTTCTCATTTGGAAGTCATTCATGATTCATAGCTTGAAAAATTTGTGTGAGCATAGCTACAATATTTTTCATTCTTTATCCCATAACATTTGGTTTCCCAGGAGGACAATCATTTCATTTCAGGTCACATTCAGCATTAGTGTAGTTCTTTCGGGTTCCTACCATTGACTAAAACCAAGAATCATAGTGCGGGAATCACTAATAATTATAAAAAAACCACATAATCAAGAATAAAATTTCAATTTTGGAAATTCTTGGTTTTATCCTAGGTTATTCATGGTCATTTCTAAAACACTAGGGTTTAAACCAATACTTATACTTATCCTTGAGGTTCTTACTAAGGCTTTCTCATCCTAGTTTCCAAAGGGTAACTATACATTTACTATAGGACCAACTATAAGAACCCATAAGTTAAATATATTGATGTTACTTAAAAATTGTAGTATATTCATTACAAAATATAATAAATCCAAAATAGGACTGTATAGGTATAGTGTATTTAGAAATTGGGAAACATAAACAACTGGTTCATAAAACATCTACATTGTCTCCCTCTTATTTCTTCATAACTAGACTCCTTTTTAATATATATTACTTAATATTCTTCTTAGTGACCAGGGGAAAAGAAATATATGAAAGGGTGAGTTCAAATTTTGAGTAAGGGTAAACAAGGAAGTATCAATCATACCATAATCATAAGACATAAGAACATAACATTTGAAAGCCTTATCGAGCATATGAAAGATCATGACATCTTGTCATTGGATAAAAGTTCATAATAATTAATGGACATAATCCCAAAATTCATAAGATAAGACATGAAGTTTTTTTGTATACACATAATCTTATAAAATCATTTCATATTAGTCAAGGCTCATTTCCAAGACCATCATAGTGGGAAAAGTCCATTACTGAACATGGTTTACTTGTCATTCCAACCTTATATTACTGAACCAGATTTAATTTTCGTTATATTAATGTCTACCTCATGAGATATAAATATGTTCCCAATGCATTTTAGGGAGATATATATTCCACCCATCTCATAATGAAATCATTATTACATATTCCACAAAATAATAAATCATTCATCAAAGTATAACCTAAGAAATAAAATGGATTTCTTAAAAATCAATCCATCATAAAATAATCCATATAAAATATCATTACATAATTAACATAATCAAATAATAGTAAAAATAGTAATAACAACATAAAACTATTTAAAAAATCTTCATCCAAGATGAAAGAAATTATAAAACACTTGAACTCAATTATTTAGGAAAATATCATTTCTTCTTCAAAAATGTTTCCTTTTCTCAAAATATCACCCAATTTTAAAATAAAGGAATTTAATTGAAATTAAACATTAAATATTGTAAAGTAGGATTCATTTAATTACGGTGTTAGGAAATTGTAAAATTCCATTCATTCCATACAAGTTAAAAAACATTCTCCTTGTACTTTTTCTAGAAAATTCAAAAAAATACCTCGAATCGAATAACGACAAAATATTCCTTTCATACCATTTAATAAAAATTAAAAAAAGGGAAAAATTAACTTTAAAAAAATTGTATAAGAATATAAATAATACTAAATACTTAAGAAACATGTACAATGTTGATAAATATACCATATTATATACTTATGTATAAATAATCTCAGATAATAATGAGATTGCAAAATTATCCCTTACCTTAGGTCTGATATCATTCGTATGTATCTGAACCTCATGTATAATGACTTATATAATTTTATCAACTTATTATAGAAAAATAATCATTTTTATGATATCATATATGATTATATTATCATCTGTTTGCTAGTAACATTTCATCGTCACTCATTATTTGTATATTAATTACTTTATGTTATTATGATAGTTTTGTCAGATAAGTTATTGTTCCACTTCTTAGGTTATAGTTATATCATTTAAATAATGATATTAGGATAATATATATCATATTTATTCATTGCATTCATGTGTATAATTGAGGTTTAATGAAGATCATAGAGAATGAATCGCATCACATCGTAGATATGGTAGGTCGTACATACGCACGAGTGACGATATCATACACTTAATGGTTAAATGGTATGGAATTGGATGGTATATTAATTATAAATAATAATTATCATGTAATATTAATTATTTAAATCCAATATAATCATAATTAAACCCATACAAAATGTATTATTGAATAACAAATTACACCACAATGTGGAGACGGTAGGTCGCACGAATGCAAACATGGTGGTATTGTTATTCTTAGGATCGATAAAAGGATATATAATGTTTTACCATAATTATAATAACATATAATAATGTATAATATAATTTATTCTTTACAATATTATGGAAACAACATAATAAGAGAAAATATATTAAGAAAATAATTTTGAAAGAGGTGATAAACAATTGCATCTTTTTCAAGTATCTCTTTTCGATTTGCACAAAAGGTCTCCCAAGAATGGATTTATGACCAAAGTTTTGAATCTGTGAATAATTTCGGGAAGTTTGAATAGTAAATGGATAGGGTTCGGCTGAGAAAAAGTGCTTTAGAGGTGTGATTAAAATAGAATTAGAAGTTCCCTTTTATAGAAGATGTGAGGGGCCTTTAACGAAAGTATTGAAATATTAATTTATTATAAATTGATTTTAGTTTTATAATGGTCCCAAACTCCTTAATTTAGAATATAAGATGATTTTGGTTTGACTAAAAATATTTCAACATTTTTTATACATGTTTGTAAATTTTTTAACCCCTATCCTTTTTTAACCCTTTTTTAACCCTTTTTAATCTTACCGTGATATCATGTTATTCACAGTTTGTGTGTTAATGTAATTATCATAACATGTAAAATGACCAAAAAGTGTAATTTTTGACATATTAGGAGTTATCTTAACCATTTGGTCCAATATTATATTTTGAATAATTTTAAAACATTTAATAAACTACTTTATATTTTATGTTATGAATTATGTCAGTTTTGACAGTATTCATACATGACTTTAAAAAAAAATAATATATTGATTACTTTGAGAAAAATTCATTAAATAAATCCTAACATATCATACTCATCCATAAAATTCTTGTATGACATAAATTATTTTATATAATATTTATTTAAATATTTTCAATATCATTTATTTGATATTTCTCTTAATAAAATAATTACTATATCATTGTTGTGTCCATATTTATGGTAATTATTCAATCTCTAAAAATTAAAAATAAATTTACATTATATAAATAATTTTAGTAGCTTTATGGTGACTATTTAGTTTTGATGCTTCATCAATTTTATCTCTATATTAAATTTATTATACTTATAAGAGATAAGAGAGTGAAATGTTGTCACTTTCTTTTGTTTTAATAATAATTATATCTCTTTCATAGAAAAAAGTACATTAAATGAATAAATTCCAACCCTTATGGGATATGGATTGACTTTTATTCATTCAATATGATTTTTGAATGTTTTATAGTAATTTTATTATCCTTATCATATTTTTCGTTACCCTAATTTACCTGATTTACCTTTATCTATGGTAAATAGATATTACAAAAGTTATTATTCATAATACCAAAAAATTAAATTAGCCTATTAAAATAATTTGGACCAAATGATTACAAATATGGAATCCATTTTTCCAAATTCAAAACATGGAAATTACAGTAATTAATTTAAAATTAATTGTCGTTGTCAAAACGAGAAAATGAGTTTTTGAAAGTAAAACCCATCAAAAGATTTGATGTGTGTTTATATCTAATTTCAATGTGAAATTAATTCTAATGACCCAAATTGAATTAAATGATAAAAACATAATCTAATTATACTTTAAAACAAATTAAAAGGACAATATAACTATATAAATAAATTATATTAAAAGGTAGTTTTGAATTAAAATAAAGTATTTTTCATTATTAATTAAAAAATGAATTTGATCAAAAAAATTCCAAAATTTAACCAAAACAAATTTTGATGACCCACTTTAAAATAAAATTTTTATGTTTTCATATAAAAATTATTAATGTTTCAAAATATTAATTTAAAAGGGGTACTCCATTCAATGGCGTAAAATCACCCTTTTTTAAAAAATATAGGTTTTTAAACATCAAATAAGGTTTATTCATACCGTATGAATAAAATATCCATTGAATGAATATCAAAAATACTTTATTAAGTATATAACACACACAGATATGTATATATTTCATTAATTTCATTACCAGTAGTAATTCACTCAAAAATACAAATATCTAATTGATTTATATTTATCATAAATAATTGATATCCAATGAATTCAGAATGCATTTTAATAAGTTATTTATACTTATTCCCACGAATCAAATTACTAGGATATAATGGTAATTTTACACTAATGTAGTCTCGAAGTTCTTTTAAAATCACAATTGCACGCAATTCAAGCTTCCAATGAATTAAAATTATTTAAAGAAAATATTTCATAAAAGCATTAAACTGTTACAACATGTGCCTAGTGAGCATTAGAATCCATCTGCTCGGTGTGCTCCATGTCCTAGTGATAATGTCATATTTTTCACTGGCCCTTGTCATGATTTGGTTCTTGAGCGTAATCGAAATTTTTGGAATAGTGAAATCGCATTTTTTGAAGCAAACCCAAATTTTTTTGAAGATTGGATTGAGGAATATGAGGATTTGATCATTGAACGAATCAACCATTTCCCAAATAATGATTCATGGAAGGTTGATAATTTGCGTAATCAGATGGTACTGATTTGGGTCTTTGGAGGCTGGTATATTATTTCATTAGGTATGGGTTATTCCATATTATATTCCCTTTAAAAGATTTGAAATTGTGGGCCTGGAGATACGGACAGGGACCCTAGTTTGATCTGTCTCATGTAAGGAATACCATGGCACAATATTAGATCAGGATTAATGGGTTGAACCGGTTCTTATAGAATCCACACATCTTATGGGTTATTGAATTGGTTATGGGATCTCTGATCATGTTTGATAAAGAAATTAATTGGCCAGATATGGTCATTTTTCAAGAATTCTTGTTGAATTTGACCATAGCTCTACATTATTTGAGACTATTTATTTGAATTCTGGAGAGTATCAATTTAAATTGGTCATTCGGTATGAATCGGTTCTTGATTTCTGCTATAATTGTTTGTCAATTGGCCATGTCAGAGGTTCTTGTTAAAGGGGATTGAGATGCTCCACTTTTAGGAAGCATGGGCATCAGACTAAGGATTTTAAATCTAATCTCCCCACGACTGCCAATAATGATGTAGAGAAAGATGTTAATAAGGATGGTGGTGGCATGTTTGATAGGCCTGAAAGCAGTGGTGCTCCTGCTGCAAATGATGGTGCGGTGGGTAAAAAATATTTTGATGATGTGGTTGAATCGGGATCCAGAAATCAGGTTGAATATAATTATATTGTTTCTGACATAGTACTAGATTTGGCCGACAATAGTGGGGGTCTGATTTCCCTATATGGTATTAAAAATAATGATATTTCTCATTCTTATAGAGGCTCTGGTACAGTGGCCAATGCTAAAGGTACAACAAGGGAGGATATAGTTCTTTCTTTATTGCCTCTTATGAATGTGGCTAAGTGTTCCAAAGGTAAGAAAGTTATGGATAGTGGGGGATATCAATTAGTCCTATATAGAAATCCTAGGTCTTGAAATGCACATGATCAAATAGATTTTGCGGTTGATGTCCCTTCTGGTGGTGGCAAAGTGAATGTTAATAAGCAATTTGCTCCTATACAGGCAGGTGTGACACCTAGAGGAAGTGGTGAGACTCATTATCATGTTGTTAATGATAAAAAATGGTTTTTTTTATTTCAACCTCTAGTAATTGTTGAGGTAAGTCGGGAAATGAGAAGAGATTATTCTTATCCATCTCAATTTTTTGATCTCATGATATCTGATTATGACTCATTTAGAATCGCATCACCATGGAATGTGAAGACGTAAGGGAAAAAAGTTCAACGAACCTTTTCCTAATTATGAGGGTGAGCAGTACCCCCCGGGCCTTATGGATGAAATGGCTAAATGGTTTGACTTCTATCTATAAGTTACCTTTGACATGATAAAACTAGATGTTTTTGGGTGTAGAGATTATTTGACAGTCCAAAAATTATTATCAAAGAATATCGAAGATGGTTTTTGGCTTTATCTGAGGCGTAACATTAAAGACCTTTGATGGAAATAGATAAGAATAATTATTTCATAGTATTTCTCAAACTCATCATCAAGTGATGAGATTACATTGCCCCAATAAACTCAATCATGATGGAGAGGGAAACACCTAAAGAACATAAATCGGTACCCAAGGAACTCGGGTTCCAGAGGGAGTGGCAGGAGATGATCCCTTATTTTTTTCTTATGTGTAGGGATTTTATAGCACTACTGTGTTTTTCCCTCCTCTCTTTGTTGTACTTTACTTTTTTTATAATAATTTTGGTGATTGTAGGTTGGCTTGCCAAATCATAATCAGTCCCACTTAAGTATTCCTATTTAATTCTAATTATTACTAATTATTACTAATTATTACTATTTATTACTAATTATTACTATGTTTTACTAATTATTACTATTTATTACTAATTAATCTTATTTATTACTAATTGATCTTAATTAATCCAAATTATTTATATTTATCACTAATTAATCCTAATTAATCATAATTATTACTAATTAATTATAATTAATACTAATTAATCATAATTATTACTAATTAATAAATTAGTACAAATTAATCCTAATTATTACTAATTAATCCTAATTAATCCAAATTATTACTAATTATTCCAAATTATTCCAAATTATTACTAATTATTACTATATATTACCATTTATTACTAATTATTACTAATTATTAATAATTATTACTAATCATTACTATTTATTACTATTTAATACTCTTTATTACTAAATATTACTAATTAATCCTAATTTTTCCTAATTTTTCCTAATTATTTCTATTTATAACTATTTATTACTAATTAATCCTAATTAATACTAATTATTACTAATTATTACTAATTAATCCTAATTAATCATAATTAATCATAATTAATGCTAATTAATACTAATTATTTCTAATTATGACTAATTATTAATAATTAGTAATAATTCTTATAATTAATACTAATGACTACTAATTATAAAAATTAATATAACTATTAATTCATACTAATTAATACTAATCACACGTAATTATTTGTAAAAAAATAATGCAAAATAAAATGATCTAATTCTAATTAAATTTAATCAAAGCTAAGTAAAAATAAATATAACTAATTTAAAATAAAATCATTTTACTAAAAATTAAAATAATTAGATAAATACCTTAAAACTGAATATTTTGGAGGATAGAATCCGCAAATATTTCCCTGATTTAGAATTTTAAACTTTAACAAATTTTGAGAGAAAAAAGTTAAGTAGAGAGGGAGAAAGGGGTAGAGAATGGGGTGGGATGAGAGAAAAAATAGATGAGGGTATATAGAGGTTATATTATTTGCAACGAAACTATTTCTTATGGAACCCATGACAAATGCTAACCCATATTAATTAGGGATAATAGTTGAAAAGGTATTTGTGACTGGACTCATCGAAAATACCAACCTGTCGACATACTATTTGTGATGGGAGATAAATCCCTTCAGAAATAATAAAAATACAGTTGGGTATTTGTAACGATATTTCATACCCATCGCAAATAGCCTTCCCACAGTTTGGCACACAACTCACTCGAAACCTTTTGTGACAAAGATTGTCTTCCCATCACAAATAATTAGTTATTTGGAATGGGAAGAGGGTCCTGTCCAAAATAGTCACTCCCGGTGGACTATTTGTGATGGTACCCTACCCTGTCACAGATAGTCATTTTTCTTGTAGTGACCAGAAGAATTAAATAAGCTGGTAGTCAGAACTATTAACCGATGCTTGTGAAATAAAAACTAGATGAGTTCTTGGTAATTGGTGAAATGGGAACAATAGTTTTAAGGGAAATAAAACTAGTATTATTTATATTATTTTGGTCTAGAATTTATGTATGTATAAAATAATAGTTTAGGGTAAAGATTATTATAGTTAGTAGTTGTTATATCAACATTGGAATGAGTATTTAGTAGCTTCAGATGCATCTTAAGTATCAAATTTAGCAATGATTTGTTCTAGATTTTTTATATGAACCTAAATAGTATAATTTAATCATATTACGATGAATTTTAACTATAGTATTATCCAAGATGTCAGTAATGAATTATTGGAAATGTTATATACTCCGTAAAATCATCTCTTAATGGATTTTCTTAGAGAGATTAGGTCACCTTAAGAGGAACAACCACAAGTAACATGGTGGGATAAAAAACTTTTTCCATATCTCAATAGTAGGTTGTTTATCATGTGAGACTTACAGGATGGATAGTTAACTATTGGATCTAGTGCAAGTGACACTCTATTGGAGTTGGTTCACTTGAATCAATAACATTGAACAATATATTATAAGGATATTAATAGTCTTAAATATTAATTAATATCTTATCAAGTTATGATTACTTTTTTGTGTGACATCTATGTGATAATTTACTTAGGTTACTTGTCAAACCATAAGTCACAGAAGTTCTCCATTATGATGAGAACCTTAAAGTGTTATGATATTATTATTAAATATATATATTCTTTGGTGAGATGATATCATTATATAAGAAAAAAATGATACAATCTATCATAGGTAGCAGGCTCATAAGACATTGGGGATACTTCTAAAGTAGTTCATCCTTGATAATCCAAATAAAGAAGATTATGAGAATAAGTCCCTCCAATAAAAATTTAACATGTTTTATGTGTCATTGGATATTCCTATCTGAGAACATGTGTAATGGTTTTTAGACCTGAGATTATTACTAATTCATATAATGATTTGTGTAATTTAATGTATTATTGAAAATCATGATGATATATACTCACAGTGAGGTATGATAGAGTATCATGAGTGATATGGCATTAATTAATAACTCAATAAATGATTTTTCCCTTCTATATAACATAACTATATATCTCTGTCCCTCTGATTAAAATGGAAGAATCTGATACATCCATGACCATAGTGTGACATCGATGTCTTCATTTCTTGAAATTCAATGAAATATAATTCAAGCATATAGGTTGATGATACATGTGATGAAACCTATGTAAATGAGATATAGAGATAAAGGAACTATATTAAAAAGTGATAATTATTAAGAGGTTGAATTTTATTGCATTAATAAATCCTTTCTTTATGGGTTCCTTGACATGTTACTTGATACTACCCTTTGAATTTTGATGGTTCTACCTAATTTAAATAAGAGAGGGTCCTAGAGGTCCACACACTATGTGTATCGAGAACCTCAGTTATATTATATATAAATTTAACCAGCTGAATAAATGTTATTCCCATACATGGTTTAGTAACTATTCATATTTGGTTGATCACAAATATTTAATCACCAATTATTAGAGAGATTATATGTGAGTTAAATATTTAGTAAATATTTATTCACTAATTTAGAGAATATAACATCTATTTATTAGCGAATAATTCAGTGGTGTTTATTTAATTTAAATAAATAGTCATTATTTAATCATTGATAAATAGCAGGGAGGAAAGACGAACTGAGGTGATAGTTTGGTAAAAATGATTTATTAAATATCATTTAAATAAATTTTAGTTTATTTATTCCAGAAAAAATATTTATTTATCTTTGAGTTCAACACATTTTAAGTAAATAATAAAAATATCATTAGTATTTTGACATGGGGTTTGATGGGTATTAAGAGTATAATAAGGTCACATGTGAAATTATTATTCTCTAACAATAGCTCTATTTAAACCTGATTATATCATTCTTAACACTAATCATTATTGTGCAAAACAAAATTCAAGATATAATTTTCTCAATCTTGAGAGAACTATTCCTACTGAACACTCTCATGAAGGTAGAGAAATTCTCCTCTTCCACATTCTCAACCATATAGAGAACAAGAATAATCCTTCAACCTTAAATGGATTCTGATAACTATTAAAGAAAAACTAGACTATTATTATAATATTACACATTAAAACCTAGGTATTTCTGCAATGATGTTTACATGTTCATGTAGAAGCTGTAGATCACTATTAGAGGAATTATACCCTCATATCCCATGATAAAATGATGGTATGATGGAAAGTTTCCATCTAATTCGACAATCAAGAAAGGATTCCAACATGAGGTAATTCTTAATCTATATAAATTAATTATAAATTATATGTGATTATCCTATCTCATGGATTTTGGGGTTTCAATTTTTTTAGTTCTAAGGAGAAATCCAAATAAGTTGACAAATTTCCATTATTGGGCATGGGCCCGACCACTTTCATTATACCCTAAAACCATCAGTTTTCTAATGAAAATAATAGTTATTTTCATAGGTTCTTGAAACTTAAACCATGAAATGATGAAAATAATAATTATATAATAATCACATCAACATATTATGGATCTCACAGATGTAATATTAGTGACTACCATAGGTTCTTTAAAAAGTTCACATCCTTCTTCCCTTTGATCTCCCCCACACCCTTCTCCTATATCTATGATTTTTTTCTAATCACTATGAGACCCATGTAATTATAGATATGGAATCTTCAAGAGGGGGAGGGGGTGAAATTAAGTCCGAAAAAACTCAATAATTTCTCCCACTTTGGGTAATAAATAGTTTGGAAGTTATGTGTTTTGAATTGATCAGAGTACAATAGTAAATAAATGCTATGGAAATTAAATGATGTATAAGATATAACTAGGTCAATAAGGGAAAAAAGAACTATAAAAATTCAGAATACAACAATGTAATGGAATTCTAAATAAAAATCCATAAAATCCTTTAAAATATATTATTTAAGGATATAAATAGTTTCTATCAAAGGAACTATTCAATTTTAATCCAAAATGGTAGGAGGATCAGAACCTAGATTCAAAGGAACCAAGTTATGATTCTTTGGAAATTACTCAATCTAAAAGATCATAAGATACAAGTCCTATCCCTGAACTTATTTTAACTAGAGGTTCATAAGCATAGATTTCTATACTCATAATATCTGTGATCACACAATATTAGAAGAAAATCACTATAATAATAAATCTTAGATCATTTATAATGAAAATACTCACAAATAAAAGATTTAAGAGCACTCTATAAAACTCATGAAAATAGAATCTCTAAAATCACTAAGATGGTGCACAACTCTTGAATTCATATGATCAAACTCTTGATCATTTTTTTATCTTACTATCTCATATTCCTTGATGACTATGATCTTAATATATACATGTTGGCATAACCCCCCCCCCCCCACAATGGTAAACTCTATGTTATTTTGGCACAGATGTAATATTTTAATAAACATGATCTTTTACTTGAAGTAAATCTATTAACTTCATAATGTACTAGAACTACAAGGTTCCAAATTATCTCACTAGAACATGTGATTCAGATGTTAAGATTATATGAAAAAATAAATAATAAAAACCTTAATTAAGTATAAGTAAAATAAGAAGTGTTTTATCATTAATCACAATAACATATCTAAATGAAATCATTTATTGAAAATGAATAAGTAGTCTCCCTCTTTCTGAAAATCACAAAGAAAAAGAAGATAGTAAATACAATAAAATAAAAAACTCTATGTACTTTTGAAAAACTTACCCCCTTATTAAAACAAAAAACCCTTTATCTTCCTTTAGAACTGGCCCACCTATAAAAATAAACAAACCAATATTTTGCTTTAAAATTTACCCCTTAAAAAATTAACTTCCCCTGAATTTATTTTACTTTTAATTTCTAAAATTTATCCATCTTTGGTATTATCACGAAGAAAAACTATTATATTTTAAAAAAAATTAATAAGCAAGGTAATATAACAAGTATAAGAACCTCATTAGAATAAGGAGTCATTATGTAAGAATAAATCAGATCTATAGGTGTTGTGAAATAATAACTTCAAAAGACAAGAATAATAATAATCTCATAATCACAAAAGAATAATATCAATAATAATAAGGTTATCATGTGATAATAGATCACCTAAATTATGAATTATGTAAGAATGATTTTGAAAAGTACAATGTTTTTTAAATACAAAATAAAATGTAGTTAGGGGGTATTCATGAGAAACTACAGAAGATAAAAATATAAAGTAAATGGTACCTTATATAATTTAGTTTATATTATATACAACTAGTATAAAATCTTCAAAATTTGTAGTTCAAGAATTTTATTAAGTGTTATCTTATAATTTTTTAAAAAATATATTTTGAAATAATTGACGAACCCACATAAAAATTTGGCATAGTCTTATATAAGAAAATAATGACCTCCACCTTTCATGAGAATTATTTTACTATCACAAGAATGCAAAACAATAAATACAAGATAAAAAATTAAAACAGATGATACCAATATTCTATTTAATGTATTGTAATATTTTTTTTAAAGGTTTTATTAATATATCAACAATATGATATTTATTTATAAAAAATTTGAGAAAAATATCTTCATTTTATGTGTCATATAAAATTAAATAAGGTCTCATGTCAATGTTTTTATCCCATGATAAATTTTTTCGGTTATTAAAAAAATAAATTTCACTAGTACAATCTGAATGAATCAGAGTCTGATTAAAAAACATACTGAAATTAGTGAGTATGTTCAACATCCACATTAATTAGGTGCAACAACTTCCAACTAACACATATTCATCTTTAAAAGTGTAGGGTAAAACTAAATGTTGGTTCTCATTGGACCAAGAAACTAAATATTCCCTAAGTAAATGAATAGTTCTAGAATTACTCTGCTTATCCATTCCACAACCTTTAAAATCAGTATCAGAATAACTTTTAAGAACAAAATTAGTTATGGAAGAACAAAATAGTCCAAGATTGAAGTTCCGTTAAGGAAAAAAAATATTTTTTTGACCAACTTATGATGGGAAAATTTCAAATTAGTTTAAAATATTGTACACATACTCACCGAGTATATGATGTATGATTGATTAGCTATTAAGTAAATTAAACTTCTGATCATATGTCAATAAAGTTTTTGATTTACCAGTTTGCTATATTCATTAAGATCAAACTTAGATGAGGTACCTATAAAAGTAATTTTACTATAATAATTTTAAAAACAACAATTTTTAATTAAATATTTAATATAATTATGTTTAGTTAAAATAGTTCTTTCCTATTTTTTGAGTTATTTGGAATCCAAGAAAGTACTTAGGTTCACCCATCATACTTATCTAAAATTACCTTTACGTAAGTTATGAAAAGCTATCTACAATTGTTTTTTGAGTATATTATAAAATAATTTCATTGAAATAATTTTCTAAAATCAAGGTGTCACTAAAATATTTCTCAATAAAAAGAGTAGGATTGATCATTCCCTAAAAAAATCCATTTTGAAGTAATTTTCCAGATAATCTAACATACTAGGATCTCATAGCTTGCATAATTCTATAAAGTGAATTAATAAGTCTAAAAAATGTTCCTGAAAATTACTATCCTTAAAAATAGGAGGGTTTTCAATATAAAACTACTCTTAGACGTAATTATTAAGGAAGAAACTATTTACACCCATTTAAAATATAGTTAAATTTAGATGAACTGTAAATGATAAGAGAATATAGATAGATTCTAGTATAGTTACCAGAGAAAAATTTTCGTCCTAGTCCATGAAATTTTTCTTATTAAAACCCTTAGAAATTTGTCTAAATTTTTTCTAAGAAATATTTTCATTCCCATCACTGTTATTTTGGAAGACCCATTTTACTCTTATTACTGGAAAATTATTAGGACATTTGATAAAAATCCAAATCTTGTTATGTTCTAATTGATCAATCTCTTCTTGATTAAAAATTATCCCACCCTCATCACTTAGGGAATCATCTACCATTTTTGGTTTAAACTAAGTTAATAACTCAAGATACTCACACTCATTATTTAAAGAAATTATGGATCTAACCAGTTGATTTGCATCACCAATGATATTAATAGTGGTATGACTCTATAAAATTATTTGGTTTCTAGGTAAAAAGTAAGGTTTATTCCTAATATACTAGATGAATATCTTATATTAGACTTTTTTCCATAATAATAGTTACCAGAATATGTGTTTTAACATTCAAAATTAAAATAGAGTTAGTTTTAGAAACACAATTCATATTATTCTAATAATATATATGTTTTAAATTCTTATAAGGATTGCTTTAAAAAATATGACATGAACTATTTCTTTAATAATATGTGTTCATCTATTGAAAATGAAATAAGATTTAACTTTTATGGATTAACCAATAAAACTTTCATCACAATCTTTCAGATCAAATTTATGAAGATTGTATTTAGTATTAAAAACAAATACTTTACACCTAAAAACTATGAAGTAACTAGGTTTCGGATTCCTTCCATCCCATAATCCGTAAGTTGTTTTGTTTAAAACTAGGTAAAGAAGAAATGGATTTCTAATGTAACATGCGTTAGTAATGTCTTCATCCCAAAAAAAATTTAAAAACAAAAAATTCACACCGCATAGACCAACAAATTTCTTGAAGTGTTTTCTTCCTTCTTTTTACTACCCTGTTTTTTTAAGTTATTAGAACTAAGAAATTTTGTGTAATGTTCTTTTCATTATAAAAAGTTTTAAATGATGAGTTTACAAACTCTCCACCATGATTATGCTAGACCGTGATAATAGAAATATTTTAATCATTTTAAACAAGAGAAATAATCCTTTCAAAAAATGAGAGTGTTTCTAACTTAAGATAAATAAGATAAACCTAATTATACATGGGGTAATAATCAAATAAGATATAACAATAGTGTTTTACCATAATACTAATAGTTTTATTGGGTCCAAAAAGATACATATGAACAAAATTTAAGTTTTCTGAAGTTGATACTTCACCACTAGACTTAAAACACATCTTACGTTTCTTACTCTATTGAAAAGGGTTAGAGACTCTAGAATAATTAAACTTAATTTTTGAAAAAAACTTTATAAGTCCTATATTAGAATGTTTATTTAAGGTTAAAACATTTTAGTGTCCTAAAAATCTATTCTAAAGAAAAAAATCATCCCTATCTCACTAAGATATGGAAGGTTCTGAAAATAAATATTATCATGCCTATTAGTAAACTCCTTTCAAACATGTGATTGTACAGATTTCATTGAAAAATTTCATATATAAACCCTCATAACATAATTGATTTATGATAATATGTGAATTATTAAGTCATAGAACTTAATGAACATTTGTAATTAGTGTCTCACCCAAAAAATAAATATCACCAATACCAATAATCTAACCTTATGTATTATCTCTAAAAGAAACACGTTCACCCTTCAGTTTTTTTAAGTTAGAATTGTTTCTAGGAATGTTCCAAGAAAAACTAATATCTATATACCCGATATTTAATCTGATGGATCTTATTCTTTTCTATTGAAATCAATGCAACAAAAAATTTGGAACCCAAACTTATTTGGGTAAAAAATTATTAGAAAACAAATTGAAACCCACATCTTTCCAACCCTATGTTTTCGAACATATAAAAATTATTTAAAAATATAATCTCTATAAGTTCTAAATTTTTGAACCTTATTCAAGGTGAAATTATTCTTCCAATGTCCTCTCCTATTAAATTTAGTATAGAAAGGTGCACTCTTTAGAACAAAATAATTAATCTGGTTATGTCACTTTATAGAATATGTATAGAAAATTAAAAATGATGTTATATTTGGTTTAAAATATCTTATAATCTTATCAAAACAATACCATCCATAAGTAAATTTTGAAAGAAACATCTTAAAACTCACTAATTCAGACTTAAATTTCATATCATTGTTATGATCCGTAGAGGTTAAAACAAAAATAGATTTGACCTTGAAATTGAATGTTGGCTTAGAAATTCCATCATTATCCTTTGTAAGATATATCATAATCTAATACTAGTATTTCCTTAAATTATTATATCTTTTATCTAGGATAGTCACATATTTATAAATCTCTTAAAATGGTGGAGTATCATCTTCTTCATTTGATGAATTAGGATAAGCACAATATTAAGATAAATTAGTAAGTGAATCAAAATTAACCTTATATATAAAACATGATTCACCTTAAGGCATTACCCCACAAAAAGAAATTATCTTCAGATTATCATTACTTTATAAATAACTTTAATAAGTAGAAACTCCACTAAAACTCTAGGTGTCCATAAAATTTAAAACTTCCTTTACGTTTTGATTAGAGGATCTTATGGATTATCTATCCTTATTCATAAATATTTCACAATCTGGTATGATATTATATTATTTCATACACTCATAAAAAATAAAATTTTAAAAAAAATTATTATCATCACTTATTTATGACATATCATGTTTAACTATTCTATCATTACAACAAACATTATGGAAATTATTTTCCCTAATAATCTTGTTCGTATGCCTAATAAGTTGATAAAATTCACATTTACTAAGTTCTAAATTACTAACTTGAAAAAAAATAGAAATAATCTTTGAAGTATTCAAATTAGAATTAGTAACTTTGAAAGTGGTAGAATAAAATGGAACTACATTATTCTACTGCTACTTCTCTACATATTTCTTTATTATATTCTCACACTTCATGAAAGATTAAATAAAATTATCAATACTTATTTTGGAAATATTTTTCAAATAATCAATGAATTTTATCCTAGATTCCCACTCTTTTATACATATGTAAATGATCTTATCCACAATCATCTCATACATTTCATTCTTCTCACCAAGAGATTATAAGTCATTCACTACTGTCATAAACTACTAATACATATGAGAATCCAATTCACCCAAATGAAAATAAAATGCCTAATAATCCACTCTCAACATCACTATTCAAGTCTCAATAACATTTGACATTATAAAATGAATAACTTCAATCTATATTTAAATTCCATAAAAAATTTCATTGGAAGATATTTGGCTATAGATATTTTGAGTCATTGAACACAACAAAGTATTCCAAAATCTATAATTCTCTTGATATTTAGTATTTTCCACATGAGTAGAGTTTTACATCTCCTTCTCAAGAATATTATAATTACCAACCATTGTATGGTTGTTATTAACTCGAATTTTAATCACAAAGGTATTCATCCTATCTCTCTATTACTCATAATTTGCACTATAAAAAATAGGTTGATAACTAGGATTAATATTTTTCGTATTCGAAATAGGTAAATCACCCCTCATAGAAAAATAATCCTTTCACTTGAACACGTTATTGAAATGAAAATAGACTATATATAATACCAAATGGCATCCCATATATTGTTTCTTTAAGAAGGGGTTTGAATTAAAGTTGAAATAAACTTTTCAATTTTTCCCACTCTAGATAATAAATATTTTAAAAGTTTTAAGTTACCAAATCATCGTCTTATAATAGTAAATAAATTAATTGAAATGAAAATTAAATGATTTAGAGGATATGACCAAATTAATAAAGTAAACAGAGCTAGAACAATTTAGAATAAAAAAATTCAATGGAGTTTAGGATAATAACCCATAAACTATATTGAAATATATTATTAAAATATACAAAGAGTTCCAATCGAAGGAAATATTTTATTTTAATCCAAATAATCCATAGGACCAGTACTCAAATTTAATGGATCCATGTTTTGATACTATGAAGCTTCCTCAATATAAAAGATCAAAATATACAAGTCTTATCCCCATAATTATTTGAACTATAAGTTTGTAAGTATAAAGTTCTCACTTAGAAATATATTTGATCACACAGGATCAGAAGAAAATGATTACAATAACAAATATTAAATCTTTTATAATGAAAATACTAAAAAAATTCTAAGAACATTGGAAAATTAATACACACATAACCTCTCAAGAGAAATAAGATGATGCATAGATCTCAAATATGTATGATCTAACCCTTTCTCACTCTTTATATTTCTCATTCCTCGATGTCCCAATATATAATATACATGCATTTTCATAACAAACTCCCCAGTAGTAAACTCTATGTTCTTCATGCACAATTTTAACCTTGTAAAAAATAGAGATATTATTCACATGATCTTACACTTAAAGAAAATATGGTGACTTCAAAATGACATGAAAATACAAGGTTCATAATCTTCTCACCCAAATATATAGTTTTGAAGTTAATCCTATATGAAAAAGAAAACTAACAAAACTTTTATTAAGTATAACTAAAACAAGGAGTGTATTGTGGTCAATAAGAAAATAAATCATAAAGAAGTAATTTCAAGAAAATTATTCAATAACACCTTCCCTACCCCTCCATTCCCACCTTCTCTTACAATAAAAAATGACCCCCTTACCCTTGAATTTGATCTTATCTACTCCATCAACCACATTATGGACTCCCATAGTATTCATATGACACCCCAACATCTTAGGTACATTTAATTCACTCCAACACTTTCCCTGGACCATGTTGTACTTTTCCCAATAACTAACCACCAATGACTCATTCTCCCTTGTAAGTCCCTTTGCAACTCAATCCAAAATCAAAATCTACATACAATACGTTGACATGCTTGAATTTACATGTTTAATTTAGTTATTTTTATTGATAATCTATTTATAATTCTAAAAATTATATATTTTGATTTCATTTATATTTATCAATGTTTTTTTCCTATTATTGTTAGTTTTGGTATAAAATGTATTTAAAGATTCAATTTCTGTTTAAAATCTAAATATTCGTGTACATGAATTTAGGAAAAAACTACTATGATTATTCATTTGTTACTTTTGATGATCCTTTATTATATTGTAAAATTAAAATGATTTCAAATTGACTATATAATTTGGAAAAGATATATTTTAATTTTTTGAAACTCAAAATTAATATGAAGTTGTTATCAATGTTATTATATAGTGTTTTTTATCAAACAAATAACATTTAACAAAGAAAGTTTATATGAAATTTGATATGATTTTAGATTTTTGATTTTTGATTTTATTTTATTTTATCCTTTTAGTTTTGAGGGATTTTGTTAATATATTTTAATAAATAAATATCACACAATCTAAAAAATAATACGTAAAATAATCTAAATTTTTAGATTTGAGTTGCAAAAAAAATCACATGAAATAAATTTCATTATTCAATTGTTTTTTGTTTTTTATTCAAATATGTTAACCTTAATTCTATTATATTTTTAAATGCATTTTATAGAAAACAAAAATGCAATTTAAAATATTTCTATGGTTTTTTATAATTAGTCAAAAATATATTAGGATAATTAGGAAAAATGATGTCTATAATCGAATAATTAGAAGTATGAAATAAAAATTATATAATTAAAATTATAAAATAACACTTGTAGGGGATTTATATAATTTTACATTTATATTATCTTATAGTGATATTGAAAATAAATATTTTTTTTCTATAATAAAATAATAACTACAATATAATTTGTTTAATTCTATGATAAAGGGAATAACTTAGTATATGTTTTAAATAATTTATTTATTTTAAATATTATTTTTTCTAAGTATTATTATTTATATTGATATGAGGTTCATTTATTTAATTAAAATCTCAATTTAATAAGTATTATTATTATATATAAATTTTTTATTACTATACACAAATAGATATAGATAAGAGTTGAATATATCTTCCGAATACATTTTTTTAAAAATGCTATCAGGGAAGTTTGCAGTTTTTTTATTTCACCAGTAGATTTAAAAGTGAGTTTTTAAATTATCCAAATAGAAAAGGTGAAAAACCCATTTCAAAATGAGATACTATAAGTGAACACATATTTATAAATGGTTTCTTAATAAATTACAATACTTGGTTTCATTAGGGGTAAAATTACATATCCTTTCATCAAGAAAAAACTGTTTATATAGGCATTAATACATTGAAAGTTAATTCAAAGAAATAAATTCTTGATGACATGGTATGATAGTTTTCTCTAAAAGATAGTAATATAAATAACAATAATGTTAGTGGAAATAATCCTCACTATAGTGAAAATAGAGAATCATTGAAGCTATTTGAAATTCTTGAGGATACGCGTATTAAATTATATCATAGATTCACAAGTTTTAGTAATTTTTTACTGATCATGGACCCATTTCACTTGAAGGATTTAAAATATTAGGAAAACATATCATTTCATATATTTTTGGTGTTATTATATAGTGCCCCCCTACTAGAGTGAAGATACTAGAGTCACTATACCATGCCCACAAGTTATACAGGAACATACGTTTCACTTATGAGTTTATTCATTTGTGTCCCAAAAACTATATATTATTCATAAAAGAGAATGCATAACTCGATTTATATAGTACTACCAACTAAATTATTGTAATGGTTATAACTCATTAATTTAAAAATAAAAAAATGTAAATAAGAGTCATATAATTCATCTTGGTAGGGTCTTAAACTTTATGACACATATAGACATGAAATTTTTTTTACTATCCACTAAAACAATGGTTGAAAATTTTTATTCATGTCATCTAAAATCATTGAGTTGATGACGTGGAATGTGAATAGAAATAAGGTAACCACTAATTTAACTTACCTGACATATTTTTTGGCATGAAAAGAGTTTGATGAGAGACAACCAAAATTTTCCTAGAATATCCAAAATTTATGTTTAGGTATGATAGTAAGTGGTTTTAACCTATTCAGGTCTATAGTTGGTGTAGCCCACAATATATGGTTCATGGTGTTGGTTTTATGAGACCCTGTGGACGTGTATAAAACAATTATTTTTGATAATTTAGTCTATTATTGATGATGAAATAGGAACTAAGGATATAATTGATGTTTATATATACCTTTTGAATAATTAGAAGAATGAATTGTAAAAAAAGGTGTGACAATTTTTGAATCAGTTTTGTAATGAAATGTTTAGATTGTGGGTTTCTTTATTATGGAAAATGAATAATTTACTCGTGTATATAAATTTATTGATAGAGATATGATCTAAATTCTTATATCCATATGTTTATTTTTTCCATATAATATGGGGAAATATAGGTATGTTTTATGGGATGTTGTATGATATGGAATTCGTAGTGAAAAGTCATATCATATGCCTTGGTCAGGTATGTTGTTTTACATGATATAGTGATATCATATCATACTACCTTTAGCCATATCACATTGTATGATATGAATGCATTACAAGTGTTGCGATATATATCAGTCCTATTATATGATAAATATGATTTTTCAAAGTTAAATATTAATCCTTGGGTTTCTATTCCAAGTTTTATATCATTGATCATTGATGTTTAATATAATGAATCTTTTTAGAGAATAAAATATGCATTTAAGAGTTAAATACATATATGGATAAATGGATACATAACAATTATAACCACATTCCAATACTCAAATATTTATAAAAATTCAAGTAAATGAATAAGGGTCTCAAGGATCACTCCTCGTTCCTATACAAAGAATTAAAATCCATGATAATTTTGTGTGACCTTTTGTATATTATCTTTTGATTCACTCAATATCAAAGAGTTATTATCCTTTTTTGTTTAATGAAATAGGTACTAGTATACTGTGGTCAAAAGTAGGATCCTACCCATCTGTTGGTTGATTCATCAAAATATGGATACCCTAGGAGGAAAGAGTATTATGCTCACTTTTAAGTGATATTCATCAAGTGTGCGATTGAATATAAGAGGATTATCCATCATCGGTGTATGTAAAATTATAAATTTTATATTATGCATGGTTTTAGTTTCAGATACTAGATGATATTGGTTTATGGTTTCTTATATCTATTTTGGCATTAATAAGTATTATTTAATACTAAGAAACACATAAATCCTATCAAAACAGCTCCATTCTTGAATTGATCCATGAAATCATGTTTAACATGAAGAAATATTGACACCATATAATCAAAAAATATGATATATACTTTTTATTATGTAACATACTATGATTAGAGATATCATAGGTTGTGCTAGGATTTCACCATGTGATGTAAGATATCAAAACATATGGTACATTGCAATTGTATTACTTTTAACATATCATAATGTATCATATGTGTCTATCATGGGCTATGACATAGAATTTGTTCTATTTCATAACATATGATTTTAAATCATAAGCGGTGATAAAGCCAATCTATTTTTCTAAAATAGTGAATTGTGTCGTCTAAATGATATAAGGATGTCAGGAAATATGATTGATATTATTGAGAGGTGGTATCATAGTTTTTGACCTGCCTATCATAAACTGAGATATAGTTTATAAATTGAATCATATCTTATGATGTAGTGTATATCGTTAAATATGATATAGAGGGAAAATATGTTTTTTCTATTTTAAATTATGAATAAATTTATATAAATTATAAATTATTTATAAATTATAGAATTAAATATTTTTGAGATATTTATTTAATTTATAGTTTTTTTAAATTTATAAATTATAAAATATTTATAATTAATTATTAAATATTTTTTGAAACATTTAATAAATAAATAACCTTAATATTAATTTTTAATATTAAATAAATTTAATCTATGTGGAATGACTTATGATTTCGATATAAAGGGTTTATATAGATATTATAAGGTTATTTATAATGTGTACATAAATTAATAAAAATAATATTAAATTGTGAATTGTTTATAATTATTAATTTGAAATGTTCAAATTAAAAGGCATTATTTGTGAAATTATTTGAAACACATAAAAATGGAAGTGGCAATTGATATGATCAAGGTTTTAATAATATTTAATATGTGTTATCTTGATTATATAAAATGTTTACATTAATATATTAATTATTGATATGAAATATGAAATGTTTACATTTCAATTAACTATCATATATATAAAAAATTCTACATAGAATGAGTATAGTCCTAGTGGACCATGTAGAAACACTCGAGGGGGGAAGGGGGGTGAATCAGGTGTTATCAATTTTTTTCTAAATTCTAATACTTTCAGCGAACCTTTAAACCCTTTTTTTTAACATTTAATGTTGGTTGGTACTTTTAGATCTTGTGTTGTTTAACCAAACATAAACCTATATGTCATACAAAGAAAGAGGTAAATAACATATAAGAATTTAAGGAAATCTCATGAAACTTGACCTCTAATTATGTACAGATTCTAGTTCTTCAAAAACTATAGAAACATCCTTAACTCAAATCTTCTTCTATCAAACTCATCACTGTAATCTTATTAATTAACTTATTATTCATATGAACACAACCTCAGCCGCGTGTACTTCTTATTTCTTCTTCCATGACTATAACCATCTAGTGGTATAAGTTGACCACTTATTCTAATTCTTATAAAGCCAATAAATGGTGTTCATCTTCAAAACAAGTTAAATTATCCTTTTTCATCACTATAGCAAGCAGTAAAACCTCTTATTTTTATTCCTCAAGAGCTCTAGTTCCTCTTGACTTCAGAGTTACAACAAAGTATTCACTCTTTTTTAGTAGAATATCTTCCTTCTTCTTTTCATTTATTTCTCCTTGATATCCTCAATATTTTCACATGCATGGGAAGTTATATTAAATGGAATATTTAATTTTTAATTACCCAAAATGGTACACTTATAATACTTACCTAATACTTTCCAAAATAATAATAATAAAATAAGCAGTTTGTGTTCCAATGATATTTTATGTGTTTATTTTCAACACAAATAATATTATAAGAAGACCCCCATTTAATTTTCCTTAGTTTTAAATTCATCTGAATATAATTTTTCCTTTTTATCATAAAATTATCCTAACATCATATTCTTCCATATAAATACCATTATAAAAATCTACACATCAATGTTCTTCATTGGCTGTATAAAAATTACACCATAATATAAGCTTACAACATGGAATATTCCTTTAGTGGTGTGAGATATTGAATAAGAGAACCTCTAAAGATATCAAGCTTGGATCTATACAAAACAACTAGTAACTCAACACCGAATTTATCTTCAACAAATAACATGATTCATAATTATTTATGAACTGATGGATAGCTCAAGCTTAAACTGAATTTCATCAGTATTATTCTTGAAAATTAAGTAAATTCCTTTTCTTCATCAAGAAATACATGTAGTGGATCTTATCATCTGTTTTTCCAAAAAATATTCTTGAATCATGTCTTAAATAATTACGGTGATATTCTAAATTTGGGTCTACAATAAAATCATTAATTGGTTTTCATGTTCATCAACATATTTAAAATATGAAAATTCAACATACCTTTATGTAGCCTTAGGTTTGTTTTTAATACCCTTATATAAGTCCATATGACCTTTACATTCTCATTGAAATAAGATGATACGTTTACAAAAGACTATATAGCCTTTAAACAGATTTGTGTCACCTTTATATAGGTCCAAATTACATTTATGGAGAATTTAAACTTTCTGAGTAACCTTCACACAGGTACCCATTACTCATCCTCATTTAATCATTCATTTTTGGTGATGAGGACTAGTTCCTATTGATTTTATCATTCTTGAATTAGACACTTTACTTGGTTTTTTTAATATTTGTATCATGGTTTAATAAAACTTTATTCAACTAATATGAATTCCATATTTATTATATTTAAATTTAGATGCTTTATTCTTTTTATAAATAAAAACTTTATAATTTTTTTATTTATTGATGGTTTATGTTGGGGACTTCTAAAGGCTTACACTCACTGAGTATTATGATGAATACTTATTCTTAGACTTCAAAGGTTTACATTTAGTAAATACTTATGATTACATCATATAATCTTCATGGAGTTATTGGATTAGTCACAAAGTTGTATGATGAAGTCATATTCTTCACACAAATACTTATTCTATAGTCTTAATATTAAACAATTTTACCTTTTTCTACCTTGGATGAACTTCATATGATGATATGAAGTCTTACGATATTCCAAAAAACATACTATGAAGATATATACTCAATAATTTTCCATTTTTCAATTTAGGCAGATCAAATTCGTATGCTCAGTAGATAAATCATATGATCAAACTCTGAAGTCTTAAGATCAAGTCATGCAGTCAGGTAGAGTGATACGATTGGCCAGAATTCATTTGATAAAGAAAAATTCATATATTAAGGGACTTTAATTTTTTTAGAGAACTTTAAAATTAAAAATTTAATCAAATGATTCCAAAAAAACAATTGATTTTAGGGCTTCTTCAAACCTTCCAAATCATCCAAGTAATGTTCACACTTATTTCAACCCCCAAAATTCAAGGTACTCCAACGATGGTTCCTTTAATTTTATATATATGTCTTAAACACCTTGAATATTTTTTAAACATTTAAATATATCTTTCAAAATCTATATAGAACATTTAAACATCCAACCATCTCTCACCTTTTCAACTTTGAAAGTGACTATTTTAGATCTTGATTCTCTACCCTTGTGGCACATTTCTTTAACTTGATAACCAGTTCAAAAATAATCTGATATAATAGCTACTACCTATTCATTATTTAGAGATTTATTTATAGGAAGTAACAAATTCCTATCATCATTACCCATGAGAGGAAGGTAAGGATCTTTATCTTTATGGAATGGGTGGATACTCAATCCACCACAAAAGATATCTCATATGGATAATTATATTGATAAGATCATGAAAACAAATCTCACTGATAAAAAATAAAACCAAACACCTTTGGGAACTAAAAACCCTCTCTGTGTTTATTTTAAATTCCAAATAAACTATATAAGTGAATGTAAATATTTCACCCCTAATTGACAATAAATTCCAATGTAGGAAAGTTCCTCTCTCCTTAATTAACATTTTAGGGTAGGTTTTCTTATCTCTAATAAACTCTTCTAAATTTAAGAAACTATTCTTCTCTCCATTTCATTAATCCAATTTTAATATCCTATACTCACTTGAACACACACATAAAAACATTTCAAGTTCAAGGTTTTATTCTCCATTTGGTTAGATAATCACTCCTCCTGGAGAAAAAAATTACTATGAATCAAAACAGTAATGGGAGAAGGAAAATAATACCAAATCCATCAAATTTTGATGGGTTTTTCTAGAATTTTAGATTCAAAAGAAATGAATAAATCTCTATCAACTTCACCCATTTTAAGATATACCCCTCAATGTCTGATTTCCAACCTTCATCACCATCAATCCCCGCTATTAGAACAAAAAACACATATGTCTTGGGAATAGGTCAAATCATATTCAGCTTCTTAGTTGAAGCAGTGGGGTTGGGAATTATTTCATAACTCGGGAAACATTTTCTTGGCCACTCCATCAATTGAGAACCCTTTATCATAGCTTTCATTTTGATCCTCCATTCTTGTTCACCTTTGGGATTCCATTTTCAGCTTCCTTCTTACCTTTAATGAATTTCTTCATCCTAGAAACTAGAGAAATTTGGTTCTTTTCATATTGATCTAATATTTTATACATTTTTAACTATTAAATATATAAACATAATATATAATTAGGATTATTATCAACTTTATATTTAGTTGTGGATTCCATTATAGTAAGAATACTTTTATCACTAAAAGTAAATGGTGATTTTTCTTTACTTCTCAATTATCTAGAAAAAGCAGTCTTATATTTGAATGTCTGGTGTCATGTCTAGTTTCACCTTCCACATACTTGTTTATCAAATTTTATCATTCCCTTTTTGGGAATATTCTCAACTTCTTCACAAAGTGTTTTAACCGATAATCCAATCCAGTTATCTCTCTCTTGGATAGATTATTTCTCAATTTCCATCTTTCTTCCTTTCACTTTGACATTTATAGGTAGATTGTAATGTTCTATTATGTGGCTTCTTTTTTCATAATAGAAATATCTTTTACCCATGTGTTTGAAATAATTATCACCATTCTTCTTTAATTTATTCTTTTATGTAGATGGCTCAGTATATTTTTTCACATATTCAAACACCAAGGCAAAAACACTTTCTTAGTTTACCTACTTTAGTGTTTATTAAGGTTCTTTTTTGACTCTTTAATGTATAAATGATAAATATTAGGGACAATTCATCATATTAGTGGCCATTTATTTTTAAAAAATCAAAAAAAAATACAAGTGATTAAAATCTATTCTTACGAGATAGATTTTTCTTATTTCGAGGGACCTATTTCCTTCCTATAGGCTGCCTTCTAACTTTAACCTTTCTCCCCTATATTCATGAATTATATGATTTATACACACTGAAAAATTATTACAACAATAAATGGATCTATTTACAAACCTATACTCGCAATAACATCTACCAATCAGTATTTTTCTTTTTCTAGTGAATGTAATTTGTCCAGATTTGTATATGTGTTGTAATGGATTCTTTTAGCCCTAACTTAGGCTCCATTAAATGGGAATGTTTTCTCCAAAATTCCAACTTATAACTTTGATAAATTGGTGGATCTCTCATTAATTTTCTCCATAGAAATTTCAATAGATTTTTTTTTCTGCACTTACAGAAAAAATAGATTCAATGTAAATTGAATTTCTAGAGTTATGGGACACATTTTGTATGATATAGAGGTGGATGGTTCTACAGATGGTCTCAGGATCTCCTTTTTATCAATTTGATACTTTTTATGTGTAAGACTACCACTATAAATCTATGTAAAATTATCTCTTTTATTTCCAATAGATTGGGTAATTACAACAGTTTTAGTTTTTGGATTTCTCAACTTGACTTCTAGATCAAGGAACTTTATGTTGGGGGTGTACTTCTCACCACCCACTGGTCTTAGACTACCTTCCCAATAATTTTTCAAATTTTTAAGTTGACCTTAATTCATTTTTATTTTCTCAATGAAATAGTTATTTAGATCCTTTATTCTCTTGCTTTTAACCTCCATATGAGATTCCTTGATATTCCTATATATTTAAAGAAAGGTCTCTAATGCATAGACCAATTCCTTGAAAAAAATTATCAAATAAATATTTCTTATAAAAAACGCTTTACAATTCATCATCAACTAAAGAGACTCTTTCATTGAAAAGTGTGATAGAATCTTCCTGAGCTTTTATAACCTTTTTGAGTGTGTTGAAGGGACTCATCTTATTTACTAATTATTTTTCTATAACATCAGTCTTTTCTTCCAAATATGAATTCTCATAATGGATTACCTTGATAAATCTGAATATATAAGTCCCCACTTTAATGGGTACACTTTTTTAATAATACTTAACCCTAAGGTAGAGGTATTTAGAATATTCAATGCTTCCATCATCAGAGTTTGAACTTTATTCATTAGAGGAGTAGTGATAAATAGATTTAACACGATGTTTACCACTCTGAACACATTTAGATAGTACTTTTCCTATTCCTTATTTGAATATATTCTATGATTCTAGGACTCTTTCTTCTACCTATTTCTCATGGTCATTTCTAAGACTTCCAAATTTTTTTATGATGGTGATAAAAGTAGATTCTTCCAACTAAAGAACTTTTTAACTCTCTTCTAAGATAAATTCAAATCTATAATTCATGTAAATAAAGTATAATCAATTGGGAAACAAAAAAATCAATTAAATATGAAACCTTATTCTTTGATTTTAGTTGAGATATAAGTCTAGATCCAATTTAGAGTAAACCTTAGATTTAATACCAATTAAGAGTCCTAGTGGACCGTGAAGACACACATGGGGTGCGGGTGAATTAAGTGTTGTTATATGTTTACCAAATTCAAATTATTTTATTCAACCTTTAAAACAATATGTTCTTGAACCTATGATTCCAGTTAATACCATTGGATCTTTTTTTTGTTTGATCTATCATACACCTATATTCAATATAGATAAAGCAGTAAATAGCACAGATGTTTTTACAAGGTTTAGAATCCACTAGGAATCCTACTCCTTACAATTCATAGGGTGTCCTAGTCACAAATTCTATACAAAAATCTTTTTATCTTTTACAAGTGGAGACGTGGGATATTTTTATCCTAACCCACAGGTGCATCTCATACCCATACAACATACCACTATGTTTACGACTTCCATAATCCCACTGGACTTCTTCAATATAACATCTTGCTATCTATTATTTCTTTTATTTCCTAATCCTCTTGAAGTAGATCCCAAATACCAAACATAGATTTCATTTTACCCAAACACTAATCTTCTTTCTCAAACTCATAGAGTCTTGGAATACATAGTAGTCTTCAATAAAATCTTATGTAAATCAGCTTCTAATTTTATATAGCTTCCAGTTCTTTAGAAACAATAGTCGCACCCTTAATTAAAATATTCTTAAATCTATATTAGAACTATAAGATCAATAATTAATTGAATATTAAGAAACAAACATCCTTAGCTATAATCACTCCTTCTTTATTCTTCATTTAATATACCTATCCAAAAATACAAGTTAGACACTTATTATTCTTCTTTAGAACCCAGTAAATGGCATTCAACATCATAACATGCTTGGTTCTCCTTCTTCATTGCTTTATCATGTAGTGTCTCTTCTTCTTATTCTTTGAGGGCTTTGGTTCCTCTTAACTTCAGAGTTATGACACACTATTTTCACTTTCAGTAGAAACTCTTTCTTCTTATCATCATTTATTTCTCCTCAATATCCTCAATATTTTCACACACATGGGAAGCTATATTAAATGACATATTTAATTTTTAATTACCCAAAATTATATACTGAGAAGAATTACATACCACCAACCAAAATTAAAATAATCATATACTCAGTTTTGGTTCCCATGATATTTCAGTGCTTCATTTCAACTCATGGTATATTCCAAGAATACCCTCATTTAATTCCCCCCAATTTGGAAAGTCATCCAAATATATCTTTTATTTTTATTCTACAGATGGATTGGATATATCTTATTCCTCATAAATACCACTATAAAAATCCACACTTCAATCTTCTACACATTCTCTATAAAAATTACATGCAAATTATAGCTTGTAGTGAGAACTCTCCTTTTATGACATGAGAGATTGAAAAAGATAACCTATAAAGATATCAAGATTGGATCTATACACAATTACTATAAACTATAAAGTTTATTTCTATTTATCAAAAAAACTCAATTCATAATGATATATGAACTTATGAAAAACTTGGGATTCAATGGAACTTTATCTACATTATTCTTGAAAATTCAATGAATTAATTTTCCTCATCAATAAATACATGATTTTTATAATCTCATTTTTTCCTCAAAACAAGATTGAATTATGGATTAAATAAGACTATCAATATTCTAAATCTCATCATACAATATAAGTATTGACTGATTTTCTTTTTCTTCATCATATTTAAAATCCATAAACTCAACATGCCTTTAAATAACCTCTAGTTTGTTTGTATTACCCTTGCATAGGTTTAGATGACCTTTACATATCTCATCGAAACTTGGGGATACCTTTATTAAAGTTAGTATGACATTTATCCATATACTTTTTTCCTTTATGCAAGGCTATACAAACTTTATATATTCTTCAAAATTTTAGAGACATGTTTATATAGATTTTCATATTTCATCATGATTTGATTTTCCCTTTCCATAGATGAATATAATATTATATTCATTTTCTAAAGCTTGGAACACACACTTTTCTTGGTGGTTTTTATATTTAGATCATGGAAGAACAACACTTTCATCATCATAAATGAATTCTATCTTCATTTAATTTAAATATGGAAACATTACTTTCAACTAGTAGAACATAAAAAAATTCCCCAAGTATTTAATGCTTATGTTAGAGAATTCCAAAAGGTTATGTTCTCCAAGAGTTATGATCAAACATAAAAGTATTAGGTAAAAAATACTTATAATTAAGTCATAAAATTTCTATGAAGTCGTATAATCATCCTCAAAGCCATATATTAAAGTCATATACTTGACTAAAAGACTTATGTTTAGGTTTTATGAACAATACCTTTTCCATTTTCCAGCTTGTTATCAAAGTAATAGGATTATATGAAGTCGTAAGATCATCCTGAATACATAATATGAAGCCTTATAATGAATAATTACACTTGGTACTTTTTCATTTTTTAATTTAGGTAGATTAAAGTCATATGATTGACAAAGAAGTAATACGATAAACTTATAAAGTCTTAAGATCAATTCACATGATCAAGGAATTATCTATTTTTAGTGAACTTTTAAATTTAAAATTTAATCAAATGATTCCATAACTTCGTTAATCGACTTGAAGGATTATTTAAACCTTCCAAAACAACATCCAATGAATTCTTAAACTAATTTCATCCAAAAAAATAAAAGGTGATCCAAGGATGGCTCCTCCAACTTTATTTATTTCACCTAAACACCATGAATATATTTTAAACATTTAAATATAGATTTAATAAGTTGTCTAGAAGAGTTAAACATACAAACAACACATAACTGTTCAAATTCATAAGTTTCTATTATAGATAATTATTCTCTACCCATGCAGAATTTGTCTTTGACTTGATGATCAATTCATTAATCACTTGATATAATAGCCACTAGCTAGAAGATGTCCATCCAAGTATTCATTGGATATATAAAATTCATATTACCATTACCCATGGGATAATGGGTAACATATTTATCTTTATGTAATGGTTGGATACTAAATCCATCACCTAAGATATCACCTTTGCATAATTACATTGAAATGTTCTTGAAAAAAAGCTCATCGATAAAAAATATAACCAAAAAAATTTGGGCACTTTAAATGAAAATATAAATGAATTCATATTATAAATAAATATAGTTTTTTTATATTTATTCAATTGTGGAATGTTTATTTTTTTTAAAGGTTGGGGCCGAATCCTCATTTTAATTATTAAAGTAAAGAAAATACCTCTTCTAACAAGGTAGAGGGAAACCAATTACATAGCCTGATGGCCCAGTGTGCTTGTATCCCATTACATAGCCTTTAGGCCCAAATTTTTGGCCCAATAGTCATTCTGTGAATAGTAACCTATCTGCTACAGTACCCGCACAGTACCGTCGCCGCTACAGTGCTCTGCCGCCGCTACTATACCACTATAGTACTACTATAGTCCCACATGCATAAAGGACTTAATGTATTGGAAACTTAAATAACTTTAGGGTCTAAGACATTTTCAAGGCCGACCCAATGGACCTATCTTTTTCTCTATCTCTTTGTTCTACCTAGAGTGAGATGCATCATTTGTACCTTACAACCACCCTATGCCCCACACACCCACCATCCATGACCTCACCTAAGGATCCATCACCGTCCACCTGAACACCATCATCCATTCATTACTTCCCTCCACAACTAGTCCTCTATTGAAATTCACTACCTGCACACAACTATTTCATGAGAGGAGGCCCCCCTCGTAAATAAAATTGGGAGGGGGGGGGTGTTGGATCATGCTGCGAGCATCAACTGATGCTAGTACATGAATATATCATGCAAGAAATGTGTACAAGAAGATAACCCCCCCCCCCAGACATAGGGGAACTACATACAGTCATATTTAAATTAATTTAACGTGTTTCATGTCAAATATGATAATTAATTAAGTTTTCTTATACCTTAACTTTTTATTATTCATAGATTATGATCTTGAATTCAAAATTTAATTATTATATATATATATAACATGTTATAATTATGATGAAATTAATGTATTTATTAATTAATTAACCATATATAGTGGGAATTCTGGTCGGACTTCACACTAGCTTGGGAGTTTAGGCTCTGTCTAGAAAAGATGGATTTACTACCTATCGCACTATGCTTACACTTGTGGGAATTATTAATTTAATATGGATTTAAGACTTTATATAAAATATTTTATACCTTATATATGTGATACATTTGGATATGTGTAAATATAATATATTTTTAATTTGAGTTAGTAATATAGGCTATGAGTTGTGTAAAGAGTTACACATCAATATGGTTTGAACATATTGGTTTGGTGAAAAGAATAGGGATTCAAAACCAAATCATTAGAAATATTCAAAATTGTAAATGAAATATGTGAGATAAGTTGGCGAGATATTTAAAACCCATTTTAAAATACTATGTTTCATATTCCTTCCAAAGTGAACACTTGTAAATAACCCACTCTTGTCAAAGTTGAGTGTCCATATATTATCCAATTTACAAAAAATAGGTTATAAGTGACACTAATGGGATTATGTTCCTATATCTTTTATAATATTTGAGTCAGACTAAACTAGCAAACCCTAATTGTATTATGATAACAAAGTAGTGGAGTTGAGATAATTAAATTTCTGTATTAGGATAAAGAGTTTTTAACTCAAATATATATGATTCATATATGATTTCATTCACATTTTGACTTACCTAAATAGCCAAGTGATGAGAGAAATGCCAAAGTCACCCAAATTTTAGGGAAATATAAATATTTTCTCACTAATTGGTATGATAGAATTTAAAAGGGGCCATCATTTTAGTGGGAGTATATTCAATAAAATTACTTATTAAATGATAGTAAAACATGATTATCATATGATAAAAGATCCTATTATAGATAAAATGGAATCAAAATCATATAACATGACTTTTAGATTAATATTTGTAAAAGAGAAAATAAATGGAAGAAAATTCCTATAATGGTACAAAAACATAAGAATCATTATTACCCAATATGGAAAATGTTATGTGTTAGAGAAACCCCATATCGAGTAGTAAAATGGTGCAACTATTCAACAAAAAAACCTAATATTTCAAATAAGTATGTGAAAGATTCATTGGATATATCCACTCTCATGGTTTTATCCTTATAGATTAATTTGAAAACTAAATATGAGAACTTGGATTCATTCAAGGTTATAGATAATGTTTAAAGGATCTATCAACAATGTCCTAATCATGATAGGAATAACGTTTCAAAGGAATTGTTTAGATGAAATCAACATAAGGAATTTTTTTCACCACTTATGTAATAAATATGATTGGGTATGAAAATTAATTACAGAGACTAGTGGTTTCCTTAATCCCTAATTTGGTTACATACATCATTCTATAATCTTTTCAAGAACCCTGGATTTTAGAACATGTCAATATCCTGATCCTGTTTGAATTTTTGACTCATTTTTGACAAAAACTAGGAAAATATGGGAAGTTCTAGAAATTTCTAGACTATTAACTGTGTACTCTAAAAGTAAATGTTGTGTATGAGTTAGATGCGTACTGTCTATGTGCTCGCCGATTCCATGCCATGTGATGACCGTGTTGGAATTTCCTACTACATGGTGTGTAGTGTTTCTTGACACATTGTATATTCTCCTTCTGCGTACCCACTGAGTTAAAGTCATGTGTCTACCTGTGTGGAGCATCCAATTAGTGTGGATACGTCTTCTTAAGTTAGAGTACAGACAAGGAAACTAAAAAGCCTGTAGGCGTTTATACACGCTATGTAATTTTATTTTTATTCACTTAAACGAAAGAGTGTCACGTCTAATTTCAAGAAAAGTCTCCTTTTTCCCCAATTTCGGGACCGCTCTGTTCATAAAAACAAAAGAACATACCTTGCCCTAGATTCTTCATCCAATGTTCATTCTTCAATCCATCGGTGGCTGCGGGATCACAATAGTGAGGCTAAACTCGCGCACCCTGTTTTTTTCTTGATCTTTTACCTCACACGTCGTAGTTTCCACCTGAGTGGAATGCTGGAATTTTATAAAAACATAGATATACGAAGATCAGATTCGAATTGGAGATTGATATCGGGCATTCCTATGTCAACAAGTCTCAGGTAGGTTGTACATACATTCTTTTTTGTTTTCACAGACCTTTAGGTGGTGTGGCTTAAAGCACGTATTCAGATATTTTGGGAGAGACCATGTTTATTATTCTGTTGTATATTCAATTTCTTATTAGACCTATGGGATGCCTTTGGGTGTTTCCACTATCTTGTTTTCCTTGAGTGGGGTCGGGTGAGGGTTCATTGCTCATTTGGGGCATTTTGGCTGGGGGTGAAAAAATGGTATAAGTTGATTTATTTTGTTAAACTGCTAAGTTAAGTGGTTATGTCATGATATGATTTGTTAGAGTCTTCCAAGACCTCAGTGATGGTTTGGGACAACACATAGTGCAATTGAACTATTTAGTTTCTTTTTCCTGTTTAATGTATTTATTTTAATTATATATGTAATTTCTAAATTGCATATGTTGTAAGCCTATTGGGTTGTATTGGGTGTGGCCCGGATATTCTTGAGTGATGCTGATCACAGGTTGGGCTTGGCTTGGGTTACATTGGGTGGTTCTGACCATGAGATTGGGTGTCAGGGACTTCGGCTTGAGGAAAGATGACTGTCAAGTTGGGCATGGCTCGAGTTACTTGGATGGAAAGGCCTTCGGACTTGAGCAGCATGGTCATAGGGACACGAGGTGTCAGATTTGTTGTGGCTTGGGTACTATTTTGGTGATTACCTCTCACCTGAAACTTTGAGTAGTATGCACATAGAGAGGCTCTGTGATGAGGTTTTTTTGACCAATTATGTGGGTAGAGTCCCCCATTAGTTGTGGTTTAGGTACTATTTTTTTAAGGGTTCTTTCCATTGGAAGCCACGTGGAAGGTGAGAAGCCTTCAGGGGATAACATTGAGGCTATCAGGTTAGGGGTAGAGGCTAATCATTATTCGATGACAGACATCATTGTCCCTCTAGTTACATTATTTGAGGGCAGACATCGCTGTCCCTCTAGTTATTTATTTGAGGGAAGACATCGTTGTTCCTCTGGTTACTTATTTGAGGGTATGCATCACTCCCCCTCCAGTTAATTATTTGATGGAATACATTGTTGTTCCTCTAGGTTATTACTATTGGGAGTCCCTTCGAGACATTGGTACTTGAGACATGTGGTGTCAAGGGGCACATGGTGTCGGGTAACATGATAGTGATTCCGACATTGGTCGAAGCAGGTGACACTTCAAGGTGGATGCTGAGCACCAGTATAGTTTATGCTTATTTGTGCATCGTACTAATAACTATTTTCCATATAACTGCATGCCTCCTTAAACACATATATTAGGTATGCACCATTGGGTGTTATCAAACTGAGATTCATCTCACACCTAGCACAGGCCCTTCAGGATGCTTGTAGACTTTATGGATTTTCATGCAGGAAAGAGTTCTGCTTCTAGAACTGGACTGCATCAGCTGTTTCATGGAGATGGTATAGACCTTGAGGTCTTTCCTAGCTGGAGTTACTTTTTTCATTCTTTCCTATATCGTCATGCTTACTTGTTTTGTAACTACAGTTGATCAGCCATTAGAACCCTTTACATATGTATATGTATGACATGCTTTGGATTCATGTTTTGTTGTTCAGTAGTAGTTACAAGTGATCACCATGATGTTGTGTTTACTTTCTACTACTGTTTTTTATATTTATTGCTTCTAATGTTTATCGATATTGATTGTGCTTCCACTCTATGGGTTTGGGGAAGTATGCAGAGTCGTTTATTCCGCTATATATTTATTATTAAACTCGGACCAGTACCATTATTATCCTCTGAGAGGATATAGCCTCCCCACTATACCTATAAGACCCTCGTTGCTAGTCAGCAACCTTTGGCATTTTGGGAGGTGTTCCTAAGTTAGTTACACCTGACCTATTTAGCACTTTTTAAGTAGATATTTAGTTCTAGGTCATTACAAAGTGGTATCGGAGGAGTTCTTGATAGGGATTTAGTTTCAATGTTTTACTGGATACTAATGATTTTGGGGATTCTCCTTTTATTTCTGGTAGTTTTACTATTTTGGATATGGTAGACTGGAGATAGGTTGCAATGGGAACTGGGTTTCTAACTGGTGTTTGGGTTCTTGCAGTCCCATGTACGAGGTATGAACCAAGTTTCCATGGGTGGGAATTGTTTTTTGATTTTTTTAGATTATACTTCATATGATTTCCACCTCAATGGCTCACTTGGTGTGTGATGTTATTGATTGTGATATGTAACCAATGACTTGGTGCAGTGAGGGAGAATTGGACCTTGGCCTAGTATGGAAAGGCATGATTGTTTGGCTTTTTATAGGCACATTTTTAGGGTATTTCAATTTCAGAACTGCACATATGCTTTGTGAAGTGATAATTCCATGTGAATAATATCAATTTCCATGATTTGTATGCTTTGAAATGTGAATAGGTGAAATTACTAATAGATGGATAGTTTATTGTAATCTACTATGCCATGCTGTATATATTGAATTTCATGTAGTAGGAGATTTGGGCTTGGCTCTTGTATGAGCAGGAAGGTACTATGATTGATGTGATTTTAATCATTAGGATTGTGCGACTATGTTGTCAGTTTGAGGAAAATTTGGTTGTCAGGATATGCATGGTCTGACACTACTAGAAATCGAGCCTATACCAACACTTTGTTCCTAACAGTGTAGAAAACCCATTGGGAAAAAGAACCTATACCAATAGTTCTAGTAAACCATTGGCATAGGTTGTTATATGTTGGGATTTCCAAATGGTTTAAGAAAACCGTTGGGAAAGAAAACTATTACCCATGGTTATTATTAACCATTGGGAAAAATATACCCAATTTAGGGATCCCTCATGACATTTCATCCCTGCGCACTCCTCCCCTCCCTGACCTTGACCTCCTCCCAGCATTCGCCTCCACCTCCCAACCGCCGCCTCCATATCCCAGCCTCCACCTCCGCCTCCCGGCCTCCACCTTCGCCTCCCGGTCCCCCTCCTTCTCCTCCGGCAATGTTACCCTTCCCCTCTCAGCTCCTTCTCCGATGATGAAGTCACCCTCCACTCTCATCTCCCATTGATGTTCCCCCCTCCCCTCTCATCTCCCTCTCTTTGCGACACCCCCCTCCCCTCTTGGCTCAATCTCCTCCTTCGAAGTCCCCTGGCCCACTCTCCAGTCACGCACGAGACCCCCCAAGGCCGAACACCCCGCGGCACATCCCCCCCTCTCGGCTCCCTCTCCTCCCACCAAGGTTTTTGATGGGTACTTCCAGGTAAGAATTAGTCTTATTTTTTAAAAAATAAGGCAACAAGGAATGCATTTTTAGCTTCCTAGTTAGAATAACCATTCATATTAATTGTGCAATTTCTAGAGTTTTGGGTAGTAACCAACTCATGGTGTGGTGAATTATTGGGTAAATTGTAAATTTTTTCAAAATATAGTCTTCCAAAAATGTAGGGTTATATTCACAGGTTGTATTCCATTCATTCAAATAGTGCATTCAATAAAAATTTCATTATTTTTTAAAAACCTCATATTTTCTTCTATAGAATCCTATTAGACCTTATATTGTGTTGGATTTTGTTTGATAATCATGAAATATATGTGATGAGGTTGTATCATCATTAAGATGTGCAACGATGTGGGTTAATTGGAGTTGAGTGATGCTATATGGGATGTTATGGGTTATTGTGAGGAGTTTATTTCCCTTTAATTGATTGTTTCATAAAAAATAAGTTAGTGATGCATATATTATGTAATCGGAATTAGTAAAGTAAAATTTTGGTCTCGGATTTATGAGTTGGTTATTTAGATGTTATTCTCTATCAAAAGTTGGTATATCTCTATTTTCTATGGGTGTATTTTCCAATTGAATAATGTATTTAATAAACTAACCATTAAATACACATTTCCCACAATATAGAAGTACCACAAAAATCATAGATAGACACTACACACCATAAGACACCCATGGGAGACACCCCTTGACATCTGCGGATAGTTAAGGGGCCATTAACTTTGGAACTAAAGTCGATTTTCACTCAAGCCTTGAGAAATTCCCATTTCAGGTAGAAAATAAACCAACACCTTTATTCTTAGTATATTATGATGAAATGGTTTACACCCTCATGACCAATTAGACCATCTGGTTCATGGACTAGTGCCCAACCAGGTTCAAGAGTAGGATAAACTACTAAACATTGATTGTGGTCCCTCTGATGTTATTTCCATAGTGAAGAGGGTTATGTGCACAATCTTCAACTCAAAAAATGTATCATAGGTTCATATTCAATGGCTAAGTGTACTAGTATGGTGTTTCCAACAACGTGCTATATAAATAACATAATGAAAAATGAAGAGATTATTAAATGGAACTATTTCCCCCTTGCTTGTAGAAACATGATTTGACCTATGGGGTGGTGTGGTTCTTATATATTGGGTGGTGACATGTATAGTCATAAGATACAGGTATGTTTTTTTAGTTTTTATTTTATTTTCTTTATCACATTGGACACTTAGGTATTTTAATTCTTTCTACGGACTGAGGGTAGTGATGATATCCTGACTAGTTGACGTAGATCACTTTTATACTATAATACCATGAGGTGTGAGTGTGAGGAAACATTAGAAGATAGATGAGCCTTGGGGTCTTCCATGAGATGGAATTTTTTTCTAAAACATTGTGTGGGAACATTTCTGGAGTATGTTGTATTCATGAAATAACCCCAAGTGTCTCCATGAGATAGCATAAATAACCCCAAGTGTCTCCAAGTGTCTTCATACATCGTATCATCCTCGAATGGGTTAGCCACTCACCCAATCCTATCAAACTTATCCTAGTATATCCTCTCAGTCACATAGTCTAGACTCATCTCTCGAGGATTTTCCAATGCCTTGATGCACATCTCATCATCCAACTAGACAAAGAGGATTATTCTTATGATTTTCCTAGTCACAAAAGCACACCATGTCGAACCTATATACATTATATTCTCAATAATCCAGTCAAGAACCTCATCAAAATCATATATTATAACCCATCCCCACTAACCAGGTTCCATCCTACGCTAAATCACACCAAGCCTCTTGGAATTATAATGCCAATCTATCTGAAAATACCCAATACCCACACTAGAATCTCATACTTCATCTCTTTAGTTGAACTCTTGAATCATTAAATGGAGTAAAAACTTTCATAATACATTTTATATACTCAGAGGGACCATCCCACTTTAAGAACCTACCAAGATTCCAATTCATCCTCATAAGTATTTCCTCGTCAAATTCTAGATGTACAATTTCCACACCTATCACTATAAGGCCCAATACACTTAGGAATATTTTACTTGATCTAAATTCTCATCGTTAGTAACATCAATCAAATTAAAGCCCATAAATTCCAACTGAACCCTACATTCCAAAAATTAATCATGTGGATAGGCCCTATCGAAACAGGCTAATAACTAAAACCATAAATAATAATGCAAAATACATGCATCATTTTTAAATAAATATCTCAAGTGTAAACAAAAAAAAACCAAGAATAATAAGACCTCATCCCTTTAATCAAACTAAACCAAACTAAGTTGAAACTCAGGAAAAATTGATTATATACCATTAATAGGAAGAGTAATTGTTAATTAATAGGAATGTACTGTTTGATAGTATCATTTTGAAATATTGATATGTTTCCCCTTTGCTTGCAGGAACATGATTTGACCCATGGGGTGTTGCGGTACTTATATTTTGGGTGGTGACAGGTATAGTCACAAGATAAAGGTATGTTTTAGTCTAGTTTTTATTTTATTTTATTTATCGCATTGGTCACTTAGATCTTTGACTGCTTTCTACGGAAAGAGGGTAGTTATATTCTGTGAAGGGTGCAGAAGGAGGTCAGATTGATTCAGTCCACCGGCTTTGATCCGAGGTAAGATTATATGGTTTCTACTTGTCTAACACCTCATTTATTTGGGGATTTAGTGATTTTTACTCCATATTACGTTTTAGGTAGGGTGTTGGATCGTTTTGTGTTAGTTCGGGTGGATTTGGTTCTCTACTGCCAATCTAAGTATGGCTTTAATGCCATTGGTTGGTTTCTTACTGGTTATGCAGCGTCCTTCATGTGTTTTAAGGTTCTTAATATACTTTGTGTAGTGCGTTGATCCCTGCTCGTTGGTTTTGAGTCGCCATGTCAAGGGAGACTCACCTGCGTGTGAATAGGTAAGTAAGTATATGTATGTGGGTTCCACTGTTACATGTATAGTCACCTACGATAGTCATTATGCATGTATGGGGCTAGGTTTTCCCATTTATATATATATAAATGCATACGCAGGTGTGTGGATACTGATATATGCATATAAGCATATGTGCAAGGATCCCCTTGCACATTCTCATGGCCATGCAGGTGTGTGCATAGAGGATAGGTGTCCTTGCATGTCTATGAAGTTGCGTATACCCAATGGAGGAGTAGAAGCTTTTAGTTAGAAAGTTCCGAGAGACGAAGTGGACGACTTGGTTCCACCTTGAGGTAGAGTCCCCCTCGTAGCCTCTTTAATTTAAGAATTCTTTAAATTTAATTTAGAATATTTTTTAATTATGATTAATTATATTGAATTTCATATCTTGAATAAGTGTTCTTTAATATAATTATTTCATTTGATAAATAAATTCATGTTTTTATAATGAAACCCCTCCAACGGAGGTGCGCTGCCTGCAAAAACTCACAATGATAGTTTAGGGTGTATGATTCTTTTCTGTTGTTTCATTTCCCTTTAGATGTTGCATCATTATTCCACTCACAACCCCTTAATGATCCCTTGTTATAACATATTAAATAGTTTATTTGTTCTATCATGTCTGTTGTGACCTTATCTTATGGAGAAACCCGTTTCAGGTGTTTTCCTAGCCTCTTGGCCACCCCTTATGGTGTTTACCCGAGCCTATATATCTAAAAACACTAATGGTGTCATTGTTTAACACCTGTCAGGATTATAGTGCTCCCCACCATAAGCTTCGTCTTAACACTGTTTGGAGTGTTTTCCTTGCCTCGATGCTCATCTAATTTTATACATATATAAATTCTCCCATAATATTTGTGTTGCATCCTGAGATGTTAAAACATACTCAAATTCTATTATTCTCAAGGTGACTGAAGTTTTATTATTAGAGTTCCAAGAAATGTATATACCATTGATAAGTAATACACTGGCATGATTTGACTCTCAATCATTAGTTTCAAATACATAGTACCACTTTTAAAAACAAATAATATAAAATATATATCTTTATCATACCACAATCCTGAATCAATAATCCGATTTTTATTACATAAGATTAGTTTCTATAATGTGAAGGAAAACTACATAGGATTTATTTGGAGTCTTGGCAGGAAGATTCTACCCCATGGATGTCGCTGGACCGGGCCAACACGTCGTGGTTATGCCGCAGTCACGCCGTAGTCACGTCGTGGTCACGCTGCGGTCAAGCCATGGTAATGATGTGATTTGGCCCTGCTCTAGGTCTACAACCCGCGGTGGTTCGCAGTTCGGTCAGAATTCTATGTATGATATCTAGATAGTGTTTTAGATACATTACCCATCCATAGCTAATGGGGAGGGAGGCGATGATCGGAATGTTGCCCCGCTTCCTCCCACTCCCCTCACTCCTGCCCGGAAGATGATGCCCTGCGGATGTCACAGGACCGGGCCAACACGCCGTGGTCACACCGTAGTCACACTGCGGTCACGCCGTGGTCACGTCGCGGTAATGCCGTGATTTTCCCCTTCTCTAGGATGACACCCCGTAGTGGTTCGCAGTCCTGTCGGAATTCGATGTATGATAACTATATAGAGTTTTAGATACATTACCCACCCATAGTTATTGGGGAGGGAGGCGATAGCTGGAATGTTTCCCCACCTCCTCCTGCTCCCTTCATTCCTGGTCAGAAGATGCTGCCCCGCGAATGTCACTGTACCGGGCCAACACGCCGCGATCATGCCACGGTCACACTGCGGTCACGCTGTGGTCACAGTGTGGTCACACCGGGGTCACGCCATGGTCACGCCGCGGTCACGGTGCAGTAATGCCGTGATTTGGCCCTGCTCTAGGAAGACACTCATGATGGTTCGCAGTATAGTCAGAATTCAATGTATAATACCTAGATAGAGTTTTAGATACATTACCAACCCATAGTAGGTTCATAGTCCTGTCAGAATTCAATGTATGATACAGAGATAAAGTTTTAGATACATTAACAACCCTCCTTCCTGGACCTCGGCTAGCCCCCCCACCCTCCTCCCTGGACCCCAAACAGCCCCCTGGATAGCCACCCACGGACGGGACCCTGGACAGCCCCCCAGCCCACCTCCCTAGACCCCTGATCCCAATCTAATCACTCTTCAAGATTCACCCTAAATCCCAACAGAAAAGATGGTTTTAGGGCTTCAGAAGAAAATGAGAGAAGAGTGCAAACCATAATAGAAACGAGGAAGTAATGAGAGGATTCGAATCACCCAGATCTTCAATCCGCACTTGATGACACTCAAAACGACCAAGTGATGTTTATGAGTCTACCCCACCTCAAACCAAGGCAAGGTGTGGCCGGTACAACTCAAAGTGTCTCACTTTTATTTGAAATGGACAAAATTTTAAATGAAAACAAAAAATGACATATGGAAAACTGACCAAATGGATTTGGATTGTGTTGATACTTTAGAAAAACAATCCATGAGTCATTTTTAAAGTGTATGAGTCAACCTCTCCTCAATCTGAGGCACGGTGCGGCTAATACCACTCAAAGTGTTTCACTTTTATTTGAAATGGACACCATTTTAAGTGAAAACAACAACTGGCATACGGAAAACTGACCAAATGTAATCAGATTCTGTTGATACTTTACGAAAACAATACATGTATAATTTTTGATGTGTATGAGTCAACCCCGCCTCAATTTGAGGCATGGTGTAGCCGGTATCACTATAAGTGTCTCACATTTATTTGAAATGGACAACATCTTAAGTGAAAACAACAACTACATACGGAAAACTGACCAAAATCATTCAGACTATGTTGATACTTCAACACAATGATCCATGGGTTATTTTTGACATGTATGAGTCAACCCCTCCTCAATCTGAGGCACAGTGTGTCTGGTACCACTTAAATTGTCTCACTTTTATTTGAAATGGACAACATTTTAAGTGAAAATAACAACTGACATATGGAAAACTGAACAAAATTATTTGGATTTTGTTGATACTTCAACAGGAATATCCATGGGTCATTTTTGACAAGTAAGAGTCAACCTCTCTTCAATCTGAGGCACGGTGTGGCTGGAACCACTCAAAGTGTCTCACTTTTCTTTGAAATGGTCAACATTTTAAGTGAAAACATCAACTGGCATACAGAAAACCGACCAAACGCATTAGGATTCTGTTGATACTTTAGTAAAAGGATCCATGGGTTCTTTATGATGTTTACGAGTCAAACCCACCACAATCTGAGGCACGATGTGGCTGGGACCACTCAAAGTGTCTTTCTTTTGTTTAAAATGGATACTCTTTTAAGTAAAAACAACTAGCATACGGAAAACTGAACAAACGCATTCAAATTGTGTTGATAATTTAGGAAAATGATCCACAGGTAATTTTTGATGTGTACAAGTCAACCCCGCCTCAATCTGAGGTATGGTGTGGCTGACACCACTCAAAGTGTCTCTCTCTTGTTTCAAAAGGACATCATTTTAAGTTGATAAAACAACTGACATATGGAAAACTGACCAAAGGCATTCATATTATGTTTAAACTTTAGGAAAAAGATACACGGGTCATATGTGATGTGTACGAGTAAACCTCACCTCAATATGAGGGCCGGTCTAGCTGGGACCACTCAAATTGTCTCACTTTTATTTGAAATGGACAGGATTTTAAGTAAAAATTACAACTGGCATAAGGAAAACTGACCAAACACATTTATATTGTGTTGATACTTTAGGAAAACAATAAATTGGTCATTTTTGATGTGTATGAGTCAACCACACTACAATCTGAGGAACGGTGTGGCCGACACCACTCAAAGTGACTCTGTTTTGTTTAAAATGGACAACATTTTAAGTGAAAACAAAAACTGGCATACGGAAAACCAACCAAATGCATTCAGATTCTATTTAAACTTTAGGAAAAATATTCATGGGTCTTTTTTGACATGTACGAGTCAACCCTGCCTCAATACAAGGCGCTATGTGGCCAACACCACTCAAAGTGACTCATTTTTCTTTGAAATGGACAACATTTTAAGTGAAAACAAAAACTGGCATATGAAAAACTGACCAAACGCATTCAGATTCTATTGATACATTTTTAATATTATACATGGGGCATTTTTTATGTTTACGAGTAAATACCGCCTCAATATAAGGCACGGTGTGTCTGGTACCACTCAAAGTGTCTCTCTTTTGTTTAAAATGGATACTCTTCTAAGTAAAAACAACCGGCATATGGAAAACTAAACAAAAGCATTTTTATTGTGTTTATACTTTAATAAAACTATACATGGATAATTTTTGATGTATAAAAGTCAACCCCTCCTCAATCAGAGGCACGGTGTGGCCAGAACCACTCAAAGTGTCTCTCTTTTGTCTCAAAAGGACATCATTTTAAGTGAATACAAAAACTGACATACGAAAAACTGACCAAAGGCATTCAGATTATATTGAAACTTTATTAAAATTATATATGGTTCATATGTAAAGTGTACAAGTAAATGTCACCACAATTCGAGGGCTGGTGTGGCTGACACCACTCAAACTGTCTCACTTTTATTTGAAATGGACAGGATGTTAAGTGAAAACAACAACTGACGTACGGAAAACCAACCAAACATATTTGGATTGTATTGATACTTTAGGGAAATGATCCATGGGTCATTTTTGATGTGTAAAATTCAACCCTGCCTTAATTCGAGGAATGTTGTTGCTGACACCACTCAAAATGTCTCTCTTTTGTTTAAAATGGACATCATTTTAAGTGAAAACAACAACTGACATACTAAAAATTGACCAAACGCATTCGGATTCTGTTGAAACTTTAGGAAAACGATAAATGGGTTATTTTTGACGTGTAGTAGTAAAACCTGACTCAATACGAGGTGCGGTGTGTCCAGCACCACTCAATGTGTCTCACTTTTCTTTGAAATGGACAACATTTTAAGTGAAAACAACAACTGACATAAGGAAAATTGACCAAACGCATTCGAATTCTGTTGATAATTAAGGACAAGTATCCATGGGTCATTTGTGACGTGTAAGAGTCAACCATTCCTCAATACGAGGCATGGTGTGGTCAATACCACTCAAAGTGTCTTACTTTTGTTTAAAATGGATACACTTTTAAGTAAAAAAAACTGGCATACGGAAAACAGACAAAATGTATTTGGATTATGTTGATACATTAGAAAAACGATCCATGGGTCATTTTTGATGTGTACGAGTCAACCCCACCTAAATCCGAGGTGTGGTGTGGCCAGAACCAATCAAAGTATCACTCTTTTATTTCAAAAGGACATCATTTTAAGTTAATACAAAAACTAACATACGGAAAACCGACCAAAAGAATTAAGATTCTATTGAAACATTAGGAAAAATATCCATAGGTCATATGTGATGTGTACGAGTCAACACTACCTCTATCCGAGGGCTGGTGTGGCCAAAACCACTAAAACTTTCTCACTTTTATTTGAAATAGACAGGATTTTAAGTGAAAACAACAAATGGTATACAACAAAACCAACAAGACGCATTTAGATTATGTTGATACTTTAGGAAAACGTTCCATGGGTCATTTATGACATGTATGAGTCAATAATGCCTCAATCTGAGGTGCAGTGTGGCCGAAACCTTTCAAAATATCTCTCTTTTGTTTAAAATGGACATCATTTTAAGTGAAAACAAAAACTGACATACGAAAAACTGACCAAACACATTCGGATTCTATTAAAACTTTAGGAAAATGATCCATGGTTCATATGTGACATGTAAGAGTAAACTCCACCTCAATCCGAAGCTTGGTGTGGCCGAAACCACTCAAAGTGTCTCTCTTTTGTTTAAAATGAACATCATTTTTAGTGAAAACAACAATTAACATACGAAAAACCGACCAAATGCATTCGGATTCTGTTGAAAATTTAGGAAAACGATCCATGGGTCATATTTGATGTTTAAGAGTCAACCTCGAATCAATTCAAGGTGCAGTGTGGCCGACACCACTCAAAGTGTCTCTCTTTTGTTTAAGGAGGCATCATTTTAAGCGAAAATAACAACCAACATACGGAAAACCAACCAAACCCCTTTTTATTCTATTGAAACTTTAGGAAAATTATCGATGGGTCATATGTGAAGTGTACGAGTCAACTCTGCTTCAATCTGAGGCACGTTGTGGTTGGTATCACTCTAATTGTATCTCTTTTGTTTAAAATGGACATCATTTTAAGTAAAAACAACCGACATACGGAAAACCGACCAAACGTATTTGGATTGTGTTTATACTTTAGAAAAATGATCCATGGGTCATATGTGATTTGTAAGATTCAACCCCACCTCAATCTGAGGCGTGGGGTGGATGACACCACTCAAAGTGTCTCACCTTTATTTGAAATGGAAAACATTTTAAGTGAAAACAACAACTGGCATACGGAAAACCAACCAAACGCATTCATATTCTGTTGATACTTTATGAAAACGATTCATGTGTCATTTGTAATGTTTATGAGTCAACCATGCCTCAATCGGGGGCACAATGTGGACAGTATCACTCAAAGTGTCTCTCTTTTATTTGTAATAGATAGGATTTTAAGTGAAAACAACAACTTGCATATAGAAAACAGACCAAACACTTTTAGTTTGCATTAATACTTTAGGAAAATGATACATGTGTAATTTTTGACGTGTACGAGTCTACCATTCCTCCATCTGAGGCACCGTGTGGCCGGTATCACTCTAAGTGTCTGACTTTTTTTAAAATTAACAACATTCTAAGTGAAAACAACAACTGACATACGGAAAACTGACCAAACGTATTTGGATTGTGTTGATACTTTAGGAAAATGATACATTGGTCATTTTTTATGTGTACGAGTCAACCTCGCCTCAATCCGAGGCACAATGTGGTGGAATCCTACTCTGATCAATAGATCGCACCATACTTCTACCATTTAGTGTTCATAGCCTTAATAACATTAATATTATTCTCACTAAGGTCAATAAACTTATAGTTACATTTTTCTAGGCCATCACAAGTCTAACTTCTGATCACTTCAGTTTTTCCTAAATTTTAAATCAAGCAAAGAGTTCCATACTTTACTCCTTTTGTAACGACCATGGAACCATGGGTCAGTTTCCATACCCCATTTTCAAATTTAGTTTCATAGCATGCATCATCAAACTTTATCTTTAGATTTAGGAAGAATAAAACCACTCCAAGGTAAAATCCATTTTCAGTCATTTTATATTTTCTATAAATGTTTCTTTTGTTTGATGATAGATCATATTTGGGTGTTCTTTCATTGTCAAAAGATCTTATTACGATCCTCAAAAACCTAAAAATTTCAAAAATTGAGGGGTTTTATTTCCCAACATCAAGAAAGTGTAGCGAGGGAATATACTTCCACTTGTCAAAGTCATTTGGTAGGATGGTTGGGTTAGAGAGGGTATTTGGGGCATGATTCAGTTGGATCCAATTTTTTTGAGGATATTATGTGTCGTCACTTTTATTCTCACTATTAAGCATGAGAGGGTCTCATCAATTATTTTTACCATGGAATAAAGAAGTGTCTCCCTTACATTAACCAGTAGTACACCATGTATGACTATAACCCATCCTGGAAGGGGACTATTTTTTGTCAACCTCAAATGCATCACGACACACTCTGGATCAGACACATGTTCAACATGAACTTATTCAACCAATTTGTACATGATAACTATGCATATAAAAACCAATACCCAAGTATATTATGTTATTACCACTATAGACTCTACCTACAAAGCCATTACCATTCACTCAATATTTGACATTAACACCCCTACCTCCTTCATCTTCCTTATTAGTGCATTAAAACTGAAATTTCCTTTACAAAAAACATATTCCATTTCAAATTTGAACATCTACATGTATTTTATCCAACACATTTGAAAACGATTTAGTTCACATTAGAATAAATTATATTACTATGACATTCAGTTTTTATATATAACAAGTCTCTAATCAAAGAGGTGGTGTCTCTGAAATTTATATTCGTCAACGATAGTCACAAGCTCCATTTCATGAGTTGGGTAGTTTCACTTATGGGGTCACAAGTTATGAGACTCCTAAGAAAATACATTTTCACCATATATTATAAAAAATACAAGTTCAATTAAAAATGCATCACAAATCATCACATACCCAAATCTAGGATCAAAAACAAATTGGGATTTGAGCCAATTTCAAACTCTTAGTCAACTCTAATAAGTATTTCTCAGACTATTCTGCCTATTAGAATTTGATGGGGAGGTGGGGGGGTTGTGCTGGTTGGGGGTGTTGTGCAGGGGAGAGGTGAATAACTACTAGAAGAGTGGTTGTCATATGAAGATTGAAATGGGTGTAAATAATTTTTGAGTTATTGAAACTGTTATTCAACTCTATTGGAATATTGTATTCATATGAATATTGAAATAGGGAACTGTAGTACATGACATGGTTAGAAGAGTTTGATGGTTTTATGTGTTTTTTGTGATATTTCAGGTGTTTTTATGTTGTTTTACGTCTGTTTGTTTGTGTTTTTTGTGCTATTTTTTCGCAGGTGTATACGGGAGGGGCTGATGTGCAATAGTTCTGGAAATACACAATACCAACGATTTTAAACCATAGGTATACTTTGACCAAAATTTAAAAACTATCCCAACGGTTTTAAAATCATTGGTATAGTGTTTAGACTTCAATATATACCAATAGTTTCAATGAAACTGTTGGTAAAAATGCTATACAAACATATACCAACAGTTAGCCTACAACCGTTGGTAAATCAATACATATAGTTGCCTATACCAGCAGTTTAGATCAAACCGTTGGTATAGGGATTTCCTCATGGCTTACATTTATACGGTTTGGAAAACCATTGGTGTAGGATATACTAACAGTTTTCCAGCATATACCGATGGTTTAGAACCATTGGTGTAACCTTTATTTCCTGTAGTGTGAGGTACTTTTGATACTTGGCTCTATTGAGGGGCGGGTAAGGAGGTCATGAGGACAAAATGTTGTGGGCATGCGTTGCAAGAGGGGAGAGTAAGGGTAATTGTTTTATGCTTCCTTTTACTACATTTTCTATCTATGTGAATATATTGTTATATATATATATATATATATGGGTTGTCTAACCATTTATTTTATTCAGTGGGTTCCCCTTATACATATCCATGAAGCAGCAGGCAAGTGATGATACAGTGCTGTAGGAGCAGGATCAGATTCAGGATACAGTGCGGGAAATGCATGAGCCGCAGGTACAGGCTAAGGGATAGGAATAGCTCTAGGATCCAGTGCAGGTAAGACAACAGTCGAGTTTAGCAGCATTCAGACCATGGCTCAATGAGCAGCTCTGAGCTAGCCTGGTACGTGTATTGCAGAGGATCGATAGAGGTGTGCAGGGTACTGATCCATCTATGGAATATCTGACGCGGAAGTTCTAGTCGTAGCACCTTCCACTTTTTCAGGGTGAGGGTGGTCCATAGGCAGCTGATAACTGGATATAGATCATGCATATGTTCTTTGAGCAGCACGAGATGGCTCCAGGTTAGAGTGTCAAGTTGGAGACATACATACTGTGGCAACCTGCGAAGCATTGGTGGGTTGTGTAGGTTCAGGCTCGTAGGCATGAGGGACTAGAATGTAAATACATTGAGAATAGGTTCTTCAAGCACTTTTACCCAGAGATACTAAGGGACGATAGAGATCAGAAGTTCTTAAGCCTTCAGTAGGGAGACATGTCCGTCATGGACTATGCAGCTACTTTCACTGAGCTGTCTCGATTTGAACCTGGTATGGTAAGCGATGACGTGGCAAGGGTGATACACTTCAAGAATGGATTACGACACGCCATTTGAATCTAGGTGAATATATTTTGGCTAGGTTCATTCTCAGAGGCGGTGAATCAGGTGCTCATAGAAGAAGGTAACCAAAGGGATAGGCCCCAGGTTGGCCGATCGATGACTTCAGGTGATCGTTCTTATAGCAAGAAGCGAGGATGAGATGAGTTACATCAGGACAGCCAGGCCAAGGACTTAGCTATACCACCTCATATTAGTTCAGCAGTGATTTTATTTCAGTGTGGGCAGCCAAGACATGTTCAAACTTAGTGTGATAGGCCTCCAAAAGAGTGTTGAGCATGTGGGCAGGTTGGCAATCTTGACAGGTTCTGCCGGCAGCCTTCTCAAACGACCGACAGGTAGGGACCAGGACAGACTGTGGCATTTGCAGTTTGTTCATGTTCGGTACTAGGTGAGGGTAGCAAAGTTTCATCTACATGTGGAGGATGTGGCAGAGACATTGGGACCCAGCTGAGGGGTCAGTGGTCTGTGACAAGAGCAGCACCGTAGGGAGGTCAGACATCAGGCACCCATACTTCAGGCTAGGTGCACGTCATGGAGCTGCAAGGGGCGGAGCAAGCCAGTGAGCCGACATCGGTTAGAGGTACACCATGAGTGTTGTCATGACTTTATCATTTTATTTTGGCATGTCTGTTTTGAGTGCACTAGGTGCATAGGATTCATGTGGACTGACTAGATGTTGGTTAGTGGAATTGGCGCCATATCGGGTGCGTGATATATATATATATATATATATATATATATATATATATATATATATGAGATGCGTATCATCAGGAGCATTGAGGATGCGGGTTACTTGGGGTGACTTGGTAATTGGGGCATCGAGGATGCAGGTTACTTGAGGTGTTGTGGGCATCAGGGCATCGAGGATGCATGTTACTTGAGGTGTTATGCACTAGGTTCATTTTGAGCATCCATGGGATGCAGGACCTCGTGGAGGTGGACACCGATGTGGTGTGGGATATGTTAGGTGTCATAAATGACACGGGATCACCAAGGAGGTACAGGGGTGATGATACGTCATGAGAGGACTATGAGCCCATAAACAGGTTAGTGAACCTTTTCTTTGTTTTGTTTTGTAGGGTTGAAACAGAGTTAGGCAATTCCTATAGTGGGGATCCCCTTGAGGGATTTAGCCAGAACCATTGAGACTGGAGGAGTTTGGGTTACTTTGATCGGGGTGTCATGTTCGGTGCCATCTCTGGGTTTCGTTCGATAGCTCGGGGATGAGCTATGTTAAGGTGGGGAGATTTTAAGAACCTGGGTTTTTAGAACGGGTCAAAATCCCGACCCTGTTTGTATTTTTGACTCATTTATTTGAAAAACTGGGAAAACCTGGGAAGTTATGAAAATTTCCAAACTACATGCCATGTACTCTAAAAGTACATGTCGTGTATGGGTTAGGTGTGTACCAGCCATGTGCTTGCTGAGTACATGTCGTGTGATGACCATGTAGTAATTTCCTACCACACGGCGTGCAGTGTTGCCCGACACATTGTGTATCCTCCTTCTACATAACGGCTGAGTTCAAGCCATGTATCTACCTGTGTGGAGCATGATAGTCGTGTGGGTACCTTCAATTAATTCATAGTACAAACAAGGAAAATGCACAGTGTGTAGTCCTTTATACACTTCGTGTAATTTTTTTTATTCGCTTAAATGAAAGAGTGTTTCATCTAATTTTCGGAAACGTCTCCTTCTTCCCCAAATTCAGGACCACTCTGTTCTGAAACACCAAAGAACATACCTTTCCCTAGATTCTTCATCTGGGGTCCGTTCTTCAATCCGTTGGTGGCTGTGGGATCGCAACAGTGAGGCTAAACCCACACAACCTATTCAATTCTTGATCCTTTGCCTCACACATCGCAGTTTCCACCCAAGTGGAATTGCCCAGATTTAACATAAATGTAGATCTACGAAGATCGGATTCATATTGGAGCCCAATATTAGACATACCTACATATACAAGTCTCATGTAGGTGGTGCATACCTTCTTTTGTGTTTTTGAAGACCTTTGGGTGGTGCGACTTAAAGCGCGTAATCGGGTTTTTTGGGAGAGACCTTGTTTATTCTTTTATTGTATATTCAATTTCTTGTCATACATATGGGATTCCTTTGGGTGTTTCCATTGTCCTATTTTCCTTGATCAGGGTTGGGCGAGGGGTTGTTGCTCATTTGAGGCATTTTAGCCAGGGGTTCCAAAATGGTATAAGTTTATTTATTTGGTTAAACTGTTTAGTTAATTAGTTAACACATGATATGATTTTTTGGAGGCTTCCAAGACCTTGGTGTTCATTTGGGACAACACATTGTTAGTGAAATTCAACTGTTTAGTTTTTTTTTCTGGTTTAATGTATTTATTTTGATTATATATGTAATTGCTAAATTGCATATGGTGGAACCCTATTGGGTTGTGTTGGGTGTGGCCTGGATATTCTTTACTGATGATGATCACAAGTTGGGCTTGGCCCGAGTTACATTGGGTGGTTTTGACCATGGGATTGGGCGTCATGGACGTCGTCTTGAGGCAAGATGATTGTAAATTTGGGAATGGCCTCGGTTACTTGGATAGCAAGGCCGTCAGACTTGATCGGAATGGTCTCAGGGCATGAGGTGTCAGATATGTTGTGTCTTGGGTACTATTTTGGTGATTACCGCTCACCTAGAACTTTGAGTAGTGTACACATAGAGAGAATCTATGATGATGTGGTTTTGAAGAATATAATGGTTAGAGTCCCCCGTTAGTTTCTATTTAGGAACTATTGGTTTGGGGGTTCTTATTGTAGCAATCCACATGGTAGGTGAAGAACCTTCATGGGATAGTATTGAGGCTATCGGGTTGGGGGTAGAGGCTTACTGTTATTTGGGGGCATACATCGTTGTCCCTCCGGTTACTTTATTTGAGGGCAGACATTGTTTTCCCTTCAGTTATTAATTTGAGGGAAGACATCGATGTTCCTCGAGTTACTTATTTGAGGGTAGGCACCATTGTACCTTTGGTTAATTATTTGAGGGATGTCATCACTGTTCCTCTGGGTTACTTGTATTGGGTGTGGCTTTGGGACGTCGGTACGTGAGACACGTGATGTCAGGGGGCACATGGTGTTGGGTTACATGATAGAGATTCCAGGATTGGCCGAAGCAAGTGACACTTCAGGGTGGCTACTGAGCACCAGTGGAGTTTATGTTTATTTGTGCATCGTACTGTTTATTGTTTTCTTTATAACTGCTTGCCTTCTTAAACACTAATATAAGGTACGCAGCATTGGGTGGTATCCTACTGAGATTCATCTCACACCCTTAACGGGCCCTTCGGGTCACATTTAGACTTTATGGATTTTCATGCATGAAAGTGGTCAGCTTCAGGAGTTTCAATACATTAGCTATTGCATGGAGATGGAATAGACCTTAAGGTCTTTCCTAGCTAGAGTTACTTTGTTTTTCTCTCTTTCCTTTATCAACATGATTACTTGTTTTGTAACTACAATTGGATAGCCATTGGTGCCCTTTATATATGGATATGTATGGCCTTCTTTGGATGCATGTTTTCTTGTTTCAGTATTAGTTACAAGTGATCAGCATGCTGTTGTGTTTACTTTTTGTTGTTGTTGTTTATAGTTATTGCTTCTACTGTTTGTCGATATTGAATGTGCTTCCACTCTGCTTGTCTAGTTGAGTATGTTGAGTCATTTATTCCACTGCATATTTATTATTACACTCAGACTAGTACCATTATTATCCTCCAAGAGGGCATATCATCCCCACTATACCTATAAGACCCTCACTGCTAGTCAGCAACCTTTGGCGTTCGGGGAGGTGTGCCTAAGGTAGTAACACCCAACCCATTTAGCACTGTTTGGGTAGCTATTCAGTTCTAGGTCGTTACAATCATTATTGGAATGAATCTCTTAGTGTGTTATAAATTAAAATATGAACTAGTTTAATAAAATTTCACCCAATCTTCATAAAGTGTTAAGGATGGAAGAACTAGGCATGATATGACAAGGACCAAGTTATATATTGATAGTTCAAGAGATTAAAAGTCTAAACTAGAAGAAGGAAAAAAATAGAGATTTCAGTAATAAATCTTCTAATAGCTATTCAAAGTAATTAAAACATAAGGGGGTATTTAATAAATAAGGGAAAGGATTTAATTATTTAAAGAATTTTCATTAGATGATAAATTTCTTGGAATACTTGAAGGGGTGAAAGAAACATCATGGAGAGTTCACATTAAGTATCCATGTTATAGAAATAAATTATTATATTTTTTAAGGTATATAATACCAACTATACAATAAAAAATTATTTTAAATAATTATAGAATTTCAAAATCAATGATGGATTGCTGGTTAATGATTAAATTATTCTTTCAAGTGGGAGAGAATGAGTCCCTACTTCAAGGAGTTGGATGAAATGGATTACTTCAAAGATTGGATGTATCAAAATAAAGATTATGTATTTTTCATTTTATTTTCCTATTATGTGATAAGAGGATTTACTGTAAACAATGGTTTTTATAAATAAGTGAGATAATGATTTTTGATACACGTAGTTATGAATTATCTAATTGTGAAACATGTTTGAAAAAATATAAGGATAAAAAGAGTTTTATGCGGTATAAAACAATTTATCCAAGATATTTTTTATGGGATATGATCCCACTACCCACCCATGTCATATTTTAAATAAAAAATTATTTTTTATAAAATTACTCAAAACACATAGAATACTATATAAGATATGGCTTCTAATATTTAATTTGTAAAATATTTCCTTGATAGGAAATAAGTGTTATTTATTAAGAAAAATGAGTGTGTATCTGAACATGATATTTAAGAGAAATATATTGTTTTAAGAGGCTGTGAAGTATGTTTGAAATTAGAGAAGTTAAAAGTGTAACAAATAAATGGTTATACTACACAAATTTAAAGTGAATGTCAATTTACAATATAAAAGAGTTTTGGGTATGTTGGTAAAAAAAATAGTGCGATGAGTTATATTTTGTTACCATAATGATCTCAATGAAAAGTTTCTATGGAAAGATTTCAAGATGATTATGATAAATTTATAAAAAAAAATTAGTAAAAATAGAAGTTATTAACATTATAATATTTTCTCTTAAGAAGTAAAGGAGTTTTAATAATCAATCAAAGAGTTGAACATTATGACCTATTTGGTGGTATATCATATGGGATATTGATTAAATGAGTGATTATGTATGGTTTTATTAATATTAAGAAATGTAATGTATCATGTTGTAGAAAAGGTAGTTTACACATTATCATTTTCATGACAGATGTATATAATCTTGAAGTGAAATGATAATTAACCTCTAAAATTATGGCTTTGATTTTTCATTGACAGAAGTTTATTATAAAGTATTATAAGTTGTGATAAAATGTTAAGGTTAACATGAGTATTATTTCATATAGAGCTACTAAATATGCTCATTATACAAAAAATGAGTTTTGTGTATCAAATGACCATCCAAGTATTCCACATGGACTAGAATACACTATGTAATTGGTAAGATAGGTGTGTATGTTTCTTATTGAATCATTGTTCCTAAGGTTAGAGAAGATACCTAGCATGAGAACCTTTATACATTGATGTATTTATTATTCTATTTTTTAGGATGAGTTAATCAGGTGGTGGTTGGATATGTTGTTGATTATTCCATTGGTTGAGGTCTAACTAAGATGAGATTTTTCCTCTTATATGATGAGTAAGACGTATGGGCCCAAAATTGTTATAAACCAAAGGAGTGTAATATGATACATATATAAGGGCATATGATATGTGGTTATCTATTGAGTGAGGTGTATCCATTTTGATAATCTATCAGGGTGAATGACATGTGATGTGTTCATATGTCTGGTCTATTTATAAATGTAAGAAAATTGATGTCTCTAAAAAAGAATCATTGCAACTCAAGATATAGACGAATTTGTCATTATCTTCATCAAACATATGCAATGTGCTCATCCATTAGGGTGAATGAAATGTGATGTGTTCATCTGTCTAGTTATACAATATTGACATACTTCATTTCCCATGTTTTTTTTTGATTTTTAGACAAAATGATTGTATGATTATGTATATTTTTATATGATACAACTAGTGGATATATGTATAGAGATACATGTGTTTAATGGTGATCATTTCAGATCCATTTGTATCTTGAGTAGCTGTAACAACCCGAGATTTTATAAGATACATTCTTTTTAATTTCATTAATATCTTCTATTGTACGACACAACAAGATTATCTTGCGCTATACACAACACTATATTAGCTTGCAGTATACGCAACACTTTTCTTGGCACTTGTTACACACAATTTCAAGTTCATTTGATAGAAGTTATTCTACGCAACATTGAGTGTGTGTATATATATATATATATAGTCAATGTATAAATAAACTATGGTTGGATTCTGTTATACGCAACAACAAAGGAGTTGTGCACTACACGCAACCCTGACTTGGCTTGCATTACACGCAATCGCGACCTTCCTCGATAGCGTGTGTTGTACGCAATACCGGGTTTTACTAAACAACGATATATTATTATAATATTGTTATGAACTAGCCGTTATGAATAGTGTTAACTAAATTTTGAATTTTATAACATTATTATTCATCTTACACATTTCTAGAACATGGTATAAGAAAAAAATAAATTTTTCGGGTAAAATAAGTATTTTTTCAAAAAAATGCAGTTTTGCCACCTTTTGATGGTGCACCCACTTTAAATCTAGTTTTTGACATGTTTATAAGTTCAATTTGACAAAATAAAATTCTTCTTTTGAATCAGGATATAAAAATTTACATTAGATAAAGTTTTGATATTTTTCCGATAACTTTCATATTTTAATGAATAGTAAAAACACGCTATATTTTAATTAAAAACAACTTTTTTCATCGTAATATCTTATGTGGTTAAATTATAATATTGAAATGTTTTAAAGTATAAATAGAATATATTTTTACCATTTAATATATTGTATATTTTTAGCATTGATTTTACCTTGAATTCGTATGTTAAATCAATTCAATCTTTTGCAATGTTTTAAAGAAAAACCCGTTTTCTTTCAACAACGGGATTAATTTTAATTTAATTTCTGCATCTTTTGTGTATTGAATTTGGAAAAATGGATTCCATATTTGGAATCAGTGGGTCCAAATTATGTTAATAAGCTACTTTTTATTTTTTGGCATTGTGAATAGTAACTACGGTAAATTTTATTTACTATAGTTAAAGGTAAATCGGGTAATTAAGGGTAAATATAAGATTATAAAATTACCCTAACACTTGGAAAAATCCTATTGTATGGATAAAATTAGACCCATATAACCTAAGGGTCAGATTAGATTCATTTTATGGACTTTTTTCCATGAAAATAATTTAATTATTATTAAAACCAAAGAATGTGACAACATATCACTTTCTTAAATATTATAAGTATAATAATTTTAATTTAGTGATAAAATTCATGAAACATCAAAAATGAATAGTCTCCAGAAAGATAATACAATTAGCTACATCATAGGAATTTATTCATAATTTTTAGGGATTAAATAATTATCATTTATTATGACACAAAGATGATGCAGTAATTGTCTTATTAATAAAATATTGACATAATCGATGTTATAAATGCCCAAATAAATGTAATTTGAGACTTTTTATAACATACATTAATTTTATAGGTTAATATGACATGTTATTGTTGATATAAGTAACTTGGTTAGAACTTATCATTCTGTTATTAATTTCATAAATATCATGTACCAAATAGTGTGAAAATTGACATAAATTAGTTTTTTAAAAAAATATTATATTATTAATTGTTATTTAATTCCTAAAAATCTAAGGTTCAGCCAAATGACTTAGATAAGGATATATATATTAATAATAAACAACTTGGTGTTCGTTTGGCTTGTTATGGTAAGTTTATTAACCATATAGTGTAAGAAAACAAAAAGACACGGTAAAAGTTATTATTTAACTTAGAGTTAAATCTAATTGATAAGGTTAAAATAATAACCTAAACTTGTCTAAATCCTATTGTATGAGAGGATTTCGACCCATCCCCACTTTAGTTTCGAAATAAGACCCTTTGGAACCATTATAAACCGAATTTGACCTTAATATAATATAATATTTTGAGATTTTCCTAAGGTGCCCCTCTCCTCCCTTATAAAAGGGAACCTCCTCCATCTCCTCCTCACACCAATTTGAGCATTCAAGCTCGTCCAAACCCTGCAAAAATCTCTTCTCCACTTTCCTAGTATCATCCTATAGGTCCTGGTCTTCTTCAAAGACCATCCTTAGTTCATTAAGTGGAGGTTAAGTGAAGGCGCGTCGAAAAGTGGTAATATCCATTACCGATCTTTTTCAATTTCTTTCTTCTTCAAATTCTTCTTATTTAGTTGTTTCATGATAAATTAATAACATAAGTATTTCTTATATACTGATATGTTATTATAAATATGAAACAACTCTAATTAACCTTCTATCCATCCTACGGAAAAAGGAAATCACTGCGTGTGTGTACGTACGGAATACCGTCTCCACGTCGTGGTGTGATCTATTTTCCGCCACCACCTTAATTGGATGGGTATAATGGTGTAATGAGTAACTATATATGATTATGATAAAGTAATATTGATACTGAAATAGTATACATACACTTCAACACAATTCCACGACCATGGGAACGATATCATCGCTCGTGCGTACGTACGGACTACCGTCTCCACGACGCGATGAGATTCATTATCCATGTTAACCATTCCAGAATGATTATAAAGTATATATAATGAATAATAATGAAATATATGACATGGTAAATCTACTGGATTTATGTATATATATATGTGTCATCTACTTAGTTCCATTCAAGACAATAAGGAAAGGAAAACAGCGTTCATCCGTACGTACGGACTACCGTCTCCATGAACGGTGTGTTTCATTTCATTTATCTATCTATTATATATATATATAATGAATATATATGATATATAAATCATATTTTATATTCTGGATGTAATTAAATCATGATATAAGTAATAATAATGTCAAGAACAACAAGTCCAAACACCTACGATAAATGAAACGATTTTACCCAAAACGCTTCTTTAACATGGAATTTACAAAAGAACGGGTAATATAAAGTCATAAGTGAACCATATATGATATAATAACAATGAATATGATTCTTTAATAAGTTAATGACATTATTTAAATCATTATATAGGAGGTTCGGATACGTATAAAGCATATTGGACATAAGGTAAGGGAAATATCACAATCTCATTTTTATCCGAGATTGTTTATACTTTGAAATGTACTGGGGTGTATTTTATCATCCACATCCATGTTTCCTCAATATGTAATATTATTGACATCCAACTACAATTGTTTAAATCCAATTTTACCCTGAGGTGAGTTTTTAGTAAAGGATTTGAAAGGAATCTTTTGTCGTTTTTCGTACGAGGTACTTTTTGACTTTTCCGACAAAAGTAGGAAGAATGTTTTTTTAACTTATACGGCATGAATGTATTTTTAAAACATTATTTCCAAGAAGCTTCCTTTACAAGTTTTCAAGATTATTTTTAATCAACTTCTTTTAGTTTAGAATGTTATGACATGTTAAGAAAGGAAAAATATTTTTGAAGTAGAAAGGATATTTTCCTCAAGAATGGAGTTTAAGTGATTTATCAAAATTATTTTCCATCTAAGATAATATAGGGTTCTGTTTCTATCCCTATTATTAAATTGATTTGATTATGTTGTGATGGAATTATTTTTATGAATTCCTTTATCTTATATGAATTGTTTTATGATGTCACGATGTTTAAGATTCCCGTTTTTATTACATGGGTTATGCTATGATGTATGGTTTTCTGATTTTGTGGCACACATAAGATTGGTATCATTATGAGATGGGTGGGACCTATATCTCCCTCCAATGCATTGGGTAAAGATTTTATAACTCATGAGATAGACATGGCCGGAATGGTAGGTTATACCGGTTCAGTGAAACAGGACTGAAACGAGGGTGACTTGGTTCAGAAATGGACTTTGTCCACTAAGATAGTCTTGGAAATGAGTCTTGACTAACAATAAATGATTCTCTATGATTATGTGTGTATGCCACAAAGTTTCATGTTTTAAGTTATGATTATTGGGATTACATTTCACTACTATGATTTATCCCATGTTATGAAATTATTCTCTTTTTTGCAGGTTAAGATTTCCAAAATGTTATGTTCTTATGGAAATGATGTGATTGATATTTCTTTTGTTTACCCTTATTGAGCATTTGAGCTCAGCCTTTTATGTTTTCTTTTCCCCAGGATACAAATAAAGGTTTTAGGTAATAAAAAGGAAGATATTTATGGGATATGTTGAAGATCTTTCACCACGATTAGAAGATTATATTCCGAGTTTCCAAATACACTAAACTATTACGATCCTTGTGTTTGTGTTTTTATTATGTACTAAGTATTCCGCAAAAGTAATGTAATGTCTATGTATGTCAAGATTCGGGTCTCTACAGTTGGTATCAGAGGCAAAGGAGGTAGGAATGTATTTGATCCTTGGGAACTCTCACATGTGAGCGTTGGACGAAGCATGGCTCTCCGCCCAAGGGCTTCATGAGGAAATGGCTGCCACTGGGGATGGTGGTGTGTCCCGTCCAGGGGGTGTAGCCACCCATGGAGTACCCGGATAGGAATCAATTATAGTCCACTGGAAGTAATTCCAGACTGTTATAGTTGGTATCAGAGGAAAGGTTTAGACAACCTTTGGAAACTAGGATGCGAAAACGTTAGTGAGATCCCTAGAGATATTTCTATGGTATGTCTAGGTATGTCTCTAAGGTTAAGTATACGTATAGATTATAGTCCTAGAATTGTGCTAACAATATTAGAATTTAACCTAAGATGTTAGATATTGAGGGTACTCCCCCTTTACTATGTTTTTTTCCCTAGCATGATTTTTTCCTCTCACAAGATTCTTTTTGTGTTTTAGTTAATGGAGGGAACCAGAAGGAATTCAGTTAACATTAAATCCAATGGAAAAATTGGTGACTATGAGCAACAAAATTGTGTAATTCCTAGAGAGAAAGATCTTGTGATTATGCTAAATCAGTCATCGCGATATATGATTAACAAGATGAAATTTAGTGGTATGCTTAATTCATCAAAGTAGAGGAAGATAAACTATTATGCATGTTCGCATGTTGAGGAGCATAAAGCAAGGAAGATTGATATTTCTAAAGAAGGGAAGAAGAACCTTGAGGAATACCTCAAATGGAAGGACCGATGTTATCTATGTGGAGAAAAGGGTCATCGAGTGACAGAATGTTATGGGGTTCAATGTCTTATTTGTGGAGAACATGGGCATTACCCAACTCAATGCCCTGACCTAAAAAGTTACTTCTAAATCAAGGAAGGACTTATTCCAGGACAATCATTGAAGTGTATGTACTGATGTTTTTATGTATTGGTATTCAAGAATAATGTTGTTGAGGTACTTTTATGGTGTATTGAAATATTTATGTATTGGTCTATTGTGGTTTTCAATAATTTTAAGGTACCGGTAACCATGAAAAGTGATTCAAATATTTTGGAAAGTAGATAATATGCGCATAATGAAGGGATAAGGAGAAAATGAAATGTTTGACAGTATTCATGAGCTCATGATTGACATAAGGACTAAGTGATATCATGGTTTGAGTATATTGAATTTTGAGGATTTTGGAATATGGAAAGTGTTAACTTTTAACTACATTAATGATTTCACTAAGGTTCAATGGGTATTCATTTTTCAAGAGAATACATGATTAGGACCTTCGAATGTTTGGAATGTGACCAACAAGACATATCTCATGATATACAGGGATCAACGATGGTATTAACATGCTTGTTATATGAACTCTTTGGTAATCGTTTTCAATATAATATGAGATTGGACAGCAGTATTATGGATAAGCCTAAAGATTGGAATAGACTATGTTGGACATAAGTTAGTATTGTTTATGGATAAAAGTTTTTTTCGATATTATTGATCGGATGTTATAGTAATGTAGTTTTAGAAAAAGGACAACCTGCAGGACGGGCGACAGCCCATCGCGTCGGACAAGGCTGTGGGAATCGAACGCACAACCGAAGTGCGACTGGCCTTTATCACCTACCACTGGCCTACAGGAAGTCCATGTTTAGTAGAAACTAGTTTTATTTTATTAAGAAGTATGATATATGAAGTATAAGTCCATTTTAGGAACTATATATTATTAATCTCACTATAGATGAACTTATGTATTTTTTAACTTTTCTAACCTTTTGCTTGAGACAGATGGAATGACCCATCATTCTATCACATGATCTACTAACACATCACAAATGACAAATTCAACTTTATTTCATTAAGAGATGAAGTGGAAATTGTCCAAATAACGACAAACGGTGAGACTATACCAAAATCAAGAAAGTATTTCTTCTAATTCCAATTTCTTCAACTTAAGGGAAACGATCTTGAAAACCAAAAATGATGTCCTAGTGCTCTTATATCTGATGAATCAGATGGTACCTTAGATCGTCACAAATTTATGGCTTTGTGATTGCTAGCTTTTCCATAGTCATGTTCTCTACCACTCTCCCTCAGAACATGATGGTTAGATTTCTCTTCCATATCCATATTTTCACCTATGTGGAAACCCAGTTATTAGTTTATTTGGGTAATCGTTACATTTCAAAATTTAGTTTTTAAAGCCAAGTTTTTGGTATTCCTTTTTACGATGTGGGTTTCTATTAAAGAAACTTTCGAGTAGTAAACCATTTATAACCCCGACGAATTTCGAGGGCGAAATTCATTTTAAGGGGGGTAGAATGTAACAACCCGATATTTTATAAGATACATTCTTTTTAATTTCATTCATACCTTCTATTGTACGACACAACAAGATTATCTTGCGCTATATGCAACACTATATTAGCTTGCAGTATACGCAACACTTTTCTTGGCTCTTGGTACACACAATTTCAAGTTCGTTGGATAGAAGTTATTCTACGCAACATTGAGTATATATATATATATATATTCAATGTATAAATAAAATATGGTAGGATTCTATTATACACAACAACAAAGGAGTTGTGCACTACACGCAACCCTGACTTGGCTTTTATTACACGCAATCGCGACCTTCCTTGATAGCGTGTGTTGTACGCAATACCGAGTTTTACTAAACAACGATATATTATTATAATATTGTTATGAACTAGAAGTTATGAATAGTGTTAACTAAATTTTGAATTTTATAGCATTATTATTCATCTTACACATTTCTAGAACATGGTATAAGAACAAAATAAATTTTTCGGGTAAAATAAGTATTTTTTTCAAAAAAATGCAGTTTTGCCGCCTTTTGATGGCGCACCCACTTTAAATATAGTTTTTGACATGTTTATAAGTTCAATTTGACAAAATAAAATTCTTCTTTTGAATCAGGATATAAAAATTTACATTAGACAAAGTTTTGATATTTTTCCGATAACTTTCATATTTTAATGAATAGTAAAAACACGCTATATTTTAATTAAAAACAACTTTTTTCATCGTAATATCTTATGTGGTTAAATTATAATATTGAATAGTTTTAAAGTATAAATAGAATATATTTTTACCATTTAATATAATTTATGTTTTTATCATTGATTTTACCTTGAATTCGTATGTTAAATCAATTCAATCTTTTGCAATGTTTTAAAGAAAAACCCTTTTTCTTTCGACAACGGGATTAATTTTAATTTAATTTATGCATCTTTTGTGTATAGAATTTGGAAAAATGGATTCCATATTTGTAATCAGTGGGTCCAAATTATGTTAATAAGCTACTTTTTATTTTTGGGCATTGTGAATAGTAACTACGGTAAATTTTATTTACTATAGTTAAAGGTAAATCGGGTAATGAAGGGTAAATATAAGATTATAAAATTACCCTAACACTTGGAAAAATCCTATTGGATGGCTAAAAGTAGACCCATATAACCTAAGGGTCATATTAAATTCATTTTATAGACTTTTGCCCATGAAAATAATTTAATTATTATTAAAACCAAAGAATGTGACCACATGTCACTTTCTTAAATCTTATAAGTATAATAATTTTAATTTAGTGATAAACTTCATGAAACTTCAAAAATGAATAGTATCCAGAAATATAATACAATTATATACATCATAGGAATTTATTTATAAATTTTAGGGACTAAATAATTATCATTTATTATGACACAAAGATGATGCAGTAATTGTCTTATTAATGAAATATTGACATAATTGATGTTATAAATGCCCAAATAAATGTAATTTGAGACTTTTAGGACTTACATTAATTTTCTAGGTTAATATGACATGTTATTGTTGATATAAGTAACTTGTTTAGAACTTATCATTCTGTTATGAATTTCATAAAAATCATGTACCAAATAGTGTGAAAATTGACATAAATTAGTTTTTAAAACAAATATTATATTATTAATTGTACTTTAATTCTTAAAAATCTAATTTTCATCCATATGACTTAGATAAGAATATATATATTAATAATAAACAACTTGGGGTTCTTTTGGCTTGTTATGGTAAGTTTATTAACCATATAGTGTAAGAAAACAAAAAGACACGGTAAAAGTTAAATTATTTAACTTAGAGTTAAATCTAATTGATAAGGTTAAACTAATAACCTAAACTTGTATAAATCATATTGTATGAGAGGATTTCGACCCATTACCCACTTTATTTTCTAAATAAGACCCTTTGGAACCATTATAAAACTAATTTGACCTTAATATAATATAATATATTGATATTTTCCTAAGGTGCCCCTCTCCTCCCTTATAAAAGGGAACCTCCTCCCTCTCCTCCTCACACTAATTTGAGCATTCAAGCTTGTCCAACCCCTGAAAAAATCTCTTCTACACTTCCCTAGTATCATCCTAGAGGTCCTGGTCTTCTTCAAAGACCATCCTTAGTTCTTTAAGTGGAGGTTAAGTGAAGGCGCGTCAAAAAGAGGTAATATCAATTACCGATCTTTTTCAATTTCTTTCTTCTTCAACTTCTTATTATTTAGTTGTTTCATGATAAAGTAATAACATCAGTATTTCTTATATACTGATATGTTATTATAAATATGAAACAACTCTAATTAACCTTCTATCCATCCTACGGAAAAAGGAAATCACCGCGCGTGCGTACGTACGGAATACCATCTCCACGCTGTGGTGTAATCTATTTTCTGCCACCACCGTAATTGGATGGGTATAATGGTGTAATGAGTATCTATATATGATTATGATAAAGTAATATTGATTCTGAAATAGTATTCATACACTTCAACACAATTCCACGACCATGGGAACGATATCATCACTCGTGCGTACGTATGGACTACCATCTCCACGACGCGATGAGATTCATTATCCATGTTAACCATTCCAGAATGATTATAAAGTATATATAATGAAAAATAATGAAATATATGAAATGGTAAATCTACTGGATTTATGTATATATATATGTCATCTACTTACTTCCATTCAAGACAATAAGGAAAGGAAAACAGCGTTCATGCGTACGTACGGACTACCGTCTCCATGAACGGTGTGTTTCATTTCATTTATCTATCTATTATATATATATATATATATACTGAATATATATGATATATAAATCATATTTTATATTCTGTAAGTAAGTAAATCATGATATAAGTAATAATAATGTCAAGAACAACAAGTCCAAACACCTACGATAAATGAAATGATTTTACCCAAAACACTTCTTTAACATGGAATTTACAAAAGAATGAGTAATATAAAGTCATAAGTGAACCATATATGATATCATAAAAATGAATATGATTCTGTAATAAGTTAATGACACTATTTAAATCATTATACATGAGGTTCGAATACGTACAAAGCATATCGGAAATAAGGTAAGGGAAATATCACAATCTCATTTTTATTCGAGATTATTTATACTTTGAAATGTACTGGGGTGTATTTTATCATCCACATCCATCTTTCCTCAATATGTAATATTATTTCCATCCACCTAAAATTGTTTAAATCCAATTTTACCCTTCAGTGAGTTTTTAGTGAAGGATATGAAAGGAATCTTTTGTCGTTTTTCATACGAGGTGCTTTTTGACTTTTCTGACAAAAGTACGAAGAATGTTTTTTTTAACTTATACGGCATAAGTGGATTTTTAAAACATTATTTCCAAGAAGATTCCTTTACACGTTTTCAAGTTTATTTTTAATCAACTTCTTTTAGTTTAGAATGTTATGACATGTTAAGAAAGGAAAAATGTTTTTGAAGTAGAAAAGATATTTTCCTCAAGAATGGAGTTCAAGTGCTTTATCAAAATTATTTTCCATCTAAGATAATATAGGGTTCTTTTTATATCCCTATTATTAAATTTATTTGATTATATTTTGATGGAATTATGTTTATGAATTCCTTTATCTTATATGAATTTTTTTATGATGTCACGGTGTTTAAGATTCCCGTTTTTATTACATGGGTTATGCTATGATGTATGGTTTTCTGATTTTGTGGCACACATAAGAATGGTATCATTATGAGATGGGTGGGACATATATCTCCCTCCAATGCATTGGGTAAAGATTTTATATCTCATGAGATAGACATGGCTGGAATGGTAGGTTATACCGGTTCAGTGAAACAGGACTGAAACGAGGGTGACTCGGTTCAGAAATGGACATTTTCCACTAAGATAGTATTGGAAATGAGTCTTGACTAACAAGAAATGATTCTCTATGATTATGTGTGTATGCCACAAAGTTTCATGTTTTAAGTTAAGATTATTGGGATTACATTTCACTACTATGATTTATCCCATGTTATGAAATTATGCTCTCTTTTGCAGGTTAAGATTTCCAAAATGTTATGTTCTTATGAAAATGATGTGATTGATATTTCTTTTGTTTACCCTTATTGAGCATTTGATCTCACCCTTTTATTTTTTCATTTCTCCAGGATACAAAGAAAGGTTTTAGGTAAAAAAAAGGAAGATCTTTATGGGAGATATTGAAGATCTTTCACCACGATTAGAAGATTATATTCCGAGTTTCCAAAGACACTAAACTATTACGATCCTTGTGTGTGTGTTTTTGTTATGTACTAAGTATTCCGCAAAATTAATGTAATGTCCATGTATGTCAAGATTCAGGTCTCTACAGTTGGTATCAGAGGAAAAGGAGGTAGGAATGTATCCGATCCTTGGGAACTCTCACATGTGAGCGTTGGACGAAGCATTGCTCTCCGCCCAAGGGCTTCATGAGGAAATGGCTGCCACTGGGGATGGTGGTGTGTCCCGCCCATGGGGTGTAGCCGCCCATGGAGTGCCCTGATAGGTATCAATTATAGTCCACTGGAAGTAATTCCAGACCGTTATAGTAGCAATGATGCCTTGAAATATACCACTTCTTTACTTATATTTATGGATTAGAGGATTCCTAAATATTTTCAATGATAAAAAGTATCATGGGTTCACACTCTGTGGATGTCTATATGGGGATTTTGTTTTATGAAACTTAGAGAACTTCTCAAAAAGTGTTTCAGATTTTATCCAAAAAAGGTTTTACATGGATATTTATAAAGTATTTGATATTCCAAAAATTCTATTTAGCATCATTTTTTGTCATTTAAATATGGTTTAAATAGAAATGAAATAATTGAAGAATGTTTTTCAAAATCATCACAACTTCCTATATTAAGGATTATTTTAAGACAATTTTAAAAAAATGTTGTGAATCATTTCATGGTTGTTTTTAGTGTCGATTTTAAATGGTAATCAGCATGTTTCTAATATAAATTTTTTAACGAACATTTCAAAAAAATAATTTAGTGTTGGGTTTTTAATTTTATATTTATATAGAATTATATATATGTGTGTGTATGGGGGTGTAGGGTGAGATTTAAACCTCTTATCTTTTGGTTATTCTATAAAGCCTTTACCTCCATCAAACCCTTCAAATGGTGGTTAAGCTGACTTTACTATACTTATATTTATAGATAAATACATGTATATATATATATCTGTGCGTACGTATATTTATTCACAATTTATAAATAATTACATATAAAAATATAATTACATATAAATTTATATAAATATAGTTATATATAAATGTATAAATATATAAAAATATATAAAAATATTTATTGAATATATATAAATATAAAAAAATTACATAAATATAGATAAATACATAAATATATATATACCCCATGGGTGAACCTTAGTGGTTGTGCCCTATGGTGATTTTTTAGGTCTCAGTTTTGAGCCTCCCCACATGCAATTAGTTAGAGTTTTTGTTTGATTCCACCTTCCCTGACTGATGTAAAAAAATACACACACACATATATATCATTAAATGTAATTATATAAATTTATGTAAATATATATAAACACATATAAATATATGTGAATAAATTGATAAATATATACCCTAACATAATATGTATAAATATATATATATATATATATGTATGTATATAAACATACATTGACAGATATAAATAAATATATATATATATATATATAATTTACTTAAATATATATAAATAAACACACACACATATATAATTAAGAATAATTATATAAAAATATAAATATTTAAAAATATAAATAAATAAATATATATATATATATGTATATATAAACACATATAAATACACACCTACACCCACGTAATATATGTAAATACATATAAAAATATATAGATACATATAAAAAATACATATAAAGATATATAAAAATACTTAAATACATATGAATATCAATAAATATCAATAAATTCAAATAAATATATATAAACACACACACACACATAATTATATATATAATACACATAAATATATATACCCACATAATATATAAATATAAACAAATATAAATATAAATAAATGTAAATATAGATAATTATAGATCAATAAATATAAATATTATTAATCATATATAATTATATATAATTATAATAAATATACATTAATATATAAAAATTATAAAATATATATATATATATGTGTGTGTGTGTGTGTGTAATTAAATATATATATATATATATATATATATATAGATAAATAAACATATATATATATATATAAACACATATATATACATAAACACACACACCCACACACAAATATATGTATATATATACACTCACATGATATATATAAATATATATAAATATATATAAATATATATAAATATATATAAATATAAATATTTACAAATATACATAAATACATATAAATTTTTGTCATATGGTAAACCCACCAAACAATATCCACCACAACTTACTGAAGTTAGAAACAAAGCACCAATAATGAGCCCACACTATGAAATCTAGAACTTAGAAGAATACACTTCCAAATCACTGCACCATAATACACAACCTCTCAGACACACACAATTAAGGACTGTCAGAAGATAATGTAAAAAATAAAGTAAGACAAAAGAACAACACATATTTTTCATAGGTTATAATTGTGTCCTATTATAAGGGAGTAACAATGAAAATATTTTTTTCAAGTAAACAAAACTCAATTATAAAAGCTCAATAGACTGATCATAAGTGATCTACCCTACTATTTATAAAAGCACCGAGTTACTGATTCTGGTAGTAACAACCATCTAATCTTTGTGGGATGAAGTCCACCTAGTTGATCTTGATGGATAATCCTTTGTTTGGTCAAGTGCTTCTGTCACCTCAACTCCTCTAATAGGTAAAAAATGTTAATTGCTAATACATTTGTGATGGTTAATAATAAAATTTTTATTGGTACTAGTGGAAAACTCAAGAGGGGGGTCAATTAAGTTTCTAATTAAAATTTATATTAAAATTATTTAAAAGTAAATATTATCAATTTATAAAATACTACTTAGTACACTAAAATAGTTAAAGTATATGATTTTATCATTCAAAAATATTCTCAAAACATCGATCATAACTGAGTTAAAATATGTTTAAAAATATTTTATCTTCTGAAATAGGTTTACTTGAATCAACCATGGTATATAAAACAAAAATTAAATTTAACTACCAATGTAGTCTTTTTCATTTGAGTTTTCAAAACTAAAATAGATTAGATTTAAGAAAATAGTAAATAAAATAGAAAAACGCGTAGAGGAATAAAAAAGAGGTTTAATCTCAAGCTGAGACCAAGTCCTCTCCACTTGGAAATTTCCCTCTGCTAAGTAGTTTATTAAAGAATAAACTCATCCATGACTTGGATTGATTTTTATATACAATAATGAATAATGTTTTCGAGGCTATACTAATCCTCTTCCACAGTTTTCATGGGATAGGAAAAGAGAAAAAATTTCATGTAGGTAGTCCAGGATACATCAAGACTCTTCCAAAGTTCTTCAAGGGTGTATAAAAAAAATAAGAAATGTGAGAGAGTGTGCGTGTTTATCACTATCCAGTACAATATATAAACTAGTGCTTAAATGATATACAACATAAATCACACACAACTAAAAAAATGGAATAAAAAGATAGTAAGATAAGTGAAATAATTTGATATATTAGCGAATTAATTTAGTTGTTTTTCCAGTGAATATTATCTTCTCAATGTTATATTTTTATTTGGAAATGATTTTCAAAGATGAGCATACATTATTTGATGTTTCATTAAAGTTAATGAGAGAAAATAGCATCATAGATGTTTGAAATAGATAATATGTTCATCATTTACATTCATGAAATATTAAACATCTCTATTTCATGACCTATAATTTTTATTCATCTTCAGTCCTCTTTAAAATAAGAAGCTTTTTGCAAAAAGATCCAATGAAAAATCATTATTGGAGATCCTCATACATTGACAAAAAAATCAAGCTAATTAAATTCTTGTGAACATCATTTAATTATGTATTGAAAATTAGTTGAAATAATATATTTAATAATATAATACATACTTTTAGATATGGTAACTCTATGTTTTCCATGTAATTATCCATGGTTGCTTCAATAATTTGTGAGAACTCTGGTCAAATTCTATTATAGATCATACAGTAGATCACTTGAACCTATAGTCGATCATATTATACTTATGGACAATCATATAATTCTTACATTTGATCATATTACACTTATGGTCGATCATTTTATACTTATAGTCAATCATATTATACTTATGGTCGCTCATCTTATACTTATAGTCAGTCTAGTACTTGGAAAATTTATAACTATTGGTAATGGTTGATGCATTACTTTTCTAAAATTCTAACTTTATGATATGGTCACTTCACTTAAATGTGTTCTCGATACGAGTATTATGGAATATTGAATGTATTTTAAAACTCTTTACTATCACATGACTGATTGAAAATCAATATTTGGTAGATCCATCACTTACCAATATCTCTAATAGGTGCGCAATTGCTTCAATGTATATTTGTGGTCAAAAGGTTTCTTATGTAGTCAGTATAACTTGTGTTTCAGTCGATCCATTTTTCCTTGCGGCCTCTATGTAATATATATTGTGGCCACTTTAGTTCTTTTCCATATATCCACCATGGTTGATCTTATGGTTATACGGTCAATGCAACTATCGTGTGGTCAATCAGATACTTTTTGAAATTCTCATTCGTTAGACTTAAAGTTGATTTAATGTCTAGCTAAGATTCATGGTTTATTTAAAATTTAGGAAAATTTCTAATATTTTCCATAAATTTATTTATCTTTCAAAAAAAAGGATAGGTTATAAACAATATAAATATGATTTGAGATAATTAAAATAAGAAATTTTTGTATGAATCCACCAATCTACCCCTTTTTTGTGATAAATAATAATGGCATAAATATCCATAAAAAGATTAAAGATGAAGTGTTAAATATTATAATCTACTTTCATATGAAATTGGATATAATGAAATCATTTTCAATTTGTTAAAATTCCATAATTTACCCACCCCCCTTTGGATTATAAGAATTAATTCCTAAAGGGAGATATAGTAAAGAGTTAGTAAATATAATGTAATGTACCCAAAATAAAATGAAATAAAACCCATAAATAAGAATAAATGGATATTTAATTAATGTATAAAATTTTTACATTGGAACTATTAGAATATAATCAGAATCATAATTTTTAGGGTATATAAAGGTAGAACGAACAAAGGGGTCCTTCCCTTTTTCAACAATAGTAGGAGTAGGAGTTGTAGGGTGAGGAATTATAGAAATTCTAGGAATTGTGAAAGAAATTGAAAATTGTTTAATCTATCCAAGGGTCTGGTAAATAGTGATACCAAAAGGTACAGTTGAAGGTGAAATAGGTGAAGTAGAATTTTGAGTTGAGGAAGCTATATAAATTGATGTTGAAACACTGGAAGGAGATGAGGAAAAGATGGGCGTATACAGAGAAATAGGTTCCAAAACTATGGATTTTATATCATACATATAAGGCTCTAAGATTCAGGTAATATAATTCAAATTCATTGATACATGTTCTATAATATGAAGGAAATAATCCTTTTCTTAAATAAACTAATTTATAATAGGATTCATGACTAACAACTTATCTAAATTTTTTTTGAAAGCTATAATCAGAGGAGGAATCTTCATATCTCTTACCAACAAAATAAACTATGTTTTGAGATCTTACTTGGTCTAAATTCTTATAAGGTATTAATTAATTGAACCTTTAATTAAACCTTGGTATTTTGAAGTCTTGATTGATTCAAATTTAATAAAATCACACATTTTTTTATAATAGCCCCAAAATCCTCACTCCCGGATCTGGTGCTAAAAACATAATCATTACAGTTTGGAATTTATACTGATAAACATGATCAAAATTTTTCCATCCAAAACATATTAAATAAAAATGAAATATTGGATCACTTATATACCTAAGGAACTTTTAGGTTTAGAGTTTTAAAGATTTAGTAAAAACTCTTACATAAGAAATACCCATGCCTTTAAGAGAGTATTTTCCCCCACTATACCAAGCTTTTCATATTCCAAATAAATTCTTCAATATCTCCCATAAAATTATTCGTATATGAAATATTTTTAGAAAAAAATCATTTATCATAATTTTTAATAACCTATAGAAAATGAAACATATTAAGGGTGACCTCAAATGTTCAGTATGGGTAACCATAAATTTTAAGAATTGAATGTCATCAGTGAGAATAAGATGAACTTAAGGGTATAATGAAAAAATCAAATTCCATGATAATAACATCAGAAAAATCACACCCATAAATATCTAGATCATCAACCATGATACATGGAATAAGGATTTAAAAAATACAAGATTCATATGATTCAATAAATCATAATTCATGTGATGTTAATCTTGATCAAAGGAAGTATTAAATACCCATGGAAAGCATAGAAAAAACATATTGGTATCTTGAAACATTATCGTCATGACCCATATCAAAGAAAACTATATCCCAATTAAATACATAATAGAAACCACACTAGTTAACTCCCTCCTTGCCTCTCAAGACAAATAACATTGCCCAGTGCATTAGAGAGCTAATTGGGCAAACCCCTCATATAAGCTATATCTGGCTCACCCATCATATAAGTTGTATCAAGATCACCCATTAATTGTGAGATAAAGGGAAGATCAACCCATAATACAATATATCTAGACCCCACCCATCATCATCAATAATTTCCAAGTACTATTCATTAATAAAACATTAATAAGCCTTCACTTTTCAATCATAATAATAATCAATGTTCTTTCATAGATTGATTAAACTATGGAAAATAAATGGGTTCCATGAAAATATAATAATAAATCTAAGGAAATAATATGTATGGTCTCATTAAAATATATCACAAGTGAATTGTAAGTAAAATCAAGGGTTTTTGATGTTGATGAATTGAAATACCATTAAAATATCATTAATAAATTCTTGAGTAAAATACCCTTTCCACTTTGAAAATAATTTTAAAAAAAATAAAAAAAATACAAAATATTATGAATAAGAATTTATTTGAAAATAAACAAGGAAAAATATAAAGGAATATTCAAATAAAATAATGGTCATGATGGCAGCAAAATCCATTCATGTTGTAAATGTTAAAAATAAACATTCTTCTAAACATTTTCTAAAGTGAGTCAAAAGTGACTCATTTGGAAAATGTTAAAAAATTTCCTACTAAAACCTTTTGAAAAAGGAAAACTATAATTTGAAATAAATTTGGGAAATAATTTATGTTTGGAAAAGAAAATTCGTTAAAACATTGTAGTAAACACGGATATAGAGGAGAAATATTCTTGATTTAAAAGAAGGCACAAGATCGATATCACTAAAAAAAGTTTCTTGATGTTAATTTAATAAATGAGGGAGAAAATGGAAAATAAAAATGTAAAACATAGTCACAAATATGGGATAATAAAAGAGATATATTTCAATAAAATAATAGTATGTTATATCCTCTAACGTAACCTTGAACATAAAAAATCTCAAAAAGAAAGAAGATTGTAACATAAATCCTTTACTACTTGGGTAACATTTCAATCAAAAGTATTTGAAAGTAATAATATGATATGGATATATAAATATAATTAATTACAAGAATAAATATTTAAACACTCATTTATGGCTAAGTAATCTCACCATAAAAGGAAATCATGGTTTACAACATAAAATATGTCATAAGAAAATGAGATTGAGGCAAATAAAACAATATCAAAGTTCATATCATAGAATTGAGAGTTAATAAACGGATAGGTTATTTTTATCAAATTTAAATCAAAATAAAGTAGAAATAAATAATAAATAAATTTATAGATCAATTCCCACATAATAAAGTCATTAAAATGTTAATGAAGAAGAATTATAACCCAATGGAAGGAAATTGAGTTAAGAAACCATTTACCACATTGTAATTTTCTAGTCAAATCCCCTTGGATGAAGTAATTAAAATTTATACTTAAAGTAGCATGAATTATGAAGTATTTTTGATATAAAAATAAAAAGGGACAGTATATACACCATATAAAAAAATTAGGTGCATATTAATAAAATAAGCCTCAATAAAAAAATTAATACAAAATCCCTTACATTGAATCTAGACTTTCTAGGTATGTCCTTTAACACTTGTATAATAAAATTATATCACATATTTAATTTATTAATATCCTTTTATAGGAATAATAAATTATCCTTAAACCATTTATTTCATTTATTTTCATTAAATATTAAAAAAATTAATCAGTTAAGTTCACATCGAGTGTTTTGAGGTTGCACGGTTCATAATTTTAAAACAACTTTAGTGTTTTGACCATGGTCAAAGGGGTAATTGATCCATAATCTCGAGAATAATAATAATAATAACATAATTACAATTTTTATTCATAAATTATAATTTTAAAATGTAAAACCCTGACCCCAGAATCCTAAATCTGGTGCATTACTTATTACACTGTGAGGATTAGAAGGAATGAAATCTTGAAGAAAAAATCAGTTTAGTAGTCTTAAAGAAACTAGATACATAGTTTCAACTCATATAACATTGGGAAAGGAAACAAACTATAATACATAACAACTAAAAATACTGCCTCCATGAGAACTCAATAAATGGTCTCCTCCTCATAACCTGTTGAAGGTAAGTAAATAAATTAGGTGAGCTCAAATGTGTAGTAAAGTTTACAAATAGCAGAATCATGAATCAATAATAAGTAAATCATTAACAATTTTACAAAATCAATATGGCATGGTGAATAAATGAAAAACACACACCATTAATAACCTAAGAATAAAAATGCATCCATATATTTTGTCATAGTGAAAAACTCATGGATAGTAATAAATAAAAATGAATAAATATAATGCTCATTAATTGGACGTCATGTATTTTTCACATGATACCACTATACCATCGAAATAGTTTATGTCTATGGGTAGAAACTCATCTGATTTTTGGAAACAAACTCTAAGGGTTTGTCGCCAATTGATTTGTCTCATGAGACCTATCAATAGATCGAGGGGATATAGCAGGACCCACCCATCACCGCATGTCCAAATAATTCTTTATACATAGATTTAATGCAATTAAAATATTCCTTCTCAATATCTGTATAGAGTAGAGCATACAAATTTATCAATATTTCTATAGTTAAAACAACATTCCAAATAAACACCGTATGTAAAATGGTATGCGTCTTAAGACAATAATCTTATCCATGAAACCAAAATAGGGATATATAATATATTTACAATTTCAAATGAAAAATGATCTCAAATGGGTAGTGGATATACCACTTAATAAATATTCGGTGAACAATACCAAGAAAGTCTTAATGAAATGGAAATTGAGACAAAGTCCCTTACCACGTTGTAATCAATTGATTCATATGACCAAAAATTGATAACCACCAAATGAATGACAGAATACCATGAACATAAAGATAATCATGATAATATATATAAAATTTAAGTACACAATACACCACATACAATAAATAAGTGGCAAACGATGGAAATCTCAAGGAATTAAAAGTGAGATAAGAAACCCCCTTACAAAGAAAGTATCATTAGATTAAAGAAAAATAAATAACATAATTATGAGTGAAAAACATAAACCCACACAATATAAGTGTATATAAAATATAAAAAAATCATAGGTAATTCACACATATTTTGGGAAAGACAAAACCAATGACATCGATGCTTAAATCAATGAATGGAAATTGAGTTAAGATATCCCTTACCTTATGCCCAAGGGTGTTCTCGATTGATATTAATGACCTGAATAATAAAATTTAGATTCATTAATTAATAATTCCAGAACCTAATCAACATTTAATTTATTTAGTTTAACCTTATTAGGTTCATTCATTTTCTTTTTGATGGGTTTAAGAGGTTCAATTTTATTGTATTGGAAGCATTTTCTTCCTTAGTTTTCATGATCGGTTTACTTGTATTCATGAATGGAAGTTTGTCTAAAATGGAGTAAAAAATAAAGAATTGTTAATATATATTATTAGTGACATTATAGAGATATAAATGATATTATAATGATTTTTTGTTATATACCACGAGGAAGACTCATTAGTTAAAAGTTAATTACAAACGCTTGGATTAACATAGCGGTTTTGTGCATAATGAACTCATTTTGTATTATTATTTTATATTGTGAGTGTGTAAGGATTAAAAAACATTGAATAAGGTAAAATAAATATATTATAATATTTTTAAACCATTAAAAATGTTTCATTACTAGTCCTAAATATAGAAATATAAATTGAGAACCCGTCGTCCTTGAATGTGATAAATTAACACATTTCATACGGTATTTTCATTTTTCATATAAGAGGTGGGGGAAAAGATAGATGATGATGAAATAATACATTAGAATAATAAAATTATATTCAATGTATGTTAATTTAATTATAAAAAAATTTGTATGTGGGGAGGTGAGGAGAGAGCAACAAAATAATGGAACTTGTAAAAGAATTTTAAAGAAAAGGGAAGAGAGATTCACCCCTCGAGTACTCATCTTTGAGAATCTCCCTAAGGCCATTGTTTTTGGCCTTTTCGTGAGACCAGAATGTCTTGAATTTGGGGGAGGATCTTAGGGAGATATTTGAGTAGAATCTACAAATGTAATGAATCTTGAGAGGTGTGGGAGGAATAAGGGGTGAGAGGTGGTTTATATAGTGGAGGGGAGGAGGGTTTCTTTAATATTATAATCATTATTTTATTATTTCTCCACAAGACAAGTGAGTTTTTCATGAAAAATAATAGTACTAAGTGCATGATAATTTTATATTTGGGTGCTTACATCACTCATGATGCTAGTGATAGTGAATTTATATTATAATGTATTAATACGGTAAATTAACATATTTTACTATTCACAAAAATTCAATTATTTCAAAAACAAATCCTAAAAATTCACCCTAACCATTTTTTGATGTTTAGAATTCAAAAATGAACTCTATTTTTCAAAAATAATTTTCTAAATATGATAATTTTAATTTTTAATTAAATTCATTATTTAATTGAAAAATACAAACACTTAAAATATTCATCTTTATTTTTAAAGTTCCTAAATTTTATTTACACTTTCACGGGTCTCGTTACCATTCATAAGAGTCATATTAATATTCATATGGGTAGGTTACTATTCATAAGGGAAGTAAATATTCATAAGGGTAGGATAATATTCCCCAAAAATTAATTTTATTCTATCATACTCCAAATATCATCCTGATTGCAACCGTGTATGTCCGTTCTTCGAAATTCAAAACACAGAAGTGACAAATTTAAGTTTAATGACTAGGATATGAATATATCCTATAACTATCCAATTATTGTTTCACAGAAACTCAACACTTGTGTGAAATATAGGTTATCTAGTGAATAGGATTTATTTAAGAGAAACATAACATAAAATGTTTGGGGTGTTATATAAAACTAGTCTTGATATATATTTATGAAAGCTGAACTATGTTACAATCATAGAGACGGTAGGTCGTACGTACACATGATTAACGTTTCCATTTTTCAACAATTGTGATGGTAATAAGGTAATTATTATTTTATCTTTAAATAATGATAATTATATCATAAATAAAATATTAGTTCATAAATATACTCACATATATCATTCATGTCATATGATGATGAAAAATGAATCACATCACTTCGTAGAGGTGATAGTCCACACGTACGCATGAGTGACATTATCATTTTTCAGTGACTAAAAAGGTAATAAATTAAATGATATATTATATTTTCAGAATTATAAATATTTCATGAATTCTATATATATATATATATTAAATCCACCATTAAAAATATCCATAAGATTAGATGATGAAAAAGGAATTACATCGGTCGCGAGGTGGTAGTCTGACGTACACATGAACGTTTGTTTTGTTTCCCATTTGATGGAAAAGGAGATAGAAATAGATTATTTCATTAACATAATAAAAAATTAGTATATGGAATATAATGAAGTTATTATTTTAGAATGTGAGAAGAAATTTTGAAGGATATAGAAGAGGAAATAAAATGAAAACACTTGATTAAGAACTATACCTCTTCTCCAGACAACCTTTTAATGTTTACACCCAAACAAATCCATGGATGGTTTTGTTATTAATAAAGGACTCAAGGACATGGGGAGGTATTTATGGAAGGTATTTGGATAGGTATTTTCCAAAACAATGTTTTTTAAGTGTTGAGAAAAGAGAAGAATATATTCCCTTTTATAAGAGAGGGGAGGGTCACTCTTGGAAGTTCATAAAATATTAAATTAATATAAATTAATTATTATATTGAAATGTATCCAAAATTATAATATTTGAATATAATATTATGTTTAATTTAAAATCTCTCATACAATAAAATTTTGACAAGTTTAGGTGATGTTTTCACCTTTATCTTTTTTTAACCCATGTTAACACTTTTTCATAATCACTACGGTATTAATGTTTTCACTCTTTAGGGGTCATAAAATTACTATAAAGGGAAATATAATTAAAAAATTTACCAGGGTTGATATTATAAACCATGTAAAATTTAATTGGTCTAAGATAATTTTTTTATAAATTTTAAATCATTTAATAAATAATTATTAATTATAAAATATCATTAATGAAATTTTGACCCTATTCATTTAATTTGATTTTAAAAACATCATGGAAACAATGGAATTATAATATACACCTTTAATAGTTGAATAGAATGTAATATTCATCTAACAAATTTTTTAGATACAATAATTTATTTAAATTATATTAATTTTTTGTATTTTTAAAATCATTTATTTTCTTCTTTTAATTAAATAATTATTGCATCGACATTGTGTAAGAATTAAAGGTAATTATTTCATAAATGAAAATTATAAACAAATAAACATTTTAAAACATTATTTACCTTTCCTATAGCCATTTATAACTAAATATACCATCATTTTATCTATATGTCAAAAATTTAAAGACAATGAAACAAAGAAAATGACAATTTTGCCTTTTCCTTACATAAAGTATTATAAAGGTCATAATCATGGACATATGAAAAAAAGGTCATATATTGGAATCTTGGATGATTATGGTTTAAATTTACTCATAAAATGAAATTAATTCAAGTGTTAGGGTTACCTTTTCTTCCTTCTATAATTATTTTTACCCATAATTAACCCATTTTACAATTACCGTGGTAAGAAAAATATACCACGATTTCTATTCTTAATGAAAAAAATAATAAAATGGAAATATTTAAAATAAATGTGGGACTCTTTATTCTAAATATGGAATCATTTTTTAAGATTCAAAGCATGTAAGTGGAAGAATTTATTTTAAAATTAAACTGCCAAAATATGGTGAAAAACGAATTTTCAGAAAAAAGCCCTTTTAAGTATAAATTTTTTTATACAAAATTAAAGAATAAAATTAGCTAAAAATACTATAATTATTTTATTTTGAAAAAATAAATTAATTAAATTTGAAAAATAATCCAATATAAAATATTTATTTGTAAATACGTGAAAATAAAATATAATTTTCAATAAAAATCAGTATTTTTCACCATTCATTAAAAAATAAAACTTTTCAGAAAAATATAAAAACTTCACTCTTTGATAATTTTGAAATTATGATTTCAAAAAGGACATAATTTTTATAAATTAAAATTTCCAAAATTGGTATAAATTCATTATATTATCCACTCACAAATAGAAATAAAAATCATTTTGAAGAGAACGTGTTTTTGAAGCATAAAATGACAAAAAATGAGTTATTATTTACTAAGAATTTATCAATACATTTGTATTTAGTAATAACTTTATATATATATATTTCATAAATTAAAAAATCTTATTCCTACTTTCAAATTTAATGGTTATGTAATAATGATCATATTTAAATAATAATATTTTATGGTTTCATTCGGCTCAATGTTGCATGTCATATACATTGTCAAATAGGTTTTTATTTTTTAAAATCTAGAGGTGTTACATTCTCCACCATTTAGTAAATTTCATCCTCACAATTTTAACTTGATCTTTGTAATCAAAGTTTTTCCATATGAAAATAATTTTTATGTAATCTATCAACGTAAAAAGGGTTAATAAAACTTCCTCTTGAAAATATGGAAAGGGAAATACGGAGGTCATATGAAATAAAACATAACTAGGTTCCCAAATAAGAAAAAATTAGTGGGAAGTGAAAATATGGAAGAAAATTATAATTTCCAAATAATTTTAGAGAGTGACAGATAAAATTGGTAAAAATAATGTGAATGAAAATTAGAAAGTCAATGACCACAAAACCATAAACCAAAGTGGTGTGAAAAAAATCATTGATTTATTAGAAGAGAAATTAATAGGATAATATTTTTTTAGATATTTTTCCTAGATTTTAGGAATTAAATACCATCTATACTATGTAAATAAGAAAAATATACTTACTTGAAAAGTAAAATTTTATCCTTTAATCAATTTCTACCAAAAATATTATCTTTTTATCCAAATAATGAGTATTAAAAATGATTTTTTCATACCTGAATCACTAAAATAAACTTTTAACAGATCACATTATTCAACAGAATGATCAAGATATATTTATAATATATTTATATATTTACCAAAAATTAAATGTTTGGAAGAATATAAGATAATTATTAAAATTAATAAACCTTCATATGAATAAATAATACCTTAATCTCCAATATTTAACTATAATTGTAACACCCCGACCCCAGTTACCCAGAGTCGGTGCATTATTACATAACATTGGCATGATCACAAGAAAGATCAAATCTCGAAAGACCGATTGGTTTAGTAGCCTTGGAAACACTAGATATATTCATAAGTTTTACATTACATCATAAAATGAAAAACTAATACAACAACATAATGTTTCCACAATCCACACTATAATCCCCTCATAATATCCCTGAAGGTCATTCATAACTTACTTCTTCACATCCTGGGAAAAATAAAACATAGAAAAGGGGTGAGCTCAAATGCCCAGTAAGGATAACAATATAGCGGAAACTTTCATAAATAAGAATAAACATTTAAGGAAATGTATAACTAAAACAAAAGCCTTTCAAACATGAACTTTCAACATGGTATGGCATAAATAAAATGAAATAATGACATTTACTTATTCACATGGATATTCTACTAATCGAATAATCACATGCAAAAATCAATAACCACTTTCATAATGTTGGAATGCATAATGCCAGACTATCATAACCACATAGTCAAGGCCTCGTTCCAAGAATACAAATAAGATTTTGTCAAGGCCTTGTGCCAAGACACTAGTTTGTCTCATTAGACCTACCGATGCATCGAGGAGCTATAGCGGGCTTCACCCGTCACTTATTAAGTCCAATGCATTCCCATATGAAAAGGTTTAAACATAACATAAACATTCGTATTAAAACTAGCATACGAAATGTCAATAATTTCACCATAAACTATGAATGGTATAAAAATAGCACATCCACAGTCAAACATATCACAAAAACTTCAATACAATATAGAAGTTTTGTATCATAATAAATCAACTTCAAATAATCTTAAAATCCATCAAAGGATGTTGACATAGATGAAATCAAAATTCTTTTTTAAAGAAGTATCTCCTTTTATTTTGAAATCATTTAAGATCCATATAAAATAAAACATTTTCTTTGAAAATATTCTTATAAGCTTGTATGGAAAGCTTCGACGATTTTATAACGGCGGAAAATAACCGCACCCGCCGTATAAGTTAAAAAAAACATTCTTACCTCAATTCTGTCGAAAAGGTTAAAAAGGACCTTGTTTTGAAAACGACGGAAAGATTCCTTTATAAACCTCTTATAAAAATTCAAACAAGGGTATAAATGACTTTAACCCATATTCTTGTAAATAGTAAAAAAATTTTGAAATAAATTTCGAAGAAACATGGATGTGGATGATAAAGAGGTCCCAGTAGATTATTACGTATAATACAACCTCGGATAATGAAGAGATTGTGAAATAACCCTTACCTTGTACTTTTCCTTGGTTGGGGTAGGTTAACCTCCTGTATAATGGTGAAATAGTTGTTATTAAATTATACAAGAATCATATATAATAATATGATATCATATATGATCTTTTAACATTGATTTGTTAATAATATCTTAGAATTATCGTCGTTTCGGGAGTTAACTTACTCATTTTCTTTTATATGTTTTGTTACATAAGCCATGGTTGTTGTATCTTATTCATATCCAGAATGATATCTAGTCCTTAAACATCATTTTTAAATCAACAAATGATAATTATACTTGAATGGATACGATGGAGAATGAATCTCATCGCGTTCGTGGAGACGGTAGTCCGTACGTACGCACGAGCGACAATATCATTCTTTTGATATTAAAATAATATATAAATGGATGGTATATCATATATAAAGAATCATTAACATGTTATATTTATTATTTAAATGAGTTACACATCATTATTATACCCATCCAAATAATATTATATTGAATAACAATTACACCACGACGTGGAGACGGTAGTCCGTACGTACGCACGTATGGTGACATGTTATTCAAAGGGTGGATAGAATACTGAATATGGTTGTACCATATTTATAATAACATCACAGTATATGTGAGATACTAGAGTTATTATTTTAGAATGGTAAGAACAAAGGAAGAATAAGTGGAAGAAGAAATGAACTTGGAGAAGGGTGGTGAAATCATTACCTCTTCTTCGGGTTCTTCCTTTTGATTTGATCAAAAGGGCTCCATAGGATGGCTTTATGATCAAACTAAGGCCTCTAGGTTGTATTGAGGGATGTTGGGAGATTATTTGGGCAGAGTTTGGCCGAACCAAAAGGCTTTGAAGGTGTGAAGAAATGAGAAGGAGGAGTGCCCTTTTATAAGAGGGGTGAGGGGCACCTTTGGAAAAGCTAGAAATATTAATTTATATTAAATTCATATTCGGTTTCTAAAGGCTCCAAAGTTGATTATTCAAAGGTTAAGGTGGGGATAGGTCGAAAAACACTCAACCAATAGAATTTAGACAGGTTTGGGTACTTATATTAACCTTATCTTTAAGTATTAAATCTAAGTTAATTAGTTTCACTTTTACAATGTCTCTTTGTATTTTTATATAATATGGTTAATAAACTTACTATATACGTCCAAGAGACCCCCAAGTGGTACATTAATGATGCACCTATCATTATATAAGTCTCTTGGCCGAACCTTAGATTTTTAGGAATTTAATATCAATTAATAATATAATATTTGTTTTAAGAACTCTTTTATGCCAATTTTGACACTATTCAATAGTTGATTTTTGTGAAACTCATAACAGATTGATTACTTCGAAAAAAGTCAATTAAATCAATCCTAATATATCATATTATCCTAGAAAATTTGTTTAATTCATTAAAAGTTTCATATTATATTTATTTGGGTATTTATAATATCAATTATTATAATTTTTCACTATTATAGTAATTACTGCATCATTATTGTGTCATAAATAAAATAAATTATTTAATGTCTAAAAATTATAAATAAAATATCATTATGTAGGAAATCTTTTTAGCTTTCTAATTAATATTTATAATTTAAAACCAACATATATAACCCTATGTAACAATTGTTCTTTTAAAATATGTAAGCTTATGCCATTTTTGTATTCATTTTAACTTAATTAAAATAAAGTGTCATTATCACTTACAAGTGGATCCATGGGGTCCCAAAATAGACCCAAAGATTCCCATGGTCGACCATGTATCAACCAATAGGGTTAAGAAACGTTTTAGGGTAATTTAGTATTATTATAATATTATTTTTAACCCTTATTTACCGGATTTACCCTTAACCATGGTAAATAAAATATTTACCGCAGTAATTATTCAAAATGTCTAAAAATAAAAGTTACCTATTTACACAATTTGAACATCCTGATCCCAAATATGGAATCCATTTTCCTAAATTCAAAACACATAAGTGGCAGAAATTAATTTAAAATTAATTCCCGCTGTCAAAACAAAAAGCGTGTTTTTAAGAGATAATAACTATAAAAAGATTGACACTCGTTTATGTTCGGTTTAATTGTAAAATTATGTCCAATGACCAACATTATATTAAATGGTAAAAATATATTCTAAATATACTTTAAAACCACTCAAATTCATAATTTATCACTATTAATTATTTTGATTAAAAAAGTTGTTTTTAATTAAAACGTAGTAATTTTCACTATTCATCAAAATATGAAAGTTATCCGAAATGTACCAAAATTTCACCTTAGGCTAAATTCGATATTCCAAATCCAAAAATGAAGTCCATTTTCAAATATATAATTTTAAAAAGTAGGTATTACTATTCATAACGGCTAGTTTGATTGGTTGTGGTGTGTGTTAAAACTCAAGGTTGCGTACAACACACGCTACTGTATTATTCAAAGAAAGTGTACCGTGGAAGCTTGGGATGTTTCATTTTAAATTTTTGATGTCCCCATTTAGTCAAAAAGTTTAAAATATTGTATTTAAAAAGGGTTCACTATTAAAAGTTGATAAAAGTGCAATACTGAAAATGAATTTGTTCTTGCATTATATCTAAGAAACTCATAATATGGATTCTAAAATTATAAGGATTATATAAAGTTTAAAATTTAGATAATACTATTCATAACCTCTTTTGAATGGATTTTTTTTTGTAAGTCATGGTGTGATTGAACTCAGTGTTGCGTGTAGTGCAAGTTATTGAATTATTTTGAAGAAATAACACACTATGAAATCTTGGGGTGTTACATTCTCCCCTCCTTCAATAAATTGCGTCCTCGCAATTTGAAATTTTTCTTCGAAAATAAAAGGTTGAAAATAGAAAATATATTTGTGGGAAAACCCACATCGGAAATTGGGTTACTAAAATTTAGTCTTAATATGAGGAAAAGGGAAATGAAAGGGTCACCACCAAATTATGATCTTGATTAGGAGAACATTGGTGGCAATTAGAGACATATAATTGGGGGGAAAACGTAAATATTTATAGGTAGTGATTGAGGTCATCAATCACAAAAAAGTATAAAATTGAGGTCCTTAAACTCATCAATCTATGATGATTTGAAGTACCATCGGTTCAACAAAATATAGGGTATTGGGATAACACATTTTTGACGTTTCAAAATATCTTAGTTGAAATCCCACATCGAAAAATGAATTAATGAGGCCTCTATTTAAAATAAAGAGTGGAAAGTATGAAGATTACCGAAAAATAACACATACTAGGGTTCCATGTAGGAAAATATGGATATGGAGGAGAAATCTAACCATCAATTATCTGATGGAGAGTGTTAGAGAACATGGCTATGAAAAGGCCAACAATCCCAAAGCCATAAATTAGTGATGATTTAAGGTACCATCTAGGGAAACATTTTTGTTCTAAGTTTCTTTTTATTAATGTTGAGGAATTTATTTATGAGATTGGCTAAGATCATAAGGAGATATACTTACTTTATAATCAGAGTTTTATCCATTAATAAGTTTCTACCACCAACTCATCTTTCACTCTAAAAGATAATAGAATGTAATTTTTTATTTATTTATACTATTCGTACAGGGTTCCAAAATAAATGAATTTATAATTTATCTACCAGATCTTTAAAAAAACAACATTATTTAATCCAGGACATCTCATGGGCCAGTGGTAGGTGATACACCCTTGTCGCCCTTCAGTTGCGGGTTCAAGTCTCGCAGCCTTGCCGGACGCGACGGGTTACCGCCCAACCTCCGGGTTTTCCTTTTATGGTAATCCAAAATAATCCAAACTAGAACTATCCAAAATACTTCTGTCCAAACTCACAGTCCAACATTTATAAGGAAGGTAAACATAATATAGATCCTTTTTACCCCGCAATAGCATTTGAATACCTTCATCTTGTATTCTTTTAATAAACTGAAACATCTTGAATTACCATATTCCTTATTGATTACATTCATGCTCCCCTATTCCATATAGAATGCTGGATATACTTCATTAATCCAAAAATGTTTTAAACCCCAACAATGATGGAATATACAAATCATTAATTAGTTCCAAGGTAGTCAAGAATATCCAATATAATTTATCCAAAACAATCACATATTATTCCAAAATCACTACCTCAGTATCAGAACTATATTATGATTTATCATTCTCTCAACCATATATTTTCCAAAAATTTATCCTGCTATTGAGTCACTTTTCTTTGTTCCACATAATCTCAAGTCCTTAATGAAATAGTACTGCAGTACAATCCTTATATACTCCATAATTATTATAACAAGTACATTGTTGATACAACACTCAATTGACATAATCAACATAAGAACTCTAATCATTCCTCTTCATCTGTGGTAGTATCATAACTTGGTTATTATCCAATAGCATCATTTGCGGCATAGTCTGATGACTGGGACATAGGTTCGCGTAGTGTCCAAACTCCTTGCAAATGAAGCATTGTACATTTGAAACCATTTTCTTACCCTTGCAGTCACGTACTTTGTTCCCTTTTCCTCCACACTTATAACAAACTCCCATTCCTTTCAGGCAAGTTCCAGGGTGTTTCTTTCCACAGTTACCACATATGGGAAAATTCTTCTTTTCCCTCTTCCCTTTATCCATCTTTCTCTCTTCCATCCTTTTCTTCTCTTGCTTCCCTTCAAAGCCATAGGACTCAGTAAACTCTTTACTTATCTTATCAACACATGATATTATTTCTTCATATGATGATAATACATGGGTGAATATTTCTCTTATAAATTCTAGCTTAAGACCATGAAAGATATGATCCTTCCTTCTCTTTGAATCATGAGTATTTCTGGAGTTCTCATTCCTTCTACTGGGCGCCATTTCTAAACAATGGCATAAACTAGATCAGTTTATGAATCAAAATACATAATCCCATACTTATAAAACTGTTAACATAAATTGAACTCTTTATGGATATAATCCATAATCATAAAAATGTCGCCTTTGAGGATTTATATACTCATAAAACCTTCATAATGGTTTGTAATGAAAATGAGAATTATCCTAAGCATATCCCCCGGGAGTGTCGTAACCAAGAGTGCAGCAAGGCCCGTTGTCGTGCACCAGTTCCCGTTCGAGTCTAGCTCAAAGCGGTGTTTTCGAGTTTTACCCCTAGGTACATCTGTGCCAGAGCCGCCTCTACCTGCTCGTATCCAGACAGGGATGTATTGCTCGGAAAACTCACAAAATCTCTACAATACCAAAATTCTAGGAAGTTATTCTATACTAATCCTCAAAGTTCATCTTAGGTCTACGTGCTCTAATCAGAGTTTATCTAAATCTAGTTTCCAAGGTTTGTACTAAACTTCCTCTGATTCCAACTGTAACGCCCCGACCCCAGTTACCCATAGTCGGTGCATTATTACATAACATTGGCATGATCACAAGAAAGATCAAATCTCGAAAGACCGATTGGTTTAGTAGCCTTGGAAACACTAGATATATTCATAAGTTTTACATTACATCATAAAATGAAAAAGTAATACAACAACATAATGTTTCCACAATCCACACTATAATCCCCTCATAATATCCCTGAAGGTCATTCATAACTTACTTATTCACATCCTAGGAAAAATAAAACATAGAAAAGGGGTGAGCTCAAATGCCCAGTAAGGATAACAATATAGCGGAAACTTTCATAAATAAGAATAAACATTTAAAGAAATTTATAACTAAAACAAAAGCCTTTCAAACATGAACTTTCAACATGGTATGGAATAAATAAAATGAAATAATTCCATTTACTTATTCACATGGATATTCTACTAATCGAATAATCACATGCAAAAATCAATAACCACTTTCATAATGTTGGAATGCATAATGCCAGACTATCATAACCACATAGTCAAGGCCTCGTGCCAAGAATACAAATAAGATTTTGTCAAGGCCTTGTGCCAAGACACTAGTTTGTCTCATGAGACCTACCGATGCATCGAGGAGCTATAGCGGGCTCCACCCGTCACTTATTAAGTCCAATGCATTCCCATATGAAAAGGTTTAAACATAACATAAACATTCGTATTAAAACTAGCATACGAAATGTCAATAATTTCACCATAAACTATGAATGGTATAAAAATAGCACATCCACAGTCAAACATATCACAAAACCTTCAATACAATATAGAAGTTTTCTATCATAATAAATCAACTTCAAATAATCTTAAAATCCATCAAAGGATGTTGACATAGATGAAATCAAAATTCTTTTTCAAAGAAGTATCTCCTTTTATTTTGAAATCATTTAAGATCCATATAAAATAAAACATTTTCTTTGAAAATATTCTTATAAGCTTGTATGGAAAGCTTCGACGATTTTATAACGGCGGAAAATAACCGCACTCGCCGTATAAGTTAAAAAAAACATTCTTACCTCAATTCTGTCGAAAAGGTTAAAAAAGACCTTGTTTTGAAAACGACGGAAAGATTCCATTATAAACCTATTATAAAAAGTCAAACAAGGGTATAAATGACTTTAACCCATATTCTTGTAAATAGTAAAAATGTTTTGAAATACATTTCGAAGAAACATGGATGTGGATGATAAAGAGGTCCCAGTAGATTATTACGTATAATACAACCTCGGATAATGAAGAGATTGTGAAATAACCCTTACCTTGTACTTTTCCTTGGTTGGGGTAGGTTAACCTCCTGTATAATGGTGAAATAGTTGTTATTAAATTATACAAGAATCATATATAATAATATGATATCATATATGATCTTTTAACATTGATTTGTTAATAATATCTTAGAATTATCGTCGTTTCGGGAGTTAACTTACTCATTTTCTTTTATATGTTTTGTTACATAAGCCATGGTTGTTGTATCTTATTCATATCCAGAATTATATCTAGTCCTTAAACATCATTTTTAAATCAACAAATGATAATTATACTTGAATGGATACGATGGAGAATGAATCTCATCGCGTTCGTGGAGACGGTAGTCCGTACGTACGCACGAGCGACAATATCATTCTTTTGATATTAAAATAATATATAAATGGATGGTATATCATATATAAAGAATCATTAACATGTTATATTTATTATTTAAATGATTTACACATCATTATTATACCCATCCAAATAATATTATATTGAATAACAATTACACCACGACGTGGAGACGGTAGTCCGTACGTACGCACGTATGGTGACATGTTATTCAAAGGGTGGATAGAATACTGAATATGGTTGTACCATATTTATAATAACATCACAGTATATGTGACATACTGGAGTTATTATTTTAGAATGGTAAGAACAAAGGAAGAATAAGTGGAAGAAGAAATGATCTTGGAGAAGGGTGGTGAAATCATTACCTCTTCTTCGGGTTCTTCCTTTTGATTTGATCAAAAGGGCTCCATAGGATGGCTTTCTGATCAAACTAAGGCCTCTAGGTTGTAGTGAGGGATGTTGGGAGAGTATTTGGGTAGAGTTTGGCCGAACCAAAAGGCTTTGAAGGTGTGAAGAAATGAGAAGGAGGAGTGCCCTTTTATAAGAGGGGTGAGGGGCACCTTTGGAAAAGCTAGAAATATTAATTTATATTAAATTCATATTCGGTTTCTAAAGGCTCAAAAGTTGATTATTAAAAGGTTAAGGTGGGGATAGGTCTAAAAAAACTCAACCAATAGAATTTAGACAGGTTTGGGTACTTATATTAACCTTATCTTTAAGTATTAACTCTAAGTTAATTAGTTTCACTTTTACAATGTCTCTTTGTATTTTTATATAATATGGTTAATAAACTTACTATATACGTCCAAGAGACCCCCAAGTGGTACATTAATGATACACCTATCATGATATAAGTCTCTTGGCCTAACCTTAGATTTTTAGGAATTTAATATCAATTAATAATATAATATTTGTTTTAAGAACTCTTTTATGCCAATTTTGACACTATTCAATAGTTGATTTTTGTGAAACTCATAAAAGATTTATTACTTCGAAAAAAGTCAATTAAATCAATCCTAATATATCATATTATCCTATAAAATTAGTTTAATTCATTAAAAGTTTCATATTATATTTATTTGGGTATTTATAATATCAATTATTATAATTTTTCACTATTATAGTAATTACTGCATCATTATTATGTCATAAATAAAATAAATTATTTAATGTCTAAAAATTATAAATAAACTATCATTATGTAGGAAATATTTTTAGCTTTCTAATTAATATTTATAATCTAAAATCCAACATATATAACCCTATGTAACAATTGTTCTTTTAAAAGATGTAAGCTTATGCCATTTTTGTATTCATTTTAACTTAATTAAAATAAAGTGTCATTATCACTTACAAGTGGATCCATGGGGTCCCAAAATAGACCCAAAGATTCCCATGGTCGACCATGTATCAACCAATAGGGTTAAGACACGTTTTAGGGTAATTTAGTATTATTATAATATTATTTTTAACCCTTATTTACCGGATTTACCCTTAACCATGGTAAATAAAATATTTACCGCAGTAATTATTCAAAATGTCTAAAAATAAAAGTTACCTATTTACAAAATTTGAACATCCTGATTCCAAATATGGAATCCATTTTCCTAAATTCAAAACACATAAGTGGGAGAAATTAATTTAAAATTAATTCCCGCTGTCAAAACAAAAAGCGTGTTTTTAAGAGATAATAACTATCAAAAGATTGACACTCGTTTATGTTCGGTTTAATTGTAAAATTATGTCCAATGACCAACATTATATTAAATGGTAAAAATATATTCTAAATATACTTTAAAACCACTCAAATTCATAATTTATCACTATTAATTATTTTGATTAAAAAAGTTGTTTTTAATTAAAACTTAGTAATTTTCACTATTCATCAAAATATGAAAGTTATCTGAAATGTACCAAAATTTCACCTTAGGCTAAATTCGATATTCCGAATCCAAAAATGAAGTCCATTTTCAAATATATAATTTTAAAAAGTAGGTATTACTATTCATAACGGCTAGTTTGATTGGTTGTGGTGTGTGTTAAAACTCAAGGTTGCGTACAACACACGCTACTGTATTATTCAAAGAAAGTGTACCGTGGAAGCTTGGGATGTTTCATTTTAAATTTTTGATGTCCCCATTTAGTCAAAAAGTTTAAAATATTGTATTTAAAAAGGGTTCACTATTAAAAGTTGATAAAAGTGCAATACTGAAAATGAATTTGTTCTTGCATTATATCTAAGAAACTCATAATATGGATTCTAAAATTATAAGGATTATATAAAGTTTAAAATTTAGATAATACTATTCATAACCTCTTTTGAATGGATTTTTTTTTGTAAGTCATGGTGTGATTGAACTCAGTGTTGCGTGTAGTGCAAGTTATTGAATTATTTTGAAGAAATAACACACTATGAAATCTTGGGGTGTTACAATAATACCCAAAGTGAAACCAAAATAATTCTATAAATAAATATCCTTAAAATTTTTAAAAATATTTCTAACTAATTTCAAAACACAAAAATAAGAATGATTTTAAAAAATATTTTTCAAGATTAATTTATCATTTATCTCCAACAAACATTAGTTAACCATAGAATAATGTACCCAAAAATTAATATTCTCTGATCAGATAATCACCAAAATACATTTTCCATTTCAATAAATAACTTGAATCTCCATAAATCCAAATTAAAATCATAATGATTTGAAAAATATAACTCAACATTTTATAATCAAATAAAATCCCATAATGTTCCATTTACCAAAATGATATAGGGTTGCCAAAATCAACTTAATATGTATCATTCATATAATTTAAATAAAAGAAATTTCTTACTAAGCAAGACATCACATAGGCCAATGTTAGTCCTTGTTCCCTTAACACCCTTTAGGTGTGGTCGCATTCCACACAACCTTGTCTGATGTGAATTTTTTTCATTTTTACTAAAACTATATTGATATAATTTTTGTAACGTCTCCCCAAATATCATTAATCATCATAAAATCATATCACTTAAAACCTTTATAGGGGTGTCTAAGTCTTTGAACTTAGGATCAACCATAAACTCATAAACCCATGATGGTATCCATAACTCTTAAGTTAATCTCACTTGAAAATATTTTAATCTCCAAATTTATCTAAACATTTACTCTAATACAAACTACAAAAGTACAAAATTGTTACCAGTGGGATATAATTGATACCTATCATCGCACTCCATAAGAATCTATATTTCCTAGGAGAGACTCTTATCACCATCCCTAGTGGTAGCCCTTTACTCATTAAGCCCTTAGTTGAGAGTCTTGCTTCACCCAATGCGCATGCACTAGAGTTCAATATGATTAGATCCATTCCATTGGCACTAATACTAACTATAATAGCCCTAAAATTTAAACACCCAGATTTAATACTAAAAACATAGTCATTATATTTTTTACTTGATATCGATAAACATGACCCAAATTTTCCCATCCAAAACTTATAGCATCAAAAGAAAATATTAGATCACATACATACCTAAGAACCTTTTACGTTTAGAGTTTTAGTGAATTTGGATAAACTCTTACATAAACAATACCCATGAATTCAAGATAGTGTTTTTCCACTATACCTTGATTTTCATATTCCAAATAATGTCATTAACATATCCCATAAATTTATTCACATATGAAACCTTTATAGACACAAATAATTAAACATCATTCTTCATAATATGTGGAAAAAGAAATATTTACAGGGTTAGCTGAAATTCTCAATATGTGTAAACAAAAGTATTAACAATTGAATATCATCAAAGAGAGTAATATGAACATAATGGTATGCTGACATAATCAAAGTACATGAGAATAACATAAGAGAAATCATACCCATAAATACTTGGATCATCAATCATGAAACATGGTATTAGTATTTAACAAATACAGTATTCATAGGACTCAATAAATCATTATCCATGTAATGTCAATCTTGATCAAAGGATATATTAAATACCCATAGAAATAATAGATAAAACGTGATGGTATCTTGGAACATTATCTTCATAACCCATGTCATAGATAACTAGAGACCATTTAAATCCATAGAATAAATAACACCACTTAACTCCCTCCTTCTTTTCTATGAAGATAAAGAACATTACCCATTGTATTGGAGTGCAATCTAGGTGCACCCATCATATAAACTATATCAGGCTCACCCATCGTATAACATGTATCAGTATCACCTGTTCATCATGAGATATATTGGGGCTCAACCCATTATAAAATGTTTAATGATCTCTCCCAAAATTATCAATAATTTCCAAGTACCATTCAAGAATAAAATAGTGAGAAGTTTTCACTTTTTATTCATGATAATAATAATTTTTTTTAATAACTTCGTTTACCCATGGAAGAGAAATAGGTTCCATGAAAATTTCATAATCCATACCGAGAAATAATGATGATGGTATTATTACAATATATCCCTAATGGATTGTAAGTAACATCAAGGGTTTTTTACATTGATGAATGGAAATACCGTTAAAAGATCATTAAAATCATTCATGAGGAAAACAACATTTTATTTGTAAAATAACTTTTTAAAAAAATAAAATTTTATAAAATTTTTTGATTTTTTTTGAAAAGAACCTTTTAAAATTATAAAAGAATCTTCTAATAAAATAATGTTTATTATGGTGGGAAAATCCATTCATGATGTAAATTTTAAAAATAAACATTCTTTTTAAACATTTTTTAAAGGGAGTCAAAAGTGACCCATTTAGAAAAGGTTAAGAAATTTAATTTTGAACCCTTCTAAAATAAGTTCAAAGATCATTTAAAATAAATTTATTAAATCTTTATTTTTTGAAAACAATATTTTGAAAAACATTTCAGTAAACATGTAAATGGAAGATAGAGATTCTCAATCTAAAAGAAGGTACATGATCGATATCACTTCAAAAATCATTCTCAATATTTCTTTAAAAAATGAGGGATGAAATGAAAAACAAATAGGTAAACCAAACTCATAACTATAGGATAAGAAAAATATATGTGGTTTAGTAAAATAATATCATGTGATTTCCTATAAAGGAACCTTGAATGTAAACAGTCTCGAAATGAAAGTAGATTGTAACATAACGTGTTTACCGCTTGTGTAACTATTTAATAAAAAGTATTTGAAAGAAAGAATATGAAATGAATCTATAAATATCATTAATTACCTGAATTATTATGTAAAAATTTATTTATGAGACACTAAGCTCACCATACAAGGAAATCATGGTGTAGAACACGAAACATGTCTAAATAAAATAAGACTGAGACAAAGAATACACTTTAAAAGTTCATATAATTGAATTGAGGGTTAATAAATCAGATATTATGTTTAAAAAATGTAAATACATTAAAAATAGTTATAGGATAAAAAAATTTATATATCGATTCTTACATAATAATGGAATAGAAAAGTCACTAAAGAAGAGTTATAACCTAATGAATAGGAATTGAGTTAATAAACACTTTATCACTTGGTACCTTTCAATTCAAATCCCTTGTATCAAATAGTTAATATTGAAACTAAAAATAAAATGAATTATTAATTATTCTGGATATAAAATGAAAATAGACAATATAGAAACCATATAAAATAATTTGTTTTATAATAATAAAATATGTCTCAATAAAGGAAATTTAAGATCAAATCTTTTAACCTGAGTGCATACTTTCAATGTATGTCCTTTAACACCTGTATAATAAACTTATATAGATTATTTTATTTCATAAAAAATAAATGATTAATAACCAATCCTTAAACCATATATTTCCTTTTTTTGATGTCATATTTAAATTCTTAATCAGTTAAATGCGCATTAGGTGATTTGAGGACGTACGATTCATAATTTTAAAACAGCTTCGTTATGGATACCATGGTAAAATGATTCATTGATCCATAATCTATAAACTATTTTTCATGGAATAATTATCATTTTTAAAAATCAATTATAATTTAAAAAAATCATGAAATATGGTTATGAAAAATGGACTACGTTACGATCATGAAGATGGTATGTCGTACATACTCATGCGTAATGTTTCCATTTTCCAACAATCACGATTGAAAGAGGATAAGTATTATTTTTTTCCTATATGATAATAATTATATAATAAATAAAATAAAATTTATTTAAATATAATTTCAAATATCATCTATGTTATGTGGTGTTGAAAAACTAATCACATTGCTTTATGGAGGTGGTAGTCCACACATACACATGGTCGCGTCATCATTTTTCAATTAATGGAAAAGTAACTAATTAAATGATATATTGTTTTTAAATAATGATAAATATTTCAAAAATATAATATATATACATTAAATCCACCATTATCACCAACTTTAAGATGAGGTTATAGAAAATAAATTACATCAGTTCGCAAGGTGGTAGCTCACCGTACACACAAATGATAGTTTCATTTCCCATTTGAAGGAAGAATAAATGGATTTAGGTTATGATGTTAACATAATAAAATTTTAGTGTATGTAAGATAGTTATGTTACTATTTCATCATGTTTTAAGAAATATTTAAGGAGTTAGAAGAAGATATAAAATGATAATTCTTGATTAAGAACTATACCTCTTCTTCTGACATCCTCATAAGGTTTACTCCTAAAGATTTACTAGATTGGTTTTATGATCAAAAAAGGAATATAGGATGTGGGGAGGTATGTAAGGAAGGTATTTGGGTATTAATTGGATTAAATATATGGTTCTTTATGTTTTAAGAGAAGAGAAGAATATGTATACTTTTATAAGAGAGGGGAGAGGCACTCTTGGAATTTCTTAAAATATTAAATTAATATAAATTAATTTTTTAAAAAATGGATCCAAATTGGTAGTATTATAATATAATATGAGGTTGATTTTAAATTATCTCATAAAATAAAAAATGTAAAATTTCAGGTGGTTTTTTCACCCTTATCTTTTTGTTTAAACTCGTATTAACCCGTTTTGACAATCACCGTGGTATTAATATCTTTACTAATTAGTGGTCAAGAGAGTTGACATAAAAAGAAAAATGGTCCGTAAATGGACTATAGTTGATATTATCAACTATAAACCATTTAAGTTTCCCTATATTAAATTCTATGAAATTTTAAATGATTATTTATTTTAAAATATCATTAATATCAATTTTGACACTATTCATTTAATTTGAATTTAAAAACATAAAGACAAAGATTGAACTCAAATATATAAGATTAAAAATTATATAAAATGTTATATTTATTTAATTTCTTTAAAAAAATAATTTATTCAAATTATATTACTTTAATTATAATTTTAGAATCATTTATTGTATTTTCCTTTAAATTAAATAATTACTACATCGGTGTTGCATAATCATTCAAAAGAATTATTTAAACATTAACAATTAGAAATAAATTATCATATTAAAAAAATTATTTATATTTTAAATAACCATTTATAATCTAAAATACCATCTTTTTATCCCTATGTCAAAAATTTAAAGATAATAAAATAAATAAAATTTATTTTCGGTAATTTCTTTACATAAAGTATTATAAAGGTCATAATCATGGATATTTGGAAAAAGTTCATTTTTAACATATTTTATGATTATTTATGAAATATAATCATCCAATAAAATTAAGGTAACTTTTAGGGATACTTTTTAGTACTTATAAAATTATATTTACCCTTAATTAACCCATTTCACCATTATCATTATTAGAAAAAATTTCTACGATTTCTAATCATATTGAAAAAAAATAAAAGGGACATATTTATCAAATTTTTAAATCACAATTAAAAAGATGGAATCCATTTTTTATGATTAAAAATAAATATTTTTAGAAAAATAATTTAAAATTAAATCAAAAAAACATAATGAAAAACAATTTTTTTAGAAAAATACTTTTTTAAGTATAAAAATATTTTTATAAAAGATTTAGGCATAAAATACATTAAAAAAGTTTAATTGGACTGTTTTTAACTAAAGAATTATATCTTTTTTATAAAATATAATTTCCAAAAGTGGCATAATTTAATTATATTATCCACTCAAAAAAATCAAAAAAATCATTTTTAAAGAAAACATATTTTTGAAGCATAAAATGTCTTTATCTTGAAATTGAATTATTATTTTCAAAGAATTTATCAATACATTTGTATTGATTAAAACCTTTATATATATTTCATAAATCAGTTAATCTTATTCATACCTACCAATTTAATGGTTAGGATATAACTACCATATTTAAATAATAATATTTCACAATTATTTTTGGGTTGGTGTTGTATGTCTTATAATATAAGGACCCATTCTTAAACATTACATAATCTTGAATTATGTCAAGAATTCACATTGAGGATCTTTTCAGGTTTAGAGTTTTAGATAATTATGCCACAACTATTACATAAGAACTTTAATATTACATGTAGACACTACTACCCAATATCCATTTTTCATAAAATAAAAACTCTTGAAAAAAAAGAGACATGACTAGTTCCATGTTTTAGACAACATTACTTTTACTTAATCTCATCCTTGACCCTATTCATCTTGATGTCCTGTGAAAAACATTTCAAAACTTGGGATGAGCATAAAAAGCTCAGTAAGGGTTATAAAATAATGAAAAGAAACATTATCCCATCAATAAATACAAATCAATGAAACTATACTTTTCAATCACAACATACCTCCTGAAATCATAAGAATTATGAATAACATATAGAAATCATAAATCATAAAGGTATCTTATGACATTCAAAATGTACTTACATTTTAGCTATCACATATACATAGGGAGTCACATTTGGAATACCCATCACAGTATATTCTCTAAATTTGTTAGGAGAAACAATAATGTTTACCACCGTCATGTTACCCAATGCATTGGAAAGCTATCTCAGGCTCACCCACCCTAGGTTTATCACGGAACCACCTGTATATGTAAACAATTCCAAATAACCATAACATATTCATAACACATAACACAAGCCTGAAGGAAAGATAAAATTTCTACATTCCAATCACAATATATTATATCAATATATTGAAATAAACAATGCTTTATCAAATCATTTTGAAAACCATTCAAAACATTTAATAATTAGATTTTTGAATCAAAGTGTCCCATACCATATTGAATCTTATAAATTAACTATCATTTGAAAAAATTAATTTCATCATAAATAAATCCTAAAAACCATTTTGAAAACATGGACATTAATGATAAATATTTATATTAATAAATCATTGAGACATTTAAAATGATATTTTAGTTAAAGAGTTTTTAACAAAATGAGAGATGTTTGACTAAAAATAATTTAGGAATAACATTTAATAATAACTTTATAATATCATGAGAATAAAGGGATTCATGATATAATATGCCTATGGACAATATATGCACCACATAAGAGTGAATTGGTGCATAATAATAGTGAATTCTCAATAAAATGTAAATTGAGACAAAATCCCTTATTAAAACTCTATCCTTAGATTAAGGATAAATAAATTACATAATAATGTGTGAAAAAATAATAATACACTAAATATAAGTGGATATTAAGTGTGAAACAATCAGAGTTTATTCACAGATATTCATAGCACGACATAATCAGGAAGTAGAATTTTAACCCAAATAATTGAAATTGGGCGAAGAAGTTCACTTACAGAAATTTGACAGCCTAACAGCATCATTTTAAAATTCAGAAAATGAATTGATTAGAGAGAAAATTGTATCTAATCGCATAGAAATAAATATTTACAGCAATAATGATATATAGGAACATATCCCAACATAAGAACATGTAAATTAAAAGACATAACAAAAATAATTCTTAAAAAGAAGAGGGTGAAAGGTTCTCTTGCCAGTTTTGGTGACATAAGAAACATACACCCCATGAAAGAAGGATCATAAAATGAATATGTAAATACCCATAAATTAAAGGATATTACACAAAGAAAAAAATCATGTGTAGTACATACACCACACAAAATTAAATAGTGGTAAATATAGCATGAATCTCATGGGAATAAAAAGTGATATGAAAACCCCTTACCACATTGTAACCAATCGAGTCATATGACCAAAAGCTAATAAACACCAAATGATTCATAGAATAACATGAATATAAATATTATCATGATAATATATATCAAATTTCAGTATTAAATACACTACATGCAATAAATTAGTGGCGAACAACAGAAATATCATGGAATTGAAAGTGAGATAAGAAACCCCTTACCTCGTGTTCGACTTGACTTGTTTGTTCCTTGTTCTTCCTGAATAATAAACTTAAGTTAATTTATACATGATTAAAAACCCTTTTTCACATTTATTATTCCTTTTATATAAATTATTACAACGTTATAAACAATATGTAATCATTTAAGTTAATAATGGTCGTTTTGTCGATATTTTGTACTTGAGTAAAAAATGAACACCTTATAATTACAAGTTGTCCATGTGGCCAAGAGTCCATTTTATCCAGAATTATATTCATGACGTAGATATCATATATATAATATATATCTGGTATATATATATATATTTATTTATAATAGTACATTACATTTGGAGATACAAAATGAAATGCACCGTTCATGGAGACGGTAAGCTGTACGTATGCATGAACGCTACTTTCATTTATATTTCATATTTTAATTGAATGAAAAATTAATTATATGCAATTATATTATAATTCCAGTATAATATCATATATAATTTCAATAAATCCATCCTTTATATGTCCCACGTATGGTATGAACGAGTCATATCACTTTGAGGGGCGGTAGTCCACACTTCCTCAAATGAAATTATCGCCTTTACTCATAATGGAAACCATAAAGGTATGCTATAAATTAAAAATACAGAAGCATAAAGAAAAAATAGACATAATATATATCATATATAAATATAGTGTCATCATAATGGCCACCATGATAGGCGGTAGGAGATAATTGAACAATCATCGTTTTGTGAGGCGTTAGTTTGTCATCCACAGAAACAACATGTTCTTCACCGATTAGATGGTGGTGTGTGTAAGTGTAGTTCAACTAATTCTCATAACAACATACTAGTATGTTTAGGATACTGGTTTTGTTATAAAATAAAGGAATAAAAATATTTTAGGTGTTGTAAAAGTAAAATAAATGAAAAGAACTTAAGAGAAAATGTTGCCTTTAATTTGGGTAACTCCCTTCGGTTTGAACTAAAAGGACTTCTTAAAGTGCCTTATGCATAAGGTAATTTATATAGGATGAGGATAGGTATCTTGAAAGATTATTTGAGCAAGGGTCGGATGATCCAAGGGGCTTGAGAGGTGTGAGGAAAGGGTTAGAGTTGAGGGATTTTTATAAGGGGGAGGGGTTCTTTAGGAAAGTGTGAAAATATTATTTTATTATTTAATGATTTTTGGTTTCTAAAGGTCCAAAACTCATTAAGGTTTAAGATAAGATGAGTCATGGTCGAAATAAATTCATCCAATAATAATTTAAAAGGTTTTGGATGTGATGTTAATATTTATAATCTTCTTTATTTAAATGATTTATTAATGAGGTAAACAGTGCATCATTTTTGTGTCATAAATAATTATATTTATTTGATGTCTAAAAATTATAAAAAAAGTACCATGATGTATTAAATAATTTTAGACTTATAATTAATATTTATATTAGAAAATATAACTTATATAACCCCATGAAAAATTAATTTATTAAAATGAATTTATTTATGTCATTTTGCCATTACGTTAAGTTAATTAAAATTAAGTGTCATTATCACGCCCAAGTGGCTCCATGGGGTTCAAAAATCGACCCAAGTATTCCCATGGTCATAAATGACTAATAAAATAAGTTTAAGACATGTGTTCAGGTAATTTTGTATTATTATAATATTCTTTTTACCTTGAATTACCCTATTTACCTTTAACCACTGTAAATAAAAGTCAATTTACTATTCGCAAAAAATTTGTTTTTATCTTATTAAACCACATTTTACTTACTAATAACAACCATGTATGCCGAATTTTTGAAATTCAATTCACAGAAGAAGTAAAATTTCATTTAAATGAAAAATCCAATTTTTAACTACTACTTAGTGGTTTCACTATTCATCAAAAATTGAAGTTTCTCATAAAAATTCCAAAAATTCAGCCTAATCTATATTTGATATTCCGAATTAAAAAATGATGTCTTTTTTACAAAACTCAAAAAATATAATTTGCATTAATTAATTTAAAATTAATTCCCGTTGTCAAAACAAATAGTGTGATTTTAAGAAACAATATCTATCAAAAGATTGACACTTGTTTATGACCAATTTTCAAAGTGAAATTTCTTACAATGACCATAATTGAATTAAATGGTAAAAATATAATCTAATTATACTATAAAACCATTTCAAAATATAATCTAACCATATGAATAAATTATATTAAAAGGCATTTTTGAATTAAAATACAATATTTTTCACTATTCATCAAAAAATTAATTTTCTCAGAAAAATACCAAAAATTTATCCAAAGGAAATTTTGATATCCTGATTCTAAAGAAGAATTGTATTTTGTCAAATATAACACATAAAAGTGACCAAAACTATATTTAAAGATTGTTTACCATCAAAAGGCGGTAAATCAACCTTTAATGAATATTAGAGTATTTTTTCTTAAAATCAGATTCTTTCTTGTTTTGAGCCTCTAAAATTTATGGGATAAATGTGAAAACATTTAACAAACATGTATATTCATATTGTAGTTAGTTCTGTCCATTCCTGCCAAAACAACGATTAGGATTTAACTACCATTTAAAATAATATTATATTACTATTTTTTAGTATAACTCAACGCTGTGTGCAACATAAGATTTCAAAGAAACTAATTGTTGTGTATCAGGTATGCCATCGAACATAGCATCCCCTTTAATGTAAAATTAATAATTAATTTATAAATATTATTAAATATGGAAATTGCAAATTATTTATTTACCTGGGATGTTACATACTTCCCCCCTTTTGAAAATTACGTCCTCGCAATTTTAAAATTGGGCTCAAAAACAACATTGAAAGTCCCACATCGGAAAAAAGTCAATAAAACTATCACTTTAAAATAAATAAATATATATACAAAGGTCACCCAAGATAATGGATACATAGATTCCATGAAATCATGGATATGGAAGAGAAACTAACTCTTATAGATTAATTGAGAGTGATAGAGAACTTGATCATGGAAAGTTGACCACCATAATACCACAAATTTATGGTTGGGTAAAAGTATGATGATAAAATAGAGCATATAATTTTTCACTTAAAGAATATTTTTATAAAGTTTATGAATTTTATTCATAACTAGACTAAGATCTTAAGGAAATATACTTACTTTTCATGAAGAGTGTCATCCTTTAATAAAATTCTACCACAAACTCATCTTTTCTCAAAGTGGTAATTATTCAGATTGACTTGGTCACACCTGAAGTTCTAGAATCAACTTCTAAAGTATCACATAATCTACAAATGATAAAATATATATTTCCCCTATCTTTAGACATCAACCAAAACCAAAATTGGTTAGTATAAGATTAGATAATCTCCAAAAAGGACAATCTTTTACAAAAACAAAAACTTCTCTTAATCTCAAAAAAAATTCAAACAATACCCATAGTTCATCCAAGACCATTCAATAAAAAATTGTCCATAAAATTCTTCAAAGTAATCCAAACTAATATTTAAACCCAAATCTCAGAAGGATTTAATCACATAGTCTTCCAAGTTAAATCTTAACATTTACCTCCAAATAACATCGGTTACTCTTAAAGTCTCATATTGAAAAGTAATTAACCTAATCACATATTCTCTATGATAGGTTAATAATTTCCATAGATAACCCAAAGTCAATTTATTATTGATTCATAAAATCATCTAACTAAAAATAATTATTCATAATAACCAAGGACTTCACGTAGTCGAGTAGTAGGTGATAAATCTCAATCTCACTTTGGTTGTGGGTTCTATTCCCCCAGATTCGTCCGACTCGACGGGTTTTCATGCAGTCTATGTGTTATCCTTTTTCAAAAACTATATAATTTTGTAACATTCCCCAAAAGAGATAAATTCATCAAAAATAACTATAACATATTTTAACCCCAAAGTTTATCTAATAACTTTCATTTTTCTTCCCAAAATGTATTAACCGATAATTGCCTCAAATTCAAGGATCATATAAAACCAAATGGTTCTTTATAACTATATCCACAAAAGAAAAGATAATTATTCCTTGAATAAAATTTTCATATATCAAACTTCAAGGTTACACATACTATAAAAATTCTTTTAATGTAATCCCTTCATCAAAAAAGCCTTAATACTTTTAAGCATTTCACCATCCTAAAATCTACCATAACTCTTGAATCCCTTATATATTGACTTCATACTGATTCAAAGTTCTTTATGATGCATTAACCATTCCTTTCCAAATTATTCTAAAATACTTATTTCCTACGAACAAAATCTTGAATCAAATCCTAAGATTTAATAATATCAAAACATATGTTAAGAAATAATCCATACCTTTTATTGGTCATTGTTAATTTCTTCATCCTCAATTAGAATGGCCTTAGTTATTGTTAAAAATATATTTGTATGATCCCAGTGATCCCATTCTTGAAACATCTTTATAGGACATCTATTTGTATAATGACCATGCACACCACATTTAAAACATTCAATTGATCCCTCAGAAATAACTTCTTTCCATTTCTTAGAGTCAATTGGATGCTTCCTTTTTTCATTGAAGGTTCTTCCTTTATTACATTCTCTGCCACATCTATATCATCTTATCATCCCTTTGAAACATTTTCCCATGTGTTTTGTTCCACATTATTGACACATAGGTTTTTGAATATACTTACCTTTATGATTATTACCTGAACTTCCATGGGGATTTGTTTCTCTCATATATGATGACTTATAAAAATCATCAAGGTTCAAGTGGTCAATCATGACTCTAGATGGTTAGTTGAGAATAACCACAAGAGTTCTCATTTCATCTCCCAATTCATTCAATTTCTCATTTAGAAAACCATCACAATTTTTTCTTCACATCCATTGTTACTTTGATGGCTACTAGATCTAGCCATTGACTAAAACCAAAAAGGCCAGTGTGAGTATATCAGAAAATTCATCATATATTATCTTACGATGATGGTAAATACTAAAACATACTTTTTCATGTAATCTTAAACTCATTCGATTTATCTAAAAAAATTATAAATCTTTCCAAGCTAACCATTATGGTTATGTCACTTATGATTAAATAACACCCTAACCTCTAAATTTATCTAAACCAACCTTAGATACCAATTATAAGGACCCGTTCTTAAATTTTACATAATCTTGAATTAGGTCAAGAATTCACATTGAGGATCTTTTCAGGTTTAGAGTTTTAGATAAATAGGCCATAACTATTACATGAAAACTTGAATATTACATGTATACACTACTACCTAGTATCCATTTTTCATAAAATAAAAACTCAAGAAAAAAGAGACATCTCTAGTTCCATGTTTTAGACAACATTACTTTTCCTTGATCTCATCCTTGACCCTATTCATCATTATGTCCTATGAAAAACATTTCAAAAGTTGGGATGAGCAAAAAAAGCTCTGTAAGGGCTATAAAATAATGAAAAGAAACATTATCCCATCAATAAATACAAATCAATGAAACCATACTTTTCAATCATAACATACCTCATGAAATCATATGATGTATGAATAACATACAGAAATCATAAATCATAATGGTAACTTATGAAATTCATAACATACTTACATTATACCTATCACAGCTATATAGGGAGTCACATTTGGAATACCCATTACAGTAGTTTCCCTAAATATCTTAGGAGAAACATTAGTGTTTACCTCTGTCATGTTACCCAATTCATTGGAGAGCAATCTCGGGTTCACCCACACTAGGTTTAACACAGAACCACCCGTATTCATAAAAAATTCCCAATAACCGTAACATATTCATAACTGATAACACAAGAATAAAAGAAAGATAACATTTCCATATTCCAATCACAATATATCAAATCAAGATATTGAAATAAACAATGCTTTATCAAATCATTTTCAAAAGCAATTAAAACATTTAACAAAGTTATTTTTGAATCAATGTGTCCCATACCACTTTGAAGATTTTAAATGAATTATCATTTGAAAAAATTAATTTCTATATAAATAAATCCTAAAAACCATTTTGAAAATATGGAAATTAATGAGAAATATTTAAAACAATAAATCTTTATAACATTTAAAACGATATTTTAGTTAAAGATTTTTTAACAAAATGAGAGACACTTGAGTACAAATAATTGAGGAATAAAATTTAATCATAACTTTATAATATCATGATAATAAAGGGATTCATGATATAATATGGCTAAGGACATTATATACACCAAATAAGAGTGAATTGGTGCATAACAACAACGATGTCTCAATGAAATGTAAATTGAGATGAAATCCCTTATAAAAACTGTATCCTTAGATTAAGGATTAATAAGTTACATAATTATGTGTGACAAATAAGAATACACTCAATATAAGTGTATATTATGTTTTAAACAATTAGAGTTTATTCACACATATTCATAGCACGACATAATCAATAAGTATAAGTTTATCCCAAAGAATTGAAATTGGGTGAAGAAGTTCCCTTACAGAAATTTGACAGCCTAACGACGTCACTTTAAAATTCAGGAAACGAATTGATGAGAGAGAAAATGGTATCTCATCACTTGGAAATAAATATTTACAGAAATAAGGATATATAGGAACATATCCCAATATAATAATATGTAAATAAAAATATATAACAAAAATAAGTCTTTTAAAAAGAAGAGGGTGAAAGGTTCCCTTACCGATTTGGTAACATACGAAACATACACCACATGAAAGAAAAATTATACAATAAAGATTTAAATACATATAAATTAAAGGATATTACACAAATAATACAATAATGTGTAGTACATACACCACAAAACATTAAATAGTGTCAAATATAGCATGAATCTCATGGGAATAAAAAGTGAGATGAAAACCCCTTACCACATTGTAATCAATCGAGTATTTTGACCAAAAGTTAATAACCATCAAATTATTCACAGAATAACATGAATATAAATATTATGATGATAATATATATCAAATTTAATCACACAATACACCACATGAAATAAATTATCAGCAAACAATGGAAATCTCACGGAATTAAAAGTGAGATAAGAAACCCCTTACCTTGTATCCGACATGACTTGTCTGTTCCTTATTCTTCCTGAATAATAAACTTAAGTTAATTTATATTTGATTAAGAACCCTTTTTCTAGTTTATTATTCCATTTATATAACTTATTACAATGTTATAAACAATATGTAATCATTTAAGTTAATAATGGTTGTTTTGTCGATATTTGGTACTTGAGTAAAAAATGAACACCTTATAATTACAAGTTGTCCATGTGGTCAAGAGTGCATTTTCTCAAGAATGATATTCATGATTTATATATCATATATTTCATATATATCTAGTATATATATTTATTTATAATTTTACATAACATTTGGAAATTTCATATTCTTTATTTACCTGGGATGTTACATATACACTATCGAACATAGTTTTTTTAAATAACAGGGTGTTATATTTTATAAATGTGTTGTAATATTCAATTATTCTTCATTTTGGATATCTTTAATACTGTCAATGACATTTGGAATTTCATCATGAACTAATATTCAAATAATAACTTCATCAATATAGACGAAGGTAGGAGGAGATAATGTAGATGTAGAGGGTCTAGGAGGTCTGGTAATAACCTAAAGTAACTTATATACATTGTTTCCAACACATCTAATAAATAATATTTTAGGTCTCCAATATTACCTATAAAACATTCCATATCATTTTTAAAACTTTAAATTTCATGCCGTATATGATTTATATTAAGGAATAACTTAGGCTGGATGGGTCTAACTACACTCTCAATAGTGTAGGAAATATATTCCTCTCCATCATGGTTTTTTTCTCAACTAATACTTAAAAATAATTCTTTTAAAAATTCTATAAGATCATTATTAAACTATATTAATTATATATAAGTGTTTGATAAATGTGTAGAGGAATTTTCTTTTGGATGGGTAGGAACAAATTGAGCTTGATCAGATTCTGAAGGAGCATGAGTTTCTTGAGAAGAGGAAGAAGAACTAGAGTTTCCGAACTCAAGTATTTTATTTAATATTCTTATTTAGGATAAAAAATGATAGGAAGTCCCTCTACTTTTATAAGAGATGTATATTATTCCTTATCAAATTATTCTATAACAACCACTTCGGTTTTGGGAGAAGATTCATAGTGAGGTTTTTCTTTAGAATGGTTTTCAAGTACAACTCTAGGAGGAGGAGTAGAAGAAAGTTTTAAAATAAACTCATAAGTATTAGGTCTGATTGGTCCTTTTGGATAGGTTTTAAAGAAAAATATATTACAACTTAGTATTTATCCCTTTAAATTATATTAATGGAAGGCCCTTCTAGATTTAGATAAATATTTATCATCGTCATCCTTATCATCCTTATCACTAACATCAGCAGGAGTAGATACATCCATATCAAATAATGAATTATCTGGAGGGTCTTCTTTACCGGATGGTGTGGAATCAAATATGGGATATATTCTATCTCAAACATGGGATTAATCTTCTCTATTATATACACATCATAATTAATATCTGTGTTAGTGAGTACTATTCCAATAATAATTGATCTTGGAATTCTCTACCCCTCAGGAGTTATAACTCCTTCTCCTACGATTTTAACCATCCAAGGGACATCATGTTCTTTTAAAACATCAATTGGAATTTTATAAATCCTTAAAACTTTATGGGTAGGATATCAATACCTGATATCTTCATATGCTATTAGAGCTTCCTCAACTATATTAATTATGTCTTGAGAACCAACGTAATCAGAAGAATAGTTAGATTCAACAATATCAACTAGTTCTAATACTAGATCAATAATATCCATTGGTTTAATAGGATTTTATATTGGATTTAATCTCTCATATAGCCTTTCCTAATTAGTTATCCACATCCTCTTACACGGATTCTATACGATCTTCATTATTTTATAAGTTGTTTTATTTAAACAAACACCACCAGAATACATAGATCGATATAAAAAAAGAATAATTAAAGTTTTATGTTCAATAATTAAAGAAATTAACCTTGGGTATGAAAGAGTATTAAATATCTAATAAGGTTTTATCAACTATTCCATACATGTCGTCAAGAATCTAGGAAGACTAATTCTAACTCTATGAAACTTGATTTATAGAAATAAAATATATTGATACCATATTGAGTTAAAGTCTCCCTTCCTTGGGAATATAGTGTGCTGACTGAATTTTAACAAAATCCTATAGTCACCACCGATCTCATTTTCATTTAGTCTCTAAAAGGTTTGGTCATCATTCACCACTTCTAGTGCATTCCCAATATCAAATTAGGGATGATTCATAGGATATGCACTATGATAATTGTTAAATTATCCAAGGTTCAAAACCTTGAAATAGTCCACCCAAAATGTTGAACATAATTCACACACTTGACTATAGATAACAATCCTATTCACAACCTTGTGATCTGCAAATTCCAACACCATATTTAGGTAAAACTCTCTCTCTAGGAGCGAATAAAAGGGGTGATTTTAATCCAATAAACACTCATACATCCTTGAAGAACCACATATCTTCATACCAATGAACAATGAATTTTGAAATACTCTATATCCAAAACATTTTTCAGGATGACTTCATGAGATAAAATATGGGGTTTCACAAATTTTATGGATTTTCTAGAACCAACTTTTTCTCTTTGGAAGAGCATTTTCCTTAAAATGTATCTTCATTTTGACTACACAAGAATAGGATTAGTTATTGAAGAAACAAGGTATTTAGTGAATAAAGGTTCAAAAAATCATTTAGAAGAAGGTTTGGTTTGATATAGAAGACATTATGGAGATTTGGAAAATAATTTGAGATATTTAAAAAAATTAGGGTCTTTTAGAACAACACACACGAAAATATAAAAATAACTATTTAAAATATGTGTAAACCTATACAACATATTTTAAAATGAAATAAATAATAGAATAAATGATATAAATGAAAAATTATATATATTTATAAGAATATAAAAAATAATATTAAAATAATATCATATAAATTTAAAAAAAATTAACCATATGTATTTTAGGTTTGATATAATTTAATCTCTCACAAATTATAGGCTTTGTAAAATTGTTAGCAAGTTTACGTTATGTGAAAATGAATTCAAGAGTGATATATCATTTTGAAAATGATCTCTCAAAAAGTGATGTTGTGTATCAATATGTTTATTCCTAGAATGAGATACAAGTTTTTTAGAAATTTTAACAGCATTTGTGCTATTAAAATTTATAGGGAAATGGCTGAATGAATATATATAATCTATTAAAGTGTTTTTCATCTTCAAAATTTCAGCACAAAAACATGCTACAACTATGTATTCAACTTCAATGGTGGAAAGTGAAATAGATTTTTGTTTCTTATTACACCATGAATTTATAGACCCACCAAATAATTGATATTTTCTATAGGTTCTTTTCAATATAACTTACAACCACTTAAGTCTGCATCTGAATAGCTAATTAAATCAAAATCATGCCCTCTAGAATAGAAATATTATAAATTGGTAGAATTTTTGAGGTATTTAAAAATTAATTTGACAACAATTAAATGTGATTACCTAGGATTTTTTTGAAATAAGGATCACATATATGCACTAAACATAATACTGAAATGTCTATCTATTAAGAAAAAAACTCCCAATAATACCTCTATAAGTGGTTTGATCAACTAGTTTACCAGTTTCATCATGATCCATTTTATGGGTGGTACTCATTGGAATATCACTTCATTTTATGTTATCCAATACAAAAATGTTTTAAAACAAATTATTCAAACATTATTTGGTTTAAGATAATTCCATATTTATTTTAAATAATTTGAAAACTAGGAAATAATTTTAGTGCACACATCAAATTCATTTAAAAATAATTTTTCATATATTTTGAAAATTCAATACACAAAGAAATTTTTAAAGAACCACAAATAATATAATGAATATAATTTTGTGAAACAAAAACAACCTTTTAATTTCTTTCAATAAATAAAGTATGATTAACAACACTCTTTATGAACACATTTAAAATAAGAAATGTTCATATCATATCATACAAAGATCTAAGAGCTTATTTAAAACCATATAGTTATTTTTTATGTTTGAATACATGATTTGGAATATGATGGTTTTAAAATAAAAGGGATTATTTTACAAAACATCTTCAATAATATAACCACTTAGGAAATAACTTTTAATAAAAATTTTATATAATTTGAAATTTAGATATGCTGCATAAGTAAGAAGTATCCTAATGGTTTCATGTCTTACTACTGGTGAAAATGTTTCTTTATAGTCAATGAATTCTTCTTGACTGTATGATTATAAAACCGGTCCATCTTTATTTTTTAAATATATTTCTAGAATCATCAATCTTGTTCCTAAATAGTAATTTAGTGTTAATCATTAAGAAGACTTTATTTCTTTCTAATAGTTTCCAGAATTTGTTTATTTAAAAATTATTGAACTCTTCCTTCATAACCATTACCCATAATTCCTCATCTATTACTTTGGTGACGTTTTTAGGTTCAAGCTGTGATAGGAATTCTTGATGTTCAACATGGCTTCAAGGAGAATATCTAGTTTGAGTACATATATCTAGATCTATAACTAAAACATCTAAGTGATGGTTTCTATGAGTCCTAATGCAACTAGGAATATAAGTAATTGGTATTCATTTTCATTATTAGGTTTGGGTTCAAATAATTACTTAAAACTAAGTGATTAATCTACAATAGATTTCATAGAACCATTATTATTCATGGTTATAGTATTACTATTCACTTTTTAAATATCATTCATAAGGTTTTTTCAATAAGTATTAGGCATATGTGGATCTATTTCATAAAATCTCACAGGTACAGATTATTCCACAATTTTTTACCTTTTATTGAACACCCTATAAGATTTACTAGTGGTTGATTAACAAAGTAAAATTCCTTTATCATTTTGGATGAAAATTTATCTAAATTCTCCTTTGTGTTGAGACTAAAGACCTTATAGCAAAAACTATGAAGTAATTAACCTTTAGTTTTCTTCTATTCAATATCTCAAATAAATAATTCTTTAAAATCTATCTAATAATAACACTATTGATAATATAAAAATATGTATTTATAGTTTCATGATAATAATAAAGATGTAGATCATAATAATTTATCATAGTCTAATAAATATGTTTAAGAGTTTTATTCCTTCTTTCTACAAGACCATTTTTTGGTAGATCCTTAAGAGAAGAAAAGTTGTGATTGTATACAAGTTTTGGGAATAAACATTGAAATTATTTATCTTCAAAATCATGACCATGATCACTCCTAAATGTTTTAATAGTAATCTAACTAAAATTTCTTATAGATTTTTCATATTTTTAAAATAGGAACAAGATTTACTTTTGTGATCTAGAAAGAATAAATGAGTGTATCTAGAAAAGTCATCTATAATAATATAAGCATAATGACACCTGTTTAAGATAGAAAATATATAAGCTCAAAAAAATTCCATGTGAACCAAATATATGGTTTTAGAAGTTGAAACTTATTTCTTTGGTTTAAAAATAGATCTTACGTTGTTTCCCTTTTTTCATATGGGTTATAGACTTTATCTTTTGGGAATTCTAGTTTAGGGAGATCCTTAACAAAACATTTTTGAGTAAGATTTCTAAGAGAGTGAAGGCTCCATTGTCCTTTTATCTTATACCATATCCATGATTCTTTTTCCAAGGTACTTAAGAAATAAATATTTTGAGAATATAAATAATCTAAATCAACTAAATAAACAATATCACCATGCAAGGTAGTAAAGACAAAAACATGTTTAGAATAATAAATTATGAATTTATTATTTTTAAATATAACATGATAACCATAATCACACAATTGTGACATGAAAAGTATATTATACTTTAAACCACCAATATATAAGTTTAAAGAAATTAAAATAGAATTAGTGTTACTAATTTGACCAAGTACCATTATTTTTTCTTTAGCATTATAACAAAAAGTGACATGTCCACCATACAACTTTATAAGGATTTTAAAGATTAAGTAGCATGAAGTCATATGTTTGGAACAAACACTTCCCATATTCAATAAGTGTTTAATGGTTCTCTTCTTATAGTTTTCCTACACACATTTAGATAATAAATTATTTTGGTACTGACAATTTCTTAGGTCCGGATATTTTAGTAATAAAAGATTTAGGAATCCGAAGATGTTTTATTGGTTTACCATAAATAGACTTAATACTTTTAGAAATAAAATATTTATTTGGTTCATAATAATATGAAATATTTATAGAGGTTTAAGATTTTGATCTATGAATAAATTTATTCTTATAAAATCTCCTCTGACCTGGATAGTAAGTAGTCCCAATTGTACACTTGGGTGTGGTCAGTTTTCCAATAATACTTGTAAATGTTTATTAACAATTTTCAATCCATTCAAGATTCATCTTAGGTTTTTAATATTACATTTTAAGTTTATTTTTTTATTTTAATAAATTATTAATATTATCTTTTTCTAGAACAAGATCTAATGTTAAATGAAATGATAGTACAAGATAATTCTTTAGACATTTATACTTATCTTTAAGTCCATTAAAAGTTTCTTATAGAATATTAAAATATTAAAATAAATCATCAATGCTCATATTTTCATCACTAGTTTCACTTTGATAAAGATTAGAAATATGAATAGGGGATGTAGAAATAGTTTTTAGTACCTCATATGTGTTTGTCATAAAATACATGTTTTCTCTGTCATTCTTTCCTTCTCTACTCAAGTCAAAGTCACTAGAAATATCCTTATAGGAACTCTATGTAGATTTCATATACTTCTTAGGTATTTTTTTACTTTATCCTAATTTATCTGATTATATTTTAATTTTGGACATTTAATTTTGATATGCCATTTCCTTTTGTATTCATAGTTGGTCACTTCACTTGATTGATTCTTGTTTTTCGAGCACCCTTTTCTATCAGACTTTACTCTATAGTTTGACTTCCTAAATAATTAATTCTTCCTATAGAAGATTTTCAATATATTGGATAAGTGATACATTTTCTCATCACTATATGATGGTGATTCATCCTCACCAAAACTATCCTCTTTGATTTTTCCTTCAACTTTGACCTATAAGTCTTGAAAGAAACCGATTCTATTTTGGTTCATCTTCCTATTTGTTAACTTTTAGTTCCTAATAAAATTATAATATTTCTAATAAAATCAATCACAATCAATTTAATTATCTCTCATGATTCTATGAGGGAAACATAGGTCCTATCTATCTACTTAGAAAGCACCGCAAAAGTCTCATCACTTGTTCTTTATATTAAAATTTGTTCCCAAGTGCATGTATTTCGTTAAAATTTTCTTTAAACATAAGATGCATGTTATAAAATGATTCATTATATTTTTTATCAAAAGTTTCATATTTAATAGTATAGGTGTTCATGCACATATATTTAAAATTTTATGTTCTTTCATGAGATATAACAAGTGTATCCCAGATTTCATAAGTTGTTAAGAAAAGAGAAATTGTATTGAACTCATATTCTACTAATAAATAGTAAAATACATTCATATATTTATATTTACAGTCATAAACAATTTTATTTGACCTCTAAAATCAGATCTATTAGCTTTGGGTTTTTCATATTTTTCCTATATTGCAGTCCAAATATCAAATCCCATACTGTTTTTATGTATTTTCATCTTGATTTTCCATTGATCATAATTAGTGCCATTAAATTAAGGAGACCAGTTAGTGGAAATCCCATCAAGTCTATTATTATCCATAAATATATAATTTTATAAACAACATGAATTTATATATTTTAGGTAAAACTATATAACAATTAAAAAGAAAAAAACATTTGATACCAAATTTCAGTCGGAGAGGAAAACTCAAGAGGGGGTGAATTGAGATTCTAATTAATTTTTTCATTAAAACTTATTTAAAACTAAATAACCTCAATTTATAAAATACATCCTAATTAACTAAAATATTATAATTATATAATTTGATCATTCAAAAATATCCTCAAAAGTTTGATCACAACACTATTAAAACTAGCTTACAACTCTTTCAAATTCTAAAACAAATTTACTTGAATTAAACATGGTATATAAAAAAATTAATGTCAACTATCAATTTAGTGTTGTGTAATTTATTTTTGAAAACTACCCTATATTTGTTTTAAACATATAGTAAAAAAATAATAAAACCCACAGTGGAATAAAAACAATAGTTTCATTATTGAGAAGAAACCAAGTCCTCTCCACTTGTCAATCCCCTGCTTTCAAGTAGATTATTAGAAATTAAACTAATCTAAAATATTTATCAAGTTTTACATAAAATATTTCACAATGTTTTTCATGTTATACAAATCATCTTTCAACAGTTACCACAGGAAATAAAAAGGTAAATAACTACACGTAGGTATTCTAAGATCCATTGAATCTCTTCCACAGTTCTTCATGGGAGTAAAAATAATAAAAAATGATAGATATAGTGTCTAAAACTCTATAGTATAGTGAAGATAAAGTTCTTAAAAGATAAAAATTAAAAAATAACACAGAACTATTTTCTTTAATAAAAAAATAGTAAGAGAAGTGAAATAATTTGATGCAGTATAGAATTTATTTCAACTTTTTCCAGGTGAATCTTCTTTTCTTGATTATATCTTTTGATTTGTAAGTGATGTGAAAAGATTATAGAATTTCTTAAAATGTTTTTTCAATTTTTTTTTTGATAATAAAGTTCTATAGGCGTTCAAAAAATATCATAAGTTTTTCTTCTTAGTTTATAAAAAAATTCAATAACTCTATATTGCAACCAATACTTTTTATTTATCATTAGTCTTCTATAGATTTAGAATATTTCTTGGAGAAGTGTCATTGAAAATTATTATTGGATATTGTCATACTTCAGTATGAAATCTGTGATCATTAAATTCTTCTATCCAGTATTAAATTCTTCATAGAAAATTAGTTTAATTAATATATTTAATAATATACTATATACTTTTAGATATAGTCTCTTTATTTTTTTCAAGTTAGCATGCATGATCCCTTCAAAACTTTGAAAGAATTATGGTTGGATTCCTTGATAGATCATGCACAGAATCACTTGAACTTCTAGTTGATCATCTTATATTTATGGTCAATCACATAATACTTATAGTTGATCATATTATAATTATGGTCAATCATATTATATTTACATTTGATCATATTATACTTTTGGTCGATCTTGTAATTTCAAAAAATTTGATTACTAACCATGGTTACTTCACTAGTTTTTAAAAATTATGACTCTCCCATTTAGTCATTTCAATTAAATGTAAATTTGATATTAGTCTTATGGAATATTAAATAGATTCAAACAATAATTATTGTCACACAGTTGATTGAAAGTCAATATGTGATTTATAAATCACTTTTTGAGATCTCTAACAGATGCGTGATCACATCCATATGGATTTTCAGTCATAATATTTCTCATGCAGTTGATCAAACTTATCTTGTTGTCGATCCAGTTTGTCTTTCAGTCACTCTGGAATATAACATGTGGTTTCTTGAATCCTATTTTCATATATCCACCATGGTTAATCCGATGGTCATGTGGTTGATGATACTTTCATGCGATCTATGTAGTATTTTTGAAATTCCCATTCCTCATACTTACGTTCGATTGACTATCTTACTAAGATTTATAATGGATTAAAGAATTAGTAAAATTTAAAATATTTTACAAAAAATTATTTATATTTCATAAAACATAGGATAGGTTAGAAAAAATATAAACAATATTTTTTATTAGTAAAATAAGTAATTCAAATACTATGATTACACTTTTTATATTATTGGAAAACCACACTACCTCCAAGTTGAGTGTTCGAGGGTAACTTTTGACTGCACCTTCTAGCTATGATGACTGATTGTATTATATGGATATGTCATCCAATCAGAATTATCTAGTACACACCATTTTGCTATCCATTATCTAGACACCTGGACCTTGTACACTACCACTATACCATGAAAACCATTAGACATTAGTCACCTAGAGTTTTCTCCATCTGGTAGAGTAGTTACTTTGGCTGAAAAACAGGTTTCATAGTCAAGCTTAATAATCTCACAGTTGATAATCATTTTAAAGGATTCGCCACTAATTCCTCTATTATCTTCCATATAATTAATTATTTTCTTGAATCTTTTGTTGAAGTTAGATTTGTTCCCCACCGTGCTCTCCCATCATCCCAACCTACCTCAGGTGAAACATCACTTCAACATATCTCAAACTATGACCATTTTCAACTTATATATCATGTTTCAAATCCATTATATTTTTCTGTATATATAGCACACCATCCTCTAAAAACTATTGGATGAATTGATACTTTAGTTGAATATTCTTCATCTTGGAATGAAATGTCCTATTTTCTCAAATTGAATCATAATTTTTGTATTTAAAAATACTATTCCATCATATTTCTTCCATAAAATATCTTCCATTATCCCCTTTATCCAAATAAAATCCTTCCTAGATTCTATCAGTTTGACATACTATTATTTAATTATAAAGATTGAAACTACTATTTAAAGATTTGATAATCAGCTAATTTGTATTTCTCAAAAAGTGAACATGTATCTGATGGTGTTCTTTTGAGTGTCTCCCTCTATTCTAAAGTCAGAGTCATTAAACCCTTTCAAGTAATAATATATTTCAAAAAAAATATTGGCTTATATAACTATTTAATTAATGGATAATGAACTTCACATCCTCATAATGTACTCTTTTGAGATTTGACATGAATGTAATGAAAACTCCCACTGTTTGTTCTATGTCCAGATGAATACAAACTATGTCGTACATCAAGATTATGACAATTGATGCATATGGAATTTTTTCCTTGAACATGAACTCATCTTCTATCCATTTAACCTTCTCCATGCTTATCTTGAAATTTCTAGCCAGGGGTGTGGGTAGAGGTTTTGCCTCACCCATTTACAATGTGATCCACCACCTTCTAGACATGATATTAATAACTCGATTATAGAGTACTAAAACTTAAGTCTCTCACTATTAATAATCCCAAAATCCATTTTTCTAGATATAAATAATTCATCTAAAATATTACAGACAATCCAGCCTTCAGTTCATTATTTTTTTCCTTTAATGGACCTTCAATCAGTATATAATCAATTTATAGAAGTAAGATGATGAAAATTACATCATCAAACACCTTTAAACAATAAGAATAGTCAATATTGTTCCATAATAAATTTCACACATTAATAAAGTCATTGGACTTATGATTACAATTACATGGTGTTTTCTTTATACTGTAAAGGCTCTAGTTGAGATTTCACATAATATCATCGAACTTCTTCTCTATGAAACCAACTATTTTTCTCTATAGATATCCTCATCTAAGTCCCTATGAAGTAATTTTGTTTTCACCTCTAAATTCTATATATGAAGTCCTTCCATGACAACCATACTTAATACACTCAGAATGGTCATAAATCTAAGTACCAATGAAAATATTTTTAAGAAATCCACACCTTCCATTTATTGAATCCTCTTTATGACTATATTAGACTTATTACTCTTCTTACCATAAAATTCTTCCATCAATTGATACACCCATTTTTTGGAAGGAATCTCTTCCCAACAAGTTTCTCTGTTATCTCCCATGTTCCAGACGCATGGAGGGAATTGATCTCATACTTCATGGTTAACTACTATGGATTTGAGTCTTTAAAAAATTTATCCTATTCTTGGATCTTAGGATATCCATAATCTATTAAAATAATGTAGTGAATATTAATTTCATATCTCTTCACTTAGATCCTCACTCTGGTAGATCTTCATAGTTATCCCTATGTTTTTTCACCTTTATAACTTTTGGAGTTTTGTCCTTCAAAAATTTTACTAGATATTTTTTAGTCCTTGATCTATTTGGAACTTCAAGCCTTGGTAACCCATTAGAACTTGAATATATTTTTCAATATATTTTTGAATATTTTTGTGTTTCTAAAACTTATGTGCTTCTTGAATTCTTTAAAACATACATAATATATGGACATATATTAATTTGAACTTTAGGATCCTATGATAATTTTCTATCATTACAATTCTCTACTATGTTATAATCCATCCACGTAGTTAATTTCCAGAATATCACATTTTTACTTTTGAATACCTTTTGAAGGCTGTTGTTCCATAGTCAAAAACAAAACTCTTTATTTTTATATCACAAAAATGAACCCACTCAGGACTTAGAATCAAGACTTTCTATCTCCTTGGAATCAACATGGATATAGGTGACTGCACTAAAGTCTTTGATATGGGTGAAGTACACTTTTCTTCTGGACTAACGATATTATAATAGTTTCATCCCCAAAGGAGAAAAATGAATTTTTTTGATTAGTATGCCACACAGTTATCCTATTTCTTCCAAAACACCCTCAAGAATTCAATGTGAATTATCATACTTATTTCCCTTTTGACAACTGCCTGATTTATTCTCTCTATGACTCCACTATGTTTTAGAGTTCCTAGTATGATCTCCTCAAACCACAAGCCTTTCCACTATTATAACATTTGAAAATACCTATTTTCATACTCCTCGCCATTAATGAATCTTAATAACTCAATCTTGTAACTCGTCTCCTTTTCCAACATGGATCTTCATTAGATGAAGATTCCAAATACATTAGACTTGTGTTTAATAAATAACATCCATGCTTTACATGTGACATCATCGATGAATGTTGCATAGTTGAGTGATCCTTTTTGAGAACATATTAGAGCCCATACATCCTTATGAACCAACAATAACATAAAGGTATTTGGTATAGTACCTTATGTTTGGAAGGAAACATTCCACTAACCCCCTAGAATTACTTACTCACATGCTCTATACTCTATGCTTCTTGCCTTACTAATCCCTTTCAAAGCTTGTACTTTCACCATTTTCTCACAAATGTGACCCAAATTATCATGCTATAACTTCATGGATGTTACTTTTCTGATATGAATCACACCATCCAATTATCCTCTCAATTACATAGTTCTATCCTTCATCATTTTACTACAACCATATATCCACATAGAATCTTATCTTCTTCATCCATGAACATTGTACAGAAACCTTGATCATCAAACTATCCAATGAAATTTTAGTTTTTTATTAATCCCAAGAAGTTATAAACTCTTAAAATTCAGCAATATTTTTCTTCTTATCTTGATTAAAATATCTCTCATACCAACTATCTCAAGATATTTTTCATCCACTATATGTACCCTACTAAATCTTTTATAAATATATTTTTTTATACTTCCTCTCTTAGATCTTGAGTGAAAAAATTATCTAGAGTATATCACCCAAGAATCAAGTAAACTAAAGGCACTTAGGAGTAATCCACTCATATATTCTGACATAGGATTCATGGATCCACTTATGTAAGTATATCATTCAAAGTTAAATGTATACTCATAGAAATAGTTATTAAGGCGACCTTTATCCTCATAACACATGGGTTAACCTTTCTACAAGATTCTTCGGATTCGACCACTCCTTCCTTAACCTTTCTTATATCCCTTATGTGATATGTATCCCACTTTTCTTTATGTACTATAGGAATTTATAAAATATGCATATATCTCTTTCTGATGATTCACCTTATTCAGGAATAAGTCTTAGACATTAAAAAACACTAGATTATTCTTCCCACTCAATCTACTCACAATAGTGATCATCACATCCCATGACTAAAAGAGAAATGAGAGTAGTAGAAGGGTCTATTCTAGATCTCTAAAATTCACCTTTAATAATGAATAAACCATATTATGATGTTGAAGTCATTAATAAGACTAGAATAAGACTTCCATTCCAACCTCCTCATTAAAAAATGTCACCTTAGAACAATTTTTTAATCCTCTCGGGCTTATCATACATGTTAATGAGGGTATTTATAAGTGTTTATATATTCTTTTGTAATAGGATATTAAAATCCTTGTGCTGGGATAATGAAATTTGTATAGGACCTAATGATTTCTTATCCCACCTATCCTATTCTTCCTTCTTCACTGCTTTTTTCATTTGTACCAATCAATGAAAGATCAATTTCCTTCTGTAGTAGAAAATCCTCCATCTGCATTTTCCCAACCCAAAATATGTGTCATCAAATTTCTCCCTCCAGATCGTACCCTCTTCCAATTTCATTCCTCTAAAAATCGTGAACTCCCACTAACTTCCCGTCAATGTAAAAGAGAGATCCCTAACTGCTCACTAATATTCTTAAAAGGGAAAGTAAAGAATTATGCCACTAAAAGTAGATATGAAACACCTTTACCAGGGTCTGATCACTTGAAACACTCCAACCTAATATTTGATACCACTCATTGGGTTCAAAACTATTTTCTAATAAACCCACTAGAAAATATCCACTCTAACTTACTAATGGTTGGAAAAAAATGTAAAGACAATAATACAATGCTACAAAGTCCATAAATTGGAAGACTATGCACCCAAATCACCACACCAAAACACAGAACCACCCATAAGCACACAAATAAGAACTATTAGAAGATAATGAAAAAAATAAAGTAAGAAAAAGAACAATTCAAATTCTACATGGTTCATACTTGTGTCCTACTCCATAAGGAAACCCTGAAATTATTTTATTCAAGTAAAAGGAAGTCGATTTCAATATATTATTACACCAATCACAAGTGATATACCATAATATTTTTATTATGACCCATTTGGTGCTTCCAATAGTCATTTCCATCTATTCATTGTAGGATGAAGTCCACTTGTTATGATCTTCACGAACAATACTCTATTTGGTAAATCCCTTCCACCACCTCAAATCCTCCAACATGTAAATAGTGTTATTTGTTGACACTTTGAGGAAGACGAATCTTACACTTTTTTCCAATGTCATAAAACAAAACTTCCACCAAGATGAGTTATCAAGGGTAACTTCCTACTATACCTTCTAACTATGAAGTTTGATTTCATCATCCAATAGTAGAGTTTGATCAACATCATTTGACCAACATCTTCTGATGGCATCATCTGGCATGTATTGTCTAACTTTCAATTATCTCGAAACCTGGACCTTGTTCATTTCCACTCTACCATCACCATCCAAACCATAATACATTAGGCTCCCAAATTTTTCTCCATCCGGTAGACTAATTCCGTTGGTCGTAAAATTGTTTTCACACCCAAACCTAATATAAATGTCTATAAATATATATAGTTATAAATAAATATAAATATATACATAATTACATATATAAATAAATATAATTGTATATAAATATAAATATATTAATTATATATATCAAAACAGATAAACGTACATGTATAAAGACACATACGTATATGCCCACTTAATATATATACACACACATACATAAATATATATAAATAGATATACATATCTATAAATATATATAACTGTATATAAATTTACACAAACACATATATATAATTGAATATAATTATATATAAATATATATATATATATATAAACACATATAACTAAATAAATATATATATATACATATAAAAATCTATATATATACGCACATAATATATACAAATATAAGTACAAGTATATATACATAAATATACATAAATAAAAATGAATATATTTAAATAAATTTACATAAATATATATAAATACACACATATATATAATTAAATACGATTATATATAAATACACACACACATAGATATTCATAAATACATAAATACATATAAATATATAAATAAATATACATAAATTAATATATATATATATATATTTATATTTATAGAAACACACACACACATATAAATTTCTATAAATATACACACACATACAAAACTATCAACAATAAACTTCCCAATATAAGTAATTTTCATTACCACTAAGGTTTAATCATGAATTACATCAAAATTCAAGACTTGGAATTCCAAGGATAGATGTATATGAGATTAACTATGCCAAGGAACTCCCTGATACATAACACACATCAGAAAATTAAATTAACAAAATAGAGAAGATAACTACAATTTCAATGACATTATATGAATAAGAATGTAAGAAATAAGAATAAATTCATACACCACCCAAAAATGACAAGAATTACCTATAAACGAAGCATAAATACAATAGAAAGGTCTAAAATTAGGGTATATGAACTTAAGACTCAATTTTAGAAGAAATTCCAAGAATTTTTTAACCAATAAAAAATGGGGTATGGGGTTTACCCATACTAAAAATCATACAAATTATTGTAACCTTTGATTTGATCGGTTGCGGAGCCCAAAAAGACAATAGAATAAAAATTTATCATCGTTTGAAGTTGAAGTCTGGTTTTTAACTTCTCTTTGAACATTAATTTTTTTATTATTTATTACCAAATTATTATCCAATGTGATCATATTTATTTCTTTAATATTCACTTTGATGATTTGTAGAGCATAAATGGACAACCTATCAAAAGTTATAGTCTTTTTATACTAAAGTGTGATTTTCAACTTCCCTTAGAATATTAGTTAAGTGAATAAATTTATACAATTGTTTTAATATATATATATATATGTTTTTATATGTTAATACATGCATATATAAATAATTACTAATTTATAATTACCAATTAAAAATTAATAATTAGTAAATAATTAATAACTACTAAATAATTAATATTTAATATTTAATTTAAGTTTTAAATAATAAATAACTAATAATTATAAATAATTAATGATTAATAATTAATGATTAATAATTAATTAATATTTTAACTAATAAATAATAAATGATTATAAATAATAAGTAATAAATATTAATTATTAATTATTAATTATTAATTATCATTAATTTTATTCTTTTTTTTAAAAACCATTGCTAAAATTAAACAAATAATAATATTTTTTTATTTTGTGATAGTTTTAATCCCTGGTAATTTTTTTTAATAAATTGTTTTGAATTATTGATGGTTTTATAAAATTACCTCTAGAAAATGAAACATGTAACATGTAACACCCCAAGCTTTCACGATATGCTTCTCTTTCAATAATGCAATAGCTTGCATTGTACCCAAGTTCGAGATTCTAACACACCGCGACCAATCAAAGTAATAGTTATGAATAGTAATACCCACTTTTTGAAATTATATAAATTTTATATTTCAAAATGGACATCATTTTTGTATTTGGAATATCAAAATTATCCTCAGTTGGATTTTTTGTAATTTTCTGAGAACTTCCAATTTTCTATGAATAGTGAAAAATACATAAAAACAACTTTTTTAATCAAAATAATTTATAGTGATAAATTATAATATTTAGTGGTTTTAAAGTATAATTAGAATATATTTTTACAATTTTATCCAATGGTGTTCATTATAATTAATTTCACTTTGAAATAGGACATAAACAATTGTCAATCTTTTGATATATATTGTTTCTTAAAAACACGCTATTTGTTGTGACAGCGGGAATTAGTTATAAAATTAATTAATGAAACTTATATGTTTTGAATTTTGTAAAATAGAAATCATTTTTGAATTCGGAATATCAATTATAGCTTAGGGTGAAATTTGGGCATTATTCTGAAAAACTTCAATTTTTTATGAATAGTGAAACCACGAAGTGGTAGTTAAAAACTGATTTTTCGTTTAAATAAAATATTACCACTTCTGTGATTTGATTTTTAAAAATCCGACATACATGGTTTTCATTAGGCAGTAAAATGTGCTTTAATAGGATTAAAATAATTTTTTGGTGAATAGTAACTTTTTAGTTTAATTAATCGCGATTAAAGGTAATTAGTGAAATTTAAGGTAAAAATGATATTATAAAAATATGAAAATACCTTTACACTTGTCCTAACCCTATTTTATGTGTCATGGCCGACCAAAACAATGCATAGGTCAACTTGGGGACCCCATGGAGCCACATTGGTAGAAAAATGACATTAAAAACTTTTTATTTAATGTTAAAATAAAAATGTCACAAACATGAGTTGTTTTACTAAAACAATTTTTAAATGGGGTTATACAAGTCATATTTTTGACTATAAATATTCATTAGAAATATAAAAAGATTTCCTACATCATGATATTTTTTTTATAATTTTGAGACATTAAATAAATTAAATTATTTATGACACCATGATGATGCAACGATTACCTCATTAATTAACGATTTAAATAAAATGGAAAGATAATGTAAAATCCAAGGATTACACTTGTCAAAAACCTATTGGATGAGTAGATTTAGAACCCTTATCACCTTATCCTCGACATATATCTTTGTGGGACCTTTATAATCCGAAAAGCATTTCATAATAAAGTAACATTTCAATATTTCAAAGAGTGCCCCCTCTCTCCTCTTATAAAAGGCCCCCACCACTACCACCTTATTCACACCATCAAGCCATTTGGATTGGCCAAACTCTGCCCAAATACTCTCCCAACTTCCCTCTCTTACTCCTAGAAGCCTCACTTTGGGCAGAAATCTTCCCAAGGAAACCTTTGCCTCAAATCAAAAAAAAAGTTACTCGATTTTAAGGTAATGTCTTCTCTTATGTTATTTTGTTTTATTTTGCTTCTCCAACCCCCTATACTATTTTTATCCATTTATTTTGTAACAACACCAGTATCCTCAATATACTAGGATGTTGGTATAAGAATTATTCTAGGTACACTTACACACACCTACATCTAATGGTCAAAGAACATACTGTTTCTGTGGATGGCGAATTTCTGCCTCACGACACAATGATTATTCAACACTCATATAACACCTTCAAAGGTGTCCATTAAGATGTCACTATATTTATATATGATATATAATATTTTTATGTTTTACTTAAGCTTCTATATTTTTCATTTATGGCACACCTTAATGGTTTCCATTATGGGTAAACACGATATTTTCATTTTAGGAAGTGCGGACTACCGCCCCCTCAAAGTGAATTGAATCGTTAAGGCAATATGTGGGATGTATAAAGGATGGAGTAAATGGTATTATACATTATATTATACTGGAATCATATTATACCTTTTTATAATTATAACTTCATCACATTAAATACGAAATAGAAATGAAAGTAGCGTTCATGCGTACGTACGGCTTACCGTCTCCATGAACGGTGCATTTCATTTCTTACCTCTAAATGTTATGTAATATTATAAATGAATGTATATACTGGATATATATGATTTATATGATATCTAGATCATGAATATAATTATGGATATAATCTATATTTTATCACATGAACAAAGTGTAATTATCAGAAGTTCATTTTTGACTCAAGTACCAAAGATCGACAAAACGAACGTTATTAACATAAATAATTACATAATTTTAATAACATGGTAATAAGCGATATAAAAGGAATAATAAACTTGAAAAATTTTCTTAAGAATTTATAAATTTACTCTAGTTTATTATTCAGGAGGTTAAAGAACAGTCGAGTCAAGTCAGACACGAGCTAAGGGAACTTCTTAACCCAATTTCTATTCTTTGGGTTAATCTCCTACTTTAAAATTATGTCATGAAATTATTATGTCCTATCTTGTATTTGTACTTTATTTATGTGTACTTATAGTGGATACACATAATTTATCTAGTGAATTTTAACAAAATTATCTTTTTAAGGTACTTCATCTCAATCTCCATTCGTTGAGGCATATTTTGTTTTATACACAAATTTCTTTTATACGGTGTATAAACCCCTTTGACTTTTACAATTATTCAAAAAAAATCTTTTTATACGAAGCGTTTTAATAAATGAAAAAAAGGAATGTTTTTCTTGCTGTACGTATGTGGTGACAATGACTTCTCCATCGCCATGACCATTATTTGAGTTTCAGCTTCCTCTACAAGCCATAACTTTTTTTTAATGAAAAATAAATACAAAGTTTTAATTTTCTTCAATTTTGGTATTGAAAATGGTTTTGAAAGTTTTTTTATTATATCAATGTGTTGTATTGATATCTTGTGATTGAAATGTGAAAATGTTATGTTTACTTTATGCATGTTTTATGTGATACGATTATGTTATGGTTTATGATATGTTTAAACCTGTTCATATGAGGAATGCATTGGACTTAATAAGTGACGGGTGGAGCCTGCTATATCTCCTCGATGCATCGATAGGTCTCATGAGACAAACTAGTGTCTTGGCACAAGGCCTTGACAAAATCTTATTTGTAGTCTTTCCATGAGGCCTTAGCTACGTGGTTATGATAGTCTGGCATTATGCATTCCATCCTTATGAAAGTGGTTATTGATATTTCATGTGATTATTCGACTATTATAATATCCATGTGAGTAAGTAAATGGAATTATTTAATTTTATTTTTTCCATATTATGCTGAAGTTCAAGTTTAAAAAGGCTTTTGTTTTATTTATACATTGCCTTAAATGTTAATGTTTATTTATGAATGCTTTTGAAATATTTTTATACTTACTGAGCATCTGAACTCACCCCTTTCAGTGTTTTAATATTTTCTAGGATGTGAAGAAGTATTTTATGAATGACCTGCAGGGATAGTCAGAAGAGGATATGAGTGTGGACTATGGAGAATTTTTTATTTTAGTTTTCCACTTTATGATTTAATGTAACATTTATGAATGTATCTAGTGTTTCCAAGCCTACTAAACAAATCGGTCTTTCGAGACTTGATCTTTTGTGATCATGCCAATGTTATGCAATAATGCACTGACTCTGGGTAACTGGGGTCGGGGCGTTACAGTTGGTATCAAAGGCAGTTTAGTAATAACCTTGGAAGCTAGATTTAGATAAAATATAATTAGAGCACATAGCCCAAAGATAGACTTTGAGGATTAGTATAGTAGAACTTCCTAAAATTTTGGTATTATAGAGATTTTGTGAGTTTTCCAAGAAATACATCCCTGTCTGGATACGAGCAGGTAGAGGCGGCTCTGGCACAGATGTACCTAGGGGTAAAACCCGAAAACACCGGTTTGAGCTAGACTCAAACGATAACTGGTGCACGACAACGGGCCTTGCTGCACTCTTGGTTACGACACTCCCGGGGGATATGCTTAGGATAATTATCATTTTCTTTACAAACCATTATAAAGGGTTAAGAGTATATACTTCCTCAAAGACAACATTTTTATGATTATGGATTATATCCATAAATAGTTCAATTTATGTAAAGTGTTTTACAAGTATGGAATTATGTATTTTAATTCATAAACTAATCTAGCTTATGCCATTGTTTAGAAATGGCTCCTAGTGGGAGGAATGGAAACCGTATCAATGAACGCACTCTGTGTAGGGATTTCCCTCCTGCTCAAGATTATTATTGTGGAGCTAGAGATACAACTGGTGCTAATCAAATTATTACCATACTAGGACAACTCACTCAGGTTATGAATAATAACCTTACTCGTATGGAGCACCCTGATCCACAATGTGGAGGATCAATGTTAGACTGCTTCATGAGGCAACAACCACCATCATTTAATGGGGGTACAAATCCATTAGTAGCTGAGAAATGGATAAACTCCTTAGAGAAAATATTCCATGCCTTGGGGAGTAGCGAAATGGAGAAGGTTGTCATGGTAGTATACTGCCTCACTGGAGATGCTGATCAATGGTGGTCGCTGATTCAAAACACAAAGGAAGATGAAGAAGTATCAAGTATGTAATGGAGAGAGTTCAAAGAGATTTTCTTAGAAAAATACTTTCCACAAGACCATCGAGCAGATATGGAAAGGCAATTTCTGAATCTGAGGAAGAAGGAGGATGAGAATGTTGCAAAATATGAGGCCAACGTTACAATGTTAGCAAGACATGCTGCAGATTATATACGTAACCCAAGAAGTAAGATTGATCATTTCTTTGATGGGTTAAAACCATTTCTTCATCGAGCTTTATTATCACAATATTTATCAACGTACGAAGATATAGTCTCGTGTTCTATGATGTACATGGATGTTACTAATTTTTTTTTCCTATTTTCATTTAGTTTAAATTAATTTGCTAACCGCTTCTTGTGTTTTTAGGTTCTTTTTGTAGTATTTTAAATATTTTAGTTGTTTTTATAGTTTTTAGTTAGTATTATATTAATATTAGTTATTTATTTTCATTTTTTATAATTTATTTTATTAACATTTCATATTTTATTTTAATATTACTTTTAGTTTATTAATTAATTATAAATATAAATATTTATATAATTATATTTATACTAATTTATTATTAATATTATTTAACCATTTTAGATAATTAGTTTTATTTTTAATTTGAATTTGAATTTTCCCCCCTAATTCCCACGCCCTAACTTCCCTTCCCCCTTTTTCTTTTTTTTTACCCATTCCACACCCTTTTTCTTTTTTTAACCTCTCTCTCTAATCCTCACCCACCTATCTACCCGCCTATCCCCCGCACTCCCCAACTGGACGCACACCACCTCCCCTGCCTAACTCGTGCCCACATCTCCCTTGCCCACCTCTTCACCCCGCCGGACCCAGCTCCCCTCGCCTTCTCCACCAAGCGCCCCCACCCCTTACCGTTTCCCCTCTTCTCCCTATCCTGCTGGCCACCCCTGCCTTCTACCACACATCACCCTGCCTCTCTCTCGATCTCTCTTCCCCAGCCGCCCCTGGAGCCCGCACTCCCCTGCAGATCCCGCCCCCCCCCCTAACCCGCTGCCCCTATCCCCTTCCACTATCCATCTGCCGCCGCACTCATCACCCTGCGCACCCCTCATCACCCTGCCGCTGCCCTCCTCGAACCAGCGCCCAAGCCACGGCCTCTCTGCCTCTCCTCCGCTACCCTCTCCCCTACAGAGCCCGCACCCCCCAACCGCTACCCCCTGCTTATGTTGTTTTTTACAGCGCACCAGTCACCGGCTACCGAATGTCCGAGCAGCCAACTTTGATTGCACCGATCACCACCATCCAAGGAGTCGACCAGCAGCCATGCACTACTCATCGCTCATGTCCTTCGTTCCAGTGGTCGCATAGTCGGTGCGTGACGTCATCACATGCCGAGGTGCGGTCATATATTGAAGAACAAGTTTCATGCAGTGAGAGTGAAGACCGACATGATTATTTGTTGGTAACACGGTCTTATTTTACATGAATTGTCATCTTATTACCGTGTTTACATTTTCAGTTGTGATGTCGGGGTGATTTTCTTAGTGTCGGGATGTTGGTTGATTAATTAAAATTATTGCGCATGCCATTCAACATACTTTTTTATGATTAATTGTCAATTAAATTTATTTTAATTGAATGTTTATCTGTTTAAATTATTTTTGCACTGAACTAATTTCGGAAATTGAAACTGGCCCTTTTAATTATAAGTTGACGCAGCGGTCCGAGAAGGTTAACCGCATTGATTGATGATAGGTGCAAATTGGTGAAACAGCTTTGCGAGAAATGGGTTGTGTCATTTCGTCGTATAGTTCGGGACTTGAACGAATTTTCTAATTTATTTATGACACCAGAGAATGGGACTTTAAATAAATTAGGAATTTTAAATTGAGCATCTAAAAAACGCACATATTTTTGGAACTGACGATAACTAAACAGAATAAATATTTAATCACCTAAAAGAATATTTTGCATGTCTGTGTGATAATTCAATTGTGACACCAGCATCCCCGACACATTTTGTTGACTTAAAGTCCATCATCATTTTCATTTGCAATTTTTTTTTACCTTTTGTCTTCTCACCTTTAGTTTAATTAAAAATAAAAAAAAGAAAACTCAAAAATAGGAATCCCCTCAAACCTTGTCCATCTAAACATTGTCCAACAAAATATTTTTAGTGAACTAGATTCCGTGCTCTCTGTGGTTCGACCCTGCTTTCCACTTTTACAGTAGCCAGTCGGTTATTAAAATTTGCAAATTGGACGCGCTGCGACACGCGTACCAAATTTCTGGCGCCGTTTCCAGGGAGCACGCGCACGTCTAGCATTAAAAAGATTTATAGTAGACCATGCTTTAGGAACTGTTCTCCTAAATGGTGAACACTCGTAACTCTGATCCATCAAAGAACAACCCACCCCTTGATCCACAACTTGAACATCAAATAAAGGGCAAGGAGTAAATCGGTACCTCAGCCGCAAACGCAATGCATCCACCAGGGGAAAGCGTTGAAACTCACATTCAGACGCTTCCTAGTGGACAAGTCCACCCACTTTTCCAAAACCGTCTCGATAATCAAAGGCCTCGAACTACTATGAGATAGGAGTTATGACCCAACACAGTCGGAGTCAGCTCAGGCATAACAAGACCCAGAATCCAAGAAACACACTTTCAATTGAAGCCATCCACGATCAACCTGCTCTAAAAACATGAACAATTTCATGGATTGAGCAGCGAAGACCCTTATATGCATGTGAACAGATTTCTTGAAGTCTGTGACACATTTAAATATAATGGAGTGATGGATGATGCGTTGATCATGTTCCTGTTTCCATTCTCATTTTAAGGGAAAGCAAAGGACTGGTTGGAAAGTCTCGACTCAGAAACAGTTTTCACTTGGGAAGTGCTGAGAAGGAAATTTCTTGATCGATATTACACAACATCTCAATCTTTGAAAAACAAAAGAGACCTAGACTCCTTTTGTCAAAGTGAATACGAATCATTAGGAGAAGCTTGGGAAAGATTCAAGTCCATGTTAATACGTTGTCCTCATCATGGGATGAGGTTGGAAAACAAGTTGCAAGCTTTCTACTATGGAATTCAACCTGAGAGTAAGTCTGCAATAAACAAATCTACTGGAAATGCATTCATGGAAATGGATCCGGAAGATCTGTACATATTAAATCAAAACCTGGTCGAACACAGTTTCCAGTGGCCAGAAGATTTTTCAAGAAGAAAGGCAGGAGTGCATCACGTTGATGCCCATACATTCATGGCTGCACAATTTGAAGCTCTCAACAAGAGGACTGACAACTTGTCAATAAACCCGCCTAAGCCAGTCCATGTTGTTCAGCTGAACATTGTCCACACTGTGGTGGCCCTCATGATTATCCCATGTGTCCATATAACACATCTGAGACTAAGATGTCTGAAGCTAACTTTGTCAGCTACAACAAAGGAAATTATGGAAACAACTACAACACAAACTGGCAAGGAAATAACCAAAATCAAGGTTGGAAGGAGCCATCAACTACTCAACCAATGAACCATAATGCGGGTCCACCTGGATTTCCTGCTCAATCTTCCTTCAGACCTGCCATGCAATCGCAAGAGCAAGGATATCAACAGAAATACCGACCCCCATTTCAGCAACAACAACAATATAAGGATCACAAGCAAATAGACTTGTCCCCTCCTGTAATGCAAGGACAACAAGATTGGGGAGCAACTATTGCTAAACTAATGATGTCCAATCAATCAAGGTTTGAGTTACAAGAGATGGAAACTCAAAATTTTCAATGAACAACTCAAAATTTGCAGACGAACACCCAAAACCTGCCGGCTTCCATGCGTAACATTGAAAATCAAGTCGGTCAGATAGTCGTACAAATGCAGAACCAACAACAAGGAACTCTACCAGGAATCACAAGAGTCAACCCAAGAGAATAAGCAAAAGCCATCACATTGATAAGTGGTACACAGTTACCATAGCACCAAAGGGCTGATGTTCAACCAATAGATGAGACACCTATACCTTCCACTGAGAATGGAGACTCAACAAACAAAGAAATCCAACTTGAAACCAAATATTAGGAAGATCAAAACAAACTTGCAAAAAATGAAAAGGAAAGAAAGGAGAAGGAAAATGAGGCACTCAACGAAAGAGCAAAATCCCACATACCACCTCCTCCATTTCCACAAAGACTGAAGCAAAGGAAGTTGGATGTTCAATTTTCAAAATTCATGGAGATGTTCAAAAAGCTTCAAATAAATATTCCTTTTGCGGAAGCCATCACACAAATTCCCCACTATGCCAAATTTCTCAAGGAACTTCTGTCAAAAAGAAGAAAATTAGATGATGTGGGAACATTCATAATGCAAGAGGAATGTTCAGCAATCATACCCAGATACATACCTCCAAAACAAAGAGACCCTGGGAGTTTCACTATTCCTTGAAATATTGGAGGATGTCAATTCGTAAGAGCTTTGTGCGACCTCGAAGCTAGTGTCAATCTCATGCCGTCTGGAATCCTTAATGAACTGGGAATCACCGAATTAAATCCAATGAGAGTCGCCTTGAAAATGGCTGACCAATCAGTGAAGCATCCTCGAGGGATTCTAGAGGACGTACTTGTCAAGGTTGATAAATATTACTTCCCTGCTGATTTCATTGTCCTCGATATGGAATAAGACAAGGACGTCCCACTCATTCTCGGGAGACCATTCTTAGCAACATGCAGAGCGCTGGTTGATGTCCAAGAGGGAAAGTTAATTTTTATAATTGGGGATGAGAACATAAAATTTGATGTCCTAAAGGCCATGGAAAAACCATCTATAGCAGACTTCCATTTCATGGATACGATTGAAGAATGGGATGAGTTAGCAAGCGATGCACTGGATCTCGCGGATTTGCACAAATAAAATGAAGAGTTTGCTGAATCAATCGAGGTAGTGGAATTCATCAGGAATATAGTCGAGCCTTTAGATAGACATGAATTCACTTCACTTACTTTATCACTTGAAAAGCGTCTAACAATTGAGCTTAAACCCCTTCCATCAAACTTGAGATACAGTTACTTGGGAGATTTAAACACCTTACCAGTCATCATCAATGCCAATATTTCGAGTGAACAAGAGAGCAAATTGCTCAATGTCTTATCACAAAGGAAACTAGCAATAGGTTGGACGATTGCTGATCTAAAAGGTATAAGTCCTACCATCTGTACTCACAGAATACATATGGAAGATAATTCAAAACCTTGCAGGCAACCACAACGACGCTTGACACCTCCCATGAAAGAATTAGTCAAGAAAGAAGTCATTAAACTTCCTGATGCTGGTTTAATATTTCCAATCTCTAATATTCAATGGGTTATCCCATTGCAAGTAGTACCTAAAAAGGCTGGAACCACAATGGTTGAGAATGATAAAGGAGAATTGATAACCACAAGAACAGTGACTGGATGGAGAGTGTGCGTCGACTATCGGAAATTGAATGATGCCACCAGAAAGGATCACTTCCTATTACCTTTTATTGATCAAATCCTTGAACGATTGGCAGGACGAGATTACTACTGTTTTTTGGATGGATACTCGGGCTATAATCAAATAGTAGTGACACCAGAGGATCAAGAGAAAAGCGCGTTCACTTGTCCATATGGTAAATTTGCTTATAGGATAATGCCTTTTGGAATGTGCAATGCTCCAGCCACATTTCAATGATGCATGATGGAAATGTTTCATGACATTATTGAAGTGTTCTTGGAAATATTCATCGATGACTTATCTGTGTATGGAGATTCTTTTGATGATTGTCTGGAACATTTGGATAAGGTTTTGGCAAGATGTGAAGAAAAGAATCTGGTTCTTAATTGGGAAAATTCACACTTCATGGTACAAAGTGGAATAGTTTTAGGTCATCAAATTTCAAAGAATGGAATTGAAGTCGATGCTGAAAAGATTAGTACCATCTCTGAGCTACCCATGACTTCTTCAGTACATTCCATTCGAGGTTTTCTTGGGCACGTTGGATTCTATAGACGCTTCATTAAGGATTTCTCGGTTATAGCCCGACCCCTTACAAACCTTTTGGGAAAAGATGTCACATTCCACTTTGGACCTGAATGTCAGGAAGCATTTGAATTATTAAGGCAGTGTTTGGTTGAATCCCCAATAATGATTTCACCTGATTGGGAGCAGCCATTCGAGTTAATGTGTGATGCTAGTGACTGGGCAGTTGGTGATGCCTTGGGACAAAGAAAAGAAAAGATCATTAGGCCAATCTACTATGCTATCTACACTTTGAATGAGGCTCAAAATAACTACACAACAACTGAAAAAGAGATGCTAGCAGTTGTCTTTTCCTTTGATAAATTTCAATCCCATCTATTGTTCTCAAAAGTCACTGTCTATAAGGATCACTCTGCACTTCGGTATCTGATGACAAAGAAAGATGCAAAACCCAGACTTATTTGATGGATACTGTTACTTCAAGAAATTGACATTGAATTCAAGGACAAAAAGGGAATAGAGAATGTCATTGTTGATCATTTATCACGCCTCGACCATGAAACAAGTGAAATCAATGTTGAACTAATCAATGAAACATTTCATGATGAACAACTCTATTCCATTGAGACAATCACACCTTGGTATGCTGATTTCGTGAATTATCTAGCTTCAGGTGTGATACATCCAGATTTATCAAAGGAACAGAGGAAAATATTTTTGAATGAAGCATGACATTACTACTGGGATGATCCTTTACTTTTCAAAGACTGTGCGGATGAAATGATAAGAAGATGCATCCTTGAAGAAGAAGTTGATAGTGTTTTGAACTTGTACCATACTGGAGAAGCTGGGGGACACCATGGGATTCTTCGAACAATCAGAAAAGTGTTACAATGTGGTTTATACTGTCCGACCATGAATCATGATATTGGTCAATTCGTCATGAATTGTGACAAATGTCAAAGAACTGGGGGTATAAGCTGGAAGCACGAAATGCCACAACACTCAATCATGGGAATTGAAATTTTTGACATATGGGGAATTGACTTCATGGGTCCTTTTCCTAAATCTTTTGGGAAATCCTATATCCTTGTCTGTGTGGACTATGTGTCAAAATGGGTGGAAGCTGAAGCATTCTCAGAAAATACTACTCGAGTCGTCATCAAATTTTTGAAGCAACACATTTTTACCCGGTTCGGAATTCCAAGGCTCATCATCAGTGACCGTGGTACCCACTTCAATAATGCACTATTTCAGAAGCTAATGAATCTCCATGGATGTCACCACTACATGAGCACCCCATACCATCCACAGACAAATGGCCAAGCTGAGGTTTCAAACCGAGAAATTAAGGGTATTATGGAGAAAACTGTAAATACATCTAGGAAAGATTGGGTCACCAAACTTGATGATGCACTGTGGGCCTACAGAACGGCCTACAAGACACCCATTGGAATGTCCCCATATAGGTTGGTCTTTGGAAAAACCTGCCACTTACCTGTAGAATTGGAACATAAAGCTTATTGGGCTGTGAAGAAACTGATTTTTGATTTCAAAATTTCCAAAGAGAAGCGTTTTCTACAAATGAATGAACTAGATGAGATGAGGAGAGAAGCATATGACAATGCTTTGATTTAAAAAGAGAAAACTCGAGCCTGGCATGACAAAAGGATCCAACAAAGAAATTTTTCAGCAGGTGACAAAGTTCTCCTCTTCAACTCACAACTTCGAATCATGGCTGGAAAAATTATGTCGAAGTGGTCAGGTCCTTACACCATCACGATTGTTTATCCACATGGTGCTGTCGAAATTTATGATGGGAAGATGCCTCCATTCAAAGTAAATGGTCAACGCCTTAAACTTTACCACACTTCGGATAAAATAGGTATCATTGAAGAACTACAATTTCAATGAGAAGTTATCCGTCTGGCTGAAGACGTTAAACTTAGCGTTGATCGGGAGGCAACCCGACTGCTTCTTCATTCTTTGATCTTTCTTTTCTTACTCTATCTCTATCTCTCTATATATTTTGTGGATGTAGCTAAAAAAATGTCTAGCTCTTATGATTCTTCTGTGGTCATCGATGTGCTTGTTCCGTCTCCATCTAACTTAGTATGACGGATGACTCAGGAGCTGGCTGATATCGAGTGCCGGCTTGAGGAACTTAAACTAGAGATTCATGCTCAGCAGCCAGCACCACCACAATGAGCACAGATTCTGTTCCTTCCTCACCATCTTCACGCTCACTATACTCTGGAGGTGGTTAATCCCACCAAGCATCCCCGTGAGATTGATGACACATCCACTAGTTCTCGTAAGAGGCAGAGGAATTCTGAGCTGATGGACCAAGATGATTGAACATTGTCCATCCGTCTGGCTGAAGATGTAAAACTTAGCGCTTCCTGGGAGGCAACCCATGTTCCAGTTTCATTTTCCCCCCTTTCTTCTTTTACCTGTTCTAATTTGTTTGAGAAAATAAAACATGGCATGTGTGAAAAAAAAAATAGCTACTCCTGATATTTGTATGCACTTGTCACTCTCTTGCATCTCTTCTTCTATTTATATGATTCTTGGTGTTATATTTATGATGTGATGCGGGTATGTGTTGTCCATATGTAGATTTTACAGGTACATTATTTCTGGAACTTCATCGGATACAGGGAGCCTCTCCGCGTCTATCTGCACTTACACAGGGAAGTGTTTTAATTTTTTCCATATTTTATGCTTCCAAAAATACCATGTAAACTAGAAAAAAAAAACTAACACTCCTGTCATTCATGAACCCACATAAGAGCTGCTGTATTTTCATCGCAACCCAATCGAGAACATACCACTTGTGTCCCTAGGTAGTTTCAGCACCTGATTCTTATTCTGGATTTCTTTGATCCTTGATCTCATGACTTAGATGATTGCTGATATTATTTTATGCTTTGAATGTTTTTCAAAAACTTGAATATTTTTGAGACACTTATTTGCACTCATTCTCATCTGTGTGGTCCAACGTTATATTTCCATACCCGTGACGACTCTAAGACATTTCACAATCATCTCTTATTTCTCTTTTTCTTGAGGGAATCTCAACCATGTTTGGTCTTCTAGAACTTGCCATGTTTTTCCATCAAACCGATAAGAATTTTTAAAAGTTGCACTAAAATGATTGAGGCATCTGTTTGATATTTTAACCCTGTTGACCCACTGAGCCACCCAAACATTTTCTCCATCATATAACCCTTAGAATCCATGTAGGAGCCTTTTAGGATGAGCCCAAGCTGATACCCTTCCCTACCAATTTCTTTAATTTTTGCATGATGATTTCAATCTAAGTGTGGGGGAGGGAGACTTACTCATGGAGAGGGTTCTTCAAGGGGCAGTGAGTCATTTGATGTACGTGGATTGACATTATCCCATCCTGATCATATGACTTCTTTTTCATAGTAGCCACATTCATTTCATATTATTTTGATATAGGAATATAGAATCTTTTTCAGTTCCAACAATGAGTACATTGGTGGTCATTACGCGGTAACCCTCGACTTTGGGGATATCTATTAAAGTGATGATCCATTACTCCAGGAACTAGAGAGTTTTCTATATGACCTACCATCATTGAGATGTTACAGCATATACGTTGCTTGTGTACCATTCTTTGGGATTATTGTCTGACACCTATTCCTTGGGGTTTTTGAGTTGATACTCACTAGTTTTTCCTGAACATATTATTTGAGTGAGTTGTGTCTTAAAAAAAAGAGCGAAACATTGGATTATCATGTGCTTAGGGACAAGCAATGTTTTAAGTGTGGGGGAGAGAGAGTTTGAAGGAGACATTTGGATTGACTTATCATGCATTTATTTCAAGATCTAACCCTCCTTTTTACCAAAAAGATGTCAATTTTTTTTAAAACCCACCGTCCCACAGCTTCAGAAACATTTGAACCTCATGTAAAGTCCTTAAGATTGGTGAATTCTTTTGATTTCCACTAGTGGAGATGTGAAATTCATGGAAAGCCTATGGTAAGCCTGCATGTGTTTGAGAACTGAGTAAAACATTGATCAATTTTTTTTAGAGAGATGAGAGTGATGGCGAGGTAGGTCACACGATAATTGAGTGCACGTACTTGTTTTGAAAAAAATGGAAGTGAAAGAAAAATTATTTTTGAAACTGAAGTTTTAAATGAAGCATGATATATTATGAGGAAATAGATTGACAAATTTTGAACTTGTAATTTTGATGTTTTGATCTGTCTGTGGCCACTTGTGTTTTCTTTCATATTGTTTTCCCCAGGTGTGCAAAAGTTTAAGTGTGGGGGATTTGATGTACATGGATGTTACTGACATTTTTTTTCCTATTTTCATTTAGTTTTAATTAATTTTATAACCGCTTCTTGTGTTTTTAGGTTCTTTTTGTAGTATTTTAAATATTTTAGTTGTTTTTATAGTTTTTAGTTAGTATTATATTAATATTAGTTATTTATTTTCATTTTTTAGAATTTTATTTTATTAACATTTCATATTTTATTTTAATATTACTTTTAGTTTATTAATTAATTATAAATATAAATATTTATATAATTCTATTTATACTAATTTATTATTAATATTATTTAACCGTTTTAGATAATTAGTTTTATTTTTAATTTGAATTTGAATTTTTTCCCCCCTAATTCCCACGCCCTAACTTCCCATCCCCCTTTTTCTTTTTTTTTGACCGATTCCACACCCTCTTTCTTTTTTTTAAACTCTCTCTCTAATCCTCACCCACCTATCTACCCACCTATCCCCCGCACTCCCCAACTGGATGCACGCCACCTCCCCTGCCTAACCCGTGCCCCCATCTCCCTTGCCCCCCTCTTCACCTTGCCGGACCCAGCTCCCCTCGCCTTCTCCACCAAGCGCCCCCTGCCATTTCCCCTCTTCTCCCTATCCCGCTGGCCGCCCCTGCCTTCTACCATGCATCACCCTGCCTCTCTCCCGATATCTCTTCCCCAGCCGCCCCCGGAGCCCGCACTCCCCTGAAGATCCTGCCGCCCCTCTAACCCGCAGCCCCTATCCCCTTCCACTATCCATCCGCCACCGCACTCACCACCCTGCGCACCCCTCATCACCCTGTCGCTGCCCTCCTCGAACCAGCGCCCAAGCCACGACCTCTCTGCCTCTCCTCCGCTACCCTCTCCCCTGCAGAGCCCGCATCCCCCAGCCGCTACCCCCTGCTTATGTTGTTTTTTACAGCGCACCGGTCACCAGCTACCGACTATCCGAGCAGCCACCTTTGATCGCACCGATCACCACCATCTGAGGAGTCGACCAGCAGTCGTGCACTACTCACCACTCATGTCCTTCGTTCCAGTGGTCACATATTTGGTGCCAGACGTCATCACGTGCCGAGGTGCGGTCAGATATTGAAGAACAAGTTGCATGCAGTGAGAGTGAAGACCGACACGATTATTTGTTGGTAACACAGTCTTATTTTACATGAATTGTCATCTTATTACCGTGTTTACATTTTCAGTTGTGATGTGGGGGTGATTTTCTTAGTGTCGGGATGTTGGTTGATTAATTAATATTATTGTACATGCCATGAAACATACTTTTTTTATGATTAATTGTCAATTAAATTTATTTTAATTGAATGTTTATCTGTTTAAATTATTTTTGCACTGAACTAATTGCTGAAATTTAAACTGGCCCTTTTAATTATAAGTTGACGCGGCGGTCCAAGAAGGTAAACCGCGTTGACCGATGGTAGGTGCAAATTGGTGACACAGCTTTGCGAGAAACAGGTTGTGTCATTTCGCCGTATAGTTCGAGAATTGAACGAATTTTCTAATTTATTTATGACACCAGAGAACGGGACTTTAAATAAATTAGGAATTTTAAATTGAGCATCTAAAAACGCACATATTTTTAGAACTGACGATAACTAAACAGAATAAATATTTAATCACCTAAAAGAATATTTTGCATGTCTGCGTGATAATTCAATTGTGACACCAGCATCCCCGACACATTTTGTTGACTTAGAGTCCATCATCATTTTCATTTGCAATTTTCTTTTTACCTTTTGTCTTCTCACCTTTAGTTTAATTAAAAAGAAAAAAAAAGAAAACTCAAAAATATGAATCCCCTCAAACCTTTTCCGTCTAAACATTGTCCAACAAAATATTTTTAGTGAACTAGATTCTGTGCTCTCTGTGGTTCGACCCTGCTCGCCACTTTTACAGTAGCCATTTGGTTATTAAAATTTTCAAATTGGACACGCTACGACACGCATACTATTCTATCAAGACAGAAAAGGAATTCTCTAAATCTTATGACAATAAAGTAAAGCAAGACAAGAAGAGAACGGTGGAGCAAGAGACAGGTAAAGAGGAAAATGGAAAGAAGGATTTTCCATTATGTAATAATTGTTGGAAGAATCACCCCGGTACTTGCCTAAAAGGAATGAGAGTTTGTTATAAATGTGGAGAAAAAGGTCACCAGGCTCGTGATTGCAATGGAAAGAAAGAGGCTATCAATGTTGAATGCTACAATTGTAGGGAAATGGAGCATTATGAAAATGAATGTCCTAAGTGTCAGGGAAACTTACCTCAGAAAAGACCAATGGATCAAGGACAATCATATGTTGTTACTATAGTTGAAGTGGAATAATTAATGTATTGGTGCTTTTGGACTCAAGGATTATATTCAGGTTATAAGAATAATGTGATATATATAAGGATTGTACTGCATTACTTGTTGTTTTCATTAAGGTTTTAATATGATGAAGGTAATCATATTTTTATTATGTGACAATAAGATAATCTTTACCTTGTTTGGGGAATCCGATGTTACAATTGATTTTGGAATTTAAAGACCTTCTAGAGAAAGTCTGGAAAGAGGTATTTTGGATAACTATAAAGGTTGGAATGGATTAAGTTGACCTTTGAATTTTATTTTTTAAGGTTAAAACATTTCTGAAGATTACTTTTGGAATATTATAATACTATATTTTTAGGAAAAGGACAACCTGCAGGTTGGGGGATAACCCGTCACGTCGGAAAAAGCTGTAGGAATCGAACCCACAACCATAGTGCGGCAGACGTTTTTTACCAACCACTAGCCTACAGGAAGTCCTTGGTTATTAAAAAATAGATTTCCTAATCTAAATGGTATGTGGTAATATTTGGAACCTTATACTATTAGGATAAATAGAATATTTTATTGAGTTCTGTTTCCATTTGGAGTGAATGATGGGTTCGTGGTAAAAATTTATTAAAGAATGAAAGCCTACATGACAAGTAAGTATATTTCTTTACATTCTTAGAAAATCTCATAAATAAATTCCTCAACTTTATAAAAGGTAACTTAAAACAAAAACATTTTTGGTTAACTTTTCCAACTGGGGATTCAATGGTCATTTAACCAATCACAAGTTTGTGATTTTCTTTTGGTCAACTTTCTCCTAATCCTATTTTCTACAACTCTCCATCAAACCTTGATGGTTTGTTTCTCCTCCATATCCATATTTTCATAGAATCCTAGTATGGGCTATCTCGGGTGACCTTTGTACTTCTCTTTATTTCTTTTAAAGTAATATTTTTATTAACCCTATTTCCGATGTGGGTTTTCCACAAAGGTATTTTCTATTTTCAACATTTTATTTTCAAAGAAAATTTTCAAATTGCGAGGACGCAATTTATTGAAGGAGGGGAGAATGTAACACCCCAACCTTTCACGATACACTTTTTATTCAATAATGCAATAGCTTGCATTGTACCCAAGTTCGAGATTCTAACACACCGCGACCAATCAAAGTAGTAGTTATGAATAGTAATACCCACTTTTTGAAATTATATAAATTTTATATTTCAAAATGGAATTCATTTTTGTATTCGGAATATCGAAATTATCCTAAGTTTAATTTTTTGTAATTTTATGAGAACTTCCAATTTTCTATGAATAGTAAAAAATACATAAAAACAACTTTTTTAATCAAAATAATTTATAGTGATAAATTATACTATTTAATGGTTTTAAAGTATAATTAGAATATATTTTTACCATTTTATCCAATGGTGTTCATTAGAATTAATTTCACTTTGAAATTGGACATAAACAATTGTCAATCTTTTGATATATATTGTTTCTTAAAAACACGCTATTTGTTGTGACAACGAGAATTAGTTATAAAATTAATTAATGCAACTTATTTGTTTGGAATTTTTTAAAATATACATCATTTTTTAATTCGGAATATCAATTATAGCTTAGGGTGAAATTTTGGCATTGTTCTGAAAAACTTCAATTTTTAATGAATAGTGAAACCACTAAGTGGTAGTTAAAAAACTGATTTTTCGTTTAAATAAAACATTACCACTTCTGTGATTTTATTTTCAAAAATCTGACATACATGGTTGTAATTAGGAAGTAAAATGTGGTTCAATGGGATTAAAATGATTTTTAGGTGAATAGTAATTTTTTACTTTAATTAATCGCAATTAAAGGTAATTAGTGAAATTTATGGTAAAAATGATATTATAAAAATATGAAAATACATTTACACTTGTCCTACCCCTATTGGATGAATCTTGGTCAACCAAGACAATCCATGGGTCAACTTGGGGACCCCATGAAGCCACTTTGGTAGGAAAATGACATTAAAAACTTTTTATTTAATGTTAAAATAAAAATGTCTGAAACATGAGTTATTTTACTAAAAAAATTTATAAATGGGGTTATAAAAGTCATATTTTTTACTATAAATATTCATTATAAAGATAAAAATATTTCCTAAATCATGATATTTTTTTTATAATTTTGAGACATTATATAAATTAAATTATTTATGACACCATGATGATGCATCGATTACCTCATTAATTAACGATTTAAATAAAGTGAAAAGATAATGTAACATCCAAGGCATAAACTTTTCAAAAACCTATTGTATGAGTATATTTAGAACCATTATCACCTTATCCTCGAAATATATCATTTTTGGACCTTTAGAATCCGAAAAGAATTTCATAATAAAGTAACATTTCAATCTTTCCAATAGTGCCCCTTCTCTCCTCTTATAAAAGTCCCCCACCACAACTACCTTATTCACACCTTCAAGCCATTTGGCTCGGCCAAAATCTGCCCAAATACTCTAACAACTTCCCTATATTACTCCTAGAATCCTAACTTTGGGAATAATTCTTTTCAAGGAAGCATTTGGCTCAAATCAAAAAAATTTACCCGATTTTAAGGTAATGTCTTCTCTTATGTTATTTTGTTTTATTTTGCTTCTCCAACCCCCTAAACTCTTTTTATCCATTTTTTTGTAACAAAACCAGTATCCTAAATATTCTAGGATGTTTTTACAATATGTATTAGCAGTAAAATTACACACACCTACATCTAATGGTTAAAGAACATACTGTTTCTGTGGATGGCGAATTTCTGCCTCACGAAACGATGATTGTTCAACACTCATATAACACCTTCAAAGGTGGCCATTAAGATGTAACTATATTTATATATGATATATAATATGTTTATTTTTTAATTAAGCTTTTGTATTTTTCATTTATGGCATACCTTTATGGTTTCCATTATTGGTAAACACGATATTTTCATTTTAGGAAGTGCGGACTACTACCCCCTCAAAGTGATTTGAATCGTTAATGCCATATGTGGGATGTATAAAGGATGGAGTAAATGGTATTATACATTATATTATACTGGAATTATATTAAAACTTTATATAATTATAACTTCATCCCATTAAATACGAAATAGAAATGAAAGTTGTGTTCATGCGTACATACGGCTTACCGTCTCCATGAACGGTGCATTTCATTTCTTACCTCTAAATGTTATGTAATATTATAAATGAATGTATATACTAGATATATATGATGTATATGATATCTACATCATGAATATAATTATGGATATAATGGATATTTTACCACATGAACAAAGTGTAATTATAAGAAGTTTACTTTGGACTCAAGTACCAAAGATCGACAAAATGACCGTTATTAACATAAATAATTACATAATGTTAATAACATGGTAATAAGTGATATAAAAGGAATAATAAAATTGAATAAGTTTCTTAAGAAATTATAAATTAACTCTAGTTTATTATTCAGGAGGTTAAAGAACTGTCGGGTCAAGTCGGACACGAGGTAAGGGAACTTCTTAACCCAATTTCTATTCTTTGGGTTAATCTCCTACTTTAAAATTATGTCATGATATTATTATTTCTTGTCTTCTATTTGTACTTTATTTATGTGTAAATATAGTGGATACACTTAATTGATCTAGTTTATTTTAAAAAAATGAACTTTTTAAGGGACTTCGTCTCAATATCCATTCGTTGAGGAATATTTTGTTTTATACACAAATTTCTTTTATACGGTGTATAAACCCCTTTGACTTTTACGATTATTCAAAAGGAATCTTTTTATACAAAGCATTTTACTCAACGACAAAAAGGAATGTTTTTCTTGCCGTACGTATGTGGCGACAACGACTTCTCCGCCGCCATGACCATTATTTGAGTTTCGGATTCCTCTACAAGACATAACTTTTTTTTAATGAAAAATAAATACAAAGTTTTAATTTTCTTTAAATTTGGTATTGAAAATGGTTTTGAAAGTGTTTTTATTATATCAATGTGTTGTATTGATATGTTGTGATTGAAATGTGGAAATTTTATGTTTCCTTGATGCATGTTTTATGTGATACAATTATATTATGGTTTATGATATGTTTAAACCTGTTCATATGAGGAATGCATTGGACTTAATAAGTGATGGGTGGAGCCCACTATAGCTCCTCGATGCATCGGTAGGTCTCATGAGACAAACTAGTGTCTTGGCTCGAGGCCTTGACAAAATCTTATTTGTAGTCTTGGCACGAGGCCTTGGCTACATGGTTATGATAGTCTGACATTATGCATTCCATCATTATGAAAGTGGTTATTGATATTGCATGTGATTATTCAACTAGTAGAATATCCATGTGAGTAATTAAATGGAATTATTTAATTTTATTTTTTCCATATTATGATGAAGTTCAAGTTTAAAAAGGCTTTTGTTTTATTTATACATTTCCTTAAATGTTAATGTTTATTTATGAATGCTTCCGTAATATTGTTATCCTTACTGAGCATCTGAGCTCACCCCTTTCAGTGTTTTCATATTTTCCAGGATGTGAAGAAGTATTTTATTAATGACCTGCAGGGATAGTCAGAAGAGGATATGAGTGTGGACTATGGAGACTTGGTTATTGTAGTTTTCCACTTTATGATGTAATGTAACATTTATTAATGTATCTAGTGTTTCCAAGCCTACTAAACTAATCGTTCTTTCGAGACTTGATCTTTTGTGATCATGTCAATGTTACGCAATAATGCACCGACTCTGGGTAAGTGGGGTTGGGGCGTTACAAAACATTTATTGATTTTTTAAATACCAACACGAAATTCAATTTTTCCTATAGTGATTGCATATGATGATGTGAATGGAAAGACCGATGATAACTTTCAAGAATAGTTTTGGAAATATGCAAAAGGTATTTTTGGATATGGTTTCACAGGTTATTGTATATGATATAATATAATGTGAAATGGCTTTAAGTTAATAAGTTTGTCATGAATGTGGGATATTGATGGGGATATTCCCTAAATCCTTATATACATATGATATATATTGGACATATCGTGTTGGTTGATAAGGGGATTTCATGTGGCAAGTGGGATATTGATGGGGATATGCCCTAAATCCTTATATCCATATGATGTATTTTGGACATATCGCATGGGTTGATATTGTGATGTAATGTGGCATGACATTGATAACGAAAAGGTATATCATATGCCTTGTTTGATCCTGTAATTGGATATGATATAGTTATATGATATCATAGTGACTTTGAAAAACCCTAATATTTTAATAAATATTTCTCTTTAAGTATTTTTATTTCTTCAATAGCTTTTGTTTCACGCAACTGTGAGTTTAAACAAACTACGTAAATACTATGTGTTCATTACAACCTCGTTATTAAATTGGTGGAAATAAACATGAAAAAATAATTTATGATATAAATATCCAACTCAATATGAATGTATTTTTAAGTTCTTAGAAAATTATCACACAATTTTTTGTAAAATCACTTAATTCTTTAAAAATACGTTTTCTTCAAAAATCATTTTTTTCTTTTAATGAATGGATATTAATTTTTAGAATTTATAGTAAATTCTTTTGAAAAAATAAATTTTTATTTATAAATTCATCATTCCCAAATTATCTTAAAATTTTCTTCTCATAATTTTCTAAAAACATTATTTTTTTAAGGAATAGTGAAAATACTAATTTTATCAAAAAAATTATCTTCTTTTAAAGTATTTATAATGTAAAATTATGTTTTGGATTAGTTTTGAATTTTAATTAGTTCATTTTAATTAAAAATAATCCAATTATGGTATTGAAAATTATTTTTTACATGAATTTATTAAAAAATATTTTATGTTTTAAAAAGGTAATTTTTTCAAAAAACTATTTTTAAGGCATTTTACCAGTTTTAATTTAAATTAAATTCTGAAACATCTATGTTTTTTTTATTTTGAAAAATTTATACCAAATTTATATTCAAATGGTCCAAATTTAGTTAAGAGAAACCCTTTTTGATATAAATGTTTTTGGGATGTTGGGGCCCCTTAGATGAGATTATGATATTTATAATATTTTATTAATGAAAATTTAAATATGTTACATTAATGTTAACAATATTATATAATTTTTAATATAGGATTAACCAAAAGATATATTTGACTATAAATATTATTATTAAATATATAAGATTTATATTTGTCATCGGAAGTTATTTTTAATTTTTATTTAACAAATAATTATATTAAATAATTACACAATGTAGAGGACGTAATTATTTTCTTAATGGAAATATCAAATAAATGACAATAAAGATATTAAAATAAATATAATTTGAAATTATTAATTTGATAAAAAAATTATATAAGACCTTTCCCTCTTAAGGATATAATAAATTATTATTTTTGAAGTCAAATTGTTATCTTTATATTTTTAAAAGTCCGAATAATGAATAGTTTCAAAATTGACACTAATGATATTTTATCAAAATAATATTTTATTAAATTATTTTAAAATCATAAAACATCTTTAATAATAAATATTAATTACAATATGGTATAAAATTTTATAAATTATTCATTTATGGTCTAATTGACATCACGTAATTAAAAACTATAACCTTTTAATATAGTAAAAGTTTTCCCCTTTGTTAAAATTAAAATAGGTTAACTAAGGGTTAATAAAAAATGATAAGGATTAAAATAACATCAAAACCTATCTAACATCTATTATTTTATGATATTATAACCTAGTATCATAATATATTTGAATCTATAGACTTTTGGGGGTATTTGGATTGATATTTAATCTATTATAAATTAATATTTTTTGAAATTCAAAAAGTGCTCCTCACATCAATTATAAAAGGGAACCTCCTCCCTCACTTATTTACATCACCTTAAGCCTTATATATCAACCATCCCTAACCAAATTCTATTATCCACTTTCCTATTTATATTCTAGAGGCTCTTTTATTTATAAAAGACCAACTATATAGTCCTTTAAAAGAAATATAAAGGTGCCATTTCGAAGAAGAGGAGGTTTGAAAATGTACGAAGGATGTCAAGACTTAATGTAATGGATTTTTGTCTCACTTTTATTTCCATGAAACACATGACTTATACACGAATTATTTATTTCTTGTGATTTATATACTTTCCATTAATGTATTTTTTGAGCATTACTCTAAAGATTATGGTAATTTCATATCAATATAATTTTCTTTATTTCATGGGTCATACGATTCTACTGATTTTAAAGTGGTAAGGGTTAATTTCACAATCTCATTATTATTTGTGATTGTTTAAATGTAAGTCTCTAACAGGAAATATTATCTTCCATGTACATGTTTCTTAAAGAAAAATTCCATTTTTTACTATTCTTCTATAATCATTACAGTTATATTTACCCATTTGTGAGTTTTTACTAAACTGTTTGAAAGGAATATTTTTTCCTTCTTCTTAATGAGGTATATTATGACTTTTCAAAAAAAGTACAAGACAAATGTTTTTTAACTTATATAGAATGAAATTATTTTCAAAGAAAATGATTTGTTTTAAAATTGCTCATAATTTTAAGAAAATAAAATGTTTTCAAAGTAGAAAGGATATTTTCCTCGAGAATTATTTTCAAGTGATTATTTTCAATCTATGATAACATTATTTATGTTTCTTTTTATTTTCAAGGGTATTAAACCTATTATTCCTATGATTTTTTATGTTTATTTTGTAATGATATTTATATGACCCATTTTTTTTCCGTTGGTTAGGTAATGATTGAATGATGTTTATAAAACCCATTTCATTCTATGGGTTCTAATATGATGAATGATTTATGTTCTTATGGAACACATATGTATAGTTTTGATTGTGTGAAAAGTGGGACCTATATATCACTCCAATACAATGGGTAAAGATTTATATCTCATGAGATAGACAGGACTGGAATGGGAAGTGAACTCATTTCAGTAATATAGGATGGGAACAGGATTAAACCCAGTTCAATAATATAGGGCATGAATGGGGAGTGAACCTAGTTCAGTAAAGTACTTTTTCCACTATGATGGTCATGTAAATGAGCCATTACTAATAAAGAAATGATTTTCTAGGCTTATTTTTATACCACAATTCGATGTTATGCTGTTATGGAATATGATTTATTATTTCTTATAAATTTATATGATTTATTTCATAACATGATATCATAATATTTTATATAAAGGATGTGATTTTTAAATGTTTTTTATATAATTATGCCTTATGATAATGTTATGATTGTTATCTTCCTCATTTATCCCTACTAAGAATTTGATCTCACCCATTTCATATGTTTCATTTCCCCAGGTTATAAAGAAATTTTTTAGGTAAGGATACTAAAGGGGAAGATCTTTATGGGAAATATTGAAGATATTTCACTAGACTATAAGTTTATGTTCCAAGTTTTCAGAGGCACTAAACTAATATGATCATTGGGAATGTGTTTGTTTAGTGTAAGAAACATTATAAAAAATGTTGCAATGTCTATTTATGTTAATCTTGGGTCATTATAGTTGGAATTAAAGAAAAGTTTTAGTAAACTTATGGAAACTTGGATGAGAGAACCTTTGTAATATCTCAAAGGATAAGTCTAATTATAGGTTACAGTCCTATAAATTTGGTAATAATTATCGATAACCTAAGATTAAATCTAATATGTTATAGGTTTAAATTTTATAAGTAATTTCCTTAGATTTTGTGGTTTCCCCATTATTATTAGTGTTACTCACACTATACTTTTGGTTTTAAATCAATGGTTGGAACATAAAGGAACCACATTAATGTTTAATGTGATGAGAAATGTAATGATTTTAAACCTAATAAACCAAATGTTATGGGTGTTGTAATTAAAAATCATTTTACTATGCTCACACAACTTTCTCAATCTATGAATCATGTTGGAATTCCAAATGAACTAACAAGGGAACAACATTCTGTTGTGTCTTTCATGAGGCAACACCTGTAACATCCAAGGTGAATAAAGAATATGAAATTTTCAAACTTATTAGTATTTGTGAATTAAATATTACTTTTACTTTAAAGGGTATTCTATGTTCGATGGTGTACCTGATACGCAACAATGGGTTTCTTTTAAATCTTACGTTGCACACAACATTGACTTATACTAAAAAATAATAATATAATATTATTATTTAAATTGTAGTCAATGCCTAGCTATTGTAATGGAGGGAAAAAATAGAACTAACTACAAAATGATTATACATATTTGTTAAATGTTTTTACATTTATCCAATAATAGTTATAAGCTTAAAATGTGAATGAATTTAATTTTATACATAATTACTCTAATATTCTATAAAAGGTTGATTTACCGCTTTTTGTTTGTGAACTCTTTTTAAATATATTTTTTTCACTTTTATAAGTTATATTTGAAAAAATAAAATGCTTATTTAGAATAAAGATATAAAAATTTTCTTTGGGAAAAATTTTGGTATTTTTCTGATAAATTTCATTTTTTAATGAATAATGAAAAATACTATATTTTAATTCAAAACTGCCTTTTCATATAATATATTTATATGGTTTTATTATCATTTTAATTGTTTTAAAAGTTTAATTAGATTATATTTTTACCATATAATCCAATTTTGGTCATTGGAAGTAATTTTACTTTGAAATTGGACATAAATAAGTGGCAATCTTTTGATAGTTATTATTTCTTAAAAACATGCTTTTTGTTTTGACAACGGGAATAAATTTTAAATTAATTAATGCAACTTATATGTTTTTAATTTGAAAAAATAGACATCATTTTTGAATTTGGAAGATCAAATATATCATAGGTTGAATTTTTTGTCTTTTTTTGAAAACCTTTAATTTTTGATGAAAAGTGAAAACACTAAGTAGTAGTTAAAAAAACTGACTTCTTCATTTAAATAGAATTTTACTGCTTTTGTGAATTGAATTTTGAAAATCTGACATATATGGTTTTTATTAGTAAGTAAAATGTGGTTCAATAAGATTAAAATAATTTTTGGTGAATAGTAACTTTTGACTTTTATTTACCTCGGTTAAAGGTAAATAGGGTAAATCAAGGTAAACAAATATTATAATAATATTAAATTACCCTAACATGTGTCCTAATCCTATTGGTTGATACATTTCCGACCATGGTCATCTTTGGGTCGATTTTGGGACCCCATGGAGCCACTTAAGAGTGATAATGACACTATATTAATTAACTTACAGTAATGATAAAAATGACATTAACGTATATCCATTAGTAAGTCAATTCTTACATGAGGTTATATAAGATATATATTTGACTATAAATATTCAACTGAAATCTAAAAATATTTCCTACATCATGATATTTTTATTATAATTTTTAGACATCAAATAAATAAAATTATTTATGACACAATAATGATGCAGTGTTTACCTCATTAATGAATGATTTAAATAAATAATATTATAAAGATTAAAATAATGTCCAAAACCTTTCCAATTACTATTGGATGATTTTATTTTGAACAAGAGTAATCTTTTCTTCTACATTAATGATTATTGGACCTTTATAAACCTAAAATCATGATATAATAAAATAATATTTTCAAACATTCTAAAAGATCCCCTCCTCCCCTTATAAAAATCCATCACCTATAACCCATTACTCACAACTCTAAAGCCCCTTGGATCGTCCAACCTCTTCCCAAATAATATCTCAAGATACATATCTTCCACCTAGAAGCCTTACCTTAGGCATAAGGCACTTCAATAAATCATTTTGGTCCAAACCAATGGGAGTTACCCGATATAAAGGTAACATCTTCTCTTAAGTTCTTTTCTTTTATTTTACTTCTCCAACCCCATAAACTCTTTTTATTAATTTATTTTATAACAAAAAAAATATCCTCAATATACTGGGTTGTTTTTATGATAATTATTCAAACTAAACTTACAGACACCTCTATCTAATGGGTAAATAACATATTGTTTTTGTGGACGATTAACTACTACCTCACGAAATGATGATTGTTCAATCATCTCCACCAACTACTATGGTGGAAATTATGATGGAAATTTATTTATATGTAATATATATTATATTTATATTGTATATATAATTCTTTATTTTTCATTTATATCATAACTTTATAGTTTTTATAATGGGTAAACTCGAAAATTTCATTTTAGGAAGTGTGGACTGCCACCCCCTCAAAGTGATATGACTCGTTAATGCCATATGTGGAACATATAAAGGATAGAGTTGATGAAATTATATATGATATTATACTATAATTATAATATAACTATTTTTCATTAATTTTTCATTCTATTAAATACTAAAATAAAATTAATGTAGCATTCAAGCGTATGTACGGCTTACCGTCTCCATGAATGGTGCATTTCATTTCTTATCTCCAAATGTTATGTAATATTTTAAATACATATATATACTAGATATATAAGATATATATGATATCTATGATATCTAAATCATTAATATCAACTTGGAGATAATGGAATTTTGACCACATGGACAACTTGTAAATATAAGAAGTTCATTTTTGACTCAAGTACCAAATATCGACAAAATGACTGTTTTTAACTTAAATGATTACATAATGTTTATAACATGATAATAAGTTATATAAAAGGAATAATAAACTTGAAAAAGTTTTTTAATGAAGTATAAATTGACTTTAGTTTATTAATCATGAGATTAAATAATGAACAAATCTAGTCGGGCACGAGGTAAGGGGTTTCTTATCTCACTTTTAATTCCGTGAGATTTCCATTGTTCGCCACTTATTTATTACATGTAGAATATTTTGTACTTCCATTTGATATATATTATTATGGTTCTATTTATATTAATTTTATTATTTGATTCATTTGATGGTTATTAACTTTTGGTTATATGACTCGATTGATTACGATGTGGTAAGAGGTTTCTTATCTCACTTTTAATTCTGTGAGATTTCCATTGATCACCACTTATTTATTGATAGTGGTGTATTATGTAATACCATTTGATATATATTATCATGATTTTATTTATATTCATGGTATTATGTTATTAATTTGTTGGTTATTAACTTTTGGTCTTACGACTCAATTGATTACAACATGGTAAGGGGTTTTCATCTCACTTTTTATTCGAGTGAGATTCGTGCTATATTTTCCCTATTTCCTTTTGTGTGGTGTATTTAATGACCATGATTATATTATTTGTTTAATATAATTTAATTTATTGGTATTTACATCTTCATTTTATGATCCTTCCTTCATGAGGTGTATGTTTTGTAAGTTACCAAATCAGTAAGGGAACCTTTCACTATACTCTTTTAGTCAAAGACTTATTCTATGTTATGTCTTCTAATTTCCACTTTCTTATGTTGGGATATGTTCATCAATATCCTTATTTCTGTAAAAAAATTCTAAGTGATGATAGAACATTTTCTCTCTCATCAACACATTTTCTAGAATTTTAAGTGATGTCGTTAGGCTATTAAATTTCTGTAAGAGAACTTCTTAACCCAATTTCAATTATTTGGGGTTAAACTTATACTTTTTGATTTTTTCATTCTATGAATATGTGTGAATGAAATATGATTTTTTTTACACTTAATATCCCCTTATATTGGGTGTATTTATATTTGTCCCACATAATTATGCCATTTATTTATCCTCAGTCTAATGGTATGATCGTTTTAAGGGACTTTGTCTCAATTTACATTCCATTGAGACTTATTTGTTTTAATACACTAATTCAATTTTATATGGTGTATATACTGCCCTTTGAAATAATATATCATGAATCTCTTTATTCTCGTGATATTATAAGCTTTGATTAATGGAATTCCCCAATTATTTTTATTCAAGAATTTCTCATTTGGTTAGGAACTCTTTAACCAAAATATCATTTTAAATATTTTAAAGATTTATTCTTCTAAATCTTTAACATTAATTTCCATTTTTTAAAAATGGTTTTAAGGATTTTTTTATATGGACATGAATTTTTTGAAATTAAAATTTCGTCCAAAAGCTTCAAAGTGGTATGGGACACTTTGATTCAAAAATCACTTTATTAAATGTTTTAAATTGTTTTAAAAAAGGTTTAATAAAAATTGATTATGTCAATTTCTTGAAATGATATATTGTGATTGAAATGTAAAAATATTATCTTTCCTTTATAATTGTTTTATGTGTTATGAATATGTTATGGATTTTGGTCATTTTTTACGTATATGGTTGGATTCATGATAAACCTAGGGGGTGAGCCTGAGATAGCTCTCCAATGAATTGGGTAATGTGATAGAGGTAAACAATAATGTTTCTCATAAGAGATTTAAGGAATAAACTATGCTGGGTATTAAAAATTTAAATCTCTAAGTGGTTGTAAAAGCTTCAACATAAGTATGTTATGGATGCCACATGTTACCTTTATGATTTTTGATTCCTATGTGTTATTAATAAATCATATGATTTCATGAGGTATGTTAAAGAAATTATGTTATGTATGTATTAATGAACTAATGTTTTCTTTCTTTGTTTTATAACCCTTAATGAGCTTTTTATGCTCATCCCAAGTTTTGAATTTTTTTCATAGGACTTAAAGATGAATAGGTTCAAGTATGGGATCAAGTAAATGTCATTATATCTAAAACATGGAAACTGACATGACTTTTTTAGAGTTTTTATTTTATGAAAAAATGGAAACTAAGTAAAAGTTTCTACTTTGTAATTTTTGAGATATAATTTAATTGTTATGGCCTAATTCTCTAAAACTATAAACTTGAAAATTTCCTCAATGTGAATTATTAATTTAATTCAAGATTATGTAATGTTTTAAGGCTGAGTCCTTATAGTTGGTATCAAAGGTCGATTTAGATAACTTTAGAGGTTAGGGTGTTATTTAAGTATAAGTGAAATGACCATAATGGTTTGCATATTATAAATAGTCATAGTTATTTTAGATAAATTGAATGAGTTTAAGATAACATGAATAATTCTATCTTAGTATTTACCCTCCTCATAAGATATTATTAATGGTTTTACTGATATACTTACACTGACTATTTTGGTTTTAGTAAATGGTTGGATCTAGCAGGCACACAAGTAATAGTGGATGTGAAGAAAAAACTGTGATGGTTTTCTGAATGAGAAACTGAATGAAATGGGAGTTGTAATGAGAACTCTTGTGGTTATTCTCAACCAACTATCTGGAGTCATGATTGACCACCTAAACCTTGGTGATTTTTATAAGGCATCGTATATGCAAGAAACAAATCCCTATAGAAGTTCAGGTAATAATCATAAAGGTATGTATGTGTTAAATATGGGGAAAGAAACACCTAGGAAAATGCTTCAAAGGTATGGGAAGATGAAATTGATGTGGAAATGAAGGTCATAAATCTAGAACCTACCATGGAAAAAGGAATCACCCAGTTGACTCTAGGAAAGGGAAAAAAGTTCTTTCTAAGGGATCAATTGAATGTTTTAAATGTGGTGTACATGGTCATTATACAAAAAGATGTCCTACGAATAAGGTTTGAGAATGGGATCACCAGGATTGTACAAATATATGTTTACCAATACCTAATTGCATTCTAATTGAGGATGAGGAAACTGACAATGACCAATGAAAGGTATGGATTATTTCTTAACTGATGTTTTGAAATTATATAATCTTATGATATTATCCATTATTCTGTTTGTAGGAATGAAGTATTTCAGAATAAGTTGGAAAATAATGGTTAATGGATCATGAAGAATTTTGAATGAGTAAGAAGTCAACATATAAGGGTTTCAGTAGTTATGGTATATTTTAGGATGATGAAATGCTTAAAAGTATTAAGGCTCTTTTGATGGTGGGGTTACTTTGGAAGAATTTTTCTAGTATGTGTAACCCTAAAGTTTGATATATGAAAACTTTATTCAAGGAATAATTATATTTTATTTTGTGTATATATTTATAAATAACCATTTGGGTTTATATGATCCTTGAATTTGAAGCAAATACAAGTTATTAATTTTGGGATGAAAATTCTAGATATGAGATAACATTTGTGGTTAAAATATGTAATGGTGATTTTTGAGGTATTTATCTCATTTTTGGAAATCCTGTAAAATTGTATAATTTTTTAAAAGATGGAGAACATATATACTATGTGAAAACTCATCACGTCGGACAAAGCTGTGGGAATCAAACCCACAACCAAAGTTTGATTGACATTTATTGCCTACCACTGGACTCTGTGAAGTCCCTGGTTAGTATGAATTATTCCTTTTAGTTAAAATATTTTATCGATCAATAATAATTTAATATGGGATATTATGTTTTATCAAATGGATATCCTTAGTATAGGAAAATTATTTAGGGATTAAGTGATAAAGGTTATTTTGGAAGACGTTTTCTCTTTTTGGGAAACTATATGCCTAAGCAATATAGAATACTTTGGGATTTCAATTGATGAGTAATGGTGGAATTTTATTTTGGAAGAATATATGTTTTTATTATGGACATATGGTGATTTGGGTTATTTATGGAAATGATTAACCTATCATAGAGAATATGTGATTTTTTTAATTACACTTCAGTATGAGAAAATAAGAGTAGTCGATGTTATTTGGACATAAATGATAAGATTTACTATGAAAGTCTATGAGATCAAATCCTTCGGAATTTTGGGTTTCAGATATAGTTTGGATTATTTTAATTAAATTTGAGGAAATTTTTTATTGCATTGTCTTTTTTGAGATTTGGTTATTGTTTATTCAATTTTGAAGATCAAGATTAGTATTTATTTTTTTTTATAAAAGATTTTCCTTTTTGTGGATTATCTGATATTGTACTAACCATTTTGGTTTTGGTTGTTGTCTAAAGATGAGAAATATATGTTTCATCTTTTGTAGATTATGTGATTCTATATAAGTTCATTATAGAACTTCATGTGTGATGAAGTCATCTTGAATACTCATCATTTGTAGAAAATATGAGTTTTTTGGTAAAAAATTACTAAAGTATGAAACTCTACTTTAAAATTAAGTATATTTCCTTATGTCCTTAGTTAATATCATAAATAAATTCTCCAAATTTATGAAATGGAACATAAAACAAAAATGTTGTCTGTTCACTTTTCCTACTGGGGAATCAAAGACCATTTAACCCATCATAAGTTTGTGAGTTTCTAGTGGTTAACTTTCTCCAAACCATGTTTTCTATCACTCTCTATTAGAACATGACACTTCTCCTCCATATCCATGTTTTCTTACAAGGAATCCTAGTACGGGTTATCTCGGGTGACCTTTTTACTTATCTTCCTTTCTTTTAAAGTGATAGTTTTATTAACTCTTTTTCCGATGTGGGACTTCTAATGAAGTTTTCAAGCCCAATTTTAAAATTGTGAGGATGAAACTCCCAAAAGGGGGGAAGGATGTAACATCACAAGTGAATAAAGAATATTAAATTTTCATATTTATTAGTATTTATGAATTAAATATTAATTTTACTTTAAAGGGAATTCTATGTTCCATGGCGTACCCGACACGCAACAACAGGTTTCCTTGAAATCTTACGTTGCACACAATGTTGAGTTATACTGAAAAATAATAGTATAATATTATTATTTTAAATAGAAGTTAGCGCCTAGCCATTATAATGGAGGGAATGAACATAACTAACTAAAAATTGATTATACATTTTTGTTAAATGTTTTTACATTTATCCAATAAAATTTAGAGGCTTAAAATGTGAATGAATCTAATTTTAAGCACAAATACTTTAAAATTCTTAAGGTCGATTTACCTCCTTGTGATGGAGAACTCTTTTTAAATCTAGTTTTTTCACTTTTATATGTTATATTTGAAAAAATATAATTTTTATTTATAATACGGACATCAAAATTTCCTTTTGGAAAATTTTTGGTATTTTTATGATAAAGTTCATTTTTTAATGAATAATGAAAAATTCTATATGTTAATTCAAAACTGCCTTTCAATATATTTATTTATATGGTTAGATAATCTTTTTAATTTTTTTAATGTGTAATTAGATTATATTTTTACCATTTAATCCAATGTTGGTCATTGGAAGGAATTTCACTTTGAAATTGGAGATAAACAAGTGTCAGTCTTTTGATACTTATTATTTCTTAAAAACAAGATTTTTGTTTTGACAATGAGAATTAATTTTAAATTATTTAATGAAACATATATTTTTTTAATTTGGTAAAATAAACATCATTTTTTAATTTGTAATACTAAATATAGCTTAGGATGAATTTTTGGTATTTTTCTGAAAACCATCAATTTTTGATGAATAGTCAAAACACTAAATAGTAGTTAAAAAATCGACTTCTTCATTTAAATGAAATTTTACCAATTATTTGAATTGAATTTTAAAATTAATACATACATGGTTTTTATCAATATGTAAAATTTTTTTCAATAGGATGAAAATAATTTTTCTTGAATAATATCTTTTGACATCTATTTACTGCGGTTAAAGGTAAATAGGGTAATCTATGGTAAAAAAATTATGATAATATTAAATTATCCTAACATGTTTTATAATCCCATTTTTTGATACATTTCCTACCATGTACATTATTTGGTCTATTTTGGGACCCCATAGAGCCACTTAAGAGTGATAATGACACTTTATATTAATTAATTTAAAGCAATGACAAAAATGAAATAAACATATATCCTTTAGTAAATCAATCCTTACATGGGGTTATATAAGTTATATATTTGACTATAAATATTTATTTTAAATCTAAAAATACTTCCTACATCATGATATTTTTTTTAAAATTTTTAGACATCAAATAAATGATATTATTTGTGACACAATAATGATGCAATGTTCACCTCATTAGTGAATGATTTAAATAAATACAATTTTAAAGATTAAAAAAATATCCAAAACCTATCCAATTATTAATGAATGATTTTATTTCGAGAAAGAGTCATCTTATATTCTAATTTAATGAGTATTGGACCTTTATAAACTGAAAATCATTATATAATAAAATAATATTTTCAAACTTTCATAAAGAGCCCTCCCCCTATAAAAAGCCCTCACCTCTAACCCATTACTCACACCTCTCACGCCCCTTGGATCATAAAAACTCTTCCCAAATAAGATCTCAAAATCCCTCTCTTCTACCTAGAATATTTAACTTAGGCATAAGGCACTTTAAGAAATCCTTTTGGTTCAAACCAAAGGGAGTTATATGATTTAAAGGTAACGCCTTCTCTTAAATTCTTTTCTTTTATTTTACTTCTCCAACCCCTTAAACTCTTTTTATTACTTTATTTTATAACAAAAACAGTACCATAAATATACTGGGTTGTTGTTATTATAATTATTATAACTACACTTACACACCCCCCTATCCAATAGGTAAAGAACATACTGTTTCTATGGACGGTGAAAAACTGCCTCATGAAACGATGATTGTTCAATCATCTCCTACCACCTCTTATGGTGGCCATTATGATTTAAATGTATTTATATGTGGTATATATTATATATATATTGTATATATACTTATTTATTTTTAATTTATAGCATAACTTTATGGTTTCCATAATGGGTAAACATGATAATTTTATTTGTGGAAATGCGGACAACCGCCCCCAAAAAGTGATATGACTCGTTCATGCCATAAGTGGAACGTATAAAGGATGGAGTTAATGAAATTATATATGATATTATTATTTAATTATATTATAAATATTTATAATTAAGTTTTAATTCTATTAATTATGAAATATAAATGAAAGTAGTGTTCGTGCGTACGTACGGCTTACCGTCTCCATGAACGGTGAATTTCATTTCTTATCTCTAAATGTTATGTAATATTATAATTACATATATATACTAGATATATATGATATCTAAATCATGAATATCATCCGAGAATAATGTAATTTTGACCGCAAGGACAACTTGTAAATCTAACAAGTTCATTTTTGACTCAAGTACCAAATATCGACAAAACGACCATTTTTAACTTAAATGATTACATAATGTTTATAACATGGTAATAAGTTATATAAAAGGAATAATAAAATTCAAAAAGGTTCTTAATAAAGTATAAATTTAATTTAGTTTATTATTCAGGAGATTAAATAATGAATGAGACAAGTCAGACACGAGGTAAGGGGTTTCTTATCTCACTTTTAATTCTGTTAGATTTCCATTGTTCGCCACTTATTTATTGAATGTAGTGTATTGTGTATTTACATTTTATTTATATTATTTTGGTTCTATTTATATTCATGGTATTATGTGATTCATTTTGTGTTTATTAACTTTTGGTCATACAACTCGATTGATTACGATGAAGTAAGGGGTTTCTTATCTCACTTTTAATTCCATGAGATTTCCATTGATTGCCACTTATTTATTACATGTGATATATTGTGTACTACCATATGAAATATATTATCATGATTCTATTTATAGTCATGGTATTATTTTATTCATTTGGCGGTTATTAACTTTTGGTCTTACGACTCCATTGATTACAACGTAGTAAGGGGTTTTCATCTCACTTTTTATTCCCATGAGATTTATGCAATATTTTCCTCTATTTCATTTTGTGAGGTGTATGTACTTCCCATTATTGTATTAATTGTGTAATATAATTTGATTTATTGGTATTTACATCTTCATTGTATGATCCTTCCTTCATGGAGTGTAGTTTTCGTAAGTTACCAAATCGGTATGGAAACCTTTCATCGTAATCTTTTATTAAAAGACTTATTCTATGTTATGTATTTTAATTTCCACTTTCAAATGTCAGGATATGTTCTTATATATCATTATTTCTATAAATTTGGTGTCCAAGTGATGACATAACCTTTTCTCTCTCATCAACACATTTTCTGAATTTTTAAGTGACGTCGTTAGGCTATCGAATTTCTGTAAGAGAACTTCTTAACCCAATTTCAATTATTTGTGGTTAAACTTACACTTCTTAATTTTTTCATGATATTAATATGTGTGAATGACCTATGATTTTTTTTACACTTAATATCTCCTTATATTGGGTGTATTTATATTTTTTCACACATAATTATGCCATTGATTTATCATTGGTCTAATGGTACGATCTTTGTAAGGGACTTTGTCTCAATTTATTTTCCATTGATTCTTATTTGTTTTTATACACAAATTCACATTTATATGGTGTATATACTACCCTTTAAAATAATATATCATGAAAATTATTATTCTCATGATATTAAAAGATTTTATTAATGTTATTCCTCAATTATTTGTATTCAATCATCTCTTATTTGGTTAGGAACTCTTTAACCAAAATTTTGTTTTAGATGTTTTAAAGATTTATTCTTCTAAATAGTTCACATTAATTTCCATGTTTTAAAAATGTTTTTAAGAATTTATTTATATGTAAATGAATGTTTTCAAATTAAAAATTTCTTTCAAAAGCTTCAATGTGGTATGGGAAATTTTGATTCAAAAATATCATTATAAAATGTTTTAAATGGATTTAAAAATGGTTTGATAATGCATTGATTATGTTAATTTCATAAAATGATATACTATGATTAAAATATACAAATATTATCTTTCCTTTATATTTGTTTTATGTGTTTTGAATATGTTATGGTTATTTGGCATTGTTTACGTATACAGGTGGTTCCGTGATAAACCTAGGGAAGGTAAGCCTGAGATAAACCCCCAATGCATTGGGTAATGTGATGGAGGTAAATGATAATGTTTCTCCTAAGAGATTTAGAGAATATACTGTGATGGGTATTCCAAATGTAACTCCTTACATGGATATGAAAGCTACAACATAAGTATGTTATGGATGTTATAAGTTACCTTTATGATTTGTGATTACTATGTGTTATTCATAAATCTTATGAATTGATTAGGTATGTTAAAGAGCTTATGTTATGTATGTATTAATGAACTAAGGTTTTCTTTCTTTGTTTTAAAACCCTTACTGAGATTTTTATGCTCATCCCAAGTTTTGAAATGTTTTTCATAGGACTTAAATATTAATAGGGTCAAGTATGAGATCAAGGAAAAGTCATGTTGTCTAAAACATAGAACTCGACATGAATTTTTTTAAGAGTTTTTATTTTACAAAAAAACAGAAACTGAGTAGAAGTGTTTACTTTGTAATTTTTGGGATGTAATGTAATAGTTATGGCCTAATTATCTAAAACACTACACCTGAAAATATATTCAATATGAATTTTTTATTTAATTTAAGATTAGGTAATGTTTTAAGGTTTGTCCTTATAACACCCCTTTCTTTAAGTGGGTCTTATGATCCACTAGTTGAGGAGAAATGTATCAGTACTACTAAAATTTTATTTTCTATTATTCAATGTTTAGAACATGAGAAAGTCATTTAGGTAGTCTATCATTTGGAAGGTGAAGTATATTGATGGTGGAATATTATCAAGAATACGAGACAATGAGATAAAATTGAATCCATGGAATGGGATGAGTTCAATAAATTATTTCTCAATAAATAATTTCCTCGTATTCTTCATATGAAGATGAAGAAGGAGTTACTTGGGTTTAAGAAAAAGGATAATGAATCCATTGGTACTTATGAGGCAAATTTTACAAGACTTGTATGGTCCTATTCTAGAAATACCATCCAACCTAAAAGTATGGTTGATATATTCTTAAGTGTCTTAAAACCTAGTCATTTAAGGGAATTATCCATAAGGTACTTCATTATATATTAATAAATCATATTTTGTGCTATAAAATTCGAAATAGAAGTTGGTGTTACATATAAATATCATGGTTTTGATTAGAAATGGAAGATTTTGTTTAATATAAAATATAAAAACCATGGTAAACAAACATCATATTTAATTTATTCTAAAAGTGTTAAAAGAATCATGATGGATATTGTCTTAAGGGATTTTTAAATTCTTCAAGTGTGGAAAGGTAGGGTAATCTTGAAAATAAATTCCTAAGTAATGGGGAAAATTTATCTAATGATTCAAATAGATATAATTCTACATAGAATGAACTCCCCACACTTCAATGATTTAAGTGAAATAAAAATGGTAATTATGCTAATATGTGCTCAAATATAAGGGTTAATGATGATGATCGATATCATCAACCTCTTAAATCCAAATATAAAGGGAAATTACATGAAATCTCTATTGTAAATGTGGAATACAAAAATGAAGTGGTAGAATGATTGAGTGTTTATGTAATGGAATCCAAGAATATTGTTTTGGCATTATAGTGTAATGAAACATCATGAAATTGTTCTACTATAGTTATTACATAAGGATTTGAAATCATATGTTGAATGGTACTAGTAAACAAGAAATGTGATTGAGGTGGTGAGATGATATTTTTTGACAACACAAGATTAAGGGAAATATAACCCTTAATATGTTCATGATGTTGGGATAATAAAATAAAGTGATGATGCATTGTGATAGTATTAATAACCTTGGGACTGATATGATAAAAATTGATTTATTATATCATGGATTTATTTTATAGCATTTTTAGATTTATGATATGATGAAAGATTTAAATTTTAAAAGAATTCATATTTTCACTAAGTCTTTATGGTAATTTAGGTTATTATTGTGTTTCAAGAGAATATATGATAATAGTATTCACATGTTTGGTGTGTGACAATTAATAGCTACATCAAGTCGTTTGGGGGATTAATGATAAGTTAATTTTGGAAATTTAGTGAGCTTATTTGGAACATTTAGGATTTTAATATTTTTGAAGGATTATAAAGTTAACCATTTCAAAAAAATTATGTTGACATTTGGATGAGGTTTTTTAGATTAATGTATTATATCTCCATATGATGATTTATACGTATTGGATAACCTATTTCAACCTTTTTTGTGATTTTAAGATAGATATAATAAACTATCATTTTAGGGATCTCATGATCCACTAATTCTTTAGGAATGAAAAATTCACGTTTATTTATTAGAATTAGAAATGAAGTGGAAATTGATCAAGGCATAATGAAAGGATGAGAATATGATTTTGAAGTGTAATTAAATAAAGTAAGCATTTATTCTCATTAAAATTATTTAAATCTAGGGAATAGATCATGAAATTAAAAAATTTATACGAGTAACTTATTTTCCAATGAAACAAATGGTCCCTTAGATCATCATAGATTTATTGCTTTGTGTTTGTTAAATTTATCTTGACCATGTTCTCTATAACTCTCCATCAAAAATTGATAGTTAGATTTCTCTTACATTTCCATGTTTTCACTTTCCAGCCATTTTCTCTTATGTGGAAAGCTATTTATGAGTTACTTTGGGTAACTTCTAAGTTTTCCAACTTTCCATTTTTAAAAAGAAGTTTTAGTATTCATTTTTACGATATGGGTTTCTATGAAATTAACTTTAAATAATAAAAACATAGATACCCAATATGAATTTTGAGAGATAGATTTATTTTAAGGGGGTATAATGTAACACCTTAATATTTAAATAAATATTTATTTTTAAATAATGTTAATTCTTCAAAAGTTTGTGTTGCAGGAAACCGTCAGTTTAAAAGAAACACGTAAATACTATACGTTCATTATAACATTTCCATTAAATTTTTATGAATAAATATGAACCACTAATTTATTAAATAAATATCCAACTCAATATGATTTTATTAGTAAGTCCTTAGAAAATGATCAAACAATTTTTAGAAAAATCACTTTATTCTTCAAAAATACTTTTTCGACAAAGATGAGTTTTTTAATTAATATTAATTTTTAGAAGTTATAGAAAATTGATTTTACAAAATGAATTTAGTTTTTTTAAATCATAATTTCAAAATTAACTTATAATTTTTTTTATAATTTTCTAAAAATAATTATTTTTAAGGAATGGTGAAAATAATAATTTTATTGAAAACTGTATTATATTTTAAATTATTTATAAGGGAAAATTATGTTTTGAATTAGTTTTGAATTTATATTAGTTTATTTTTATTTAAATTAATAAAATTATGGGTTTTTAAAGCTATTTTATACATGAATTTATTATAAAAACATTTATTATTTTAAAAGAGAATTTTTTTTTCAGAAAACTGTTTTTCAGGGAGTTTTACTAGTTTTATTTTAAATTAAATTCTAAAAAATATATGTTCTAAATTTTTAAAAATTGATACTAAATTTAGATTCATAAGTTTCAAATTTATTCAATAGGACCCTTTTATTTTAACTTATATGAATAGTAACCTGGGTAAATTTTGTTTCCCTAGTAAAGAGTAAATTGAGTAATTTAACTTAAAAATAAAATGATAAAGACTATAAAATCACTCAAACACATGAATGTTTTTATTATGAGGATACTTCAACCCTTAATATATAAGGATCTAAATTAATTTGTTTTATGGACAGTTTTCCATGAGAATGAATTTTATAATATTTAAATAAAATAAAGACACAAAATGTCACTTTCTTTATCTTAAATATCCCTTATGTGTCCACATAGGGGAAAATATATGTTATGAATGAATCTAAAAGTAAATTTTTATCTTAATAAATTATATTTTCATTATATAATTTTTTTTACTTTTTAGGCCACTTAGATGAGATTATGATATTTATATATTTTATTTGATGAAAATTTAAGGATTTCATATTCATGTTTTAAATATTATATCATTTTTAATGTAGGATTACCCAATATATATATTAAACTAAAAACGTTCTTTTAAAATTTATAATATTTATATTCATTATTTGTTGCACTAAACTTTAAACTATAAGTAGAAGCGGTTTTTGTAGTACAGATAGGGATCAAATCCACACCTACAGAAGAAGAAAATTTAAGACACCCAGATCTGATAAGAGGATTGTCTATGAAGCAGATAACTTTGGTGGTTGATTTTAATTGAAGAAATAATTTTATATTTTAAATAAGAGTAAAAAGAAAACACAATTTCTTAAACTAAAACAATTAATTATGATGGGTTGATCCTAGGTTGTTGTTAGGAATAGAATGGATGTAATTGTTTTCCAATAAATTTTCGGGTCACTATTTTAAGAGGTATCCAATCAAGGAGATAGTTCCCCAAATTCATTCACCATTTTAATCCATAAAAAATTCCAATTATAATCACCAATTCACTTATTGGATCACTTTCATGATCAATCTAAGGAATTGGATCGTACTAGCACTCAAAATGTCTAGTTGTTAAAGTTGGCGAGGATAAAGAATAAAATAAGTCAATTAAAGGAACTATCAAACCATAGAAATAATTTTAGAATTTAAGAACATAAAATAACATCCAATAGGCACCCAATAAACTCCCTAGAATCAAATTATAAATGTTTTTATCTATTCATTGATTCACGGCTCTCAATGGAAGGTGGAAGTAAACTAAAATAAGTGGGATTGTAGAAGTGAAAACATTAAAATAATGAACACTCCACCTTTGTGTGAAGAATTTAACAATTGATGGTGTGAATAAATTCCCAACTTGATTAAATGGTATCAATATTTTAGATAAATATAAAGAACAAATGAATAATAATAGTAATAAGAAAACCTTTTATTAATAAACTAATGTGATTGAAAGAACTTACTTGGGAAAAACAAACAATTAATTACAAAAAGAGAGTGAAACATTTAAATTAAAATAATAACATGGATACTAAAATTAAATCATGAAAAACTAATTAAATATGTATATTATGGGACTAGGTTCTATCTCCCAATATTAAATTTTATCCCCAATAATTATGGGTGTCAAAAGGAGGGTGGGAAAAAAAGAAAATTGGAGTCTTTCAAAGTTCCAGAACATTCATCTAGATTCATCATCTATTAACATTTAAATATAGCATTTAATATGAAAAAATAATTTATTGTCATAGAATATAAATTTATTCTTCTAGTTTTCCTCTAATATCTGTCAAATTTCATTCCAATTGGATCAACCAATCATATTTTATGCTCGAAATGTTGGGTTGTTTTTAAGGGACTTCAAATATGGGCTCCAAATTAAATATAAATTGGGTTCCCTATATATCCTTGAAATCCACATAATTCACTCTGTAAATAGTATAAGGAAATTATGCACATAGTTTTATCTTACTATAATTAAAATTTGAGCTTTATTGGTCTTGAATTCTGGGCTTCACTTTTGTTTAATGTGCCTAAGGACATTTTCCTTTGTCCAGAAATTTGTGCGTCCATGGAAAATAATTTCGATCATACCTTTTGAATCATCCATTGATATTAAAGGAAAAAAATTTCCAAATTCTTTTATCAATCATATCCCCAAATATCAAATTCAATAAATGAATATATTTTTTTCCACAAATAGATGATGGATTGGGCCCAAGTTTTCACATTAAACATGAATTTCACATGTGATGCGAAAAGAAATGAAATTTAAAAAATTAACTAAAAATGGTGTTTATGGACTTTAAAAAAATGAATATTAAAATTTAATCAATGAATATTATCCTCCTTAAATGGCTAATCACACCCACCAATATGAGTTTTTCTAGTCCCGAGCAGAAAGTTCTTCAAAAATATGGAATTGAGTTCCAGTTTTCTAAACATTTTAACATAAAATTTCACAAAAAGATATAATTCCAAAAAATCATGAAAGTTATCAAAATAATTTCACAAAATTTATGATTAAAATCATATCCCAATACCAATATGATTCATTTGTTCAAATTACTCTCCACATTTCATGCAATTTCATTTAAGCATGATGATGTGTTGTGTATCTAAAAAGACATGGGGCCTGTTTTTTATTCAAGGGAACAATGGAAGCGATATGTGGGAACCACATTAAACCGTAAAATGATTATCCAATTTTATATTTTTTCCATTTTTTTTGTGTTTTTTTTGTGTTTTTTGTTTTGTTGTTCTTGGTTACTTTTTTGAACCACAAAAGTGATAAAAAGTCCAATTTTGTGCAAGACAACAATGGAGTCGCGATACCCAAGTGAAGAAAGCCCCACATATTGTAAATTATATACTCTAAAATAGAAATGTAAAGCCTAGATATGGGAAAGAAAACTATATAGTCATGAACCCAAAGTGAAAAACACCACACATTTGGGTAAAACATTACTATATGTGGTCATTGTTTTCTTTTTTTGTTGGATACTCGAATTAATATAAAAGTGACCCCAAATCCAATGCCTTGATGAAAGGAAACAAAGAAATAATACTTAAACCCAAAATAAAATAGACAGGAATTGCGTCATTTTGATTAATTGGGTGAAAATATAAGCATTAAAAAATCACATTGGACAACCTCACATTCCAAAAACCATGATCAGGAATATAAACATGCATTAAAATCATACTCAAGGAATTCAAAATCATTTGACACTCAGTTTCCATGTTTAAAAATGTAAATTAATTAATGTAAGGAAAATGAATTGAATTTTATTCATTTAATTGAATTGTAATCATAAAAGTAAATTTTTTCAACAAACCATATTTTCACTCCCCACCCCCATCTTAGATTGAAATTTCCATAAATTTTGAAAGAGAACAAAAGATAGAGATTTTAATTGGTAAGAAAGAGGGGGAGATTTGATTTGAAATGAAATCACGGAACAAAACATCCTAGTTTCAATTTAATGACCCATTAATAAAAATTTGACCACTTTAGGTTCAGTTCACAAGTATAATCTTCAAGGATGATTGATGGATGGGTTTGAACATTAGAATGCATGGGTTTCATTTGTAAATTATAAAATACTTTAGATGATAAATCTCATACACAAGATACATTAGACCACATTGGAAACCCCAAATGGGTTCCTTTAACAAAGAAACACAAAAACACAAAAAATAAATAAATAATATAATATAATATAAAGTAAAAAATGAATGAAAAATGAAGAAGTCGGGTTTCCTCCCAGAAAGTTCTTAGTTTAAAGTCGTTATCTCGACATAGAACCCCCAACTGAAACAATATCAAATTTCAACATTTTAAGGATTTCATTTTTATCGAATTTTATAAGATTGATATTCAGACTACATTGGGTTTAGTGTCAAGGATTAGAATATATTCAAGGAAAATCATATAGGTCTCAATGAATGGGCTAATCCCATGAATATCAAAAATGGCCCATCCAATTTATTTTTTAATCTTGCTTCATATATCAAGGATAAATTTATCTTTATTATTTTTAAGAGATGATTAAATGACGAAAATATATTTTTGATTATCCCCTATGATGGAATAATTGAGAGAGGATTTATGTAACTTGAATTCGAGATCAGATTGGTTAACACTTCCAAAAATTTATATATCCATGGAAAAAAATGTTCATCATCCCTAGTGATTCATATATTAATCCTAAAAGAAAAATGTTTCAAAAATAAATGATCAATAATATCCCAAAATATCAAATTAAAATAATGAATAATTTATTTCCATAAACAGATGATTGATTGGACCCAAATTTTCATTTAAAACATGAATTTCCATGTGATGAGAAATGAAATTCAATTTATAAAATGCACTAAAATTGGTGTTTATAGACTCTGAAACACATGAATATTAAAATATAATCAATTCATGTTAGCCGATTTTATTGGATAATCAATTGTGATATTTTATTTTAAATTTTTAGGTAAAAATAAGTATATTAAATAATTACACAATGCTCATGCGATAATTATTTTATTAATAGAAATATCAAATAAATGTTACTAAAAATATTAAAATAAATAAAATATTATATAATTAATGTGATCAATGAATTTTATAGATGATATTTACCTATTAGGGATATAATATTTTATATATTTTCAAAGTTAAATTTATATCTTGATATTTTTAAATGTCGAAATATTGAATAGTGTTAAAATTTACACTAATTATATTTTATCAAAATAATATTTTAATAAATTATTTAAAAATCACTAAACATCTTTAAAAATATAAATAAATAATAATATGGTCTAAAATGTTATAAATTGTTCATTTAGGGTCTTATTTACATCATATAAGTAAAACTTAATACTATTTAATGTTGAAAAAGTTGTTACTGAAGTTAAAATTCAAATAGGTTAACTAAGGGTTAATAAAAAATGATAAGGTTAAAAATAATAACATAACATGTCTAAAATATATTGGTTGATAATATTACAACCTTATATCATATTTTCATTGAATGAATGTAATTTTTGATGTATTTTTATCAAGATTTAATTTATTATAAATTAATATTTTTTGAAATTCCGAAAATTCCCCTCACCTCAATTATAAAAGGGAACCTCATCCATCACTTCTGCAGATCACTTTAAGCCTTATAGCTCAATTAACTCTACCAAATTATCTTCTCTATTTCCTAAGACACATTCTAGATGTTCTGGTCTTTAGAGAAGACCAACACTAGAGTCCTTTAGAGGAGATCTAAAGGATACATTTTGATGAAGAAGAGGTTTGAACATATATGAAGGAAGTCAATACTTATGGTAAGGTATTTTTGTCTCACTTTTATTTCTGCTGGACACATTCCATATAAACTACTTTCTTCTTTTGTGTGGTGTATATACAACCCATTAATGTCTTTTATGAGTATTATTTTGAATATTATGGTATTTTCATATCCATATAATTTTCTTTCTTACATAAGGAATACGATTCTACATATTATAAAACAGAAGAGGTTAATTTTACAATCTCATTATTATTAAAGATTGTTTATACATAAGTATCTTCTGGGAAATATTTATCTTCCATTTCCATGTTTCTTAAAAAAATTCTAAGATATTTTTACTATTCTTCTACGATTGTTAAATCCATTTTTACCCATGTGTGAATTTTTACTAAACATTTTTAAAGTAATATTTTTTTTATTTTCTTAACAAGGAACTTTGTGAATTTTCCAAAAAAAGTATGAGAGGAATTATTTTTTAACTTATAGAGGATTAATATATTTTTTTTCTTTCATGATTCCTTAATGAGTTATATATTTCCATATAATCTTAAAGGTTATTTTCAAAGAAAATTTTTTCTTTTAAAGTTGTTTGTAATTTTAAGAAAATAAAACTCTTTCAAAGTAGGAAGGATTTTTTTCTCAGGAATTATTTTTAGGTGATATCTCAAATTATTTTACATCTACGAAAATATTATTTGACGTTACTTATGATTTTCAAGTATACTATCCCTATTAGTATTTTAGTTGGTTTATGTTTATGATGTAATGATATTTATGAAACCCATTTATTTTCCTTGTGTTATGAATAAATAATGTGCATGAAACCCATTTCATTCCATGGGTTTTGATATAATGAATTATATATGTTCTTGTGGCACACATATGTATAATTTTCATGATGTGATGGGTGGGACCTATATATCCCTCTAATGTATTTGGAAAATATTTAAATCTCAAGATATATATATGACTTGAATGGAAAATGAACTTGTTTCAGTAATACAAGACTAGAACGGGAGTAAACACAGTTCGGTAATACAAGGATAGAACGGGGATTGAACCCGGTTCAGTAAAGAACTTTTTCCACTATGATGGTCTTGACAATGATACTTGTCTAATATGTAAATAATTTTCTATGCTTATGTGTATGCCATAATTCCATGTTAAGATCTCATGGAATGTGTTTTAGAATTATTTATGAATTTATATGATTTATTCCAAGACATGATATCATAATTTTTGATATAATGGTTAAGGTTTTTCTTAATGTTTTGTTTATATACATATTCGTTATAATTATTTTATTATTGATATCTTCCTTCTCTACCATTATTGACCGTTAGAGCTCACCATTTTCATTTGTTTCATTTCCCTAGGCTATAAATAATGGTTTTAGGTAAGGATACAAAAGGGGAAGATCTTTGTGGGAAACATTTAAGACCTTTCACCATACTATAAGATTGAGATCTAAGTTTTCAAAGGCACTAAACTAATATGGTCTTTGGGAATGCGTTTTTGTAATGTATGAAATATTCCAAAAAATGATGTAATGTCTATGTACATTAATATTGGGTAATTATAGATTTCATACTCATTTTTTTGTATGATATACACATATCATAATTGTTTTGACATTTATCAATCATATTTTATGATTGATATAGTATAATAATGTTAACACTTAAGGTTTTGGTTTTTTTACATGTCAAATATAATTTATTATTGTTGTTTCATATAATGAAATATTTGGAAGAATAAAATATTCCTTTAATTGTTAAAATCTTGTATGTTTGAGTGATTAAAAAACATTTGTAACCATATACCATTACACAAAACTTTTGAAAAATGTTCAAGTAAATTCATAAAAGGCTCTAAGAGAATCCTAAAAGACTATATAAGAGTCTATATCAATGATAATTTTGTGTTTATTTTTTTGGATTCTTTATAAGATATTAAGTTGTTGAGGCTCTCTTACCCTTTTCCTTTACTTAGAGAGTTACTAGCATACCGTGTTTAAAAGGAGAATATTACCCATGAATTGGGTGATTTATTAACCCATGGATACACTATGAGGAAGGATTCATTTGATTTCTTCTAAGTGATCTTATTTAAGAAGTTAATTGAAGGAAATAGGCTTTTACATCATCAATGTATAATACATTCTTCATTTTATATTATTCATGGTTTTAGTTTAAAAACATGGAATATATTGGTTATGGTTTATTATGTATTCTATTTCATGAATAATTATTAATAATTCCAAATAATCTTCCAATTTTTCATGTTGGAGTATTAATAGTGAATTTTATTATCATTATTGCAATAAAAGTAAAAAAATCAATACAGATTAATCACAATAAAAACGTTCAAATTCCTCAATCACAAATGTTTTATTCTTCCTCTGTATGGGTTCAGAAGAGGCAAAGTGTTATTTGATTTGTCGAGGGAACATGAACTAGTATCAAATATAATGATATGGGTTTAAATGTTAGTACAAATTGACAAATATAAAAAATTCACAATGTATGATTTTTATTATTTGTTGACTCCTACATTTCAATTTATTCATGCTATACAGTGGAATAATAAAAATAAGAATATAATTATTTTCCTTAATTTAATTTTTTAGAAATTAAAAAATAAAGAATAATTTATATGTCATACACATTTAGAAGAACATGAGAAAAAATATGTTGTTGTCAATTTTGGTTCTAAAGGGGAAAAATATGGTGTCAATGAACATCATAACTTGCAAGAAATTTGTTTGATAAAACCATTTCAATTTTAGGTTTGTGAGGATAGAAAGGAATATAAGGCCAAAATATTTCATGACTTCAAATAAATGGATTTGAAATTTTTTATTTATATTGTAAATACCAATATGTTCAATGGCTTCTCTATATAATATTTCTTCCCTAAATATAAATTCACAAGTATTATTGTCCTTTAAATATGTTTTTTCAAGAAATTTTAAAGCCTTTAAATATGTCGGGTCTAGTGGTAGAGAAAAGGTATGGTCCATGGTTTGCTTTAATAATGAAGTAACTAGTCCATTTGATTGTCTTGACCTAATTTTTTTACCCTTATTTCATTATGTAATTTAGTTAATAAATTTTTTATTAATCATAAAAGATATTGAATTTAATATAAGTTATAAATGACATACCACTTTATTATCATGTGAATTTATAATATTTAATGGACATGTTATGAAAGTTAAAATATCTTATTCTACCATTTGAATGGTAACATAATCTATAGGTATAGATTTTCTCTCAACGTATGAGGTACTTGAAGCCCAACTCTCAAATGATCTATTAGTAAGGGTGTATTTTGAAGGGTATAACATTGATTATTGTACACCATACCCCTTGAACCAACATGGGAATGAGTTATGATAGATATAAATTAAAATCAATACCACCAAACTTTTTTTAATCTAAGTAAACAAAAAATACCTATATATTTCATAAATATTATAAAATGTAAAGAAAAATTATTACCTTTGATATGTTAGGAATTTTAGGGGGAAAACTATCCTAAAAACTCAGTTTTTATGAATGTGGTTGTGTTTTAGTGCATTTATTATTATTATTGTATCAATATCTCATTTTATTTCATTACTAGTTCATTTTATTTAAATAATAATTTATTTTTTTTATCCAAGGTCCTAACATTAGTATTTAATTCCTAGTATTTCTCCTCAAAATTAATTCTTTTCCATCATTTGATAAATTAGTATCTTGATGAGACTTTGAAACACACCATTAAAACATGTTCAAACAATTGTCGATGATCAAAACCCACCATGATTATTTCATGTTCACCTATAGTATATAACTCATCTTGTGAATAAACTGGATAAATAAAAACTTAGTATTAATTATTATTATTTCAATATATAATGAAAATAATTTTTTTCTTTTATTATTTGAGAATCCTCAAATAATTTTTATGTGTATTTATCTACAAGTTGGCCCTTTTAATTTACAAGATCCTCCTTGAATGGAACATAACGTGAGGTTGAAGAAGTGAAAGGTTCTGGTTGGTCAATCTTCATCTCAATATAGATGCATCAATAATTTTTTATATTATATAACATGGATATTTTATTATAAATCAATTATTTCTCAAGAGTTCTATACCCCATCCTTGATTTACAATATAGGTATTGTGGATTTATTTAAATTTGTTTGTTATCTAAAATCCTTTATTGTTTAAAAATATAACATGTATAAAGTTGAATAATTCATATATATCATGTCAAATAAATTAAAATCCATTTTAATTTACCTTAAATCCCCCTCCTCTCATTGAGAAATGAAATAATCCATAGTTTCTAAGGATATAATTATTTTAAATATTTTTGGTGGGTGACGATTAACATTCCCAGTAATATCTTTCAATTATTTAGACAAAATCATTATTTGTGAAAGAACTATATTCCTTTCTAGTAAATTTATACAATATATTCCATAATGTCTTGCCACCTTGGACCACTGATTGGTGCCCGAATTGGATATCACTACTGTACCTCATGTGCACCTCCTCGTATTCCTGAGGCTACAGAAAAGTAGGGAAGGTCTATGATGGTATTGTTGGGAGACTATACCCCTTGTATTACAGATTTCATTAATGGAAAAAATAACCAAACATCATCCATCACAAATAACTAAAATTAGGAGAAAGGAAACATAAACATGGCTGATAATAAATGAAATGCAGTAAGGCCCCATAAAACCAGGTCATACATACATTGACCACCCACTGTGATGATTACATATACAGACTATTAATAAAAGAAATTAAGAATTGACTCGATGATGTCCCCAGGGCATACCTCATCCCAATATATGTGTACTCATCCAAGCCATTTCCCTCGATCAACACGAGACTCATCCCAACCTGTGCATGAAACCAAGTGATATTCAGTTTGAGTACCCAAGTTTGGAAGCTTGAGCAAGGTGTGAGTAAGAAACTCAGTAGAGAGCTACCATGCAGTCTTGTATTAACCAATATATGAGTGATATGTGAATGTGATATACTATTATAAATGTTAATAAATGCTAATCAATAAATAAATAAAACCTTTTTTATCTTTAGATCGATAACCCAGATTGACCATACTTACTTCGGCTAATTATAGAGTTTCCCTGAGTACACCGTGATGACTGTGCTTCCCAAGTAACATGAAAACTTTCAATCCATGGAATCCCCATCTGATCTTCATGACTCTAGAGACCCATCCCATGACACTCTAAACTTCCGACCTCAAAATCCATAGAATCTCGACCCCATAATAATCAGTCGTGCTTCCGACTCCACCATATGACAACCATAAACATAATCTCCATGGATCCAAGGACCCATACCATGAAATCATGTTTATCCAGCTTCAAATATATGGAATCCAAAACCTTATACCAAGATCATAATCCAAGGAAACTAAAAATATCGAGCTCTATGTATGTGGAATATCCCATCTATATCTGTCTCTAAATCATAAAATCCAATTTGTGTACCCAGATCCATATCCATGGTATCCCATTCTTTTACTCGGCACCATATCCATGGCATCCCATCTAGGTCACATCTACCCTGAGGGAAACTTCTATAACCCTCTATAAAGAAAAAGACAAGAGGTTTGATTGAATACTCATTACCAACATCACATCCCATAGCCCCTCTAGCTCAATTGTCTAGTACAGTTACATGGTGACACCCACTACCTTATCCCATACACTAGCTTAGGGTCAGTTTGTCAATTAGAAATCCATGGGGTCCCCTAAATATTAGTACTATAGATTAATACAAATATATTTTTTCAGTATCCATTATGGTCTCTAGTCAACACCTAATCCTCTAGTACATCGCATCCCTTCACATCATCAAAAAGGTAGAATGACATCACTGGATATTCAAAATCTTTCCACAAGGTAAATAGTCAAGAGATGGCCCATCAACTATCTTAATCCTCAGGGTCAATCTGGGTTAGTTAGATCACCCAACTTAATCCCAGTCTACTTAATGTATATCCACCCATGATTGTTCACATCATATGGAATATGAACACTCATTTAGATCTCATATCAACAATCTTGAACTTCTTGACGCACAACAAGGGTCCTCTAAGGCATACATGGACTTTGACCTCTATTCCTCCCTCACCTATGGCTTGGAGGAATATCCCCTAGGAAATTCCAATGGGTATCATTTATTATGACATAAAATCTTAAGAGTTATGGATTCCACCCAGTATTTCTAGAGTCCCATCCTCAACCGTCGATGGATGAGGTGTGAATATAGCGCACAATAGTTGTTCATGGCCCTTGGAACTCATTCATTTAGTTTAGATAATTTAATTTAATTAAAATAATTTCATTTAATTAAATTAACTTGGGGAATCAACTTAAATGTTGTTCTCGATCATCAAAATTTAATTCAAAAGAAACATTATCAATAGGGATAGTATGTGAGACCACCTACCTTTAAGAATATTTCCACTTTTATTTCCTAAGGGGGATGACAGTAGTTACCAAGGGCCATCAAGCCCATCTATACTCATACACAGTCAACCGTGATCATCTAAGTAACTTGATCTTCTAAATCATAATAAACATCCATAATTAATTAATTATTACATTTATAATTAATTAACTCAATTCAACCCTAAAATATTTTGTGAAAACTAAATAGGGAATTACTCCACACTGTGACCAAGGTCAACTTCTTCCCAAAGTTCTGAGACGGATTACTGATTCTATTCTCGATCAGATACCTATGTAATGAAATCATTTCTTAAATTAAACCAATTTAATTTTAAATAAAAAGAAAAGAAAAATTCATTACATTACTTAAATTTGATATAATGAAAAGAAACTATAGGCAAGCATCATCTCTGTATGTCCTCTTCCTAGGCTGTATGAAAACCCCATAGAGATCTGGATATCTCACCATTCTCTGATTAAATATCCACTTCTGATTTAAACCTAAATAAAAAAAAATCAGTGAGGGAAATAGGAAGAAGATATGGAGTACGGATAGGCCTCCGTACCTATCATCACAACTGAAAACACCCAATAGGCACACCCCATACAAGGTTTAACCTAGGTAGGGAAAAGGAAGAGAGGACCATGGCCGCACACACACAGAATAGAAGAGGGAGGGGTCTTTCCCTCTAAAATAATGAGGGAAAAATTTTCATTTTATCCATTTAAAGGACATTGTCTAACCCGTAGAACCTACAATAGAACGTAGCCACATCAGAACCTACTGGCTAGCTAGAGGTTTAACATTAGTCAACTGATGGCTACTGTAGTCTTCACTACAACAAAATGACCACCTCAGTCTGGATCCACTTCTCCATTAATCCCTCTAAATAACTTAAAAACCTTAAACTCGGTCCAAAATACCTCTTTTGAGGTGTAAAAACCTCCGAAGTTCAATTTTGAATACTAGCTAAAAAAATCCCCTCTAGAAATTGAAAAATTAAAATTTTCCGTAAAAAATTAACACCCGTATAGACACTGAGTTTTAAAACCTCCACAATTTATTACTTCTCATCCCAATAAGTCTCAGTGGTCCTTCAAAAAAAGATCTGGAACTCTCTTAGTCATGAAATCTCATTCAAACTTCTATGTTCCACCATTGAATGATAAACATTCTTCTAAAGCTCCACTTGAACATATAGTTATTAAACTTCCAAAACCCAAGCCAATCCTTGGATAATTTTTTCAAAACACTAGGATAAAACATTCCCAAGCCTACCTAACCTCAGACACGACTATGTTTCCATCCAATTCAACACTCATCCCATGGCTCTCTTCACCACAGAATTTAGGCAATAACCTCTAATTCAAATGCTTTAGTGCTCTCTCCATTGGAATTTCCTATTAGTAATCCAAACTAGTGTTCTAATAATGCACCCAATGTGGTTCACATATCCCCAAAACTGATGAAATATGAGAATATTTCACTGAGTTCTCAATTTTTAACCAAATACAATGGATATTACTATTAGTTTATGATGGATATGAAGTGTTTGGATTTATTCAAGAATACCAGACCTACTTCAAAACACCCCATCATGTCCACAATGAAATTTCCAATGTAGTTTACAACCCACCATATCTAATTACATTATAGAACACAATCCAAATAACCTATGGCCTATTTTCCATGAAAACTCTTGGTGGAAGTCGCCAATACATCACCAAAATCTGATCATGATGCCTTTGTCCCTAGAGGCATCCCAAAATCATCCTAGAACATCACCTAAAGATTCAAATGGACATATAGTACAATTCCATGGTCAAAAAAGCCCAATTAACCATTATATCTAGATTTCCTCAAACTCTAGCATTGACACATTGTCTATCTGATCACATTTAGAATATTTCAAAAATTTCCCCAAGATCAAAGCTAACTCCCAAACACCACCAAACAATCTACCCGGGAACCATGACCCTACTCACTTAGGATATTATCTCTTTTGATTAATTTTGTTATCTACACCATTGGATAGCCAATATCTTCACCTCACTTTATCAAAACCTACACACCATGGACCACAACATATCCATCCCCAAACAAGATGAATAGATATGGACAACCCTTCTCATTACCAAGAATAAATTAGGAACACCATTCAAGTAACTCCCTTTCCAAACACATGTTCTTCTCCTCCTGATCTATGCTGACCTAATTCCAACCACTGACACCATATCTCCCAAACATTGTGTGTCAAGGTCCACCCTTGGGTCAACCATTCTATGGAACCCGATATATACTCGTTTCACCTCTACCATGAAGGTTTTATCAAGTTCCCACTCAAAGCCTTAGGTTTTCAGGCCCTGAATAACCACATTAGTTACCATTAGACCTTGTCCAACTCATGGCTATATTGAATGTAAACTATAACAACATCACATATAATCATCACATTCTATTTTTAGCTCTCGAAATGTAATAGGCATATTGTACCATAACTCCCAAGCACAGAACCTAAATTAGAACCATATGAGTCACACACCACGAAGTCCAAGCTAACCATGCACCAAGACATGTGAGTATCATCATGCCAGGAGCTATGTTGGAACTCCTCTTCAAAATCAGGCACCTTACCCATTCAATGATTTATCCCTTGACCGCACACCTCATGATGTTGGTCTATAATCACAAACTCCAATCATCACACAGCCACAAAACTGGGTTTCTGTAGTACCACCCATTACCAGAACTAAAAAAATCACTGATAAAGAGGCACTTTTAACAGTGTTAAAAAAGGCGTTGTTAAATGTGACCCTTTATCAGCACCTTTTTTAGCTTTGATAAAGCCCCCCTATATCCTCGCTTTTTTTAGCACTGATAAACGGGGGCTTTATAAGTGCGTTTTCCTAGTGCTGATAAAGTATATATTTCAAAAAAAATCATGAAAAACAATATATTGTTATATAAGTTTATTTATATTGATATAAATATAATATATATTTTTTAAATATGTTTTAGATAAGTATAAATATACTATTACATTTTATATATAATAAATTTAGTGAAAATGGGATTAAAATATTTAAAAAAATATTTTTAATTAATAATTTGCTAATTTTCATCGATTAATAATAATTAAATAACAATTTTAAGACACAAAAAATAACAATAAATTTATAAAAGATCTAAAATAAGTTGAAAATGTAACTCAAACTTCAAAAAACCATAACTTTTGATCCGTGTGTCTGTTTGAGCCCTACAACATATAAAATTGAATCTTGTGAAGAGCTCCATGTGCTAGTGACTCAAGAGAACCTTCTATCACATTTTTTGAGGCCTAAAAAGGCTCATAAGGCCTCTAAAACAGAGATTTTAGTCTGGATACCCTGATTTTTTAACATTCAAATAGGTATAACTTCTGATCCATATGTACGCTAGGACTGTATCACATATCATATCGAAGATGGTTTCATTTTCTTCAATTTTAATGGCTGCGGAGTTGAAACAAACTTCTGGATTAGATGTTATGGTCATTTTAACATTATATATCTTTCCAAATACACATATATATGTATTTACTCGTATATATATATATATATATATATCTGTGTTTGTGTCTTTGGGTGTGTGTGTGTGTTGTATATATGTATTTATTTATATATTTATAAACACACATAAAAAACATATTTTATAAATGTATTTAAAACTAATCTTATTAATATATATTAATATACCAATAAATATATTGATAAAATTTTATAAATAAATATATATATATAAATAAATGTACATATAAATTAATATGTGAATAAATATATATATACTAATATATGAATAAATATATATGTATTAATATAACTAAATATATTTATATAAATATGAGTCTATATTAATATAAAAATAAATATAATAATATATATAAATTAATATAAATTAATATAAATATATATTAATATACGAATAAATATAAATACATATATATATATTTTTTAATATAGGAATAAATATATATGTATTAATATAACTAAATATATTTATATTAATATGAATATATATTAATATACGAATAAATATAACTATATATATAAATAAATATAAATATATATTAATATACGAATAAATATATATATATTTATATATATATATTAATATATGATTAAATATATATGTATTAATATAACTAAATATATTTATATTAATATGAATCTATATTAATATATGAATAAATATAACTATATATATAAATAAATAGATATTTTATTAAATAAAGAAAAAACGAAATGGATTAGCGGTAAAGGTGTAGGCGCGCAAGGGGGAGGTCACGGTTTCGAGTTTGGGTGGAAGCAAGGAGGTGTGTGCAGGAATATGGGGGACAAGCGGGAAAGAAAAGCATGTAGGAGAGTGTGAGGGGGTCCACCTAGTGCTGATGGGGGTGTCAAGCGCTATTAAAAGCTCCCCCTGGATTATATATTCTTTTTTTAAAAAAAAATTGACTTTTATCAGTGCTTTTTTAGGAATAATAAAAGGTTTATTTTATCAGTGCTTTTTTAGCACTGATAAAAGTGGCCTTTATCAGCGCTTTTCTGAGCACTGTTAAAAGGGACCCCCAATCTTCACCTCGATTAACAATACTTTTTTAGCTTTGTTAATGTACTTTTCTAGCATTGATAAAATCTATATTTGTAGTAGTTTTGGTCCAAGGTATATCAATCTCATCAACATGATTAGCATCCACCTAAATACATTCCAATCATGAGTCTCTACCTATACTCTGAATACACTACTAAAAGTGAACCCAATACACATAGGGCCAAAATTCTCCCCGGTCTTACCCATTGAATCCATTCTCAATACCCAAGAACTCCAGGTGATTCCTAAAAAACCAAAGGTATCATCCTACTTATTATGTAAACCTTAAGCACCTATCATGTATTGATTTAATTCCCTAAAGAACCTACTCTTCTTCTACTGCAATGGAAACCACCAGCTCCAACCAACCACTATCAGAAAAACCATTCACTCACTGTGTTTAAATTTATTAACTAATGTCCTCTAGTACTCCCTCCTATCTATACCAAGTCAGGTATCATGAAGGGTTACTAGGTTTAACCACCCAACCCATAGGTCAAGCCTCTTATGAGTCCATAGTCCATGGGGTATTATCTACACTCCTGTCTCCAAAGCCTTGAAATTTACATTCCTAAACACCAACTCATGGGGTCTCACATATGATTTCATCACATGCCGAATACTACCCACAACTAGGGTTTCATTCATTTATGAAGGTATTCACATCTGACTACTCTACAGAGGATCATGTCTCATCAGTCAACTCTTTCCATAACCAATGGCATTGCCCGAGAAAATATATACCAAGGGAACCACATGAAAACAATTTATTTATGTTGAGTGAAATTCCAAGCTATGCGGGAAAAACCGTATAGGTTGTTATAGTAACTCTAGGTAAAAAAACCATAATACTGATTTCCACAAGGGGATTACTATGAAGGCATAAAATTCCTACCTCAACCAATTATGGTCACTCTATTCCCTATACCCCAAGGGACCATGTCATTATCATCATAATCATCTCATTGTAGTTCCATATAACATTCCATCAGAAGAAAATACATATACAAGTTGGCCTAGTTGAGTATAATTCCACCAAGTATATATATGAGAAAAATATATACAATAAGTTTCTCTCACTTTAAACAAACGAGCCACAGTCTTCATAAAAATCAAACACTATCATGTTTATATGTCATACGAGCCCAACATGACAAATATGATGCATGAAATACCTTTGAATTTATAGGCCAGGATTCAAATCCAATTACTAACAACTTATCAATAGAAAAAGATTCAATTTATAATAACTAATAAATCAAAAATTCTAAATGACATGTGTGTCGATCAAAGAGAAAATAAAATACAGCCATAACATCAAACACCAAGAACATCAATCCTAACCCAGTAACCTAGAATTATTACCAGAATATGTGTTCTTGATGAACCATCCTGATATCCATAATAGGCACCGACACATTCCTAAATATTCATTCTACCATATCCCAAAATAGAGAGAATAAAATAAAATTCTCTAATACCACTTTATAACATCCCACCGCCCAAACCACTGATTAATTCCCAAACTTGTGGTTGTTACTATACCTCAGTCACACTTCCCCATATGTAATAGGTTTTCGACTAACAGTAGGGGCCTAAGATGGTACTATGGGGAGACTATACCCCCTATATCATAGCTCACATTAATGGATAAAATATCCAAAAATCACAAATAAAAAATAACTAAAAGTGTTAGAAAATAAATATAAACAAGACTGATAAGAAATGAAATATTTCAAGGGCTTGAAAAATCATGTCTTACATACCCTGACCGCTCACTAGCCCAATTAAATATAAAGAAAAGAAATAAAATAAATAAATACATGGCTCCAAAATTTCCCCAAGATATAGCTCATACCAAGCTCCATGTACATGACTGAGGCATCCTACTTGATCAACCCAGGCCTTAGCCAAAAATATGTCTGTAACCAAGTGAGAGTTTTCTCAGGTAATCAAGTGCTATGGTGGCCCAATCAGGGTGTGCGTACAAAACTCTATAGAGAACCACCAATATGTCCCCATACTAAGTAGAATATGGAGTTATATGTGCATTTTATATACTCTTCTAGAAGAAAAAAACTATTAAATAATTAATAAATAAAATCTTTTGTCAATACATAGGTTTGTGACCCCAATTTACCATAACTACTTTGACCAGTGTTGGGATACCAATGATCATATTTTTATGATCATGCACCTCAAGTAATATGTGGGTTACAAATCCATGGTATCCCTAAATAATCATCAAGACTACATGGACTTATCCCATGACATTCCAAATATCAGAGCTTCAAATCCATGGCCGATCAACCACATGATAATCAACAGTGCATCCAGATCTATCTCCTAGAAGCTATAACCATAATATTTATAGCTTCAATGGAACATCCCATATAATCATGTGCATTTTTACCCAAATTTATGGTATCCATAAAAATATTACGAGCTCCTAATATAGTTCATCTAAGAACATTGAGCTCCATATCCATTACAGCTCCCATTTGCATTTGGATCCAAATAAGTGTAGCCCATCCATGTCACATCCACCTTGAGGGTATATTTCATAACCCACGATAAACAAATATAACATAAGGGATGTTTAAGAAACCATGACCAATACAACTTTCCATATCCCCTTATGATCAAAAACCTCATACGGTTCTATGGTGACACTCGCTACCATCTCACATACACCCGTTTAGGTCCAATTTATCAGTGGGGAACCCATAAGGTCCCCTTATTCTCAATAAAATAGAGTCACCTTAACATGGGGGATCAGTCTCTATTACAGTATCTATTCAACACACTATACCCTAGGACATAGTTTCCCTCAACTTCATAAACAAGTTAGCATGATCTCATCGGTTATGTGGGGGATCACCATAAGGTTCATAGTCAAGAGATGGTCAATATAATCTCTTGGTCATTAGGGTCACTTTAGGTTGGTCTCCTCAATCAACCCAAACACATTCTATATAACGACCCATACTTTAAATATATTGTTATTACTTCAAAATTTAAGCACACATATTACAACATATAACAAAACCATGAAAGGACCATATAGGTACAGTGTCTTTAGAAACTGGGAGACATAAACCAATGGTTCATAAATCATCTACATCGTCTCCATTTTCTTTTATCATATCTAGAGTCCCATTTGGAATATCTTACTTAATACCCTTCTTCCTGGCCTCGGGAAAAGAAAACATACAAAAGGGTCAGCTAAAATGCTCAGTAAGGGTAAACAAAAGAAATATCAATCATATTATATTCAAAATAACATAACATTTTGAAAATCTTAACCTGCAAAAGTGATCATAATATCATAACATGGGATAAGTCATGGTAGTGCAATGTAAATCCCAATAATCATAACATGAAACTTTGTTTCATACACACATAATCATAGAGAATCATTTCATAGTAGTCAAGACTCATTTCCAAGACTATCCTAGCAGAAAAAGTCCATATCTGAACCGAGTTAAAGAAAAACATTCTTCTCGTACTTTGGCCGGAAAAGTCAAAAAAGTACCTCATACTAAAAACGACAAAAGATTCCTTTCATATATTTTATTACAAAACTCACAAATGGTTAAAATTGGGTTCAAACAATTGTAGGAGGATAGAAATAATATTACATATTGAGGAAACATGTATGTGGATGATAAATACACCCTAGTAAATACCAAAGTATAAACAATCTCGGATAAAAATGAGATTGTGAGATTTTCCATTACCGTAGGTCAGATTTGTTGCGTATGTGTCCGAACCTCCTATATAATGATTTAAATAATTTTATTGACTTATTCCATAATTGTATTCACTGTTATTATATCATATATGGTCATATTCTTAGCTTTGTATTAGTAATATTTCATTGCTACTTGTTATTCGTATGTTTATGTATTTTTGTTCTTATGCGTGTTTTGTCGAATAAATTTTTATTCTTTTTTTTAGGTTATAGATACCTCATTTCCAGAATGTTATATATCATATTTATTCATTAAATTCATTTATATAATCATTATTCATTGAAGATCATGTAGAACGAGTCGCATCACATTGTGGAGACGATAGGTCGTACGTACGCACGGGCGATGATATTGTTCCCATGATTGTGGAATTGTATTGAAGTGTATGCATACTATTTCATAATCAATATCACTTTAAAATAATCATATATAGTTATTTTTTCACCATTATACCCATCCAAGTAAGTTGGTGGTGGAAAACAGATTACACCACGGCATGGAGATGGTATTTCATACGTACGCACGTGTGGTGATTTCCTTTTCCATAGGATGTATAGAAGGTGAAATATGGTTGTTTCATATTTATAATAACATATCAGTATATTAGTGATACTGATGTTATTACTTCATAATGAAACAACTAAATAAGAAGAAGTATAAGAAGAAATAAAGTTGAAATAATCGGTAACGGACATTACCACTTCTTTGAAGCGCCACTTCTTAACCTCCTCTTAGGGCACTAGATATGGTCTTTTAGGAAAACCAAGACCTCCAGAATGTTTCTAGAGAAGTTGAGAATGGAAAAGGTCAGGGTTTGGCCGAGATTGAATGCTCAAAGTGGTGTGAGAAGGAGAGGGAGGAGCTGCCCTTTTATAAGGGAGGAGAGAGGCACTTTAGGAAAAACATAAAATATTATTTTATTATAAAGTCATATTCTATTTTTAATATCTCTAAATTGATTTATTTATAAGCTAAGGTTGTTATGGGTCAAAATCCTATCAACCAATATATTTTAGACAAGTTTAGGTTACTATTATAAACTTATCATATAGATTTAACTCTAAGTTAAATAATTTAACTTTTACCGTGCCTTTTTGTTTTCGTACACTATATGGTTAATAAACTTACTATAAGAAGACAAACGAACCCCAAGTGTTTAATTATTAATATATATAACCGTATATAAGTAATTTTTCTGAAACATAGATTTTTAGGAATAAAATAACATTAATAACATAAAAATTTTTAAAATACTATTTTATGTCAATTTTGACACTATTTGGTAATTGATTTTTGTGAAAATTATAACAGAATGATTAGTTCAGAAAAAGTTATTTAAATCAATACTAATATGTCATATTAACCTATAAAATTAGTTTAATTCATATAAAGTCTCAAATTACATTTATTTGGGTATTTATAATTTCAATTATGTTAATATTTCCTTAATAAGGTAATTACTGCATCATCATTGTGTCATAAATAAATTAAATTATTTAAAGTCTAAAATTTTTAAATAAAATACCATTATGTAGGAAATATTTTTATATTTCTAATGAATATTTATATTTGAATTTATCTTATTTATAAACCTATATTAAAAATGTTTTATTTATTAAACTTTGATTTTAACTATTTTAACTCTTCATTAAAAAAAATTATATTAAATGTCCTAATCTAAATCAAGTGGACCTAAATGGTCGTATTTTATTCCTAAGGTTGTTTTTGGTCGAATGGAACTTATCCAATAGAATTAGGACATGTGTTATGGTAATAATAATAACATTTTTACCCTTAATTACTGTATTTACTTTTAACCGTGGTAAATAAAAGTAAAAAGTTACTATTCATCAAAAATTATTTTTATCTTATTGAACCACATTTTACTCCTTGATATTAACCATGTCTCTCAGATTTTCAAAATTCCACTCCCATAAGTGGTAAAATTAAGTTTTATGTAAATTTGAAAACACTCCTAGAAGGTGGGTAAAAGACGGTGAAAAGTTCAATAAAATTTTAATATATCTAAAATTATTATAAAATGACTCCAATTAATTAGTTTGAACTTATATAGGTATTATGTATCAATTTTTACATAAAATAAATTTAAATAATATAAATAATTATCTAAATAAAAAGTCGGTTTTTAAATAGTAACCTAGTGCTTTCACTATTCATCAAAAATTGAAAGTTTTCAGAAAAATACCAAAAATTCACCCTAGGCTAATTTCGATATTCCGAATCCAAAAATGAAGTCAATTTTTAAAGATAAAATTTATAAAATTTTCAAAAGTGGGTATTACTATTTATAACGGCTAGTTTTAATAATATTTTAATAGCATATCATTGTTTAGTGAAACTCAGTATTACGTACAATGCAAGCTATCGAGGAAGGTCGGGATTGTGTGTAAAGGAAGCCAAGATAGTGTTGTGTGTAGTGAAAGATTCATTTTATGATTTATATAACATAAAAACAAAATATTTCTCATAAAAATCTCGGGTGTTAGATTCTACCCCCCTTAAAATGAATTTCACCCTCGAAATTATTCACTTTGTAACAAACAGATGAGGATACCTTTCCCTCATCATATCCTCAAGCTCCAATGTAGCTTCTTCTAATTGGTGGTTCCTCCATAAAACTATAACCAAGCGAGTGGTCTTGTTCCGTAGGACTTTTTCAATACGATCCAGAATCTCTATCGGCTGTTCTTCATAAGAAAGATCTTGCTCTAGTGGTTTAACTTCTGAGATGAGTACATGTGAAGGATCGGGTATGTACTTTCTCGGGAGAGATACGTGGAACACATTGTGAACTTGAGAGATATTAGGTGGAAGTGCCAATCGGTAAGCTACCTTCCCAACACGATCCAGTATTTTGAAAGGACTGATATACCTAGGGCTCAACTTTCCCTTCTTTCCAAATCTCATTACTCTCTTCCATGGAGATATTCTTAAGAACACTTTATCACCCACTTCAAACTCTAGGTATTTTCTTCGATTTTCGGCATAGATTTTTTGTCGACTCTGAGCTACTCTTATGTGTTGTTGAATTGATCGGGCCTTTTCTACCATCTCATCAATAGGATCAGGTCCTAATATCTTTATTTCCCCTACTTCATCCCAGAAAATTAGAGTTCTACATTTCTTTCCATAGAGAGCTTCATAAAGATCCATCTGAATACTGGAGTGAAAGCTATTATTATAAGAAAATTCCACCAAAGGTACGTGTTGATCCCAACCTCCTTTGAAATCTATATAACAAGCTCTCAACATGTCTTCTAGAGTTTGAATTGTCCTCTCAGACTGACCATCTGTCAGGGGACGATAAGCAGTGCTGAAATTCAACTCCGTATCTAGAGTATGCTGAAGAATTCGCCAAAACTTCAAGGTAAACCTCTGATCCTGATCAGATATAATGGAAAGTGGTACTCCATGCAATCTTACTACTTCCTTTACATATATCCTAGCAAGCTGATCCCAAGAGAAATCTTCTCTTATAGAAATGAAGTGTGTTGACTTTGTAAGACGATCAACTATGACCCAGATAGCATTATTTCCTTTGGATGTTTTAGGAAGTCTGGTGAAAAAGTCCATAGTGATGTTTTGCCATTTCCATTCGGGTATGGGTAATGGTTGTAACATCCCCGTAGACTTCTGTCTCTCAGCTTTAACTTGCTGAAAAACCAAGCATCGAGAGACATATTCAGCAACATATCTTTTCATGTCATCCCACCAGAAGTACTCTATTATGTCCCTATACATCTTTATGATTCCAGGATGAATAGAGAATTAAGAACTATGAGCCTCATCCAGCAGCTCCTTCTTTAATTCTGGGATGGGAGGAACACAAACCTGATTCCTTAACCTTATTATTTCATCACAATCAAAGTGAAATTCAGGAACATTTCTCACATTCTTTTGTAACTCTACATCTTCTTTATGTGCCTCTTTAATCTTCACATGTATATATGGTTAAACATTCATTTGAGAAAGATAATATTTTTCCCCTTACATTATAATTCCAAGATCCATCCTTTGTAAATCCATAAATATTGGATCTTTTGTGATCCTCATCATGGATAATCTAGCATGGTCTTATCGACTTAATGCATCTGCCACCTTGTTTTCTTTCCCAGGGTGATAATTAATTGAGCAGTCATAATCCTTAATTTTCTCCAACCATCTTCTTTGGTGAAAATTCAGCTCCTTTTGTGTGAAAATATACTTTAAACATTTATGATCAGTATAAATATCTCACCTTTCACCATAAAGAAAATGCCTCCATATTTTTAATGCAAAGACTATCACATCTAACTCCAAATCATGAGTTGGGTAATTTTCCTCATGTATTTTTAACTATCGTGAGGCATAAGCTATCGCCATATCATTTTGCATGAGAACACGCCCCAGTACCTTCTTGGATGCATCACTGTAGATCACAAACCTTTCTCCACTACAAAGCAGTGTGAGAACAGGTGCACTGGATAGCCTTTGTTTTAACTCTTTGAAATTTTATTCACACTCCTCCGTCCAAAAAAAAATAACTCTTTTTCGAGTCAACCTGGTGAGTGGATTAGATAATCGTGAAAAATATTTCACAAAACGTCGATAATATCCAGCCAAACCAAGAAAACTTCAGATCTCTGTTACAATTTTGTTGGTCTTGACCATCTTTCGTTAACCTTTGTTTTTGCTGGATCTATATATATCCCTTATTTTGATATTATGTGACCCAAAAATTCAACATTTTGAAGCCAAAATTCACACTTGGTAAATTTGGCATTAAGCTTTTCCTTTCTTAGGGTCTTTAATACAATTCTCAAGGGATCTTCATGTTCTTCCTTTCTCTTTTAATAGACAAGAATATCATCTATAAAGACTACCACAAAATGATCAAGATAATATCTAAGGACACTATTCATTAGATCCATGAAGATATCAGGGGCATTATTATGACCGAATGGAATCACAATAAATTCATAGGGTCCATACCTTGTACGGAAAGCCATATTTTGTATATCCTCCCATTTGACCATTAATTGATGATACCCTGAATGAAGATCAATCATGAAAAAGTATTGAGCTCCGTGTAGTTGGTCAAATAAGTCATCAATGCATGGGAGATGATATTTTTTCTTGATAGTAATCTTGTTAAGTTCTCGATAATCAATGAAGAGTCTCATTGATCCATCTTTCTTCTTAACAAACAGAACAGGTTCTCCCCAAGGTGACGCACTAGGGCATATGAATCCCTTATCAAGATTCTCTTGGAGTTTCTTATTCAATTCCTGCAACTCAATTGGGGTCATTCTATAAGGTGTCTCTGAAATAGGTATATCACCCAGTATGATTTCTATTGAAAACTCAACTTCACGATTTGGTGGAAGACCTGGAAATTCCTTCGGAAATTCATCACCAAACTCTCGTACAGTGGTCATATTTTTAATTGTGAGTTTCACACCAACCATTTGAGATAAATATACTTTATTTATTGGAATCAAGACCCATAAGATGGAAGAAATTTCCACCAGAATGTTATGTTCATCCTTGCATCGATAGACGATCATAGATTGATCTGGAATATGAAATGTGACTTCCCTTATTTGGAAATCGATATGAGCTCCATACAAGGAAATACAATCTATGCCAATAATCGCATCAAATTCCACTATAGGAAGGATCATAAGATTTTTAAGATGCACTTTCCCAAAAACTTCAATCGGAGAAGAATTATAAACTTTTGATGCGACTGTTGTGCCATTAGGGGTTGTCACAGCTAACTCAATAGCTAATTGTTGAGGTAGTACGGCGATACCCTTAGAAAATTCTTCAAAAATAAAAGAGTGGTTGGATCCAGAATCAAATAAAAGATTTTCTACTTTAGAGTGGATAGTAAGTGTACCATTCACCACTTTGTTATCGTACACCACATCGTTGATAGAAATTTCATGTGACTTTTCTTTGTCTTTGGCCTTAAGAGTTCGTTGACGTTGATCATCGTAAAAAACCCTTGGATTAGGGCATTGACTGGCATAATGCCCCATTTCCTTGAACTTTTAACATTGAAGTGTAGGAGGTTCACTCTGTGTAGCATTTTCTTTGTTCTCATGATTAGACATCTTCTTCCCATCATTTCGGCATTCAAATGCCCGATGACCGTCTTTTCCACATTTGAAACATTTACTTGTCCCTTTAAGACAACTCCCTCAATGTTTATTTCCACACTTTGAGCATAAAGTAAAACTCATATTATTTTCAGCGTGGTCTTTAAATTTCCCTTTGAATTCCATTTTCCTCCTCTTATCAAACCCATATGATTGATGGGTTACTCCAATCTCCATCTCAACCTTGAGAGCACATCGAACGATTTCCTCGTAGCTATTGAAGTCCCTTATGGATAATTCCCTTCGAAGACTTGGTTTTAAGCCACCAAATAATCTATCGATCTTACTATCAGGTTGGATAATATTCCCAGAAGCGTACCTTGCAAGTCTTGTAAAATTTTCTTCATAGGTACCAACAGATTCATCATCCTTTTTCTTTAGTTCAAGAAACCCCTTCTCTATCTTTGTTCGAAGAATACGAGGGAAGTACTTATTGAAAAATAAGTTCTTGAACTCGTCCCATTCCATGGACTCTATTTAATCTCTTGGTCTTATATTCTTGATAATATTCCACCTTTGATCAGCTTCACCTTCCAAACGATATACGGCTAATATGACTTTATCATGTTCAGAACATTGAAGAACTGAAAATATCTTTTCAGTGGTACTGATCCATTGTTCATCCACTAATGGATCGGTAGACCCATTAAATAAAGGCGGACGCTACCTCATGAAGGATTCAACAGAATTTTTCACCTTCCTTTTCTCGTTTGGACGTCCTGCATGATTCATAGCTTGAGAAAGTTGTGTGAGCATGGATACAAGATTTTGGATTCTAGCTCCCATAACATTTGGTTTCTCAGGGGGACAATCAGTGCATTTCCCGTTGCATTCAACAATAACACGGTTCCTTCGGGTTCCAGCCATTGACTAAAACCAAGAAGAATAGTGTGAGCAACACTAATTATAATAGGAAAACCACATAATCAAGAATAAAATTTTACACTTAAGGTCTTATCATAGGTTCTTCATGGCCATTTCTAAAACACTAAGATTATGATATATGCTTAAACTTATCCTTAGGGTTCTTACTAAGGTTTTTAAATCCTAGTTTCCAAAGGTTGACTATACCTTTCCTCTGATACCAAATATAACGACCCATACTTTACATACATTGTTATTTCTTCAAAATTGAAGAACACTTATTACAACATTTAACAAAACCATGAAAAGACCTTATAGGAACAGTATCTTTAGAAACTGGGAAACATAAACAACTGGTTCATAAATCATCTACATCGTCTCCCTTTTCTTTTATCATATCTAGAGTTCCTTTTGGCATATCTTACTTAATACCCTTCTTCCTGGCCTGGGGAAAAGAAAACATACAAAAGGGTGAGCTCAAACACTCAGTAAGGGTAAACAAAAGAAATATCAATCATATCATATTCATAAGAACATAAATTTTGAAAATCTTAACCTGCAAAAGATATCATAATATCATAACGTGGGATAATTAATGGTAGTATAATTTAAATCCCAATAATAATAACATGAAACTCTATGTCATACACACATAATCATAGAGAATCATTTCTTGGTAGTCAAGACTCATTTCCAAGACTATCCTAGTGGACAAAGTCCATTTCTGAACCGAGTTCACTCCTCGTTTCAGTCCTGTATTACTTAACTGCATTAACCTTCTGTTCCAGCCATTTCTATATCATGAGATATAAATATTTACCCAGTGCATTGGAGGGAGATATAGGTCTCACCCATCTCATAATGATACCATTCTTATGTGTGCCACAAAATCATAAATCATATATCATAGCATAACCCATGTAATAAAAATGGGATTCTTAAACATCATGCCATCATAAATCATATAAGATAAAAGGAAATCATAAAAATAATTCCATCATAATCAAATAAATGTAAAAATATGTATATGAACATAACCCTATACTATCTTAGATGGAAAATAATTTTGATAAAACACTGGAACTCCATTCTTGAGGAAAATACCCTTTCTACTTCAAAAACATTTTCCTTTCTTAACATGTCACAAAAGTTTAAACTAAAAGAAGTAAATTAAAAATAAACATGAAAACTTGTAAATTAATCTTCATGTAAATAATTTTTTAAAAATACATTCATGCCATATAAGTTAAAGAAAAACATTCTTCTCATACTTTGGCCGGAAAAGTCGAAAAAGTACCTCGTACTAAAAACGACAAAAGATTCCTTTCATATCTTTTACTAAAAAAATCACCAATGGATAAAATTGGGTTCAAAAAATTGTATGAGGGTAGAAATAATATTACATATTGAGGAAACATGGATGTGGATGATAAATACACCCCAGTAAATACCAATGTATAAACAATCTCGGATAAAAATTAGATTGTGATATTTTCCCTTACCTTAGGTCCGATTTGCTTCATATGTGTCCGAACATCCTGTATAATGATTTAAATAATTTTATTAACTTATTCCAGAATTTTATTCATTGTTATTATATCATATATGGTCATATTCTTAGCTTCTTATTAGTAATATTTCACTGCTACTTGTTATTCGGGTGTTTATTTCTTTTTGTTCTTATGCGTGTTTTATCGAATAAATTATTATTCTTCTTTTTAGGTTACATATACCTCATTTCCAGAATTTTATATATCATATTTATTCATTAAATTCATTTATATAATCATTATTCATTGAAGAACATGTATAACGAGTCGCATCACAACGTGGAGACGGTAGGTCGTACGTACGCACGAGCGATGATATCATTCCCATGATCGTGGAATTGTATTTAAGTATATGTATACTATTTAAGAATCAATATTACTTTAAAATAATAATATATAGTTATTATTTACACCATTATACCCATCCAATTAAGGTGGTGGTGGAAAACAGATTACACCATGTCATGGAGACGGTATTCTGTACGTACGCATGCACGGTGATTTCATTTTCCGTAGGATGGATAGAAGGTGAAATAGGGTTGTTTCATATTTATAATAACATATCAGTATATGAGTGATACTAATTTTATTACTTCATAATGAAACAACTAAATAAGAATAAGTATAAGAAGAAACAAAGTTGAAAGAATCGGTAACGGACATTACCTCTTCTCTGAAGCGCCTCTTCTTTGAAGTGCCTCTTCTTAACCTCCTCTTAGGGCACTAAAGATGGTATTTGAAGAAGACCAGGACCTCTAGGATGTTTCTAGGGAAGTTGATAAGGGAAATTTTCATGGTTTGGCCAAGCTTGAAGGCTCAAAGTGGTGTGAGGAGGAGAGGGAGGAGGTGCCGTTTTATAAGGGAGGAGATGGGCACTTTAGGAAAAACTTAAAATATTATTTTATTCTAAATTCATATTCAGTTTTTAATAGCTCCAAATTGATTTATTTCGAATATAAGGTGGGTATGGGTCACAATAATCTCAAAAAATATATTTTAGACAAGTTTAGGTTACTATTTTAAACTTATCATTTAGATTCAACTCTAAGTTAAATAATTTAACTTTTACCGTGTCTTTTTGTTTTCTTACACTATATGGTTAATAAATTTACTATAATAAGACAAAAGAACCCCAAGTGGTTCATTATTAATATATATAACCTTATATAAGTCATTTAGCCGAACCTTATATTTTTAGGAATAAAATAAAAATTAATAATATAATATTGTTTTAAAAAACTATTTTATGTCAATTTTGAAACTATTTGGTAATTGATTTTTGTGAAAATTATAACAGCATGATTAGTTAAAAAAAGTTAATTAAATAAATACTGATATGTAATATTAACCTATTTAATTAGTTTAATTCATAAAAAGTCTCAAATTACATTTATTTGTATATTTATAATATCAATTATGTTAATATTTATTTAATAAGGTAATTACTGCATCATCATTGTGTCATAAATAAATTATATTATTTAAAGTATAAAAATTCTAAATAAAATACCATTATGTGGGAAATATTTTTATCTTTCTAATTAATATTTATAGTCTAATTTATCTTATTTATAACCCTATATTAAACATGTTTTAGTTATTAAACATTGATTTTAACTATTTTAACTCTTCATTAAATAAAATAATATTAAATGTCCAAATCTAATCCAAGTGGACCTAAATGGTCATATGTTATTCATAAGGTTGTTTTTGGTCGAATTAAACTTATCCAATAGAATTATTACATGTGTTAGGGTAATAATAATACCATTTTTACCATTAATTACCCTATTTACTTTTAACCGCGGTAAATAAAAGTAAAAAGTTACTATTCACCAAAAATTATTTTTATCTTATTGAACCACATTTTACTCCTTGATATTAACCTTGTCTCTCGTATTTTCTAAATTATACTCCCAGAAGTGGTAAAATTAAGTTTTATGTAAATTTTCAAACTCTCCAAGGAGGTGGGTAAAAGACGGTGAAAAGTTCAATAAAATATTTATATATCTAAAATTATTAAAAAATGACTGCAATGAATTACTTTGAACTTATATAGGTATTATTTATCAATTTTTACCTAAAATAAATTTAAATAAAATATATAATTATTTAAATAAAAAGTCGGTTTTTAAATAGTAACCTAGTGTCTTCACTATTCATCAAAAATTGAAAGACTTCAAAAAATACCAAAAATTCACCCTAGGATAATTTCGATATTCCAAAACCAAAAATGAAGTCCATTTTTAAATATAAAATTTATAAAATTTTAAAAAGTGGGTATTACTATTTATGACGGCTAGTTTTAATAATATTTCAATAGCATGTCGTTGTTTAGTGAAACTCGGTATTGCTTACAACGCAAGCTATCGAGGAAGTTCGTGATTGCGTGTAAAGAAAGCCAAGATAGTGTTATGTATAGTGAAAGATTCCTTTGATGACGTATATAACATAAAAACAAAATATTTCTCATAAAAATCTCGGGTGTTACATTCTATATAAGATATTTCCACCTAGTCCTGAACACATCACAAAAAATAGGATCACTCATCCCTCCCTCATCGTGAAAAGTCTGAATAGATTGACATAACAAATGGGTCCTTTAAGTCCTATACAACCTTGGATCTCTATTCTACCCTCACCCTTATCTTGGAGGCATCCCAAGCTCATAGGCATGAGCTAATGGGTCTCATTTGATTTGGAATCACCTCTTAAGAGGTCGGGAGGCCACCTAGTGTCTCGAAAGGCTTGACCATGACCATCGATGGTCGCAACGTCAAGTTAGTTCATGGCGATTGTTCATGAACCATAGCACTCATTTATTTAGTTTAGACATTTTAATTTAGTTGAAATAAATCATTTAATTAAACTAACCAGGGGGATTACCCTCAATGGTGTGTCCTATACCTAATATGAAACGCAAAATAAATATAATCTAAAGGTCTAGTAGGTGAGACTACATACTTTTAAGTAACTTTCCACTTTTATTTCCAATGGTGGCCTGTAGTAGCTGACAAGGCCCATCCTAGCCCTTCTAGCCTTATACATGGTCAACAAATATCATGTTAGAAACCCAAGATCCTAAATCACACTAAATATACATAATTATTAATTTTAATATTTATATTTAATCAATTAATTGCATTCATCCCCGAAATCTTTGAAAAAAAATCATTGGGTTGTCATGTTGCACCGGGACCAAGTCCAACATATGATGGGAGGTTCATCGAGGACTCCAAAAACTGTTCTTGGGAAAATCCCTAAGTGCCAGAACCATTTCCACAATTAAAGTAATTTAATTTCTAAGATAAATGGAAGAAAAATTCAATTCATGATAGAGATTTGGTGAAATAACAAAGAACACCCAGTGGAATTCTTATTAGGGTGTTCTCTTCCTAATCTGTATGAAGGACCCATTGAAATGAGGCGATTTCACCATTCTCTGATGAAATTTACTCTTCTAATTAAAACCAAAAAAAATCCAAATCGAGGAGGGAATGGAGAAGGAGATGAGAGGAGGGAGAGGGGTCTTGGCCTAGAATTGCTACGAAAAATACCAAAGAATCACACCCCATACATTGGGGATCTAAGAGAGATCAATGGTAGAGAGTCCCCTGACAACTCCTGTAAGGAAAATAGGAGGGAGGGGGATTCCACCTGTAAAAACCCAATAGGGAAAATTTAATTTTTTCACCTTTAGAGACCACAGATGTGCCACTGGTTGGAACCTAGACTGCTGGTGGCTACTGAATCCTTCATAATAGTAGCTTGATAGCCGCAAATTTCTTCCATCACTCCTCAAAGACCTCTAACTACTTTATGAACCTCAACTCCCATCTAAAATTCCACCTTTGAGGTGTCCAAACCACCCAGTTTTTATTATGAATCCCAACTCAAAATTCAAATCATCCATTAATTGATATATTCAAATTTCCCCAAAAAATAAACACTCATAGGGACATGAATTTTTTTGTTCTAGTGTAAATTTAGTCTTCAAAAAAACAAAAAAAAAACAAAACACCATTTACAGCGGGTTGAGCATGAGGTCGAGGTGAAATTTTTTGATAAAAAAATTGAAAGATAAATTTAAATATATAAATTTTTTATTAAACCTAAATAATATAGATACATCACATGTTATATATAAAACACCAAAGTTCAAAACCTATATTTTATAATCTTATTCTTGTTAATGATTTCTATTCCATATCAATTATCTAAATTCCATATCTATCATTTCCTCTATCTTATATGTCATCATCCCCATTGAGTCCCATATAAAATATTTGTGATTTTATAAGAAAAAAAATCATCCTCAATGTAGTTGATTCTTGATTATGTTGTTGTTTTTATTTAAAAAAGAACAATGGATCATTTTTCATTGATAATAATATTTTTATAAAATATATATACTACTTGTGAGGCTATTATAAAGGGATTATCCTCATACCCTTCATCACTAAAATTCATTTTTAAAAATCCTAATTCAACAAATTTTATTATAAATTTATTTTCAAATCATTTACATCAAAAAATTAGCAAATGAAATTTAGTATAGTCTAAATCACATATTTTGATGTGTGACCCCAAAGTATGAAATATTAATGTAAATATAATTTCTATCTTTGAAACCAAACACATGCATCACTTTAAGAAAAATAGCGAATCCACTATTTTACACTAAATTGTATTCATCACATTTCTTTGTATAGAACGTATAATCATTAATTATGTATCCATTATAAGATAATACATGTAAACTTAATTTTTTGGATAACCATTATAATTTTTCATTGATTTATCTATGATTTATAGATAACTATTTATAAATTTGGTAATGAAACCAACTAAACAATTATTGGTCATGTGTATTGGAAATGTAACTTTTGGACCTCATTGGATTCAGGTTCCTAATAATTGTTTTTTGAGTTTGAATGAATGAGGAAACCTCTACACTAATATAAAATATACATAGGTGGTCTTATTTGGAATTTGAAATGGGTATTGTAACAATATCTCTTTTAGGAATTTCATCTCTTTCAATTAACTAGTCATGATGAGATTTTAAAAGATAAAAGTTGTAGACATGGGATAAGTATTCAATATATAATTGAAATGATCCTTTTAAAATATACTTATCTATAATACGAACTTATGGATAGCTTAAATTTTAAATACACCATTTCAATATCTTTATATATAATTCAATAGGGTACATCCATTTAAAATTTATGGGACCACAAAACTGGATCTCTCTAACCATTTAAACCACCAATTATACAATAATATCAAATAATGATGGTGTGAAAAGAAAACATAGTAAAAATAAAGTGAAAAATATATTTTTCCGTTGTTTTAAACTTCACTAGGTTAAAAACTTTACAATATTTTTATTTAAAATTAAAACATAACTTATTTATTATGTGTTGAACATTTTTTGGAAATATACAATATATTTACATAGGTAAAAAAATTGGAATTAAAACTTGACAATCATATTATTTTTAACATTCTAACTTTAGTTCATTCTTCTATACAACATTTTTTATTTTTTTTTGAATAACACCATGGGATCTTAAAATATTTTAATGGTTATAAAACTAAAATTTTTCTTTCCTAGAAAAAGTTTCAACTTCTAGAGGAAGAAAAGTTTCCCTCCCCTCCTACATTAGCACAAACTCTTCCCTAATTCTCAAGAAAATCATGTCGAACCAAACCATAATTTTTTATTTTTTATTCTCATGTGTATTTATAAATGCGTTGATTGTACTATTACATACATATTTATCTATATTCATTCAATTTAAAAAATGTCTACTATAAAAACTCTTCCAGTAATATAATTTGAAGAAAATTTATCCCTTTTTCCAATCCATGATTAGAATATTTTTAGGGAAATTTTTTCTAAAAACATTGACAATATATTTTTCCTAATCAAGAAGTTCAGCACCTATTATTAGAGAAGGTGAAAAAACTTTTTTGAATTCCAATAAAATGTTTTCATCTATGATAAATATTAATGTGGTTGAGGTAAAAGTATTTTTTTTTTGAAGAAATATATTATTCACACTATGTTTCTACATAACTAACAATATAATTTCATTACATACATGAAACCCTAACCTTCCTTTAATGGTGTGCCCTGAAAATTTAGCATCTGAAGGAAAATTATTTATTTTATCAAAAAATTATGATCTCAGTGTGAAAGTTTCTTTGTTGTGAGCTTCATACACCTAAAAATTGTATCCTATAATAATTTTAAATCATTAAAAAGTGGATCCAAATAAATTTCCATAACATTACTGGGTTGTTTTGATCCTGAAATATATTGAGAAAACATAATAAAATTATTCTTTATGCTTACAAAACAATGATAAATTATAATATTACAACATAACTAAAAATGTGTTTTGAGTTTTGTTTTATATACCATGGTAATTAATACCACACATTATTATTTCTAGATGATTTTTTCCTGGCTCATTCACAAATATGGGATACTCACTATAAATTTTCTTCTGATAGGAAGCATCTTATAGGTATTAAAGTTTATATATTTAATTGTTTTTCCTTCATGTGATGTTAATGGACTTAAAATATCCAAAAAATTTCACTAGTGTAAAAATATTAGAATGATTCGAAAGTACCCTAAAATTTTTGTTGAACTTGATTCATTTTTATTATATAGAGTTACATCTCCATTAGGAAATTTATTTGAATATTCATACTCTTTTTTAAATAATATATAGTTGTTGGGGTAAACTTGTATTTTATCATTGACTATAAGCATATAATGTAATATTTGTTTATATTTTGTTTGAAAATGATGTTCATTGTTATTTGATAGCATATCCTTCAACAAAGAAAATAGCTATGTGAAACTGATGTCACCCCATATATTTAGTGGTTTCATATTTTATAGTTTATTGACTACTTATAACGTTTTATGTTTCATAAAACTATTGTATAATAGAATATTTATATATTTATTCAATATCTTAGATATTCCTGGACAATCTCTAAGTTCATATCCAACCATCATTATAATTTCATCAATATTATCTATATCATTTTATACACTTGTATCAATATTAGATAACCCATAAAATCATTGGTATTCCACACATTAGATATATTTTCATCATATACACATTTCTTCCAATATTTATAACACTGATAAATTTCATAACAGATCAAGTTTATTCCAATTTAATTAGGCCGATTTTATTTGTATGTAAAAAATATAGACATAGAGACATGATTCAAAAAGGTTCATTTTCATGGTCTGCTAAAAATTTTATGAATAATTTGGCACCATCTTCTTATTTTCTAGTTATAAGATTAGAATCCATCATTTTTAAATTCATATCCATGATTTCTGATTCAGTAACCTATAAAACAAATATATGTTAATAACATAGATTTATATTAATAAAATTATAATTAATATATTTAATATATTTAAAGTTATAATATATAAAAACAATATATATAATATATGAAAAAACTATATATATAAACAACACAAGAATGTGTCTGTGTGTTATAAACATAACATATATATATATACATATAAAAATATATACTTTCATGGGTAAATATATATATATATACACATGGACACATATATATATAAATATATTAGTATCCATATATATAACATATATACGTAAATAACATACATATATATATAATTATACATAATACATATAGATATATATTCATGTGTGTATATAAAAATATATGAATTATTTCATATATATATATACCAGTATTTTTCCAAAGTGTTTTCATTAGATTGATTAGTTATAAATATATATGTGGATTTGATAAAAACAATTTGGTATAAAATATGAAAAACTATAAAAATATGATTAATTTGGTATATATTTATTTGTATTACATATTGGAAGTATGATATAATTTGAGAAATAAAAAAAATAGTTATATATATATAATAAGGATTAAATAGATCTTATATATGAAAAATCATTGATATGTATTTGTAGAATAGAAATTTATATAGAGAACTCAATAAATTACAGAATTGTATATTTATATAAATTCACAAAAAATGAAAATATATAAGAAGAATTGAATAAATCAAAGAATCATTGATTAAAATTGAAAAAATTTATAAATAACATAATTAGAAAATAAAACAGACAAATGTAACAAATCCAGTAACAAAAAACACTTGGGTATGTTTTTCGGACAATAAATCAGAGAGAGTCCTCGACACTACCCCCATATAAGTAATAGAAAACAAACCAAATAAAAAAGAAAAATATTGAAACTAATCAACATATAGAAACACACAATAAATAACAAAAACAATTATTATTTAATATTTAGAATAATTAAATTATAATAATAATATCATACTATAAACATAAGAAAATAATATATATTTAGAATCACTATAATTCAAATAAAACAACATATTGTCCACAGTCTGGATCAAATAATAACGCCATCAAAATGGAAAACACTATGGAGGTTGATGTGAAGTAGAAGGTTTTTAAATTTGGATTCACTAATGGTGTAGATAGGGTTAACCATTCCCACAAAGTTTTAAATTTGAGTCACAAGAATGTTCCAACATAGTTTGAAAATATATTAACAATTAAAATTAAAATTTAACTTGAATATGAATAATGGACCATAAGTTTGAATATTACAAGTTACTAAAACTTGAGAAAAGTAACAAATGTTTTATAGTCTTGAATATATAATAATCTGAGAGCTGATTTATAATTTTCAAGTTGAAAAAATATGGATAGTAGGATGAATTTTTATTTATCATACACAAAAAGGGTGGCATGAGGTAGGAGGAATAGGTTGAGAAACCCTTATGTGGAATATGGGAGGAATCCATTCTTTATGGAGATTTGAATCATTAAGAGTATTTCTATATTCCCCATTATTAGCTCATTAAAAAATCGTATACATCCAATTACTCAATAATCAAATATTACCATAACAAAATAAATTCAAATTAATTCATAAAATATTATATACATTTAATCTATTTATATCATATCATAAGTTTGTGAATAACATGTGAGTAAAATTTATTCTAAACTTGGTATCTAGTTTATCCACTAAATATCCAAATAATAATATAAATGAATTTTTTTCATAATATGAATATATATATTGTTAATACATTATTTCATTGGCATGTTTTTTGGAACACTATGTGAGGCCTTTTTTAATGGCAGTAACATCATTTGAAACCAATTTTAATTGGAATGAACATAATTATAGAAGTAAAAAAATTAGGGTTTAGTTTGAAAAACAAAAGCGAAAATTCACATTGATAAAGACTTTGAAAATAAATAAAACTAAATTTACATTAGACAGACTTGGTGAAAAACTAAAGAAATATTTAAAAAAATAAATGAAGATAAATTGAATATTTTTCTTTTAATGAAAAAATATATGAAATGTAAAAGAATTTCCTGATTAAACATGGAAAAATATTTTTTAAGCATAGTGATTTTATTCAATGATGAAAAGGCTCAGTCTAAAATCATTCTTAAATTTTAAGAATTGTAAGGATTAGTTTGAAAACACTCATTAATTATTAATACCATTAATCACTTTAGAAAAATATAATTTAATTTTTTATAACACTTATCACTTATGATAAGTGACTATGTGTATTTATATGAATCTTTTTATTGTTTATTTTAAAAGTTTTTTTCTATTATTTATCATGGAAGGGAATGTCATAATAATTTATCTCCCACAAACAGATCACAAAACAAAACATGTTGCAATTTTTTTAATGAGGCTTTCTATTCAGAACCTATCAGGGTCATAGGTAGTTTCTTTAGTCACAAAAACAATCTTCAGGGTTGGGAAGATTAAGTTGATGCTCGTGCGACCAAAAGAATGCAAGAGAGAGAGATCCAAAAGTGCCTTGGGAGGCATATAGCCAACTATTTTAGTATCACCTATCATGTCATTAGGTGTTTTATTCTTGACTCAAGAAACACTAAATCTAGATATTTTGAGTGTTCATCTCTTATTTAAAATATTATTATATAAAATTTAAATTTTTTTTGTGATAAAAAATTTGTGACAGATGAAATTACCATAATAAAAAGTTTCTTTTGTGGTAGTTTTTAACAAAAATAATTACATCACATAAAACATCAATAGTTATGAATTATTATGAAAAAATTAAAATATATCACAAATAGTTTTGATGGGATTATATGTGTGTTGTTTCATAACAATTATTTTTAATTAAATACCCTTATCCATTAAAGCAATTCATTAAAAATAACACAATATTCAATACATCATAAAAAATTATTGTAGAATATTGATCAATAAAAAGGTTGATTCTTTGAAACAGACTATATCCATCATAAATAATTTTCAAAAATGTGGGAAAATTAAATATGAAGGATACTTTTTATGATATATTATATAATCCATTATAAATACCAATCATGAATAACTCAGTCTTAAAAATTTCTATCAAAAATAATTTCATGATGGAATATTTAAGAGGAATTAGTCCATCAAAAAAATGTTAATTATGTATGTCACACACCGAACCATTCTCTTTCATATATCCCTTTTTATTTTCTTATTTTCTCTCCTAAGAAGTTTCCTCTGGTCTAGATCCGTTATTCAAGATCCAAACTCATTAATTTTTTCTTCAATATAAGGTATTAATCTATTTTTTTTTCAAAATTTTGTATTTACATGTTTCTATTTTTTCTTATCAAGGAAGCTAGGAAATTTTATGAGTGGTAAATTCATTCTATAATTCTACATATGAACATGGTTCAAAGCCTCATATCCCCCCTTAGGGTGTATTTCTTGTCCATTTATAGTTAATGACACAGCCAATGGCATAGGTGATGACATAGGTAGGCGTGCAAACCTAGGTACACACTGACACATTATAACTCATGGGTAGGGGAACCTTGCGCCAGGATGATGGGGCCTTTAGGCCTTGTAATGGGTTTCAAGCCACTGGGTCTTCGAGTGATAAAATTGTAATGAGACAGTCATGGAGTGGGTCAACCCTTGGAAGGGGTGTGCCTATCCTTACTTTAACATGGGTGTGTGTGTTGTTTCCTTTGCTTATAACCACCTGAACGTTAATAAATAATTTTTTAATTTTTTTAATTTTATTAGTTTGAAATTAGCTATTTAATTTATTGGGGCTTATATTATAAAATTAATAAAACAATAATATAGTTTTAAAAATATAATTATTAGTTATTATTAAATAAATACTCTTTTTAGTGATATTATTATAAATTATAAAAATATTAATTTTCTTTGTCCTTCACCTTATTAATTATTATTATTTAAATATTTTTTTGTTAATATTTTAATTTATTAGGGTTTTAAGTATAAAAAAATAATACATTCTCATAATTTAAAAAATATAATTATAAATTTTTAATAAATTAATATTTTAGTTAGTAAATTTTAATATTATTTATAATAAATAATTATTTAAAATAAATTAATAAAAATTTGTTAAGTAATCTAAAATAATAATGAATAGTTAAAACTAGGAAAAAAAATAAAACTACAAAGAATTTCATAAAAATAATATATATTAAATAATAAATTTTATTATAAATAAAAAAATATTATAAATTATTAAAATAAATAGAAATGTAATTAAAATAAATAATTATAATAAATTAACAAAAATTAGTTGATTAAAATAATTATAGATATAATCTGTAATTATTATTAAGTTATTATTTCTGTTATTAATTAGTAATATTATTATAAATCACTAAAAATTAATCTTAATCAAAAAAATTACTAAAAAATTATTTTTATTATATAAAAAATATAATTAAAAATAAAAATTATAATAAATTAACTAAAATGTATTTAATAAAAAAGATAAAAAATATAATAATAAAGAATAATATTTTTTAAAAAATTATTTATATATTTATAAAGAATAATAATTATTATAGGAATATAATAAATAAAAAATTATTTTTAAGTATTATATTATGCTCTTGCTGGTTACAAGAAAAAAAATAACTCACACACTTGTGAGATATTAGGGATTGGCCATACCCCCTCCATGGGTTGACTCACTCCCTAAATGTCTCATTATAGTATATATATCCTAATGAACACCATTTTATAGCCAGGAGGCCTCTTCATTACATCCCAAAAGGCTTCGGTGAATGTCCTACACTGCAAATTTCATTGTATACTAGAGTCTTCACCCCTTTTTACATCATCTTCATGCATTAATGTATTCATTTAATGAAAAAGTTAAATAACATTTAAAATAATAAAAGTTAAAAAAATTAATAATTAATTTATGTTGTTTTTGTACAATAAAAAAATTATTATAAAATAATAAATTCAAGACTTAAAAACAAATAAACTCCAATACATATTTAATGAAAAAATATAATAAATATCAATACTTAATAAATAGTAATCTTAATAAAAATTAGTAAATATCGTTTTTATAATTATATATTAGAAACAAAATGATAATAAATTAGTAACTAATTATTTTGAAACTAATTTATTTATTAATTTAAAATCACCAACTCTCTATAAACTAGTTATTGTTTTTTTAGAAAAATATGGAAAGAGGAAATAAACAAAAAAAAATTATGAGATCATGAATGGATACACCAACAAAAAAATCCACATGGTTATAGTATAAATCTTATCTTAATTAATGGTGTTAAATCATTTATTTGGTTTTCATCTTTAAATCAAAAATTTGTTTTAAAAGTGATGATTAAGTGTCCCTACAAGAAATGTGATCTCTGAGGATTTGAAAATTTTGATACTATTGGAGTTTATCTAGTATATTTTCATTTTTGGGAAGATTATGTTTTTTGGTACCATCGTGATGAATGAAATTTAGATATAAATATGAAATTTTTGGTTCCTGGTCCATGAAAGTTTCAAAATTTAGTACATGAGGCAACTTGATTGATTTTTCAAGAAATATAAATTTAGAATGATAAATAAAATTTTTAATCTAAACTATTTCAATTTTACCAACTTTTGAAATATATCGATGATACCTTATTTCTTGGATGTAAGATAAGAAAATTAGAAGCTATGGAAAAATTTGTAGCCATTATATCAGATTTTATAATATCTAAAAGGTATTTTTTTAAAAAAATATTTTTATTTAGTTAAATATTTACTGCCTCAAGGAAATATGCTACCTATACATTTCTATGAAATGAAAAATTTATTCCATTGTTTGGTTTTAACAGATTAGAAGATTTATATACATTAAAATGATTAAATATCATATTGTGGTGATTATAAGTCTTTAGTTAATTGTCCAACCTATAGATAGTTGAGGTATAAATACATTCAATTTAGAAAATGATGACATGTTCCTTTAAAATAATTGAGGCATTTTCTTATTATTCCTAGATTGTAACGTCTATTTATGCCTCAAAACACAACTTCATTCATGATATGACATCGATCAATACTTTTGTAATTGAAAGCTTAAATCATTCTTATGATGTTGATTCATGGAAATATTTTTATTAGTTTTATACATATTTTTCTTTAGAACCTCATAATTTATGGTCAGATATTTATATAGAAAATTTTTTCTTCGGGTACTTATAAAAGTAAAAATTCTTGTTAGATTTTTTTCATATCTCTTTAAAGCTTACCTAATTATATGATGATGAAGGAATCATATATCTACTTTACCTTATTAATTCTTGTAAATCAATAAAGTAATATAGATATTTATTTGAAACCATTAATTTATGAGTTAAATTTATTATGTAATAATTGTGTAACTATATATGATGTAGTTGAAAAATACCATCTTACTATGAGAGTAGAATTAATGTGGGAAGTTAGTCACTTTCCAGCATTTGGTTTGTTATATAGGTAGAGTAGATATGGTCCTTAATCCATTCTTCACTGCATGAGTGATAGAAAGGTGTTTATACTTTTTAATATAAGGAAAAACTATTTTTTTATAATCATCAAAGATTTATTCTCACTGAACAACCATTATGAATGAATAGAAGTGATTTTATAAATGGTATAAATGAAGAGATTGATCTACAATAATGATCTCATCTATTTAGGTAAAAACTGTCATCTCTTTATTACCTATAATTACTTTTTTTAGACTGGTATAGGATAATGCATAAAGTAACAATCAATTTTATGAAAAAACAAGGAATCAAAGAGTATTGGAGGTTATACATGTAATAATGCCTATAATAAATGTCAAAAGACCAAAAACGACAATAAAATTTATGAAAATCAATTGCATGGGTAAGATTAGGACCCAACCACCCCTACCATGAGGGCCTCTTCCATGGGGATTCCTATCACGTTTTTGGGAATTTTCTATCTTCCAAGGCTCATGAACTTCATTTGAATAAATTTTAGCAATTTCCACTGAACCCATTTCACTAGCGACAAATCCATGAAGATTATCCTACATCTGATGTACCACCCTTGTTCCCAAATAACCTTCAGAATCCTTCTCCATATTTATAGTCTCTAATGGACCTCCCTTGGGTGATTCAACCACAACAAAAATATTGGATGTATTCACTATAGCTTTATTTACATCATCACATGAACTAGAGATAGTTTGGGTTGTACGTTGATCTTTTCCCCGGGTGAGCACCATATTCGAAAAGTCTTTCACTATAAAGAGAGAAGTGGAGACATGAACCTTGTCCAAATTTTCATGTATAATGACCCAATCATTTTCAATAACATTTCCCCAGGACTCATCCTATGGGTGAGGTATAGTAGGTATTTGTGTCATCTAATTTACATTCTAGGCATTTGATACATCTCTATCCTTTTGATTTTCAAAATTAAATGAGATATAATTACTTGAATTATAATCCATAATAAATTAATATAGTCCATTAGAATTCCCACAAATTGGTATTGAATTTTCCATATGTTTGATATCAACCTTACATCAAGCCTCAGAAGGCTCACCAAGCTGCAAGGTTCCATCCTATTTTAGAAAGGACGATTTTATATCCAACGTGTCCTTTTCTAAGCTTGTGGGATCATTGGTAGGCTTCAGCTCCATCAACCCCATGGTTTCTAAGTTATGATCAAAAAGGGACCCAATAAAAGAAGCAGTATCTTCCTCTTCATTAAAAATTTTCCTTGCACAACTGTAGGAGAATACCCTGGATGATCTAGTTTGGGTAGATCGCAATCATCCATTCCGAAGGAACAAATATAATTTTATGAAAGGTAAAATTGAAAATTATAGACCTGTTGTGGTTATCTTGGCTATTCAAGTGAAAACCATCATCTCTTTATTGCTTAGTATTTCTTTTGGAACAACTATAAACCATTAAAAAATAAGAGGCTTTGGGAGAGATCATAATTGGATAAAGAGAAATAAATTTTAATATATGCTATATTGGTATGGTTTTTTCATCACATGCTAGAAGTAATTCATATTGAGAAGAAATATTTTTATAACATATTCTAAACTTTTTTAGACACACCATTAAAATATAAATGATACTGAAGAGGCTCAGTTGGATCATGTACAAATTTTCTAGTATCCTAAACTTGATTTATTTGAAAATGAAATATAAAAAAATTTAATAAAGCCAAATTAAACCAATTATATTTCTAAAAAAGTTCATTTATTTTCATATCAGTGGATTTTAGATCTGATGTTACCAGATATCTTTGATTATAATTTATATCCTTTTATTAGAATGATTAAATTACTAGTTCAAAACATCATGATTTTCAACTTATAATGGAAATAATACTACCTATTGTTCTTAGAGAGTTGTTGAATTCAGGAATTTAGGATGTGATGATTGAAATATCATATTTTTTGAGACATTTTTACTAAAACATCATATTATAATGTATTGAATTATATGAAATATAATATTTGTGTAAGTTTAAGTAAATCGGAAAAAGAATCCACAAATGTTCTTTTATTTAATGAAACATTTAATGTTGCATCTATCGTATGATGAAAAATTTGGATAGACAGTATAATTCTGATTGATATATCCATTTGAGATATATATATATAGAAGTTAAGAAATATTATATATAATAAATCATTGATTGAAATGTTATTTAAATAAGTGTATTTCAGGAGGAAATATCAAATTCTTACTCTTGTTATTTTCAATAAGAAATTTTCTCAAAACATAATCAAATGTATCACATTGAGGTAAATTCTAAGAAAATAGTAAATTATCAATATTTAATCAACCTAGGATTTATTTTGGTGGTGGAAATGAATAATGGATTATAGGTGATGAACAATAATCATATCAAACATATTTTCTACTGAATTTTGATGAAATGACATAATTCATACAATAAGTTCAATTATTACCTGTTTTTTACCTTTAGTTATTGAAAAATTAAATATTTATTTATTATTATATAGATTATATAATTATTATATCAAAAAAATTCAAAAAAATTACCCCATATTCCCTTAAATAATGTTTCCAACATAATTTTTTGTTCTTGTTTCAAAGACTAGTGAAAGAAATTTTACATTGACTATACATATGAAATCAATATAATATTTATTATATAATAATAATTAATTTATATTTTTTTTGTAACACAACATGAAAATAAAATTGACAATTTATTATATGTAATTATTACACAACAATTCAAATTGATAAAATTGTATAATTATAATATGGTTAATGGATTTAAATTTCGCACATGAACATATGGAGATTTTAAAAAAATTAACAATGGTGTTTGTTTATGATGAACCCATCATTGATAAAGTGTAGTAAAATTTTATGGCATGTAGTATTTAATAATTGTGTTGTTTTATTCGAGAAAATATTATGAAACAATGTTTCAATGTCATTGGCTTAATTTTTATTGAGGGTTTCACGTTTAACCATGCCATGGAGTCTTTAAAATTAAGTATAAAAGTCTTATTTTAGAAAATAAAACATTTATTTTGAAACATAAATCACGTAAAGTTTATTATAAAAATTATTTTTAAATAATAATATATTTAAATTATTTATGGAGTCTAATAAAAATTAAATCTCATGATAATCAGTTTTTAGAAAATGAAAATGGTTCCATGGAGTTGAAAAATATTGAAAAATTTCATGAAATGTCAACAAATAAATCTCTTATTCGAAGAGATAAAAATATCAATGATGATAATTTACAATCAAGGGATGATGGTGTCTATAGTGTATATGATGTAATGATCAATGAATTTGAATCAATGATAGATGATTCAATTTAAGATCTTATGGAAATTGATGATTTTGAGGAACAAAATGAATATGGTGATGCAAATGAATATGAACAAAAATATGAAGAATGAGATGTTACATTATCCTTACAATCACAAATAGTATATATTAATTATTTTCAATATCTATTTATTAGTTTTAAACTTTTTTCTATATTAATATTATTTTTATTTAATATTATTTATATGTTTTATATGTCCTGAGAGGATCTTGATGTGTTAATTGATAGCTTGGTTGAGGATAAGCTATATGGTGATGATTCTCTAGTTTCATCACCTACATGGGATACTACCACTGCATAGGCTACTAAGATGGGTATATACCTTTTTCAATTGATGATTTCATATCGTATTCCTAAGTGGAAACCATCTCTTTATTTTTATGCTCATTTGAGAAAGTAAGTTCAAATATGAATATTATTTAATTTTCATTTAACTTTTTTTAAATTAATTATGTTACTAATTATTCTTATTTTAATTTTTTTAATTTATCCATTGGTTAGGTTTGTACCATTCTTTGGAATTATTTATTTCCTCCAAGGATGTCATGGGATCTGGTTCCTAGGGATGTGTGTCATCAGATGCCTGAGCACCAGATGGTATATAAATAAATAATTTATTACTTTTCAAATTTATTTAATTTATAATTTACTCTATTATTATATATTTATAAGTTTGATGGTTTATTTTTTATGATATCATAATACCCTTCAATTTAGAGGCATCGGATGATTTTATGCATGAACATTTCAATTATTTTTTATACAAACTTCAGAGGAGAGATATAGAGATAGAATCTATGACTTTCTTTGATGACTCTTGTGTGCGTTATTGACCAAATTACATCCCTGTCTAAGCTTGGTCTAGATTATGCACTTACTATATAGGGGATAGTTTCAAAATGATATCATCTTCTAGTTGATAAAATCAGGGGATTCAGGATATTACAGATAAAGTTAAAAGTATTAATTTTAATTTACATCACCAAAATTGTATATATGGAATTATTTATTTAATTATATATACATTAAATATTAAATGTATAGGCTAAATTTATATAGCCTATGTTTTTTCCATTATTATGAAGTTTGATGTGTATAAGAAGATGTACACTGATCATACCACTTGGAAGATTGCTAGGGAAAGACAACGACATATCACAGTTATTGTTATTTTTTGTTTTTTTAAATTAATATAATATTTATTTTACTATTTTTTATTTATACATTTATAATAGATGTATTAGACAAAGAAATATCAAATGTGGGAGAGTAAATATGAGATAGATGGTGGGGATAATGAGGCCTTGTGTCAGTCGTGTTTCGATGAGGCAACTTGGCTATGGGAGATTGTGAGTGGTATTGAGAAAGGTTGGGTGATTAGTATTAGTTCACAATCGATGTTGTCCAGTTAATATAGTACTAGAACAATTCCATCATTTAGATTAAAGAGAGATTATGTGGGATTGTTGTCCATTGTTATTGTAGAGTATAAGGATAAGATTAGAGATTAATAAGAGACAATATATATGTTGAATAAAGATCTGGAAGATCAGTATCAGTAAAAAAAAGAATAATGAGCATATGATGGAGTAGATGAAATGCCTTTCATGTGATTTAGGGATAGATTCACCTTTTCCCGAAGAATCTAATCCTTCACCCTTTGGTCAAATTATTGTTATATTCTATTTATAGACTTATTTTATATTTTATATTTTAATTTTATTATGTATATTTTTTATAGATATTATTTTTTGTGCATTTTAATTTGTTTTTAATTATCTAGAATTAATTTAGATGGATTTCCATATCTGTCGCTCTTAAATTTATTGTAAATTACTTTAAAAAATTAAGGAATGGATCAAAAATAGTATTTAAGATGGATTTCTATTTAGATCATAAATAATATAACCCCATGATGTCCATGGATATCATTAACATTTTTATATATTTTTAACTTAATTTTAATTAATTATATCACTTCTTGTGTTTTAAGATTATTATTTCAATTCTGAAGAATTTTTTTATAGAGTATTTATTTTTTTATAATTTTATTTCATCGAGAAAATAGCTTTGTGGAGATGATAGAGGTATCCAAATGTAAGGAATGTGATGAATTTAGGCATATAGATCCCACTACAGGAGCTAGGTGCCAGTGGAGGAAGACCTGGTTCTAGGAAGGTTCTTCAGAGTTGTGTTAGTGCATGTGATGAATTCATATGTTGTGTAGAAAAATATGAATTTAAAAAGGTGGTGAAATTTAGATAATTAAAAAAACAAACATTAAATTTTTGAAGTTTATATTGACAATGAAAAATACCCATAGTAATAATACTGGGATGTTACAAATATACGAATTACCTATCAAGAATTAATAAGGACTTTTCATGTTTAATTTAATGCCTTAGGGGGTGGGCTTGAATTATTCATGGATGAGACCATTGGGTTTGGTGCATGTGTATTTTCCTTTTTTTACAATCCCATTATACTATTTAAAATTATTGTTGTTGTTGTTGTTGTTGTTGTTGTTTTTGTTATTTTTGTTGTTATTATTGTTATAATTTCGCTCATCTTATTGATAAGTGTATTCTATTTTTTTGAATATTAAAATTACTATTTTTCATGTAGGTAGAGATCTATGGCGGGTCAAACTATTCTTTAGACAATTTTCTGAGAATCCATCATCCTCTATGCATGGGGGGAATCATATTCCATTCTCCTTGGATCATGTTAATCTCAGTAGTCATCCTCTATTCATATCCACTACATACACCCTTCATGAATTTATAACTAGTACAATGGGAATCTATCCATCTCTCTCCCTATAGAGTTTTTCCCCTACCTACTCTTGTTGGTCATGCCATCCAACACTCACCTCTCTAATCTACTTATAGTAGTTGGCAGGGCATCACCAAACCGAGCATTTCACCCACCACCCCAATTCAGTAGGGCCACCCTAATCCATTTTGTGATGAAACCAATTATCAATAATGAGATATAATTTAGAAACTGTAAAGGTAAAAAAATATCTAAATGTTTTAAAAAACATAATTCCATTAATTAGTTTATTTGGAATTGAGAAACCTCAAACCTTAGCCATGAACTGTCTATGCACTGTCCAGAATCACTCATAACATTAAACCAAAATGGAATAAAGAAAAATGGAAGTAAGGTACTTAAAATGGAATATAACGAATATTTCGTTTAGAACAATTCCTACACCACATGAAATATAATAACTTAGATAAAATAGAAACAAGATATTATAATGCAATAACACGATATATCCAGTCCATATCATAAGATGACAAATTATTATAAATGAAAACAACATCTCTATTTCAAGTAACCACAACTATATATTTATAGAAAAGTTCCATAGCATCTATATAGTATATTCAGTTCTAACACCATCCAATATTTATGGATGACCCTCCACTTAATAATGGATATCATAGAATACCTGTTGGTATCACCAACTTAACTTCCACTTTAGTTGAATGGTGTATGCATTTAAAACATATCCACTTTCATATACACTTCTGACAGTTTCAATTATTTATTATTCTAGACCATGGTTCTAACCTAATTCTCTATCTTATTATACATAATACTTTAGTATATATATTTTTTAGAAGATAAAATACTTATATAAAAATGATTTCTCACACCAAGCATATCGATATCTCACTTTTGAATCTTTTTGAATGCTTCACCGCCAAGTTTTCTAGGTAACAAGTCACTATCTTCCAAAATATCTCCTCTTTAGTTAAACTCTTCGATATTAATGTTTATTATATGATTTCACAACCACCAATTCATCTAATCCCCACTGAATAATAACAAAACTATAGAATTTCATGGACTATGAATTTATTAGAAATTTCTAAAAGATTATGACTCCCACTCACCCTACAACATTCTATATTTGATATGATTTTTTATGAAGGGGTAATTCATCTGAATGTGTTTTGTCCATGAGTGAAACAGTGAATTCCTTTCTAAGTGAATTTTACTTTGGCTATCACAAAACAACATCCGAATTTCATGGATATTTTTTATTTCATTGATCAGACCCTTTATCCACACTAACTCCTTACTTTTGTAACTATGTAGTACTTAACTTATTTATTCAAAAATATACCAGTCGAATTCTTGACATTCAGATTATGGTTGTTCCTCCAAATAAACAAACCAATCTAGTGGTTCCATTCCTTTAGTTTATATCTCCTCCAAAATTAGCATATGAAACCTCCTTTTAATGGAATACCCATTAAAAATAGTGTTCTAGATCCACCAAACACTTGAGAAACAAAAAAATCCACAAAATATTTTCCCCATTGTCCTTTAATGGATTCACCATGAATCTACTAACTACACTAGCTGCATGTGTGATATTAGTCCTTGTACAAACCATCACATAAATTATACTTCCAAAAACTGATGAATATGGATCCTTCATTATTTACTTCTCCTCCCTCATCATTAATTTTATGTCCCTTCCTTGAAATTTTTAGGTTTTTGGCTAGGGGGTGCTCAAATTTTTCGACTCACAGATTCTGAATTTCTCCAACACTTTTTGGTTGTACTCAAATTGAGATAGGAACAAAAATCTATAACTCAAGTATCTTATGATCCTCATACCAAAAATCTTATTTATAGAATCATGATACTTTATTTTGAATATTCTAAAAGTTTAAAACTTCAAATTTTTCAAACTTTCCTTATGGCTAGGGGTGCTCATAGTTTTTGACTCGCACATTCTCTATTTCTCCAACAATTTCCAATTGTACTCCAATTGAGACAGGAACAACATTCCAGAATTCAAGTCTTTTTGGATACTTATACCAAATATCCTCTTTATAGAACCAAGATCCTTTATTTGGAATATTTTGAAAAAATAAAACATAAACTCTTTCAAACTTTCATTTGTTGGCCTTTCTAATAACATGTCATTAACATAGAAATGAAAAATTACTAAACTCCAATCACTATACACCTTACACTAATAGCAATGATCCATGTTAAATTTTAAAAGGTTTCATTATTCCATGAAGGAATCAAACTTCTGGTTTTATTTTCTTGGTTCCCACTTAATCCCACACAAACTATGTTTCAATATGAACACCAATCCTTCCATTTCATTTTGTATGAAACATTGTGGTTTCTCTATAGATATCTCTTCCTACAAATCTCCAAGAAGGAATGAAACCTTGAAATCAAGTTTCTCAAGAAACAGATATTCCTTGGAAACTAGGCTGAGAACTATTTAAATCATTGTGTTCTTGAAAATATGAGATAACATCTCACTAAAATACACTCCTTGTGATTATTGAAATACCATTGCAACTAACCATATATTTTACTAGTTATTACCTTCTACATCATACTTAAAATGATAAACCCATTTTTTCTATAATAATATCTTACCTAGTGGTAATTCATTTTACTCACATGTATTTGAAAAACATAAGGAATCTAACTCTTTTTTCACTGCTAACTCCTACCATAAGGAGTCACTCAAACTTCTTACCGCATTAGGCCTTCAGGTTTTCCACTATCTATATGTAACAAATAGTTAATTACAAAATCAATCCTTCACATGGGTATTTTAATCCTAGAATTCCACTATAATCACTGTGGATCAACGCATTTAAGACTCAAAAGTTTTAAAACACTACCATGAGAATCTACAAGCCTTCATAATTCTAGAATATTAGACCCTAGTACTTATAAAACTTGATCAACACTTTTATCATAGAATATGGTTGTACCTCTTGAACTCATGTTATCCTTGAATGATTTAAAACAATTCTGTATTTCTTTCATAACAACCTCATCATTCATTAGTTATTTAAACTTAATTGACCTTTAGCCAAGTTATATACCTTATAAAGGAGCTCCTCATTGAATAAAACATTCCAAAATTTGATAAGATTCTATTCATTTTTATTCCAAGGTTGAAATAAAAAATTTTCATCACTATATCCAACAAGAAAACATAATGAAATTTTTTCGTCCAACTTATACCTTTCCTTGGAATCGAGATGGGAATACATGATTGATTTAATTTTATTTAGGTGATTTAGTTAGATTGATCTTATAGTCTAGAGTTATTCGGAAATTTCCTATCCAACAAGTTTGAAAGACTCATATTAATAAGATAATCCACAAAGCTGGCCGATTAGGTATAAAAGGCCTTTGGAAATATGGAACATAACCTTATGTTACTATTTCTCTCATTAAAATTTCAATCCAACCATTTTATAATACCATTTTTCTAATGTTTTTAGTGAATATTCTTATCCATAAAGACTTTATTCATCCAATATAACATCCAGAAGTCTTTTCCTTCATATTCTCCACTATTATAATACTAAAGTCATTTTAGCTCAATGTGATCTTAACTTCCCCCAAGGAACTATATCTAAAAAAAATTTCAAACTCCTTGACATGTTTTTGAGGAGAAACAACCACACCTTCCATATGGAATCATCGATGAGAGTAATTAAGTACAATTTCTTTTCATGATATTAAACTTGTGTTGGAACACATATATCTATATAAAATAACTTGAGCTTTCGATCCTATAGTTCCTTATTCAAAGATATAAAATAAACCTTACATTATTTATTAATGATTAAAATTTCACATTTTTCACACTCCACGTGATCAAGATTTAGAAATCCTTTTTTAGATAAGGTACATAAAAATTTCTTACAATTGTTTCTAGGTTGGTCATAACACAACATCACTTTTCTAGAAGTTTTTACTTCAGCCGACATTATACCATCGCAAATCCAAACTAGGTTAAAAATTATGTCTTTAATACCACATGACACCACCATGGAATCCCATGTGATCTACATGGATAGTAAAAAACACTTCATAATTAATCTAACCAATTCAAATAAAGTTCTTATGTAATCCTAAGATGTGTTGGATTCCTTTCAACAATAGTAAGCATTCATTTTTCACCAAAATGTTTACATAACCATTTCTAAAAATCTTTAGTGATTTTCTATACACAAGGTGAACCATTGTAAATATTTTATATAAATAATTATATAATAATTTCTTCTCATAGATTTAGTATATTAATCTTCAGATTCATGAATCCATGACTCAATCGAACTCATGACACTTATGCTCAAAAATTTATCCTCCCCTTCAACTGTAGAGTTTGGTGATGAAATGGAAGAATTATTTCTAGATTTAACTAATATTTCTAAATAATATTTTTATAATCATCCCTTTTTTCTATAGTACCAACAAACATAGTCAATAAGGCCAACCAATTTACCATATCTCATATCTCTTATATCTATCTCTTCTTATTTTTTCTTCATTGAGTAGAACGACCCAAACCTTCCATAATAAAGTTAGTTTTATTAGTACTTAACACATATTTCTTTCAAATCTCTCCACTTAGAACATAATCAAAAATATCCTCAAATAACAATTCATTATTACCACTATAGTTTCTCACATATGTAACTATCATGTCCCATGATTCTGAAAATAAATATAGAAGTGTCAATGCCTCTACGACGCCAATGAACTTCGCCCCAATAGACTCCAAAAAAAATCGGATCATGTTGAATTATTTAACATGATAATCCACCATAATTCATTTTGAAATATTTATAATGAAAAGTCAACTCAATATAAACACCATGTTCATTATAGAACTAGTGAAAAAATTGGGGTTTAACATTGGTTTTTTTGGTTTTTAACATGAGTTAACTCCTGAAATTATTGCAAGATACGTTGTAAATAATTTTTTCATAGTGGTTAATTTTAACTGGTAGTTCAAATGTTATATATTTTTAGGAGGGTTTTCATATCAGTTTTGAAAAAAGTGACATTATAAATGCATTACCACAATGGTTATGTAAAACATGACATGATAAATCCTCAAAAAATCATCATATAAACCACTATAAAAGTAGTTATTTGGATTATTTTTCATATCCGTTATAGGAAAAACAATGTGGAAAAAAATTAAAACATCTTTTTCTCGAAAAAAAAATGTTTTAATTAGATTGTTCACACCAATTTTGAGAACAATGATATGAAAAAATTTATCTTTAAATTTTTAGAATCGTTTATAAAATAACCAATGAAATTTTGTTTTAAATCAAATTATATATTTTCCATTATCCTAGAAATACATCGCATGAAAAAAACCAACAAAAACATGACCTGAAAATATCATCACAACATCAATATATTTTAACTTTTCAATGTATATTTCAAATTAGCTAAAACCATATAACAACAGTGATATAATCCAACTATTTTACTTGTATGAGTTTTAGTTCTTCTCCAGTATAAGTTGTAGGGTTTACAAAAATCTACAATTTAAAAATAAATAATTGAACATGTATTCTGAATATAATGAATGAAAAATTAAAAGAAACTTTTGCAACAAAATAAAACCTTTTATAATTTTGTAATTTTTCAAGTTTTAATTATTTTAAATATAAATATTATAAAATATCATCCACATTAATTTAAACCATATTCAATATGAAACTTTTATTTGAAAATAATTTTTCAATTAAAAATAAAATTTTATGTACTTACAACCAAAATGTACTAATTTGAAATCAGAATTCACCTTTTCTTTTACATATTTATTCTTTTCACATTGTTTTCATACTATGTCTCTAATGTAATCCCATGACTTGTTTGAAAATAATATATATGATGTGAATTTAAATTTCATTATAATATATAAAAGTATTCAAATATTCAAGCTTACGTGTTCAATACATTCCTAAAATTATGTCGCACGTCACCATCGATAGAGCATAATGAGTAAGCAGTCTTCTCTCTTGGAAAAAAAACACCTAACATAAAATGGTGATGAATATTAAAAAAATATGTATAATTTCAGTGGTTTTTTAGTTAATTGATATAAAATCTTATGAAATATATGTTTGATACCTCATAAGACAAGTAAATTTCTAATATTGAATTACATTATTCTGAAATATTTATACAATATAAACTATTCTTTCTGTATCACTCATTTTTATATCAATGAGTGAAATAAATTATGGGTCTATAAATCCATATATGGATATCTTATCTTATTATACACAAACTATATAATGATACCTAATACAAAATAAATATAATTATTAAGTTCCAATAAATTATAATAAGTCAAAGATATAAGATAATTGACCTACATGGAAAGAACATGCATCATGTTGATGCCCAACTCATATCCAGTTATAACTCCAAAAAATATTTATTAAAAATCATCAGAGTCATTTCACACTCAAAAATTTTAGTATTCATTGTAATGTCATGAAATTACAATAATAAATTCAATTTGTTGATAATCTATCATGTGTAGTATAATTTTTATATGATGTCATAATAGCCTATAATTGTTTTTTTCGATACAATATGTATTTACTTTTAAATTATTCCTATAAAAATAGATAAATATATAAATTTTATAAAGTCCAAAAAAATTAAATCGCATATAAAATAAAGGATATAATCTACACATACCTCAATGGTAATTTTGTGAACAAGTATTGGTGGAAATACTAAAAAATGGGTGATACTTAGTCCAACTATATATACCTCATATATAGGAAATAATACTTTTAATAAAATATCTATAATATCCAATATAGTGAACCTATGCTAATCCATATTTATCAGTTGATGATAAAAAATATTCTCAATATATTATATAATCCCGTATAAAAAAATTTAATATTGGAGATCCTCAGTATATAACTTACAATAAATGGGAAGATATGTAGGAGGAGGTGAAAGGTTTATAAGTAGGAGGAGGTGGAGGAGTGGGATCTACAAGTGGAGGTGGAGGATTTGGATCTACAGGTACATGTGGAGAAGCAGGATCAGCATCATGAAACTATCTTTTCATGTATAAAAACATCAACTGTACTGAAGCTCTGATCTTATCCTCTATAATCTTTCCCAAATCTAGACATTTAGATTCTAAACATTCTATTTATTTATTTTGTAAACATACTCCATTGAATAAGCTTCAGACTGAGAAAACACTTTTTTTATCAATACACTTATTGAGTATCCTCATATACGACCTGGGTGTTTGGGATTTCCCAATGTAGTAGCTAAAATATCCTTTTTAACCTCAGTTATGAAGGTCTTGTGTGTGAACTTCTCTTCAAGGGACTCATTCATAGAATATGTTTAAAAATCAGTAGTAAATGAAATTATATAAATATTTGATTTAACTTAAATATCATAAATAAATTAAATAACTCCTTAAAATCCTCTCAACTACAACCCTCAACTCTTCCATAAGATATTAACCCTTTTTTTCTCATCTGATGCCTCATCCATTTTTCATGTCTAGTTGGGGGAAGGAGGGTCAAGATTTGTGGAGCCTAAAGACTGAAATTTTAGTTTTTAAAATTATTAATCTATCATTTTTTTCTTCCAATCCCTCCATGAGATAAAGTATGAGGGTATACATTTCTATATAGGATCTTCTGATGAGATCTCCACATTTGATGTAAATTTAGAATATATAGATAATTAATATGACTATTAATTTAAAAAAAAATCTGAAAATTAAATTTTCACCTACCAAAAACTCTACTTTTCATATACTTTCAAAAAAAATCATCCATGTATATTCATTTGAAATGGATATATATCCTCTGGATTTTGATGTTGTCTATACCCAAAAATGAAATTTGATGTGAGGGTTGATTTGAAATCCCACCATCTCCTGGCATCCAATCCTTAACATTTCCTCCAGACTCCTTGTGTATCAAGTATATCAAATGTCATATCATAAGAAGGGAGAATCCTATATTAGTAAAACAATCATGACAATTAAAATAAAAACAAATGAACTTACCAGAAATAAATTTTATAATCGATATATTTTCACTTTTTCAACACTTCTCAAATCAGAAATCAAAATACTAATTTTTCCTTTAGCTTTCACTATAATAAAAAGCTTAAATTATTTTGAATTGTCACCCCTAGGAATATCATTATCAAAAAATTAACCCAGTATCCTCTAGTATCAGATAAAGGAATGTGACAATTTTGTTAAACATGTGCTTCCATGTTTACCAACCCTTGAATTTTTCTCACCCTAGTGGAAGTAGATCATTCATGTGTTGAAGGATATGGAGGCTCCTCAACATGAGTATGTGTACAGTTTTTCCCAGAATCATGTGTATTTTCCTCCACAAAAGCTAGTGGCGAATGATATGTTTCATATCCCATTATCCTATAAATCAAAGTAACAAAAAAATCAAGAAAAAAATATTAAAATACAACTATTACATATAAAATTAAATAAAAAATGAAAAATGATCCAAAAAAAGGTAAACTAAACTAAACACATTTTTTCATATAAGTTTAAGATGTTAACTAAAATTATAACAAAATTGATGATATATCAAATGAAATAAATGAATGAAAACAAATCCAACTAATACATAAAAATTTGAATAGAAGTTAGAAAATGATACAAAGAAAACAAAACAATACTAAAAATTTCTCTTTATAATATTCATTAGAGAGTCTCAAACATAATACACTATTTTGGAGTAGAGTTTATCCAAAAATGGTGTGCGAATAGTAAAAATTCTCCAAAGTATTACCCCATTTTTTACAAAAAAATAATATATTTTGAATATACTCTTTTATAAATTTTCTTAGTTGATATATAAAATTAAAATTAATTGTTTTTTTATAAAATCAACAACTAAAAAATTTTGTAATGGTAAAAATATGCTAAGTGTAAACTAAATAGAGATAAAACAATATAAATAAATTATTTATCATATTTATTATAATATGTTTTTTAAGTAACAAAAATAAAACAAATATATCTAACATGTTATGAAATTTAAAAAATAAAAAATATATGTTACCAGTAATTTTTATAAATTACTAAATTATTTTTTCCCATATATTTTCCTCATGGTTGTTCAAATGGAATAAACCATGTCTACTCTGTGGTCATAAATATTATTTTTTATTCTTTTTATTAAGTAGGTATCTCATATAAATTACCATATTCATCAAGTTTGTTATATCTGACATACTGTTTTTTCCATGAAAATGATAGACCACAATATATTGGTTGGATCAAAAATATAGAAAATATGTTCTTCATGTGTTTCTAAGATAAAATAATCAATCTCAGATTAAATAATTGCATTCTGAATTCATTGTGTATGACACTATTGTTACCAGTAAACTACTTTTAGTTAATCATTGGAAATAAAAATTTAATGTAATCAACCTCCCATATTTCTTCAATGTATCTATAAAATTCACTTAATATGGTGATTGGGATTTTTCCTTTATCACTTAAAAAATTCATTTCTTCTTTGAAAACCAACACACTATTATCCTAAACTACACTTATATTGTACTAATCATTCATATGAAATGTTTATCCATTAATTTCATAGTTATACCATGTAATCAAATTTAAACATGTTCCACCCACTAACCATATCAGTGTTTCGATATATCTGATCTACCAATCATGGTCTCTTTAAATCATGTAAAAACGTTTTTTTATGATTGTTTAAAATCTACATATTTTTCTTCTTTAGATAACATTTATTTAACACATTAATAAGAAAATTTATATATGTGTGAACGTCCTATTTTTTATTAAAGAGGTCTAAATGTATTTTATTTATCTATTAAACTTTCAATGATTTTTCTTTTAATTCATATATCTCCTTTCCACCATAATTTACTCATTCAGGGAGAGATGTAGGCAAACCGATGTGCTCCACTACAGACAGTGGAGGCTTCTGGATGATAAGGATTCTTAACATAAACCTCTAATTTCTTCATATAACTTTCAAAAGGATGAATCCAACATAGATACAAAAGTCCCCAAAGCCTGATTTCTTGAAGTAAATGAACCATTAAATGCACTATGATATTAAAAAAATGTAGAGGAAAACACATTTTTAGTTGAAAATTTATAGAAACCACATCATTATATTAATTATTCAAAGAATTAAGATCAATAACTTTGTTAAAAAGTTCATTTAAAAAATGACACACCTTCATAATAGTTATTCTAACACATATGATAAATATTCCACACAATGAAATTGGCATGAGTTATTGCATCATGATGTGAAAATCATGAGATTTCATACCTATCAACTTCACATATTTTAGCGCCACAATTTTTTAATTTAAATAATAACTATGTGATACTTTGATAATAAGGATATACTTAAACAATAATTTTCTCCAACTTGGATAATTTATGGAAAGCCATAGGTAGGTATGTTCATCTTCTATGTGGAGAGATAGATAACTCCTAATGTATTCCCATTGAGTGTAAGACCAATCTTGCATTCAACCCATATTTAGTCTTTCCTTTAATATCTAACAATGTTCAAATAATTATGTCACAAATATTATTCTCCACATTTATGACATCAATTTTATGTTCGACCTCATGATATCTCCAATATGGAAGTTAAAAAATATTAACCTTTTCTTCCTAATATTTCTACTAATATCTGATTTTTATTGTATTTCTAAATGTTACATCCATTTTTTCCACCCTCTCAAAATAATGATCGACTGAAAAAGGTTTTGGAGAAATATAAAATTCTTGTGAGTTTTTAAATGCCTTTTTTAATATTCAATAAGAGTGGTCTATAGACAAAAACCTTTGATCACCCATGTATACTATTTTTCTCACATGTTGAATTTGATAATATGAAGTCTATTGTTCATAAATTTTAAAATATTTATTTCCCTTAAGACTATATCTAGAAAAAATTTCATATGCCCAAAATTCATTTATAGTGAACATAATCATTACATGTAGTTGAAAATATTCTATTTTATTAGAATCAAACACTCTAAAACATTCCTCTTATAAAATCTAAAAATTGAAAATTAATGGTGATAATAAAACATCAATATCATTTTTAGGATTTTTTGGTCTAAAAATCATTAAACTCACCATGATATATTTCGACTTCTGAAAAAATTCTAGAGATAAGTTTTAAATTACTAATAAAAAAGGAAATAAACTATGTTTTCTACTAAGTCTTCAATATGTATTCATTCCATGCATGCATAGTGTAAGTATGAGATTTCTAAATTCATTTTTGAATTTGAAAAACCATTGATAAAATTTATTCCATTGTGGACAATCAGTTGGATAATGTAATTTTTCATCCAATATCTGCTCATCTACAATCCATATTACCTTTTTGAGTCATTATAATTTTAAAATAAACATTGATGAATTATAGGAAGATACAAAATTTCATTGGAAGGAGTCTCTATGACTACTAAACCATCCTTTGTTTTTTATTTCAAATTATACCATGATGTCTTATATTTAGGATATTCAGAAAAACCTTCATATTCCTTCTAATATAGAACACAGTCATTAGGGTAGGCATGTATCTTTTTGTTCCCAAAAACCATTAGGAATAATATTTTATTCTCATTTTAATGTTAATTTGGATGATCTTTTTCTTTAGTACATATTTATTTAAATTTCTGTAGCAAATACATAAAACTCTTTGTGCTCCATCAATTTTTCCTTAATGTTAAACAATATTAACTCTGCTGATAAAACTGTAAATTGTATACATCTTGGACATAATGATTTTTTAGCATCACCATATAGATTCTTATTTATCAGTTCTTTTAAAATTCCCTCTACTTCAATATCATGAATCATTTATTCCATTTGATTTGACTTATCATCTTGAAAATCCTCATCATCAATAGATCTATAATTATGTCTAGTTTTACCCTACCAAATCCAAGGAATATAACTCAGATTAAAACCATAAAAAATAAACTATATTTGATTTATTTTGTTTTTAAACATCTTTATATTTAAACATTCCAATCATATACAGAAAAAATAAATTTTTTGGAACATAACTTTTAGAAAATTCAAAAAAAGCATCGACGTCTTCCTCATATTAATCACTTGTTTAGAGTGAAGTAATCCATGTAGGACTCGTTATTACCTATAAGAGATATTATGATTTGAAAATAAGTTAATATATTTTGAAATTTAATTTCAAATTTAATTATATAAATAACAAAAAAAATATAATAAATGTTTTCACAAATAAAATAAATATAAAATATTTTAAAAAAATATCACTTTAAAGATATTTAATCAACATTCCTTTCTAAAAAAATAATAACGAATTGTGAAATATAAAAGATAACCTACATATATTAAAACTTCCTTATCCACTATACATTCAAAACACCCATTCTAATGAAGACAAAAAAGCACCCCTTAAACAAACATTAATCAGTAAGTTAAAATTATATATAACATGAATTCATAAAATAATAATTTAATCAAACCTTAATCTAAAAAAATCATACATAAATTAAAAAATATGTTAGAAGTGTGGATAATAGAAACAAAAAATAAAAATAGAAAAAATATGAAAAAATATTAGCGGTGATTGAGATCATGTAACAAAAGAATTCCAAAAATACATTAATAAATTCAAACATACCTTGATGCATGTAAAAAAGAAAGAATAAATTTGAACTGAAAATAAATACAAGAGAGGGGATGAATGAGAAGTTATTTTAAATGGAAATAAGATGCAGAGATGATGAAAGTGGTGAATGATGATTATTGAGGGTTGAAAATAGTGGTAATTCCAAATGAATGGTATTAGATTCCACCATATCGAATAAAAAAGAGGTTAGGGTTTACTATGTGAGATAAAAGAGAACACTATCATGAGAAAGAATGACCCCCAAATGATTCCACCTAACATTTCAGAAAAAATTAAAAGTTTTATCATTCCATTTATTCAATAACTGATATGAAAAAATAATTTTCTCATCATTTATTACATAATATATGTGATAAAATTCATTTTTTACATCTGTTATTGGATAAATGATATTGAAAATAAACACCATAGGTGTATCACATCGGTTATAAAACAACCTATGTAAAAAATGTGTCATGAAAAATATATTTTGTACTAGTGTAGAAATATTCTCATACATGTTTTCAATTTTTGACATTAATTCCGAATTTATGTTCCCCTATTGGATTTTGAAAACCACATTCTGAGAAATCATCATATAGATCACACCCAGTGCGCTCCTCTTGAGTATTTCTCTTGCTTCCTTTGAAAATTATTCTTGATTATACCCTGAAAATAAAAGTTCCAAATCTCTCTCAAATAAGTAATCCTAAACTTTAATCCTCTAGAATTCAAAAATTATTTTGTTGGAATTTTTTATGCACACCTTTACATCTTCTAATTCTATCCTTTTGAAATAGATAACTCCTGTTGAAATATAAAATCATAAATTATAATAAAATAAAGTGTTTTAGAAGTATCCATCCGAGCTACCCAAACACCATAATGCTAAGTTCTTACACTACCTATTTCATTTGAACTAATAATCCTGAATGATACAGCCTCCAGAACCCATAAAGGTAGAAAATAATAGATTCATAAAGTCTAAAATTCATGACATCTTGAATTATTGTATTTGTTATAGGGAAATATCAAACCTCATCTTATACCTGAGAATTCCAAGATTTTTTTTTTGAAAATTAAATGGGATTATGTCAAGACCAGGTGTTGAGAAAGCATGCGATTCTGAGGCTTGGAGTGCCTAGGATGACTGGTCGAAAATGTTAAGTTTTAAATAGCATGTATGAGAATTTTTCCTGAAAAAGTGGATAACTCTAAAATGGGTGCCCAGATTAGAAATCTGATGGAACCGTTTTATTTAGGATGGTAGGTTTACCCTAGGCATGACTTAATTTTACTCAGTGTAGTCCTCCAGTGAGAAAGCCCAAAAATGACAGAACCGTAAATAAAATAATTAAATAAAATTATTTTATTTTTCAAATACTTATAACTCATGAAAGGTGACTCGGATTGAAAATATGAGACCGTCATTGAACTCGTGAGGGTATGATTTCCTTAATCAGAGACTAATATTGGTTGTTGCGGGTCAATAGTGGAAAGTAATTTTTAGCTGTAAATAATATAATAGAATAAAGTTATTTTATTTTTAAAACATTATAACTCATAAATGATAAATCTGATTGAAAATATGAGAGTACCATTCAGTTTGTGAGGGTATTTTTTCCTTTGGAAGAGCCTAACATCGGCTGGCATGGGCTGGCTGTGAAAGATGGTTTCTAGGACTTGACCATAAATAAAATTATTTAAATAAAAGTTATTTTATTTTTAAATCCTCATAACTCACAAATGGTAACTAGGATTAAAAATCAGAGACTACCATTCAGTTCATAATGAGATTTTCTCTTTAATAAGGACTTAACCTCAACTGATGTAGATCAAGGGAAAAACGTATTTTTCAGATATTTTAAGAAAAAATAAAATAAACTTAAAAAGTTTATTTTATTCAAAATTATTCGATGTTGTGCAGTGATGAGGTGAAATAAATATCGTTAATGAACCTCATTAATGAGTAATCATAAAAACGGTGTAATGCAGAGTAACAGAACCATTGATGTAGGTTTCCTCAATTAGTAGCCTAACAAGAAATGCAGGATTGTGGGAACAATCCTAGAAATTGCTCTGAGTCTTTGGTGGGTGGAAAAGACAAACGACGAAAGAAAACCTCTACAATGAAAAGCACCGGTGAATCAGACGATGAAGACGAAGACACCATTAGAGATCAGATTCTAGATTGGAGATTGAAGGATGATGATGAATGATCATCCTCAAGCAATCTTCTTTCCCCGGTAGGGGTTTAAGTTCTAAGTGAATTTTTTCCCCCGTTCTCCCCTCTAAAAGAAGAACGCAGATCAACTCTCGAACAAGTTGATCCACAGATGGTTGATATTTGAAAATATTGGGAATAATATTTTTAGGTTGAATCCAGGATTAAATTATTACTTTTTTTATATATGATTTGTGTTTCTGCTAACAGGAACAAGTCTGAGCCGACACAAAAAAAGGTTGGTTTGTTTCATTTAGGTGTTTGTGTGTTCTTTATAAAAAACCCTCGAGCTGAAAACAAGGTGACCTTGAGGCTGTATCATGGATTAAGGCAACTTGAGAAGGTCAAGGGAACATATGGTTTGAGAATCGGACCACCAGAACGAACCCGGTGGATAGTGGAAGACATCACCGGCACCGACGATAGGCAGCGGGGGACCACGAGGGCATCCAGGGGTGGGAAGCGGCACTCCCTAATGGAGTGTTGGGATGGAAAAGGCCGTGACTAGATAGGTCCATGGTGGAGTGAGCGGGAGGCACCATTCGGGTGCTATGTTGGGGGAGTGGCATGCTGACATGGACCACGGTGTTCAGTTGGCAGGCGGTCCATTTAGGACTACGTGCAGGCACAAGGCGGTCAAACTCATTCAGCCGTGTGCTGTGAAAATTGGATGCTTAGATGGTGTCCGGGTATAGGGAAACCTGCCAACAATGCGGGCTATTTCAGGGGTGCATCTCAGACCGGTGGGCACAAGTCGGGCCGCTGGGTCGGCCTGGGCTGGAGAAGAGTCGATCCGCCTTTGAGGGTTGGACCGACAGGGTGAACCAAGCCACTGGGCAGCCCAGGCTATAGAAAAAACTGTTTTACCAGTGCAGCTAGAACCAGACCTCCAGTGCAGAAAGAACTATCCCACCAGTTTGGGTCGGGCTGAATGAAATCGAGTAACTGGGCACCCCGTCCGACTATACCCATGGCCGAACTGAGCTGGGTCCAGCAAGGCCCACATGCCCATCTACTGGGCCCTGCCGGATTGGGTGGGCCCAGACCCAAACATGATGGGATGGGATGACTAAAATGGGTTAGGTCATGTGGGACCCTTGGGCCGGGTTGGTCGGGTCGGTCCGACGAAATCGGTCCAAGTCCAGACACAACTGGGACCTATTTACTAAAATGCCAATATCTCTCAGAACAACCACCTGATTGATGCGCCTTCTATGGTGTTGGGACCCTCACGATGAGGTGTTCCTTTGGTAATAATCTATGTGAGATTTAGTCACCATGTAGTTATGACCAATGGCTTGAGAATTAGATTCTCCCTAAATCAAGTGCGCTAGAGAGCGGGAATCCCACAGATAACTGTGACCCAAAGGATATGACGATCATACCTCAGTGGTTCAGTAGAGGAAAAACCTTAGTGTTCAGTCAGATGAGAAACTTTAATGGTAATCTAGACAAGTGACCTTAATGGTCTGCCAGATGAGTGACCTCAATGGTCAGCTAGATGAGTGACCTCAGTGGTCAGCCATACGAGCGACCTCAGTGGTCATCCAGATGAGCGACCTTAGTGGTCATCCAGACAAGTGACCTCAGTGGTCCTCTAGACGAGCGACCTCAGTGGTCAGCCAGATGAGGGACCTCAGTGGTCTTTCAGACGAGTGATCTCAGCGATGTAGTAGATGAGAAGACCAGAGTGATCCATTAGATGAGTAGACCTTAGTGACTCTTCAGGGTTGAGTCCCTCAGCAGTATGAGATGAATCATATCTATGACTGATAATCATACTTTTTATACCTTTATTTATACCTGGTGTATGCTATCTTTCCTTTTTGGTCTTATTGTGTGGACTTCATGGTCTTTACTTTGTGGTTTGGGGTCCCTATTGAGTATTGTGTTACTAACCTCTGAATGGGCTACTCTCGTATGTGTTGTGTCCCATTCAGTCGATTGATGCTTCGATGAAGACCTCGGTTGTCCGGGACTAGGTGATTCTCAGTGATATGGGACGGATGGACGCTTTGAAAGAGACCTTCGTGGTTTGGGACCAGGTGGTGCTAAGTGAGACGCGAAGGATGAACACTTCGACGGAGACCTTGGTGGTCCAGGACTAGGTAATGATCAGGGAGACGGGGCGAACAGATGCTTCAACAGAGACCTTGGTGGTTCAGGACTAGGTGGTGCTCAGTGAGATGGGACGGACTGGTGTACTTCTATGGCTATAAGTAGCTACTCTTCACCTACACTTCAGGTGGGGTCTTGAGTGGATAGACTGTGGCAATTGTAATTTCCTTTTTGGTTTTGGGCATGTATTCTGGCCACTTTGAACTTTGATTTTTTATTTTACTCTCAGTAGTTTCCTCAGGGACAGTTTTGGTTTTATTTGTGTTTACTTTCCAAAATTTGAGATTTCTGTGTGAACATTTTTTAAGTCAAATGCCTCCCCTTTTTGGGATATTCATACTCAGTTCTAGTTGTTATCCCATGTCCTATAGAAGGCGGGATTAGGGTAGTCATGACATGGGCCCTGGGGGATGGGTCATGACACCTCATCCATACACTATCCATATACTATCTATAATCATTCACAACACAAAACTAAAATACTTGAAATAAAAACAAACATAAATCATTCTACATTGAACATAAATTTTTATGTGGTTCATAATAAGTAATAGCCTATGGGAAATGGAACTACTTCAACATAAGATAAATAAGATATCACAATGGAATTGTACACTTTAGTCGCTCTAAAGAACATACTATTAGAATCTTGACAACAAAAAAACATATATATTGAAAGTGAAACCACCCATATATTTATAGATAAGCTCCAAAGTAGCCATCCAATTTAGTCAGTTCCACAACCATCTATTTTTTTCTAGAAAAACATTACTTGATCATTGAAACTTCCAGCATCCCACTACTCATACTAACTCAACTATCACTTACAATGAATAGTGAATGACTCCAAAACTCTTCCTCCTACATCGATATATATAGAAGTTTCCACCCCTGATGATTTGAGACCATGGTTATTACCTTTTTATCTATTTATTTTTACACCATAATTCCAAAAGTTTCTCATTTTTTGGAAGATAAAATGGTAATAGAATAATGAATTGTAACACAAAGACTAATAGTTTATGATTCCATCTTCTTATTGAGTCACTCCTTCAATCCATCATCCACTTGTGTGACTCCTAAAACCTTTCCCGTTCCTCTATCCTCATAAATGATCCAGAATCTAGTAGAAAATCATACCTTCTAGCATATACACTATCCAACCATCCCTAGAAGTCATCCATATCACATTTGGAGTGGTCTCACATTATACATTGATTCAATTTCATGGTGGGTTCTTTATAAATTTCATGTGTTGGTCTTGTTGTGGTTCTTATTTATTTTATGTTTAATGATAGTCCATGTATGTCATTAGCACACTTTTTGTTTACTTTTTAGTTCTATATTTTAATAATGATGAGTTTCGTTACATAGAGGTTTTTTTTCTTGACATCATAATAATTTCTATAACACAATTATGATTTTTATAGTCTATTATTTTTTTACCACATGAATAATTTAGTCAAAAATTCTGGCTGATTTGTATTAGCATTATGATGTTAGATGAGTAAGAAATATATTACACAATCCATTTTTCGTATTTTTTTTGATTAATTTTAAAATTAAATTTATTTAATTATATTTTTTCATTTCTTCATTATATTTGTGTTGAAAAAAATTTCCAAAAAATAAATATCTCCAATTTAATTCTTAGTTGTTTACGTGGTACTTAATTTGTTAGTATTTTCAACCAACTACATCACAAATAAGTTACATGGATTTGTAAAAATCATTCCTTGTCATTTGAAAATATAAAATATAGTATTTAAATTATATTCTTAATGTATCTAAAACACTTGATAATGATATTTTATATATTTTAAGAGATAAAAAATATGCTTCTGATAAAATCTTGTAATTTTTGGAATTGGAAATAATTGAGAAAAATAATTATTTAAACATAAAAAATATTTTTATGGCGTACGCAATAGTTTTCCTTATGATGTTATCATCTTAAAAACATCTTATAAACATAATTTATTTATCATTTTAAAATTTTACATTCTTGGTTTCATTAGTTATCTTATGTTCTCATTAAAAAAATAACAAAATAGAAAAACCTTAAAGTTTGACCACTTGAACGTTGTGGGAAAAGACATATTTCAGTGACCCATACCCATATTTCCTATGTATCGTCTCTAATTTCCACTTATATTATAGTTAATATGTTAAAATTTTCTAAATTTTTCTCATAGTAGCACATATAGTTTATTGTTTCAGTGAATAACCATAATTCACTTAGTCAAAAATTGATACACCACTTAATCTGAAGTAAGAACATAAAAGAAGGAAAATATCTAATTAGAATCTATTATAAAAATAAGATGGATCCATATTAAGTGAGCATCATGAATCATATTATGATACTTATTAGTGTACAAGTCTGACTTTTCTTCCTATTTCATATCAACGGTCAATGTCCTAAGACTATTATGAGACAAGAACTAAGACCAACTGTTGATAGAGTCCTGTAATACCAATGTTTTTAAGATTTTTTACTCCCTTTTGGTTTTTTTGTGATATTATAACCTAAAGTATGATTTGTGATTTATGGGAATGTTCTTATGGTGTTCTTGTAATTCAATAGTGTTTAATAGGATTTTTTGTGGTATTTGAGAGAACATGGTTAACATTTCACTATTATTGAGGGTGTGATTCCAAAATGGGTGTCACTATAGTATGGATATTGCTGTAACATTTAGATTTGCATCATGATTATGATATGTTCTTCTGAGGGTTGTAAAAATATAGTTGGATGTGACATGCAGAGGAAGATTGAGGCATTTCAAATGGTGTTTCACAGAAATCAGGACCCCTTGATTTATAATTCCACCTCTATAATAGGGAATAGGGGTCATTACATCATTTTATTTGAGTCCTTTAGTGGTCTTACCTTGATCGAATCAGATGGATAATTGAAAGGCAGATCATTGTGGTGTGGTGAGGAATGTTGCACCATGATGTTACCATAGGTGTTTTAGAATCCATAACAAGTTGTTTTGGTGGTTTATTGACTGATAATTCATTACATAATGATGGGAATTATCAAACAAAATTAGGTTAGGGCCCCTTTAGAAATTAGTTGGGTTGTAGGGGACCATAATAACTTTCATTATGTGTAAACTCCCTCGATATTATGTGACCCAAAGGCGGACTTTAAGATATTTTTATCCCTCTTTTTGATGATTGTGAGCATCATATTGTTGGTTGATTAGAATATCTTAGTAAGAATCAGATTTGGTTTTGTGAATTCATCTTATATAATTATTTTAACCTAGGATCTAGGTATAGATCTTATGAACAATGCATTTAGATCATTTAATTGAGAATTTTAGTTTCCATTGATAATGAATTAGGAGATATGGACCTTGGGTGAGGAACAGTCCGTAGGGGATTAATAAATTTTTGAGAATTTCATAACTAGGTAGGTGGATTCGAACTCAACATTTAATTGGATAATTTGATGAATTGTGTGATTGGTTATTATGTTTAAAATTATAGTTGATTGTTTAAATTAAATGGGTTTATGCAAAGTGAGATTTTTGGAAACCTATGATTATTGAGAAAATTTATGGATTTCAGTGGTTATTATGATGTGAGGATTTCCAAAGTTGTTAAGATCAATTAATGGGAATTTTCATAAGCTAAATGTTTTCTTATGTGTGTGAGTGTGATTGGAATTAATTTTAATTCTTAATATTTCATACATTTGGAATGAGTGTCTTAGAGGGTGTGTGTGTGTGTAAAATGTTTTGGTGATGCCTATTTTTAAGAACTCAAAGTTTCATACCAATATGATGAGTGAATTAGAGAGTGTGAATAAAAACTCTAGATTTTATAGGATATGGATGGATATATTAGGCATGGTTATGACTAATTAATGGGTCTAAAAGCAACACTCAAGGGGAGGAGGTCCACATTAGGTGTGGTAGATATCTTATCATTAGATGGAGACTGATATAGAGTCTCTTAATAGAAAAGGAAAATTAAATAGAATCTCCCTTTAGTGATTTTTAGAATTTCTTACCTCGATAAAGGAATTTTAGAATGGGGAAAAAGTTTATTAGAAACATGGTTATATTTATAGGAGTTTTATTTAATAATTTATACACCCTTTCTTAAGAATGTATTTTTTTACCTGAAAAATTTTAATCATCAAATGTTTAGGTTATTCAACTATTAAGTATCATGATTGATTTCTTGTTTCATGTAAATACTTTTTCATGGTTGTGTGTGGAGTTCATGGAATATACTAAAGGGTCTTTCTCTCAACCCTTTCATGTGTTCTTCGATGGGCATGCGAGTTTGGATTATTGTGATATAGGTAAATATAAGGCTTTCCTTTTTTTTAGTGGTTGTTAACCATTTTTTTGGTTGGGGTTATAACTATTGAAGAATGGTCTTATATGTGATCTTGGGTTTTGGTGGTGGTTGTGATGTCTTGGTTTTGGTTCATTTGGTTTCTATTTTTCTCATTAAAATAATTTTTCAACAAAAAAATTTACTTCTAATGTACCTTAATAATTTTATTAAAGTGGTTTTATTATAATGAAAAATATATTTTTCTCATGTTCAAGCATGGTTTCATGTTTTTATCTTAGGTGTAAATCATTCCCCATGGGGTTTCATGTCCCACTCAACTTTTCAAAAGCCTATAGCAATCGGGGAATGCAATTGAGGCCATGTGGTTCCCTAAATCAGGTCCTTCGAATTGGTGCATAAGGTGAGGTGTTAAAAATCAGTATCAGAGATGCGGTATTGGGTGTAACCCTTGGTAAGTTTTGTGGGCATGGAGAATAAGGTGGTAGGGATTTAAAATGAACCTTTAAAACTCATAATTATCCTCTATATGGTGAACTCAGAGTTACTATAGTGTTTGAGTAATGGAAGGGGTTGTGAAAACCTTGTAAGGATGTGTTTTATATATGAATCCTCTCATGAAGGGTTGACGTATGTGAATGTTCATTAATAATGATATACACTGTTCAAGTTTCATCATGTCTAGGGTGGTTGGGAATTTATTTCATGGAATGGGTTTGATGAAAAGATTTATCATGTAAAAATGGATTTCCAGGAAATTCTTTTAGATTGCATAAATGGTTTTTTAAATGTTGTGGGTTTAAAATTGATTAAACCCATTATGATATGTAAATTTGATGGTATAAATTTATTCAAGGATTAGATTTGGGTTCCACCTAGTTGTATCATAGAATGGGGGTCTTGGTTATGCCATTTTGTTTTATTTCTTCATGTGCTATGCACTATGATACCTATGAGAGATCTAATAGAGTTTGGTTAAGGGGTATGTAGATATTATTCTGTGGAGACTCGGTTGGTGTTTGTGATTGTTCAGGTTATCCAAGGATTTGGTAAGGTAATGAATATGGATAGACCCTAAGATATGATTAGTGATTCAGGGTTCATGAAGTATAACCTTCTATGGTTTAGAGGGGACATGGGGTCAGAGCAGACTGAAGAGTGGTTAGAAAATATTTATTGGATCTTCAAGTTTCTATGAACATAGAATACCTCTATGTTATGTTTTATTTCATTTTTCTATAAGAACAAGGGAATAAATGGTGGGAATCCAATTAGAATATGGGAAGGATAAATATATTCACTATAATGGGTACTATAAGTTTTTTCACAAGTATTATTTTCTTATATTTGAGGTCATATAAGGATTAAGATTTTCTAGAACTCAATAAGGGATTCATTCCAGTGATGGATCACACCTCTATGTTTTTTGTGCTCATAAATTTTTTATTGGAATTGGTAATGAATAATGAGTTGAAAGCTCAGAGATTCATGATGTCTCTAAAATTAGATATTTGGTCAAGAATCATTTTACTAAATCTACTAACCTATACAGAGGTGGTAATCATGATAGTTACTTCATAGGTAGGTACCGTTTATGTGAAAAATGAAAGTTAATTATATCCTTGATTAGATAGAGGAAAAGTCTCTTTTAGTGGGAAAAAGAGGAAGTGGGACTCCTAGGGGAGTTTAGGAGGAGATACCTCATAGGTAAATTAACCAATGGAGTGATTCTAGTGTGACGAGATGAGGAACCCAAAGTATAAATGATTAAAAATACCACATGCTTTCCACTAATGTGGAATATTAGGGAATATGAAGAAGCTTTTTGTGAATTAACTTTTGACAAAAGTAAGGAATAATCAAATCAGGTGTAGGGATATGAAGAGTAAAGCGATATATCCAAACAATCACACTTTGGAATTCATGGAAAGGTGGGAAATAATTCCTAGTAAGTGATGTTGGGACCCCAAAAAGACCATGGGAGAATCTTTTTGTTGAGACTGCACATAGAGTTAATTTCATAATCAATAAGGATTAACACTCTATTGTGAGATAGATTGGTTAAGGGGTTTGTGTGTCCAACTTCTATGATCATGATTGATAAAATAAATATATCATTGGAATTATTAGTTATAGATTTTAATATTTATAATATACTCATTGGTATGGACTGGTTGATCTAGTTTTGGGCTCAAATTGATTTCTACAATGATAAGGTTCTCAAATATATAAAATTCAACGACCCAAATATAATACCATGGATTTGGGATAGATATACAATGTCTTGACAAAGTAATTGTATGGAATAACACCTTTAAGGGATGTAGATCTCACCATTTATTTAGTGCCTAAGGTGAATCATGTTTCAATACCATTTTATCATATAGAGGTGACAAAGTTGCAGAAACTATAGATACCATTGGATAATTTTGAACAAAATGAGTTAATTCTTAAAAGTATTTCCCCTTGGGTGATACTAGTGTTGTTTTCTAATAAGGATAATAGTGTCTTTCGATTATTTATTTATTATCATATATTGAATCAAGTGATGGTATCCTCTACCTAGAATTAATTAGTTTTCTAACCAAATTAAGGGGTGTGTTAGTTCTCCAAGACTTACCTTTGGTTAGGTTATCATTATCCGCGTGTAGGAGAGAAAGTTATTTCGAAGAAAATTTTCCATTTTTGATGTAGCCACTATGAGTTATTGGTTATTCCATTCAGATTTATTAAAACACCTGTGATCATTATGTCCTTGAAAAATATAATTTTCCATCGGTAACTAGACTCTATTCAGTGGTGCTTATGGATGACATTCCTATTTATTTTAATATCTAGGAGGATCATGGGAGGAACCTAATTTTTTTTAGAGGCCTTGCATTTGAATCATTTTTTTTCTAAGTTATCAACGTTATATTTCTATGTTTGAGAGGTAAAATTTCTTGGGAATGTTGTTTTAGATAGGGGAACATCTATTGACCCAAGAATTATAGGGCACCAATGTCTTGGGAGAAGCTGATGAATGTGTTTGTTGTGTTATGTTTCTTAGGTTATGTCATTTACTATTAGAGATTTGTGTAGGATTTTTCTAAGACAGCCTCACCTATGATGATATTTACATGAAAGGGAGTGAAATTTGAGTGGACTAGGAAGATGTTATGAATGTTAATTGAGGATTTAAGGTGTAATCTTAATTCAACATTAGTTTTGGATTTTCCAGAGTCAAGAACAATCTATAAGGTGTTTTTATGCATAAGGTTCTGAGTTTAGATGTGTCTCAATTAAGGAAGGAAAATTTAGGAAATATAGGTCTAGTTGGTTGGGGACTCATTAAAGGAACTATCCTACACATAAATTCTAATTAGATATTACTGTGAATGATATTAATAATTAGAGGTATCAACTCCTTGATAAAAGTTTCACGGTGCACTTAGATCACAAGAGTTAGAAATACATCTTCTTATTGAATGATCTTAATCTATTTTATCATATATGGGAAGTATATATCCATAATTTTATTTTAAACTTACAAACATTTTGATAAATGGAAATCATATGTAATATCTTAATATTAGTAAATATTTAGTTCAGGATATGAAGGTGGTTGGGGATTAGTGGCAGTTGATGGGTTTTTTAATAGAGCTTCACATATAGGTTACTAGTACATAGGTTGGTGTAGTTATCTCTACCCTTAACATGACTTCCAAAATATTTAAGGGGTTTTGAGTATGTAAATTATATGATAAGTGTTGTAAAATAATGAGGGATTCTCTAGATTTTGAAGAGGCCATTAAAGGTAGGTTTATTGTTATAGATTCAGCCCAAAAGTTCAAGTAATGAATTATCGTATCAAAGAGTCTTGGGAGTGAGGTTATAAAGAATTTTCAACCATTTATTTGGGTGGTGTATCAAGAGAATAAAATAATATACTAAAATATCCATTGAATTTTTTGTGGTCAGGAATGAAGAGGGACATGACTGAGTTTCTATCCTCATGCTTGACATGTCGGCATGTAAAGGTAGAGCATCAAATACCAGTAGGGTTGTTGCAACCATTATTAGTGTTTTCATATAAATGATACGATATAATTATGTAATTTATTGGTTTTGTATTTATTTTCCCAATAATATGTTAAATTATGGGTGATTTTGAATTGACTTACAAAATCAGTGCATTTCTTTCTAATATCGTAGGTGTTCTTATGATCTCAAAAATTTATATGTGTGAGGGGTAGTTAGAATTCATATATTGATAAATTATATTTCCTAGGATTTAGATCCTAGATTCCCGCCAATATTTTAGAGATGAATATAGAAATATATAAAGTCCCAGTTTAATGTGATCTTGATGTACTATCCTTAGCAAGACAGGCAGTGAGAGCACATTTTTTAGGTATTGAGGGATATGCTCTAAGGAAGAAAGTTTGATTTCAATATACTGAAGAGAATAATTTTCCATTAGTTTAATTTTTCCCTAATAATAGTCTCTATAATTTGGTCAAGATGGAACCATTCAAGGAATTATATAGTCAACCTTTTTTATCACCATTATGTTGGGATAAAGAAGCTTAGAATGCCCCTATGGGGCTGAGCTTGGTCTAAGAGACATAAACGAATGTTAAGTTGATCCAAACACATATAAAAACTACATATAGTTAATATAAGTCATATATATATCATAGAGGATGAACCCTATGATTCAAGGTGGGAGGATCAATTTTCTTGAATGCATCACCAAGAATTAGGTGCATATGGATTAGACGTAGGAGAAATTAATGCCCTAGTTCGTAAGAGAATTTTAAATTGTGGAGAGGATTAGTGAAGTGATTATCTTTTGTATTTAACAAAATATTATGAATTTATCCATAATTTATTTAATGTCTCCCAGTTGAATAAGTACTGACCAGTACCTATTCATGTTTTGAGGTGAGAAGAAGTTGGGTAAGATCCAGATGCCTCTTATATGGAGAAACTGGTCTGGTGTGCAGATTTGATAGACAATAACCTTTAGGGAAGAAGTATTATGGTAGTTCAAACTTTGTGTCACCATGGAGTGGTTCATGAAGATAACTGGGTAAGGGAATCTAATACATAACAATAGTGTCCAGAGTTGTTTTCTATAGAGGAGTATTACTGACTTTTCAGGGATGAAAATTATGAGAGTGGGTAGAAATTTAACACTAAGGTTTTTGGGATTGAAAATATATCTTTTGACTCTTCTTTAGTTTCATTTTTATCTTTTATTTTAAAAGAAATATTTTGATTAAGTGGAATGGTATTCCAATTTTATTGGAATTCAACTATTTTCAAGATGAAATTTTTTGTTTTTTGAGAGAACACGACTCATGTTTCACCATGATTTTTGGTGTCACACCAAAATAGGATTTATTGAAGGATAAAGCACACCACAACATAAAACATTATTCTATGATCATGATCTGGGTTTTTGGGGGTATACTTCATCCTTGTGGCTGTGTGGTGAGAAGAATGGTTTTATTGAATTGGATGGTGTTATGTCATGTAGAGACCCAAAGCTTGACATACATGGAAATTACATTACTTTTGTGGAATACTTAATACATAACAAAAATAGACACCAAAGGACCGTAATAGTTTAGTGTCTCTGGAAACTCGGAATGTAATCTTCTAATCTTGGTGAAAGATCTTCAACATATCCCATAAAGATCTTCCCTTTTTTTTCTTACCTAAATCCTTTATTTATATCATGGGGAAAAGAAAACATATAAAGGGTTATCTCAAATTCTCATTAAGGGTAAGCATGGAAAAAATAAAACAAACAATATACATTTAAACTTCAAAACATGAACATAATATTTAAACATCAAAATCTTGAGCAATAACATAAAACATTACACTACGTAAGGCATAGATAATAATGGTTCATCAATCATGACAAAATAGCATAGAAATAAAGAATGTAATTGTGGAAGCCATTAATAAAATGTTATGATTTCCATATTAGCCAAGGCATTACTACCAAGACCATCTTAGTGGACAAAGTCCCTTTTTGAATCGAGTTCACTCCTCATTCCAATCCGGTATCACTGAACCGGATTAACTTAACATTCCAGCCATGTCTATCTCATGAGATATAAATTATTACCCAATGCATTTGAGGGAGATATAGGTCCCACCCATCTCATAATGAAATCATTCTTACTTGTGCCACAAAATAAACTTAAAACATTCATCATAACCCAAAGAATAAAATGGGTTTCATAAATGTCATCCCATCATCACATAATCCATATAAAACAAATGGATATCATTTCATCATAAGAAAAGTGAAACCATTAAAATCATAGAGACCTTATACTTGAAACATACACATATGAGATAATGTCATCTTAGTTTGAAATTGGTTTTGATAAAACACTTGAAATGAATTCTTGAGGAAAATATACTTTCTTTTAAAAATCATTTTATTTTCAAAAAATTCCATGTAATTTTAAAAGAAAAGTATTTTGTTGAAAATAGTCATAAAATTTTTTAGAGGAAACTTCATTGAAATAAGTCATTATTAAACCGTAAGAATCCATTCACGCCGTATAAGTTAAAAATAACATTCTTCTCGTACTTTTGTCGGAAAAGTCAAAAAGTGCCTCGTATGGTAATCAAAAGAAATATTCCTCAAATACCATGTAGTAAAAGTAAAAAATGGGTAAAATAGACTTTAAAAATACATGAAACCATTTTTTATAAAATAGGTTCATGGATAATAAACATAACCCCAGTAAATACTTACGAATAAACAATTTCGGATAAAAATGAGATTGGAAAAGTTATCCCTTACCTTAGGTCTGATATCCTTCATACATTTCTGAACCTCCTGTATAATGATTTAAATAATTTAATTGACTTATTACAGAATCATATTCATTGTTATGATATCATATATGGTTCACTTATGACTTTATATTACTCGTGCTTTTGTAAATTGTCTGTTAAAGCAGTATTTAGGGTAAGATCGTTTCATTTATCATACGTGTTTCGACATGTTGTTCTTGATATTATTAAATATATCCTGATTTACTTACTTCCATAATGTAAATCATGATTTATATATCATATATATTCAGTATATATATATATAATAGATATATAAATGAAATGAAATACACCGTTCATGGAGACGGTAGGTCGTACGTACGCATGAACGTTGTTTTCATTTCCTTATTGAATTAAATGGAATTAAGTAAATGAAAAATATATGTACATAAATCCAGTATCATTATTATGTAATATCTTTCATGATTATTTATTATATATACTTGAATGGTTAATCATGGAAAATTAATCTCATCGCTTTTGTGGAGACGGTAGTCCGTACGTACGCACGAGCGATGATATCATTCCCATGATCGTGGAACTGTATTGAAGTGTATGTATAATATGTTGAAATCAATATCACATTAAAATAATCATATATAGTTATTTATTTACACCATTTTACCTATCCAAGTAAGGTGGTGGTCGAAAACAGATTACACCACGGCGTGGAGACAGTATTCAGTATGTATGCACGCACGGTGATTTCATTTTCCGTAGGATGGATTGAAGGTGAAATGGGGTTGTTTCATATTTATAATAACATATAAGTATATTATTGATACTGATGTTATTACTTTATAATAAAACAACTAAAGAAGAATAATTTGAAGAAGAAAAAAAACTTGAATGAATCGGTAGAAGAGATTACCTCTTCTTCGACACACCTCTTTTAAGATTCCTCTTAAGGCACTAGAGTTGGTGTTTTGAGGAGACCAGAACATCTATAATGTTTCTATGTAAGTTGATAATGGAAATGGACAGGGGTTTTCCAAGCATGAAAGCTCAAAATTCTGTAAAGAGAAGAGGGAGGAGGTGCCATTTTATAAGGCAGGAGAGGGTCACTTTAGGAAAAACTTAAAATATTATTTTATAATAAAGTCATATTCTGTTTATAATGGATACAAAGTGACTTATTTCGAAGATAAATTGGGTATGGGTCTAAATACTCTCAACCAGTAGGTTTTAGATAAGTTTAGGTTACTATTTTAACCTTATCATTTAGATTTAACTCTATGTTAAATAATTTAACCTTTACCGTGTCTTCTTATTTTCTTACACTATATGGTTAATAAACATACTATAACAAGAAAAACGAACCCCAAGTGGTTAATTATTAATATATATAACCTTATCTAAGTAATTTGGCTGAACCTTATATTTTTAGGAATATAATAACAATAAATAATATAATATTTGTTTTAAAAACTATTTTATGTCAATTTTGACACTATTTGGTAATTGATTTTTGTGAAAATCATAACAACATGATTAGTTCGAAAAAAACTTACTTGAATCAATAATAACATGTCTTAATAACCTATAAAATTAGTTTAATTCATAAAAAGTCTAAAATTTCATTTATTTGGGTATTTACAACATCAAATATGTTAATATTTCATTAATAAGGTAATTACTGCATCATCATTTTGTCATAAATAAATTAAAGTAATTAATGTCTAAAAATTATAAATAAACTAAAATTATGTGTTAAATATTTTTATCTTTCTAATTAATATTTATAGTCGAATTTATCTTATGTATAACCCTATATTAAAAAAAATTAGTTATTAAACATTGATTTTAGCTATTTCAACTCTTCTTTAAATAAAATAGTAATAAATGTCCTAATCTAATCCAGGTGGACCTAAAGGGTAATATTTTATTCCTAATATTGTTTTTGGTCGAATTAAACTTATCCAATTGAATTAGGACATGTGTTAGGATGATAATAATATCATTTTTACCCTTAATTACCCTATTTACTTTTAGTCGTGGTAAATAAAAGTAAAAAGTTACTGTTCACCAAAAATTATTTTTATCTTATTGAACCACATTTTACTCTTTGATATTAACCGTGTCTCTCAGATTTTCGAAATTCCACTCACATAAGCGGTAAAATTTAGTTTTATGTAAATTTTCATATTCTCCTAGGAGGTGGGTAAAAGAGGGTGAAAAGTTCAACAAAAAATTTTATATATCTAAAATTATTATAAAATTACTCCAATGAATTACATTGAAATTGTATAGGTAATATGTGTCAATTTTTACCTAAAATAAATTTAAATAAAATAAATAATTATTTAAATAAAATTTTGGTTTTTAAATAGTAACCCGGTGTTTTCACTATTCATCAAAAATTGAAAGTTTTCAGAAAAATACCAAAAAATCACCCAAGGATAATTTCGATATTCTGAATCCAAAAATGAAATCCATTTTGAAAGATAAAATTTATAAAATTTCAAAAAGCGGGTATTACTATTCATAACGGCTAGTTCATAATAATATTATAATAATATCTCGTTTAGTGAAACTTGGTATTTTGTACAATACACGCTATCGTGGAAGGTCGTGATTGTGTGTAATGAAAGCCAAGTCAGGGCTGCATGTATTGAAAGCCTCATTTGGTGTTGCGTATAACATAATCAAAACTTATTTCATTTATACATTAAACAAAATCTATACTTAATGTTATGTAGAATAATTTTCACAAAACAAACTTGAAATTGTGTGTAACACGAGCCAAGAATAGTGTTGCGTATACTTCAAGATAATACTGTGATGGGTATAGTACAAGATAATCTTGGTTTATCATATAATATAAGACATCAAATAAATTAAAAAATAATATATCTCATAAAATCTCGGGGTGTTACATGTCATGATCACAAACTTGTGATTTTTATGCATGTGTATACAATAGGGGGTAGGGAATTGCATCATGAGCCTTGATTTAGTTCTTGATATTCCTTTGATCAAATTGGGGGATAATTATAAGTAGGATCATTATGGATTTGTGTTGAATTTTTTGTCATGACAATACCCTAGGAATTTTAGATTCCATGAAATGTTTTTTGGAAAATAAAAAAATAACAATCTATTGTGGCATGATATGATCCATCATGGTGCAATGAGGTCATAAAACCTTTAAAATTAGTAGATATATAGGGGGTACTAGAATATTTAGTTTATAAACTCTCTTAACCTTGGGTTACACCAAAGGATAATGGTGGAAATTTATCATCCTCTTTTGGACAACTGGGTGAAAAAGACCATTGGTTAATCATTGGATCTTGGTAAGCCAGAGATTCGGATTTTTTAATTCCTATTATCTTATTACTTTGACAAAGGATTTTGGTATGGATATTTTGACTTATAAAATTAGATCTTTTAATTGTGAAATCTATTTTACCTTGATATAGAATCATGATATTTAGACATTTTGGGTGGTATAGTCGATATGGGATCAATTGGGACATCCTGGACCTAGCTCACTCCTGAGTAGTCAGACCCAGTTGGTCATATGGCCTCAAGTGTGCCTCCCTATACGCTAGAGGCTACCGAATAATAGCGAGGTACTAGGATGTGATATTGGTAAGACTATTTCCTCCAGTCATACTGGATCACAATAGAGATATAACTGAATAATAAATAGCATAAGAAGTAATAATTGATAGACTAATAGAGGATGTAAGAATAAACAACCAGATAATAGAAATCAACTCAATGGTTGAATGGTATCAAATACAATATGACGATTTAATGTATATAAAAATAGGAAAACAAGTATATAAGGTAGAATCCATACATATAAATACATGCTATATAGAATAATAAAAAAGAATGAAAATACTAGCAAATAATCCTAAGTTCCTTCTTGATCATCTTCTACCAAGTTCCATACTATGTGAGCAATAAATTTAGGTGTCCAAGGTGGGATTCTTCTCCTAGTTCATACCAAAGATCATATAATATTCCTAGGTACCAATGGTGGCCTGAATAGGGTGTTAGATAACTCTTATTAGTACACAACTAACAATGTCTATACAATCCAATCTGTGAATATAAATTGTACAGTGTATATGTATATAATAAAGTAAACTAGTACAAATAAATAACTTATACCAAATTCCTTCTTAGATGGTTTATGAACATGTAACCATTTACTTAATTATGATGTATATATTATAAATAAATCATGTGAAAGATTCAATAGAATTAAAAATATCATATTAATAATAAACGAGGATCCAAGGTGAAACTAAGGCATTCTTTACCTGAAGGTTTGGCCAAATAAAAATAGTAACTCATGTAGTCTTGCAGTAAAGGGGTCCAATTATAATCCAAGGATCTTTCCCAAGGCATTACACTATAAATGAGTATAATTAAATCTATGGTGTTTGTCCATGGTAATCATGGGCTAATCATGACTGGTCCCAATGGGGTGAATCCATGGAACCACATATTTGAAGAAATAAATATTAACACAAAGAGTGTATCCAAGGAACTCTAATATCTGGAATAAATTTCAAGTAGATTGTTGATACATCACTCAGGTATTCATGTAGTAAGAAAAAGACCAAATTCGGTGGTGGGTATCTCACATGACAATTATCTCAACGAATCAAAATGACAGCCTCTGAGTGCTCAATTCATTCCATTGGTAATACAAGGCTATATCATGTCATACCACTCCAATAAAGGTGAAAAAGGTCCAAAGTAATATACACCTTAAAATTAATCCATTTATATGATATTTAGTCAGGGTCAATGTAATATTCATTCCATTTTTTATTTAATTGGTTCATTCCATTAACTTTAAATAATCATGACAAGGTGTATTAAGGACATGCAACTATTTATCACTTTAATTTATAAACATGTATTAGGTTCATTCCATACCTTTCATTAACATGATAGGGGATAGAGGACATGCAACCAATTCAATTAAATTTATATTCTAGAAAGTCCAAGTGTTATCTATAAATATACTTGATAATTAAAATTTTAAATATTCATTCAATTATGTAGGAACACATACCTTTATAAAGGTCAAGTCAGACACACCGAAACGGTGCCACAGATAGACCCAACATGGGTCATCAGGGCATTAATGAAGAACAAAACCCTAAATGGTTGGACTACATTGAAGTATTATCCTCCAAATATATGAATAAATTTTATAAATAAGGATTTTTAAAATAAGATAAAAACTATAAATAACATAGATGAACTTTAGAAGAAACTCCAAATGAAACAGGTGTGTGCACAATGGTGGAAATTTATAAATGACAATAATTTTAGGGAAAAGTCATAGACCTCCTACCTCAAGCCTATAGAAATATCATCATATATTATCATCCCTTAATTTGGACTATATTTTAAGAAAATGGAATAATGGATCAACACCCTAAAAATAGGGCATATGAGCCTGCATCAAAAAGCATCGTCAACAACAAACTAAGCAAAAGGATTGAATAACTTACTAAGGGGAATCCAACAAGATGATCATCTCTTGATTTCAAATATAGATGGAGAAGAAATCCAATAACATATATTATGAGGGGAGGTGTATCTTCAAAAATAAACAAAAAAAGGTTTCCTATCTACTAGAGGAAGAAATAAAAGAATAGTTTTAGGTTTTCAGAAGTCTTTGGGAGAAATGGTAAATTCGCCTAAAAATTACTGGGTCAAACAGTTTGGCTACACGGTTGTCCAAAACATACCCCAACCATGTGACATTAACATACCATATAGTTTCATCTCATGTTTTATCTTCATGGTTAGACAAACCATGCACCAACCATGCTTAGCTCACTGCCCATAGAAGGAACCCAAACGGTTTGACCGTACGGTTTGAGAAACCATGCACCAAATGTTCAATTGAGATCTAATAAAAACTACATAAATTTATAATTGATGTGTGTCACTGGATACATGGTTAGGGAAGTCCATGTTCATTACTTTTCTCTCTGAAAATCCTCGCACATTTAAGAGAAACCATGTGGGATGGGCAGCAGGGTTTTTTCTAACTGCACTGACAAGTGCATTCTTCCACCAATTGGGGTTCCAAGCCCCAAACAAGCCCCAAACACCCTTCTTTCCTCAACATACTCACTAAGAATTAATATTAGTTCAAAAACAAATAATTATATAGAAAACTAAAGGATCTATACATCATATAAAAACTGAGTTCTTACAGACTCCCCCATTAAATGAACTTGTCTCTGAGTTTCCTTTCCAATGGTAATAGAACACTTTATTAGAATAGATTCAACTGAAGAGCATTTATGTTGGACTCCCACTCCTAATTATTATCCTATATATGTTCATGGTTCCATTTCACCCATACTAAAGGGAGATACTGGATTCATAGAGTCTTCATTCTCTGGTCAATGATTCATATGATAAACTCCTCAAAAGAAGCATCAATATTCAATTCAAAATCTTAGGGATCAAAAGTATGAGATGATCCAGCATTATAATGAATAATTTATGAAATTTGGAAGCTTCATTCAAGGAATGATACCTAAGAGGTAGTAGAAACTGATAGGCTACCAGCCCGAATCTATCCAAGATCTCAAAAGGCCTGAAAAAACAAGGCAACAACATCCCTTTCCTCTATATCAACCTATTCCCAAGCTTGGGTGTTACCCATATGAAAACATGATCTCAAAATTCACCTTCATGATATGAGGATCTAGAAGTGTTGCCTCTCCTTTCTCTAACTAGCACAAGGGTGAACAAAATGAGCTAACATATAAGTTCTCATACAAACAATCTAAATAGTCACCTAATAGTTATTATTTTAGGTGAACTCGATGAGAGGAATTTGAATATACCAAGATCCACTGAAATCAATGAAACATTCCATAAATATTTCCACAAACATATGTATGATTTGTTTTAAGTGACCATAAATTTGAGAGTGAAAAATGTATTTTGAAGCACTTATGTATCCGTAGCTCTTTCTAACCCCTACTAGAACCTCAATGAGAAATGAGAATCCCTATCTGACATGATGGTATGAGGGACCCCATGTAGATATATGATCTCATGGAGTAACATTCTACCCATATCATAAACAAATAATGACTCTTGGATAGGAAATAAATGTGCTACTTTAGTCAGTTGATCCATAACTATGAAAATTACATCGCTATATCAAGGTGACCTCAATAAAATGACTAAAAAATCATTGCAATGTCTTCCCATTTCTTGTATAAACCATCAAAATATGTAACAAGATATAAGTACAATGGTGATTCGCCTTTACTCATTGATAGGTGTAACTTCTAGTGATAAAACATGAAATCTGATGTTTCATCCCTGACCCACAATATTGGCGATGCATATCACAATACATATTGGAGAAGCTTGGATGAACTACCCACTAACAAGCATGGGACTCTCACATCAGTTAATTTCTCATATCAGTAGGAACAAAGACATTACCATGTATATATAGGATGTATTCTCCATCAACAAACAAATCCATAGGGAGGTACTCACAAGAAATACTCTCCTATAGAATCAGGACTTCAGGGTTTGAAAACTACCTTCTATTCACCCTATATAGAAGTGAAAAGTTAACCGATAATGATAAAATAAAAGGAAACTATTGGATCTTAGAGAACTCTATATATTTCTCATAAAATAGTTCCATCAATTTTCATTCTTCAATGGAATCCTGTACGGCTTGTGCCTGAGTCTTTTGGCTTAGCACATCAAGTTTTGTATTGCTCTTTCTAGGCATATAGACTTTCCCAAAGTCAAAGGACTGAAGGTATTCCACCCATATTCACTATCTAAGATTAAATTCATGCCTCATTAAGATATATTTGAGGATATTTTCTCTGTATACACCATATATCCATCACCCATCAGATAATGTCTCCAATAGCATAAGGCATGGTCCACTATTGCTAGCTAAAGTTCAAGCCTCAAGTAATTATGTTCATGAGTTATCAACTTGTGAGGCCCGTATGAAATGAACATATTCAAATATATTATCAATACAACCATACCAATTCCTGATGTATCATAAAATATCATATTTCCTTTTCTAGGTTCCCGAAGAATCAGAATTGGTGTCTAAGTAGGCCTTCCTTTCATCTCCTAAAAGGATTTATTGCATGATTCATTCCACAAGAACATCACACCCTTATTAATAAGACTAGTAAGTGATGGAATAAGGTGTTAAAAGTTCTATATGAAATGCCTATAACATCCTTCTAGTCCCATGAAACTTTGAATATCAAATACATTCACTGGTCCTTCCCAAAAAACCACAACACTCACCTTCTCTAGGTCAATGGATACTCCTGCTTACAATATAATATGACCCAAGAAGTGAACATTGTTGATCCATAAGTGTCACTTAGTAATCTTATAATAAATATCATTCTCTCTCAATGTATTCAAAATGATCTCAAGATGTTGATCATGGTCTCTATGAGTATGATAATATAACAAAATTTTATCCATGAAAACCAAAATAAAGGATTGTAGGTAGCGGTGAAAACACTATTCATCAATGTTATAAAAATTATGGGTGCATTCATTGGAAATAATAAACTAAAAAGGTATTCATATAAAACATACCAATTCAAAAAGTTGTATGTGGTATATCTGAAGGCTTGACTCATACCTAATAATAACCCAATATCGGGTCGATCTTCAAGAACACTATAGATCCTTAAAGCTAGTCAAAGAGATCATATATTTGAGGCAATGGATACTAGTTCTTAACTGTAATCAATTTCAGCTTTTTTAATCCATAAAAAGCCTAAGGCTACCATCCACGTTCATGGAAAAAAGCATGTGTGAACCCTAAGAATAAATGTTGGATCAAATAAAACCCTATGTTTCTAAATCCTCTAATTATCTCCTGAGCGATTGGAGCTCAATATGTTCCATTATGTATGGAGTAATAGATACTGGAGCTTCTCTTGGAATAATATCAATCATAAAAATTACCTCTATAAAATGAGGTAAGATAGAAAAATTATGAGGAAATATATCCATAAAACGATATACTACCAGAGGAAAGTCAGTCTAATGTAAGAACCGCTCTTCCATATAATGCATATCAGTCTAGGTGGTCACTCCACATAGCTTATGATGATCTAGTTCATATCTAATATCCTAGATGTTTTTTTCACCCTTGTAAAGATAAAATCCATCCTATGGTGATGTAAATGATACCATATGGTGATAGAATTCCACATAGGCATGATAGGAAACCAACCAGTCCATCATCAGAATGAAATCAGATCACATTATCTTGAGAACAAAGAGGTCCCATAATAAGGGATAACTACCTTCTCCAAGGGTAAAATCCCTACATTGGCATATTCCCTTAGACCATACACCCAAAAATGTGTCTACAGTCATTAGCACAATAAATCACTGAATTTACAACCCAATACTTTCAACAGTTGATAAAGAGATAAAGGAGTTAGATTCAACGATATCAAAAAAAGTGGATACAATAGTAGTGACCGCTAGAATAGTACCTCATATAATCGATAGTCATGCACTATGATCCTTAAGTATCAGCTATAAAGCATCCAACTTGACTAATCAACTACCTTGTTCTATAGTTGGATTACCCCAAGTTGGTTTGTTCTATTACTGTTAATAATTAGAAGAGTGGTTATTATGGACATGACCACATCCTCAGCTGGTTTAGTCAGTGTTAATTAAACTCTTAGCCTCACACCACAAAACGGGTCCTACTACTGTAGGTGGATCTAGAATGGATCCTCTTTCACTAGATATATGTGGAACAGTTCAGAAGAATCATCGAATCTGACCCATACTGTCGTAAGCACAACACTGAAGAATGTCTCTATCACACTGAGGATTCATATACACCTTATTTTAATAGTATTGACCTACAACAGATCTACCTATGTGGGTACTCTTGCTACTAATACTCTGATAATAAAACACAAGGCTACACTTCCTCCTACTAGAAGGACCACTTCCCTACCTCAGCACTAAACCTTTGTTCCCATTACTAAATGCTTCTCTAAAGTTTCAAACCATGATAAGAGCCTAATTTACAAGCTAAGAAAATGTAGGTGTGAAAAATACATTCACCTGTGAGAATATGGAATACTTGAGCCCATCCTAGAAACGTCTCACTCATGATATCTCATCACTGACCAAAAGTGGTGAAAAGCATTACGAATCAGTAAAACATGCTAAATAATACATAAAATATATGAAACCTGACTCCAGGTGCATGAAATCTTGATTGGTCATCTCTTAGAATCTGAAGGAAAAGTAGTCATAGAAGGTGGCTTGGGAGGCTACCCAAACCATGCCCAAATGACGACCATCCTGAGTAATTACATCCCACTAATGATTGAAGGAATCACATAGTAAATAGGTATAAGGATCTATCCTCCTCTCTAGAGGCATCTCTAGATGCTCGAATATAGAAAGAATTTATACTATCCAAGGATCAACAGCCTAAGGACCTACATCCTCTACAAATATAGGAGGATTATGCTATTGGAAATCGTGATTCAGATCAAACATAGTAGGTGTGGGTTATGGAGAACCCTACATAGACTGCATCAGATGTAGGAAACTCTCATGAAGCTAAGAGCCAGTCCATAGTTTAGGAATAATATGTGGTTCCCCATGTGGTGCTACTAGATGTATCACTGGTGGCTCTGGTCCCACCACCTCTAGAGCATGATCATCACCACCCTACAGGCATCTGACTAGAGGACTTCATAGTGAAATAGCTCTACAAATTCCAAACACATGCCTCATAATATATTCTAAAACAAATAGAAATAGTAGCTGAAGTAGAACATAAGTAAAATATCTCACTACCCAAGGTATACTACCACAACTACCCACTTAGAAGGATAGGGTATTATTATGTGTTCAAGTTTAATTTATAGAGCTTCCAGTATATGGATGGTCAATTAAAAGCTAAAGAAGTAACACTAATTAAATCTCAGTTAGCCTCTCCATTCACTAGAGTCAATTTCGTTGATAAGTAAATATTAAAATATTAAGTTCGTATGTGATTCTTATACATAGAACAAAGCTCTATTAAATGTATTATCAATCCCAACTAAAAAAGTACCATACACTTTATATTTCAAATTTACACCCATTTTATTCTAATCAGCACCCACATAATTCGCTCATAGAATGTAATGGGTAAAATATAATGGATTGAATTCGTTAATTACCAATTCTATTTCACAAGGGCCCATACAACTCATAAATTGAAACTGGTAATTACTCATTAATAGCTAAATACAAGCTCATGTAACCAAGGATACATAGCTTATAAGGGTTGAAACTAGATATTTGAGATTCCACCATCAATATATATTGGAAAACACTATTTTGGTTGATGATGACATTTCCAAAAACCATTTTCCATTCCCTGTAGAAGATTTTTGTTTCATAATCATATATAACAATGATGGATCACTCAACAATCACATGCAATAAAGGAAATGAAAGCAATAAAATGAACCTATATGGAATAGTATATTCATGGAATGTGATTTCAGGGTGCTTATAATGATAAAGGAAACAATGATCCTTGATGTGATAGGACAAGGTAAAATCTCTATAAGTCATATCAAATACCACAATTCATGTGCATCACACAATGATGAAAGGATATCAACTGCAATAAGCGAAAAAATAGGAAACAAATCACATTCCCCGGTAACATGGTATTTACCCAAACGTGGGTTAGTTAATCCCAAGCATGACTTATTACCAAGTTTCAACATGTTCTTAATATCCTCTCTAAATTTCCAAAACAATAAGACAAAAGAAAAGAAACCTCTAATACAACTTTGTGATGTCTTGGAATCGTCTTACTCATGAATAGCCAAACCTAATCAGACACATGGCCTCAAGCACGCCTCCTCATATTCCAGTGGCTTCCAGCTATAAGAGAGGGCCTAGGGTGTGACAATGGGGATACTATTCCTTCTGGTCATAGTGGATGACAATAGAGATATAATTTATGAATAAACAGTAGAAGCAGTAATAATAAATATAATTGTAGTATAAGTAAGCATAAACAACCAAGTAATAATAATCAAATCACAAGTTGAACAATATCATAAACAAGATGATGATTCCATGTCTCTGAAAAAGGAAAACTAGTATACAAGGAAGTAGGCAAGCAGAGTAATAAATTCTATAAAAAATAATCAAAAAGCTAAAAACTATCCAAACATCCCAAGATCATGCTCGTTCATCTACTACTAAGATAAATCCTAGGAGAGAAAGCAAGTCAAGTTTCCAAGGTGGGACACTTCCCATCATTTATACCTGAAATCATATAATCTACCTAGGTACCAATGATATAATGACCCAAGATTTTCTAACATGGATATTACATATTTTTAGATGAATATTAATTACATTGAAAAAACACATGATTGAGGATCATAATGGTTTACTGCCTTTGGAAGCATGGAATAAATTATTTTAATTTCATAAAATATCTTAAAAATATCCCATAAATATCTTCCCCTTTAGTACCCATACTTAAAACCTTTATTTATAATATAATGAAAGGAAACATAAGGAAGGATTATATTAGATGCTTAGTAAGGGTAAACATGGAAGTTATCTAAGTATAACACGAGAATAAGGATATGAAAACATGAGCATAACATTTTAAGATCATACCTTTCATATCCAAGAACATATAAATGAGTGATGGAATAAATATTGGAATATCGTAAGACATGAATAATAATAAAATCAAATCACATGAGCCATTGGAGTATAAAACTTTCATAAGACATGGAAATTGTGGCATACACTTAATATTATAATATTTTATGTCAATGATTACTACCAACACATTCATAGTATGTTAATCATGGGTTAATCACCTATGCACCTAATTTAGGACTCGGATGGCCTCATGTTTACCTTCTAGTTTCAGGCTTAGGATGACCTCCCATGTACCCTCTTGTAGTTAGCTTAAAATGACTTCTCATATATCCTTTTTTGGGAAAAGTATAACCTCTCGTTTACCCTCTTATTGCGGGATTAGGATGACCTCCTATGTACCCTTTTTTTATGGGATTAGGATGACCTACCATTTATACTTTTGATCTCATAGAACATTTTTTATTACCCAATACAATGAAGGGAGATATAGGTCCACCCATTATATAATTAAAACCATACATATGTGTTCCTAAAGAACATAAATCACTCATCATATCATAACCCATATAATAAATTGGGTTTCATAAACATTGTTCAATCATAACATAACCCATGGAAAAGAAATGGGTTTCATAAATATCATTCCATCATTCCATTATAAACATAAAAAATTCTTAGAAAGAAAAAGAATGGAATTGTTGAATAATATTCCCATTAAAACATAATTAATTTCAAATAATGTTATCTTAGATGGAAAATAACTTTGAGAGGTCACTTGAAAACAATTCTTGAGGAAAATATCATTTCTTCTTTGTAAATCATTTATTTTCTTTAAATTCCACAAAATTTACAAAAAATCTTTAAAAATAAACTTGTAATGTTATAAGGAAATATTCAATTAAATAATTCATTATGAAAGCATAAAAATCAATTCATGTTGTATAATTTAAAATAAAACATTATCCTTATACTTTTTCTAGAAAAATCACAAAATACATCATTTGAAAAAAGAAAAAATATTCCTTTAAAACCATGTAGTGAAAAGTCAAAAATGGATAAAAATGACTTCAAAAATCCATAGGTGGATATTAAAACATTTTTAGAAAACATGGATGTGGATGATAAATATTCCCCAATGTATACTTAAAATGAAACAATCTCAAATATTGAATATATTGTGAAATAAATACTCATCACTTTATAATCAGTATAATAACATTCCTCATCAAAGAAATAAAATTTAAAGGATATGGAAATATCATAAAATTCTTGATAATACTCATAAAATACATCCATGGTCTATATATACACCACATAGAATAAATGTGTGGTGAATATGGTGTAAGTATCACATAAATAAAAGTGAGGCTAGAACTATGATTACTACTTGAGTAACATTAGAATTGTGAAACCCATGAACGAATAAAGTAAATTATAGATTTTAATATAATTAAATAAATTTATTTAATTATATAACATTTAATAGGTCTGTATATACACCATATAGAAGATGTAATTGGTGAATATGTCATGTATCTCATGGAAATAAAAAGTGAGATGAAATTCTCTTACCTTATATCTAGACTCTCATCATACTCATGTAATATTCCTATATAATAGATGTAAGTTTATTATATATCTACTATATAACCATATTAATGTATATAATACCATATATGTTTTATTTATGGCTTTAAATTACCCTCTTATTAACAATTCCAAGTTTAATTTATGTTTTGGGTAATAACAGCTTTGTACTTGTTTTGATTTGTTATTCTTGGTCGTCATATTTAAACCTTGATTTGATTATATATATAATGATAAAAATTATATAAATATGATATATATATTCATTATATATTTATTCATGGTTATTCACAAAAGTTATAGGTAGAAAATAAAATACACCATTCATGGAGACGGTAGGTCGTACATATGCATGAACATTGTTTTTATTTTTTTCTCATATTGGAATAAAGAAACTTATATTATTATATTATAATTATAGAATCATTTTTATGTTATAAATATCATATATATTCATATAATTCATCCTTATCACCACTCATGTTAAATATAGATCAAAAAATAATCACATCGCATCGTGGAGATAATAAGGCTTACATACACATGAGCAACATTGTCATTTACCAAAATATTTGGTGGTTAAAAGATAGATATGATATTATCATTACAGAAGTATAATCATTTCAAAAATATCATATATATATATATATATATATATATTAAACCCATCAAAATTTACACTCATAAAATATGGTGATGGAAGATGAATTGTATCACCACGTGGAGATAGTAAGTTGTACGTACACACGAGCAATACCTTCACTTCTTATTCGATAGGAAAGAAGATTTATAATGGTGTATTATTAATAATAATAAAATTTCATCATATTAAATAGGTTGAAATTATTATTTTATGATATTAATCAAATATTTATAGGAGTTATAGAAGATTAGAAAAAGGGAGTGATCGGTTAGAGCGATTGTCTATTCTTCAAAATAGATCCTTTAGATCTCTTCTAAAGAACTCTAGAGTTGGTCCTCTAGGGAGAAAAAAACTATATAATTTGGATAGGGAAGTGGAGAAGATAATTTTTTAGATTTTGGTTGAGATAGAAATCTCAAAGTGATGAAATGATATGAGGTAGGAGGTTCACTTTTTTCTCTTGGAAACAATTTGGGTTTTTCATGGGTAGAACCATTCAAGAATGTATATGCCTTACATATGAATGAACTAATATTTTAAATAAACCTAATAAGGGATGAATTATTTCCTTAAAACATAACCTCAGGAAGGATTTTTATTATATTGTTTGGATATTTATCTCCAAGGACCACCAAGCCTTTTGTTTTAATAATATTTTTATTAGCAGAATTAGAACTCCTTTCAACATGGCTCACATCTCTATTCTTATTAATGACTCAAAAGGGGAAATTTTACTGCTCTAAATGTATTAGACAAGGTATCCCCCTCTCTGTAATTCTTTTCTCTATTATGAAAGATTATTTCAGAAGACTTCTCACTTGTCTTGTTGATCAAGGAAAACTTATGTCTATCCAGGATTTTAAGAACTTGGCTGCTCCCACACACTTCCTCTATGAGAATGACATCATTATTCTCTTACAATGAGGTAAAATAAATATTTAAAATATTAAAGATGATCCAGCTCATTGTGAACAGATCTCTGGTCAAGCCATCGGTTGGAATAAATCCTTTATTTTCTTTGGAAATAGGTTTCCAGATAATAGAAAAGTTGGGATTATTAATGATCTATTCTTAAAATAAGGTTCCCACCCTTTCACATACCTTTGTTATCCCATTTTTTGGAGTACACCGAAAAAGGTTTATTTTAGAAAAAAAATTACCAAATTCTAAATCAATTATCCCCTCAGAAGATAAAATCCCTATCTAGGAAAAACAATTTTCCTTTTTAAATAAATTATTATCTCTAAAATGGTTTACTCTTTGATGGTCTAAAAATGACCAATTTTCCTTATCAAAAAAAATAATATCTACATCAAAAAATTTGTGTCGACTGGAAGAACTCTCAAAAAATATTAGTGATTTTCCCTTGGTATAGCTGTTGTAAACCCTTAACAAAGGGTGGTCATGGAATAAAAAACATTGAACTTCAATGATTACATACAATCTAGACTTACTTGGAATTTCCTCCATAATTAATCTATTCACCTTACTTTCCTTAATAATAGGTTTCTTGAAAATATAAAGAAAGGTAACCTGAACCATATCAACTCCTCCATCTGGTTATCCATTAAACAAACTTTCTCTAAAATCATGTCTAATTATAAATGGATTGTTAATAGAGATTCTAATATTAACTTTTGGTTAGATAAATGGACTGGAACGCCTATTATTTCTATGGTTGGTACCAATCATTTACCTAAGCACACAAATGTTTCTATTAAAGATATCTTAAATTATCCTAGCCTTTATATTCCTAATAATGTTAATCATGTCATTAATAATTATCCCTTCGCTAACACTGAAGATTTTCTAATTTGGGAACCGGCTCACAATGGAATGCTTGACTCTAAAACCTTTTATAGCCACTATTTTATAAATTCAGATAATAAATTTCACTAGATAAATATTTTTTATTATACTTGGATAAAACCTTTAAGATTAACTCTTATTTGGAGAATTTATCACAATTGGATCCATACTGATACTTGTCTTCAATCTTTCGGGATAAAACATTGCTCTAAATGAAGTCTATGAAATCAGCATATAGAAGACACTAACTATCTTTTTATTTCTTGTGATACTGCTATTGCTCTTTGGAAGTATATTATTTATCTATTTAGTTACAGATGGTCACTTTTGGACTCAATCATCTCACAACTTTAGCTTTGTGTTTCTTCTGACGCCTCTCACTAGATCAAGATCCTTTTTCTAGATACTATTTTTTGAGCTCCTTAGTGTGGTTTAGTATGACATAAATTCTTATTTAAATCACATTTTCCCATTTATTTGACATGCTGGCTGGGTGATGATTTTTGTTTCCATATATTAAGCTGCTTCGAAAGAGTAGGGGTACTAAAACAATTCTATGTCTTATTTCAACATCCTATGGTTCCTCAGTGTTGAAGGCATATACAGTCAACCTCCATGCACATTTGAAGTATTTTGGAAATCACCTCTCCCAAGATGGATAAAATAAAATTTTGATGGTGCCGCTAATGGTAACCGAGGGGATTCGGGATGTGGAGCGGTTTACCGGGACCACCTTGGGTAGCTGCTTGGTTGCTTCTATGGCATGTGTGGATTTTCCTCATATTTGGAGTAATAAATGTTGAGTGGTATACATCCAATTACATTCAAAAATGAAAAAGGATAGAATAATATCTAGATGTAAAGTGATTCAACTACCATTGTACAATCTCTTCAGAATGTCGTGGTACATCTTTCTTGGCCACTCACCACTCGATGGATGGATTTCCCTCACTCACCCATGGAGATCAATCATATCATTACGCATGAATTTTATGAAGAGAACAAGGTTGGTTATGGGCTCTATAATAAGGGGGTAAGATATGACATCACCATATCACATGACCTCCTGATACATTAGACTCCTCTTCCTGAAATATCTTATAAAAAAATCCCATCTTTCATACTTTTGTAACCTTTATTTTTTTTATTTAATAAACGTGCCTTGGTTTTTTGACCAAGGCACCACCCCTTTAAAAATTATATCTTCAAAACAACTATATTAACTTATCTATAACATGTCAATGTAATCCATAAAATTTTTTGATGACATCAATTATATAAAATTATATTTATTTTAATATTTTTAATACCATTTATTAGATATTTCCATTACTTAAACAATTACTGCATCATCATTATATAATCCTTTAAGGTAATTATTTATTTCCTAAAAATTTAAAATAAATTATCATGATAAATAAAAACATTTCAACTTTCAAATAACTATTTATATTTGAACATATACCCTATATAACCCTATATTAAAATTGTTATAGTGAATAGAAACATGATTATGACATCTTTAACTTTTCTTTAAATAAAATATAATAAATGTCACACCCCCATACAAGTGAATTAAAAAGGTTGTAATTTTAGACCAAGTATGGTCGTTGTCAAACCCCAATAATCTAATGAAATTAGGACAACTATTAGAGTAATTTTATAATAATTATAATATTATTTTTACCCTTAATTACTTGATTTACCTTTAATCGAGTGAATAAAAATTGGTAAATCTATTGTTCATAGTGCCCAAAAATAAAATAAACCTATTAACATAATTTCAAACCACTTATTCCAAATATGGATTATATTTTTAAAAAATTCAAAATGTAGAAGTTTTAGTAATTTATTTTAAATCAATCCCATTAACAGAATGAGAAATTGGGTTTTACAAGTTAAAATATGAAAAAGATTGAGACGTTTTTATATCTAACTTAAATGTAAAATTGATTAAAATGACATATATTAGATCAAATGATAATAAATAATCTAATTATACTTTAAATCCTTTAAATAATTTAATTTAAGAATAAAAATAAATTTGATGAAAAAAACAAATTTCAACGAAAATGTAATATTATTCACTATTCATCAAAACATGAAACTTATCTAAAAAATAAAAAAAAATTAATTTTTATATCCTTTTTTAAAATAATAAATTTATTATTTTAAATATAATTTATAAAAGTGTCAAAAATTATATTTAAAATGGGTTTTCCAAAAAAGGCAGGAAAATTACCCTTCTGAAAAATATAGGTTTTTATGCGTAAAATTGGTTTTTGTCTTATCTTATGCCTATAAAATATATTGCATGAATATAAAAAAAATTTATTGAATTTAAATCATATATATTTCATTAATATCATTCACTAATTGTAAGTTATTAAATTTATTAAAGCAAGATGACTTCGAGAGAATAAAAAGACATCCTATAAATTTAATTCTTAAAATTTTCATTTCTAATTAATTGGTAACCAATGAATTCATCTTATAAACTATATATTTTTATAATTTAGATAATAATATTAATAAATTATAATTTAATTAATATTTCAAAACTTATAATATTAAAAATTAATATTTTAATAATGTACTATTATTTTTGTAAAACTCAGTCTTGTGTGTAACACAAGCTATCGAAAGAACTCAACATTGTGTGTAACATAACCCAAGAATAGTGTTGCATATACCACAAGATAATCTAAGTTTTACATATAAAAAAACCACTATTTGGTTGTGTATAAATAAATAATGACTTGTTTTTTCATATAACACAAGCTATATTCAGGGTTGAGTGAAATGAAAAATATCGAGAATATTAAATTGACTCGTAAAAAACTATTTCACAAAATCTTGGTGTGTTAAAATAGAGTCCTAGATAGGTTTTGAGATAAATCTTAGCATGCCACCACCAAAAATGTCTACACAATAAATTCTATTAATATAAATTGTACAGTCTGAAGGTATATAATAAAGTAAAGTAATAAAAATAAATAACTGATACATGCTTCATCTTCAGTTGGTGTCTGAACATGTAACCATTTGACTAATTATGTTTCAGTTTTTATATATAAATCATTTTAAAGTGTCAATATCACTAAAAAATATCATAATTATAATAAATGAGGATCTAAGGTGAGACCATGACATCCTTGACCTCAAGGGTCGGCCAACTCATGGTAGTAACTCATGTAGTCTATCAGTAAAGGGGTCATAGTGTAGTCTAAGGGGCTCACCCAAGGAATTTCACTATAATTTAGTATAACTAAGTCCATAGATCTCATCCATGGTAATTATGGGATAAGTATGATTGGGACCAATGGGATGAATCCATGGCTACACGTGTCCAAATACATCAAGATGAATCCAAGGAGCGTATCCAAGAAATTCAAATATTAGGAAGAGTTGTCAAATGAATCATTAGTACATAGATGAGGCAATCCCATATTAAGAAAATGACCAGATTACATGGGGGTATCTCCCATGGAAAACAAATCAATTAATCTGAATGGAATCCTCTGAGTGCTTAAGGCTCCCCCTCAAGAACCCAAGACTGGCACAAGTTTGACCACTCCTATAGAGATGAAAAAGTTCCAAAGTAATAGGTAACTTATAATTAATCCATTTATATCACATGAATTTAGGTTACATGTAATAATAATTCCATGTATTCATTAAATTATCTTCTTCCATTAAATTTCAATAATCATGACAATGTGTATCAAGGACATGAAACCATTAATCACTTTAATTTTATAAAATTTATTAGGTTCATTCCATATATTTCATTAAAATGACAAGGGGTAGAGGGTATGAAACCAATTAAATTCAATTCACAATCTAGATAGGAAATTTTATATCTATAAATATACCCTCCAATTAACAATTTAAAGATTCATTAAAAAATATAGGAACACTTTCTTTAATAAAGGTCAAGTAAGACGCACCTGAACGGTGTCGTAGATAGACCCAACATGGGTCAGCAATGTATAAATGAAGAACACACCCTAAATGGATGATTTTCCTTGAGGTTTCAACAATCAATGAAATTAATAATGTGTATAAATAGGGATTTATAACAAAATATAAACAATTATAATCAAGGTAGTTGAATTTTAGAAGCAATGCCCGATGAAACCGATTTTTCCACAATGAAGACAATTTTTAAATGACAATACTTTTAGGAAAAATTCATGAACCACATACCTCAGGCTTATAGCACTATTGTCATCTACTATCTTCCCTTAATTTCACATGGTTCAAAATAAAATGGAAGAATGAATTAACACACTAAAAATAGGTCACATGAGACTACTTCATGATAACATTGTCAAGAGGAAAAAATTACAAATTGTGCTAAAGGATTGAAGAACATACCGAGAGGAATCTAATGAGATGATGAGATATTGATTTTGATTCCAGGAGATGAAAAAATCAAAGAACCTAGATTAGTAGGGGAGGTGGAGATTCAATAGAGGAGAAAAAAGGCCACTTATTCACTAGAGAAAGAAATAATAGAACAGGTTGATGATCTAATAAATTTAAGGTAGAATTTGAGAATTCAGCCAAAAATTAAGGGGTCACATGGTTGGACAAACCATGCAAAAATTGTGCACGATGCACTTCTTATAGAGGGGGATCACACAATTTAGACACATGGCTAGAAAAACTGTGTGCCAACCATTCTTACCTCACTACCCAGAGAGGAGACTTGCATGGTTTGAGAAACAATATTCTGACATTTCCATTTGTCTCTGTTAAAAAATACAGACATTTATCATGGGAGTGCGACCCTAAGATCTTGGTTTGGAAAAACCGTGTGCCCTACTTTTCCCTCTGAAATTCCCCGCATAGTTAGGATAAACTGTGTGTACTAGGTGGAAAGTTTTATACTAATTGTGCAAGCCAGTGCTTTCTTCCACTTGACAGGATTCCAAGCTCCAAATAATCTTGGAACACCTTCATTTACTCTATATCCTCACTATGCATTCATGTTAGGTTAAAAATAATTATATTGAAAACTAATGCATCCATACATCATAGAAAACCCAGTTTATTATATTAGTGAATTGTAAAAAAAATACATAACAAGGTAGGGGGGTTTGAACTCACTAATTAATTGGTTAATTTCATAAATTAAGTGATTGATTTTTATTCTTTAAATTTTTATTATATTTTTAAGTGAAATAATTTTGTGTAATTTTTTATTTTTGGAAAGCAAGTGTTTTGGAGGAAAATTGGGGATTTTAGTGATTTTTTTGAAACCAGGATTTCAAAAGTGGTTATAAAAAATGAAAGGATATTTTCAGGAGTTCCATCGTTTTCTGGGTGGGTGTGTGGGTGGGTGATGTGAATGTTTTGGAAATATCTATGTTTTATACCATGGGGAAGGTTGGTTAGAGGGTATGTGTGTATGTATGATTTTTTTTGTGATACTTATCTAAAAAATACTATGTTTTATACTATGGTGTTGGGTGTCTTTGAGAGATTGTTTAAAATATCTTAGTTTCACACAATGGGGATGGGTGTCTTAGGCATGGTGATGGGAACTGAATGGGAACGAAGCAAACACTCAAGTAGAGGAGGTTCACCTTGGGTGGGGAGGCTAGATAAATTTTGATGGAGACACAAAATAGAGTCCCTTTGTGGAAATGGAACATAAAATATAGTTTAAATTTTATTGTTTTTGGAAATCCTTACCCTAATAAAGAGATTTTAGAAATAGGAACAAGTATTTTTCTTAGAAGCATAATTATATTTATGTTCATGTATGATTTTAAAATTGATGTACACCTTCTTGAAATAATATTTATTTCTATCATTGTTTTTTATCATTAAATGTTTTGGTTCCTAAATTGTTCATTACCATGATTTATTTCTTGGTTCATAGAAATACTCATGAATGGGTATTTTTAAAGTCTCACACTACAAAAAAAACTGGGTTTAGCGGCGGTTTTGTGGCGGCGGTTCACAAAACCGCAGCTAAACATTTTTGGTGAAGATTTCGCGGCGGTTTTTAATAAACCGCCGCGAAATTCAAAAAATTTTAAAACACCACGACCCTTTCCCTCACCCCGACCGCATTCCCAAACCGTCGTCTTCCCCGATCCCCCCCAGCCTCGGCGACCGCTGCGCCCCCCGCACCCTTCGGCAACCCGCGCATGCCTCGCACTCCCTGCGCCCTCCGGCGAAACCCGCACCCCCCGGTGCCCTCCTTGACCACCGGTAACCCCCGCGCCCCACGCGCCCTTTGTGCCATCTGGCGACCCCGACACCCCCCATGCCCCCCGTGGCCTCCGGCGACCCCCGCACCCCCCGGCGCCCCCCGCGACCCCTTTCGACTTTGGTAATTTTTAGTTCTTCCTTGATTATTTGATTGCTTCTCATAAACGACGGATAAGTCTTGCATAGTAATTGTGGATTATTTATTTTTGTGGGTTATATATTTCTCCTACATTTATTCATGTATTCATTACTAAAAGTCATGCATAGTAATTGATACCTCAACCTTGTTCAGTGTGTTATTTGATTATAGTTATTCTAATTATTTTATGTCTTCTTGCTTGGTATCCAACATAGGTTTGATTGTTGAATTTTTATTTAAATTTTTCTCTCTAAATAATTCATTGGGAAAAAGAGAGGAGCCCATTAGAAGATCCTAAATTATGTAGCTGATATTTTTGGATATGTATATCTTTGGAAATTGGTCATTATAGTGATGAAATATTTCATTGTAATTTTTAGTATAGACTAGTTATCACATTTTAAAGAATGTATTTATTGTTATTAGAAAGAGAGAAATTTTCTCCATCTTATGATAAATCATATGTTATTCTAGGTGAATAAGATTATAATTCCAATTGATCAAGATATGATTATTGGAAAATGGGGATTACTATATCTCTAGTGGTATGGATGGATCTCAGGTTAGCTAATGGTGTTTCAAGTGTTGTTTTCCTCCTGCAATTAATAAGTATCAGGATGTTTTTTTAGGACTTTATAAGGTTACCTCTAGAGATGGAGGTGGAGTTTATGATTGAATTAGTACAAGGTATCGAGACTATCACAATATCCCATTACTATATATCTCTATGGGATATTAGATAGATAAATATTTAGTTGGGAGATCTTTAATCCAATGGATTTATTAATCTGAGTGTGTCTACATAGGGTTATCCATTTCTTTTTACCAATATTGCAAGAGTGAGTTATTGATTTTATATTATCTATTATAAATTAAATCATGTTACTCTTAATAATTGGTATCCTTTTCTATGAATTTATGATTTATTCAATCAGTTTAGAGGTTCTTTATGGATTTCGAAGATTGTTCATCGATTAGGTTATCAGCGGTTAAAGGTTTGAGCTAAAGGTGTGTCCAAGATAGAATTTCAAACACTATATAGTAATTTTGTGTTTTTGGTAATTCTATTTAGGGTAATGGAGAAACCATATGTATTTATAACTTTGATAAACCATTTTTATCCTTTTTTTTTCATTTGGGACTATATTTATCAATTATATATCGGTATGATCATGATCATTTGAGGAGAATGAAGAATAGTTGGTTATGTTCTTAGACACATTGAGATATCATCATTTATATGCCAATATATTGAAATGTTATTTCTATAATAAATAGGTGACATTTTTTGGTCGTGAGTTCTCTAAATCTAGGATATTAGGGGATATTGAGAAAGTAGAATCTATAATTTCTTAATAGATTCGTACTAATATTGTTGAGATTAATATTTTCATTGGTCATGTGGTTTCTTATTCTTGCATTATCTTGTATTTTTCTCACATATTCATTAAAAATATAGTATTGACTTGGAATGGAGTGAATTTTTAGTGGGATGATAAATAAAAAGATTCATTTTATGAGCTAAAAAATATATTGACATCTACACTTATTCTTATTTGACCAAATCCAAGGATGCATTATAAGGTCAATAATGAGGCCTCCAATGTGATTTTAAGATTTATGTTGATATGGAGGAATGAGTTTTAGTAAATGGGTCTTGAAACTTATAATAAATGATAACAATTATCCAACTCATGATATTGAGTTAGTCATGGTTATGCATGCCCTCCAATGTTTATGAAATTAGTTATTCAATGAGAATTTTGAGGCATTTACAAATAAAAAAACATGTAGTAAATATATTATCATAGGGATAAAAATTTATGATAGAGGATATGGGATGAATATATTTAGTCATTTTATTTGGATTTTAATTATACTCCAAGAAAGTGAAATTTCATTATTGATGCTCTAAGTATAAATTATCAAGTGCATGTAGTTTGTACGTCGAAAGATGAATGTAAATTTATATTACTTTTCTCAAAGATTCATCATGATGTAGTTAATTGTAAAGGTCATGTCATTATAGAAACCCTGACCATCACTTTATCTTTATTTTTTTATTTAAAGAAGGTATGATTTCATATTATGTGTATTGGGTTTTCCATGAATGGTTTTATAGTATGGATTTCATACCTAGGTATATGCTTAGTGAGAATTCTCTATTGTATTTTCATGGGTGTAATTTTTTTATTGACCCTGACACCCCCCACGCCCCCCGTGGCCTCCGGTGACCCCCGCACCCCCCGGTGCCCCCCGCGACCCCTTTCGACTTTGGTAATTTTTAGTTCTTCCTTGATTCTTTGATTGCTTCTCATAAACGACAGATAAGTCATGCATAGTAATTGTGGATTATTTATTTTTGTGGTTTATATATTTCTCCTACATTTATTCATGTATTCATTACTAAAAGTGAGAATATCCATCCACAATTTGAGTAATTTCTTGGAATTTATATTGAGCAGTTGGTTCCTTTGGGATATCACTTAATATTATTTACACCTCAACTCTTTCCAAGAATATAGATATGTTCAATAGATTAAATCCCATCCTATAGACCAATTTCAATTCCAATGGTTTATTTTACAAAAATCCATGTGACTTCTCTCCCTTGTAAATTTGGTCCATAAAGACATGTCTTATCATGGATAATGAATTAATTAGGTGCTTCATGTTCTGTAAACATATCCCATTGGAAACCATAAAACATAGTTGGGTAGATAGTGTTATGATAAGTGTGTAACCCGATATTATTATTTCTCCTCAATGAGGTGTTGACGCTGTCTCTTATGGACCAGACTTGTTCGGTTGGTCTGAAGTGGTAAATGTGATCAATGAACCATTTTTATTATATTATGCATACTTTATGATCAATGGTTCATCTTTATTATATTATGTTTCTATAATGTTACACTATCGTATATTTTGTGTAGGCACATTGTGATATACATGGATAAAATCTGGATCACATTACCGAGGAACACACCTCAATATGTTAAGGGTTTGAATGAGTTTTTAGATTTTTCAATTTCTAATCGATCCGTTGAAGGGAGAATAAGATGTCCATGTCCTAAATGTAAATTTAGAACATGGTTGAAGAGAGATGAAGTTTATGAACATTTAATACTGAAGCAATTCCCTGATCAATATTTGTGTTGGATTTGGCATGGAGAATCAAACAATACAGAAAGATTGAGGACTGATGTTAATCCACAGAATGAGGTCCCAAGTTTGTCGCCAATGGAAAGTGAAATGCAAAACCTCATAAATGATGCATTCAGCACTGCAAGACACCACTATGAGCATCAAAACATATCAGAACAACCAGAAGAGGGTGCTACAAATTGCAACGTGACAAGTGATGTTTTTGAGACTGTAACACAAGCAGATCAAGATTGTAACATATCATTGGATCCTCCTCTTGATTCTGTGGAGCCAAATGTAAGGGAAAACTTCAGTGAGGAAAATACGTTTCATGATTTATTTGACGATGGAAATCAAGAGTTGTATAGTGGGTGTTTGAAATATTCAAAGCTTTCATTTCTGCTAAAGTTGTACCATATCAAATGTCTATGTGGAATTACAAATAAGGCAATGTCCATGTTATTGGAATTGATTCGTGATGCATTTCCTGAAGCAAAAATCCCAGAATCGTTTTATGAGATGAAAAAAGTTGTAAACAAGCTTGGTCTGAATTATACAAAAATACATGCGTGTCCCAATGATTGTATGCTTTACTGGGGAGAGGATTCAAGTAGACAGAATTGTAAGAAATGTTCTTCTTCTAGATGGAAGTCAAAAGGTGATTTTGGAAGTATGACTGAACATAATTTCATGGATAAGAAGAAAAGGAACACACCTACAAAAGTTTTGCATTACTTTCCTTTGAATCCTCAATTGCAAAGATTATTCAGGTCATCAAAAACCGCCGAACACATTAAGTGGAATTCTGTAGATAATAAAAATGATGGGTTAATGAGACATCCACGAGATTCCCAATCATGGAAGACATTTGATTCAATACATCCATATTTCTCAGCTGATCCTATGAATGTTCGATTGTGATTGGCTGCCGATGGATTCAACCCATTTGGTACTTTGAGTACGAGTTATAGCATTTGGCCAGTTGTTTTGATCCCTTATAATCTGCCTCCGTGGATGTGTATGCAAAAAACATATTTTATCATTTCAATGATTATTCCTGGAAAACAAATTCTTGGAAATGATGTTGATGTATACCTGTAGCCTTTTATTGAAGAATTGTAGGAGTTATGGAGAAACGGTGTTGAGACATTTGATGTTTCTTCCAAAACAATGTTCAAAATGCATGTTGCTTTAATGTGGATCATTAGTGACTTCCCTGGGCTTGGGAATTTATCTAGTTGGAACAATTATAAGGGTTTGGCTTGTCCTGTTTGTAACTTTGATTTCGAGCCCAAATGGCTACCTCATAGTAGAAAATGGTGCTTCTTGTGCCATCGAAGATTTCTTGATGCATCTCATAGATTTCGGTTGAACAAATCAAAATTTAATGGTTCCGTTGATCATAGACCACCTCCAAAGTTGTTAACCGGTTCTAAAATATTGACACAGCTTGAAAATGTTAAAATAGAATTTGGGAAGGTTCATCATTTGATTGATATCGGAAAATGAGTGTGAAGTGCATCGTCAAGTGAAATCAGAACGCAACAATGGAAGAAAAAAAGTATATTCTTCAAACTTCCGTATTGGGAATTTAATTATTTGTGCCACAATCTTGATGTGATTCATATTGAGAAGAATGTATGTGATAATTTTATTTTCACATTACTTAATGAGCATGGAAAGTCGAAGGATCATATCAATGCTCGCAAATACTTACAAGTAATGAACATAAAACGTGATTTTTGGCCAGATGAGAATGAAAAGTATGCTCCGGCCATTTTTTCAATGAAAAATAGGGATAAAGATGTGTTCCATAAAATTTTAAAGAATGTGAAGGTATCTGATGGGTATTCGAGTAAAATCTCGAGGTGTGTTGATTTGAAGAATCGTAAGTTATATGGATTGAAAAGTCACGATTCACATGTTTTGTTACAACAGTTACTACCATTGGCATTGCGTACATTATTACCTGAAAAAGTTACTGCTGTTGTACTGCAATTCTGCACATTTTCAGGCAATTATGTGAGAAAACTCTACATCCTGTACATCTTGACAACCTACAGGAGAGGTTTGTATTGACCCTTTGTGAAATAGAGATGATCTTTCCTCCATCGTTTTTTACTGTCATGATGCATTTAACTGTGCATTTGGTTGAAAAAGCTAAATTAGGAGGCCCCGTTCATTATCGATGGATGTATCCAATTAAGAGGATTTTATTTATATGTTTCCAGTTAAGTAAACAATATTTGGAATTTAAATAAATGCATAATATTATTATTATTTTTCACAGATATCTTGGTCATTTGAAAGCATACGTGAGAAATAAAGCTCAACCAAAAGTCTCTATTGCTGAAGGATATTTGGCCGAGGAGTGTCTCACCTTTTTTCCAGATATTTGGATGATATTGAGACAAGATTTAATCGATTTGGATGTGTTGATGACACATCAACTCAATCTCAAATGCATCAAAAATCAAAAATATTTCCTGCTATTGGCCGATCAGTTGGGAGGACCTCATACGCGACACTGACAGAATTGGAGTTATTACAGGCACATAGATATGTGATACTAAATAGTGAAATTGTAGATCCATTTATTGAAGAGTTTAGGATACAAACAAAGAGACGAATGAGAGGCCGAACACGAAATCAAAAAGATATAATGAAATCTGTGAATAAAGAGCTGGTAGAATGGTTTTCACGACGTGTAAGTTTATAAATATTGCAATAAATACGAATATTAGTTTGACACATACAATTTGCAAATCTATTAAATTATATTTTTATTCTTCAGATCATTAATACTGATACTTGAGCAGACTTGTCATAAGATTTGAAGTTTCTTGCTAGAGGTCCTATAAAACAAGTTAGAAAGTTCGATGCTTATAATGTGAATGGTTTTAGATTTCGTACAGTCGATCGAGAAATGGGTTTGAAAACACAGAATAGTGGTATATTTACATTTGCTGAAGTGGAATACTATGTAAAGTTGCATGATATTATTGAATTAAACTACCACGGGCATTTTTCTGTTGTTTTATTCAAATGCAAATGGGTCAATATTATCAGAGGTGTTAAAAGAGATTCCTTGCAATTTACTTCTGTAAACTTCTCCCGCTTGATGGATGTTGGTGATCATGAACTGCATGATCCATATATCTTAGCATCGTAGGAAAAAATGGTATATTATGTGAATGATGTTGTGGATGAAGGGTAGAGTGTAGTTACTCACGTAATACAAAGATATTTGTATGATATGGGTGATGAAGTGGAATATTTTACCTCTGCAATTGAATTTCATCAACAACAGGAAGCAGAATTATTTGTCCATCATGATATTGAAAATATTAGTCTAGCAAGGATGAATGAAGTGGATGAAGCAATGGAGCAGGAAACCAACATGATTTAATGGGAAAATTATTGTATGTACAATTATTTATTCATTCAGCAACCACTTGTTTCATTTCTGTAGTCATTCATTATCATTGTTATATATATTTTGTTTGTTAGTACTGGGAATCTATTATCATTTTTAATTATTTTTTTTCTGCATAAATTTTTTGAAATACATATTCTGAACTTAATTTTATTTGATTAAATGACAGGAATGCCAAGGAAGAAGCGGTACACCATTTCATCTACTTCTGCGACAGATGACGATCTGTCTGTCCCCACGGCATCTGAGGCAGCAGCTGCCTACATCCCTGCATCATCTCCCCCTACACCATCTCTGACACCGTCAGTGGATGTCTCATTAGAGGATGAGTCATCGCCTCCCCCTATAGGAGCCTCAGTAGTGGGGCAGCGACACGCCCCTTCCAGTTCATCATGGACATTATGGAGGGTCACAGTCATAGGTACAAATTTTAATTAAATTAATTTATTGCATTTTGTTTATAGTAATTGTTTGCTAATTGCAGATGAAAAAAATGAAACCGTGGAAAAACACTTAAAAAGTTCTGATGTTTGGAACATGAATGGCGAGAAGATAGTGGTTCCATTTGATTCTTATGGGGTCCCGACGGATGACGCCGCAGGTTTACTTGGTCAGATTATAGGTCATCTGGCAGCGGAGCCCATTTCCCTGCCTATTTCATATGATGATTGGAGGCATATGCCTCCAAACTGGAAAAATGAAGTTTTTGATTCTCAGATAAATGTAATTTTATTACTTTATGGTTTAATTGAATGTCATGTTACTAATATATTCAAAATGAATTTCTGTATATAGATGTTCTTCCACTTTACCGTTTCTGATGTGATAGAATGGAAGTGGACATTGAAAAATCTTGGAAAAATGGAAAGATTTTAAATGGAGGTTGTGGTGTGATGTCAATGATACTTCGTTGACCGTGCAGTAGATGTATGAGAAGCTACCCAGTGGGGTACCGAAAGAAAAGTGGAAATTTTTTGTCGATAGCCATCGTGGTGAGAAGCGGATGGTATTGAAATATATATTATTATATTATCCTCATTTTACATTTATACATGTACATGAAGAGGAGATAGACATTGAATACATTACTATTAAATTGAATTTTATTTATTTCAGGATCTCTCAAGATAGAATGCATCAAACCGGGCAAAACAAGTCATCCCGCACACTGCGGGCTCAAAAAGCTTTGCTAGAAGCTGAATGTCATTGGTAATCTTTTAATTAGTTTAAATATTTATAAGAAAATATTATCTATTTAAAATATTTAATTGTTTATTTATCTTTGTTTAATGCAGTCACAGAGTTTAGGGCATGAAGCATCCCGAACAGAACTGTGGATGGATGTTCATAAAAAACAGATGGAAGTTTTGTTAATGAACCTGCCAGAGAAGTTGGGGTATGAAGTCAATTATTTATTATAAAAACTTATTATCAGTTTTTACTGTGTTAATATATATTGATATTTTATTTATAGGTAAAAATTAAAGAAATATGGGATGTCAATCCTGAGCAATCCTACTCAGTCTCCCAGGATGACCCGGTTGGTAAAGTCCTTCGGAAGGAGCATCCTGGTAGAGTGCGCGGGATGGGTTTTGGACCCGTACCATCTGAGGTCTTTGGCAGGCCATCGGGGGTTTCGGCTATATCTACTCCTGGTTATAGTCATTTCATACCTGAAGATACTCAGAGGGAGATGTCTTCTCTACGAAACACAGTTCACCAGCAGGGGGATCAGATATCTGCTTTGCAGAAAGAGTTGCTTGAAATACGTCAGCATATGAGCAGATATGCCCCCGGTGGTAGTGCATCGGCTAGTGGTGAGCAGGTAAATCACAAAAAAATAAAAATCATTTAGTTTGAACACTTTTATTGGTTTTAATTTTAATTATAAATATGCAACAATATTTAATTTTCAATATATTGTTCTTATAGGTGGCAGCAGGTAGTGGAGATGAAGTTGGAGAGGGTGACGATGCAGCATCAGATGATGAGTAGTAGTGTTTTTGATGTGTTGAACAAGTATGAGAATGGTTGGTTTGTATATGTAACATGTATATGACACATAGTTTCCACCAAACATTTCCATGTCCTAACATTTTTTTGATTTCTCATGTTTCCTTCTATGCATTTAATTTATTTATGATGTTTCATTTTATGTCTTGATTTCTCGAGTGTGGTATACATCATTCCATTTAGGCCTGTGTTTGAATTGGTACCACATCCAATGAGAATACCATATATGTAACCCATATTCATACCATTTCTACTATATAGCATCATTCGGGTATCCCCATTGTGTAAGCTCGATTCATACCATAACTGATTCATAGAAGTACCTAGGCAGTCCAACTGTGTAAGTCCCATTCATATCATTGTTTCTCCATAGCAGCACCTGGGTATCCTAGCTGTGTAAGCCCAATTCATACCATCACTATCAAGGCCCAATGAGCCACAACACATTACACAGGCATGAAGAAATTCCCACCTAACAGGCTAATCTTATACTATACAACCAACATACCAATTATGCTGATAAAGAACTCACGCTCTTACTGACATGGAAAGAGTGTATCTTGGAAGCCTCCCATAATACCTAAATTTAACCGTTATCAGTATAACATGAATCTAAGCATGTATACACTCTATTAAAACACCTAATATGCATCATTACAATAACATTCAAATAATCATAGTTTAACTTAACTTATCCCCCAAATAACCATGTCAATTATTCATGTTAGACTTAACAAAACACAAGCACTACCCATGCTTTTACATTCACAATACCAAATACAATGATATTACTAACGGAATACCAAACCAAAATCCACCTATATACCATCACTATAGACCAAAGTGTCTAAACTTACTTTCATTTTTTTAATGAACTCATAGACCTAGGATAAGTCCTCTCTTGGATTACATACATACAAGAAAACCCTCATCAGGTGGAAATGAGAATCGCTATTTCACTTGATTAGAACACTCCAATCACCAATATCCCAAGATACATCTCAATATTACTAGTCTCTCTCAACCCTAGTTCACATGTCACATCCTATATAGGATAAAACTCATGGAGAAGCATCTATGAACCCATCTCAAATATCACGAGGAAAATCATAGGCCAATATACCCACTCGAGGGTTCTCATGCATATCACAAATCCCATACCCAATCCAACTATGAAATCTAGGTTACTGATCCTAACTAGAAATCGACACACCATACTTCCCCTGAAGGATAAAGATCACATACATGCACATATATATTAGTGACATTATCTTATGATAATAACTATTGTGAAAAATCAATATCATTTGGTTTGGTTAAGTATAATTCCACCAATAAGGTATTTAGGAAAACATTAGATAAGTTGTTGAAATTTTAAAAAACTCAAACCTATTTTCTTTAATGAAGTCAATAACAACTATATCATGATGCATCCCATCCAACCTGCAACATGATGACCATCTTGGGATGTATACATGAAACTCTTATCTCATATCCAATGACATAACTCAAATCCTCAATAGGAATCATGTATAACCTATAAGATCATAAACCATACTCTCTCAAGCACCATGCACGGTTAGCGTGTTGTCCAACCTAAAACACACGCCAATTCACAAGTTACCCATTTTCTATAGTAGGCATTAACAACCAACCCAAAACACACAACAAACCATACCATAACATAAATTCTATAACTACTCAAACATCCATCTTTGGAACAAATTCTATACCCATATAAACATAATTTGTTTTATCCCATAACACAAATCCATTGTTAAAGAAACCCAACCCATATCACAATCCACCCATGGATGTTATATCAGCCAACTTAGAGCATAACCAATTACATATCATTACACATCACCATGGTTAGCAAGATCACATAAATTGTATCAAAATTAATAACCATTTATTATATAGAGTATTAGTATCCATATAATATAAATCAACCCATCTTAAAACACATAAGAAATTAAAGAATCTAAAAACACATATACATCTTGGGGGTCACATGGATTGGTTACTCACTAAATTGTGATACATACCTTTCCTTAGGTTGGACTCCATAACATACAACATTTGCTCATATCCTTTTTTTCAATGAATACTACCATGTTATTTGTTTGTATGGTGTCTCCTGTTCAATATTCTGGTTCGATTTGTTTTTCAGGGTAGTGGTGTGGTAGGAGCAGAATTATTTTTTTTTTCAGGTCAACTTTTCGCGGCGGTTTTAACCGCCGCTAATGCCTTACTGGTCAGCATTTAGAGGCGGTTATAACCACCGCTAATGCCTTATTGGTCAGTATTTAGCGGCGGTTATAACCGCCGCTAAATGTATTATGTTTAAATTTAGCGGCGGTTTTCACCGCCGTGACATAGGCGCATCAAATGCCAGAATATAGCGGCGGTTAAAATCGCCACGAAAAAAAAGTATCATCTACGCATAAAACCGCCGCGAAATGGACAAAAACCATCACGAAAAGAGGCATCTACGACACTTTTCTTAAACCGCTGCGAAATAGTAAAAACCGCCGCTAATAGATTGCTGACACCCAATTTCACGGCGGTTTTTGTAAACCGCCGCCAAACCCTATAACGACGGTTTAAACCGCCGCCAAATGAAAAAAACCACCGCTAGGGGCCGGTTTTGTTGTAGTGTCAATATTATCCTTATTTGTATTTTACTCACCCTTTGGGTGTATTGTTTAATTGATATGTTGGTTTTTTTCCCATGATATAGTTAAAGGGAAGGTTTCACATTTTATTAGTGGTGGAGAGTCATAGTTTCATGTGAGGGTTATAGATATGGAGTATTTAGTGTATAAGTGAGCTTGGGTTATAGTGTTGGTCGTGATATCTTAGTTTACATTCATTGGGTTTATATTTTTTATATTAATTTGGTTTTTAATGAAATTATTTCAATCCATTTTACGTTAAATATTTTCTTAATGTGGCTTTATTTTAAAGGAAAATATTCTTTTATCATGTTCATGGACAATGTAATGATTTTATTTTAGTATGAAAATAATTATTCACATTATTTTTGTGTCCCTCACCATTTATTGGTGGCCTCTAGAAATTTTCAAAGTGGTTTGAGACCATGTAGAACCTTAAATAAGTTTTTTGAAATTGGGGCCCAAGGAGGGGTCTTATAAATCAATGCATTTATTTGATGACCAATAATCAAGGAAAAAATACTATGAATTGTACACTTAAATTGTCATCTTGGTGAAAATACATGTGAAATTATATGACTTGATCCTTTAATACCCTTATATTCATGTGGAAATATTTCATAAAGACTACAAAAAATTAAAATATAATGGGTAACTTATGATATGATAACCTTGAGGATATTTCCATTTTCAATTCAAGGAAAAATCAATGATTGGTTGGAGTTCCTAGAACATAACACTATTTTTACCATGGAAGTGCTCTAAAGAAAATTTCTTGATCATTACTATATAACTAAACATTCACTGAGGAATAAGAGAGACAAAAAATAAGAATTTTTACTATAAGAAAATCAGGAGTATGTCAAGTCAACACCCATACATTTGTTGAAAACATTTTGAATCTCTTAATAATAGTAGAGAAAAAATTTCATCCAGTGAACCTCAGAAAGTTTATGCAGTTAAAGTTGAACATTTTCTACACTATGGTGGTCCTAATGATTATTCTATGTTCATATGTAATATATTATTGAACGACATGTCTGAAGATAATTTTTAAAATTAAAAAATAGTAAATTACGAAAATAATTATAAAAAAAATTACAATTACTAGTCAATCACTCAACAAAGACATAGATCTACCAATATTTCTAGCTCAACATTCCTTTAGACTTACTATCGAACCATAGGGTAAAGGATCTAAATAGACATATCAAACACCCTCATAAGAATCATAAAAATATAATAAGTGAAAGAAAAATGAAAACTATGATCCAACTTTAACACATAATCAATCTAATTTAGAAGTAATTCTAGCACAATTAATGTCAACTACTCAATCAAAATTTTATATTCAAGAGATAACAACCCAGTACTTACAGGACCCTATGTGTAATATAGAAAAAAATTTGGGTCAAATAGATTCACAAATTCATGACTAATAATAAAGAGATATATTGGGTAACATAAGGGTTAACCTAATAGAAGAGACAAAATATATCACATTATATTATGTAATATAATTGATAGAACAATCAATGCCTACTTATCAACTAATAAAAGATACTCAAACCTAATGTTGAGGGAAATTATTCAATAGAAAAGGATATTAGAGATAAATAAAAGGAAAAAGAAGATTAAATAAAAAATGATTAATATATAAATGTGTGAAAATAAAATATAAAGGAAAAATTAAATAAATTAATTAGATATCAAAAAAAACCTATTCTATTCCAACTAAGACTAAAAAAATAATGATGGTTACTCAATTTTCAAAATATATGGTGATGTTAATAAAGATTTATATAAACATTCCCTTTGTATAGGACATTACCAAAATAACAAACCATGACAATTTTCTCGAAGATATTTTATCTAAAAGAAGAAAACTAAATGATGTGGTAACTATTTTAAAAGATGAGGAATATTTAGTAGTCATACCTAGATTTGTACCTCGTAAACTAATAGACCCTGGTAGTTTCCTGATACCCTAAAATATTATAGGTTTTTAGTTTAGGATATCTCTATATGACCTCAGAGATAGAATTAATATCATGAAATCAGTAGATCTTGATGAACTGTGGATTGAAATATTTATGATAAATATAGTCACCATACAAATAGATGTCTGGTTAATGAATAATCCTCTTAATGTTTTAGATGATGTACACATAAAAGTTGATAAATTTTACTTCCCCGTTAATTTAATCATCATTGACATGGAAGAAGATAATGATGTTCCAATCATTCTTGGGAGACCCCTATTAGAAACATATATATCTCTTTTTTATTTATAATAGGGGAAAATAATTTTAGAGTTAGGGAAGAAAACCAAACATTTAATATGCTAAAATCCATAGAAAAACAATCAGTTATTAAATGTCACTTTCTAGATACTATTAGATAATGGGATGAATTAGTTATGGAAGCACTAAATCTTGAGAAATTGCACAAGTAAAATGAGGAGTTTAATTAATTAATCAAGGAAGTTTAAATCATCAGGAATTTAGTTGATCCACGTAATATATAAGAGTTAACATGATCGACTCCATAAATTGGAAAACAATAAACACTTGAGCCTAAACCTGTTCCACAAAACTAATGATACAACTATTTATGAGATTCAAACACTTTACCAATCATCATCAAAATTGATATTTCAAATGAATAATAATGTAAATTGATTAGTATATTTTTATATAGGAAACCAACAATAAGTTAAATGGTATCTAATTTAAGAGGTATAATCCCTAAAATATATACTCATATAGAATTCATATGGAAGATAATTCCATACCTTTTAGGTATCAACAAAAATTCTTAACAGCTTTTATGAAAGAGGAAATAAAAAAACAAGTGATTAAACTTATAAATATTGTATTAATATTTATTATCTTTGATGGTTAATATATCATCCCATTGTAATTTGTATCTAAAATTGATGGGACTACGGCTGTTGAAAATGAAAAAGGATAATTGACATTGTAAGTGATCAGTTATTCTTGAGCCCTTCCATTGTGGTTTGGTGTGTTGCAAGGTGTCTTGGAGGAGGATGGATGTGTGGAAGTGGTTTTGAGATAAATTTTAATCCTAAAGAGGGCGTTTTTTTATCTAACATTTTATATTGTAGTGTGGTGTATCATGGAGATGACCTATTATATAGTTTTAATGGTCCTTATGGTGTGGAGTCTTGGGATGATGTTTTTATGGTTTTTTTATTCTAGGGGTAGCTGTAGGGATTGGGTTTCGTCTCTTCACTGCCTAATGGATTATTTTGGCCAGGAGGTAGGCTATACAATGGAGTCCTAGAAGTCATGTTTTGTTATCTCTTCTATTTTGGGGGTTGTTAATGCATGGTTCATGGGTTCCTCCATAGCCCTCTCCCAAGGTTGTAAGATTTCAGGGAGATACATTGTATATTATCCCTGGATTTTGGAGGTTTGAAATTTTAATGTGTGGTTATCCTTACTACCCCATAGTTAGGGGGGACACTAATGATTATAGTGTAGTCAAGAAGTTTATATCATGGGGTTGTGCAATTATAGCTGAGTATAAATTATTAGGATCCCCCAATATATTTATGTTTTCTCAATTCCCCTTTAAACCATAGGGGAACCATGGACCTATTTTAGATAATTTAATCCCCCTTGTCTTTTCTTCAATCCCCATATTATATAGATCATTCATTGGACATCTGATGTGAGTTTATTCTTCTCTAATTGATTATGTTCACTCATGTTCTTTATTACCTTACTATGAAAGTTGCTTCTATTTAGTTCTCATGGGGTTCTTGTTAGTGTTTGATGGTGGACCTGTGGTGGGATTATCATGTTTTTATTTAATTGGGTAATGGTGGAATTAACCTAAAAAAGATAATAACTAGAACTAAGAATGTATTAGAAGGGTATCTTGATCGCATGTGTCAATGAAATGTTGTTAATTCCTTTAGATATTTTTTAGATAGTATGACATCTACTTGTTGTGATTTTTTATTGTTATCATGTTTATTGTGCTTGAAATTGGTTTAAAATATAAATCTAGTAAATATGAATTGAATAATGAAATAGGTGCATGAATTTTTCATCGTTCTTCTTTGAAATTTTGTATGTATAAAAGTATTTATTGAAATAATGTTTATATTTTATTATTATATATTGATGGATCTGATTGGAAGTTAACTTGTATTTTGAATCCAATGCATAATGAATTGAATAATTCAGGACGGTAGTAAAATGGTAATTTTATAATGATATTTTTTTGGGATTTTGTGATCTCATCCTTGTTTTTTAAGTCTTGAATTCCATGGAGTTACGAACTTAGTTTCCCTTTGAGTTTGTGTTCAAAATATACATTATCACTATGAGTATTATAGGATGGTATATCCTTGTAGTGTTTCGATGTGTGGGGTTTAGAATATCTAAGATAGATAGTATAAGTAGAGAGTGAGTATTTCTTATTTTATTTTCATTAAGATGGGGTTGATGTTGGAATAGATGGAACAAGTTAAGAGATGGTCTTAACTATTATTGGGAAAATGGTTTGGGTTGTTTTGTTGGTTTTTTGGTTCAAGTTAAGATCTGGGATTGCCATATTTTCTTGATGTTCATTTGATGGTGTGATGTTAGATGTTTATTTATTGTTATTATTAACTAAATATTTTAGTTTTCCTAATACATTGTGAGTGAATCTCCTTGGGGTAGCTTAGGATGAGTCCTAGAACACTTAGAAATATAATGGTAATTAAATTAATAGATGAACTAATTGTATGGGTGTTATTGTTAGTAATGATGATTAATGGGAACCATGGAATGATTTGAATAAATTCTATGAGAGCTTGGAAATGATTCTAGAAATTTTAATATGAATTATTAATCATTTATCTTATAATGAAATTACTTGATTAAACCATAATTTTTAATGGGTTTAACAATGAATGAATAAGTACTAGATAAATACTAAATGAGGCTGATTAATAATGATGAGTCTTGGTTATTTAATTCTTATTTAGAACCTAGTTCCATAGAACTTAGTGGTTGAAACTAGGTGAGTGGTAATAACAACAGTTTAGTTTAAGGATAGATTGTTTACCATAGTTTTCTTGTGCATGGTATATTCATATATTATCTTATTTCACATGCTCCACCCCCTGATTTGGACATACAACTTCCACCCAAATATTATTAGGTATAGTTATTTTCTTCTACATACAGGTTATTGAGGGAATGAATGTCTAAATTTCTCCTCTACCCCACTCTCCCTTTAGTGTTGTATGTTGTGTAGGTGTGTCTGGTGTGAGTGCATAAACCATAGTGGATTGAGGTATAGTTCCCAATACATAGGCTATAATGGATTCTATAATTACCCTTGGTTATGGATGGGATGAGGTATGCGTGCATGAGGTCCAGGATGAGATGTGGATTTGGTATGTATGAATTAGGTGTAAGATGAATAATGGAAGATATTGGAGCACAAGATGTTTGAAATTAAGGTGTGAGAGTGAAAAACTAGTGGAGAAGTGGAATCAGGATACCTTTATATATGTGTTTGTGTTTGTCTGTGTTTTTATATGGATATGATACCTTTTCTGTATTGCTTGGCTAGTGAGAATTTTTGATGATGTGATATAGTTTACTAGTTTAAGTAATATGTTAGTTTCATTTTTTTATTCACTAGGGCTCAATATTCTTATTTCACATTTGTACATGAGGTTCTAGGAAGGATCCTACTAAGTATATTTGTATGTCCACCCTATATATATATAAAAACATTATTTTTTTCAGGTCCAAAAGATATGGTTTCTATTCAAGTTGGTTGTTACTAGATTAGAATGGCTATTCAGGTTCTCTTGAGTTCATGGTTTCTACCTAGGTTTTTCTTTTGGAATTTTAATATTTTTTTATCATTCATAACATTACATTGATGTATTTGGACTTATTATTTTTTTATTATTTGAATTTTATTGGTGTAACTTTTTTTCACTTGTCCTTAAATTTATATAAATTAGATAATTCTTCCAAATTATTTTAATTATATACCCATTGGTCTAGTATCCAAATTGTATCCTATTGGAGATAGAATTTAGGGATTACCCCTTCTCTTGACAACAGGACTAGGATGGGTACTAGTGGAGGGGGGGTGTTCATGATAGAGTGGTATCCAAACTTATGTTTGAGTTATAAGGAGTTTGGAGATAGGAACTAGTAATAATTTCATGGGTTAGTTGTCCAAAAATATCAGTAGGACATAGAATGCGATGTAAAAAATGGAGACTTTTTTTAACCTAAGTATATAAACCCCCTATGATCTGACATAAGGACCGTCAAATTTATTAAATATACTAATAGAATTGATGCTTCTTGTCGGGTGGATCCCTAGGAAAGGATCATGGATAATGATTTTCTTTTCCTTGGTTTGAAATGGGTATGCAATGTTAATATAGTTAAATTTGAATTAATTAATTAACTTTGAATATTAAATATTTTATTTTTAAGAGTCCCTATCATTATTTATTTTACAGGAATGGATCTAGGTCAATGTCCCTATCTATTTCATTTCAAAAATGTTCAACAAGATGATCCAGAAGGTCAACGTAGTGTGGAGATCGATGATGATGATTCTTGGATGAGAACACTCTAAGAGATTCATAACTAGTGTTTGTGGAAGTACGAGGGGTTCATTTTATACCAGGAGACCAAGTCTTGGTTAGAGGAGGTGAATATTTCCTTCAGTCTAATCTATGCTCAGAGGGAGCACTGAGTTTTTTTGGCTTTGATAATACTGTATAAGGAAGCATGATAATAAAGGTTATTATTCCTTAGGGATTTCTCAGAGTCTGTTGTTTTATGAGATAATTTCCATGACTAGTTTCAGATCTAGTTTCTTTATTCCACCATGGACCCATATTATTAGTAGAATATTCTAACTCTATTCCTGGGGAACTCCAACATGTGGGAATTTAGTATCCATTATAAGAGCCTCTTGAATTATGTTTTGAGCCTTCTTTTATATGAAGAGTATCAGGTGATGCATTTTGATGAATATTTTTATCCAGATATCCAACATCAAGTAACCTCGTTCATATTATCAAAATATCTTGAGGTGTTGGTGAGGGTAAAGGTTATTGATAGGGAAATATCTAAGACCATATCATCATGGGATGAATGATTCTAGGGAACTCTATTGAGAAAGGTTGTGGCTATAATTTCTTAGTTTTTGGGTCAATAGAATATTCAGAGAGTGGGGAGTATGTTTTATCCTTATTCATCTCGTTTCACAAGGGTTGGTTGTTCTTGAACCCCTTATAGTGGATTGGGTGTGGTTTTATTTTTCTTTTGTACATCATGAACTTTAGAATATTGAGTGACCAACCTTACTCAGCAATCAAGGTGGACTTGGTGACCCTCTTTATACTCAACAATTGTAGTAGTTATAGGATGCTCCAAATCATGATTATCCAAAAGGGGATGGGGTGGGTAGAGTACAACCTCATTATACCCATCATCATCAAGGATAGTGAGTAGAGCATGTCCACTGAGGTGGTCTCAATCAGAGTTAGAGAGGTCATGAAGCCAGACATGGTTAGATTTGTTCCTTATAGTTTTCAGTTCTAGGTGATCTAGATTCCATACAAGGTATTTTATGTTTATATTCTACTTGTAAATTTTTCTTTATTTGATTTAGTAGTTGTACACAACTTAATTTTACATCCCTAGTCCATGCATTAGGACATAAGGTGGAGAGCCATCCTATTCCATTATCATTTACTACTCTAGTTAGAGGTTGAGAGAGACTATGTGATGTGTGCCGAGATTGCATGCTAATGGAGGGGGAAAATTACTTTTGAGGATAATTCCTATATTTTCATATATAGTTATATGATATCATAGACAACATGTATTTCTTGTATTTTTTTAAGACATTATTGATTATTATAGGAGGCACATTATATTTTATGACACTGATATAGAGAAGGTTGAGTTTTCTAGAGATAGAGAGACTATTGAATGGGTCATTGGCATGTTGGGTCCCTTTCTTCCTTATTGGATTGGATAATTTTGAGTTTAGTAGAGGGTCAGTTTGTGGTGTTTCCCTAAGTTGTAAAATATTGAACTGTTATTTTTTTGAATGTGGTTGAGACTCTAACACCTTTTGATGATAGATAAAGTTTGGGATAGAGTTATTATCAAGAATTTCTTTGATATTGATGTCCTCATATAGGATGGTTACTTTTAGTTTATGGGGCCTATAAATTTAGGTTGATGATATTATGTGGAGAGGATTCTTTCAGTCTAGTGTGTCACCTGAGGTGTTCAAATTTTATTTAAAAATATGTAAGTCTACATTTTTGTATCAATTATCTGTACTTGAACTAAGTAATAGTGAGAAAATACTATCATATACCATTGATCGATGATTTATTTTACCATTTGAAGGGATATATCTGATTCTCAAATATCTATTTACGGTCATGATATCATTATATGAGATTGAAGGATGGGGATATCTTAAAGACTACTTTTAGATTTCATAATAGGAATTATGAGTTTTCTATAATGTAATTTTTTGTTATAAATTATCAAATTGTTTTCATTAGACTAATGAACTCTATGTTTCATGAGTTTCTATATTCATTCATGGTGGTTCTTATTGATGACATCCTTGTGTATTTGTTACCCATGTAGGTGCACTTAGAGAATCCATGATCTATTTCAAAAGTATTCAAAATAATTTGTTGTTTGTGAAACTGTCTATGTGTGATTTATAGGACCAAATGGTTTATTTATTAGGACATTTTTTGTCTGAAAATAGAGTAGCTATGGATTTTTTAAATATTTAGGCATTTTTTTCTAGGTCACCCCAAGAATATTACAGAGGTGCATAGTTTCCTTAGGCTTATAGGCTATTACAGGAGGTTCATACTCGACTTCTCCCAAATTGTGACACCTTTGGTAACTCTAACTATGAATGATCCTGTTTTCATGTTGACTAACAAGTGTTGGACTACTTTCAAGTATTTAATGGAGATTCTATTCAGTGATCTGGTTATTTAATTTATGTAGGAGATAATTGTGTTTAAGGTTTATTATTATTCTCCGCATATTATATTATTTTCGTTTTGGTGTAAAAGGGGGTATTTATCTCTTATGTATCTTAATATCTATGGCCTCATGAGTTTAACTACACTACCATTGATCTTGAGATTGTTTCAGTTGTGTTTTCTCTAAGTTGTGATGTCGTTACCTCATAGGTGAGCTCTTTTAGTTCTTTATAGTTCACAAGATTTTGAGGTATGTATTCTCCGAATGTGATTTTAATTTATGGAATAAATGATGTATGAAATTATTTAAGGATTTTGATTTTTATATTTCTTATATATTAGAGAAAGGGAATTTTGTGTCTGATTTATTGAGAAATAAATCCCACAATGATGTTGTGAATGAGTCTAGTGATGTTTGGAGGGTGATGGAGGATATTTCCAAAATATAACTTGATATTATAGCAGTTGATGGAATATGATTTCCTAATCTGATAAAGGTGTAGTCATATTTGTTGCAGTAGGAAAAGGAGTCCAAGCTAGGGGATGTCAAGGTATAGGTTTTGTGAGATCAAATTTTTTATGGCAAAGCTCCTAAGGAAGTATCAGAGGATGGTCAACATCAGGTATTGTTTTAGGGGAGGATCTTCATTCCTTTAGGGATGCATGATATTTTTTACACGAGTTCTAGAGTTCACCCTTAAATGTATATCATAGTAAGGATAAGATGTATCATGCATTTCATGTTTAGTTTTTGTGTCCTGGCATGAAGATATATGTTAAAGAGTTTGTTGCTCAATGTTTGGTTTTAAGAAGGGAGATGGATGAGAACTAAGTTCCTCATGTGTTTCTTCAACAACTCAATTTTCCCTAACAGAAGTGGTATGAAATCTAGATGTAAACTTCCACCAGTTTTCTTTAATCACAAGGAGGTTGTGATGCTATTTGAGTTATCATGGACCACTTGATGAAGTCAAATAACTTCTTAACAATTAAGGAGTCAATCTGAAAGAAGTTTTTAACAAGGGAGCATATAGAGGAGGTGTTGAGGCTTCATGGGATTCCAAATATGATCATCTCTAATTGTGATCCTCAATTTACCTCTAGGTTTTGGGGAGGTTTCCCATGTTCTTTTAGCTCTTAGTTATACCTTAAAACTTCTTTTAATCTAATTATGGATGATTAGATAGATAAAAAAAATACAAAATTTAGATGATATGACGTGTGCATCCATTCTAGATTTTAGATGTTCATGGGTGAAGAACCCACCCTTGGTGTATTTTTATTATAATAATACTTATCAATATACCATTGGTATGGACCAATTCAAAGCATTGTATGGACTAAATTTTTTTTCTATGTTGTGTTAGACTATGGTTGGGGAGCCAATGATTCCTTGACTATAAATAGTATATAGCATGAAAGATATGGTACATGTGATCTATGAGTGAATGAAAATTGGGAATGTTCTAAAGAAGTCCTATATTAATCATAGGAGGATCCATTTAGAGTTTTACACTAAAGATCATGTGTTCTTGAAGGTATCTCCTGATCATGAGAATAAATGGTTCGATCATGGGTGTAAGGTTTATCCTTGATTTATTGGGTCTCTGGAGGTGTTTTTGTGTGTTGAAGCTATTACATATCAGTTAGCACTTCCCCTACAGATGATCCTAATTCATGAAATATTTCATGTCTCAAAGCTTCACTGGTTACTTCTTGAAGATTTAGATGTCATCGACTGAGGTGAGATAGGAGTTGAATATCCCCAAGGAGTAGCCCTTCAAGATTCCAGACCATTAAAAGATGGTGTTTCATTTTCAATTAATTTTTTTGGTTTGTGTCCTGTGGAAGCACAATGAATTTGATGACATCACTTTAGAGTGATATTCATAGATGTGTGCTCAATATCCATATTTTTTATGTCTTATTATCTTTCTTATTGAACAATGATTTTGGTTATTTCATGTTTTATAATTTTTTTGACAGTGTTTCATGTTTATGTTATTTATTTATAAAAGATATAGAAAAGTGAGTCTTAAAATACTAAATGTTATTAACCATGTAAAAAAGTAAAACCATTATTTTTAGGATCCTACCTCACAGTTAATCATGATTTTTTTGGATTAGTTTTCAGGATACGTGACCTCCTGGGAAACATCTTAGGATGTTTGCATGTGAGGACTAAACGATTTGAAAGAACATGTGTTGGCATATGGGGACAATTATTAGTTAGATAAGTGACCCTAGTGTGTAATATCGTACAGTGTGATGGGAATGAAACCAAGATATTACATGATATTCATGGGGTCAGTTGACTATGTTAATGTCTCAATCTAGATACCCATCTATCTAGGCTCCAAATCGAACTACGATTAGACCAAAAGGGTATTCTCGATCCCCTCGGGCTGATGACAAGCACTCGAGCATTGAAAAAAATCAGAGGGAATGATTTCTCCCAACCTAAAATAAGATACATGATATATATATATATTGAAATAAAACCAGAAAAATATATTCCATAAACTAAAGTGTTCTAATGGTAGTAGTACAACCCAAATGTAGTCAGATCGAAACCCTAAGTACATGACAAAAAATAACCAAAAAAATAAAACTAAAAATGGAAACAATTACTCCATGTGATAAGGGTGGGATACATTTGACCATATCACCATCGACTTCCCATACCCATGTCCCAGAAACCTCACTTCCTCACTATGGCACTATGCCCTTTCCTGTATTATATAAAAATGGGTCTACACACACCCAAGGGAGTGTGTAGGGTGTGATCTAAACATGATTAGTAGGATCCCACCTAGGTTTTCCATATCAGGACTCTATAAAATAATCTCAATACTCTCGCATCTAAATAAAATAAGGCACGATAATCCATTAAATAATTTTATATCAAAATAATGACAAGAAGATCCCCTTTTCCAAATCTTAAAAATCCACGAAAAATAGTTTAAAGTAATCTTTCAAATAACTAGTTACATTTATCAAAGCATGTATCACATCATATCAAACCAAACATCACAATTAAAATTGCAATGCTAAACACCCTTAGGATAAAAAACAACTAGGATAGCACGGTCACTCATACCATAATTAACAATCAATTACTTGTTCACACCCAAGTACCTAGAGCCTATGCATCAAATTCTAGGGAAAGAGGAACAACCCAAAAATTGAACCTACTATAATTTCAATAAAGTCCTATATCTAATGAATCTATGATATGTTAATGGAAGAACACCCCAAAAAGTGACCCCCTTAAAATTCTAATGGACAAGGCCCAATACAACACCCTTCACCTAGGTACACAAGGCTCCCATGTGCAAAATATATCAAATAAATTTCAAAGGGATATCAAATTTCATAAACCAATTCAAAACAACCTTTTATTTATCAAAAAAAAATTAGAAACTCATTTCATAATCTATTTAAAAATGTATTGAAAATACCGTTTCTTTCACTAAAATAAGGGGAAAAATAATCTTTTCTCAAAAACCCTTTTTACGCACACAAATCAACCAATTACTAGATCATGATAATTAATTGATAAATATAGTTATAAAATAATAGATTCAATGGTTTGTAGAATTTTGTCTAGAGATGAAACTACCTACCTCAAACACAGGCCACAGACCACCCACAATGGGATCAAAACACACCAAAAAGGAAAGATAATGAATGAGAAAAGAGTGGAGGACCAAAATTTATTTTCAAATCTTATAATTGAATTTCATAAGAAAAAGGTTCATTGAAGAAGTTAAATCAACGCAATCCTTGATAATCTCACACACCACACTACAACCAACATAAGAATTGGCCTTTGTAAGACAATCAAATAAAGGAATCAATAGAGGATAGAGATAGATCACTTCTTGATAAATAAACCCAGATAAATTATCCTAAATCCACTACCAAACCATTATATCAAGAAGGAATGGAATAGGGAACAATCAAACTTACCAAAAGAGGAGAAACCAACCAACCCACAAGTCAAAGTGTCAAATGAAGAAGCTCTAAAGAGCTGGATTCACCCAAAATCACATAGTGTATACCTAGGGTTCAAATAAGAGGAGAGGAAGGTGAATGACGAAATATTTAGGCACAAAAAACATATTATTTCACTATATAGAAACATTTTGTGTTTTTAATTATTAATTATTAACATGAACCTTCGGGATGGCCCGCATGACAAAAAAATGTATCGACTGTATTTAAAAAACCAAAAGCCAACTTTCTGATGTGAATATAATTTTATGACATGAACTATTTCCAAGTCATGAACCAGAATCATGGCTTCTACTCAGGGGTAATTCACATCATGAATATATGATTCATGGTGTGAAACAAATTTTGTAGTAAATGCCTAGAACAATTCATTTACAAAACCCATGGATCGCCTATAAAAACCTCTAAACCTGAAGTAAAACCTCTTAATCAATAAAAATAAAGTATAACTTATACAAGATGTTAAAATTATTCCCATTATAGGACTTTCCATCTATAGAAACTGATGTTGAAGAAGGATGCTCTGGAAATAAGGGTAGCCACTAATCCCTCACTAACGATTAATGCTCCCAAGTCTCATGAGAATCTAATTTGTGTATCCACAAGACTTTGAAAAAAGGAATTGAATTTCTATGAATTTATTTTATTTGAGAATAAATTATCTCCACTTTTTTCTATAAAATGGAAATATCTGGATCCAACAAAATCTCCTCCCATCTCAGAACATGGGAAGGATAGGGATGATACTTCTTGAGTTGAGATTTGTTGAAAACATTGTAAATACATATCAACTAATCTATTAAATATAACCAATATGCAACCTATCCAACCCATTAAGAGATCTCAAATGGTATAAAATATATTAGAGATATATTTCTCTATTACCCAATCTAATAGTGACCTAATTGAGAAGAAACTTTATTGAAAACCTGGTCACAAACAAAAAACACAAAAGGACAACATCAATAATCCATATATTATTTCTGTCGACTCTGATTTTTAATAAAGCATCAAAGTATATTTTATAACCTCACTGATAAATCCTAAGAAAGACTTTGTCCCTTGAGATAGGTGTCACCCCGTATTCCAAACAAGGAGGTGACCTTCACAAGAGACTATATAAGGCCTCTAAGGGATCCATTCTAATCCATGACTGGTAACTATTATTATAAGTGAACTCAACTTCTCCCATATGTGTTTCCCATGATCCCAAAAAATTAAATATTTTTGAATGGAATATATATTCTAGAATCTAAATATTTCACTCTGTATGAACATAAATTTATTGATTGTTATCCATACTCAATCCAACAATATTCCCCATCACCTCTTAGAGACTCTTCCTAGACTGGGAGATAAACATGGGATCCCTATTAGAGACAATGGTGATCGGAACCCATGAAACCTCACATTCTCCTACATATACAACTTACAGAGATCGTAAACCTTATTTTTGTCCGTAATCAGAGTAAAATGAGTTGATTTCATCAATTGGTAAATTTACACCCTGATAAAATTCTTTCCTTGGGAATTCTATTGACACCTTATCCCATTTCAAACCATCCTCAAAAGAGGATAGATAATACTAAAAGTCTATAGTTTCTCTTCATTTTTTTATTAGATGGTGTAGTAAAGGGAAACATAATCCAAAATGTCACACATAATACCCAGACATCTGTATCATCCTCTCGTGTTAGAATACATCTTCATAGTTCTAGTGTGGATGACCCATGATGAACTTTTGTAATCCTGAAAAACTAAATTCCTTACATATGATGGGATGAAAAAAATAACTAAAGTAAAGTATATCATCATAAGGATGAGATAAAATATAACTTGTCTCCCCACAATAAATGGTTTACTTGATTCCTTAGAACTCATCATCTTACTACTAGTCAAGTTGAATAGACTCAAAGATAGATGATGATAAATAAACACTAGTCAGAACCATACTTGAATCATCCTCCAGTATATCCAAATGAAACTGAGTGAAAATACATATAATTTTCCAATACCTCTTTGATTCAAAGATATACTATAATGTAAATTTTCTAATAAGATCATCAGTGATGACATTATGCTTTCATAGGGTGTAGGAGACATCAAATTCAAATTTCAAGAGATATTACACCCACCATCTCTACCTGAGATTCATGTCCTTCTGAGAAAATACATACCTCAAACTCTTATGATCAAAAAATTACATGGAACTCTCCATAGAAATATAATTCATCCAATACTTAAGTTCATTCATAACATTTAAAAGTTACAAATCTTGAATAAGTGATTTTTTCTAATGTGGATGAATCTGGAAAGAGCCTTAGGACATAGAATGATCCTCCCACACAAGTACACAACCCATTCTATAACTAGAAGTATCACGGTATACCACATACCCCATACCAGGCTCAGGAAAGATCAGAATAAGTGCTCATGTAATAATTCATATCAACTCCTCAAAAGAATATGTCATTTCTCATCCCATATGAATTTCACCCCTTTCTTGGTAAGAGTAGTCAAATGTGATGCTATATTTGAGAAATACTTAACAAGTCACTAATAATATCTCGCCACACTAGATAATATTCACATATAAAATATGTTCCATGGTTATTATCATGAAAAGACTACATTCACCTTTTCATGATCAATAGAGAGACCATGTTTTGAAATCACATTCCATAAAAACTTTACTTATTGGATGTAGACATTTTCTTTCAAAATCCACCCATAAAGGTGGTGACTCATTAGGATTTCCAAAAACATATTTAGATGGTTCTCATACTAAAGTATAGATCTCATATAAACCATAATATTTTCCACAAATACCACAAAAAGGTGTCGATATAATAATGGAATATCAAGTTTATTAAATCCATAAAAACTATATGAGCATTAGTCATTCCATAAGGAATTATAAGAAATTCATAATGGATATACCTACTCTTGAAATATGTATTTGGGATATCAATATATTGAATCCTAATCTAATAAAAACCCAATTATAGATTGATTTTAAAAAACCACTTCACCCCCATTAATTTATCTAATAGGTAATCCAAATGAGGCAATGGGTACTAATTCTTAATATTCACATGATTCAATATTAAGTAGTATAAAAAAATATTCAAAGAACTCTCATCCTTATTGGAAAAGGGAATGGGGGCACCCATGGTAAAACACTGGGATGAATAAATCTCTTATTAATAAGATAATATAACTAGATATTAAGATCTTTTAGATTAATGAGGTCCATGCGATAATGGGGTATCAAGATTGGTTTTGTACCTAACACCAATTAAATCATGAAATCTACTAACTTTTATGGAGGATGACTGGAGAAGTCTTCTAGGGAAACATCAGGGAAGTACCAAATAACTAAAAAAAGTTTAAAAAGAGTGGAAACATTTTTTGGCTCAAATACAATAGTAGACAACAAAATCTAGAGCTATGGATAGGGAGGACCTATACTACTAGACCTCAGATCCCACTCTCCTTGAAACACCATAGAGTTCCACTGAGTTGTAGAGAAAGAAACTTCTCAATGATAAAAAACAATATCAGTGTGATTAATGACAAGATAATCCATCCTAATGATGATGTTGAATATATATAAATGAAGAACTATGAAATCGTAGACCAACTTCGCATCAGTTATCAAAAGAGAACAAAGTGGAAAAACAAAATCATTATTCTTTTATCTTTCCAAGAGGCATCTATATCTCTATAAAAATGGACGTGAGATTCATTGGAAGATTCAATACATCAATAACAAAATAGATATAAATGGGTGTGAGAAAACTGCATTAAATAGAATAATTTCTAGACAAGATGCAATAAAGATGGTACCTCTCACTGTATCTAGACCCACATCAAACCAAATTGGAAACTCATCCACTGCGTGAAGGTGCCTTACTCATGAAGCCTATGGCTGGAGCCATTTGTACTTTAAAGCTTCTGAGTGAACCATAGTGGACATTGGAGATGAATATCCCATTCCATAATGGGGTATAAAAAAATATTGGAAGAATCTCTACAGATAGCCTTTGCGGTAGGTGTACCCAACTTTTCCTCACTAATAGTAATTTAAGGTCACATTTATGGATACTATTGATGGTTTAGAGGAGGTATATGGATGATAAACACCTCCACTACCCTTAAGATTATCATTCCACTTCTTCTTCTTTCCATGTACACCACTAAAACTGCCAATATGAGGAAGTGAAGAGGCATAGTATCTAATATTTCATTCCATGTCCATTTCCTCCATTATATCCCTATCTACCGTCCCAACATAGGTAGAAATATTCAATATATATAACTACATTTTGAAGTCTATTCACAAAACCCCTAGGTATTTCTATGATTTTAGTTGCTCATTCAACACCACCTATGGTGAAAAATGAACCAGATATACAAAATGGTTTATGTACACTAACACTGAGAACTCTCCATATTGTAAAGAGAGTAACTCCAGATACATGGATATCATTAGAGATTATAGAAAGAAATACTGAAGTATGAGGTTCTTTATACCCTTCAAATCCAAGCCTATGTGATGGTTTTCCCATACCATAGAATCCAACCACCACTTACTGGGACCCTTGGGAAAGAAGATTTAATATTTCACCTTCATATCCTTACGTGTATCTTGGAATTAGAAGACTTGATAGATTTCGTAAATCCAACCCCCACCTCTAGGGATTCATTTTCACCCTTAAGGGTTAGGGGCTTATCACATAGGCACTATTGTGCTCAATCCTTTTTTTTCTCATCTCATGCTTTAACCTCAATAGCTTGGTTCTAATCCCACTGTACATTTTGGTCCATGGCATGGACTACCCATATGATAGCCTCTAAGAGATTTTATTCTAAGGTAGAAATCCATTAAGGTGCATCTCCTACTATACCCTCTTAAGAAACCCAAGAAATACATCTTAAATAAATGTTTTCTAAATTCAAAAAGTAAAAGTAAATGATCAAACAATAAGATAATATTATTTAAAACTAGAATATCATAAGAAAAAAACAATATCATGGCCAAAACCCAATACTTGATACACACATCTCAATATCCTATGGTAACTTTAGGCTTGTCAAGGAAAGAGCTAGCTAGGAACTCACCACAACCTACCTCTCATGTCCCAACAATCATATCTCATATCTATTAGATGTCCCAAGACTATGATACTTGAGAAAAAAACCCATCTGATACCAAATTGTCTTGTTTTGGACCAGATACACATCCATATAGGCTCTAAACTGAATCACAACAAAAAATAAAGGGTTTTCCTGATCCCTATAGGCTGGAAACCAGAACCTTGATATCAAAAAAATATAGGGAACAATTTCATTCAAAATGAAACCATATAAAGGGTATATATATAGAAATAAAACCATAAAAAAATATTTCATAAACTGAAGAGTCTCAATGATTTCATTACAAACCAAAAATAGCTAGATCAAAACCCCAATTATATGAGAAATAATGAGTAAACAGGATAACTAGAACTAGAAAAAGAAACTCCATGTGATATGTATGGAATATGTCCCACCATATCACCACCAACTACCCATACCCATCAAATAGAAACCTTACCACTTCATCACAATGTATTTCCCTTTCCAAAATTAGATAAAAAAAGGTCAACACACCCCCAAAGAAGTGTGTAAGGTGTGAGCTAAATAGGATCATCGGGATCCCACCTAGGTGTTCCATATCAATTCTCTAGAAAATAACCCCTTTATGTTCACATCTAAATAAAATAAGGCATGGTAAGAAGTTGAAAAATATTATATTAAAATCATGGTAAACATTATCGTTTTTTTAACTCTTCCACAAACTTGGTAAAATAGTTTCAATGAATATTTAAAATAAAAAACTTACATTTCTGAAAGCCTGTATCACATCATATTAATCCATGCAGAATAAGCCAAAGAAAAATGGTAAATATCACTAGGATAACAATAATTAGGATAACTAGGTCACTCATACCATAATAATCAGTCTTTTACTAGTGTATACCCAAGTCCCTACAGACCCGGAATAAAATTATAGGGAAATAGGAACACCTTAGAAAGTAAACCCCCTAAAATGTTAATCAAGTCCTAGATCCAATGCATCTATTATCTAGGAATGGAACAACACCCCCAGAAAGTGAACCCCCTTACAATTTACATGGAAAATGTCTAATATTACACCCTCCACCTAAGTACCCATAACTCCCATGTACGTTATATATCAAATCAATTTCAAATAGAAACAACATATTTTCAGAAGTTCCCTTTCACAATGCTTTAAAAATACTTTTTCTTTTACCAAAATGAGGGAAATGACATATTTTCAAAAATACCCTTTTATATGCATAAATCATCCAATTCATGGATCATTTAAATGAATTTAGAAAACTATTTAAAAAATAGGAGAATCAATAGTTCATAGAAAATAGGCTAGAGACGAAACCACCAACCTCAACTGGTAAAACACCTCCCACAATGAGATCCACACACACTGAAAAGGGAATAGAATTCAAGAGTAATTAGATAAGGATATAACAACAATTATAACCTCTTAGAATCAAATTCCATAAGAAAAAGGGTCATTGGAGAAGCTATATCAACACATACCTCAAGAATCACACATGCCACACCATAACCAATACAGGAACCAGCCTCTAGTACCGGTATCGTGCATCCTTTCATGGGACAGCCAACTGAGAAGTGATGGGATGATGGATGATGATCATATTGTTTTTCTCTAGTGTGGGGCTTTTCCATGCTTTTTAATTGGATTTTATTTGGTCTTTATGATCTTGGACGTGGAGGTAGGGTAGTGTTTGTGTCTTTGATGTCATTCTGGTTTCCCACCTTCTACACAAAACTGATTTTGAAATAAAACTTTAATTTTTTGTCAAGAAGAAATGGAAGAGATAGTCATATCACTTAGAAAAATATGAGAAACCTACCAACCTAGAGATCAAAGCACTAAAAGTTGAATCCCATAAGGGTTGGATTCACCCAAAATCACTTGGTGCTACCATGGGGTTCTGAGAAGAGATAAGGAAGGTTAATGAGAAAGGAATAAATTTTACAACATATATTATTCCACTTGATATAAATATTTCATAATGTTAATTAATAATTAATGATATGAACATATGGCATGATCTGTATACCAAAAAATACACCACCTTTATTAAAAAAAACCCAAAATCCAATTTTTTTATGTGAATATAAGTTCAAATCATCTACTATTTTCACATACTAAACTAGAATCAACGGTTTTATCTATTAGTAATCCATATCATGAATATACAATTCACAACATGAACCTACTATTATAGACATCACACATCCCCAGTCCTTCATAAAACCCTTAGATCACCTCCAAAAACCCTTGAACCCAAAGTAAAACCTCTTAAACATTAAAAAAGAGTGTACCTTAACTAGGATGTTAAAATTCTTATAACTATATTATTTTATAACTATAAAAAATCACATTGAATAAAGATTCTTGAGAAATAGTTATGGTGACCACTCCCTCACCAATGATTCATTCTCCCAAGTCTCATGAGAATCTAATATTTTCCACCATAATAATTTGACTAACAGAGTAGAATTCCCATGCAATAATTTCATATAAGAATCAATGATCTCCACTACTTTCTCCATAATATAAACATATAGCTCCAACCTAATCAGCTCCCAACTCATTACATAGGTAGAATCATGATGTTAATTCTTGAGTTGTGATATGTGGAAATAATTATAAATACCTTTAAAAAATATTGTAATTATAAATAATAAGAAACTTTGGAAACACACTCAACGATCTAAAATGGTCCAAAATATCCCAGAGTCATCTTTCTCTATTTCCCAAGATGACAGTGATGAATAAAGAAGAAACTTTTATAAAAACCCATTCACCAATAGAAAACTCCAAAGGATAATATCGATGATCCATATACAATATTTTCTAACTCAGAGTTGTAGTCTAGTATCAACTCATATCCTGAACCCTCACTAAAATTTCTTGAATGAGACTTAGTCCCATGGCAGTGGCCCCGCACACCTCTTCCCAACAAAGAGGTGACCTAAACAAGAAACCATACATGGCCTTTAAGGGAGTCATTTTGATTGATGAATGGTCATAAGTTTTATAAAAACAACTTGAACCTTCCCAGATGGATATTCCCTAATCCACCAAAATCCAAGATAAAAGCCTGAAGAATATCTTATAGAATCTAAATAGATTACTCCATAAAATTATCCATAGATGGATAGTAAGATACACTTAATATTACAAGATTCCCCATTACCTCCTAGAGAATATTCTAGAACTGGGAGGTGGACCAAGGATCCCTATCCGAGATAATGGTAAAGGGGACCCCATGTAACCTTACAATCTTTTTAACACACAACATTTTGATTTCTGTAACCTTGTTGGTGTCCCCTAATTAGAATAAATTGATATGGACTCATCAACTGACTATCAAAACCAAAATATAATTATTTATTTAGGGAGTCTATTGAAATTTGACAATAAAGTCTATGGAAACCTTATACCATTTCCAAAATGATGCCAAAAGAGGATGGAGCATACCATAGGGCTTCAAGTTCTCGACCATTATATATTGGTAGGTGTAACAGTGTGACACATAATCAATAATTACATGTTTCATACCCATTCAACAGAATCATCATCTCATGCCACAATACATGTTCAAAGTTCCAGGGTGAATGGATTAAAAATAACTATAAAAATCATGAAACACTGAATTTCTTATAGATGATGGGATGGAAAATTTATCCTTCAAGAGTAAAATACCATCAAAGGGGAGTGACCAACCAGAAATGATCTCCCCGCCATATATGGTTTCCAGAATTCCTCTAAACTCATAATCCTATTGCTTGCCTTAAATAATAGACTAAAGGAGAGATTATGATAACCAAAACACTAGTCATAACCAAGCTCGAATCATTCTATACTTAATCTAGATGGAACTGGGAAAAAATACCAATAAGGTTCCACTCCTCCTTTTATTATAGGTTATCCTATAGTGTAACTTTCCATATGAGATATTTAGTGATGAAATTCCCCTTCCGGGGTTGTAGGCGATGTCAAAGGATAACATTTAGAGATATCCCACCCACCATCTTTATCTAATATTTAGTTCCTCTTGAGAAAAAATATAGTTCAAAATATTATGATTAGAAAATACTATGAACATATCCCCAAAAAGATAGCGCTACCAACACTTAAACACATTCTTAATAATGGCAAGTTCCAAATCATGAGTAGGGTAATTTTTTCTCATATTCCTAAAGTCGATGAGTTTAATAGGACATTAATTTATTGTCCTATATAATTACACAACCCAGACTAGTAACAAATGCATCACAGTATACCACATATCCTGACTAGGATTAGGAATGATCATAATAGGATATGATGTCAAAATTCATTTCAACTCCTCCCAATAAGTCATACATTTAGAATCCCAATAAAATTTTAACCCTTTCATGGTAAGAGAAGTCAAAGGCAATTCAATATTTGATAAATCTTAAAAAATGATAATAATATCTTTCCAAACCTAAGAAGCTCAAAATATTGAAGACATTCCATGTTTCTTTCTATGATAAGATAACCTTCACATGATTAGGATTGGATGAGAGGCCATGTTTTTAAATAATGTTCCCTAATTAATTCAATTATTATATCCAAAAATTTCATTTTGAAATCTTCCTATAAAGGTGGTGACTCCTTTGAATTTCCAAAAACAAATACAAAAGGTGCTCATACTGATGATCAGATCTCGAATAAACCCTGATATCTTCCAAAAAACCATGTCAAAGGTGTCAAGATATTGATGGAGTATCTCATTCAGATAATACATAAATACTATATGAGTTTTTGTAAGACCAAAAGGCATTAAAAGATATTAATAATGGACATACCTACACCAGAAAATTGAATTTGGGATTTCAATCCACCGAACCCTAAGCTAATGATAACACAACCAAATATCAATTTTTGAAAACCACTTTTCCTCTATTAAATGATTGAATGGGTCATCCGCATAGGGAAAAGGGTAATTATTCTTAATAATCACCTGATTCAAATTTCATTATTCTTCACAAAGACAAAAAGACCCATCAATTTTCTTGGAAATGAGAATAGGGGGTGCCCATGATGAAAAAAAACTGGAATGAATAAAGACCTTTTGAAGAAGATAATCCATCTGGATCCTAATATATTTCAACTTAATATGTCCCATGTGATAAGAGAGTATTGAGATCAACTGCATGCTCGACACTAGGTCAATCATGAATTCTACTTCCCTATCTATAGGAAGAACAGAGAAGTCTTATAGGAAAACATCGAGGAAGTCCTGAAAACCCAAGGGAATATCAACAAGGGAGGAAAATTCATTAATCTCAACTAAAATAGTAAAACAAAACTCTTGAGAGCTGGGAATACAGGTTCTACAAGACCAGACCTTAGATCCCACTCTCTTTGAAATTGGGATCTCCCGTTAGCAATAGAGAACAAAACACACTGATGATAAAAAATTAATCTTAGCATGATTAGAAACAATCCAATACATCCTTATAATGATATCAAAAATATACAATTAGACAACCAAGAAATCAATAACCAACTCTGCATTAGCTATCCAAATAGAACAAGATGGACAATGAAACCCTACTCCTTCGTCTTTCCGAGAGGTGTCTACAGATTTTTAATAAAGGTTATAAGATCCACTATAAGTTTCATCGCATAAATATAACATGATGATATAAATAAGTGTGATTCACCTATATCAAACAGAATAGTTTTTATTACACATGTAACGAATATGGTACCACTCATGGTAGCTGATACCATATCAATATCCACTGAAAAATAATCCACTGTGAGGATGTACTTCCATCATGAGGCCTCTAGTGGGAGCCCTATGGACTTTAAATATTATGATAGTTCCACATTGTAATTTGGATCCTAAAGTTCTGAACCATAATAGGGAATAAATAAATCATAGAATAACCTCTTAAGATAGCCTCATTGGGAACCAGAACTACAAATCTTCATATGTGTGGGGAAAGACTGTCAGGTGTTCCCTTCTTTTTGACGATGATCGAAAGTTAATATCATATTACTTGATGCTATTTATGGTGTATAGGAGGTATGATTTTGAGAACCACCTCCACCACCATTGCAATTATTATGCCACTTCCTACTCTATTCTTCCACCCCACTAAAAATTTCACTCGGTGGAAGGGAAGAGGATGAGTGACCAATATTTCCCAACATGTCCATTTCTCCCATCATTTCCCTATCTACCGTATTAGTATAGGTGGAAATATTTAGCATATATACCTATGATCAAATGTCTGGTTGCAAACCCTACAAGTATTTCTTAGACTTTATTGGATCATTCATCACCATATCTAGAGAAATACGAACCAAATCTGAAAAATGGTTGGTTTTCTCCAACACCAAGAACTCTCCTTACTAAAAATCAAGGAACTATAGATTCTTCACTATAATTAGATATTCTATATAGAAATACTAAAATAATATTGTCTAGAAACCCTTCCAATCCAATACCACATGTTGGATTTACTATACCATAGAATCCCAACACCACTTACTTGGACACTCAAGCTTGAATTTTGAATATTTAAACTTGATATCCTTAGGTGTATCCAAAAATTTAAAGAACCGATTGATATTTTCCATCCAGTCCGTCACATCTTGGTGTTCATTTATACCATTAAAGGATGGTGAATTTTAAGGTAAGATATCTTGATCTTGTCCCCTTTCTCTTATAACTACTAATCACACAAAAATAGATCGGTTATGAGTCTATGGTATGTTATGGTATATTTTATGGACTACTCATATCATAGACACTAAGAGATTTTGATCTAAAGGAGGATTTCTTTGAGGAGAATCTCCCACTGCACTCTCTTGAGGAACCCATGGAAGACATCTCAAAGGCATGTTTTCTACATGCCAAAAATAGAAGGAAATAATCATACAATAGGATAATATTAGTTTAAACCATAGTTTCATAAGTAAAAACTGATATCAAGGTCAAAACTCAACATTAGAGATTCACATCCCAACATCCGATGGTAAATTGAGGCTCATCATAGAAATATTTAGTCAGGAACTCACTAAAACCAACCTCTCAAGTCTTGAAAATCTTATCTCATGTCAACCATATTTCCCAAGATGGTGACACTTGAGGAAAACACCCTTCTAATTCCTATTTCTCACATCCTAGATTGCATATTCATCAAACTAGACTCCAAACCATATCATGGAAAGATCTAAAGGTAATTATTAATCGACATGGGCTAGATACTATCTTCCAGGAATCAAACATTAACAATAGGGAAAAAATTCTCCCAACCATAAATAGGATAAATAGAATATATATATATATAAATAGTTAATACATGTGATATGTTTGGGAAATTTCTCACTAACTCACCACTATCTACTCATACCCAGCTGGCAGAAACCTTTCTACCTCTCTAGGACACCTTACCCTTTAATGCATCAGAGAAAATAAGGTATAAAAACCCCATGGTAGTGAATAGGGTGTGAGATAAATATGATCAGTAGAATTTCACCTAGGTGTTCCATATCAAGTATATATAAAATAATACCAATATGATCATAATAAAATAAAATAATATATCTTAAGTATTTATTCATTTTTATATCAGAATCATGGTAAACAGTTCCCCATTTTCCAAATCTTTCACAAACCATGTAAAATATTTTCAAAGCATATTTCAAATATCCAGTTACATTTATCAAAACCCATCACATCATATCATGATAAGCATTAAAAGGAAAAGTATGATGGAAACACCCCTAGGATGAAAAATGTTTAGATATCTAGGTTACTCACACCATAATAAACAATTAACAATTAGTGCACACCCAAGTCCCTAGATCCCAAGAATAAAAGTCCATAGAAATACAAACACACCATAAAGTGGACCCCAATAATTTCAATCAAGTACTAGATACAATGTATCTATGGTCTTGGCACCAAAGAACGCTCTAGATAGTGAACCTGCATACAATTCCAATGTACAAGGCCTAATACTTCACCTGCCACCTAGGTACCCAAGGCTCCCATGTATAACATATATCAAATAAATTTCAATGGGATATCAAGTTTCACCAAAAAATTCAAAGCAACCCTTTATTTCATAAAAACATTCTTTGGAAACCCATTTTTTAATCAATTTAATAATTCATTGAAAATACCTTTTATTTCACCAAAATGAGGGGAAAATGATCTTATCTCAAAAACCCTTTTACACCCACAAATCAATGAATTCAAGGATCATTCCAATTAAATTAAAAAACCATTAATAAAAAAATACCACCCATGTTTTATTGAACATAGTCTAGAAACAGAACCACCTATCTCAAGAATGGGTCACACACCACCCACAACGGGATCCACACACACCAGAAAGGGAGTAAAATGAAAGATCAATTAGTTTAGCCCCTAAAATATATTCTTACATCCTAGAATATAATTAAATAATAAAAAGGCTCATTATAGAAGTTATATCAACACATAATTTGATAATCTCACACACCTCACCATAACCAACACAAGAACCATCCTTTGGAAGAAAATCACAAAAACGAATCTACAAAGGAATGTGAGAGAACACAACTTGATCAATAGACCCCAATAACATAGAACATAAGAGAGGAGGGAGTGGAATGGTAAAGTATTTGGTCGCATAACACATATTATTTTTATGGATAAAATATTTTCATGATATTAATTACAAATTAATGACGTGAATCTCTAGAATATCTTTTACATAGAAAAACTCATCTCTATTGTTTAAAAATACAAAATAAAATTTCATGAAATGAATAAAATTTAATTTCATGAACTATTTTCATGTATAGGAATAGAATGATGGATTATTCACAAGAATAATTCATATAATGAATATACTATTCATTGTGTGAATTGGCTCTTGTAGCCAGCGCCTAGATCAAGTCATTTAGAAAACCCCCAGATTACCTTTGACAACCCCTAAAATAAAAGTGCATCCTCTTAAACATTAAAAAGAGAGTGTAAATTAAGTAGGATGTCACATTATCCCTATTATGAGTTAGTTTTTTAATGATATAACTACATCCATAATATGTAACTCATTGGATGGTTTTTTTATTCCCAATTTTGTCTTTCTTGAGTTTTGGTTTGAATTCTATAGGGTGATAATTGTTTGAGAAGTATCTAATGTTAGGGACAATTTTCTCTCGAGACCTTCCTTTGTGGTTTGGGGTGTTCAAATATATTAGATATGAGTATATAATGGTGGGAGTGGTTCTGAGTTGAATTTTTTGTTGGAAGAAGAGGCTTGTGGTGTAATCTTTGAGGTTATGGTGTAGTGTAGCCAGGAGAATTCCTCTAGTGGTAAAAATGTGGTCCCTATTGTGTACAGGATCATGATAAGGTTTTGGTGGTCCATCTATTCTATGGGAAGTTTGAGTATGGGATTATGGTGGTACTATAGGAATTAGGGGATTTGGTTTTGTATCTCTACTTCCTAAGGGACTACTACGACATAGAGGTTTGTAGCACCATTAAGTCCCATGGGTTTGGTTTACTTGTCATTATTGTCTGGGGAAGCATTACAACATGGTGCATGGGTTGTGTTTCACTCCTCTTATAGGGTTGTATGATCTGGGTGGGGAATATGGGTTTTTTCATGGATTCTGGAGGTTCAAAATTTTATAGAGTGGGTGTCCTTGTGGTGAATTGGTCTATGGTAAAACACTAATGATTATGGTATGGTCAAGAAGGTTATGTTGTGGTGATATTAAATTATATATGGGTATAAATTCTTAAGTGCCTCTAAAATAATCATATTTTCTCCCTTCCCCTTTAAATCCTAGGTGATCTTAAATCTTTCAAAGAATTTAAGACCCATTTTATAGGCTTTAACCCCAAAATTCTAGAGATTGTTCATTGATGATCTAATGTGAACTTCTTCTTCTTCTAATGTGAACTTATTCTTCTTCTTCTTATTCAAGCTATGGAAGTTGGTTATAATTAGTTATCATGATATTTTTGTTAGTTTTTTATTGTAGATCCATAGAGGGGTGTCCATAGGTATTGTGAGTTTCTTATAGGAGGGGGCATTGAAAATTAATGATTTTCTATCCATTCTTACTCAAAGATCATTTAAATTTCAATCTCGACGTAGAGTATTAATTAATTCTCCTTTTATTTATGTGTCTGTGTTGGATTATCATGATTTTTTCCTTAAATAATAGTGGAATTATCATATGAAAGATAATAATTGTGAATATTAATGAATCACAGGGGTATTGTAGTCACATGTGTTGATGATATGATATTGATGAATCTTAATATTCACTTGATAGTGTGTAATCTAATTTATATTACTCTTATTATTTTTATCTTGTTTTATGTTTTTAAAATTGATTAAAAAAATAAATCTCAAATATTTTAATTTAATAATGAAATATTCAAATGAATTGTTTACCAATCTTCCTTGAAAAATCTAAAGTATAAAATTTTTTCTTTAAATAATGTTCATGAATGATAATTAGCTATTCATAACTTCAGTTTAAATGTTTCATATTAATAAAAACTATGTATAATGAGTCATCTAACACAAGTTGTTAATAAAACATCTATTTTATGGAGAAATTTTTTGGGCTTTAAAAGCCCATACTTGTTTGTTAAGGGTCGAATGCCATGGAGTTATATCCTTAGCTTCCCCTTTAGTTTTTATACTGAAAATAATTTATTTATATTTGTTCTACAAAAATGTGGAGTATCACTATGGTTTGATGTGTGGGGTTTAGTATAGATGGGATAGATGGAACAAGTTTATAGAAGGTATGTATTCTCATCTTCTTCTTGATATGAGTTTGGTGTTGTGATATATGCAACATGTTGAGAGTTATGATTTCCTACAGCTAGGTTTTTGGGATGAGTTTTTGTGTTGGTCGGTTGGTTTAGGATTAGATATTTGTTTTCCCAATTTTATTGAGGTTCATTTTATGGTGGGATGTTGGATGGCTATTTGTTGTGATTACCAACTACTTACTATAGTTTTCTTAAATCAATGTGAGTTAATCTTCTTACGAAAACATATAATAATTCCAAGAATACCCAAATATGGAATGATAAATTAATTAATAAATGAACTCATGTGTTAAGTGTTGATTTTGGAAATTATGTTCAATGATAACCATGATATGGTTATAATAAATTCTCTAAGAGCATGAAATGGAATCTAGTTGTTGTAATGTGAATTATTAGTCTAGTAGTCCTATTATGAAACGAATTAACTTAACCATAAATTTTAATGGGTTTAACAATAAAAAAAATAATTTATAATAATTAAATTATGATTATTAAGATGAGGAATCTTTAGTGCTTGTGAGATTATATGGAATCTTGTTCCCTTAACCTTATCATTTGTATCCAGGTTTCATGAGTGATTATAACTGTATTTGATTCTAAGTATAGGAAATTTATGCTAGTATTGTTACACACAATATATTCTTATATTTTATGATTTCATATTCCCCAGAACTAGAGTCTATTGGGAATCCAACACCTAGATGTTTTGGGTATGGTTGTTTTCCTCAACAAGTAGGTTAGTGAGGGAACATATGTTTCACTTATCCCTCTTCCCATCTCCCCCTTCAGTGTTGCATGATTTGTAGGAATATCTTGGATATAATGTTTTAAGGTATAGGGTACTTTTATTCATGGGATGTCATGGACCTTAGTTTTATTATACATGTATATACAAGATTTAGAGTCTTAAGGTTATATCGCATACCTATATATGGTTGCAGTGAATAAAATTTCCTATAAGTGTATATGAATGAGCTATAGTGGCATGAGGTATAATTTATAATATGAAAACTATAATGGCTTCCATACCTACTCTTGTTCATTAATGTGGTGAGGTATGTGTCCATGATGTGAAGGATGGGATATGGTTGTGGTATGTATGTATAGGGTCTAGTATGAGTTATGGAATTGATGGGGGAATATAATCTCTGATATTGGGGAATGAGAGTGAAAAATCAGTGGGCAAGTAGAAGAATTATACCTTTCTATATATTCTTTTATATGAATATTTTTACTTGTATAATTTACCTGGTGAGTGAGAGTTAGTGATGATGGGATATAGTTTACCTATTTAGGTAATTAATTGAATTCATTTACTTATTTACTTGGATTTGGTATTATTATTTTTCATTTTCATGAGAGGTTTTATAGAGGATCCTACTGAGTGTACTTGCATGTTCACCCTATATATTTCTAAACTCTTTTTAAGTTCTATAGAAGATAGTTGGTAATTGGTCTAGGTGTTACTAGCTTGGAGTGGTTGTTCAGGAGTTGTTGAGTTCATGGTTTCTACCTAGGTTTTTTTTGGTATTTTTCAAGTTGTTTCTACCAGGTATGAAATTACATTCATATATTGAGAATACTTATTTATTTATTATTTGGATTTTTTTGGAGGAACTTATCTTTTATCTGTTACTTAAATTTAAATAAATAGGATAATTCATCCCATTATTATGCATTCTATAGCCTGAAATATAGTCACTAACCCATGACCTATTGGAGATGACCTCTAGGGGTCACTCCCTCTCTTTACTACTGGCCTAGGAGGGTTACTAGTGGAGAGAGTATTTGTGGAAGACACCCACTAGAATAGTGAATAGATGGATAGTGTGCAATAAACACCATAAGTTGAATTGTGCAACAAGAAAGGATCAGTTATCAGTACACTTTATTGATCAAATTATCGAACAACTGGTGGGAAGAGTGAGGATATATCCTGAATGTGATTTCAAATTGTCTTGATCTATTTGGAAACTATCATCCACATACCCCCTAATAACTAAATCCTATTCTCCTCTATTAACCATGAACATATCCTTAGAATACCCTAGATACTTAAGGATAGTCTTGATTTCCATCCAATGGTGATCACCTTGGTTAGCTTGATATCATCCTACCTCACATAAGGCATAGACATCATCTAGCCTTATACATGGAATATTATACATGAATGACCCAATCAGTGTCGCATATGGGGTCATTACCATCCTCTGTATCTTCTCATGTGTATGAGCACACATTTTCTTGTAAATATGAATTTCATGTGGCACTAGAAACAATCCCCTCTTGTATTGTTCCATACTAAATCTCTTAAAAATACTATTAATGCATGTACTTTTATTTAGCCCAAGAAGCCTCTTAGATCTAACATAATGTCTATAATCCTAATAATATATGTTTATTTTCCTAATATCTTAATGAAAACCCAAATTCTTAACCATGATTTATCATATTGTAAGACTGGTATTTTGTTTTGAATAAGTAGTATGTCATCCACATACACTATTAGGAAAATGGAAGCCTTCCCACTAAACTGCTTATAGAAAAAAATCCTCACATTAATTATTTATGAAACAAAATTCTATTATGGATTCATCAAACCAATATTTCTATAAAGTGGATACTTTTTTTAATATATAAAAGGATATCTTCTAATTTTATACCTTGTCAGAATCTTTTGGAGTCACAAACCCCTCTAGTTATGTCATATAGAGAACTTCCTAAAGCTTCCCACTAGGGAAGGATATTTTGAAAACTATTTTCTAAATCTCATATTTATGGAAGGTGTCCATAGAAAGTAAAATTCTGATGGATATCTTCCTAGAAACTAGTGAAATTTTTTCATTATAGTCTATGCCTTGACATTGCTAAGACCCTTTTGTAACCAATAATTCCTTAGAGTTAATGACTTGTCTGTCTACATCTAGTTTCTTATTGAATACACATTTGTAACCAAGGAAATTTACATCTATGCTAGGATATAACAAAATTAAAACTTTATTTTGGACCATGTGTTAGGACCAATATGGGCCTATATACCCTGAGAGGGGGGTGAATAAGGGTATGGAAATTCTTTTTCAAAATTCTTCCTACCCCACTGGATTTTGACCTCTTTATTACAAGTATCTCTTTGTTTGCACTTGTGTGTATATTTTGATCACTTATTTCCTTCTTTATCTAATGATGATGCTTTAAATGCAATGCAGGGAGGTAAGCAGGCAGACACATAGATTTTTACTTTGTTCACCCTCACTAGGCTACATCCAAGGACCATACGCTGAAAAGTTGCTGGTCGTACCAAATACCACTATTCTTCACTAGATGTGGATACAAGGGTTCGGGAATAGTCACTATGTCTGAGGCTCACTGCCTTTACTAGGTTTAGGTTCAGCTCACTACTTTCCTAAGGGTCACTCCCTGTTTCTCTCTCTGGCTCACTACCGGTGGAGAGGATCACCTTTTTCCTCTTCCTTTGCTCACTAGTTTGGAAAGGATCCACTCACAGTTTATAGACTTGTAGGTCTCTTCATTATCACAAATTAATACATCCTCTGTTGTATGTGGATGCTCTATTGAAGTCCAACTTTCACCCGTAGATGAATCTCTCTTTGCACCGAAGGAATCGGGAAAACTTCCAGCTTCCACGCAACCCTGAATCACTGCCAGAAATCAACCTTACTTGGCGCGCAAGTCAAATCCAGTGCGCAAGTATCGGTACACAAGTCACAACTGGCGTGCAAGTCCTCCTTACACACTTATGTGACACAAGCATCTTCAACTCCAAACTTGTGCGATGTACTTCCCTTTATGCCCAAACCAATATTGGAGCACAAATAACAACAATTGTGCTTCTTCAAATTAAGTGCGCAAGTCCTAATTGCGCGACACACCACCACTTGCGCGACTTCCGCACCTACGCGACGGGAGCTCTGATTCTTTTAAGTTTTGAACTCTATGGAAAATGAGGAGGGGTTGTCCGGTATTTATAGGCATTTTGGACACCCTGCGCAATGGAGCGCAAGTCTCCCCTCGACGCGCAAGTTTCGGTGCGCAAGTCTTCTGTCCTTGCAAGTCACCTGCGCGACCAACACAATACCTACACGACCCTTTTTCCTTTGCTGTATTTTGAGCTTCTGATCCTAAAAAGTAACAGGCGCTCAAGTTCCGAAGCCTCCTAGGCATCGGAACACAAGTCTATTCTCGGCGCGCAAGTCACCTGCGCGACAACACCAATACCTGCGCGGCCCACTTTCCTTTTCCATAGTTTGACCTCCTGATCCTGAAAAACATTAGGCGCGCAATTTTCCTCTCCTTTAATTATGTGGTGCACAAGTCTCTTTTCCAAAACCACTTTTCTCCTTTCCTCAATTTTTAGGCCCAAAAATTTGGCAAACACTGGAAAATGATGCCACCTTGTATCTATTATTTTTGTACCACCTCCAGATCATCCATTCCTTTGTCGACATTCTTGAATCAAACATGGATCGTTGACTACATCTCTTGAACTCGACATTACACCATGAAATCCCCTTTTTCAACAATCATAGCACAATTGTCCACTTTTTCAACAAACACAATTACCTCAAAAATGCTTCAATGATACCTTGAGGGATTTTTTCCCAACACCATGGAATAAATTTCATAATTAATTACTTATTTCCATTTAATAGAATATATGATACATAATGTTTCTGTATAGATTATAAGATCATTATTATCAACTAATAATGATTCACCATCCTTATTGATTGCAAAACCATATCATTCTGGTTATCTAACCCCAATTTCACTTTAATGCAGTACTTGTGTATCCTGAACATCCTCTTCTATTGGGATTTTTGTAATCTATTCTTGTACCAAGTGTTGTTTATCCTGATCTTGGACTTCATGAAATATAGGTAATCTATCTCACTCCTAATATCTCATTTAGATATGTAATCCCTTTCAAGAAATATGGGGAATATATTAAACATAATTTCCTTATATGAGGTTTCATATAGGTGATATCCTCTATTTTCCTTTGAGTAACATATAAAGATACACGTAGTGCCTTGGGTGAAAATTTGTGACCAGAAATAACCATAATAATTTCTTCAAAACACCATTACATTGTGGTTTATAGGTTGTTTTGAGTTGATATAAAATCTAAAACATCCATAAATAACTAATGAATTATTGATTAAGATTTTCTCCACCAAATTCTTGGTGAATCTTCTTAATATTTTTTACCAAGATGGCTCTCAACTCCTTTATTTTATTCCTTGAATCATTCAATAGAATCCTACTTATACCTCATTAAGTAAAGATATCAATATCTACAAACTTCATCAGTAAAAGTTATGAAGTATGAGTGCCCACCCCTAGATTAAATGGAAAATTTTCCACACACATCATTATAAACTAAATTAATAAGATCTATGGACCTTTCAACTTTTCTACAAAATAGGTCTTTAGTAATTTTCTTTGTAAACATTCATGAAATACCCCAAGTGGTTTTAGTTAAAATGAATACAAATATCCATTTTTTTGTAATATTCTCAAACAATTTTCATTTACATTTCCTACCCTATGATTCCATATTTGGTCATGGTATGAATCATGTGAACTGTTGTCATTATCAATTTCCAATACTTATTTCATGTAATCCAACAATAGAAGACTGTTATTTAAATATTACTTACCACAACAAATTATTATTTATAAAATAAGAAACATGTATTCCAAAATTTAGAGATAAATCCATACGTATAAAGTATATACATAGGAATAATGTTTGTTATAAAAAATGACAAATAATAAAAATATTTCAAATCAATGATCATTTCATTGGAAACATGAGGTTTTAGTCTCCAATAGCGAAAACATCATGTCTAGATCTGTTGGATGATCATAGTTTCACCTCACCATGGGAATTTTTTTGAATCTAATAGGTTACTATTTTTGAATAAATATGTGATCACCACATGCTCTATATAATACCAAATTTGTAGAAATAGATAGACTTCACTTGATAAAAAAATGTATCTAAATATTACCCTTTCTTCTTAGTATGAGGGTAGATTTTATTCTAGTATCCCTTATTTCCACATGAAAAATAGATATCATCCTCTTAAATTTCTTACCCCTTGATCATCCTTCTCTTTGAATAGAGTTATGAAGAAAATTTATAATTGGGGTTGGTATTGGATCTCTTTACGTGGACTTTCCTATTATTCACCATAAGAACATATGGTTTTTCACAGATCATATCCTTGTCAAATTAGGGAAGTAGAGTGAGGAGATCTGGTAGAGTCTTCTTTAGGTTTTTAATATTTAAATATATAACAAAACTATAGAAGATTTGAGGGAGTGAGGAAATAATGAGATTAATGCACAATTGAATAGGTATTTTAAACCTTATAACCTTTAACAACTCATTATATCCAACAAGTTTGACTATGTGAGGCGCATCAAATGCACTTTCTCAAAGTTTTCTAATGAAGAAAAATGTGGATATCGTATACCATTCCTATCTCAATCTCTCCCGATAAAGATTATAGAGATGATAGAGTATACTAAAAGCATCCATGTTCTCCTGTGAATTTATCATTTCACTAGACATGGATAACAATATTAAACATTGAACACATAGTGCATCATTCAAGTATATGTAAATCCCTGTCACTTGACACCTTCGCAGGCAGATTAGGGATTAATTATTCTAGAATGTAAGATTTTTTCATGGCATAGCATAACCTAGAAACATATAAACCATTACTATAATATACTACTAATAAGGAGATGATCTTTATTGAAAATTGATCGAAGGGATAATGTGGTTTTCAAACTTTAAATTTTTCTACAATAATATGAGATCGGATTATTAGTACTCTATTTGATTACTAGATGTGACATAATAAATTATATTTTTCTTAGTAGGTCTCCCACTATTATATTAAGTCTCAATAACCACAAAAAATGAACTTAGAATGTATCATCATATAGACATTATATTGACAAGTATCCATATTTCTATTCTAATAATCTAGGAAAAGTCCATGAAAAATATATGAAGGTTTTTAGGTAGGAAGTATTACCAATTGTATGCTTGCAACTCCTTGTTATATTGAGTAGACTCCCCAATCCAAAAATAATGCCTCTAAATTCCTCAACACTTGTCTCTATATTTTTATTGAATTGAAAAAATATCTTAAATACAATATAATTTTGGTTAATTTGACCCTCCATCTTTGTTTATATTTCTCGATATTTAAAAGTATCCTCAATAAAGGTATGAACAAACACTTTAACTACTTGTCTATCTTAAGTCTGATAATGGAAGGTGTAATGATATAATATTAACTTGGGGTATTTTTCTTATTATGTGTAAAATTTCATATTTTATCCATTTAAATGTCCTTTTAATATTAAGTGGATTTTACTTCAGTGATTAACCATGTAGTAATAATATATTCATGGATAATACTTTTATTTTAATCCCATTATTTCATATTAATTAATTTATTTATGTGATCATGACCTTATGTCCATTAAATAAATCATCTATGATTATAATATTTAATAAGTGGTTTTTTTATTTTTAGGACAATAAATAAACCAATAAACCTAGGGAAAAACTCTCTGCGTTGGTCTGGGCTTGGTTGCAGCATTCTACCACTGTCTTGTGTCTCTCCTTAGTTTGGTGTCACCTTGGTTCTAGCTTAAACTGACTCCATTCACCTGGGAGCTTCATCCTTACAATGAATTCACTTAAAATATAGGTTAAGGGAAAAAAAATAGGGTCAACATAAAATAAACCATGTTCACATATGCCTATACATAATAATGGGGGAGGGATGACTCATAAGCCATCATTTTAACTTAATAATAATAATTGAAAAAATCCATGCATTAATTATTTATTTATTTCATCAATTAATTAAATTTTTCTTAATCTTTATCTAATATGTATTAGATATACCCATCCACTGTATTTTTAAATAACTTTAATATATTTCATTTATTTAAAATTTAATAAAGTAAATACACATGTTGTAATTTGAATAAACACTATGAATACTTGTCGGAACTATGAAGTATCGTTCTTATTATACAAAGTGCACTCAAATGATATATCATGTACATGATATGTGATTTAATTTCATAGAATGTATTTTCAATAAATTATACATGAAACACATGAAAATTATACAGCATGTATCGATTTAATACACATAGAGTATACATTATATAAGGACTATACATAACTTGTAGTTCTTCATATTATGTAGAATTAAAATTAGCATTTAATATCATATAAAAACTATCATTTGGAATTTACTATAAATAAATAACACACAAAACATATAAAGATGATTTTTAATGCATTAATAAATTAATTTTTAATTTTAATTTTAAATAGGTTGGGTACATGACATGTACTTCCAGTTACACATCATATATCTTACTCATCCTATATCCGTAATACACGTCTTGGGACTAGTCATGTATTTATGAATGGATATTTTTTTGTTACATAGTGTGCATAGTTGGTACATTCTATGTAACCTCCTTGTTGAATGGATATTTTCCCTTACACAAAGTGTAATTAATACAAGATGTGTATTTGACCACATGTTTTCCAACATGAAAGAATGGGGATTACATAGCATGTAACCTAGTTAGAAATCTTGTAGTCTGATATGTCATGTTACCACCTATACCTTTTCAACACAAAGAGTGTATTTAATATATCTGCATGTCATTATTACATGATGACCTATAGAAACCTTGGTTTATCCTTTTTCAATGTATTGGGAAACACAGTGTGTACCATCAAGATACACATTGTGTACTTTTATACTATTTTTCAAGAATCATCTGAACCATTAGATGGGTTCTTGGGATGTTATTAATTACTTATTAATCAAATATGGGTTTTATATGTGTGAAAAATATAAATTAATAGGATATCTTGATAATCAGATTATAAGAACATTTTTCTTAAAGTTAAAAATAACTTTTAAACTTCTAAATAATCAAAAATCAATAAATAATAATAAATTGAACGTGAATCCTATAATACAACTAAATTTTTTTCATATGTAGAATAAGTGTTTATTGGGATTATGGATAACTCATATTTTATTGGATTCAATGGATAATTCACAATGTACATAACATGAACATTAGGAAAAATGCAATTTTTTCAAATAATATTGACAAGTGTTTTCCCTAAAACCAAAAAAGAGGATGTTTTCATATAATTTATAATTAATTTAAAAACACAAGAAGAAATATTACCTCATCCATGGGTTCTATCTTTATTAATGATGTTGAAAATTTTAACCTGATCATTGTATCATCATTTTGTCATGAGGGATCAAAAAAGAGCTCCTCTGGTGGTGATGCACACATACTCCTTCATTAACTGAACAATGCTGATAAAATTTTAGGTGATATAGAAACCATTTGATCATATTTCATTCTTTGCCTTAATTTATTCATGTTCCTTTGACCTTGAAGTAATTTAATTTGTTCTTCTCAATCTTGAGAGGAAGAGAGGAGTAGGAAGAGGTTGATAGTAGTGTTGTACACATTAATTAACCACTTCCAAAATGAAATAATGATCTATTTATTGACCTAGGGTTAGGGTTTTATATTTAATTAATTACTCAAAATGACCTTAATAATATATTAATCCCAAAAATAACCTCATTCCATGTAATATAATAATAATATGTTATTTAATGGTTTTAGATAAACCGTATAATGATAAATATCATTTAATAATATGGTAAATAAATATTTATCACCAAAAAAAATTTGGTCAGCAAATCCTTCTCAACATTTATTTAATTAATGAATAAATATTTAAAGAAATATTATTTATTCAATAAGTAAATAAATATTTTATTCATATTTTAGGGAAAAAAATTTATTCAATATCTATATAGTGAAATAAGTTATTTATTAATGAATAAATAATTTTTTTCCCTTTATAATAACAAGAGATAAATAAATATTATATATTAATGTAATTAAATATATACCCCATGAAAAAATATGTATTTAATATTTGTGATTGATTAATAAATCTTGAATAAATATTACTTTTTGATTTTAAGAATAATATTTTTTTTAATTATTAAATATAAATAATATTTAATTTAGATCAAATAAAAAACATTGTGTGTGACCTTATAGGCCTATTCATCAGTATAATTAATAAGAGTTTCCTAAAGTGCAATATTACTATATAGAAATGTGTTAGGGGACCCACATAGGAAGAAGATATGTTTCAAAAAACAACCGCATATGAATGCTGCCTATGTAAGATAATCTCTTTTTTATGATATCTCATTAGTCAGGTTGCAGATAGGTGTCATCAACCTAAATGCTTTATAAATTATTTATTGACTATCTCAATTGAACTTGGTTATACACATTGAACATAGAATTTAGTGTGATGATTCCATTCCAATAAAGGGATAATATATCAACTTACATAAAAATGGAAGGGATAAATCCTTCCTCAACTTATTCATTAATAATGCATCATTAGTCACACCCCCAACATACCCAACTTCACCATGATCATTTGTCATCATGGTTTAAAAAAAGGAAAAAAATGGGGAGTCATTAAATACATTAATAATAATCCTAAATTCTAAGGCTCATTACAAATTCTCACAGACATGAATTTTAAATGACATGAAAACATGTGGAATTCATACTAGTGGTTATGTTCTCATAATCTTTATTCTTGAAGATTAACAAGTGAGAACTTTATGAGTCAAAGTCTCATATTATTATCAGTATTAATACCTAATAGTAAAAAAATATGTTCCTCATCATAGAATTCTATCCAACTATAGAATAAAATTTAAGAAAATAATAATAGCATTTCAAGGTTCTCATCATAGTAGGGAACTGTTATGAAATTTTCAATGTGTCAGAAACTATTAAACATTATTACCATAAATTCATGTAGAAAAATGAAACTATTTAACAATATATTTTATTAATATTTACTTCTTTAAATATACGTTAAATCTAAATTAAGTACACTTGGTCCTAGGATAATAAATCCATTAAACACTAACTTTGACTAGATCCAACTTTTAACAACTTTCAGTCTACTAGAACACACTTGATGATCATGGTTTTACTGAGTTAAGAATTTAGTTAGGGGGTTTTCCATGTTGTCTTCCATGGAAAATTTTCTTACTGTGATGTCACATTTGAGTGAAAAATTCCTCAAGAGATGATATTTCTAAAGTATGTACTTCATCTACTAATGTAATCTTCACTCCTTTGAAATATGTATCATTGTAGTATTATCATAATAGAGTGTGATAGAGTCTTTACTGTTAGGCACCATGTTAAGATCTTTGATTACTTTGAGTATACAAATCGCTTCTTTATCATCCTTCGAAGATTCAATATACCCGGATTCCATTGTAGAATTGATGAGCTCAAATTACTTTGAGTTCTTCCTACTCATAACACCTCCATTGAGAGTTAAGATATATCACAACTACAATTTTAGATCATTTTGATCTATTTAGTAATGATCTTATATATATCCCATCATGAGAAAATTCATATCTCATCCATAGACCAGGAATATATCCTTAGTACTCCTAAGATACTTAAGGATAGTATTTAAATAAATATAATGATGGTAGAAATGGTTATATTGATATCTTATTTCCCCACTTAATGCATATGAGACATCTAAACTAGTATATAACATAACATACATGACTTACCTAATCATTGAAACATATGGGGTACTTTGAGTTTGTATTACTCATAACACCTCTATTGAGAGTTAAGATATATCCCAACTATGATTTTAGATCATTTTTATATATTTAGAAATGATCATATATATATATCCCATGATGAGAAAATTCAGATCTCCTCCATAGATAAGGAGCATATCCTTAGTATGCCTAAGATACTTAAAGATAGTATTGAAAGACAAATAATGATGGTAACAATGGTTATATTGATATCTTATTACCCAACTTAAGGAATAGGAGACATATAATCTAGCATATAACAAAACGTACATGACTGATCTAATCATTGAAACATGTGGGGTCTGTTGCATCCTTTTTCTCTCCTCATGTGTCTGACACATTTGTAAATACATAATCTTAAACATTACATAATCATGAGTTTTTTAGTTAAGAATTCACTTCTTGATATTTTTAGGATATTTTTAGGATTATAGTTTTAGAGAATTATGTCATAAATCTTACATAACAACCCATATATTATAAGTAGTACACTATTATTCAGTACCCATTTTTCCTATAAAACAAAATTTATAAAAAGAAGCAAATTTTATTTTCATGAAAAATTCTCATGAATTTAAACTTGACATATTATTTGTTCATAGTTATATATAACCTATAAAATACATTTAAAAACATGGGGTGAGCATAAAATTATCAGTAAGGGATACTTAAAGGAGAAAAAACCCCTTTAGTATATTTTAAAACCCAAAGATCAAAAATGGAGTTTCCCATTAACATAATAAACCTTGAGCTCAAATAATCATTTACTTAAAATGAAAATAGATTTCATATAAAACTTATTTAATATTTTATTTAAATAAAACATAATTAAAGAGTATTAATCATGGTGGTTTATTATAAAACAATATATCATATGAAAAAATTCTTAAAAACATACCCTTTTACCCAAAAAAAGGATAATCATTCCTTTAAAAAAAGGAATATTATCTTACTTTTTGAAAAGAAATGATTTGCATAAAAATAATTATCAATAATTGAAAATTCATGTAGGTGTCTTGGGAAATAATTTTAATAGAGCCCTTACATTTTTAATAACCATACGATCAACTTAAATATAATTCTTTAGGGGACATAATCATTATCCAATGCATTGAAGTTCTATCTGGGCTTAGAAATCTTATAAGATATATCAGGATCACACATCATAATGAGTATATTGGGATCACCTGTTATCACTAAAAATTTACAAGGACTGCATGATGAATAAAACTATTAAAAAGATCTTTTAAACCCTTATACAAAACAATTTATGATATCGAAATTCCCTTTCCTTCTAAAATCCCATTTTCAAAATAAAATTTACCCAAAATAAGGGAAAGAGGGTTTTTCTTTAAAGTAAACATGGAATATTATAAAGGAATAAAAATTTCAAATAACTTTTATAGTGGAGGGAAAAATTATTTGTTTTCATATATGTTAAAATAAAACATTTCTTCTAGTATTCTGTAATGAAAATCAAAACATTCTATAAAAATATTTTGTTTGAAAACACATTAAATAATATGAGAAGAGATATACAATTTTATTTATAATTAATTTATGACCATATAAATACATCCATTAAATAGTTTTAAAAAACTGGAAATGGGATAAAAATATTTTGAAAATAAATCACTAAAATATTTAAAATTACTATTTTAAAGTAAATCGTTCCTTATGAAAAACTATAAAATTATTTCTTTTAAAAAACATTGTAAAAACTTTAATGATGGTCAAAAATAACTTTGTAAACCATTGAAAAACAAATATAATTTTCTTGAAACATTGAGAAGAAAATTTACATGAAATAAACAGAGTTTTAAGGGAGAATTTTGAAAAGGATTTTTAAAATAAATTCTCTTACCTTGAGCCCGACTCATCATGTAAGTTCTTTATCTTCCTCTTCCTAAGTCAACCTTTTAAGGGTTACACCAAAATCAATCCTAGGTTGGTTTTATGATAAAAAAAGAAATATAGGATAAGCTAATGGATGTTATGAAGGTATTTGGTTTGTTATTGGCGCAAACAAATAGTTCTTGAGGTGTGAATAAATGAGAAGAAGATGTTCCCTTTCATAAGAGAGGGAAGGAGAACTCTTGGAATTTATTAAAATATTTAATTAATATAAATTAATTTTCATATTAAAATGAATAAAAAAAGATAATATTAAAACATAAGATGAGGGTTAGTATAAATCCTCTTATATAATAAAAATTGGATAAGGTTAGGTGATGTTTTTACCTATATCTTTTTGTTTTAATTTATTTTAACCCTTTTGACAATTACCCCGATATTAAATATTTTACTCTTTAGGGGTCAAGAATGTTGATATAAAAGGATAATAGAGCCATAAATGGACTATATTTGATATTTAATACCATAACCCAATATTTTTTCAAACATAGGTTTTTTTAGAGTTTTAAATTATTTAATAAAATATTACTTACTATAAAATAACATTAATGTCAAATTTGGAACTATTCATTTAATTTGAGTTTTAAAACTAAAATAAAAAAAGGAATTTGAATATAATGAACTAAAAACTTTATAATATTACAAGTGTATATACAAAAACCATGGAACAGAATAATTCATTAAAATTATATTAATTTTAACATTGTTAAAATCATTTATTTTATTTTTCTATTGATTGAATAAATATTATATCGGCATTGCATAGTAATTTAAGGTAATTATTTCATAACTAAAAATAATAAATAAATTAACATGATAAATAAAATTAATTCATCTTTAAAATGAATATTTATAACAAAACAAATGATCTTTACCCCTATTTTAAAAAATATATAATAAAACAAAGAAAATGACTTTTTGGATTTTTCATTAGAGAAAATATTATGAAGGTAAAAATCAAGGAAATATAGAAAAAAAGGTCATATATTAAAATTTTAGATTATTATGGAAGAAATATACTAAAATAATAAAATTTAGTAAAGTTTTGGGGTTACTTTATAGTCGTTATCACGTTATTTTTTCACTTGATTAACTCATTTTACCTTTACCATGGTAATAAAAATTACTATAATTAATATTAATAATGAATAACAAAAAGGAACATATTTTTCAAATTCATAAATCCTAATTAAAAACATGTAATCCATTTTTTAGGCTTTAGAATATATAATTGAATGAATTTAATTTAAAATTAAACTAGTAAAATGCGAGGAAAAACAATTTTTCAAAAAAATTCCTTTTAAAGAACAAAAAAGTGTTATACTAAATTCAAGTATAAAATTAATTCCAAATACTGTAATTGGATTATTTTAAATCAAAAAAAAAACGAATTAAATTTTAAATATAATAAAAAATATAATTTTACTTCAAATGTTTTATAAAATATAATTCAATTTTCATTAAAAATTAGAATTTTTCACTATTCATGGAAAAATAAAAAAAATATAAAAATATAAAAATTTCACCATAATATATTTTTGATATGCTGATTTAAAAAATTATACCCTTTTATCAAATAATATTTATTAAAGTTTCAGAAATAATTTATAATATTTTCTCACAAAAAGTAATAAAAACCATTTTTAAAGAAAACATATTTTTAATGAATAAAATTACTACATTAAAAATAAAGTTATTATTTCATAACAATTAGTAAATAAACTATAACTGATTTAGGACATTTGTATATTTTTTATAATTCATTTAATCCTATTATTTCATGTTGATTCAATAGTTAGGTTATAACGACTATATAAATTTTAGTGGTTTGTTTTATCTCAGAGTTTTGTATCATGTATGTTATCAAACGAACTCTTTCATTTAAAATATCAGGATATTACATCCTCTCCAATTAATAAATTGAATCCACATAATTTTAACTTGGTATTTTCAATAAAAGGGTTGATATTTTAAAACACCTTTATTGAAATACTACATCATAAAAAGGGTTAATAAAACTTCCTACGGATTAGAGAGAAAGGGATGTATAAATGTTATCTAGAATTACACATAAATAGGTTTCCTAGTAGGAATACATTGGTGGGATGTAAAAATATGGACATAGAAGAAAAGTTTTTTTCCCAAAGAATGATGGAGAGTGATAGTGATCATTGATCACAAGAAAATGAATGATCACGATAAATTTAATAATCCTAAAACCTTAAACCAAATAGGTGTAAAAAAGGAATATCGATTCATTGAAAACAATGGTAATAGGGTAAATTTTTTATTTAAAAATCTTTTTCCTAGTATTTAAGAATTCTATTGCCACATAGGCTATCAAAATAAGTAAATATACCTACTTGACATATATATTTTTATCAATTAATAAATCTCCACCACAATATCTTATTTTTTATTCAAACCATGAGTATTAAAGATGAATTTTTTAGGCATGAGGAACTAGAATCAAATTCAAATAGATCACATAATTCCATAAAAGGATAAATATATATTAATCCTATCTTTAGATATTAATGAAAACTAAAATGTTTAGAATAAGGGAAGATAATTCCCAAACTGAATAAACCTTTATATGAATAAATAATGCATTTATCTCAACAATTCAACAGTAATACCCAAATTTTAAACTAAATCATTCCACAAAAAAACTATCCTTAAAATTCTTCAATATACTATAGAATAATATTGGAACCTAAAGATTATAATGATTTTATCACAAATTCTTTCAAGATAAATATATCATTTATCTACAAATATCATCTATCTCTCTTTATGTCTCATACCTAAATGTATATTCCATAATCATATAATATCCGAGATATGATAATCATTTCCATAAATAACCTGAATCTCCATAAAAACACATTAAAATCATATATTCTTCCAAGAGATAATTCAACCTTTATTACTCAAATAAAATCCCATAATGTTATGTTTACCTTAATCATATAAGTTCCACAAAATAGAGATTTTATTTTGAAATAAAATTAATCACTAAATCACTTTTAAATCACATTTTTATCTATATAATAAACCATATATTCCAAAAAATAATGATGAACATTATCAAAAAATTTATTTATCAAAAAATTACTTTTTAACCTCTATGGTTTTTCACGAAGTTCATTTTTACATAAAATATAATAATATTAATTGACTATAATTTCCCTAAAATAAATCATATTTTATCCCAAAGTTTTATTTATCCTTATATTATATTTACTTTAATGAGTATCTCAAAAAATTATCACATTTTTACTAAATCACTTTTCGAAGTTACCGATTCAATCTAAAACATGTTTCTAAATTTTAAAAACATAATCTACTATAAAATAATCATTATGTGTTTCATGATTCTCATAATGTTTATAATATATAAAAATATAATTTATAAATGTATCCTTCATTGAACTTCCATATTAATCATTTCACTATGATTTGTTATCTTATTCCTTAATACTTTATTCATACAAATCAAAGATATAAAATATGTGCTTATGATATTTCAATATCAACTCAATCATGTTTCATATTAATAATATAAGAAAATAATTTGTACATTAAATCCAGGCATCAGGGTTTTCTTTTATACTACTGATAACCCCTTTATATTATAGCATAGAGTCCATATTTCCATAAAAGAAATAGTTAAGTACTTGGTGGTATTTCCTTTTCTAAATGAGATTTTTGATTTAAGATTTTGAAATAAAATAAATTATATTCCATGATTCATATAAATTTTGTAGAAATGAAAATGTGTTGGATATATCAAATAGTTTATTATAGGTGATTTTTATTTTCAAAAATCGTTCAAAATCATTTGAAAAATATATTTCCATGATAGTGATTATTAAATCATCTATTAGCGATAAAAAGGTTGTGTGATATCCTTGTACTTACATAATAATAAATGATATTTAATATATATAATAGAACATAATTAAGACATGAGATTAATTATTGTATGTTAAAATTAAAAAGGGACTTGTAAAGTCAATACCAATATAAATTATATAACACTTTAAACTTCAAACCATAAAAAACAACATATATAACTTCAACATTAAAGAATGTTTTAACCTCAAAGGCTATCTCATCCATTTTTGCTTACATCCCAAAAAATGTAACCATGTTATTCTTAAATAATCATTCTCAATAAACCTAAGGGTGACATATAAAAAAAGACTCAAAATATCATTAATCACTTTACAATCTCAACACTAAAAATATAAAAAGGATTCTATAAGACCTTGAACTTATGATAAAATTTAAATTTTTAAACCCATGATGGTATCTATAATTATAAAGATAACCTCAAATGAAAACATCTTAATCTATGAAGTTTTTTAAACCCTCCTCTAAAACCAACTATAAGTACCAAACCTTAAGAATTACAAAAGTCCTGAGTTTTTAGTTAAAAATTAACTTCCTATAATTTTGAGGATCTATTCAAGTTTATAATTTTAGATAAATAAGTCATAAAACTTAAATAAAAAACCCATATAATAAAAATAGGATACTTCTATTCAGTATCTATTTTTTCCATAAAACAAAACTTTTAAAATAAAAATTCTTTTATGTTTAGAAAAAATCTTCATGACTTTTAAATTGAATTATTATTTATTCTTACTCATCCTTAAAATAAATTAAATACATTTAAAAATGTGGGATGAGCACAAAAATCTCTGAAAGAGAAATAAAAAAAGAACGATACATATTAGTCCACTTTAAAGCCTTGAGATGAAAAGGGGAGTTTGTCTTTAAAATAATAAACCTTAAGCTCAAATTATTATTTACTTACAAAGGAAAAAATATTTTCTACCCAAATTTTTACATTAAATACATTAAAGAAAACATAATAACATAATAATAATCTGGAGTTTTTTTATAAAATAAGAGAACCCATGAAATCATTTTTCTTAAAAACACACCGTTTCACCCAAAAATGGAATAATCATTTCTATAAACAATGAATTATTATCATACCTTTTGAAATCAAAGGATTTTCATAAAAAACTATTATTAATCATATCAAATTAATTTAGGTTCCTGAGGACATCGTCTTTATATAACCCTTACAAAACCCTTGCAATTAGAATAACTATACAGTCGACTTACAGCATAATTCTCCAGAGAACATAATAATTACCCAATGCATTTGAACAAAATTTGGGTTCACCCATCATGTAATATATATAGATATCACACATCATCATGAGCTATATCGGGATCACATATTATCATAAAAAATATCCATCGAACATATCATGAATAAAACCCTTGAAAAACTATTTTAAACATCTATAGAAAACACTTTTGGATATTGAAATAGCTATTCCCTTTAAAAAACTAGTTTTAAAACAAAAATTACTCAGAATAAATGAAGTAGGTTTATTCATTGAAAAAAACATGTAAGATTATAAATTAATTGAAATATCAAATAATTTTTATGGGATAGGGGAATGTTTTAATCACCGTATATGTTAAAATATACTATTCCTTTTTTATTTTTTAAATAAAGTAAAAACATTTTATAAAAAGATTACTTTTGAAAACCATTGAATTAAATTCATAAGTAACATAAATTTTCTTTTATAATTCATTTATGTGCATATAAATACATCCATAAATTTTTTTTTAAAATATGGATATGGGAGAAAAATATTTAGAAAATAAATCTTTAAAATATTTTTACATTGATGTTTCTAAAATAAAGTTCCCATTATCAAAAACCTTAAAAATATTCCTTTTAAAAAGCATTGTAAAGAAAGTAAATTATGTTCAAAAAATTATCTTTGGAAACCATTAAGGCATAAATAATACTTTTATTTAAAATTTTTGAAAAACATGGACATGGGGGGAAAAATAGTTTTAAGGGATACTTTTAAAGAGTTTTTTAAAAATAAATCTATTTATATTGAGTCTAACTCGCCACATACATTCTTTATCTTCCTCTTCCTCAGAAAACCTCTTAAGGTTTACTCCAATATCTTCCTTATGATGGTTTTCTAATCAAATAAATAACTCTACGATAAGGGTAGGGATGTTAGGAATGGATTTGGAAGGGTTTGACAGAACCGAATGTTTTTTTATGTGTGAATAAATGAAAAGAAAAGGTTTCATTTTGTTAGATAGGTGAGGGACACACTGGGAATTTCTTAATATATTAAATTAATATAAATTAATTTTCATATTTAAATGGATTAAAATTGATAATATTCTAATATATAATGAGGTTTTGTTTAAAATCCTCTTATACAACAAAAATGGAAAATTTTAGGATATGTTTTCACCCATATATTTTTTTAAACCCATTTTAACCCTTTTTGAAAATTACCATGGTATAAAATATTTTACTCATTAGGGGTCAATAAAGTTACTCTATAAAGAGAAATGGACCATAAATAGACCATAGTTGATATTTTAAACCATATCACAATAACTTGGATGAAAATACTATTTTTGGATTTCTAAATTATTTAGTAAATTATTATTTGTTATAAAATAACATTAATGTCAATTTTGGGACTATTCATTTATTTTGAATTTTAAAACTAAAATACAATAACTAAATTCAAAAACAATGCAATAAAACCTCTATAATATTTCATTTTTATCTACAAAAATCAGGGAACACAATAATTCATTCAAATTATATTACTATTAATATTTTAAAATCATTTATTTCTTTTATATTAATTGAATAAATATGGTATCAATGCTGCATAGAAATTTAAGGTAATTATTTCATCACTAAAAATTATAAATAAATTTACATGATAAATAAAAATAATTTATATTTAAAATTAATATTTTAAACTGAACATACCTTCTTTTTATTCTTGTGTCAAAAAATATAAATATAATAAAACAAAGATAATGATATTTTTTACTTTTATTTACGTAAAATATTATAAAGGTTAAAATCATAGACATATGGAATAAAAAGAAAATATATTAAAATTTTGGATGATTATGGATGAAATATACTAATCCAAAAAAATTAAGGCAAGTCTTAGGGTTACTTTATATTTCTTATCACATTATTTTTACCCTTAATTAACCCATTTTACATCACCATGGTAATAAAATTTACTATGATTACTATTCATAATTACTAAAAATAAAAGGAAAATATTTAAAAAAAATGGAACTCCTAATTAAAAATATTTAATAAAATATTCAATATTCAAAACCTATAAGTGTAAGAATTTAATTTAAAATTAAATCCTCATAACGCGATAAAAAAGAGTTTTTCGGAAAAATGCCTTCATTAGTACGGAAATGTTTCTATACTAAATTCAAGTATAGATTCATTAAAAATTCTATAATTATATTATATTTATTCAAAATTAATTAATAAAATTTTAAAAAAATCCAAAATAGAAATTTAATTTATAAATACTTTAAAGGAAAATACAATTTTTAATAAAAATCAGTATATTTCACAATTCATTGAAAAAAAACTTTTTAGAAAAATAAAAACAAATCACCATAAGATAATTTTAATATATTGATTGAAAAATTTATTTCCTTTTTATCAAACACATTTTCTAAAATTTTTAGAAATTAATTATAACGTCTACTCACAAAAATTAATAAAAACCATTATTGAAGAAAATATATTTTTGATGAATAAAAATTAATTTACTAGAAATAGATTAATTATTTTATTATAATTAATTTATATATTTAAATTAATTTAGGCCCTTTATATATGTTTCAAAATGTATTTAATCTTATTCATTCCCTCTAATTCAATGGCTTGGTTATAACAGTCATATAATATTTCATAGTTCATTTAAGGTCAGAGTTTCGAATCTTGTACATTAGCCAACATTTTCTTTCTTTTAAATTATTGAGATATTACACATTTTTATAGAAAGTTGAATACCATGTGAAATCAACCTCTTGTATTTCTCCAAACATAATATCTTTAGTATCTTGTTAATTTACGTAGTTTCACTTAGTCCATGCCACCTCCTGGATCTATCATGATGGATCTTGATACCAATAATATATGTTTCTTGAACAATGTTATTCATAGTGGAGCATGTGTTTAACCCCAATTTAATAGACTGTAAGAATAATATTTTGGTTCCAATAATTATCATTACACTAACATATGATATCAGGAAAATTACCACACTCCCACTAAACTGCTTATAGACTTAAGGTTCTCATTTAACCTTTATTAAATAAAATTCCACTATAGATTCATATTACCAAATTTTTCATGACCTGGATTCTTGGTTTGATTCCTAAATGGACTCTGAAACTTTCATATTTTTTTGTCATCCTTTTGAGTCACATATCCTTTGGGTTGTGTCATATAGACATCTTTCTAAATGTTCCCATTATGGAATTTTGTTTTTTCATCCATATTCCAAATCTCATAGTCATGGAATGCCACTATGGAAAGTAAAATTTTTATGGATTTCAATTTTGAAACTATTGAAAAGGTTTCCTCATAGTCTATACCTTGAAACTATTTAAAACCTTTTGTAACCTGTCATGTTTTATAGGTATTGACTTGTTCATCTATGTCAAGTTTCTTCTTCAATACCCATTTATAACTAAAAATATTTACATCCACATGAGGATCTACCAAAATTCATACTTGGTTTTGGTATATGGAATGCATTTAAAAAAGCATGAATTATTTCCATTTTGTATCTTTGGTGCTAATTACTTATTCCTTGTTGGTTACAAGATTATTTCTTAACTAATAATGATTCACCATCCTCAATGACTTGAAAAAAAAAATCTAGTTCTCTATCCTCTCTCATACTCATACACTGTACTTGAGTCTCTTGAACTTCCTCTTCCATAGAGATTTGTGGAATTTTTTCCTCTACATAAACTTTCATATCTTGAGTTTGGTATTCATTTAAGTCTATCTCTCCCATAAAATCCCCTTAAGATATGTGATACCATTCAAGAAAGATATAACTTATGTTAAAAAAACTTCTTATCAGAATGATCACCTAGTAAATATCCTATAATTTACTTAAGTTAACCTATAAAGACACACTTATGGCCTCAAGGAGCATATTTATTTCTAGAAATAGCCTTAACAAAATCATCACAACCCTAAACTCATAAATTTTATAACAGGGATCTGTTTCCACACTAATGTTATTTTGTAATACAATTTGTCACTTTATTTTGCATTTGGTTTATTATGTATGTTGTTGTCTATAATGCATATACCTAAAATGACAATGGAAGACTCACAAGAATCATAATTGATCCCCCCATGTATATCAAGGTGTAGTTCCTCATTTCACTTACACCATTAAATTGTGTTGTATAATGTGGTGTGAGTTGATATAAAATACCAAACATCCATAAATAATCAATGATGTATTGATTAATATATTCTACACCATGGTATGAGAAGAGTTTCTTAATACTCTTACCAATCTAGTTATCAACTTCATTCTTTTATTCCTTGAATCCCTCAAATAGATCTAATTTGTACCTCATTAAGTATAAATATATATATCTACAATATTCATCTATAAAAATTATGAAGTATGAGTACCCAACACTATATTCACCTAAAAATGGTCCACACATATCGATATTAACCAACTCGAGAAGCTATATGTACCTCTCACCATTTCAAATAAATATGGATTTGGTCATTTTTCCATTAAAATATGTATATCATACTCCAAGTGCTCAAGACCATGTATTCCATAAAATTGGAAATTAAGGAAATAAATTTTGGATGATGCACATAGTTTGAATTTCTCCTTTCACCCAGGAAACACAAAGATGTATCTAGATCTTTGAGAGCGTTATTGGTGGGATAACATGAAGAAGAAGATCTCTGAATATACATCAAAGATCCTGGTATGTCATCTAGTGAAGGATAAGAGGCAGAAGTCTAAGGGGATGATTCAACCATTACCCATACCAACATGGAAATGGGAGAACATCACCATGGACCTTATCATCATACTTCTGAAGATATCCAAAAGAAAAAATACTATCTGGGTTGTGGTGTATCGTCTTACAAATACTACACAATTCATTGTGATTCGAGAGGATTTTTCATTGGATAAACTAGAATGAATATACATTAGAGAAGTGGTAAGGCTGCCTGGTGTACCACAATAGATTGTATCTGATCAAGATCCAAGATTCACCTCTAATTTCTAGAAGAGTCTCTAACATGCTCTAAATACTAATCTGAAATTCAGTAAATATTATCATCCTAAAACTAATGGCCAATCATAGTGAGTTATCCAAACACTTGAGGAAAGGTTGAGATCATGTTCAATGAACTTTAAAGTAGGATGGGATCAACATCTTTCTCTGGTTGAGTTCTCTTACAACAACAGTTTTCACCCAATCATCAAAATGGATCCTTATTAATCCCTTTGTGGGAAGAGGTTCATAACACCAGCATGTTGGGATGAAGTTGGTGATATAAAACTTCTATGTCTAGAAATGGTTGAGGAAATGGTGTAGAAGGATAAGATAATCTAGCAGCACATCAAAGCTACTCAGAGTCAACAGAAGAGCTATGATGAAAACCATCAACAAGCCCAAGATTTTGATGCTGGAGATGTGGCTTTCCTCCACATATCTCCATGGAATAGAGTGATAAGATTTTGAAATAAGGGAAAGCTTAGTCCAAGGTACATCATCACTTTTGAGATCCTTCGGAGAAGTGTCCTATTGACTATCACTCCCACCAAACCTATCTTAAGTGCATGATGTATTCTATGTATCACTCTGGAGAAAGTACATATCTGAACCATCACATATACTCAATCCAGAGGTGGTATCACTAGAGAATGACCTCTCCTATGAAGAGAAGTCAGTGAAGATCTTATATCATAGAGAAAAGGTTCTACTAAATAAGGCGATGTCACTTGTCAAGGTGTTGTGGAAAAACTATATGTTTGAAGAAGAAACATGGGAACCAAAGGAAGTTATGAGGCAGATTTACCCTCATATGTTTTAGTGTGGGAAGAGAAATTTTCTATAGAGAAATTTCATAAGGGGGAAGGTTGTAATGACCCGGTCAGTTATAAATAAAATTCTATTTCTTTTAATGTCTTGTGGATATAGAAAACACATGAACTTTCTTTATTATTGGGTTTAAATGAATATTAAGTACCATTATATTTGATGATATAGTCATTGAATAGTGATCACACAACTAATATAAATATATGGTTTTAAAAAATCCTTTCAACAGAGACAAAGGAGATAATATCCTCATCTAGTAGACTTGGGTCATACATACCTCATTTGTCAGAGCTTAGAAAAGAGGTATCATCACTAGGCTTCACTCTTGACTAAGCCCAAGCTGAGCTTCAACACGTTAAGCTTGAATGGAATCACTTATAGAATAAGTTCATGTTAATAGAGATTACCACCTAGGAAATATTGTCTGAGCTTCCCCAAGAGTCTGTCACCATCGCACATCTTACCATTAGGTCTTATGAATGTGTTATAAGGGGTTATATAACAATATATTAGTTACTTATTGTGTAATCTAATTTTATAATTAAAAGTATTATTCCACCAATTCCTTTATGAGAATAGTCTTTCTTAAAAAGAATGATGAATTTGATAAATTGATTTTTTGGGTCAAAATAATACTTTTGAGAAATATTTATAGTATGTTTTTTATTAATAATATTATAAAGAAATTCTTATAAATGATTATTATATCAATTACTTATCTATAAGTGATTATGAAATAATTTTAATAAGTGTTATATTTTTATACGATAAAATGGAAAGTGTATTTTTTTTAATTGAAAAATTTATTTTAAGGGAATTTTTGAATTTTTGAAATAATTATTATTTTAATAAAATATTATTATTACATTAATTTTTTTAATATTAAATGACTATATAATATTTATAAAGTCAAGTGTAATTATCATTAAGGTTTAAAAATTGTTTTTGTCAAAACCTGTCAATTATCAATAAATATCAATTTTCAGTTTAAAAGTGAAAATTAACATATTTAAAAAATTATTTAGATAAAATTAATATTATTTTTTGAATAAAGATGTTGAAATTATCTAATGGTTTATTTTTCATAATTTTATGAAACATTCGAATTTTTGGGTAAAAAATAAATAATATATAAATATATAGTGTGTTTTATGACATAATAATGACCCAATAGTGATGTAATAAATACCATAAAATGGATATTAGACCAAATATAAGTTTTAATTTTAAAATAATGTTATTTTAGATTTATTTGACTTATTTTATAATGCCTTATTAAATCCTCCAAAATGTATAATATATTTTATGATTTAAAATTCATTTCTTTGAGGGTGTGACTCACCTCTGCATAACCAAGGATAATATTTTAATGTCTTCATCCCTTGACCTAATAAAATAATATTTTTCACTCCCTTTTTATAGAAACCATGGGTAAAAACCATCGGTTGGTTTGTGGTTTTTAATATTTTAGTGTGTAGTGTCCAAAACTAAATAATAAAAAATTTCCCCAAAATTCCTATAAATACCCAACCAAGCACCCATTACTCTTAAGTAAAACTCCTTGAAGATCATCCTCACTCTTCTCTACACTCCCTATAGTCCTCCCAATGTTACCTCAAGCTCCCAAGAAGCCTCTCTGAAGAGTTTGGGATCACACATCCAAGTAAGAGATCCTCACTTTCCTTCCATTCTCATTTTTTCCAAGTTTCCTTATATTGTTATACCCTTTTGTTTTACAATTAAAAATTATGGGGTATGTTTTAACACCTTCCCCATACTTAACTTATTATATTTGAATGATTAGAGACCCATTTTACTCTCATTAATCCCTCCCATGTACACTTGTTACCATGTAGAAATTTCATAAGGGATTTCTCTCTCCACATTTCCATTCAAGCATTTATCTTATATTATGCATCTCAAATTCCATTTCATATGTTGGGATATTATGAACCATGACCCCCTTACTTAACATTTCATGTATAAATTATGAGATACCCATTTCTCTCTCATCAACCCATTTTATTAATCCCCATGTGATGTCGTTATGCTACCGAAATTATATTGTGATTTTCCATGCCAAAATCATCATGTAGTGAATACCATTCCCATTTCTATATCATGGGTATTCACCTTTATGCACATATACTTATTTATTATCAAATTTCATATAATAATTCCACATTCCTTTATCTTGTAATAAATTATGATGTTGAATGAATCCATGTTATATGATCCATGTTGAACACTTAAGCATGTGATTGAACTGTTCATAAAGGGTTTGCCCTGTTAGCGCTCCAATGTATTGAGTAATGTTTAGTATCATGATACGTCATGTTAGGATAGTGTTTTACCTAATTCCTTTATAGGACTTTTTCAATCATGTTGGTATAGGGTTTTACCTGATTCCTTTATGTTAATGATGCAGTATTTTAAGTTGTTGTCACATTTCCACGTTTTGATAATCATGTTATATCATACCTTTATGTTCATGTTTCTCTTGTGATCCCTTGATATTCCTATTTACTAACATGTATTTTATTTTTCATGTTATTCCTTGTTTACTCTCTTACTAGTCTTTATAGCTCGCCCTTTTCTTATGTATGTCCTCATGTTATCTCATGCAATGCAAAGTACAAAAGACTTTTTTGGTCATGTAAAAGAAATTTTCAATAAATATATTGTATATTATGTCTTAAATTGTCAAGTAATTTTACTAATCACAAAATAAACTAGACCTCTTGATCTTCTAGGTTGTATTAAGTGCAATTTTATGTAATAAATCATGTTTAAGTGTGTAATATAGACTAGGTTTGTTATAGTTATTATCCATATACCCATCTTTATGTGGATAGAAAGTTGTTTTAAGTCATATATAAGCACCAAAATAACACTAAAGAGGTCCCCAAACTCATTAAGTAAAGAGAAAATCAATTTTAGAAATTATATTCATCAATGCCCTATAAATTCATACTATCTCATCCATATACCACCTTGGAAAAACATCTACAACACCAAATCCCTGATCTCCAAAAATTGTATAAACTTCATTAACTGATCCAAAATCACAAATATATTATCAAATCCTCCCTAGGATTAGGGAAAACCATTGAAGTAATCTGTGAATATATCCTCCTCCTTCCACTTGAGAATATCCAATGGTTATAAAAAACTATCCAAAACATGATACTCATACTCCACCTATTGAAAGAAAAAATATCACTATTTTAACTCCATTATTTACCACTTCATTCCAAACCACCAATGCCTACTCATCATGTCATGATACATAATATATGCACTTGGATATACTATCAAAGATGAGCTATAAAACTCATGGATATCCCTTTCTCACATCACTGAAGGGATAAATAATCTCCCTATAACAACATATGATCATGATCATCCTTCAAACATTCCTTTAGAGAATTTCTATTCAAGATGTGATCTTACATCACTTACACAACCCAGTCATCCCATTGAGACTCCTCCACTTTCTATATCAAAGATGACTATAATGATATCTAGAAAAGGTAGCCTCTACCACCAGCCTCCTCATCATTGATATGTTTCATTTAAAGATTCAATATCAATCTCCAATAATCTATAGATTCCTAAATAACATATCCTTGTAAATTCCTACTTAGTGTATCTACTGAAACATATCCTTCCCCTGGTTGTAGAGGATCTCGAAGTTATAGTCATATAAGAAATCCAACCACACCTACTGATTTGGGTTCATATCACACTAAATGAAATATGCCTTAGGATCTTGTGATCAATTAAGACCAAAAAGTGCTCATCAAGGAGTTAATATCATCACAACTTTAGAGTAAACTAGTACTCACCCGTGCATATTCACAGAATATTGAGTTTAGGGTTTTTATTTGAAAATAAAATACTATTTATAAAAGTTACCCACCAATAGTAATGTTTAATAATTTTTAGTCACAAATTATTGGAACATATAAATGTAATAGGAGTGGATATATTATGAACACAACAACAAAATACTTGAAAAAAGAAAGTCAATAAAAAGTAATTTATAAATTTTGGGGGAGATTGAAAATCCTTTAAAAATGAATTAATGTAATTCTTGTTGGTCATAGTGGGTCAACACATGTGCTCTGTTTCAGTACACACCATCATATGGTTTAGCCAACTATCAATGTGAACAGGCTCCATAGAAAGATTAATGTATGTATTGTAATTAGAACTAAAAGAAAAATATATTGTAGTAGTTGTAATAATACATAATTTGAACTAGACAAGGGATTAATTTCAATACATAATGAAAAAACACAATATTATTCAATGCACATAATGAAACAGAATCAGATATTTAATTTTTTTGATTTTTCTTAGATTTTGAAATTCATATTGAAATCACTTATAACTACTTCTCAAAGTAGAAAATGAAACATTTGACATAAAAAGTAAATTAAATTGTAACACATGAGAAGTAAATAATAATAAAATTTTAATTGGGTATTAAAAAACCGAAATCTATAAATAAAAAAAATGAAAGAGACATACCTTAAGATGACAAATTGAAATATATTAGGCTAAGTGATTGTTATGTTGTATGATATTTCTGACACACACAGTCAAGAACATATATGATCAGTGGTCTTATTTTGAAACTTTTTTTAGTTATCTATGAAATCTATCTTCCAGGGAATTGTCTTGGAAATTGAAATTAATGTGTGACATATTTTTAATTTGAATATACAATATATGCATAGATAAGGTGAAGTCAGATAATAAACTTTTACCTATCCAATGGAACATGGAAATCACTACTTAATGATGTTTCCTCATGAGAAATGAATTTCATGCATGATATATTAATCCCTTATAGATAATAATGCATGGATCCATAGATGTCACCATTATCATATCTTGTGAAGACATGTTCACATATCACACCCCCTAAGGAAAAAACCCCTAAGATGTAAAATAATACAGAAAAAATTATTCAAATAAAATTAGAAAAATTAAAATTCTCGAAATAATTATTTTATATGTTTTTGAAATCAGATCTCACCTTTGGGATTTCCCTTTTTTGTACTAAAAAAAATAATTCAATTTTTAAACTACTCAACTCAATAAAATGCTTATAACTATTTGTGAGAGTGCCCTGCTATTTTCTCCAATACATTAAACTATTGAATCAATAATGTTTTAATTAATATCTCCAATAATTTCATATCCATGTTGAAAATAGAATATAGGTCTCACAAAGAAATTAATAAATAGTAAAATCAATTGTTTAATTTAATTGACTCATCCATTTATCACATAGTAAATTCTATAAAAATCATATGTTACAACCCCTAATCATAATTCCTGAAACACTCTGCCAATGTAGCCTCTTCCTCAGCTCCCCACTGAGGATGTTGGAGGTCTATCTCCTTTACCTTCAGTGCCATACCACTCCACAACCTAAGGTTTTTCTGTTTTCACTACAGAGAGGTGCGGATACATTTACTATTGGGATTTTCTTAAGCAATAGAATAACAGAGAAATAAGTTCGAATCTACCAAAAAAGGATGAGAAACTTGAAATCATATGTAAATATAATAAACATACAGAAATGTACCTAAGAAGTCGATTCCTTCTCCTTTATCTTTGTGCAAATACACCATACACCAATTTAGTGATTATGTGATATGCTTCCCTGCTATCATGTTGTGTTCTAGATATGCATAAAAAATAAATAGGCCTTAAAGATCTTGATGTGCTTTCAAGGGAGTAAATATTTAGTGTTAGTGAAATATAAGTAGTCTATAAGCTGTTTAAGAAGATTAATAGTTCATTGATTTATGATGGGATGATAAATAAGGAAGAGTTTCAAGTGGCATTATTTGAAACAAACAAAAAGGAAAGTTTTTTTCTGATCACTAGGCTTTCATTAAGAGGTAGGAGGTAAAACTAATAGTTGTTTATATGCTTTATGAATCTGGTATGAATCTTTTAGATGATCTTAAAATCATCATCAATAAGACATTTTAGGAAGCTAATATAAAACATGATGAATATATTAATAAAGAATGGATAATCTTTGTCTTACGGAGGCTCTTCATCTAGTATATTTTTAGTAATGTCTTTCATTTGTATAACAAATTATATGAAGATCAAATATTCTTATATTAATCATAAAATAATTAATCGTAAATGTAAAAGGGAAATTTAATATGAGGATGAAGACTTCATTTCAATATTAACCACATTTAGGAAAACAATACTACATACAATAAAAGAAAAAGTGAAATAGAAATTACATAAATACTGATTCTAATAATAAATATGAGATATGTGGAGAGTATTAATTGATAAGAATAAATAATAAACCTCATTTAAGATTGTATCATTTGTTCCCAACTCTTCCCAAAGAAAGAAGCAATTTTATGAATATCAGTGTAAACAAACTCATACAATTTAAAAGAACTGAATTGGTAAATTCATTTGGATTTTGACAGTTTGTTTGAGATGTAAGAAAATAGGAGCTACAAAATAGGAAAAGGTAAAGATCTCCAGATGGCATAGATTTTAATTATCTCCATGTGATAGAGAGTTTATCAGCTGCATAGTATTCTTCAAAATCAAAATCAAGTAAAATAATGAAGATAAAGTAAGGAAAATAACAGAAAAGGATCCAAAGAAGATGTTAGTGACATTGAAGGACTCTATTTCTGATAACACATCAAAAAATAACTAACTGGTTCGTTCATGACAACTGTGAAAAGATAATTTAAATAATAATATGCAGTTGAATTGCATGAATTGAAGAAGAGAAGGAAATAACCTTTAACCGTATTATTAATTGTAGCAGTGTTTTCAATATCTAATCTTGTAAGCACTAAAACACACATATGAAACATAATATAAACTGGAGATTCCAGCCCCATATTGAAAACATTAAACAACCAAACATGAAACCTCATCATGTTATGAAAATGTGATCAAGGGGAATGAGTTATTACTAAATAATACCAGTTCCAAGAATGAAATAAAAAATGCATCTCCTATCACTCAAAAAGTGGGTTCTATAATTTTTTAACCCCAATTAGAGACAAATAAATGTATCTAAAAATTTTTGAAAATATTAATGATTATGATGGATAAATTTACGATAAATATAAATTGATAATTAAAAAATGATCGAATTTCACACCTTTTATACAATTTTTTCACCCAAAACTTCTGTAAGGCGCACTGCGAAATTGTTCTAAATAGTATTTCCATTTATTCTTGACATGATTTCAGAAATAAAATTAATGAAATGATAACAATACCAAGTTTTTAATCGAGATCTATGACTACCAGCACTAAAATATGCATGTACCGAGCCTAAAATGATTAAAATGATTAATAGGACAGAACATTTAATGAACAAATCAAAAACTCGTGAATTATATACTTTCACTCTTCTTCTTAAATGTTCAATTACATGAGGAAAATGGGTATGAGTTTGTTTATAACACATAAAATTTTAAATTAAATTCATTCTAGTTGTAAATTAAAACAAATACAAATTCGATTATAAAAAAACAGATCCGTAGTGGATTAATCAGGTCAAAGATCAAGCATGGACATTAATTAACAGATGAATTTTCAAAAATAATAAGAGGATCCCCCTATTGAAAATAATGAAATATCAAAATGAAAGAAGAATTAATCACCTAGGGATAAATTCAGTGTTATAAAAACAATACCTCTCTACTGAATTCCATCAATTGCAGCCCCCATGACTGTGTTAAGAATTGATGTTTCAATTCTGAGAAGGGAAGAATTGAGATCTGTGACCTCTAGAACATATTTCTTAATTTCCTTAAAACCCAATAATAAGGTATTTAATTAATCATTATTTAAAAAAAAATCACATAATGATTAATATGTATTTGTAAACCTGTTTGTAGTTGTTTCCTTAGTAGTCTTCATAGAAACACCAATCAATTTATAGAAAAAAAATTCAGTAAAAAAGTACTGTAAAACCATAAAGAACTCAATAATATTAAAGTGATATGTCATATTTATAAAATACTAATATATAATTAAGGGAATAATAGTATAATGAAATTTACCAAAAAATTCAAGTAATGATTAATATGTATCTAACAACCTATTTGTAGTTGTTGTCATGATAGTCTCCATTGTAACTCTTGTCAATTCTTGGTGACAATTTGAGTGATCCTGTAAAATCATTAAAAAGTCAATAATGTTTATGTGATATGATATATTTAGAAACAAATGACATGTACATTGTCAGTACAATAAAAATAACAATTTACAGATATCCGATGAAATTTAAAATGGTAGTTGTATGATGGAATGTATGTTTAAATAGTTTACATATGACTCTCAAAGAACTTCATAGACTTGTATCCATGAAAAAAAAATTGGTTGAAGTTCTAGTTTATGGAAATTCGTAATGGAATCTACTAGAATATTGATAATAAAACTTATATCCAATTCTAGGTTATGTATTCACAAACAATGAGAAAATGAATTGGAATGATTCAACTAAAACTAGAAATACTAACTCATGAATATAAGGTAAATCGTTTTCAAGAAATAAGGATGGAACACCTTTTGCGCAAATCTTGAACTGTAGTGTCTCTGAATATCAGTAGTGGTATAATTACAGTGAAAGACCAGACAAAGTGGAGCCCCAATAAGCCCCAATAACTGAAATGTGGAATTAGTAACATTTCATTTCATTGTGGAAGCTTTGTATGAATATGGTTTAATGGATAATTTATAGTAAAAAATATTGTAGTCAGATTAATAAACTTCTATAATAGAGAACATCACAGAGAACATTAAATAAATGAATCCAAAAATTGAGAACAATATAGAATAATAATGATAAAATAAGGCAACAAATAAAAACATTAAAACATACCAGCAGACAGATTAATCTCATCACCTGAAATAGAACGCACTAAATATACAAGTTAATTTTTTTGAAAACTGGTTGAGAACTGCAATCAAATAAAATGTTTCCAAAAGAAATTGAAATAAACCATTACCAAAGATAAATTGAAAACAAAGGAAAATGTGATAAACTGTGAGAATTACAATTGATACTAACAAATTGTAGACCATTGAAAAAAAACATTAAATTTTATATTCTTTATGGAAGAAAGCGTACAAGGAGATGAATTATGAGGGAGGAGAAGAATATTTCCCAAAACCTTGGGTATGTGGTTTGGATCTGGAGAAGTGTCATGTGGTTTTGGTTGGGCATGGAGGAGAAGTAGACGAAGGAGACGCTGAGGGACGATCTGGAGGTGAAAGAGCCGCGGTGGGAGGAGCTAGATATGGATGAGTCAGATGTAAAGTATCTGGATGTGGAGGTGGAGAAAAAACTAGAGGTGCTGATGTAAAGGGGTATCAGGGATCCGGTGAAATTGATTGGGAACCCTAATAGGTATTAAACCTAAGCGGGGGAGGTAATTTGAGGGAGGAAACGACAAAATAGATGGAAACCGCGAATTGAAGGGATATGTTGACTGATGTCTGTGGGAATTGTAAGTCGAGAATAGGTGCCACTCGAGCGGTAGGAGAAATCGATGTAAATTTCCATGGATGTGAAGAAAATATCAAGCCAGAGAAGAACTGAATCAACGTGCAGAAGAGAGATGGGAGGGAACTAGAACTATGAGGGAGACGACGACATGGGTTTACGAGAACCCAAGGTCGGCAGAAGATGAAGCAACAGCAGAAGTAGAATCGAATTGAAACTGCATGAAGAATAGGGATATAAGGAAACAAATTGATTGAAATAGATCTTGAAGATGACTTCATGTAGCGATAACCCTAGGTAGACAGAGCGACCACAAGCAGACACTGAGGGAAACCTCACGTGAAAGATGGAGGGAGCACCATTAAAGGGTTTTCATGGATGGAAGAGGAGAATGTAAAGGCGGCGAATCTAGAGAATGGAGAAATAGCGGAAAACATAGGTTATTGAGAGTGAATAAGGTAATGGTGGGGGACGTTGAGGAAGGAATAATGGAGGATCAGTGTAAAACGGAAATGGGGGAGAGGGAAATCATGATTGGGAGGCCAAGCGAAAACAGGAGCCGGAGGGAGATAATGGAAGAGAAAGGGAGTGGAGGAGGGACGTGGAGTCTTGTAGGCTTGACATGTATGGAAAATTGGATGTGGAGGATTAGTAGATTGACATGTGATAGTTGAAAAAACCTAATATTGGTATATTTAGTAGATACCACTATTTCCAACTCAAGATCATGGGTAGCCTAGTTATTATTATAGGGTTGTAACTATCCAGACCCATCTGTTTTCATTTACCTCTACTAAATCAATATAAAAACCAAAATAATATGAAAATAATTATAGAAAAACTCAAACATAACTACCTTTCATTGAAGTTGGATAATGATAGCATCAATTAACATATCCTTTTTGTGGCTGAAGGTTTATTGACACTAATCAGTCTATATAAAATCTGAGTACTTAATGGTCTAAGTTTTCAATTAATCTTTAATATAAAAGAAATCAAACATTAATCTTTGATTATATCCCATGATACCAATGAAACTATGCACATATATAACATTATTGGTGAATCATAAGAAACCACTGCCTCAATATTTGAAGGATCAATTTCCACTCTCTCCTTAAACACCATATGTCTGGGGAAATGTACCTCCCATATCTAAAACTCACACTTAGAAAACATCCCATAGAGTTAAAGTTGATGAGGGATGTGTAAAACATCTCTTTGATTCTTTAAATTCTTCTAAATTTACTTTGATTATATGAGAATATAATTAATTAAAACTACTATTAACTAATCCAAGAAAACATAGAAAACAAAGTTCAAGAATCCTGTGAAGACAAATAAGGATTTAATGACACCACAAAACATAAACATAAACTTGAACATCCCATAGAGACACCAAAAATTAGTCTTTTGGATATCCTCCTCTTTCACCCTCATCTAGTGATATCTAGAATACAAATAGATCTTCAAAAACTAACTATATCCGTTCACCTAATCAAAAAAATAATCTATCCTAGAAATATGATAATGGTTCTTAACCATCACATGATTCAACCACCAATAGTCTATACACAATCTTAAACCACCATCTTACTTCTTAGAGAATAATATTGGAGCACCCCCTAGTGATATAATAGGCCATATAAATCCATTTTAAATAAAATATTCATTTTGAATCCTCAACTAATACATCTAAAAGTGTATTATATGATAGGGATCCATTGAAATCAAATAAAAACCATGCTATATATATATCCCATACTCAATGCCATACAAATGGGGTAGCATCAAAACCTTCTTGGGAATTTTTTTTTGGAAACTCTTCAATGACACTACAAAAATGTGTTCTCCATGATTCTATTTTATTTTGTTCTAGATATTTAAATATAAACAGAAAAAACTTCATATTTATGTCCTAATCTATAATGTAATTCACCCTCACACGCTTTCCTTTAGAATTCCATATATTTAATAGTATTATATTTTTTATTCTTCATTGTTCTAGAAATTCAAATCTACTTATTTCTCTTTGTGTGTTTTCCTCATTTTGTACAATATATCCTCTAATAATTGAAGATGTTTGAGTTTTAAAATTTGAAATTCAAACTAAAAATAACTTCCCATTTAAATATGTCACATCTATTGATTCCCATTTGATCTTCACTTTTTAAATTAGAAAGGGTAGTTATTATTTATTAATAAAACTAAAAACCCATCACTTGACTTCCACATATCCACCTTTTATTGAATCTTGAAGAAAACATCATTTATGATGCGACATGATGCTTCATGATGTGACATATTGGTTTCAACGTATCTAATATAAAATTCCAGATAGGTTGAAACATGACTTTTGTATTTAATATGTATAAGCTTAAAGATTCAAAATTCATAATCCTATAGGATTTATAAGGCTAATTATCATGGTGTGCAGCCTTCACCTAACATGAAGAGACATACCTTCTATAGAGTGACCATTTCAACTCCAGAAACACTCAAATATTCCTAAATTTATATGGTGTGATGTTTTTTATTACAATGTGGATTCATCCTTTCAATATTCATTAAAAATTGCACATACTTCATTATAGTGCATCACTGACATCATGGTAATAAAATTCAGTAGACATAGCTTCCAATAGTCGTTTAGATATCCTTTATGGTGTGAACTATTGTGTTATAGTGAAAATAAACCTTACAGATATCAACATCAAGGTGTGACACATGGTTTATATCATTAAAAACACTTTTTTATATTTTTATAATCATCCCCTGAATCTTTAAACTTTTTCACAACACATACAAACAACTTAAAATTGAAAATAAATCATCCTTATAATAAATCCAACAAAAAATGTGGTTGTAACAATCTACCCCTTTGTATTTTTTTGTCTTCCATAACCACAATCTAAATTCAACCATAAATATCTTTCAACCACTTTCATATTATATCACATATTCTCCTTTACCTTTATATGTTGTCTTCCCCTATAGTTATTTTATCCTTTACCTTATCATTCTCTCCCTTTACGGTTCTCTTAATTCTTCTTGTCTTTATTCGTTTCCCCTTTTGAAAATAAAATTAAATGGGGTTTTTAACTTTCATTCAAACTAAGATCTAAAATGCATTAATGCCACCACAATTCAAAAACATAGAAAGGAACATTGATTCAATCTCTAAGCCTACACGAGTCAAAGATCAGTGTAGTAAACATGAGATATATTTAGATATAATGATGTTTTCCCTTAAAACTTATCACTCTTTTACTTATTCCAAGTCCACATGGATGGTATCTCACCTATCTTCTCACTTACAAAAAAATAATTCTATACATACACAAACAAAAATTAATTATAATATTATTTTCAATGGGGAGAGGTTCGTACTCAAACCTCCTTATTTTATAGAGAATGGTTAAACTTTTCATGACCCCATCCCGTCCATTGGTACCCCTCTAGTGTTGGCAATGAATAAAAGGAGTGACTCTCAAATTCCACCTCTAATAGGCCTTAGGTTGGAGACTTACATCAAGGATATAAAACACACAATGGGATACATTTTCCTTATAATATATGTTGAGGAAAATAGATAATAGGCGAAAAACTAATGAACAACACACTATATAAAATTAACCCATATCCATAAAAATAAATAAAATTAACTAGAAAAATAAAAGTCTAAACTACTTTTAAGAAGTAGTTCCAAACAATAAATATAAATCAAAGCTATCCCTGTCTAGCTTAGTCACCAAAATCCTCTTGAACACCTAAAAAATATGTTATCTTTATATAGGGTGATCATAACATGTATACATAGTAGGATACACCTTAGGGCGTCTCATGAAAATGTGAGAAAATAATATTAATGATTATGTGAGTAAATAGTAGAACCAATATGCACCTATTAGGTCAATTATCCATTCCCAACCTCACTAAGTCTCACCCGCCAAGTATCATATCAAAGTACAGTAAGATAATAATCAGAATAATACAATCATATGTTCCCTGAATCTACTTCCCCCATGGTTTGATTCTCTCAAACATCAACATTGAATGTCATGTGCTCCCATCCCTTCCTTCTTGATGTGGGTCAGGTTGTAACCCTACCCACCCTAAGGATCATAAGGTCCAACATCTCATGTTGGTATTACAGAAAAAATATATACTATATCATCACATCACATCCAAATCCATCACCTTAAAACAAATGAATTAAGGTATCATGAACATGTATCGCATCAACCACATACCCTCCTACAACCACGAAAATACCCCACTATACAACCATCATCCCATCATCACCACCTCATCAGGTAAATCACATGCCACTCCTACACCTTGCATGATCATACCAATCAGAAGACATCACAACCAGTCTACTACTAAAGGGAGAGAGATGAAGATAGGTTATTCAACAATCTACCCTAACCCACCTTGATATTGGGGAAAACACCTAGAACCAAAACATTTTGTATCAATATAAAACAATCAACTTGGGTAGGGTGCCTTTATAAATCATAATAAAAATATAGTACACACACACACACATATATATATGCATACTCACAAACAAGCCTGAACTAAAAGTTTCATATCAATACCTAAACATATTTATCTACTATGGACACTATACTAACATTACCACATTATCCCACCAACCACTACCCCCACTAAATGAAACTCACTATAAAAATGACGACACACAGACCACCATTCACTTTCTTACATTCACTGATTCCGCCATTTTCTAGATTATCACATTACCTTCCGCCTTTTATTAATTAATCCATTTTAACCCCATATTTAATGAAAAAAAAACACTCTAAACATACCATAAATGTTATTCAGTTAATTTAAAACCCATTCATTAACATTTAAAATATTATTTTAGTTCCTACACATTAATTTCTAGCCCAAATTATCTAGTTATAGTCCATATAACCTAACCATGTTTTATTTAACAACAAAAAATTACTTTTTTATAGCCTCATTACATATTATTGTCCATCAATAAAAGATTGACATCATTTATCATAGCCAAAAACACACATAAATATGAATAAAAAATATTTCTAGACATATATATTATTGGGGACAACATCAACGTTGTTCAAGCCCAGATTATTCAAAAAGTTTATTTAATAACTGAATTTGATTATTATTTAATTATATAAATTGATTTTATAAAAAAATCATATTTTTAGAGGAAAATATCATAATAATAAAGGGGTTCATCTAAACAAACAAGAAACGTAGTATAAGTTTTATAGAATTTAGAACACTAAAAACAATACAAATATCTTTGGGTTCACATGAAAATTTATACTCATAATTAATATAATCCCCTTTACTACCAAAGTTTATATTTGGTTATTCATGCTAATTTATTTTATGTAAAATGGTGACAAAAACAAAAAATAAAATAACATATGGATATATAGATAATATATTCACAATGCTTCCCTTTTATTATTTTCATATTCCATCATTTTATATTCATTAATATGATTCATACCAATCACCCAGAAAAGAAAAAAGAAAGAAAAAATCCTAATTCAAACCTAAATATGAGACCAGGTCTTGAATACCCATCCATGAGAATATTTAAATGTTTTGGTGTCAAAAAAAAGGAGAGATAAAATAATTGCAAGTCTTTAAATACATAGAAGGAAGCTTATATCAAATTGTAGAAGGCTATAAGATCTAAAATGGTAATGTTTTGATTACCCATGTTCAAGATAAATGAAAAGGAACTTATATAAGTGAAATATATTATTTTATAATATTGAATATAGGTTCTATGAATATTTCCAAAATCATTATCAATCTCTACATTTAATTTAAATTAACTTTAGTTTAATTTTAAATTGTCCTTGCATGATTCAATTTAATCTCATATAAATTAAGAAGTCAAAGGTTTAATTCAAATATTTCATAATAGATTTAAAAATTAGATTTTATTTTAATTTATTATTTCCATTTAATTTTATTAAACATCATTTTATAATAAATATGGTATATAATAATGAAATTATATATTTTTTAATCTTAAAATGGTGGTTATACATGATAGGGACTCTCTATGTAAGGGTAAACTGATTTACCCTTATAGAGAATTTTTACTTCCACATGAGACTCAAAACCTTTTATTATTTGAGGAAATACCTTCATACCAACTTAAATACACTTGAGGAATCTAACTACACATAGGATGTTATTTACCCTTATAAAAAAAGAACATACCCTGATTTTTTGCTTCTAAATTTATAACTACCCTCACATGAGACTCCACACCACCCATACACGAGTTGAAAAAAACTCACCTTACCTTTATATAAGACTCAAAATCTACCTCATACCCCTCACCATGGTCTCTACTATGGTTTAGGGATAAATCCCTTTCCATTTTTACCTAACATGACGAACACCATAACGTAGAGGCACCCCACTCTTAGTTAAACGCTCATGCTCCACCTCATAACTACTCACTCTGGTGTACCATTTTTTCCAAAATGGTGAGGTGTCTCAACCAACCTCCAAACCACCCAAGATACTAACAAAAAAATTCCAACATGGACACCACCACTATATGGTGTAACTCATAATGTTCAAATCCCATTTCTAGCCTCTATAACACCTCCAAAATCCCTCACAAAACCTATAAACTCCTAAAAAATGCAAAGTTATGGATTCGGGAATTCCAAACCCTTAAGAAATATATGGTTTGAATTATTCCTCTTAAATAGATATACTCTCAAAGTATTTGAGAAGATATATTCCACCTAATCTTGAGTTCTAAAAAATTATAGTTTCAAAAAATTGTTCTCCACCTTATCCTTTATTAATTGATAATGGATCTCAATGTGTTTCATTCAAGATTGTTGTACTGAATAATATTTTTATTCGATAGCACTATTATTATCACCTTGAATCATCATTCTCTATTGCACCACTTCAATAATGTCTTCCAACTATGTTATCATTCACATAATATATGTTCATGTTTTTTAATGGTATATAATCTAATTCTGCTAAATTCAAAAAATAGAATCACATTAATTTCTAAAAAAACTGACATAGTTTCTTCCAATGTAAAATTTCCCTCCACTCATGGAATTTCAATCCAAAATTTCACTATTCCAGTCAACATCTGAATAATATGAAAATTCTATGTTCTCTCTAAATTTAAACATCAACCCATAATTCAAAGTTCCTTGTACATACATCATAATTCTGATCACTGATTTCATATTCTCCTTCTTACATCTCCAAAAACATACTGCCAATATTGTAGCATAAAATATGTCCGACATTTTTACAGTAAGATATAGAAAGCTTACAATGATTCTTTTATGTAATGTTGAGTCTACCACCTCATTGTTCTAATTTTTACCAATTTTGTTTACAACCATTATCAGTGTTGAAACATGCTTACACTCTTTCATTCTGAATTTATTTAACACTTCCTTTAAATAAGGAACATGTGATATATATGTCTTCTATTTACTTTGATGAACGTTTAGACCAATAAAATATGTAAATTCTCGGATCATTGAAATTTAAAACTCAAAACTCATAAATTTAGAAAAAAAATCAATAGAATTATTTTTTAATTCATAGAATATGATTTTATATACATATGAAAACATTATGAACAACACAAAATTATAAATTTTTATATAGTTGTTGTAATCAACCCCTCCTCTCTTGAACTCAGTTTTCTCAAGAAAGTATCCAATCATTTATACTAAGAATGATGTGCTTACTTTAGGTTATAAAAATCATTTATTTTAATAGTCAATGCTAATAAGTGTCTAATTGTCATGACCTGACCCAAGCTAGGGTTCGAGCTACAACTTCCTAAGCCCACCTCCATAGGCCAGGGGCTGTCGACTAGCGTTGAACGAAAAAATAACAAGGGGAGGCCTTTGTATAAGTAATTTTATGCACTGACATAGCCATGTCAATGAAAAAGTGAAGAGGTAAAGAGTAAAAGATGCAACAATTCTATAAAGTAAATCAAGAATTCATGAAACTATAGATATTACAAAACTATGGTGGTGTAAACTGAAAATAAAAGGTAAAAACACACACCCAACCAGAAATATGACCCAACCTAAAAAAATTATAAAAAATAAATTACTGAGAGATCCCAGCTTCTGAATACTAAGCTATGATCACTGTATTCATTCCAAGAACCCAGTATCCCTAAGCTCCTCTAAAGTCATGGTCAACCTATCTGTTGTCTGTATAGTACAAAACATGTGAGGGAAAATACCATGCAGGGGTGAGTATAAAAATACCCAGTAAGGCACCCTGAAAGAAGAAAGGGGGATCAGAAAGATATAAAATAGGAAAATAAAGATGGTATATGAAAGATATGGTTAAAGAGAGTAGCTCAACCCAAAAAGATATTGAAAGTAATCTCATCAAAATAAAGGGTATAAACATAGTGAGTATATGAACTAAATTTCAAGTCTTCTCCACCTAGAGCAGGAGAGTAGAATCATCAAACCATATAATCTAAACACATAAAACACATGGCATACCCCACACAGTTTCGAATTTCTTGGAAGGAGAGAAACCAAATCCAAGGTGTGGATACAAAATAATGATATATATCCACTCAGTCAAAGAATCCCAAATGAGAGAGTAAGGGGATCTCTATCTCATAGCTCAGCCCAAAAATAAGAGTGGTCAAAATTTTCAAAATTCTATCAATGATGCCCAGAATCTCTCTCATCTTCCCAGAAGCAACCACGAAAGTGAATCCACATCTCTCCACTATATTGCACAATCGAGGGGCTCCCAACTCGAAGTAGGGGACCCACAACCTAGTGAATTAGGGGGTTCCAATATGATTATTGAGGACACATTCCTTGATACTATAGGAGGGTACCACTTGGAAGGTCGAGGACACATGCCCAGCCTACTTGGATGGTTCCACTCTGAGTCATTGAGGACCCATTTCCTACCCCGTTAGAGGATGATACTCAAATGGTTGAGGACCCATTACGATCCTAGGTGGAGGGTGCTGATATAATTCATTGAGGACCCATTCCTAGCCTCATAAAAGAGTTCCACTCAGAAGTTTTGGGATCCATGCCCATCCCAGCTAAAGGTTGAAACTCTAAGTCATCGAAAACCCATACCCTAACTCACTAGAGGGATCCACTTAGAATTTATTTGGTGATCATACATGATCACTATCATCATCGAGCATTGCCTAAGTATGTACTATTCCTGAAACATTTCACAAAATATCTCCAAAGTCTCAACTCAGGGAAACATCACATTATATGTGGAAAAACACTTGGTATATTCCACTCATGGGAAAATAAAAGAGAAATGGATGATTGAAGTTTCCTCAAAATGAACCAAGGATTACACAGTGTGTGAGGGGACCCATTTGTCGTATGGTTCCACTCCACATACCGACCATGTCCCTGGCTAGTACATTACTCTCTCTGTGTGTATAAGTACATTCCGTGTAGGTGGACAACACAGTGTGTCTAGGCTAACTACGACCGAGTCGTATCTTGTTGTCCATGTCCATGTACCAGATCCCATGTATGTGTACTGGACCCCATGTCTGTATACTCTTATACATAGCATGATCCTAACCATGTAATTCCACATGGATTCCCCCCTTGATATCCACCACACAGTTTTCCATATGGGGAAGGTTTACACAGTGTATTGTTGGACTTTATGCATGTCATCCTTAACTTTTCTGAAACCCTTGCTGAATCCATTAAGGGGGTTATGGGTCGTGTGTTCGTCCTTGAACACAGTGTGTAGTTGGGTTTTTCTCCATATTTAAATATCCTAACATCACACCTTGAATCTATACATACCTATGAAGATATATCCTTGAATCCTTCCAAATATTATGGATCTATCCACAGACTATATATTCCGGATGCCACTAACCGTAAAATGGTCACCGTTCATCGTGGGGGTTTCACTGTATGCTATGCAGACCACCAAACCTCACTGCCTTCAATTTTTATCTCAAATCACCAAAAAAATCATTTTCACCTTGAAATGATCCCAAATCTATGCTCATTTCATTGATCTACTCCTTGTTCATGAAACCACTATGGATCTTGGGGTCCTATCAGGCTCGGTACTGCCAACAATTCTAGAACTGGAACCTCAGGTTACAACCGATGATGAATGCAAGGAAACAAGGGGTAAAATAACAAGAATGAAGGTTATGTATCAATGCCAATAATTCTTGGCCAATAAATGAATAATGGATATTTCAAGGTAAAAAAATAATTTAAATTAATTTAATTTTTGTACACACGTGCATGAAAAGTTTTAAAAAGTATGTAGATCTAAGAACAATGATCGATCTACTAAATAATTTATTCATAAGGGTGTAAATTTACAAACTGATGAGTACTAAATTGATTATGGATCAATCAGTGATGAATAATATGCCCACTAATGATCCAATAGGATTCATTGCATTCACTATGTCCCAATCTGCTCTGATGTGTGGTTTCATCGTCTTCTAACATGATCCGCAAACGGAGGAGGGAGTAAGTGTTCTGGATTTCTGTAAGGGTTTATGTGGATAACCCTAGAGAAATTATCCTGATAGATATCTTCTAGAGTTATTCATTGGTATTAAATGTGTAAATTAATTAATTCAATAATTAATTGGTCCACTTAACTTATTGCCAACGGGTGAGGAGTTTAAACGCCCCACACTGACCCATTTTATGTCATGCATAGGGTAAAAAATAGGTTATGATCTTAATTTTGGTCTCATATTTTTTATCTAAGATTCCATTTAAGATTTGTCTCATTTTCTTTAATATTTTTTGAAAGAAAAATAAAATATATTTAATTTATTTTTATAAACTTAATTCTAGGTACATCGGGCATTTGAATCGCACGCCGTCTGAGATTTTAGCTTCATAAATATTTATAGTAATATTTTAAAGTTTTACAAGAAAAAGGAGGGTGTATACATCATTCCATTATTCAATATTTTCATCCCCAAAAATAAAAAACTAATAAATAAACATGGGAAACTGATCCCACACATGTATCTCCCACTACTTGAAACTCTCATGCATGTTTCCATGATTCTACAACACACACACCAAGGGGATGGTCCATCCACATAGGGTTCACTTTTGTTGATCCTCAATCTCTATCAGGTGCTCAAAAAAGGTGGATCCATCCTTTATGTCTATCTCACCCCAGTCGATGAGATGCATAGGGTCATGCATGTATCTCCTCAACTATGTCCCATTGATGATGTCGTGAACCCGTTCCAGTTGTGGAGGTAGGGTGAGTTGGTAAGAAACCTCTCTAACCCTCTGTACAATCTCTAATGGCCCGATGAACCTTAGGGATAGCTTGCCTCCCCAACTGAACCTCCATAATCCTCATCATCAGAAGACTCTCAAGAAAATGTGGTCTCCCTATCAAAACTAAAAGGGACTATGATGGGGATCTGCATAATATGTTTTGCCTTTTCTGGGCCATCCACATTCGCTAATGGATGACCCAGATTTTTTCATCATCACCTACACCATTTCTAGGCCCAGAAGAGATGAGTCGCCAATCTTTGTCCAGTATAATAGTGACCTACAGGATATCCTATAATGGGCCTCAAAAGTTTTCATGTCGATGGTAGAGTGGTATCTATTATTGTACATAAACTCTTACAATGGAAATTGATCCTCCCAGTTCTGAATGAAGTCTAATATGTAAGCCCTCACTATATCCCCCAACACCTAGATAGTGGGCTCAGTCTATCCATCGATCTATGGGTGTAAGTATATACTCATCCTCATGTTGGTCCCCAATGCCTCCTATAGGATTCCCCATAATCGTGACATATATTGTGCATCATGATTAGATGCAATCATCATGGGTCACCCCATGAAAGTGGATGACATCCCGTATGTACAACTACCCCAAACTCTCTATTGAACTATGCTCTCTGATAGAAATTAAGTGCACCAACTTCATGAGTCGGTCAACTATCACCCAGAGGGAATCATGACCCTTCATTGTGTGTGTAATCCCTATGAAAATGTATATGGATATGTTGTCCCATTTTCACTCCAGGATCTCAAGGGGCTGTAAAAAACCTGCTAGAACTTGGTGGTTATCCTTCACCTATTGAAAGGTGAGACACTGATAGGTGAACTTAGCTACTCTTCATCTCATTCTGGACCACAAAAAACTATCACTAAAGGTATCTGTACACTTTCCCCACAATGTTATGTAAATACAGGGCGGAAAAATGGAACTCTCTTATCACCTCCTCATTCATTGTGACTAGAACTACTTTTCACCCTTCGACCAAGATGATGTGATTCCCTCCTTTAGAATATCAATCTATTGAGTCACCTATGGATATCTAATCACGTAATTCCTCACAATAGATTTCTACCATCTAGGACTCTCTCACATTATCAAGGAGAGATGGATTCAACACCATTGACTGCAGAAACGTTTTACCTCCTGCTCCACCAAGTTCAACTGCAGGGAAGATAACTGCTCTTAAGATTCTTGAACTAAGAGATCCTGGGACTTCCTACTAAGGGAATATTCTAAAACATTTATATTAACTATATTATGGACAATCTTGAAATCATAGTCCTAGAGGAACTCAAACCAGCATCGTTGTCTCAGGTTCATGTCTTTATACATGAAGACGTACCTGAGACTATAGTGTAATGATTAAACCACAATGTAACACCCCAAGATTTCATAGTATGTACTTCTTCAAAACAATTCAATAACTTGCACTACACGTAACACTGAGTTCAAGCGCACCATGACTTACCAAACAAGCTGTTCAAAAGAGGTTATGAATAGTATTAACTAAATTTTGAACCTTATATAATCCTTATAATTTTAGAATCCATATTATGAGTTTCTTAGACATAATGTAATAACAAATTTCTTTTTTCAGATAAAAGAAGTATTTTTCAAAAATTTACTTTTACCAACTTTAATAGTGAACCATTTTTAAATCCAATATTTTAAACTTTTATATATTCAATTTGACTAAATAAATTTATTATTTAGAATGGGGACATAAAAAAATTTACAATGTAACACCACAAGCTTCCACGGTACGCTTCTATTTGAATAATACAGTAGCGTGTGTTGTATGCAACTTCGAGTTCTAACACACACTACAACCAATCAAACTAGCCGTAATGAATAGTAATAACTACTTTGAAAAATTTTATAAATTTTATCTCTCAAAATGGACATAATTTTTGGATTCAGAATATCAAATTTAGTCTAGGGTTAAATTTTGGTACTTTTCGGATAACTTTTATATTTTGATGAATAAGGAAAATTACTAAATTTTAATTAAAAACAACTTTTTTAATCAAAATAATTGGTAGTGATAAATTATGAATTTGAGTGGTTTTAAAGTATATTTAGAATATATTTTTACCATTTAATACAATTTTGGTCATTGGACAAAATTTCACAATTAAACCGGACATAAACAAGTGTCAATCTTTTGATAGTTATTATCTCTTAAAAACAAGCTTTTTGTTTTAACAACGGGAATTAATTTTAAATTAATTTCTTCCACTTATGTGTTTAGAATTTGGTAAAATGGATTCCATATTTGAAATCAGGATGTTCAAATTGTGTAAATATGTAAATTTTATTTTTATACATTTTGAATAATTACTTCGGTAAATATTTTATTTACCACGGTTAAAGGGTAAATCTGGTAAATAAGGGTTACAAAATAATATTATAATAATAAAAAATTACCCTAAAATGTGTCATAACCTTATTTGTTGATACATGTCCGTCCATGGTCATCTTTGGGTCGATTTTGGGACCCCATGGAGCCACTTGTAAGTGATAGGGACACTTTATTTTAATTAAGTTAAAATGAATACAAAAATGACACAAGCATATATCTTTTAGAAAACGAATTTTTACATAGGGTTATATATGTTGTATTTTCAACTATAAATATTAATTATAAAGATAAAAAGCTTTCATACATAATGTTATTTTATTTATAATTTTTATACATTAAATAATTTAATTTATTTATGACACAATGGTGATGCAGTAATTACCATAATAGTGAAAAATTAGAATAATTGATATTATAAATACCCAAATAAATTTAATTTGAGACTTTTATAAATAACAATAATTTTATAGGTTAATATATAATGTTAGGATTGATTTAATTAACTTTTTTCTAAGTAATAATTCTGTTATGAGTTTTAAAAAAATCAATTATTGAATAGTGTCAAAATTGACATAAAAGAGGTTTTAAAACAAATATTATATTATTAATTGATATTAAATTCCTAAAAATCTAAGGTTCGGCAAATATACTTATATCATTATATTTGTATCATTAATGGACCACTTGGGGGTCTCTTGGATGTATATAGTAAGTTTATTAACCATATAATATAAAAATATAAAGACACATTGTAAAAGTGAAACTAATTAACTGAGAGTTAATACTTAAAGATAAGTTTAATATAGTGACCCGAACCTGTATAAATTCTATTGGTTGAGTGTTTTTCGACCCATCCCCACATTAAACTTTAAATAATCTACTTTTGATCCATTATAAACCAAATATGAATTTATTATAAAATAATATTTCTAGCTTTTCCAAAGGTGCCCCTCACCCCTCCTATAAAAGGGCACTCCCCCTTCTCACTAATTTACACATTCAAATCCTTTTGGTTCGGAAAAACCCTGCCCATATACTCTCTAAACTTACCTCACTTCATTATAGAGGCCTTCCTTTAGTCATAAATCCAACCTAAGGAGCTCTTTTGATCAAATCAAAAAGAAGAACCCGAAGAAGAGGTAATGATTTCACCACCCTTTTTCAAGTTCCTTTCTTCTTCCACTTCTTCTTTCTTTGTTATTACCATTCTAAAACAATAACTCCAGTATATTATATATAATTTTATGTTATTATAAACATGGTACAACTATATTTCAGTATTCTATCCATCCTTTTAATGACATGTCACCATACGTGCGTACGTACGGCTTACCGTCTCCACGTCGTGGTGTAATTTTTATTCAAAACATTATTATTTGGATTTGTATAATAATGATGTGTAATTCATATAAATAATAAATATAAAAAGATAATTATTCTGTATATATGATATAACATCCAATTATATATTATTTTAATATCAAAAGAATGATATTGTCGCTCGTGCGTACGTACGGACTACCGTCTCCACGAACGCGATGAGATTCATTCTCCATCGTATCCATTCAAGTATAATTATCATTTGATGATTTAAAAATAATTCTTAAGTACTTGATATCATTCTGGATATGAATAAGATACAACCTATCCATGAAAACCACAGCTTACGTAACAAAACATATAAAAGAAAACTAGTAAGTTAACACCTGAAACGACGATAATACTAAGATATTATTAACAAAGCAATGTTAAAAGATCATATATGATATCATATTAATGTATATGATTATTATATAATTTAATAACAATTATTTCACCATACAGAAGGTTAAACTACCCCCAACCAAGTAAAATTACAAGTTAAGGGTTTATTTTACAATCTCTTCATTATCTGAGGTTGTTTATACGTAATTATCTACTGGGACCTCTTTATCATCCACATCCATGTTTCTTAAAAATGTATTTCAAAACATTCTTAATATTTTATAGAATATGGGTTAAAGTAATTTATACCCTTGTTTTACTTTTTATAAGAATTTTATAAAGGAATCTTTCTATCGTTTTCCAAACAAGGTGCTTTTTAACCTTTTTGACATAATTAAGGTAAGAATGTTGTTTTAACTTATACGGCGGGGCGGCTATTTTCTGTCGTTATAAAATCTTCAAAGCTTCCCTTACAATATTATAAGAATATTTTCAAATTAAATGTCTTATTTTATAATTATGTGACTTTTAAATTATTTCAAAAAGAATATTTTAAGAATTTGTGAAAGTTACTCTTTATCAAGATCATAATTTTAAATGTTTTAAAGATTTATCTTTCAAAAAAAATTTAATTAATGTCCATGTTTTGAAAATTATTTTATGGATTTGTTTATATGGAAATGAATGTTTTGAAATGATATTTATTTTCAAAAGTTTCAAAGTGGTATGGGACACTTTGATTCAAAGGTCTCTTTTAAATTACTTCCTTTATAAATGTGTGACTTTTCAATGATTTCGAGAAAAGAGATATTTCTCTCAAATAGTTTTGATTTCATCTATGTCAACATCCTTTGATGGATTTTAAGCTTATTTGAAGTTGATTTATTATGATACAAAACTTTTGTATTATATTGAAGGTTTTTTGATATGTTTTATGGTGGATGAGTTATTTTTATACCATTTGTGGTTTATGGATAAAGTATTGACATTTCGTATGCTAGTTTTAATACGAATGTTTATGTTATGTTTAAACCTTTTCATATAGGAATGCATTGGACTTAGTAAGCGATGGTTGGATCCCGCTATAGCTCCTCGATGCATCAGTAGGTCTCATGAAACAAACTAGTGTCTTGGCACAAGGTCTTGACAAAATCTTATTTGTAGTCTTGGCACGAGGCCTTGTCTATGTGGTTATGATAGTATGGAATTATGAATTCCATCATTATTAAAGTGGTTATTGATATTGCATGTGATTATTCGATTAGTATAATATCCATGTGAATAAGTAAATGGAATTATTTCATTTTATTTTTTCCATACTATGTTGAAGTTTATGTTTAAAAGGCTTTTGTTTTAGTTATACATTGCCTTAAATGTTTGTGCTTATTTATGAAAGTTTCCACTGTATTTCTTACCCTTACGGAGTGTTTGAGCTCACCCCTTTCTATGTTTTATTTTTCCCAGGATTCCAATAAGTATATTATGATTGATATGCAGGGTTAAGACAAAGGAATAATGGCATTCATAAAGGATTATTTATGTTGTTTTTTATGTTTTCAAGTGTAATGTAACATTCATGTATATAATCTATTTTCCAAGACTGCTAAACTAATCGGTCCTTTGGGACTTGATTCCTTGTAATCATGCCAATGTATTAAAATAATGCACCGACTCTGGGTAACTGGGGTTGGGGTGTTACACACAAAGTACTCTCCCAGAAGGTAGTGTCACCACATCCTCAGGGAAAAGACTACCAAAACCAAATATAGGTCGTGAGTCACATAGTTATTCTCATGGGATCTCAACTACCTCAACATGTATGTGATAAAAACCTACCGCTACATCAACATGTAGCTGATACCATCTCCTGAGGCATCACAATACACTATTAACTCTATGCCTTCCTCTGGTGGTCTCAACACTGGATCACTCTTCAACCTTAATCTCAACTCTTCAAAGGCCCTATGGTTCTTCTCAAACTAGAAAAAAACTTCCCTTTCTAATTTAGGGCAGTCAAAGGGGTTTTAATTCAGGATAAGTCTACCACAAACCTCCTATAGTACCCCACCAATCCTAGAAATCACTGCACAAGTGAATCCCAGGAAATAACTACATCAATCCTAATTGGTTCTAGGAATAAACCATGATCAGAAATGAAATTCCCTAAAAAGTGAACCTCGTGAATCTAAAACTGAAACATTAAGATATTTCTATAATGTTGGGTCTCTCGAAGAGAATCTTGGACCATCCTCAATTGCTCTGTATACTCCTCCTCTAATGAATAGTACATGAATATGTCATTGATGAAGAAAAAAAATGGTCCAAGTATGGCTGGAATACTTGGTTTATCAAATCAATAAAACACAGTGGGGGTATTCTTCACTCTCAAGGGCATCACTAGGAACTCATAGTGCCCGTAGTGATATCAAAAAGTTAAATTTGGAATATCAACCTTAAAAATACTCAACTGGTGAAATATAGACATTAAATTGATCTTTGAGAATCATATCATGCCTCTCAACTGGCTGAAGAGGTCATCAAGCCTTGTAAAGAGGTAATTGTTTTTATCGTGGCCCAGTTCAAGTGATGACAATATATGAAAAGTCGCAAGCACCCATCCTCTTTTTTCACAAACAGCATTGGAGCTACCCATAGGGACACACTGGGTATGATGGAAACCTTCTTTTGAAGGACCAATAACTATAGTTATAGCTCCCAGACCTCTGTAGGGGCCATCAGATATGACATATAAGATATCATAGTAGTGTCGGGATGAAAGTTGATGCAAAACTCCATATTCTGCCTTGGAGGTAGTCCTAGAACAACCTCAAGGAAGACATACATGTAATCCTATACAACTAAAGGAACCCAGATGACTGATGATCCTACTACACCAAGGGATATAATCATAAACTGATGGGTGATGGGCTGAACCCTCTTGGTCACAGAACCCACTTGCCCTACCATGAAATCTCTCTCACCAAAAAAGGAGAATCTCATCCAATCAGCATATAGGCATCTGACTTGTTGGTTATGATAGTCGATCTGGGCTCGAAACATGGAAAAAAAATCCATACCCAATATGATGTCATAGGGTTCAATCATGATGACCAAAATATCCCAGATGAACCTATCTTTTCCAAGCTATAGCCTGCACTTCTGTTAGATGAAAGATACAGAAGAAGCATTCTCTGTAGAAACCTCAAGACGAAGTTGTTGGGATAGCACCTCAACTGGGAGATCCATCTCTCTCACCAAGATTATATATATGATGGAATTAATGGATCCTATGTCTACGAACACTAAAGTATGATTATAAAACACACATATCATTCCACTTATCATATTGTGCATTGTGGGATCATAGATATCCAAAGACTGCAACTCTCCGTGACCTCAGCTGATATCTCCCTAAGCCTAATGTGGGCTTCTTGGTGGTGGTGTTGGTGGGAGGATATCATGGAAACATCCACCACCCATAGCTCCTCTGTATCCTCTTCTATCTCCACCTCCATAGGGACCACCCAATCCTTTCTTGGGAGATCCCTGATCATGACGCTGCCTCTTCCATGACGATCAATCAACTATCTTCCTACGTTGATCAACATGTTGGGTTGGGAAGTATTGCACCATATAACCTTTTACACCACAAGTGAATCACCCCTTCCCCTTTATGGAATACCCTGGTCTTTTTTCTACCTCTAACTACATGCCTGAACTTGATCACTGAAGGATCTACTGCATCGAGACCCTCGTTCCTAGTGTTTTCTAGATGCTGCAGACAACTCTACTCTATGGAACCCACTACTATCCCCAGCTATCTAGAATCCCTATAATAGAAATCTATCTATCTTTAGTGCCAACTATAGTACCCTAGAATAGGTGGGGATGAACAAGGGTATAATGCTGGCTCATGTCTCTCTTTAGACTCCCTGTTCAAACTTACTTGGTCGGAAGTATCCATCCTAGATCATGTCAAGAGAGTACCATATAAGCTCATTGAACCTCATTGTGTACTCCAACACCATAATCCTACCCTTATAAATCTACAAAATTTTCTAGAGCCATACTGAGTGCAAGCAGGAGGGGTAGTACTCCTCATAGAATAGCTATTGGAAGTTGGTCTATGAGAGGGTCAACTCATTGTGCATCTGTGTAACTATGATACACCAGCACCTAGATAATCCATGGAAAAGGATACTATTAGCATAGCCACCTGACCTTTTGGGGTTTGAACAAGCCTGAAGATATGAACCACTAACTCTAGATAACACACTGCTGCCTTAGGATCTGGATTTTCACAGAACCTCAGTGGCCTCTACTACTAGAACTCATGGAGTGTGCTAAGACTATGCGTGTCCTTAGCTTTATATGCTGGAATGATCTACTTCTTGATAGGGGTAGGTGCTTCTAACTACACATATATAGTAAGGAGATTGTGAGATGGACCATGAATTGAGGCTTCATTTCTCATTGAGTCTTAGTCATGAACCAAAGCTAGTATCTTAGTTGGATATCACCATGAAGGTATTCTAATATTATATCAAGACATACCATAATCATATAAGCATATATATATATATATATATCAACAATAATAATGGGGAAATGACCTAAGTGTCTTGACATGCTGAGTTGATAAGTAGGTAGTCAAGGTCCTGGGGAATAAGTATGTGGGTCATCGTACCATCACTGGACTCACTGTCATGAGAGCCACATTTGAGACACTTCGACACTATCGGCCTAAACCCAACGAAAATCATTGTAAGGGGACTATTCCTAACAATATCTCAAAGATCAAACCAACTATTATACCAATCTTTCTCATCATGACCCGAGATAGGGCTTGAGCCACAACAACCCCAAGCCCACCTATATAGGCTAGGGGCTGGTGACCAGAACTGAAGACATAACTAATATGAGGAGGCCTTTTCCTAAGTACCTATATGCACACACACAGCCATATCATTGAAAATTGTAGCGAGAAATATTAAAAGATGAAACACTACTATAAAGTAACCCATTCATTCGCAAAACTCTAGACAGTACAAAATTATAGTATTTTAAACTAAAAAGAAAGGAGGAAAATACAATACCAACTTGAAATATACCCCAAACTAACAAAAATGGAAAAAAAATAACTAAGAGAGCCCAACTCTTAAATCCCAAACTATGACCATCATACACGGTCCAAGCATCTAGTATCCCTAAGATTCTCTGAAGTCATGATAGGTCTATCTATCATCTGCATAAGACAAGACACATGTGAGAAAATCCCATATAGGGGTGAGTATATAGATATCCAGTAGGACACCCAAAAAGCTGAAGGGGGAAGTAAGAGATACAAGAGTAAAATAAAGACAATAAATGCAAGATATATTCAAAGAGGGAAACTCAACCCAAAATGAGATTGATAGTAAGATCTTCCCAACACAAGGGGATAGACATGATTAGTAGATGAACTACCCATAGAGTCTTCACCACCTATAATAGGAGATTAGAATCATCCAACCATGAGAAGATAAACAGATAAATCACATGGAAAACCACACGCGTCTTCACCTCTCCTAAAAAAAGAGTAACCAAATCAATGGTGTAAATACAGAAGAAGGATATATATATATATATACTCAATAAAGGAATCCCAAAATAGAAAGTAAAGAGATCTCTATCTCATAGCTAATCCCAGGAAGAATAGAAGCTAATAGTTTTAAAGATCCATCAATGATGTCCCATATCTCATGTGTCTTCCCTGAAGTAACAGTGAAAGTAAATCCATACCTCTTCACTGTGTCACACAATCTAGGGGATACCAACTAACATTAGAGGACCCACTCCCTAGTGAATAATGGGGTTCCACACTGATCATCAAGGACTCATGCCCTAACACCATAGGAGGGTGCAACTCATAAGGTTGAAGACCCATGCCCATCCCAGCTGGAGGGTGCCACTCTAAGTCATCATGGACCCATAACCTACCTCTCATAAGGGTTCCACTCAGAAGGTTGAGGACCCATGCCTAGCTCGACTAGAGGGTGAGAATCTAAGTCATCGAGGACCCATGCCCTAAACTGTAGGAAGGTTCCACTCAGAAGGTCTCTGGTGATCCTGCATCATCACTGCCATCATCGATCATTGCCAAAGTAAAAAATATTCCTGTAACATTTCAAATTCTATCTCCAAATACACAATTGTGGGAACCATAATGTTCTACATGAAAAAACACTCAGGATAGGCTACTAGTAGGCCAAAATCCTAGTTCAAAAAAACATATAGAGACATTTCAAGTTTTCTAAAAATTAACCAAGGGGTATAAGGGGTGTGGGGGGATCCACGTGATGTGTGGCCCTACTTCATAGCCTAGCCAATTCAATTGATAGTACAAGGATTTCTATCTGTGTAGAATTATAAACCATGTAGGTGGACTACACAACTTGTCCAGGCTAACCAAGACTGATTTCTGTCCCACTATCTGTGTTCGTGTATTGGATCTAGTGTCCTTGTATCGAACCCCATGTCCATGTACTGGACCCCATTTCTATGCACTCTTGTACACAGTGTGCTACTAGACATGTAGTTCCACACGGATTCCCACCCATGGGATCCATCACATGGGTTTCCATTCGAGGAAGGGGAACATGATCTGTGGGTGAACTACAAATTGTGTCATCCTTAACTTTCTTGAAACCCTATCCATCACTATTGAGGTGGATAAACTCCATTTGTTCATCCTTGAACATGGAGTGTAGTCGAGTTTTTCTTGAGATTTTTATATCCAAACATCATTCCTTGAATCTGCCCAAACCACCATAGATCCCCCCTTGAATTCATACGAATCTTACAAATTTGGTAGTATATCATGGATTCCATCCATAGTTTTCTGTAAAATGTCCACCATTCATCATGGGGGTTTCATCGTATGTTACTCATTCCACCTCACATCAACCCCTTTGATTTTTTATCTCAAATTACCAAAATAGCCATCCTTTCCTTGCAACGATCCCAAATCTTTTCTTAGTTCATCAAATAGCTCCTTGTTCGCAAAATAGCTATGGATCTAGGGGTCTAATCGGGCTCGGTACTGCCCAAAAATTGTCAAATCATATCCTCGGGGTCCAACTGGTTATTAAAAAAAGAAAAAAGGGGGAAATCACAAGAAAAAAGGTTTAGGATCGATTCCAAGTGATCTTGCCCAATCGATCAAGAACCAAGATTTCAAGGTTATAAAACAATTGAAATTAATTAAATTTGTATACCCAAGCACATTTAAATCTTGAAAAATGGTAAAGATCAATGAAAAATGATCATTCTACTCAATCATTTAATCAAAAGTGCATAAATCCATAAATTTACAACTCTTATCTTGATTATGGATCAATTTCTGATAAAGAAAATGCCTAAAAATGATTTGAGAGGATTTGTTTCATTCGATGTGTCTCGATCTACTCTGATATGTAGTTTCATCATTGTTTAATGTGATATGCCAATAGATGAGGGAGGAAGAGCTTTGGATTTCTCCTAGGGTTTATGCATCTATATTTGGAGAAATCATCCTAAAATAGATATTATAGAGTTAACCATTTCACTGAAATGAGTTAATTAATTAATTTAATAATTAATTAATCCACTTAACATACCTATAAATAGAGAGGAGTTTGAACACCCGGAGATAATACATTTTATGTTGCACCTAGGGTAAACATCGTATTCTTATCTCAACTGTGGTCTCGTATTTTTTATCTAAGCTTCCATTTAAGAGTTATCTCATTTTCCATAAGATGATTCACATGTTTAATATAAAATATATTTAATATATTTTTATAAAATTATTTCTGGGAACATTGGGACTCATAATTTCATGTCGTCTAAGCACCTAGCTCTGGAAATATATATAGAAATATTTCAAAGTCATATAAGGTGAAAACTGTGTCTCTACACTAATAGACTCTATCCTTACCACTGGTGTGAAAGTATCTTTGTATCAATGCATTCAATATGAACATATTCCCTGTAAACCATCCTTGATTTATTTTAGATTAATTTTCCATTTTCATATAGATTTTTCATGAAGAACCGCTTTTTACAAATCACATTATGATTTTTTGGTCTATTCATAAGCATTAGAATCTTATTTTTATAAGTTTGATATAATTATTCATGAATTTATTTCACCCATGATTCCTCCTTTGAACCTTCTTTAAATGAAGTGGGTTATATCTCAGATAATGGAGTAGTGTTCTCAATTCTTTTCATTCTTTGAATTTTTATTGGATAATATTTACCACTAATGATATTTCTGGGATCAACATTGACCCTCTTCTTTCTTGAATGAGTCATGGGTTGACTCACCACTTCACTTTTTTATTATACAAATTTAATTTAGAATCATTATGATCCTAAAAATTTTGGGATTCTCTTAAATATGTATTTTTTTCTTTACTTTATTAAAACACTTCTTTAGAAATAAAAATTATTGAATCTACTTTCTCTTCATTATCAACCACTTTTTCATCATTTCTATCAAAAAAATTGTTTTTCCTTTTATTAAAAAAAATTAGTCTTTACTCTTTGTTGAGTAGCCTAAGAAAATACATTTATCCACTGCATCACCATAATTTCCTTTATTTAATTATTTATTTCAGATAAAACATTTTCTTTCAACTACCATATGGTTATTCAAATAGGATTTCCTTCCATGAAAAATTCCCTTTGGAATATTATCTACCCCAATAATGATTAATTATCTATTTTGAGTATATAAAACCACTTGAACTAATTCTTTCCTTTAGTGATGTGGGATTCCACCATTTATTAACAGTGTCTTTACCATTTTTTTAACCATACAATTTCTTCTTTCCACAACCCCATTTTTTGGGGAGTCCTCAATAAAGACACTTCAGGTTTAATACCATTATTTTCAAGATAATTTTCATCCTTATAGGATGAGTACACTTTTCCATTATCTAATCTCATAATTTTCATACTTATTTTAGTTCCATTTTCTACTCTTATTCATAATCTCTTTATGAAATCTAGCATTTTCATATTTCATCATAGGAACCTTGTGTTGGAGTTGGTGTCCTAATACTAACTATTTTTACTTTTATTACAAGTATATTCGATGTATTGAATATTAATAAAACTTATTATTACATATCAGTCATTATTCTACATTACTATAATGTAATAGTGTCCTGTAATATATGTCGCATTGATAAGGTCATAGTATTTTCCCGCTATGATGATAACATTAATGATATATGAAAATATTCTTAAATAATGTTGTGCGGTTCGATAAAGTACTATAAAGGGGCATAAAGTATGTAGAATATCTGGTGGGAGTACTCATAAGCTGATGAGGCTTCTTCTCATGAAGTTCACACTTGATAATCTTCAAGATGGGATATTATGAGAAAAGACCCACCTATTGAAATTATACATGTTTTGGTGTCATCATATATTCCTATTTGAAATCATGTGATATGATCCTTAGAATTTAAGATTATTATTAATGCGTGTTACAACTTGCGTACATAGATGTATTTCGCAATCTATGATGATAACAGTTAATGGAGAAGTTGGGTACATTGGTTGTTTCATTAGTGATATGTCATTACTGGATAATTCGAGGAAGGATCTATCCCTTCCATCTTTATGGAAGATGATATCCTAGCACTTTGATTGGAATGAAACAATCACCCTAAATTTCAGGGCCATGGCGTAACAACATTTTTATTTCATATAGTTAAAGAAATACTTATCAAGCATATAGGCTGGTGATATGGATGTGAAACTTTTTTGATGATATATTGAGATAAAAACATTATACTACACAGTGAGCATTTGTGTGTGGATATCATCGTTGTGACATCATGTTCTTTCTCTGTGGTACCTTGACCCGTTTTTATATCGTAATCTTGCACTTTAGGCAAGCTCACATAATTCAAATGAGAAATAATCCTAGAGGGTCACACACAAAGTGTTTCCATTGATCTTGATTAAATTCTATTTGAATTTAATTATTGGAATATATATTATACCCAAGACCAAGGAATAATTTTATTAATGTTTTATTGATCTCTAATATTCATGAGTTAATAAATAATTATTTGTTTATTAATAAATAATTAATTTTATTTCATTAATATATATAAAATATTTATTCACTAGATTGTGAATAAAATATTTATTATATTTATTTAATATTACTAATATAAATTTATTAACTAGATTGTTAATATAATATTTATTTATGAATAAAATATTTATTCCATTGTTAAATAAAGGCCAGAGGAGTTTTAATTGACCAAGACTGAGTCCGGTGATAAATATTAATTAACAAGATCATTACATAATATTTTATATTTCTCAAGTTGGCACGCACCACAAAATAATAATGATGATACTATTATTATGTGGAATGGGGTTTATGAAAGGTTTTAAATGTTATTTAATGGTCAACATGATATTAAATAATATTTTAACCTAAACCCTAACTCTATAAATAGATGATTATATATATTGTATATTGAATCCAAAAATTTATAATAGAGAATTTTTTTGTAGAATGAATTCTCTCTCAACTCCTCTTTCTCTCTCCCTCTCAAGAAAGAGAAACACAAGAGATATTTCTTCAAGAAAAAATAACGATCGATCAAGAACGAATAATGCAAGACACTCAATTCACTATGCTATCACTTGGTGATCAAGTGGTATTTCTTAGAGATAATTGGTTCACATGTGGATCACTGCTAGAGGGATTTTATCCTTGGATCCGCATAGTGAAAAAAAGAAAATCCATAAGGGTCTTTTTCGGATGATCAATGATCATCAATGAATAAATTTCCTAAGACTATGTATTTTTTTTCTTCATATATTAAATAAATTAATTATAAATTTTATTTGTAATATCTTCACTCATGGTTTTAGGTAATTATGATTAAAAGAAATTTTAATATATCACTCACCACCACAGATTCTCCTGCACCTGAAACCAACACATGGAACAAACCATTATGTTATAATCATCCAAAAATAGAATAAAATACTAATAACTATAGGTTACTACCTGACCAATGGGACTACATCCATTTGTGTGAACCAAATTCAAAAAATCCTAAAAATCTATTCTTCTTAGGTGGATATAGATTTGGAACCATCTTTCCTAGTAGACAAGCCTCAAAAATCTTTTCCCAATATCACTTAAATTAGTAATGTCTTTTGCATCCTTGGATTTTGAAAATTTATACATTCTTTGTTGATTAATTTGGAATATCCTATGTTTCCATGATTTATTTATTCTTTCACTTTTAGAATATGTGAATTATTTTTATTATAAACCTAATATTAGTTCCCATTTTTCCTTTATCCATTCATCAAAGAATTATTCCTTTGATGCTAAATCCCACTATAATAAATATAAATTTCAAACTTGAGTCACAAAGTTGACTAAAATTCATTAGATTATAATGAATACCATCAAAATAAAGAACAAAAGTATTATTAAACTCATCACTAATGGGATGAGACTTTCCACTTTCTTTAATCTTTAAATCTCCATCATTTATGAAGTGAACTATTATATCAACTCCCTAATAATATTTTTCAACAAATTTATATTGCATATCACATTGGAAAATCACTTTCCATCAAGAGTCTCAGTGTTTTTATTTTTTATTGATTTTAAAGAAATTTAAATTAAATTTTCCTTCACAATATTCTTCTTGTCCTTCCAAAATAATCCAGAATGAGTTGAAAATTTTTTTGACCACTTCTCATTATTTTTAAAAAAAATACAAAGAGTAAAATTATTATTTTTCAAGAGGATAAAACTAATTATTTAAATGGATTTAATTAGACTACCTTTCATCTGATTTCCATCATCATCTATAATAAAAATTCATGTTTTCTATTATAAATCCACTATATTTTTCACCAAGTTTGAGAAATAAATATACTAACCATAAAAATATTTTTTTATAATGTGAAGAGTATGATTTGACTCCTCTTTTCTAACTTCCAATAGCTTATCCTCTTAGGTAACCCTAAAATTCTCCACAATATTTCATAGTTTGGCTAAGAAAACCAAAAAAATATAATTTCATCATTAGAAATATCCTTTTTTCACCTCTCCACATATCACCAACATTATCATAAATCCTTCATTGTGGATTAGATCTCAATTGTTGAGAAATTTCTTCTTTCTTCCACTTCCCTATTTTCTTAAAAATTTTAGATTTTTTCTTTTAAGTTTAACCAGCATTACCCAGACTAGTCTTACACATTCCATTTAGTATTTGAGCATTAATAATTTTTCAAATGTTTTTATACCTCATTCTTCCGTTTATTTCAAAACTTCATTGAAAAACTTCAGAAATGGAAGATTATTCTTTGAAACATCTATTTTAATTTATAGTGTAAGTTTATTTCTTAAAGAATTAATTTCTTTTTCAAGATTCTAAATTATTTTTACTTTACTATTGAAAAATAATTTATGATCATAAATTATCTTAATATATTATTCAGTATTCAATTTGTAACTCACATCTTCCTCAGATTTTACAAGATCTTTTTCACAATCCTCCAAAAATTTCTCAACATGATTAAATCAAACTTTAAGTTCACAAACATAAATCCTTCAATAAGACTCCAATTTTCATGTCTTATTTATTTATAATTAAATCTCTTTATAAGATCCTTATAATTACAATTTTTGGTCTACATCCCCATATTCTTGGTCATAATTTTCTAATTTAATTTTAGAATTTTCCACTGAATCCATCATTACATCCTACAAATTTGAGAGAAACTTAGTTTCAGTAACTTCTAATGGATCTTCCTCAATATCAACTTCTTCTTTTCTAACAAAAACGTTTCTATAAAACTTCCTTTCCCTTGAATTTCTAGATTTTAAATTAATTATAGAAGGAAACTTATTCTTATTATATTTTGGTGAGAATTCATACTCACTAACCCCTTCATTAAACCTATTTATACACCTATAAGTGTTGTGTACAACCTTCTCACAATGAAAATGATATAAATATAGCTTTCCTTGAAATATTACTTTTCCAATTTTAAACTTTCTTATAATAAATGATAAGAAATCATTGCTTACAACATGTTCATTTTCATTTCCCTAAAATTACCCCTTCTCAACATATTTGAAATAAATATATTTATATGAATAATCAAAAGAGAACTCGGTTTTCACTTGCATCTAATTTTCATCCAACTTTCTATATAAGTCGTAAAGAGAAAACTCACCCAGATTCATCTTCTCAAGAGCTGATGATTTTGGATTGTACATTGGAGGTAATATTATGATAATATTATTCACTATGTTAGGATATATTATTTCCTAAACAAGTCCATAAAAACAACAAAAAATTTAATAATATTATTAAAGAAACAATAAATATTATCATAGGAACCCATATTTAGATCATCAATTTTTTTCTATAAAACTACATCTTTTCCTCCATCACATTTTGGTAACCTTAAAAAACATTAGAAAGTTTATCCCAAATACCTTTGGTCACTAAGTAATCCAAATCCTTTATATAAATCTGATTAGAAAAAACTCCTAATAAATCATTTTGAGCCATTGAATATTCACTCGATACCTTATTGTCCGTTGCTGTCATTAACCTATGAAAAGGACAATATTTTTATATATTAAACATTGTATTTTAATGGATTTTTATACTAAAACATTATCATTGAATGGGAAATTATTACACATTTTGATTATAGGATTATTTTTTATTTAATTATGAAAATGTATTAATTATTTATTATTAGTTTTTTTTTCAATTTAGTAATTATATAAAAATTACATATATTTATTTTCATATTTTATTTATTTTTTAGGTTAAGGTGTCATTTGAATAATTTGGGAAGAATTAAAGAATTTGGATAAGCCACTAAAATTTAAATAATTATTAACTTTGTATGGATCATCCAGTCCATACATATGGATAAAGATTCACATAATCATGTTCTATATGTAATGATGATTTCCCATAAACATGGAATGAATGTAATAATGATTTCTCATAAGCATGGAACACTTGTAAGTGTGATCACCCATATGGATAAAGGACTTCATAAGTATCATGCCTTTACCGACTTCAAAAAAAGAATTATTTCGTAGACTTTATAAGGGTCATCTATACTACTACCTGAGGTTTTGAGGCACTATATAAACATTCATACAGCCATCCAAAATCATCCATGTGGATGATAATGATAATGATATTTCAAAGAATAAAAATAATGAAATATATTTATTTTAATGAATATTGGATCATGAATAAAAATTAAGGTTGGGGATAAAAGAAATATTAAATATTTTCAAAGGATCAAGGACCTAGGAAGATTTGACCTTGGGTCAAAAAAGAATTAAACTGAGGATCTATAATAATAACAATAGGTCGAAGGAATAAGTGAGTTAAAACTAAGGATTTTGACCCACATAGTCACTGTTGTAGTGTTTTTATTTTCTATTGTTACTTTTTTTCACCATTTTAATGCCTCGTCCTTATCATATAATCATTTTTGCCATTTAAATGTATTTTTAAAACTTTTAGTTATCAAGCAATGTAAGGAATTCAATATATAATGCTCTTGTATCCAAATTTTAATGGATAAAAGTTCTTTCTTATGTTACATGATTTTAGTGTGTTGTGGATTTTTTTTAATTTGGAATGTGATTATATTTGAGTTATTTATATTTATTTTATATTTACTCGGTCAATAATTCATCATCTATCTCTGCCCAATGTAGTCTATATATGATGGAATATACTTGGAAGAGTGGTGAAGTGATTGGTGATTGATGGCACTTTTGGAAAGGGTAGTGGACACTCTTGGATTTCTTAAGAGTCACAAGACCCAATTGGGTGTTTACTGAGTTAACTAGGAGTGATTTAATCTATAACTTTCATACACAGGAAGGAGGGTATACCAATCAAATATATTTGTTAATTTTTTCCTACCTAATCCATTCAACTAAGTATGATAGTAGGAAAAATTGGGAAACCACTCATTCCTGAGTTAATAAGAATAAAGATCCAACAATTTAAATACTATTATATAATTTAATGTAGATGACTAGCCTTTAACCTAATCACTCTTTAATTATATTTTTTCCAATCTCTCTTTTTTTCAGTAGTCTTAATTTATCTTCTTAAAACAAATAATTCAAAATACCCAACTTTTAAAACTAAAAGCGAAGACAAATTTTGAGTACTCTCATTTGTAAATACCATTGGGTTACCACTAATTATATATTTAACCAAGGAAATAATTTTCTTTTTCACACCATGTGACAAGATTTTAGTCAATCCTTGGTTTCATTTATAGAGAATTAGTTCCAAAAATTATAATTTTTAAATTGAATTATTAGGTCCTCAAAACATAAAATGTTTAAAATTTAATAATAAATTGAATGGAATTTTATAACTAAAATTAATAACATGAACGTTAAATTTAAATTTGACGAAGCTGCCTTGACAGACACTAGTGATTCTTTTAGTGTTCACTATGATCATACCACCATGGAATCCAGACCAAATCAAACATTTATATTTTTTTGTGCACTTTGATTCATCAATAAAATTATCTTTCATACTTTAAAATTTTATTTTTATTTAAAAATGGGTCTAATTAAATTTCAAAAAAAGTTTTTTAGTTTGTAAAAGGATGATCCCAACAAGTACATCAAGGATTTTACCCATGTTTTCTAAATATTTAAGCCCAAAGAAGTGGTAGATAAATAAGTCAAGTGGATGTAATTTACCTTTTCACTTAAATAAGAATCTAAGGATTGGTTGTACATCCTAAAACTAGTAGAATTACATAATTGGGGTGAATTGAAAAGAATATTCCTTTAAATACTCTTTCTTACCACTATAATTGAATCTATCTAGAAGAAGATTTATGTAACCAGAAATTCAGCTATAGAGACTCTATATGAGTATTGGGATAGGTACAAAAATTATGTTCCAATTTACCTTATCAATAAATTAAAAAATATAAATTCCTTATATTCATTAATCAAGGATTTCTTGAAAAAGATATGAATTTTTTAGATGCATCATCTAGTGGAACACAAATAAAAATATTTCCATCAGAAGACAAGGGACTCATTAAGAAGATGACATAGAACTCCCAACTATTTAGAACAATAATTCCAAGTGCTATAGGTACATATGAGGTTAGATATTTTGAATCATCTCTATTATTAGAATCAAAACATTAAGATCTAAATTGTTTTATCTCACAAATTACATTTAAGTGTTCTAGTGAACAACAAGAACTTGTGTCGGTATATGGTTTGTGTAAATCTTCTAACCATTATACTAACTAATGTGTTAAGGTATATAGTATGGAAAGATATTTAGTAGACTAATAGTAGAGTAAATAACCACAAAAAAAATCTAGGATGGAGAGATAACTCCCAATTCCAATATAGGTTTTGAAATCTAAAGAACTAGACTAGACCAACTTATCAAATCTAGTATCAGTAATGGCCCCTATTCCAAAAACCATAGATGACAGCCATATATAGGTAATAGAGGTATAAAAACCTATATAGGTAACAGAGGTATAAAAAAGATCTTCCACTCCCATTACCTTCTAGGATAATCAAATCCAATAATTTCAAAGGGAAATTAATTCAAATAGAAATTATAGAGACATTTCAAAAACTTGAGATCAGTATCCCAATTTTAGAATCTCTAAAATAGTTTTAAAAGTATGAAAATTTACGTAAGTAACTTTTCAATAAGAATTGAATATGTAAATTTCATGGGAGGATTAGTTTTAGAAGAAGTGTTTCAGCTTTGATAACCCCATAATTGACAATACAATTTCAAGAACTAGGAAAATTTACTATCCCAAATATTATTAGTTAATTAAATGCTTCAGATTCTTTATTATATTAAGGTGTCTCAATTAATGTTATTCTCCACTCTTTTTTAACTTCTTTATATATTGGATAATTGAATCCTATAATATTTAGTGGTATAACTTGCAAACGGTTCCACTATATTTCCAGTATGAGTCTTCGAGGATGTGCTAGTTATAGTGCAATAATCTTACTAGATAACTTTTAGGTACTCAACAAAGTGGATGTGATAGTTAAATTGTAAAAATATTCCTAGTTTACTTTTATTTTCTCAACTTGGAGGATGATAGAACCCCATAATAGTCACCCATAATCACAGGGAGGCCATTCTTGAAGACATCGAAGACCATAATCAATGTGAATAAGGAAACCCCACTATGGAATTTAGAGATAAACCCATCCAATTGAACATATTTTATTTTATTAAGTACCCTTAGGAGGATGATACAATATTTACACAATAAGATATTGAGGAGTTGAATCCTGGTGAAGATCTAAGTATGTTTTATGAAATTGTTTCTTTAGGAAAACAATTAATGTTTCAAAATTATTTGAAGAATGATGTGGAAACACAGTATGAAAACATATTTACAATTTATAAGAAGTGGAAACTTCTTAATTATATGATTGATTTTATTTTTTGTTTAAAGGTGAATAATCGGATATAATATCTTGTGTATAGAAAACTCTAATATTGTAAGTAATAATTTTGGGTCTCATTTCATCTTTATAACAACCACCAAATCTAGAATTAAAAACTTTTCCAACTAATATCAAGTATGTGTACTCAATGGAACTACTGGTAATCATTCATAATTACCTTCCCATAACTAATAATGAAAATTGGTTAATCTTTTTAAGTTAAAATTTGAAAGAAATATGATGTATTTTAATAGATATTTCATGAATTAGTCCCAAAATCTCCTTAAACAGAATTTTTCATGAGGTAAACTCATGACCAATTAGGAAACCCCAAATAAGGATAAATAAAATCACAATGGAGTTATTGAAACTATATATAAAGGAATCATTAGAACTAAAAATAATCTACCCCATCTTGAACTCACAATGTCTTTGAACTAAATAAATTAGTTTCTAAAAAAAATAGACTGACTATTATGAGAAATGAACAAAATGAGATAATTACTATGAGAATTCAGAATAGTTGTGGATTAAGTATAGACTATAAGAATTTGAATCAGTTCATAGGGAAATATCACTTCCACATTCCATTAATTGATCAAATTATGTGAATTTGTTCAGGAATAACTCTCTATTACTACTTATATGGCTTTTTAAGTTACTTTTATGTTCCCATTGCACATGATGATTACAAAAAAAACCACATTTATAATTCCTTTTGGAACATTTTATTACAATTTAATTCTATTTTAATTATTTAATTCCTCCATTAAATTTCATTTGTGTATGGTAGGTATCTTTTCCGATCATATTGAAGATTATCTGGAAGTATTTTTAGATTACTACATTTCTTTACATTCTTTTGATAATTTCATGAAAAATATGGAAAGGGTTTTAAAAACATGCCTTAAAAATAATCTTATCTTAATTTTTAAAAGTTTCATTTCATTGTTAAAAGAGGAATAGTCCTTGGGAATTTAATTTTGCAAAATAAATTGAATCGGACAAGTTAAAAATTCAAGATTTAAATTCCTTTCCACATCCAACTTATGTGAAACATGTTAGATATTTTCATAGAGAGGAAATATATATTTTATGGGAGGATTGTCAAGAACTTCAATAATATTATTATTCCCCTTCCCAGGTTAATTTTAAAATATTTTTATTTTATCTTTTATTTTAATTTTAGGGATGCTTTTGATGAATTGAGAAGCAGACTAATCGCACAAGCCGTGATATATCCCCCAAGCTTGGAGCACCCATTTGAGTTACTTCTTGATGCTTAAAACCATATTGTGGGAGTGCTGTTGTTTGAAATATTTCAATAAAGATACTAATTTATTTTATATGTGTGAAGGATAGTGGAGGTTTCTCAGGTTAACTACACAACCACTGAAAATAAGTTTGTAGCAGTCATTTTTTCTTTTCAAAAATTTAGATAATATTTATTTGGAACTAAAGTTACTATTTTATATTATCATGCATCCATTATGTATTTGATGAAGAAAGTTGAGGCAAAAACAAATTTTTTTATATGTATGCTTCTATATCAAGAGTTTATTCTAGAGATCAAGGATAAAAAATAAGATGAGAACCATGTTGAAGTTCACTAAAGCAAGTTTCAAAGTACTACTAAAGTAGAAATTTCAAATCAAGAACCATTAAATGACTCCATTCCAAGGGACCAATTATACTTGGTTCAAGGAGAAGTGACCTAGTATGCTGATATAGTAAACTATTTGGTATCTTCTCAGTTACCATACCATCTTCACCCCCAAAAAATTTTTGGCATTAAATCTGATTTAAAAAAATATTTGGGAAGACCCATATCTTTGAAAATTTTATTATAATCGAATAATAAGGAAATGTTTACCTATATGTGAGATTTAATTAGTTCTTGATTTTTTCCACACCCTAGGTTTGAGAGGGTAATTTGGAAATAAAATAACTACTATAAAGGTTTTATAATTTGTAATATAGTTGATCACTTTGTTTAAAGATGAACATAATGTTTTTAAAAGGTGCGAACAATGTCAATTCATTAATAACATCTCTAAATGACAATAAATTACCAAAATACCCATAAGTTTTTGTGAAATTTTTGAAGTATGGAAAATATATTTCATGATACCTTTTACCATGTCATTATATTACTCTTACATTCAATAAGTAATTTATTATTCCTCAAAATGGGTGGAAGTCCAACCCACCAATACTGATGATACTAATGTTTTTTGTAGCTTTTTCAAGACAAACAATTTTTATAGGTTTGGAGTTATAATATCCTCTATTAGTGATCAAGGGACTCTGTTCTATAATAGAAACATGAAATCCATAATGAAGAAGTATGGGTCAACCAAAAGACATTAACACACTATCACCCCTAATTAAAAGTCAAAGTTAAAATTAAAATAGATAAATCAAAAAAAAGATAATTCTACTATACCAAACCAAAAGTATTAGATCAAAATTTTGGAAGACACCTTATTGGATTACATGAAATCTAATAAAACACCTATAGGAATGATCCCATATAGAATGAATTATGGAAAGTGTTTTCATCTAGTTATATAGTTGGATAATAAGTCCTACTAGGATATAAGATAAGTAAATCTGGATCTCAACAGAGTTGGGAAGGAGAGAAAACTAAAATTAAAACTGAAATATTTGAAGGAAATCAGAAGAGAATATTTTAAAAATAAATAAAATTTACAAAGGAATAACTATAGTGTCCCAAGACAAGATCATTCTAAAAAATAATTCCATATTGGGGACCAAGTGTTTTTATGAAACTCAAGAATCAAACTAATACAAGGTAAAAAAAATTATATGGGAAGGTACATTTATAGTCACTAATTTCTATACATTTTATGCTATACTATTTGGGAAATAATTAGAGTCAAACCCATTTATCGTTAATGTTCATAGTCAAAAGAAATTATATGGAAATTTTTTCAATGAACCAGTAGAGGATACAACACTCCTCCAATATTCTTATGATTGAAAACCATTACGTTGTTCTACTCAATGAAATTTACTTACGATGATTAAATTTGAAATATGATTTAAATGATAAATCTATAAGAATTCAATGAGGACACTTCATAATTAAAGTTTGGTGGAAGGAACCCTTGATTTTGAGGATTTTAGATTTTAGTACTTTTCAAATTTTTATGTCTTTTTCAAAATTTTGGGTGGTTCTTCTTCAATTTAAGTTTTTTATGAAACATGTTGAGGTTAATTTGTTGAACCTTGAAAATTTTTAACCCATTTAAATTTTTTGAAACTGATTTAACCCTTCCACTCGCCTTATATGAATATTGAAATTAACTTGTTTCTAAATTATAAGTGGAAATAATTTATGAAAGGATAATTTATATATCAATTCTATGGTTTGACACATTATACTAAATTTTAATCACTTACCTAAGAAGATTTTAATCCAATTTTTACATCTTTTTATAGTTCACTATGTATTGAGAGTACTACGACAGGTTTGAATAAACCAAACTTTCTCAGTAATCAAGTCAAAACCAAGGATCATTGAGTACTTTGTGATATAAGTGAGACATTTTTTGAGTGAAAAGAACATTTGACAATGAACTTCCATTCTATCCTACATTGAAATTAAACCATTATAGACATTTTCATCCATGAATAACCCTAATAAGAATCTATATTAAAATCCAAAAAATGGTTTCTACCCTAATCTAGAAGTTAATGCATAATATAGATTGAATTCATGTTTTGGGAGGGAAAATGTGCATTAGAACAAGATGTTTTTGAAAAAAAATCTTAAACATAATTGAGGAAATTTTGTATAATTTTTATAATTTTTTTAAGGAAAATAATTCTTAGAATAATGGGAGGATGGTTTTGATATCATTCAAATCTAGTTATGGAATTATACAACCATTTGAATTGAAATATACCTCTCTTTCCTCCTAATATTTAAAATTTTATAAAAATTTCATATCTTGATTTATTCCAAAATAATGCTAAAAAATATTGAATAGGGAACAAAAGTGTTTATACTAATAAATTTATCTTAGGTGGGATTTATGAGAAACTGAAGAGGTGTTTGGAGGATAAATGAAGGTGAATGGGAGATAAAATATGCAATGAAAATACTAATGTTTATAAGGTTTTCCAAAAAGTATAGTTTAGAATAATTGACACAATATTGGAGAAATACCCTGTTTAAACATTAAAATTAATGAAAATATCTCATAATCTAGGTCAATAAAGATCATACATCAACCCAAAAATCCAAAATACCTCTCCACTTTTAAGATAATAATTGGGAAAATATTCCTCAAACCTACTAAAGGAAAAAAAGAGAGGAATTTTGACTCTACAACTGAAATGTTAAATATGTTATTTGTCCCATAAAAATTCAAAGGGGTGAAGTTCAATTAATGCAATATGGATTGAAGGATGATTTTACTCTTGAAATAAATTTAAAATCATGCATTATTTTTTACAACATAGATAAAAATTCCCAATCTTCCTCAAAATATTCTAAATAGAACTCATAAACCCTTAATCCATAGAAAACCCTTGAAATATCTCTTATGATATATACAAATAATTGAATCATTGGGTGGTGATAAATTAATTCATCAAGCCTATAGTGAAGCATTCATAAACTTGGAATTAGAAAATTATTAGGTAAAATTCCCACTTAGGTATTGAGTGAAATAATTCTTAGAAGATTGGTAAAAATGAGTGTAGGAGGATAAAAGAAATGTAAATAAATTTAATTTAATTTATGAAAAAAAAATGAAAAAATAACATTAAGGATGCATGATCGGATGGAGAAGAAATTTATTGAAAATGAAACTCACATTATCTTGTATATTAATTTTTATTGACAATGTTTTTTATGCTAACTTGTTTTGGAGTCTAATAATTAAGTGTGGGGGGATTTATAAAGCCAATATTTTCATATATTACACTTTTTATTTTAATGATTTTTTATCCCACCACTTTATCATTTAAAGGTTAATTGTCACATATTTTTTATGAGATGATTTTTTGGATTTAATTGTGAAACTAGATTAATTCAAGATTATCAATTTTCTTTATATAGTTAAGAAATTATTTGGAAAGTCCATACATTTATTTTCATGTTCCATTGATTTTTTAGGTTAAAGATTCATTTGAATCATTTTTAAATAATTCTAGATTTTTTAGAAGTTTTTAAAATTTTTATAATTGTTAACTTCAGATTGATCATCCAGTCCAGTCATAAATTTTAAGATTCTTTTAAGCATGGATGTCCATTGGTATGATTAATTGTAAGCATGGCATGTGCAAAAGCATGATTTCCCGTAATCACAGTCATATGTAAGGATGAATGATTTGTTTTTATGGATAAATATTTTCCCGTAATTATGAATACATATTTGTAAACTTGAATTCCTTAAGGATGAATCATGTATAAGCATGTAACCTCTATAAGCATGATCACATGTAAAGATGGGGGCCTCTTTAAGCTTCATACCTTTAATGGTTTCATAAAAATGAGGTATTCCTTTGAATTTATGAGGATCATCTGCACTGATACCTGATTTTTTATGCCCCTTATTATTATTCATGAATCTATACAAAATTGGACAAGTGGATTATAATGTGAATGATATTTCAATAAATAACAAAAAGGAAAGCAACGGATTTCATGGAAGATTAGATCGTAATTGAAAGGGAAGATTGGGGGAAAAGTAAATATTCGGGTTTTTAAAGAGGAAAGGATATCATATGGTTTCTGTATGGTTTTAAGAATAATTAAACCAAGGACATATAAGAATAACATGAGGTAAAAGGAAGAAGAGATTTTTCACCTGAGAGTTTGAACTGTATAGAAACTATTAATATTTTTTAAGATTTTAATTTATTCCTTTTAAACTACATTAATTACTCCTCCTTATCCTATTATATATGTTACCCTTCATATGGAGGGGTAAAAAAATGAGTAATTAAGGAAGGTAAGGAATTGCCTTATTAATTCTTGAGTCTCTGAATTACAATGAATAAATATGATTTCTTCAGTTAAATGAAGTCTGTGTGTTGTGGAATTTTTTAATTTTGAGTGAGATTATGTTTGCATTATTTATATTTATTGAATATTTCCTTGTTCTATTATCTATCACCTCACTACACTCAGAATAGTATATATATTATGGAATATACTAGGCTAAGAAGTGAAGTTCTTGGTGAATACTATCATGTATAGAAGGTGTATTTGAAACTCTTGTATTGATTAGGTTAAACAAAACCCGATTGAGTATTTCCAAAGTTAATTAGGAGTGATTTAGTATATCACTTCCAAAAATAGAAATGATGGTAGACTAAAAAGAGATATATATTAAGTTTTTTCTAACAAAATCCATTCCACCAAGGGTGATAGGTGAAGTAATTTTAGAGGCTCTTATTCATTAGTTAATAATAAGAAAGTGTCAATAATTTAAAGTATTTGAGAGAATTGAAAGTGGATGACCAACCCTAAACCTAACCACTTTTCATCATTTTTTCAATCTCTTTGTTTCACTACTCTTCATTTTTTTTAAACCAAAAAATTTAAAACACCCCCTTTTCTAACTACAAGTGAAAACTGATTTTGAGGAATCCTATTTAGAGACAACCTTAGGTTTCCACTAATGAAAAATTTTACCTTAGAAATAATTTGATTTTAAACACTTTTAAAAGGTTCAATAAACTTACTTGTGGAATCACTGGATTAAATCCCATGAATTATAACTCATGAAACATCTATGATAAGATATAAAATATGTGGTCACATCCTATAATTCTAAATTTGGTAATTTCACCTATCAAATAAGGGTAATCACTTTACATTCACAATTTTCTCCATGACTACAGTTATCTCTCAATAAATTCAATATAATGACCTGAGATATTAGTGATTATTTCAAATTAATAAATTTTTTGTTTAGTATCTTATGTTATATGAAATAAATTACTACACCCAAAACTATGAAAAATTATAAAAATTAAATTATTCATGATGACAGTTATAGAGCTTAAACTAGAGGGAATAGATGGTGGTATATAATTTTTGAATTTCTGTATTTATAACATGTTTAGAATTTGAATTTTTCCCAATTAACTTCATTTTTTGATTTAGTATATCAATATTTATAATGTCCTTTTTTTATTGTAATACTTTGAAATATATTTAATATTTTTATTATATGAATTTCAAGGATCATCAGGCCTCAAAATATCTTATCGTATCAGCACCTGGATCTAAAAATATTCATTAATATATTTCAAAGTAATACAATAGAAAAATAGGGGCATTACATTCTCCCCACATTTGGGATTTTCATCCTGAAAAGAAAAAAAGCGTATTCAAAAAGATGTGTGTATTGAGATGGCATCTGGATCTCCTACTCCAAGGTGCTTTCCAGAAGATTCTCATGCTACCACAATACATTCACTAAGGGAAGTTTCCACACATAGGGGGTCTTATCACTATAAAAAACTGATTTTATCCATCACTAGGTCTGTAACAACAATAGATAAAAATGTTGTTAAATACCCCCTTTTTCAGCGCTGAAAAGAGCGATGTTAAAGGAGGTATTTAATAGCACTAAAAAAGTGATGTTAACACCCCACCCCCCTATCGGAACGTTTTTATAATCATTGATAAAGACCCACACTATATCCGTGCTTTTAAAAAAGCACTGATAAATGCGGTCTTTTATCAGCGCTTGTAAAAAAATGATGATAAAGGGGGGGGGGGGGTTATCAATGCTTTTTTAGAAGCACTGATAAAGACCCCCTTTATCATTTATTTTTTAAAATGGATGATAAAAGTATACTTAATATAATATTTTCCATTAAAAATAATATATTAATATATAAATATATTTATATTGATATAAATATAGTACATGTTTTTTGAAATATGTTTTAGATAATGTAAATTGGAATTTACACTTAATAAAGAATATATTTAGTGAAAATGGCTTATAAAATAACTAAAAAAATATTTTTAATTAATAATTTTGTTATTATTATCAAGTAATAGTCAATTAATATCAATTTCAATATGAAAAAATCAAAAAATATAAAAAAAATCTAAAATAAGTTGAAAATGTAACTCGAACTTCAAACGACCATAAATTTTTATCCGGGTATTCATTTAGGATCTACCGCGTATAAAATTAAAGCCTATGATGATATCTATACCTTTCATGATAGAGGTAAACCTCTGTCATGTTTTTTGAGGTTGAAAAATTTCCATAGTATCTCCAAAACTAACTTTTTAGTCAGGGTACCCTGATTTTTAAACATTTTATGGATTTTTATCCTCGTTTATAGGGGTATTTTTCTCTTTTTTAGTGGGGAATGAATTTATTCCTTGGTATTGAATTAATATTAATATTATGGTTTTTTAATTTTATCATTTCTCATAACATAATTTTATATATAATTAAATATGTTTATGTTTTCGTATATTTACTTATAATAAATCACTCATATAAATACATATGTCAACATATTTACATAAAATTTTATATTTTAATATATCTAAATAAATGAATATTCTAAAAATGTATTTAAAAAATATCTAACCATTTTCTACATTATACAAATTTATTTATAATTTTTATATATACAAATGTGTGTGTATTGGTAAACAGATATATATTATAATCTAATATATGTAAATGAATATAATATATAATATATTTAAATAAATATAATATATATCACACACATACACATATATTGTATAAATGTATTAAAAATAATTATATAATATATTTAAATATATATGTAAATATATATATATATAATAAATAGAAATATCATTAAACAGACAGAAAAACAACATGGTGTAGTGGTAAATGAATTCCATCCTTGAAGTAGATGTGTGGGGTTCGAATCTTGACAGGCGCACATGAGGCTGGAAATTCACAATGTGATGATAAAAGGGGTGGTGTGGTGAAAAGTGTTGATAAAGGGGGTGTAGAGTACTGTTAAATGGGGCTTGGAATCACTGTTAAAGGGGTCAGGTGCATAGGTTCCCGAAAAAAAAATTACCCCCTTTAACAGTGTTTCCTTTATTAGCACTAAAAAAGAATTATTAAAGGCAACCCTTAACATCTCTAAAAAAGAGCTGTTAAAAGTTCACTTTAACAGTGCTAAAAAATCATTGTTAAAGGACCCCATTAACAACATTTTTTTAGAACTGATAAAAGTTTTAGGATTTTAACCATGCTTTGATTATCAGTTCTTTTTTAGTGCTGATAAAGTCCTTTTCTAGATCTATTAAAGGTCTTTTTTGTAGTAGTTCTCTTTTAAATCCTTGATCTCTACCAGGTACTCTATAAAGGTATCCCCATCCTCATTTTCTAGCTCACCCTAGTTGATAACTTATGATGGGTCATGCACATACCTCCATAGATGTGACATGTAGAATATGTCTTGTACTTGGTCTAACAATGGAAGTAGGGTCAAGTGGTACACCACCTCACCAACCCAATGTAGTATCTAAATAGGTCTAATGAATTTTGGAGATAACTTGCATCCCTAGACAAATATTTACAATCCATATTGAAATGAGACCTTTAGGAATACATAGTATACCTCCTCAAACACCAAAGGCTTTCAATGTTAGTTTGTTTGAGACTCAAAATAGATTTGGGAAGTCCTCATCCACTTCTGAATGATATGTAACTTCTCTATCATTACTTTCACTAACTCTTAGCGCATAAGTGATGACTCGTCTAGATCAATCCAATAAAGTTGTGAACTATAATGTCTCAAAAACAAGGCCTTGAATGGTGACATACTAATGTTGGAATGGTAGTTGTTATTGTATAAAAACTTCACTATGGGTAGGTGATCCACTTAGCTATGTCTAAATTCCAACATGAAATCCTATATCATGGCCTTTAAGTCCTGAATAGTCTACTCAGTCTAGCCGTTAGTCTAGGGGTGAAATTCCATGCTCAAGCATAATTGATTTCAAAAGGCCTCATATAATCCTCTCCATAATCATGAATTGAAGTGAGAATCATGGGTTTAAATGATCATCGAGGGAAATCCATGAATCTTGAATATCTCATGTGTGTAAAGGTGTCTCAAGATCTATACTAAAATATGCTCTCAGATAACTAGGAAGTGGGACAACTTGGTGAGTCGGTCTACGATCTCCCAGATGATAGTGTACAACATAAATCTTTGGTAACCCTATCATGAAGTCTATAGATGCATGATCCCACTTCTATTTTGTAACCTTAAGGGGTTGAAATGAACCCACTGGAACCTGCTGCTCAGTCTTGACTTACTAAAATTTGAGCCATTGAGAGAAAAATTCCACTACACACTTCTTCATCCCTGACCACTGAAACTGTAACATACTGATATTTTAAAAGAACACTATGTGCTTAAATGAACTACTAAATACTATGGTACATTTATAAACTAACTATTAAACATAATTACTCCGCTTCCGTATTTTGAATTTCAAAAAATGGTTATACACAGTTACGATCAGTAAGTTTTTTAAAGTATGATAGAACAAACTTATTTTTTGGTGAATAGTAACCTACCCTTAGAAATAGTAACATACCCTTATGAGTAGTAATATACCCTTAATAATAGTAACATGACCCTTATGAATAGTTATGTACCCTTATGAATAGCAACATGACCTTAATAAATAGTAATGTACCCTTATGAATAGTAACTTGGACCTTATGAATAGTATTGTTCCCTTTGAATAGTAAATTCACCAATGAAATTATAAATAATATTTATCCATATTATAAATGTCAATATGAAATAATTAAGTCATAATATAAGTAAATAAATATTTTAAAAATTATTGAATAAGTTTTGGTATTTTTGTAAGTCATATAAATTTAATTACAAATTTATGATTAATTTAATAATTTAAATGAAAATTTATTTCCATAAAATGTATGCATAAATAATTATTTTCAGGAGTTTTTATTACAAGAAAATTTTAAGGGACCTTAAGTAAATTTTCAAAGTGTTAGAAAAGAAGTTTTAATTTTAAAATTGTATTTTTCAAGTAAAGTATGATTTTATTTAAAAATTTAATTTCTCATGTTTATAAAATTATTTTTATAAAATGGATTTCATTTTTGGATTCTACATATCAAAAAATGGTTAGGGTAAATTTTTTGGATTTTTCTGAAATACTTAAATTTGTTATGAATAGTGAAATACAGTAAAATTCCCTATATATAAATTATCAGTTAAATACACTATTTTTGACATCATGACTGATGTAAGAACACTTGAGTCGAAATCAAAATCTCTACTATTTTTTCACAAGAAGTAATACTATTCATAGTCTTGAGCTATAATATTAAACTAATGATTAAAATAATTAAAACTCCTCTCTTCCACTATAAATACCACCCATTTCCCTCCCCTTCCGCCCACACCTATCAAGCCTTGATCCTTGCCTAAGTTCTGTCAAATTATCCTCTCAAGCCTCTTCCCCACATACAAGACCTTATGGTCTCACCAAAATTCCAAAACCAAGGTCTTTAAGAAGCATCTCAAAGATAAGAGATCAAGAGGTAAACATCCTCTTTTGTTTTCTTTCTTTTCATTTTTTTCTATTATTCTTCTTTCCTCACCTCCCCTTATCCTTGAAGAATTAATGATCTAGTATCACACATATTCTTTATTTAATCATGTTTATGGAAGATTCACAATTATACTTCTTCTCCTCTCCCACTTATTTTATAAATTAAAACATCATTCGTGATTTGTTGATTTACCGACATCGTGGACGATGTGATTTCAATTTATTTTACTTCCTTAAATACTGGTCATGAAACCATTTTTATGGTTAAACCAGATTATAATTTATGTATTATATCTTATTTAAGGTCTTTTAATCATTTTTTACACATGATATTAATTTACAAAACAAAATTAGTTCGTTATTATCAAAGAACCACCAAAATGATCTAAACAAACATCATTAATGATTTAACTAATGAATAGTCATCATATCCTAATTCAAAATGATAAATGGTATAATTTAAGGTTAATAAAACACTAAAATACCATTTCATTCCACTTCTTGAGTTTCTCTTACAACCCACAAGAAAATCCATTATGAATCGCTCATGGAAACCATGTAATGCACGCACCCGAAACGATGGAATTAAAAAAATATTATTAATGAATGGGTGAAATGATGCTATAAAAGAATCATGAAAGGTGTTATAAACATGAATATGTTTATTTAAAATATTAATAACACTATTTTAACCTTCATTCATAATTTTTAAACATGTTTTAGGGAAGTCTAACCCGAGGTAAGGGATCCTGTCTTTCTCACTTTTATTCAGGAATCGCCCCTATGATATGCTTTTTAATGTTTAATTCCTAATGATGGTGTCTGTTTTCTAACATCACCAATACTTACCTTATGATATATTAATGATGATATACCCTATTATAGCTCAATATATGTTGGGTTAATCCCATTATAGCTCAATATATGATGGGTGATCCCCATTATAGATCTCCAATGCATTATGTACTTCGGAGGTGGAAGTTGACCGAATGGTTATTCCATATGTAAGGGTCCTCATTTGAATAATTTATTGTGTATTTTTCACATATTTATTATATTAAAAAATACATAGCATGTTTTAGTATTGAATCTAGAAGTGCGGGTTCAGGGATTTACAGTTGGTATTAGAGGAATGGTCGAGACAACTTTGGACATTAGATGATGTCATTTTTTTAGAAAAATTATAGCGATATTATTTACTTTTGAACATATAGTTAATTAAGTACACATAATTAAATAGTTTTTCTTAATTATCAATATGTAAATTCAGAATTATAAGTACAATGAATGAATTGCGAGGGCTCAATTCATTTAAGGTGGGGATAATATAACATCCTAAGATTTTAAAACGAAACACTATGTGCTTAAATAAACTACTATATACTATATGACCTTTATAAACTAACCGTTACACACAATTTTTCAACTTTTGTGTTTTTAATTTTGAAAAATGGACATACACAGTTGCGATCAGTAAGTTTTTTGGAGTCTAACATAACAAACTTATTTTTTTGTGAATAGTAACATACCCTTATAAATAGTAACATACCCTTATGAATAGTAATATACCCTTATGAATAGTAACATGACCCTTAAGAATAGTAATGTACCCTTATGAATAGTAGCTTTACCTTAATGAATAGTAATGTACCCTAATGAATAGTGAATTCAGCAATGAAATTATAAATAAAATTTATCCATCGTATAAGTGTCAATATGATATAATAATTTCATAATATATGTAAATAAATATTTTAAATATTATTGAATAAGTTTTTGGTATTTTGGTAAGTCATGTATATTTAATTACAATTTTATGATTAAAAATTATTGAATAAGTTTTGTATTTTTCAAGTAAATTATGATTTTATTCAAAAATTTAATTTCTCATATTTAGAAAATTATTTTGATAAAATGGAGTTCATTTTTTATTTCTACACGTCTAAAAATGGTTATGGTGAATTTTTTGGATTTTTCTTGATTTGAACTCACATGATCTCTACTATTTTTTCACAACAATTAAGACTATTCATAGTCTTGATCAATAACATTAAACTAATGACTAAAATAATGTAAAACTCCTCCTCTCATCCACTATAAATACCACCCATTTTCCCCCTCTTCCTCCCACACCACTCAAGCCTTGATCCTTTTCTAAGTTCTACCAAATACTCCTCTCAAGACCCTTCCCTACTTCTAAGACCTTCTGGTCTCACTAAAAGTCCAAACCAAGGGCCTTAAGAAGGATCTCAATGAGAAGAGATCAAGAGGTAAACATCCTCTTTTGTTTTCTTTATTTTCATTTTCTTTTATATTCTTCTTTTTTCCTCAACTCCACTTATCCAATAGGCATGAATGATACAGTATCATAAATATTCTGTATTTCATCATGTTTATGTAATATTCTCCATTATACTTCTTCTCCTCTCCCACTTATTTTAGAAATTAAAACACCGTATGTGATGTGTTGATTTACCGACATCGTGGACAATGTGATTTCAATTTCTTTTACTTCCTTAAAGAATGTTCATGAAACTATTTTTATGGATGATCCAGATTATAATTTATTTATTATATCTTATTTAAGGTTTTGTAATCATTTTTTACACATTATATTAATTTACAAAACAAAATGAGTTTGTTATTATCAAAGAACCACCCAAAAAATCTAAACGAACGTCATTAATGTTTTAACTAATGAATCATCCTCATATCATAATTCAAAATGAGAAATGGTATAATTTAAGATTAATTAAATATTAAAATACCATTTAATTCCACTTCTATATTTTCTCTTACAATATACATGAAAATACATTACGAACTGCTCATGGAAACCATGTAATGCACGCACCCGAAACAATGGAATTAACAAAATATTATTAATGAATGGGTGCAATGATGATACAAAATGATCATTAAATGTGTTATAAACATGAATATATTTCAATAAAATATTAATAACACTATTTTAACATTCATACAGTGATTTTAAACATGTTTGAGGGAAGTCAAACCTGAGGTAAGGGATCCTCTCTTTCTCACTTTTATTCAGGAATCACCCCTACATTATGATCTTCAATGTTTAATTCCTAATGATGGTGTATGTTTTCTCACCTCTACCATACTTCCCTTGTAATATATTAATTATGAGATACCCCATTTCTATCTCATTAAGCCCTCCCATGTACATCCATTACCATGCTGAAATTTTGTAAGTGGATTCTAAACCCAATTTCCATTCTTTGGGTTAACCTTCAACTGCAATGGTTTTTATCATGCTTTAATGACTTGTGAAATGTAATTTAATTATATTATGTTGTATTATTTGTACTTAAATTATATATACATAATACCTTCTTTTAATTATTTCTCTCTTCAATTTTAAGGTATTTGTAAAGAACTTTCCTCTTAAATCCTTTTTAATGTATCCTTTATGAAATATAAAGAAATTGTTCTTTTTATAGATATCGGGAGTATTATCTTATGATTTTATGATATGTATCCCTATAATATCTCCAATATATGTTTTAATGGTTATTTTTTAATAATATTATTTCATTATTGTGTGTGCGATGTTCATATTCTAAAACTATTTTTATAAGAAAAAATGGTATTTCAAATTGTGAATGTGTTTTGCTCAAGGGTGTAAATGAGTTATGAAGTGTTTTATTCATGATATGTTCCTTGGACATAGTTATGTGGGTTTGATACTATTATATATCAATATATTTTGGGTTTATCCTATTATAGATCAATATATGTTGGGTTTAGTCTATTATAGCTTAAGATATGTTGGGTTGAGCCCATTATAGCTCAAGATATGTCGGTTTGAGCCCATTATATCTCAGGATATGATGGGTGATCCCCATTATAGATCTCCAATGCATTGGATACTCTAGATATGGAAGTTAACTGAATTGTTATTCCATGTGTAAGGGTGATTTTAAGAGTGATATGGTAAATACGTCCTAAGGAAACTACATGATGTTTCTATGCATGCTTATGAGTTTTCAAGAAAAGGGTTTTTAATAGGGTTTTCATGTTTCCACTGGAATAATGGGTTTTAATTCATTATGTACCTTACTAAGATTTTTTTTCTCATCCCATTTTTAAAAAAAAAATCACAGGATTCCTTAGATGTTCAAAGGATAGTTAAGGTGATAATGCAGATGAATACAATTAGTTATATTGTAATTATTTCTGTAAACATTGATTCTATATATATAAGTTGTTGTCTAATTCTCCAAAACCTAGACTAGAAAATGTCCTTATTTGTATAATGTACTATGCATTTTTTCAGTTATTTATTATAAAAAAAATACACAACATGTTTTAGTACTGAATCAGAAAGTGGGGGTTCAGGGCTTTAAAAAAACTAGCATTGATGGTATGGGAACATCTTCTACACACTAGGATGTACCTCAAAGGGGGTATGTGAAATTCCCTTATCACCTCCTCACACAAAATCATTGGAATCGTCTTCTATCCTCTAAAAGGTTTGAAGTGAACCACACCATCATAAAATCCATCAAGATCATGATCAGTGGATATCTGAATATGAAAGCTCTCATAGTTGGTATCTCCATGGTGAGCCTAAATAACACACTGTAGGAAGTGGTGGGGAAAAACCATCAACTGGAGGTAAGATGCACCATCCTCATCTACTAAGGATAAATACTAAAATTCTAACTACTTCAATGCCTTTATCAAAAACTACAAACAAGATCTCTTACTGAGGGAATCAACCACCACGTTCCCCTTCCTAGAAGTATAGACTATCTCTAAGTCATAATCCTAGTAGAAATCTAGCCATCACCTCTTTCTAAAGCTTTGATCCTTCTGAGAGAATATATACTTGAGACTCTTGTGGTCAGAATAAATATCAAATTACTCTCCAATAACTTAATATCACCACTTAATCAGGGTGAAGACCACCAGTACTAGCTCCAGATCATGGGTTATGTAGTTTTTATCATGTGCCTCAACTGTTGAGACCCGTAAGAAATCACTACATGCCTCTTCATCAGAATAGAACAAATTCTGATCCTCAAGGAATCACTGAGCACTATGTAATCAACACTATCTTTTGGAAGCCTCAAGAAGGGTAACCTATCAACCTCTTCCACAACTCCTGACAAGCCTACTGGAACCTATCTATCCACATGAAATGATACCCATTCTAGGTCAAATATGTAAAGGTTTTTGATATCCTGGAGAAATCAAGCATGAATCTCCAATAGCATCCTACTGACCCAAGAAATATCCACACCTTGGTCTTTCTCTTGGGTGGATCCTAAGCCAACATTTCCTCAACATTTATTAGGTCCAATGTTATACCCTTTACTAAGATGACATGTCCCAGAAAGTGTACCTCCTCAATATAGAACTAAAAATTTGAGATCTTCCCATAAATTTGGTGCTCTTAGTGTATGTTTTGGACCACCTTCAAGTATCTTGCATACTCCTCCTTAGATGTCAAGCACACTAGGATATCATTGATGAAGTACAAAACAAACTATTCTAATAAAGGGTAAAATATCCTATTCATGAGTCCCTCCCATGACCATAATAGGGGAATTTTTTACACCAAAAGACATCAGTAAGTACTCATACTGACCATAGAGACATCAGAATTCGGTCTTTGTTATATCCTCATAATGTACTCGAAGTTGATGATAACCCAATTTGAGATCAATCTTCTAGATCCATCCTTTCATTATCAACATTTCAAAGAGTTAATAAATCATCAGTAGTTCATACTTGTTCATTATAGTCACTTGGTTTAGGAGAAAATAATCTACACACAACTTCAGTCGCTTATCTTCCTTCTTGGAGAACAATACTGGGGCTTCCTGGGGGAAACTATAGGTTTGTAAAATCCATTTCTCTGTAAGTCCTCAAAATACACCTTCAACTCATGAAGATCTACATGATCCATCCGATATTCTAGTTAAAATATCTAGTAAGTACCTTGGTGAAATTATTTATTAATTCTATCACTTGGTGGAGTAGTAAGTCTAAAATATCCTCAAGAAAGATGTCCTCATACTCTCCCACCATTGTTGGAAACTGAAATCTTATAACATCCACTACTTTAATGGTAATACTATCTAAATAATAAGTAATCACAAGTATCCTCATATGTATGACCCCATATTGCTCTTCCTAGGTTTCCCTCTCACCCATGAAGGATAACCTCATCCTATCACCATAGACACACCACATACTCTACTTAAACTAGTCAATCTAAGAATGAACTATATTTAATCAGTTCATACCTAAGAATATATCATAAGGACTCATTTCTACTACAAAGATATCTTATAAGAATCTCTCCCTCTCGAGAGTTAGGTCACACTTTCGATAGTAGTGTTTAATAGTTGAATCCCTTTGATTGGAATCTTCAAGTGAAAAGTTCGACCCAAGGTCTCAACCAAAATATATATGTCTCGAACAATATAAGTGTAAAGAAAAGAGTGGATTTAAATTTTTCTATCATAAAAATGGATAATATTGAGAATTAATTGATCATCTGTTTATTCATCCCTTGAACATCAGGTTCATAGGCCTCCAATAATTGCATCTATCCTCATACATGTCCCCCAACTCCATGAGCCTGTCACAGACCACCTGGGGTGATGTTTTCCAAAAAAACAAACTATCTATAACCTCATTTTCTATTCCTTATCCTCTTCTATGTCCACCATAAAATGGACCACTCTTCTCTTATTTTTTTCTCTTCCTAGGTGTTCCATAGACCAACTCCCTGTCAGTTTCATGGTTGGTTAGAAAATCTTGAGTGAGATGTCCCTCACTATCACAAGAGAAACATTACCTCTCTCTAGGACAACTAGAACTATCTAGAGATTCCTAAAATGAAGACCATTTATCCTGGGATCATCTTCTGAAGGGTCTCAGAATCCAATATCCCTATGAATACCATAAAATACACTTTTTCAAGGTCTCAGATTCTTTGGGATTACTAATAGCATCAACTATCTGTTTCTACTTGACTAGAAAGATCTCCATCACTAAAGCTAACACCAACATTCTATCATCTGTGGTAATGAAAAGAGATATCACTCTATCCCTGATATTTTAACATTGACTCTTATTGAAGGACCATGATTTGAATAAAAAATCCAAAACAATATCCAAATAGTATAATGAGAGGTTTTTAAACCTTTATGAATACTCATCTATGATCATACGGCCCTTGTATAGCTATATAATCTCTTGGATGTGCACTGATCGCAACATGTACAAATAGAACTCCTACCTGAAGAGACACTCAATATCTGATAAGAGAGATGCATCTCATCATGAATCTGAGTCACTAGACTCCACCATCACCCAATATATTCCTAAAGAAAACTCACTTTTGGGACCACCATCTGATCTGGATGTGTTCTCACAAAGAGGAAAACTCAAGTGACTGCCTCTATCCAGTCCTCGTATTCATAGGGGTCTTTATCTCCCAAAAGCAAGGTAGGTCATGTCATCTAAAACTCATGGAGTTTTATCATCCTACACACATCCTCATTTGGTACTTCTGATGCATCCTTATCTTCAACAAGCGGTGGAAAAACTGGAAAACCACTCAGAGGTACCACCTATGTAAAGATTCTTATATTGAAGCCTCATCACCCAGTGGATCATCCTTCTGATCCCATTGTGGAATCCGAGCTAGATATATTTATATAGGAATCATGAAATAAAATCAAGACATACCATGGTCAATAGTATATCTAGGAGGATGACTCGAGAAAGAAATGAAAATCATAGACTGTTCCTATATGATGCATATACCAATTTTTTCCCTTCAACCAGTGCCTATATGTACTAAGTAAACAAGTAGGTTATCATATTCTTCATGAATAGATATGTCATCCACCAAACCAACACAATATTTCTTATCCTGAGAGATTAACTCAAAATTTTTCAACACTATTTCCATAAATAACAAACCAATATTACATATAGACAATCTATAAGCTCCATTATTAAGGTAGAATCAACTCCTATGATCCCACTCTATCATGACCTAGCCCACTAGGGGCCACCTGGCTGAAGATAAGCCAAGTATGACCACCCAATCCCACCTATAATAGTTCAGGGTCTACTAACTAGTTTCAAGTAGGTATATCACATGCATTGGAGGACTTAGACTAATGCACTAGTACATACACACATGTACAATCCCATACAATGCTGAAATAAAAGTAAAAATGATACCAAATTCATGAATACAAATATATCCTACCATTAGAGTATGATAAATGTATTGTAAATCATAATGGCTAATTACAATCCTACCACAAAAGTGAAAAAGATTCCAATCTACTCAAATGGAGAGGACTGCTGTCAAATGCAAACTCGGGTACAACCACAGTCTGTCTATCCCAGACTATACTTCATGTAACACCCAATATTTTATGAAATTTTTTCTTTTAAAATGAATTTTATTTATTTGAAAACTCTTACTACTTACGACATTGAGTTTAAACTAACCACGATATACTATTAATATATTATTTTGTGAAAATTATTTTATAGCCATTGGATTGAAGGGTATGAAAATGAATAACAAAATTATTATAAAATATGGTGACATATGTATAAAATGAAATCATTGGTTATAAATTTATTATAAATATAAAATATAATAATAAAAATCATTTGAAAATAAAAAATATGTTTTTAGGAAAAAAGTATTTTTATTCACACAATATATTTTTATCTTAATAAAATAAATTATTAAATATTAGTGAATTGTTTTTCTAAAATTTATAAATTATATATTCAATAAAAAAATTACCTTAATTTAATATTTTTTTCTAAGTATGAAATAAGAATTATCCAATTTTTATGTTTAAAATGTATTTTTCTAAAAATCAATTTCATCCTATATTACGTGCTTTTTTTAAATTAATCTATGCCACTTATAGAAATTAAATTAAATAAAATGGAATAACTATTTGGAATTAGTAGGTTTAAATTTGGTAAATATTTCCCTTTTATTTTTTTTTCAATATAAATAGTAACCTTAGTAAAATTTATCACCTCTGTAAAGGGTAAATCGAGTTAATTTTGGTAAAAACTAAGTGATAAGGCCTTAATTTTTCATCCTAGTTTTTTGTTTGATGTATGGAATTATAAAATTATCATCTTATCATCGAAATTTATTTTTTAATGTAAATTATTCTATGAAAATGAACAATATAATAATAAATGTGAAGAAAAATACAAAATGTCACTTTCTTAATTTTAAATATTTATTATGTGTCCACATAGGGAAAAAAGAAAGTTATGAATGAATATAAATATCTATTTTGAGAAGAATGAAATTTTTTTCATGATGTAAATTTATTTGTAATTTTTATAAATTATATAATTACCTTAAATTCTTTTGCAATGCTGACATAATATTTCTTCAATAAATAAAAAAATATATTAAATGATTCAAAAAATATTAAAAGAAATATAATTTGAATTATTTATTATGTTATATGATTATTTTAGATGAATATGAATGTAATTCTTTTATTAAAGGATTATATATTAATTATATATTTTTTTACTGTCTTTTAATTCAAATTAAATGAATACAATCAAAATGGACAGTAATTCTTTTTTTAGAAAAATAATATTTTATGAAATTATTTAAAAATTATAAAAATAATTAAAAGGAAAATTGGTATAATATGTGGTTTAAAATTTCATCCTTTTTCTATTTATGATTCAATAGTTACCTTATATGTAAAATTACGACCCTTTAAGAGTGAAAAAGTTGTTACCATAGCTAATGCTTAAATGGGTTAACTAAGGGGTTAAACCAAAAGATAAGGTTTAGAAAACCAATTAAACATATCAAAATTTTATTGGTTTATGTGTTTAAAAATCCAAAATATCATATGTTTTAATAACTATCCTTTTTTAAGAATTTGGGCTAGATAATTACTTTATTATAATTAAATCATTTAAGAATTCTTAAAAGTGTTATCACCTCTATTATAAATGGGAACCACCTCCCCTCATTTATCCTCACATTTTTAGCCATATAGATCTACCATACCTAAAAACTTACCTAATAAACTTCATTAGACACATTATAGAGGTTATGGTACTTCAAAAATACCAACCCTGTGATCCTTAAGAGGATATATAAAGGATTTATTTCAAAGGAAAGATAATCACCTTAACCTATCACTTTATTTTTATTCATTCTTTTAACTACTATAAATATTTAATAATATTAAGTAAATAATAAATTTAGTTTATTAAATATAATTTAATTTTATTGTGATTATTGAACCACATTTATTCACCCTCTTTCCATCAAATAGGAAGTAAAAGTATCACTTGTGCGTACATACAACTTATCATCTCAACATAGTGATACAATTCACTTCTTCTCACCACCTTTTATGGATGGGTATTTTGTTGGGTTTAATGTTTATATATGATAATTATGAAATAATTATACCTCTTTAATTATAATATATTATCTACCTTCTTACCTTCCAAATAATTGGAAAATTACAACATCACTCATTTGTACATGTAGTCTACCACCTCCATGAAGTGATGCGACTCATTTTTCATTTCTAATTTACATCGATAGTAAGAAGGATGGATTTAATTAATATATATGATATATATTGTAAAATAATTATTCTAAAATGGAGGATTATTATTTAAATTTTTTCATTAAATCCATTGAAAATTTAAAACAACATTCATGCGTATGTACAACCTATCGTCTTCATGAACGATGTAATTCAGTTTTCTATCTCTAATTTTATAAATGAATATAAAAATGTATATAATGAATATATATGATATTTATATCATTAATAAAAAAATTTAGATGATTTAATGATGATAAAACTATAAATATCAAAACTATCGAACCAAAACATACATTAAAAAAAAGTTGATATCACTCAGAACAGTTATTTTAATAAATAATTATAAACCAATGGGTGATAAAAGGTCATAAGTAAATAAAATACGGTATGATATATATTTTTATATTTAATTAATATATTTATAATAAATATATATTTATTATACAATAAGTTCCAATGCGTATTAAGGAAATTGGACCTAAGGTAAGGGGTTTTCGTCTCACTTTTATTGTTGTGAGACACATGCCATATTCACCACTTGTTTCTTTTATATGGTATATATATTGTATAGGAATATATTTTATGATTATTATTATGAAAATTATGTGGATTCACATATCCATATAATTTTATATATTTCATAGGGTCTATGATTCAATAGTTACCAAAGTGGTAAAGGTTTTATGTTATAATCTCATTGTTTATTGGGATTTTTTATGATTAATTTGTCAACGATGAAAAAATATTATCTATATATAATTAAACTCATAAATTTTATTATCATGTGGTTATTTTTTTTAGGATATATGCTTTTATTTTATTTTCCTCAATTTAAGTAATTAAGAGATATAAAATATGTTTTTAATGAAAATTCACTTAATTTCTCTCTTTGATCAAAAAAAATCTTCCAAATTCATGTTTTCTAAAAATGTTTTAAAGAAGGTTGTTTATATTCTACTATTATTATTTAAAGTAATTTTTACTTATGTATTATTATTTTTAAAATTTTTTAAAAGTAATCTTGTTAATGTTTTCTAAATGAGGTAATTTTTTAATTTTTTTATAAAATTTTGAAATGAATGTTTTATTTTAGAGTAAATGACACGAATGAGATTTACCACCATCATGACTTATAAATTACATGAATATTACATTAAAATTTTCCAAGGTTAGTTTCCAATAATTTTTTTCCCTTAATATTTGGGAAATTTTTATGTTTTAATTAGTTTATTTCAAAGTGAAAAGGATATTTTTCTCAAGAAAATTTCTAGTGATTCTTTAAAATAATTTTTCATCTATGATACCATCCTTTGATGTTACTTTTGATTTAATGGAGATATGATCCAAGTATACCTTCCTTATTCTTACTCTAGAAATTTTATATTTATAATTTAAAGATTTTTATGAAACCTGATCCCTTTTCCAAGGGTTATGCTATGATGAAATAAAGAATTTTTATGATTACCATTTTATTTACATGGGTTATGATACAATTAAATGTTTATGAAACCCATTTATTTTCATGGGTTCTAATATGATTAATTTTTAACGATACTGTGACACAAATCTATAAGATTTTTATTATGATATAGGTAGGATTGGAATTATATAGTGCACCAATTAATTGGGTAAATATATATATCTCATGATATAAACATGACTAGAATGATGAGTGAAGCCATTTTAGTAAGGGACTTTTTCTACTATGATAGTCTTGGGAGTGAACATTGAAAACTATGATGGTTTGGGTAGTGAACCTTATCCACTATGATAGTCTTTGGAGTTAACCTCGAATACTACAATGGTGTACGTATTGAATCCAATTCACTATAATAGTCTTGGTAGTGATCCCTAACTACTAAAGGAATTGATTTGTATGCATTTATTTATGCCAAAATTACATGTCTTATGTCAATGTTAGGATCTCATGAATCATTTTGTTTTATTCCTTTATGATTCAGATATTTTGAACATCTATGATTTAATCCATGACTTAAGATTTTCATCTATGATATGTAGGGTATAGATTTCAAATGCTAAGTTCATGTTCTCATAAACTTATGCTCATGTTATGATTATGTGATCATTGATATCTCCCTCATTTACCCTGGCTGATAATCTGATATCACCATTTCTTATGTATCATTACCCCAGTCTATGAAGGAAGGTTTTAGGTATGATATTTCTAAGAAGGGTTCTATTTATAAATAATTTAATGGGAGAATCTTATGTTATAGTTGTTTATGTTTCCAAGTTTCTAAAGATACTAAACCTATAAAATTCTACATTGTTATGTTTTATAATGATAATTCATCAAATAATATGTGATTCCTATGTATGAAAAGTGTGGGTCACTATACTCTTCTCACTCTTAGTCCTACCAGGTCTCTATCAAAAGGTCCATTGTCCACATTAGATATGACATGTGTAGGAAGAGTTCATGAAGGGTTGAGTATAACAATACCCAATAAGACACCCTAAAATCACCAAACATAAAACATCAATAGTAGTTAGCTCATCATCACAAGTCATGTCAATGACACTCCAAGAATAATAAAACCCAGATATGATGATAAGATAATCCAAGTATCATAGAGGTATTAACCACTATTATCCATATGATTCTTCACAAGGCTTCATGGTAATGCTCATATGAGAGGACTCACTCCCTGAGCCATGTTGTCACTGATGGATCTCATCCGAGAGGGAATGCCCATTGGATCATACCAAATAATTACTCACAAGAACTCCAATGTTCCCAACACATATATAGGAGATGATACCCAATACCACTGATGGATGCCACAAAATTTACTAAATCAACATACTAGATAAAGAATCGACACCATGTGTATGGTGTTCACACAAAAGAAGTTTTGTGGAAATAATTTAATAACTTCTGAATGGGGACTGTAATAGGAAATACAAGATCAACATTGAATCCATAATATAGGTTCTACCCTAGATGTGATATAGTCTTCATCAGTATTGTGTGTTTGTCTTTATTGCTATCATGGGTGAACTAATTAAATAAATTATTAATATTTTTATTTAATTACTTTATTTAAAGCCTAAAATAATTCTCTTATTCTATAAGGCCTATTATGAAAAATCCCTTAGGTAAGCCATATAACCCAAGGGATTTCGTGAAGAGAAATGAGGATATTTTTGTGGATGATAGTAGAATCAAGGCTTGGATCAGTACCACCAGGATCATCTACACCAATAGAGTTATGGATCTTACCAACTATGATGACACAAAACCGTTATTTACAAAAAAAAATTGATCCAAACTCGAAGTTGGATTTTTTTTGTGAATTTTATTATATTTTTTATTATACTATGTAGAATGAAAATAAATTCTTATAACAGTTTATTTATGGGTGGATAGATGACTTACAAATGATTTTTTATTTTTCTAGAGAATAGGAGTTGATATTATCTATTGCTTATTATTGCTCTTAGTTTAGTATTCTAATGGAAAAGAATCAATTCTAACCTAAAAAATAGAAGAGGTTCATTCCTCTTTTGTGTTTCTTGGATTCCTTACCCCATTCTACACATGTTCATCTTTGTATTTCTTTTGTTCAATGGTTTGACCAATCCCCAATTTACAATCATTACAAGACCATTATTTTTCACAATAGATCTCCACAGTAGTTTGGGGTTCATAGTCGAGGGAGTGATAGAGGTGTGATGAATATGGAAGATGATAAGAGGTGGATTAGTATCAGATTCATATTACTCATTTCTTGGTTTGGAGTATAGTGATTTCATGGTGTGATTATGGATTATTTTGAGGAATTTTGGGTGGTTAGAATACATCCACTAATGATGAAAAGGAACTGTTAGGTCAATATCCATGATTAATAGCATGATTGGTTGGTGTAACACCATGGTAGAATGTGTAGAAATCTCTTGAATTTTGGGGAAATTCCCAAATATATTACATGTTGTCCAAGGAACACATGTTGAATAGAATCCCTTCTACAGTGCTAGGTTTTACTTGTAGGAAAAAATGTGTGACATGTGTCACATGTTATGTGACCTATTGTAGGTTGATTAGTGTGTACCTTGAGGGTACACAAGCACGAACATGTCTAGGAACATGGTAATTTCTAATTAATCAGACATTATTAGGTACATGTACAAATCCGACTGCATGGACACATCCTGAAGTACACAACAAGAACAAGAGGAACATGAGTAAAGACACAGGTAGTTGTGGGTTAATTAGTAAACACCATATACCTTATTTACATGTAGTTTACTTCCTATGATCCTACTTGGATCCATTTATATCTTCATTATAAACCAATTTAGTTGAGTAAAATCCCTTGGTCCTACCCTATGAGGGTGTAGTGGGTCATTAATTCTTGACCATAGGATTTTGATTTCCCATATTGATTTTTTCATGAATATATTTCGAAGAATTAGTCAGTGTGACTGGGTTAGAATCCTCTATAATTTCTTTTTTATCCTTATTAGGGTTCATGGTATTGATGAAACCACCATGCATAGAAAATAGTTCCCCAATATAGAAGACTGATACAATTGTGTTTTTGGAATCCCCTAGTGTTCATGGGTGTGATCCTCTATCTATCTATTAAGAACATTGGATTTTTAGTGAGTAATTATTTGGTGAGATAGGATGAGAATGACCTCTTAGATGATTTCCATTCATAACAACATGGCTAAGGGAGTTGGTTCTCCCTAACGAGTGTTATCATGAATGCTCTTGCAGAATCATATGGCTGGAAGTGGTTGAGACATCATTGATACTTAGAGTCTGTAATTAGTATATTTGGGTTTTATTATTCTTTATTATAAGTCTCATATCCTGATTTATATTCCTTTTGATGATGATTTGACTACTCTTGATGCTTTATGTTTGGTGATTATGGGTTTTCATATTGTGTAATGTTATACTCACCCATATATGTAATCTTCCCGCACATGTCATGTCTTATGAATATTATACGACTTTTGATAGAGACCTATGATGAACATGAGAAGTAAGATCATAGTTTGGGATAGAGAGACTGTGTTTGTTCCTGGTGTTTCATTCGACAGCAATCCTCTACTTGTGAGCAAGTTAAACTCTTTTGAACTTTTGTGGTGAGCTTATAATTGGCCATTATTATTTATTGTACTTTTATCATACCCTTATTGTCGTATATATATATATATATATATTCATGTATTTTATATCATTTTTACTTTACTTTTATCATTATATGGTCTTTTACATGTATCTATGATTATAGATACCTTAGACGAAGGCCTCTCATGTGTGTGATATTCCAACTCGGTGTTGGTCGCCAGCCCCTAGCCTATTAGAGGCAGGATTGGGTTCTCATACTCAGATTACCACTAGATAAGCGATCCCAATTTTTCATTTCATGACAATATTAAATTATGGGTAATTTTTTTGTCTTTTTTTAAATAATCAAATTTTAGGTGAATAGTAAAAATATCGATTTTGTCGGTTTTCTTAAAAACTGCCATTTTTATTATACAATAATGACATGAAAGTTTTTGAAAATCTTTTTTACTTAAAAAATATATTTTATAGATATAAATTATCCATTTTTATATACTATGTTGATTTATAAAACCTATTCTTAACATTTTATAAAATCTAGGTAATGTATTAATGAAAACTTTTTTTCATCTGTTTCTTTTAATAAAATTTCCACATGGTGGAATTAGGGTTTTTATTTATTTTAATGTTAATTAAATATTTTTTTAATAATTAGAAGCATTTTAATGAAAAAATAATCAATAACATTGATTCTTTTATCTTAAATATACATTTTATTCTTAAAAATAAATTTTTTTTCAAAAAACGGGCTTATGTGTGTTTCATATGCTAATGCTAAAATTAATTTTTATTATAGATAGAAATTTTATTAGATAAATTGGATTTAATATTTATAATCATTAGGTTTTAATTATCTAATAAGGCTCATTTTATTTTTAAACATTAAAAATAAATTACTTAGGTAAAAAATTTAGGTAACTCCGTAAAAACAAAAAATGGTAAAAGTAAAAAATATAAGATTAAATGACCTTAAAACATGTTTAAAACCTATGAAAAAAAAGTTTTATGGGGGATTTATTTTCCCACACTCTATTATTTTCAACTTCGGCTTTATATTCCATGTGAAACAAATGTTATCATTATATTGAAGTGTTATATGTTCCAAAAATTACCTTCACTTTATTTATATAAGGTACCAACATCCCTCCACCTCTCCACACATAAAAGGCCCCTTATTATTAACACATATTCTAACCTAGTCCTTCTTAATCCCTCTCCTCATGTCCTAAAATCTACGGTCATTCCAAAATACTATGCTAAGGTTCCCTAAGGTGGTTACCAAAGGATAACATCCAAAGAGAGAGGTAATATTTTCCACATGGCCTTCTTAAATATTTTATGTCGCGACCCGTCCTCGGGGCCCGTGCCGTGACTACCCCAAGCCCGCCTTCCATAGGCCAGGGGCTGGCGACTAGCACCAAGGCGTAAATCCCGATAAAAAGGGAAGGCATTGCCTTTGTAAAGTAAACAATCACACAGAGTACAAGCGGAAGAAGTAAACACTAAGTAAAAACTGAGTACAACAGTAAGTGAGGAAAGTAAAAAGGGGCGGGAAATACAAGCCCAACTGTAAAGTACAACTCGAAAGAGAAAACAGCAACTGAAAAGTAAAGCTGCTACGCAGAGCTGTCCACTGGAAATCCGACCAGAAGGGTGGGTACAGATAGCTCCTCTGCTCCTCAGGTCCCACCGTCCGCTCCGAGTATGCCTGTCACGACCCGTCCATGGGGCTCGTGCCGTGACTACCCCAAGCCCGCCTTCCATAGGCCAGGGGCTGGCGACTAGCACCAAAGGCGTAAATCCCGATAACTGGGAAGGCATTGCCTTTATAAAAGTAACAAAACACCACAGAGTACAAGCGGAAGTAAAACACTAAGTACAAAAAGAAGTGCTGGAAAGTAAATGGGCCAGAATACAAACCCAAAAGAAAGTACGACTATAACTGAACAAGGTACAACAGCAAAAAGACAAACAGCTGGAAGAAGGAAGCAGCTCCTGGGTCGTCCTCCTCGGATCCTACCTGAAGGGTAGGTACAGATAGCCTCCTCCACGCTCTTGTCTGTCAACCTCCTCTGTGAGTCGTCACGTCGTGCAGTCCACCTCCGGGTACTAGCTCGTCGTGTAGTCCACCTCCGGGTACTGACTCGTCGAGTAGTCCACCTCCGGGTACCGTCCAGTCCTCGAACACTCAGCCTCCGTCAGCACTGCCCGTCGTCTGCAACCAACACAACGAGGTGCGGGCATAGCCCGTGCAGGGGTGAGTATAACGATACTCAGTAGGGACCCTGATACCCTCAAGGTCTCACTAAAACCAACAAGGATAACCACAAAGAAGATCTCAACAGATAACCTCTACTTAGGTATATGCCCATACATACACCTAAGTTATCAAGTAACCCATCTCAATCATGAGGAAACACAAGGATTGAGAAATCAACGGATAACAACTACCCAGGTATATGCCCATACATATACCTAAGTTATCAAGTGACCCATCTCAATCATGAGGTAAACACAAGGTCAAAAGTCTCAGCTCAAACCAGGATTTTCATTATCGAAACCGTAACTGCTGAAGAGCTCCGTCTCTGGAGTGTACAGTGGTCCTGTCACGACTCCGAGGTACTGCTCACTAACCTAAGACTGCTGAGGTACTCCTTCTGTCGAGTACCGCGGGCCAGCCACCCAAACACAGTAGTGCTTCCCGCCGGGGTATGTCACCCAAACACAGTAGTGCACACCCCCTAGTAGCCTGCTGAGGTACTCTCCGGACGAGTACCGCGGGTCTGCACTATCACACAGGTAGTGCTCCGTCCGCCATGGGTCTGCACCCAAACAAAGTAGTGCTCCGTCCACTGGGCTAGTCGACTCACTCCAAGTCGAGTCGGTCAAGCAGTCGTCAGGTCTCAGTCGGCTACACGGTCTCCGTACTCCGCACGCTCGTCTCTAGGAGGGTCCGCTCCATGAGCTACAAGTCGATACTCCAAGTATCTCAAGGTCCCACGAAGAAGTAACTCAAAGGACCGCCTCGTCACAGGGGTCTCAACGCAATAGACGGCGCGTCGATCGGACGCCCGGTCTGTGAGTTATTAGCATTTTTGTCCCAGGGGCCCGGTTGGTTTCGTGAGCGAACCAAACCTAGCCATATCTCAACTGTACCCCGAACTCCCATAGGGTATACTCATAGGAACCGTTACTCAACGTAACCACCAACGCCGCTGACGGTTCGTCAAACGGACGTCTGGTTTGAAAGATATCAGTTTTTCCGTTCCAGGGGCCCGGTTGGATTTCAGTGCGATCCAACCCGGCCACTATCCAACAACATCCAATTCTCAGGCGGAGGATGCCAAAAGTTTCGTATCGACAACAGGAACTCAACGTCGCAGACGGCGCGTCAATCGGACGCCCGGTCTGAGAGTTATTGGCTTTTTCGTCCCAAGGGCCCGGTTGGTTTTTAAGGCAAAACCAACCCGACCGTACTCCACCTGCGTCCAAACCTCAGGTGGAGTATGCCAAAAGATCCGTCTCACTTAGAGGAATTCAACGAAACAGACGGCGCGTTAATCGGACGCCCGGTCTGTTAGTTATTGGGCTTTCCTTCTCACACCCACCCTGGGAAACTTCCCAGGAGGTCACCCATCCTGATCACTGCTCTAGGCCAAGCACGCTTAACTACGAAGTTTTAACTACGTAGGCTCCCGAAAAGAAAGGTGCACCTTGAGTATAGTATACCGAAACGACCGTCTCGATCCAAGGATCGCGTTGCCACTGACGGCGCGTCGTTCGGAGGCCCGTAGCTCAAGTTACGGGCGTTTGAACGAAAACCGTCCGAAGACGGGGTTTCGGGCCCGGGCCGACACCGCCCGACCCCCCCCCCCCCCCCCCCGGGAGTTGGCCGAACCGGGTCGACCCGAACCGGGTCCACCCGACCCGGTCCGACCCGGTCCAGTACGGCCAGGGCGCGGCCCGGCCGGTCGGACCGGCCTGGCCCAGTTCAGCCGAGTGGTCGAACGGCCAAGGCGCCGCGGGGCACCGCCCCCGCGGCCTGGTGGTGTCGCGGCCCCCCCGCGTGGGGCCGCGCTGAGTCGGGACGCGGCTTCAGCCGCGTCCGAGGGCACCGGACCCGCGCGGCCGCGGGTCCGCGGGTGCCGCCGCCGCCGCGCTGAGTTGCGGCGGCATGTTCGGCGGCGCACCGGGGCGCCGCCGCTCCCGGCTGCCGGCGCCGCCGGCGAGTTCCGCGGGCCACCGGGATCGCTCCGGTGGTCCGATTTTGTTCCCGCCTGCGCCGCTGCTCCTCCCGGGACTCGTCCTTCACTGCGGAATCATCAAACACCCGTTGTGGCACGTTCCGTCGTCGCCCGCCAAATCCGCAAAACACGAAGAACAACGGAGGGGTTGTCGGGCCGTGTTCGTTTGACCCGCACCCTCCGCGTTAGATAAAAACAACGGGAGAAATAAAGTTCAACACATGAACGCATATCCGAAACAATTTTTAATGAAATAAAATTGTTTCATTAACGGGTTCCTCATTTGAACGAAAAAAAAACAATTTTAATAAATTTTAAAATTGTTCACAAAGCCAATTCTTTACTTTTTAAAGAAACAATTACGGGAATATAAAAAGAAAAGGGGTAATTCCCAAAATAAATCTCTACCTCGTCGTCGCTATCGGATGCGAGGTCGTCGCGGAATTGACCGTCGCGGAAGGAGGTGATCGTCACACCGCGGAAGGGCGTCATGTCGACGATCTCCGAGGACCAAGAACATACGGATTTAATTAATAATAATTAAATCCATGTTGTTGTTGAAATCCAAAAAGAAAATAAAAAGAAGCGCAACCCCCTACCTTGGTTGTTGTCGATCGAAGGCTGTCGCGGGGTTGGATCGTCGCGGAAGAAGCGTCGCGAAGGGAGATCCATTGGCGTCACGGTACAAGGCTTCGCGTCGTCGATCTCCGCAGGTTTGGCGTTCTTCGCGTTCTTCGCGTTCTTCGCGTTCTTCGCGTTCTTCGCGTTCTTCGCGTTCTTCGCGTTCTTCGCGTTCTTCGCATTCTTCGCCGAAGAAGAACGCTTTCCTCCAAATCCTCTCCACGCCACAAGTTTCAACCCAAAATAAGATAAGCTTAAGCCTTATTTTATTTACACAACTAAACATTTGAATTTCAAAAGATAAGAAACGAACCATTAATTCGTAGAATTAATTCAACGAAAGAAACAGCTCATTTAATTTACGAAAGAAACAGCCCAATTAAATGGTCTGTTAAGATTTTAAGAAACGCATCAGTTGACTTTCATTAAGACGGGTTTTCACGGGTGCGTTTCTTAGCGGAAAGAAATGGCGGGGCTCGTGCGGGCCCCACCTCACAAATATCCTACCAAGGGGTAGGATATTTCTGGATAGCATCCTATCCAGTTCAACTCAGTTCAAGCCGCCTTTAAGTGGCTTCAAGTGGCTTCCAAGTGGCTTAAGCGAAATAAAATAAAGTTGTAGCAAAATTATTTTATTTCTTAACTTTAAGCCCGAAAATTAAAAACCACACCCGAGCAAACGCAACTCCGGAAGAGGCGTTTCTAAGCGAATATCGGCGCTGCGATTTCATCGGAGCCCTCAGAATTCGATTCCGGGCTCCGGTTCAAAAGTTAGAAAAACCCGCTCGTCCGTTCACTGAACGTACCCGAGCCAAACTTCGGAAATTGATTCCGGTCACACCGGGCCTCGGAATCAGGCACCGTCAGAAACTTCGTTCTTGTAAAATTCCAAATAAAATTAAGAAAAAATTTCCTTGAAATTTATGGGTCTTTACATTACTCCCACCACAGGGCTTTATGTCCCCGTAAAGCTTCACAAAAAACTTAGGGAAACAAAGCGGTACTGAGCACGCATCTGAGCCTCCCGTTCCCATGTGCTCACCTGGAGGTCCCCGAGCTGCCAAAGAAGGTGCACAAGGGGAATCGACCATCCTCCTAGGATCCGCTCCTGTCGATCCTCGATCCCCATAGGAAACTCAGTAAAAGTCACCTCATCACCAAAGACCAGCTCCCTATGGTCAAAGATTTGTGTCGGGTCGTGCACGTATCTCCTCCGCTGAGATACGTGGAAACGTCGTGCACCTAGTGCAACTGAGGTGGATGGACCAAGAACATACGGATTTAATTAATAATAATTAAATCCATGTTGTTGTTGAAATCCAAAAAGAAAATAAAAAGAAGCGCAACCCCCTACCTTGGTTGTTGTCGATCGAAGGCTGTCGCGGGGTTGGATCGTCGCGGAAGAAGCGTCGCGAAGGGAGATCCGTTGGCGTCGCGGTACAAGGCTTCGCGTCGTCGATCTTCGCAGGTTTGGCGTTCTTCGCATTCTTCGCGTTCTTCGCGTTCTTCGCGTTCTTCGCATTCTTCGCGTTCTTCGCGTTCTTCGCCGAAGAAGAACGCCTTCCTCCAAATCCTCTCCACGCCACAAGTTTCAACCCAAAATAAAATAAGCTTAAGCCTTATTTTATTTACACAACTAAACATTTGAATTTCAAAAGATAAGAAACGAACCATTAATTCGTAGAATTAATTCAAAGAAAGAAACAGCTCATTTAATTTACGAAAGAAACAGCCCAATTAAATGGTCTGTTAAGATTTTAAGAAACGCGTCAGTTGACTTTCATTAAGATGGGTTTTCACGGGTGCGTTTCTTAGCGGAAAGAAACGGCGGGGCTCGTGCGGGCCCCACCTCACAAATATCCTACCAAGGGGTAGGATATTTCTGGATAGCATCCTATCCAGTTCAACTCAGTTCAATCCGCCTTTAAGTGGCTTCAAGTGGCTTCCAAGTGGCTTAAACGAAATAAAATAAAGTTGTAGCAAAATTATTTTATTTCTTAACTTTAAGCCCGAAAATTAAAAACCACACCCGAGCAAATGCAACTCCGGAAGAGGCGTTTCTAAGCAAATACCGGCGCTGTGATTTCATCGGAGCCCTCAGAATTCGATTCCGGGCTCCGGTTCAAAAGTTAGAAAAACCCACTCGTCCGTTCACTGAACGTACCCGAGCCAAACTTCGGAAATTGATTCCGGGCACACCGGGCCTCGGAATCAGGCGCCGTCAGAAACTGCGTTCTTGTAAAATTCCAAAGAAAATTAAGAAAACAATTTCCTTGAAATTTACGGGTCTTTACATTTTATAATTATATCACCCAAAACCTATTATATCCATGAGAGTATGGTAACAAAAATATTATTAATATTCTAGTGTGTTTTTTATACTAATATAACATCCATTTTATACCTTTCTCTAAAACCTTTTGAAAAGTAAAAACATCATCATGTGTACGTGCAGACTACCACCTCAACGTTATGATGTATGTATTTCATTTTACATACCAAAAAACATGAGTCGAATAAAACATTTATAAAATGTATAAAAATGATATTTACTAAACCATTAAAATTATGGAATGATAATATTAAACACCCCATACATTATATTAATAATAAATAGTTATAGTAAATTTAACTAATAAAATGGACATATTAAATTAGTCACACATGATACTAAATGGAATTTATAAAAATATGTATAAATGAAGAAGGTTCAGAGAAAATTTTTTAATAAACAAAATTTTATTATCCAGGAATTTATGTACAAATGCAGACCACTTTCAAACACGTGGTAAGGGATCATCTTTACCTCATTCATGACATTTTGGTTGCAAATTATCTTTATTTTTATTTATTTTCATGAAATATTCATCTCATTAACATATTATGTTTTTTATATTTTTCCCTTACATATATACATAGTTAAATATCCCTTTCATTGTTGGGATTGTACTTGTTTTTAGTTCCCTTCAAAATTACCACTTTTAAGTAAACCCGATTTAGGTAAACTTTCATCTTTATTGTCTCTTATCAAGAATCCTCACCATAAAATGTTTTTAATGAATTAAAAACTTATAAAAAACCTAATTATATTATCAAGAACCCTATTGGGTATTAACTCAATCATGGCCTGGTGTACAAAAAAGATGCCTAACTACACACCTGGATAGACATTCTAAAGGAATATTCTTTAGTTAATTCACATTATCTTTACATATAATTATAAACTATTTGGACATATTTCTTGTAAGATAGTAAAGTTTGAAAAACTAATAGGAAAATTAACATTTATTTTATAAATATAAACTTAGAGATTCATAAGTTAGGTTCCTCACATCATGAATGAGTTTCTTCTTCTATGCTTATGGAATAAATTTTATATATTTATTAATTAGAGTATTTACATCCCTAATTATCCCTTATTTTTATAATATTTATATACATTAGAGGAATCATGATAGTGAAATGTGAAATATGAAATGTGATTACTTTCCTAATTAAATTCCTAACATGATGGGAGAATGAGTTGATAACCTCAAGGAAGTATTGGAAAAACTAACTCAAGTTATCAATAAAAAATCAAATCATATGGAATTCCCTCTAAGAGATAAAGGTGTAGTTGAGTCCATTATGCATTTAATAACTCTATGATTTAGTGGATATTCTAATCTCATAATTTCTAAATAATGGATTATATTAATTTATAAGAAGTTATCAATTCTTTAGTGCTCAGAGAAAGAGAAAGTAATACTGTTTATTTACCACCTTGGGGGTGAAGCCAATCAATTGTGGGCACTGATCAAGAATAAAAATACAATATAGGACCTAGAATCTATAGAGTGGGATGATATAGGAGTTCATTCATCAATAAATATTTCCCTCACACTATCCATCTTAAAATGGAGATGGGTTTCCTTTTAGTCATGTAAAATTAATTCAAAACTATAGGATCTTATGAGGTGAATTTCACAAGGATTTCATGTTATGCCTCTAGTTTTATCATTAACATGGAAAGATATATTTTCTGCTTCTTTAGTGGGATAAATATGAGTCTATGAAGAGATTTTAAAATTGGGGACTTTGATAGCTATGAAGTTGTCCGATGTACCCTTAAAGTTGAGATTGAAATGGTTTATTCTCTGTAGTCTCATTGGATTGGAGATAAAAAGTATAGAATAGAGTTTAACTCTAGGGTATCACTAGATAAAAGTCAAGATTGTAAGTAAATATAATATCCAACATGTCAAAATTGTGTAAAGAACCTTTCTATAAATTATATAAAGTAGACCAGGAAATATTTTAGGTGTGGAAAGGAGGGACATCGGGCCAACACATGTAGAAGTGAGATGAAGAATCCTACTAATGTGACCAAAGAAAAAAATTCCATATCAATCATCATCCTATTGTCTAATGTTTCAACTACAAGGAATGTGGAAACTATACAAACCAATACACATAGTTGAGGGTTGTTGAAGATAACTACCAACAACAACTCGTAAGGCCAAGAGATAAAGGGAGGGAATATGTTATTACTATTATTGAGGTGGATAATGTCAAAAATGTGGTGATAGGTATGCTAGTGATTCAATCAATAATATTCAATGTAAAGTTTGATTATATTTCTATACACTTCTTCATATCATTAAAGTTTAGTAGAGCTATTCAAAACCACTTTAAAACATGGAGGTTAAGTTGCTTGTAAAAATGATAATGGATCGATTGTTGCATCTCAAGTACATAAATATTCTATAGTTGATATCTATGGGGTTAATATCCTAAAAAATTGTAATAATACCTTTAGTGGAATTTAATTATATTCTGGTAATGGATTGGTTGTCTCTCTATAGAACCCACATTATCTTCTGGGAGAATTAAATAACCTTCTATATCTTGAATTTCCCTCTAATTTTATACATTTGAAAAAATAAAGATAAATATAATTTGGAATACTATTCAAAAGCATAGATATTTTTTCCTTATGAGTAATAATATCTATCTCAAATGTTTGAATCAAAGGAGAGGACCACTCCTGAGGACATTACCATTGTAAATAATTATAATCATTTATTCCCCAAAGAATTTCATGATCTTACTTATAATAAATAGGTTGATTTATTTGTTTAATTTATACCTAGATATCTGATAATATCCAAGACTCCATATAGAATGACCCCCATTTAACTGGATGAAATGAAGAAGAAATTATAATAATATATTGTAAAAGTTTTTATATGGACAAATGCTTCACCATGGGGTAAACCAAACCTCTTTACGAAGAAGAAGGAAAGTTCTATGAATCTTTTTATGAATTATCATAAACTCAACAAGATCATGATAAAGGACAAGTATCCTCTTCCATAAACTAATGACTTATTTTTTCAGTTATGTAGAGATCAACGCTACTCTAAAGTAGACCTTTAGTTAGGATATCATCAGTTAAAGGTGGGGAAGAAGGATATTCCTAAGTCCAACTTTTGTACAAGTTATAGAATCTATGAGTTCATATTCATGCCATTTGGACTCATGAATGATCCATAAATATTCATGCACTTCATGAATATAGAATTTATATATTACTTTAATAAATTTGTGATAATCATTATAGATGGTATTTTTATATAGTCCAAAATCATGGATGAACATGAATATCTTTTGAATACTATGGAGAATACATTGAGGAAGGTGAAGTTATATGCAAACTATAATAAATGTATGTTTTGGATAGATCAATTAGCATTCTTGGGGAATGTTATCATGTGTAATGGGATATATATCGACCATTTTAAGACTATGGTGACTGAGGAATGGCCTAGATCATAATTTTTTATAGATATATTTTTTTTACTCAATTAGATGGGTATTATCAATAGTTTTTTAGAGAATTATCAACATTATCAAACCCACTAACCAGGATTATTTGGAAGGGAGTGAATTATTTCTAGAAAGATGTGTGTGATGAAAGTTTCAAGGAGTTTTATAATAGGTTAATCACAACTCTGGTACTCACCATACAAACAAATGGGGAAGGATTTGTAATCAACAGTGATTCATCAAAAAGGTGATTAGATTATATAATCATGTATAATGATAACATGATAGAATATGCCTCAATAGTGTTGAAGTTACAGGAACAAAACTATCTAATGCATGATCTTGAGTTGGACGTAGTAAGATTTACATTGAAAAATTGTAGGCATTATCTCTACAATGAGAAATGTGATATATATATATATATATATATATATATACAGAATAAAATAGCATGAAATATATATTAATCTTGAAATAGATCAACATTCACCAGTGAATATGGTCAGAGATGATCAAGGGTTATTATTTCTCAACGGACTACCATCCATAGAAGGAAAATAAAGTGGTAAATTATATACGTAGTATAGATCTCACAACATTATTTATGATGAGGATTAAGATGAATCATATCTTATTGTACATGTAATTGATGAACATTGAAATAATGAATAAATAACCTTTATAAATTATTTTTTATCCATTAATATTTGAGAATAGTAAGAAAGATAAAAGGGTTTATGTGGGGATATATAAGAATGTGGATTCCATGAGGAAGGAAAAAACCTCTAAGTTCAATATTGATGATGAATGAGTTGTGAAATTTTTGAAATTAGTTTTAATTCTATATGATCCAAAGATAAATAAATATATAATTAATGATTCTCATAGCTCGGAATTATACATCCACCTAGGAAACATGAAAATGTATATAAATATCCAGGAAAACTATTAGTGGGACAATATAAATAATAAGATTGTGGAATATTAATCAAAGTGACAGGTATGTCAGTAGGTGAAGGTTAAGAGTAAAAGGTCCAAAGGGATGATAAAAAACATTTACCATACCTATATGGAAATTAAAAACATCACTATAGATTTTGTCAAGCATCTTCCCAAAATATCAAAAGGGAATATTGATATATTGGTTGTGGTGGACCATCTTATAAGGACTGTTTAATTTATTTCCATTAAATAGGACTTATAATTCTATATCCTTTTAAATATATACATTATAGAAGTGGTGAGGATGCATGGAACACCACTATATATTGTATCTGATTGTGTTCTATGTTTTATCGAAAATTTATGGAAGTGTCTTCAAAATGATTTAAACATAGAGTTGAACTTTAGTATGACCTATCATCCCCAAGTGATGGAAAATATGAATTTAATATCTAGATACTTGAGGATATGTTGAGAGATATATCTATGTACTTCAAGGGAGGATGGGACAAAAATATCCCTTTGGTCAAGTTCTCTTACGAAAACAGTTTCCACTCAAGCATCCAAATGTCCCCATACGAAGCTCTCTATGGAGGGATATGTATGAAACCTACGTGTTCAGATTAAGTAGGTAAATTAAAGTTTATATTACTTGATATTGTCAAAGAAATGGTAATAAGGGTCAAGAAAATTCAATGACAGATCAAATAAGTGTAGAGTCAATAGAAGAGTTGTGTTTATAACCATCAATAATACTTGGAGTCTGAGGTTGGTGATAAAGTTTTCTTCTATATATCTCTATGGAAGAAGGTCATGAGCTATGTCTGATATATATTTCACCCTTTGATATTATTGATCACATTAGAGTTATAGAAAATTGATAATCAATCCCACCAAACCTTTCCAAAGTACATTATATGTTCCAAATATCCCACTTTAGTAAGTATATATCAGATCTGTCACATGTATTTAATTCATGGGTTATATAGTTGGAGAATGAACCTTATTATGAGGAGTATCCATTGAATATCTTGGGCCATAAATACAAATTTTTCATAAAAGGAAAATTAACCTTGAAAAATTACTTTATAGAAACCATATGTATGAAGATTAAACACATAAAACTATAAACACCATGAAATAAAATAACCCTTATTTGTTTTCACCCTAGTACATGGAATAAAATTTTGAGTGACAAATTTCTTAAGATGGGAAGAAAGTAATGAACCAAGATATTAGTAGTAATTCACCTTAATTAATATTGTGTTGAGTATCTTATGTTATATGAAATAATTTACTAAACCAAAAACCAAACTTTTATTAAATTACATTATTCAAGACAACTGTTATAACGGTTAAACTAGCGATAATAGACAGTATTATCTAATTTTTGAATTCATATATTTATAAAAAATTTAGAATTATAATTTTTCCAAATTATCTTCATTTTTTTATTTATAAAATATATATTATCATAATATTATTTCCCAATTATTTTCAGAAATAATCTATTTTTAGATGAATAGTAAAAATACCAATTTTTCTAAAAAATCATTTTATTATACATGAATTACATAAAAGTGTTGAATCTGTTTTAATATAAAAATTATATTTTATAAATATAAATTATATGATTTTAAATACTAGTTTTTTATATAAAACCCATGCTAATCATTTTAGAAAATTTATGTAACGTATTGACAAAAACCATTTTCCATATGTTTCTTATAATGAAATTTTCACATGGTGGAATTACGCTTTTGACCTATTTTAATGTTACTTAAATATTATTTGAATAATAATAAACATTTTTGTTCTATTAAAATATTGGATATTGATAATTTTATCCTAAATATAAAACTTATGATTAACAATACACTTTTTTTCAAAAAATGGGTTTCTGCAAGTTACAAGTTCTAATTTTAAAGTTAATTTTTCTCACACGTAGAAATTTTATTTCATAAATTGGATTTCATATTTATAATAAATAGGTTTAGATTACATTATATGGATAATTTTATTTTTAATCAATAAATATAAATTACTTAGTTAAAAAATTAGTTGCCTCGGTAAAAACAAAAAATGCTAAAAGTAAAAATCTAAGAGTAAATTACATAAAACATGTTCCAAAAATTGTTTTTAAGACTTTATCAAACTTTAACCTTTCCCCACTATATTATTTTAAAATTTTCTTCATATTTCATTTGAAACATGTTCTATATTTATATTAAAAAGTTATATGTTCCAAAAATGATATTATCTTCAATTATAAAATAAACCACCACCCCTCCACCGCTCCACACTTTGAAATACCCTTAGGATAAACCCATACTATGAACTAGTATCTCATAAATACTCTTCCCATGTCCTAAAATCATTTTTATTTCCAAAATTATAAGATAAGTTTCCTTAATTTGGTGACCAATAGAGAACATCCAAAGTGAGAGGTAATAATTTCCAACACACCTTCTTAATTATTTAATACTTGCACCACCCCAAACCGCTTTTATTATTGAGAGTATTATAACACAATTATTATTAATGGTATATTATGTTTTTATACTAATGGATCATACATTTTATTCCTTTCTCAAAAATAATTTGAAAAGTGAAGATGCCGTCTTGTGTATGTACGAACTACCGCCTCCACATGATGGTGCTTATCTTTTGATTTCCATACCAACCTATTGGACCACTCATGTGTTAATCATGTTTTAATGATCACAAATATTATTAATTATATAAAAATTATTAATCCTGTGTAATCTATCATGTGTACAGATGATTATTTTCTTTATGTATTAAATAAACCTATCCAAGCTCTTAATTTCTATACACTAAATTTGATTATTGTATACTATATTTAATTTGTGTTATAATGATTTCTTTACTTATTTATTAAGTCTAATACATTCTATTAATATCAATGATTAATTATAAATAAAGATACTTGGATAATTCTGATAAACAGTGAGTCTGCCACCAGTTTTGGTTTTTTTGGAAAAGGAACCAGACACTGTGACTGGACACTATGACCAGACACCGTGAACCAGACGCCGTGACCAGACACCGTGAACCAAAAACCATAACCATCTAGACACCATAACTATCCCAAAACCATGAGCATCTAGACACCATGACTATCCAGATACTGTGACCATCCAGACACTGTGATTATCCAGACACCATGACCATCCAGACACCGTGACTATCCAAACATTGTGACCATCTTGACATTGTAACCAGACACCGTGATCAAACACTGAATCTGTGCTACTGGTTAATAATCTCTATACAGTTATGCCATCATGACTATCTCACCTCTTAAATGAAAAAAATGAGACACCGTTTCCATAGATACTGTGACATTATTTCTTATTCTGTTTTGTCGTTTTTCATTTTAATTTCTAACGGTCATATTTGAAACTTTCTAAATTCACTAACATAATTAATGTTTCTTTGTAGACATGTCACTTGACAGTATGAGGTACAAGGTGCAGAATACATTCATTTTGTTGGATCCAACACATGCACTCCAAGAATAAAATATAAGTGCAGCCAAAAAACAAAAAGGGGGTGTGATCACGATAATGAAGAAACACGGGCATTCTTGAGAAAAACTGACACATGCAACACAACATATCTGAAGAACACATGAAGAATTATTGAATCCAAAAAATTCTAAGATACCATTGATCAGACTCGAGGACATCTTTAAATTTTCAATACCACTAAGAACCTAAGATAGAGATAACTCACCTGCGATACTCTGTTTTCCACAACAAGACTCGATTCTTGAATCTGCTTCATCCTAGAAGTCCAGAGATGGATAAACTAAAACTCGGAGCATTTATAACCTCATATCATTATCTTTTCTCTATTGTGTATTGTTTTTAGATTTCGATCAATGTCTGTGTTTGTGTGTGTGTAAAACACACACTGTCACCTGCATTAAACTGAGGGATACAAGATATCATTTCTCATACATCTTTTTACACTTGTGTGTTCATGTGGATAAGTGTGGAAGAGGTCCCTGTGTGACTTGACAGTTTATACCCATGAAGAACTGTGGAAGATGTTTTGAGTCCTGGACAGTCCTGTGTACTGTTTCTAACCCTGATACAGGGTGTGGATAAAGTTTATTAATATAAAATGCTTGGTGGCAGGTGATCACAAAGTGGAGTGGATTAGGTCTTGTCTTGAGACTGAACCACTTTTTTTATATTCGTTGTGTTATTTAATTTATTATTATTTATTTTACTATATAATTAATATATCAATAAATTTGATTTGATATTTAATCTTAGAAAAAAGTTATAATTGCTTTTCCTTATTTGAATAGATTCAAAAGTAATATTAATAATTGATATTAAGACTACTGATAATTAATCAATATTTTGAGAAGTTATTTTAAAAGTAAAACTTTAATAATTGTATTACTTTGATTAATTGGGCTGTATTTATTTTGGGAACTATTTAAGATTACTTTTTAAATAGATTTTTTTTATAGATACTCAATTCACTCCCCCCCCCCTCTTGAGTACTCTACTCTGACCAACATTTGGTATCAAAGGGTATTTTAAGACTCTGGTTTTGACCCTATTCAACTATTATTTTAGTTGTACTTTAAATATCTGTAAATTTCTGTTAATTCTAAATTTCTATCTCATTCAAAGTAGTTCTTTATTATGGATAATATATTGGAAGGTGTTGCAACAAATAGACTACCATTCTTTAATAGAACCAATTATGCCCAATGGAAAATCAAAATGAAAATGCGTTTAGAAAGTATGGGTTTTGAAATTTGGTCTTGAATTATAGATGAATATAAGATTCCCACTAATGATATAATAACTTGGAATGACCCTACCAAGACTACCTACAATAAAAATTTTAAATCCATGCATGCTTTATATTTCTCTTTAGGAGATGAGGAATTTAATAGAATTTCTTTATGTAAAACTACCCATGAAATTTGAGATACTTTTTCTGTTTCACATGAAGGAACTTCTAGTGTTAAAGAAATGAGACTTAATACTTATACTATTAAATATGATAACTTTAAAATGAAACCTGATGATTATATTTCTGACATGTATCTCAGGTTCAATGAAATTTTCAACACAATGATTTCTCTTAGAAGAGAAGTCACTGCCAAAGAACAGATCATGAGGATTCTCAGATGCTTACCTGACAGATGGAGAGGAACCTCTGTCTCTATTATAAAATCATGTGACATCATCAAGTTACTTTTAAAGGAACTCACTGGGAGAATAATGATGTATAAATAGGAGTTGAAAGTCAACAAGGAAGAGGAGGATGAACCCAAAAGAAAATATGTTGCATTCAAAACCACCACTTCTAAACACAAACAGAAAGGGAAGTTGGAAGCCTCTGTAGAAAGTTCTAGCAGTGAACAATCATAACCTAACAGTGATGAGGAGATGGATCAATTATCCAGAAGGTTTAAGATATTCTACAAGAAGAATAAATTTTTCATAAAGCCTAACTTCAAAGGAAGATATGATCAAAAAAGGAAGTTGGACAAAAGATTGGAAAAGAAGAGACAAGTATGATGAGATAGTTTGCTATTATTGTAAGAGAAATTTACATGTAAAGGATGAATGTCCCAAGATCAAGTACAAAAAGAAATATGAGTACAAATATCTAAAGTATAAAAAGGAAATGAAAGTAACATGGATTTTTTCTAAGGACAGTTCAAGTGACTCAGAATCTTCACATGATGAATAGGCTAACAAAGCCAACATGTGTTTCATGAAAAACACATCTGAGGTAACAGTGGAATCTCCTGTAAACAATTCCTATTATTTTGTAGATGAGAGTGACTCTGAAAATATTTCTAATAAAGAAATGTTTGAATACTGTAATTTTCTTGAAGACGCATGCAATGAACTAAAAGATAAATACAAATCCTTGAAGAAATAGCATGCTCTTAACACAACTATTAAAACTAAACTCACTATAGAAAGAGAGAAAAATGATCAATTACTCAAAGAAAACAATGAACTAAAGCTATCTAATGAGCAATTGAAAAAGGATCTTGAAAGGTTTAATAATGGTAAAGATACTCTAGTACAAATTCTAGGTAAACATATTGATCATAAATAAACCACTATCATTGGCTATCAACCTAGTAAAAGAATTTTGGGAAGAACTAATTTTGTTTCTAAATCTAGGCCATACAACTTTACCTCTACTTTTGGAAAACATTTATCTAGTTAAAGTTATGATAAACTCTCTACTATTTCAAGATTTTCTAGACCAAATAGAGTTTATTTTTCAAGCGCTTTACATAATTCTTATAGGAAACCTATGAAGAAGATACAGGTTCATAAAGCTCTAGTCTATAATATTACTATACCCAAACAAATATGGGTACCAAAATCTATTTTTATCTGACTATTTTGTAGGAAAGCTTCTTAAAGAGCTCTTGTAAAATCTTATGGTACTTGAACAGTGGGTGTTCAAGACACATGACAGGAGACTATTCATGATTCAAGAATCTGATAAAAATTGATGGTGGACATGTCACCTTTGGTGAAAAATCCAAAGAAAAGATCATTGGCCTTGGCTAAAATGATAACTCAAACTCAGTTTTAATTTCCAAAGTACTTTTTTTATGGATTAAAATATAATATGCTTAGTATTTCACAACTATGTGATGATGGATTTCATGTTAAATTTGAAAATGATACTTGAAATGTTTTTAATTCTAATAATTAATTAGTATTTTCTGCCTTAAGAAATGAAAATTTAAACTCTATTAACTTATATTCTCTAGTTTATCAAAATGATTCATGTTTAAGTTTATTTCACAAAGAATCTTGGCTCTAGCATAGGATACTAGGACACTGTAATATTCACTCTCTTAAAAAATTAAATAGAAAGATTTTATTTAAATACCTTCCCAACTTGAGTTTCTAAATGATAAAGTGTGTAATACTTGTCAAAAGGTAAAGCAACAAAAAATTACCTTCAAACTAAAGAAAGAAGTGTCAACTTATCAAACTCTTGAACTCATTTACATGGATTTGTTTGGGCCATCTATAGTTTCTAGTTTAAATGGGAAGCACTATGTTTATTTTCATTAGATTACTTCTCTAGATATACTTGGACTTTCTTCTTGGCTCATAAAAGTGAATCCTTCTCTCATTTTACCAAATAAGACAAAACTGTAGAAAATCCTAGTGGATATTGAATTAAATCCTTAATAATTGATCATGGTCGTGAGTTTGAAAATCAAGAGTTTGAAAATCAAGAGTTTGAATTCTTTTGATCACAAAATGGCTATAGTCATAATTTATCTACCCTTAGAACACCTCAACAAAATGTAGTTGTGGAAAGAAGAAATAGAACCTTAAAAGAGATTTCTAGAACCATACTTAGTAAATATGACTTAACTGTTTATTTTTGGGCTGAAGCTGTAAATATAGCATTCTATATTATTAATAAATTATTGATTAGACCTATTCTTAAAAGAACTCCATAAGAGTTATGGAACAATAGAAAACTCAAAGTTAACTACTTTAAAGTATTTGGTTGTAAAGTCTATAACCTTAATGCTAAGGAAAATCTTGACAAATTTTCATCCAAGAGTGATGAAGGAATATTTTTAGGATATTCCATCTCAAGTAAAGACTATAGGGTGATTAATAAAAGAACTAAATGTTTGGAAGAATCTGTCCATGTAAAATATGATGAAACAGATCCACATGAGTCTAAAACCACTCTAGAGAACCCTGAGGATGATGTATCAAATTTTAACAATAATCCAAAATCCTTTAACCATCCTATAAAGGAATCTATGAAAGCTTCTAGTTCTGGAAACTCTTTAGATTCAAGTCACAATGAACCTGACCCTGTTGAAGAACCTGAAATTACTAGTCCTTATTTTTCTAGAGTTGTTAGAACTCTTAAGAACCATCCTTTATATGTTGTTGTAGGTGACTTAAATAAAGGAACTCAAACTTGAGATTCTCTTAGAAATCAGGTTGAACATCAAGTTTTTTTATCACAACTTGAACCTAAAAACATTAATGATGCTATCAATGATGAATTTTGGGTGATGGCTATGCAAGTAGAGCTTAATTAGTTTGAAAGGAACAAAGTTTGGAAAATTGTTGAAATACCCAAAGACACATTCACCATAGGCACTAAATGGGTGTTTAGGAATAAATTAGATAAAGTTGGTAATATAGTTAGAAACAAGGCAAGATTGGTTGCACAAGGCTATCATCAAGAAGAAGAAATTGACTATGAAGAGACCTTTTCACCAATAGCTAGAATTGAAGCCATCGGAATTCTGCTTGCTTATATTGCACATCTGAATTTCAAACTATATCAAATAGATGTTAAAAGTGCATTTAAAATTTTTATATAGCTGAGGATGTCTTTATTGATAAAACCCCTGGTTTTAAAAATCCTCATTTTCCAAATCATATTTTTAAATTATCAAAATATTTATATGGTTTAAAACAAGCTCCAAGAGCTTGGTATGATAGACTGCGTAATTTTCTTATTTTCAAAGGTTTTACAAAAGGAATAGTTGATCCTACCCTCTTTATAAAACGAATTTAAAATGATGTTTTAGTAGTTCAAATTTATGTAGATGACATTATCTTTGGATCTTCAAAAAATTATTTATGTATTAAATATTCTAAAATGATGAAAAACGAATTTGAAATGAGTTTAATGGGTGAACTCAAATTATTTATTATATTTAAAATCTTTAAAAATAATTATTGTATTATTTTAAATCAAAGAAAATATACTAGATATATTCTAAAACATTTTGGTTTGGATAGCACTAAAAGTAGTGACACTCAAATGAGTACTACTTGTAAGTTGGATCTTGATGAAGATGGAAAATTTGTTGATCAAACCACTTATAGAAGAATGATTGGAAGCCTACTATACTTAACTACTAGCTGACCTGACATTATGTTTAGTGTATTTATGTGTTCTCATTTTCAAGAAAACCCAAAGGAACCCCATTTAAATTTTGTTAAGAAAATTTTCAAATACCTCAAGCATACACCCAATCTGGGACTGTTCTATCCCAAAGGACAATCATTTGAGTTAGGCAGTTATTCTGATGCTGAATTCAGTGGTTGTAAGTTAGATAGAAAAATAACCTCTGGAACATGCCACTTTTTAGGCAATTCACTAGTATCATGGTGTGTAACAAAATTATGTTGCATTATCTACTGCAGAAGCTGAATACATAGATGCTGGCAGTTGTTGCGCACAAATTTTGTGGATGAAACACACATTACTAGATTATGGATACCAATTCAGGAATGTACCTATAAATTGTGACAACACAAGTGCTGTTAACATCTCAAAAAATTATGTTTCACACTCTAGTAAAAAACATATTGATGTAAGACATCACTTTTTGATGGACCATTATCAAAAAGGTGATATCAATTTGGAATTCATTGGAATTAAATATAAGCTCGCTGATATATTCACCAAACCATTAAATTCTGAAACAATAGACTACATAATACATGAATTGGGAATGATAAATTTTAATTAGTAAGTATATAGATTCATAACTTACTATTTGATAGTTTACGGTTTCACAAGTCACTGCCTTAATATTTTTTTATAACTATTACAGTTCTATAATTTACTATCTTAAAAGTTGTTGATTCATGTTTACATTCTCACAGTTACTATCTCTTGGTTAATGTCTGGCACTTACTGTCTTGAACAATACGGTCGCACAGTTTAAAAATCACATTATTACTGTTTCACTGATAAAACCTGTTACGTTCTCACCGTGAAAGCATATTACAGTCTCATTGTGAAAGCCATTTCTGGTCTCACTGTGAAAGTCGATTACGGTCTCACCGTAAAGACTATTTTTATTTCATTTACAAATTATGATCCATATCATGGTAATTAATTTTTTTATTAATTTTACTTTCCCACGCTTTTTTTTGCAAATCTTGGTATCCCTAAATGATAAAGACTAAAGAAGTCTCACTCTTTCTAGACCCGATCTCTCTTCTCTCAAGCCGTAAACCCTATTTCAACCATTCTCTCTCTTGAACCTTCGTTAAATTCCCATAATGAAATTCATGTCCTCTTCAACCCCTGAGAAGCATAGATCTAACAAGAAGATGAAAATAGCACTGAAGTTAGCACCAGAAGGTCCTCTGAATCCAAATCTGGTAGATAGAATAGTGGTACCTGAAAAGGAAATTTTCCCCAAGTGGCTTCTGTCAAGTAAGTCTTTGGTATTGAAAGTGTTAATAGAGCAAGGATGGTTGTATTGGTTCACAGAGGAAGATATACCGATTTACCCGAAGCTTGTTGCACAATTTTATCAGTTCGTTCAATTTTCTTTTGATAACGAAGATGGATATGTTGTGAAAAGATGGATCAATGTCTAGAGATATACCTTCTCTTCGAGGTTATGGGATGCATGCCTAAGGATACCTCATGAGGGTATTTTTTAGGACAACCAAAGAGGTCCTCCACCTCCAAGTGAGTTCTTTGTTTTAGAATAAGCTTTGAGAATCTTAACTGGGAATGAAGCAAAGTAAAGATCCATAGCTGATGAGCTAGATGGGGAAACCAGACTTTTGTTTAAGTTTTTTCAGAATTTGATTAGACCCATAAAAGGTGATTTTTCTACACTCATGTATCATGATTTATTTTTGATACACCTTATGAATAATGGACATAAGATCAAAAGATGAAAATATGTTATATTCCATATGTGTGAGTTGATAAAGACAACCTCCAAGTCAACCACTTTGTTTTATTCAAGATTAATCTCACCTATGGTTCATGCAAAAGGGTTGGTTGGAATATATGAAGAAGTTATTAAGGATTATGATTTTTTTCTTTCAAAATTTACAGTAAATAGAATAAAGATCAATTGGAATCCATGGAGAAAATAATGGGTAGAAGATATTGACAGGGTTTATAAAACGTTCAATCTAGTAGACAACTCTTCAAGACCTAAAGATATTTTTTATCCTAGTTTGGAACCAGATGAATTTGTTGATTATTCTAATGAGGAAGAAGAAGAAAAAGCTAGTAAACCTACAAAAGAAATTTTCCTTGATGAGGAAGACAGTACACCTGCTCCTCAAGTATTAATTGAGAAGGAAATGCGTGTTCCTGAAGAATTTTTTGATATGGAATAACAACCTACTTTTAAAGTAGAATCTTTTTCTAAGGTAAGTGAAAAGGATGTTGTAGAAGAGAATATAAAAGAAGATCTATCTCTTGTGCAAGAATTTGTTTATGAGGAACATGTGGAGGAAAAATATGTTCCTGAAATCATCCCATCTGTTGAAGAGATAATGGAGGAATATTTTCAGCTGGCTATAAAGAAAATGGGAGAGGCTATTGGGGATGAAATCTTGTAAAAAGATCATGGATCTAAATCTCTCAGTCCTGAGAAAGATACGCATGTTGAGGGGGAGCATCACCCGAATCTGGAAATGATTTTAGTGCCTAATCCAATTGATCCAAGATCTATGGATACATGGTATAAATTACCTAGTTATTTTGATGTGAATGATTCATAAGAAGTCTCAGTTAAAGGTATTGATATGTCTACTATGTTTCAATTGAAACTGGAATCTACTCTGGAAATTTTCTCTACCAAGAAACTTGAACCTTTCTCAGCTTCTATTCTTGAACCTTCACATGAACCTTCTACCTTGGTAAGTAAGGATGATCTTAAAGCATTCGGAGCTACCCTATTGGCTGGGGTTGAAAAGATCATGAATACTCAACCTGCTCCAGTGACCAATTTGAGTGAAATGGATGATTCACTATTATTATAAAAGATTATATAGAAGATTCAGCCCAAGATTCTTCATGAGATTCAAGAAGTCAGAGTGGAGAATAAACTTCTTAGTGATGAAGTGAAGACTCTCAAAATTATGGTTGAAGATATGAAAAAAGTGTTGAACTCAAAACTATAATATGTTTCTAATACTATTGAAAATATTGGTAGTCATATTTCAAAAGAAGTATCCTCCATGATACAACCTAATCTAATGTTCTTGGCTGACAAGGTAGATGAAAGAAATAAGAAAATTATTTAAGAGATGTGTGAGCTTGTTATTAGTCTTAAGAAGTTAACTGATGAGTATAAATTTTGTCTCCAAAAAGTTTTGAATCAACTTAAGTATCTTAGTTTGGATGTTACAACTTTTAATACTTCTGGACAATATTCTCAACCCTCTTTGGATGGTGATCTTCTTAGAACAGCTGTTAAAGAAGAACTTCACTTTGTGCTCAGTGGATTTTGACAAGGAATATCTCTCTGAAGTTATCAAAAATAGTGACAGAGTTCTTGATTTGGTTAGAATTCATTCCAAAACATACAATGATTCTTAGGAGGAGATTATTAAGAAGGTGGACTTCTACTTCAATAGGATCTTCTCAAAGCATGACATGACCAACAGTTGCCTCAGTCTTCCACTGCACCTACCTTGGCCCCTTCTATTTTTTAAGTACTCCATTTACCTTCTATGTTAGTTGGTTCATTCCATTCTTACACTTATACCTATTCTCCTATGGCTTCCTCTTCTGATACTGCTACCAAGGGAAAAGAAAAGACAAGCTAGTGTTGAAGAAAAGTGACTACTATTTTTTGATTGGGATGATTTCTATAATTTTTACTTACAGTTTGTAATAACACTTTTTATCCATCTAATTCATTGTGAAATATTATTATATATTCTTTTATTTACTTTAATACTCTTTTTGATAATCCCAAAAGGGGGAGAATACATGCACACTAAGGGAACAACACATTCACTGAGAAAAGATCCCTCACTCACATGATTTTTGATCATCAAAAAGGGGGATATTTTTTGACTCCTCATGTGTTAATAATGTTTTAATGTTCACAAATCTTATTCATTCTATAAAACATGTTAATCCTATGTAATCTGTCATGTGTAAAAATGATTAGTTTCTTTATGTTTTAAATAAAACTATCCAAGATCGTAATTTCTATACACTGATTTTGATTATTGTAAACTATATTTAATTTGTGTTATAACGATTTCTTTACTGATTGATCAAGTCTAATCCATTCTATGAATATCAATGCTTAAGTATGAATAAAGATACTTGGCTAAGTCTAAGAAACAGTGAGTCTGCCACTAGTTTTGGTTTTTCTGGAAAAGGAACCAGACACCATGACTAGACACTGTGACCAGACACTGTGAACCAGACACCGTGAACCAAAAACCATGACCATCCAGACACCATGACTATCCAGACACTGTGAGAATCTATAAATCATGACTATCCAGACACCATGACCATCCAGACATTGTGATTATCTAGAAACTATGACTATTTAGATACTGTGACCATCCAGACATTGTGACTATCCAAACATTGTGACCATCCAAAAATCGTGACCAGACACCGTGATCAAACACTACATTTGTGCTACCAGTTCCTAATATCTATAAAACTAAGACATCATGACTATCTCACCACTCAAAGGAAAAGAAGGAGACACTATTTCTATAGATACTGTGACGTTGTTTCTTAATCTATTTTGTCATTTTTCAATTTAATTTCTAACGATCATATTTAAATATTTCTAAATGCACTGACATAATTAATGTTTCTTTGAAGACATGTCACCTGACAGTATGAGGTACGAGGTGCATAATACATGCATCATGTCGGATCCAACACATACACTCCAAGAATAAAAGAGAAGTGCAGCCCAGAAACAAAAAGGGGGTGTGAGTGTGATAACGAAGAAGCACGATCAATCTTGAGAAAAACCAACACATGCAACACAACATATCTGAAGAACACACAAAGAATTATTGAATCCCAAAAAGGATGAGATACCATTGATTAGAGTTGAGGAAGTATTTACATTGTCAATATCATGAAGAACCTGAGCCAGATCTAACTCACCTTTGATACTCTGTTTTCCACAGGAGGACTTGATTCTTGAATATGCTTCATCCTAGAAGTCCAGAGCTGCATAGACTAACACTCAGAGCATTTATAACCTAATATCATCATCTTTTCTCAATTGTGTATTGTTTTTAACTTTTAATCAGTGTGTGTGTGTGTGTGCATAAAACAAAAACTATCTCCTACATTAAACTAAAGGATACAATATATCCTTTCTCATACATCTTTTTACAATTGTGTATTCCCACTGATAAGTGTGGAAGAGGTCCCTGTGTGACTTGACAGTTCAAACCCATGAAGAACTATGGAAGAGGTCGTGAGACCAGGACTATCCTATGTACTATTTCTAACCCCGATCCAGGGTGTGGATCAAGTTTATTAATATAAACTGCTTGGTGGTAGAAGATCACCAAGTGGAGTGGATTATTTCTTAACTTGAGACTGAGCCACTTGTTTTATATCCTCTATGTTATTTAATTTATTCTTCTCTGTTTTTCTGTATAATTCAGATATCATTAAACTTTCTTTGATATTTAATCTCGGAAAGAAGTTATAATTGATTTTCCTTATTAGAATAGCTTCAAAAGTAATATTAATAACTCATATTAAGACTACTGAGAATTAATCAATCTTTTGAGAAGTTATTTAAACATTAAAACCTTCATAATTGTATTGCTTTGATTAACTGGTCTGTATTTTGTTGGGGAACTTTTTCAGATTACTTTTTAAACAGAAAGTTTTTATAGATACTCAATTCACCCCCCTCTTGAGTACTCTACTCCGACCAACACAACCAACATGGGTGGAATAAAATATATATTTAATGTATAAAAAGGTTATTTAATAAACCATTAACCATATATAATGATAATATTATAGATTCCATAAGTGATATTAAAAATAAACAATTATAGTGAATTTAACCACTAAAAAGGAAATATCAAAGTATCTTTTCTAATTTGAGTCCATTCATGGAAAACTTATTTAACTATATAAATTATGTGATAATAGAATAATATAGAAAATAATAATCTATAATTTTAGATATTATTAAGTTTTTTTAAAACACTTTTACCTTATTCATTATACCATGAATGTTTCTAATAAATTAATCGAAGAACTTCAAGTAACAAACATAAATGGAAACAAAGTAATAAATTGGTGAAACATGATGGAAAACGATCATTATAAAAAGAAATATATATATATATATATATATATATATATATATAAGGTTATTATGAAATTTTCTAATAAACCTTATTTGATTATCTTGGAATTTCAGTACCAGTGCAGTGCGCTTTCAAACACGAGGTAAGGGATCTTCTATACCTCCTTCATAACTTGTAAGATATAAATTCTCTTTCATTTTATCCCTTTTATAAATTTTTATTCTAATTAAACTCTTATATTTTTTTATATATGTCTATTAAATATATACTTAGTTTAATATCATTTTCGTTTTGGGGTTATACATGTTTTCAGTTCCCTTCAAAATTCCCACTTTTAAGTAAACCTGATTTAGGTTAACTTTCATATTTCTTATCTCGTGTCAAGAATCAACCAAATACATTATTTTAATAAAATAATAGATTCTAAAAACCCTAATTATTTTTAAAATAAACCTTCTAATTTAATTATTCTATTATAAAAAAATATAGTTCTTACTTTTTAAAAAAGATCCTTTACTTTTTTCACAATGCTTCACCCATGTGGTGTGTTTTTTTATTATTTATTATCCTAGATCCTTCTCACAAAATCTTAATATTTTAACTCAAAGATAAATACCTATGTTTAATTTTTATATATGAACATAAAAATGATTTAATTCCTCCTTATATTGGGATTCATTATGATGTATCCATCAGTTATTCCTTGAATTAGAATTATGAAACCCATTTCCTTATCATGGGTTTGATCATGCATATGATTTATGTATGGTTTATTTTCCTTATGTGGCATGAATATGAATGATATTTATTTATTTCATGGGTGTTTTTGAAATTATATATCCCTCTAATGTATTGAATAAATATTTATATCTTATGAGATTTTATATAAGGGATTTTGGAGTGAACCTAATCCAACATAAGACTTTGTCAACTTTATGAAGATAGTCTTGGGAGTGACCCTTAACTTATGTCTATGATATCATGTTATCTATTATTTATATATGTTTATGATATTATGATATTCTTTCATTATTCAAAATCTATATTCTTATGATCATCCTCTTTATGATATCATGTTATGCCACTTGAATCTCATGTTATGCATTATTTCCATGTTATTCCTTTACTTGGATTTCTATATCACCATTCTCCATTGTATTTTTTCCAAGGAAATACTACATAGTTTTAGTAAAACTATGAGATTTAGGATCACTGTATGTATTTTTATATATTGATTGTGTTTTTATGTCTACATGATGTATTTTTATATCTAATCTTCTAAAAAAACTAGACCTCTAAATCCTAGACCTGTATTTGTTGGAAAAGTATGATAAGAATTATGAAATAATATGTGTTTTAAGGATTGGGTTTCTATATTCAATAAAAAAATAATTAATTTGATACCACTTTTTTTACCTTTTAGTACTATTATACACCCTAATGGGGTTGGGTGAAATAGGGTGTCTTGAAAATTATTCTTTTATTTTAATTAATTGAATCTTATCTTCACATTGGTAATGAGTACTTAAATATGATTTATAACCACAATTAAATGAAAATTAATAATGATCATGGACACATTATTTTTCTTGGTTTTCCCAAAAAAGGATACATCCATGGATTATATATCAATAGTTGTTGATATGCTAATAAATCACTATTTCACTAGTATGTGATTACAAATTTAGGAAGATCTCACTGCTCACCTAAGGTCCACAACCTCTTCCTTTCTTCCACACAATTATTTTAAGAGGGAAACAATGATAAAATCAAGACATAGGTCTATACTAAAATATATCAAACAAATATAATCAACACTAAACAACATGGATGCACACCATGATGCTAGGTTCTTATATTTTATATTTATAAAGATATAAAAAAACACTCTGTCTTTAAATCATGATATTAAATATAATCTAGCATCAAACACTTATATTTAGGATTTCATTTATTCAACCATATTCTACTTTTGATTCGTTTTTATTCCTGATATTCAATATACATCTTCTTCTATGTGTGTGTTTTTTCCATTCTTTAGAGTAATCCCCAAATAATAGAGTATTTTTAATTTTTAAATTTTAAATTCAAAGTACAACTAATTTTCAATTAAATTGAATCCCTTATATTGATTCTCACTTGATATACATCATTAAAATTAAAATTTGAATTTATTAGTTGTTAAAATAACTAAAAAACTATCACTTGATTTCCATATAGTCACATTAGTTGGAATCCTTTAGAAAAAATCAGTCATGGTGTGACATGTTTTTTCATAGCATGGCATTTCATTGACTTCATGAAATAGAAGTTCGGTAGACAAATATTCCAAAAACTGATCAAATATCATTCACATCGTGACTTGAATAAACCTTATGGAGATCATAATTATAGAGAGCCACATGGTTCATAGTGTTAACACCTCTTTTATGATACTTTTAGAACCAGTTACTAATTCTTTAAACCCTTTCACAACACTTCCAAATTACTTTTATTTAACAATATATCACTTTAAAAACAAATACAACAAATAATTGGTTATAAATAGGCTCTCATACCATGTTTAGACCAAATATTAGTCAATAAATGATATATATAATGAACACATCCTAAAAAAACAAAATGTCATAGAGATTCTAGTAGGTGAACATGAATCTATAGCTCTATATAAATTGGTAGGAAATTGTTGGGGATGATTCCTTATAGGTAGAAACCACAATGTCCCAAACTACCATCATTCAATAATATAATTTATCTTTAGGTAACTACGATAACTCACCTATTGATTTGATATCAGTTGTGAATGCATCATCTTGATCACCTCATCCTTCTTTTTTATCTATTAATACTTAGGCTGCAAAAATGGGGTGACTACATAACGAGTAACCATGCACAACACCTCATATAAATGATGCACTCTCAAATCCTTATTGAGGAAAAGATCAATGGTGAAGTGAAAGATGTCACTAAATCTAATATTAAGATCCATACTGCTCATACTCCCATATTTAAGTGATAAAATCTCTACCACTTCACTTTCCTCATCATTGATAGAATAAAATCAGTGAGAAAATACCTCTAGAAATCATCCTATAAAACATATTCCTCCTTCCACTCCCTAAGATAAAAAATACACCATTTTAATGCCACATTGTTTATATGTCTGAAAAAAATGGGACTTGATACTCTGCCCTAGATAAGATCAAATTGATGTAAATATTGAGATCCTCAAACCATAACTTCATCTATTGATCAAAGACACTCCCCTCATATTTCTATAACCCCTGATACTGGAACTCACACAATTTATTCCTCAAGGACTCATCCTCATTATCCCAATAAATCCTTTGGTGGGGAATTGGATAATCCTTCAAAACTTGACCAACCTAAACCACACACAGACAATGACCAACATGCATCTCTATGAATAAGGAAACAAACTTCTATAATCATATCATGGAATTCCTTTAATCAATTTTATTTTATTATATTCATTTTAATTTTCAAAATATCACCCAAATTCAATAACTAGTCCAAACAATAATGATTCATTTACCTCTCTCAGGTCTCTACCATGTAATAATAATTATCTCACCTAAGGCATTTAGTAAGGTTAAGGTCCTTATGTCAGACTATAGAGGACCCTAATCACCTATATCCAAGCTAGCTCCCCTTTCTACATTACACAATAAGATTTATTAATATTGTTACCACACAAAAACCATGAAATACTCAAAATTTATTAACTCTAAACTCTATATTAAATATCATCCATAGATTTGATACCATTATTTCATGACTTACCACCACTGGGACCCCCTCCTGGGATAATAGTGAAGACAAGATTGATCCCCGAGGCCCACCTCTAATAGGCCATGGGTTAGCTACTAGAATCGTGGGTATAAACCTAAAAATGGGAGGCATTAACCTCATAAATTAAATTAACAAGATAAATAAACCACCAATAAACACCATAACATAAAAATATACCATCATACTATAATAAACTGCAATGCATGATATTTCATACAATAAAATTATCTGAAGTAAAGTACAAAAGTAAAACTTCTAGCCAAGGACTCCAACCAAAACTCTAAGATTGAAACTAGTATTATAAATATAGGTAAAAATTTCACCCTAAAAATAAAAAAAAATATTTAATATATATAGAGGTGAATATATATATATATATAACCAACAGGATCTTTCTTAATAACTCTCACACAAATGTGGAAGAAGTGAAATAATGCTTCACTGAAAAAGGAACAAAACCAATATGAACCTACCAAGGAAACCATCACCCAACCTCGCCAAGCCTTGATCACCCAAAAATGAATTCTAGTGTGATAACATTATAATGAATGAATATAGAAAATGGTACCTTGTAACCACTTACACACTGGTTTATCACTCTCACACCCTAAAGTTAAACATCTCAGTGGCTCTATCCATTCCATTTCATCAAAACCATATTCAAAAAACATATATAACAAGTAACATATGATGTGTTTTGGGCTACAACCCTACCTAAATTAATTGGAATAGGGTCCAATGTACTTAATGGAACCACTCTGTAGCCATAACTATATATTTACATCTCAACCATACATTAATTTTCTATAATGGAAAGGAATCATGAACATGAATTTCATAAACCATGTTACATCCTCTTACCAATAAAAAACCATACTATATACCAAATTATAATTCATTTATAATCACATGTATCACATGTCAAAAAATGAGCATCACAACTATATTACATCCAAAATAAAGATTAGGGAAGAGGGTTTATTACCTCACTAAGCTATATACTGGGGAAAACATATAGAACCCAAAAAAATTAGGCATCACTAGTATTATCCAACTTGGGTGGGGTGCCTAGATAAAAAAAGAAAATAAAAGTATAATAAAGGTACACATAATCCAAAACTAATGGATTCATACTAAAAAAATGCAGCCATGACCCAAAATAACTACCTTACTTACACCAATTTCCATTAGAAACCACCTCTATTTATATCATATCAACTAGTCCTATTTCAAATAAAAACTTTCCACAAAAATAACTAATAATACTTATTTAATCACATAATTTAAATATTTGAAAATTTACCATTTACCAAATATTTTACATTTATTATACCATTCAGTTCTATATTTAATGATAAACAATTCCCATATTTTAACAATTTATTTCATTGATTAATATTCCATTTATATCCCATGGTATATAAAATTTCATCCCACACCCATTTACTATTTCATTTTTAACATCATATTTCATTTCTGTGTTAAAACTATATGACAATCCCAAAACTATCCACCAACCTCTATAAAAACATCCCATACCAACTATGTTAGCTAGCCACACAAACCACCACATAGCCATTTGTCAACAACCCCCCATTACCACAAAACATTTTTATTTCTAGGCCAACCATCCATATCCTTGCTTCCCAATAAGTCCCACTTCCAAAACCAAATATAAAAATTACCACAAAACAACCCCAAAAATATCCACACAAGTCACATCATAATAATATGATAAAAAAACTAAAAATAACACCCCATTCCTACATCTACACACATCCACACTTCCTTTTCTTTTCAAAAGAAACACCACTTCAATATAAAATTCTAAAAAATAATTTTATTTACCATATTTGTGGTATTAACCATTTATAAAAGGTTATTTTGATGGTATATTCACAATAATAACACACAATCTTAATAAAAAATCAATTTTCATGAACAATAGAAATCAAGTACCAATCACATAAGAAATATCTTGGAATAATGTAGACAAATATGGGTAACCCTTACCATCAAGTCACTTTTTAGTTCAATTCATTATCTTATTTCAATAAACCATTTTCATCCACCCAATGAAAGTATGATCATTAAACTTCCATAATTTAAATAAAGAAATAGAGTTCTCAAATCCCCTACCTCAACTGCTTCTTCGCAAGATTATTTCTTAAAATTAAGGGAATATAATACCATAAGACCAATCATGTACAGGGAAAACTCAATTAACCGAAATCACAAAAAATACAATCAAAATATATTCCCCAAAATTCCACAAATTAAACCATCACAACTTTACCAAACTCCCAAGATATAAGAACGGTATAAAGTGATGGTGAATTGGAGAAAATATCACCTTATATAATAGACAAGGGATCTCATAATACATTGATCAAAGCTGATCAAAATGGAATTAAAAGGTATCCTAAAAATACACTCAGGTCTCCCATGGTCGATGGGAAACAAAAGAAATAGAGAGGGATTTGAAAGGGATCCTGAATTTATACTCAATATGGTAAAATAGAAGATCATGACCCAATGGTACATGTCATGCCACTATGGGGTCAAGTAAAATGTATCTATATAAATTTTGTTTCAGTGAACCCCTAGATCTTATAAATCAAAGTAAGGGTCGTGACGTAGGGATAATCCCAACACTACAATATCCAATTCCTGAAATCATTACAAATAACCCCAAAAAACCATAGAACAACCAAGTAAATATGGTTCAATGACACCAAAAAAGTAAAATCCAAGGAAAATGACCTTCAGAGCTATATGGAATAACCCAGGAACCACAGTTCCATGAAATTCAGAAGGAAAACCACATAATTGAGCTACAAAAGGATCCATACTACATCTATGGGAACCACACTGTAATCCTATGACACTTCATTCATCCTGATCAACCCTAGAATAAAGCCACTATGTTTCCAGACAACCACGCCATAGGGATCCATAAAATGATATAACTAAGGAATCTAAAACTTGTTAACTACATGAAGTAACCAAAAAAACCAATATACATCCAAACAACCCAATTAACCTCCCATTCCACAACACTAGTGCCCAGATGAAATATCATCCTTTACTCTACATTTAATCCTCTAAGACACTCTTGACACTCTAATGGGAATCATAGAAAAAGAAATGGCATGAGGAATATCCAAGACATTACACTATAGGTTAGAAACTATCACCAAGGGATTAAATATATCACTTGGGGAGATATTTAACCTCTAATGGGTCATCACATCATAATACTCATAATATAAGTAAAAAACAAAACAAAAACTGATATTATGGGTATAATGTTATGATGACCTTCATAGGTTTTGTGTATGTGTATATAATTATGTGTATGTGTATATATATATAGGTATGGAAACCCATATCTTTAATAGAGAATAATTCAGGATTAAATATATTAATACACACTTAATAGAATCCCATAAGATTGAAAGGCCTGGTATCTTTGTGAAATTATGCACATATCACATTAACTTGAAACATGGGTAAAACAAAATTAATTAAATACTCAAATAAATTTCTTTACAATCAATTGATCTTCTAATACTCCACATGATAAGCTAAGGACATACATAAGAAAGGAATGAGCTATAAAGCCTAATAAGGGAAAAATCAATGAATTGCATTATTAAAGTAATAAAATTTATTCAATAGGCAGATCAAGGTGACAAAAAAGGAGTGATAATCATAAACATGAAAATATTAGCATGATATAAGATGATAACATCACAGAAATATAGGAATGTGGAAATAACATAAAACATGGCATCATAAGCATAAGTTAAGGCTAACTACAAAGACATCATAACATAGTGTGATAATGATACGTTATGGTTCACCATACATGGAATATAATAAAATAAAAACATCACCTAGTGCATTGGGCAACTATATAATTTTGGTCCCACCCATCACATTCATATCATGTATATGAATTTGTGTTCCACATAGATCATTCAATGTAAGAAAATATTTCATCACATTTAATCCCATGATAATGGAGTATGGGTTACATATATGGAAGTAAATAGTAAATTAAGAATAGGTACATCTGGGTGAATACCCTAGAGTGTAAATGGGGACAGGCATTCACTACACAAATTTTTTTCATGGAAAATCAAGGATAATTTTGGAAAAAAAATAGGTGTGCATAAAAGTTAAATGGAGGATTTAATGAGAGTGAAAGGTGGTTTATCAATACTTGGGAATCATAATTATATTAATGGGATGTTTGAAAACACATTAAAACATAAACAATTAAAAATAAAAAGGATTATAACAAAGAAAGTACTTGAAATAAAAAGGAAGATGAGGGGATCCCTTACCTTGAGAGGGCACTTCTAAAATATTGGGAGAAGCTTATTATGATCTTGGGAACAACTTGAGAGGAATTTATAGAAGGGTAGGGAGAGTAAATTAATTCTCAATGGGTTTTTATTGAAGATTATTGGGATGATGGGTATGTAATTATAGAAAAATAGGGGGAATTATTTATCAATTTCTAAACATAGGTTTCGGGATCTATATGATAAAATATTTAGAACCCAAAAACTCCCCATTATATTTTTCCATTTTTTTACCAAATATAAGTTTTATTTAAAATTTTATAAGGATAATAACTGAATTCTTTAAAATAATACCCTTGGTGATGTGTAAGTGAGTCGTGTTTATAAATAATTGATTTTGAAACCTTAATATATACTATAGGTTTTGGAGGAATCAATAATGGTTTATAAGATTTATCAATGAAATTTAAAAAAATATTATTTTAAATGGGAAACATTTTTTTGGTCATTAACTCCCTTTATACTATTTATTAAATCAATTTTGGATAATTATGATGTCATGATATATATTGTATATGTATACCATATTTATTTTTTACCCAAAAATTCAACTATCTTAGAAAATTATGAAAAAATAACCATTGGATAATTTCAATATAATAAATTTAAAATTAATATTTATTTTATCAAAACAAATATCTAAATATAATAATTTAAACATTTAGATCAAAATCCTTATTTATTGTAAGTACTAATTTTTACGACCATAACAGTTTTCTGACCCTTATAAAGAGTATATTTAGACTTCATTAATTTATACTATCATTTGCATATAAATATTATTTAATAATAATATTAAATGAAAATAAAATTTATTTAAAAATTCTACAATTTATTATAAATAGTGTTTTAATTCAAACCATATATTTTCTAAAAATACAATTTAGGTTTTTCCTATCAAATTAAAATTTTCAACAACATAAATATTATTTTAAAAATGAAAAGGGATAAATATAATAATTATTTTATTAAAAAATAAAATATAAAAATTCATACTATTGGGGTCTAGATACATAACCTTTTATCACACCCATGTATGCCCTAATGGTAGGGTGTGTAATGGTGGGGATTTCTTAGGGTGGTTCAATGAACATGGTTTGGGTCGTTATCTCAATAAGCATGAACTTCTCTCATAAATGGTTTTTTTAGGCTTTAGTTATTGAAATTATTCTTGGGATTAGTCACATGAAAATCCTAGTGATTCCATCTCTATTGGAATATCTGATAAATGGGATTCATAGGGTATGATCTGAATGGTCATGATCATTGCTCCTTCAATCTATAAAAATTAGACTTTATCAAAACTATTAATATATACAAATCCTTTTAATCATTGTACAAAGGATATATTATCAATGTTTAAAATATATAATGGTATATTAAATCTGATAGTCTATATTTTATAATTGGTTCAAAATAACCATAGTAGTTCATGTTTTCTCAATAATGACAAGCCATTTATCCAATCAGAAGGGAATTTCATTTATAAAAGTTTAGTTCATTACATTCTTCCCCCACTTAGATATTTATCCCTAAAAATTTCAATTTTTATACTAGAATAAATGAGGGTGATGTTGGGCGGAGAAGAAAGGAGTGATGGCAAGAGGGGGGGTGAATTGCCTTTTAAAAATTAATTAACAATTTAAAATCAAAGTAAAAGTGCAGCGGAAATAAAAGAGGCAAGACACGCAACTTGATAACGGAGTTCGTCTTAAACTCAAGCCTACGTCTCCACTCCCAACTCAACCGTTGAGAGATTTACTACCGCTTGCTTTTCAATGGTTTTAGCAAGAAACCCACTAGACTTTAAGGTTAGTCTAGAACCTATTACAGCTTGCTTTTATTGGTTGAGCAAGAACCCACTTGCTTTTAATGGTTGAGCAAGAACCCACTAGCCTTCTTACAGGTGAAGGCTAGCTCACCTTTGATTCAAGCCTTTTAAAAGGAAAGGCTTGACTAACCTCTTCACACCTTGAAGGTGGTGTGAAAACCCAAATGAAAGGGAGATGAGAGAAATGAGGGGTTTGTAGGCACAAACCCAAATTGAAGCTCAAAATAAATAAAACAATAAAAACCGTAATGTGGAGAAGTCTTGGGCGCCAATGGATTGATTGGAGTTGATGAAGGACGCTCTCAAGCTTCTATGGTGGTGCTCCTTGGTTGTGGAATTGAGTTGGAGCAATTGAGGTTCCTTGAAGCAATCCGCCGGAGGTTCGCCAAATGATGGAAAAATGTTCCCATGGGCTTCCTTATGTTTCGCTAGTGTTACGGGGCTTCCTAGTCCTTTATTTATAGAGGGGGAACCCTCAAATGGCCTTTGGGGGTCTTCGGAGCCGTTGGAGAGGCCTTCGGAGCCGTTGGGAGTCAAGTGGACAAGCCTGGTCAAAGCCCAATGGCTAGTTTGACTAGCTCCACCGGCTGACCGGTGCTAGGCCACCGGTTGGCAGGTGCTTTGAAAAAGGAGAGGCCTTCAGGCTCAGGCACCACCGGCTGGCCGGTGAGGAGGCCACCGGTTGGCCGGTGCTGAGGCAGTAGCTGACACTATTCTGTCTGGGTCCACCGGCTGGCCGGTGGTGGGACACCGGTTGGCCGGTGGTCTGGACAGAAGGATGCCTTCTGTCCAGGATCCATCGGCTGGCCGGTGGTCATCCACCGGTTGGCCGGTGGACTGAAAACCAGTCCACTTTTGCTTTCAGCCTTCTTGCCCCAATTCCTTGGCAATCTGAAATTATGCCTATCAACCAAAAACACTTAAAACAATATTAGATAAATAAGTGAGTGATTGTGATCATGAAAATTAAACCACGAGGGGTACGAGAGGTACAACAGGTGATTCTATTTAATCACCTATTATGATTCCCAAGTTTCTTTCTCAAACTTGTGGTTTTGTCACAACACTTTCACTGGGATAGGTGTCTTGTCTCATAAAACTTTGTCTCTAAGATCTAGGATATTCACTGGATGATCCTTGTGTAAAATATCATTCTCGAAGGGTACCATTTATGGATTCAGTAAATGTGAGGGTTCCAATATGTACTTCCTCAAGAGGGATACATGGAACACTTCCTATAATTGTAATAGGTTTTGTGGGAGTTATAGTCAATAGACCACTGCTCCGATGCAATTAAGGATCTAAAAGGGGGTGATGTATCTCATACAAGGATTTCCATTTTTTAAAAAATTCATGAATTTATTCCATGGTAATATATAAAGTAACACCTTATCTCTGACCTCAAAATCTAGTTATTAGAGATGACTGCTTACAATTTTTTTTGTTGAATTTGTCCAGATTTCATAAAATGTTGGTTGTTTTGAACATTCTATATCATTTCTTGGATAAGATTTGGTCTTGTAAGTATCTACTCTCAAAATGTATCCCATTATGTTAGATTCTGACACCTATTCCCATATAGATCCTCATAAGGTTTTATTAGAATGATATAATGGAAACCATTTTTATATAATAACTCTACTAGGGAAAGGTGTCGATCCCAAAATAATTGGAAATATTTTGAACATGATATCAGCATATCCTCTAGAGTTTAAATGGTTCCCTCAGATTTAACACCCATATAAGGGTGATAAGAAGTACTGAAACCTAACTCTATACCCAAAACTTGCTGAAGGATTCTCCAGAACCTCAAGGTAAACCTTAGATATCAATCAGATATAATGTAAAGTGGTACTCTATGCATTATTACCACTTCCATTATGTATATCATGGAAAAAATTTCAAGATATATATATTCCTTAAAATAAATGAAATGCACAGACTTTGAGAGGAAATTTACTACCACCCAGATGACATTATTTTGTTTAGATTTTTTGGGGAGTCTTATAATGAAATCCATGGTTATGTTTACCCATTTTCAAACTGGTATGGGGAATTTTTGTATCATACCCTTAAACTTTTATCATTCAGCCTTGTCTTGCTGGCATACCAATATTTGAGATAAAAATTATGCAATCTTCCTCTTCATGTTATCCCACTAAAAGATTTTCTTTAGATCTCTAAACATATTACTGCTTCCCAGATGAATAGAGAAGGTTGAGAAATTTGCATCTTCCACAATTTCCCTCTTTAGATCTAGTTTGGATGGGATACGTTTCCAGGTTCTAAACATTATAAATAAATATTTATCAAAATTAAACTTCATAATACTCACTATATTTCTATATATCTCTTCGTCGTATTTTTTTGGCTCCTTGATCCTCTCAAGAATGGATATTTGAGAAGTAATTTGGTCAAGGTAGTATGGAATTCATTTAATAATTACCTTCTCCATCCTTTACACGTACAAGAGGATTGGATTCATTTCAATCCTAATCATGAATAGGGTTGCAAGATCCTTTCTTCTTAGAGTATCTACCACTTTTTTCACCTTCCCAGGATTTAAATGGATTGAAAAATCATAATCCTTTATCAGCTATAACAATCTTCATTAGTGTATATTGATCTCTTTTTGTGTGATACTTGAGTATTGTATTATCAATATATATGTCAGACTTCTCTTCATAGAGACAATTCCACTAAATATTTAATGTGAAGATCATTACAATTAATTATAGATCATGGGTTAGGTAGTTCCACTCATGGATATTTAATTAGAAGGAAGAATAGGATATCACTTTTTTATATTTTATGATCACACAACCCAAGTCTTTTTTGGATACATCATTGTAGATTGTGAACCCTTCCCCACTGGTTGGTAATGTGAGCATAGATGCAGTGATTGGTTTATTCATTGACTCTTTAAATATTTCCTCACATTTATCATTCTAGACAAACTTAAATCTCTTCAAATTAATCTTGGTTATTAGGCTTGAAGATCATGAGAAGTTTCTCAAAAATCAATGATAATACCAAACTACTCCAATGAAACTATATATCTCCATCATAGATGTTGTTCTGGGCCATACTTTAATTTCTTATGTTCCTAAAGAATCCATATATATCCATTTTCTAGTGTTAACATGCCCAAGGAATGTTACTTATTCCATCACAATTACTATACTTCACATACAAATTTTCCTTTTGCAAGGGCTTCAATAAAACATTAAATTTATCCTCATGTTCCTCCTTTATTTTTGAGAAAATAAGAATATCCTATATAAATACTACCACAAATTTGTCAAGGTAATATCTAAATACTCTATTCATTAGTTACATGAATATTTTTGGAGTATTAGTGAGTCCAAATGGCATTAATATGAAATCATAATTCTTATACCTTGTATAAAAAGAAAGATTAGGGATATCCTCTTTATTCACATTTAATTGATAATATATCAACTGTAGATCCACCTTAGATAATTTTTAGGCTTCTTGTAACTGATCAAACAAGTCATCAATTTGTGGAAGAGGATACTTATTCTTTATCGTGATCTTATTGAGCTCAAGATAATAGATATAGAGGTGCATTAACCCATCCTTATTCATGATTAAAAGGATAGGTGCACCTCACAATGAATCACTTGGCCATAGAAACCATTTATATAGATTATACTATCGTTTCTTCTTCATCTCATATAGTTCAACAGTGTCCATTCTATATGGAGTCTTGGATATTGGAAAAGATATAGGTGTATGTTCGATTGAGAACTCAACCTCACAACTTGGTGGAAGACCAAAAAAATTATCTAGAGACACATAAACATATTGTCTTATAAAGGTAATGTCTTAAAGGATGGTATTTTACTTATTCTCAATAATTTGGGCTATAAACTCATACTCATAAGGTAATAATATCTATTCTTGAGATATTAATTACAAAGGAGATTCGTCCTCTACTTTTTACTTGTATAGAATCTGAGGGAGATTTGTGATGTAGAGGGTAATTTTATGCTCCCATTAATTTGTGCATGCTCTATATAAGGAAAGAAAATTCATGACTATAATTTCATAAAATTCCTTTAAATTAAGTATCACAAGGTTCTCTGGGATGTTCAGCTAAAAAATATGGATGGGGTGTGAGTTATATGCTTGGGATTTATTAATTAATAAATTTTCCATCTTCACTAATAACCTAACTTCTATTTTTTGATTTGGGGATTTAATATTTCTAATAAATATTCATGATATGGATGAATGCGTAGAACCATAGTCACATATGAAATTTGAATTTCCTTAATGGATGATATGCATACCTTTACCTATTTAAATACGGTTCTAACTATAACAGCCCAAAGTTTTTCAATGGAAATTCCCTTCTTATAAATATGTAATAAAGTCACATGAAAATACAACATGATGAACTACTAAGTGATAAGTGGCCTTTAAACATAATTTTGTCACTTCTGTGTTTTGAATTTCGAAAATCTGACCTAAATGGTTGTGTTCAAGATGATTTTTGGAGTCTAATGAAGCAAAAATAAGTTTCGGTGAATAGTAATGTACCCTTGTGAATAGTAACATACCCTTATGAATAGTATTATGACCCTTATGAATATTAAATCATCCAACATAAGAGTACCCTTACCCATGAATAAATAAATAAAATTTATACATCTTAGAAAGTGACAATTTGACCTTAGTAAACTTTTTGGTATTTTTTAAGTCATAAATAATTAAATAATTAATTAATTTAAAAGAAAATTTATTTCCCTAAAATGTATTCATAAATTATTTAATCAATGTATTATAGTTTTTATAAAATTTTATAATACCCTACGTAATTTTTGAAAGCACTATAAAATCAGTTTTAATTTTTAAAAAAACTGTTTTTAAAGTAAATTATGATTTTAATTAAATATTAAATTAATAATATTTAGAAAATTATTTTTGAAAAATGGACATAATTTTTGGATTCTACACATCAAGAAATGGTTGGGGTAAATTTTTTGGATTTTTCTGAAATACTTGAATTTTTAATGAATAGTGAAATACCATAATTTACAAAAATAAGCTAAATAAGCTAATTATAGATTCATGTGTGATGTTCTGCAGATGTAATACCACTTGGTTCGGTATCACATGATAAAATTACTATTCCTGTTCATTCAAGAATCACTATTCCTTTTCTTGTGAAGAAATAATAAACTAATGAATTTTATATTAAGGAAACCCCTCACCCCTCCACTATAAAATTCACCCTTCACACCCTCATTTCCTCACACCTCTCAAGCTCCATTACTTCTATAAAATCTGACCAAACATCTTCCCTAGCCCCTTTCCCACGTCCAAGAGCTTTTGGTCTCATCAAAAGACCAATCCTAGCTTCCTTAATGAGGATCTCAAGATGAGGATTTAAGAGGTAATTTCTCTCCCTCTTCTCCTTTGTTTTTCTTTCATGTTCAAGTTCATTTCTTGACCTCTCCCCACCTATCTTCATCCAAATGGTATTATAACTCCATTATTATACATATAATCTAATTTTATGGGATATTATGTCATCCAACCCCCTTTTCCTCTTCCTTTTATTTTATTAAAGAGAACGTTGTTCTTGAGGTGTTAATTTATCACCTTCAAGAACGACATGCTTTATTCTTCCATTTCTACCTTCAGATCTGGTCATGAAACCATTTTTATGGTTGAACCAGAATATTTTATATGTTTTATGACCTATTTAAACTTATGTAACTTACTTATGAACATATTACTAAGTGATAAATTAAAACAAGTTCATTGTGAACGAAAAACCGCCCAAATTAACCCAAACAATCTTCATTTAATTTTTATCTAATGATTCATCCACATGATATATGATATAACTCATTATAAGATCATTTTAAATTCTTTAATTTCATTAATAACATTTAATATTAGTTTTTTATGTTTACCCATGTTCTACCCGAACTTCAATTTAAGAATACAAGTGAACCACCCAAGAAAAACCATAAAAATGAACATCCCCGAATAATATTTTTAAACTCTATAACTCATCCAAAGGCACATAAAATCAGTTAATGAAACCATAATGGACCATATTAATGTATAAAAGGTTATTTAATTTCTAATTAATGAATATAATGTCATTATATAGGACATTAAAGAGAAGGAAGCATTCGGATACAAGGTAAGGGGAAATTCTCGAACCCAACTTTCATCCTTCAGGTTTTACCTCTTTCACTCCATTTTTGATATGTTAACTCCTTAAATATAATTTATTCATCATTTTATTTACTTTTATGGGATATACATGTTTTCTAATGAAGTTTATGTCAATCCAAATTTTTTCCAAAAGAACTCTTCTTTTAAGAACTCAACTTTTACCTCTCATTCATGGTTGATGGTTCATATATCAAGTATATTGTTCCCTCTTTCTTTTGCAATCCCAAAGATTATGAATGTATTATTATGAGATGAAACCCATTACTTACCATGGTTTATTTATGTTCATTATTTTTATATGTTCTAGGTTTCATGCATGATAATGATAATATTATGAGGTGATGGGTGCGCCCGGAATTATATAGCGCAATATGAATGTTTCAAAGTGACAGGTGCGCCCAGAATTATATAGTGCTCCAATGAATTGGGTAAATTGATGAATCTCATGAGTAAATTTTAAATGAGGTGTGAACAAGATGCTATCTTGTTTCACAAGTATTTTTGGAAGTTAACCACTAAGACATGATGTTTCATTTTTATGCATTGCCACATTCCAAGTCTTTTATTTATGCTCCTCTCATATTCATGATCTTGTTCCCATGTTATGATTATGCTCACCCCATGCTATATTGTTCTTATCTATCCTCTTACTGGGCTTCTATCTCACCCCTTTTGATGTACATTCACAGGTGGATAGTTTTACTAAGGAGAGGACAAGTTCCAATAAGAATCTAGATAAGAATAAATTAAATAAATGTTTATGCATGATGTTGTATTTGTTATGTGTGGTCCTAGTTTTCCAAAGACACTAAACCTTTTGAACCTATATGTGTAATACTATTATTTTTTTATCTTTAAAATTATGTAATAGTAATATAAGAAATTTTCGGGTCACTATAGTTAGTATTAAAGGAAAGGTTTAGTTAATTTGGGAATTAGGATTAGTGAACCCTATAGAAAACCTCTAGCATGAGCCTAAGTACAAATATGCACAAAAGAATATTTACATAGGGATACCATATGTTATGTTTTTTTATAAATTTTTTAAGTTATTCATGACTTTTTTACTTATGTTTTATTCTGACCTTTTCTATTTTAGAAAATGGTGGGAACTAGGAGAAATCAGGCCAACAACTTGTGCGAGGGCCAATGCAACGATTGCCCGAACGACATACCCAATGATTTGGGAGGTGGATTTCAGAACTTCATGGCGACGCTTACCCAATTATCTCTGGTTATGAATAATAACCATAATAATGGGGAATGTCCTCCTTCACCAAAGATGGAGCAGTTGGCTATCGAATGTTTTATGCGGAAATGACCATCGACGCTTAGTGGATCTTCTGATCCAATAGTTGCGGAACAGTGGGTAAACTCCATGGAGAAGATCTTTTCTGTGATTCCCTATTCTAATACGGATAAGGTGACCCTAGACGTTTATCTTCTAGATGGAGAAGCAGATCAATGGTGGGATTTTATTAAGAACACCAAGCCAAGGTAGGAAATTAAATATATGGAATGGGAAATAATGTTTCTTAATAAGTATTTCCCACGAAATCTTTGTACGAAGATGGAGAGAGAATTCATAGAGATCAAGAAAAAAGAATGATAATTTTTCATAGCCTATGAAGAAAATTTCACAAGGCTTGCAAGGTAAACTTTGGGTTTTGTTATCAAAAATGATAGGAAAATTGATAGATTCTTTAGTGGATTAAAACCACACCTTCGAAAGGCTCTTGCAATTCTAGAATTTGGGAGTTATGAAGAAGTTGTTCAATGTGATCTCAAAGTGAAGATGGAGTTTGGAGAATGGTCCCATGGATATGGTGATAAGAAAAGAAATATGGAGTTTTAATCTGGTGGATCTAATGACAAAGGTTGGAAGAAAAATCAATGACCCACATGCCAAAAATGTGGGCAGTTGCACTATGGGAACTGCCTTAAAGGGACGGGGAAATGCTTCGAGTGTGGGAAAGAAGGACACCATGCTCAAGAGTGTTGAAAAAGACAAAAAAAGGAAGGAGAATGTAGCCTATGAAAGGATATAACCACTCGTGGTTCAATGATACAATTTTAGGGAGCTAGGGCACTATGCAAACCAGTGCACTAAACCATGAGTTCTTGAGGGTAATCAGCGTCAGCAGCCACCAAAGCCAAAGGAACAAGGGAAGGCTTATTCCATCACTACTGTCGAGGTGGATCATGATAATGAAGTCGTACAAGGTACACTTCCTATTCATTCAAGAATGGAAAAAGTATTATTTGATTCTGGTTCTACACATTCTTTTATATCTTGAAAGTTTGAAAGAACTATAGAATCGAAGCCCCGAAACCTTGAAGTAGAGATATCTATAAAAACACCAAGTGGTGAAATCTTTGCAACCCAAGTGTTTGATACTTATCCTATTGGCGTATGTGGGAAGATTCTTCCAGAAAATCTTGTAATACTTCCCTTGGTAGAATTCGATGCTATAATGGGAATGGATTGGCTCTCGTTATATAGAGCACATATCAACTTTCGGGAAAAGGAAATATATTTTCATATTCCGAACCATCCCATGCTCCTCTAAAAATGCAAGGAGGATCATGAATCTCCTTTGAAAAATACTTCAATTGTGTGGTTATTGATTCCCTATGAAGAAGTATACCTCGCCCAAATGGTTGATTTGAAGGAAAGTTCCAACCTTGAGGAAATTCCTATCATGAGGGAATACAGAGATGTATTTCCCAAAGAGTTACCCAGAATTCCCCCAGATCGTGAGGTAGAGTTCTTAATTGAACTCATACCTGGAGTTACTCCTATCTCTAAGTGTCCCTATAGGATGGCTCCTATCAAACTGGAGCATTTAAAGAAGCAGTTGTAATAGCATCTGTACAAAGGGTTCATACACCCTAGTGCATCACCTTGGGGTGCGCCAGTGCTCTTTGTGAAGAAGAAGGATGGAACAATGCGGTTGTGTATCGATTATCGGGAACTCAACAAGATCACTATAAAGAACAAGTATCCTCTTCCAAGAATTGATGACTTGTTCAATCAGTTAAGAGGTGATCTATACTTCTCAAAGGTGGGTCTTCATTCTGTATATCATCAGGTAAATGTGAAGAAGGAATATATTCAGAAGACTGCCTTCCGTATAAGGTATGGGCACTATGATTTTTTGGTTATGCCCTTCGAACTTACAAATGCCCCTGAAATCTTCATGGATTTTATGAATAGAGTCTTTAGAAATTACCTAGAAAAATTTTTGGTAGTGTTTATAAATGATATTCTCATATACTGCAAGATAAAGGAGAAACATGAAGAACATCTAAGACTTGTGTTAGCAACATTGATAAAGGAGAAGATGTATGCCAAGTTTAGCAAGTGTGACTTTTTGATAAAGAAAGTCACATTCTTGGAACATGTTATCATAAGTGAGGGAATTTATGTGGATCCTTTAAAGACAAGGGCGATTGAGGAATGTTTGAGGCCCTCTAGTGTCATAGAAATCTGTAGTTTTCTTGGATTAACTGGGTACTACCGACGTTTTGTGAGAAACTTCTCACGATTGTCAAGCCCGCTAACTAAGTTAACAAGGAAAGGGGTAAAGTATGTCTGGATAGAAGAATGTGAGGGAAGCTTCAAGGAGCTAAAGAGAAGGCTGATCACTGCACCTGTACTCACACTACTGAAGAGTGGATAAAGTTTTGTGATATACAGTGATGCTTCAAAGAAAGTCTTGGGTTGTGTATTCATGAAAAATGATAATGTGATAGCCTATGCCTCATGACAATTGAAGATCCATGAGCAGAACTACCTGATGCATGATCTAGAGCTAGCAGCCGTGATTTGTTCCTTGAAAATCTGGTTGTACTACCTTTATAGTGAGAAGTGTGACATATACACCGATCACAAGAGCCTAAAATATATATTCACACAAAAGGAGATCAACATGCGTCAAAGGAGATGGTTAGAGCTAATCAAGGATTATGATTGCTCAATTCACTACCATCTTGGAAAGGCAAACAAGGTAGCTGATGCTCTAAGCAGAAAATAACCTGCTACTCTATCCATGTTACAGATTGAGAAATACCCTATCTTCTTAGATATGCAAAGGATTGATTTGGAAATCATAAGGGCGGGAGATACATCCTACCTTTCCCAAATGATTTTTCAACCATCCATCTAGGAGAAGATTAAGTAAGCACAAAGGGATGATGTGGAGATACAAAAGAGGGTGAATGTAGTAAAGGAAGGGAAGCTGCAAGAGTTCCATATCGACTATGATGGTGTGATTCGGTTTGGAACGCAGATTGTTGTGCCTTCATCACCCAGGATAAAGAAGGATCTATTGGAAAATGCACATAGCTCAACTTTCTCTATCCATCCTGGGAGTACCAAGATGTATCGTGATCTCCGGGAACACTTCTGGTGGGATAATATGAAGAAGGAGATTGTGGAATATATATCAAGGTGCTTGGTATGTCAGCAAGTTAAAGTTGAGTGACAAAAGTACAAAGGTATGATGCAGCCATTGCCTATACCCACGTGGAAATGGGAAAATGTTACTATGGACTTTGTCACGGGTATCCTAAAGACGTCAAAGGGAAATAATGTGATATGGGTTGTGGTTGACCGACTCACCAAGACTGCTCATTTTATCGTTATTTGAGAAGATCTATCACTTGAACAACTTGCAAAGATATATGTGAAGGAAGTGGTGAGACTACACGGTGTTCCACTCTCAATTGTCTCTGACTGTGATCCAAGGTTCACATCTAAATTCTAGAAGAGCCTTCAACATGCTTCGAGTACTGAATTAAATTTCAGCACGGCCTATCACCCCCAAAATGATGGTGAGTCTGAAAGAACTATTCAGATGCTTGAAGATATGCTAAGAGCCTGCTCTCTTGAATTTAGAGGTGGTTGGGATCATCATCTTCCGTTGGTTTAGTTATCATACAATAATATCTTCCACTCAAGTATTCAGATGGCTCTATATGAAGCTCTATATGGAAAGCGTTGTAGAACTCCAACCTGTTGGGATGAAGTTGGAGAAAGAAATCTACTTGGACCTGATCTTGTTTAAGAGATGAAAGAGAAGGTTCAAGTCATCCAGAAACACATCAAAGCTGCTCAAAGACGGAAAAAGAGCAATGCTGACAATTGTTGAAGGGACTTGGAGTTCGAAATTAGAGATAATGTCTTCCTTCAAATATCTCCATAGAAGAGAGTCATGTGATTCAAGAAGAAAGGGAAGATAAGCCCAAGGTATATTGTCCCCTTTGAGATCCTTGACCATATAGAAGACATGGCCTATCGTCTTTCACTTCCACCGAATATGGCTCAAGTTCATGATTTGTTTCATGTATCGCTACTGAGGAAGTACATACAAGACCCCTCACATTTACTAAACTCAGAGGTGGTTCAGCTGGAAGATGATCTCTCCTATGAGGAACTACTAGTAAAGATTCTGGATCAGAGGGATAAGGTTCTATGCAAAAAGACAACCCATCTTGTCAAAGTGTTGTGGAGGAACCATAAGTTTGAGGAAGCAACTTGGGAACTTGAAGAGGCAATGAAGGAGAAACACCCTCACCTGTTTGTGTAAAGTGAAATTTCGGAGGTGAAATTTCTTAATGGGGGAAGAATGTAACAGTCCAAAGTTTTTCAATGGAAATTCCCTTCTTATAAATATGTCATAAATTCACATTAAAATAAAAAATAATGAACTACTAAGTGATAAGTGACCTTTAAACATAGGTTTGTCACTTCTGGGTTTTGAATTTCGAAAATCCGAAGTACACAGTTGTGTTCAAGATGACTTTTGGAGTCTAATGAAACAAAAATAAGTTTCGGTGAATAGTAATGTGCCCTTGTGAATAGTAACATACCCTTATGAATAGTATTATGACCCTTATGAAAATTAAATCATCCAACATAAGAGTAACCTTACCCATGAATAATTAAATAAAATTTAGACATCTTAAAAAGAGACAATTTGACCTTAGTAAACGTTTTTGTATTTTGTAATTCATAAATAATTAATTAATTAATTAATTTAAAAGAAAATTTATTTGCCTAAAATTTATTCATAAATTATTGAATAAATGTTTTATAGTTTTTAGATAATTTTATAAGACCCTACATAATTTTTGAAAGCACTATAAAATCAGTTTTAATTTTTTAAAAAAAATATTTTTTTAAGTATATTATGATTTTAATTAAATATTAAATTAATAATATTTATCAAATTATTTTTGTAAAATGGACTTCATTTTTGGATTTTACACTTCAAAAAATGGTTGGGGTAAATTTTTTGAATTTTTCTGAAATACTTGAATTTTTTATGAATAGTGAAATACCGTAATTTACAAAAATAAGATAAATAAGCTAATTATAGAGTCATGTGCGATGTTCTGCTGATGTAATCCCACTTGGTTCTGGATCACATGATAAAATTACTATTCTTTGTCATTCAAGACTCACTATTACTTGTCTTTTGAAGAAATAATAAACTAATGAATTTTATATTAAGGAAACCCCTCTCCCCACCACTATAAAATCCACCCTTCACACCCTCATTTACTCACACCTCTCAAGCTCCAATAATTCTCTAAACTCTGCCCAAACATATTCCCTAGCCCCTCTCCCACGTCCAGGAGCTTATGGTCACATCAAAAGACCAAGCCTATCTTCCTTAAGGAGGATCTCAAGAGGAGGATTTAAGAGGTAATTTCTCCCCCTCTTCTCCTTTGTTTTTCTTTCAAGTTCAAGTTCATTTCTTGATCTCTACCCACCTATCTTCATCCAAATGGTATTTTAACTCCAGTATTATACATATAATTTAATTTTATGTTATATTATATCATCCAACCCACTTTCCATCTTCCTTTTATTTTATTAAAGAGAACGTTGTTCATGAGGTGTTAATTTATCACCTTCAAGAACGACATGCTTTCTTCTTCCAAGTCTACCTTCAGATCTGGTCATGAAACCTTTTTTATGGTTGAACCAGAATATTTTATATGTATTATGTCCTATTTAAATATCTGTAACTTACTTATGAACATATTACTAAGTGATAAATTAAAACATGTTCATTGTGATCGAAAAACCGCCCAAATTAACAGAAACAATCTTCATTTAATTTTTATCTAATGATTCATCCACATGATATATGATATTACTCATTATAATATCATTTTAAATTCTTTAATTTCATTAATAACATGTAATATTAGTTCTGGATGTTTACCCATGTTCTACCTGAACTTCAATTTAAGAATACAAGTGAACCACCCAAGAAAAACCATAAAAATGAACATCCCCAAATAATGTTTTTAAACTCTATAACTCATCCAAAGGCACATAAAATCACTTAATGAAACCATAATGAACCATATTAATGTATAAAAGGTTTTGTAATTTCTAATTAAGGAATATAATGTCATTATAAAGGACATTAAAGAGAAGGAAGCATTCAGATACAAGGTAAGTGAAAATTCTCGAACCCAACTTTCATCCTTCGGGTTTTTCCTCTTTCACTGCATTTTTGATATGGACACTCATTAAAGATCATTTGTTCATAATTGTATTTAATTTTTTTTTGGGATATACACGTTTCCTAATAAATTTTATGTCAATCCAAATTTTTTCAAAAGAACTCTTCTTTTAAGAACTCAACTTTTACCTCTCATTCATGGTTGATGGTTCTTATATCAAGTGTGTTGTTCCCTTTTTCTTTTGGGAACCCAAATCTTATGAATGTATTCTTATGAGATTAAACCCATTCTTTAACATGGGTTATTTATGTTCATTATTGTTATATGTTCTATGTGGCATGCATGATAATGATAATATTATGAGGTGACGGGTGCGCCTGGAATTATATAGCACAATATGAATGTTTCAAAGTGACGGGTGTGCCCGGAATTATATAGAACTCTAATTCATTGGGTAAAGTGATGAATCTCATGAGTAAATTTGAAATGATCTGTGAACAAGATTAAATCTTGGTTCACAAGTATGTGTGGTAGTTAACCACTAATACATGATGTTTTATTTTTATGCATTGCCACATTCCAAGTCTTTTATTTATGCTCCTCTCATATTCATGATCTTTTTCCCATGTTATGATTATGCTCACCCCATGCTATATTGTTATTATATATCCTCTTATTGGGCTTCTAGATCACCCCTTTTGATGTATATCCTCAGGTGGCTACATGTACTAAGGAGAGGACAAGTTCCAATAAGAAGCTAGAGAAGAAGAAATTAAATAAATGTTTATGCCTGATGTGGTATTTGTTATGTATGGTCCTAGTTTTCCCAAGACACTAAACATTTGGATCCTCTATGTGTAATACTATTATGTTGTTTATATTTAAAATGATGTAATAGTAATATAAGAAAATCCCGGGTTGTTATACTAACTATTTACATAATCCAAAATAAACTTATAGATGGGAATATTCTAACTATTAAACATATAAAAGGGAAACTATAAACATTGAAAGGAAAACCCATAAATGTTGCACATTTTTATGAAATTCTACGTTTCAATTTAATTTATCCATTCTCTATTTCGAAACATAAAATTTTGGGGTAATTTTTATTCCCTTCATATTGGTTTATATATATCTTGTGAAATTTCCAAATTATATCCCCCCAAATTATCAAACCAGGTTTGAAAAATGGATCTTTTTTATGCACCAGGTGACGATCGTATTAAATACCAATACACCATTTTGGGGGTTATTACCACTAGGTACAATTTTATGATACCCAAATCCACTTATTATATCCAGATATTGATTTTTTTCCATGGAAACTACTTAATATATACATTACCATAATTTAGGGATGTTTTAATATGTTTAGTCTTATCCAAAATTCTTGAATAAGTTTTTTAATTATAATATCCAAAAATAATTAAACCTTTATCTGATACCAACTATGAAAACCCAAATATTTAATTGAAATTAATTAATGATTTAAAACATAAAGAAAAACTTATTATAATCCTAGAATATTGAAAGTCCTGGTGTCTTTGGGAAATTATGCACATATCATATTTACTTGAAACATTTGAATAAAAAATTATTTAAAAACTACAATACATGCCCTTAAATTTTATTGATATTCTATATTACATAGGATAGCCAAGGGACATGAATAATAAAGGGGTGGGATATAAATCCCAGCAACGTAATAATAAAATCATAACATGATTAAAGTAATAAATTTTACTTAACAGGCATATCAAGGTGACATAAAAGGAGTGAGAATCATAAACATGAACATCAAAGCATGATATAAGATGATAACATCAATGGTAATATTAGAATGTGGAAACCATATAAAACATGAAATCATAAGCATAATTCAAGGAAAACCACTGATACATCATAAAACAGTGTGCTTAGTATAACCTCCCATGCACCAGATATGGCATATCATGAGGTAAAAATATCACCCAATCTATTGGAAGGATATATAGTTTTGTTCCCACCCATCACATTCATATCATGTACATGAATTTGTGACCCACATAGATCATTAAATGTAAGAAAATATTCCATAAATTTTAATCTCATGATTAAGAAGTGTGGTTTATATAACACCCTAAGATTTTATGAAATATTGTTTTCAAATAAATTTGATTTCTTTGATAGCTTGTGTTATATACAACACAAAGTTTTAGAAAACCATAAAAACTATTAATATTATTATTTAAACATGAAAATAATTAACAATAAATCAAAATTGGCAGCATGAGTAGTAATAAAAAAATAAAATATTAAGTATAATGGTTTTATATAAATAAAAAATATTGTTAAAAAATTAATTAATTTTTAGAAAAGTATTTATATGTTTTGAAAATATTATTTTCTCAAAAAAAATGTTTTTATTTCATTGTTTGAACAAATAAAAAAATAATTTTTTTCCAATTTTTGAAAATTTATTTGAAAAAAATAAACTGTATTTTTGAAATCAATATATCAACATTATCTTGGAGTGTATTTTTTAAAATTTTCTGAAATGATAAATGTTTCAGTGGATAGTCAAAATATTGGTTTTTATTAAGATTTATTTTTTCACTTATAAGTTTTAAAAACATCCAATTTTTTATATGGTTTTAAATGTAAAATTAGTTCAATTATATATATTTTAATCCAATTTTGTTCATTAGAATAATATTTCATATTCAATTTTTAAATAAAAACTTTTTAAACTTGTGAACATTTTCTCTTTGAAACCCCGCTTTCCTGTCGCATATAAGGATTTAAAATTGAGAAAAAACATGCCCAACACACATTGGATGGATATATTTTTACCTTATAACCTCTATTTATTTATAATTATCCATTTTAGAGAATTTTTTAAAATGAAAAAACCTTGACATACTTTATTCTTTTCAAAAAAACCAAGTATGTCCTCTCCCCAACTTATAAAAGGTCACCACTCTCCTATCATATTCACACTTCCAAAACCCATTAGTTTATCCAAGACCCGCCCAAATATATTTCTTAATTCCCTCATATAAAACTAGTAGCCTTATTTTGACCATAAATCAAACCTAGGAAGGCTTTTGGTTCAAACCATGGGAGGTTACCCGAAGAAGAGGTTGTGTTTTTCAACAAGGGTTTTTATTTCATTTCTTCATCCACCTTCCTAAAATATTATCAAACCATGATAATATAATAAAAATAGTATCTTACATGTAATTTTATGATATTATACTATGTTAATGACCTAAATTCATCTCATATTCAATCATATGGGAAACGATATCATCGCTTGTGTGTATAGAGGACTACTGCCACATAAACCGATATGACATGTTTCCCATCAACACCTATCACGTATGGATATAATTATGGATTAAATTTTTATATATTATATTTATTATATTATTATATTTATGAAATTATTTTATCATATATGTGTTCTTAATTTTCATTCTATGGAAATATGATAGCATCGATCGTGTGTACGATAGATTACCACCTCACGAAGTGATGTGATTAGTTCATGTTTTATATGGTAGATAATAAGGGTGGTTTTAATGAAAAAATGTGATTTATATGATATAAAAATTATTCTGTGATGGTAATATATTATTAACATTTCTTTCATTTAATTCATCTAGAAAATGGAAACAACATCCATGCATACGTACGGCCTACCATCTCCATGAATGGTGTATTTCATTTTCTTTCTTTAACTTTTATGTATTAATATAAATACATATATAATGAATATATATGATATTTATATCATTTTTAACATTTTGTAGAATATGGGACCAGAATCAAATTAAGAGGACTAAAAATAAAAAATCAAAACATACTAAAAAAACAAATCAGTTACTACTTGAAGCGTGGTTTCACAAAAAATATGGATAAACAGGTAATAAAAGGTCATAAGTAAATCTTATATGGTATGATAAATATGATAATAGTTATTTAATATATTTATTATAAAGTATTTTATAATATATATGAAGTAAGTCAAGAATTAAGGTAATGTATTTTTGTCTCACTTTTTAGTATTGTGACACATGTCATATTCACCACCTATTCCTTTTAAATAGTGTATATACTACCAGTGAATTAATTTTATGATTATTATTTAGAAAAATATTAAGACATAAATATCCATTTTATTATCACTCTTTCATGGTGTTTATGGTTCAATGTTTACCAAAGTGATAAGGGATTTTTGTCTCAATTTTCCTTCTTTAGGACATAGGTTATGCAACACACCTATGTTCTTCTATGAGGTGTATGTACTACCAGTTTGATATGTTATATCATGAACATACTTCTTTTCATGATATTAAAATTTTTATATGATTTTATTCTTTAATGGTTCTTATGATTCAAATGAAAGAAAAATGGTAAAGGTTTGATGTTATTAGGATTATTTATGAATATACTTTTGATGATGAAATATTATGATCCATATCTCAAGAAACTAATAAATTTTATTATCCTCTAGTTATTTCATGAGAATAAATGTTTTACCATCATTTTTATCTCTTTATATACTCAGGATTTCAAAATATTTTTTTAAGAAGATATAATTTTATTTCTCTCTTCGATTGAAAATTATTTTTCAACCAAAACCATGTTTTCTAAAAAAAATTCAAAAATACTTTCAACATTCTCCAAATAAATTATTAAATACATTTTTAATCATGTTATACTTATTTAAAAAAAAATTAGAGGAATCTTCAAGTATTTTTCTAAATAAGTCCCATTTGGATTTTACCTAAAATGTTAAAGGAATCTTTGTTTTAATATGTACGGCATGTACGGAATTTTTCTCCATCATGACCACCCAATGTTCTAAATATTCATCTATAATTTTAATAGTATATTTTAGATTAAAATTATTTTTAAAATGTTTTATGTTTAAAAAAATCAAATTGGAAAGGAAATTTTCCTCAAGAAATGTTTTAAATTATTTTAATACTTCCTCTATATGTTTCAAAGTATATTTTAAAATAAAATGATATTTAAAATGTTTTATGTTTTAAAAAAATGGTTTTAAAAGTGGAATGGATATTTTCCTCAAGAAATGGTTTAAATTATTTTTAAAGCTTCCTTTATAAGTTTCCAAATATATTTTCAAATAAATGTATTTTTAAAATTTTATATGATTTTTAAGTTTTAAAAAAATATTTTCAAAGTAAAAAAAATGGTATTTTAGTAAATAAATTTTATAAGTGATATTGAAAAAATAATTTTACATCTAATATTTCATCCTTTTAAGTTACTTATTCTTGACTAGTAATATGATTAAAGGATACCATTATTATTCTTTCTCAAAATGGTTTATGTTTATGATGTCATGATGTTTATGAAACCCATTTCTTCTCCATGGTTTATACCATGATAATATGATTATGAAACTGGATTCTTTTTCCATAGGTTATGATATGATGAAACTATGAGATTTTATATGAAATCCATTTATTTTCCATGGGTTATGCTATGATTAAATGATTATGAAACCCATTTTTTCATGGATTCTGACATTATAAATGTTTTTTAATCTTTTGTAACACATCTGTATGATTTTATTATGTGATGTTTGGGACCAATATCTACCTATAATTTATTGGGTAAATATTAAAATCTCATGATAAAAATTGGGCTATAATGGGTAGTGAACCCAATTCAGTAAATTACTTTTTCCACTAAGATAAAAGTGGGAGTGAACCTTGACTACTATGATAGTTTGGGTAATAAAACCATTACGCTATGATAGACTTGGAAATGAGCCTTGAATATTATGTAAATGATTTTTTTACTAATGTGTATGCCAAAACTCCATGTGTTATGCATGTGTTATGCTCTCATGGATTATGTTTTTTGATTCCTTTATGATTCATGTATTATGAACTACCAATAGTTATCTTGTGTCTCATGTTTATGATAAATGATGTATAGGGTAAGGTTTTAAAATGTTATTCTCATGTTATCATATCATTTTATTCTGATATGTCCCTTTTTTAAGCTTAATGAGACTTTTATCTCACCCTTTCTTATGTTTCCTTTTCTAGGGTTATGAAGAAAGGTTTTAGGTAGGGTATGTTTATGAAGAGTACTAAATGGGAATATCTTTGTGGGATACATTATATATATTTTATTAAATAAGAATATTATTTTTATAGTATCTAAAAACCCTAAACTATTACAATCCTTGAGTGTGTGTTTATGAAATATACTGAACATTCAACTAAAAATATTTGATATCTATGTAGGAGAATTTTGGGTCGCTATAGTTGGTATCAATGGAAAAGTTTAATTTACCTTTTAAAACTAGGATAATAAAAATTTAGTGAGATCCCTAGGATTATTTCTAAGGATATTTCTAAGGATGAGTCTAAGGATGAGTCAATGTATAATAAAATGTCCTATAATTTTAGTAAAGGATAGATTGAGTGGTTTCCAAGAAATTACATCCCTGTTTAGATAATAAAAGTGGATGTTTCTCTAGTACAGAAGTACCCAGGGGTAATAAATCTAAAAATGGAACATTGAGCTAGACTCGATCATCACCTAGAGAATGACAACGGGGATTGTTTCAAACCTTGTTTGACACTCCTGAGGGGTATGCTTTGGAAATTCAAAAAATCTTTATGAACCATCATGATGTATTTAAATGGATGATGACTCTGAATGACCTAATATAAACCTAATGTTTCATATATGGTTTCATGATTTAGACATCTTATAAGTGATTTTTTATGATTATGTGGTTCCCCACTATGATTGTTGTTTCTTACACTATGCTTTTTGGGTTTAATAGGTGGAGAGAACCAGAAGGATATGGGTTAACCGTGAATGTGATAGACAATGTGTTGTTAAGAAACTAAATGGGGTGATTACTTAAGGTTATTGTGATTTTTCCCAAATGATTATCATGATATATGATTAATATCTTACACCTTAACCAACTCTTGGACTCCATTGAGATCTCAGGTGGAGGAGACCTTGGTGGAAAGAAGATTCAGTTTCTCATATGCTGAGAATGTAGAAAGAATCCCTCCATGGAATATCACAAAGGAACAAGAATATGTTTTGAGTGTGTAAAAGAAGGTAAAAATCAAGAAATTTACAAGGAAATATTAAAATTTTAGTTAACATAATGGATGAGAAGAATAGTTTCCCTATGGAATCATCAACAGGTGAATGTTTTAATTATGGAAAGTATAGGAATTATACAAATTAATTTCCTAGGGGGGAGGTTCAAGAAGAGGATCATCAAATTGTTATAAGTAAAAAAAATTATTGATGATGAAGAGACTACGTATGACATATGGATGGAATGAGATATTAAGGAATAGGATGATAAATCCTATGAATGAAATATAATGATTGAAGTTTTTATATATTATAATTAAATAATTATGCTATATGAATCATGAAATATATATTGGTTTTTTAGTATAGTTTTTTAATTAAGGATTTTCAAGAATATGTTGAACATTACTAATGATATAGAAAACCCTTTTAAAGGAGACATGATATTTTATAGAACACACATGATTAAGGAAAGATAACCCTTAATATGTTACTGATGTTGAGAAAATAGTGTTTAGCTTGGAAAAGGAGATGATTGATATGGATAAAGTAAATTGGGTAGTATTGATGACCCTAGAACTGATTAATTATTTGTTGAAAAATTGGTATATGTTATCATTGATGGAGTTTAATTAATTTTGGATTTATGTATTATATTCAATAATCTATGGTTTTATTTAATTAATGGGGAATAATGTATGTTTTCATTGAGTTTATATGGTATTTATGGTTTTTACCATGCTTCATAAGAATATATGACCAAGGTAATAACATATTTAGGATGTGACCATTAAGTGGTAGATATTGAAATTTGGAGGATTAATGCAGATTTTAGGAAATTCAGTGATCTTCGTTTTAAATTATAAATTTTAAAAGGATCATATGGTTAACCATTTACAAAATTATTTAAGTTGAATTTTGGATGAATATTTAGATATTAATGTATTACATCACTACATAAATATTTATATATATTAGATTACTTATGGTAACCATTTTTTTAGGATAATAACTCGAGATATAAGGAATGACTTATCATTCAATTATGGATCTTGTGATCTGATAGTTCTTCAGGAATAAAAAATCCATCTTCCTTTCATGGAGTATGAGATGAAATTTAAATTGATCAAAGAACAACCAAAGGATGGAATTATGATTATGATACAATGTTAATCTAATCCCTAGGTATATTATTCCCTTTGAAATTCTTGATCATAGTGGGATGGTAGCCTATCGATTGGTACTTCCACTGAACCTCTCTCAAGTTCGTGATTTGTTCCATGTATCTCTCTTGAGGAGGTACATACATGATCCTTCATGTGTAATGAACATAGGGTTCATACCAATGAAGTGTGATATTTCTTATAAGAAATAATTGGTTTATATTTTGGATCATATGTAGAAATTTATAGGAAATAAGGCAACTTTCCTAGTCAAAGTTTTGTGGACCAACCACCAGCTTAAGGAAGCTATGTGGAAACCTGAGGATGCAATGAGGTAGAATTATCCTTAATTTTTTAAATCAAAGTGATGAATTTTTAGGTTTAAATTAATTTTAATGGGTATATAATTTAACACCCCTGGTTTTATGAATTTTTTTGATTAAATTTAATTTCATTGATAGCTTGCGTAACATGCAACACCGAGTTTTAACAAGTCATGATGAACATTTAATATTATTATTTATACATGACTGTTATTACCTAACCAGTAAACATGGATGAATGATTAGGAAAAAATATTTTAAATATTAATTACAATGGTTTTATATAAATAAAAAATATTAACAAAAAATCACTTAATTTTGAAAAAAGTCTTCATATGTTTCTAAAATGCCATTTTCTCAAAAAAAATGTTTTTATTGCATTTTGTGAAAAAATAATAAAAATAATTTTTAAAAATTTTATAAGATTTATTAGAAAAAATAAAATACATGTTTTAAATATACATTTCAAAATTATCCTGCACTGAATCTCTGAAAATATTCAGAAAAAATAAATTTTTCAGTGAATAGTGAAAAATAATGGTTTAAACTAAGATTTATCTTTTCACTTAAAACTTATAAAAAATTAAAAAAAAATTTAATATGGTTTAAAAAGTAAAATTATTTAAATAATATATCTACTAATACAATTTGGTTCATTTTAATCAATTTCATATTTAATTTTGATATAAAAACTTAATAAACTTTTGAACATTTTCTCTTTGAAAACACGCATTGTCATCGCATTTATGCATTTAATTTTAAATTAAATTCTTCCACTTTAGTGAGATGAAATTGGGAAAATGGGTTAAAAATTTTGAATCATTATAAATTATATTAAATAATAATATAAACTTAATTTTTGGCAATAATGAAGAGTAAAAATAGTAAAAATTATTTATAGTGATTAAAGTAAAAATGGGTTTACCAGAGGGATGAACTAAAATGATAAGGGTTAAAAATGACCAAAAAAATTTCCAAAAACCATTTTATGTCTAAATTTTAACCTTATATTCTTAAAGGTCTTATAATGGAACATTTTTTAGCTTTTTGGAATATAAAAAACCTAGGTAGACTTTATTCTTTTTAAAAATATCAAGTGTGTCATCTCCCCCACTTATAAAAGACCATGCCTCTTTAATCTTCTTCACACTTACAAAACTGTTTGTTTTATAAAATATCTTCCCAAATTCCTTACTTAATTCCCTCCACAAATATTATAATCCTTATTTTGATCATAAATCCAACCTAGGAATAATTTTGGTGCAAAACTAAGGAGGTTACCCAAAGAAGAGGTTATGTTCATCAATGAGTTTTTTATTTTATTTCATACTAAACCTCTATAAATTATTATTAAACCATTATAATATAATAAAATCTATATATTACATATAATTTTATTTTATTATACTATTTTCATGTAACGTCTTGGAATTTCTGTGTAATTTTTTTTAGTTATATAGATTTATTTTGAGATCGTGAAATTTGATGGCATGTAATTGTGAGGCCTAGAGTTCCTAGAATGATCTATCAAAAAATGTTAATATTTAAATAGTGAAAATTAGTGGTTTTCCTAAAAAAGTGGAATAACCCTTAAATGGGTTCCTGAATCAAAAATCTGAGGCCACCATTGCGTTCGGGATGACGAGTTTACCCTAGGTGCGACTTAAGTTTAGTCGGCGCAGCCCCCTAGTGAGAAAACCCAAAAATGGAATAAATGTAAATAAAATACTTAAATAAATATAATTTTATTTTTAAAATTATTATAATTCATTAACGGTGACTCGGATTAAAAATCTGAGACCACCGCTGAGCTTTTGAGGGTATGTTTTCCTTAGGCAGATCCAAACATTGGCTAGCATGGGCCAACGGTGGAAGTTAGTTTTTGGCTGTAAATAAAATAATTAAGTAACAATTATTTTATTTTCAAATCCTTATAACTCCTAAACGGTAACTCGGATTGAAAATCTGAGTGTACCATTGAGCTCGTGAGGGCGTGTCCCCCTTAGGAGGAGCCTAACATCAACCAGCGCGGGTCGAGGGTGACTGTTAATTTTTTTCTGAACTTTTTTTAAGGTATGTTTAGTAAATATGTAAGCGGGGTTTTCTATCATTTAAACCAGTGGGCACTGTTAAATTCAGAATGTCGATAGTTTCCTAGAAATGACTTAACTTCAACCGGCAAGGGCTGAGTGGAAAAGTTATTTTTTGAACTTTTTGAGAAAAATAATAAAAGAATTTAAAAGAATTATTTTGTTTCTTTCTCACCGTTGGCTAGCGGAAGGCGATGTTGTGGTGTAGCAACAAGGTGGCAATGAGGCACATTAATGGATGGTCAATAATATCTCATTTGAAATCATTATGCTATTACCATAATGGATCATTAAATGTGGCTCTTTAAATGAGGATAATTTGATGAGCATTATTAAGGGGCGCAACGTCGCAGTGCTTTTTGTTTTCTTTAAATAATCCAACATGTGGGGTTTTTGAATTAAACTTGGATGATTCTCTGATGAAACTCTGAAGAATTTTCCTCTCCAACGATGAACGTTGATGAGACTCAACCGACTTCGACGAACCTCGTAGAATAGAGCTGGAAGTGACGTCGACCCTCAAGGATGAACACTTCGGCACTGAATGTCAACGAGGTAGGGGATTTATTTTCTCTAAGTATTTAACGATTCCTCCTTTCTCGTTCTTGAAAAATACAATGAATTCGAATCAACCTACAAACGGGTTGATCAGCGACTCGTTTGATCTTATGGTATATTGTTGTGGGGTCTTGATTTGGGGTTTTCCTTAATCAATATGATGATTGTTATCACCCCCATAATAAAACGCTAACACAGAGGGTGTGGGCCGATCCAAACAAGGCCCGGACCCTCCATCGATCTTGGATGTTGTGCGTTCTTTGTGGGCGATCAAACAAAGTGGAAGCAAGGTGATTTTGTGGGCTTCCTAGTAAAGGTGGTGATTCGAGAGGCCCGTAGGTGTAGGTGGGAAAGAAAATGGAAAATCGAAGAATCTCCGGTGACCCGCGGAAGGTGCCGCCAGCGTGCCGGCACCGACGACCTATGGCGGTGGTCGGCCCATGCCATCCATGTGGAGGAGGCGGTGACTGTAGGTGTCGCGGCAGAAAGAGGTGGCCCGCTCTCACCGGCCGCGAAGGAGGTGGCGACGGTAGGAAGCCACAGTTGAATGGTTACAACAACGGTGAAGGTGCAGCGCCCGTCAGCACCACGTGGAGATTGAGTGGCCTGCTTGGGCGGCTCAGTTGGTGCACAAACAGTTGGCTCGTGCCAGCTATTATGGGGAGATGAAGTGGCACCCACTGGCGCAACCAGCTAGAAAAACCGGATGCCCCACATCCGGTCCAGCAGACTGACCCACACCGCATGGGTCGGGTTCCTCAGGTGGGTTGCGCCTTTCCAGAAGGGTCGTGCCACCCGCTAGCCAGGCCAGACCCACGACAGCGGGGCCGGACCCGCACCAACCGGGCCGGACCCACACCAGCCGGGACAGACCCGCCACCAAGCCGGACCGTAGACCCAATAGTCTGGTTGGGCCGGGACCCTTTCTAGACCCACGCCAGACCCTTGGGTTGGGTCGGGTCAGTCCGACCGGGTCGGACCGGACCCAAACCTCACAGGCCATGTTTCACTAAAACGGTTATAACTCGCAGATCGGGTGTCCGATTGACGCACCGTCTACGAAGAGAGGACCCTTACAATGAGGATGTCCTTTTAAGACACTCCATTTTATTTTTGGTAGGATTTGGTGTATGTATGGGTCGGATTGGAATCTAATCCAACCGGGCCCAATTTACCTTTTTGCCAATATCTTACAGATCGAGCATCTGATTGATACGTAGTTTGTCGCGTTGGAACCCTTACAATAAGGCGTTCCTTTGGGTTACTTCTAAGTGGAACTTTGTGGAAATTGAGATAGGACCAATGGATTGATGATCGGATCCTATGAAAATCAAGTGTTCTGAGGGAATCCAGTGGCTAGCTGTGATGTGAAGAATGAAGAGAGACCCTTCGTGGATCAGCATAAAAGATACCCTTCATGGATCAGCATAAAAGAGACCCTTCGTAGATCGGCATAAAAGTGACCCTATGTGGATCGGCATAAAGTCGAACCTTAATGAATCAACATAAAATCAACCCTTTGTGGATCAGCATGAGAGTGACCCTTCGTGGATCAGTAGTAGCATGACCCAACGTGGATCAGCCATAGAGAGACCTGCCATGGATCTACAGCTGAGCGACCCTTTGTGGATCAGCATGAGAGAGACCCTTTATGGATCATCAGCAGAGTGACCCTTTGTGGATCAACATTACAATTATCCTTCATGGATCAGTAGTAGAACCTCTCAACAGAATAAGATAATCTATCTTTACAACTAATCATCCTTACCTTTTTACTTTAAGTTATACCTGGTGTGAGCTGAGTATTTTACTTTGTGAAATGTGATTGAGGTCATGATTTGTGGTTTTTCCTTGTGAAATTTCAAGATACCTTCAGGAGTCTTGGGGTCCCTACTGAGTATTGTTATACTCACCCCTGCACGGGCATCGCCCATACCTTGTTGTGTCTTGTACAGACAACGAACATCTTGACTGAGACTTTGGAGATCTAGGGATAGACGGTACATAGAGGTGACTGATTGGCATGGGGAGACGGAGTGATGAGTTATACCTACACTTCAAGTATGATCCTTAGTGGATGATCTCTAGAGCTTTTTTTTCATTTGGTTGTACTAATCTTTCAGTTGGGCTTGTATACTGGCGCATTTTTCTTTCAGTACTTACTTTTAATCTCAGTGGTGGTTGTACTACTCCTTTTTCATTATTTTTTTCTTGTGTGCAGTGTGAAACGTCTGGTTTAATACAGGTTTAAAGGCAATGCCTTCCCTTTTCAGGTTTCATCTTTCTAGTACTAGTCACTAGCCCCTGGCCTATGGAAGGCGGGCTTGTGGTAGTCACGATATGGGCCCCAGGGGATAGGTCATGAAAAAGTGGTATCAGAGGTCAGTTGGTTCTACTAGAATAACTAAGATTCTTTATTTTTAATTGAGGAAATAGTGTTAAGTGTATTGAGTTTGAATTTCAGTCCAGGGAGTCCAATGTTGGTGCGGCGGCTAACGTATCCATACACCAAGACCCTGAATTCTGTTTTTTGACTCAGTACATGAAAACAATAATTGCATATGTTTTGAAAATGTTTTTATATTGATATTTTTTAAGTCATCTCACCAGGTATAACCTTTTGATCATGGTTAATCTTCAATCTCTTTCAAGATGCCTCCACATAGACATCCATCTAGGATTCCAGTGCCTGTCCATGAGGATGGTGCATAGAGTGATGAAGCTTTGGTATATAGATCATTTCCCGAGATGGTACCTTTGGGCGGTGCCCCAATAATACCACTACATGTTGGTCATCAGTTACTATCAGCACTACTAGTAGAGGACACATGTAGTCTCAGTGCCTTACATGAGTTTTAGCAAAAGATACCCCTCAAGTTCTGAGGCGATCCCAACTCACAGGTAGCTAAAGACTAGCTTGAGGTGGTGACCGACTTTCCATATAGCTAGGGTACCATTAGATCAGAAGATGACCCCAGCAGTGAGCCTTTTACATGTCTCATCAGGGCAATGATAGGGTTTAGATTACCCTGATCTTATGATGAGGTGACTTTTTCGTAGACAGATCTTGAGAACCTTCCTTAGAGAAGGGGTTCTCTTGCCATAAAAAGATAAGGGGTATGTGTTCCCAAGAGCTTCTACAGCTTCGGAAGGATTAAATATCGGTAGTTGAGCATTCGTCGAGGTGTACCTACCATTCAAGGTACTCTATGAATACAATACAACCAGTGCTTTAGGGCTCAGACCTCTAAGCGAGATGTGTTTAGGGACATCTGAGCTAGCACTATTCCTCTGTGCATTCCTATGTATGTTAGGGTGATAGATTGAACCTTTGTGGTTGATAATTCTTTGGCTGGTCAGATATAGCTAGTGAATGTCAGCAGTGGGAAAGTAGAAAACTAATGTCTGCCTCATAGAATTGGATGTGTAAAATGTTTCGTGAAGAGGAAGTGATAGGGAGTAGCTAAATACCATTAAGGAGTATGACCCAAGGGATATAGGAATTATTCAAGGTACATTATGTGTCTACTACTAGTTGTAATATTAATAGAAATAGGTATTAATCATTCCTTCTTGTCACAAATCATGTTCAAGTCCTAGAGTTTCCGGTTAAACTATTGACTCAATCCTTACATCTAGAGATACTTATAGTAGGAGACTCAATGATCACACTTATGTCGATAGTGTGATCTGACCCTTGAGGTGAGATTTTTTGTTGGAACCTCTTGGTGGTAGCATCGAGTCCTTACGATGTTAGTTTGGGTATGGACTGGTCATCGACTTTTTATGCTTAGATTGACTGTTTTAGGAAAAAATGATGTGGTATATCCATAGCGTTGGAATGGTGTTTTACTTGTTCAGTGAAAAAGAAACCCCAAGCAGCATGGGATAAACTCATGCATATGAGGGTGCAGCTGATCACTCTTGAGTCAGCCATCCTTACCCTCGTGGCAGTAGATGTTTTGAGTTTTTAGTTCCCAATAGTAGTGGTAGAGTATGAAAACATCCTTTCAAAATATGTTTCCAGGATAACCTCCTCATAGGAGGAGGGACTTTTGTATCATTATATACCTCAAGATGGCACTGATATCAGCATCAGTATATCAGAGGGATTTCGCAGAGCTTTGTAAGTAGGGGGCATAGGTGGAGGACTTGTAGAGGAAGGGATTATTAAGACCCAGTGTTCATGGTTATGTGTGTACTACTTCCACCTTAACCAAGTGGTCGTGGAGATCGATTACCAACTAACAAAGGGTTGATGGGCACATCAATCAGTTAAAGGGGTGGCCTTTCGCATGGATAGAAAGGTGCCCATAGGCTTCTCAATAGTTGAGACAGTGGATATGGATGGATTTTCTCCAGGATTAGGACTTTGAGATAGTCTACAATTCTGGGAAGGGGGAAGTGGTGGCATACACGCTCAACAAGAGGTATAGTTTACAACTGTTGGGTGAGGCGATGGAGAAGCTAGTCGTGATACATCCTAGTGTGGAGAAGATGTAATAGGACCTCCGATATCAGTACTGGTTTCCAGGGATGAATAAAGAGGTGGCATAGTTTGTTTCACAATGCCTCACTTGTCAGCAGGTGAAATTTGAGCATCAAGTTTCAGCACAGTTGAGCACAACCTTTTACCCCCAAATAAATGGTCAGACAAAGTGGACCATATAGAACTTGGAGGACATGATTCGTGCTTGGGTCCTAGATTTTGGTCATAGTTGGGAGGACCACATGCCACTGGTGGAGTTTTCATATAAAAATATCTATCACTCTATTATTGTCATGGCACCGTTTGAGGCCTTGTACGGGCGGTCATGCAGATCACCTCTATGCTGGAAAGACCCAGGGGAGTCATCACTCATGGGTCCATAGTTGGTACGGGATACCACTGAGAAGGTTCGGATCATCCAAGAGTGGATGAGGACTGCACAGAGCAGACATAAGTCTTATACCTATAGAATATGGAGATCCTTGGAGTTTGAGGAGGGAGATCATGTTTTCCTTCAGGTATCACCCTAAAGAGGACTGCACAGAGTAGACATTTTTAGTTGTTGTTTTTTCTTTTATGGACATAAATCCCTAAGGTGGGGAGAATGTAACGTCACATAATTTTTGTGTAATTTTTTTTAATTATATGGAATTGTTTTGAGACCATGAAATTTTGACGGTACGTGATTGTGAGGGCTGGAGTGCGTGGAATTATCTGTCAAAAAATGTTAAGCTTTAAATAGTGTGTGTAAACAGTTTTCCTAAAAAAGTGGAATAACCAAAAAATGAGTTTCCAGATTAGAAATCTGAGGGCATCATTGTGTTCAAGAATGTGGTTTTACCCTAGCTGTGACTTAAGTTTAGTCGGTGCTGCCCCCAATGAGAAAACTCAAAAATGGCATAACTGTAAAAAAAAAATAATTAAATAAAAATTATTTTATTTTTCAAATGCTTAGAACTCACAAAAGGTATATCAAATTAAAAATTTGACACCACCACTGAGCTCGTGAGGGTATGATTTCTCTAGGCAGGTTCAAACATTGGCTGGCATTGGCCAATGATAGAAGTTAGTTTTTGGCCATAAATAAAATAATTAAGTAACAATAATTTTATTGTCAAATCCTTATAACTCCTAAAAGGTAACTCGGATTGAAAATATGCAAGTACCGTTGAGCTCATGAGATTTTTTCCCCCTTAGGCAGAGCCTAACCTCATCCAGAGCGGGTCGAGGGTGACTATTAATTTTTTCTCAACTTTTTTTAAGTTACATTCAGTAAACTTGCAAGTGGGATTTTATATCTTTTGAACCAGTTCTCAGATCAAAAATATGATGGCACCATTGAATTCAGAACATCAGGATTCACCTAGAAATGACTAAACTTCTGTCGGCAAGGGCCGAGTGGAAAAGTTATTTTTTGAACTTTTCAAGAAAAATAATAAAATAATTTAAAAGAAATATTTTATTTCTTTCTCATCGTTGGGTGGAGGACGGTGACGTTGTGGTGCAACGATGAGGCACATTAATGGAGTGTCAATAATAGCTCGTTTGAAACCACGATACTATTAACTTAATGGATTATTAAATGTGGCTCATTAAATGAGGCTAATTTAATGAGTATTATTAATGGGCGCAGTGTCATTGTGATTTTTTTTCTTTAAATAATCCAACATGTGGGGTTTGGGAATCAAACTTGGAGGATTCTATGAAGAAACTCTAGTAAATTTTCCTCTCCAACAAAGAACAATGGAAAACCTCGGTGATACTCCACCGACTTCGACGAACCTCATAGAATGGAGCAGGAAGCGATGTCGACCCTCAAGGACGAAGGCTTTGGCAACAAATGTAAACAAGGTAGGGGATTTATTTTCTCTAAGTATTTAATGATTCCTCCTTTCCTGTTCTTGAAAAATACAATGAACGTAGAACAAATGACTAACAAGTTGATCTATGTCTCGTTTGATCTTGCGATAGGTTGTTGTGGGGTCTTGATTTGGGATTTTCCATAATCTATATGATGATTGTTATCACCCCCATAATAAAACGCTAACGCGGAGGGAACGGGCCTATCCGAACAAGGCCCAGACCCTCCACTGATCTTGGATATTGTGGGTTCCTCATGGGAGACCAAGAAATGTGGCGGCAAGGTGATTTTTTGGGCTTTGTAGTAAAGGATGTGATCTGAGAGGCATGTAGACGCAAACGGGATAGAAAACGGACCACCGAAACTTCTCTGGTGGCCAGTAGAAGGTGTCGACGGCAAGGAAACAGCAGTGCGGCGGTGCCGGACCATCCGCGTGGAGGATGTTGTGCCCACAGGTGATGTGGCGACAAGAGGTTTTCAGATCTCACTGGCCGCATGAGAGGTGGCAGTGCGCCCGTCGGCCCGCCGCGGCGGCAGGAATCTGCGGTCGAACGGCTGCGGCAGTGCCCGTCGTCATTGTGTGGAGATGGAGTGTCCCACTCTGGCCACTCGTTTGGCACAAAAATGGCCGACTCATGCTGGCCATTATGGGGAGACGGGATGGCACCTTCTAGCACTGCCAATTGGAAAAACTGGATTCCACGCATCCGGTGCTGCAGATCGGCCCGCACCGCACGGGCCAGTTTCCTCTGGTGGGTCGCACCCCACCAGGTGGGTCGGGCCACCCGTGGTTCGGAACTGTCAGTCCGGCCGGATCGGGGGCCCAATGGACCGGTTAGGACGGGACTATTTTTGGATCCACATTTGAACCTCGGGTCGGGTCAGGTCAGTTCAACCGGGTCGGACCAAACCTGAACCTGACAGGCCCCATTTCACAAAAACGGCAATAACTCGCAGACCAGACTTCTGATTGATGCACCGTATACAGCAAGATAACCCTTGCGACAAGGTGGTCCTTTTGAGATACTTCACTTGAGTTTTGGCAGGAGTTTTAGTAATGCCATGTTGGATTGTACTCGAATCCAACTGATCCATATTTACCTTTTTGCCAATATCTTACAGACCGAGCGTCTGATTGACACACCATTTGTTGCATTGGAATTCTTATGACAAGACGGTCCTTTAGGTTACTTCTAAGTGGGACTTCGTGGCAGTTGAGATATGATCGATTTCTTGAGGAGCAGATTCTCCAGAAATCAAGTGTGCTAAGTGATGGAATCCAGTGGTTGGTTGTGACGTGAAGAATGAAGAGCGACCCTTTGTGGATCAGCATAAAAGCGACCCCTTTTGGATCATCATAAAATCTAACCTTCATAGATCAACATAAAATAAAACCTTCATGGATTATCATAAAATCAATCCTTCATCGATCAGCATAAAAGTGGCCCTTCATGTATCAGCATGAGAGAGACCCTTCGTGGATCAGTAGTAGCGCAACACGACGTGGATCAGTCGTAGAGCGACCTTCTATGGATCAGTAGTTGAGAGACCCTTCATGGATTAGTAGCATAGTAACCCTTCATGGATCAGTAGCAGAGTAACTCTTTTTGGATCAATAGTACACCGACCCTACGTGGATCAGCATCAGAACCTCTCAACAGAATAAGACGATCTAGATTTACAACTAATCATCCTTACCTCTATACTTTAAGTTATACCTGGTTTGATATTAGTCATTTACTTTGTATCCTATGATTTATTTCATGATTTTTGGTTTTTCCTTGTAGAATTTTGAGAGACCTTCAGGGGTCTCGGGGTCCCTACTAAGTATTATTATACTCACCCCTACATGGGCTTCACCCACACCTTGTTTTGTCTTGTGCAGACAATGAACAGCTTGACTAAGACTTTAGAGAGCCAGGGCTAGATGGTATATGGAGGTGACTGATTTATGTGGTGAGCCACAGTGGTGAGCTGTACTTACCCTTCAGGTAGGATCCCCAGCGGATGATCCTTGGAGATTTTTTTTCCTTTTTGTTATACTACTCTTTTAGTTGGGCTTGTATACTATCCCCTTTTTCTTTTATTACTTAATTTTACTCTCAGTGGTGGTTTTTAGTGGTGGTTGTACTAATCCTTTTCCGTTGTGTTTTGATTGTGTACAGTGTGTCATGTCTGTGTGTGTACAGGTTTAAAGGCAATGCCTTCCCTTTTCAGGTTTCACCTTTCCAGTGCTAGTCACCATCTCCTAGACAATGGAAGGCGAGCTTGGGGTAGTCACGACATGGGCCCTAGGGGACGGTTTTGTCACATTTCATTTCCTGAATAAATTTCCACTTCCCTCAAATGTGAAACAATAACATTGCTCATGTGTACGGCAGACTACTGTCTCGCAAACCGATGTGACATGTGTTTTATCAACACCTATAAAAGATGGATATAATTATGTATTAAATATTTATGTATGATAATTATGATATTATTATAATTATATAATTATTATATCACATATATATTTTTACTTTCCATTCTATGGGAATACAATAACATCGATCAAGTGTACGGAGGACTATAGCCTTGCGAAGCGATGTGATTCATTCAGGCTTTATATAGAAGGTAATAAGAATAGTTTTAATGAAAATATGATCTATATATATGAAATAAAAATTATTATTTAATGGTAATATATTACTTTCCTTTCTTACTTTTAATTTATTAAGAAAATGGCAGCAGTGTTCATCCGTACATATGGGCTACCGTCTCCATTAATGGTGTATTTCATTTTCTATCTCTAAATTTTATGGATTAATATAAATAAATATAAAATGAATATTGATGATATTTAAATATTTGTTTAAAATTATATATATTATTTAACCATGAAAATTTTAATATGACTAAAAATAAAATATTCAAACTTACTCTAAAAACAAAACAGTTGTTAACCGAAACATGATTTTAAACAGGAATTATATATAAACCAGTAATAAAAGGTCATAATTAAATAATATATTGTATGATACATATTATTATGGTTCTAAAATAGGTATATAACAAACTTATATTTATTATACAAAAGATTCAAATGTGTATGAAGCAAGTCGAGACTTAAGGTAAGGGATCTTCGTCTCAGTTTTTACTTCTGTGAGACACATGCCACATTCACCACCTATTTATTTAATTTGGTGTATATAATTCCTATAGATGTATTTTAAGATTATTATCCTTAAAATTATTTTGATTTAAATATCCATATGATAATTTCTCTTTCATGGGTTTTATGGTTCAAAAGTTACCAATGCGGTGAGGGATTTTTGTCACAATTTTCCATCTTTAAGACATAAGTTATGTTATGAACCTATCTTCTTATATGAGGAGTATATAATAACCCTATGAAATGGTACATAATGAATATAATTATTTTAATTATATTCATATTTTCATTTGATGTTATTCTTTATTGGTTCCTACAGTTCAAAAGACACCAAAGTGGTAATGGTTTGATGTTACAATCTCATTGTTTATTGGGATTGTTTGTGCTTATGATTCCAATGATGAAATCTTATGATCCATATCTCAAGAAACTCATGAATTTTATTTTAACCTATTTATTTCATTAGAATACATGTTCTCCCTTAATTTTACTCTCTTTATGTACTTAATATTTCAAAATAACATTTTTATGAAAATTTGATTTCATTTATCTCTTCAGTCAAAAATGATTTTTCATCCAAAACCTTGTTTTAAAAAAAATCAATAAAGTTTTATAAAAGTATAAAATTGATTTATTAAAAAAAATAACTATTGAATTTTTATAAAAAAAATTGAAATGAATCTTCATGTCCCAAATAAGGCCCATTTAGCTTTTACCAAAAATATGAATGAAATATTTTTTTAACATGTACAACATATACATAATTTCACTCCATCATTAACTAAAAAAATTTTAAAGATTTATCTATAATTTTCAAAGTTTATTTTGAGAGAAAATTATTTTTAAAATGTTTTATGTTTTAATTTTTTTTAAGGTAGAAAGGATATTTTCCTCATGAAATGTTTTAAAATGATTTTAAATCTTTCGATATAATTTTCAAAGGTTATTTCAAAAAAAAGGTTTTTTAAAATGTTTCTCAAATTTGAAATGATATTTTACACAATAAATGTGTTAAATTAATTTTAAAAATCCCTTTATAAGTTTCCTAAGATGTTTTTAAATAAAATTATTTTTAAATTATTTTATAAATATTTTTTTAAAGATATTTTAAAAGTAAAAAAGCGTATTTTTCTCAAGAAATTTTATAAGTGATCTTTCAAAATAATTTTCCATCTAAGATGAAATCCATTTATATTAATTATAATTTACTAGGGATATGATCCAATCATACAATTCTTCTTATTTCTCTAAATGGTTTATAGTTATTATAAACATTTCTTATTTATTTATAATAAATAAATTTATATCTTGAAATTAAAATACAATGATAATTTTATCCTACACAAAAAAAATTAACCTTAAAAACATACTTTTTCTAAAAATGGGTTTTTTGTTTTTCATGCAATAATATTAAAATTAATTTTTCTTAAACATAGAAATTTTTTCTGATCAAATGGAATTAATATTTATAATTAGTAGTTATAAATTATATAATAATATCTATCTTATTTTTTGGCATTAAAATTAAATTACTTAGGTAAAAATTAGTTATCACGATAAAACCAAAAATGGTAGAGGTGAAATACAAAGTTTTAAGGACTTAAAAACATGTTTATAATGTGTGTTAAAATGAATTTTTGAGGTATTATAAAACTTATATCATCCCCTACTCCATTATTTTCTCTCTTTCAGACTTACTGATATTGAAACATGTGCTCTATTAATATTTTGTAGATATATTTTCAAAAATGTCATTCTCATCAATATTAGAAGGGCCTCTCCCCACCTTTTAAAGACCACTACCAAAATTTGGTTTTCTCTTTAAGATAGTAATTTTTTCCTTCCCCTATAATCCTATTCTTTTTCTTTTATCCTATTATCACAATATATTATCCAAAAACTTACATTTCCAAGGAGCCTTCTAAGGGAAAGCTAAAGTCCTCAACATGAGTAATTTTCCTAAATTATTTCCTTTTCATTATTATTTTCCAAAATATAATATTATAATTACTATATAGCGAAACTATTATTTTTTTAATACTAAATTTTATTATTATAAGTGAATAATAATTAAAAACATTTCTCTTTTTCAATAAGAAAATAAAACCATCATTTGCGTGTTATACGGATTACAGCCTCCACTAATTGATGACTTCTATTTTCACCACCACTTGTATTCACTGATTATAAGGGTGAAATTAAAGAATAAAAATGAAATATATTAAGATAAAAATTATATCCACCTCATTTCACTCCCATTATTAGAGAAATTAAAACTTTACTCATCCATTGTACGGACTACATCCTCCACGATGTGATATATCTCTATTTTCATCTAATTTATATTTTATTTTTTAAAACCTCATAAAATATGATTCTTAGCTTCTATATTTTATATAAAATGTTGTAATAATAATATTATTACTAAAATAAACCACTTTCATAGTCATAATCATCCATTAATTATGGTATATTCATACTTGGGTCGGTCTAACCACCTACTTGAACAATGATATAAAATAATATCATGGATGAATATGATAACTTAATTACTAATAATATATTATCTAAATAAAAAATAAATATTCTATTTTTATTTTGGTTTAGTGACATTAATTTTAAAATCATTAATTAAGATACCACAATTATTTTTTTTAAATAATTGAAACATTATTTTGGCCAATTTCATCTACAAGCTTCATAACCAAAATTTAAATATAATTAAATTATAACATTATCAATAATTATAAATCATAATTTCCAATACCTTTTATGATCTAGGAATGTGAAATTTGGGATAATATTAAAGAACAAAACCCCAATTATGAAACTAGTTCAAAAAAATCAAGATTACTCAAAATCAATATTAAAAATAAATAATAACTAACTAATGTACATATAGATAAAAATTATGAATTAAGTTTATAGATTTAAAAAAGGTTATGAAAAAGTTGATTAAGATGGTTAATTTTTTATATAGGAGATTCAAGTGCATTAGTGGAAGTCAATAATTAAGGTAAGGGTTAGTGCCAACACAATTTTCTACCATTAAGTTATAGACTTTCTTATTGAAAACTATTTTTTCGTGTTTGATTTATTCTTAATAATGAAATTTTTTATTTCATTTCACATTTTTTTCTTGGTTTCTATAATTCTTCATTATAACATCATTATCAAATGATTCTTAACTCAAATATTATGTTTCTTGAAAGGGGTTTTATGATATAAATTCTTATTTCTTGGGACATGCTTTTTGTTATACAACAATTTAACTTTATATAGTGTATATACTGCCTATTTTTTATATTATATAATTAATTTTATTTTATTTTATTTTAAGTTCTATTACAATCTCTTTCTCTATCAAGGGTTTTTATTTATAGGGCTGTCAAGTTGTATTGGTTTCTTTGTCACATTTTGAAATCCATGAGACAAGTTAGATATTGTGAACCATCATTTATTTTATATGGTGTATTCACTTCACCATTACCTTAATGTATAATTAATATATTTCATGTCATGGTATTTGAATATCTATTTTATGGTATCCCTCTCATGTACTTTTTATTCTTACATTAACATTATTGTAAGGGTTTTTGTAACACCCTGAGATGTTATGAGAAATAATTTTTTTTAAATTTCTTTAATGTCTTGTGTTGTACACTACATCAAGTTTATATTTCACTATATGAAAAACCGTATTAGCTTTCAGAATATGCAAACACTATTCTTGGCTTGTGTTACACGCAAGAGCGACCTTCCTCAATAGCGTGTGTCGTACGCAATACCAAGTTTCACTAAACAACGATATATTGTTATTATGAACTAGCCGTTATAAATATTATTAACCACATTTTGAATTTTATAACAATATCATTCATCTTACACATATTCTAGAACATGGTATGAGAACAAAATAAATTTTTTGGGTAAAATAAGTATTTTTCAAAAAATGCAGTTTTGCTGCCTTTTGATGGTGCACCCACATTAAATCTAGTTTTTGACATGTTTATAAGTTCAATTTGAAAAATTAAACTTCTTACTTAGAATAAATATATAAAAATTTACTTTGGATATATTTTTGATATTTTTCTGATAAGTTTCTTATTTTGATGAATAGTAAAAATACACTAAATTTTAATTAAAAAAAATTTTTTTCATAAAGATAATTTATATGGTTAAATTATAATATTGATTGGTTTAAATTATAAATAGAATATATTTTTACCATTTAATATAATTAAAGTCATTACCATTAATTTTACGTTGAATTCATAGGTAAAAACATTTCAATCTTTTGCAATGTTTTAACTTTTAAAACCCATTTTCTCAACAGCGGGATTAATTTTAAATTAAATACTGAAAATTCTGTGTTTTGAATTTGGAAAAATTGATTCCATATTTGGAATCATTAGGTCCAAATTATGTTAATAGGATACTTTTTATTTCTAGATATTATGAATAGTAACTACGGTAAATTTTATTTACTACAGTTAAAGGTAAATCGGGTAATTAAGGGTAAACATAAGACTATAAAATTACCCTAACACCTGAAAAAATTATATTGGATGAATAAAAGTCGACCCATATCACCTAAGGGTATTAATAGATTTATTTCATGGACTTTTTACCATTAAAATGATGTAATTATTATTAAAACCAAAGAAAGTGACAACATGTCACTCTCTTATATCTTATAAGTATAATAATTTTAATTTAGTGATAAACTTCATAAAACTTCAAACATAAATAGTCAGAATAAATCTAACAAAATTATATACATCATGTAAATTTATTTAGAATTTTTAGGTATTAAATAATTATCATTAATGGTGACACAATAGTGATGTAGAAATTATTTTATTGATTGAAATGTCAAATAAATGGTCTTAAAAATATTAAAATAAATATTATATGAACTATTAATGTGATCCACGAATTTTCAAGATGAATATTACATGTTAGGGATATATTAAATATTTTTTTTCAAATATATCTTCTGTTTGTATTTTATTTAAATTCAAATAATTGAATAGTGTCAAAATTAACACTATTGATATTTTATAAAAATAACATATTATTAAATTGTTTAAAAATCACAAAAATATTTAAAATTTATATATTGAAATTTATATGGTCTAAAATTTCATAAAGTATCCAATTATAAAAAATTCAAAACACATAAGTAAGTATTTATAATAATTTAGAGTTTAGAATCTTATTACCACAAATAAAATTAAATAGATTAAATAAGGATAAATCAAAATGATAAGGTTTAAAATAAACTTAAAACATGTCTAAATTTTGTTGTTTGATGATATTTCAACCCTATATTATCTCATATTCTAATTGAATCATTTTTGTAGATTTTTAAGTGGGTTTTGATTTTATTATTAACTAATATTTTTGAGATTTCCAAAAGTTCCCCTCTCTTCTATTATAAAAGCGCACCTCATCCCTCTCCTCTTCACAACATTTTGAGCCTTCAATATCAGAAACACCCTGTCCATTTCTATTCTCCACTTCCCTAGAAACATACTATAGGTCCTGGTCTTCTTCAAAGACCAACTTTAGTGTCCAAAGAGGAGGTTTAGAAGAGGCTCGTCAAAGAAGAGGTAATATCCTTTACTGATTATTTCAAATTTATTTCTTCTTCTACTTCCTCTTCTTTATTTGTATCATTATAAAGTAATAACATAAGTATCAAAAATATTCTGATATGTTATTATAAATATAAAACAACCCCATTTCACCTTCTATCCATCCTATGGAAAATGAAATCACTGCGCGTGCGTACGTACGGCTTACTGTCTCCACACCGTGGTGTAATCTGTTTTCCACCACCACCTTACTTGGATGGGTATAATGGTGTAAATGATAACTATATATGATTATTATAACATGATTACAATTATGAGATATTATATCATCCACTCCAATTCCATTTAATAATTATGGGAACGATATCGTTCGTGCATACGTATGGATTACCGTCTCCACGATGCGATAAGATTCATTCTCCATGTTAACCATTCAAGAATGATTACAAAGTATATATATAATAAGTAATCATTAAATATAAGAAATAATAATTCTACTGTATTTATGTATATATATTTTTCATTTACTTCTATTTTATTTATTAAGGAAATGAAAATAGTGTTCATGCATACATACGGTCTACCGTCTCCATGAACGGTGTATTTCATTTCATTTATCTATCTATTATATATATATATATATACTGAATATATATGATATATAAATCATGTTTTACATTTTTTAAGTAAGTAAATCATGATATAAGTAATAATAATATCAAAAACAAAAATTCCAAACACGTACGATAAATGAAACGATTTTACCCAAAACACTGCTTTAACATGGAATTGACAAATGAATGGGTAATATAAAGTCATAAGTGAATCATATATGATATCAAAAATATTATTATTGTTCTGTTACAAGTTAATAATATGTTTAAACCCACTATATAGGAGTCTCGGACACATACGGAAGAAATTGGACATAAGGTAAGGGATTATTTCGTCTCACTTTTATTTCTGTGAGACATATGCCTCAATCACCATATACTTAATTTTTATGGTGTTTATGCTTCCCATGAATGTTTTGTGATTTTTATTATGAAGGATATGAATATAAATATTCATTTAATTTTCTTTATTTTATGACACGTATGATTTCACCAATCATAAATGGTAAGGGATAATTATTCCAATCTCTTTCTTATCCGAGATTGTTTATTCGTAAGTATTTATTGGGGTTATGTTTATCATCCATGTCCATGTTTTCTCAAAATGTTTTCATAAAATGTTTACTACTCTTCCATGTATTCTTAAAGTCATTTTTACCTTTTTTTACTACATGGTATGGAAGGAATCTTTCTTTTGTTTACCATACGATATACTTTTTTACTTTTCTGGAAAAAGTACAAGTAGAATGTTTTTTTAACTTATACGACATGAATGGATTTTTACAGTTTCATAATGAATTATTTCCATGAAGCTTCCTATACACGATTTCATGATTATTTTCAACAAAATCCTTTTATTTTAAAATCTCATGGAATTTTTAGAAAAGAAAATTATTTTGAAGAAGAAAGGATATTTTCCTCAAGAATTCATTTCAAGTGTTTTATCAAAACCATTTTCCATCAAAGATGATATTATTTAATATGTTTATTTTTCAAGTATAATGTCTTTATTATTTACATGGTTTAATTTTTCTTATGATGAAATGATATCCATTTATTCTATATTGATTATGTTATGATGGTATGAGGTTTATGAAACCCATTTTATTCATTGGGTTATGATGAATGATTTATGTTTATTTTGTGGCACGCGAAAGAATGATTTAATTGTGAGATGGGTTGGACCTATATCTACCTTTAATGAATTGGGTAAATATTTATATCTCATGATATATACATGGTTGGAATGGAAAGTGAATCTGGTTCAATAATGGACTTTTTCCACTATGATGGTCTTGGCAGCAATGCCCTGGCTACTATAGAAATCATAACATGTGCTTAATGGTTTTCCACAATTACATGTTTTATTCCCATTCTATTTTATCACGATTAATGTTACTTTATGATCTATGCCTTATGTACTTCCAAGATTTATTTCGCAACTCAAGATTTTGATGTTTAAACATTATGTTCATGTTTTTAAGTTCAAATGCATATGGTTTGTTTTATTTTCTCCATGCTTACCCTTACTGATAATTTGAGCTCATCCTTTTTATGTCTTATTTTCCCCAGGATATAAAGAAAGGTTTTATGTAAGAAAACAAAAGGGAAAGATTTTTATGGTAGATGTTGAAGATCTTTCACTTGTGTTCCAAGTTTCCAAAGACACTAAACTATTATGGTCCTTGGGTGTCTATTTTTGTTATGTATTAAGTATTCAGAAAAAGTAATTTAATGTCCATGTACGTCAAGATTGGGTCTCTATAGTTTTTTATCTCAATTTTTCATCATTGAGATATGATTTGTATTTTTCACTTGTTTAAATTTTGTGATGTGTATATCTTTTTTGAATTACCATCTAAATCCTCTCATAATATTTTATTTTGTGTATTAAACTCTCATAAACACATTGATACCTTTTTCTTTCCAAATCATCCTCTATTAAAAGCATAATTTTTCTTCCAATACCTTTCCCTAGTGAATAGGCTATATTTCATTAATTTTATTACAGGTTGTTCACCTTGATATCATTGACCAATTGATTGTGTAAAATTATTTACATAACTTTATACCCATTACTCTATGTGGTGTTAGTTTGTGGGTTTCTTACAAGGAGGATATTCTATTTATTGATTAGAGAAATATTGAAAATCTGTATACTTGGTATTCCAATACATATATTTATTCACTATTAAGGAATATTAGTTATGTATTGTATAAAATATTTTTTCCTTCATATGATTAATGAATTGGTATTAATTTTAAATGGAAGAGGGCCTGTATAGATAACACCTTTATGCATTGATAGGTCTTATGATACAAACTAGCTTGGGTGTTTTGGTGTATGCCTTGAAAAAAAATTCCTAGACACAGGGAATTAATTCTATGATCATGATGCTTATGATCATGATGTCAAAATTTGAATTCAATATAATTACATGGTAACTAAAAAATAATATTCTTTAACCTAGTAATCTTAAATTTAAATTAATTCAAGTTTTTTAACAAATCCAAACACACATCCCTTTTATCATCACGCTCAAAGTAATAATTAAACTTTTGATCATTCAAATTAAATTTTTAAAACAAGAAAAAATATCCCATTATACCTATTTTTTAGCATAATTTAAACTATAGATCTTGAATAATATCAACCAATATATTCAACACATATTCATACCCATTTTCAACCTTGAAAAAACACCCATAATAATTTATATCTCTAAAACATACTAAAACTAAACCTCATACTTCATACCATCATGCTTCAATAATTTCCCAAAATCCAAAACCTATCAATATAAAATTATATAAAATAAAAATTTTATTTTATTTACTCGAATCCTCAATTATCCATTCCCTAAACATTTATTATTCACTTCAACATTAAACCCACCCATTAACATTCCATTTTTTACATGATATAAAATAGACTAAAAATCATTTTCATCAAACTCAAAAAACAAAAAAAAACATATTGATTATATTTTTTATTATTACACATAAATGCATAATTTTTCATGTTTTCATCATTTAAAACACTTAAAAAATAAATCATATCAATATAAAAAATAACAAATGGATAACATTTTTAAAAAACATTACCCTACTTTTTCTAATCTACCATATTCTAAATATATTAAATCTTCCACATAATTTCATTTCCCTTATATATAAAAATACTTAAACAGGCCTCTTTAATATATTACCTTTCTCAATTATGATATTCCATTTCCATAATTCTATAATCATATTTTTCTTATATTAATTTTAATAAAACACTTAAACAAAAATCTTTAAATTTCACTTCAATTTACTTGATAAAATTATTATTTAATCCCATTTTTAATTTTCCCATTCATCACATAACACACATTTTTTTATAAACAAATCATATAAGATTATCACAAAATAACCATTAATCAAAATAAATCACATTACATCCTCAAAAACATATATTTTATTCTAGTTAATTAATCCATTATTAATAATCCATTTATGAAATCATCAATTAGTTTATTAATAATTGAATTATTTAAATAAAATTAATTTCTTAAATAAATTAAAAAATCAATACGACCACATGCATGCTCTCATAAATTTCATATATCTATGTTCCAAAATGATTCATGAATATCCAACTAATCACCCTCAATTGAGTGAGAATAATATCCCAGAATTTAATTTATAAACAGAAAAAATACAAAACCATACTCCCCAAGAAACATAGACTTATTCTATTATTTTGTTGTCCATACACACATGCGTAACTTTAATACCATGTTTTCATTCATAGTATCTAATCAAACAATTTACAAAATATCAAAACCTTTATAAAAGAACTAATTCCATACCATTCTGTAACCTCCTACCCTCACATGACCATATCATCACGGAAAAATATCACATGGACTTAAGTGAGATTCCTAATCACCAAAGGATTATGAATTGATCCAAGGGTTAAAAATATCACTTGGGGAGTGATTTAAAATCTAATAGATCATCACATCATAATACATATAAGAAAAGTAAAAAAATTGAGACTCATACCAAAAAAATCTCAATAAAGTTTAAGAAGAATCCCCAGTGATTCCTTACATGTCATATGATTAGACAACATAATAAAAAATCCCAATACAAGAATTAAAAAATAATACATAACTAAAATTTAAAATAATATGGGTAGTACATATCTAAACTCTTCTAGAATCATCTTAGTGATCCTAGGCTCTAATTCCAAGCTAGTCAGGGTCCCACCCATACCAATATAAAATCATGTGCAACTTTACACCCATGAGATATGATTGTATAGGGTGTGAGAAATACATCTTAATATGATACCACCATGATCCTAAATTTCATCTAGTTTTCAAAAAGCACACATCTGTATAATGAAAATAGATACTTGAATTTAAAGTATGCTACTAGTTTACAATAATATGATCAAATTAATACCATCCTAATTTGTTTTAGAATATTACCACTTAATTTGTTGTCAATATGAATCTCTAAATGTGTGTCAAATCATCTCATTTCTAGACTCATGAATCAAATAGTTACCATGTCATTCACATGGAACAATCCTCTAATTTCATAAACTCATAGAATAACCAAATCCATATCATGGTCCTCCTATTACTAAAATCATAAAATATCTCAATATAACATATCACAATGCATATCTCACATCATGACCAAACTATTATTCATAAAATTACCCAACCTAAGGAATATCCTTATAAAAAAATTCAACAAATGTACTTTTAAAAAAATATGAACACGTCACATTATCATTTTTTCACTTCTTTAATTTTAGAACATGTCCCATTACAACATCAAGTAATTTATTATCACCTTATTCTAATAGAAAAAATTTATTATTATTTAATATTTATTTAACTTATTATAAAATTAAACACTCTAGACTGATAATACATGCTATTTACACCTTATTTTAATTTATTTCTATCATTGACATCATAATTGAATATCCCTTTGACTATATCAAAACATAACTCGTTCATTACTTCTTATATTAAAAATATATTATTTTATCAAATGATTATAAATTAACATTTACAAAAAAGACAACACACTAACTCATGCCAAGAACTCCACTATATTCCCAATAAATATTCTTCTTGTAACATACCAGCCCGAGTAAACTAGACAAACCAACCGAGCCGAACCATCACAGTGAGGTATAAAAAAGATAATAGAAACTAGTAGTGAATATAAAGAAACAATACATACAACCAAATTACAAAGTGGGAGAAAGTAGATATAAATAAATCCATACAAACCAAGACAAACATTATAAACTAGAAAAGTATGAATCAAACATGGCCAAAAAGTCTCCATGTGATGAACTGTCACCTTCAAACCATCATGCTATGAAGGAAACGAAAAAAGAGAAGACAACATGATACAAGATACCATTACCTTTACCTAGATCTTATAATAAAACATATACAACCTCCCATAGGAAAAATTAATGTGTGAGAAAAAAATATTTTAGGATACCTCCACAGATTCTATATAAGTTATAATAATAAAAATGCAATAGTTAATGCTTTTAAAACAAAAATAGTTTTACAATGCATTTTTATACTATCCAAACCCATTTATTAATCATTTTCCATTGGTTTTTCAGAAAATAATTTCATATTTTCAAAGAATTAAATTTTAAAATTAGAAATGATAAAATAAAATAAAATCATATCCATACTCCATAAGATAGGAAAGTAAACACATATCCATGAAATAAAAATCATGTGAATCCATGTGTTATAAACTCAATATAAAAACCTTTGAGAATCTATCCATAAAAAATACATTGTGTGGTAAATAAATAATAAATGAAGAATTACTTTGTATTAGGCCCTAGAATATGAGAATACATACTCTATATAATAGTTCTTAAACCAATAATATGTTGGTACCAACAAATATCAAGTCTGGACACAATCCATTTATGTCCCAAAATTAATGCCCAATGGTTCCACACTCACTAAGGTTACCCATGTCTATATCTTGATACACCCAAGGTTTCTAATGTTCCATGTTTATCAAAAATAAATTTCAAAACCATGATCGCATTTTATAAAACATTTTCAAATCCAATACAATCTACTTTAGTGTTTGAAAATGAAATTCAAAAAGTAAAATCCCCACTCAATCATTTAAAAAAACACTTGGTGTATAAAAACATATTTCTAAATTCAAACCCTTTTAAAGAATTTATATTTATAATAAATACCTTGAAACCAAAATTCAATTAAATACAATGAACAAAACAAAATAAATTTACAATAATGATTATAAATTCATATAAATAGCCCATTATATAGAAACACCTACCTCAAGAATGATGGAACCATATCCGCGATCATGAACAGAGATTGGAAAACCAAGAATCAGCCTTCATAAGACATAGAATAAAAAGAAAATACAAATGATTGATAGAAAACACTAATCAATCACATTTGTAAATGAAAAATGAAGCCAATGCAGCAATTGTGACCAAAGGAAAAAAAAGAACATAAGGATTCTTACCCGGAGAGACGAACAGTAACCACAATGATGATCAATCACCGAACGAATGATCCAGATGAGTGGAGATCCAAAAAAATATCCAAAATCACCTTAGGGTTGAGAGGAAGGGTTTTGTATTGAGTGAAACCCAAATCAAGAAATTTTTTCATTAAAAACCATTGGACTTGAGGATTACACATCAGGTATCCTTTACACGGTGTGTAATTCAATGAATTAAAAAGGTAACAAAAAATTTGTCACCACTAATAAAAATTCATAATTTTAAAATTACACAACATTAACCCTTTCCATCACAACTTGAACTAGATTCATGAAATCTTCCCAAAGATCGGAAAAAATTGTGTAACTATTACATTGTGTATAATCGCCCAACAGACAACATACAACCCAATTTCCTATAGAAAGCCTCCAAACACAAACTTAAGGTTCTTTGGTCCCAAAGAGAACCTTATAAATCCATTTACACCTTTATACATATAAATTTATTTTAAAAAAACATTCATCCCTGAGCTTTAGGTCATTTCCCCAATAAAGTCTATCTATTTCTGAGAATCCTTCTATGCACCCAAACAATAAATAGAAACCAAAAACAAAATACAAGGCATACCTGAAGGAAGATAATGGAGTGTTATAATCTCCCCACCATAAATTATTTTTTACCCAGGAAGTTATGAAGATCCTAGATCTACAAAATGAGAAGGTCATTTGTACCTTTTCAATGATTCCCAATCCCAAATCTCATGGTTATACCATCTGCACTACCATAGTACCCAAACTAGAGGAATCATTTTACCATCAAATACTATTTCTTTTAGATCCATAATCTGAACTAGTTGCTCAACCATAGTGGTACCATGCTCAATATCAATGTCCACCCTTCTAATCCCATGGGAAAGATATGGTATATACCTCTTTAACTGGGAAACATGATACACGTTATGGATATAAGTCAAACCATATGTTAATTCCAATCAATAGTCTACCTTTTCCAATCATCCAATGATCTCAAAGGGGGCCACAAACCTCAGTGCCAACTTAAACTAATAACTCAACCGACAATGTCCCAAGTGAGGTGAAACTCTAAGAAAGACCCAATCACCAACCTGAAACTACAGTGGTCAAAGATAATAGTCTACATAATATTTTTGACAACTATGTTCCAGGTTTAATCTCTTATGGATCAACTACACCCTCTTTGTCATCTCCTAAAAATGACTCATCCCAACTAAGGAATGTTATCCCAACTCTACCCAACATAAGGGTGATCTACATGGCCACCCATACAAAGCCTCAAAGGGTTCCATATTTATCAAAGCTTGATAACTATTTTTATTGGAAATTTTAACCATAGATAGATGGTTTTACCAAGATCCTCTAAAATCAAGAACACAATGCCAGAGAATATCCTCAAGAACCTTGATAGCTCTATCTGTATGTACATCCTTCTATAGATGATATGTTATGCTCAATTTTATCTAAGAACCCAACACCCCTTGTAAACCTTTCCAGATCCTGGATGTGAACCTTGGGTCTCTTATATATACAACCATAGAGGGAACCCCAATAATTCTCACAATATCTCATATATACAAGTCCCTAAGTCACTCCACTTTTATCATCCTATTGATATGTTGAAAACTCACTAATTTTATGAGTCAATCAATGATCACCCAAATCACATCCTTCCCACTAGGATTACATGTTAAAAAAATGATTAAATCCATGGAGATATAGTCCCACTTACATATTGGAATGGGAAAGTGAAGTAAAGGACCCATAGGTATATGGTGTTCATCCTTGATTCTATGAAAAGAAAGACACCATGATACAAAACACGCAATTGATTGTCTCATCCCTAGATACTAATACTAACATCTCAAATTGTGACACATATTTGTATCCCCAGGGTGAAGAGAACAACATGACCAATGTACAATATCCAAAAATTCATACCTCAATGTGATCATAAGAACCAATCTACTACAGAATCACAAAGCTCCACTAAGAGACTGAGGCCACTCACCCAGGGTCTCCCCACTATAAAGGATTTTACTAAATCATTGGAACATGGTGTCTTCCACCTGATCATGATGAACTCACTCATTAAAATACAAGTAAGCTTTTATTTAATCCAAGAACGCCTATACAACACTCTCTTCCATTCCCAAGATCATCTTAGAAAATAAACTCATTAGAGACCACTCCTAAACAAATCCCTTAATGACTTGTGTCAGTAATTTTCTTCTCAATGTATCATTGGCCACATTCTTTTTCCTAGGATTGTACACAATATCAAAGTCAAATTTCTGATGATACTCCACCCATCATATCTATAAAAAGTTTAGATCCCTCTAATTAAAGATATATTTTAGTATTTTAATATCATAATACACTATAAACCACTCCCCAAAGAGAGTGATTCCATATTTTGAGTGCATTCATAACCACTACCAATTCAAGATTATGGGTAGGGTAGTTCTTCTTATGAGAGAGTAATTGGAATTATCCTTTGGTTACCAGTTTTTTCCCATACATTAAGATACATCCAAAACCTATACTAGAAGAATCACATAAAACCTCATAACCTGAACCCAATTCTAGAAGAATCAAAACTAGTACTGAATTCAACCCCAAGTTCATCTCCTTGAAATATCTTTTAAATTTTTCATTCCATTAAAACATGACATCATTACGGGTTAAATATTACATAAAGTATTAAATATTAGAGGAATCCCAAACAACCCACTGGTAATAAACAACCAAACCCAATAATATTTGGATCTCAAACACATTTATGGGGCTCTCCTAGGATATAAGTGCATGCACCTTTTCAGGATCCACTAAGATTCCTCCCTCAGATATTACATGCCCAAAAAAATCAATTCTAGGATCCAAAACTCACATTTGGAAATATTTCCATACAGATAATGTTCTTTCAAATTTGGAAGAATGATATCCAAATAGTCTGTATGCTCCTCCTATGACTTGGATTACACCAAAATATCATCCACATGCACAATAAAAAAGTAGTACAAGAACCAATGAATTATTCACTTCATTAGATCCATAAATACCATTGGAGCATTGGTGAGACTAAATGGAATAACTAGAAACGCAAAATGATAATACTAGATCCTAAACACTATCTTTGGTATATCTTATTCTCAGACTCTCAACTGTTGGTAACCTGATTGAATATTGATCTTTAAAAAACAACATTCTCCCTTAATATGTTCAAGTTCATCAATCCTTGGAAAATGTTATTTTATTTTAACTATCACTCAATTAAACATTTGATAATTAACATAAAGTTTGAGACCCCTATCTACCTTCTTATAAAATAGTATAGACAAGTCCTGTGGTGACATTCTACGAAGAATAAATCCCCTAGCCTTGAGATCTACAAGATGGACCTTAACTTCCACCAACTCAGTAGGAACTATTTGGTAAGATGTAATATAAATGGGAATCAAATCAAGTAGTTATATAAAAAATTCAACCTCTCTCTAAATTGGTAAACTAGTAAAATAATCTGGAAATACCTTAGGGTATGCACTCACCACTACTGGAAGTCAAACATCCAAAAAAGGTCAACTATGTAAAGAAAATTTATAATAATAGGAATGTAATTACTCTCACATAAGGAATAAAAAGACCTTCCCTTCCCAATATAGAGTTCCAATCACACATAAAAATATGAGTGACCCCATTTGAAAATATTAACTTAAGTATATGGAGAAAATAGTCTATTTTGACCTTAATGATGATCACCTAATCTATTTTGATACTCAATTTGAAGATGTCAATATCAAGAACTAAAAATTCCCATACCAAATCATAGTAATCTAACATTACCCAACATTTGAGGTAGTTAAAACCTTATTTGGACCTCTTTCCCAAAGTCACGGTAAGATCCAACAAGTAGAGATTAAGTTCTAATTGTAAACCCAACAATTGAACTAGCTTTGATGATATCACTAGTGCAGAAAACGTTTTTACGATGGTTATTTTTTATTTTTAATGTCGGTTTTTGGCCGACGTTATTACAGGAGATGTTATAAACATAGTTTTTTATGTTGTTTATTTTACAAATGATGTAAAAAAACACAAATCCAAAGCGTTTTCACGTCTGTTGATAAAAACCCAACATGGAAAACACTTCAGAGTCATGGTTTATTACGTCGGTTATTTAATAACCGACGTGGTATATACCCTTTCACATCGGTTATTATATAACCGAAGACATAAATCACTCCTCTGAAGCATTTATCACATCGTTTATTTTTATAACTAACGTGATAAACCTGTCTGCCAAGCAGTTTCCAATGTCGGTTATATAATAACTGATGCGAAAACATATCTACGACGTCGGTTATAAAATAACCAACGAAAAAAACTATCCATTTCCATTTATTACATCGGTTATTAAATAATCAACATAAAAACTATTTTCCATGAATTTATTATGTTGGTTTCCAAATAACTGATGTAAAAACTAATCCCAATGCATTTTTTACGTCGATTATTTCATAACTGATGTAAAAAACAATTTTTTTTAAAATAAAACTGAACCACTACTATGCTGAACCAAAATACCTGAAACATACCAAAAGGTTACCAAAAACAAACCAGAACCCCCCCCCCCCCCCTCCACCCCACTGGATAGCCCCCACCACACCCTTGGACACTCCCCCACACCCCTGGACTGCCCCCCACCCCCTGGACATCCCCCCACACCACTCAACAACCCCCCCCCCACACCCTCATGGACACCCCCCCCCCCACCACACCCTTGGACTGCCCAACCACCCCATGGACATCCCACCACACCCCTGGACATCCTCCCCACCCTCCTGTATACCCCCCACCCCCTGTACATCACTCCCACACCCCTGGACAACCCTCTCATAGCCCTGAAACAGACCAAAAGGTTACCAAAAATAGACCAGAACCCCCCCCCCCCACCCCCACCCCACTGGATAGCCCCCACCACACCCCTAGACACCCCCCCACTCCCCTAGACTTCCCCCCACCCCTGGACAGCCCCCCATACCCATGTACAACCCCCCACCCTCCCACCCTTCTGGATACCCCCCCCCCCCACCCCTGGACTGCCCTCCCACCCCCTAGAGAGCCCCCCACACCCCTGGAAACCCCCCCCCCCCCCACACACACACACCCTCCTGGACACCCCCCCCCCCCCCACCCCTGGACTTCCCCCCACCCCACCCCACCCCCCGAATAGCCCCCCACACCCTTGGACAACCCCCCCCCCCCCCCACCCCACCCTCCTGTATAACCCCCCACCCCTTGGACAGCACTCCCACATTCCTGGACAGCCCTCCCACACACCTGAAACAGACCAAAAAGTTACCAAAAACAGAACAACCCCTCCCCCATACCACCCCACTAGACAACCCCCACTACACCCCTGGAAACCCCCACACACCCCTAGACTGCCCCCTCACCCCTAGATATCCCCCCCCTGGACAACCCCCCCCCCCCCACACACACACACACACACCCTCCTGGACACCCCCCACCCCCACCCCTGGACTGCCCCACCACCCCCTAGATAGCCCCCCACACCCATGGACATCCCCCCACCCTCCTGTATACCCCCCCACCCTTGGAAAACACTCCCACACCCCTGGACATCCCTCTCACACCCCTGAAACAGACCAAAAAGTTGCCAAAAACAGACCAAAACAGACCAGAACCCCCCCACCCACCCACCCACCCCACTGAACAGCCCCCACCACACCCCTGGACACCCCCCACACCTCTGGACTGCCCCCCCCCCCACCCCTAGATAGCCCCCCCACCCCTGGACAACAACCCCACCCTCCTAGACACCCCCCACACCCCTGGACTTCCCCCCCCCCCACCCCCTGGGCATCCCCCCACACCCCTGGACACCCCCTTCCCACCCTCCTGGACACCCCCCACACCCCTAGACTACCCCCCACCCACTGGACATCCCCCCACACCCCTAGAAACCCCCCCCCCCCACCCACCCACAATCTTGTATACCCCCCCCCCCACCCCCTAGACAGCACTCCCACACCCCTGGACAGCCCTCCCACACCCCTAAAACAGACCAAAACATTACCAAAAACAGACCAAAATAGACCAGACCCCCCCCCCACACACACACACACACACACACCCTGTACTGCACCCCACTACCTGGACAGCCCCCCACACCCCTGTACAACCCCCCACCCTCCTGGACACCCCCCCTCACACCCCTGGACTACCCCCCCACCACAGGGACATCCCCCCACACCCCTAGAAACCCCCCCCCCCCACCACCACCACCACCCCACCCCACCATCCTAGACACCCCACCACCACCACCACCCCCTAGACAGCACTCCCACACCCCTGGACAACCCTCCCACACCCCTATAACCCACCCCCCCACCCCACTGGACTGCCCCCCACACCCCTGGACACCCCCTGGACATCCCCCCACTCACCTAGACATCCCTCCCACCCTCTTGGACACCCTCCCACTCCACTGAATAGCCCCCACCACACCCCTCGACCCCCCCCCCCCACCTCACTAGACACCCCTAGACCAAAAATAGACCAAAACCAGACCAGAACCCCCCCCCCCCCCCCACCCCACTGGACAGCCCCCACTATACCCCTAGACACCCCCCTACACCCCTGGACTGCCCCCCACCCCCTGGACATCTAGTGTTGGGAGAGGAGGTGTTTCCACCCCCTCTATGGGCTGAACGTTGCTGGAAGGTACTCATCACTCCCACATGTGAAGCTTGAGCTCTGAAAATGTTTCACCAATTCTTTCCTCCCCTATAAACATCATTCATTCTATCATTTTGATGCCAGTATAACCAGGTGGAAAACTTCGTCACATATGACGGTGTTTCCCCCTGGTTATACTGGCATTAAAGTGATACAATTAATGATGTTTACAGGGGAAGAAAGCATTGGTGAAATATTTTGAGAGCTCAAGCTTCGCATGTGGGAGTGATGAGTACCTTCCAGCGGCGTTCAGCCCCCCGAGGGATGGCAGCGCCTCCTCTCCCACCCCCTAGACTCCCCCCCCCCCCACCCCCCCCATACTCAGGGACACCCCCCCACACACACTAGACAGCCCTCCCACACCCCTAGAAATCCCCCCCCCCCCACCCCACAGGACACCCCCACACCCCTGGACACTCCCTGGACAGCCCCCCACTCCCCTGTACAGCCCTCCCACCCTCCTAGAAACACTCCCACCCCCTGGACTACCCCCCCCCCCCACTCTCATGGACACCCAGGACACCCCTCCACCCCACCGGACAGCTCTCCCACACCCCTGGATACCCCCCACCCCACCCCACTGAACTCCCCCCCCCCCCCCACACACACACCCTTAGAACCCCTCCCCCAGAGTAGAATCCATACCAGAAAAAACCATCATAAGTAGACCAAAACAAGTAGAGAAAAATTAAACATTCACATATATAACATTCAAAACTTATAATTTCAACTTAAAAAAACTTAATCCAACCTAAATGACTACCAAATACACAATTATAATGATAATATTCAAAATTACATTTTACACTACAAATAACTAAAATTCAATCAAACCTGTAAAATAATTTGATCATTCCACTTGTAAGTGTTTGAAGTCTTGAGAACTATAGGGTTGAGGGTCATCAAATAGCTGTAAATTAAAAGGATAGTAGTTAACATGTATAATGAATAAATCAAAAGAAATATTATGGCAAGGATTAAAAGGAAATCTTACCAGGTCAAAGTTCACAAGTGTTCCAGTTATTATTATTTCATACATAAATCTTAACATATAATATCCGCATTTGATGATGCCTTGTTGTTTATGACAATTATTTTTGAATGAGTGTAAATTCAATATATTATTTTTATGTAATAAATCAAAAAGTACAAATTATAAATGGATATTTACCTTTACATTTACATATTTGATCTTCGCACTCCTTTTCTTTGTGTTTTTTCAAAAGTAAACCCTTCCCCTGTTAGAAAATAATACAAATGGGAAAAATTTAAAATTCATTATAATATATAAAACTATTGAGAAATTGAAACTTACTTTTCCAACATTTTCTTAAAACTTTCCCGCACATCACCATGGACAGAGAATATCCAATAAATTGTTTTCTCCCTTGGGCAAAAAACCCCTAACATCCAATGATCACTGATAAAATTAAATTTAAGGTTAGTGGTTTTTTATGTTAAAAGATAATGAACTCTTTGAGAGAGATTTGTTTCATACCTCTCACAAAAAGGCATCATCCAACATTGTGTGACTATATTTTGTTCAAGTCTTTTAGCAATATAAAGCATTATTTGTTCCTTATCCAATGCACTGCTTCAGGGGAAATCAAATGCGGGTCTATGAATCCATATACATTTGTCCGCTCATTCTTTTCACAAATTTTATAAAGATACCTAATACAAAACATACATAATTATACATTTTTAATAAATATAATGCAGGTAAAAGGTGTTAAGACTTACATGGAAAAAATTTGCACCATGTTGATGCCCAACTTATCTCTAGTAATAAGCACCATGATATCAGTTTTTACAATCCCCACAGTTATTGCATGTCCACAAACATGAGCTTCCATTGGAAACTCATAATGATCCACCAAAAAATTTAAATATCTTGAAAATTTGTCAAGACTACTAGAATCTATATCTAATATCATAGCCATTTTTCTTTGTTGTTGTCTATACAGTATTTATTTACCTTTGAATTGTTCCTATAAAAATAAATAGAAAAATATATTAGTTTTCAAATGATAAAAAAACTTTAATAAAAAATAAAATAGAAGATATAACATACATACCTCTATGGTAATGAGTCGAAGAATTATGGATAGCCAAATTAAAAAAAGGTTGATACTATGTCCAACTGTCGTCACCTCATCAGTAGGTAATGGTACTCGAGCTGATCTATCTATAATATCCTGTACAGTGACCCTCTGGTTCTCTACCTCTAATTTTTTATGATGAACTGTATCTCCTATACAATATATCAACTCATATGAAACTATATGATGTTGAGGATCATAAACATACAACTCTTAATAAGTAAGAAGTTGTGGTGGAGGAATAGGATAAAAAATGGGGTCTGCAGGCTGAGGTGGGGGAGTGGGAGCTACTGGTAGAGGTGGAGGATAAATAATGGGGTTTGCAGGGGGAGGTGGAGGAGTGAGAGATGTAGTCTGAAATTATCTTTGCATGTCTGTAAACATAGACTGTACCGACGCTCTAATATTTTCCTCCATCATTGCATTAATATTATAAACTGCATCCTCCAAGGATTTTATTTTTTTATAAACACCCTCAACGTAAGAATTTGAAGAATGTGGTAACACTTTTCTTACCGATACACCTGCCGGATATCCTCGTACACGACCAAGATGTTCGGGCTTTCCCAATTCTGCAGATAAAATATCTTGCCTCCCAGCAGCTGTAAATACCCCCTGTGAGCTCTACTCCTCAAGTGAATCCTATATTAATTAATTGAACATTTTTGTAATGATTGAAATTATATGAAGAAAATAGTTAACTTAAATAAATAAAATAGATATCTTACAATCCTCTTAGCTATGATTCTCGAATCTTCCGAAATATATTGCCCTTTTTTCCCATATGAGCTCTCTTCCATTTTTCTTGTCTAGATGGAGGGGATGGAGGGGCCACCTCTCCAGATCTTGAAGACTCAACTCTTAGTTTTTGTAATTTTTCTTCCATCATTTGTTCTTCCAATAATGTATACCCTCCCCGAGATAAACTATGAGGGTATACATTTTTAGATTGGATCTCCTGATGAGATTTCCTTGTTTTCTGTAAATTAAGAATAAGAAATCATTAAAAAAACATTAATAAGATCATTTATATAAGAAATCTTATAAAAGTTTACATTTCCCTTACCAAAAATGAATCTTTTCTTCTACTTTCAACAAACTGTATCCATGTGTCTTCATCTATAAAGGGATATATACGACATGGATTGTCATGACTCCTATGACCAAAAATGAAATCAGATGAGAGGGTTGATTGAAATCCCTCCATCTCCTGGCAGCCATCGATAAGAATTTCTTCCTGACTCCTCCAATGTTAGGAATATCAAATTTCATCTAATAAAGAAGAGGGTTAAACATATTATATATACTAGAAACATTTAAATAATAGGAAAACAATAGCAAAAGATCTTACCAAAATCATCTCCCACAACTGAGATATTATCTCTTTGTCCACACTTCTCCAATCATCATACAAAATACTTACTTTTCTCTTACCCTGAGTTGATACAAAACTCTTAAAATATTTTGCATTGGACCTTTAGGAATATCATCCTCATCAAACTCAACGAGTATCCTCTGATCTTGTGTACATTCAAGTGATAATTTTGGTAAACGTGTGCACCCACGTTTACCAACTCTTTAACTCTTTGTCGTAATGGGAGAACATGAGGAATATTGGAGAACATCAAGAGGAGCATGTGAATGTTCCTCCCCTAAAGTTATGACCAATATGCTCATCTCCAGAATCATGTGGTTGATCAACTAATTGATCTCTCATTATCCTTAAAATCAAAAAAACAAACATTAGTTCACAAATATACAAATTCAAATATTACAATACTAATGTAAACATAAAATATAAAATTATTACTAAGTTACGTAATAGTAAACATGGTTAATAAAGTAAGCATGTTAAACAATGGTAAAGATGGTAAAGATGGTAAAGATAGTAAAGATGATGGTAAACATGGTAAACATGGTAAACCTGGTAAACATGGTAAAGTAATTGTCACTGAACAAAAATAATAGATATATATTTATGTAATGGTAAACATGATAAAGTAAACTAAATAAACAAAAACTTATACTTATTTGTTTTAATACATGTTTTAATAAAGAAAAAACTTACAATATATAACATTTTATGAAAATAATAAATGTAAACAAGAAATAAACAAATGTTACCTGTAATTTTAGGAATGTACAAATGGATTGTTTTCCCAAATTCCTTTGTCATGATCATTCCTTGTAGCAAAAACCATGTCTTCAACATGATCATCATTATGTTCTGTTAATCTTTCCATGGAAGTAGGGATCTCACATAAATCAGCATCTTCGTCAAGTTCATCCTCACCAACATATTGTTTTTCCCTTGTAAAATAACATCACACTGCATATCTAATGGATATACTACATAGAAAATTTGTTTTTCATGTGTTACCATTATAAAAGAATCAGTTGTGTCTTCCAAATATATTCAAATTAACAACTGTCATTATAAATTCATCATGTCTGACACTGTTGTTACCGATAAACCATTTACAGTTAAAAATGTGAACTTTAATTTTAAAGTAATAAACCTCCCATATGTCTTCAATCACTCCATAATATGAACTTGATGAAGAAATTGGGTTTTTGTCTTTAGAACTAGAAAAATGCATTGCTTCTACAAACACCAATACACCACTATTTTGAACTACACTTCTGTTGTCCTGATCTTTCATATGAAATGTATAGCCATTAATTTCATAACTAGACCATGTTATCACATTTAAACATGGACCACCCACTACCCATTTTAATGTCTCTGATACATCTGATCTACCAAGCAAGGTCTTTTAAACCATGACAAAAATGTTTTGCTGTGCTCATTCAAAATCCACATTTCTTTCTTCTTTGGATGACATTGTTTTAACTCATTAATATGCAATGTAATATGTGGTTGAGCATCAGATGTTATTCAAGATGTATGATTATAACTTCTTCATTTGTTTAGCTGACAGTGATTTGACTTTCAAGCCACGAATCCCCTTTCCCCTCATTATTAAATTTTTCATGGCGAGATGGAGTCAAACCTATGTGCTGCACCATAGCCAAGTAGCTCGTACAAAATTTGCAACCCTCCTCAGAAATATACTTTTCAATAATGGAGGCTTCAGGTCGATATGGATTTTTAACATACCCCTTCAATATTTTCATATACCTTTCAAAAGGATACATCCAACTAAGATATACAGGTCCACAAAGCTTTATTTCTCAAACCAAATGAATCATTAAATGCACCATTATATCAAAAAAAAGTTGGAGGAAAATACATTTCCTATTGATAAAGTATAAAAATTGAATCCTTTTCCAAAATTTTCAAAGCATTCACATAAATCACCTTATTACAAATTGAATTGAAAAAATAACACAACTTCATTATAGTATTTCTAACACATATGGGAAATATTCCACGCAATGCAACTCATAGAAGTTGTTGCATCATGACGTGAAAATCATGAGATTGCATACCTATCAACTTCAAGTCCTTCAATGAGACAAAAAAATTTACATTTGAAGAATAACCTTGAGGAACTTTGATATCATGAAGACACTAACAAAAGCTAATTTTCTCCCTCTTAGATAATGTATGAAAATATGGGGGAATAAATGTTCTTCTTCCATTAGGATTGGGAGCTAAATCCAAACATATTCTCGTTGATATTAAGTCTAATATTGCATTCAACCCATCTTTTGACTTTCCTTTAATATCTAACAATGTTCTAATCAAACTATCACAGATATTCTTCCCCACATGCATGAAATCAATATTATGTTTAACTTTATGATATCTCCAATATGGTAGCTCAAAAAATATTGACCTTTTCTTCCAAATATGTCTATCATTACAAGATTTCTGTGTCTTTCCCAATGTCACATCAAGGTTTTCCACCCTCTCAAAATACAGATCAGGGGATAAAGGTTTTGGAGCAATATCAAATTATTTTGAGCCATTGAATTCCTTTTTTAGTATTCTATAAGAGTGATCCATAGGAAAAAACTTTCGATGACCCAGTTACATTATTTTACTCCCATGATGAAATTGACAATATGAAGTCTATTGTTCGCAAATTGGACATGATTTATGCCCTATAACACTATATCCAGACAAATTTCCATATGCTGGGAAGTCATTTATAGTGAACATAAGCACTGCATGCAATTGAAAATATTCCATATTATAAGAATCATACACCCTAATACCATCCTCCCATAAAAGTTTCAAATCATCAATCAATGGTGACAAGAAAACATCAATATCATTGTTGGGTTACTTCGGACCACAGATCATTATACTCAGCATGACATATCTTCACTTCATACAAACTTCAGGAGAGAGGTTATAAATTACCAATAAAACAGGTCATGAACTATGTGTGCTACTAAGGGTTCGGTATGGATTCATTCTATCTATGCGCAACCCTAGTCTGAGGTTTCTAATTTCATTTCCAAATATAGGATACTACTCATCAATTTTCTTCCATTGTAGACAATCAACTGGATGACGTATTTTTCCATCACATAATCGCTAATCAGTATGACATCTTAACCTTTTTTCATCATGTTAATTAGAAAATAAAAGTTTGAAATGATGAATTATAGGAAGATACCAAAATACCTTTGAAGGGATCTTTGTAATCTCTACATCAAACTGTGATTTTTCTTTCACCTTATACCGCGATGTCCCACATTTAGGACACTCTGACAAAAAATCATATTCCTTCCTATATATCATACAGTCATTCAGACAGGCATGTATTTTCTTGTATCCCAATCCCATCAGGCATAATATTTTTTTGGCCTTATAATGTGAATCTATAAGATCGTTATCTTTTAGAAGAATGACTTTCATCAATTTTAGAATCTTTGTAAAACTTCTGTCACTCCATCCATGTTTTTCCTTCAGGTTAATCAATCTTAACATCGCCAATAAAACTGTAAAATCTGTATAACCAGGATACAATGGTTTTTCAGCATCACTATATAGACACGCAACTGTTGGTTCTATCTCAATTTGTTCTGTTGCAATATCGCAAAACATTTCTTCAATTACATCGGAGTTACCATCTTGAGAATCATCATCATCAGTGACATTCTGTCCAGTTTCACCATGCCAAATCCAAGGGCTCTAACTCATATTAAGACCATGACAAATCAAATGATCTTTTATCTCTCTACTTTTCAACTTCTTCATATTCAAACATTTCAGGCATGGATAGAAAAAAAATTCACTACTTGGAACATTATGTTTAGCATATTCCAAAAAGGCATCAACACCTTTCACATATTCATTTCTCATTTGATGTGTCGTAATATAACTTTGACTCATTATTACCTATAAAAAATATAAAAATTATACATCTTTTTAAGATAATACAAATATATGTTTATATGAAAAAAATCATAATTTGAATGTAAAAAAAATTAAATATAAAACAAATCAATGCGTATTTAAAAAAATATGCTTGAATATGATTTTAAAAAAGAAAATATAGTTAGATATAACAATTTTAAATTCATCATGGATCCTTTCTTCTTAAGGTTCACAAAGAATACATCCTATTGCAACTGGATGCCAAATTCACCCTTCTGTAAAAAAAAATATGAATTATAAATATTAAAATATGTATGCATTCACTACTGAAAATTACACAGATCCTAATGATTTGAATCCTCTGGAAAGCCCCCCCCCCCCACCCCCTGGACACCACCCCCACCCCCTGGACATCACCCCCACCCCCTTGGACACCACCCCCACCCCCTGTACACCCCTACCCCCTTGGAAAACACCCCCCACCCCCTTGGACACCACCCCCCACCCCCTTGGACACCCCCTGGACACCACCACCCCCTTGGACAGCCTCCCCCCCCACCCCTTTAGACAGCCCCCCCCCCCACCCCTTGGACAGCCCCCACCCCTCTAGACACCCCCCCCCCACCCCCTTGGACACCCCCCACCCCTCCTAATAACCCTAGAACAAATAGATTACTATTAAACCATCAATTTAAAAATTACCAAACATCCCTAATAATAGAAGGAATGAAGGATAAGAAGAAGTGGATGAAGAAGAAAAAAAGAAACAAAGAAGAAATAAAGAAGAACATAGAATACGTAACTTATATAAGGAAATTCCATGGAATCTAAGAAAACCATGGGGCCTCCAATGGTTGATATAAAATTGGATAAAATGTAGTAAACCTAATAATAAAATCAAATTTAAAATAAAAACTTAGATGGAGAAAATCATAGTGTAAATCCTATCATCACGGCACAATGGGGTCAGGATAACTGCGCATTTTGAAAACCACGACATAGTCTCCCCCATAACCCGTAATTTTCTCATAGTCAATGACTGGTCAAAATATATATAACCAAATATAATCATATTGGAATACCCCACATCTTTTCATAATGCTTGAATACCTAAAAATCATAGTGGAAACCTCAAACATAGACTATATCGACCCCCTTGGACACCACCCCCCACCATCTTGGACACCACCCACACCCCCTTAAAGAACACTAATAAATTATAGCCTAATATCCATGAAACAATACAATCATCATGTCATAACATCACAAACCATGATGCAATAGTCAATCCCAACTGACACTTATCCCCCACCCCCTTGGACACCACCCCCCCCCCCCCCCACTCCCTTGGACACCCCCTGGACACCACCACCCCCTTGGACAGCCCCCCCACCCCCTGGAAACCACCCTCCACCCCCTTAGACACTCCCTCGACACCACCACCCCCTTGGACACCCCCCCCCCCCCACCCCTCTGGACATCCCCTCACCCCCTGGACATCCCCCCACCCCTCTAGACATCCCCCCCCCACCCCTTTGTACACCCCCACCCCTCTTGGACACCACCCCCCACCTTCTACCCCCTTGGACACCCCCCTGGACACCCCCAAACCCTCTGGGCACCCCCCCCCCCCAGACAACCCCCCAAACACTCTGGATAGGCCCCCACCCCCTTGGATAGCCCCCCACCCACCCACCCACCCCCTTGGACAGCCCCCCACCCCCTTCAACACCCCCACCCCCTTGGACCCCCCCCCCCCAAACACACACACCCCTGAACTGCCCCCCCCCCCAACACACACACCCCTAGACTGCCCCCCCACCCACCCACCCACCTTCATGGACACCCTGGACACCCCCCCCCCCCCCCCCCCCGCCCCCACAACCCTCTGGACAACCCCCGAACCCTCTGGACACCACTCCCCATCCCCTTGGACACCCCCTGGACACCACCACCCCCTTAGACAGCCCCCCCACCCCCTGGACAGCCCCCCACCCCTCTAGACATCCCCAACCCCACCTCTATAGACACCCTAGACACCCCCCAACCCTTTGAACAGCCCCCCACCCCCTTGGACAGCCCCCACACCCCCTGGACACCACCCCCCACCCCCTTTGACATCCCCCTCACCCCCATGGACACCCCCAACCCCATTGGACAGCCCCTACACCCCCTGGACACCACCCACCACCTCCTTTGACACCCCCTGAACACCCCCACCCCACTGGATAGCCCACCCAACCCCCCTAGACACCCCCACCCACTTGCACAGCCCCCCCCCCCCCCCCCCCCACCCCCTTGGAAACCCCCTGTACGCGCGCACACACATGATATAACACAAAAAAAAATCATAAACTTTCATGATATCACTTCTATAGGTTTATTTTACCAGAAAAGAATTTAGCATGTTATAGATTAACACTATTAAACTTACCATGATAGCAAGAACAAAGAAAAATAACATCTCAAAAAATTAGTTTAGGGAATCACGGAAAATAAAAACTAAAAAGGAGTCATGTGAGGCTTAATTGAGTGTTGTGAGTCGACCTAATAGATTTGATAATAATAAATATGAATAATGATGTTGGCAAAACAAGGCTGGAGGGCATGACTTCGATGAATCATTTTTGGGTTTTCCGCACGAGAGAGACGAGTCGCAGGTTGCCTGATCGAAGAAAACAGAATAACAGAATACGGGGTGCGACAAATCATTTAAAATATTTATCACATCGGTTATTTAATAACCAACATGGTAAACTATTTTTTTAATGTTTATAATGTCGATTATTTAATAACCAACATAGAAAACAATTTATCACGTCATTTATAAAATAACCGACGTGATATATGTTTCTTTATACCGACGTGATAAATTGCTGAGATTGGCTTTATCACGTCGGTTTTTTTTATAACTGATGTGGTAAATCTCCGAGATTTCCTTTATCACTTCGGTTATAAAATAACCGACGTGATAAAGCACTGAGCTTTCCTTTATCAGGTCGGTTATTTTATAACCGACGTTATAAAGCGCGCCAGATTCGATTTTCACGTTGGTTATACAATAACCGACGTAAAAAATCTAATCTCCATATATTTTACATCGGTTATAAAATAACCAACGTTAAATATGGATCATGGTCGATATATCACGTCAGTTATAAAATAACTGACGTGATATATCGATCATTAAATCTTTGCACGTCGGTTATATAGAACCGACAAGAAAAATGATGATGAGTTAAACGTTTTTTCCACTAGTGTATAAAACAATGAGTATCACCTATATCAAATAATATTATCACCATAGAAGATGAAATACACACAATACCTCTAATTGTAGCTGGTCCTACTTTAGATTCCTCTGGCACATACTCTGTTGAAAAAAGGCTTCTATTATTAGCCACATGGTCATCCCCTTGGATTGAGGATTAGACCCACCACCCTTGGAAGAATCTTTATGAACCTATGAACCCTTGGTGAGATTGGATCCTGCCTTATTGGGCTGGGATATACTTTCAAAAAAATGCTTCAGATGGACCAATAATCTGCAATGATGAAAAGTCTTAGGAGACTTTGTAAATTTAGGCTCGGCAAGACCATGCCTTTTACACTGATAGTGGACAATCTGCTTCTATCCTTCTGAAGTCCCTAAAACTGGTCCTAAAGAAAACTAACCACCCTTGCACTTCCTTTTCTATCTAGATGATCCACCTTGTATAACAACAGCACCAACCAAAGCTCCACCCAGACCAGTCTTTCTAGCCATGTCTACCTCAGCCAAAACTGATTTTTCAACTACCTTCATAAAGGTTGTAAGGCACATGAGAATTAACAACAACTAAATATTAGGCCTCAATCCCAAATAAACCCTCTAATCCTTTAGGTACTCATTATTGAAAATTTTTTATGCCAGATACACCATCTCGGAAAAATAGGTATAATAATCCACAATGGTATACTCCCCCTACTCCAAGGTCACAAACTCTCAGGTATTCACTACACATAACATCTTAGAATATAACTTACGATTAAATATTTTCTTGAAGGAAGTCCAAGTAAGATCCTTGTGAAACTTATCTTGCACAATAGAGTCCCACCATCTTATTCCCAATCCCCTGAACATGTACATAGAAAAACCCACCTTAGAATCTTTGGGTGTCTTCAAGAGTTAAATATCTTCTCAATCCACTCAAACCAATACTCATATTCCTAGGTTCCTTTTTCACCATGGAATATGGGTAGACTCTACTTAGTGAACTCATGTCTATGATCTACCACACATATTGGGTTCCCGACACCCACTTGAACCGGAGTCTAAATAGGGCAGATAAAAACTTCTACCAAAGAAGGTTCCACCAGAGGATTCACCAGTGGGTCATATCTCACAACTTCCTCTCTTATATTTAGAATATCTCTTATATGAGGTTTTGTCTAAGAACCACAAGACAAAACCCTAATTAGTTACAAGGAAATTCAAAAAACATAGGACCAACATTAGGTATCGATAGAAAATCTTGAAAATAGAATAGTTGAAAAAAATATAAATTCTATCAATAAATGGATAACACTTTAAGAAGGAACATGTCCATTTTAATAAACATCCCATGAGGTTTATTCAAATGAACTCAAACACCAAGTATCTACTTGGTAAAAAAAATTTGACCACCCATGGTAACTCAAGTTCAGACAGGGAAGGGAGATAGTTAGGCACCTTCCCACACTAACTAACCAAATTCTGATGGTTCAAACACCAATATACCCAAGACGCAAAAACCACACTCATACAGTATTAACACACTTCAAGATAAGCATCCCTTTGATACCAAATTATAACAGACTAACCTGATTCAACTAGAAAAAGCACCCGAGATGACCCATCACAATGAGGTATAAAAAATATAACAAAAAAAGTCTTGAATATAACAATACATGACATAAAATGAGAGTACAAATAGGAATAAAATATATACAATTAGATCCATACAAACCACAAAAAAATAGGCCAAACCGGAAAATTATTAAAATTAAAATACCAACAAGTCTCCATGTGACCAATTTTCAACTACAAACCATCCCTCTATGAAGGTACCAACAAAATTGAAGTGTACATTTTATAATATTATTTTCCCTTTACTTAGAAATTTCATTAAAACATCTACAGCAGTCTAAAGTAAAAAAGCAGTGTACGGGCAAAAATCCCAGTAGGATAACACCATAGAGTCTATATAAGGTATAATAACAATAATGAAATAGTTCTATCTTTTAAAACAAAAAAATAGTATTATAAATCATTTCCATAAAATCGAAACCCATTTGTAAATCATTTTCCTTTGGTTCTTATAAAATCCTTTAATATTTACAAACTCAGAAACATGAAAAGTAGAAGTTATAAAATTGAAAAATATCCATACTATATAAGGTATAAAAGTAAACACATATCCATTAAACAAACATCATGTGAATCCATGTGTTACAAATTCAATACAAAAACCTATGAGTAACTCTACATGAAAAATTACATCATGTGATAAGTAAACCATAAATAAAAATCACACCATATTGGGACCTAGATTATGGGAATATATACTAGACAAAATAGAGAATAAACCAGGAATACCTTGGTACCAATTAATATCGAGTATTTCTATATTATATCGATATCCCAAAAGTAAACCCTGGTGGTTCCACACTCACTAAGGTTACCCATGTCTATTTCTTAACAGACCCAAGATTCTCAATGTTCCATGTTTGTCAAAAAATCATTTAAAAACCATTCTCAAAATTTTAAATTATTTAAAAAAATTAATCTAATCCAATTCATTGTTTTAAAAACCTTTTCCAAATCAAAATCCCCACACAATCATTTAAATAGATACTTGGTGTGTAAAAACTAGTTTTTAAATAAAACCCCTTTAAAACATTTATGTTTTAATGAAATACATTTAAACCACAATTAACTTCAATTAAATGAATAAAACAAAGGATATTTATAAGATAAATAATAAATTCATATAATTAAACCATTTTATAAAAATACCTATCTCAAGAATGATGTAATCTTATCTCCTCTCAACATCAAAGATTATAAAACCACAGATCAGCCTTTATAAGATAAGTCTCAAAAAGAAAATGTAAAGGATCGATAGAAAACACCAATATATCACATATCTAAACCAAAACCACAACTAATGTAGTATCCATGAAAAAATGAGAATAATAACAAAAAGGATTCTTATCCGAAGAGATGAACCACAACTAAAATGACGATCAATCGTTGAATGAATGATCCTGAAGAAGTGGAGATCCCCAAAATTATCCAAAATTGACTAGGGGTTCAAGAGGAAGGGCTATGAACCAAATAAAACACAGATAAGGTGATTTTTTAATAAAAAATATCCAAAATAAAGGATTACATATCATTATCTGTTACACAGCATACAATTCCACAAATTAAAAAGTTTCTAAAAAACCCTTCACCTATGATAAAAATAAAAACTTTTACCATTACATGATGTGAACCCTTTACAAGGGGTGTAGAACTATAACACCATAAACCAGATTTATGGCATCTTCCCAATGACCAGTACACATAGTGTAACCATTACACAGTGTGTAGTAATCCAGAAGATAGAAAACAAACCAATTCCCTACAAAAATCCTTTGAACCCAAACTTAAGGTTCTATAGTCCCAAGGAGAACCTTTTAAATCCATTTTAAACTTTATACCTAGACTCTATTAATTCAAACAAAATCCATGAACTTTAGGTCATTTTCCCTAGAAAAAACTATCCATTCATGAGAAGCCCTTTATACACCCAAAAAAAATGGAATTTAAAACAAACGAAAAGTAATACCTAAACGAAGATAACAAGGTGTTATAGTTCTCACTTATAATTTTCTAGGAATAAAAATAACAAATTTAATCACCCAATCTTATAGGTTAAACAAAAAATTCAAACAAACAACATTACTTTTATATTTACCCAAAAAATCTCATTATCATTTTTTTTACCCAATAATAAGATAAATCAATATCATTAATTCACCTTACTCAAGTTTCAAAAATATGATTACCAAAATTTAAAAGGTACATAATGTTATAATATTCTAAAAACAATCTTAATTTTAAGTCAACAATTCAAAACCATCATTTTAAAACAAAAATAACTAATATGTACGCATCCACTTCATTCAGAAACAAGGAATTCACTACAATTCATTAGAAAAATCTCACCCCAAATTTTTATTTTACCCAATAATAAGAATGTATTTATGTCCAAACAATTTTTCATATTTTTCAACATGACACAAAAACATGATACTCTTAGAATCATCCCCATGTGTTTATCTAGTAATCATTCACTAATCAATTTAAAAAACCATGACTAGACCTTATAATTTATTAATTTCAACCAATCCCTATTCAATTTGTGTTTATAATCATACACATGAACATATTTAATACTCATTAAATACTTAGGTGTTTTTAAGAAACAAAAAAGGAAATTAAAGGATTATAATCTCTATTTTACAATACTTATCATAATAGAAGTTTCTAAATTAAACTCTACAATAAACTTTCCTTTATGCATATTTAATAGTTCACTTCCCCTATTTAAACCTTGTTCGTGATTTACAAATTTAAACTACACTTAAAAAACTAGTTTTAATAAAGTTATAGTAGCATAAACATGTTTATTGAACCTAAAAAATGAGATACATCATGTAAAACATCATTTACATGTTCACCAAATCATATAATTATTTAAAAAATCATTATAAACCAACTATAATCAATTATCAAAAAAACATATTATTTTACAAACTAAATTAAATACATAAAGAAAAAATTCAACATATTAATCCAAAAATTAATAATTATAAAAACTATAAACATTACATCATAAATTATTATAATTAATGACATGGAATAATTATTAAATCTATAATAATCATGTGTTAATAATAACATATCAGCTTAATAATTCATAATTTAATATTCTCATTCATCATTAATCATTAATTAACCATAATTTTCCTTAAATGCCAATACATACACATTATACCATCAATAAAACACAATTTCATAACATAATTTTATATATAATTCACTATAATAATCCACACTAACTCATTTTACTAATTTACTCTTGGATTAATATCTGATTTTAAAATCTAGAAAACACAACTAGATCAAATTCAAGTATCAAATTAACAAAAATACACTAGTTTAATGAATTGGAAGGTAAAATAAGGTTGAGACCACCTACCTCATGATACATCAATAATTTTCACAAGGATTTGAAGTCTAATTCTTTCTATAATCACCAGATATTAATAATTCATTTAAAACTAGAATAAAAATGAGAATGATATTATAGTAAAAACTAAACCCCAATGGATTCCAATAAAACCATGGGGAAATAAACTCAATTTTACAATTATAATACAAAAACCTAATCATCATTCCTCTAATAAATAAAAGATAAATCATTAATAGAATATTGAGAGAGATTAAAATAGGTTATAGATGAATAACCATGATTCAAATACTCCCAAATGAGGAAAATTGTATTAAAATCCCAAATAACATGACTATTAAAATATGAAAATTTCATCTTTAAAACAAAATTCCCAAAAACATACCATATAACCTATGTATATAAATTGAGTACTTGATGGATACCCCTGGTTCCCCCTCCCCTATCACCTATACCAGGTGCTTGGTACCCCACACCAGGTACCATGTAGAACATTTTGGAAGAATACCTATATGTTCCACCAACTCTATATCCTACTTACTCCTTTATCTACCCAAAAAACCACAAAATAATCTTAATATAAACCAAAATAAATCTAAAGACATAAAAATTAAAATAGAAAAATTACCTAAAAACCCTCAGGTTGTTACACCCAACCTATTGCAAGATACAACTACTTATAATGGGATGTTGAAGATCAACTTGATTATAAATTAAATTCATTAATTTAATTTAAAACCTCGATGAATTTTAAAGCTTTAAGGTTATGTTTATATTTTAAAAATGAGAACAATGAGATAGGTAATTTCTATACTTTCTTAATTTACCACCACTTTCCAAACATTTATTCAAAAACATGTTTGGAAAAAAATAAGATATGTTTGAAAAAACCAAATACAACCCTTGTTTCTTAACCTAATGAACATGAAATATATATATATATATATGAAATGATAATTTTACTATCTAAAAATATATAAATATAGATAGAAAAAAACACTGAAGTAAATCTTCTACCTTTAGTTCTTTATGAGATAAATATTCAATTCAATCCCAAGAAGATATGTAACAACAACACAAAATAAGTTTCTTAGAATACCAATATGAACATTTTAGTTTGTATTCCCAAATTTTAAGTTCCCATTATAGAACTTATAAACTATAAAAAAATCACATATAACACAATTTGGAGTAAAACACCATATGTAGGGATAAAATGGTCAGATGTGTTTCAAAAATATAACATCTTTTTAATTTAGTTTAGAATATAATTGAAGGTAAGAGTAAATAGTTAAGGATTTCTATTGCTAAAAATAGAGGATCATAACATTAAAATACCTTGGCTACAGACAAAAAATTAATGTGTAAAATTATTTATTTAATAATCTAGTCCAACCATGGTCTTATGTTCTTCTTCCCTATAATCAATAAGCTTAATTAACATAAACAGAATAAGGGAAAGAAAAATGTCATTTTTTCAACTAAAATTTATATTTAGAGTTTCATTATATCAATAAGAATGGGTGGATTTCAATATTTTTAAATCTATTGTAGTTATCCACAATCAAGGAATTGATAGGGTGACAAATTAACCAAAAATGATGATAAAAAATAAAAAATGGTTACAATTGTTCATTAATAGATTCATAGTTTTTAGTATTGATAAAAAACATTTAAAATAATTAATGGAATAAATGAAATGTTAAGGGTGTGGAAATTTTTTGGAGTGTGAGGTTGGGGAAGAACATTTAAAAAAAGAAGAATGGAAATTTTGAGGAAATAGTTTTAGAAAAATTGGATTTTTTTAAGAAACTACAACTTTAAACCAGTTTATAAAGATAAGTATATAAATAAATATTAATACCATTATGACCCTTGATTCTGCATATAGTAAGTGGGAAGATAAAAATGACATACCTTTTTATTTAAATATTTTCTTGTATGGTGGTGTGTGATCAATCATACCCATTATCTCTACACAATTTATACTAATGAAATAATTATGATTAGAACATCGTCATTATTTTAGTGATAGCCCCCCTGTAGTATTTTCATCAAATCATAAAAGTTCAAGCTAATAAAATTTATCAAAATCAATAATTTTGTATCTAAAAATAAAATTCACTTATTAATTATGATAGTTATAAAAAATATGTTATTTTTCTTACATTTTTTAAAGAAAACATTTCCAGTTAAATTTAATTATAATATTAGAATAAAAGAAAGGATAAAACTATTTTTTACACTTATCACCTATGATAACAAACTTTATATAATATGGTTTAGTGGTCTATTCCTCAAGAAACAATTATACTTTAGCCTCATTTGACGTCAATTATTGAAAAATGAAATCATCGCTTATGATAATGAGTTTGAAATAATAAAAAAAGTGGCTCCTATTCTTTTTTTTTAAGAATATTAATATAAATTAAATAATATCCCAAATTAAATAAATTTTAAAAGTAATTTTTCATTAATAAATGTAAATTAACCCATGAAAAATCACTTATCACAATTCTATAATAAATTTTGAAACATTTTTCTCAAACAATCCATAAATTTCAAAATAAAACAACTTAAATAAGTGGTGGGAAAATAGTTTTTCAATAATTTATTTACAAAACTTATACCACTCATCACCAATGATAAACTGATTTAAAGAAAATAGTGTCTGTTACATTTTGAAAAACACATACAGTTATATTTTGGAATAATAACACATAAATAAGTGGAATAAAACAAGTTGATTAAGTTTTATAAAAATCACTTTTTAATTAAAAAATATGAAATGTATTATATGAATTTTTCAATAATTCTGGTCTTATAGAGTCTCGAAAAACCAAAAATATATATTGAGGTACTTATAATTAGTGGTAAATGATAATAATAATGATGGTTGAATTATATAACATGAGGTATAGGAATGGAAGCTATGTGTAGTACATTGCATAAACACCATTCTATAGGGCCAGTTGTTCACTTAGTTTGACATGGGTGGGGTCATGACCCCCTCCCCACAAGGTGCACCCCTTCTAGCCTGGCATTGTGAGAAGGGAGATAGTGACCCCTGAGTCCCTCCACCAGTAGGCCCTGGGTTGGCGACTAGCACCGAGGGTATAGAAAATACACAAATAGGAGGAATTACCCTCTAAGAGAACACATGTGGAAGAGAAAGATGAGACAGACACCAACCAACTCCAAATCAGACTGCAATATATAAGAAAACCCAAGGACACATATATAATGTCATGGAATAACTAATAGAACTGAAGGGGATAATTGAAAGTACCAAAATAAATTAAAAACAGCAGTGACCACGAAGCCCGAACAGCTCCTACAACCCCAAGCTAGTAATAACCAGCCTGATCTCCAACCTTCTCCAAGTTACCTAAAAAACAATTTATATATACATAGGGTGAGTATAAAACTATACTCAGTAGGATCCTCCTTGGAGCCTCTCATACAAAATTAAATAAATCATGCAAAAGCACAGTGAACAACAAGTGAAACTAAGTCCTCACCTAAATAGATATACTATGTTCCCAACCTCACTATGGTTATCTCACCAAATATTACATACAAGAGTATATAATATAATATAATATGTCAAGGGTACCCCGCTACCACTTCCCTACTGGTTTTCCGAATTTCCCCAATGTTGCATGTCCTAAGAAATCTCTCTCCAAAAAGGCTTGCCCGTAGACACCTGGGAGTAACACCACAACATGCACCTCAGGAAAAAACCCACCACTTACATATAACCAAAGTAACCAGGTAGTTTTTAGGAGCCACCACATCTCACATAACATGTATCATACATTGGTTATTAAACCTCAAGGCATTATAGCCCATACACTGAGTAAGGATCCTCAAGCCATCACATCTTATACACGTTACACCTATAGTAGTCCATAGAAAACTATATCCAGAATAAATTTGTGTGAATAACCACAAGACATTATATCCCTCTACACACATATATAAGGAAAACCAACCATTGTGCCTACCAGCACAAGTAACTACCAAGAGAAGAGATCAGGGACAAATGGGGTAGTCATCTATCCATCCCCCCACCAAAATTTTAGGGAAAACACACTCCCTAGATCTTAGAATCTCCAGGGTGTTAGTCTCCCTAACTGACAGGGTGGGGTAGCGTATAGAAACTCAAAAATTACATGATACACTATAGCTCACAACCACACTATAGGCATAACCTAGTCTTAGACTCAACTACATCTAACATCTCTTGACTCCTGACTACCACTGCTAAGACTAGGTATCTTATAAGCACACAACCATTTAAAGAGTTACATTAGATTAATTTATCCCTTCTCATTAGTTTCACTTTACATTAATTAATTCTTTAAAAATTAATTAACTGTTATTAATTCCGCATTATATTTCATTAGCATCCCACCAATGTTTCATGCCCTCTAGGCATAACCAAACCAAGTCCATAGTTTCTCAAAAATATTACCTCAGCATTGCATCGCAGTAAGTTCAAACCCCATGGGTTAACATCATTTATTCGATCATTTATTAACAACATTATTACTTTACTATATTCCTAAGAAGTCTATAAAAACATTATAAGCTACTAAACACAAGGTGGATCAGCATGGTGAGTAGTTGAACTACCCGTCAAGTCTTTTCCACCTATAGAAAGAGTGTTGACCCATCCTCCCTCGAGAAGCTAAAAACAGAAATCATGTGGCTTACCCCATGCATCTTCACCCATTTTAGAAGGAAGGTAAGCAAGAAAAGATACCTTGAGCAGTGGGGAAAGTAAATCAGATAAACAACCAACAATATTCATCAAGCATCCAACATTCATATCCAATTGGTTTCATCATCTCTGGTGTCCTCCTCGACACCCACATGCATAAACTGATGCATCGCACCACTCTAGACATCAAATGTTTCCACAACCAATGGGCCTCCCTACCCTCACATATCACAATAGCCATCCAGTCTCACATCATAACACAAGAAGTAGAAAATAGACTTTATATCAACCGGGCTCTTGACCCTTAAACAAGGCATTCTTCCTTCACATGCAATGAGCTCTCACAGCTCCAATCGTAAGGATCTTGCCCTTTACATGCAATAGGGTAAATCAGAACCCTGTGAGGAGTTATCTTTTATCAAAAAACCAGTTCTTTAATCCATATTGAATTACCTAGTTCATTAATAGTAGGTTCCAATTATGGGCAACCTAAACAAAAAGCTATCATATCTATCACAAATAATTAAACATGCTTACTGAACCAATTTTATTAACATCAAATTACAACAAAAATGGAAGAATTCATTTACATGACACTTTTATCTTCAAAAAATAATTAGAATTAATCTGAGTTTACATTATTTACCAATTTCCACCAAGAACAACATACTAAACAAGGCAATCATAGATATCACACTATCTAGAAAAAGAAGAGGCAATAACATATGATTGATACTAATATATTTATCTAGTTCAAATATTTATTATGTCAATTCTATTGTGATCTAGTGAGATAAAACATGTTAACTCTACAGTTTCACATAAAAGAAAAGAGAAGCTACAAATCCCCTACCTCGAAAGGTTCGTGACATTCTTTATACGAGAACGATCCACACAACGGATTACAATCACCTCCCCCCACGACAACAGCATCCACCCAAGGACATCGCGGCATGACCACGCCAACTAAAACCCAATAAAACTCTATTAGAATCATGGAGATAAAATTCCATTACATAGAAAGGAGAAATAGGATAAGAAGGATCAAAAAAACACAAGAATGGAAAAATATCATACCTTCTATCGATAATGGACCGACACTTGCTGCTTGCAGAAAAATAGGGGTTGCACATGCAGCAAAAAGAAACTTCAAGGGGAAATGATCCAAGGATTAAGGTTTAATTACACTACTCCTATTAGAAGAAGGAATGGTTCCAACATCTTGCACTAGGGAAAAATAAGGTAGAACAAGGGAGGAAGAGATCTCGTCCCTTTAGAAGATTTAACGAATCAACAGTTTAAGATACGCTGGATTTTTTATTAAAATTAGATTTCATTAAGCTATACAGTTTGACCAAGTAAAAGAATCTTGAGCCTTAGGAAAATTAATATAGGAGTTATGGGCTTTGAATCGGCCTTAAATCCCTTAAAACAAATCCTTGAATGCATTTTTCCTCAAAGAAAACACAAAAGAGGTGAAACTGTAGGAAGCCAGAAACACTGTTCACAAATAACTCACCGACAGACTGTACACAAATTACTCACCGACATCACTTTTCACAAATGAATCACCGATATCACTATTCACAAATGACTCACCGAAAGCACTATTGACAAATGACTCACTGACAGTACTGTTCACAAATGACTCACCGATAGCACTGTTGACAAATGACTCACTGATAGCACTGTTCACAAATGACTTATTGACAGCACTATTCAAAAATGACTCACTGATAGCACTGTTCACAAATGACTCACTGATAGCACTATTCAGAAATGACTCACCAACAGTACTATTCACAATTGACTCACCGACAGCATTATTCACAAATGACTCACCGACAGAACTGTTCACAAATGACTCACTGATAGCACTGTTCACAGATGATTCACCAACATCACTATTCACAAATGACTCACCAACAATACTATTCACAAATGACTCACCGACAGCACTGTTCACAAAATTGGAAACACTATTCACAAAGCTGTAAATTTGGAAAAGTGTTGGAAATAAGTCACCTCGACCTCCTAGAACACCCCAAACACCATATTTTTACAAAAGGATGGACTGGAGAGGTCCGGACCATTACACAAGATAGCTCTCAAAAAATTATCATCCTCGAGAATTCAAAACCAACCTAGATAGGAAATAGAAAAAGGGGTCTAAACAACCACCCTTCGAGATACCTATCAAGGCTCTTACCACCAAAGGAGTTCAATCGCTTAAAAAGGGGACACATGAGACCACATTAAAACCATAACCAACTCCTAAACACTCTCCCTGGGGAGATACCTGTCAAATAGAGAATTCCACAAAAGAAACAAAATAAATCCATCTCATAAACACAAATGGTTTACAACCCCAAATGAATATCATTACAAGAAAAGAGATAAACATAAAATAGATCGGGGTACTGAGTGTGTATCTGTGACTCGTGTTCCCATGTACTCTCCTCCATTCCACCGTGTCTCTACAATACATGAACCAAGGGGATAGCATGCCCATGAAAAACCTTCTCCTTGTGGTCCTGGATCTCTACAGGCCGCTCCTCGAAGGTCACATCATCGTCAATGTCGATCTCACCCCAATTGATGATGTGAGAGTCATCAAGAAGATAACGAAATAGTTGTGACACATGAAAAAATTCATGTATCCAGCTCATCGTTGGGGGAAGTTCTACCCAATACCCCATGGCTCCAACACGATCAAACACTTCGAAAGTCCCAACAAACCGGGGAGAAAGCTTACTCCCACAACCAAACCTTCGTTGCCCACAATAGGGAGTCACCTTCAGAAACACGTGATCCCTAACATCAAACTCTAAAGGTCTCCTAATTTTATAGGAATATTATTTATGACAATCTTGAGCTGCCTTCATCCTCTCACAAATCACTTGAACCATCTCTGTCATATTTTGCACTAGTTCTGGTCTGAGAATTACTAACTCTTCCACCTCAGTCCATAAAAATAGAGAATGGAAAGGTCGACCATACAAGGATTCAAATGGATCCATACCGATGGTGGAGTGAAAAGTATTGTTGTAAGTGTACTCCATTGAGAGTAAGTTCCTCATCCATGAACCTCTAAAATCCAAGACACAAGAGTGAAACATGTCTTCAAGAGTCTGGATGGTCTGCTCTGTCTGACCATCCATCTGTGGATGAAAAGCAGTGCTAAGGAATAACTGAGAACCAAAAGCATGATGGAGACCTCTACACACCCTAGAGGTAAAATGAGGATCTTGATCAGAAATGATCGTCTTCGGGAATCCATAGAGTCTCACCACCTCCTCCAGATACTGCATTGAAAAAACCTCCATTGATCTCGACTTCTTGATCACTATGAAGTGGGTTGATTTTGTTAAATGATCCAATACCACCCAAATAGCATCATGGACTCCCTGATCCTGAGGTAAACTAGTAACAAAGTCCATTGATATTTCCTCCCACTTCTACTGAGGAATGTCTAACGGCTGGAGAAAACCACCAAGGACACGGTGCTTGGCCTTCACCTTCTGGCAGACCAAACATCAAGACACAAACTTCGTAACTGAATTCTTTATCCTAGGCCACCAAAACTGACTCCTCATGGAACGATACATCTTTGTCATTCCAGGATATACCACTAAAGGTGAATTATAGAACTCTCTGAGAACCGTCTCACACATCTCCAAAGGAACAAAAATCCTTCCATGATACAACACTCAGTGTTGTTCATCCTCAGACCAACCATCAGGGGCCTCGCCACAAAAAAAACTTATTCTCTATAGATCTACAACTATAGATCACCCAAATTGAACTCTTCCACACCATCATCTGAAAAAAGACAACCTCTTCCCCCAACTTCTCCCATATCTAGATGCAATGTTGAAAGTTCTTTCACTACTCTCCAGGAATCACGAGATTCACACACTGCATCACTATGTGACTTCCTGCTTAGTGCATCAGCTAAAACATTCCCCTTTTAGGTGTATACAAGATTTCAAAGTCCTATTCCTATAAGAACTCAATCCACTGATATTTCTGCAAGTTCAAGTCACATTATGAGAAAACATACCTCAGGCTCTTATGATCAGTGAAAACCAAAAGTTTCTCACCAATGAGGTAATGTCTCCACAACTTTAGAGAAAAACCATGGCCAACGACTCAAGATCATGGGTGGAATAGTTATGTTCATGGGGATAAAACTGTAGAGACCTATAAGAAACGACTGATCTTTACTGCATCAGAAAACAGCCTTACCCCAGATACGAAGCATCGTAGAAAACATCAAATTGAACTCCCTCTGCTAGAAAAAAAAGAACTAGATCACTTACCAAATTCTCCTTCAGATACTCAAAATATGCTTAACATTGATCATTCCACACGAACACATGATCCTTCTTGTTCAATGTTGTTAGAGGATTCGCAACCCAAGAGAAATCGGCTATGAACCTCCTATAGTAGCATACAAGACCAAGGAAACTTTGCACCTATGCCACTATCTTGGGGGATACCCAAGACACAAATGCTTCTATCTTCGATGCATCTATAGCCACTTCCTACTGGGATACAACATTCCCCAAGAAACAAACTTCTCGAGCCCAAAACTCACACTTTGAAAACTTCTTAAATAGTTTTTGTTGACGAAGAACTCCCAAAACGATGTGCAGATTCTCTACATGCTCCTCCTCAAATGAGGAGTACACAAGAATGTCATCAATGAAAACCACCATGAACTTATCAAAGAACTCACAAAAAATATTTTTCATCAACCCCATGAACATAGCTAGAGCATTTTTCACACTGAACGGAATTACAAAGAACTTGTAATGCCCATGATGACAATGGAAAGTAGTCTTTAGGATATCCTCATACTTCACACGCATCTGATGATATCCTAACCACAAATCGATATTCGAGAACCAACTTACACCCTTCATATAATCGAATAAATTATCAATCCATAGAATAGGATAAATATTCTTCACTGTCACTTTGTTTAAGCAACGATAATTGATACACAATCGCAAATTGTTGTCAGTCTTCTTCACAAACAAAACTGGTGCACCCCATGGTGACATGCTTATCCAAACAAAACCACACTATAACAAACTATCAATTTGTATACGCAGCTCTCGTAACTCGTAAGGGGCCATCATATATGGAGACATAGAGATAGGAGACGCTCCAGGTTGTAGCTCGATCCTAAAATCGATCTCTCGTTGAGGGGTTAATGCTACAAAATCTTATGGAAAGACATCAGGGTACTCTTCTACGACCCTAGGAAACACCAATTGATGAACCTCTAAAGAACTCAGCATCAGTTCGGCCATAAAGGATGACAAGGATGGAACATGAATCTGACCAATCTGAAGATCTCGCTCGCCAACAAACATTGTTGGCTCTCCATCAACATCAAAGAACACCACCAACCTTCAGAAGCAATCTAAGATAGCCTGCACTAAATACAACCAATCCATGATAAGGATGAAATTGTATGGTTATATCCGTAAACATAGGAAATATCCCCAAGATCAGTGCTTCCCCATCACTAGCTCACAGTCTCTACATACTTCAAACAAGTCATATCAACCTTCAACAGGCATAGTCAATGCCAAGGGCACTGGAAGCCTCTCTACCTCAAGTCCCAATGAATGGAAAAAGGAAGGTCATATGAAAGAGTGTGTCACTCCTAAATCAAAAAATTCATAAAACCAAGTAGAAAACAAGTAAAGGGTACCTTGAACGACATCTGGCTCACCTGGAGCTGGCAATGCTAAAGCATGAAGTTGACCACGACCTGCTCCATGGCCTCTCTAACCCTGATGAAGACCACCACCATGGTCACACTCTACTCTCTAAGGATGGGGAGCATCACGGGGATGTCCTCTGCCCACCCATCTTCTCTACTGATCCAAAGCTGGTGTAACCTACTGCTGCTACCTCGGCTAGAACTGCCTCAATAGAGGAACCTGGAGTGGAACACCTAGTGCACGATGACCGCTCTGAAAGGTCGGTCACTCTCGCTACTGATAAACTCAGCCTCCATAAGAAAAAAAAAGTTAATGGTCTGTTTTCATAGGCCTAAGAGTTGTTGTACCTAGAGAAATGAGATGTTGAGAGATGGGACCTACCCCCAGTCCAACAAAAACTCTTCTTCCCTAAAAACTAGGAAACTCAGACCACAGCTCTGCTTCATGAGGAATCTAGAAGACTCCCCTCTCATGATGATCTGGTTCTAGTCAATATCTTCTTGATGACCTCTGCCCCCACCAGCACCTCAAGATGTGTCTTCAGTATAAACGGGGTGACCTGGCACTGGATATATAGACGTAAAGCCTCCTCAAAATGCCTCACCCTAGTCTCCTCATCTAAAAATAGTTCTGAATCATATCGTAAAAGGTTCCTGGAACACATTCCAAACTATCACACACTGGATCTCCCCTGTTGAATGGTAAGTAGCTCCTGGTGACTGGAATCCTTCACAATAGAAGAAAGAAACTCGACTCGGAACTTGTCTCAGAACTCCTCCCATGAGATCAACAACTCCTCACGATCCCTGAGGAACAAGAACCACCACTACCTCATTTCCCCATGTAGAATCACCACAACCAAATACACCCAATGCTCCTTCCGAGCATAGATCGAATTGAAGTCTATATCAACCTCCTCCAACCAGTCTTCCATGACTGCATCTGAAACAAAGCCCTCATATTTCTATATAATCTAGCGCTGAAACTTATGGAATGTACTTTTCCAAGTGTCGTCATCGTCAACCTCTACCTTGTGATGATCTGCTGGCACAGCCTGTTGGACATCTTCTACGCAAACTTGACGAGGACATCAACCTGAATCCATACCTGCGAAACAAAAAATAGTTAGAGATCCTAAAACTATAATATTGAAGACTCAACATTAATAAAAAAAAATTTCCTTTTATTCATTTTAGGTTAATCTATCCCAAGTTCTATCCATTCAAACACAATCACAAAGAAGAATTATTCATGATCCTTTCCTGGGTCTCTACCCTACAACCAGTATCATCACATTTAGTAGCCACTGTAAACTTAAAGGTTCATGAATTAGATCATAGGGGGGCTTAAATGCCTATTTACCAGCTGGTATCCAGTGTTTACGTCACTTTCTAAACTTGACTGACATTGTTTCCCTACCAACCCATGCAACCTCACTTGTGCCTAACACCAAACTCCATCCTATCCCTCAACCAGACCTCTGATACCACTCTTTCATGACCCCCTTCCCACAAGGTGCACCCCTCATGGGACGAAAATGTGAGAAGGGAGATAGTGACCCCTGAGTCCTACCTCCAGTAGGCCTCAGGTTGGTGAATAGCACCGTGGGTATAGAAAACACACAAATAGGAGGTATTGCCCTCTAAGAGAACACATGCGGAAGAGATAGATAATACAGACATAAACCAACTCCAAATTAGACTGCAATATAAAATAAAACCCAAGTAAACATATGTAATTTCACGGAATAACTAATACAACCGAAGGGGAAAACTACAAGTACCAAAAGAAAGTAAAAATGGAAACAACCACGAAGCCCGAACAGCTCCTACAACCCCAAGCTAGTAATAACCATCCTGATCTCCAACCTACTCTAAGTGACCTAAAAATAGTTTATATATAAATAGGATGAGTATAACAGTATACTCAATAGGATCCTCCCTAGATCCTTTTGTGAAAAAGTAAATAAAGCATGTTAAAGCACAGTGAACAACAAGTGAAACTAACTTGTCACCTAAATAAGTATACTATATTTTCAGCCTCACCATGGATACTCTCACAAAATATCACATATAAGAGTATATAATATAATAAATAATATCAAGGGTACCCCACTTCCACATCCCCCACTGGTTTTCCACTTTTCCCCAACGTCACACATCCTAAGCCATCTCTCTCCAAAAAGGATTTCCCATAGACACCTGAGCGTAGCACCACAACATCCACCTCGTGCAAAAAAACCATCACATCCACATAACCAAAGTAACCAGGTAGTTTATAGGATCCACCAAAACTCGTATAACATTTATCATATGTTAGGTATTAAACCTCAAGCCATTATAGCCCATACACTGAGTAAGGATCCTTAATCCATCACAACCTATACACATTACACCTATATTAGTCCATGGGAAACTATATCCAAAATATATGTGCGTGAATAAACAAAATCCATTATAACCCTCTACACACATATATGGGAAAAACTAACCTCTTTGCCTACCAACACAAGTAAATACCAAGAGAATAGAACAGGGCCAAAGGGGGTAGTCAGTCATCCATCCTCCCTCCATAATATTAGGGAAAAAACCCTCCCTAGGGATTAGAATTCCTAGGGAGTCATTCTACCTAACTGATAGGGTGGGGTAGTATATAGAAACATAAAAAATTACATGATACACTATATATCACAACCACACTATGTGCATAACTTAGTCATAGACTCAACTGCAGCTAACGTCTCTCGACTCCTGACTGCCACTACTAAGACTAGGTATCTTATAAGCACGCAATCATTTAAAGAGAAACATTAGATTACTTTATCCCCTTTAATCAATTTCACTTTACATTAATTAATTATTTAAACATTAATTAACTATTATTAATTCCACATTACATTTCATTAGCATCCCACCAAAGTTTCATGCCCTCTAGGCATAACCAAACCAAGTTCACAGCTTCTCAGAAATATTACCTCAGAATTTCATCCTAGAAATCTCAAACCCCATGGGTTAACATCATTTATTCAATCATTTATTAGTATCATTATTACTTTCCCAAATTCCCAGGAATTCTAGAAAATCATTCTAAGCAACTAAACACAAGGGGGCTCAACACAGTGAGTAGTTGAACTACCTATCAAGTCTTTTCCACCTATAGCAAGAGCGTAGACCCATCCTCCCTCGAGAATCTAAACATATAAAGCAAATGGAATACCCCACGTGTCTTCACCCCTTTTAGAGGGAGGTTAAGCAAGACCATATTCCTTAATAAGTGGGGAAAGTAAAGTAGATAAACAACCAATAAGATTCAGCAAGCATCTAACATTCATATCCAACCTATTTCGTCATCTATGGTGTCCTCCTCGACACCCACATGCATAACCTGATGCATCTCGCCACTCTAGATGTCAACTACTACCACAACCAATGGGCCTCCCTACCCCCACATATCACAACAGCCATCCAGGCTCACATTTTTTTTAAGGTTGGGGTCGAAGCCTCATTTATTATTTAAAGCAAAGCAAAGATCTCTTTTAACTGGGTAGAGGGAGACCCATTACATAGTCCAAAGGCCCAGTGGGAATTTAGCCCATTATATGGCCCGTAGGCCCAAATTTTTGGCCCAAGGCCCATTTTGTGAATAGTACTGTTATAGTACTCTGCCTGCTATAGTACTATACAGTATCCGCCGCTGCTACAGTACCCTACCGCCGCTACAATTACCTGTCGTCATTATAGTATCGTTGTTGCTAAAATATGCTACAGTACTACTATAGTACCTGCGCCCAATGGGTATTGAACCCCCATTTTTCATGTAGGATTATGGGGTGCTTCCCACTAAGCCAAGACCCAACTATGCCATCCAGGCTCACATCACAACACAAGCAGTAGGAAACAAACATCATATCAACTGGATGATAAATATAAATTCATAATTTTAAAAAATTCTCTAGAGGTGTGGGATCTATAATAAATTTTATAAGATTTATTTTTTTTAGATCCCAATATATATTAAACCGAAGGTTGAAAATGGTTTCATTTTTCATTTATAGAATCCCTAGTTTTCCATCATCACGGTAAATAGGGAATGATATAGCATTGAAAATCTGTATATGACCCTATAACACCTCAAAAAGTCTTATATATTTTTGTATCTCAACATTTTAAAGTGCTTCAGGTCATAAATTTTTCTATTCAAAGGATCCTTACCTAAAGAGGTAAACATCACATCCTCAAAATCTATAATAAGAATTTTTAGTGGCTTATAATCAAGGTTGATGATAGGATTACCAAGTCCTATAAATCATCACTAATTAATTTAATCAATTAGTTTAATCATGTTTCTAATAATTAAATTGGGGAATTTGAGGCTATGATTGTTGCCAATATTGTGGATTTATATTCACAAAACATCACTGCCAATTCAAGTGAGTTTAAAACCAATTTATTGACTGTATTTTTTTGTGGCAAAATGATAGCTGATTAATTCTATAAAAAAGGGTGATAAATGATAAAATAAGTTTTCAATTATTATCATCAAACAGATCTTAAGTGATTTTGAGTAGTTTTCTATAAGTGTTTTTTAATTGATCATTATCTTGTTCATTCATACATGGAAATATCATCTTGTGAAAATTAAAAGCATTGATGTTCCAAAATTTACTTTTCTATGAGGCATTCTGAAAAAGGATTCCCTTCACCATATGTTGTATAATATTAAAATTTAGATAGATTAATATGTTACATGGGGTTTCTTTATTAATTTTTTTTAATAGTAACTTGGTAAGTCACCCAAATCATCACTGGTTACTTTTTATGGTGATTCACTAAAATTTAATGTAATTATTTAAATCTTTTAGGTTCCTACATATAAAAATTAATTCATGGTAGATAAAATACCAAATAATATCAAATAAATATTTTTTATAATTTTTTTTGTGGGGTGTAAAAGTTGAAAGTGAAAGAAAGAAAATTGAAAAATAAAATTGATGTTGTTTTCATAACTTATAGGTATCATATGATGAGTCGATTCTATGAAACATGTTTTTTTATTATGTTTTATGTTGAAATAATACACACACAAAACATGGAAAAATTAAGAGAAAAATAATTAAGGAATGCATAATTTAAAAATCATCACCAAATATTAATAGCAAAAAATATAAAATGCATACAAATAAATAACATAACATAAATATAAATTAATATAACATGCTTACTTCCATGTTCATTATTTAAATAGAAAATTATATCAAGATAAGTTATCAGGTATCTTAATATGAAATACAAGAAAATATGATGATTTATAGAGACATAAAATAATTTACTTGAGATCCTGAGATGCAATACAAGATAAGTTAATAGTTTGTAGAGATATAAAATAGGGGCTGACATCTAGGGCTAGAATTAGAAGATATTTTTAGTGATTATAACTGATAGACAGTGACATGAGGTGAGATTTAGGTAAGTGGTAATCTAAGTATAACCTAGCATGGTATTTATGAAAATTAATACATCTAGAATTTACCTTGAAAATAATAAAAGAGATATAACACACACAAAATAAAATAGAAATAAAATTAATTTAGAAGAAAATATTTGGGGTTATTAAAAAATATAAAAAACAAAGAGTGATGATAGGTTTAAGAAAATATGGAATTTATAAAAATGAATATAGTGAGAATTTAGGATAAAAAATATATATAAAATTAGAAAAAATTTACACCAATAATAAAATAAGTGATAAAACTAGTTTTTTTAAGACTTATGTCACTGAAAAATGTAAAAAATAATAGAAAATAAGTTGGAAAATTTTAGATACCCAAAATTTGGGTTTCCAATTATTCTTCAAAACAAAAAATTGTGTGGGTATTGATATATATAATAGCAAGGATAATAAACTCATTTAATGAAGGTGAAAAAATCATATGATATGAGACTAAGACATTATGGGAAGAATAAAATCAAAGGGAATAATAGTGTCAATGATGGTAAATATTCTAAGCAAATAAATATTTCAAGTAATTTCAAATAGTCAAAATTCTATAGAATTTAATCATGTGAATTGAAAATAGTCACTTGGATGATTTCATTTAATTAAAGAACTAGATGAAATTTATGTTTGATAGTAAGATCAAAATAATGTGCAATTAGAAGAACATTACCTACTTATTAAAAATTTTATAAAGATAAATTAAGATTGTGAATCTCTCATAAAGTAGGATTCTCTATGGATTCACCGCTTTCATTCTTTATTTTCTTCAATAATTTCATTGTTTAAAAAACATATTTCAAGAATGAGAGAGAAAAAAAATAATTAAAAATTTTAGAGAATATATGAATATGAAACACTTATATGAAAAGAAGTGGGAGAATATTCAATAAAAAACATTTTAGTATTCTAAAATCACTCAAAAACATGAAATTATTCACCAGAGATAAGGAACTATAAAATATTAGAGAATAGAAAGCATATGTGACTATTATTCATCTTCCAATAACAACCTGACATGTGTATTTCATTCATTGAGTATCCTGGTTGTTGGGTTGAATCATTTCTCAAAACCAATGGAAGAATAAAATAGATTGGGGAGAACTGATACTTGGAACTAAGAAGGACAACCAATTTAGAGGGTAGAATTGATAAAGTTATTTTTTAGTAGAAATCATGCAAGTAGAGAGAAATATTTATAGGGTTTCAAAAAATCATAGACACTGATACTTTGGAAAATTAAACATAAGAAAAATTGAATCCTAAAAATTGGTGATTCATTAATAGGTTTTGAAGAATGAAGAAGGGAAATATCATAGACATAAAAGAATTTGAGAAAAAATGACATGGGAGAGGAGTTGTGGTTCATGAGAGTAACTGTGGAATTTGGGAGAGGAGTTGGGGGATCGGAGTCATGAAGGCCAGGTGTAGATAGATATTAATGAGTAAAAGTGTAGAAGGTTATGTGGAGGGAAAAAATGAAGGAGTTAGTGACATATGTAATGGAAGAGGTCCATAATTAATATAATTATGTGTATGTGTGTATATATGCATATAAATTATCAAGATACATATACATATATGTGTATGTATATCAAAATATATACTTATGCATATATACATAACCATGATATATGTATATATAAAAAATTTAAATCATGATTTATATAAAAAACATTATAACCTTGTATAATGAATTTCGATGAATGTATCATGGGAGGTAAAAAAAATTGAAGAAAAGTGATGATCAGCAATAATTTGGCAGCATCTCTATGTACAATATAAGTAAAAGTGTTGAGAAAAACTATGTGATTTTATTGTAATTATGTGATAGTGATGTTCAATGTGTAAATTATTCATGAACTAAAATCATGAAAATCAAAACTTGACTTGTTTTTTAATTTCATTTTTTATAATAATTCAAATAATTTAGTTTTGTGAATTCCCATAATTGAAACCCAAACTTACACCTTCAATTGAGGGTGAAAAAAAGGTCGACCAAATTATAAATTTTTTAATTAAAAAATTATAGTTATTTATTATTTTATTATATTTTTAATTGGGTTGTTGGAATCAATTTAAACCGGTTCAGGCTGGTTTATAGTTCGCATGTCCAATCCTTTCACTCACAATTCAAAAATATCTGAAGGCAAGGATATGTACCAGCACTAAAGAGATCTTGAACTGGCTTCACTAGATTATTGTCACAAGTCCCAATATTTTTCCACAAAAACAACATGTGTTATTTCCTCATTCCCATTCCTAGCTCGTAAATAGAGAATGACTATGAAGAATAAAATTTGGAATTTATTATAATAAATAACCACTATACCTATTTTAATTAATCCACTTACAACTTCCAAGTTATTTAATTTCATATTTTGGTCTTTGATTCCATGTTTTGTTCTTCAACGTCATTTTACCTTCTATATATACCCTACACTTTCCCTATATACTTCTAGAATACTTTTCCCCAATTCCACTCTTCCTCCACTAAAAAATTACATACCCAACCAATGGATCCCTCCATGGATACTTCCTAATCCTTCATGGACAACCTCATTTCCACTCTTGTTAGAAACCACCTCAACATATACTGCACTACCCAATCCCCTCTATTGCTTAATTTCTAGTCCCAAAAATTGATATCCTCCCTTGTTTCTCTTCTTTTTTCATATTCTATAGATGAAATGTCAAATTTCTTAGTTCAAAGATGGACTTGGGATTACCTGAAGCATGTGGATACGGCGGTTTTGGATGATATTGAAGAGGTGCTAGTGTCACAGGAGAAAATACACCCCTACCTTAGGCAGCAGATCCACAGGTTCAGATCACCAGTAACTTCATACTGGCAATGGAGATTCCCCTACAACACTCCCTCCTCATCCATGGCCAGATCCACACATCCATCAAGGGTGACTACGTATGTAGTGGATCTAACCCACAGTTCTAACCTCGATCCATCCATCACTTATTAACATTAAAGACACATGGTGTTTTCTAAATTTAAGAAATAATATTTTATTCCTTATTTGTATTTGAAAAATGAAACTATAAAAGATTTAAAACTAGGATCAGCGGGTGTCAATCAATGAGAGAGAGAGCATCTCAATTTATAGTCTACTAAGATCAAGAGGAAAGGGGTCGCAGAGTTTGTGGTATCCCATGTGGATCATCAGAAATAGAGAACGAGGAATCCATGGTGGATCACTGATAATATTTGATACCAAGTTTGTGGTATCATATGTGGCACATCAATATAGAAAAGGTGTGAAGCAATAGTGATGAAATCAATGATTGGGACCATGTATCAAACATCTTCTTGATTGTGGTGATTAGGTGGCTTGTCCTAGTTGATGAATGATGTTATATCATGTTGAAGAGATAATGAGGGTGATAAATACTAAGGGTTTTATAAGAAGGTGTATCACTTATGCATGTTTGGATAAATATCCTTTAGGTAGTGGAATTTTTAAAAAAAAAGTAAACTTTTTGTTTTAGATAGATCTCAAAGCATTACATTTTGTTTGAGAATATTTTTAGGGAGAATATAGAGGCTTACTAGGGTATTATTTTCATACAAGTTTTTTCTACAATATCATTGTAATTTATGTTTGGTCATTTACTTTATATTTTAAACTATGATATAGTGTGATTTTTATAGTTTCCCCATGGTTTTTTATACTCTACATAGAAGGGTATTTCCATGTTAAAAATCCTTTATAATGATCCTTTAATTTTTTCTACTGTAATATTTCACACACATGAGCTAAATCATATCATATGGAAGATGATTTGAAATAAATAACTAGTGGTGATTGGGAAAAAAGATTCCATAGTTCATGGTTTTAAAAAGAACACAAAATACTATTCCATAATTAGGTGGATCAAGGTTCCTAATTGATTCTGTTTCCATTTCTAAAGTTCAAGGGAGGAGGTAGACTCTGATGAGTTCATCGTCATCAAATCTCATGTGACACTGATAGACTCCATATGTTTGGGAAAATTTCTATCCTAGATAGAAATTTTTTTCTATTTTTGAGAATCTCCAATGAAAACAGAATAGAAAAATCAAAACCAAATGGATAAAATCAAGACACATATTTTTTAATGTGAAACCCCTCTAATGCGGAGGATTAAAAAACAAGGGTAACTTCTAAAATTAAACTATAAATCAGAGAGTAAAAAATATAAGTAAATTTAAAATTTAATTATAATGATATTGTAGAAAACATATGTGAAAACCCACAATATGATACACTTCTATCATGTCTCTGAAAATTTTCCTTATGATAAACATGGAAACACACCAAGATTTTATATATATTTCCTTTGAAATAAAACTTAAAGTGTTCAATATCTTACCTTACCCAAAACCCCAAGTCTATATGAATTGTTATATAGTGAACCATTATAACCTAGATGCTAAATGAAAAATTATGACTAGTAATAACCACTTTATGGAAAAAATGTATAATGGTTTTTATTAATGCACATGTATTGATTAATTCATAATAAATAAGTACTCAATTTTCATTAAAGTCATTTTACGCTTAAGTAAAATGTCCCATTATGTTTTCCATTTGATATTAAAGTAAAATAAGTATCCTTATTTATAAATAATCTAATTAATTATATACGAATCATCATTATACTTTATTTTGGTATAAGTTAATTTTTTGTCTTAAAATACATTTTTCAAAAAAAAAATAAAGCATAATGTGTTTTATCTTAATAAATTAATTTAATCTATATTGATTAATTATTTTATTTAAATTTATAGATTATATATTTAATATAATTTTTTAACATTAATTTGATGGTTTTTACAAGGAAATTAATGGAAGTGGAATAATTTTTATGAATAAAAATTTATTTCTCAAAAACTGGTTTTCGTTACGCTTTGCACACTTAATTAAAATTAATCTATGTCAATTGTAGAAATTTAATCTGGTAAAATGAATTATATATTTATAATCATCATAATTAATATAGTTTTATAGATTCAACTTATTTCTTGGTCTTAGTGAATAGTAAAAATAGTAAAATTTTGTTACCATGGTTAGGGTTAAAAAGGGTTTACTAGGGGGTGTTAAACCATGAGATAAGGGTAGTATTGCCACATAATCTATTAAAATTATTATTTATTAAATTTATTTCAATACTATCTCATATTATATTTGAATAATTTTCTATTTGGATCCACTTTACCATGAAATAGACCTTAAATCATTGAATTTTTTCAAGAAATTCCATTTGTGTACCTCCTCTAATATATAAAAGGAACCCTATTCTCCTACCTTATTCAAACTATTTTATCCTTCTATATCATCAAATACATTCTCCAAAACCTTACAAGAATTATTCTCTTAATCCTAGAGATTTTTTTATTCTCTTAAGACTAATCATTCTAGGAATAAGGAGTAAGCCAAAGGAGATCTATCAAAGAAGAAGTATAGATCTTAACTAAGCTCTTTCAATTTTATTTCTTACTATACATCCTATAAACATGGTGTATCCATAAAAACATGATTAATATAGTATAATAAATATACTAATATGTTTTAATGATGGTTTAACAACCAGTTATCACCTCCTCTCAATCCAATGTGAGATGAAAGTATCGCTCGTGTATACTTGTGGAATATCGCCTCTACATAGCGATACGACTCATTTTACAACACCATCATTCATGGTTGGTTATTATGATAGATTTAATTTTTATATTTGATATTTATATTTTAATAATGATTATGTAAAATTTAATTAATATTTACCAATGTTTGTTTTCATCCATCAAAAAATGGAAATGTTACTCGTGCGTACGTACAGATTACCATCTCCATGTAGTGGTGTAATTCATTTTTCATCACTAAATTATTTGAATAGTTATAAATATTTATATAATTATTAAAATTATTTATATTAAATAATAATGATTAGAGTACAAGGAAAATGACTATCAAACCAGAACATACATGAAAAATGAAGCAGTTAACACCAAAAATGATGATGATGATAAAATATTGTTAATGAAGGGGTGATAAGATGTTGTAATTAAACCATGTGTGGTGTTATAGGTATTATTATTGTTTTTTTATATAATTATAATAAATTTAAATTTATTATACAGTGGGTTAGTGAACTTATGAATAAATACATACTTGAGGAACAAGTTTTATGTTATAATCTCATTTTTACCAGGATTTTTTATGCTTAAATTTTACAATGATGAAATAGTATGATATATCTCTCTAAAATATTATGATTTTTATCATATGGTTATTTTTTAATATTTAATGTCATCCTTTAATTTTACTCTATTTAATTACTCAAGATACTGAAATAATGTTTTTAAGGAAAACCAACCATGTTTTTCCCTTCAGTAAAGAATTCTTATTCCATGTTTTTATTTTTTTAAAATGTTTTCAAGAATTATTTTACTATTATAAAAAGATCACTTAAATTCATTTTTAACTCTATTTTAATTTCATTATCATTTTTTAAAATTAAAAATCTTTTTTTTCAAACATGGTACTTTTGGTTTTTTACCAAAAATGTGAAAGGAATTTTTGTTTTTACAAACATCACATGAACGACTTCCCCCAACATCATGAATAATATTTTATTTAAATATTTTTTTATAAGTTTCATTTTTTGTTTGAATTTTTTTCCTTAATATTTCAAAAATTTATTGATTCTAAATAAATGATTTCAAAAAAAAGTGTATTTTCCTCCAAAAAAGTTCTAGAGATCTTTTAAAGGTATTTTTATCTATAAATACATCCTTTGATGATTCTTATGATTTATTAGGGTATGATCAAATGTTTCCATCTGTGTTCTTTCTTTTTATGGTTTATGATTATTGAAATGAAATGTTTATGAAACTTGTATCATTTCTACGAGTTATGATTTGATAATATGATGAATGTTTTATGATCTTATGACACACCTATGTATGATTTTCATTATATGACGGGTGGGCCTTGAATTATATATCCACAAAATTCATTGGGTAAAGAAAAATATCTCATGATGTAATAAGTATTGGAATGGGGAGTGAACCTATTTTAGTAAAGGACTTTTTCTGATAAGATAGTCTTGGTTGTGAATTTTGACTATCAAAATGATAGAATGAGGAGTAAATTCAATCCACTTTATGTATTGGCAGTGACCCTTGACCAAGGAAATTATTTTTTAATTTTATGTTCGTGCCAAAAAATGTCATCTTATGATTATGATATGTCTTCATTGATAATGATGGGTTATTGGTGATTCTAAACTCTTATGTCTTATATCTTTTGATTGATAAAACTATATTCTATGTTACATGATTATGATGTATGAATTAATGGGTATTATTTTCTAATTCTTAGCTCATGTTATCATATGATTATGCTTATATTATTCTCCCTTATGATCAATTATTGATATCTCTTATGTTTACCCTTACCAACCATTTGAACTCACCCTTTCTTATGTTTTCATTCCCCAACTAAAGAGAAATGTTTTAAGTATGTTATGTCTAATAAGGGTTTTTGTTGTGAAGAACTAAATTGAAAATGATGTATGACATTTATGTACCAGTTGTTTACGTATCCAGGTTTCTAAAGACACTATACCTCTATAGGCATGTTTTGTTTTGAAATGTATCAAATATTGATATAAAATGATTTAATATTTATATATTAAAAGTAAAAGTTTCTATAAGTGAAACTGTCCTATGAAAAGTGCCACTTTGTTGAAGATCCAATGTGACAAAATATCATCCTTCTATGACAAACGTCACTCCCTCAAGGTTCCAATGTGACACAATGTCACCCTTCAGAAATATTAATCTAAACACACATCATCTCCAACACTAATTCAATTTACATTTGGCTCACCAATATATTGTTGTTAACAACACTTCAATATTTGTTTACCTCACTATTTCTCTTTATCGATGTCCCACACATGCTACCTCAAACACAAAATCTCCCTTCCTCCTCTTGATAGACTACATCTTGATGAAGTCCCAATTTTTTCACCAAGAAATTCCTCAAAAGTAGTGGTTTATGGGTTTATTTTGGGTCTATTAACACTTAATTAAAGTAGTATAAGAGAAATAAACCATAAAGAACCAGGATCGGCTTGGAAGAAAAATGAAACCTCATTAAAACCGAAATGGAAGAACCATGTATACCGTTCACTAAAGAAGCTTCTCCAACCTTCTTGAAATTCATATGATGAGTTTAATTATAATCATAAAGTGAATCCAAAATGCATCCCCTCTTAGAGGTGTATCCACAGGACAAATGAATCACTCAACATTCAAGCAATATCTTATCTCTCTCCTTGTCCTGTTAAATCCTTGAGTATTAAAGAAGAATTTGAAGAGAGCATCAGGTGTAAAGGATTATAAAATTGAATTCATGTGAAAAACCACACCCACTAACATAACATGGAAGTGGTTTATATAGGTCAAGGATGATCCTCTATGAATCATGAAATAACTCAAGTGTTACAACACTCTATTTAATGATTTGTCTATTTCATGCATCACATGCCTGAATGAAACACCATGAAACATTTCATCTTATGAGATGGTCCATTTAATTATATTTTTGTGGAAGATATCATCCACCAATGTCATTGGAACCAAAAATATAAATCTATTATGCATTCTATACTTTCTGTTTCATCATACCCTGACTTTACATGCACAATCATGTCATGGTTGTGCCCGTTTTAATGCATGGCTTCATATGCACCACCATTATAACACCCCAAGTTTTTATGAATTAATTTTTTTTTAATAAATTAAATTTATTTTAGGTCTTGGGTTATGATTTAATTACAAAAAACCCTAGGTTATCTTTCATTATACGCAACACTCAGTTATCTTGTATGACACATGACACTAAGTTTTAACAAAACCTCGACATATTACTAATATAGTCATTTAAACTCAGTTTTTATAACTGACCCATTAGACTTAGAAAAATTAATAGTAATAAATAATTTTTAAATATTAATTTTAATGTTTCTATATAAATAAAAACTATTTGGAAAAAGTACTTAATTTTTGGTAAATTTTTTATATGTTTTGAAAATTTTATTTTCTCAAAAAAATGATTTTTGTTTCATTTTGTGAACATAAATAAAATCAACTTTTGACACTTTTATAAAATTAATTTTATAAATTTAAATTAATTTTTGAATTCTTAATTTCAAATTTATCTTAAGGTTAATTTTCATGATTTTTCTGAAAAGTTTTATTTTTTAATGAATAGTGAAAAATATCGAGTTTTAATTGAAAAATGCCTTTTCTATTAATTAATTTATAGTGTTAAATTATATTTTTAAATGGTTTTAAAGTAAAATTAGATAAATTTTATATCAATTAATCCAATTTAGATCATTGGAATCAATTTTATATTTAAATTGAATATAATTTTTTTTAAACTTTTGATCGTTTTCTCTTTAAAAACACACTTTCTTATCACGTCTGCAAAATTAATTTTAAAATAATTTCCCCAATTATGTGGTTCTAATTTGGAATAATGGAATACATATTTTTAATTATAATAATTTATAATTTATAATAAGTTCAACTTAATTTTTGACCAAAGTAATTAGTAAAAGCAATTAAAATTAATTACAACATTTAAGGTAAAAAAACAAGATTACTTAGTGGTTAAAATTAAAATAAAATGCATAAAAATGACCCAAAACTTGTAAAAAACAATTTTTATGGATATATTTAGAAATTATAATATCTAATATTCTAATTTTACACTTTCCATATGAAAAATGTGGGTAAAATTCTCTCTTTCAAAAATTTACAAGTTTTCCACTCACCCCACTTATAAAATCCCACCCCCTATCCCCATCTCATTACACATTTTAAAATAATTGGTTCATACAAGACCTTCCAAAATCACTTTAAAACTTACCTCATATAATCCTATAATCCATACTTTTGGCATAAATTCAACCAAGGAAGGTCTTTAGTGAAAACCAAAAGGAGATACCTAAAGAAGCGGTAATGTTCATCAATAGATGTTTTTTATATTTCTTCCTCAAACCCCTTAAATTATTTTTATATAATGATTACATAATAACCTCATAATATTAATTATAATTAGATGTTTTATGTTAAGGTTATGAACTAAAAACACACACACTTCCATCAAATGTGTTACGAAATCATCGTTCGTGTGTACGGAGGACTATCATCCCGTGAACTGATGTCGTTTATTTTTCCATTAACACCTCTAATGGTTGGGAATAATGATGGGAATACTCTTTATAGATAATATTTATGATATTAATGATATTATTATACTTATTTAATTTTTATATCACATAAACCTTCATGCTTTCCATTTTGTGGGAATATGATAATGTTGTTCATGTGTACGGTGGACTACCAGCTCACAAAGCGATGTGATTCGTTCACATTTTACACGAAATGTATTAAGGATGGGTTTAATTAAAAAAATATATATGAAATAAAAATGATTCCATAATTATAATATATCATTTACTTTTTTTTCTTTCAAACTGATAAGAAAATGAAAAACAATGTCCATACGTACGTATGACCTGTCGTCTCCATTAATGGTGCATTTCATTTGTTATCACTAAATTTTTTGAATTACTATAAGTAAATATATGATAGATATATATGATATTAATATCATGATATAAATTATGTATATGATGAAATTGTGATCAAATTGATAGGATAAAAAATATAACAAATTAAAACTTATACGTAAAACAAATTCGTTATTACCCAAAACGTAACTTTAACATGGAATTATTAATAAGAAGGTAATAAAAGGTCATAATAAATTAATATATAATATGATATATATTGTTCTGTAGTATATTTATAGTAAAATTTTATTTATTATACAGGAAGTTTGAATGAGTACAAAAAGAGTCAAGACTTGTGGTAAGGGATTTCAGTCTCAGTTTTTACTTTTATGACACACATGCTATATTCACCACCTTTTTCTTATAGGTGGGGTATATACTTATAATTAATTAATTTTATATTTTTTATACTGAAATTTATCAGTATCTACATATCCACTTTATGATCTCTCTTTAATAGAGTTTATAATTTAAAAGATACCAAATCGGTAAAGGAGTTTTGTATCAATTTGCCTTATTTGAGACAAATGTTATGTTATGAACCTATATTGTTTTACAAGGTGTATATACCACCCCTTTGACTTGTTATATAATAAATATAATTCTTTTCATGATATTTTATGCTTTATGTAATGTTATTATTTCATGGTGATTATCATTCAAAGTTACCAAAGTGGTAAGAGTTTATCGCTACGATCTCATCATTCATCGGGATTGTTTATGATTATGATTTCATTGATGAGATATTATGAACCATATATCAAGAATTATCATGAACTATATTCCCCTATAATTATTTATGATATCCTTAAGTAATTTTATCATTTTCCCCCTCTTTGGTACTTAAGATAATTAAGAAATTGTTTTTATGAAGATTTGATTTTATTTCCCTATTCTGTCATAAATATCTTTTCTTTCAAAACCATGTTTTATAAAAATGTTTTCAAAAATGTTTTTTTTCTATATAATTATTTTTAGACGAAATTTTTACCCATGTTTTACTTTTTTCAAAAAAAATCAGTGGAATATTCATGTCGTAATCTAAAGAATGTATGTTTGGATTTTACCATAAATGTGAGAGGAATATTTGTTTTTACATGTACAACATGAAATGAATTTTATGATGTCATGAAAAATCATTTATTTGAAGCTTAATTTATATGTTTTAAAATTTATTTTCAAATAAAAAGGTTTTAAATTTTTTTTATGATTTGAAAATTGTTTTTCAACACTGAAAGATTATTTTCCTCAAGAAATGTTTTAAATGATTGATCAAAATATTCTCCATCAAAGATGAAATATATTATTGTAACCTATTAATTACTAGGGATATGATCCAAGAATACCATTCACATTATTTATCTAAATGGTTTATGTTTTGATGGAATTATTTTTATGAAACCCATTTCTCTTCCATGGGTTATACCATGATAAAATTCTTATGAAACCTGCTTCTTTTCATGGGTTAGGCTATGATGAAATGATTATGAAACTTGTATATTTTCTATAGGTTATGATATGATGAAATTTTTATAATACCCATTTCACTTCATGGGTTATTATATAATGAATTTTTATGATATTTTGGCACACATATGTATGGTTTCATTATGTGACATGCCACGAACCAATCCGGGTTTCCATCCAACCTGACACCTGACTGACCCATGGCATAGCCCGAAGGGCGTTCCTAATCCCCATGGGATGGAAACTAGTGCACAGGCACCAAAAAAATCTTTGGGAATGATTTTTCCCATGAAATTCAACCATAAACAATAGAAAATAATAACATGAAACTAAGAAACATCCAAGACATATCATAATCTAACATCCATAACACAAGTTTGAGTCAAAAACCTTACAATTACAAAAAAAACAACAAATAACCAAAATGGTTGGGGGGAAACTAGACCACAAAAACATTCATGTGGTATGCAGGTTGAAACCTCATGCCACAACCACTAACACCCACCAATGATGGAACCTCTAGCACATAGAACCACCATCACCACCATGGGGAACCTTTTCTTTACCTAGGTCAAAAGTAACATGGTATATATACACCAAGGGGTGTATGTAACGTGTGGTCCAATTTCCCAATAAGATACCACGAAAAGATATTCCATTCATTAACATTAAATAACAAATTAATGTACCACTCGTCTTGTCAGGTCTCATGTACCACTCGTCTTACTAGGTCACCCATGTACCACTCGTCTTACCGGGTCACCTGGGAGCCCACTCTTGGTGGAATTTCTACGTCCCATGTACCACTCGTCTTTTAAGGTCACTTGGTGTCTCGTCAGGTGGGTAGAATGGGCGTGCTTCACCTAGTTGATGGATTGTTGTATCAAACCATCGTTGATCGAGGTGTTACCCCATGTGATGCTCTGTCATCTCGGCTGGCAGAAACTCCTTCCCGGCTGGGGCATTATGACCTCTTCATGGGGAGGGGTTTCCTTGGTGTGGATGGTTCAAAAAGGCCACTCATGGGGATTCCCTTTCTAATAAAGAAATAACACAATATATTTTAAGAAAAATGTGTATATAATTTAAATAAAACATGCTTTGAAATTAAAAAGGGGAGTAAAGTTGATATCAAGATAAATGGTAATCATAGCATTAGAACCATTAGAATCCCTAAGGCAGTAGGTTTAATGGGGTCCTAGGGTCCTTGTACTCTCTATGATCACATCTCTCTAATATTATGGTCTTACTTAATCCTCTAATCCTCGTCACATAAATTTTTAGTTAGTTTTTTTATGTCAATCCTTGTTACGGTAACCAGGCCTCAGCCCTACAAACTCGCTTAACATACTAGACCTAGTCTTCCCACCTTGATACCTAGGATTCCATTGTGTTAAATCTCATTACCTATGTCACATGAACCACCTCTTACACTTATGCATTTCCAACAATAGAAACACACATGAAATATAACCATTGTCAAATAGGAAAAACATTATTAAACCCATACACACATCAAAACCTTTGCAAAACATGATTTCCACCAACCAAAAAAAATCTTGAACCTATTTGGAAAAAAATAATAATAATAAAATTATTAAATAATTCTAAAGAATGGAACCACCTACATATTTCATGGAAATCACTCGAAACCTGTTGAAAACCACAACCACACCAAGGAGAGATCCTATAAAGGTAAGAGAACATCATAAACATCATTATTTAACCCAAATTTTCAATATTGTACCCAAATTAGGTCAACCTATATTTTAGAGAAATCAAACCCAATAAATAAGGGAGAAGAGATCAAGAATAAAGAAGAAAATATGCAATGAGAGGCTTACTTGATGATTTCTTGAATAATTCCCACCTAAACCACCCAAATATTGAATCATAAGAAAGAAAGGAGGAAGGGTGAGGTGTATCTAGGGTTGGGAAGTTCAAATGGGATAAATTATAGGGGTTTAGGGTCTTAAAATAAAAGAGTGAAAAGTTAGAAATTCCTCATTTTTTAAAGATTTGGTAGGTCTCACAGTTTGGTTGCATGATCTTCCAGACCATGTGGATCCTCTATCCAAGAGAAAAAGAGGCCACATAGTTTCCTGGGGGAGGGTGCATGCCCATACACCTAGTCATTCATCTCAAATAGTGCCACTGTTCTAGGTGTATAGTTAGCCTACACACCCATGTGCTAGGTCGTATGACCTAGATAATGCCACTATCTAGGGCACATGGTTTCCACTAGGCTGGCACATGATTTCCTCTAACTATACACCAATCATGCACCACCTCCTGTCCAGACCAAAAAACGTTGTTTCCTCAAAAACTCTCAAGGAAGACATGAAATAAAGATAAGACCAAAAATAAAAGATAAAATACCTCAAAATGAAACCATGGATGTGAAAATTCTCCCCACCATGAAAAATATCCATCCTTGTAAATTCAAATCTCTGTTTCATCAGAGAATAAATGTGAGTACTAATCATCCACCCAAGACTTATTCTATAATGTTTCATGTTCATCATTTATATTCTACTAAAGTACAAGAACCAATGGTATGGATTTCCCCCAAATATCTTTCTCTTGAGAGTCCATAATCCATACCAGTCTCTTAAAGAAATAAAAATCAAATTCTAGCTCCAATTCTTCCCATTTCAGCAAGTGAGATGGGTCCGTAATATACTTATTCAATTTTAATACATGGAATGCATCATGGATGCATGTCAACTGGGATGAAAAATCTTACTGGTATACTACCTTACCAATTCTCTCGGTAATCTTGAATGGTGGGGCATACCTCAGTGTCAACTTCCCTTTCTTACCAAGATGACAGTGACCCAGGCGAGGGGCCACCTATAAAAACACTTGATCACCAAATGAAAATTACAAGGCTTGACATTGTTGATCGGTATATGACTTATGGAGGCTATGTGTTTTTAATAAACACTCCTTGATCAAATGAACATTGTCAGATTTCTCTTGCACCAGGCATGGTCCTAATAAAGAATTCTCACCCACTTCTATCTAGCAAAAATGTGATTGACACGACCGGTCAAAGGGTACCTCGAAGTGATCCATTTAAATAGATTATTTGTGGCTATTTTTATACTAAAGTTTAACCGATCCCAAATGGTTATCCCATGAGACTTATAAATCCAGCACACATGTATGGATCATGTCTTCAAGGACTTGATTTTCCCACTCTATCTAGCCATACATTTGAGTACGGTATGTCATACTCAACTTGAATCGAGATCCCAATTACTTCTGAAGTACATTCCAAAATTAATAGGTAAAATGAGGGGTCCCTGTATGAAACTATTTTCAACGTCACCATGAATCCTCACTATCTCCTAAACATACAACCAGACCAATTCATCCACCTTGGTCGAGTCCTTGATCAAAATGAAATGGGATGATTTGTTTAGAAGTTCAATAAACACCCCTATGGAATTAATCACTTGGTGTGTACAAGGTAATATAATTATGAAGTCCATGGTGGCCTCATCCCACTTATAGGTAGGAATTGTGAGTGTTTGAATCAAACTTGAGGGCCTCTGGTGCTCTTTTTTGACCTGCTGACACGTCTAGCATTTGGATATAATGTCGGCTATATCACGCATTATACCCGACCACCAGAAATGGAGGTGCACACTAAACATTGTTTTATAAACCTTTTAATTATCCTCTCCTATAGTTATTCATGGCCTTTTCAAGTATTAGTACCATTTTTTCCACTCGTTAATACTCAAAATGATTTAGAAAATGTTTTTATGAAAACCCGAGTTAATTTATCTCTTTAGTTGGTGAACCTGTTTTCTAAAAGCCTCGTTTTCTAAAAAGATTTTCAAAAAATGTTTTTAATCTTTCCAAAAAAATTATCCAAGGAATTTTTACCATTTTTTTCTTTTACCAATGTTTTCAAATGAATCTTCTTGTCACTTTCTGAACAAGGTATTTTTCTGACCTTTTTACTATGAAAAAGGAATGTTATTTTCTACCTCATACGGAAAGTATGGATTTACTCTCCATCATTTCATTGAAGTTTATTTTTCATGTTTAAAAGGTTAATTTGTAAAGAAACTATTTTCAAAAGTGATTTTCAAATTAAAAAAATCAAAATGTTTTTTAAAGAAAAAGGATATTTTCCTCAAGAATGTTTTTTAAAAGATATTTTTATAAAATTTATATTCATTAATGAAAACATCCCTTTATTTTTACTCCACTTAGGATATGTTATATTGATACCATCCTTATTCTTCTTTTCAATGGTTTATAGTTGATTTAGCCAACGATATTATTGAGATTCACTTCCTTGATTCCTTTTAGTCCCCTTAAAATATTCAATTTCCTAAGATCAGTTTACATTAAATTCCCCCTAAATATCCATATCATTTTCATGAATATGATTGTTACTTGAACCATATACCATTTTCCATACAGTGTTTACTTTGATAGTTATTTTATTATTTGGGAAAAAATATTGATAAATTTGTATTCTTTATTTAATACGGATATTTGATAAGGCATATTATCTATTTGATATGAGGAATGTTTTTGGAAAAGTAAGACATGGTTTGAGGACCATTTAAGGTAAGCCCTTCGGGTTGAGAATTGGTTAATTAAATCCCCTAAATGCATTGGTAGTCTCATGGGATGAATTAGTTGCACAAATTAGATGGTTTTATACCCGATATGCTAAACTATCTTGTAAAAGGTCTTGATGGTACTAGTTTCATGAACCTATAAAACATGGCATCTAATAATAAAGCATTTCCCTCATTTATATTCTTCTTAAAAATGGAATTCTCATGTGTGGCATTTTCAAACCCTCCACACAAGGAAACCCATCCTCCCTGCGAATAGGTCACTCCGGAGAGAGCCTCAATCGGGAAGGAGTTGTTGCCAGCTGAGATGGCAGAGCATCCCGGAGGGTGACAACCTGGGAAACGATGGTTCATCAAGTAATCCATCATAATGGGTGGGTTGCGCATCATTTTTTCAACCCAATCAGAAACTAGGTGACCCAACAAGGCGAGTAGATCCTGGGGGAGAGGTTCGCCCTGAAATCAGACTCCCAAGATTCGAACCTTGTACCTCCCAAAGAACGGCATTGTTGTACCCCTCTCCTTCACCACTACACCACCACTGAAGCAGTGTTTCTCTCATTTATATTCATTTATTATTTATCCATGACATTTTGTGTCGATATATCTATGGATACATTTCATTCAGAGTTCATTGATTAAATGGAATGTGTTTTAGTTTCTTACTTTACCATATTGATTTTTTCTTATCTAGTTATTTGAATGGAATTCATTTATAGTTATTATCATTCCATATTTACTTATCAATTTTATTGATTATATGGCATGTGTGTTCATTTATTACCTTTCCATATTGATTATTCTTATTGATTCATTATTGTTTCCACTGTACTTTACTCTTACTGAGAATTTGAGCTCACCCTTATTTGTTTCCTTTCCTCAGGAATCCAAGAAGTGTACTAAGAAAGATATGCATGGATATGCTATATGGAATAAAGTTATTGTTATCCAAGAGAGAGAGAGAAATTATGTTTTAATTAGTGTATTTATTTTTTATGTAAAACTCATGTATGTATCTAGTTTACCAAGACTACTAAATTGTTTGGTCCTTCAGGACTTGATTCATTGTAATCATGTCGATGTAATGGTAGTAGACACCGGCTCTAGGATATATAGGGTCGGGTCTCTACAGTTGGTATCATAGAAAGTTTAGTATCAACCTGGGGAACAAGATTTAGGGGGAAAATAGATTAGATAACATAGACCTAAGGTATAATTTGAGTATAAGTATTAAATAACATACTTGAATATTGATAAGATTGAGATTACGTAGTTTTCCTAGAAATACATCCCTATATGGATACTATAAGTGGATGTGGTTCTAGAACAAATGTGCGTAGTAGTAATAGCTCTAATAAGGTGTGTTGGGCCTGACTTAGTGTAACTTGGTACATGAAAATGGGCTTTACTATGCACCCAATTTGACACTCTCGGGGGATATGTTTAGGATAACTCATATTTTCTTTACTAACCATTATGAAAGATTTGAATAGATAATGAAAATGAATGACCTAGGTTAAACCTTATAATAAGGAAGGACCTATGTTGAAATAAAACAGATGAAGTATTTATGTATTGAGGTTTTATTGAAAATATTAGTTAAAATGTTATTTAATGATTAACCTTGTTTCAAGGATGTCAATCATATTTATTTTGGAAATTATATCAATATGGTTTTAGAAAATGACAACCTATATTCTGGGTGAAAACCAATCAAGTCTGGCAAGGTCGTGGGACTTGAAACCATGATTGAAAGATAATAAGGGTTTAATGTCAACCACTAACCTATGAAATGTCCTTGTTAATATGTCATTGTTTTTAGTTGGACAATTTGAAGAATGAATATTAATGATGACCTAGGATTGTAACTTTTTAGGTTTAGAGATTAATGACCTTACCGTATTAGTTTTGAAAATTAGTTAGAAACAAATAGTCAAAGATGTCACCCTTTTATGGGCCTCAAGATCCTTTAGAAATGTATTTTAGTGCTTCAGGCATCAAAGTTGATTTTTGGATATCCATTTCTTGAAGTAATGGATGAATTGGAAATTGATCGAAGCACAACCAAAGGATGAAATTTATTATATTTTAATATATTCTTAGGTAGTAAAATAATTACTTAATATTAGGAAAAGTAACTTAAAAAATGTTGTCTTAATACCTTAATTTTTGTTGAACCGATGGTCTTCTAAATCATCACAAATTTATGGATTTGAGGCCCTCAACTTTATATTTTTCATTAACTTGTTTTTGATTGATAACCTCAATCACTCCCTATAAATATTTATGATTTTCTTCCAAGTATGTATCTATACTTTCCACTAATGTTCTCCTACTTAGAGACCTAGTTACATGTTATTCTACATGACCATTGTACTTCCCATTCAATCCTTTCTATAAGATTTTTTATGAACCCTTCTCATGATGTGGGATTCCAAACATAGGAAATATCAAAAAAAAATCTATCACCAAGATCGAGTTTAAATTGAAAGGGTAGAATTTAATTAAGGTGGGGAGAATGTAATGCCATGAAAATCTAAAGTAGGAACATTGTATTTGATAGCTTGCATGACACGCAACACCAAGCGTGTAAGGGAATATAATATCCTAAGAATTTATAATATATTTACTATTTTAAATAAATTCGATCTATAATTTAGATTGAAATACACGTGATACTGAGTTATTGTGTGACACACGCAAAAACATCTTTCTTCAAAATCTTACATTATTGGCATGGACGAGTTTTAACGGACAATAATATATTATTAAAATATTATTATTTAATATAATAAGATATAACCTAGCCATTAAATTAGTGGTTATGAATAGTATTATCTAACTTATGAAAATATATGGTTTACACAAATATGAAATGAATTAATTGGTTAAAAATTAATTAAAAATTAATATAAGAACCAATTGAATATAGAGAGAATATTTTTATTGAAAACCGTTTTTATGCTCACGAAGTCATTTTATCCTAATAAATTAAAGTAATTATAATTAATAAGTGATACTAATTTAATATGTATATATATATATTATTCAATCAAATATTTTTTATATTCATCCATTTTAATTTATATAAATAATATGAGAACAAACTCAATATTACACATAAAATACTATTTTTTTATTAAGCCATTTTTTACCACCTTTTAATGGTGAACCTATTTTAAATCTAATTTTTTGAACCTTTAGAGATTATATATGTCAAAATAAACTTCATATTTGAAATAGAAACATAAAAATTAGGTTAGGGTAAATTTTTGGAATTTTTATGTGAAGTTTCATTTTGTAATGAATAGTGAAAAATACTGAATTTTAATTCAAAACTACTTTTTCATATAATTTATTTATAAGGTTAAATAATATTTAAAATTAGTTTTAATGTTTAATTATATCAATTTTTTATCAATTAAACAAATTTATGTCATTTGAATCAATTTCAATTTGAAATTAGATATAAAAACTTATCAAACTTTTGAACGTTTTTACTTTAAAACTCCGCATTGTCGTCCTGTCTGTGGTATTAAATTTAAATTATTTTCTACCACTTCTATGATTGGAATTTGGAAAAATATATTTCATATTTGTAATCATTATAATTTATAATTTCTAATAATTTTAACTTAGTTTTTGACCAAAAATATTAGTAAAAGTAATTAAAATTAATTACAACGATTAAGGTGAAATTAAGCTTAATATGGAACTAAACCTTAATATTAAGGGTCCAAATGACCTAGAAACTTGTCCAAAATACATTTTATGTAGATATTCCTTATATCTAATTTTGACCATTATTGGATCTACTTTCAATGGGAAAAACATGGGTGGAATTCCCTTTTCCAAAATTTATACGAGTGTCACTCCTCCTCCACTATAAAAAGGTCTCCTATCCTCCCACTTCCTCACACCTCTAAATCCGCTTTGGATCGACCAATATCTGACTAAATCTATCCTAAAATCTCTCCCTTCATTATAAAATCCTTTCATTGGGAAGAAATCAATCCAAGGAATCCCTTTGGTGAAAACCAAAAGGAGTTACCCAAATAAGGGGTAACATTCTTCCTTAAGTTCTTTTATTTTATTTCCATTATTCACTCCCTCAACTCCCCTTATTACATTATTATATAAAAACACCAGTATCATCAATATAATAATATGTTTTTATGTAAATTTTTATACCTAAACTTACACGCACTACCATCTAATGGGTAACGAACTTACCGTTTATGTGTATGGCGAACGACCGCCTCGCGAAATGATGATTATTCGTTATTCCTTTACCTCCTCTCATGGTGGGAATTATTATGGAAACTATATTTAAAAATGGTATTTATAATTTCTTTATGCTTATTTAATTGTTTTATAACACATACCTATATACTTTCATTTTTGTGTAAATATGATAACATCGTTTGTGGAAGTGTGGACTACCACCCCCTCAAAGTGATGTGACTCGTTCACACTATACATGAAATGTATAAAGGATGGTTTTAATAAAAATATATGATATATATGAAATTAATATGATACTTTGATTATAATATACATATTTATCATTTACTTTTCATTCTTTTAATACGAAAAATAAATGAAAGTAGTGTTCATGCGTATGTACGGTCTACCGTCTTCATGAACGGTACATTTCATTTCTTATCTCTAAACATTGTAGATTATTATAAATATATTTTTAGTGAATATAAATGATAATTAATTAATTATTTAAATTATGAATATGATGAAATCATGATCTATGTAATAGGATCAACAATTAACAAGTCAAAACTTACTCGAGAAACTAAGCAATTAACACTCAAAATAGTTAAAATAATGAAAGGTTATTAGAAAAAGGATAATAAGATATCAGAATAAGATTATATATGATATTATAAATATGATTATGGTCCTGGAATAAGTTATTAATGTGTCTAAAACTCTTATACACGAGGTTAAAGGATGTTCACCTGAAAGGAAATGCAAGGTAAGAGATTTTTCATCTCACTTTTTACTTCTGTGAGATAAATGTCATATTCACCACTTACTTATTTGTGTGGTGTATCTACTATCTATTTTTATATATTATATCATGAATTATTTTATCTTCATGGTATTAAAAACTTTCATTTAATTTTATTCCTTCATGAGTCTTATGATTTAAAATTTTTCAAAGTGGTATGAGACACTTTGGAATGTTTAAAGATTATTTTCCTCAACAATAATTTTAAGGATCTTTCAATGGTATTTCCATTCGAGGAAATTATATTACCATTGTTCTGTAAAACCTTTAATTTTCCTCTCCTATGGTTATTCGTGACATTTTTCAAGTATTAGTACCATTTTCCACTCTTTGGAACCCAAAATGTTTGAGAAAATGTTTTTATGAAAACCCAACTTCACTTCTCTCTTTAGTCGGAGAACCCGTTTTCTTCTAAAAACCTCATTTTCTAAAAATGTTTTCAAAAATGTTTTTAACCTTTTCAAAATAATTTATTAAATAAATTTTTACCCTTTTTTTCTTTTACCAATTTTTTCAAAGGAATCTTCTTGTCGCTTTCAAAACAAGGCATTTTTCTAACCTTTTTATTGTACAAAAGGAATGTTATTTTTTGCATCGTATGGAAAGTACGAATTTACCCACCATCATTTCTTTGAAGCTTAATTTTCATGTTTAAAATGTTAATTTTTAAAGAAAATGTTTTCAAAAGTGATTTTCAAAGAAAGGGTTTTTAAAAAAAGGATATTTTCCTCAAGAATGTTTTTTAAAAGATGTTTTTATAATATTTATATTCATCAATGAAAACACCCCTTTATTTTTACTCCACTTGGGATATGTTGTATTGATAACATCCTTATTCTTACTCTAGATTGTTTATGATTGATTTGTCCATGGATATTATTGACATTTACTTCCTTTATTCCTTTTATTTCCCTTGAAATTTTCAATTTCCTATGATCATTTGACATTGAATTTCCCCTAAATATCCATATCATTTTTCATGGATATGATTATTGCCTAATAGTATACCACTTTCCATATAGTGTTAACTTTGATAGTTATTTGATTATTTGGGGAAATATTGATAAATATGTATCCTTTATTCAATACATATATTTGATAAGGCATATTGTCTATTCGATATGAGAAATGTTTTGGGATGGTAAGACATAGGTTGGGGACCATTTAAAGTAAGCCCTATGGGTTGGGCACTGGTTAATGAAAGCCCCTCAATGCATCAGTAGTCTCATGGGATGAATTAGTTGTGGAAATTAAATGGGTTTCTACCTGATATGCTAAACCGTCTTGTGAAATGTTTTGATGGTACTGGTTCCATGTACCTAGGAAACATGGCGTCCAATAATTAAGCATTTCCCTCATTTAGATTAATTTATTATTTATCCATGAGATTTTACGTCAACATATATATGGGTACATTTCATTCATAGTTCATTGATTAAATGGTATGTGTTTTGGTTTTTTACCTTTCCATATTGATTTTTCTTTATCTAGTTATTTTAATGGCATGCGTTTATAGTTATTACCTTGTCATATTTCCTTCTCAAGTTTATTGATTACATGGAATGTGTGTTCATTTATTACCTTGTCATATTGATTATTCTAATTGATTTATTATTGTATTCGCTGTAATTTACTCTTACTGGGCATTTGAGCTCACCCTTATTTGTTTCCTTTCCCCAAAAATCAAAGAAGTGTACTAAGAAAGATATGTATGGATACGCTAAATGGAATAAAGTTATTATTATCCAAGAAAGAAAAAAAATTTGTAATTAGTGTATTCAATTTTTATGTAAGACTCATGTGTGTATCTGGTTTACCAAGACTACTAAACTGTTCGGTCCTTCGGGACTTGATTCTTTGTAATCATGACAATGTAATGGTAATAGGCATCGGCTCCAGGCTATCTAGGGTTGGGTTGTTATACTAAACATTACCCAATGCATTAGAGCGCTATCTGGGTGCACCCATCATAACATGTCCATACATATGTTCCACATAAAGAATCAAACATAAGGAATAAACATAAGGGTTACCTATGGAAAGAAATGGGTATCGTAATCATGTCATAAGACATAACCAAAAGGTGTATCATAATGGTATCTATGAAAGAAGGGATTAAATCATTTCTGAAAACCCATAAAATAAAAATAAGAATAGATCATGAATAATGATGTCCAACTGAAGTGAATATGTGAAAAAGAGTGTTTAAGAAACTTTAGAAATTAGCCACTTTAGTGCGGTTTAAGGGAAAATATTAAGGAATCTTTAAAGAGGACAAAGGTATAATTGTTTGTATAAAACTAGAAATAAACTAAAATAGTTTTTTGTTTATGATAAAATGAGTGATTATAGAAAAATATTGGTGGCTTAAAATAGTTTATGGAGTGTACTTGAAAATGAGTAAGAAATTGAGAAGTTCCCTTTAATCGGGCTTGCTTATCGGAAGAAATTGAGAAGGGAACCTCTTAAAATATGTATTTCCTCATCAAAGAAGGATGAATTGAACTAGATACAAATGTGCAGAACATATACATGGAATTCAGAATAAATATATAAGAAGAATGAAGAAATAAAATGGGGTAAAGAGAAAGAAAGTGTAACCCAAAGGTAATTTGGAGGTTCAGAGAGATCCCTTACCTAATGTATGAATGCATTCTGCACTTGCACTTAATGTCCTGGATAATCAAATTAGATTCATTAATTACTTAATTCGGAATATTTTCTACATGTATTTGATTTATATTAATTTTTGTAAGTTCATTTATGACCATTTCGATGAGTTATAATGTTTAATTTTTTTTGTTGTGATGGCATTCATTTTCATGGTTTTATGGTCGGTTTACTTGTATATAATTATGGAAGTTCTTATCAAATGAGGATAGTTCTCCAAAAATGAAATTTTATGGTACTAATGAACTTCCAAAAGTTAAAATGGTCTCATATATCATTTTGTTTTCTGATATGAGGACGATTCATTTGATAAAACGTTAATGATAAATGTTTAGTTTATTTTGGTGGTTTTTTGATCATCACGAACTAATTTCGTTTTATTCAATATTGTGTGTGTGTGTGTGTATTAGTTCCATAATATGAAACAAGTTATAATATTTGTATTACAATCTGGTTTAACCATAACAATAGTTTTATGACCAGCCTTGGAGGCGGTAATGGAAAATGAAAACGCATCATCCACAAAGGCGATGAATTGACATATCACATACGATGTTTTCATTTTTAGAATAAAATGAGAAGAGAAGAAATTTGATGATGGATATTCCATTAACATGATAAAATTCCAGCATATGTATGATACTAGGGTTATCATGCCACTTTGGATAGGGGTGAGGAGAGGATAATAAAAGAAAAAAATTAAAATAGAAGGATTGAGGATTTTACCTCTTAAATGTTGTCTTTATAAGAACCTCCTTGAGGAACTTGGGTTTGGTCTTTTGTTGAGACCATAAGCTCTTGGAAGTGGGAAAGAGGCTTGGGAAGGGAATTGGGAAGAATATTGGCAAGCTACAAGGTTAGAATGTGAGGTGGTATTTATAGGGAGAGGAGATGGGTGTTTTTTATTATTATATTCATTACTTTATTATTTTGTCTCAAGACTATAAATAGTGTTGCTTCCTATGACTAAATATAGTAAATGGTTCAGGAGAGTTCGAATCAATAAATGCTTACATCAGTCATACATCAGGCATGATTTGAAAATTCATGTATTTGTTAAATACCGTAAATTACCGTATTTCACTATTCACAAAATTCAAATATTTTAGAAAAATCCTAAAAATTCACCCTAACCATTTTTCGACGTGTAGATTTCAAAAATAGAATTCATTTTATGAAAATAATTTTCTAAATATGAGAAAATTAATTTTTAAATAAAATTATCATTTATTCGAAAAATATTGATTTTAATATTATAATCGAATTTTGACTCTTTGAAAAATTAATTAAAGTCTCATAAAATTATCTTATAATTATAATTTAACATAATATTATTTTATGAATCTATTTTATGAAAATAATTTTTTTTAAATCCTTATATTAATTAAAAAATTGTATTTAAACATTTACGTTTTACAAAAATACCAACATTTAATTTATTATTTTTTAAATATTTCTATTCTTTTTCAAAAGGGAATCCCCAGAAGTGGCTTTTTCGAACCCTCCACTCTAAGGAACCCCCCTCCCCACGAAGAGGTCGTAATATTTTTTTTCATTTATACGACACATAAATTTTATTTATACTTTTATAGGTATTGTTACTATTCAAACGGCCAGATTATTATTCCTAATGATTATATTGGTATTCCAACAGTCAGGTTACTATTCCAATGGTACAGGTTCATTTCTGTAAATACCTTTTATTTCATTCATTCTTCATTCACTTCTATTTTCTCTTCATCTTCAAAATGAATATTTTGTCACTAACATTATGTTTAATTTTTACATCTTTGTGAGTGCGGTCTTTTTAATGGATCGCGCATATCCAAATTTTCCTATTATTATTATCTTATTTTCTAATTACTGTCCCGTTGTAATATTTGACATTCTTATTGGTTTATTTGATGATTAATGTATCATTCTTCATTTATAAGAATAATGTTTTTATTGGGTTCGGTATGTGATGTATGTGTTTTATAATATAATTATATGAGGGAAATTTCATTGATAAATTTTTAGGTTGTTACAGGGGGTGCTCAAGAGCGCTGGGAAAAGGGTTGGGTCTAGCACTGAGGGGGGGTGCTCAGTGTGTAAAAAATATAATTTTTTTCAAAATTTTATTAGTGTTTCTAAAAAAAGATTTATAAAGGATCTCTTTATCAGCGTTAAAAAAAATATTGATAAATGGGGCTTTTATTGGTGGTGATAAATGTCTCTTTCTAGCATTGTTAAAAGTCTCATTTGCAGGTAGTGATGGTTTCATAAATTTTTATACATGACGTAACATAGTGTAAAGTAGCATAAGTATGAGAGTTTTTAGTGCAACTAAGAGTAGTTGTATCAATTGAAATGATGTCCAAGAAATGACATGTTATATCACATCAATACAACAAATATGGAAAATTATTGGATTCAAAAATTAACAATTATTTATAATAGGGTACAAATATTTAAGTTCCATTGATGTAGAAACCCCGATTTACGGTCAAATGATAGCGGAGAAGAGCTCAACCGGGACTCTTAAATTTTTTAATTAAAGATTTTTTAATTTATTATTTTTTGATTCTTTTTAAATGCGCCTTCCCTCATGTGAATATTTTGGGCGGACAAATTTAGGTTCGGGTTATAATCAAATTCCAATTGGATAACCATATATTCTCAGTTATCATTTTAATAATCAAATATAATTTGTGTTTTTTTATGGTTATAATCAATATTTAGAATATTAAATTAAAATAATTTTTTTTAAAAAAAAATCGGTTATAGTTTAGATTTTAGATTATTAAAATTAAAAAAAAAACAATCGCATTTTATAGTTTATTAAACCAAAACCCATTTTAATATAATGATTGTTTTATTTTTATGCCGTTTTTCATTAACCGTCCATTTCAACGCTCCAACTTCCTTTCGACAGCGAGTAAAAAATCCACAGACGTAGGGCTACGTGTCAACACCAGAGAGCCTCGACGGTGTCATGGGCTTCTTTGGACTCGGTGTGATCTTTGTCCTCAAATTCTACACGTGTTCTTTCTTCATTCCTCGCACATGTTGGGAAAATATCGTTTCAGGTTCAGATATCAACCTCAGCGTTAGGTCCTTTGCGGGATGACTTGCTCAGAGAGTATGCAGGGGCATTCTTGTAAAAAAAACAGTTTGGACTGTGAGGTTGGATGTCCAACCACAGACGATAATCATCCTCCCATATATTATATATACCCTGCACCTTCCCCTTCCCCTTCCCCCTACGCTTCCACCAGACTAAACCCCTACTCCACTCTTCCTCCACCCAAAAAATCCAGACCCAATCAATGGCCCCCGCCATGGCCGCCGCCCAATCCTTCGCGGTCGCCCTCAATTCCACTCCGGCCAGAAACCACCTCAACATATACTGCGCCACCCAATCTCCTCCCATGCTTCATTTCCAGTCCCCAAAACAGAGCCCCTCCCCTGTTTCTCTTCCGTTCTCGTCTTCTCCAGATCACAGATCCAACGTCTCACTTCCGAGTTGGGCTCGGGATTCCCTTAAGCGGGCGGCTGCGGCGGCGCTGGATGCCGTCGAAGAGGCGCTGGTGTCGCACGAGAAAAGCCGCCCCCTGCCCAAGACGGCCGACCCAGGGGTTCAGATCGCCGGCAACTTCGCGCCGGTGGCGGAGATGCCCCTGCAACACCCCCTCCCCGTCCATGGCCGGATCCCCGCCTCCATCAAGGGCGTCTACGTCCGCAATGGCGCCAACCCCCAGTTTCAGCCCCGAGCCGGCCACCACTTATTCGACGGCGACGGGATGATCCACGCGGTCCGCTTTCACGGCGACGGCTCCGTCGGCTACTGCTGCCGGTTCACGCAGACCCGGCGGCTGGTCCAGGAGAAATCACTGGGCCGCCCTGTCTTCCCCAAGGCCATCGGCGAGGTCCACGGCCACTCCGGCGTCGCCCGCCTCCTCCTCTTCTACGCTCGCGGCCTCCTCGGTCTCCTCGACCACCGCCGCGGCACCGGCGTCGCCAATGCCGGTCTCACCTTCTTCAACCGCCGCCTCCTCGCCCTGTCGGAGGACGATCTCCCGTACCACGTCCACGTCTCGCCCTCCGGCGACCTCCGAACCGCCGGCCGATTCGATTTCAACGGCCAGCTCACCACCGCCATGATCGCCCACCCGAAGATCGACCCCGTCTCCGGCGAGCTGTTCTCGCTCAGCTACGACGTTCTCCGGAAGCCGCACCTCAGGTACTTCCGATTCTCCCGCGACGGCGTGAAATCCCCAGACGTCGAGATCCCCCTGGCCGAGCCCACAATGGTGCACGACTTCGCCATCACCCAGAACTTCGTCGTGATTCCGGACCAGCAGGTGGTGTTCCGGCTGCGGGAGATGATTCGCGGCGGATCTCCGGTGGTGTACGACGGAAACAAGGCGTCGCGGTTCGGGATTTTGAGCAAGAACGCGACGGACGGCGGCGGAATCAGGTGGATCGAGGTTCCGGATTGCTTCTGTTTCCATTTCTGGAACGCGTGGGAGGAGGCCGGCTCCGACGAGGTGGTCGTGATCGGATCCTGCATGACGCCGGCGGACTCCATCTTCAACGAGCACGACGAGGGTCTCCGCAGCGTGCTCTCGGAGATCCGGCTCAACCTCCGCACCGGGGAATCCCGTCGCCGTCCCGTGCTCCCGGATCACTCCGGGCAGCTGAACTTGGAGGTGGGGATGGTGAACAGGAATCTGCAGGGGAGGAAGACGAGGTTCGCGTTCCTAGCGATCGCCGAGCCGTGGCCGAAGGTCTCTGGTTTCGCGAAGGTGGACCTGGAAACAGGGAAGGTCCGGAAGTACTGGTATGGGGAGGAGAGGTACGGCGGGGAGCCGTTCTTCCTCCCCAGTGACGGCGGCGGTCCGGGGAGGGAAGACGAGGGGCACATCCTGAGTTTGGTCCACGACGAGAGGGAGTGGAAGTCGGAGTTGCAGGTGGTGGACGCCGCCGATCTGAGGTTGGAAGCTTCTGTGCGGCTTCCGTCCCGAGTCCCGTACGGATTCCATGGCACGTTTATTCGCAGCGAAGACATTGAAGGGTGAGAGGTGGGCGGGTTAGCATCAGGGAGGCAGCGCGTAGCTTTTACGGGATGAAAAAGAGAAGCTCAGCTGGTTTTTCCCGTTGACTGTTCTTAACAATGTAATTAGTTTTATCTTATAAACATGTATCCAAAAGAAATATAATATCTTACGATCTGCATTTAAATTTCTAGTGCAAAATTTCACTTATTTTTTATTATAATTATACTTAGAATTTGACTAACAAAATTCTAAAATAAATGCATGATCAAATTTTCAGTTTAAATATATTAACACATAAATAAATAATTTAAAGTTACAATGTACATATATTAAAACATAAATAAAAATTTTAAATTTTCAAGAATTAAAACTACAATACAAATATATTAATACGTATATAAAAAATTTAAATTTTAACCGGAATTATTCACTAAAATTTTGCACGAAAAACTTGCAGTACATATTCCCACTAGAAAAGTTTAATTCAAATTTCCACTTAAATTTATGGTGCAAATTTCAATTTGATTTTTATTATAATTATACTGAAAAATTGATTAACAAAATTTTAAAATAAATGCAACTCAAAATTTCAGTTCAAGTATATTAACACACAAATAATGTAACCTTGCACTAAAAATTCAAATCGTAAATCTCCTTTGGAATTTTCCATTGCAAACTACCATTAGAAATTTTCGGTGCAAATTTTCACCAATTCATTTTTTCACTTAAAATTATAATTTCGATACATTAAAAAAATAAAAAATGTAAATTTTCACTAGAAAAATACATTTAAAATTTGCATTAGAAACTTTTAATATAAACTTTCACTAGAAACGTCCACTTAAAACTACAATAAAAATACATCGATATATAAATAAAAACTATAAAATTTCATCAGAAATTTACATTGAAAATTGTCAGGGAAACTCTTAGTGAGAATTTCCATTGGAAAATTGTAGTTAAAATTTCAATTTAAATGCCTAATGTAAATCACCAAATTATATTTTCTATGCACTGTAATTTTACCGCTATTGGTATAAATTTGTACTCAAAATTTGAACTGAAATTTTACACTAAAAATTTGTATTGGAGACTTGATTATCAAAATTTTAAAATAAATACACGTTTAGATTTTCGATACAAATATATTAATATATAATATTATTATTGTTTCTTATTATTGTTTCTTATTTTTATTTATCCTATTTATATTTTTTTAAATTGTACGATGATATGAAAAATTATAAAAAAAACTTATGTTAACATATATTCTATTTTAAAACAAAAAGCTAGACATTATTTTATATTTTAAAATGCTAAAAAAATACATATATATTAATATATAAAAATTATAATGATAAAATTAAAATACATATATCAAAATATTAATAAAGAGTTGTATTAGAAACAAAAAGGGTAGTCTTGTACATCCATTTTCAAAATTATTACATCAATGTTTTAATATATCTATCATATTTATTAATCTGGTGTCACACTCAAAATAAACACACGTGTCGTCCATCCCCACGACCAATCTGACCATCAGGTTCAAAACCAAACATGCGATGATATTTTTATTGATTTATGTATGGTTGTATTAAACTTGAACTATTTTTCCCACGCTCATGAAAATTTAAGGTATTACATTATTTTATTTTATTTTTAAAACATAACTTTTTGGAATACTAATAATTGCGGATTAAACGGGATCCGCAGACATGCCTAGTTCGCGCGGCCTGCGGGTTGGATGAAATGCAATCCGGATTTTCGTGGGCCTAAATATTCAAAGCCCTAATCCACATAAATCCACATGCTAACGGATCGGCCCACACACTTGTGGATTTTTTGATAGGTATAATCATAACTTGTTGGGCGCCTCCTCAAATGGTTCTCACAGGGTTTCTCTATTAATGAGGTGTTTTTAATACGGGTTAAGACCGTATGAATTAATTCACGCAGAGACACGTTTTTGACGTGGCGACACATCTTCACGCGGATTGTTTTTTATAAAATGAGGCAACGACATGGCTTTTATAGGACATCCACAATATCAAGAACAGAACCAATTTGGTGATCACCTTTCATCGACGATCATTTTTCCTTTACATCAAAGAATATTACTTTTGAGATCCCTTCTATTTTTGGGGAGTCTCTACCATGTACTTCTTCATTTTAGTGGATTCTTTTTTCTGGACTGGGTCCCGTGGTTTTTCCCTCATTGGGTTTTCTAAGTAAAAATTTCCGGTGTCAATCTTTTATATTTTGCACATTTACTTTTGGGTCACTGCGCATCCGCTTTTATTCAGAGGGAAAGATTTTATTTCTGCTGCACGTTCGCTTTTCGGTTGTTTGCGTGTTCACCGCTTTGCCGTCTTTTCCAACATCTGATATCAGAGAGAGGTTGATGTCCTCAGTTGCGATACCAAAGGTGTTTCTGGGATATCGAAAGTCTGATTGACTAACATGAGTCATGAGGCATGTTCCGTTGTTGATGATAGTTAGAGTTCGGTTTTGAATTTCTTTTTGTTGGGGAAGCTGATTTTTTTTTCAGAAGTGCAAAAGGGTTGGCGATGATCCCCACTTGAGTCGGAGGGGGAGTTTGTTGGGCGCCTCCTCAAATGGTTCCCACACAGTTTCTCTGTTAATGTGGTGTTTTTAATACGGGTTAAGACCTCGTGAATTAATTCACACGGAGACACATTTTTGACGTGGCGACACATCTTCACGCGGATTGTTTTTCTATAAAAGGAGGCAGCGACAAGGCTTTTATAGGACATCCACAATATCAAGAGCAGAACCAATTTGGTGATCGCCTTTCATCGAAGATCATTTTTCCTTTACATCAGAGAGTATTACTTTTGAGATCACTTTCATTTTTGGGGAGTCTCTACCGAGTACTTCTTCGTTTTAGTGGATTTCTTTTTCTGGACTAGGTCATGTGGTTTTTCCCTCATTGGGTTTTCAAAGTAAAAATTTCCAGTGTCAATCTTTTATATTCTGCACATTTACTTTTGGGTCACTGCACATCTGCTTTTATTTAGAGGGAAAGATTTTATTTTCGCTGCGCGTTCACTTTTCGATTGTTTGCACGCTCGTCACTTTGCCATCTTTTCCAACATCCGATATCAGAGGGAGGTTGATGTCCTCAGTTGCAGAACGCGGTGACAGACATCTGGTAGAGCAGTTTTTTTTCAAGGACTCGAAGGACGTGATCGGAAGACAGCGGCGGTACAAAGGTGTTTCTGGGATATCGAAAGTCTGATTGACTAACATGAGTCATGAGACCTGTTCTGTTGTTGATGACATTCATAGTTCGGTTTTTGATTTCTTTTTGCAGGGGAAGCTGATTTTTTTTTCTAGAAGTTCGAAAGGGTTGACGATGATCCCCACTTGAGTTGGAGAGAGAGTTTGTTGGGCGCCTCCTCAAATGGTTCCCACACGGTTTCTCTATTAATGAGATGTTTTTAATACAGGTTAAGACTATGTGAATTAATCCACACGGAGACGCGTTTTTGACGTGGCAACACATCTTCACGCGGATTGTTTTTCTATAAAAGGAGGTAGTGACAAGGCTTTTATAGGACATCCACAATATCAAGAGCAGAGCCAATTTGGTGATCGCCTTTTATCAACGATCATTTTTCCTTTACATCAAAGAGTATTAATTTTGAGATCCCTTCTATTTTTTGAGAGTCTCTACCGTGTACTTCTTCATTTTAGTGGATTGCTCTTTCTGGACTAAGTCCCGTGGTTTTTCCCTCATTGGGTTTTCCACTTAAAAATTTCTGGTGTCAATATTTTATATTCTGCACATTTACTTTTGGGTTGTTGCGCATCCGCTTTTATTTAGAGGGAACAATTTTATTTCCCCTACACGTTCGCTTTTTGGTTGTTTGTGCGTTCGTCGTTTTGCCGTCTTTCCCAACATAACATTCCCTGCATTAAAATGTATATAGTTTTTTTTAACATAAATCACGTTCAAATAAGATTTTATTCGTTCAATACATAATATTTTACCGTGGTAGGAGCAAATCCTTGCCAAACCCCGCATCTCTCACTCACAAATTGTGTCAAAAGATATCTCCCTTGATTTTCATATCATTTCCCAAAAGAGAACCGACATAAATCAAAGCAAACTGCTTGTTGCAAAATATGATCCAAAATAAGTCCAAATAACGACGTGTGCTCCTCTCGCCTCAAAAGAGATTTAATAACAATTTGGTAATCGAATTCTAAAATAATATTAGTCCATCGGTGCCCAAGCACAAAATTAATTGCTTCAAAAATTGTTTTAGCTTTCGTTATTACCGTATCGTAGTTTATAATAATAGTATGGTGTGCCAAATACATGACCGATCCATTCTCATTCTGACAAACTAAACCAACCCCATCCCGACACCCTCCAAGGATGGTAATATCAATGTTAATTTAACATCATATGTGCACAACAATTTCCTACAAGATTAAGAACTGTTATGTCACTCTTGGGGAACAATCTCTCTTCTCTTATCCAAACTTTAACCATACTGAAAGCCCTTTAAACCTAAATCTCACCAGACACGATCTTTTGCTTGAAGCGGAAGTCATTCCTTTTCATCCAAATAAACCATCAGAGCATACATGCTTCTTAAACCCCTTTTGAATCAAACAATTCATTCCAGCGCCAAAATGCGAACTACACATTAGATACAAAATTAGGTTTTACTTGTAATTGTAAAAAAAGCCAACTTACGAATTCTTTTAATTTAATGAAAAAAGAAAATAACATGCTTCAGAGTCTCCATAGTCTCCAAGCATTGTGGGCGGATATATTTCTTAATAAAATGCTTCAAATTTGACTCCCTTTTCGGAAAAATATGTTTTCCCATCATCCATTAAAATGGTTAACCTTTCACGAAAGGTCTACTTGCCAAACAAATTTTTAGAATTGCTCCAGTGATGAGACTTGTGTATGCATAACAACATGATAACCAAATCAAATTGAGTATTCATCAGTCCTAGAGCATGGCCATATCAAACGATCCTCTAAAACACCCAGAAATATTGGAATAAAAAGAATTATACCTCTATCTCTAACATTAAACCATGATTTAATCTTGTGAAAACACTAGCCCATCATTTCATCATTCATTATACCCCAAACACACATATCCTACAACCACAATGGTGGATTTAAAGTTGCAACTTTGTCATCATGATCGCATAGCCAAGGATTTTTCCATGCCTTAACATAAATCACACTTTCAATTCTCCAATAAATCCCTTTATCAGGAAGCAGTCACTCTCCACAAACACTCCTCCAAAAATAAATTATCCATAAACCCACTTTAGCCTTCATGAAATCTGATTTTGGGAAGTACTTCGACTTAAGAACTTGGAAGTATAATGATTCATGATGATGAATGAGTTGCTAATCTTGCTTCACAAGAAGAGCATTATTGAATTTCCCCATATATCTAAATCCAAGGTCTCCAGCTAATTTGGAAACTCAAAGTTTAACCCAAAATTATATTTATTTGTGAATAAAATGGGTATATATATATATATATATTCAGAGTTGGTTCACTAGAACCAACAACTTTGAGTATTAGATTAATGGAATATTCATAGTCTTTAATATTAATTAATATCATATCACATGATGAGCGTTTTTGTGTGTGACGTATATGTGATAATGTCCCAAGGGTACTAGTCACGTCAAAAGGTCATGACAGTTCCCCACTATGATGAGAAACTTGAAATGCTATGAAAATATTCTTAAATATATGTTCTATGGCCAGATGATATCATTTGATATGACACTAATGATAAAGATTATCAAGGGCAGAGGGTCACAAGACATTGAGACAACTTCTCATGCAGTTCACACTACTACAAAATAGGCCTTTAACAATGCTATAATTGACCTTTATCAGTGATAAAAAAGCACTGACCATCAGATCACGATTAAAATCCCTAAGCTTTTATTATCACTAGAAAATCACTGATAAAAGACCCCTTTATCAGCACTTTTAGAAGCATTGACAAAATCCCCATTTATCAATGATGATAAAGGAACCCTTCATTAGTGCATTTTTAGCACTGATAAAGGATGCCTTTATCAGCACATTTTGTAGCACTGATAGAGGGGCACACTGCAGTGCGATCTAATAGCACCCAAAAACTGGGCAGTGTGCTGTAATAGCACATTACAACACCAGAAATTAGCAAAATTAGGTATAATTACAGAACTTCAATGAAATAAAATTTACAACACAAATATAAGAAAAAAACTATATTATAGAGCAAAATAATGCACCTGTATAAATGAACAAACCACCCTTGCTTGAGCAAAAGACCATACCTGTATACAAAAAAATATTATATTAGTAATAATATAAAGAAATAAATTAAACATAAAGTGTTAATTTTAAACTAAACTTTGAGTCATACTAAGAACACTGTATATCATATTGAGTTGCAGTTGATTCTTGCACATCACACCATTTCTTGTATGTCTTCAAGAATTATCTCTGTGAAAATTAAATAAATAAGTATGGTGTAATGGACTAGACCTCTTCGGTCCATTACTTTGTGAGAATCTGGTGTTTGCGGTGTTTTGGGAGGTCAAGGTGACTCATTTCAACACTTTGCAAAATTCCCAGTTTTCCAAGTTTTCCAACAGTGGCACACCCTCGCAGTAGCTCACCCTAGTGGTGGCTCACTGGCGGTCGCCCGCTAGCGATGAATCACTGGTGGTTGCTTGCTGGCCATGACTCGCTGGCGGTCACTCCCTAGTGGTGGATCACTAGCGGCCACTAATCCAGTTGTGCCTCGTCCAGTGGTGTCTCGCCTTGCGGTGACTCACTAACAGTGGAAGGCGTTTCATCTGGCGGTACCTCATCGAACAGTGCTTTGCCTAATGGTGGCTCGCGATCGGTGCCTCACTAAGTGATGCTTTGCCTAACAGTGGCTCATGAGCGGTGCCTCATCGAGCAATGCTTCTCTTTGCAGTGGTTCGTGAGTGGTGCCTTGCCGAGCGGTGCCTCATCCCATGGTGGCTCATGAACAGTGTTTCCTGCTTCTTCTAGTTTCACCCTTTTGACATTTTCTTTGACATAAAATGCATTTAAAGCCTTGTTTGAAGAGATTTGAGGCTGATTCAAAGCCCATAAATCCTATCTTAATTTCCCTAAGGGTCCTTGGGATTTTATTTGGTAAAAATGTGTTATCTTGACCAGATCCTCCTTTAATGGAAAAATAAAAAATGTATCTAAACCGTGACTCTGTTTAGATCTTTCGAAGGTTGATATACCTATTCCTCTTGTTCTTCCTTCCTGCTTTCTCTTGGTACGAGACGCTATGAACCCCTCTTCCCGTAGGAGTCGTGTGGTCATTTTGTAGCTTTTGGGTCGTGTTTTCGTGGTGTTTTTCCCGCTGTATACGTGCCCCTATTTGGGTGCAACCAGGAAGTACCGATAGTCCTTCTTACAAGTAGGTTTCTCCTTCATCTTTTTTAACTATGCATCATGAAGTGTGGGTATATTGATGTTACCCTTGTGAATATTGTTGTTTCTATATTAATAAAGATAATTGAAACAGATTAAGATTAATATGCAGGGGTTGGGAAAAGTGATGCATGTTTCTACTGTGTTATTATTTTGTTGATATTGTGATTTGTAGAGGCTAACTACCCATTAAAAATTGTGGCTGTTGGGGGTCCTTGTTTTCACACAGAATGGTTTATATCTCGCATGATTTTTTGGTTCTGTTGGATGCTTATATATAAAAGTTTTTTAATTATATAAACTCAGATAGTAAATGGATTCCCTGAGATCATACTGTTTCTATGATAACCCTTGAATTAAAAAGTGGAATTAAAGAATGGATTCCTTTTTAAATCTAAAAATATGTTTTACTTTAGTTGATGTGGTGATGTTGTCAATTGTGCACAAGAGGGTTGGTTTTGTTGGTATGATAATCTAGTTGTGGTATGATTAGGTAGCGAGGCTACAAAAATGTTGATATGGGTGTATGTTGCTAGATGTGGTTGTGAGTTGGGGGTTGTTCTGGTTGGAATGATGGATTGGGATGGATGACTTTGAGTAAGGATGATAATGATTGGCATGGGTGATTCTCCATTGATAACTTGTGGAAAGATTCACCTCGTATCTAGAGATCGATATATGATAGTGATTGGTATGGGTGATTCTCCATTGATCCGGGCCTCGATGGGATACTGGTTCCCTTTGGTGGCCAGTCAGATACGGGGAGTTGCGCATTAGTGGTGGACGTTGTATCTGAGGGAGTGGAACGAGGTAGATGTTTTGTGGGTCGAATTTGAGAAGGAGATCTGAGTAGAGTTCCTTTAATCGACCATGAAGGAAGAGAATAGGTATGAGCTACTCTCCCATCAAAAGGGGAGTATTTCAGTGTGGGTTCTTGGGATCAAGTTCAAGGATCTCCTTCATTTAACCCTGGAACTCTTTAGAAATGAGGAGTCTCGTGCGAGATGTATTGAGGAGGCACTCCGTCCTTCTATCTAGTATATTGTTACTCCTTTTACACTGCCAACGTATTTGTAGGTTCATAATAAGGAAGAGGTGATAGAGAAGATGCACTCGTGAGGAGATCTACCATGATAGGGGAGCCAACAAAGTTCCTTGAGTGGTAGATCTCTGGTGCCAAGAAATTTGATGTTTCGACCGGTAGGGAGAAGACCTCAACAGCTTTCTTTTTGTCTTTCTGGTGCTAGCGATCTCCATACCTTTCTTGTGGGCTTAGGGATGATGTGTTTCTTCTATGGGGTTCATATCCATCTTCAGAATCAATGTTTAGTGGATTCCTAATCCCAGATTGGTAGAGGTGGACAGACTCAGTGTCAACCTCAGCAGCAGTTACTAGTGAGGAAGTTTCAGCAGTAGGGACAATAGGATTTTTCTCCACCGAGGGGAGATGGACTAGGTAGAGGCCGAACTCAGAATTTCCCTCATGCCTAGGGACCGCGACCGAAGCATGGTCATGGAGGTGGTCATCAACAGAAAGGCAGAGGAGTTGGGCATGGTAAGTTGCACGCAGTGGAGGTAGCGGTTCCAGTGAGGCCATGGATTGTCAGAGGTATGATCAGTTTGTTCAGTATCCTTGCTTATGATTTCTTTGATTTATAAGCTTAACACTCCTTTGTTTCACCCATTCTATTTCATTCTCTAGGACTAGATATCGAGAGGATTCCTGTTCCCCTGTTGTTGAGTACGCCAGTCAAAGGATAGACCGACTTGTTTGATGTATGTCGGGGGTGTAGACAAATGATGGGACCACATCAACCTCATGGGGATCTCTTCTTACTAAAAATGCATAAATACGATTTCATCCTTGGAATTTATTGGTTTTATTATGTACATGCTATTATCAACTGTTTCCAGGGGAGAGTTATGTTTTCTGATGTGGATGGTCAATGTGCGGTTTTCGTTGGCGAGTAGGGCTGTTAGGTGGGTAGTCAGTGTGTGGAGACTCATATTTCTTTGTTAGTTGATATGTTAGTGGAATCAATGGATTCTAATATGGTGGTGGTTCCCAGGGTATTTGGGAAGTTCCTGGACATTTTTCCCAAGGAGGTTGTGATGCTACCCCCTCGAAACGATATTGAGTTCAAAATAGAATTGCATCCCGATGCTTCTCTGATTTTAATGAATCCTTAATGAATTTCACCTTATGAGTTGTGGGAGTTGAGGATTCAGATAAATTATTTGATGAAGAAGGTATTTATCTATCCCAGTGTGTCACTGTGGGGTTCTCCATTGTTGTTTGCAAAGAAGTCAGATTATAGTATGAGGTTATGTATAGACTACAGGAAGTTGAATCTGGTGACGGTCAAGAACCATTACCCTCTTCCAAGTACATATGATATTTTTGACTAGCTAAGAGGGGTGATTTGGTTCTCTAAGATTAATCTATGGTTTGGATATCACCAGTTAAGGGTGAATGAGGGTGATATCCCGAAGACTTCCTTCAAATGCAGGTATGAGAACTTTGAGTTCGTAGTCATGATGTTCAGTGTTATGAATGCACCAACTGTGTTCATGGGACTTATGAAATATATATTCCATGAGTTCCTAGATCGTTTCATTTTCATATTCATTGATGATATCTTAATCTAATTAAAGTCATAAGAGGATCACGCCAAGCATCTCAGAACTGTCTTGCAGGTTCTTCGACACCACCAGCTCTATGAAAAGTTATCGAAGTGTAAGTTTTGAAAAAGATAGGTACATTTCCTTAGGAATTTAGTTTCTAATAATGGTTTTTGGTAGACTCGTCGAAGGTTGAATAAGTTGTTTCTTGGTAAACACCCAAGAATGTGGCAGAAGTTCATAGTTTTCTTGGTCTCGTAGGCTATTATCGAAGGTTTGTACCTAATTTCTCTCAAGTAGCAGCCCTGTTGATAGTTTTTACAAGGACCAAGATTTTTCATGGAGTGATCAATTTCAGGAAACATTAGGTTACCTAAAGGGGAAGTTGGTCAGTGCCCCGGTGCTCTGGTTTCCTGAGGAAGGGGTGATGTTTGAGGTGTTTTGTGACACTTCCCATTTGGGTTTGGGATGCATTCTGATGTTGCATCGGGAAATGATCTTTTATGGGTCTAGGAATTTACATCCTCATAAGTGAAACTATGCCACCCATGATCTTGAATTATCAATGGTGGTTTTTTCTTTGAAGTTGTGGAGGCATTGCCTTATTGGGGAGTGCTTTGTGGTCTTCATGAATCATAAGAGTTTGAGGTATATCTTTGACCACCGTGAATTGAATCTATGATAGTGAAGGTGGATGAAGTTTCTTCAGGACTATTGTTTTGATATCTCCTATACCTTAGGAAAGGGAAATTTCATGGCCGATTCTTTGAACAAAAATTTGTGGAAGGAGGTTGTTTGGGAATTTGTGGATTCTTGAAAAATGATGGAGGAGTTGACATCCATGTACTTAGATGAAAGAGTGGATGGAGGTAAAGGTTATTTACTTTAGATGATGATATAGTATTCTATGATTTAGTAGGTGGAGGAGTCTCAGTGGGGAGACTCATAGGTAGAGGTGATACACTATCGTGTTGTCCATGGTGATGCTCTAGAGGGATTGTCATAACCAGATGTTTTTTCGAGGGAAGTTGGTTGTTCTGGTGGTGATACATAGTGTAGTCCTTTGTGAGTTTAATAGATCAACCTTGGAAGTACATCCAAGAGTTTCCAAGATATATCTTGGATTCAGGATGTAGTTTTTGTGGCCTAGGATGAAATAGGTAGTGGTAGAGTTTGTGGCAAAGTTCTTGGTTTTCCAGCAGGTAAAGGCCAAGCATCATGTTCTTGGTGATTTGTTTCAGCCCTTTGATGTTTTCAAGTGGAAATGGGATGACATCTTGATGGATTTCATCACAAGGTTAACTAGAGCCTAGGTAGGTTGTGATGCTATCTGGGTGATATTGGATCAGATGAAGAAATCATCCCACTTATTAACAATCAAGGAGTCAGGCGTAGTGGATGCTTTGGATAAGAAGTACATGGATGAAGTGGTGAAGTTTCATGGGGTTCTGAGATCCATTTTTTTGAACTAGGACACATGGTTTACCTCACAAGTTTGGAGAAGATTACAGTATGATTTTGGAACTCAATTATGCCTCAACACCGCTTTCCACCCTCAGACATATGGGTAGACAGAACGGACTATCCAAACATTGGGAGATATGATGTGAGTGTGCATCTTGGAATTTTGTGGATCTTGGGTACAACACTTGACTTTGGTGGAGTTTTATTATAATAATAATTATCACTCTTCCATTGGCATGGCCTTGTTTTAGGCTTTGTATGGGAGACTATGTCTTTCTTCATTATTCTTGACAGAGGTTGGGGAGATAACTGTTCTTAGTCCTGATGTGGTGCAAAGCATGATAGAAAAGGTTTAGCTTGTTTGTGAGAGGATGAAAGAAACATATAACCAGAATAAGTCTTATGTCGATTGTAGAAGAAGGACCTTGGAAATCTAGGTTGGGGACCACATGTTCCTAAAGTTTTATCCTTGACTTGGGAAGTGGAGGTTTGGCAGAGGAATTAATCTTTCTCCCAGGTTTGTTGGGCCCTTTTAGGTGTTGGGGCAAGTTGGCGAGGTGGAATACAATTTGGCATTGCCACTGTGGTTGGAGAGGATCCAAGATGTCTTCCACATCTCTCAGCTTCGTCGATATCTTCACAATGACTCCCATGTTATTGATTGGGGAGACTTGGATATCGAGGACAATGCAATGTTTGTGGAGCGACCAGAAGAGATACAAGATCATTGTAAGAAGGTGATGTCTAGATGGACCATTCCTTTAGTTTATGTTCTATGGAGTCCTGGTGTCCAGGAGGAGAGTACTTGAGAGTGAAATACATAGATGTGTGCCCAGTACCTAGAGTTGTTTTAAGTATTTCTTTTCTCTGTTTTCTTTATAATGTGATGTTTAAACCTTATTTTTTTATGATATGAGCTATTTTTTCTTGGGTTGTGGAATGTGTGGTGTGATGTGTGACAAATTCCTAACATATGGAAAGGAGAGTAGCTGATTCCTAATCGAGATTCATTAAACGTAATGCGATTAAACCCATGAGGGTGATTCAGTGCCACCTAGAGTGGATACTATCTTAACATGGAAGAAGAAATTCCCTGATTCATGTGTCTAGATGGCACAGTTAGTTGTGCTTCTATAGTGTGCTTTGTGATTGTTTGGGTTGTCATGATAGGGCCTGGTCAATAGATGTTGGAGGAGGTGTTCTTGGGTGTAGAGGTTTCCACTACATCTTTCAAACAACACAACAGTGGTTTATCATTGAACATTGGCATGCTTAGTTGGTAACATGTTTCAAGTGTGACGATATATTTGAGAGGTATCTCAAGGGATGGTCATTTGGAACATTACCCTATTTTCCTTCTAGGTTGTTTTTTAATTCTAAAGGGTGAGAATAGTTTGAGAGGTATCTTATGTAATTTCATGGACCTCTCTGATCTATTACTTTGTGAGAATCTGGTGTTTGAGGTGTTTTGGGAGGTCAAGGTGACTAATTTCAACACTACAAAATTACCAGTTTTTCAAGCTTTCCAATGGTGGCTCACCCTGATGGTAGATCACCATGTAAGTGGCTCTTTGGTGGTAACTCTCTGGCGGTCGCTTGATAGTGGTTGCTCGCTGGCGGTCGTTCACTGGCGGTGGCTCACTAGCGGTCACTCATCCAGCAATTCCTCATCCAGTAGTGTCTCACATTGTGGTGACTCACTAACGATGTTAGGTGATTCATCTGGCATTAACTCATCAAGTGGGGCTTCACCTAATAGTGTCTCATGAGTGGTATTTTACCTAGTGATGGCTCGCAATTAGTGCCTCATCCCACAATGGCTCATGAACAGTGTTTCCAGCTTCATCCAATTTCACAATTTTGATGTTTTCTTTGATGAAAAATGATTTTAAGGCCTTATTTTAAGGGATTTGAGACCGATTCAAATCCAATAAATCCTATCTTAATTTTACTAAGGATCCAGGGTATTTTATTCGGTCAAAATGCATTATCTTGACCAAATCTTCCTTTAATGGAAAAACAAAAATGTATCTAAACCATGACTCTATTTAGATCTTCTGAAGGCTGATATAACTTTTCCCATTGTTCTTACTTTCTGATTTCTCTTGATTTCTCTTTGTATGAGATTCCACAAACCCCTCTTCCCACAGGAGTCGTGCAGTTGTGCTGCAGCTTTTGGATCGTGTCTCCCTGGTGTTTTTCCTGCTGCATGCGCACCCCTGTTTGGGTGCAACCAGGAAGTGCTGATTGTCCTTCTTCCAAGTAGGTTTCTCCTTTGTATTTCTTAATTATCCATCATATGGGGTGGGTATATAGATGTTCCCATTGTGAAGATAGTTGTTTCTGAATTAATATAGATAATTGAACTGATTTAAGATTAATATGTAGGGTATGGGAAAAGTGATGCATGTTTCTACTATGTAATGATTTGTATGGGATAACTACCCACTAAAAATCATGCCTGTTGGGGTCCCTTATTTTCACATAGAATGTTTTATATCTCTCATGATTGTTTGGTTCCATTGTACACTTATATATAAAAATTTGTTAATCATGTAAACTCGAAATTTTTGATCTAGGTGTATATTGCTGGGTGTGGTTGTGAGTTGGGGGTTGTTCTGGTTGGAATGATGTATTGGGAGGGATTAATTTGAAGAAGGATGGAAGTGATTGGTATGGTCACTTTTCCATTGATAACATGCGAAAAGCTTCACCCCATATCTAGAGATCGGTATATGATATATCATGAATGGGTGTTAAATGTGGAGGTCATGGAATGATGTATCTTTAATGCGGATATGCCTTAATTTATCAGGCTCTTCACCTTTTGAAATGACTTTTAATATGTTGCCTATTTTATTTTTTTCTTAGTGGTTTCCTGGGTAGTGATGGAATGAATAAATAATTATTTAATAAAGTTTGGAATGGCTTGGGTTGGTTTGGTTAACGAAATGGAAATGGTTAAATAAATTGGTTGGGAATGTGAAATGGGTTTTATGAATTATTGTGTGGTATTGTGCATTTAGAGGTAGCATAAAAGGTGGTAGTGTTGTGAGTTGGTTGCTTGTTTGAGAACCCATAGGTTGGGCACGAGTTTTTGATATCATATATGTATATACTTGTATTTCCTTGTGATTTCTATATGCACCCACCCTAGTTGAGAACTACGTGCCAAACACCCCCATTGTCATAGGGTAGGGTGTCTTTCCAAACATCACGATGGGAGGATGGATGGATGGCCACTCGCTCTTACCTGCCCCCTCTTCCGGGCGATGACGACCTAAGTTCTTTTGGGTAGGATGTAGTGAGATGTGGTAGCCTAAGTGTTTATAGGAGAGGTGGTTTGTTTCCCAAGCATCTTTGGGATGAGTTGTGATGTGATTTCTGAGGTGTCTTCAGGATGATATGTGACGTGTTGTGAGGCATAGGTGTGTGGGAGCACCAAGATTTTTTTTATTGGGGTGTGAGAGTGGATAATCACTAGGAAAGTGGTGCGGGGTACCCTATCATCAATGTGATTTACATTATATTATATTACTTGGTTTGAATTATTTAGTGATCATGCCTTAGTGAGGTTGGGATGGTTAGTATACCTTTATAGGTGTTGTTTGGTTCTGCTATTTTGTCATGAGTGCATTAGTATGCTCTTTTCACATGTGTACGAGAGAATTTGGTTTTTCCTACTGAGTATACATGTATGCCCACCCTACGTATATAAAAACTATTTTTAGGTTTCCAGGAGGAATTTGTGGACCATACTGGACATTTCTATTTCAGACCTTTGGAGCTATTACTGCGTCATTGCCTTAGATTTTATTCTTTTGGTATTTCATTTGGAGACTTTTATATGTATCAGTTTTGATGTATACATGCATTGAGGGATGGTTTGGATTTATTTTATAATATTTTATGGAGTTTTTTACCATTGATTCCTCCTATATACCTATATTTTTTTTTCTTATAATGGGTAATGCCTCCCATATTATGAGATATTTATACCCTCAGTGCTAGTCGCCAACCCAGGGCCTACTAAAGACGAGACTTGGGGGTCATTATCTCCCTTTTTTCATTGCCAGCACAAGAGGGGTATCCTTAGAGGGACTGGTCATGCCATATAAGATAATAATGAAAAGTTAATTAATTAAGTAATAACAGATAGAATGATGAGAAAACAATCTGGGCTCATTTTCTTGGTTTTGGCAATGTGATGCACATTTTAAACTAAAATGACACTTATATATTGAAAAGATGCACTTGGAGTCATACCGATCACACCATGTGTAATATTGAGGTGAAAATTATTATTACACATCCCAAATGACTTATGAATCATTTTCCTAAATTATCAAAACAAACCAAATGTGTTTTCTCAGTTTTGAGTACGTCACTTGTGTTTTTACTAAAATGTCATTTTAAACTAGAAACGAGAACTTTGAGTCATACCAGTCCCATAATGTATCATATTAACATGATATTGGTTCCTACACACCATAAATGACTTATGAATCATTTTTCTAAATTAACAAGACAATCCAAGTGTGTTTTATCAGTTTTCAGTGGGTGAAACTTTTTGAACTAAAATGTCAATTTTAAATTGATAACAGACACTTTGAGTCATAATGGGAACATCATGTATCGGATTGAGGTTAATATGATTTCTAAACATCACAAATGAATTATGGATCATTTTACCAAATTATAAAAACAATATGAATGTGTTTTCTAGGTTTTGAGTATGTAAGTTGCCTTTTTTACTAAAATCAAAGTCAATTTTAAATAAAAAACATACTTGGAGTCATACCGGCCACACTGTGTGTTGGATTGAGGTTAAGCTAATTAATACATGTTCTAAATGACTTATGGATCATTTTATTAAAGTATTAAAATAATCTTAATATTTTTTCTCTATTTTGAGTATGCCACTTGTTTTTTTACTAAAATGCCATTTTAAACCGAATACACACACTTTGAGTCATACCAGTCACACAATGTGTCAGTTTCATGTGAGACTGATTCCTACACATAAAAAATAACTTATATAAATTTTAATACATTACAAAGAAAATAAAAGTGTGGTTTACCAATTTTTAGTGAGTGAAATGTTTTGAACTAAAATGTCAGTTTTAAACTGATAATAGACACTTTGAGTCATGCCGGACACATCATGTATCAGATTGAGGTGCATTTAATTTATACACATCATAAATGACTTATGTATAATTTTAATATAGTATAAAATAACCCAAATGTGTTTCTTGGTTTTGAGTATGTTAGTTATCCTTTTTACTGAAATTAATGTCAATTTTAATAAAAAGACGCACTTGAAGTCATACCAGTCACACCATGGGTTGTATTGAGGTGAGTATGATTCCTAAAAATCCAAAATGACTTATGGATAATAAAACTAAAGTATCAAAAAAAAAATGTGTTTTCTTGGTTTTTAGTATGTCACTTTTGTTTTTTTACTAAAATGTCATTTTAAACTGGAAACACACACTTTGAACCATACCGGTCACATCGTGTGTTGGTTTGATGTGAGACTAATTAATAAACAAAAAAAAAGGAATTATGATTTTTTTCCTAAATTATCAATACGATCTAAGTGTGTTTTCTTGGTTTTTAGTGAGTGACACTTTTTGAACTAAAATGTCAATTTTAAACTGATAACAGACACTTTGAGTCATACCAGGCACATCGTGTATCAGATTGAGGTGTGGATTATTCTTACATGTCAAAAATAAATTATGAACTATTTTATAAAAGCATAAAAATAATGTGAACACGTCTCCTATATTTTGAGTATGCGAGTTGTCTTTTTTACTAGAATTAATGTTAATTTTAAATAAAAGATGCACTTGGTGCCATAACGGTAACAATATACATAGGATTGAGGTGAGTATGATTCCTAAAAATCCTAAATGACTTATGGATCATTATAATAAAGTATAAAAATGATCCAAAATCATTTTATTGGTTTTGAGTACGTCACTTGTGGTTTTTACTAAAATGTAATTTTAAACAAGAATCATGCACTTTGAGTCATACCGGTCAGATCGTGTGTCAGTTTGATATGGAACTAATTATTACACATCAAAAAGGACTTATGGATAATTTTCCTAAATTACCAATACAATTTGGTGTGTTTTATTGGTTTTCAGTGGGTGACACTTTTTGAATTAAAATGTCAATTTTAAACTAACAACAAACACTTTGAGTCATACCAGAAACATAATGTATCAGACTGAGGTGAGGATGATTCCTACACATAAAAAATGAATTATGGATCAGTTTACTAAAGTATCAAAATAATCCAAATGCGTTTTCTTGGTTTTGAGTATGTCACTCTTCTTTTTTATTAAAATTAATGTCAATTTTAAATAAAAATACACACTTAGAGTCATATAGGTCACACCATATGTTGTATTGTGGTGTGTATAATTCCTACATATCCTAAATTACTTATGGATTGTTTTCATAAAGTATCAAAACAATCCAGATGCATTTTCTCAGCTTTGATTATGTCACTTTTGGTTTTTACTAAAATGTCATTTTAAACTAGAAACACACACTTTGAGATACCGATCACATCGTGTGTCAATTTGATATGAAACTGATTGTTACACATAAAAAATGACTTATAAATAATTTCCCTAAATTATCAAGACAATAAGACCACATTTTCTTAGTTTTCAATGAGTGAAACTTTTTGAAATAAAATGTCAATTTTTAGCTGATAACAGACACTTTGAGTCATATCGGGCACATCATGTATCATATTGAGGTGCAGATGATTCCTACATGTCGAAAATTACTTATGGATAGTTTTCCTAAATTATAAAAACAATATGAATGTGTTTTATTGGTTTTAAGTATGAGATGTGTGTTTTGAACTAAAATGTAAATTATAAACTAAAAACATATAGTTTGAGTCATACTATCACACCATGCATCAGATTGAGGTGTTTTTGGTTGAGTATGTGATGTGTGTTTTTATTTCAACCATATGAACCAAGCCAAAAAATAAATAAATGTTTCATTTGGATGGAAGAAGAAATTCCATTCTGCCTAATATGACTCATCCAAAAGCAACATGTTCTCTCTTTTTTGGCTTGTTGCAAACAATTGAAGGAAAAATATGACTTCCCAAAAGATTTGTGGAAAAAAAATTATTAGATAAAAATGACAAAGAAATTAACTTAAAAATAGTAGATAAAATGGTGAAAAAATTAACTAAATAAGGATTAGGAATTCAATTTTTCATGATGGTTGTATACATTCTTATCCCATTTTCTTGTTGTTATTATCTCACTTGAAGCCTTGAAGTCCACTCTATCATGAGCATGAGTTGCTTCAAACAAACCAACCCAACTCAAGAAAAAGAATCCATCTGTATAAGAAATCAATTATTATGTTAGTAATACTATAAAGAAATAAATTAAACATAAATATAAAACTTTACATTAATAAAATGTCAATTTTAAACTAAAACCACACAATTTGAGTCATACTGGGTACACCATGTATTGCTTTAAGGTATGGTTGATTCCACAGTGTATTTTTATCCTACAGTGTATTAAAAAATCTGGTTCATCTAACAATATTATAGTTTGATAACCTAAAATGTTGAATGCATTGGGGAATAAAAACAAAACTGTATCATCATGAGTGAATTATCCTTGTTGAGTGTATGATCATAATAAAAGAGTGAATTATCCTTATTGATGAAGTCATTTATTCCTAGAAAACATTAAACATTAGTGTAAACCTATTAACATTAATTGATTGAACTAAAATAAATATTTACATATGAGTTTTTACGGAATATAATTATAACATCTCGGACCCGGATGCTATTCAATAGTTCCCCAAGCCTAGCGGGCTTCATGGTCTCAAGCGCATCTCCCCGAACACAAAATGCTGCCAACTAGCAGTGAGGGCCTAGGGTGTGTCTATGGGAATACTATGAACTCATTAACAGAGTGTAAGAAAACATAATAATAATAACTGTCAATAGTATAAGCAGATATAAAAACCATAAAAATGATAAATAAATAAGTCAGGAATATATAAAAAATGCCAGAAGTATCTCATATATAATGATGATCATCTCATGTATCTAAAAATCATCCAAAATATGTACATAGAAGTACAATACAAAACATTTCTCAAAATACCAAAAATACCAAAAAGTGCTATCTCCAGACAACATCACGACCCTCAGCTCGGTCTCATGCTCCCTTTCTCCTAATCATAACACAAAATCAAGCATTGAATTGTGGGTGCTTTTCCCAATCCTTACTTGTATCCATATAGTCTGTCTGAGTACCCAAAAGCGGCCCAAATAGGGTGTGAGATACAATACTAGTAGGTAACCACCCAAATATCTATAACAATATAGGTTGTGAAATATAATAAAAATAGTGTGAAAGTAAATCAGGTGAGTATTATGAAATTAAAGTTCCCATGGAATATATATAACAAAGAAAGTGATATTGTATAGCCATACCTGGATCCCTATAAAATAAGTTTCAGGTTCCTATCACAAGGTAGTAGTAAATAAAAGCAACTACCATGGCCTCAATATAAATCTAGACATATCATGTCAACCATGACCTTTCTGTATAACCATAGGTGTGAGAACATCCACGACTAATCTGTATAATCAAACATACCACATTTACCACAACCGTGCCATATAATCAAAGTGTCAGACCAAAAATGTAAATAACTATACCCCAATTTCCCAGAGCCAGTGCCTTAATTATTATATTGGCATAGATACATGAATTTAATCCAAAAGGATTGATTCATTTAGTAGTTTTGGAAAACCAAATACAAACATAAGCTTTACATTAAATCTTTGAAAGGAAAAACAATATATAAATTTCATTGGAAACATTCATAACTCCTAGATTATCCCTGAAATCCATTCATAATATTCATCTTCACATCTTGGGAAAAAATAAAACATAATAAAGGGGTGACCTATGATTCTAATTAAGGGTAAGAAATAAAATTGAAGCTATAATAAACATAAATAATAAGGCATGGTGAATAACTAAAAACTCATGTCATTAAAACATAATCATGAGCATAATATGGTAGGAATAAAACCTATTTAAATAATTACATAATAAAAAATAACCATGGATATTCTACTAGTCAAATAATCACATGAACTATTAGTTACTAGTTTCATAATGAGGTAATGCATAATTTTTTACATCATAAACACACCATCAACGCCTCGGCCAAGACACTATACATAATGGGTAAAAACCCATTCTAATTAATCTCATGAGACCAATCGATGTATCGAGGGGATATAATGGTCCCAAAACATCACTTAATAAGTATAAAGAATTTCTCATATGAATGGGGATAAACATAAACAACATATACATATGAAATGTAAATAACTTTCCCCAATCTGTAAACATAATCACTAACTATTATGAGTAGTAAGGTGAATGGTATCAAGATAGTACATCCATAGTCAAAATGATCATAAACCATTTAATAAAATATGATGGATGATAAAAATAATATATAAAACTAAATAAATAATAAAATTCAATACAGGTATTGAAATAGATGAAATAATCTAATAAAATCATCAAGGAATTCTTATGATAAATACCCATTTTACTTTTCAAATAAGAGTTCTTTTGAAAAAAATAATTTATATTTATCATGATTGTTTGTATAAAACCAGAAATGAAAAAATATAGTTTTTGATGACAAAATTAGGGATTTTAGAAAAATAATGGTGTCTTAAAATAGATTATGGATGGTACTTGAAAATGGGTAAGAAATTGAGACGTTCCCTTTAATCGGGCTCATATATCGGGATGAAATGAGAAGGGAACCTTGTAAAACATTTATTCACTCACTACAGAATGATGAAATGATATGGATATATGATTTTGGAACATATATATATAATTTAGAAAAAAAATATAAAAATAATGAATATTTACATTGGTGTATAGAGGAAGAAAGCATAACCTGAATGAAAATGGAGGTTCGGGAAGAAAACTCTTACCTTATGTCCAAATGTGTTCTGCACTTGACCTTAATGTCCTGAACAATCAAATTAAATCTATTAATTAATTAATTTAGAACCTTATTTACATTTATTTACATTTATTTTATTCATTATAGTTTTATTAAGTTCATTTATGTTCTTTTTGATGAGTTATAGTGTTTAATTTCATCGTTCAAGAGCGTTTGCTTTCACGGTTTTCATGATCGGTTTGCTTATTTATAAGTAATGGAGTTCATGAAAATGGGTATAATTCTTCAAAATTATAATTATATTTTATTTATGAACATAAATAACTCTAAATGGTTATATATATCATTTTTTATATGGTATGAGGATGAATCATTATATAATACATTTAGTGATAATTGTTTAGATTATTACGATGGTTATTGATCACAATGAACTCATTTTGTTTTATCATTTAGTATTATGTAAATATGTGACATCAAAAACATAAAATTGTTATAGTATAAACTTTAAAATCTATTTTAAACATTAAAATGGTTTCATGAACATCCTTAAATATGGTTAAGGAAAATGAAAACTTTTTGTCTTGAAAGGCGATGAAACAACACCTCACGAATGACGTTTCCATTTTTAGAATAAAAGGGAGAGGAGAAAGAGCTTGATGATGGATTATTTAATTACCCTAATAAAATTACAGTACATTTAAGGTACTTTATTTTTTGTGCTATTTGGATGAGGGGATGCGAGGATAGTATAATAAAAGAAAATAACTTGAAAATAAATTAAAAGGGAAAGGAAGAAGATCTCACCTCTTGAATTCTCCTCCTTGAGAACCTCCTTAGGGGATTTTTTGGGTCTTTTGATGAGACCAAGAGCTCATGGAAATGGGTTAGAGACTTGGAAAGATTATTGGGTATAAATTTGATAAGGATCAAAGCTTGTAAGGTGTGAGTAGAAGGGGTGGTATTTATAGTGGAAGAGAGGGATGTTTTTGAATATTTTATTCATTTGTTTATTATTTTGGCTCAAGACTATGAATAGTTTTAGAATTATCATCAAATATATTAAAATAATAAATAATAGTTTTATATTACGGGCTTACATCATTCATACATCACCTACGACTCAATTATTCATGTATTTAGTATTTATCGTAAATTATCATATTTTACTATTCACAAAAATTCAAGTATTTTAGAAAAATCACAAAAAATCACCTTAACCATTTTTTGATGTGTAGAATTAAAAAATGAACTCCATTTTATGAAAATAATTTTATAAATATGAGAAATTTAATTTTTAATTAAAATCATCATTTACTAAAAAGTTATAGATTTTATAATTATAACTGATTTTATAACATTTTGAAAAATTAACCAAGGTTATAATAAAATTATCCTAAAATAATAAGACAACAAAATATTTATTGAAGGATACATTTTATGAAAATTAATTTTCATTTAAATAATTTTATTAATTATAAAATTGTAATTAAATATTTATGACTCACAAAAAATTCCAACACTTAAATAATAATTTTTAAAGTATTCATTTACTTATACTATGATATAATTATATCATACTTTCATTTATAAGATGGATAAATTTTATTTATAAAAACATGGGTGAGGTTATTATTCATTCATCTGATTTTCTATTCATAAGATTCATATTACTATTCCTAAGGTCAAGTTACCATTTCACCAGTATAGGTTCCATAACTTCTAGAAATACCATTTATTTCATTAATTCTTCATTTATAAGGTTTTTATTATGTTATCTAAGTGATTTTATGAAATTTATACTATATTAAATAAACAAAATAAGGGAAATTTCATTGATTGAATCCTGGGTTGTTACATTCTCCTCTCCTATAAAAATTTCACCCTTGAAATTTACAGAACGTCAATTCATGAAAAGATTTGGGTTGTTATTCATCATAACTTTCTCCGGTTCCCATGCACATCTTCAATTTTATGATTTTTCCAAAGTAAATTTACCAGATGAGTTGTCTGATTCCTCAACACCTGCTCTTTAGTATCTAGAATCTGGATAGGATCTTCACAGTATGATAAATCAGGTTCCAAATCTATTTCTTCCCAAATCTTATAACATCCTTCCATAGATAAACTTTCAAGAAAATATAATCTCCCACTTGAAATTCCAAATCATTCCTTCGATTATCGACATAGATATTTTTTCTACTTTGATCTGATTTAATATGGGTTTGAATAGTATTTAACTTCAGTATTGTTTCCTCTACAAGCTCTAGGCCTATAATATTACTTTCACCAACTTCATCCCAATAAGTTGGTGTACAACATCTCTTTCTATACAATGCTTCATATAGTGCCATTTGAATACTAGAATGGAAGCTATTGTTGTATTAAAACTCCACCAAAGGTAAATACTGATTCCACATACCTTGAAAGTCAAGTTAGCATGATCTAAATATGTCTTATAAAGTTTGGATCGTCTTTTTTGATTTCTCATCATTTTGAGGGTGATAAGCAGTACTCAAATAAATCTCAGTATCCAAAGATTTATGGAGAAATTTCCAGAATTTCGATGTAAATTGTGGATCATAATTATACAAAATTGATAGAGGTGCTCCTTGAAGTCTTACAAATTCATTATAGAGTTGTGAAAGGCACTCTATTGGAAAATACTCCCTTATTATAAGGAAATGTGCAGATTTGGTAAGTCGATCAAGAATCACCCATATTGCATCATTCTTTCTTGGTGTTTTTGGTAATCTAGTGATAAAATCCATAGTGATTTCATCCCATTTACATGTTGGAATAGTAAGGGGTTTCATGAAACCTCTATGATGTTTTCTTTTTTTCCTTCACCTATTGATAGACTAAACTTCTTGATACATAATTAGCAATTTCCTGCATCATATTATCCCACCAGAAATGTTCTTTCATATCTCTATGAATCTTAGTGCTACCAAGGTTTATAGAGAAATTTGAGCTAAGGGAATCAACCAATAACTCTCTTTTTAGCTCGGGTATATAGGGAACACATAGCCTCCTCCCAAATTTCATAATTTTTTCATCACACATGAAGTCTAAAAACTTCCCATCATTCAAACCTTTAATTTTCTTTTGAATATTCTCATCATCATACTAAGAACATTTAATTCTTTCCAATAAAGATGGTTGTGAATCTAGTTGAAAAAGTACTAATGTTTAACCTTCCTTGATAATTCCCATATCCATATTTGTTAGATCCAAATATACATGATCCTTTTCAATCCTCATTTTGTTCAGAACTCCATAATCCTTCCTTATCAATGCATATGATACCTTATTCACCTTTCTTGGGTGGTAGTGTATTAAAAAATCACAATCCTTGACTAGATCGAGCCATTGTCTTTTCCTCATGTTGATTTATTTCTATGAGAAGATATATTTTAAACTCTCATGATCTATATATATCTCACATAATTCACCATATAGATAGAATATCCATATTTTTAGGGTAAATATTACAACCTCTAACTCAAGATCATGAGTTAGATAGTTTTGTTCATGAATTTTTAATTACCCTGATGCATAGGAAATAACTCTATCATTCTACATAAGGATAAACCCGAGTCCTTTCTTTAATACATCACTATAAATCACAAACCCACCATTTCCTAATGGTAGAGTCAAGATCATATAATTGATTAATCTTCCCTTCAATTCTTTAAAACACTCTTCACATTGTTTTTTCCATACGAACTCAACCCCTTTATGAGTAATCTTGGTTAATGGGTTATCTAATCAAGTTAAGTTCTAAATGAAATTTTGATAATAATATACTAAACTAATAAAAATACATACCTCAGTTATGTTCATTGCTGTAGTCCATTCCTGAAATACCTTTTTCTTTGAAGGATCAATTGAGATTCCATCCTTTGAGACAATATTACCAAGAAAAGAAACTGATTGAATCCAAAATTCACACTTTCTAAACTTCCCATATAATTCATTTATTCTAAGAGTCTTTATAAAAATACATAAGTGATTTTCATAGTCTTCATAGATTTTAGAGTATAAAAAGATATCATCAATAAATACCAAAAAAAAGTCTTCAAGATATTCCTTGAAAACTCTATTCATTAGATCCATGAAAATAGAGAGTTCATTAGTAAGTCCAAATGGAATTACTGTAAACTTGTAATGTCCATACCTAGTTCGAAATGCTGTATTTAGAATATATTCCTTACTCAAACACAATTAATGATATCCATATCGAAGTTAAATCTTCTAAAATTATTGAGCTCTATGAATTTAATCAAATAAATCATCAATGCGAGGTAGGGGATACTTGATATTTCTTATAATAATATTGATTTCTCTATAGTCAATGAAAAACCCCATTGATCCATATTTTTTCTTGACAAAGAGAACATGGGATCCCTATAGAGAAACACTAGGGTGAATAAATCCCTTATCACCCAATTCATCTAGTTTTTTCTTCAGTTATACTAATTCTACAATGTCTATTCTATAAAAAGTCTTTGATATAGGTCTTGAATTAGGAATTAAATCAATAGGGAACTCAACTTTCCGCTTTGGAGGATGTACAGGTAAATACTCTGAAAATACATCTATATATTCTTGAATAATATGTAAATATTTAATTTGAAGATTTATTTCCTCATATATAGATGATTCTTTTTATTCCTCCCTAAGGATATTATTCAGTAGAGCTATTGGGGGTGGGTCTGGATAGGAGTTAGTTGATAAGGTTTCTGCCCCAAAGATAATGGATTCTACATCATTCTCAAAAATTGTAACTTCCTTATTCTTGAAATATATTTTCACATTATAATTTGAAATCCAATGCATACTGATGATTATGAAAAATTCAATCATAGGTATGATGAAGATGTCCACAACTAAATCACATTTATGTTTCATAAAGGGGATTGAACGACACATCTTCATTGTAATGATACTTCCCTTAAGAGTTTTGACTAACAAATCCTTTATTAAATAAAAATGGAAATGTCTAATTTTATTAGAAAAATAGGATGATATAAAATAATGTGATGAACCAGAATCAAATAAAGCATTGGCTAATTTTAAAGAAATGATTAAAGTAACTTCCACCACATCATTAGGAACTTCAACCTCAGTAGTTGTGATCGCATAATATTGGCCTTGCTCCCTTAGCCTTATTTGGGGAATGTTTTCTTAACACTTGGGACAATAATTTTCATAATGTTACATCTATTTGAAATTTTAAAAATGAACATTGGTAGATTTTTCCTTACAATCATGGGATTGGTGGCATTTTTCTCTACACTTGTAACAAACACCCATACCCTTCAAGAAATTACTAAGGCGTTTCTTCCCACAATTATCACAGGATGGAAAATTAACTCTTCCCTTATTCCCCTTTTCCTTATTTACTTTTCTAGAGTGTTCAAAAACCCTATTCTTCTCTTGATTTAATTTGAAGTCATATGAATTAGAGATTTTTTTTTCTGTCTTGATAACATATGAGACTATATCTTCATATAATGAGAAATTTTGGGAGATTGGATCCCTTTAGAGTAATGATTTTAAACCATTAAATAATTGATAAATATTTCTCATTGGATTATGTATGTAGTCCTTAACATGAATTTCTAACCTCGTAAAGTTGGATTTATACTTAACAATATTTTCATCCTCCTTTTTCCTCATATTTAAGAATTGTCTCTCTATATCCTCTTGCTATTTAAAAGGGAAATATTTTTCTAGAAAAATTTCCTTAAAATCCCTTTATTCCATATTTGTAACTTATTCATCCTCTTTTATGTTTTAAATTAATGACCATCATTGATCCGAATCTCTTGATAGACGATAAAGTCCCATGAAAACCTCCCCCCTTTCGTTACTTCCCAAAGTGAGAAATACCTTCTCTAAGAAACTTATCTACTACTCTACTATAAATGGGTTTGTAGTAACATCGAATGATAGAGGTTGTTGTCACATAAAATGGTTTAACATTTCTCCTCCACATTTTGGATCAGGATGATCCATATGGGTAAGGTTATTGTTCATAACTTGAGTAAGCTATCCCAATATAGTTATAAGTTTCTCAACACCAGTCATAGCTCTAGTACCAATATAATTATCTTGAATAGGATGTAAATACTTACATGGGATACATGAATTGATACAATTTTCATTCCTTCAACTAGGAACCATTTCTAAATAATGGGATACACTAGATTAGGTTATGAACCGTAATGTATAATCGAAAACTAGAAAAACACTTAACATTAATTAAATTTTATGCATAACTAATATCATAATCATAAACATGGTTTCTTTGGGGACATATTACTTTTAAATAATTCATAATGTTTTTTAAATAAAATGTGAATTATCCTAAGCAGATCCCCTAGGAGTGTCAAACCAGGTGCACAGTAAGACCCATTGTCATGTACCAAGTTACCATGAGTCAGGCCCATAACACCTAGTCGGAGTTGTTACCCCTAGGTACATCTGTTCCAGAACCACATCCACTTGTAGTATCAAGAAATAGATATATTTCTAAAAATATCCACAAAATATCTACCTTAACAAAATTTTATAATGTTCTTCTATTATTATCCTCAAAGTCTATCTTTGGGTTATGTTTCCTAATCTATGCTTTCTAAATCTAGTTTCTAAGGTTTTTACTAAACTTACTCTGATACCAACTGTAAATACCCCAAACCTAGTTTACTGGAGCTAGTGAATTACTTTATTACATTTTCATAGTTACAATACTTGAATCCAAAAGGACCTATTAGTTTAGTAGTTTTGGAAAAGAAGATACAAACATAAGTTCCACATTATAACTTTGAAAGGAAAAATAATATATAAATTACATTGGAAAAATTAATAACTCCTAGATTATCCCTACAAGTCATTCATAATATTCATATTCACATATTGGGGGAAAAATAAAACATAATAAAGGGGTGAGCTATGTTGCTCAGTTAGGGTAATAAATATAGTGGAATCTATAATAAACATAAATAACAAGGCATGGTGAATAACTAAAAACACCTGTCATTAAAACATAATTTTGAGCATAATATGGAAGGAATAAAAGATGATTAAATATTTACATAATAAAACATAACCATGTATATTCTAATAATATAATAATCACATGGACTATAAATTACTATTTTTATAATTAGGGAATGCATAATTCCATACATCATAAACATACCGTCAAGGCCTCAGCCAAGACACCATACATAATGGGTAAAAACCCAGTCTAGTTTGTCTCATGAGACCTAACGATGAATAAAGGGGATATAGAGGGCCCCAACCATGACTTACTAAGTCCAATTAGTTATTAATATTAATGAGGATTAACATAAACAACATATACATATGAAATTTAAATAACTTTTCCCAATCTATAAACATAATCACTAACCATTATTAGTAGGTGAATGGTATCAAGATAGCACATCCATATTCAAAATGATCATAAACCATTTAATAAAATATGGTGGATGTTAAAAATATGATATAAAACTTAATAAATAATAAAATTAAACATAGGTGTTGAAATAGATTAAAATACTCTAATAAAATCATCATGGAATTCTTGATAGAAATACCCTTTTTTACTTTGCAAAGAAGAGTTATTTTATAAAAAATCATTTATATTTATCATGATTATTTGTATAAAACCAAAAATGAAAAAATATAGTTTTTCATGAAAAAATTATTGATTTTAGAAAAATAATGGTGTCTTAAAAGATATTATGGATGGTACTTGAAAATGGGTAAGAAATCGAGATGTTCCCTTTAATCGGGCTTGCGTATCGGGAAGAAATGAGAAGGGAACCTTGTAAAATATTTATTCTTACACCAAAGAATGATAAAATGATCTGAATATATAATTTTTTAATATATATAGATAATTTATAATAAATATATAAAAATAATGAAGATTTTCATTGGTGTATAGAAGAAGAAAACATAACCCGAATGAAAATTGAGGTTCGAGAAGAAAACCTTTACCTTATGTTCGAATGTGTTATGCACTTGAAATTAATGTCCTGGATAATCAAATTAAATCCATTAATTAATTAATTAAAAACATTATCTACATGTATTTGATTCATTATAGTTTTATTAAGTTAATTTATGTCTTTATGAGTTATAGTGTTTAATTTCATCATTCGGGAGCGTTCTCTTTCACAGTTTTCATGATCGGTTTGCTTATTTATAAGTAATGGAGTTCATGTAAAATAGATATAATTATAAAGAATTAGAATTATATTTAATTTATGAACATCCATAAGTGTAAATGGTTATATATATCGTTTTTTATATGGTATTAGGATGAATCATTATATATGACATTTAGTGATTATCGTTTAGATTATTATGACGGTTATTGATCATAACGAACTCACTTTGTTTTATCATTTAGTATTATGTAAATATGTTACATATAGAACATAAAAGAGTTATAATATAAAATATAAAATTTGTTTCAACCATTAAAATGGTTTCATGAATAGCCTTGAATATGGTGAAGTAAAATAAAAACTTGTCATCCATGAAGGTGATGAAACAATGCCTCATGGACAATGTTTCTATATTTAGAATAAAAGAGAGAGAAGAATAGAATTGATGATGGATTATTACATTAGTATAATAAAATTAAATTATCTTTAAGGTAATAGAGTTTTCATGCTATTTGGATGATGTTAGGTTAGAAGATAATAATAAAATAAAAGAACTTGAAAAGAAATTAAAAGAGAAAGGAAGAGGATCTTACCTCTTGAATTCTTCTCCTTGAGAACCTCCTTAGGGGATTGTTTTTGGTATTTTGATAAGACCAAGGGATCCTGTACATGGGGGAGGTACTTAGGAAGAGTATTGATCATAAATTTGACAAGGATCAGAGCTAGAAATATGTAAGGAGAAGGGGTAGTGAGGGGTGGTATTTACAGTGGAGGAGATGGTTGTTTTTAAATACTTTATTCATTTGTTTATTATTTTGGATCAAGACTATAATTAGTTTAAGAATTATCATAAAATATATTAAAATAATTAAATATAGTTTTATATTATGGTCTCACATCATCCATATATCACCTATGACTCAATAATTCATGCATTTAGGATTTATCATAAATTATCGTATTTTATTATTCCCCAAAAATTCAAGTATTTTAGAAAAATCCAAAAAATTCACCCTAACAATTTTTCGATGTGTATAATTAAAAAATTAACTCCATTTTATGAAAATAATTTTCTAAATATGAGAAATTTAATTTTTAATTAAAATTATCATTTACTAAAAAAATATAGATTTTAAAATTATAACTAATTTTATAACACATTGAAAAATTAACTAAGGCCTAATAAAATTATCATAAAATCATAATACAAAAAAATATTTATTTATGAATAAATTTTGTGAAAATGAATTTTATTTTAAATTATATTATTAATTATAATATTATAATTAAGTGTTTATGACTCCCAAAAAATACCAACAATTAAATAATATTTTTTAAAATATTCATTTAATTTTACTATGATATAATTATATCATACTTTCATTTATAAGATTGATGATTTTTATTTATAAAAACATGGGTGTGGTTACTATTCATTAATTTGATTTACTATTCATAAGGGTCATATTACTATTCCTAAGGTCAAGTTACTATTTTATCAATATAGTCTCCTTAACTTCTAGAAATACCTATTATTTCATTCATTTATCATTTATAAGGTTTGTATTATATTCTCTAAGTGATTTTATGTGATTTATACTACATTAAATAAACATAATAAGGGAAATTTCATTGATAGAATCCTGGGTCATTACAATAAAGGGCCAGATCCAAGGTATAGAAGACCAAGACATCCTCGTCGAGTCCCAAGAGCATCTCGATGGAAAATTGTTTAGGATTGAGTTAGAGTCCAAGGATCATGTCAACCAACCATGTCCACTATGAGCCAAAGAAAAACCATATCCAAGGGGTAGCAAGTCCCAAGGTATCCCACAGAATCAATACCCAAAGAGAAAACACTATCCAAGGCATCCACTACTATGTTCAAGACCCATAGGAGAAACGTCTGGAATATAATGAAATAATTCATCATTTGTTCCATTTATCAATTAAAAAGAATCCAATTAAAACCTATGATTATACCCACTCATTATCCATAATTCACATTCAACTAAATTTAATTATTTTACTCACTCATGTACAATATCAACCAATCAATTAATTAATTCAACATCATGCTTAATAAGGCAAGGAGGCAAAAAATATCCCATAAAATAAATTCAATTCAATTCATTTATAAACAAGCTTCCTCTAATTAGTAAAACACAAAAACACACCCCTTTTGTGGTTTAACAAATTAAAAAGGAAATGGGCACACCCCATGGGTGTCCCTAGTCAGGTCAACAACCTCCAATGAATCTCAAAGGAATTAAATGGAATCCCTAATAGGTTCCATTACGTTTAATTCAATTAGTCAATTTATTTTTAGGTTCACTCCCAGAAATTCTGATGGAAGGCACAATAAAAAACAGATTAATAAAGAACCAAACCAAAATGGAAAAGTATAGACCACCCACCTTAGGTTCGTAGTAGAGTTCTTGTCTAGTATCATCTTTTGATTTGACTGAGATCAAAATAAAAATGAATAACGAACAAATAAATTGAAATTAGGGAATATTATCTTACACATAAATAGTGCATCCAATACCAAGAAGAATGAGTAACAACATAAAAGGAATTGAGAACTCATCGATGTGGATCCAATAAGATGATCAACGCTCGAATCCGAGCTCATATGGAGGAACACGATCAAAAGCTACCTTTCAGCTTCAAGGAGGAGATCTCAAGGTTTTGCTGTTCAATAAAGGAGAAGAGTGAAAATTAGGTTTGAAATAAAGGATTAATTAGGGGAAATTTCATAAATACACACAAAATACTAGGCTACATCACTGTCCAAACTGTGCGTCCTTCGCTGTAGGAAATGGAAAATCACACGGTTAGTGCGTACAGTTTTCCAAACCATGCACAGACTATGTGATTCAGCTATGCTAAAAATTATAGGTACCTCGCATGGGTGTGCACCTCAAATTGAACAGTTTCCTAAAACCATGTGGGATCCTCCTATTCTCTACCCAGGTATCACATGGTTAGCAATAACCATGCGCCTGCCCCACACGGTTTCTACTAACTACACGACAGGCTCGTTCCTCCCCAAAAGTTGGGTTCCGAGCTCTAAACAAGCTCCATACACCTCCTATACACTCTTGAACTCAAAGGGTACTCACATAAAGCTATAATCAATAATTTAAACTAAAAAAACGATTCACACCTCATACAAAAACCCGTGTTCTTATAATAATAAAATCTATATTTCCTTTTCACCATCATAGAGAGTAAAAACTCCATGATAAAAAATTTACCTTGTTTGATGGTAAAAACTTCAGTGTGAACCATTATGTATTTTTAGAAGATAATAAACTCCATTATAATTCTTTTACCCCCTTTTAATATTATTAAACATTAGTAAGACCTTTATAGCATCCAAATGACACTAAAATATCGGGCATCTATTAAGTCTTCCTAGATTGTGTAATAGATTAGTATATCCTTTTCAATATTCTAAGTGATGATAAACTCTAACATAACATCATCATTATTTGTTCATCAAAATGGGAATATCCCTATTCTCATGTATTTTTTTATTGATAATGATGATGAGTTTTTTATTAATGAGCTTGTGAGCATGGATCATTTTACATAATGAATGTGTACATGCATAATTAATTTTACTTGTATGGATTTCAAAAGAATTTGTGATATTATATCATTCATTTAATTGATGATCGAATAGTCCAAATAATTCCACCAACCACCAAAGTAAAACCACTGTATTTTTCTTTTCTAAAAATTCACAATTCAGTCAATGAAATTTTGTATTTACTTATTTTTTAGAGGTTTTAGATCAATATAGTAGCTTTTTTTTCAAAGGGGTCTTCATTTTTATTTTCAATTCTTCCTGATTTAATTTGATTTCGGTTTTTTATTTTGGGTATTTCTTCATAAAGAGGTTTATTTTAATTTGATTCCATGTTTACTTTAACACCATCCCTCTTTGATGACCAAGATCTATGAATGTTGGTTGTCCTCCAATTGTTCTCTCATGCATATATTGGATTTGGTGTTTGATTACACACATATTCATTCAAACATTTGTGCTAGATTATATACCTATTTGATGATTGGATTGGTGCTGTATGAATTTAAAGTGACTATTTTCTCCACCACTAAGACCCTTTCTTTGTAGTGTAGAGAATCCATGGGCAAGAAACTACATCTATTTTTTTATTATTGTTCAATTTATTCTTGGTGAGGGGACCCTTTAACACTTTAGTAATATTTGATAGTGCTTGAAATGTTCTAATATAAATTGTATCCCATGATAATCAGTTTGAAAAAATATGTGGTGTTTGTTTTGATTCTAAAAAAAATTCCTCCACTTAAATTCCTCTACAAAATCACTTAAACAAGTGATGAATTTTTTTTAATAATAAACTTGAAATTATTTCACAATGGATCTTATCTTAAGTGAAAAGTGTTGTACACACTTTTCAACAATTGTTCTCAAACACAACCTTAGTATGATCCCCATTATACTCCATTCCCCAACAATTTTATTGTTTATAGGCGAGTACTTCATCTCCTTCTCCGCCTTGATCTCTGCCTCTGCTTCCCCCTTCACCTAGGTCTTCGACTTCAACTCTGTCACCACCTCTACCTTAGAATATTCCTCTACCTCCACTGTTTCCCAAAAATTTTATTGTTTATAGGTCAACCCTTTTAAACAAATTGATTTCTTCCATTATACTTCCCCTCGAGAAGTATATAAAAAATAATATATAATAATTATGACACTAATGATTCACACACCATATATATTTCTAAGGTGTCATAGCTCATACTAGATTGAAAACATAGAATTTAGTCACCTAAATTTATTGTCATAAAACATTATAACAATATGTATGATTCACACTCATCTCTAAACAAATTCACTTCTTCTTTTGAGTATGAAGGTTTTTGGTAATCTTGGTAGTACTGAGAAAATATTGAAAAACAAATTATTAATATTTTTTTATGAAATTTCAATTAACTTCAGATTTTAACTATTTGGGTATGCTGGTCTTTTGATGGTTTATGATCTCTCATAATTTTTAACCATAATATCCACAATCGATGTCATTATCTTACTTCAGAAACTACATAAATATTGACCAAAATAAGTAAATTATTTTGAAATATGTTTTGATAGTTAAATATTTCTATATATACCTTAATATATTTCCATTTATAGAAATCTATAACCTTTATCTATCCATTAACTGACTTCATGTCATGATTTAGCCTATACTTACCAACCAACCTATCATAACAAAATTATTGTTAAAACACAGGTTGAAACATATAATTGAAGTTTATCTCTAAAATATTGATTGTAGTGCATTAAAAATTCACAATACACATATTGTGTAGTCGGTTTGTTGGATATCCATGCATTAGATCCAAAAAATAAATCTTTGGGGTATCCATATTGAGTACGATCAACATCCAGTAGTGCTTAAAAAAACAAATAAGTAAAGAAAAATAAAATAAAATATATTTTATGTGATTAGATTTTAGAGTTTTAACTCTTCATTATAGGCATAAAAAAGAGTCTATCGTCTATTATTTTTTTCTCAAAACTCATCACATATCTCATCTTTTTCTTATAAATTTATTCATTTAGTAAAGTTAGTTTTTCTATTGAAATGATATAGGTATTAATGAATCCAAATCATGATTACCATGATTTTCCCTTTATATAGTAGTAATATAAATGTATATAGAAAATATGAATTGTTATTAACTTTAATGAACATAGTATCTCAGTATTTGGACATACGTATTGTGAAAATTTTCCTTACATATGTATTCAAAAATAAGACTCCCAACCATTCATGCTTGAGAATATCATTTATAATCTCAAGACCAACTACATATATCATGAAAGTTCCATATATTTCTTATTCATATGAAATGTAAGACATATTTTCATTTTTAAATGTGGTTTATTTATTAATTTTTAATGATAATAAATGTTGCTCTGAAACTAGTGGGAAGAAGGTACTCCTAGAAGTTCCTTTTTATTTCTTGGTCAATCCCCTAGATTGTCTTGATCTGACCCTCCATTTCCCCATCACTTTATCCACCTGTAATATCATACCACACTTCAGTCCTTTTTTCATTAAATGTTACATGTTTTTTGTATGATTTTTTTTGTTAAATACACACCTCATGTCTTTATAAGATTAGATGTCTATGCTATGAAATGTTCAATAGAATTATTGACCGTTGTGACATCCTAATCATCAAGTAGAATAGGAAACTCAATAGCTGGATCATGAGATACTTGAATCCCCACTCTCATGTGATATTTTTGGAGTTATTTCATTTGTATATTTTCCCCAAGATATTATACGTCATACCCATCGCAATAAGGCGGTTCATGGGTGTTGAAAGATAGAATTCACATACAACTATACCATGTATAATTTTAGTAATATAAATTTATCATAAGTTTTTTGATTCACATTTAGGAGAAAGAGTAATTATTAAATTGATTACCATGGGTAAGGTATGTGGTTGAGGTGAATGACTAGTCTCAAAGCTAGTGGGGTCATTTGGTTTATGTGCGGATCTTTGTTCCACCACCGGTTCTCTTTGATCCTTTCTCATATATTGGTCTACCAAACCAAACCAGAAAATAATATCTTTAAAAGCATCTATTTTTGTCTGTAATCCTTTCACTATATTATATGTATCTCCATGTGGTTTTTTCTTCTCTAAATATGTTCTAGAAGACACTCCAAAACCTAATCCTCTAACATGACAATATTTTTACAGCCACTTCAAAGCTACTAAAAGTAGTTTTTCTTCCTTAAGGTCAATTCTGATTATTGTGTCTAAACCATATAAAAAAATATGAACATAAATAGATATTTTTATGTAATACTATTATAAAGCATAATGAATTACTATTATATCATACTTACACATGTTTCCCATACTGATATTGTATTTTCATCAACCAGTTTACCCTCTATTTTTATAAAATCCTCCTTCCATAACACATGAAGTGGGATGGAATTGGATTCAGATTTTGATTCATCAATATGTATACAAGCAAAAGAACATATGTTGTTTTATATCACATAAAACTTTTATTTTTGATTTAAAATACATACCAATTTCTTCTCTAATGAATCATACCCCCTCCTTGCTTTGAGATAGAGGTAGATTGGTTCTAATTCAAGTTATTTATTTTCAATACTGTTTTGATGTTTCATAAATTAACAATTTGGAATAAAATTGGAGAAAATAAATAATTTCAAATAATATATTATTGATTACAATGCACCTAAAATGATTTCTCATTATGATGACTAATGAAATAATTCCATGTTTTCTGCTTTATAATGTGTGCATAACTAATTGGTGGGTTGGGATTTAATTTCCCATCAACATCTCTAAGATGTAACTTGGTAAAAAGAGTCCATAAGCCTCTATGGTCTTTTTCAGTGGCCATTAAGATAAATTTATTATGGATATTTTCTAAAATAAATGAACCTGCAAGGAATAATGAAAATTAAATCAACATTTAATTATATATTTTTTAGGTAAAATAGAGAATGTATATCATAACATTAACTTTACATACCCCCAAAGGTTATACTTCATTATAGGCTTGATGTGGTTCCATGAATCAATATCAATCAATATATTCATCCTCATTTTGACCCCAACATAACTAATGAACATCAACTTCTTGTGTCACGACCCGTCCCTTAGAGCCCGTGCCAACCGCCGATGCCACGTGGCGCTGTCTGGTCGACCTCCCAACCCAAACAGCTCAGCCGTTTGGGATACCCAAGGGGTGCCTCCCCCTTAGGTGGTGGATAGGGCAGACCCTACCACGGGGTCACCCAGCTGCGGGCCACCCAGCTGGGCCGCTCTGTGGGCTGCCCAGCACGGGCCGCACTGGACCTAGGGCCAGACCTGGGTCGGTCTGAGTTGACCCGAACCGGGTTGGGTCAGCCTAGTCAGGGTCAGGCCAGGTCGGTCCGACCGGGTCGGACTGGACCCGGACCAGCTTCGACCGCTTTCTGCTCTTTCGGCCATAACTTGAGCTAGGATCATCCGTTTGATGAACTGTCTATGGCACCAGAAACCTTGGAATGAGAAAATACTTTTGTTATACCCCACTTGAGTTTTGGATAAATTTTGGGTACGACTAGGTTGGATCGAACATGAATCCAACTGGGCACTCTGGACTAAAATGCCAATAACTTACAGACCGGGTGTCCGATTGACGCACCATTTGTTGCATTGAGACCCCTATTTTTTGGAGGTCCTTTGGGATACTTCTTCATGGGGCTTCATGGCAGTTAGAGTATTGAACTGTGTCTTGAGAAGCATACCCTCATAAATCAAGAGAGCTTAGTGCGGGAACCCTGTAGCTGGCTGTATCATGAGAAAGGGATCCTATGTGGGTCTGTGCCTTGGGATCCTACGTGGGTCTATGTTTGAGGATCACACATGGATCCTCTCTAGAAATCCACATGGGACTACTCTAGGATCCTATGTGGGTCTGCTGTACTAGGATCCTACGTGGGTCTGATGATTTAGGATCCTATGTGGTTCTGCCTCTCAACAGAGTAAGATTATTTAGTAGTTACATGTAATCATCTTTACTACCGTACCTAAGTTATACCTGGTGTGAGCTAAGTCCTTAAATTTTTGGTGACACCTTTGTGGTATTCTTCTATGTGACGATACCTTTGTGGTACTTTTCTTCACGGTGATACCTTTGTGGTACTTACCTTTGTGGTGTTACCTTCACGGTAATCTTTCCTCCGTGGAACTGTTGATCTTTGGGATTTAGAGTTGGGAATTGTGTTTCCTCATGATTGAGATGGGTATACTTAACAACTTAGGTATATATATGGGCATATACCTAAGTAGGGGTTTCAGTTGTTTTCATGATTTGTGGTTTATCCTTTGTGGATTTTGTGAGACCTTCGAGGGTCTTGGGGTCCCTACTGAGTATCATTATACTCACCCCTTCACGGGATATGCTCGCACCTTATTGTGTTTGGTGCAGATGACAGACAATGCTGACTGAGGATGAGGGTACCATGACTGGAGGTAGCTCGGAGGTGGACCTTAGATGAGGCATACCGCAGAGATGACCATTCAAGAGCTGTACCTACCCTTCATGTAGGATCCTTGGTGGGTGATCACATGAGCTGTTTCAGTCAACTTGTACTTCCCAGTTTTACTTGTACTTTTCAGTTTTCCTTATACTTTCCAGTTGGCCTTGTATTCTAGACCCTTTTACTTACTGTACACACTCTTTTTACTATACAGTTTACTTGTGTTATTATCTTGATTTATGCTTAGTTGTGTGTGTTTACAAGTTAAAAAGGCAACGCATTCCCGATTCTAGGGAATACGCCTTTCGGTGCTAGTCTCTAGCCCCTGGCCTATGGAATTCGGGCTTGGGGTAGCCACAACACGGGCCCCGGGGGACGAGTCATGTCAAATTGGTATCATAGGAGTCATTTATACCGTACAACATCGGACTCTGATATTTTAACAAAAATAGTGTCAAGTGTTATGAGTGTGGTTATCAGTTTTGGGAATCCAGTGTTGGTGCGGTGGCCGACGTATCCATACACTAGGACCCTGACTTTTGATTTCTGTCTCATTGCATGAAAACACTGATTGTGTGTGTGTTTTGAAAACTTTTCTTTGTGAACTCTTTTGAGTCAGTCAAATAGGTATAACTTATTGACCGTGGCACACCTGATTCTTTTTAGGATGCCTCCATGCAGACAGCCAGCTAGGGTTTTGGGTATAGTACGTGATGATAGCCCACTGAGCGATGAGGCCTCGATGCAGGGCCCTCTTTCAGTAGAGGCACCAACAGAGGCACCAATGGTACCATTACCCATTGGGATACCAATGCCACCAGCCCCATCAGTAGAGAGTGCACGTTGCTTGAGCGCATTGCACGAGTTCCAGTGCTAGAGGCCACCCAGGTCCAGGGGTGAGATGGACCCACAGGCGGCTGAGGATTGGCTGGAGGCTGTGGTGAGAGTCTTTCGAATGGTAGAGACACCAGCTGATCTCATGGTGATCCTTGCCGCCAGTCTTCTACAGGTAGTAGAAGACAGATAGTGGATCTTGATGCTCTAGGTTCACGATGAGGTGACACTTATATGGAAAAACTTTTAGAGCCTTTTTCGAGAAGAGTTTGTCCCGGTGACCCTTCGCGCAGTGCGCATACAGGAGCTTCTTCATCTGCAGCAGGGCAACATGACTATGGCTCAGTACTTAGTGAGGTTCACCAACCTCTCATGCTACTCCACTGATATGGTGCGTGACCCATTCTTCAGGGCCCGGCCCTTCAAGAAGGGACTCAGGTGGGAGATCAGGGCTTCAATGATTTCTCTCAGTATCCCGACGTAGGCGGGGGTGTTAAAGTGAGCCCTCTTAGTGGAGAGTTTTCTTGCTGAGCAGTCACCAGCTGTGAGACCCATCACCGGGCATCACGTAGCAGAGTATTCCACAGCTGGTAGCAGAAATATGTTACAGAGGTCCAAGAGGACTAGACCTACAGGTGGACGACTGTAAGATTCAGGGTCGGTTGTGCGGGGCACCCGAGACAAAACCAGTCATGCGAGGAGCAGACAATGTTATGCATGCGGCGGGCAGGGTCACATGGCTCATGACTGCCCGACCCGCCATATGAATGATCAGAATATGGTCGAAGGACCACCCAAGTAGAGACAGAGGTTTGACCGAGGAGGTCCGCAGGGAGCATGCAGACGTGGCAGAGGAGCTGGCCGTGCAGTTGGTAGTGGGCGACGATTCGAGGTGTTACCACCACCACCACCAGGTGGTCCACCCCGACCATAGGGAGCAGGTGAACATGGGTGAACTCAGCTCCAGGTGGCTGAGGCCTACGACCATGGTACTCTGGAGATGATATGAGGTACGATCTATGTCTACTCCACCTTAGCTGCAGTACTTACAGACATAGGTACCAGTCATTATTTTATTGCCACTTACCTTGTTCGAAGCTCGAAGATTCCGGTGGATCCATTAGCTCAATCCTTACGGCTAGAGACTCCTACGGGAGAGGATTCGACGATTACACACTGGTTCCGACAGTGTGAGCTTACTCTAGGAGGAGAGAGCTTCGGCTGAGATCTCCTAGTAGCAGCGTCGAGGCCTTAAGACATCATCTTGGGTATGGACTGGTTATCTATAGTCCATGCTCAAATTGATTGTATTAGGCACATAGTGTGGTGTGTCTTCATGGATGGGACTAGGTTTACCTTCATCAGTGAGAAGGGAGACTTTTTAGCACAAGATAGACTTATCCAAAGGAGAGTGCAGCCGATCACTCATTAGTTGGCTAGCCTTACCCTCAGAGCAGTTGATGTGGAGAGTCCAAGCTATCTTGTAGTGGTGGACTAGTATGCAGATGTCTTCCCTGACTATGTTCTAGGTCTACCACCTCGCAGAGAGGTGGACTTTTACATTGACCTGTACCTCAGGAAGACACCGATATCTACACCAGTGTATCAAATATATTCTGTGGAGCTTCATGAGCTGCGGGTACAGCTGGAGGACTTAGAGGGGAAGGGGTTCAACCGGCCTAGTGTTTCTCCTTGGGCAGCCCCGATTTTGTTTACCAAGAAGGAGGATAGGATCTTGAGACTTTTTTTTGACTATCGGCTCCTGAACCAGGTGACCATGAAGAACAAGTACCCACTCCCGAGGATTGAATACCTCTTTGATCAGCTGAAGGGAGCAAAGTGGTTTTTGAAGATAGACCTCAGATCAGGCTATCACCAGCTTTGAGTACAAGATGAGAATGTGCAGAAGACGACTTTAAGATGTCGGTATGGCCACTATGAGTTCTTGGTTATGCCATTCTACATGACCAATACTCCAACTGTATTCATGTGACTCATCAATATGATCTTTCAGCCATAACTTGATCGATTTGTAGTAGTCTTCATTGATGACATTCTGATCTACTCTGCTACCGAGGAGGAGCATGCCTATCAATTTTAGGTAGTTATGGACACACTCTGAGAGCACCATCTTTATGGTAAGCTCTCGAAGTGCCAGTTCTGGATCCGAGAGGTTCAATTTCTGGGACATGTCATCTCAGAGGCTGGAGTTGTGGTGGATCCAGTGAAGATTAAGGCGGTACTTTCTTGGGAGCCACCCAGGAAATGTGACGGAGGTACGAAGTTTCCTGGGTTTGGCTGGATACTACTGAAGATTTGTGCCATATT